>OY288285.1:29926544-32426544 GCA_958450335.1 Hibiscus tridactylites
TAGCATTTGTTTCATACATCATTTCGAAGCATCATTAAAATTGTCAGCCATGCACCCATCTCATGAGCATGCATCTGTTGATTTGAGTTCATAATACATTCATCATTAAAACTTTCTTAAGGCATTTCATCATTACTAATTGGGGAAAACACTCGTGTCAGAGAGAGGAAAGAGAGAGAAAATGGAAAAAAGAACTGTTTCCAGCCAGTATAACTTTAGAAGCATGAATGACCTAGTGGCTAGGATGAATAAGCTCGAATAGCTTCGAGAACATTTGGTTCAGAATCAAAAGGAGATAATATCGTATACGAGGAAAATAAATCCTTTACAAAAACCCAATTTCCATGATTGGTGAAAACTGATTGTACCTAGGGGAATGGTACAACTAGCCCGGAGCAAACGGCTGCCGGTAAAGGCATTTCAAATCCGTTAATCCCTGTGCATTTGGGAAAAATGCAAGTCTCGGTTCAAGAAAAGTGAATTGGAGACATTACATCACTTCATGAAAGAAGAAGCGATGTTTGAGCAAGTCCGACAGAAATGTTGGCACAACGTGCTTAAACGCGGTAAAGTTTAAGACAATGGATAATTCAAATGTCCATCGAAAATCCATTTTTACGAATGGTCGAAGGAAAATAAATTCTTTGCAAAAATCCAATTTTCATTATTGGTGAAAACTGGTTGTACCCAGGGGAATGGTACAACTAGCCCGGAGCAAATGGCTACCGGTAAAGGCATTTCAAATCTGTTAATCCCTTTGCATTTGAGAAAAATGCAAGTCTCGATTTCAAGAAAAATGAATTGGAGACGTTACATCGCTTCATGAAAGAAGAAGCGATGTTTGGGCAAGTCCGACAGCAATGTTGGCACAACGTGCTTAAATACGGTGAAGTTTAAGACAATGGATAATTCAAATGTCCATCGAAAAATCCATTTTTACGAATGGTCGAAGGGAAATAAATCCTTTGCAAAAATCCAATTCTCATTATTGGTGAAAACTGATTGTACCCAGGGGAATGGTACAACTAGCCCGGAGCAAACGGCTACCGGTAAAGGCGATTCAAAACCGTTGATCCCTGTGCATTTGGGAAAAATGCAAAAGAAATAAGCTGAGCTGTAGATTTTTTTTATCATAACGAGAGTTTCATTTTGTTATTTAGAAAATATTTGTGTATTCATTAATTCTTTAAACATTTCATTTATTGTTTATTATTACAAGTTTACTCTTGTTTTCCTATTACACGTGTATATACTTTTTGTAAGATTAACTTTAATTCAATTTAAAAAGAAATTTTTCTGAAAAACTGAATGTTGTGAGGACACTATAAATATGAAAACCCTATGTTCTACTTAGGCCAAGGGAGGAATGACAATGAGTGTTCAGGAATAATAGGCCACTCCCATTGAGTGAATTTTCCTCTCGAGCATTATTGTCTAAGGTTCTTGAATGAAGTGATAACCCTAAAACTTCTATCACCTGAAGACCAATTTTGATATCCGTGTGTGGGAGGACATTTGGCATTCCTTCAATTCCCTTCTCATAGAAAGAAAATAAAAAAATATACGTTGTTGTCCCCATTTGAGCCTGATAAACTTTTTTCTTCTGATCAAACCCAAACCAAGGATCACCCCTACACCAGGGGCAAAAAAAGATAGAAGTCTATAGACAAATAAATGACATTGGATTCTGATTATGCTATGAGGGTGATGTCTTGTGAACTAAGGGGCATTAAAAGAGAAGAGATGCATTGGATACACTTTCAATTTGAGCAGCCAAAAACATCAAAAGTAAACAGCGAAAGAAAAGTCGGTGCTCAAAGAGCTACCCGAATCAAGGCGAAAGCTACCGACATAAAATTTGAAGAAATCAAAAGCAAAAGCACTAAAGTGAAAAGTGCAGTTTTGTAAAAGGAGAGAAACGAATAAAGAAAATGGACAAGAGGATTCCCTATCCAAATGAATCTCTGCTTAGATGAGCCTCGAAAGATTGTTCACCTTTGAGCAAGAGCCTGTACCAATACAATGCAAAGGCGCAACTTGATCCGAAACTATACTTGATGAAAGGAAATGAACTCTAGGGTGAAAACCCCAACAAAAAGGGGCAGTCTAGAGCGATCCAAAGAAGAAAGAAAAGAAATAGCATTTCATCGGAGCATAATTAAGACTTCCAGTTGGAAAAATTGATCCTTGGTTTCACCACCCTTAAACACTTGTTTGAGCCTATTTACCATTTATTTCGTAGACATGAGCGTTAACCTACATTACAAGCCTCAAAAGACCATTTGGATCATACACGGATGGATGAATTTGTCTTCAGGTCACATCCTGCCTATCTAGGTTAACCTTTCTTCAAGGACTGCCACACTTCTAATGCCTGATTGAGATCAGAAAAGAGGGAAGGATGGGGCAAGGTGAGTTAGTGAGGTAAAGAGAGCCGCCTTCAAATTGGGTAGAAACTAAGTATGGGAGTCGCTCCTCTCGGAAGCCTAATATCCCAGAAAGGATTTCATATGTGTATCCCCGCAACGTTCAAAAAATGTCACTCAGGTTGACCTTTTTTCAAAAACCTAAAACTTGATTTTCTTAAATATCACTTGTCGTGATTCTTTAAAATGTATATATATACATAATGAATTTATTTTTATCATTTTCATAAGTCTCCTACATTGAAATGAACAAGTGGACTAACTGTGACTCGTGGTAAAGCGAGTACTACCCGAGAGGGGCATCATTGTCCGTGGGGTAACAAGGGTTTTGTACATAAGAGTTTGAATCAGAATGGATGAAAGATAGCACAAGGCTAGAAAAAGTGTAGATAAAGTTTCTAAATACGACCAAAGTCACTCGACTCGAATATTTGAACGGAGAACGAGCGGCAAAAGTTTAGGGGCCAGATTTTTTTATGACACAAGATTAATGGATGGTTGTAGTCCCAAGACAACGACCACTAACCCTAAGAAAATGAAGAGAAACTAAATTCATGCATATTTGCATTCTCATAAACACATGCATCTTTGCATCCTGAAATATGCTCATGCATCATCAATAGCTAGATATCACCCAGGCTAGGAGCATGCTAAATCATATCATCATAGCATCTTGTTTTCTTTAAACATGCATTTGAAGATCGGTAAAAAATTAGATCTACAGCTTCACGAAAGGAGAAGCAGATCTCACAATAATCATGAGTCCTACGCATTGCATAATTTGGATTTCCAAAATCCTTCCAACCCCCAGTTGTAATCTTCCTTTGAGATGTTTTTTTTAAAACTCAAGTTTCTCAATTTCAATCCTTCCAAAAGGATGTTTTCCTCAAAACTTAATTTCTCAATTTTATCCTTCCAAAAGGATGTTTTCCTTAAAACTCGAATTTCTCGATTTTATCCTTCCAAAAGGATGTTTTCCTTAAAACTCGAATTTCTCGATTTTATCCTTCCAAAATGATGTTTTTCTCAAAACTTAAACTTCTCAATTTTATCCATCCAAAATGATGTTTCCTCAAAACTCAATTTCTTAATTTTATCCTTCCAAAATGATGTTGTCCTCAAAACTCAATTTCTCAATTTTATTTTTCCTTAAGAATGTTTTCCTAAAAACTCAATTTCTTAATTTTATCCTTCCAAAAGGATGTTTTCCTCAAAACTCAATTTCTCAATTTTATTCTTCCTTAAGAATGTTTTCCTCAAAACTCAAATTTCTCAATCCAATCCTTCCAAAAGAATGTTTTCCTCAAAACCCAAGTTTCTCAACTTTATCCTTCTAAAAGGATTTTTTTCTTAAAACTCAAATTTCTCAATTTTACCCTTCCTAAAGGATGTTTTTTTCTTGAAAAGATCAAAATTTCTCAATTTTATCCCTTTCAAAAGGATATTTTCCTCAAAACTCAAATCCTCAATTTTACCCTTTTCTAAATGATGTTTTTTCTTAAAAAGATCAAAATTTCTCAATTTTATCTATTCCTCAAGGATTTCAGGCGAAAGATTTCAGACTCGCCACTCCATGATTTTAGGGCGAAAGAGGCAGAAACCCAAAGCCTAAGAATGTCAGAGCAAAGGAGGCAGATACCCGTCGCTCAATGATGATAGGTGAAACCTTTCATGTTCCCCACTCAAGGATTTCAGATGAAAGCTTTCAAGCTTGTCGATAGATTTCAAGATAAAGGATCCTACAGAGAAAGGGTCCAAACAAGCTCTATATAAGGGGAACTTGCGACTTCAAGATCTCGAAAGTGGAAGGTCCTACGGAGAGGGGACTTGTAGGTCCTTGATTTTAGAGAGGAGTTCAATAGAGAAAGAACTGTTACTCGAAGAGTACGCTAAGGAAGAGGAGTTTTGTGGAGAAAGAACTCAGAGTCCTAAGGGTTCATGATCTCGAAAGTGGAGGGTCCTACAGAGAGAGGACTTGGAGATCTTTAATTTCAGAAATACGAAGACGAGTGTTCCATAAAGAAGGAACTACTACTCGAAGAGTACGCTAAGGAGGAGGAGTTTTGTGGAGAAAAAAACTCAAAATCCTAAGGCTTCAGGATCTCGAAAGCGAAGGGTCCTACAGAGAGAGGACTTGGAGATCTTTGATTTCAGAAATACGAGGACGAAAGTTCTATATAGAAAGAACTGTCACTCGAAGAACACGCCAAGGAAATGAGTTCTATAGAGAGAGAACTCATATTCTTAAGGCTTCAAAGAGAAAATTACTCGGTGTAGCGCGTTGCAGCTCTAGGAGAGTAAATCGTCCAACAGGGAAGTTGGACAGATTTAGTTATGACCAATTTGCTTTACGATCATGAAGGGAAGGCAAATCTACTTGGACGCCCAAGTTTGCCTTTTAGCCGTGAAGGGGAGGCAAAATATTTGAAGTTTTAGCTTGATCTTTTACCGCAAAATGGACAGCTTGCTTTTATACCGCGAAAAGGAAGGCAAGGTTGTTTGGATGACCAACTTGTTCTTATGAAAAAGGGAAGACAAAGATATTTGGAATCTGCTCATCTATTCGGGCACTTGGAGAAAAGAACTCGTCTATCCGTTCGGGCACTTGGAGAATGGAAATCTGCAAAAAAAAACTTTGTCTACCTGTTTGGAGCATCCGGAGGGAGAACTCACGATTGGAAGGCTCTAGGAAGAGGAATTACTTGGAATCGCGTGGCTGCGTCGGGAGTAAACCGTCCAACGGGGAAGTAGGACAAAATTAGTGCTTATGGTCTTTGCTTTTTTCTTGTTCCACAAGTATAAGCAAAGAGGGGCAGCTGTAATCACTAATTTTATTCGGACCTTGAACCCCCTTTAATTTGTGTTTACCTTGGGCTTATTAGGGCTATTAGGTAATTAAAAGGAAAAAAGAAAATGGAAAAAAGAAAAAATATATATACATATATATATGTATGTAGGTATAAATAATACTACTATTACCTTATATTATTACTACTCTGTTAGTATTATTACTATTATAAATATTAGGGAAAACTACACCGGTGGTACCGAAACTATTATCATTTTCCTATTTTGGTCCCCAAACTATGTTTTCGGCAAAATCGTCCATTTTGTTACATAGTTCTCATGTTTTGGTTGCCGGCGATAAATAGCTAACAGTTTTGCTGACGTGATATTTTTTAAGAGGGGAGAAAAATGATTAAAAAATGTCACGTCAGCAAAATCGTTAGCTATTTAACGTTAGTGGACCAAAACAGGAGAATTATATAACAGAAGGGACGATTTTGCCGAAAAACATAGTTTAGAAACCAAAATAGAAAAACAGTAATAGTTTAGGGACCACCGTTGTATTTTTCCCTAAATATTATCATCATCATGACTATTATTATATTGATTATTACTATTTACCACTATTATTATTATTATTATTATTATCTATTATTATATTTATCTTTATTACTATTATTATTATTAGTATACTTATTATTATTATTATCGGATATTACTATTATAATTATAATAAAAATTGAACATAATAAATAAAAGTCAATTTTGATTAATAATAATAAGGTCCATTACACATAGTCCATACATGTCCAAATAATACAATAAGCCCAGCAGACAAAAAACCCTAAGCTAACCCTAATCCTATACTTTGTGATGCAGCCGCCACAAGCCCTAGCCGTTGGATCTGGCACGAGATCAACGGTCCAAATGAAGCACGGTATGGAGAAACCCTAGCAAACTCTTCAAGCCTTTCGCGCCGCACGATCTCAGCCGTCGGATCACGCGAAGATCCAATGGCCCAGATCGTTCCAGACCAGAGAAACTCTAGCAAGCCTGGTTCTTGTCGAGCGTCGCGCACGCCTCAACCATCCGATCTCAAGTGCATCGAACGGCTCAGATGAGCCCAGAGATCCCACGCCCTTCACACGCGACGGTTCCGTCGCCCAACGCGCCTGAACGTTCTGACCGATGACCTGCCACAAGCAGGTGTCTACCTCCTGCAACCAGCAGGCCTCTCCTCAGCGGGCAAGTCCGACAACATCAGAATGCAAATCAGAATCCGTCATAAGCCCAAAAAACTGCAACAAAAAACAATAAAGTGAAGGCATTTTATCAAAGAAAAAAGGACGGCAGAGGAGAAGTCAACCCTTTTTGTCTTTCTTTCAAATGTAATCCGGGTACAAATTTCGTGAATGAACCAATGTAAAAGGAGAGAGTCGAAAGAAAAAAGACAGAGAGCATACATTGTAAGCAGAGGGGGAGATTTTGAGAGAGAAAAGCAAAGTAAACCCGAGAGAAGGGAATTTTTTGGGGATTCGATTTTAGAGAAAAGAATCGTTGTAACCGTTTAAAAAAAAATCAATGCAAGGAAAAAAATTTAGAGGCACTTGTATCTTATTTTTTACTTTCGTTTTCATTTCGAATAAAAAAGAAAAAAACTTTTATTTACCTTCTGTTTCAACCTCGCCGGCGGCCAGAAAGTATTTTTGACGATCCCAACGGTGAAGGCCTTTATACCGGTGAGGCAAACGTCATATCAAAAGATCACGGCGATCCGACGGTGGACGGCGGCTAGCCAAGGCTTCGAGACGTCGGGGTTTTTACCTTCCATTCGCAGCGTTTCGGTCATCTCCGGCGAGATCTACTTAGATCAAAAGATAGAGAAGGGCGAGGAGGTCACATCGGTGGTGTTGCATGTCGGAAAGGATCACCGGAGCGGCCGGAACGCCGGCTTAAAGGACGACGGCGGCTCTAGTGTTTAAAAGAAAAAAAGAGTAAATGTAAAGTGGGATTATAATCCCTAATCAAATCTGTTTTCAAAGCTCCTCTTTTTCTCCCACGCGTAAATCCCTGCCTTTTGACCCTCCTTTTCTGTTTTGTTAATTAATTACCCAAAGTAATATCAATTCCCCCCATTATGCCGTGTTTCCTATTTTATTTTCCTTATTTTATACATATATATATATAATATACATTAAAGCTTTTACTACTTACTAAATATAATCTATAATATATAGATAGTTTATAATCTTACCAATTATAATATATAATATATTATCTAATTTCCCTTTTTATAGTTTACCGCATTTGTATTATTATACGCATGTACATATATACATATATTAGGTAAATGTTTAGGTATTTATTTGTTAGCACCCTTCATTCTTAGCATATCCAATTTGATCATGCATTCAAATATCATGTGTTCTCATTTTTTACGCTTTGTTTATTTCGTTTCTGTTTGCTTATTCGTTTTGAATCATGTGTCATGTATTTATTGTCGCACCATGTTAAGTTGCATCCGAATTTTAAAAGATATAATGTGGACGTCTTTTTATTCGGGAACGAACGAGGCCAGTACCAGTCGTAGTGGTGGTGGTTCGGACGTTCCTTTTCGAATGTTAAGACTTTTAAAATCTACTCACTCATATAACCAAATTTCGATACGAATCGTCACGTTAATTCACAAAATTTAATATTAATTAAGCGGTAATGTTTTTGGTACCGATTTTCGGGCACGACGGGGGTGCTCATCCTTCCCCGCGTGTAACCGACTCCCGAACCCGTTTTCAAAAGAAAAATCTCTGGTTTAGTTTGCGGTGTCCGGTCTATCATTTTTAAATGGCCGGTGGCGACTCCTCTACTTTTTATAAATCCGATTGAATTTTCAACACCCATTAAAACTCGGTTCGTCCGAGCGACACCCAAGGTACTTTATATTGCTGAAATTTTTAGTCGCAACAGAACCCACATTCCATTGGTTGAAATGGTCTAATTGTGGATGTTCTGGGAATTCAGTGTCGAAGAAGCCATCCAAATCCACTGTTGTGAAGTGCGAAGGTGGGTCGTAGTACGTTGCGCAACTGCTTGGTCCATGCAGTTGCGTCGAACGAACATCACCGTCCTCATCATCCTCAGAAGAGTTTTCTGTGCTCTCCTCTGATTCCACCGGCTCGTCAATGTCAGATGGTTCAGAAGAAAATAGACCCATCTCGTCACCATCGGGCCCAACCTCTGTACGCGGCTCTTCATCGGAAAGCGCATCATCAAACTGAAAAAGTTCTGCGTCATCATAAACGTGTGCGTTAACATGTTCTGAAGTCATAACCGGATCGACAGTAGCAGCGGTTGAATGTCTCCGCATGGATAACATATCATCCACATTTCGGTGACTTGGGATGTATGATGAGTGGCGCCCGGTGGAGAAAGCATCGAACGGGTTAAACTGTTCATTGTACGTTGAAGACGTCGTGTATGGAATGTATGTTGAGTGGCGCCCGGAAGAGAAATCATCGTTTCTTGGAACGTATGGACTGTATGACGACTCTTGGGTTGGTGGCAAGTTAAGGTCAAATTCGAACCTTGGAACGGAAGAACGTCGTTTCCGCGAAGACGAAGACGATGAAGCTTCATCGTTGCTCGTTTGTAGAAGGTTGAAGTCACGTCGTAAACTCGATGTCAGACTAATAGCATTTGGATTGAACTCGAGATTTGCTCGTAACCAATTTGGTACCACATTATGAGTGCCAACGTGAACTTCAACAAATGTTGCAAACAGCTCCATGGCTCATCCCATTGAGTACTGACGATGTGTATCTATCATCATTTCTACAGAACTGTCGTCTTCAACATCGAATATTGTGTAATACAGTGGCTCTATCGGCGTTGGACATCGATACTTCAAAGACTGCAACTCCCTCCCCGAGCGATTGGGAACCTTCCTGGATATTGAGGTCCTAAGCGACTGGAACGTTGATCGTCTCGGAATGTTGATCGTAACAGTATTTTCATATTGAAATATGATCCCAATGTATGAATCAGGGACCATCTGACCATCGTAGTATACTATAGCTTCAATTCGCGGAGCCATTTCTAAAAATTGATGAGCTTTGTGATTCTAAGTTTTGTTAGGGTGCATCTAGAAATTCTGCGCACCCTCAATTATAAATAGAATTGTGCATACCAATAATTATTGAATTCTGATAGAATTGTGCAGCACCATAATGCAATTGTCAGTCCAAAGCCTTGTAAAGCCTGGTAAAGCATTTGTCAGCCCAATAATTTTGGAATTCGCGTTCTGTATAAAGCGAATTCTATAGGATTCTTTGGAATTCGCGTTCTACAGAACGCGAATTGTGCATGAATCTATAGAATTGGCGTCCTACAAAATGCGAATTCTGTACGAATAAAGATATTCGCGTTCTCCAAAACGCAAATTTCAAAATTATTTCTGATGAATCCACGTTTCCAACACGCAAATAGGACCCTGCATGCCTACCACCACATGTATAAATAGGACCCTCCAAGACAAGAATGTGTTAGCTGGCGAAGACGAGAATGAGTTAGCTAGCCAAGACGAGACTTACAAATTTATCAGAGACGGCAGGAGAAAGAACAAATAATTGAGGAACTAAACTTAATGTCTGACATAAGTATCGACTACGATTAGTAATGTAATTTTGATTAAGTTATGTAAGTTATTTATCTTGCATACTTGTATTTTGTGAACTCAGTGCTTTCGATGTAAGTTATGTAAGTTTTTAAATATGAAAGTATCAATTAATAATTTCGAATATATAATACTTCAATTAAGAAAATATAAATTAACATTACTTAAAAACAACTAACATTAAAAAAAACATAATAGTTTGCACGAACTAATTTCGAAAAACATACAAAAATATAACTACTGCCTATGTCCGCCGGTACCATAATTTGGTGGACGTCGAGTTCACGGGAGATTGCGTCGTCCACGTTGAACCACAACTTGTTGCAGACCATGATTGCTATCGTTGTCTCTGTCGTCTCCAGCAGTACCACTCGGTCCGACATGCCCACTAGAATAGAACAACGACTGTGGAGGTGTTTGCTGAACGAACTCGGCTCCCGAAATATCAGAAGGCCTAACATGAAACAGGTAGGGGACAAAAGCAGAGGGAACAGTCGTACTCGAAGATCCGCCGGTCATGCCATGAAATGACCCATTCGCAGTCGGCATCGAAGATCCACCCATCATTCCCACAATAGGAGTGAAAAAGCCTTCTGTCGGACTCGGGGGCCCCGGCTGAATCATCAACTGGGTGGGGCCCTAGGGGCGAATCGGATCGGTAGCATCAGCTGATCTGGAGGATGAAGCACCTGCTCCCCTTCGACGTTGCGATCCACCTGCTCTGCTCGTACGATAAGTCCGGGGGCGGTTGCGCTGCAGAGGCTCAAACACAACTCTTGTTCCTCCGAAGTGAGGAGATACGGTTTCCCACTGCCAAAGAACCATGCAAAGTAGTCATTGCTCACCATAGGCTCATCAAACATCCGGTAGTCATTCAGTGCCTGCCGCTGATGCCTATCCTGCCATTGTGCAATCCACTACACATATTTCACCGACCAGTCCACCTACCACAAAACATCAACAAAATTATTGTTTATAGAAATGATTAAAAAAAGTAAATTAAACTTAAACTTAATATAAAAATTAAAATATTGACCTCATTTGCAGATTTCTTGTCAATATGTTACTTAATATAATGCATTATAGTAGGAATCCCAACATGACTTAGAGCATGAAACCATCTACATAACATCAAAATATAACTTTAATATTTTAAAATATATATATTAGGAAAATAACCAATTTATAAATAAAATTTAGTTAAGATTATGTTCCTTACCGCAAATATAATGGATAGGAATAGGCAACTGGCGCGGACAAGTCAGGGCGTAAAAATGGCATTCTAAACCACGCCCAAGCCTGAAGCAGCAAAAGATATCCTCCGATGTCATGTCTATCAGCACTCGCGGCCCTGCACAACTCCCTATACAGAAATGCAAGTACTGCCGAACCCCAACTTAATTTACCAGCATCTTCGAAATCCCGCAAGTGCCGCAATCACAACATGTGAACTTTGTTGCGAGTTTTGTCGGCCACCAAAATTCCCCTAATGATCTGTAAGATATACGCTCGAGCATATGCCTACAATATGAAAAAATATTAAAAAATAATAATTTTATAATTTCATTACTACTAACAAAAAATTAATTTTTTACCTTCTTAACATCTTCATTGGCTCCAGCAGGTAAATTAGAGAACTGCGTACGCAACCACTTCAGAGTCACACATCCGCCCTATAGTTTTTCTGGTTGTTCCCCTAACAACTCCAGACACAAGCCCTCCTAATCGTCATTGGCGGCACCAGTGATAGCCTCCCCATCTGCAGGCAGGCCAAAAATATGCGACACATCTTCTAATGTGATGGTCGCCTCACCACATGGTAAGTGAAAGGTATGTGTCGCTGGCCTCCACCTCTCCACAAGCGCGTTGATTAAATCAACGTCTAATTTCGCACCTCCTCCAATAATCCTCGACACATACCCAAATTCGGCTTGGGCTATGTAATCGGCTAGACGAGGATCCGGGGCTGTCCTCATCCGAATGATATAAACCTCCAACCGACATTCTTCTCCATTCTACAAATAATTAAAGACACACACAAATTAATAATCACATATTTGAATGTCATAATTTTTATAGTGTACAATAAAATACTAAACACATTCTAATTTTACTAATTTTTATTCTTTAAGTCAATACCAAAGATATATTCGAATTTAACTAATTTTCTTAGTCTAAAAATAAAATCTAAAGACATTCGAATTTTACTAATTTTCTTAGTCTAAAAATAAAATCTAAAGATATATTCGAATTTAACTAATTTTCTTAGTCTAAAAATAAAATCTAAAGACATATTCGAATTTTACTAATTTTCTTAGTCTAAAAATAAAATCTAAAGACATATTCGAATTTAACTAATTTTCTTAGTCTAAAAATAAAATTTAAAGACATATTCGAATTTTACTAATTCTCTTAGTCTAAAAATAAAATCTAAAGACATATTCGAATTTTACTAATTTTCTTAGTCTACAAATAAAATCTAAAGACATATTCGAATTTTACTAATTTTTTGCTCTAAAAATAAATACTATTAACATATTCAAATCATGCCGGCAACACTAAATTAAATTTACATATTCGAATTAAAATAAAAAATAAAAAAAACTTACATTATTTCGACGATAATTGCATACGTGTCCTTCATCTAATCTCAGCAAACCCGCCATTATCGCACTCGCTTCAATTTTGCGTTAAACTCAAATGAAAACTTCAAATGAAAACTTGAGAGAGAATGAAAATTCTTTCCCATCTTCCCCCAATTTATGGAGAAGACGCGTTCTGGAGGGAGAGAATTCAAACCGAATTCGCGTCCTGCAGAACGCGAATTCCCTTTTGACTGAAACAGCACAGGAATTCGCGTCTTGCAGGAGGCGAATTTAGAATTCGCTTTCCACAGGACGTGAATTTGCCCTACATGGCATGAGGGGGGGGAGGAGTATTTTTTCGAATATCAAATTTTGGGGGTTATTTTTCCCAATAAACTCCTAAAAGGGAATATCCAAACCATAAAGCCTTGTCATTTATCGAATTTGATCGGGAAAAAGGCAGTAATTGACCAAAAAAATTGGGCTTTTGTATTATAATTGGGCATAGTATATAATATGTACACTTTATTGGATTTAAACTATATTTTGGACTGTTTTTTATTATTTATTTATTATTTTTATTTTTAAGAGAAATTATTATTATACATATACTAGCCTGGGTAAAATTTTAAATTTTAATTTAAAATATCGATAAAACAAAGACATGTCATGTGTTAAAACATGATTGATTAAGAATATTGTATAACTAATTCATTTATTTTAAATTTTAATTTAAAATATCGATAAAACAAAGATACGTCATGTGTTAAAACATGATTGATTAAGAATATTGTATAATATAATTTATATGTTACAAAATTTAATATTTTTTTAGATAAAAATAAAACAATAGTGTAAATTAAATAATATCTTTTGTTACAAAGTAATCAATCCAAGACGATAAAATAAAATAAAAACGTTAATCAAATAATTGAAAAGAGTAGAAAATACAAAACCAGATTAAAGTTGAGTAGAGAAAGTGTTGAGGCCTGCGAGAAGCAGTTTTCTTAACACAAATTTCGATCACTCCGCGGTGCTTGAGTTTGGTTGGTCATTGGTCTCCCAGGATACAACAAGAAGAAGATCTTCAATAGAAGTACGAACTAAAGAGATCTCGAACATGAACTCTTGCTTTAGCCTATCACCGAGATAAAGAGAACGAGAGAAGGAAAAAGATCTTGAGTGTGTTGAAAACTGAGGAGATGCATGGTTTATATAAGGTAGTTGAGGAGGAAAATATGGATAATAAAATATTTTGAATTAGAGGCCATAGATATGTTGGGTGCAAGCGCGCCCCAACCCAGATAGGGTTTGACGAGCTTTGATTTGCATCCCCTACACATGCACGCGAGGCATATTATTCATTCAAGTCATTTAATTACTTCTAAGTGGGTTGGTGTATTTAAACCATTCCCAAGTTTGTTATCCCACCCATGTGGGATATGGAGTTTTTATTTCCCTTACACAATTCACAACATCCTCACTTTGAGCATCAATTTTTCATTCATTACTCAACCGTTTTGAGCATATGAGATAATGTTGTAAAGGTCTCATGAAGTAAAATATTAATTAATAAATTCATCATTCGAACCTCCACATTTACCACTAGAAAATATGGCTCAAAGTTTCCAATTTCTCACATTTTTCTAACATCTTTGTTAAAAAAATATAAATTTTTAGTTTGGTTTAGTGGTCAGGTCTTGGACTTACTTTTCAAAGTATTTTTTATTTATTTTAGTTCTCTTGGTTGCGTTTCAATTTTTTTTAATATTTTTCTTCAATAAGATGAAGACACATGAGACTAAATAAAAAGTAAAATATTATTAGATTATATTATAAAAATTTAAAACAATTGAAGATCAATTTTAAATTAAATAAATATTTTAGGAACCGAACAAAAATAAAATCTGAAATGCTTAATGTGTTATTTATCATTTTTATTAAAATTAGTCACACTTCTTTTATCTAACATATCACATGACACTTTGATTAATAAAATAAAAAGTTAGACAACTTGAATAACATTTTAAAATCATGGGGTTAGAATGACCTAAAAATTCTATGAAACAACTCAGTAAAACGTATATGAGACAAATTGTACGTTAAACGAATTACTAATAAAATATGTTTATGCTTTCCGGTTTCCTCAAGGGCATGATTCTAATTTCTAACATGGAATCATTTCTTTAACATATTGCGTATTTATTCCAAAGTTAAACCATCATTATCAATTGTTGAACTACATTTTCGGTGCATTAATTATAAATTAATATGGTAGACAACTATATGGTTGGTTCATATTAATGAACCAATATGGACGAAAAGAAGAAGATAATCTAAATGTTGTAAAAAAAACAAAACTTTAATCAATCGGTTCACTATTAATGATGATCATTACCAACAATAGCCCCTCACTAATCACTAATAATGACGGCAGGGCTCATCCTATTAATTTAGATCATTTACGGGCCTACTCACATTATTATCGATCGAAACATTCGTAATTCACATAAAGAATTCTTATATTCTTTAGTCTTTCTATCATTCACTCTTCCGTAATGAAATTTCTCCGACAGTTTCATCGATCTTCCAAAAATATGAAAAAGCATACTTTGCACACCTCTAATCCTATAGCTTTTCATGAAAAACTACGAGAAATAATCCAAAGCCTATATCCCCACATCTTCCAAACAATTATCATTATATAAGATCAACGTTCAAATCTACTTGTTTCGTCGATTAAATCTATCATCTGACATATAAATTTACTGTCGAATTAGTAAGTCAGTAGACATTAATCCAATAGACTTATATGTGACACTTGTTATGTAAGGCTGACAAATGACTCTCCTTAAATACCCCACTATGACGTTCCTCCCTTCACATTACATCTCTCATACTCCGACCACCTCCTACAATAATTTTTCGCCTAAATTAAGAATGAACTACCCGAAAATACCATACTAACCCTGTCGACCGCCTTTTTCGGTGTCAACCTAATTTTGGCACCAACAAGAATTATTTTGGCATCATTATAGTTTAGTTTTAACTGTTTAGTAAAAGATTTACATTTTTAATGCTAAAATCATTTTTTCAAAAATGAAATTATAATTTAACACAATAAATGATCTCATTGAAAAAGATTATGTTTATTCTAAGATACTCAAGTTCAAGTAGATTTGTACACAAGATGTGTGTACTTTATCAAAATATTAAAAAATATGAACAAATACTATTTTATAACCACTTTAAGAATATTGAAAAAAGAAATTTATAATTTGTAAAATTAAGCTTTTGTACGTCTTATTTTAAATATGTATTTGACGTAGATATCATATGATCATAAGTAAAAAAAAATCAAAATAATTTTGCAATCTAACCCTTAAGACCTTGGCTTGATGATTGCTTTTAAGGTATTTTTCATCACCACGGTGAACTCAAACTTCCCAGTAAAATCAATGGTGGAATTGGGTGGATAAGCAGTCCATTCAAATTCCTGAACCATTCTTGCCAACATAAGGTGGATATGAACGGTCGCCATTGTTAATCCAGGACAAATCCTCCTCCCAGCGCCAAACGGCATCATTTTCACCATTGTTACCCCTGTTATATCCGCGTCTTCTTTCCCTAAATAGAATCTATCAGGGTCGAACTTTTCTGGGTTGGACCAGATTTTGGGATCTTCACTGATCCCAGGCAAGAAAGTCTCGACATTTGAATCGATGGGGATGTCGAATCCACCCAAAGTAGCTGGCTCAGTCGCTGCGTGAGTTAATGAAAAGTAGGTTGGCGGGTGCTTCCGTAACAGTTCTTTAACTATTGCTTGTAAATACTTCATTTTCTCGACGTCTTTTTCTTCGACTGTTCGATCACCAACTATCCATTTGATTTCATCGACCAGTTTGGATTGGACATCTGGGTTCTGAATCAGCTGAGCAATGCCCCATTCGACTGCAGTCGCGGTGGTATCGGTTCCGCCATTGATGAACTCGGAGCAAAGTGAGACTAGCTCCGAGTCGGACGGTTCCGAGTTTCTTCCCTCAACTTTGAGATCGAAAAGGGTGTCGAGATACGAAAACGTCATCGCGGATTTATCCGATCCCGGATCTCGAAGAGCTGCTCGACGCTGTTGGATGAACGGAACGATGTTTTCGATTTGCTGTTTACGAACTTGGAGTGCTCGCTTGCGTTGCTTGGCGAAAAAGGGGCGTAAAATGGGTAGATAATCGTCGATTCTTGGATCAAGTGCTATCAAAACAGATTTCATTGTCTGATCCATTTTCTCAACGGTTTCTTCATCCATTTCGATACCAAAACACATCCCTAACAGTATACAAAACACGGCGAAACGAGCGTTTTTCAGCACGTTAACGACGCCGCCATTACCCTCGGCTTCGGCACGAAGACGATCGATGAGTTTATCCATTGCTTGCCTTCTTGTACCGACGAACTCTTTAATCCTACTCGAGCTTAGCATGTTCTGAACCATGTTTCGTCTCAGGGACCGCCATTCAGGGCCGTAAACGGCGGCGTTTACGGTGAACTTGTTGCAACTAAAGATGCTTCGGGTGGGATTCTCCCGGGGCCTGCTGGCGAAGATAGCGCCCTTCTCGATGAAAGCTTCATGGCAGAGAATGGCGTCGCTGAGTATAATCATGGTTCGAGTCCCCATCCTTAGAGTGAAAATCGGCCCATATTTCCGGCGAAGATCGTCGACGTATTGAAAGAAAGGCTTGCCGGAGCGAGCAGCCTGGAAAAGATTGCCAACGACAGGCCATCCAGGGGGTCCCGGAGGGACTTTGAGACGTTTGGTTCGAGATTTACGAGAACGAGAGAGAAGCAGACATGCAAGAAAGAAGGCGGCAACTGTGAAGAAGAAAGGCAATGAATTGAAAGCAGCCATAGTTGATTACTGAGAGATGGTATTTGGGGTTGAGGGGATTTGTATAAAAACGAGATGAGCATGAAATTGCAGGTGGAGTTTCAATTAAAGCCGCCATAGCCAAAGCTTTCGGTCGCCATTGTTTAGGTGGGAAGGTGTAATTAAATGATGAAAACAAGTCGATCCTCCCACTTTTTACATATTTATTTATGAAATTATATTTAATAAGTTGTTATTATATGAGTCTATGTAAAATCATAAATCACAATTTATCACTTTTTTATTTCATAAATTTATTTAATCATATTTAAAACTATAAATATCAAAACTTTGCACTTGAGAAAAATTGTTCCCACGATGGAGAGAAGACAGATGAGAAGTATTGAGAAATTCATGGAATAATGTGATGTTCACTATGGGTGTGAAAAACTGACCCGACCTGGTAACCTGCCTGAAACCCGATCGAGTCAGAACCTGGTTTAATCCGAGAATTCAAAGACCGAACCCGATCTGCACCCGACCGAAACGAACCCGAACCCGAATTTGACCTGTAACTGTATAAACCGAACCCGAACTGCACCCGACCGAAGTGAACCCGAACCCGAAATTGACCTGTTACTGTAGTAACCGAACCCGACCTGCACCCGACCGAAACGAACCCGAACCCGAGACTAACCTGCCAGATAACCGATTTAACCCGACCTGTTTGGACCCGACCTGTTTTGAACCCGACCTGTTTTGAACCCGACCTGTTTTGAACTTGAACTGTTATTGACCTGAACTGTTCTTGACCTGAACTGATATTGACCTGAACTGTTATTGACCTGAACTGATATTGACCTGAACTGATATTAACCTGAACTAATACTATTATTTGATTTGCTAATAATGATAATTATCTAACATTTAAAGAAGTTATATTTAATGAATATAAAATAATGTCAAGTATTGAAAAATTTTAAAATTAATAATAATTTCAAGTATTAATAAATTAACTAACTTAACTTCAATTAAAAGATAAATTGAATTAATAACAATTCTAAGTATTAATAAATTGTATTTCTAATTAACTTGACTATTATTTTAAAATAACTTCAAAGATAAACTATTATACTTAATTAACTTAAGTGGAATGAATAACCATTATTAAATTAAAATTTTATACTTAATAAAATTAAGTTAAATGAATAAAAATTATTAAATTAAATCTATATTCTTAATTAAAATAAGATGACTTAAATTTTTTATTATAGGAATAAATTAATGCTAAATAACTAACTTACATTCATTTTAATTGAAGTTAAGTTAGTTATTAAATTAACTTAACTTAAGATTAAAAATAAATTTAATTAACTTGCATTCATTTTAAGTTAAATAATTAAACATTAGTAAATCAAATTGTCTTTCTAAATTCTGATAAACTACTTAATCTACTTAAGTTGAATGAATAACTATTATAAAATTAATTTTTTATACTTAACTAAATTTAGTTAAAAGTTATTAAACTAAATCTGTATACTTTTTTTTTTGGAAAAAGGCGACAAGAAGAGCCAGGCATTATTATATAATTTTTTTAAAATAGTTATTTACGAAAATAACCTTCAGCTCCCACGCACCACGTGGCTTCATCCGATGGCTGCCACGTCATCTTTCAGGAGTCATCTGGGCCGTCTATCTCCAAGCGTTCTCAGCCGTTGGATTAAATTTGATCCAACGGATCAAATCAAATCTGACCGAGAGAGACTTTTGGACTTCCTTCATCGATGGCCGCCACGTGGCACGATCAACAGCCACCATCTTCCCTCCGTCTACGTGGACTCGTCGCCAAAAATCACGCTGCCACCGTACGGCCATTGTCCTCTCACCTATCATCATCACGTGCAAACAGACGAAACAATTAAACGGATGTCAGAGGCCATTTTCAACATTAAATGTATTCCCAGCTAATGTAAAGAAAAATTGGAGATAAGCAGGCGCCACCACACATGGTGGTTGAGGTTGGTGTCGCCGATGAAGCCCTAATATTTAATCAATGAACCATAGTCCCTAATCCTAAACCCTAAATAACCACAACTTTCTAAACCATAAAACCCTAATATTTAATCTATAGCTCATAGTCCGTAATCCTAGATCGAAGATTTAGTGGTTATGGTTAATTACTTATGCTTTAGGGTTTAATGCTTAGGGTTTAGAATTAGACATTAGGGGTTTAAACCATAAAACCCTAATATTTAATCTATAGCTCATAGTCCGTAATCCTAGATCGAGGGTTTAGTGGTTAGAGTTAATTACTTATGCTTTAGGGTTTAATGCTTAGGGTTTAGAATTAGACATTAGGGGTTTACACACCAAACCCTAATATTTAATCAATGAACCATAGTCCATAATCTTAAACCCTAAACAATAACCACTACCCTCTAAACCATAAAACCCTAATATTTAATCTGTAGCTCATAGTCCGTAATCTTAGATCGAGGGTTTAGTGGTTAGGGTTAATTACTTATGCTTTAGGGTTTAATGCTTAGGGTTTAGAATTAGACATTAGGGGTTTAAACCTTAAACCCTAATATTTAATCAATGAACCATAGTCCCTAATCCTAAACCCTAAACAATAACCACTACCCTCTAAACCATAAAACCCTAATATTTAATCTATAGCTCATAGTCCGTAATCCTAGATCGAGGGTTTAGTGGTTAGGGTTAATTACTTATGCTTTAAGGTTTAATGCTTAGGGTTTAGAATTAGACATTAGGAGTTTACACATCAAACCCTAATATTTAATCAATGAACCATAGTCCCTAATCCTAAACCCTAAACTATATACATTTAATTACAAATAATAATAATAATAATAAAACTAATAATAATAATAAGCATAGTAAATAAATAATAATAATAATTTAAGTATATAATAATAATAATAATAATAGTAATAATAATAATATTATTACTAATCATAATAATAATAATAATAATAATAATAATCATAATAATAATAATAATAATAACTAATAATAATAATAATAATAATAATAAAAACTAATAATAATAATAAGCATAGTAAATATATATAATAATAATAATAATTGTATTTAAGTATATAATAATAATAATAATAATCCCTAAAGCCCTAACCACTAAACCATAAACCCTAAACGCTAAACACTAAACACTAAAAACAAAAACCATAATCCATCAATATATATATATATTACATGTACGTATGTACGTATCATTTTATGAATAGTAAACCCTAACCCTAAACCCTAAACTCTAAACCCTAAAAACCATAATCCATCAATATATATATATAATACATGTAGGTATGTTTGTATTAATTTAAGATCAATAAACCCTAAACCCTAAACCATAAAACATAAACCCTAAACCATAAACCCTAAACCCTAAAAACCATAATCCATCAATATATATATAATTAATGTAGGTATGTTTGTATTAATTTAAGATCAGTTAACCCTAAACCCTAAACCCTAAACCCTAAAAACCATAATCCATCAATATATATAATTAATGTAGGCATGTTTGTATTAATTTAAGATCATTAAACCCTAAACCCTAAACCCTAAAAACCATAATCCATCAATATATATATATAATACATGTAGGTATGTTTGTATTAATTTAAGATCAGTAAACCCTAAACCCTAAACCCTAAACCCTAAAAACCATAATCCATCAATATATATATATATATAAATAATGTAGGCATGTTTGTATTAATTTAAGATCAGTAAACCCTAAACCCTAAACCCTAAACCCTAAACCTTAAAAATCATAATCCATCATTATATATATATAATTAATGTAGGCATGTTTGTATTAATTTAAGATCAGTAAATCCTAAACCCCAAACCCTAGACCCTAGACCCTAAAAATAAATCCAATAGTCCTAACTATATATATATATATCACATATACGTAATCCCTAACCCTAAACCCTAAACCCTAAACCCTAAACCTAAACCGTAAAAATAAAAATCATAATCCGTCAATATATATAATACACATAACACAATAAACCATAAAACCGAAGGAACCCGACCTGAAATGAACCCGACCTGAAACGAAACTGACCTGAAATGAACCCGACCTGAAACAAAACCGACCTGAAAAGAACCCGACCTGAAATGAAACCGACCTGAAATGAACCCGACCTGAAACGAAACCGACCTGAAATGAACCCGACCTGAAACGAAACCGACCTGAAATGAACCCGACCTGAAACGAAACCGACCTGAAATCAGCCTGTCAATTAACCGTTTTGACCCGACCTGAAATGAACCGACCTGAAATGAACCCGACCTGAAATGAACCCGACCCGAAATGAACCCGACCTGAATTGAACCCGACCTGAAATGAACCCGACCCGAAATGAACCCGAACCCGAACCGAATCGAGTCAAAACAAAAAATGACCCGAAATGACCTGTAACCGATTTGACCCGACCTGACAGAGCCCGACCTGAAACCCAACTGTTGACCTGTTTTTACATCCCTAATGTTCACAATGTTGGAAAACCGTATTATTTTTAATTATTTTTTTATGTTAAATAAATTATATATATATATATAAATCATTCATTATTTTTTATTTATTCATAAATAATATGATAAATTATGATTTTTTATTCCATTGTATTACAATAATATTTCTAAAGTAAATGTTGAATTTGAACTCACCTAAAATAAGCAACAAGTGAACCTCTCTAACAACTATATGGGTCTCGTCAAATTATAATTTTTTAACAGTATACAAAAATCATATATCAACAATCTATTAAATATAATTCATTTATTCATTTAATATTTATGATTTGAGAGTGATACTCAACTTGTCTTAAGTGATGAACAATTGTTATTATACAGTATTTAACTTGTGCTAAGCAGGGCCGTCTTAGATATTTTCGGGGCCTTGAGCGAAAATTCAAAAATTTTAAAATTTAAAAAATTTTAAGCATAAATTATATTTTCGTTTATTATTTTTTAAAAGAGAATTTGAATTAAATTTATTTATTTATTTTTTAAGAGAATTTGAATACTGCTTGAATTAATTATTTCCCATTAGATAGTAGAAGCCGTAGAAAATAGAAACGTGAGTGATGGAGTCACTTAAATAAAGTGGGTCCCATATAATTTCAAATTATCTAAAACATATACATTTGTTTTAGACGGTTTAGCCAATAAAAAGGCAAAGGCCTTTGTCACTTTATGAGGCTCCGTGAAAGTGGGGGCCCTGAGCATCTGCTCAGCCTGCTCCTGCTATGAGCCGGGCCTGGTGCTAAGTGATGAACAATAATTATTATACATTATTTATTTTGAATGGCTTTTACATTCTTCATTCAATATTTATGTTTAAAGGATGAAGGTTGTATAGTAATTCATTTTAGTCCGGGCCTTTGAGCCCATATAAATTACAACCCATATTCAAATAATAACATAATAATAATATAACACAAACCCATATGTACAATAATACCCATTTACACAATCCGACTGACCCAAATAATAACCAATACTCAAATCTAAACTAAAAATAAGCTAACAATAATCTCATCTAAACCATAGCTGTCCTGCTCTGCCACCACCGACCAAACCATCTATCACCACAATCCTCATCACCCATAACGTGGCAGCTTAAAATCGATTCCTCTCCCCTATGTATTTCAACTACCTACACAAACGAAGTGAGATGGATTTAGCGATTTGGACTGAAAAAAGGGGATTAGAGACCACTTCGATTCAATTAAAAAATAGAAAGATTCAAATAAAAAACAACAAAAAAACTAGATAGAAAGAAGAAAGGAACAAAGAAAACAAGATTCAATAAAAAAGTAAAAGAAATATAAAGACCGCTTCGATTTTAGTTAGACCCACTTACCTAGGAAGAGCTTTAGAAAAATTCAACCCCAAATTCGGACCTAGCAAGAAAAGCTGAACCATTAAGACTTTTTACATGTTCTCCGACCGTCGTTCACAATGGTTCTCTGTCGCTGGAGAACGGTGGCCCGCGACGGAGAGGTGGCTGGCACCGAATTGGGCAGAGACGACTTGAGAGAGTTTGAGAGAAGAATTAAGAAATCTTTTTATTATCAGACTCAAAAATATTTTTTTGGTCAAAATAAAATATTTATACCCAATTGAAACGACGCTGTAACCCCCTCGTCCCGGTCTGGCCGGATGACCGGTTCGAGTGGGCCACACGGGGAAAACCGAAGCGAAACCCGTTAAGGTTCCCCCTCGGTTAACAACCCTATATTTTTTTTTTCATTTTAAACCTTGTCTAGATGAGTATTAAATCCTAAGTGATCATACAGCGGAACAACACTCACGAAACAATCAAACGAACTCAAACTAACATGTTACAGCCCAATTTTAAACTTATACTGCAGGCGGTATCGATACACCTAAGGGGTGTATCGATACCCCTTGACTAGGTCAACTGGTCAGAGTCAACCCGTGGAGATCGTATCGATACGACCAAGGAGGGTATTGATACCCTCTCCAACGGTTGACTTCTCACGGTCAACGCTAAGATGACCGTATCGATATGCCGGAGACCCGTATCGATACCAAAATGGACAGTAGCTCCAGTGACCAAAAAGGTATCGATACGCCCCCTCGCGTATCGAAACACGGGGCCTGAAACAAGAGAGCCGTATCGATACGGGACCAACCGTATCGATACCCCCTGCACTGCAAGACTCTCAAACTTAGCTAAGACGAACAAGACTCGGACCTAGATGCAAATTAGGACTTCCCTAGACCCAATCAAAAATTCATTCAACATTTAAAGGTCATTTCTTAACCATAAAAACACCCAACATATACATACATCAAGGAAGACATGCAATTGAATCAAAGATGGCATTTAAGCATCCAAAATCTCATACTTCAACATTCAAACATAAAGGCAACCTCAAAGGCACATAGCCAACATTTATGATAAGCAATTTAGGCATGGATTACAATTCAACATGGCAACACAAGCCATACAAGAGCAAGATAACAAGGAGTCTAAACAAGCTCCTAAACAACTAACAACTATCCATCAAAATAACACATGTCCCATTGCTTAAACTATTACATGCTCAACATTTAAAAGTTCATACTTGATGTACTCAAGCCAACAACCACACTTGGAGGCCCTCCACTTGCTCAAGCAACCCACGAACTAAGGATCTGCAATGTTGAACAAAGAGAGCATAAGCAATGATGCTTAGTGAGGGTAAGCTCTTAAAACAAACCTCAACATTGCAGGGTCCGAGTACGATCTAGCCAAGGCAAATCACATATATATATACCAAGGATCCACAAGAGCCACAAGATAAAGATGCATGAGCAACATACAATTAAATGCCATGATCAACAAGCTCTAATCCACAATACATGTAATCACATTCAAGTATCCAATTAAAGATCATAAACCTCAACACATTGATACACTTATAAATCAACATTGGCACCTAGCTATGACCCGAATACGCGGATAAACACGTTAGAACTCATATCCAACAACCACATTACCTCACGGTGGGATTACACTCATCACCGGTCTCGCGGAGGGGATTCCACTCATCCTCACGCCCCGTCGATGGGATTCCACTCATCACCGACTATATATAATTACAATTTCCGGGCGAACCCGTACTCCTCCTTGGTGACTCAACGCCACCAAGGCCACGCGCGACTTTTGACTCATGTGTACACACTAACATCCTAATGATCGATCATTTGTACTCAAGCATACTAGTGCCAATATTTTACTCATATCACATTACTCATTTCAATCAATTCCGTGCTTAGCACGTACTCACCATGAACCATCATCATGCATGTCTCAAGCATCTCAAAACATGCCTCATCTCACATGTATAACACAATATACATAAGCATTCATATCGCATTTCATACGAGACATACACATCCACATATATGAGTTCATCCAAAGGCTCTAGATCAAGCTTAGGATTAGGCTACCACCCTAATCCTAACTCTAGGTGGGTCTAACAAGCCCAACCTAGTCCATATACTCGAACCAACCATTTTAAAACCAAGTAAAACAATTAACCACTCACCTAAGCTCCCAAGCTTAAAGACCAAGCAAGCGACCACCTTCAATTTCTCGGATTTACTTCTAATGCTTCACCGATGCCCAAACTCGATTCTAATCAATCCCAAACACAAACAAAACATCCACAATCAATAACTCATCGTCGGAACTAACCCGGATTAAAGTTTTCAAGCATCCAACACTCAAAATCAAGCCCAAAATAGAATTCCCGAGCAACCCACAAAACCAACACTAAACCATCCCAAAAACCACTTTAAAACCCTCCAAAAACCCCCTTGAAACCCAAATCCAAAAATTGCTCAAAATCATTTGAAATTCACATATGTTATACCATTTGACCTTTATACATCATAACTAAACATATTAAATCAAAACATTTCACTTAACATCATAAAGCTTCCATTTTTAATCCAAACTTTCCAAAATGCCATTTTCTAAAACCCTCATGAAAATGAAAATAGAAGGTACTTTTAAAGAGAGGGAGATGAGGGGAAGTCAAAAACGCCATTACCTTTCAAAATGGAGTTGAAATGAGAGAGCTTTTTGGATGGAATAGTGGCTTGAAGAGGGGAGCTCTTTTCACGTTAGAGAAGAAGAAGGTGAATAGTGGAAGATGGTGAGAAATGGATATTTTTAATTGTTTGTTTAAATTTAAAGGCAAAAGACCACATTGCCCTTAATGAATTGGACTATTCACAAAGAAGGTGATCCATGGCTATTTAGGCTAAAATCAAAATATGTTCAACACCATTTATTTTAAAATTAAAACCCGAATATTATTTAAATTATAAAATCGAGCCCAAATAATATTAAAATATTATTTTCACCTAACCCTTAAACCCGGGTGTTATAGACGCCGTTTTGACGTTACTGTAACTCACGCGTAGAACCCGACCCGAATAACAGGTTCCGCATGTTTTTGTTAAATTAAAAAATTACAGCTTTGGTCCTTCCTCCTTTGTGTCCTTACAATTCTGTATTTCAATTCCTGTTTTATTCAATTTTGGTCACTGCTTTTTCTTTTATTTTCTTTTAAGTTTTGCTATTATTATTATTATTATTATTATTATTATTATTATTATTATTATTATTATTATTATTATTATACTGTTATTATTATTATTACTTTATATATTACATTACTATATTATTATTTAAGTACTGTTACTGTTATTATTATATTTATATTATATATATTATATAATATATATTAGATATTAGATATGTTACTATTAATTATTATTATTATTATTATTATTATTATCATTATTATTAAACTTTTATTGTATTATAATATTATACTACAATACTATTATACTACTAGTACATCATACTATTATTATATCACCATTAATATAATGTATTATCACTATTATTTTATTATTAATAATATTACTGTATTTATGTTATATTGTTATATTTATATTATTCATACTATTTTTATTTATCATTATTATTATTATTATTATTATTATTTTATATCACATTACCATTGCTAATTATTTTTGTTGTTGTTGTTTACTTAATATTTGTGGTTTAATAGTACATGTACTAACATATGTACATATATGCTCGTGTATAGGGGTGGCAACGGGGCGGATCGGGGACGATTTTGCATTCCCCACTCCGTCCCCAACACTTGCGGGTACGGTTTTGGGGAATCCCCATTAAATATTTCAGGGATTTTTTCGTCCCTATACCCGTCCCTTACGGATCCCCGCGGTTTTC
Source organism: Hibiscus tridactylites (assembly GCA_958450335.1). NCBI lineage: Eukaryota > Viridiplantae > Streptophyta > Magnoliopsida > Malvales > Malvaceae > Hibiscus > Hibiscus tridactylites. Next base: position 29,953,714 of record OY288285.1, read on the forward strand.
GGTTAATCCCCGTACCCAAAAAAATATAAATTAATTTATAAAGCAAATACTCAACATTAAATCTCCAAAATTACAAATATAAAAGATAAATTTAGTTTTATCAAACAACAAACAAATAATTTCAAAACTATAAAACATGACTTAAATATTAACCGTTTGAAACATGGCATCTTGAACTACCTTTAAAAGAAAATATGTGATTAATAATTTATAGTTTCAAATAATGGTATGTTTGTTCTAAAAGAAGCTAGATTCGATAATTTTTCCAATCATATAAATTACTTCTTCTAATTTTACTCGTACGATTTATGGTGAATTTTCGAAGTCACTGTTATTGTTGTTTTTAGAAACAATCTGTTGTCTTTTCTTCTAACATTTGCTCCCTCAAAAATTAATAATTCCTAATATGTAACTCGAAATCAATAACTGTTTGTTTTAAACAAATCTAGACTTTCGTGTGATTATATAAATATAACGCTCACTTCCTAAATTAACTTGTAGAATTTTTGGTGATTTTTCCAAGTCATTACTAAAACTTTTTTAAGAAATATGCTGCTAAATTTTTATGACCTTTCAACATTAAAATATTCATATAATTTAGAATACATATCTAAATCAATCACCGTGTATTTTAAACAAAACTAGACTAAATCATGTTTACAACAATGTATAGATAACATTCTAATTATTTGTATAGAATTTACAAAGAATTTTCAAACTTACTCAAGCCGACCATGCTCAGGTGAGAATAGATTTTTGATGAAACATAGGTAAATTACCCTTATGGCCATCAAACTTCGTAAAATATCAGGATCCCTACGAATATTTTTGGGGATTCTTGCGGATCCCCATGGTGATTTATACGGGTACGGTTCGGTTATCCCCACGGTTCGGATATAGCAATCCCCGTCCTCATCCTCATTTGAGCTCCGATTATAAAACTTCCCCCATCCCCGTCCCCATGGGTAAGGATTTTGGTTATTTCCCATGCCCATCGGTTCGGATCCCCACAGTTTTCGGTTATTCCCCACCCGATTGCCACCCCTACTCGTGTATGCCATGTTTTTGTTTTAATAGAATTTTAAATTAAAAAATGACTTTCTTTATTAGGGTTCTCATGAAAAACGTACCTCAAATTTAAAGAGTCATTGCTTTCTCGTTAATCTCTAATATAAATTTTTTCTTTCTAATCCTAAATTATAATATTTAAAATGGTATTCTTTTAGTCAGGGTCTCGCGAAAATTATGTCTCGAACTTAAACGGGTGTAAGTTTCTCGTTAGTCCCGTAAGATAAATTCTTACACAATCGGGGATTACAATTTCTAAATTAAATTCGAATTCATAATTTTCATCGTTAAAACAATATGTAACCGACTAGGTATCAATTTTGGGCGTCGTGGGGGTGCTCACCCTTCCCCAGACGTAACCGACTCCCGTACCTATTTTTTAGTTTTGCAGACCAAAACTCGTTATTTTAGTAAAAGATAAAAACAAATTTTATTAAAATAACCGGATTTTTAGGTGATCCAATCTCACCTAAATTAACAGATTGGTGGCGACTCCCATTAAAACCGAAAATATATTTTTTTTGTAAAAAAATGCGTCAAGCTCGTGGGATCGTTATTACAACTTGGCGACTTCGTTGAGGGACACTTTTTTTAGAGAGTCAAGCCACAAGTCAATTTATTTTGTTTTAATAGATGGAAATTATGACTTCGATTTAATTTAATTTTGTGATCCCGGTTCTTTTTCCTGAAATCTCTACAAAAATTTTATAAAATATGTTTTCTGAGTTTACATATCATGAGTTCTGCATCCGAGCTCCGTCCCTTTTAAGTGGGAGCGAGAAGCTACTTCTTCGTGAGGTACCACCTCCGTACATGATAGTGGATCGCTTCCAGAATACGTTTCGTACAGACATAGGGAAACATATCCCCTGAATTGAACTTGCTAGTCTTAGCAGGCGACAATAAGCACAATTCATGTACCTATGTTAGAGAGAGATGAGGTTAATTTAATTTCTTTTATTTATGCTCTTTAATTTCAATATTATTTATTTTACCGCAATGAAGTATGTTACTAGATAACATGCAGATAGTGCTTATTTTAAAAATAAAGTATGCGGGTAGAAAGCATGTTCAGGTAGGACCTACTTTTTCTTCAAAATATATGGGTAGAAAAGAACGATTGGGTAGGATTGCTTTTATTTGAGTAAAGCATGTCAACTTGTAGGTTCTATACCTTTTGATTTTTGCAATACATTATTGTAGAACTAGTGTTTTGATATAATAATTGAAAAATGTTTTGGACTAATTTGGAAAGAATTTAAAACTTGGTTTTAAGTCTAAACAACTTGAATATATGTTCGAGGTATTTAAAAATGTTTTTGGCAATGTTTTTATTGATTTTAAATAGCCAAACTTGACTTTTTAAGCTGTCCGTGCCGATACGGTCCAACCCGTATCGATACCTTTTTGCCCAAGTTTGGTCACTGCCAAAACCCGTATCGAAACAAGCTTGACTGTTTCGATACAGTAAGGGATCGTTTCGATACGCCTGGTAAGCGTACCGATCCCCGTTTTAACAACCCCAACGGCTAGTTTCCCAACAGTCTTTCAAATGCAATACCGTACTGTTACGCCCTCAAGAGTATCGATACGCCTAGGCTGGCAAGAGCCCAACGGCTAGTTACTGATGAAGGCCGTACCAATACGGGTCCACGCGTATCGATATGGAAGGCTGGAGAACAATATTAAAGATGGGAAATAAAGTCTCGAACGACTCCAATTCATCTCTAACGGCTACAAACTCAAAGAGGAGTATAAAAGGGACCTCCAAGCATCAAGTAATGGTTAATGCTTCAATTGTCAAACAACAAATGATCAAGAAATTATCTTAGAGCTTAAGTGTGAATTTATTTGTATAGACAAACACTAGTGAGCCAAAATTGTCAAATTTTCTCAAGTGTTTTAGGTTTTGGGTGAGAGCTAAATTGTGCAAACAAACACCTATTAGAGGGATTTGTGTTTTTATCTTTTCTCTTGTAAAGAGGGTTTGATCAAGGCATTAGGTAGAAAGCTTGATTGGTGTGTAAGGGTTTCCTCCTAAGCCTAGAAAAGGGGGCGAATCAATAGTGGATTGATTAGAAATCCTTAGTAGGAAGCTAAGGTATTGGATGTAGACCTTGGTTAGAAGATTGAACCACTATAATTCATTGTGTCACTTTAACTTATAAGCTTCCACCTAAATTCCACTTCTCCACCACTTGGCAAATAAGAACGGTTGAAAGAATCGAGCACCTTAAAACTAAAAAATTATTGAATATTTTATTTGTATTAACTTGTTTTATTTTTTGCATCGCATTGGAATCATTTTGTATACATTTGCACCACATCATATTGCATAACCATTTCTTGATCAAGCTTCTAATTTTGAGAGAGTTTCGACCATAGTGATTTTGGGGCATCCGATTTAACCAAGTTAGCACCAATTTTTCACTCAAAATAAAGCTAAAGAAATGGATGATCGTTTGACAAAAGTTGAAAAAGCATGTAAAGATCAGAATGAACAATTCTTAAGGAGATGATGATTTCTTTTTTAGACATCTTTGTAGTTTAAATCTCTTTTTGAGTAATGCTAGGAAAACCTTTTGCCTAGGCCCGAAGGCAAAAAGGAATCTTTTGTAAGGGCATGTGTCTATTTGTCATGAGTTTTTTTGTACATACATACATGTATATCTATTTTTAGGATTGAAATCGATTCTAATCTGACGGTTGATTTCGAGCAACCATGTGTCTAGAGGAAATCGAAAGCTGTGAAGATGAGGGGGATGTGATCTATCTTCCAATCTATCTTTCACCTTAGAGATTATTTCCTCTCAACCATTATTGTCTAAGATTTTTTAATATCGTGTTAATTCCAAACATCTATCCAACTGAAGATTACTCTTCCTCGATGATGTCTGTGTATGACATGATCACAGCCACACCAGAGCAAGAGATAAGAAAAGCTTGTTCAACTAAAAGACAAGTAATTCTAATCATGTTTGGAAGATAATGTCCATCCATGAGCATGAAATGATGCCCATCGAACCCAAGAGGTAATTCGTGCTCAAAGAACATGCCGAATTAGTTTAAAGTCCTGAACTCAAAAGCATTGAAAAAATAAAAAAAGAGAAAAGGAAAACCAAGGTGAAAACTCAAAAGAGCACCTTGAAAAATAACTTTTGAAAATATCTAAGGTGAAAACCCAAAAAAGAAGCTTTAGATAAAAAGGGGAAAAAGAAAAAAAAAGGTGAAATAGAAAACTGAAGACGAGCCTCCAAGGGAGAAGCAAGCACTAAATCGTTCCCTACCTAAAAGAGATTTGGAGGACTCCACATATACACAACCGAAGCAGGAACCGATGTTCAGTCAGAGTACAAGTTTGTTTAAGCTGCAAAGTCCCAAAGTGAAAGAAAGGAAATGAACTCTAGGGTGAAAATCTGAGAACGGGCAATCTAGAGCGATCCTAAAAATTAAAGAGAAAAATAATGCATCTAAGCATATTCAAAGCAAGCACTACATAAACATCATCTCTTTCATAATCATAAGTTCTGGCCTACATTGCGTCTCCAAAGACTATTATGATCATACATGGATATTTGCGTTGGAGGAGTTTGTCTTCAAACTACATCCCACCTTATAGAGTTATCCTTTATTCAAAGATTTGAAACTTTCGATGCTTGATTGAGATCAGAAAAGAAGGAAGAATAAAATGGGGGAGTCTATGAGTCAAAGAGAGCCACCCAAATTGGTTAGAAATTAGACATATGGGAAATGACCTTCTCGAAAGCCTAATACCCTAGAAGGCACTTCATATCTTCAAACATTGACACAACATTCGAGGTCCTCTAGACACAAGCTACGCTTGGGATGAACCTCGGCAAGTGGGTTCAAAGACACTCCTACACAAGATATATATGGAGCCCTTATTTTTGAAAAAAAATCATCATACTTTTAAAAGAATAAATATTCTTTTCTCATTCATATAATCATCTTGCATTGTTACGAAACAAAAGATTTCTTGCATTACTCTTTATAGAGATTTAAAGTACAAGAATCTAAGGCGGGTGTCTACTTAGATCAAAAGTTTAAAGCCTTAAAATGTATTCAATGAAATATCTAAGCCTAATAATAAGTGGGGCATTTGAGCGTCGATCAATGGTAAAGTTGTTTTCCCTTGAGAAGAAGAAAAGATATAATGTCAAGGTCATTCGACTCGAAAGTTCAAATTCAGCAAAGAATGAGGAAATGGAATTTGGGGGGCACACTTTTGCTGGGGCAAATGTTGAACAAAAAAAAAATGATTCAAAAGATTAAGCTGAGCCAGAAAAGAGAACTTCTACAAGTATTCCATGCATCTTCATCATGAGGGCGTACATTAAAGCATATGCATCATTTCATCATCAAACATGTTCATACATCATAACATCCATGTGTCATAAAGCATTCATAACTTGATGATTCCGACAAAAATTTCATGCATCTTTGCATCATCACAAAAGCATGCACATGCATGTCATTTGCATAAATTTATTACAAGAAAGTAATTTCGCGCTTACTGCTCAGTAAAATTTTCTAAAATCAATCCTTTCATAAGGATACTTTTTTTTAGAACCGGAACTTCTTAATTCCATCCTTTCACAAGGAAATTTTCCTCAAACCAAAATTTCTTAATTTTATCCTTCCAGAAGGATACTTTTTTCTCAAAACAAGATTTCTTAATTCCATCCTTTCATAAGGATACTTTTTCTCAAAACTGAAATTTCTTATTCAATCCTTCCATAAGGATACTTTTTCTCAAAATTGAAATTTATTAATTCCATCATTCCATAAGGATATTTTTTTCAAAACAAGATTTCTTAATTCAAACCTTTCATAAGGATATTTTTTCTTAAAATTGGAATTTCTTAATTCCATCTTTTCATAAGGATATTTTTTTCTTCTAAAAACCAGAATTTCTTAATTCCATCCTATCAAAATGTTATTTTTCTCAAAACATAAATTCCTTAATTCAATCCTTCCACAAGGATATTTTCCTTAAAACATGAATTTCTTAAAGGACAATTTTTTAGGTCTGACATCCTCAAACAAGAGGGAGTAGATAGTTGTCAACAAATTCCAGTACCCTTGACATGATAAAGTGGGGGCAAATATTTGTTTGGCGCCTTTAAATAAAAAGGAACACACAATCATTAACAAGATCCAACATCCTTAATATGTAGTAGTAAATCAACCAAATTAAACATTCATATCAAACCTTTTAGTTTCATTATTTAAAATAAAATCAGTTAATTTAATGACTCATTTAACAAGACACTCTTTTAACTTTTTCATGTCTTATCTCACCCGTAACATGGTGTAGCGGATCAAAAAACTACTATCCTTCGATCCAGTCTCTTCGTAAGTGTTGCAGTTGGATCGAGTTTTGCAGACCTTGCCTCTTCGTCAATGTTGCAGCTAGGTCAAATTTTCTCCCAAGTATTGCATCGTTGTCAGAGTTGTAGCAAGTCAAACTCATTTTTCTCCCCCAAAGGATCATCTCATTTTGAAGATTTTGCCTACAAGAGCGGTCGAGCAGATCAAGAGAAAGGAAGAATAGTTGTTCCAAGAGGGAAGAAACCTAACTAGACCGAACAAAATGGGTTCCTTTTTGTTTTTACCCCATTACCATTTTACAACAATGAGCAAAAAGATGCAGTTGTGGTAACCCATTTTAGTCCGGGTCTTTGAGCCCATATAAATTACAACTCATATACAAATATAACCCAATAATAATAAACCAAACCCATATCCACCCAAACCCATATAAACAATAATACCCATTTACACAACTCGTCTGGCCCAAATAATAACCAATACCCAAACCTAAACAAAAAAATAAGCTAACCCTAATCCTATCTAAACTCTAGCCGCCGCTGCCCTGCTCTGCTACCACCGCCTTGCTCTGCCACCACCACCAAATCACCTATCACCACAATCCTCATCACCCATAACGTGGCAGCTTCAAACCAATTCATCTCCCCTATATATTTCTAATACCTTCACAAACGAAGGGAGTGGGACTTAGTGATTTAGACAAAAAAATAGAAAGAATTTGAACAAAAAACAAGATCTAAAGAAAAACAGGAATAAAAAAAAGATTCGAATAAAAAAAGTAAAAAAAATATAAAGACCCCTTCGGTTTTAGTTAGATCCACTTACCTAAGAGGAGCTTTATAAAAATCCAACCCCAGATCCGGACTTAGCAAGAAAAACTGAACTATTAGGACCTTTTACATGTCCTTCGACCTGTAACCCCCTCGTCCCAGTCTGGCCGGATGACCGGCCCGAGTGGGCCACACGGGGAAAACCAAAATGAAACCCGTTAAGATCCCCCCTCGGTTAGCAACCCTATTTTTTCTTTAACTTAATCTTTCCTAAAGGCTCATTTATATCTTACGTGATCAAACAACGGAAAATAAGCACACGAGATGAACATTCGAACCCAAAACGACATTTGAACAGCCAAATTTTTATCTCTTAGATAGGCCGTTTTGAAACACCCTTGAGGCGTATCGAAACGCCTTGACATGGTCAATTGCCCAGAGCCTATAAAAGGGGCCGTATCGAAATGGAGGTCAACCGTTCCGAAACGCCCTCAACGGTCAACTTCTCGTGGTCAACGAGATTTTGACCGTTTCGAAACCCTCAGACCCGTTTCGAAACGCCTTCATCACGTCACTTTCTCAGAATTCCAGTAGCCAAATCATTCCGAAACCTGTATCGGAACATGGTTTCTCAAAGGCCAAACCGTATCAGAATGCGTTCCGATACAGGGTCCCTAAAGCCTACCCGTTCCGAACCGACCCAGCCCGTTTCGAAATGCGGGCTGCCTGCAACCTTTGAAAGATAGATTTAGGGGAATTTCAACAAGTCTAAAGGTCCCATAGGCCCCCTAAAGGCACACAACACCAACAAACATAGTCTAAAGGCATACATCTTATGTCAAGCATACTCAAACGCACTCAAGGCATAAATATAAACCATCATACATACATGACAAATTCACATTAAAGACATACCATAAAAAGCATGCTTGAAGACTTTAATAGACAAAATATACCAAATCATCACATATAGGTTTACATGCCATCAAGCAATCTTAAGTATCCATAAGTCATACATCATTCAAGCATTAAGCAAGTTATATCATGCTTAGAAACCAAGTCAAGCCATAGACATCAAAATCATTTATGAGTCTTACAAAGCTCATTCAAACACCCTTTCCACATTGCTAAACTACTACATAATTAATAACCGTACTTGAGCAACAATACTTGGAAGCCCTTCTTGCCTTGCTCCGAGCTAACACCACGCTAATGATCTGCATTGTTGAAAAATGAGAGCGTAAGCTATAAGCTTAGTGAGGATGCTCTAAAACCGAAAACATCAACAATGCATGGCTCAAGCATGTATTCCCTAATTCCCATTTCTATCATGCATAGGTAAAATGACAAGTAGACCTAGCTAGTCTTTCAAGAGGCATAATATGGCATCTTACATCATACTAAGCTCAAACATCACTTAACAACATCATGCATCGCAAATATAAGATCAAGTTCAAATGGCCACTATTAGATTACCCGGATGTGCGGATTTAATCTCAACATTTACATTACCTCGGTGGGATTACACTCATCAGCGGACCTTGCATGGGCGAGATTCCACTCATCACCACATGCCCTACGGATGGGATTCCACTCATCATCCCGTAGAATATAAAAGCTTCCGGTGTAATATTACATCACCGTACTCCTCCTTGATGACTTAACGCCATCAAGGCCACATACGTTTTGACTCAATTTGTGTGCACACTAATCCTAATAATCAATAATTTACACCCGGTAAGTTAATTAGTGCCAATTATCATTTACCACATCACATATCCATCCATCATATCTCATGCTCATCACATACACATATCATGGTATACATGTACAAATTAACCCACATTTCACAAGAGCATAAATAGGTAACCACAATAGCATTTAATGGAAATCAATAGCTAAATTAACAATTTGAATTCACATAGAAATGGCCTACCAAGCACATTTCAACTCACACCTATACACACTCGAACCAAACTTTAAAACATGTTTAAAGTCACTCACCACCCTTCCTTAGCAACCAAAGTAAGCCTCCTACAAGCCCGGATTCGATCCCAATGTTCTTTTGACGTCACCTCTTGCTTCTAGCCAACCAAAAACACATCCATTAATCCCAATCAATGCTAAAATTCAGTCAACACTCAACTCTTGAGCTCAAACCAACTTCAACAAATTTCCCAATCGAATCAAACCCCTAAAAATGCCCATTTTCGTGCTCCCTCAAACCCTAGCTGAAAATTCCATTTTCAATCATCCAAATGACCCCCAAATGGTCCCAAAACATCCTCCTAACATACATAAACCATCAGCCCTCTAATTTCAACCTAAAACCCACCAAAAACCATGTTTTTGACACCCTAAAAATTGCCTCAAAAACCCATTTCGGGTTTTCACCAAAACCCAACCATTTCAGCATATTATGTTCATTATAAGGTAAGTAAACTAAAACCAACATTATATTTCAAAACAAATTGAAAATCTCCCTAAAAACTCAAACTTTTACCAAGCCCTAATTTTGAAAAGTTCATGGTTTTAAAATCTATAATCATGGATAGATAGGAAATGAAGAGGAGAGTGAGAATATACCTTTACTTTTGAAAAAGACCTTGAGATGAGGGAGAAATCAATGGAATACTAAATTTAGGGCTTGGGGAGGGGTTTTAGAACTTCCAACGTGGAAGAGAAGGGAAAGGGAGATGAGCTCTTTTTTTTGTTCCTTTTTGAAACTAAAAAGGTTGTCTTCCTTTTCAAAACTTTTGGGTTAAATTACCAAAATGATCCCTCCCATTTATTTAAGGCCCAATTAGATCCTAATCAAGGTTGATTTGATTTAATTTAATTTTACCGACTCGGACTACTAACCCGACTAACTCCTAACCCCAAAACACGGGTGTTACAACTCTCTCCCACTTAAGGAATTCCGTCCCCGATATTACCTGACTGAAAGAGATACGAAAACTGCTTTTCCATATCCTCCTTCCTCTCCCAAGGGGCCTCGTCCACACCTCGACGTTGCCACCGCACCTTTACTAACTCAATTGCTCTACCCCGCGACACCTTACTGTCAGAAGCTAAGATTTCAACTGGCTCTTCCTCATAAGTCAAATCCAGATTCAATTCAATCTCTTCTACGGGCATAACATGTGATGGATCGGACCTATACTTACGGAGCATCGAAACATGGAACACATCGTGTATCTTCTCTAGCTCGGATGGCAAACGCAACTGATATGCAACCAGACCAACCCTCTTCACAATCTCATACAGTCCTATATACCTCGGACTCAACTTCCCTTTTCGGCCAAATCTCATTACTTTCTTCCATGAAGATACTTTCAAGAATACCTTCTCACCCACTGAGAACTCAACTTCCTTCCTCTTCAAATCGGCATAGGACTTCTGCCTATCCGAAGCAGCTTTCAAACGATCACAAATCAATATTACCTTGTCAGTTGTCCCCTTGAGAAAATCCGGCATAGGTAACAACTTCTGTCCCACTTCGGCCCAACAAACTGGAGTTCTACACTTTCGGCCATACAAGGCCTCATACGGAGCCATCTGAATGCTTGACTAGAAGCTATTATTGTAAGCAAACTCAACTAGAGGCAAGTGCTTCTCCCATGTGCCCTGAAAGTCAACGATGCAACAACGCAACATATCCTCTAAGATCTGAATAACTCTTTCTGACTGACCATCTGAATGAGGATGATAAGACGTGCTGAAGTTTAAACGGGTACCCAAAGCTGTATGTAGACACTCCCAAATTCGAGAAGTAAATCGCGGATCTCTGTCTGACACAATAGACTTCGGCACACCATGTAGTCTAACAATCTCACCAATGTACAAATCCGCCAATCTATCTAATGTGTAAGTAGTATTGACTGCCAAGAAGTGAGCACACTTCGTAAAATGATCTACTATCACCCAAACTGAGTTCTGCTTCGTATGAGTCAAAGGCAAACCCGAAACAAAATCCATGGTGATGTTCTCCCATTTCCACTCTGGAATTCTCAATGGCTGTAACAAACCTGAGGGAACCTGATGTTCCAATTTCACTCTCTGACACACAAAGCACTTACTCGCATAGTCGGCTACATCTCTCTTCAAGCCAACCCAAAAGTACTCATTCTTCAAATCACGGTACATCTTCGTACTTCCAGGATGCATAGCAAACAGACTACTGTGGGCTTCAGTCAAGATCGTACGTCTCAAGTCACTGTTCTCTGGCACTACTATTCTATTTTGGAAACACAAAACCCCATCGGTACTGAAACTGTAGTATGAAGATCTACCTTCGGCTATATCTTGAACATGAGGTGCCAAAGATCTATCTGAGAGCTGTTTCTCTCGAATCAACTGACCTAGAGTAGGTCTAACCAGAAGCTCGGCTACCAAGCCACCATCTCCAGACAAGCTCAATCTAGCAAACATGGCTCTCAAGTCTACGACCATCTTCCTACTCAATGCATCAGCTATTACATTGGCCTTACCCGGATGGTACTCAATGGTAAGATCATAGGCCTTTAGCAACTCTAACCACCTACGCTGTCTGAGATTCAAATCTCGCTGAGTCATAATGTATTTCAAACTCTTGTGATCGGTGTACAATGTGCATTTCTCACCGTACAAATAGTGCCTCCAAATATTCAGAGCAAACACAACTGCAGCTAATTCTATATCATGGGTCGGATAGTTGCGCTCGTGGGTCTTCAACTGTCTTGAGGCATAAGCCACTACTCTCTTGTCTTGCATAAGAACACATCCTAGCCCTACGTAAGAAGCATCACTGTAAACTACATAGTCTTTCCCGGACTCAGGCTGAATCAAGATCGGTGCTTGGGTCAAAGCTTCTTTCAATTTCTCAAAGGCTCTCTGTCTTGCATCTGTCCACTCAAACTAAACACTCTTCTGTAGCAACTGTGTCAAAGGAGCGGCTAACTTAGAGAAACCTTCTACGAATCTCTTATAGTATCCGGCTAAGCCTAGGAAGCTACGTACCTCTATTACAGACTTCGGTTGCTTCCATTCCACAATGGCCTCAATCTTCTTCGGATCAACTCTAATTCCATCGGCTGACACTACATGTCCTAAGAAGACTACCTCTCGGATCCAGAATTCACACTTGCTCAACTTCGCATACAACTGATGATCTAGCAAAGTCTTCAAAACTAGTCTCAAGTGTCGGTCATAGTCTTCTTCAGTTCGCGAGTACACCAAGATGTCATCTATAAACACAACTACAAACTGATCTAGATACTGATGAAAAATCCTATTCATCATGTCCATGAAAGCAGCCGGTGCATTAGTCAACCCAAAAGGCATGACTAAGAACTCATAGTGACCATACCTAGTCCTAAAGGCTGTCTTCGGTACACCGACCTCTCTTACCTTTAGCTGGTAGTAACCTGATCTCAAGTCGATCTTTGAAAAGACTGATGCTCCTCTCAACTGATCAAACAAATCATCAATTCTGGGCAACGGATATTTATTCTTCATTGTCAACTGATTCAACTGTCTGTAGTCTATACACATTCTCATGCTTCCATCTTTCTTCTTCACAAACAAAACCGGTGCACCCCAAGGTGAATAACTAGGCCGAATAAAACCTATATCTGTCAATTCTTGCAACTGAGTCTTCAACTCTTTCAATTCTTTCGGTGCCATGCGATACGGAGCAATCGAAACAGGAGCCGAATCAGAATAAGTCTCGATGGTGAACTCTACCTCTCTGTCCGGTGGTAACCCTGGAAACTCTTCCGGAAACACAGTACGAAAGTCACATACTGTCCGGATGTCCTGAGGTCTAACCTCACTCATGTTAGGGTTCATCACATACGCCAAGTATGCTTCACACCCCAACTCAACTAACCTCTTAGCTTCTAAAATTGAAACCACATTGGACAAGAACTTCACGTTCTCACCCACCATTACAATCTCGTAGTCATGTGTGGGCCTCAAAGAAATCCTCTTAGTTTCAAAATCTATCCTAGCTCTATGCTCCGTGAGCTAGCCCATACCCAGAATAACATCAAAACTATAGAAAGGTAGCTCCATCATATCCACTGGAAACACGTGTCCCTGAACCATCAACGGACACCTTCGGTACATCTTTCTAACTACTACCGTGTCCCCAAAGGAACTAGTAACACTAACTCCTACCTCTAACATTTCACAAGGCAAATTCAAAGACTGTGCATGCTCACTCAATATGTAGGAATGTGTAGACCCGGAGTCAATCAAAGAAAACAAACCCAAAGACTGTATCGAGAAGTTACCTGCGATCACATCGGTGTCGTGCTGGTCCCCACACTGAGCGTAAACTCTAGCCTGACCTCCGCCCTCCGGCTGAACTGCAACTACATGTGCTATGTTCCTCTGACCATCGTTCCTCGGCTGGAAGTTACCTCTACTGCACCCGCGGCCTCTTTGAAAGTCATTGGCTCTAGCAGGAGCCTGAGCTGGTGCCTGTCCCATCAGATGTGGACAGTCACACCTAATGTGGTCTCTAGCTTCACAAAACTCCAACACGAGTGGAAATTTCCCAACACTCACAGGTGTGGTTCCTCCCGTAAGTAGCATATGTGGGCAACTTCCCACCAGCTCTCTGGCCCTGTTGGCCCCTTCCGCGGTTACCGCCACCACATCTATGATCATAATGATGCCTGTTGTCCCGATGCCTCTTGGCATCACCTCTATCAAAGTTACTGGACCTCTTACCCGAACTAGAACCACCAGACCGCTTGGTCAAGCTCAAACTGTGCTCTAAGTCCTTGGCCTTCGCGACCAAGACATCAAAATCAGTGTAGTCTGAAGCTAGAGTATACGTCTTGATCTCTTCACTCAGCCCATAACGAAAACGGTTACAACGTTCCACCTCAGTGGGAAAAAGCTCAGGTGCATACTGACTCAGTCTGACGAATCGAATCTCATAGTCTGTCACGGACATACTCCCCTGAAGAAAAGCCATAAACTCCTTCTTCCTCTCATCGAGGTATCGCGAACCCAGATACTTCTTACGGAATGCTGTCTCAAAGAACTCCCAAGTAATCTTGGCCTCATCCATACCCGTGGTAATGGTGACCCACCAAGTTTAGGCATCACCCTGAAGCAAGGACTCAATACATCCCAACTTGCGCTCACCAGTACATCCCATCTGAGCGAGAATACAAACAGTCTTCTCAAACCACAACTCTAATCTCTCTGGAGTAGACCCTCTAAACTCTTCGTCCCCTAGGCCCCGAAGTCTCTCTAATGGCAAACCAGTGCCCTCACCCTGATGATGTGCTGCTGCCTGACCCCCAGCTACTGCAGCCTGAAATGCCCCGGCTATTGCCTAAACCAAGGGAGGTAAGTCTATTCCGGCCGGTCCATGGCCACCTTGGCCTCCTTGAGGTCCCTCTCCTTCGGCCCCGGCCTCGCCTCCTACTCCAGGTGGAGGAGGTGGTGGTGGTGGAGGTGGTGGAGGAGCTCCAACTCCAACCACATGCTCTTCTACTTGAGCCTCAACCCTAACTACTGGCTCAACTCCTGGAGCCGCTGCCCGTGGTTCCGGTCGAACCATCCTAGGCCTCCCTCGTGGTCTCATGATACAACTAGCAAGTTAATAACTACAACAAGAAACAAATAGGGATTACGTTAGCCAAAGCAAGGGTCCAATAGTGCTCAAGTACTCCCTTTTTAATAAAGATCTTTTTAAATTAAGTAATAGTAGCAATGGGCACACACTCTACACCAGACACAACAATTAATGCTTCAAAACATCATGCAAACAGTCAAACATCAAGATTTCATGGCAAGCATACATCGGGCAATACAATTACTTAGCACATCAAGCTTACCTCACTTACCTGCCCGAGGTCTCGGTAACCTCAGGCTCTGATACCAACAAATGTAACCCCCTCGTCCCGGTATGGCCGGATGACCGGTCCGAGTGGGCCACACGGGGAAAACCGAAGTGAGACCCGTTAAGGTCCCCCCTCGGCTAGCAACTTTATTTTTTTTCTTTAACTTAATCTTTCCTAAAGGCTCATTTATATCTTACGTGATCAAACAGCGGAAAATAAGCACACGAGATGAACATTCGTACCCAAAACGACATCTGAATAGCCAAATTTTTATCTCTTAGACAGGCCGTTTCGAAACCCTCAGACCAGTTTCGAAACGCCTTCATCTCGTCATTTTCTCAGAATTCCAGTAGCCAAATCGTTCCGAAACCTGTATCGGAACATGGGCTCTCAGAGGCCAAACCATATCGAAACGCGTTTCGATACGGGTTCCCTGAAGCCTACCCGTTCTGAAACGACCCAACCCGTTTCGAAACGCGGGCTGCCTGCAACCTTTGAAAGACAGATTTAGGGGAATTTCAACAAGTCTAAATGTCCCATATGCCCCCTAAAGGCACACAACACCAACAGACATAGTCTAGAGGCATACATCTTATGTCAAGCATACTCAAACGCACTCAAGGCATGAATATAAACCATCATACATACATGACAAATTCACATTAAAGACATATCATAAAAAGCATGCTTGAAGACTTTAATAGACAAAAGATACCAAATCATCATATATAGGTTTACATGCCATCAAGCAATCTTAAGTATCCATAAGTCATACGTCATTCAAGCATTCGTCAAGTTATATCATGCTTACAAACCAAGTCAAGCCATAGACATCAAAATCATTTATGAGCCTTACAAAGCTCATTCAAACACCCTTGCCACATTGCTAAACTACTACATAATTAATAACCGTACTTGAGCAACAAAACTTGGAAGCCCTT
Source organism: Hibiscus tridactylites (assembly GCA_958450335.1). NCBI lineage: Eukaryota > Viridiplantae > Streptophyta > Magnoliopsida > Malvales > Malvaceae > Hibiscus > Hibiscus tridactylites. The sequence continues at coordinate 29,969,689 of OY288285.1, forward strand.
CTTGCCTTGCTCCGAGCTAACACCACGCTAATGATCTGCATTGTTGAAAAATGAGAGCGTAAGCTATAAGCTTAGTGAGGATGCTCTAAAACTGAAAACATCAACAATGCAGGGTTCAAGCATGTATTCCCTAATTCCCATTTCTATCATGCATAGGTAAAATGACAAGTAGACCTAGCTAGTCTTTCAAGAGGCATAATATGGCATCTTACATCATACTAAGCTCAAACATCACTTAACAACATCATGCATCGCAAATATAAGATCAAGTTAAATTGGCCACTATTAGATTACCCGTATGTGCAGATTTAATCTCAACATTTACATTACCTCGGTGGGATTACACTCATCACCGGACCTTGCATGGGCGGGATTCCACTCATCACCACATGCCCTACGGATGAGATTCCACTCATCATCCCGTAGAATATAAAAGCTTCCGGTGGAATATTACATCACCGTACTCCTCCTTGATGACTTAACGCCAGCAAGGCCACGTACGTTTTGACTCACTTTGTGTGCACACTAATCCTAATGATCGATCATTTACACCCGGTAAGTTAATTAGTGCCAATTTTCGTTTACCACATCACATATCCATCCATCATATCTCATGCTCATCACATACACATATCATGGTATACATGTACAAATTAACCCACATCTCACAAGAGCATAAATAGGCAACGACAATAGCATTTAATGGAAATCAATAGCTAAATTAACAATTTGAATTCACATAGAAATGGCCTACCAAGCACATTTCAACTCACACCTACACACACTCGAACCAAACGTTAAAACATGTTTAAAGTCACTCACCAACCTTCCTTAGGAACCAAAGTAAGCCTCCTACAAGCCCGAATTCGATCCCAATGTTCCTTCGACGTCTCCTCTTGCTTCTAGCCAACCAAAAACACATCCATTAATTCTAATCAATTCTAAAATTCAGTCAACACTCAACTCTTGAGCTCAAACCAACTTCAACAAATTTCCCAATCGAATCAAACCCCCAAAAATGCCCATTTTCGTGCTTCCTCAAACCCTAGCTGAAAATTCCATTTTCAATCATCCAAATGACCCTCAAATGGTCCAAAAACATCCTCATAACATACATAAACCATCAGCCCTCTAATTTCAACCTAAAACCCACCAAAAACCAAGTTTTTGACACCCTAAAAATTGCCTCAAAAACCCATTTCGGGTTTTCACCAAAACCCAACCATTTCAGCATATTATGTTCATTATAAGGTAAGTAAACTAAAACCAAACATTATATTTCAAAACAAATTGAAAATCTCCATAAAATCTCAAACTTTTACCAAGCCCTAATTTTCAAAAGTTCATGGTTTTAAAATTTATAACCATGGATAGATAGGAAATGAAGAGGAGAGTGAGAATATACCTTTACTTTTGAAAAAGACCTTGAGATGAGGGAGAAATCAATGGAATAGTAAATTTAGGGTTTGGGGAGGGGTTTTAGAACTTCCAACGTGGAAGAGGAGGGAAAAGGGAGATGAGCTCTTTTTTTTTGTTCCATTTTGAAACTAAAAATGTTGTCTTCCTTTTCAAAACTTTTGGGTTAAATTACTAAAATGATCCCTCCCATTTATTTAAGGCCCAATTAGATCCTAATTAAGGTTGAATTGATTTAATTTAATTTTACCGACTCAGACTACTAACCCGACTAACTCCTAACCCCAAAACACGGGTGTTACACGACCGCCGTTCATAACGATTTTCTGTCGCCGACGAATGGCGGCCTGTGACGGAGAGGAGGTCGGCACCGTGCTGGGCATACGTCTTGAGAGAGTTTGAGAGAGGATTTAAGGATTTTTTTTATTATCATACTCAAAAATATTTTTTTGGTAAGAAATGGTGTATTTATACCCATATGAAACGATGCCGTTTTGGCGCTATTGTAACCCGCACATAGACTCGACCCGGATAAGAGGATCCACATATTTTTGTTGAATGGGAAAATTATACCTTTGGTCCTTCCGCCTTTGTATCCTTGCAATTCTGCATTTCAATTCATGTTTTACTAAATTTTGGTCACTGCTTTTTTTCTTTTTCTTTTAAGTTTTGCTATTAATTATTATTATTATTATTATTATTTATTATTTACATTATTATATTGTTATTATTATTATATTATATATTGCATTACTATATTATTATTTAAGTACTGTTATTGTTATTATTATATTTATATTATATAATATATTAGATATGTTACTATTAATTAGTACTATTATTATTATTATTATTATTATTATTATATATTATATTATCATTATTATTAACCTTTTATTGTATTATACTATTATACTATTATACTACTAGTACATCATACTATTATTATATCACCATTAATATAACGTATTATCACTATTATATTATTATTAATATTATTATTGTATTAATGTTGTATTGTTATATTTATATTATTCATACTATTATTATTTATCATTCTTATTATTATAATTTTTTATATCACATTACCATTGCTAATTATTATTATTATTATTATTAGTTTAATAGTACATGTACTAACATACGTACATATATGCCCGTGTATGCCATGTTTTTGTTTTAATTGAATTTTAAATTAAAAAAACGACTTTCTTTGTTAGAGGTTCTTGTGAAAAACGTACCTTGAACTTAAAGAGGCGTTACATTCTCGTTAATCTTTAATGCAAAATTTTTCTTTTTAATCTTAAATTATAATATTTAAAATATATTTCTTTAGTCGGGGGTCTCGCGAAAATTATGTCTCGAACTTAAAGGGCGTAATTTTCTCGTTAGTCTCATATAAAGGAGTGTTATTTTAGATACGTTTTAAGATAAATTCATACACAATTAGGGATTACAATTTCTAAATTAAATTCATATTCATGATTTCCATCGTTCAAACAATATGTAACCGACTAGTTACTAATTTTGGGTATTGTGGGGGTGCTCACCCTTCCCCACGCGTAATTGACTCCTGAACATATTTTTCTAGTTTTGTAGACCAAAAATCGTTATTTTAGTAAAAGATTAAGGGGTAAACTATCCCAGTGACCACCAAACTATAAGGGCGTACCTATTTTGACCACTGAACTATCGAACTCGTCAATCAAACCACTAAACTTATTAAATTAACCTATTTTGACCACCACCAATAAAAGTTAACAGAAAGGTATGGAGGGGTGACGTGACAATTAATAAAAATTTGTAAAACTACACATTTGGTCTCTTTTATTTACCTATTATATTAATTTGATCCTAATTTTTATTTAATTAAATAAAATTAATCAGCCAATCAGATAATGACATGTTGCATCTCCTAATTGGATAAATTTTCAAAATTTTAATTTATGATTTATTTAATTTATTTTTCTTGCAATAAGGTGGTGATACGTGTCACCATCTGGATAAAGGAAAATTAAAGAGCCATGAAATGGCCTTAGGGTAGATTGAACCTAGGACTTGTGGATGTTATTCCACAACCTTAACCAACATGCCAAACCACTCTTATTAATATGAGTTGTACACACTTAGATGTGAATAATATCCATATATTTCTTCCCCAAACTCTCCACCTTCCCAGCTTCGTCCGACCTCCGATCTCGGTCACTACCGGTTCGTGGCTATCACCACCTCCGCCAACGAATTCGTTGCCACGCCCCGATTGAAACCAAAGAGCCAATCACGGTGTCACGCTGTCGTTTGCCGTGTAGAAGTGTAATGACCCGGTTTGGGCCTAGGTGTTAGCCGACTTTGGTTAGGAGGTTCAATTTGAACCTGTTTAGCGATCTAGTCTAGTTTCGGGAAATAATTAAATTAAAAGGTTTTTGGTCGGATAAAAATATGGGAAAATTTCCTAAAATCATAATTATATATACGATTAATTTTGGTAAAGGTAATTTAAATAAAACAATTTTGGAAACTGGACATTTTGGTTTAGTGACCAAAATGTAAAAATGGCAAAGTTTGATTTAATGGCAAAAACGTAAAAGGCTAATGCTTTGAATCTTTAAGAAGCAATAATAAAGGCTAATAGAGACATTTTCTCCTATTTTATAATTTTGATTAAATAAATTATATTAAAAAGATAGAGGGAAGTTAAAACGATTTTTCATTTTTCTCACAAATTGGATTTGACGATAGTTTTCTTCTCTCACTTTCCTCTCAAAATCCCTTCATCCAAACAACAAAATTTTCAAGGTAAACACTAAATTTGATTTGGATTTCAAGGATTTATCTATTTTCTATTGATCTTTTATTAAATCTCTAGTTTTCTCTTTGGTTTTCTTGGTTTTCTTTCAAAAATGGAGAAAGAGCTCATCATTAGAGGTAGGTTCGTTCTTCTTGTAACACCCCTAAATTTTTAAAACCAAAAAGAAAGAAATGAAAATGAAAAGATAGAAAATGGTAACTAAGGGGGTTTGAACCTATGACCTCTGGCTTTATATGTTTATGTTTTAACCATCTGACCTAAAGCCAACCTTGGTCTTAGTCTCCTTCGGGTTAACCATAACCAATGAATGTTGAGTTGAACCAATTTGAAATAAGGCCAACAAACCCAATTGCCCTAGTTTTTTTTCTTTCGAATATGGAGGAAATATCTGAAAAACAACCCGACCCTTCACCTAACCTCTGTCAACTCCGTCTCTAATCTCACCCACCGCACTGCCCTGCGTGACACCGCCACCACCGTCGTGTGCACCGTCTTACTCTAGTCCTTTAGCCACCTGTCACGCATGCAATCGAGCCACCGTCGCCGGTAAAAGCTTGTCTGACGTCTCGGCCAAAAACCCCAAATCGCGCCTCTGTTTCTTTCAATTTCTGGCCCCGTCTACCATTCATTCGCAACACATCCACCAGATCCGAGCTCCCGACGAAGTGGCGAGCAAAATCCAACCAGCTGATCATTTGTTCGACGTTGGGAAGGGCTTCATCGATTTCGGCCTTCTCAGTTCTGTTTAAGGTAATTTCTGGTTAAATCCCAATTTGTTTCATGATATAACAATTTGGGTTGAGTTAAGGGCTTATTACTCTATGTTTTTCGGCAGAGTTTGTACATCTAGGGCTTTCGACGACATATCCGGTGATATTCCGGCGACCAGATTCGTTTAGGGTAAGTGGACTGATTTAATTACGGTCTGAGAGTTTGAACCGATCTAAACCGGTCTAACTCGGATTGAACTGGCCCAACCCGGTCTGAGCCTAAACCAGAACCAAGCCTAGACCCGTCTGCCCGACCTTTTTGCCTGACCCGTTAACCTGTTGACCGAGTCAAACCTTCCGAGTCAACTGAGTGAGCCAACTCGTTCGAGTCAACTCAGGAGTCAACTCGCTCGAGTTGACTCATTTGAGTCAACCCAGTTGACGTCAGCATTGACTAGACCACTAACGTCAAGGTTGACTACTGACGTCAGCGTTGATTTTGACCCCAAAAGTCAAATTTTACGAAAACTCCTATTTTATGTTTTTCGACGTCCTGAGTCCAATTTTAAAGCCCGTTTCGCAAAGTTCTAATTCGAAAGCCTCTGATTTTGACCTTGAACCCGAGAGTGCTAATGTATTTATTTAATTAGTTAAGAGCTTTGTAAATAAGGTTTGATCTTGAGATTTGTGTAATTGAAGGTACTCATAGTCCTTGGAATACGAATTGTTGAGGGATGTCAAATCCGGGTTCAAGGGTGTTCGAACGTCCTAAATGGATCAATTGATGTAGCTCGGGGCCAAGGTAATACATTACTACCTTCTGCATGCTTTTGTAATATGTTGGTATTCAGTTAATGTTTGCATGATCATGTTTGAGCATGTGATTATTTCTGCCTATGTTGATTAATTATGAGACAAATAATAATGGCCAAGACGAATATTCGAATGAGAGGTTTAATAAATGGAAAGGACTTCCGAGTTCAATAATCGATTAATGAGTCGGTTATCCTTTAAGTCTGATTATCCTTTGTATTAAAAAGAAATTTCAAAAATTTGATTGACAAATGACGAAAATACCCTTATCTATAAAAACAACTTATGAAGCTATACTTGATCCGATAAGACATATGATACATTTGAAAACCTTAGACTACTGAAATGTCACGGTAACAAGACCTAAACCCTCGAGATTTCAAAGTACTTGAAATGATGAAATTCTGAATAATTTGACGAGGATAAACTTACGAAAAAAAAAATTCATATGTATGAATTGAGCAATGGGGCAAAAAAGATTGAATTGACTAAAAAGGATTGGATATACTAATAAGGCTGAATGGGTCACAATGACCCTAAAGACTGATATTTTTCTTCGGGCATTAATTACCAATCGACCGACTTATGAGATATATCCTCGAGGTCTGAAATGAATGAATAGATGGAAGAACCGATAAACTCTGAATAATCGAAGCATGTTCGAGCATCGTAATGTCTAAAACACCCCAAAATACTAGAATTTCAGAGAATACTTATAAGACATGAAATTAGAAATCTCAATGAAGACAAACAACTGTAATGGCTCCAAAAGTGGTAAAATACGACCTGTGTTAGTTGGTCGATTCAGATACTATGATGAGAGTAAGAGAATACTGTGTGAATGCACGTTCAAATACCGCTTGAATATATGCTCAATTTCTGGTAATAAGTTCAGTAGAAGATAGGTGAAGGCGAACTATTTCTGTTATACTCTGTAGTCAGTTATGAGGTTGAGGTGTACCCATCCGATGAGATGTTAAACACTATGTTAATGGGTTTCGATTGGTTCAAAGGAACGCAGAAACCTGTTGAGCAATTAGAATTACTGAATTCTATACATCACCGTTTATACCTTGTTGGTTCAAATTACCAAATTACCCTCGAAATTTAGAATGACCATAATACCCTCGTAGGCTGTAACGTTTGATTTTGCTCGGGTATATCTGAAATTTCAGTGATCATGGTGCATCAACTTCCGATGTTGGTCCGATCCTCCTCATCGAACTCCCCTATTTGTAGGGACCTCATTCTGAAATCAGTCCAAAATTTGTCGAATGTCATCTTTTTGATATCTATCAAGTGCCTTTGAGAAATGAATGGGTTCATAAAGCGCGTACCATGTATTGTAAATACTCTTTTTTTTTCTAAATCAAAACCATATACTAAAAACTAAAAGTACGACTCTGTTATTCGAAAGGGAAGCAATTTGCTAGTTTCTGCCCTCTTATATGAAAAATATATATGATATATTACATTGGATAAGAAATAATAATAAAAATAATTTGACATCTTTCTTCTGGTATAAAAATAGATCTGACATCTATTTTCTGTAATACTGTCTTTCGAATATAAACTGAAATCATCTTGGGTGTATTATCTGGGATATGAATGGAGATCTGTAGGCTCAACGCTGGTAAGTTCTTCTGGACCTAAGCTCATATGCCCGACGGGCCTAGGGTAAGTCTTTCTGCATACTATTCTGGGGTTCTTCATATTGGCATACGGTTGGAGGATAGTTAAGTAAATTAATAAAACTTTCTGAACCCTTCTGAAACATACCCTATTAAATTAATGTATCAAAGTTGAACTCTCAATAAACTTACAATTCTTGCTTAATGAACCATTCTGAACTCTTTGATTCAACTTTTGGAATCTGAATCTCTTTTGAATCTTCAGCTTTAGACTAATCTCCTAAGATTCGGGTGATCAAATAAAGAAAAACTATGTTACCTTCTAAAATAATGCTTTCATGAATTATTGAATCGTAATTTGAGCTTACCATTGCCCAGTTCTTCATGACAATGTAAAGCTTGCCATATACCTACTTGTGCTTTTAGCATCTCCTGGTAGTTTGTATTACAGAGCTTTCCGAAGCTCATGTTGTTTCTACCATCACAGGTTAACATATCTTCCATGTTGCAGCTTTCAACGTCGGTATGGTAGTTTCTTCGGCTTTGCTTGCAGAGTACGACACCTGTGTAATTAGGGGGCATGTACATCACGTTTTGATTTATATTCGAGCCTGAAACTTATATTAATAACTTGTTACATAGTTTTGTTTTATTGTATGAATATTTTCTAAAATTGCATGTTAATCCAAAACTTGATTTGTGATTTTCAAATGGTTTGGCAATTTGTTTATTTAGAAAATTTAACGTGGGTCCCTCCAGTGACCCTAATGTAACTTCCTAAGATCCGTATTAACGTATATGCGAGTCTAGGGGGTCACATTTAGTGGCATCAAAGCTTAGAGTTGCGTCATTCTGGGTAGATCGGCCGATTGCTTGTCATAGGGTGTCTGGTCTGTGCATGCCCCTAGCATAACTGTACTCCTCTGAGCTAAAACTCTGATATCGAATCGTTTTTTTTCTAAATTAAGTAAATCTAAGCATTATGCCTTCCATAGACCGATCTGTACTAGCTAGAAATGTCTATATCGTTCGTCTGTGCTCTGGATTAAATTGATGGATTAAAATCTAGATAAAGAATCTAAGATGGTTCATGCAGGTGAAATCGAAGAATCAAAAACAGATTAAGAATAAATGTTAATCATGTGAGGTAACATATATAAGATTTCACGTAATGCTATTCGGTGATGATGATTATGTTTGAGAACATTCTGATGGAAATTTGATAAAGGTATTATAAAATTAAAAGAAAGATGTTCGTGGATGTGTCGAAAATGTAAATTCCGTGGTGACTCTGTTGCATGAAGGAAAAAGTTGTCTGAATATTATGTTGAAGGTAAGTGATATCCATTCAAGACCTTGATTATGTTTGGTCGGCATAAAGAAAGACTTTTCCTTGAAATTTGAGGCATGGTAAACCGTTAAAAATCATCTCTGACCAAAATTTGATGTTTGCATCCTGATTCTCGAAGGTCCTATTGGAGACCTTGAATGCTCGTCTGGATTTCAGAAGTAGTTTTTCATCCGTAAATTGATGGTCAATCTAGTAGTGTAATCAAGTTTCTATAGGGGATGGTTCTAGGTCGTATGATTAACTTATGTGGTAGTTGAGGAAATTTCTTGTCCCTAACAGAGACCGTTTATAATAAAAATCATGAGACAAGTGTCTGTTTGGCCCTGTATGAAGTTCTGTATGGATTTACATACTGTATTCTGATTGATTGGTCTGAGACTTGTAATGGATAAGTTTTAGTACAAGAATGGATGAAAGAGTAGTTTTTTCCTTTTCCTCAGATTTGGTAAATTTCGAGGATGGATTTTTTTAGGGGGAGAGTTGTAACACCCCTAAAATTTTAAAACAAAAAAGAAAGAAATGAAAATGAAAAAATGGAAAGTGGTAGCTAAGGGGGTTTGAACCTATGACCTCTGGCTCTACATATTTATGTTTTAACCATCTGAACTAAGGCAAACTTTGGTCTTAGTCTCCTCTCGGTTAACCATAACCAATGAATGTTGAGTTGAACCAATTTGAAATAAGGCTAACAAACCCATCTGTCTCATTTTTTTCTTTCAAAAATAGAGGAAATATCTGAAAAACAACCCGACCCTTCACCTAACCTCTGTCAACTCCGTCTTTGATCTCACCCACCGCACCGCCATGCATAACACTGCCACCACCGGCGTGTGCGCCGTCTTACTCCAGTCCTTCAACCACCTATCACGCGCGCAATCGAGCCACAATTTCCGGCAAAAGCTCGTCTAATGTCACAGCCAAAAACCCTTAATTGCGCCTCTGTTTCTAACGATTTCTGGCCCCGTTTACCATCCGTTCGCAACACAACCACCAGATCCGAGCTCCTGACGAAGTGGCGAGCAAAACCCAACCGACCAATCATTTGTCTGACGCCAAGAAGGGCTTCATTGGAGCTTCGTCGATTCCGGCCTTCTCAGTTCTGTTTAAGGTAATTTCTGGTTAAATCCCGGCTTGTTTCATGATATAATGGTTTGGGTTGAGTTAAGGGCTTATTACTCTTTGTTTTTTGGTAGAGTTAGTGCATCTAGGGCTTCCGACGACATCTCCGACGGCCAGATTCGTTTAGGGTAAGTGGACCGGTTTAATTATGGTCTGAGAGTTTGAACCGGTCTAAACCGGTCTAACTCAGTCTGAGCCCAAACTTGAACCAAGCCCAAACCTGTCCGCTTGACCCATTTGCCCGACCCGTTAACCCGTTGACCGAGTCTAACCTTCCGAGTCAATTCAGTGAGCCAACCTGTCCGAGTCAACTCTGTGAGTCAACACGCCCGAGTTGACTCAATCGTGTCAACCCAGTTAACCTGTGATGTCAGCGTTGACTGGACTGCTAACGTCAACGTTGACTTTGACCAAAAAAGTCAAAATTTCCAAAAACTCTTATTTTATGTTTTTCGATGTCCCGAGTCCAATTTTGAAGCCTGTTTCGCAAAATTCTAATACGAAAGCCTCCGATTTTGACCTTGAACCCGAGAGTGCTAATGTAATTAATTAATTGGTTAAGAGCTTTGTGAATAAGGTCTGATCTTGATATTTGTGTAATTGAAGGTACTCATAGTCCCTGGAATACGAATTGTTGAGATATGTCAAATCCGGGTTCAAGGGTGTTCGAATGTCATAAATGGATCGATCGATGTAGCTCGGAGCCAAGGTAATACATTACTACCTTCTACATGCTTTTGTAACATGTTAGTATTCAATTAATGTTTGCACGACCATGTTTGAGCATGTGATTATTTCCGCCTATGTATGAATTGAGCAATGGGGCGAAAAAGATTGAATTGATTGAAATGAATAAAAAGGATTGGATATACTAATAAGGCTGAAATTGGTCACAATGACCCTAAAGACTAATATTTTTCTTCGGGCATTAATTGCCAATCGACTGACTTATGAGATATATCCTGGAGGTCTGAAATGAATGAATAGATGGAAGAACCGAGAAACTCTGAATAATTGAAGCATGTTCGAGCATCATAATGTCTAAAACACCCCCGAATATTAGAATGTTGGAGAATACTTCTAAGACATGATATTAGAAATCTCAATGAAGACAAACAACTGTAATGGCTCAAAAAGTGGTAAAATACGACCCGTGTCAATTGTTCGATTGAGATACTATGATGATAGTAGGAGAATACCGTGTGAATGCACATGCAAATTATTTGGAGAAAGTACACAATTAATAGTGAGAGGAATATATTCTCCTAAGGCACATTCAATGTTTTGGAATGAGTTAAGGTACAATGCACATGTTGAATACTTGAAAAATACTACTTGAATATATGCTCAATTTCTGGTAATAACTTCAGTAAAAGAGTGGTGAAGGCGAACTATTTCTGCTATACTCTGTAGTCAGTTATGAGAAATGAATGGTTGAGATGTAGCCATCCGGTGAGATGTTAAACATTGTGTTAATGGGTTTCGATTGGTTCAAAGGAACCTATAAACCTAATGAGCAATTAGAATTCCTGAATTCTATACATCACCATTTATACCTTGATGGTTCAAATTACCAAATTACCCTCGAAAGTTAGAATGACCATAATACCCTCATAGGCTGTAACATTTGATTTTTCTCGCGTATATATAAAATTTTAGTGATCATGATGCATCAACTTTCGATGTTGGTTCGATCCGCCTTATCGAACTCCTCTATTTGTAGGGACCTCGTTCTGAAATCAGTCCAAAATTTGTCAAATGTCATCTTTCTGATTGCTATCAAGTGCCTCTGAGAAATGAATGGGTTCATAAAACGCGTACCATGTTTCTGTAAATACTTTTTGTTCTAAACAAAAACCATCTGCGAAAAGCTAAAACTACGACTCTATTATTGGAAAGGGAAGCAATTCCCTGGTTTCTAACCTCTAATATGAAAAATATATATGATATATGATTTTGGATACAAAATAATAATAAAAATAATTTGACATCTGTCTTCTGGTATAAAAATAGATCTGGCATCTATTTTCTGTAATACTATCTTCCGAATGTAACCTGAAATCACCTGGGGTATATTATATGGGATATGAATGAAGATTTTTAGGCTTAGAGCTGGTAAGTCCTTATGGACCTAAGCTCCTACGCTTAACGGGCCTAGTTGAAGTCTTTCTGCATACTATTTTGGGGTTCTGCATATTGGCGTACAATTGGAGGGTAGTTAAGTAAATTAATAAACCTTTCTGAGCCCTTCTGAAACATACCCTACTAAATTAATGTATCAAAGTTGAACTCTCAATAAACTTACAATTCTTGCTTAATGAACCACTGTGAACTCTTTGATCAACTTTTGGAATCTGAATCTCTTTCGAATCTTTGGATTAGACTAATCTCCTAAGATTCGGTGATCAAATAAAGAACAACTCTATTACCTTCTAAAATAATGCTTCCCTGAATTATTGAATCGTAATTTAAGCTTACCATTGCCAGTTCTTCATGACGATGTAAAGCTTGCCATAAACCTACTTTTGCTTTTAGCATTTCCTCGTAGTTTGTATTGCTGAGCTTCCCGAAGCTCACGTTGTTTTTACCATCACAGGTTAAAAGATCAACCATGTTGCAGCTATCAATGTCGGTATGGGAGTTTCTTCGACTTTTCTTGCGGAGTACGACACGTGTGTAATTAGGGGGCATGTACATTACATTTTGATTTATATTCGAGCTCGAAACTTATATTAATAATTTGTTACATAGTTTTGTTTTATTGTATGAATATTTTCTAAAATTGTATGTTAATCCAAAACTTGATTTATGATTTTCAAATGGTTTGGCAATTTGTTTATTTAGAAATTTTAACGTTGGTCGCTTTGGTGACTCTAATGTGACTTCCTAAGATCCGTATTAAAGCATAGTCGGGTTTAGAGGGTCACACTTCTCCTCTAATAACATGTTCTTTATTGAAATTCCCAAGTATTTAGTATTTTACATATTGTTTTAATGAGTTTTTATACATTAATTGATGAAATCATGTTTAATTGAGGTTTCTTGAAGATTTATGGTGGATCTTTGGATTTGGTGTTAATTGCTGAGTTAATGATTGATTATTAACATGCTCTTATGGTTAATAATTTTAACTTTGGGGATTTTGTTAAGTAATCCCGAAACTAGTTAGATTGCTAGATGTTAGTGATGAAATCTTGAGTTTTAGAGGCTGTTGTTGTGATTTCTTGACAGCTGGATGTTTGTAGAGGTTGGGGATGTTTTTTAGGTTGTAAATGGATGAAGATTGATGGTTGATTTTGTTTGGTAATGTTTGGGAGCGGTTTAGAGTGGATTTGTCGATGTTTCCGGGTTGTATCGGTTGTTAATTTCTTGGCAAATGTTGGAGTTGAGTTGGGGGTTTGTGTTGTTGGAGGTTTTGATGCAAAAGTGTGTGCATTAATCCTCTGTTTTTCGTTGGTTAGTAGCAGGGCAAGACGGTTCTTGATCGTTAGAAGGCGTATTTGGAGTTTTGAAAGCTTAGAATAGCTTCGGTAAGTGAGTCAAAGTTGTATCGGTGAGTGGATGTGGTTTGAACGTTTTCACAAGCTTCAAAACAAGGTTTTGGGAGGTTAATATAAGCTTGAAACGCTTAGCTAATCTCGGAAGTAAGTATGGTTACCAAAGCTATCGATTTTTCGGTTTAAAGTCAATGTGGATTATCATGCTCATGTTTTGGATTTATATTTGTTACTCACTGTTATGAATGTTTTATAAGCATGGTTTTGCTGAATTATATCACATGAAATGATTTGATTATGTTCAAGAGGTTATATTCTTGATGAGACTTATTATGCTATATTTGAGGCATGTTTTGAGATGGGATATGTGATGATTTTATTAATGCATTGAAAGCAGTGAGTTAACATGGATTTAAATGATATATTGGCTTGGTGATGAGATTTCTAGTATCGGATATGTTGGTCGACCAATAGGATGTAAAGTGCACTATAATATATAAAATTCGCGCCTGAGATAAATTCTTCTGTTTCACAATAAGGGTAGTGCTATTGTGATGCGAGTCATAGGGGTAGTGCTATCACCAACGGGCAATGCGGGTAGTAGCATCCCGGCTGAACTGAGATAATGGTGAGGGTAGTTTCACCATGTGACTAGATGGGGGTAGTGCCATCAAGGTATCCGTATATATGGATTGAACATGTATCATGGTTTTGAAATGCTTTTGTGTAAAGACTCTTATACATGATGTTTATGCTTTATGAGATTTAAGCATGAGAAGCATGATTTGGTTTTGCATTGAGATATATGGTTGATAGATGCCTTTGATGATGCCTATGTGTTGGATAAATATGTGGTTGATGTTTATCTGTTATTGCATGATGATTGGTGGCCATATGGTGTGCTTTATGTTGTTGTTTTAGTGCATATCTGATATGTGTTTCGAAACAGTAGCAGCTGTTTCAATACATCTTGCATTTTGGCCTTAATGTTTCGGAACACTGCTAGGTTGTTTCGATACGCCTAGTTATAATTTGAACTCGTATCGAAACTCGGGGTTGTTTTGATACGACTGTTCTTTGTCTGAGTGCAGGGGAGACCAATTTGGGAATTTGGTTCTGAAATGGGTAAGGGCTGTTCCGAGACCAAATGCTACTGGAATGCATGGTTTCGAAATAGGGATGACTGTTTCGAAACGGGGTTCTTAAGTTAGTTAAAATGGCATAATCTGTCAGTTTTGAATGTTTACATTTTAGACCCAGTTTATTTGTTGTACAATTATGGATGATTGAACGATCGTATGATGCTGATATTTCACTTGCAAGCATGTAATGAACCTAATTAAAATTTGGTAACAATATTTTGTGATTTGACCTTATATCAGATTGTTGCAAATGAATGGACGATTGATGTTCGGTTTACTTGGAAATATTTTCGTTGCGCGAGTAAACACTATAAGATTTAATTATCCATCTAGACAAGTTAAAAAGGGTTGCTAATCAAGGTTGACTTTAATAAGTTGACTTCGGTTTTTCCCGTGTAATTATCTTAATTCGAGTCAAACACCCAGACCGAGCTAAGGGTGTTACATTTGTTGGTATTAGAGCCAAGTTTCGAAAGATTGAGATGTATATTGATTGTTGAGTTATAATTGATAACATGTTGTGTTTGATGCTATGCACGATGAATGATTATATCATGATTTGATTGATAGTTTGTGGTGTATGATGATTATGTGGTGAATCGATATATGTGACTGGGCTACCCATTACCAATACTACTGGTAAAGAAAAAAGTTTTGTTTTAAAAGGCGGAATGAATGACTTGGGTTCTTGCTAATTATGAGCCTAACTATTTTTGCTATTGTATTTGCATGGTAGAATTGTTTATCATATCATGGGACCGAGACGAGAGCTGTGAGGAATGTCCGGAATGTAGTTGAGAATGAGGTTGAGGTAGATGCTGAGAACTTGCTTTCTCCTCCTCCTGGTAGAGGTGGAGTTGGACAGGAGCTGGTGGTGGAGGTGTTGAACCTTAGGTAGCACAAGTGCAAGCTTCTTCTGCAATAACACCTTTAATCCAGGCTATTGCTGGAGCCTTTCAGGCAGCAATGGAAGGCATGCACGCGGCCGCAACTCAGCCCGGTGCCGATGTTGGTTTACCATAAGAGTGTCTGCGCAGTCTGGGTGGGACGAAGTTTAGAGGTTTATCTTTTGAGGGCTCTAAGGATTGATTTGAAAGTATCAAGAGGATTTTGGGACAAATGAGTTGCAACAACGTGTAGAAGTTGGGTTGCGTTGTCTCCTTGCTTCATAGAGATGCATAGACGTGATGGATGACCATTACAGCTGGTATGGAACCTGATGATGTTATCTGAGCATTCTTCATGAATGCTTTCAGGAATAAGTACTTGGGTGTCCATTATTTGGATGAGAAGAAAAGGGAATTCATGGCGTTGGTGCAGAGTAACATGACCGTTACGAAATATGAGGTGCAGTTCATCTGATTGAGCCAGTACGCCATTGAGCTGGTACCGGATGAACGTAAGAGATGTGATAGGTTTCATTATGGGTTGGTGAAGGAAGTGAAGACCTATATGCTTGTAGCTAAGTATATTGATTTTGTTGTGCTGGTTACTCGAGCCAAAGACATCAAGCAGAGTTTGGGATTGACGTCTCACTCAGGGAGTTCTAGCCCCAGAAAGAAAGCTGCTGATTATGATGGTGGGCATGATCGAGGTAAGAGATCACAAGATAAGAGCTATCAGCGAGACCATCTTCGAGGCGGCGGTGGTGGATCGGGCCGAGGCCAGTATGGTCAGAATGTTGCAACACGTGCTCCTACGTGTAACCGTTGTGGGAGGAATCACATGATGGAGTGTTGGGGTAATCCCAGAACATGCTGGTAGTGTGGGGCTCAAGGTCAAGTGAAGCGTGACTGTCCACAGTTGGCGAGGCAAGCACCAGCTCGTGCTATGGAGCCTCATAGGGGCTGTGGGTGCGACCGAGGTAATTTTCAACGACAAGAGGATGGTCAGAGTAATGTGGCGCATGTAGTCGCGGTGTAGCCAAAGGGTAGAGGACCAGCTCAAGTCCATGCTCACTGTGAGGGCCGGAATGACACGAATGTGATCGCAGGTACCTTCTCCTTATAATTCTTCTCATTTTGCTTTGGTAGATTCTGGTTTTAGACATTCATACATTTTGCATGAGCATGCTCGTTTTCCTAATGTGCCATTAGAGTTTCTTGATGTGGGTATGCAAGTTACGAGTTCGTTTGGTGAGACAGTAGTTGTTAGGAAGTTGTATAGAAGATGTCCCTTGATGGTTCAAGGACATGTGTTTCCTGTTGATGTAATGGAGTTACATTTCAATGGTTTTGATGTTATCCTTGGGATGGATTGGTTGTCGGAGCATAAAGTTGAGGTTGATTGTGAGACCAAGCGTGTTTCGTTCAAGCTTGCCGATGGTTTTGAAGTTGTGGTGGTGGGTGAGAATATAAAGTTCTTGTCCAATGTTGTTTCGGTGGTGGAAGCTCACAAGTTGATGAATGGGGGTTCCTAAGCTTATTTGGCATATGTGATGAACCAAAATATGAAGGAAGCACGTCCGCAAGATATTCGGACAATTTTTGATTTTCCGGAGGTGTTTGCAAAATAGTTATATGGGTTGCCACCGGATAGGGAGGTCGAGTTTTGCATAGAGACGTATGCGGATACGACACCGATATCCATTGCTCCTTATCAAACGGAGTTAAAGGTGCAGCTTCAGGAGTTGCTTGATCGTGGTTTCATTAGGCCAAGTATCTCGCCTTGGGGAGCTCCAGTTTTGTTTGTTAAGAAGAAAGATGGGACAATGCGGATGGGTATAGACTATCGGCAACTGAACAAGTTGACGATAAAGAATAAATACCATTTACCTCAGATTGATGATCTTTTTGATCAGTTTCGTGGTGCTGTTGTGTTTTCCATGATTGGTCTCAGGTCAGGGGTATTATGAGCTTAAGGTAAAGGATAAGGACGTACCGAAGACGACTTTTCGTACGAGGTACGAAAATTACGAGTTCCTAGTGATGCCTTTTGGTTTGGCCAATGCATAGACTGCGTTCATGGACATGATGAACCGGGTGTTCCACGAGTACATTGATCAGTTTGTGGTAACGTTTATCGATGATATCCTTGTGTACTCTCGTATCGAGAAGGATCACGATAAGCATTTGAGGATAGTGCTGCAGACTTTGTTGGATAATCAACTTTATGCAAAGTTGAGTAAATCTGAGTTCTGGATCAAGGAGGTGGTGTTTCTTGGTCATGTGGTGTCTGTAACACCCTGGTTTTGGGCCCAGATGTTTTAAACATCGGATCGGACCGGTCGAGAATGGTTCGAATCGCGTACGGTGATTTAATGAAATCAAGGATCGGGATAGGATAAAAATGTGGTAAAAATTGCTAAAATCCTCTAAAAATATGTTTAAGAGGTTGGTCAAATAAATTTTACAAAAAGAGTTTTGGAAGTTGTACATTTTCAGTAGTGACCAAATTGTAAAGTTTCAAAACTGTAGAAAATGTGATTTTTAAAGGAGAAGCTAAATTATTAGAATCTTTAGGGGGCTTTATGGCAATTTAGCATTTCCTTAATATGACATGTGTTTAAAATGGTTTTAATTAAATAACTTTAATTGGTTTTTATTTTATTTAATTAATTAGGTGGTTAATTAGTGAGATTCCATCACGTAACTACCATCCTCTCCTCATTTTCAGCCAAACACAATTTTCATTCATTTCTCTCCAGAATTATTTTCTCCTAAACACTTTCTTAATATTTCCTAAACAATTTTCAAGAAATCCTTTCAAGTGCTTCAAGATTTTGCTAAGGAAAACTTGTCATTCATTGAGGAAAGCAAGGGTTGGAGGTAAATCCCGTTCATAACCTCTAATCAAAGTTCTTTATTGAAATTCCCAAGATCTTTGGTTTCTAATTACTATTTTTGGTTGAGTTTTCATTATAGTTTTGATTTGAGATCAAAATCTTGTAAAAATATGGTTGAAATCTTGATTTTTGGATTTGTTTTGTTAAGCTCTTTTTTGGATTGATTTTAATTGAGTTTTGAGATGGTTAATATGTTGAAAAGAGGTTTTATTGATATAGATCCCGAAATCCTTGAGATCCTTGAGTTTCTTGATAGTTTAAGTGAGTTTTTGAGGTGAAATGGTGGAATCATGCTTGCTGGAGATATAAGGATGGGTTAGGTTGTTTATAAGATGTGTTTTGATGTTTATTAATGGATGAAAGTGATGTATGTTGACTGGGCTTGGTTTAGGAAGCAATTGATTAAGTTTTCGGTTGGGTAAATTGGTGTAGGTTGGGTGAGCAACGAGTTTGTGATATGTTGCAGGTGTTGAAATGCATTTTAATGCATTTAGATCTATATTTTGATGATGTGAAAACAGAGGATCTTGATCCGGGAGCAAACAAGGCATTGTGGGAGGCTCCAGAAGAGTAATTTTCGTGTCGGTGAGCAAGGCTTCGCGTATCGGTGAGTGGAAATGGATTTTCCAGCTTTGTAACGCTTTGAGCGTGGTCTTGGGGGCTTAGTGTAAGTTTGAAACACTTAACTAAGCTCAAGAATAAGTGATTCGAAAGTCTCTCTTGGAAATGTGCTATGTTTTGATGGAAATGTACTTGAGTTAAATATGGTTTTGATTACTGTTTTAAAGCATGTTAGAAGCATGATTAATGCTGGATTTTAATGTCATTGTGTTAAGGATGCACTAGGTAAGTGATCCTTGGTTTTATGTGATATATGCAAATGATGTTAAGCATGTTATGCTTGTGGAAATGACATTGTATTTATGCTTGTAAAACAGTGGATTATTGATGTTAAATGATTATATTGGCAAGTGATGAAAGTGGTTTTTGGTTCTTGTAATCGGATATAGTTAGCCGGCTATAAGATTGGGTGCACCGTGAATAAATTCGCCTTGGATGTCGAGGGGTTGTTATTGTGCTGTAATCTCCATCCAAGTACCCTAACGATTGAGGCTAAGATCACAACAGTGAATGGTTTAATCTCGTGTGTGAATCTTGTGGTATGTGTTCTGTACTCTTGTTAGTTGAGTTATACAACTACCAATGAGTGATGTTGAGGGGTTGTGATTGTGCCATGTATCTCAACCTTGTGTAGTCCGGTAGTATGTATGAAGTGTGTGGGACAACGCCTGTAATTCGCGTATCTGATTGTGTCTTTGAGTTGCTTTTGGTATGGTTTGAGAATTGATCACTTGTAAGCCAATATATTGATGATGACTAATGGTTTAATCATGAGATGCTTGTGATTTATGCTAGAATGCATGTGATGCTTGGTAAAGCATGAGCAAAGGTTTATTTGCTGTTTTAAAATGATGCATACGAGCATGTGTTTTAGAAAGTGCATTGATGTCTTGAAAGGGCATGTTTTATGCAAAGGCATGAGTTGATAAATAGGGATTTGCCGGTTGAGTGTAATGCATTGATGAATGTTGTTTCAGCGGTCCTCACTAAGCTTTGTGCTTACGCTCAATTGTTTCATCAATACAGAGAATTAGGCTTTTGAGGAAGCAAGTAATCCAGGGGAATCCAAGCACTTTTGTCTAGAAAAGTATGTGGTTTTACTTTGGTGTAATAAGAGGCAATGGGTGGGATTTCTACTCTTGGATGTTTGAGGATGTTGTTAATTACCTTGAGCATGTTTGGTTGCTTATCTTTGGGTTGTAAGTGGCATTTGGGGATTGATTTTCGTTTCAATGTTGAATTTGGCTTTGTATGGCTTTGGAAGACAAGGGAGCATGCCTATAGTTCTAATGCTTGCATGAAAGATGCCATGTTTTAGCTTGTGCTTCGTAATGTTGATCCTTGACGCTTATATATGTTGTATGTGTGTTGTGGCATGAGTTGGAATGTTTTCAGAAGTGGAAAGATGAATTAAACCAACAAAATCTACTATTGTAGGGAAGGACGTTTCGAAACGCTCTCATCCCTATCGAAATGAAGGCCTGTATTGGTAAGAGGGTTTCAGAACGAGCGTGATCGTTCCGGAACATTTTGCTACTGTGAAGCCTGGTTTTGAAACTGGTTTCGGAACACACCCGAGTTTTGAAACGGTCAACATGGTTTCAAAACGGCCTTTTCGATACAAGGTATGGTGTTCCAGAACAAGTAACTGTTGGAGTTGAATTTGAATTGTTTGAGGTTTATGTTTTCTTATGTTTTAGTCCCTGAGTCTTGAATGCTTAATTAAATGAGTTTGGTTGATCCGTTTAAGATGAAATTTGACATGTTGGTATAATATATGTTTAACTTTGGATTGGTAACTCTAAAACTTGTTTAGTCCTTATAATTCTAGAAATTTACATTTTAGCCCCTAAAAACATTTGTATGCAATTGAACCCCTAAATGAGCTCTATTCGCCGTGTCACTTCCGCTAGTGTGTTTTTCTATTCACATAGGTTAATAATGTGCATCTAGAAAAGTTAACAAGAAAAAAAGGGTTGTTAATCAAGGTTGACTTTCAGGAGTTGACTTTGGTTTTCCCCGTGTAATCTTCTTAGTTTGGGTCGGATGTCTAGGCCGGGCTAAGAGGGTTACAGTGTCAGCCGAGGGTATCTGTGTGGATCCTCAAAAGATTGAGGCAGTTGTGGGTTGGAAACAACCGAAATCAGTGACAGAGGTTCGTAGTTTTCTGGGCTTGGCAGGGTATTACCATTGGTTTGTAGATGGGTTTTCTAAGATAGCTGCTCTGTTGACAAAGTTGCTTCAGAAAGATGTTAAATTTGAGTGAACGGAGGCGAGGCAGCAAGCTTTACAAAAGTTGAAGGAAGTTTTAGTACAAGCTCCGATCATGTTTCAACATGAATCGGGAAAAGAGTTTGTGGTGCACAATGATGCATCCTATGTGGGTTTAGGATGTGTGCTGATGCAGGAGGGTAGAGTAGTTGCTTATGCGCCGAGGCAATTGAAGGTGCATGAGCGTAATTATCCTACTCACGATCTCGAGCTTGGAGCTGTAGTGTTTTCTCTAAAGATATGGAGGCATTATCCTTATGGTGAGAAATGTATTGTGCACACGGATCACAAGAGTCTCAATTATCTTATGTCTCAGAGGGAATTGAATCTTTGGTAGCGTTGATGGATGGAGTTGCTGAAGGATTACGATCTTACGATTGAGTATCACCCAGGGAGGGCCAATGTGGTGGCCGATACTTTGAGATGAAAGGTTGCAGTGGAGTTGAGAGCGATGTTTGCTCCTTTGAGTTTATCTCGTGATGATGGCTTGGTGGCTGATCTTTAGGTGAAATCATCTTTGGTTGAATTGATCATGGAAAAGTAGTTACTTGATGATTCCTTGGTTCCACATGTTATGGACATTGCGAAGGGTAATCCTACGAATTACAGTTTCAATGATGATGGTGTTTATTGTTTTAAGGGCCCGGTAGTTGTGCCAGAGGATGTTGAGTTGAGGCGCACTATCTTGACGAAGGCGCACAATAGTCTTTTTGCCATGCATACTTGTAGTACTAAGATGTATCGGGGGTTGCAAGATGTGTACTACTGGGTGGGCTTGAAAAAGGATGTGGCAGAGTTTGTTAACAAGTGTTTGGTGTGTCAGCGTGTGAAAGCTGATCATCAGTTAAAATCCGGTCTGTTGCAGCCTTTGAAGATTCTGGAGTGGAAATGGGAGAGGATCACGATGGATTTTGTGCTGGGTTTTCCTTTGACACTGTCAAAGAAGAATTCCGTGTGGGTGGTTGTGGACAGGTTGACGAAGTGTGCACATTTCTTGCCCTTGCACACTACGTTTACCCTGGATAAGCTGGCAGAGCTTTATGTTGTAGAAGTTGTGCGGTTGAATGGTGTTCCTAAGTCTATAGTCTCAAATAGGGATCCGTGATTCACATCGAGGTTCTCTGAGTGTTTGCATCGAGCCTTGGGCACGAGGTTGAGTTTTAGCACATCCTATCATCCTCAGACGGATGGTCAGTCAGAACGAGGTTATCCAGGTGTTGGAGGATATGCTCCCGTGTTGTGTGATTGATTTCCAAGGTGTGTGGGGCAAAATGTTGCCATTGGTAGAATTCACCTATAACAATAGCTATCAGGGGAGCATACAAATGGCACCGTACAAGGCTTTTTAAGGACGGAAGATTTGTACACCTGCGTGTTGGGCAGAAGCGGGGAAAAAGTTGGTTCCTTTGCCGGATATGCTCAAAGGTACAATCGATAAGGTGAAGCTCCTTTGTGATCGTCTAAAGGAGGCTTCGTATCTTCAGAAGTCTTACGCGGATTTGAAGCGTAAGTAAATTGAGTTTGAGGTTGGTGAGAAGGTTTTCTTGAAAGTTTCGCCTTGAAAGAAGGTGATGAGGTTTGGACGAAAGGGTAAGTTGAGCCCGAGGTTTATTGGACCCTATAAGGTGCTTGAGAGGATTGGCCCTGTTGCGTATATATTGCAGTTACCGCCGGAGTTGGAGAAGATACATGATGTTTTCCATGTATCCATGCTTAGGAGGTATCGTTCGAATCTTTCGCAAGTGTTGCCGGTTGAGGAAGTGGAGTTAAATCTGGACTTATCTTATGAAGTGGAACTGGTAGATATTATGGATTCACATAGTAAGGTGCTTCGCGGAAAGACCATTGACTTAGTGAAGGTGCGTTGGAGACATCGAGGTGTCGAAGAAGCGACATGGGAAAGGAATGAGGAGATGAAGAAGCAATTTCCCTATCTCTTTCCACCAGGTAAATTTTGAGGATGAAATTTCTTAAGTGGGGGAGAGTTGTAACGCCCCGGTTTTGGGCATAGGTGTTAGCCGAGTTTGGTTAGGCGGTTCGAATCTGTTTAGCGGTCTAGTCTAGTTTTAGGAAATAATTAAATTAAAAGGTTTTTGGTCGGGTAAAAAGATGGGAAAATTTCCTAAAATCATAATTATATATATGATTAATTTTGGTAAAGGTAATTTAAATAAATTTTTTTTGGAAATAGGACATTTTGCTTCAGTGACCAAAATGTAAAAATGGTAAAGTTTGATTTAATGGCAAAAACGTAAACGACTAATGCTTTGAATCTTTAAGGAGCAATACCAAGGGCTAATAGATACTTTTCATCATATTTTATAATTTTGATTAAATAAATTATATTAAAAAGATGGAGGGAAGTTAAAACGGTTTTTCATGTTCTCACAAATTGGATTTGACGATAGTTTTCTTCTCTCACATTTATTTTAAAATCTCTTCATAAAAAAACAAGATTTTCAAGGTAATCACTAAATTTGATTTGGATTTCAAGGATTTATCTATTTTCTATTGATTCGTTACCAAAACTTTATTGAAATTCTCAAGTATTTAGTCTTTTACATATTGTTTTAATGGGTTTATATACATTAATTGATGAAATCATGTTTAATTGGGGTTTCTAGAAGATTTATGGTGGAACTTTTGATTTGGTGTTAATTATTGAGTTAATGATTGATTATTAACATGTTGTCATGGGTTAATTGTAACCCCCTTAACCCGGCCCAGACGGTTGAACCAAATTAAGAAGTTTACACGGGGAAAACCAAAGTCAACCCGAAAGTCAACCTTGATTAATGACCCCTTTTTTCCTTTTAATCTTATCTAAATGCACATTAACCCTAGATATGTTCATACAATTAGCATCCTCAAAGATCATCGCAATCAGAAAACATTTAGAACTCGATTGCACAAAACATGAATTTAGGGACCAAAACGTAAATTCTGGAAATTACAAGGACTTAACCAACTTTTGAGTTACCGGTATGAAATTAGTCATGTTTCATGCTTCTCTGCCAAATTTCAACTCCAACGGACATCTCGAGCTCATTCAATTGCATAAACAAGGTTCAGGACCAAAACACAAAGGTTTCAAAACATCTAACCAACAATTTCAGTGCCCAACGGTCGAGTGTTCCGAAACAGGGAGGACCTGTTCCGAAACGCGGGACAGTTCCGGAACGAGTTCCGGAACAGGGCTTGGCAGTAGCATTTTCGTTCCGGAACGGTTCCTCTCGTTTCGAAACGCCTAGGCCATTTCAGGCCCCCGTTCCGAAACGGTAGCACCCATTCCGATACGACCTGCCCAGATTGCAGAAATTTTGCTGGTTTATCACACAATTGACCCATCAACATGCTCCAAAGGCAACCAAATCATACCAGCAAGTCATTCAACACTCAAGGAACATAATTGCATCAAAATCTAGATACATAACCACCCCTAGGTGCACCAACTCATTCAACACATCCAACACTCAATCATGCTTTTAAAACAAGAAGCATAGCATAACGACGTAAGAATAAGAAGATTCAAACGCTGCAAGCGTTAAACCACATAGTTCAAAATCATAAACTAAACTTGTCCAACATACACAATCTCATTAAACATCAACATAAGAGATTCTTCCCCCATTGCCTTTATTATCTATAGCTATTAACCGAGACATACATCTCAAGTGGAGCTCTCCTTGAATCCCTTGCTTCTCGCTGTTCCAACTTCAAATATCTGCATTGATGGACAAAAAGGAGCGTAAGCACATAATGCTTAGTGAGGAATGCTCAAAACCAAAACACCATCAATGCAGCGAGTCATAAAACCTCTTTTAAAAGTAAACACAATTCGATAAACCAAAGCAATGTTTGAAAACCCTTTTTAACAACATGCTTTAAATCATGCATTGCTCAAACATGAAAACCAACCCTTAGCTTAGAAAAGCTAAGTAATTCACTTCAAAGCACAACCTTGCAAAACCATCAAATTAACCATTCCATGCATGAACATCATATGCAAAGTTAAATACAAATTCCTTGGAAAACACTTCCACTTCACATCATACTTTTCTTATACTTGAAAATCATTTCAAAGCAAGAAACCTTTAAAAAACACTTACACCCTCAATTCTATATCATGCATTAAACAAATGCAATACATGAACCACAAAATCAACATTTGCATTACATGCCTTTAAAAACAAGCCTTCACAAGAATTTAATGCACTAAAGAGATTCATATGCACAAATGCACCATTTTCAATATAAGATAAACACTCGTACAAGCTTAACAAGCAATACATGTATTCTTTGTACATTCACACTTTCCATGCAACCTTGCATCATTTCAAGCATCTCATGCCTCATTACATTCAAGAACATTATATTGGCTTCCAAGTGATAATTCACAAACCATCAAAACACAAGATACAATCGGATACGCGGATTACAAGCGTTGTCCCCACGCTTCATACACACTACCAATCTCAAGGTCCCCAAATGGAAATTAAACCACCATTATGACCTTACCATACACAAGGTCCTCATATGGAATTTTAACCACCATATGACCTTAACATTCACAAGGTCCTCAAATGGAATTTTAACCACCATTATGACCTTACCATACACAAGGTCCTCATATGGAATTTTAACCACCATATTACCTTAACATCACCCATTGGTAGTTGTATAATATGACTAACGAGATCACATGACATACAACACAAGATCCACACATGGACTTTACACCACCATTGTGATCTTAACAAACACAAGGTCCTCAAATGGAATTTTAACCACCATTATGACCTTAACACAAGACCCACCCATGGAATTTTAACCACCATGGTGTTCTTAATCATCTCGTTAGTGTACTTGGATGGAGTTACCGGTACAAACACAACCACTCCACATCCAAGGCGACTTTATTCACGGTGCACCCAATCCTATAGCCGGCTAACTATATCCGATTAAAGTAACCAAGAACCACTTACATCACTTGCCAATATAATCATTTTACCACATTAATCCATTGTTTTACAAGCATAACCAAAATGCCAAAACCACCAATTACCATCATCAATCCACTGTTTTTGAAGGATTAACACAAAGCCATTAAACAACATGCAACACTATGCAACAATTCCACAATTCCAATGTACAAAAACCAAGGATCTCTTAACTTGAGCATCCTTCACACATGGCTTTCAAAACCAGCATTAAACCATGTTAGAATATGCTTTCAAAACAGAATTTAAAACATACAAATCACATGCATTGCATCCAACAATCACAAGTGCTTTAAAATCCAATTCATAACACAAACCAAGAGAGAAATTCCATTTACTTACTCTTGAGCTTAGCTAAGTTGTTTAGACTTAAACTAAGCTCCCAAAACCTTCAAACCTTGGTTTTAAAGCTGAAAACTCAACTTCACTCACCGATACACAAAACAAGGCTAGCCAACAAGCCTTTCAAGCATCCGAAACCTTCCACGCCACCTCTATTGCTCACGGATCATTCTCCCCTGTTTCAAGCACATAACAACAGCGGATTAATGCATCATAATGCATTAAAAACACCAGCAACACACCTAAATTCGCTGCTCTTTGCAAATCCAACATTTCGGCTACCAAACACAACCGAAAACACCTCCAAACACTTCCAAAACTTAACCCAGCCAAGATCCATCACTTCTAACTATTTTTAAACATCAATTAACATCCAAAATGATCCCAAACACGTCCTTATACATCCAGCTATAACAGATCACCAAGATCACCCCAAAAACCACCATTTTCACAAGTAAAAACTTAGGAAAATCAACCTATTCGGGATTGCATTGATCAAACCTCAATTATACATCATTTAGACATCCAAATTACATCAAAGAGACATCTCAAAACAGAGCCCAATCAATTATTACGAATTTCTTCAAAATTAAAGCAAATCTTGCATTTTAAAGCCAAGATCAAGAACACAATTGTAAAAACTTTAATAAAACACAAATCAAGGATTGAGAACTTGTGAATTTCAGTAAAGAACTGAGAATTTAGAGGAGAAGGATGTTCATACCTCTAAACTTGAGTTTCTCCCTTTTTGGAACCACAATTCTTGAAAATCCAATAAGCAAATGCTAAGGTTTTGTTGTAGAATTGATTAGAGATCAAATGAGGATTGAAATCTCATCTTTAGTTATCAAAATCAAAGGAAATTTTTCTGGAGAAATGTGTTTGGGTTGAGAGAAAAGTTGAGAGAAAAGAAAATGGAAATTTAGAGAAAAGTTAGTTAAAATGCCAAAATATCTTTTCCCTCCTTTTTACACTTAATTAAAAACCATTAATTAAATCTTTAATATTAAGAAAAATCTGGAGAAAACTCTTCTTGGGTAAATTAGCTCCTTAAAGATTCAAAGTTTCAATCCTTTTTAAAACAGTCACCCAGTTTTCAAAAATTACATTTTGGTAACTAACCCAAAATGTCACTCTTCCAAACCTCATTTTGTAAAATTGATTTCACCTTTCTCTTATATATAATAAAAGAGGATTTTAAGACATTTTTCCATATTTTTAATGCAACCCGAACTAGGCTCTTTTAAAAATCACCTTTTATATTCGAACCGCACTCTGACCGGTCCGGTCCAAACCCAAAACTTCTAAGCCCAAAATTGGGGTGTTACAACTCTCCCCCCTTAAGAAATTTCGTCCTCAAAATTTCAACTGGCGAAAAGAGAACAACCAAACTTCTCAAAGCAACACACAAGGCAACACAGGAGACTTAACCACCACTGAACACTCTCCTCACAAAACTCCACCAAACCCAACACCACCACATACTGTTCACGAATTCCAGAACACTCAGATGTTAACCACATCTTAACCTCTCACACTTCCGGACTGCACATAGCCCCAACAACAACCTGAAGAACCTCCAAACTTTTACAGCATACACCACCTTAACTCATAACTCCCAAAACTTGTTCACACAGTGACACCAACCAATCCAGTTCAGCCACCATGTGACCCACAACCTTCACTGCTTCTAAAACTCCTTGCAAAACTACTCAACCTCTTTCAAAGACTACCACAAATAACCAAAAAATTTTAAGCATCAACTGCTTACCCAAACTTCTCAACGTATTGCTGACATTCCTTCACATCCGCCGCTATCATTACCATAACGATTCACTAGGACTACTCACCTAACATCCGAAAATCACGTCACAATACCCCAACCTTGACTCCGCCAGCTGTCTTCAGACGGAATTTACTTAATCACAACTAGCCAACCACTTCTCACAAGAACCCGTCCAACAAACAATGGCCTTTGATCTTACATTGCCTTTCCACTTCAAGTTTTGACTACAACACTTGCCTTACTAGAACATCGCCCAACCTATACATACATATCTAGGTTACGAAACTCCTATTCTCCCAGGCTAACCCTTTTCTACAACCCACAACACAACATCTTCTCAACTCTTCGAAGGTTGCTACGAACCATCACCTACATAACCAACCCTTCTATTACAATATCAATGCCACGTTCCTCAGCGCTCTGGAACACATCCACTATCTTGCAACATCACTTAACACCAAGAAACTACCACTTCTACCAGCTATTCACAACCACTTGACTGATTCTAACTCAAACGGTAATCTCCTCACCACCATACCGCTAAACTCTGTAAACATCAAACACCTTCCTTCTACCAACATGCTATACCGCACTCACTATTACTGACAACTCGCTTAATACCCTCCATTATTTCTAACATTATCCTAGCATCAACACAACTTTTAAAACCCCCATCCAACCTAACCCTATCACAACACTAACGGACCCGATTAACTATCAGCAAGTGTGAACGTTCGTATGCATGGTCACCAATATGCCCTATCAATGCCTAATGTACATGCATGCAAAACCTCTAATGTCATGTCACATGTATGCATGGACCAGTACATATATAATATAGCATATAACAAATGATTTTAACTGTGCATGTATGTCGGTTCACACTCACCAATAACATCCTCAGAATCCGCCTAAAAACAACCTCCTATCTCACTTCCAACTTGTCTAACCCCACCATTCTAATAACCCATTATCCACAAGATACTCACTAATGCCCTCTTCACACTAAAGTTGTTTTCAAAACAACACCAACTATTACCCCAAACATGCTAGTTACGAGACCATACCCACTACGCAAGGAAAACCAAACCGAAGCCAAACTAAGATACTAGAGCAAAGGTTACTTAACAAGGTTACCTGTAAACACCTCACTGCCCCGGAGCTTCAACAGACAAGCTCTCTTCCTCGCAGAGCCATCATTCTCCAGCCGCACCGCTGCAGCACCAGCTAACACATTAAGGTCATCACCATCTCCCTACGGTAAAGAACTCTGACTACCCCGAGCCAACTTCAAACAATTATGTCTCAAATGTCCAACAGACCCACAATTCCAACAAATTTCATTCTCCAAGCTCCTCACGCCATTCTACCCTTCCTGCCACCTTCGAACTTTGTCTCGGCCGTGCCCACGACCCTTCAGAGACCCTTATGCTACCACTGAAGCTGACCTCGCCACTTGAGGACAATCTCGCTTCACATGCTCTTTAGAACCACAGTTCCAACAAACTCTTGCGCCCTAAAAACCTCCAACATGGCGCCTTCCACAACGATCACACACCGGTAGCTGAGCTTCCACTCCTTGATCATGCAGCACTTGCCCCAGATTTGCACTACTATCCAAGCTTCGATTCAAACAAAACCTTCTATCACGTAGCCTCTTACGCTGACCGCTCTGGAGGTCAGTACCCACAACTCTCTTGCTTAAACTTTTCTCACCTTCATAAACTGAAACCACACCCTCACATTGCTTAACCCTTGGGAATTTCTCTCCAAGATACCTTTCATAAAAGGCAGACACAAAGAAGTCCCAATCTATATCATGGATGTGCGATGCCACCGCCACAGATGTCCACCAGGCACAAGCGTCCTCCAACATCAATGAGACAACACTTCCCATCTTACAGGCATAGTCATAACCTTCCTGATCCAAAATCAGAATTACACTGGCCAACCAGGCCTTGAACGTCTCAGGTGTCGAACCATGATACTCCACAGCTCCCAAATCATGTAAACGTTGTTTCGACAAACCCGCACATCCCACAGCCGGCACGTCTACAAGCCTTACTTTTGCCACAACCTGAGATGTTCCCATCACCTCTTGAACTATAGGTGATGAACTCTTCATCACATAACCAACTTCTTCCTCCTGCCTTACTACCTCAACTCCAGGCACTAAAGACTGAGACAAAACACCTCCATTAAAAGGTGAATTCCACGCCTTAACAACCTGCTCTAAAGCAGCAACCATCTCACCTAACTGCCATTCTCTCATCGATTTCACCATGCTATTAACAGCAAACAATCATAACAAAACAAACAAATCGGTCAGACCAGCTTCAAGCAAGGATTCAAAACTCCAACCCCAAAATAACATAATAGCTATAATAATAAGGCAATGGGTATCCCGAATTCTCCCCTTTTACATGACATAACAGTCAATAAAAACATGGACATCACAACATCGAGCATATCAATCAACATATTTCGATCATGCTCTCATCAAACAACATTCACTCGCAACAACATAATATCAACATATCATACCCATCACACTTTCATCATTCATAAAATCAGCTTACATCACCAGCATAACATCAGCACAAATCCACATTAGCTCAATGAAGATTCACAATAAAAAAGCATGCTAAAAACATCAACAATTTGCTCAAAAACACGCATTTCAACCGACTTTAAACCACACAACAGAATAAACATTAAACACTTAATACAACCATTTACATTTCACCCAACCATTCACAACTCAGCTCTGATACCACCAAATGTAACCCCCTTAACCCGGCCCAGACGGTTGAACCAAATTAAGAAGTTTACACGGGGAAAACCAAAGTCAACCCGAAAGTCAACCTTGATTAACGACCCTTTTTTTTCCTTTTAATCTTATCTAAATGCACATTAACCCTAGATATGTTCATACAATTATCATCCTCAAAGATCATCAGAATCAGAAAACATTTAGGGACTCGATTGCACAAAACATGAATTTAGGGACCAAAACGTAAATTCTGGAAATTACAAGGACTTAACCAACTTTTGAGTTACCAGTATGAAATTAGTCATATTTCATGCTTCTCTGCCAAATTTCAACTCCAACGGACATCTCGAGCTCATTCAATTACATAAACAAGGTTCAGGACCAAAACGCAAAGGTTTCAAAACATCTAACCAACAATTTCAGTGCCCAACGGTCGAGTGTTCCGAAACAGGGAGGATCTGTTCCGAAACGCGGGACCATTCCGAAACGAGTTCCGGAACAGGGCTTGGCAGTAGCATTTTCGTTCCGGAACGGTTCCTCCCGTTTCGAAACGCCTAGGCCATTTCAGGCCCCCGTTCAGAAACGGTAGCACCCGTTCCGATACGACCTGCCCATATTGCAGAAATTTTGCTGGTTTATCACACAATTGACCCATCAACATGCTCCAAAGGCAACCAAATCATACCAGCAAGTCATTCAACACTCAAGGAACATAATTGCATCAAAATCTAGATACAAAACCACCCCTAGGTGCACCAACTCATTCAACACATCCAACACTCAATCATGCTTTTAAAACAAGAAGCATAACATAACGACTTAATAATAAGAAGATTCAAACGCTGCAAGCGTTAAACCACATAGTTCAAAACCATAAACTAAACTTGTCCAACATACACAATCTCATTAAACATCAACATAAGAGATTCTTCCCCCATTTCCTTTATTATCTATAGCTATTAACCGAGACATACATCTCAAGTGGAGCTCTCCTTGAATCCCTTGCTTCTCGCTGTTCCAACTTCAAATATATGCATTGATGGACAAAAAGGAGCGTAAGCACATAATGCTTAGTGAGGAATGCTCAAAACCAAAACACCATCAATGCAGCGAGTCATAAAACCTCTTTTAAAAGTAAACACAATTCGATAAACCAAAGCAATGTTTGAAAACCCTTTTTAACAACATGCTTTAAATCATGCATTGCTCAAACATGAAAACCAACCCTTAGCTTAGAAAAACTAAGTAATTCACTTCAAAGCACAACCTTGCAAAACCATCAAATTAACCATTCCATGCATGAACATCATATGCAAAGTTAAATACAAATTCCTTGGAAAACACTTCCACTTCACATCATACTTTTCTTATACTTGAAAATCATTTCAAAGCAAGAAACCTTTAAAAAAACACTTACACCCTCAATTCTATCTCATGCATTAAACAAATGCAATACATGAACCACAAAATCAACATTTGCATTACATCCCTTTAAAAACAAGCCTTCACAAGACTTTAATGCACTAAAGAGATTCACATGCACAAATGCACCATTTTCAATATAAGATAAACACTTGTACAAGCTTAACAAGCAATACATGTGTTCTTTGTACATTCACACTTTCCATGCAACCTTGCATCATTTCAAGCATCTCATGCCTCATTACATTCAAGAACATTATATTGGCTTCCAAGTGATAATTCACAAACCATCAAAATACAAGATACAATCGGATATGCTGATTACAAGCGTTGCCCCCACGCTTCATACACACTACCAATCTCAAGGTCCCCAAATGGAATTTAAACCAGCATTATTACCTTACCATACACAAGGTCCTCATATGACCTTAACATTCACAAGGTCCTCAAATGGAATTTTAACCACCATTATGACCTTACCATACACAAGGTCCTCATATGGAATTTTAACCACCATATGACCTTAACATCACCCATTGGTAGTTGTATAACATCACTAACGAGATCACAGGACATACAACACAAGATCCACACATGGACTTTACACCACCATTGTGATCTTAACAAACACAAGGTCCTCAAATGGAATTTTAACCATCATTATGACCTTAACACAAGACCCACCCATGGAATTTTAACCACCATGGTGTTCTTAACCATCTCGTTAGTGTACTTGGATGGAGTTACCGGTACAAACACAACCAATCCACATCCAAGGCGACTTTATTCACGGTGCACCCAATCCTATAGCCGGCTAACTATATCCGATTAAAGTAACCAAGAACCACTTACATCACTTGCCAATATAATCATTTTACCACATTAATCCATTGTTTTACAAGCATAACAAAAATGCCAAAACCAACAATTACCATCATCAATCCATTGTTTTTGAAGCATTAACACAAAGTCATTAAACAACATGCAACACTATGCAACAATTCCACAATTCCAATGTACAAAAACCAAGGATCTCTTACCTTGAGCATCCTTCACACATGACTTTTAAAACCAGAATTAAACCATGTTAGAA
Source organism: Hibiscus tridactylites (assembly GCA_958450335.1). NCBI lineage: Eukaryota > Viridiplantae > Streptophyta > Magnoliopsida > Malvales > Malvaceae > Hibiscus > Hibiscus tridactylites. The sequence goes on from OY288285.1 coordinate 30,003,269, forward strand.
TATGCTTTCAAAACAGAATTTAAAACATGCAAATCACATGCATTGCATCCAACAATCACAAGTGCTTTAAAAACCAATTCATAACACAAACCAAGAGAGAAATTCCATTTACTTACTCTTGAGCTTAGCTAAGTTGTTTAGACTTAAACTAAGCTCCCAATGTTACACCCCAATTTTGGGCTTAGAAGTTTTTGGTTTTGGACCGGACCGGTCGGGTTGCGGTTCGAATATAAAAGGTGATTTTTAGGAAAGCCTAGTTCGGGTTGCATTAAAAATATGGAAAAATGTCTTAAAATCCTCTTTTATTATATATAAGAGAAAGGTGAAATCAATTTTACAAAATGTGGTTTGGAAGAGTGACATTTTGGGTTAGTGACCAAAATGTAATTTTTGAAAACTGTGTGACTGTTTTAAAAAAGATTGAAACTTTGAATCTTTAAGGATCTATTTATCCAATAGGAGTTTCTCCAGATTTTTCTTAAATATTAAAGGTTTAATTAATGGTTTTTAAATAAAAGTAAAGGGAGGGAAGATATTTTGGCATTTTCTAACTAACTTTCCAAATTTCCATTTTCCTTTTCTCTCATCTTTTCTCTCAAACCAAACACATTTCTCCAGAGCATTTTCCTCTGATTTTGACATCCAAACATGAGATTTTAATCCTCTTTTGATCTCTAATCATCTCTTCAACAAAACCTTTGTATTTGCTATTTGGATCTTCAAGGATTTTGGTTCTAAAAAGGGAGAAACTCAAATTTGGAGGTAAGAACGTCCTTCTACTCTAAACTCTCAGTTCTTTACTGAAATTCCCAAGTTCTCAATCCTTGATTTATGTTTTATTAAAGGTTTTACAATTGTAATCTTGTTTTTTGGCTTTAAAAAGCAAGATTTGGTTGATTTTTGGTAAAATTCGTATGATCTATTTGAGCAGTGATTTGAGGTGTCTTTTTGATGTTGAATGAATGTATAATTGATGAGAAATTGAGGTTTTATCAATGCAATCCCGAATAGGTTAATTTTCCTAAGTTTTGCTTCAGTTTTTGGTTGTTTTTGGAGTGATCTTGATGATCTGTTATAGCTGGAGGTATAAGGACGTGGTTAGATCCTTTTTGGATGTTAATTGATGTTTAAAAATGGTTAGAAGTGATGGATCTTGGCTGGGTTAAGTATTGGAAGTGTTTGGAGGTGATTTCGGTTGTGTTTGGTAGCCGAAATGTTGGATTTGTGTAGAGCAGCGAGTTGAGTTGTGTGGCTGGTGTTTTTAATGCATAATGATGCATTAATCCGCTGTTATTGTGTGCTTGAAACAGGGGAGACTGATCCGTGAGCATTAGAGGTGGTGTGGAAGGTTTTGGATGCTTGGAAGGCTTGTTGGCTAGCCTTGTTTTGTGTATCGGTGAGTGAAGTTGGGTTTTTGGCTTTAAAACCAAGGTTTGAAGGTTTTGGGAGCTTAGTTTAAGTCTTGTAACGCCCCGGTTTTGGGCTTAGGAGCTAAACCAAGGTTTCGGATGCTTGAAACATGTCTTTCATGTTGATCTTATGGAGTTGCCCTTTTATGGTTTCGATGTGATCCTTGGTATGGATTGGCTTGCTGAGCATCGTGCTGTGGTAGATTGTGAAAATAAGCGGGTTTCGCTTAAGCTTGCAGATGATTATGAAGTTGTTGTAGTTGGCGAGAATGTGAAGTTTCTTGCTAATGTGGTGTCTACCTTGGAGGCGAGTAGGATGCTGAGGCAGGGTTGCGAATCTTATCTAGCTTTTGTGATGAATCCTAGCTCTAAGGAGTTGAGGGTGCAAGATATCAAGGTTGTGAAGGAGTTTCCTGGTGTTTTTCCTGAAGAGTTGCCTGGTTTACCTCCTAATCGCGAGGTGGAGTTTGGAATTGAGCTGTATGAGAATACAACTCCTTTGTCCATTACTCCCTATAGAATGGCACCTAAGGAGCTGAAGGAGCTGAAGACGCAGTTGCAAGAGCTGCTAGATCGTGGTTTCATCCGGCCGAGTGTGTCGCCTTGGGGTGCTCCTGTCTTGTTTGGGAAGAAGAAAGATGGCACTATGAGGATGTGTATTGATTACCGTCAGCTGAACAAGTTGACTATCAAGAATCGGTATCCTTTGCCGAGGATTGATGATCTCTTTGATCAATTTCGGGGAGCTGCTGTGTTCTCTAAGATTGACTTGAGGTCAGGGTATTATCAGTTGAAGGTGAAGGATGTGGATGTGCCTAAGACAGCTTTCAGGACAAGGTATGGGCATTATGAGTTCCTTGTGATGCCGTTTGGTTTGACAAATGCTCCTGCTGCTTTCATGGACATGATGAATCGTGTGTTTCATGAATACCTGGACAAGTTCGTTGTGGTGTTCATTGATGATATCCTCGTGTACTCGCGTACTGAGGAGGAGCACGAAGAGCATTTGAGGATTGTGCTGCAAGCTTTGTTGGAGAATCAGCTTTATGCTAAGCTGAGCAAGTGTGAGTTCTGGCTAAAGGAGGTGGTGTTTCTTGGGCATGTGGTCTCAGCTGAGGGGATTCGTGTTGATCCTCAGAAGATTGAAGCGGTGATGAGCTGGAAAGTTCCTAAGTCTATTCATGAGGTCCGTAGTTTCCTTGGTTTGGCGGGATACTACCGGAGGTTTGTGGATGGTTTTTCCAAAATTGCTGCTCCTTTGACGAAGCTGTTGCAAAAGGATGTTAAGTATGAGTGGACGGAAGCGAGACAGCAGGCTTTTGAGAAGCTCAAGGCAGCTTTGACGCAAGCTCCTATCTTGGTTTAGCCTGAATCAGGGAAAGAGTTTGTGGTCTATAGTGATGCATCCTATGTTGGTTTGGGATGTGTGCTGATGCAAGAGGGTAAGGTTGTGGCTTATGCGTCGCGGCAGTTGAAGGTGCATGAGCGCAATTATCCTACACATGATATTGAGCTGGCTGCAGTGGTGTTTGCTCTGAAGATCTGGAGACATTATCTGTATGGTGAGAAGTGTATTGTGTACACGGATCACAAGAGTTTGAGGTATCTGATGTCTCAGAAGGAGTTGAATCTTAGACAGCGGCGTTGGTTGGAGTTGCTCAAGGATTATGATCTGACGATTGAGTATCATCCTGGTAAAGCTAATGTTGTTGCGGATGCCTTGAGTAGGAAGGTAGCTGTTGAGCTGAGGGCTATGTTTGCTAGCTTGAGCATATCGCGAGATGGTGGTCTTGTTGCTGAGTTGCAAGTGAAACCATCTTTGGTTCAGTTGATCAAGGAAAAGCAGTTGTTGGATGATTCCTTGGTGTCTCATGTTCAGGATATCGCAGAGGGTAGACCTTCGGATTTCTGCTTTAATGAGGATGGTGTGTTGTGTTTTGGTAGTCGGATAGTAGTGCCTGCTGATGTTGAGTTGAGGCGTGCTATTCTGACTGAAGGTCATAGTAGTCCTTTTGCTATGCACCCTGGTAGTACTAAGATGTACCGTGATCTTCGTGATGAGTACTATTGGGTGGGTTTGAAGAAGGATGTTGCAGAGTTTGTGAGCAAGTGTTTGGTGTGTCAGCGAGTTAAGGCTGAACATCAGGTTCCTTCTGGTTTGTTGCAACCGTTGAAAATCCCTGAATGGAAGTGGGAGAGGGTTACCATGGATTTTGTGTCTGGTTTGCCTTTGTCTCCATCGAAGAGGAATTCTGTTTGGGTGATTGTGGATCGCTTGACGAAGTGTGCGCATTTCTTGCCTGTGCATACTACGTTTTCTTTGGATAAGCTGGCAGAGCTGTACATTGCTGAGATTGTGAGGTTGCATGGTGTGCCTAAGTCGATTGTGTTGGATAGGGATCCGAGGTTCACATCGCGTTTTTGGCTGTGTTTGCATCAAGCTCTGGGTACAAGGTTGCATTTCAGTACATCCTATCATCCTCAGTCGGATGGTCAGTCTGAGCGGGTTATCCAGATTTTGGAGGATATGTTGAGGTGCTGCGTGATTGAGTTCCAAGGTTCTTGGGAGAAGCATCTGCCTTTGGTTGAGTTCGCTTATAACAATAGTTATCAGGCGAGTATACAGATGGCACCTTATGAGGCTCTGTATGGGAGGAAGTGTAGGACTCCTCTTTGTTGGGCTGAAACTGGTCAAAAGTTGGTTTCGATGCCTGCTTTGTTGAAAGGGACCACCGAGAAGGTGAAGCTCATTTGTGAAAGGTTGAAGGCTGCCTCTGATCGGCAAAAGTCTTACGCGGATTTGAAGCGTAAGGAGATAGAGTATGCGGTGGGTGACCGTGTGTTCTTGAAGGTTTCGCCTTGGAAGAAGGTGATGAGGTTTGGCCGGAAGGGTAAGTTGAGCCCTCGGTACATTGGACCATATTAGGTGGTTGAGCGTGTGGGTCCTGTTGCGTATCGGCTGAGGTTACCTCAGGAGTTGGAGAAGATTCATGATGTGTTTCATGTTTCTATGCTCCGGAAGTATAGATCTGATCCTTCGCATGTGATGCCTGTGGAGGAAGTGGTTTTGAATCCGGATTTGACCTATGATGAGGAACCGGTGAAGGTTCTGGATTCGGATAGCAAGGTTCTTCGTGGCAAGACCATTGAGTTGGTGAAGGTGCTGTGGAAGCATCGAGGTGTTGAGGAAGCCACGTGGGAGCGGAAGGAAGACATGCTGAAGTAGTTTCCTTATCTCTTTCCTTCAGGTAAATTTCATGGACGAAATTTCTTAAGGGGGGGAGAGTTGTAACGCCCCGGTTTTGGGCTTAGGAGTTTTGGGCGTTGACCGGTTGGTCAAGTGCTGTTCGAATCAAAAGAGGTGGAATTAGGAAAGCCTAGTTCGGGTTGCATTAAAAATATGGAAAAATGTTCTAAAATCATCTTTTAATATAATTAAGTGAACTGTGAAATTAATTTTGGAAAATGAGTTTTGGAAGTGTGACATTTTGGCTAGTGACCAAAATGTAATTTTCGCAAGTTTGGTGGCTGTTTTATAAAGGGTTGAAACTTTGAATCTTTAAGGAGCTATTTACCCAAAGGGAGTTTCTCCAGATTTTTCTAAGATATTTTAAGTCTAAAATCTGATTTTAAAGGTTATTAAAATTGGAGGGAAGCCATTTGGCTATTTTTGGATTTTGTAACCAACTTTGCTAAATTTTCTTTCTCTCATTTTCTCTCAACCCAAACACTACTTTTCCAGAGAATTGGATCTGATTTCTTCACCTAAATCCCTCCTTTCAACTCTCATTTGATTCCAAATCATTGTATCTTCAAAACCTCTTCAATTGCTAATTGTTTCAACAAGGATTTTGATTGCAAAAAGAGGAGAAACTCAAGTTTGGAGGTAAGAACGTCCTTCTCCTCTAAACTATCAGTTCTTTACTGAAATTCGTAAGTTTTCAATCCTTAATTGAAGTTTAATTAAAGGTTTTTAAGTGGTGAAATGGATCTTGGCTTATTATGCAAGATTTTGATGATTTTCGTTAGATCTGAGTAATCTGTGATTTGAGAGGTGTTTTTGATGTTAAATGATCTTTAAATTGATAAGGAATTGAGTTTTGATTGATGCAATCCTGGATAGGTTGAGTTTCCTAAGTTTAGCTTGTGTTTCAAGGTAGTTTTTGAGGTGATCTTGGTGATCTGATGTTGCTGGAGGTATAAGGATGTTAGTAGGTTGTTTTTAGATGTTATATGATGTTTATGGAAGTGAGGTTTTGCTGGTTTATGGCTGGGCTTTGTTTAGAAGTGGTTTGGATGCATTTTCGGTTGTGTTTGGTGGCCGAAAATGGAGGTTGGATGAGAGCAGCGAGTTTAGGTGCTTTCATTGAAGCAATTAATGCATGATGATGCATTAATCCTCTGCTTTGATGTGTTGAAACAGGGGAGGCATCTTTGGATCCAAGAGTTGTTGATCCGGAAGCTTGATTTGGTGCTTTGGCTTGAAGCAAAGTGGAAATCGGTGAGTGCGTGAGTGCGTTTGTGGAAATTGGATTTTCAGCTTTAAAACCAAGGTTTGAAGGTTTTGGGAGCTTAGTTTAAGTCTAAACAACTTTGCTAAGCTCAAGTGTAAGTTTTCGGATTTTCTCTCTAGTGGTGGCCATGATTTTGTTGTGATGCAAAATGATGATTTGCATGTTTTAGTTACTGTTTTGAAAGCATGTTTTAGCATGGATTTTGCTGATAATGTAAGCCATATGTTGAAGGTAACTCTAGGTAGGAGTACCTTGCTTTTATACATTGAAATAATGTGGTTTGATGCTTTGAAATGCATGATGAAAATGGCTTGGTTTAATGCTTTAAAACAGTGGATTAAATGATGAAAATGATGTATATTGGCAAGTGATGTTTTGAAAAGGTTAAGGTCACTAAGGTGGTTAAAAGTCCTTGAGTGAGCCTTGTTACTTAAGAACATCAAGGTGGTTAAAAGTCCTTGGATGATTCTTGTTGCGGACACTAAGGTGGTTAAAAGTCCTTAGGTGATCCTTTCCATGGTGTTTAAAAGTCCATGGGGCCATGGTGTTTAAAAGTCCATGGGGCCAAGGTGTTTAAAAGTCCTTGGGGCCAAGGTGTTTAAAAGTCCTTGGGGTGATTCAAGCATTGGACACAAAGGTGGTTAAAAGTCCTTGTGTGGTCCTCATTCATAGTGTTTAAAAGTCCATGGCCAAGGTGTTTAAAAGTCCTTGGGGCCAAGGTGTTTAAAAGTCCTTGGGAAGTTGATGAACTTGTTTTAAGAAATGGAATGTATCACTTGAGCCAATATGACATGTATGTTTATGTTTAAGCATGAGATTGCTTGTTTAAAGTATGCTTTTGAGCATGTGCAAAGGTTGATTTAAAGCATGTTTTGTAAATGTTTTGAAGTGCATTATTGAATGGTTTTAAGAGCATTCCTCACTAAGCTTTTGCTTACGCTCTCTTCCTTTTCTTAATTCAATAATGTAGAGCATTAGAGAACCTTGAGGGGCAGCAAGAAGGGCAAGAATTCAAGTACAAGTAAAGCTCAATGTATGGAAGGTTTTTGTTAAACATTTTAGCTTTTGGGTGGTTTGGCAATGGGGGACCAATGTGTATGTTTTGGGAGGTGTTTGGGACTCCCTAAGTATGTTGAATATTGTTGAGAATGCTGGTTTTTGCATTGGTTCATTATATGCTTGCTTTGGAAGTTTTGTGTTTTGAATAGCTAGCTTGTGTAGGAAGCATGCCTATAGAATTGGGGCTTTTTGCATATGATGTTGTTTGGTTGATTTGATGATGCCTATAAGTCATATACATGTTGAATTGCATGCTGGTAAAGTTTGGTGACATTTGGAGCATGTTTGAATGATCTATTGCATGATTTGGAATGCTATTTTGCTGCAATATGTGCAGGCGTTTCGGAACAGTGTGCACCGTTTCGGAACGGGTGCCTTACATGAACCCAGGCGTCCGAAACGGTATGCACCGTTTCGAAACGGTTTGGTCTCTGCCAAGGCCATGTTTCGGAACCCGCTGCGGAACGGCCCGTGTTTCGAAACGGGGTCTACCTGTTTCGGAACGGTCGACCGTTGGGGGCTGACATTGGCAGTTATATGTTTTGATTTGTTTACGTTTTGGTCCTAAAACTTGTTTGTTCAATTGTATGAGCTTGGGAAGTCCTTTTGAGCTAAAATTTCACAGAGAAGCATGAAACCTGATTAATTCCAAGTTGGTAACTTAAATTTGAGTTAAGTCCTTTTAATTATCAGAAATTACAATTTGGTCCCTAAAGTTGTAATTTGTTCAATTGGGTCCCTATTTGATCTCTGATGTTTGTGATCTTTGAGAATGATGTTGTGTGATCACAATTAGGACTAATGTGCATCTAGACAAGATTAAAAAGAAAAAAAGGGTCGTTAATCAAGGTTGACTTTCGGGTTGACTTTGGTTTTCCCCGTGTGACTTTCTTAATTCGGGTCAACCGTCTAGGCCGGGTTAAGGGGGTTACAAGTCTAAACAACTTAGCTAAGCTCAAGAGTAAGTAAATGGAATTTCTCTCTTGGTTGTGTTATGAAATGGTTTTTAAAGCACTTGTGATTGTTGGATGCAATGCATGTGATTTGCATGTTTTAAATTCTGTTTTGAAAGCATATTTTAGCATGTTTTAATGCTGGTTTTGAAAGCCATGAGTGAAGGATGCTTAAGGTAAGAGATCCTTGGTTTTGTACATTGGAATTGTGGAATTTATGCATAGTGTTGCATGTTGTTTAATGGTTTTGTGTAATGCTTCAAAAACGGTGGATTAATGATGGTAAATGGTGGTTTTTGCATTTTGGTTATGCTTGTAAATCAATGGATTAATGTGGTAAGATGGTTATATTGGCAAGTGATGTAAGTGGTTTTTGGTTACTTAAATCGGATATAGTTAGCCGACTATAGGATTGGGTGCACCGTGAATAAAGTCGCCTTGGATGTGGAGTGGTTGTGAGTGAACCGGTAACTCCATCCAAGTACACTAACGAGATGGTTAAGAACACCATGGTGGTTAAAATTCCATGGGTGGGTCTTGTGTTAAGGTCATAATGGTGGTTAAAATTCCATTTGAGGACCTTGGGTAAGCAAAGGTTATAATGGTGGTTAAAATTCCATTTGAGGACCTTGTGCTTGTTAAGATCACAATGGTGGTGTAAAGTCCATGTGTGGATCTTGTGAAGTATGTCCCAGATCTCGTTAGTGATGTTATACAACTACCATTGGTTAATGTTAAGGTTATATGGTGGTTAAAATTCCATATGAGAACCTTGTGAATGTTAAGGTTATATGGTGGTTAAAATTCCATATGGGAACCTTGTGAATGTTAAGGTTATATGGTGGTTAAAATTCTATATGAGGACCTTGTGAATGTTAAGGTTATATGGTGGTTAAAATTCCATATGAGGACCTTGTGAATGATAAGGTTATATGGTGGTTGAAATTCCATATGAGAACCTTGTGTATGGTAAGGTCAAATGGTGGTTAAAATTCAATTTGGGGACCTTGGGATTGGTAGTGTGTATGAAGCGTGGGGACAACGCTTGTGATCCGCGTATCCGATTGGATGTTGAGTTGAAAAGTGGATATGGTTTATCACTTGGAAGCCAATATAATGTTCTTGATTGTAATGAAGCATAGGATGCTTGAAATGAAGCATGGATGCATGAGAAGTGTATAATGTTCTATGAATGCATGTATTACTTGCTATCTTGAACAAGTGTTGATTATCTATTGAGAATTTCTTATGTTGATGTTTTATGAGATTGTGTATGTTGGACAAGATTGGTTTATGGTATTGAACTATGTGGTTTAACGCTTGCAACGTTTGAATCATCTTATGCTTAAGTCAATATGTTACACTTCTTGTTTTAAAAGCATGTTTGAGTGTTGTATATGTTGAATGAGTTGTTGCACCTAGGGGTGGTCTTGTATTTAGATTTTGATGCAATTATGTCCCTTGTGTGTTGAATGACTTGCTGGTATGATTTGGTTTCCTTTGGAGCATGTTTGATGGGTCAATCGTGTGTTAAACCAGCAATTTTTCTGCAATCTGGGCAGCCTGTTTCAGAACAGGTGCTACCGTATCGGAATGGGGGCCTGAAATGGCCTGGGCGTTCCGAAACGGAAGGAACTGTTCCGGAACGGTTTGGCCTCTGCCAGGCCCTGTTTCGGTACCAATTTCGGAACGGTCTCGCGTTTCGGAACGGGTCTTCCCTGTTCCGAAACACTCGACCGTTGGGCACTGAAATTGTTGGTTAAATGTTTTGAAACCCTTGCGTTTTGGTCCTGAACTTTGTATATGCAATTGGATGAGTTTGAGATGTCCGTTTGAGCTGAAATTTGACAGGGAAGCATGGAACATGACTAATTTCATATTGGTAACTTTTAATTGGGTTAAGTCCATGTAATTCTCAGAATTTACAATTTGGTCCCTAATTCCTTAATTTGTGCAATTGAGTCCCTGAATGTTCTCTGATTGAAATGATCTTTATGTATGCTGATCTTGTGAACATATCTAGGGTTAATATGCATCTAGATAAGATTAAAAAGAAAAAAAAGGGTCGTTAATCAAGGTTGAATTTCGGGTTGACTTTGGTTTTCCCCGTGTAAACTTCTTAATTTGGTTCAACCGTCTGGGCCGGGTTAAGGGGGTTACATTTGGTGGTATCAGAGCTGAGTTGCGAATGCTTGGGGAAAATTGTAAATTGTTGTAATATGTGTATGATGTTTATGCTGATGTGCAGCTGAAAGCCGGTTGAAATGCGTGTTTTTTTAGGGAATTGTTGATGTTTTTAGCATGCTTTTTGGTTATGAATCTTCGCTGAGCTAATGTGGATTTGTGATGATGTTATGCTGGCGTTGTGAGCTGATTTTATGAATGATGAAAGTGTAATGGGTATGATATTGATGATGCTATGATGTTGCGAGTGGATGTTGTTTGATGAAAGCATGATCGAATATGTTGTTTGATATGCTTGGTGTTATGATATCCATATTTCTATTGACTGTTATGTCATGTAAAAGGGGATAATTAGGGATACCCATTACCTTATTATTATAGCTATTGTATTATTTTGGAGTTGGAGTTTGAATCCTTGCTTAAAGCTGGTCTAATTGATTTGTTTGTTTTGTTATGATTGTTTGCTGTTAATAGCATGGTGAAATCGATGAAAGAATGGCAGTTAGGTGATATGGTTGCTGCTTTAGAGCAGGTTGTTAAGGCGTGGAATTCTCCTTTTAATAGAGGTGTATCGTCTCAGTCTTCTGTGCCTGGAGTTGAGGTAGTGAGGTAGGAGGAAGAAGCTGGTTCTGTGATGAAGAGTTCATCACCTATTGTTCAAGAGGTGTTCGGAACATCTCAGGCTGTGGCAAAGGTAAAGTTTGTAAGCGTGCCGGCTGCGGGATGTGCGGGTTTGTCGAAACATCGTTTACATGATTTGGGAGTTGTGGAGTATCATGGTTCGACACATGAGACATTTGAGGCCTGGTTGGCCAGTGTGATTCTGATTTTGGATCAGGAAGGTTGTGACTATGCCTGTAAGCTGGGAAGTGTTGTCTCATTGATGCTGGAGGACGCTTGTGCCTGGTGGACATCTGTGGCGGTGGCACCGCACATCCAAGATATTGATTGGGACTTCTTTGTGTCTGCCTTTTAGGAAAGGTATCTTGGAGGGAAATTCCCAAGGGTTAAGCAATGTGAGGGTGTGGTTTCTGTTTATGAAGGTGGGAAAGGTTTAAGCGAGAGAGTTGTAGATACTGACCCCGGGGGCGGTCAGCGTATGAGGCTATATGGTGGAAGGTTTGGCTTGAATCGAAGTTTGGATGGTAGTGCAAATCTGGGGCAAGTATTGCCTGATCAAGGAGTAGGTGCTCAGCTACCGGTGTGTGACCGTTGTGGAAGGCGCCATGTTGGAGGTTGTTGGGGCGCAGGTGCTTGTTGGAACTTTGGTTCTAAGGAGCATGTGAAGCGAGATTGTCCTCAAGTGGTGAGATCAGCTTCAGTGGTAGCAGAAGGGTCTCTGAAGGGTCGTTGGCACGACCGAGACAAAGTTCGAAGGTGGCAGGAAGAGTAGAAAGTTGTGAAGAGTTTGGGAAGTGGAATCTGCTGGAATTGCGGGTCTGTTAGACATACGAGATGTAATTGTTTGAAGTTGGCTCGGGGTAGCCAGGGTTCTTTACCGCAGGGAGATGATGGTGACCTTAGTGTGTTAGCTGATGCTATAGCGGCACGGCTGGAGGATGATGGTTCTGCGAGGAAGAGAGCTCGTCTGTTGAAGCTCTGGGGCAGTGAGGTGTGTACATGTAACCTTGTTAAGTAACCTTTGCCCTAGTTATCTTAGTTTTGTTTTGGGTTGGTCTTTCCTTGCGTAGTGGGTATGGTCTCGTTGCTAGCCTGTTGGGGTAGTAGTTGTTGTTGTTTGATAACAACTTTAAGGTGAAGAGGGCATTAGTTGGTATCTTGTGGATGATAGAGTTGGTCAGGTTGGAAGTGAGGTAGGAGGTTGTTCTTAGACGGATTCTGAGGATGTTATTGGTGGGTGTGAACCGACATACATGCACAGTTAAAATCATTTGTTATATGTTATATTATATATGTACTGGTCCATGCATACATGTGACATGACATTAGAGGTTTTGCATACATGTACATCATGCATTGGTAGGGCATATTGGTGACCATGCATACGAGCGTTCACACTCACTAATAATTAATCGGGTCTATTGGTGTTGTGATAGGGTTAGGTTGGATGATGGGTTTAGAGGTTGTGTTGGTGCTAGGAGAATGTTAGAAGTAATGGAGGGTACTAAGCGAGTTGTCAGTAATAGTGAGTGCGGTATAGCATGTTGGTAGAAGGAAAGTGTTTGATGCTTAATGAGTTTAGCGGTATGGTGGTGAGGAGTTTACCGTTGAGTTAGAATCAGTCAAAGTGGTTGTGAATAGCTGGTAGAAGTGGTAGTTTCTTGGTGTTAAGTGCTGTGGTAAGTTAGTGGATGTGTTCCAAAGTGCTGAGGTAACTTGGCATTGATGTGGTAGTAGAAGGATTGTTTATGTAGGTGTTGGTTCGTAGCAACCTTCGAAGAGTTGAGAAGATGTTGAGTTGTGGGTTGTAGAAAAGGGTTAGCCTGGGAGAATAGAAGTTTCGTAACCTAAATATGTATGTATAGGTTGGGAGATGTTCTAGTAAGGCAAGTGTTGTAGTCAATACTTGAAGTGGAAAGGCAATGTAAGATCAAAGGCCATTGTTGGATGGGCGAGTTCTTGTGAGAAGCGGTTGGCTGGTTGTGATTAAGTAAGTTCCTTCTGAAGTCAGCTGGTGGTGTATGGAATGGCTGGCGGAGTCAAGGTTGGGGTTTTGTGACGTGATTATCGGGTGAAGTGTGAGTAGTCCTGGTGAGTTGTTGTGGTGATGGTAGCGGTGGATGTGAAGTAGTGCCAGCAATGCGTTGAGGAGTTTGGGTAAGCAGTTGATGTTTAAGAATTCTTGCTTGGTGTGGTAACCTTTGGATGAGGTTGAGCAGTTGTGTAAGGGGTTTTAGAAGCAGTGGAGGTTGTGGGTTACGTGGTGGCTGAATTGGTTTAATTGGTGTCACCGTGTGTGCGAGTTTTGGGAGTTATGAGTTAAGGTGGTATATGCTGCAAAAGGGTTGGAGGTTCTTCAGGTTGTTGTTGGGGCTATGTGCAGTCCGGAAGTGTGAAAAGTTGAGGTGTGGTTAACGTTGGAGTGTTCTGGAATTCGTGAATATTTTGTGGTGGTGTTGAGTTTGGGTGAAGTTTTGTGAGGAGAGTGTTCATTGGTGGTTAAGTCTCCTGTGTTGCCTTGTGTGTTGCTTTGAGAAGGTTGGTTGTTCTCTTTTCGTCAGTTGAAATTTCGAGGATGAAATTTCTTAAGAGGGTTGTAACACCCCAATTTTGGGCTTAAAAGTTTTGGGTTTTGGACCGGACCGGTCGGGTTGCGGTTCGAATATAAAAGGTGATTTTTAGGAAAGCCTAGTTCGGGTTGCATTAAAAATATGGAAAAATGTCTTAAAATCCTCTTTTATCATATATAAGAGAAAGGTGAAATCAATTTTACAAAATGTGGTTTGGAAGAGTGACATTTTGGGTTAGTGACCAAAATGTAATTTTTGAAAACTGTGTGACTGTTTTAAAAAGGATTGAAACTTTGAATCTTTAAGGTGCTATTTATCCAATAGGATTTTCTCCAGATTTTTCTGAAATATTAAAGGTTTAATTAATGGTTTTTAAATAAAAGTAAAGGGAGGGAAGATATTTTGGCATTTTCTAACTAACTTTCCAAATTTCCATTTTCCTTTTCTCTCATCTTTTCTCTCAAACCAAACACATTTCTCAAGAGCATTTTCCTCTGATTTTGACATCCAAACATGAGATTTTGATCCTCTTTTGATCTCTAATCATCTCTTCAACAAAACCTTTGTATTTGCTATTTGGATCTTCAAGGATTTTGGTTCTAAAAAGGGAGAAACTCAAATTTGGAGGTAAGAACGTCCTTCTCCTCTAAACTCTCAGTTCTTTACTGAAATTCCCAAGTTCTCAATCCTTGATTTATGTTTTATTAAAGGTTTTACAATTGTAATCTTGATTTTTGGCTTTAAAAAGCAAGATTTGGTTGATTTTTGGTAAAATTCGTATGATCTGTTTGAGCAGTGATTTGAGGTGTCTTTTTGATGTTGAATGAATGTATAATTGATGAGAAATTGAGGTTTTATCAATGCAATCCCGAATAGGTTAATTTTCCTAAGTTTTGCTTCAGTTTTTGGTTGTTTCTGGAGTGATCTTGATGATCTGTTATAGCTGGAGGTATAAGGACGTGGTTAGATCCTTTTTGGATGTTAATTGATGTTTAAAAATGGTTAGAAGTGATGGATCTTGGCTGGGTTAAGTATTGGAAGTGTTTGGAGGTGATTTCGGTTGTGTTTGGTAGCCGATTTGTTGGATTTGTGTAGAGCAGCGAGTTGAGTTGTGTGGCTGGTGTTTTTAATGCATAATGATGCATTAATCCTCTGTTATTGTGTGCTTGAAACAGGGGAGACTGATCCGTGAGCATTAGAGGTGGTGTGGAAGGTTTCAGATGCTTGGAAGGCTTGTTGGCTAGCCTTGTTTTGTGTATCGGTGAGTGAAGTTGGGTTTTCGGCTTTAAAACCAAGGTTTGAAGGTTTTGGGAGCTTAGTTTAAGTCTAAACAACTTAGCTAAGCTCAAGAGTAAGTAAATGGAATTTCTCTCTTGGTTGTGTTATGAAATGGTTTTTAAAGCACTTGTGATTGTTGGATGCAATGCAAGTGATTTGCATGTTTTAAATTCTCTTTTGAAAGCATATTTTAGCATGGTTTAATGCTGGTTTTGAAAGCCATGAATGAAGGATGCTCAAAGTAAGAGATCCTTGGTTTTGTACATTGGAATTGTGGAATTTATGCATAGTGTTGCATGTTGTTTAATGGCTTTGTGTAATGCTTCAAAAACGGTGGATTAATGATGGTAAATGGTGGTTTTTGCATTTTGGTTATGCTTGTAAATCAATGGATTAATGTGGTAAGATGGTTATATTGGCAAGTGATGTAAGTGGTTCTTGGTTACTTAAATCGGATATAGTTAGCCGGTTATAGGATTGGGTGCACCGTGAATAAAGACGCCTTGGATGTGGAGTGGTTGTGAGTGAACCGGTAACTCCATCCAAGTACACTAACGAGATGGTTAAGAACACCATGGTGGTTAAAATTCCATGGGTGGGTCTTGTGTTAAGGTCATAGTGGTGGTTAAAATTCCATTTGAGGACCTTGGGTAAGCAAAGGTTATAATGGTGGTTAAAATTCCATTTAAGGATCTTGTGGTTGTTAAGATCACAATGGTGGTGTAAAGTCCATGTGTGGATCTTGTGAAGTATGTCCCGGATCTTGTTAGTGATGTTATACAACTACCAATGGTTAATGTTAAGGTTATATGGTTGTTAAAATTACATATGGGAACCTTGTGAATGTTAAGGTTATATGGTGGTTAAAATTCCATATGGGAACCTTGTGAATGTTAAGGTTATATGGTGGTTAAAATTCCATATGAGGACCTTGTGAATGTTAAGGTTATATGGTGGTTAAAATTCCATATGAGGACCTTGTGAATGATAAGGTTATATGGTGGTTGAAATTCCATATGTGAACCTTGTGTATGGTAAGGTCAAATGGTGGTTAAAATTCCATTTGGGGACCTTAGGATTGGTAGTGTGTATGAAGCGTGGGGACAACGCTTGTGATCCGCGTATCCGATTGGATTTTGAGTTGAAAAGTGGATATGGTTTATCACTTGGAAGCCAATATAATGTTCTTGATTGTAATGAAGCATAGGATTCTTGAAATGATGCATGGATGCATGAGAAGTGTATAATGTTCTATGAATGCATGTATTACTTGTTAGCTTGAACAAGTGTTGATTATCTATTGAGAATGGTGCATGGGTGCATGAAATCTCTTTAGTGCATTTAAGTCTTGCAAAGACTTGTTTTTAAAGGCATGTGATGCAAATATTGATGATGTGATTCATATGTTGCATTTGTTTAATGCACGTGTTAGATTGAATGAGTAAATGGTTTTTGAAGGTTTCTTGCTTTAAATGATATTCAAGTATGAGAAAGGTATGATGTGAAGTGGAAGTGTTTTCCAATGAATTTGTATTTAACCTTGCATATGATGTTCATGCATGGAATGGTTAAATTCATGGTTTTGCAAGTTTGAGCTTTGAAAAGGTTTACTTAGCTTCTCTAAGCTAAGGGTTGGTTTTTATGTTTGAGCAATGCATGATTCTAAACATGTTGTTGAAAAGGATTTTCAAACATTGCTTTGGTTTATCGAATCGAGTTTGCTTTTAAAAGTGGTTTTATGACTCGCTGCATTGATGGTGTTTTGGTTTTGAGCATTCCTCACTAAGCATTATGTGCTTACGCTCCTTTTTGTCCATCAATGCAGATATTTTAAGTTGGAACAGCGAGAAGCAAGGGATTCAAGGAAAGCTCCACTTGAGATGTATGTCTCGGTTAATAGCTATAGATAATAAAGGCAATGGGGGAAGAATTTCTTATGTTGATGTTTTATGAGATTGAGTATGTTGGACAAGATTGGTTTATGGTTTTGAACTATGTGGTTTAACGCTTGCAACGTTTGAATCATCTTATGCTTAAGTCAATATGTTACGCTTCTTGTTTTAAAAGCATGTTTGAGTGTTGGATATGTTGAATGAGTTGTTGCACCTAGGGGTGGTCTTGTATTTAGATTTTGATGCAATTATGTCCCTTGTGTGTTGAATGACTTGCTGGTATGATTTGGTTGCCTTTGGAGCATGTTTGATGGGTCAATCGTGTGTTAAACCAACAATTTTTCTGCAATCTGGGCAGCCTGTTTCGGAACAGGTGCTACCGTATCGGAACGGGGGCCTGAAATGGCCTGGGCGTTCCGAAACAGAAGGAACTGTTCCGGAACGGTTTGGCCTCTGCCAGGCCCTGTTTTGGTACCAGTTTCGGAACGGTCCCGTGTTTCGGAACGAGTCGTCCCTGTTCCGAAACACTCGACCGTTGGGCACTGAAATTGTTGGTTAAATGTTTTGAAAACCTTGCGTTTTGGTCCTGAACTTTGTATATGCAATTGGATTAGTTTGAGATGTCCGTTTGAGCTGAAATTTGACAAGGAAGCATGGAACATGACTAATTTCATATTGGTAACTTTTAATTGGGTTAAGTCCCTGTAATTCTCAGAATTTACAATTTGGTCCCTAATTCCTTAATTTGTGCAATTGAGTCCCTGAATGTTCTCTGATTGAAATGATCTTTATGTATGCTGATCTTGTGAACATATCTAGGGTTAATATGCATCTAGATAAGATTAAAAAGAAAAAAAAAGGGTCGTTAATCAAGGTTGACTTTCAGGTTGACTTTGGTTTTCCCCGTGTAAACTTCTTAATTCGGTTCAACCGTCTGGGCCGGGTTAAGGGGGTTACACCCAAAACCTTCAAACCTTGGTTTTAAAGCTGAAAACCCAGCTTCACTCACCGATACACAAAACAAGGCTAGCCAACAAGCCTTCCAAGCATCCGAAACCTTCCACGCCACCTCTATTGCTCACGGATCATTCTCCCCTGTTTCAAGCACATAACAACAGAGGATTAATGCATCATAATGCATTAAAAACACCAGCAACACACCTAAACTCGCTGCTCTTTGCAAATCCAACATTTCGGCTACCAAACACAACCGAAAACACCTCCAAACACTTCCAAAACTTAACCCATCCAAGATCCATCACTTCTAACTATTTTTAAACATCAATTAACATCCAAAATGATCCCAAACACGTCCTTATTCCTCCAGCTATAACAGATCACCAAGATCACCCCAAAAACCACCATTTTCACAAGTAAAAACTTAGGAAAATCAACCTATTCGGGATTGCATTGATCAAACCTCAATTATACATCATTTAGACATCCAAATTACATCAAAGAGACATCTCAAAACAGAGCCCAATCAATTATTACGAATTTCTTCAAAATTAAAGCAAATCTTGCATTTTAAAGCCAAGATCAAGAACACAATTGTAAAAACTTTAATAAAACACAAATCAAGGATTGAGAACTTGAGAATTTCAGTAAAGAATTGAGAATTTAGAGGAGAAGGATGTGCATACCTCTAAACTTGAGTTTCTCCCTTTTTGGAACCACAATTCTTGAAAATCCAATAAGCAAATGCTAAGGTTTTGTTGTAGAATTGATTAGAGATCAAATGAGGATTGAAATCTCATCTTTAGTTATCAAAATCAAAGGAAATTTTTATGGAGAAATGTGTTTGGGTTGAGAGAAAAGTTGAGAGAAAAGAAAATGGAAATTTAGAGAAAAGTTAGTTAAAATGCCAAAATATCTTTTCCCTCCTTTTTACACTTAATTAAAAACCATCAATTAAATCTTTAATATTAAGAAAAATCTGGAGAAAACTCTTCTCTGGTAAATTAGCTCCTTAAAGATTCAAAGTTTCAATCCTTTTTAAAACAGTCACCCAGTTTTCAAAAATTACATTTTGGTCACTAACCCAAAATGTCACTCTTCCAAACCTCATTTTGTAAAATTGATTTCACCTTTCTCTTATATATAATAAAAGAGGATTTTAAGACATTTTCCATATTTTTAATGCAACCCGAACTAGGCTCTCCTAAAAATCACCTTTTATATTCGAACCGCACTCTGACCGGTCCAAACCCAAAACTTCTAAGCCCAAAATTGGGGTGTTACATTAATAATGTTAACTTGATGGATTTTGTTAAGTAATCCCAAAACTAGTTAGATTGCTAGATGTTAGTGATGAAATCTTGAGTTTTAGAGGATGCTGTTTTGATTTCTTGATAGCCGGAAGTTTGTAGAGGTTGGGAAGTGTTTTAGGTTGTAAATGGATGAAGATTGATGGTTGGTTTTTCTGGGTAATGTTTGGGAGCGGTTTTGTCGATGTTTTCGGGTTGTATCGGTTGTTAATTTCTTGGCGAATGTTGGAGTTGAGTGGGGGGTTTGTGTTGCTGGAGGTTTTGATGAAAGAGTGTGTGTGCATCAATCCTATGTTTTTCTTTGGTTAGAAGCAGGGCAAGACGTTGCTTGATCGTTAGAAGGCTTATTTGGAGTTTCGGAATCTTGGAATAGCTTCGACAAGTGAGGCGAAGTTGTATCGGTGAGTGGATGTTGTTTGAAGGTTTTGATAAGTTTGGAAACAAGGTTTTGGGAGGTTAGTGTAAGCTTGAAATGCTTAGCTAATCTCGGAAGTAAGTATGGTTAGCAAAGCTTTCAATATTTCGGTTTAAAGTTAATGCAGATTATCATGCTCATGTTTTGGATTATATTTGTTACTCACTGTTATGCATGTTATATAAGCATGGTTTTGCTTAATTATATCCCATGAAATGATTTGATTATGTTCAAGACGTTATATTCTTGATGAGACTTATTATGCTATATTTGAGACATGTTTTGAGATGAGATATGTGATTATTTTATTAATGCATTAAAAGAAATGAGTTAACATGGATTTAAATGATATATTGGCTTGGTGATGAGATTTATAGTATTGGGTATGTTGGTCGACCAATAGGATGTAAAGTGCACTATAATATATAAAATTCGCGCGTGAGATAAATTCTTCGGTTTCACAATAGAGGTAGTGCTATTGTGATGCGAGTGATAGGGGTAGTGATATCACCAACGAGAAATGCGGGTAGTAGCATCCCGACCGAAGTGAGATAATGGTGAGGGTAGTTTCACCATATGACTTGATGGGGGTAGTGCCATCAAGGTATCCGTATATTCGATCATTAATGGATAGGGGTAGTGCTATCCAAGGATAGGGGTAGATTCCATCCAGTTCACTTGAAATGCCAATATATGGATTGAACATGTATCATGGTTTTGAAATGCTTTTGTATAAAGACTCTTATTGTAACCCCCTTAGCCCGGCCAAGACGCCCGACCCGAACTAAGAGGATTACACGGGGAAAACCAAAGTCAACTCATAGAAGTCAACCCCGATTAATGACCCTTTTTTCCTTTTATCTTTTCTAGAAGCATATTATTATCCTATATGATTAGTAAAGTGATTAGGCAAAAATGGCACAACGATCAGAGTTCAATTAGGGGTTCAATTGCATTCATTTGACGTTTAGGGACTAATTTCAGGAATTACAAGGACTATCCAGATTTTAAAGTTACCAATCCAAAATTAGTCATATAACATTCCAGCATGTCAAATCTCAACTCAAACGGACCATCCAAACTCAACCAATTGAACAACCATTACTTAGGGACCAAAACGTAAGAAACAGGAACTCAGAACAATTCAAATTCAGCGTCCAACGGTCAAGTGTTTCAGAATAGAGAGCCTTGTATCGGTACGGCCGTTTTGAAACAAGAATGACCATTTTCGATACGCGGGGGCATTCCGAAACCTCAAGAAACCTGTTTCGGTACGTTGGTTCACAATGGCAAAATGTTTCAGAATGTGCAATCATGTTCCGAGACACCATGGTCATTACAAGACTCCCTTCCGGAACAGATAAGGGCGTTCTGAAATGCCTGGGCCCGTAACTTTCCAAATTAATGGTTTTAATCAAGTTTTCATCTCCGGAACCATTCTGACACTTTTCCCAACAAACATAAAACATGGATAAACATCAATGACTACCCATACGAAGCACAAGCTATATCATAACATCATTCTTGCAAGCTATAGGACTATAGGCATGCT
Organism: Hibiscus tridactylites; assembly: GCA_958450335.1. Lineage (NCBI taxonomy): Eukaryota > Viridiplantae > Streptophyta > Magnoliopsida > Malvales > Malvaceae > Hibiscus > Hibiscus tridactylites. The sequence continues at coordinate 30,023,983 of OY288285.1, forward strand.
TCCTAGATGTCAAAACAATAAAAAGGCTAAAAACCATATTCAAGCTCAAACCAACACTCAAAAGCCATTTACAAATCCGAATAAGCAAACCAAACATGCTCAAGGTGTTTAACATCACCAAATATATCTAAGAGTAGAAATCCCTCCTATTGACTCTTATTACACTAACGTAAAACCACATACATTTCTTAGTCAAAGATACCTGGAATCCACTTGCTTTCTTGTTGCCTTAATTGCTTAATTCTCTACATTGATGAAACATGTGAGCGTAAGCAGAAAGCTTAGTGAGGATCGCTAAAACCAAACATTCATCAATGTATTTTATAAAACCAATATATCATCATATGCAAACTCATGCCTTCCTTTAAAACATGCTCTCTAAAGCATCAATGCTCTTTTAAAACTACATACTCAGAGCATCATTAAAGCAACAACAAAATCCTTTGCTCATGCTTAAACCAAGCATCACATGCATTCTAGCATAATTTCCAAGCATCTCATGCTTAATCATTAATCATCAACATTATATTGGCTCGCAAGTGATCAATCTAAAACCATATCATAACAAACACAAATGACACAATCGGATACGCAGATTACAAGCGTTGTTCCACACGCTTCATACACACTACCGGACTACACAAGGCTCACACACGAGATTAGACCATCGACCGTTTTGACAACCATGGTGGAGTTTAACGGTACAATCACAACCCCTCAACACCACTTATTGGTAGTTGTATAATTCCACTAACGAGAGCACTAGACACAAACAACAAGATCCACACATGTGATTAAGCCATCCTCCATTGTCATCTTAGCCTCAATCATTAGTGTACTTGGATGACGTATACGATACAATCACAACCCCTCGACATCCAAGGCGAATTTATTCCCGGTGCACCCAATCCTATAGCCGGCTAACTATATCCGATTAAAGTAACCACAAACCACTTCCATCACTTGCCAATATAATCATTTAATATCAATATTCCACTATTTTACAAGCATCAATTACAATGCTATTTTCACAAGCTTAAACATGCTTAAACTCAAATGCATATATCTCACAAATCCAAGGATCACCTACCAAGTGCATCCTTAACAAAATGGCATTAAATACTTGCATTATCAATGCTCAAAATATGATTTAAAACAATAAATTAAACCACGTTTAATTCAAGTGCATTTTCCAACGAAAACATAGCACATTTCGAGAAAGACTTTCGAATCACTTACTCTTGAGCTTAGCTATGTGTTTCAAACTTACATTCAGCTCCCAAGACCACGCTCAAAGCATTACAAAGCTGGAAAATCCATTTCCACTCACCGATACGCGAAACGTCGCTTGCCGACGCGAAAATCACTCTTCTGAAGCCTCCAAAAATGCTTCATTTGCTTCCGGATCAAGATCCCCTGTTTTTAGAGCATCAAAACAGATATCCAAATGCATTAAAATGAATTTCAACACTAGAAACTAAACACAAGCTCGTTGCTCACCAAAACTACACCAATTTACCCATCCGAAACAACTGAAAACTCAATCGATTGCTTCCTAAACCAAGCCCAGTCAACATAAACCACTTTCAACCATTATTAAACACCAAAACACATCTAAAGACAACCTAAACCCTTCCTTATACCTTCAGTAAGCACAACTTATCCATTTCACCTAAAAAACCCAACTAAAACCATCATGAAACTCAAAGATCTCATGGATTTCGGGATTTACATCATCAAAGCCCTTTTTCAACATAATAATCAACTCAAAACTCATTACAATCAATCCAAAACAGAGCTTATCAATACCAATCCGAAATCAAGATTTAAATCATAATTTTGCAAGATTTTGATCTTAAATCAAAACTATTATCAAAACTTAGCCAAAATCAACATTTAGAAGTCAAAGATCTTGGGAATTTCAATAAAGAACCTAGATTGAAGGTTGAGAACGAGATTTACCTCCAATCCTTGCGTTCCTCAATGATTGACAAGTTTTACCTTAACAAATCTTGAAGAATTTGTAGAGAACTCTTGAAAATGGTTTAGAAATCAAAGAAAGAGTGTTTGGGAGAAAAGAAATATGGAGAAAAGAGTTGAGACAATGGTTTTGCTGAAATGAAAGTTAGTTACGTAAAAAACTTCTCATTTTTCTATCTTAACAATTTAATTCAACAAAATCCTTTTTATTTTAATCATCTAAAAATCCTTTTAAAACACATGTCAATTTAAGGATGGTGTAATTGCACCTTAGCTCCCTAAAGATTCTAAGATTTCGACTCCTTTTTAAAAATTACATTTTTCCACAGTTTTGAAACTTTACATTTTGGTCACTACCCCAAATGTACCGTTTCCAAAGCTTATTTTGTAAAATTGATTTGACCAACCCCTTAAACATGATTTTAGAGGATTTTAGCAATTTTTACAATATTTTTATCCTTTCTCGATCCTTGATTTCCCTAAACCTCCTGATACGATTCGAATTGTTTCCGACCGGTCCGATCCGATGTCTAAATCATCTAGGCCCAAAACCAGGGCGTTACAACTCTCCCCCACTTAGGAAATCTCGTCCTCAAAATTTTACCTGAAGGAAAAAGGTGCGGAAACTGCTTCAGCATGTCTGCCTTGCTTTCCTAAGTGGCCTCCTCAACTCCTCGGTGTCGCCACAACACCTTTACAAGCTCTATCGTCTTTTCACGAAGAACTTTGCTGCTCACATCCAAAATCCTCATCGGTTCCTCATCATAAGACAGATCCAGATTCTACGTTATCTCCTCAACAGGCATCAAGTGCGAAGGATCCGATATGTACCTCCGCAACATCGAGACATGAAACATATCATGAATCTTTTCCATCTCGGGAGGCAACCTCAACCGATATGCCACATGACCAATATGCTTCACAACCTCATATGGTCCAATAAACCTCGGGCTAAGCTTACCCTTAGGCCTTCAAACGCTCATAAATGAGCTTCACCTTTTCGGTGGTTCCTTTCAACCTAGTCGGTATCGATATCAATTTCTGCCCTGCCTCCGCCCAACAAAGAGGCGTTCTGCACTTTCTCCCATACAAAGCCTCGTATGGAGCCATTTGAATGCTTGCCTAGTAACTATTGTTGTAAGCAAACTCAACCAAAGGAAATTGCTTGAAAACCATTCAAAGCAACTTATCATTGAAAACACATGTACGTCAATTCTATCTCATGCATTTTAACCAATGCAAAACTAATGGCAAAGTCATACTCATGCTTGTAAAATCAAGCACCTGAATAACATGTTCCGACTGTCCATCTGTCTAAGGATGATAAAAAGTACTGAAATTCAACCGTGTTCCTAAGTCTTGATGCAAACATTCCAAAAACTACGATGCAAACCTCAGATCCCTATCAGACACTATCGACATTGGCACACCGTGCAACCGCACAATCTCAGCAATATACAGCTCTGCCAACTTATCCAAGGTATACGTAGTATGCACATGCAAGAAATGTGCACACTTCGTGAGGCGATCAACAATCACCCAAATTTAATTCTTCTTTGATGGTGACAACGGCAAACCAAACACAAAATCCACGGTGATCCTTTCCCACTTCCATTCTGGAATTCTCAAAGGTTGCAATAACCTAGAGGGAACCTGATGTTCAGCCTTCACTCGCTGACACACCATGCACTTGCTAACGAACTCGACAACATCCTTTTTCAACCCCACCCAGCAGTACTCATCCTTCAAATCACGATACATCTTTGTACTACTAGAGTGCATACGGAAAGGACTACTATGAGCTTCATTCAGAATAGTGCGCCTCAACTCAACATCATATGGTACCACTATTCGACTCCCAAAACACAAAACACCATCATCATTAAAACTAATATCCGAAGGCTTACCCTCCGCAATATCCTGAACATGGGGAACAAGAGAATCATCGAGCAACTGCTTATCCTTGATCAACTGAATCAGTGATGGTTTCACTTGCAATTTAGCAACAACACCACCATCTCGCGATATGCTCAAGCGAGCAAACATCGCCCTCAACTCCACAATCACTTTCCTGCTCAAAGCATCAACCACAACATTGGCCTTTCCCGGATGATACTCGATCAACATATCTTAATCCTTAAGCAACTCCACCCAACGATGTTGCCTAAGATTCAACCCTTTCTGAGACATAAGATACTTCAAACTCTTATGATCCGTGAACACCACACACTTATCACCATACATATAATGCCTCCAAATCTTCAAGGCAAAAACAACAGCCGCAAGCTCAAGATCGTGAGTAGGGTAGTTACGCTCATGCACCTTCAACTACCTAGATGCATAGGCTACTAACTTACCCTCCTGCATCAACACACAACCCAAACCAACAATGGAGGCATCACTATAGACCACAAACTTCTTACCAGACTCAGGTTGAATCAGGACAGGAGCTTGCGTCAAAGCTTCCTTCAGCTTCTCAAAAGCTTGCTGCCTCACATCTATCCACTCAAAGCGAACATTCTTCTGCAACAACTTGGTTAAAAGTGCAGCAATCTTTGAGAAACCCTCAACGAACCTACGATAATGGCCAACTAAACAAAGAAAACTTCGTACCTGTATCACCAAATTAGGCACCTTCCAACTCATCACAGCCTCTACTTTATGCGGATCAACGTGAATACCCTCAGCCGATACAACATGCCCAAGGAAGACCACATCTTTAAGTCAAAACTCACATTTACTTAGCTTGGCATACAATTGGTTCTCCAACAACGCTTGCAAAACTATCCTCAAGTGTCTATCATGATCCTCCTCGGTACGAGAGTACACAAGGATATCATCGATGAACACCACAACAAACTGATCCAAGAACTCATGGAACACACGGTTCATCATGTCCATGAAAGCAGCAGGTGCGTTGGTCAAACCAAACGACATTACTAAGAACTCATAATGTTCGTACCTTGTTCGAAAAGCCGTCTTAGGTACGTCTACATCCTTTACCTTCAACTGGTAATACCCTGACCTCAAGTCTATCTTAGAAAACACTAAGGCTCCTTGAAACTGATCAAAGAGATCATCAATCCTTGGCAAAGAGTATTTGTTCTTGATCGTTAACTTGTTCAACTGCCGATAATCTATACACATCCGTATTGTCCCATCTTTCTTTTTTTACAAACAACACTGTCGCACCCTAAAGAGATACACTCGGTCGGATGAACCCTTGATCCAGCAACTCCTGAAGTTACGTCTTCAACTCTTTTAGCTTTTTAGGTTCCATGCGATAAGGAGCAATGGACACCGGAGTCATATTCTCATACAACTCGATACCAAACTCAACTTCCCTATTTAGCGGCAACCCAGCCAATTCTTCCAGAAAGACACCCAAAAAATCACAAACGGTTCTGATGTCCTGCACACGTACATCCTTTGTAAAAGGATTCATCACATACGCAAGGTAAGCCTCACATCCCAACCTTAGCATACGACTTGCTTCCAAAGCCGAAACCACATTAGATAAGAATTTCACATTTTCGCCTACTATCACACCCTCATAATCATCGACAAGCTTTAAGGTGACTTGCTTAACATCAAAGTCAACTACCACCATATGCTCAGATAGCCAATCCATACCAAAGATCACATCAAAACCATAAAAGGGTAACTTCATCAAATCCACAAGACAAACATGGCTCTGAACAAATAAGAGAAACCTCTGATACAAGTTCCTAGTGACTACAGTCAAACCAAAAGAACTAGTCACTTGCATTCCTACCTCAAGCAACTCAACAAGTATATCAAGCAAATGCACATGCTCACTAAAGATGTATGAATGTGTGAATCTAGAATCAATCAAAGCCAACAATGATAAAGACTGAAGAACGAAGGTACCTGCGATGACATTTGTATCGTTGCGCTCCTCGCGCTGAGCATAGACCCTCGCAGGACCGCCTCCCTCAGACTGAACTGCCACAACATGAGAAATACCACGCTGACCCTCATCTCTCCTCTGGAACTTCCCTCGGCCGCACCCATGGCCTCTCTGAGGTGCAGCCACAATAGGTGGACGTCCCTGGCCTCCACCAGCCAACAAAGGACACTCACGCATTAATTTGTCTGTTGAACCACATTTCCAGGAAGAATTCCCTACCATCACAACAAGAGCATGTGCCTCCCTAGCCGCATGATGACAATCTTGCAGCAGACGACCCTAAGAACCATACATCCAACACGTGTTTTGTTACGCCCTCATCTTGTCTCCCTAAGCCGGTGCACCATGCCCAACATTACCTCGCCTAATAGCAGGCTAATATCTCCTATCTCGGTCTCTCTTGTTCCGCCCACCACCGGAACTAGGCTCAGCTGCTCTCTTTCAAGAGCTAGAACCACCTCTATGAGATGACAGACCCAAATTCTGCTTGATGTCCTTATCTCGACATACAAGCACATCGAAATCCATGTAGTCTGTACCCAACATATAGGTCTTGACTTCCTGCACCAGCCCATATCGAAAGCGATCACACTAATGCCTCTCACTCGGCATCAACTCAGGGGCGTACTGGCTCAAACGTACGAACTGGACCTCGTACTCAGCCACCGAGAGATTTCCCTGAAAAGCAACATGAATTCGCGCTTCTTCTCATCCAAGTATCTCACACCAAGATACTTTCTCTTAAAGGCACCTCAAAAATACTCCCAATCTACCTCATTGGGTTCTATACCAGCGGTGATAGTTGTCCACCAACTATAAGTGTTACCCTGGAGCAAAGAAACTGTGTATCCCAGCTTGCGCACATCATTACATCCCAACTGAATCATGATACGGATCGTGCTGGCTAACCAGGTTTTCGATGCCTCATGAGACATGCCAAACAACTCCACAACTCCTAAACTCGTCAGCCTTTCCAAAGGCAAACCCGTCTGCCCAGCTGCAGGGGCCTGAACGTGCGCTCCCGCTACCACAGCCTGAAACGCTTCAGTGATCGCCTGAACCAATGGCATTAGATCACCCAGGACTGTACTAGCTTGTCCTTGTTGCTCTGGCTCTCCACCTCCAGGTGGTGGTGGCGGAGGTAAAGTCTCATCAGCTGGGTTCTCAACCCCTTGATTACCCTGATTGCCCTGCTCAGCCGTAGGTACAATCGTGTTCGACCTAAGCACTCTTCTCGGACCCATTGTTTTTCAGAACAAAGAACCTTGTATCGATATGGCCATTTCGATACAAGAATGATCATTTTGATATGCGGGGGCGTTTCGAAACCTCAAGAAACCCGTTTCGGTACAATGGTTCACAGTGGCAAAATGTTTCGGAACATGCTTTCATGTTCCGAGACACCATGGTCATTACAGGCCTCCGTTCCAGAATAGATAAGGGCGTTCTGAAACGCCTGGGCCTACAACTTTCCAAAGTGATGGTTTTAATCAAGTTTTCATCTCTGGAACCATTACAACACTTGCCCTAACACACATAAAACATTGATAAACATCAAGGACCACCCACACGAAGCACAAGCTATATCATAACATCATTATTGCAAGCTATATGACTATAGGCATGCTTCCTAGATGTCAAAGCAACAAAAAGGCTAAAATCCATATTCAAGCTCAAACCAACACTCAAAGGCCATTTACAAATCCGAATAAGCAAACCAAACATGCTTAAGGTGTTTAACATCACCAAATATAATTAAGAGTAGAAATTCCTCCCATTACCTATTATTACACTAACATAAAACCACACACATTGCTTATTCAAAGATACTTGGAATCCACTTGCTTTCTTGCTGCCTCAATTGCTTAATTCTCTACATTGATGATACAAATGAGCGTAAGCATAAAGCTTGGTGAAGATCGCTAAAACCAAACATTCATCAATGTATTTTATAAAACCAATATATCATCATTTGCAAACTCAAGCCTTCCTGTAAAACATGCTCTCTAAAGTATCAATACACTTTTAAAACCACATGCTCATAGCATCATTAAAACAACAACAAAATCCTTTTCTCGTGCTTAAACCAAGCATCACATGCATTCTAGCATAATTTCCAAACATCTCATGCTTAATCATTAATCATCAACATTATATTGGCTCGCAAGTGATCAATCTCAAACCATATCATAACCAACACAAATAACACAATCGGATACGCGGATTACAAGCGTTGTCCCACACACTTCATACACACTACCGGACTACACAAGGCTCACACACGGGATGTAACACCCCAAATTTGGGTCTAGATATTTAGAGTCTGAACCGGAACGGTCTGGAAAACGGTTCGAATCTAAAAGGGAGTTTTAGGGAACACCTAGTTCGAAAATACTACATTTCGATGAAGTGACCAAATCGTAGTTTTTGCAAAGTTAAGTAGTGACTGTTTTGTAAAGGATTGAAACTTTGAATCTTTAAGGAGCTAATTTTACCAAAAATATTTTCATTAGATTTTTCCTTGATTTGGGTGATTTAATTAATGTTTTAATTAAAGAAAATGAAACTGATTAAATGAGAAAACCACCTTTGACTTTTCATAACCACTTTTCACAAATTTTCCCTCATTTTATTTTCTCTCAAATTCCTTTCAACCAAACACTTTCTCTCCAGCAAATTTACTTTGATTTCCACTTCATTTGATGAGATTTCAATCACTCTTTGATTCCTAATCAATTCTTCATCAAATCCACTTAATTTCTACATTGAATTTTCAAGAAAACTTGCCCAAATCAAGGAGAAATCATCCATTAGAGGTAAGCTTCGTCATTCTTCTCTAATGATCAGTTCTTTATTGAACTTTCCATGTTATCAATCCTTTATTAATGATTTTTAAGTGGTTTTAATGTTAGAAACAAGAAATTGGCTTAAAAGTCAAGATTTTGGAAGAGATCTTGAAGATTTTCGTGGTGATTTATTGGGCTCTGTTTTGAGATGGTTTTCTAATGTATTTTGGATATTAATTGATGTTATAAATGAGGTTTTAACAATACAATCCCGAATAGGTTTGTTCTTCCTAAGTTTTGCTTGCTAGAATGATGGTTTTTGAGGTGTTTTTGGTGTTCTGCTATAGCTAGGGTATAAAGACGTGGTTGTGATGGTTTTTTTTATGTTAATTGATGTTTAGAAATGATTAGAAGTGATCGATCTGTGCTGGGTTTGGTTTTCGAAGAGTTTGGAGGTTATTTTGGTAGTGTTTGGTAGCCGAAATGTGGCTTTTTTGTACAGCAGTGAGTTTAGGTGTGTGGCTGATGATTTCAATGCATGATGATGCATTAATCCTCTACTCTTATGTGTTTAAAATAGGGAAGACATCTTCGGACACCTTTGGAGTTGATTCGGAAGCTTAGATAGCGTTTTAGCGAGCAAGTGAAACGTAGTCGGTGAGTGCGTATGGTTTTAGAAGTCTTGAGGGACAAAGAATCAAGTTTTGGGGATTTAGGAAAGGTTTGAAACACCTTCCTAAGTCCGGAAGTAAGTATTGGCTAGATTGTTCTCTAGAATGTGGTGATTACCCGTTAAATACTTTTACATGCTCATGGTTTTAGACTGATAAATTCCTACTGTTTTTATACATGAATTATAGCATGAGATGATGCTTGAAATGATTTCATAAAGTAACATGTTGCATAGTAGAGATTTGAGCTTTTATGTTAAAGCATAGCAAATGTTATGATTTTGAAAAGAGATGAGAATGTGAGATTTAATGCATGAAAAACATTAAGTGAGATGATGATTTGACATGATATATTGGCATAGATGTTGAGATACTTACCGGATATAATTGATCGATCAATAGGATGAGAGTGCACTATAAACTAAAAATTCGTACATGCTCTTTGGTTAAGCCAAAGGGAGAGAACCGATGATGGGCATTCCATCGGGTAGGACTTGGTGAAATACCTAAGCTTTGTGGCGATGATATATTCCGCCATGTGAGTACGGTGATGAGAGATTCCACTGGAAACTATGTTGCTAGACAAGTGAGTACGGTGATGAGAGATGCCACCGGAAGTGTCTAGTGAGATGTCCGCATATCCGAGTAATAAAGAGATGTGAAATGCCAATATAAAATATGTTAAGGTTTTTGATTCACATGTACCTTTGATGAAATGATTTATGCTATGAGAAATGCATATGTGATATATTTATATGATGCTTTAGAGTTCAAGCATGAGTATGGCTTTGCCATGAGTTTTGCATTGGTTTAAGTGCATGAGATAGAATGAAGGTACATGTGTTTTCAATGAGGAATTGCTTTGAAAGATTTCCAAGCATGAGATAGAATGAGCATGTGGTTTAAAAGCTTTTGAGAAAGTGTTTTCACGATATGCTTTATTGTGTTGGTTTTCTTTAGAGCATGCCTCACTAAGCATTTGTGCTTACACTCTCTCTTTTACCAATAATGCATATACTTGAGGTATTTTCGGGCATCAAAGAAGCTAAGTCCATCCAAGGAAGTCCAAGCTCATGCATGGTGAAGTTTTCACACACTTTAGTTTTGATATATTGGCAATGGGAAACCAAGAATTTGTATTTGGGAGATGTGTTGAACTCCCTAAGGTTGTGGCATGTTTGCTTTACCTTGTTTGAGTTGTAATTGGCCTTAATTGTTTGATTTGAGGTTGGATTGCTCATTTTGGGTTTGTGATAGGAAGCATGCCTCTAGAATATTGAGATTTTGTGTTTGATGCTATGATTGTGTTAGGATGTCCCAAATATGTTCCTTATATGTATGATGACTTGATGGTATGATTTGGTAGTCTTTGGGGCATGTTTGAGTATGTTGTTGAGTGAAAAACTAACATTTGCTGTTGATTCTGGGAAGGGTGTATCGAAACAACCTATGGTGTTTCGGAATGGGGGCCTGAAATGGTCTTGGCGTTTCGAAACGTAAGGGGTTGTTTCAATACATTTTTGCTACTAGAATGTCGTGTTCCGGAACTGGTCTCGGAACATACCCGTGTACCGAAACGGTCAACGCCGTTTCAATACAACGTTTAAGTACGGTGAGTAGACGTTCCGAAACGGGTGACCGTTGGACACAGATTTGAATTGTTTGATGTTCGCATGCATTACATTATAGTCCTAAATGTTGTAAATGCAATTGCTTGAGCTTGAGATGCCTTTTTAAGATGAAATTTGGCAGAGAAGCATGTAACATGATTAATTTCATAATGGTAATCCTAAAATCAGAGAAGACCCTCTAATTTACAAAAAAATACATTTTGGTCCCTAAACTTGTATTATGTACACTTGAGTCCTTAATTGTTATCCGATCGTTGTGCCTTTCTCAATCATGATTCGTGAGTACTCACTTAGAGTTAACACGTATTTAGACAAGATTAAAATGTAAAAAAGGGTTGCTAATCAAGGTTGACTTTCGAGTTGACTTTAGTTTTCCTCGTGTAATCTTTGTAGTTCGGGTCAAGCGTCTAGGTCGGGCTGAGGGGGTCACATTTGTTGGTATCAGAGCCAAGTTATCGAATAATTGGGGTTTGATATGTGGGTGATATATGAGTTTGTGCATGATGTGTCTTCTTGGTGAAAGTTTGATGTATGGTTAGTGGTGTATGAGTCAATTGAGGTGATTTGTGATGATATGCTATGTTTGGAGTGCGGTTGGGGATCCCATTGCCATATCAAAACTAATGAGAAGAATTGTTTTCGAAAATGAGCTTGAGTACTTGGATTACTTACCTTATTGTGCCTAATTGTGTTTATTGCATTTTTTCAGTGCATTGTTTTCTTTATAATGGGGCCACGTAGAGAGATGAGAATCAATACTAGATCGACGACTGGTAATGAGAATGTCGAGAATGATGAAGATTTACCTCCTCCTCCCCTGGTGGCGGGCCACCCGATGGTGGTGGTGCTGGAGTTGGTAATGCTGGTGCTGGAGCTGGGGTTGCTGGACCCGAGGGTGTGCAGGGGCAAGCTGCTCCTGACATGACCATGTTGACTCGAGCTATTGTTGGAGCATTCCAGGCAGCAATAGCTGGAGCTCATGGAGCTGCAAATCAGGATGATGCTACTGTGAGGTTGCCTTTCGAATGTTTTTGCAATTTGGGAGGGACTGAGTTCAGAGGCTTATCTCCGGAAGGTTCTGAGTCTTGGTTGGAGAGCACCAATCGGATTCTGGGTCAGATTAACTGTATTAATGTGCAAAAGCTGGGTTGTGTGGTGTCACTGCTGTATGGTGATGCTTATACGTGGTGGACGACCACTATCTCCGGGATGGAGGATGACGAGGTGACTTAGACGTATTTCTTGAATGCGTTCAAGCGGAAGTACCTAGGAGTACGGTACCTTGATGAAAAGAAAAGAGAGTTTATGTCTCTCGTGCAAGGCAACATGTCAGTAGCTGAATATGAAATTCAGTTTGTTCGCCTCAGTCAGTATGCGCCTGAGCTAATCCCAAGTGAGCGGGAAAGGTGCGAACGATTCCGTTATGGGCTAGTAGCGGATGTTAAGACTTATATGCTTGCGGCTGACTATACGGATTTCAATGTCTTGGTAACTAGAGCCAAGGACATTGAATCGAATCTTAGTTTGGCAAGTCGAGCTGGTGGATCTAGCTCTGGGAAGCGAGCGGCTGAACGCGATTTTGGTAGAGATTGCAAAAAGAGGCATAAGGATAGGAAGCCACATTTTGATGCTAGGCGCGGGGGTGGTAACCCTGGTAGAGGTCAGCAAGGACCTAATGCTTTTCTGAGGAGTCCTGAGTGTAACCGTTGTGGTAGATGACATGGTGGCGAGTGTTGGGGTAACCTTGGGACATGCTGGAATTGTGGTAACTGAGGGCATTTGAAGAAAGATTGTCCTCAGCCTTTGAGAGAGGGATAGGCTCCGGTAAGAGCAGCTGAGCAACAGAGGGGTCGTTGGTGCGGCCATGGTAATTTTCAGCGTAGGGATGATGGTGGCAGGAACGTAGCACATGTTGTGGCCGTTCAACTTGAAGGTAGCGGTCAAGCTCAAGTGTATGCCCATCTCAAGGGATGGAATGATACGGATGTGATCGCATGTACCTTTACTTTGCAATCCTTGTCATTACTTTCTTTGATTGATTCTGGATCTACACACTCGTACATATTGCGTGAACATGCTCAAATGCTTGGTTTACTTGTTGAGTTTTTGGATGTTGGTATGCGTGTGAGTAGTTACTTTGGTTAAACAGTTGTAACTAGGAAGTTGTATAGGAGATGTGTAACCCCCTTAACCCGGTCTAGACGGTTGACCCGAATTAAGAAAGTCACACGGGGAAAACCAAAGTCAACCCGAAAGTCAACCTTGATTAACGACCCTTTTTTTTCTTTTTAATCTTATCTAGATGCACATTAACCCTAATTGTGATCACACAAACAACATACTCAAAGATCACAAACATCAGAGATCAAACAGGGACCCAATTGAACAAATTACAACTTTAGGGACCAAATTGTAAATTCTGATAAATATGAGGACTTAGTACAAATTAAAGTTACCATCTTGAAATTAGTCAGGTTCCAAGCTTTCCTGCGAAATTTCAGCTCAAGAGGACTTCTCAAACTCATTTAATTGCACAAACAAGATTCAGGACCAAAACGTAAACATAACAAAACATAAAAGATACTTTTAACCGAATTAACAGTCAGGTATCGATACGCCTAGTGTCGTATCGATACGCGGGGAAGGCAGTAACCAAACTCCCGATACGGTATTGATACGAGTTCCCCCGTTTCGATACGGCATTCATACGGTATCGATACCCTCACAATCGTACCGATACGCCTGGGCAGAAACGTGCATATTTGGCTTAGGCGTATCGATACGCAAGCCCGAGTACCGATACCCCTGCCTGGAATTGACTCGAAAACAACATCAAACATGCTTCAAACTTCAAATTAACAACACCAAACCATATCACATAATCAACCAACATGCAAGGACCTTAATTGCATCACCAATTCAACATAAAACCATCACGTAAGAAAAACCCCAATTTAACTGGCATGCTTCCTATTTAAGCTATCCATTCATGCATATACCTTCATAACCAAGCATGATAAAGCCGAATATAAAACCAGCAATCTCATCAACATTTAACATACTTAGGGAGTCTCAAACACCTCCCAAAACGTACACATTGGTCCCCCATTGCCAAATCAACCAAAAGCTAAAAGTACTTATAAAGCCTTCATACATTGAGCTTTACTTGAACTTGATTGCTTGCCCTTCCTTTCTGCCCCTCAAGATACTCTATTGCTCTGCATTATTGAATTAAGAAAACAAGAGAGCGTAAGCAAAAGCTTAGTGAGGAGTGCTCTTTAAAAACCATTCAATAATGCAATTAAAACCATTTATAAAACATGCTTATAATCAACCTTTGCACATGCTCAAAAGCATACTTTAAGACAAGCAATTCCATGCTTCAAAATACATTTAAACAAGCATCACATGCTTCAACATAATCATTAAACAAGCATCTCATGCTTCATAAAATTCTTAACATGTCATATTGGCTCAAGTGATACATTTCATTTATTAAAACAAGTTCAACAACTTTCCCCAAGGACTTTTAAACACCTTGGCCCCAAGGACTTTTAAACACCTTGGCCATGGACTTTTAAACACCATGAATGAGGACCACACAAGGACTTTTAACCACCTTTGTGTCCAATGCTTGAATCACCCCAAGGACTTTTAAACACCTTGGCCCCAAGGACTTTTAAACACCTTTGCCCCATGGACTTTTAACCACCATGGAAAGGAGCACCTAAGGACTTTTAACCACCTTAGTGTCCGCAACAAGAACCATCCAAGGACTTTTAACCACCTTGATGTTCTTAAGTAACAAGGCTCACTCAAGGACTTTTAACTACCTTAGTGACCTTCACTTTTACAAAACATCACTTGCCAATATACATATTTCACATCATATAATCCACTGTTTTAAAGCATTAAACCAAGCCATTTCACCATGCATTTCAAAGCATCAAATCCACATTTAAACAATGTATAAAATCAAGGAACTCCTACCTAGAGTTACCTTCAACACATGGCTTAAAACATCAGCAAATATCATGCTACATCATGCTTACAAAACAGTAATTAAAACATGCAAATCATCATTTTGCAACACACCAAAACATGGCCACCACTTAGAGAGAAATCCGAAAACTTACACTTGAGCTTAGCAAAGTTGTTTAGACTTAAACTAAGCTCCCAAAACCTCCAAACCTTGGTTTTAAAGCTGAAAATCCATTTTCACAAATGCACTCACCAATTTCCACTTTGCTTCAAGCCAAAGCACCAAATCAAGCCTCCGGATCAACAACTCTTGGATCCAAGGATGCCTCCCCTGATTCAACACATTAAAGCAGAGGATTAATGCATCATCATGCATTAATTGCTTCAATGAAAGCATCTAAACTTGCTGCTCTCACATAACCTCCATTTTCGGCCACCAAACACAACCGAAAATGCATCCAAAACACTTCCAAACAAAGCCCAGCCATAAACCAGCAAAACCTCACTTCCATTAACATCATATAACATCTAAAAACAACCTAACAACATCCTTATACCTCCAGCAACACCAGATCCACAAGATCACCACAAAAACTACCTTAAAACACAAGCTAAACTTAGGAAACTCAACCTATCCGGGATTGCATCAATCAAAACTCATTTCCTTATCAATTTAGAGATCATTTAACATCAAAAACACCTCTCAAATCACAGATTTAACAGATCAAACGAAAATCATGTGAAATCATCAAAATCTTGCATAATTAGCCAAGATCTATAAATCAACTTAAAAGCCTTTAATTAAACATCAATTTAGGATTGAAAACTTAGGAATTTCAGTAAAGAACTTGAAGTTCAGAGGAGAAGGACGTTCTTACCTCCAAACTTGAGTTTCTCCTCTTTTTGGAATGAAAATCCTTGATGAAACTTGTAGAAATTGAAGAGGTTTTGAAGATACAATGATTAGGGATTAAATGAGAGTTGAAAGGAGGAATTTAGGTGATAAAATCAGAAACAAAACTCTGGAAATGGAGTGTTTGGGTTGAGAGAAAAAGAGAGAAAGAAAATGAGAAGTTAGTTGAGAAAATAGCAAAATGAGATTTCCCTCCTTTATGAAATCTTTAAAATCAGAATTATAACTCAAAATATCTTAGAAAATTCTGGAGAAACTCCCTTTGGGTAAATAGCTCCTTAAAGATTCAAAGTTTCAACCCTTTATAAAACAGCCACCAAACTTTCAAAAATTACATTTTGGTCACTAGCCAAAATGTCACCCTTCCTAAACTCATTTTCCAAAATTGATTTCACAGTTCACTTAATTATATTAAAAGATGATTTTAGAACATTTTTCCATATTTTTAATGCAACCCGAACTAGGCTTTCCTAATTTAACCTCTTACGATTCGAACAGCACTTTGACCAACCGGTCAACGCCCAAGACTTCTAAGCCCAAAACCGGGGCGTTACAAGATGTCCCTTGAAAGTGCAGAATCATGTTTTTCTTGTTGATCTCATGGAATTGCCTTTCTATGGCTTTGATGTAATCCTTGGTATGGATTGGCTTGTTGAACATAGAGCCGCGGTGGATTTCGAAAGCAAGCGAGTTTCGTTGAAACTTGCAGATGTTTATGAAGTGGTTGTAGTGGGCGAGAATGTGAAGTTTCTTACCAATATGGTGTCTACATTGGAAGCAAGTCGAATGTTGCGTCAAGGTTGCGAGGCTTACCTAGCCTTTGTGATGAATCCTAGTTCAAAGGAGTTGCGAGTTCAGGATATAAGAACTGCACGTGAGTTCTCTGGAGTGTTTCCGGAGGAGTTGCCTGGATTGCCGCCTAGTCGAGAGGTGGAATTTGGGATTGAGTTGTATGAGAACACAACTCCGGTGTCCATTGCTCCCTATCGCATGGCACCTAAAAGGATGAAGAAGTTAAAGACGCAACTTCAGGAGTTTCTTGACCGTGGTTTCATTCGGCCTAGTGTGTCGCCTTGGGGTGCACCGGTCTTGTTTGTGAAGAAGAAGGATGGCACGATGAGAATGTGCATCTATTATCGTCAGCTGAACAAATTGACCATAAAAATTATGTATCCTTTGCCGAGGATTGATGACCTTTTTGATCAATTTCAGGGAGCGACTGTGTTCTCAAAGATTTATTTGAGGTCAGGTTACTATCAACTAAAGGTGAAAGATGTGGATGTACCGAAAACAACCTTTAGAACGAGGTATGGGCATTATGAGTTCCTTGTAATGCCGTTTGGCTTGACGAATGCTCCTACTGCTTTCATGGACATGATGAATAGAGTGTTCCATGAATACTTAGACAAGTTTGTTGTGGTGTTCATCGATGATATCCTTGTGTACTCTCGTACTGAGGAGGAGCATGAAGGTCATTTGAGAGTTGTCCTGCAATCGCTTTTGGAAAATCAGGTTTATGCTAAGCTGAGCAAGTGTGAGTTTTGGCTAAAGGAAGTTGTGTTCTTTGGTCATGTGGTTTCGGCTGAAGGGATTCGAGTTGATCCTCAGAAGGTTGAGGCGGTGATGAATTGGAAGCCTCCTAAGTCTGTTCATAAAGTTCGTAGTTTCCTTGGGTTAGCAGGATACTACCGGAGGTTTGTGGATTGATTTTCAAAGATTGCTTCTCCTTTAACAAATTTGTGGCAAAAGGATGTTAAGTATGAGTGGACGGAAGCGAGACAACAAGCTTTTGAGAATCTGAAGGCAGCTTTGACATAAGCTCCTATCTTGGTTCAACCTGAATCTGGAAAAGAGTTTGTGGTGTACAGTGACGCATCCTATGTTGGTTTGGGGTGTGTGCTAATGCAAGAGGGTAAGGTGGTGGCTTACACATCGCGACAGTTGAAGGTGCATGAGCGCAATTATCCTACGCATGATATTGAGTTAGCTACGGTGGTTTTTTCTTTGAAAATCTGGAGACATTATCTTTATGGTGAGAAGTGTACTGTGTACACGGATCACAAGAGTTTGAAGTATCTGATGTCTCAGAAAGAGTTGAATCTTAGACAACGGTGATGGATGGAGTTGCTTAAGGATTACGATCTAACGATCGAGTATCACCCGGGAAAAGCTAATGTTGTGGTTGACGCCTTGAGCAGAAAAGTGGCAGTAGAGTTAAGGGCGATGTTTGCTAGCTTGAGCATATCGCGAGATGGAGGTCTTGTTGCTGAATTGCAAGTGAAGCCATCTCTAGTTCAGTTGATAAAGGATAAGCAGTTGTTGGATGATTATTTGGTGCCACATGTTCAGGATATTGCTGAGGATAGACCATCAGATTTTTGTTTTAATGATGATGGAGTTATATGTTTTGGAAGTCGGATAGAAGTTCCAAATGATGTAGAGTTGAGGCGTACTATTCTGACCGAAGCTCATAGTAGTCCTTTTGCTATGCACCCCGGTAGTACAAAGATGTACAGTGATTTGAAGGATGAGTACTATTGGATGGGTTTGAAGAAGGATGTTGCTGAGTATGTGAGCAAGTGCATGGTTTGTCAGCGAGTTAAAGCTGAGCATCAGTTTCCTTCGGGGCTGTTGCAACCGTTGAGAATCCCTAAATGAAAATGGGAGAGGATTACCATGGACTTTGTGTCTGGTTTGCCTTTGACGCCATCAAAGAAGAATTATGTGTGGGTAATTATGGACCACCTTACGAAGTGTGCACATTTCTTACCTGTGCATACTGCGTTTACCTTGGATAAGCTTGCAGAACTGTATATTGCTTAGATTGTGCGTCTGCATGGTGTACCAAAATCTATAGTGTCGGATAGAGATCCGAGGTTCACAACAAGGTTTTGGGATTGTTTGCATCAAGCATTGGGTA
Source organism: Hibiscus tridactylites (assembly GCA_958450335.1). Taxonomy (NCBI): domain Eukaryota; kingdom Viridiplantae; phylum Streptophyta; class Magnoliopsida; order Malvales; family Malvaceae; genus Hibiscus; species Hibiscus tridactylites. Next base: position 30,042,796 of record OY288285.1, read on the forward strand.
CGCTGCTGAATTTCAGTACTTCTTTGCATCAACAGACGGATGGACAGTCGGAGCGTGTTATCCAAGTGCTTGAGGATATGTTGAGGTGCTACGTGATTGAGTTTCAAGGCTCTTGGGAGAAGCACTTGTCGTTGGTGGAGTTTGCTTATAATAATAGCTACCAGGAAAGTATTCAAATGGCACCTTATGAAGCCTTGTATGGGAGGAAGTGCATAACTTCTCTTTGCTGGGATGAAACGGGGCAAAGGTTGCTCTCGATGCCGGCTTTGTTGAAGGGAACCACCGAGAAGGTGAAGCTCATTTGTGAGCAGTTGAAGACAGCCTCTGATCGGCAGAAGTCTTACGCGGATTTGAAGCCTTAGGAGATTGAGTTTGCAGTGGGTGATCGTGTGTTCTTAAAGGTTTCACCTTGGAAGAAGGTGATGAGATTTGGCCGGAAGGGTAAGTTGAGCCCTAGATATATTGGACCATACGAGGTGATAGAACGTGTGGGTCCTGTTTCTTATAAGCTGAGGCTACCGCAAGAGCTAGAGAAGATACATAATGTGTTTCATGTATCCATGCTTCGAAGGTATAGATCGGATCATTCGCATGTTATGCCCGTGGAGGAAGTTGAGTTGAATCTGGATTTGACCTATGATAAAGAGCCATTTGAGATTTTGGATTCGGACAATAAGGTTCTTCGGGGTAAAACCATTGAGCTGGTTAAGGTGTTGTGGAGGCATCGTGGTGTTGAGGAAGCCACGTGGGAAAGAAAAGATGACATGAAGAAGCAGTTTCCTTACCTTTTTTCCTCTAGGTAAATTTCGAGGATGAAATTTCTTAAGAGGGGGAGAGTTGTAACACCCCAAATATGGGTCTAGATGTTTAGAGTCTGAACCGGATCGGTCTGGAAAACGGTTCGAATCAAAAAGGGAGTTTTAGGGAACACCTAGTTCGGGATGCTTTAAAAATATAGAAAAATATCTAAAAATCCTCATTTAATATATAAAAGAGAATGGTGAAATCAATTTTACAAAATGAGGTTTGGAAATACTACATTTCGGTGTAGTGACCAAATCGCAGTTTTTGCAAAGTTAAGTAGTGATTGTTTTGTAAAGGATTGAAACTTTGAATCTTTAAAGAGCTAATTTTACCAAAAATATTTTCATCAGATTTTTCCTTAATTTGGGTGATTTAATTAATGTTTTAATTAAAGAAAATGAAAGTGATTAAATGAGAAAACCACCTTTGACTTTTCATAACCACTTTTCACAAATTTTCCCTCATTTTATTTTTTCTCAAATTCCTTTCAATCAAACACTTTCTCTCCAGCAAATTTACTTTGATTTCCACTTCATTTGATGAGGTTTCAATCAGTCTTTGATTCTTAATCAATTCTTCATCAAATCCACTTGATTTCTACATTGAATTTTCTAGAAAACTTGCCCAAATCAAGGAGAAATCATCTATTAGAGGCAAGCTTCATCCTTCTTCTCCAATGATCAGTTCTTTACTGAAATTCTCAAGTTATCAATCCTTTATTAATGATTTTTAAGTGGTTTTAATGTTAGAAACAAGAAATTGGCTTAAAACTCAAGATTTTGGAATAGATCTTGAAGATTTTCGTGGTGATTGATTGGGCTCTGTTTTGAGATGGTTTTCTAATGTATTTTGGATATTAATTGATGTTATAAATGAGGTTTTAACAATACAATCCCAAATAGGTTTGTTCTTCCTAAGTTTTGCTTTGCTAGAATGATGGATTTTGAGGTGTTTTTGGTGTTCTGCTATGGCTGGGGGTATAAGGACGTGGTTGTGATGGTTTTTCATATTAATTGTGTTTAGAAATGATTAGAAGTGATGGATCATGGCTGGGTTTGGTTTTGAAAGTGTTTGGAGGTGATTTCGGTAGTGTTTGGTAGCCGAAATGTGGCTTTTGTGTAGAGCAGCGAGTTTAGGTGTGTGGCTGATGATTTTAATGCATGATGATGCATTAATCCTCTGCTCTTATGTGTTTAAAACACGTGAGACATCTTCGGACACCTTTGGAGTTGATCCAGAAGCTTAGATAGCGTTTCGGCGAGCAAGCGAAACGTAATCAGTGAGTGCGTATGGTTTTAGAAGTCCTTGAGGGACAAAGAATCATGGTCTGGGGATTTAGGAAAGGTTTGAAACACCTTCCTAAGTCCGGAAGTAAGTATTGGCTAGATTGTTCTCTAGAATGTGGCGATTGCCCCTTAAATGCTTTTACATGCTCATGGTTTTAGATTGATAAATTCCTACTATTTTTATGCATGAATTATAGCATGAGATGATGCTTGAAATGATTACATAAAGTAACATGTTGTATAGTTGAGATTTGAGCTTTTATGTTAAAGCATAGCAAATGTTATGATTTTGAAATGAGATGAGAATGTGAGATTTAATGCATGAAAAACAGTAAGTGAGATGATGATTTGACATAATATATTGGCATAGATGTTGAGATACTTACCGGATATAATTGATCGATCAATAGGATGAGAGTGCACTATAAACTAAAAATTCGTACGTGCACTTTGGTTAAGCCAAAGGGAGAGAACCGATGATGGGTATTCCATCGGGTAGGACTTGGTGAAATACCCAAGCTTTGTGGCGATGAGAGATTCCGCCATGTGAGTACGGTGATGAGAGATTCCACCGGAAACTATGTTGCTAGACGAGTGAGTACGGTGATGAGAGAGGCCACCAGAAGTGTCTAGTGAGATGTCCGCATATCCGAGTAATAAAGAGATGTGAAATGCCAATATAAAATATGTTATGGTTTTTTATTCACATGTACCTTTGATGAAATGATTTATGCTATGAGAAATGCATATGTGATATGTTTATATGATGCTTTAGAGTACAAGCATGAGTATGGCTTTGCCATGAGTTTTGCTTTGGTTTAAGTGCGTTAGATAGAATGAAGGTACATGTGTTTTCAATGAGGAATTGTTTTGAAAGGTTTCCGAGCATGAGATAGAATTAGCATGTGGTTTAAAATCTTTTGAGAAAGTGTTTTCAAGATATGCATTATTGTGTTGGTTTTCGTTAGAGCATGCCTCACTAAGCATTTGTGCTTACGCTCTCTCTTTTACCAATAATTCAGATACTTGAGGTGTTTTCGGGCATCAAAGAAGCTAAGTCCATCCAAGGAAGTCCAAGCTCATGCATGGTGAAGTTTTCACGCACTTTAGTTTTGATATATTGGCAATAGGAAACCGAGAATTTGTATTTGGGAGATGTGTTGAACTCCCTAAGGTTGTGGCATGTTTTCTTTACCTTGTTTGAGTTGTAATTGGTCTTAATTGTTTGATTTGAGGTTGGATTGCTCATTTTGGGTTTGTGATAGGAAGCATGCCTCTAGAATATTGAGATTTTGTGTTTGATGCTATGATTGTGTTAGGATGTCCCAAATATGTTCCTTATATGTATGATGACTTGATGGTATGATTTGGTAGTCTTTGGGGCATGTTTGAGCATGTTGTTGAGTGAAAAACCACCATTTTCTGTTGATTCTGGGTAGGGTGTATCGAAACACCCTATGGTGTTTCGAAACGGGGGCCTGAAATGGTCTTGGCATTTCGAAACGTAAGGGGTTGTTTCGATACATTTTGGCTACTGGAATATCATGTTCCAGAACTGGTCTCGGAACATACCCGCGTTGAAATACCCCAAATTTGGGCTTAGAAGTTTAGGGTCTAAACCAGACCGGTCTGAGAAACGGTTCGAATATAAAAGGAGGTTTTAGGGAACACCTAGTTCGGGATGCTTTAAAAATATAGAAAAGTATCTAAAAATTCTCATTTAATATACAAAAGAGAATGGTGAAATAAATTTTACAAAATAAGGTTTGGAAATATTACATTTCTGTGTAGTGACCAAATCGCAGTTTTTGCAAAAGTGAAATAGTGACTGTTTTGTAAAGGATTGAAACTTTGAATCTTTAAGGAGCTAATTTACCCAAAATGTTTTTCTCCAGATTTTTTCTTAATTTTGGTAATTTTATTAATGTTTTAATTAAAGGAAATGAGGTTTAATTAAATGAGAAACTAACTTTGACTATTCATAACTACTTTTCACAAATTTTCCCTCTCTTCATTTTCTCTCAAATTCCTTTCAACCAAACACATTTCTCCAGGAAATTTACTTTGATTTTACACTTCATTTGATGAGATTTCAATTCCTCTTTGATCCCTAAACAATCTTTCATCAAATCTATTTGTTTTCTACATTGAATTTTATTGGAAACTTGCCCAAATCAAGGAGAAATCATCATTTAGAGGTAAACTTGTTCTTCTCCTCTAAATACTCAGTTCTTTATTGAAATTCCCAGGTTGTCAATCCTTTATTAAAGTTTTATGAATGGTTTTAGTGTTGGAAACAAGATTTGGCTTAAAACTCAGGATTTTGGAAGAGATCTTGAAGATTTTCGTGGATCTTGGTTAGGCTCTGTTTTGAGGTTGTTTTCTAATGTATTTTGAATGTTAATTGATGTTACAAATGAGGTTTTATCAATCAAATCCCGAATAGGTTTGTTTTCCTAAGTTTTGCTTGCTAGAATTGTGGTTTTTGGGGTGGTTTTGGTGATCTGCTGTTGTTGGAGGTATAAAGTCATGTTTATGTTGCTTTTTGATGTTAATTGATGTTTATAAGAGGTTAGAATTGATAGATCTTTGCTGGGCTTCGTTTTGGGAGAGTTTGGAGGTGATTTCGGTTGTTTTTGGTAGTCGAAATGAGGTTCTTGGGTAGAGCAGCGAGTTGGGTTGTGTTGCTGGTGATTTTAATGCATGGTTATGCATTAATCCTCTGTTGTTATGTGTTTAAAACATGGGAGAATGATCCGGAAGCAATAGAGGTGGCGTTGGAAGTTTCGGATGCTTGGGAGGCTTGTCGACTAGCATAGTTTTGTGTATCATTGAGTGGAGATGGTTTTCCAACTTTGAAACGATTATTTGGAGGTTTTGGGAGCTTAGTTTAAGTTTAAACAGCTTAGCTAAGCTCAAGAGTAAGTTTTCAGAAAAACTCCCTCGGATGTTCTAAGTTGTGGTTTGATACATTAGTTATAAATTGCATGTTTAATTTTGCTTTGAAAGCATGTTTTAGCATATGATTAATGCTGGTTTTGAAAGCCATGTATTGAAGGATGCTCAAGGTAAGAGTTCCTCGATTTGACATGTTATTAATTTTGTAATGATTCATGGAGATGCATGATGTTTAATGGCTTAGATTAATGCTTTAAAACAGTGAATTGATGATGGTATTTGATGTATATTGGCTAGTGATGAAATGGTTTTAGAGTACTTGAATCGGATATAGTTTGCCGACTATAGGATTGCGTGCACCGTAAGTAGAGTCGCCTTGGATGTCGAGGGGTTGTGATCGTACCGTAAACTCCATCCAAGTACCCTAGCGAGTGAGAAAATTGGTGTCACCACGATGGAGGATGGCTCTCGTGGGTGGACTTGGTTAACTGTCACAATGGTGGAGGATTGCTCCCATGTGTGAGCTTGGTTAAGGTGATTACAATGGTTGAGGTAGCTCCCATGTGTAAGCCTTGTGTTGTGTCTCGGCTCTCGCTAGTGGGTTATACAACTACCGATGAGTGATGTTAAGGGGTTGTGATTGTACCGTTAAACTCCATCACGGGTGTTGAGGGGTTGTGATTGTACCGATAAACTCCACCTTGTAAAGCCGGTAGTGTGTATGAAGCGTGTGGGACAACGCTTGTAATCCGCGTATCCGATTGTGTCTTGTAACACCCCAATTTTGGGCTTAGAAGTTTTGGGTTTGGACCGGTCTGGTCGGATTGCGGTTCGAGTTTATAAAGGTGATTTTTAGGAAAGCCTAGTTCGGGTTGCATTAAAAATATGGAAAAATATCTTAAAATCCTCTTTTATTATATATAAGAGTATGGTGAAATCAATTTTACAAAATGAGGTTTGGAACTGTGACATTTTGGTTTAGTGACTAAATTGTTATTTTCGAAAACTTGATGACTGTTTTAAAAAGGATTGAAACTTTGAATATTTAAGGAGCTATTTACCCAAGAAGAGTTTCTCCAGATTTTTCTTAATATTAATCAATTTATTAATGGTTTTAATTAAGGTAAAAAGGGAGGGAAGAAGATATTTTGTCATTTTAACTAACTTTCTCAAATTTTCCATTTTCTTTTCTCTCAACTTTTCTCTCAACCCAAACGAATTTCTCCAGCAAAATTACCTCTGATTTTGACAATTAAAGATTAGATTTCAACCTTCATTTGATCTCTAATCATTTCTACATCAAAACCTTAGCATTTGCTTATTGGATTTTCAAGAATTTTGGTTCCAAAAAGGGAGAAACTCAAGTTTAGAGGTATGAACGTCCTTCTCCTCTAAATTCTCAGTTCTTTACTGAAATTCCCAAGTTCTCAATCCTTGATTTGTGTTTTATAAAAGGTTTTGTAGTTGTGTTCTTGATCTTGGCTTTAAAATGCAAGATTTGCTTTAATTTTGATGAAATTCGTATGAAATGGTTGGGTACTGTTTTGAGATGTGTTTTTGTTGTAAAATGGATGTATAATTGATGAGAAATTGAGGTTTAATCAATGCAATCCCGAATAGGTTAATTTTCCTAAGTTTTGATTGAGTTTTTGGTGGTTTTTTGGGGTGATCTTGGTGATCTGCTATAGCTGGAGGTATAAGGATGTGTTTAGATCCTTTTTGGATGTTAATTGAGGTTTAAGAATGTTTTGAATTGATGGATCTTGGCTGGGTAGTGTTGTAGTGATGTTTGGATCTGATTTCGGTTGTGTTTGGTAGTCGAAATGTAAGTGTTGATGAGAGCAGCGAGTTTAGGTGTCTTGGTTGAAGATATTAATGCATGATGATGCATTAATCCTCTGCTTTGATGTGTTTAAAACAGGGGAGACATCTTCGGATCCTTGTGGTGTTGATCCGGAAGCTTGATTGGTGTTTCGGCAAGTGGCGAAATGGAATCGGTGAGTGAAGTTTGGTTTTCAGCTTTGAAACCAATGTTTTGAAGGTTTGGGAGCATAGTTTAAGTCTAAACAACTTAGCTAAGCTCAAGAGTAAGTTTTCGGAAAAACTCTCTTGTGGATGAACCATGTGTTGGTTGAATGCAGGAGGAAGAAGCTGGTTCTGTGATGAAGAGTTCGTCACCTATTGTTCAAGAGGTGTTGGGAACATCTCAGGCTGTGGCAAAAGTAAGGCCTGTAGACGTGCCGGTTGTGGGATGTGCGGGTTTGCCGAAACAGCGTTTACATGATTTGGGAGCTGTGGAGTATCACGGTTCGACACCTGAGACATTCGAGGCCTGGTTGGCCAGTGTAATTCTGATTTTGGATCAGGAAGGTTGTAACGCCCCGGTTTTGGGCTCAGAAGTTTTGGGCGTTGACCGATTCGGTCAAAGTGCTGATCGAATATATAAGGGTGAATTTAGGAAAGCCTAGTTCGGGTTGCATTAAAAATATGGAAAAATGTTCTAAAATCATCTTTTAATATTATTAAGTGAACTGTGAAATCAATTTTGGAAAATGAGGTTCGGAAGGTTGATATTTTGGCTAGTGACCAAAATGTAATTTTTGAAAGTTGGGTGACAGTTTTATAAAGGATTGAAACTTTGAATCTTTAAGGAGCTATTATTCCAAAAAGAGTTTCTCCAGATTTTTCTAAGATATTTTAAGGCTTTATTCTGATTTTAAAGTTTATGAAATGTGGAGGGAAATTATTTTACCATTTCATAACTAACATTTCATTTTCTCTCATTTTCTCTCAACCCAAACACATTTCTCCAGATTTTCTTCTCTGATTTTGTCATCTAAATCACTCATTTCAACTCTCTTTTGATTCCTACTCATCTCATCAACAAAACCTCTCAATTTGCAAGTTGTTTCATCAAGCTTTTTGGCTCTAAAAAGGAGAAACTCAAGTTTGGAGGTAAGAATGTCCTTCTCCTCTAAACTATCAGTTCTTTACTGAGATTCCTAAGTTCTCAATCCTTGATTTGTGTTTTGTTAATGGCTTTTCAATTGAAATCTTGATTTTGGCTTAAAATGCAAGATTTGGTGATTTTTGGTGAAATTTTCGTGTGATCTATTTGGGCAGTGTTTTGAAGTGTCAAAATGATGTTAAATGAATGCTAAATTGATTAGAAGTTGAGGTTTAATTAATGCAATCCCGGATAGGTTGAATTTCCTAAGTTTGGCTTGAGTTTTTGGTTGTTTTTGGAGTGTTTTTGGTGATCTGTTATACCTGGAGGTATAAGGACGTGTTTGTGATCATTTTGGATGTTAATTGGTGTTTAAAAATGGTTAGAAGTGATGGATCTTGGCTGGGTTAAGTTTGGGAAGTGTTTGGAGGTGATTTCGGTTGTGTTTGGTAGCCGAATTGTTGGATTTGTGATTATGCGTGTATCTTGGAGAGAAGTTTCCAAGGGTTAAGCAATGTGAAGGTGGTGCTGTTGTGGAGCAAGTGTTGTTTGAGCAAGGAGTGGAAGCTCAGCCACCGGTGTGTGACCGTTATGAAAGGCGCCATGTTGGAGGTTGTTGGGGCGCGGGTGCTTGTTGGAATTGTGATTCTAAAGTGTATGTGAAGCGTGATTGTCCTCTTGGGGTGAAATCAGCTTCAGTGATAGCCAAAGGGTGTCTGAAAGGTCGTGGGCACGGACGAGGCAAGGTTCAGAGGTGGCAGAAAGAGCAAAAGGTTGTGAAGAGTTTGGGAAATGAGAATTGCTGGGAATGTGGGTCTGCTGGTCACATGAGGCGTGATTGTTTGATGTTGGCTCGGAATAGCCAAGGTTCTTTACCGCAAGGAGTTGGTGGTGATCTCAGTGTGTTAGCTGGTGCTGCAGTGGTGTTGTGTTTTCAGGTAACCTTGTTAAGTAATCTTTGCTCTAGTTACCTTAGTATGGTTTCGGTTGGTTTTTCTTGCGTGGTAAGTTTAGTCTTGTTGCTAGCATGTTGGGGTAATAGTTGTAGTTTTGGAAGCATCTTTGGTGTGAAGAAGGTTTAGTGAGTATCTGGTGGTTAATGGTTGTTGGTATGATGGAGTTAGATAAGCTAGAAGTGAGGTAGGAGGTTGTTCTTAGACGGATTCTGAGGATGTTATTGGAGGGTGTGAACTGGCATTCATGCACAGTTAAAATCACTGTTATATGCTATATTATATATGTGTTGGTCCATGCATACATGTGGCATGACATTAGAGGTTTTGCATACATGTACATCAGGCATTGATAGGGCATGTAGGTGATCATGCATACGATGTTCACACTCGCTAATAACTAATCGAATCTGTTAGTGTGGTGGTTGGTTTGGATGATGGGTTTTTAGAGGTTGTTTTGGTGCTGAGTGAGAGTTAGAAGTAATATTAAGCTAGTTGCTAGCAATGGTGAGAGTGGTATAGCCTGTGGTAGAAGGATAATGTTTGTTGCTTAAAGAGTTTAGTGGTTTGGTGGTGAAGGGTACTGGTTGAGGTTAGTATCGGTCAAGTGGTTTGAATAGTTAAGTGGAAGGGGTAGCTCCTTGGTGCTAAGTGATGTTGCTGTTTAACGGTTGTGTTTCCAGGTGCTGAGGTAGCTTAGCATTTAAGTTGTTGTGGAAGGGTTGTGTTTGTAAGTGCTGGTTCTTAGTAACCTTTGAGGAGTTGAGGAGTTGGTATGTATGGCAGGATGGGCGATGTCCTAGTAAGACAAGTGTTATGGTTGAAGTTTGAAGTGGAAGGATTATGAAAGATCGAAGGCTTTTGTTGGTTGTTTGGGTTCTTGTGAGAAGTGGTTGGCTAGTTGTGGTTAAGAAAGTTCCGTTTGAAGTCAGCTGGTGGTGTGTGGAACGGCTGACGGAGTCAAGTTGGGGTTGTAATGTAATTCTTGGAGTCTGGGTGAGTAGTACTGGTGAGTTGTTATGGTGATGTTAGCGGCAGATGTAAAGGATTATCAGCATTCGTTGAGGAGTTTGGGTAAGCAGTTGTTGCTTAAGGATTTTTGCTTGTTGGGAAAATCCTTGGAAGAGGTTTGGGAGTTTGCAAGAGTTTTAGAAGCAGAAAGGTTTGCATAGTGGCTGTTTTGGATTGGTTGTTGTCACTGTTTAAACAAGTCTTGGAAGTTGTGTGTTACAGTGTGGTGTGCTGTAAAAGTTGAGGTTCTTCAGGTTGATGTTGGGGCTGTGTACAGTCCGGTTATGTGAAAGGTTAAGTTGTGGCTATCTTTGTGTGTTCTGGATTTAGTGAACAGCATGTGGTGGTGTTGGGTTCGGTGGAGTTTTGTGTGGAAAGTGTTCAGTGTTGGTTGAGGCTTTTGTGTTGCCTTGTGTGTGATTTGAGAAGGTTGTGGTTCTCTTTTCGCCGGTTGAAATTTCGAGGACGAAATTTCCTAAGTGGGGGAGAGTTGTAACGCCCCGGTTTTGGGCTCAGAAGTTTTGGGCGTTGACCGGTTCGGTCAAAGTGCTGATCGAATATATAAGGGTGAATTTAGGAAAGCCTAGTTCGGGTTGCATTAAAAATATGGAAAAATGTTCTAAAATCATCTTTTAATATAATTAAGTGAACTGTGAAATCAATTTTGGAAAATGAGGTTCGGAAGGTTGACATTTTGGCTAGTGACCAAAATGTGATTTTTGAAAGTTGCGTGACAGTTTTATAAAGGATTGAAACTTTGAATCTTTAAGGAGCTATTATTCCAAAAAGAGTTTCTCCAGATTTTTCTAAGATATTTTAAGGCTTTATTCTGATTTTAAAGTTTATGAAATGTCGAGGGAAATTATTTTACCATTTCATAACTAACTTTTCATTTTCTCTCAATTTTCCTTTTCTCTCATTTTCTCTCAACCCAAACACATTTCTCCAGATTTTCTTCTCTGATTTTGTCATCTAAATCACTCATTTCAACTCTCTTTTGATTCCTAATCATCTCATCAACAAAACCTCTCAATTTGCAAGTTGTTTCATCAAGCTTTTTGGCTCTAAAAAGGAGAAACTCAAGTTTGTAGGTAAGAACGTCCTTCTCCTCTAAACTATCAGTTCTTTACTAAAATTCCTAAGTTCTCAATCCTTGATTTGTGTTTTGTTAATGGCTTTTCAATTGAAATCTTGATTTTGGCTTAAAATGCAAGATTTGGTGATTTTTGGTGAAATTTTTGTGTGATCTGTTTGGGCAGTGTTTTGAAGTGTCAAAATGATGTTAAATGAATGCTAAATTGATTAGAAGTTGAGGTTTAATTAATGCAATCCCGGATAGGTTGAATTTCCTAAGTTTGGCTTGAGTTTTTGGTTGTTTTTGGAGTGTTTTTGGTGATCTGTTATACCTGGAGGTATAAGGACGTGTTTGTGATCATTTTGGATGTTAATTGGTGTTTAAAAATGGTTAGAAGTGATGGATCTTGGCTGAGTTATGTTTTGGAAGTGTTTGGAGGTGATTTCGGTTGTGTTTGGTAGCCGAATTGTTGGATTTGTGATGAGCAGCGAGTTTGGTTATGTTGCTGGTGTTTTTAATGCATAATGATGCATTAATCCTCTGTTGTTGTGTGCTTGAAACAGGGGAGTTTGATCCGTGAGCTTTAGAGGTGGTGCGGAAGGCTTCGGATGCTTGGAAGGCATGTTGGTTAGCCTTGTTTTGGTTATCGGTGAGTGAAGTTGGGTTTTCAGCTTTTAAACCAAGGTTTGAAGGTTTTGGGAGCTTAGTTTAAGTCTAAACAACTTTGCTAAGCTCAAGAGTAAGTGAATGGATTTTCGCTCTTGAATTGTGTTGTGAAATTGGCTTTTAAGCAATTGTGGTTGATGATTAAAATGCATGTGTTTTGCATGGTTTAAATCTGTTTTGAAAGCATATTTTAGCATGGTTTAATGCTGGTTTTGAAAGCCATTTGAGAAGGATGCTCAAGGTAAGAGATCCTTGGTTTTGTACATGGAAATTGTGGTTTTGATGCATAGTGTTGCATGTTGTTTAATGGCTTTTGTGTGATGCTTAAAAACAGTGGATTATTGTTGTTAATGATGTACATTGGTAAGTGATGCTTAAGGTTACAAAGGTGGTTGAAAGTCCTTGTGTAAGCCTTGTTTATTTAAGAACAACATGGTGTTTGTAAGTCCATGGTTGGTTATTGGTTAAGATAAATGATGGTTTTTGCATTATGATTATGCATGTGAATCATTGGATTATCATGGTAAGATGGTTATATTGGCAAGTGATGAAAGTGGTTCTTGGTTCGTTGATCGGATATAGTTAGCCGGCTATAGGATTGGGTGCACCGTGAATTAAGTCGCCTTGGAGGTGGAGTGGTCAAGAGTGGACCGGTAAACTCCCTTCAAGTATCCTAACGAGATGGTTAAGGTCATAATGGAGGTTGAATGCCCATTCGAGGACCTTGGTTGAGCAAAGGTTATATGGTGTTTAAAAGTCCATATATGGGAACCTTGTGCTTGTTAAGATCACAATGGCGGTGTAAGTCCATGTGTGGATCTTGTGTGGGGTGTCCCGGATCTCGTTAGTGATGTTATACAACTACCAATCGGTGATGCAAAGGTTGTATGGTGTTTAAAAGTCCATACATGGGAACCTTGTGCATGTTGAGGTTGTATGGTGTTTAAAAGTCCATGCATGGGAACCTCGGGAAAAGCTAAGGTTGTATGGTGTTTAAAAGTCCATACATGGGAACCTTAGGCTTGTAAGGTCAAATGGTGTTTAAAAGTCCATTTGGGAGACCTTGGATTGGTAGGGTGTATGGAGCGTGGGGACAACGCTTGTGATCCGCGTATCCGATCGGGTGTTGAGTTGAAAAGTGGATGTGGTTGATCACTTGGAAGCCAGTGTAATGTTCTTGATTATTAAAGAAGCATGAGATGCTTGAAAAGATGCATGGTTGCATGAAAAGTGTATAATGCTTCTGAATGCATGTTTACTTGTTAAGTTGAACAAGTGTTGATTATCATTTGGTAAATGATGCATGTGAGCATGAAATCTCTTTAATGCATTGGAGTCTTGTTAAGACTTGTTTTTAAAGGCATGTGATGATGATGTTGTGGTTCATATAAGTTGCCTTTGGTTTAATGCATGTGTTGGTTTGTTTGAGTAATGGTTTTAAAAGGTTTCTTGCTTGAAATGGCTTTCAAGTTTAAGAAAGGTATGTTGTGAAATGGGAGTGTTTTCCAAGGTTTTGATTTAACTTTGCATATGGTGTTTACGCATGGAATGGTTAAATGGATGATTTTGTAAGTTGTGCTTTGAAAAGGTTTTCTTAGCTTGCTAAGCTAAGGGTTGGTTTTCATGTATGTGCAATGCATGGTTTAAGCATGTTGTTGAAAAGGGTTTTCAAACATGGCTTTGGTTTGTCAAATCGGGTTTGTTTTAAAAGTGATTTAATGACCCGCTGCATTGATGCTGTTTTGGTTTTGAGCATTCCTCACTAAGCATTATGTGCTTACGCTCCTTTTTGTCCATCAATGCAGATTCTTGAAGTTTGGACAGCAAGGAGCAAGAGATTCAAGGTGGACTCCAATTGAGATGTATGTCTCGGTGAATAGCTATAGTTAATAAAGGCAATGGGGGTAGAATCTCTCGGGTTAATGTGTATGTGTTCGTTTATGTTTGGACAAGGATGTTTTTATGTTGATGATGTTGTTGGAACATGTATTGGCTTTAATGAGATTGTTTTGGAAAGGTTGTGCTTAAATGGTTGCTTGTGTAGGAAGCATGCCTTTAGATTTGGTGCTTTTCAGATATGATGTTATTTTGATGAATTGTTAATGCAAGTATGTCTCATTTATGTTGAATTGCATGTTGGCAAAGTTTGGCCGCTTTTGGGGAATGATTGGTTGGTCAATTGTGTGTTTGAGTGAGCAAAATGCTGCAATCTGGGCAGGGCATTTCGGAACAGTTGACACCGTTTCGGAACGGGTGCCCTGCATAATCCCAGGCGTCCGAAACGGGTGCCACCGTTCCGAAACGGTTTGGCTACTGCCAGTCCCCCCGTTGCGGTACGCGTTGCGGAACGGCCCCGTGTTTCGAAACGGGCTCTGCCTGTTTCGGAACGGGTGACCATTGGGGGCTGACATGGGCGGTTAAATGTTTCAGAATGTTTGCATTTTGGTCCTGAAACTTGTTTGTGCAATTGTATGAGTTTGGGATGTTCGTTTGAGCTGAAATTTGGCAGAGAAGCATGAAACCTGATTAATTTTAAGTTGGTAACTTATAATCTGGTTAAGTCCTTAAAGTTTTCAGAATTTACAATTTGGTCCCTAAAGTTGTAAATTGTTCAATTGGGTCCCTGTTTGATCTCTGATGTTTGTGATCTTTGAGTATGTTGTTTGCATGATCACATCTAAGGTTAATGTGCATCTAGACAAGATTAAAAAGAAAAAGAAAAGGGTCGTTAATCAAGGTTGACTTTCGGGTTGACTTTGGTTTTCCCCGTGTGACTTTCTTAATTCGGGTCAACCGTCCGGGCCGGGTTAATGGGGTTACAAAGGTTGTGACTATGCCTGTAAGCTGGGAAGTGTTGTCTCATTGATGCTGGAGGACGCTTGTGCCTGGTGGACATCCGTAGCGGTGGCATCGCACATCCAAGATATTGATTGGGACTTCTTTGTGTCTGCCTTTTATGAAAGGTATCTTGGAGGGAAATTCCCAAGGGTTAAGCAATGTGAGGGTGTGGTTTCTGTTTATGAAGGTGGGAAAGGTTTAAGCAAGAGAGTTGTAACCCCCTTAACTCGGCCTAGACGGTTAACCCGAATTAAGAAGATTACACGGGGAAAACCAAAGTCAACCCGAAAGTCAACCTTGATTAACGACCTTTTTTTTTTCTTTTTAAAACTTGTCTAAATGAATATTATCCCTAGACATGATCATACAATCAGCATTCTGAAAGATCATAACCATCAGAGAACATTCAGGGACCCAATTGCACAAATTAAGACTTTAGGGACCAAATTGTAATTTCTGCGAATTATAAGGACTTAATCCAATTCAAAGTTACCAACTTGAAATTAATCATCTTTCATGCTTCTCTGTCAAATTTCAGCTCTAACGGACATCTCAAACTCATAGAATTGCATAAACATGTTTCAGGACCAAAATGCAAACATTTCAGAACATATAACCAACAATTTCAGTGCCCAACGGTCGAGTGTTTCGGAACAGGGAAGACCCGTTCCGAAACGCTGGACCGTTCCGCAGCAGGTACCGAAACAGTGCCTGGCAGTGGCATATCCGTTCCGGAACAGTGCCTCTCGTTTCGGAACGCCCAGGCCATTTCAGGCCCCCGTTCCGATACGGTAGCACCTGTTCCGAAACAGGCTGCCTAGATTGCAGAAAATTTGCTGGTTTATCATACAATTGACCTATCAAACATGCTCCAAACGCACCCAAACTTTACCAGCATGACATTCAACATACAATGAACATAATTGCATCAACCAAACATCAACATGGTATCAATTATGGAAATCCCCAATTCTATAGGCATGCTTCCTACTTTGAAAACCAGTCAAGCATCAAAATACCAAATTCACTACACAAAGGCCAATTACATGTTCCAACATTATTAACAACATTAAACCAACTTAGGGAGTTCCAAACATCTCCCAAAACATCAACATAGGTCCCTCATTGCCAAATGCCAAAAGCTAATAGTGTTTAAGAAACTTTCACCATACTTGAGCTTAGTTCACCACTTGGATTCTTCACCACCTTGCTGCCCTGTAACGCCCCGGTTTTGGGCTTAGAAGTTTGGGCGTTGACCGGTTCGGTCAAAGTGCTGTTCGAATCTAAAAAGGTGAAATTAGGAAAGCCTAGTTCGGGTTGCATTAAAAATATGGGAAAATGTTATAAAATCATCTTTTAATATATATAAGTGAACTGTGAAATCAATTTTACAAAACGAGGTTTGGAAGGGTGACATTTTGGCTAGTGACCAAAATGTAATTTTTGAAAGTTGCGTGACTGTTTTAGAAAGGATTGAAACTTTGAATCTTTAAGGAGCTATTTACCCAAAGGGAGTTTCTCCAGATTTTTCTAAGATATTTTAAGGTTTAATTCTGATTTTAAAGCATAAGAAAAGAGGAGGGAAATCATTTTGGCTATTTTTGTAACTAACATTCTATTTTCTCAATTTTCCTTTCTCTCATTTTCTCTCAACCCAAACACTTTCTCTCCAGAGAATTTATTCTGATTTTGTCACCGAAATCTCTTCTTTCAACTCTCTTTTGATTCCTAATCATCATATCTACAAAACCTCACTATTTGCTACTTGATTCATCAAGCTTTTTGGTTCCAAAAGAGGAGAAACTCAAGTTTGGAGGTAAGAACGTCCTTCTCCTCTAAACTATCAGTTCTTTACTGAAATTCCTAAGTTCTCAATCCTTAATTGATGTTTTATAAATGGCTTTTAAAGTTATGAAATGGATCTTGGCTTAAATTGCAAGATTTTGTGATTTTTGGTCAATTTTCGTTAGATCTGTTAAAGTTGTGATTTGAGATGTGTTTTTGATGATTAATGAACATTAATTTGATATGGAATTGAGTTTTGATCAATGCAATCCCATATAGGTTGAATTTCCTAAGTTTAACTTATGATTCTAGGTTGTTTTTGGTGTGATCTTGTGGATCTGATGTTGTTGGAGGTATAAGGATCTTGTTAGGTTCTTTTTAGATGTTAAATGATGTCAAAGGATGTTTGGTTTTGATGGTTTATGGCTGGGCTTTGTTGAGGAGTTGTTTGGAGGCATTTTCGGTTGTGTTTGGTGGCCGGAAATGGAGTGCGGATGAGAGCAACGAGTTTAGGTGCTTTCATTGAAGCTATTAATGCATGATGATGCATTAATCCTCTGCTTTGATGTGTTTAAAACAGGGGAGTCATCTTTGGATCCAAGTGGTGGTGATCCGGAAGCTTGATTTGTACTTCGGCGAGAGGCGAAGTGGAATCGGTGAGTGAAAATGGGTTATCAGCTTTGGAACCAATGTCTTGGGAGCTTAGTTTAAGTTTAAACCACTTTACTAAGCTCAAGTGTAAGTTTTTGGAAAAACTCTCTAAGTGGTGGCCATGATTTGATTGTTATGCAATATGGTTTATTGCATGTTTTAAATTCTGTTTTGAAAGCATGATTTAGCATGGTTATTGCTGATTTTGTAAGCCATATGTTGAAGGAAGCTCAAGGTAAGAGTTCCTTGTTTTTGAACATTGATTAAATGTGGTTTGATGCTTGAAAATGCATGATAAATATGGCTTGGTTTAATTCTTTAAAACAGTTGATTATTTGATGATAAAGATGTATATTGGCAAGTGATGTTTTGAAAAAGGTTAAGGTCACTAAGGTGGTTAAAAGTCCTTGAGTGAACCTTGTGGTTTCTAAGAACTTCATGGTGGTTAAAAGTCCATGATGATTCTTGTTAAGGTCACTAAGGTGGTTAAAAGTCCTTGAGTGAGCCTTGTTACTTAAGAACATCAAGGTGGTTAAAAGTCCTTGGATGGTTCTTGTTAAGGACACAAAGGTGGTTAAAAGTTCTTGTGTGGTCCTTGCCATGGTGTTTAAAAGTCCATGGGCCAAGGTGTTTAAAACTTCTTGGGGCCAAGGTGTTTAAAAGTCCTTGGGAAGAACACGAAGGTGGTTAAAAGTCCTTGCGTGGTTCTTGTTTATTATAAGATCACAATGGTGTTTAAAAGTCCATATGTGAGTCTTATGTTGAACTTGTTTTCAAAAGATGAAACTTATCACTTGTGGCCAATATGACATGAATTGATATGGAAGCATGTGTTGCTTGTATAAATTGCTTTTGAGCATGTCTAAATGATATTGAAGTATGTTTTGCAAATGAGTTTTACAAATGCATTATTGAGTGGTTTAATGAGCATACCTCACTAAGCTTTTGCTTACGCTCTCTTCCGTTTTCTTAAACCAATAATGCAGATCGTTAAGGTACTTGAGGGCAGCAAGGAAAGCAAGCAATCAAGAGGAAGTTAAGCTCAAGTATGGAAGGTTTTCTTAAACACTTAAGCTTTTGGCAATTTGGCAATGGGGGACCTATGTGTATAATTTGGGAGAGGTTTTGGACTCCCTAAGTATGTTTAATATGTGTGGAAATGCTGGTTTTGTAATTGGCCTTTACATGTTTGAATTGGAAGTTTTATGCTTGAATGGTTGGCTTGTGTAGGAAGCATGCCTATAGAATTTGGGGCTTTTCTTATACGATGTTAATATGTTGATTGGATGATGCAAATATGTCTCTTATATGTTGAATTTCATGCTGGTAAAGTTTGGTGGCAATTGGAGCATGATTGGTAGTTTAATTGCATGTTTAAGGAAACTTTTTGTTGCAATCTGTGCAGGGTGTTTCGGAACAGTGCCTACCGTTTCGGAACGGGCGCCCTAAATCAGCCCAGACGTCCGAAACGGGAGAGACCGTTCCGAAACGGAAAGGCTACTGCCAGCCCGTGTTTCGGTACGCGTTGCGGAACGGCCCCGCGTTTCGAAACAGGCTCTTCCCGTTTCGGAACACGTGACCGTTGGGGGCTGACATTGGCAGTTAAATGTTATGGAAAGTATGCATTTTGGTCCTGGATCTTGTTTGTGCAATTGTATGAGTTTGGGATGTCCGTTTGAGCTGAAATTTGACAGAGAAGCATGAAACCTGACTAATTTCAAGATGGTAATTTTAATTTGGATGAAGTCCTTATAATTTACAGAATTTACAATTTGGTCCCTAAAGTTGTAAATTATTCAATTGGGTCCCTGTTTGATCTCTGATGTTTGTGATCTTTGAGTATGATGTTTGTATGATCACCATTAGGGTTAATGAGCATCTAGACAAGTTTAAAAAGAAAAAAAAGGGTCGTTAATCAAGGTTGACTTTCGGGTTGACTTTGGTTTTCCCCGTGTGACTTTCTTAATTCGGGTCAACCGTCTAGACCGGGTTAAGGGGGTTACATGCCCCCAATGCACTTTAATGCTCTGCATTATTGGTTTAAGAAAAGAGAGAGCGTAAGCAAAAGCTTAGTGAGGAATGCTCATTTAAAACCACACAATAATGCATTTATAAAACACATTTATAAACCATTCTTCAAGCAACATTTATACATGCTCATAAACATTTAAAACAAGCATTTCATGCTTCGAGTTCATAACATGTCGTATTGGAAACAAGTGATACATTCCACATAAGATCCACACATGGACTTTTAAACACCATTGTGATCTTATACTTTCCAAGGACCACACATGGACTTTTAAACACCATTGTGTCCTTAACCCATGGACTTTTAAACACCATGGCAAGGACCACACAAGGACTTTTAAACACCTTTGTGTCCTTAACAAGAATCATCCAAGGACTTTTAAACACCTTGGTGTTATTAAATAGACAAGGCTTACACAAGGAATCTTAACCACCTTTGTAACCTTAAACAAGAACCAACCATGGACTTTTAAACACCATGTTGTTCTTAAATAACAAGCCTCACACAAGGAATTTTAACCACCTTGGTGATCTTAACCAAGAACCATCCAAGGACTTTTAAACACCTTGATGTTCTTAAATAAACAAGGCTCACACAAGGACTTTTAACCACCTTTGTGACCTTAAACAATCACTTGCCAATATGCATCATTAACATCAATATTACACTGTTTTAAAGCATTTAACAAAGCCATAAACATCATGCATCTTTAAGCATCAAACCACATGAAAACAATGTTCAAAAACAAGGAACTCTTACCTTGAGCTTCCTTCAACACATGGCTTATAATCTCAGCAAATAAACATGCTAGATATGCTTTCAAAACATAATTTAAAACATGCAAACTATCACATTGCATACAACCAATCCATGGTTCATCACCAAGAGTGTTTTTTCCGAAAACTTACTCTTGAGCTTAGCTAAGTTGCTTAGACTTAAACTAAGCTCCCAAACCTTCAAAACACTGGTTTCAAAGCCGAAAACCAAAATCCACTCACGGATTCCGTTTCGCCTCTTGCCGAAACACCAATCAAGCTTCCGGATCACCACCACTAGGATCTAAAGATGACTCCCCTGTTTTAAACACATCAAAGCAGAGGATTAATGCATCGTCATGCATTAATATCTTCAATGAAAGCTGTAACCCCCTTAACCCGGCCTAGACGGTTGACCCGAATTAAGAAAGTCACACGGGGAAAACCAAAGTCAACCCGAAAGTCAACCTTGATTAACGACCCTTTTTTTTTCTTTTTAATCTTGTCTAGATGCACATTAATCCTAATTGTGATCACACAAACATCATACTCAAAGATCACAAACATCAGAGATCAAACAGGGACCCAATTGAACAAATACAACTTTAGGGACCAAATTGTAATTTCTGATAATTAAAAGGACTTAACCCAAATTAAAGTTACCATCTTCAAATTAATCAGGTTTCATGCTTCTCTGTGAAATTTCAGCTCAAAAGGACTTCCCAAGCTCACACAATTGAACAAACAAGATTCTGGACCAAAACGTAAACAATTCAAAACATATAACTGCCAATGTCAGCCCCTAACGGTCGGCCGTTCCGAAACCGATCAACCCCGTTCCGAAACACGGGCCGTTCCGAAACCGATCGACCCCGTTCCGAAACACGGCCTTGGCAGAGACCAAACCGTTTCGAAACGGTGCACACCGTTTCGGAAGCCTGGGTTCGTGTAAGGCACCCGTTCCGAAACGGTGCATACTGTTCCGAAACGCCTGCACAGATTGCAGCAAACAAGCATACCAAATCATGCAATTGATCAATCAAACTTGCTCCAAATGTCACCAAACTTTACCAGCATGCAATTAAACATATTTAAGACTTATAAGAATCATCAAAACAACAATCTAACATCATATGCAAAAAGCCCCAATTCTATAGGCATGCTTCCTACACAAGCTAGCTATTCAAACATCAAACTTCCAAAACAAGCATATAAGGTTCCAATTCAAAACCAGCAATCTCAACAACATTCAACATACTTAGGGAGTCTCAAACACCTCCCAAAACATACACGTTGGTCCCCCATTGCCAAATCACACAAAAGCTAAATGTTTAACAAAACCTTCCATACTTTGAGTTTCACTTGAACTTGATTGCTTGCCCTTACTTGCTGCCCCTCAAGGTACTCTAATGCTCTGCATTATTGAATTAAGAAAACGTAGAGAGCGTAAGCAAAAGCTTAGTGAGGCATGCTCATTAAAACAATTCAATAATGCAATTAAAACCATTTATAAATCATGCTTAAAATCAATCCTTGCACATGCTCAAAAGCATACTTAAAACAAGCAATCCCATGCTTCAACATAAACATTAAAACAAGCATCTCATGCTTCATAATATACTTAACATGTCATATTGGCTCAAGTGATACATTTCATTTATTAAAACAAGTTCAACAACTTTCCCAAGGACTTTTAAACACCTTGGCCCCAAGGACTTTTAAACACCTTGGCCATGGACTTTTAAACACCATGAATAAGGACCACACAAGGACTTTTAACCACCTTTGTGTCCAATGCTTGAATCACCCCAAGGACTTTTAAACACCTTGGCCCCAAGTACTTTTAAACACCTTGGCCATGGACTTTTAAACACCATGGAATGGATCACCTAAGGACTTTTAACCACCTTAGTGTCCGCAACAAGACTCATCCAAGGACTTTTAACCACCTTGATGATCTTAAGTAACAAGGCTCACTCAAGGACTTTTAACCACCTTAGTGACCTTAATCTTTTCAAAACATCACTTGCCAATATACATCATTTTCAACATTTAATCCACTGTTTTAAGCATTAAACCAAGCCATTTTCATCATGCACTTTAAAGCATCAAACCACATCATTTCAATGTACAAAAGCAAGGAACTCCTACCTAGAGTTACCTTCAACATATGGCTTACAACATCGGCAAAATCCATGCTAAAACATGCTTTCAAAACAGTAATTAAAAACATGCAAATCATCATTTTGCAACACATCAAAGTCATGGCCACCACTAGAGAGAAAATCCGAAAACTTACACTTGAGCTTAGGAAAGTTGGTTAGACTTAAACTAAGCTCCCAAAACCTTCAAACCTTGGTTTTAAAGCTGAAAATCTATTTTCCACAAATCCACTCACCAATTTCCACTTTGCTTCAAGCCAAAGCACCAAATCAAGCTTCCGGATCAACCACTCTTGGATCCAAAGATGCCTCCCCTGTTTCAACACATCAAAGCAGAGGATTAATGCATCATCATGCATTAATTGCTTCAATGAAAGCACCTAAACTCGCTGCTCTCATCCAACCTCCATTTTCGGCCACCAAACACAACCGAAAATGCATCCAAACCACTTCTAAACAAAGCCCAACCATAAACCAGCACAACCTCACTTCCATTAGCACCATGTAACATCTAAAAACAACCTATTAACAACCTTATACCTCCAGCAACATCAAATCACCAAGATCACCTCAAAAACTACCTTAAAACACAAGCTAAACTTAGGAAACTCAACCTATCCGGGATTGCATCAATCAAAACTCAATTCCACATCATTTTAGAGATCATTTAACATCAAAAACACCTCTTAAAACACAGATTACTCAGATCTAACGAAAATCATCAAAAATCATCAAAATCTTGCATAATAAGCCAAGATCCATAAATCAACTTAAAAGCCTTTAATTAAACATCAATTTAGGATTGAAAACATAGGAATTTCAGTAAAGAACTGATAGTTTAGAGGAGAAGGACGTTCTTACCTCCAAACTTGTGTTTCTCCACTTTTTGCAATCAAAATGCTTGTTGAAACTTGTAGCAATTGAAGAGGTTTTGAAGATATGTTGATTTGGAATCAAATGAGAGTTGAAAGGAGGAATTTAGGTGAGAAAATCAGAAACAAATCTCTGGAAATGGAGTGTTTGGTTTGAGAGAAAAATGAGAGAAAGAAAATGAGAAGTTAGTTGAGAAAATTGCCAAATGAGCTTTTCCCTCCTTTTTGATATCTTTAAAATCAGAAAATAGCTTATAAAATCTTAGAAAAATCTGGAGAAATCACTTTTGGATTAATAGCTCCTTAAAGATTCAAAGTTCCAACCCTTTATAAAACAGCCACCAAACTTGCGAAAATTACATTTTGGTCACTAGCCAAAATGTCACACTTCCAAAACTCATTTTCCAAAATTGATTTCACAGTTCACTTAATTATATTAAAAGATGATTTTAGAACATTTTTCCATATTTTTAATGCAACCCGAACTAGGCTTTCCTAAATTAACCTCTTAAGATTCGAACAGCACTTTGACCAACCGGTCAACGCCCAAAACTCCTAAGCCCAAAACCGGGGCGTTACAACTCTCCCCCCCTTAAGAAATTTCGTCCTCGAAATTTACCTGAAGGAAAGAGATAAGGAAACTGCTTCAGCATGTCTTCCTTCCGCTCCCACGTGGCTTCCTCAACACCTCGATGCTTCCACAGCACCTTCACCAACTCAATGGTCTTGCCACGAAGAACCTTACAATCTGAATCCAGAACCTTCACCGGTTCCTCATCATAGGTCAAATCCGGATTCAAAATCACATCCTCCACAGGCATCACATGCGAAGGATCAGATCTATACTTCCGGAGCATAGAAACATGAAACACATCATGAATCTTCTCCAACTCCTGAGGTAACCTCAGCCGATACGCAACAGGACCCACACGCTCAACCACCTCATATGGTCCAATGTACCGAGGGCTCAACTTACCCTTCCGGCCAAACCTCATCACCTTCTTCCAAGGTGAAACCTTCAAGAACACACGGTCACCCACCGCATACTCAATCTCCTTACGCTTCAAATCCGCGTAAGACTTTTGCCGATCAGAGGCAGCCTTCAACCTCTCACAAATGAGCTTCACCTTCTTGGTGGTCCCTTTCAACAAAGCAGGCATCGAAACCAACTTTTGACCAGTTTCAGCCCAACAAAGAGGAGTCCTACACTTCCTCCCATACAGAGCCTCATAAGGTGCCATCTGTATACTCGCCTGATAACTATTGTTATAAGCGAACTCAACCAAAGGCAGATGCTTCTCCCAAGAACCTTGGAACTCAATCACGCAACATCTCAACATATCCTCCAAAATCTGAATAACCCGCTCAGACTGACCATCCGACTAAGGATGATAGGAAGCACTGAAATGCAACCTTGTACCCAGAGCTTGATGCAAACACTGCCAGAAACGCGATGTGAACCTCGGATCCCTATCCGACACAATCGACTTAGGCACACCATGCAACCTCACTACCTCAGCAATGTACAGCTCTGCCAGCTTATCCAGAGAAAACGTAGTATGCACAGGCAAGAAATGCGCACACTTCGTCAAGCGATCCATAATCACCCAAACAGAATTCTTCTTTGATGGAGACAAAGGCAAACCAGATACAAAATCCATGGTAACCCTCTCCCACTTCCATTCAAGGATTTTCAACGGTTGCAACAAACCAGAAGGAACCTGATGTTCAGCCTTAACTCGCTGACACACCAAACACTTGCTCACAAACTCTGCAACATCCTTCTTCAAACCTACCCAATAGTACTCATCACGTAGATCACGATACATCTTAGTACTACCAGGATGCATACCAAAAGGACTACTATGACCTTCAATCAGAATAGCACGCCTCAACTCAACATCAGCAGGCACTACTATCCGACTACCAAAACACAACACACCATCCTCATTAAAGCAGAAATCTGAAGGTCTACCCTCCGCGATATCCTGAACATGAGACACCAAGGAATCATCCAACAACTGCTTTTCCTTGATCAACTGAACCAGAGATGGTTTCACTTGCAACTCAGCAACAAGTCCACCATCTCGCGATATGCTCAAGCTAGCAAACATCGCTCTCAGCTCAACAGCTACCTTCCTACTCAAAGCATCCGCAACAACATTAGCTTTACCAGGATGATACTCAATCGTCAGATCATAATCCTTGAGCAACTCCAACCAACGTCGCTGCCTAAGATTCAACTCCTTCTGAGACATCAGATACCTCAAACTCTTGTGATCCGTGTACACAGTACACTTCTCACCATACAGATAATGTCTCCAGATCTTCAGAGCAAAAACCACTGCAGCCAGCTCAATATCATGCATAGGATAGTTGCGCTCATGCACCTTCAACTGCCGCGACGCATAAGCCACAACCTTACCCTCTTGCATCAGCACACACCCCAAACCAACATAGGATGCATCACTATAGACCACAAACTCTTTCCCTGATTCAGGCTGAATCAAGATAGGAGCTTGCGTCAAAGCCGCCTTCAGCTTCTCAAAAGCCTGCTGTTCGCTTCCGTCCACTCATACTTAACATCCTTTTGCAACAGCTTCGTCAAAGGAGCAGCTATCTTAGAAAAACCATCCACAAACCTCCGGTAGTATCCCGCCAAACCAAGGAAACTACGGACTTCATGAACAGACTTAGGAACTTTCCAGTTCATCACCGCTTCAATCTTCTGAGGATCAACACGAATCCCCTCAGCTGAGACCACATGCCCAAGAAACACCACCTCCTTAAGCCAAAACTCACACTTGCTCAGCTTAGCATAAAGCTGATTCTCCAACAAGGCTTGCAAAACAATCCTCAAATGCTCTTCGTGCTCCTCCTCAGTACGCGAGTACACGAGGATATCATCAATGAACACCACAACGAACTTGTCCAGGTATTCATGAAACACACGATTCATCATGTCCATGAAAGCAGCAGGAGCATTTGTCAAACCAAACGGCATCACCAGGAACTCATAATGCCCATACCTTGTCCTGAAAGCTGTCTTAGGCACATCCACATCCTTCACCTTCAACTGATAATACCCTGACCTCAAGTCAATCTTAGAGAACACAGCAGCTCCCCTAAATTGATCAAAGAGATCATCAATCCTCGGCAAAGGATACCGATTCTTGATAGTCAACTTGTTCAGCTGACAGTAATCAATGCACATCCTCATAGTGCCATCTTTCTTCTTCACAAACAAGACAGGAGCACCCCAAGGCGACACACTCGGCCGGATGAAACGACGATCTAGCAGCTCTTGCAACTGCGTCTTCAGCTCCTTCAGCTCCTTAGGTGCCATTCTATAGGGAGTAATGGACACAGGAGTTGTATTCTCATACAGCTCAATTCCAAACTCCACCTCGCGATTAGGAGGTAAACCAGGCAACTCTTCAGGAAAAACACCCGGAAACGCCTTCACAACCTTGATATCTTGCAACCTCAACTCCTTAGAGTTAGGATTCATCACAAAAGCTAGGTAAGCTTCGCAACCTTGCCTCAGAATCCTACTCGCCTCCAAGGTAGACACAACATTAGCAAGAAACTTCACATTCTCGCCAACAACAACAACTTCATAATCATCCGCAAGCTTAAGCGAAACCCGCTTATTCTCACAATCCACAACAGCATGATGCTCAGCAAGCCAATCCATACCAAGGATCACATCAAAACCATAGAAAGGCAACTCCATAAGATCAACATGAAAGACATGTTCTTGAACAACCAAGGGACACCTTCTATAAAGCTTTCGAGTCACAACAGTTTCACCAAAAGAACTAGTGACACGAACTCCAACATCCAAAGACTCAACAGGCAAACCAAGCAATTCAGCATGCTCACGCAAAATGTATGAATGCATAGATCCAGAATCAATCAAAGAAAGCAATGACAAGGATTGCAAAGTAAAGGTACCTGCAATCACATCAGCATCATTCCTACCCTCGCGCTGAGCATACACCCTCGCTTGGCCTCCACCCTCAGGCTGAATCGCCACAACATGAGCTACTCCGCGACCACCTTCCTCTCTCCTCTGAAAATTACCACGGCCGCGCCCACGACCTCTCTGCGGTGCAACAACAGGAGCACGATCTTGGCCACCAGCCAACCTCGGACAATCTCGCCTCAAATGGTCAACAGAACCATAGTTCCAACATCCATTCCCAGCTGCCGCAACAGGAGTTTGCACCTCCCTCACAGCTCGAGGACAGTCACGCTTCATGTGACCACGCGAACCACAGATCCAGCAAGCACGTGGTTCAGCTCTAACATAACCACCCCTAGCAGGTGCACCACCACCTCTCTTGGCTGAGGACTGATACTTCTGATCACGTCCCCTCTTGTTCCGTCCACCTCCGGAACTATACTCAACAGCTCTCTTGCCAGAACTTGCTCCAGCACCTTTCGCAGCTAAACCCAAGTTCATCTCAATGTCCTTGGATCGGCTAACCAACACATCAAAATCATTGTACTCAGCAGCCAACATGTAGGTCTTGACCTCCGTCACCAAGCCATAACGGAACCTTTCGCACCTCTCACGCTCATCAGGTATCAGCTCCGGTGCATACTGACTGAGGCGTACGAACTGCACTTCATACTCAGCCACACTCATGCTCCCTTGGGTAAGAGACATGAATTCACGCTTTTTCTCATCCAGATATCTCACTCCAAGATATCTCCTCTTGAACGCATTCTGAAAGAATGTCCAAGTAACATCAACTTCAGCCATCCCAGCTATGGTGGTCGTCCACCACGTATATGCATCGTCCTGCAGCAAGGACACAACACAGCCCAACTTTTGCACATCCGTGCAGCTCATCTGACCCAAGATACGCTTGGTACTCTCTAGCCAAGCTTCCGAACTTTCAGCAGACATACCTCTGAACTCAGTCCCTCCAAGACTGCGCAGACGCTCCAAAGGTAATCTGACTCCAGCATCTCCCTGATGCCCAGCTCCTTGAGCTCCAGCTACTGCTGCTCGAAAAGCACCCGCAATAGCTTGTACCAGCATAGACATATCAGGCATAGCTTGCCCCTGACCAACCTCTGGTCCAGCAGCTCCAGCACCAGCTGCAGCTTCAGCTCGCTCACCTCCAGCACCACCACCAGGCGGAGGAGGGGGTAACACAACACTACCCGTATTCTCTTCATTTTCATTCTCGTTAGGAGCCGTAGCTCGCACACTACCTCTTAACTCTCTACGTGGTGCCATACTTTTACCATGCAATCACAATGCAAAAATAAAACAAGTCAGGCCCAGCAAGGTAAGCAATCCAAGTATTCAAGCTCAATTTCATTCAAAATCAACATCATTTCATTAGCTTTTGTTTGGCAATGGGTACCCTCAACATGCAACATCATAGCATACATCTCAATTGCATCAACATCTCAAACCACTGAACATGCTTTCACACAACAAGCATACAAGGCAAACATGCTTCAATCATGCATACATTCATTCCCAATTACTCGCGAAACTCAGCTCTGATACCACCAAATGTAACCCCCTTAACCCGGCCTAGACGGTTGACCCGAATTAAGAAAGTCACACGGGGAAAACCAAAGTCAACCCGAAAGTCAACCTTGATTAACGACCCTTTTTTTTCTTTTTAATCTTGTCTAGATGCACATTAATCCTAATTGTGATCACACAAACATCATACTCAAAGATCATAAACATCAGAGATCAAACAGGGACCCAATTGAACAAATACAACTTTAGGGACCAAATTGTAATTTCTGATAATTAAAAGGACTTAACCCAAATTAAAGTTACCATCTTGAAATTAATCAGGTTTCATGCTTCTCTGTGAAATTTCAGCTCAAAAGGACTTCCCAAGCTCACACAATTGAACAAACAAGATTCAGGACCAAAACGTAAACAATTCAAAACATATAACTGCCAATGTCAGCCCCTAACGGTCGGCCGTTCCGAAACCGATCAACCCCGTTCTGAAACACGGGCCGTTCCTAAACCGATCGACCCCGTTCCAAAACATGGCCTTGGCAGAGACCAAACCGTTTCGAAACGGTGCACACCGTTTCGGACGCCTGGGTTCGTGTAAGGCACCCGTTCCGAAACGGTGCATACTGTTCCGAAACGCCTGCACAGATTGCAGCAAACAAGCATACCAAATCATGCAATTGATCAATCAAACTTGCTCCAAATGTCACCAAACTTTACCAGCATGCAATTAAACATATTTAAGACTTATAGGAATCATCAAAACAACAATCTAACATCATATGCAAAAAGCCCCAATTCTATAGGCATGCTTCCTACACAAGCTAGCTATTCAAACATCAAACTTCCAAAACAAGCATATAAGGTTCCAATTCAAAACCAGCAATCTCAACAACATTCAACATACTTAGGGAGTCTCAAACACCTCCCAAAACATACACGTTGGTCCCCCATTGCCAAATCACACAAAAGCTAAATGTTTAACAAAACCTTCCATACTTTGAGTTTCACTTGAACTTGATTGCTTGCCCTTACTTGCTGCCCCTCAAGGTACTCCAATGCTCTGCATTATTGAATTAAGAAAACGTAGAGAGCGTAAGCAAAAGCTTAGTGAGGCATGCTCATTAAAACAATTCAATAATGCAATTAAAACCATTTATAAATCATGCTTAAAATCAATCCTTGCACATGCTCAAAAGCATACTTAAAACAAGCAATCCCATGCTTCAACATAAACATTAAAACAAGCATCTCATGCTTCATAATATACTTTACATGTCATATTGGCTCAAGTGATACATTTCATTTATTAAAACAAGTTCAACAACTTTCCCAAGGACTTTTAAACACCTTGGCCCCAAGGACTTTTAAACACCTTGGCCATGGACTTTTAAACACCATGAATAAGGACCACACAAGGACTTTTAACCACCTTTTTGTCCAATGCTTGAATCACCCCAAGGACTTTTAAACACCATGGCCCCAAGGACTTTTAAACACCTTGGCCATGGACTTTTAAACACCATGGAATGGATCACCTAAGGACTTTTAACCACCTTAGTGTCCGCAACAAGACTCATCCAAGGACTTTTAACCACCTTGATGATCTTAAGTAACAAGGCTCACTCAAGGACTTTTAACCACCTTAGTGACCTTAATCTTTTCAAAACATCACTTGCCAATATACATCATTTTCAACATTTAATCCACTGTTTTAAGCATTAAACCAAGCCATTTTCATCATGCATTTTAAAGCATCAAACCACATCATTTCAATGTACAAAAGCAAGGAACTCCTACCTAGAGTTACCTTCAACATATGGCTTACAACATCAGCAAAATCCATGCTAAAACATGCTTTCAAAACCGTAATTAAAAACATGCAAATCATCATTTTGCAACACATCAAAGTCATGGCCACCACTAGAGAGAAAATCCGAAAACTTACACTTGAGCTTAGCAAAGTTGGTTAGACTTAAACTAAGCTCCCAAAACCTTCAAACCTTGGTTTTAAAGCTGAAAATCCATTTTCCACAAATCCACTCACCAATTTCCACTTTGCTTCAAGCCAAAGCACCAAATCAAGCTTCCGGATCAACCACTCTTGGATCCAAAGATGCCCCCCTGTTTCAACACATCAAAGCAGAGGATTAATGCATCTTCATGCAATAATTGCTTCAATGAAAGCACCTAAACTCGCTGCTCTCATCCAACCTCCATTTTCGGCCACCAAACACAACCGAAAATGCATCCGAACCACTTCTAAACAAAGCCCAGCCATAAACCAGCACAACCTCACTTCCATTAGCACCATGTAACATCTAAAAACAACCTATTAACAACCTTATACCTCCAGCAACATCAAATCACCAAGATCACCTCAAAAACTACCTTAAAACACAAGCTAAACTTAGGAAACTCAACCTATCCGGGATTGCATCAATCAAAACTCAATTCCACATCATTTTAGAGATCATTTAACATCAAAAACACCTCTTAAAACACAGATTACTCAGATCTATCGAAAATCATCAAAAATCATCAAAATCTTGCATAATAAGCCAAGATCCATAAATCAACTTAAAAGCCTTTAATTAAACATCAATTTCGGATTGAAAACATAGGAATTTCAGTAAAGATCTGATAGTTTAGAGGAGAAGGACGTTCTTACCTCCAAACTTGTGTTTCTCCACTTTTTGCAATCAAAATGCTTGTTGAAACTTGTAGCAATTGAAGAGGTTTTGAAGATATGTTGATTTGGAATCAAATGAGAGTTGAAAGGAGGAATTTAGGTGAGAAAATCAGAAACAAATCTCTGGAAATGGAGTGTTTGGTTTGAGAGAAAAATGAGAGAAAGAAAATGAGAAGTTAGTTGAGAAAATTGCCAAATGAGCTTTTCCCTCCTTTTTGATATCTTTAAAATCAGAAAATAGCTTATAAAATCTTAGAAAAATCTGGAGAAATCACTTTTGGATTAATAGCTCCTTAAAGATTCAAAGTTCCAACCCTTTATAAAACAGCCACCAAACTTGCGAAAATTACATTTTGGTCACTAGCCAAAATGTCACACTTCCAAAACTCATTTTTCAAAATTGATTTCACAGTTCACTTAATTATATTAAAAGATGATTTTAGAACATTTTTCCATATTTTTAATACAACCCGAACTAGGCTTTCCTAAATTAACCACTTAAGATTCGAACAGCACTTTGACCAACCGGTCAACGCCCAAAACTCCTAAGCCCAAAACCGGGGCGTTACAAAAGCACCTAAACTCGTTTCTCTCATCCACACTCCATTTTCGGCTACCAAACACAACCGAAAATGCATCCAAACTACTCCACAACATAACCCAGCCAAGATCCATCACATCTAAACATCCTTAAGCATCAATTAACATCCAAAAAGGATCTAACATCACCCTTATACCTCCAGCTATAACATATCAACAAGATCTCTTCAAAAACAACCAAGAATTCAAGCTAAACTTAGGAAATTCAACCTATCCGGGATTGCATTAATTAAACCTCAATTCCTCATCAATTTAACATTCATTTAACATAAAAAAGACACCTCAAATCACTGCTTTAACAGATCATACGAATTTTAACCAAAAATCACTAAATCTTGCATTTAAAAGACAAGATAAAGAACACAACCTTAAAAACTTTTATAAAACACAATTTAAGGATTGAGAACTTAGGAATTTCAGTAAAGAACTGAGAGTTTAGAGGATAAGGACGTTCTTACCTCCAAACTTGAGTTTCTCCCTTTTTAGGACCAAAATCTTGAAAATCCAATTAGCAATTGCAAAGGTTTTGTTGAAGAGATGATGAGAGATCAAAAGAGAATTAAAATCTCATGTTTAGATATCAAAATCAGAAGGAAAAGTTCTGGAGAAAGATGTTTGGTTTGAGAGAAAAGATGAGAGAAAATGGAAATGAAATTTTAGAAAGTTAGTTGGAAATGCCAAAATATCTTCCCTCCTTTTTAGTTTTATTCAAAAACCATTAATAAATCATTTAATATCTTAGAAAAATCTGGAGAAACTCCCTTTGGGTAAATAGCTCCTTAAAGATTCAAAGTTTCAATCCTTTTTAAAATAGTCACGCAGTTTTCAAAAATTACATTTTGGTCACAAGCCAAAATGTCACCCTTCCAAACCTCATTTTGTAAAATTGATTTCACCATTCTCTTATATATAATAAAAGAGGATTTTAAGACATTTTCCATATTTTTAATGCAACCCGAACTAGGCTTTCCTAAATTCACTTTTATATATTCGAACCGCACTCCGACCGAACCGGTCCGAAACCCAAAACTCCTAGGCCCAAATCCGGGGCGTTACAACTCTCCCCCCCTGAAGGAAAGAGATAAGGAAACTGCTTCAGCATGTCATCCTTCCGTTCCCACGTGGCTTCCTCAACACCACGATGCTTCCACAACACCTTTACCAACTCAATGGTCTTGCCACGAAGAACCTTGCTATCCGAATCCGGAATCCTCACTGGTTCCTCATCATAGGTCAAATCCGGATTCAATTCCACTTCCTCCACAGGCATCACATGCGAAGGATCTGATATATACTTCCGGAGCATAGAAACATGAAACACATCATGAATCTTTTCCAGCTCCTGAGGTAGCCTCAACTTGTACGCAACAGGACCCACACGCTCAAACACCTCGTATGACCCAATGTACCTAGGGCTCAACTTACCCTTACGGCCAAACCTCATCACCTTTTTCCAAGGCGAAACCTTCAAAAACACACGGTCACCCACCGTATACTCAATCTCCTTACGCTTCAAATCCGCATAAGACTTTTGCCGATCAGAAGCTGCCTTCAAACGCTCACAAATGAGCTTCACCTTCTCGGTGGTTCCTTTCAACAAAGCTGGCATCGAAACCAACTTTTGACCCATTTCAGCCCAACAAAGAGGAGTCCTACACTTCCTCCCGTACAAAGCTTCATAAGGTGCCATTTGAATACTTGCCTGATAACTATTATTATAAGAAAACTCCACCAAAGGCAAATGCTTCTCCCAAGAGCCCTGAAACTCAATCACACAGCACCTCAACATATCCTCCAAAACCTGGATAACACGCTCGGACTGACCATCCGACTGAGGATGATAGGATGTACTGAAATTCAACCGTGTACCCAAAGCTTGATGCAAACACTGCCAAAAACACGATGTAAACCTCGGATCCCTATCCGACACAATCGACTTAGGCACACCATGCAGCCGCACAATCTCAGCAATGTACAGCTCTGCAAGCTTATCCAAAGAAAACGTAGTATGCACAGGCAAGAAATGCGCACACTTCGTTAGGCGATCCACAATCACCCACACCGAATTCTTCTTCGATGGTGACAAAGGTAAACCAGATACAAAATCCATGGTAATCCTTTCCCACTTCCACTCAGGAATCTTCAACGGTTGCAAAAACCTGAAGGAAACTGATGCTCAGCCTTAACCCACTGACACACCATTCACTTGCTCACAAACTCCGCAACATCTTTCTTCAAACCCACCCAATAGTACTCATCATGAAGATCACGATACATCTTAGTACTACCTAGGTGCATAGCAAAAGGACTACTATGACCTTCAGTCAGAATAGCACGCCTCAACACAGCATCATTGGGCACTACTATCCGACTCCCAAAACACAACACACCATCATCATTAAAACAGAAATCCGAAGGCCTACCCTCCGCGATATCCTGAACATGCGGTACCAAGGAATCATCCAGCAACTGCTTTTCCTTGATCAACTGAACCAAAGATGGTTTCACTTGCAACTCAGCCACAAGACCACCATCACGCGAAATACTCAAACTGGCAAACATAGCCCTCAGCTCAACAGCTACCTTCCTACTCAAGGCATCCGCTACAACATTAGCTTTTCCAGGGTGATACTCAATCGTCAAATCATAATCCTTGAGCAACTCCACCCAACGTCGCTGCCTAAGATTCAACTCCTTCTAAGACATCAGATACTTCAAACTCTTGTGATCCGTGTACATAGTACACTTCTCACCATACAGGTAATGTCTCCAGATCTTCAAAGCAAAAACCACTGCAGCCAACTCAATGTTATGCGTAGGATAATTGCGCTCATGCACCTTCAACTGCCGCGATGCATAAGCCACCACCTTACCCTCTTGCATCAACACACATCCCAAACCAACATAGGACGCATCACTATACACCACAAACTCTTTCCTTGATTCAGGTTGAACCAAGATAGGAGCTTGCGTCAAAGCTGCCTTAAGCTTCTCAAAAGCCTGTTGTCTCGCTTCCGTCCATTCATACTTAACATCCTTTTGCAACAACTTTGTCAAAGGTGCAACAATCTTAGAAAACCCATCCACAAACCTTCGGTAGTATCCCGCCAAACCAAGGAAACTACGAACCTCATGAACAGACTTAGGAACCTTCCAATTCATCACCGCCTCAATCTTCTGAGGATCAACACGAATCCCCTCAGCAGAAACCACATGCCCAAGAAACACCACCTCACTTAACCAGAACTCGCACTTGCTCAGCTTGGCATAAAGCTGATTCTCCAACAAAGCTTGCAACACAATCCTCAAATGCTCTTCATGTTCCTCCTCAGTACGCGAGTACACGAGGATATCATCAATGAACACCACTACAAACTTATCCAGGTATTCATGAAACACACGATTCATCATGTCCATGAAAGTCGCAGGAGAATTTGTCAAACCAAACGGCATCACAAGGAACTCATAATGCCCATACCTTGTCCTGAAAGTTGTCTTAGGCACATCCACATCCTTTACCTTCAACTGGTAATACCCTGACCTCAAGTCAATCTTAGAGAACACAGCTTCTCCCCGAAATTGATCAAAGAGATCATCAATTCTTGGCAAAGGATACCGATTCATGATAGTCAACTTGTTCAGCTGACGATAATCAATGCACATTCTCATAGTGCCATCCTTCTTCTTCACAAACAAGACCGGTGCACCCCAAGGCGACACACTCGGCCGAATGAACCCACGATCAAGCAACTCTTGCAACTGCGTCTTCAGCTCCTTCAACTCTTTAGGTGCCATTCTATAAGGGGTAATGGACAAAGAAGTTGTATTTTCATACAGCATCCTGATATCTTGCACACCAGGAAACTCCCGCACAATCCTGATATCTTGCACACGCAACTCCTTAGAGCTAGGATTCATCACAAAAGCTAGATAAGCTTCACATCCTTGCCTCAGCATCCGGCTCGCCTCCAACGTAGACACCACATTGGCAAGAAACTTCACATTCTCACCAACCACAACCACCTCATAATCATCCGCAAACTTCAACGAAACTCGCTTATTCTCACAATCCACTACCGCACGATGCTCAGCAAGCCAATCCATACCAAGGATTACATCAAAACCATAGAAAGGCAACTCCATAAGATCAATAGGAAAAACATGATCTTGAACAACCAAAGGACATCTCCTATAAAGCTTCCGAGTCACAACAGTCTCACCAAAAGAACTAGTGACACGCACACCAACATCCAAAGACTCAACAGGCAAACCAAGCAATTCAGCATGCTCACGCAAAATGTAAGAGTGCGTAGATCCAGAATCAATCAAGGAAAGTAATGACAAGGATTGCAGAGTAAAAGTACCTGCGATCACATCCGCGTCATTCCTTCACTCCCGCTGAGCATACACCCTGGCTTGGCCACCAACCTCAGGCTGAATAGCCACAACATGAGCCACACCCCGACCACCTTCCTCTGTCCGCTGGAAATTACCACGGCCGCGCCCACGACCTCTCTGTGGTGCAGCAACAACAGGAGCACGCACTTGGCCACCAGTCAACATAGGACACTCTCTCCTCATGTGATCCGTAGATCCACAGTTCCAGCACGCATTACCAGCTGCCACAACAGGAGCTTGCACCTCCCTCACAGCATGAGGATAATCACGTTTCATATGGCCACGCGAACCACATATCCAACATGCACTCGGATCAACTCTAGCATTGCCTCCACGAGCAGGCGCACCACCACCTCTCTTAGCTGAGGACTGATACTTCTGATCACGTCCCCTCTTGTTCCGTCCACCACCGGAACTATATTTAGCTGCTCGCTTACCAGCACTTGAGCCAGCACTCTTAGCAGATAAACCCAAGTTCATCTCAATATCCTTTGCTCGGCCCACCAGCACATCAAAATCATCATACTCGTTAGCCAGCACATACATCTTAACTTCCGTCACTAAACCATAACGGAACCTTTCACACCTTTCCTGCTCATCCGGAACAAGCTCAGGTGCGTACTGACTGAGTCGAACAAACTGAACCTCATACTCAGCCACAGACCTGCTCCCTTGGGTAAGAGACATGAACTCCCTCTTCTTTTCATCTAGGTACCTCACACCTAGATGCCTTCTCTTGAACGCGTTCTGAAAGAACGTCCAAGTTACGCAAGCTTCCGCCATCCCAGCGATAGTGGTTGTCCACCACGTATAAGCATCATCCTGTAGCAAGGATACTACACAGCCCAGCTTTTGCACATCAGTGCAATTCATCTGACCCAAGATTCTCTTGGTACTATCCAACCAAGCCTCAGAACCTTCAGCTGACAAACCCCTAAACTCAGTGCCTCCTAGACTGCGCAAACGTTCCAAGGGTAGTCTAACTCCAGCATCTCCCTGATGCACAGCTCCCTGAGCTCCAGCTACCGCTGCTTGAAAAGCTCCAGCAATAGCTTGTATCAACACCGCCATGTAAGGAACAGCTTGCCCCTGACCAGCCTCAGGTCCAGCGACCCCAGCACCAGCTGCAACTCCAGCTCCTTCACCCCCAGCTTTACCACCACCAGGTGGAGGAGGTAAATACACCGCACTTTCAACATTCTCTTCATTCTCATTCTCATTTTGATCATGCTTTCACTCAATCAAGCATACATACTTTAATCATGCACACAATCATTCCCAATTACTCGAGAACTCATCTCTGATACGACCAAATGTAACCCCCTTAACCCGGCCTAGACGGTTGACCCGAATTAAGAAGATTACACGGGGAAAACCAAAGTCAACCCGAAAGTCAACCTTAATTAACGACCCTTTTTTTCTTTTTAAAACTTGTCTAAATGCATATTATCCCTAGACATGATCATACAATCAGCATTCTCAAAGATCATAACCATCAGAGAACATTCAGGGACCCAATTGCACAAATTAAGACTTTAGGGACCAAATTGTAATTTCTGAAAATTATAAGGACTTAATCCAATTCAAAGTTACCAACTTGAAATTAATCATCTTTCATGCTTCTCTGTCAAATTTTAGCTCTAACGGACATCTCAAACTCATAGAATTGCATAAACATGTTTCAGGACCAAAATGCAAACATTTCAGAACATATAACCAACAATTTCAGTGCCCAACGGTCGAGTGTTTCGGAACAGGGAAGACCCGTTCCGAAACGCGGGACCGTTCCGCAACAGGTACCGAAATAGTGCCTGGCAGTGGCATATCCGTTCCGGAACAGTGCCTCTCGTTTCGGAACGCCCAGGCCATTTCAGGCCCCCGTTCCGATACGGTAGCACCTGTTCCGAAACAGGCTGCCCAGATTTGAGAAAATTTGCTGGTTTATCATACAATTGACCTATCAAACATGCTCCAAACGCAACCAAACTTTACCAGCAAGACATTCAACATACAAGGAACATAATTGCATCAACCAAACATCAACATGGTATCAATTATGGAAATCCCCAATTCTATAGGCATGCTTCCTACTTTGAAAACCATTCAAGCATCAAAATAACAAATTCACTACACAAAGGCCAATTACATGTTCCAACATTATTAACAACATTAAACCAACTTAGGGAGTTTCAAACATCTCCCAAAACATCAACATAGGTCCCCCATTGCCAAATGCCAAAAGCTAATAGTGTTTAAGAAACTTTCACCATACTTGAGCTTAGTTCACCACTTGGATTCTTCACCACCTTGCTGCCCCCAATGCACTTTAATGCTCTGCATTATTGGTTTAAGAAAAGAGAGAGCGTAAGCAAAAGCTTAGTGAGGAATGCTCATTTAAAACCACACAATAATGCATTTATAAAACACATTTATAAACCATTCTTCAAGCAACATTTGTACATGCTCATAAACATTTAAAACAAGCATTTCATGCTTCAAGTTCATAACATGTCATATTGGCAACAAGTGATACATTCCACATAAGATCCACACATGGACTTTTAAACACCATTGTGATCTTATACTTTCCAAGGACCACACATGGACTTTTAAACACCATTGTGTCCTTAACCCATGGACTTTTAAACACCATGGCAAGGACCACACAAGGACTTTTAAACACCTTTGTGTCCTTAACAAGAATCATCCAAGGACTTTTAAACACCTTGATGTTCTTAAATAAACAAGGCTTACACAAGGAATTTTAACCACCTTTGTAACCTTAAACAAGAACCAACCATGGACTTTTAAACACCATGTTGTTCTTAAATAACAAGCCTCACACAAGGAATTTTAACCACCTTGGTGATCTTAACCAAGAACCATCCAAGGACTTTTAAACACCTTGATGTTCTTAAATAAACAAGGCTCACACAAGGACTTTTAACCACCTTTGTGACCTTAAACAATCACTTGCCAATATGCATCATTAACATCAATATACCACTGTTTTAAAGCATTTAACAAAGCCATAAACATCATGCATCTTTAAGCATCAAACCACATGAAAACAATGTTCAAAAACAAGGAACTCTTACCTTGAGCTTCCTTCAACACATGGCTTATAATCTCAGCAAATAAACATGCTAGATATGCTTTCAAAACAGAATTTAAAACATGCAAACTATCACATTGCATACAACCAATCCATGGTTCATCACCAAGAGAGTTTTTTCCGAAAACTTACTCTTGAGCTTAGCTAAGTTTCTTAGACTTAAACTAAGCTCCCAAACCTTCAAAACACTGGTTTCAAAGCCGAAAACCAAAATCCACTCACGGATTCCGTTTCGCCTCTTGCTGAAACACCAATCAAGCTTCCGGATCACCACCACTAGGATGTAAAGATGACTCCCCTGTTTTGAACACATCAAAGCAGAGGATTAATGCATCATCATGCATTAATATATTCAATGAAATCACCTAAACTCGTTGCTCTCATCCACACTCCATTTTCTGCTACCAAACACAACCAAAAATGCATCCAAACTACTCCACAACATAACCCAACCAAGATCCATCACTTATAAACATCCTTAAGCATCAATTAACATCCAAAAAGGATCTAACACCACCCTTATACCTCTAGCTATAACAGATCAACAAGATTTCTTCAAAAACAACCAAGAATTCAAGCTAAACTTAGGAAATTCAACCTATCCGGGATTGCATTAATTAAACCTCAATTCCTCATCAATTTAACATTCATTTAACATCAAAAAGACACCTCAAATCACTGCTTTAACAGATTATACGAATTTTAACCAAAAATCACCAAATCTTGCATTTAAAAGACAAGATCAAGAACACAACCTTAAAAACTTTATAAAACACAATTTAAGGATTGAGAACTTAGGAATTTCAGTAAAGAATTGAGAGTTTAGAGGAGAAGGACGTTCTTACCTCCAAACTTGAGTTTCTCCCTTTTTAGGACCAAAATCTTGAAAATCCAATTAGCAATTGCAAAGGTTTTGTTGAAGAGATGATGAGAGATCAAAAGAGAATTAAAATCTCATGTTTAGATATCAAAATCAGAAGGAAAAGTTCTGGAGAAAGATGTTTGGTTTGAGAGAAAAGATGAGAGAAAATGGAAATGAAATTTTAGAAAATTAGTTTGAAATGCCAAAATATCTTCCCTCCTTTTTAGTTTTATTCAAAAACCATTAATAAATCATTTAATATCTTAGAAAAATCTGGAGAAACTCCCATTGGGTAAATAGCTCCTTAAAGATTCAAAGTTTCAATCCTTTTTAAAACAGTCACGCAGTTTTCAAAAATTACATTTTTGTCACTAGCCAAAATGTCACCCTTCCAAACCTCATTTTGTAAAATTGATTTCACCATTCTCTTATATATAATAAAAGAGGATTTTAAGAAATTTTTCCATATTTTTAATGCAACCCGAACTAGGCTTTCCTAAATTCACTTTTATATATTCGAACCGCACTCCGACCGAACCGGTCCAAAACCCAAAACTCCTAGGCCTAAAACCGGGGCGTTACAAGAGTTGTGGGTACTGACCTCGGGAGCGGTCAGCGTAAGAAGCTACGTGATAGAAGGTTTTGTTTGAATCAAAGTCTGTGTGGTAGTGCAAATCTGGGGCAAGTGCTGCTTGGTCAAGGAGTGGGAGCTCAGTTACCGGTGTGTGACCGTTGTGGAAGGCGCCATGTTGGAGGTTGTTGGGGCGCAGGTGCTTTTTGGAACTGTGGTTCTAAGGAGCATGTGAAGCGGGATTGTCCTCAAGTGGTAAGATCAGCTTCAGTGGTAGCAGAAGGGTCTCTGAAGGGTCGTGGGCACGGCCGAGATAAAGTTCGAAGGTGGCAGGAAGAGAAGAAAGTTGTGAAGAGTTTGGGAAGTGGAATCTGCTGGAATTGTGGGTCTGTTGGACATACGAGACGTAATTGTTTGAAGTTGGCTCGGGGTAGCCAGGGTTCTTTACCGCAGGGAGGTGATGGTGACCTTAATGTGTTAGCTGGTGCTGCACCAGTGCGGCTGGAGAATGATGGTCTGTGAGGAAGAGAGCTTGTCTGTTGAAGTTCCGGGGCAGTGAGGTGTTTTCAGGTAACCTTGTTAAGTAACCTTTGCTCTAGTATTTTAGTTTGGTTTCAATTGGTCTTTCCTTGCGTAGTGGGTATGGTCTCGTTGCTAGCATGTTGGGGTAGTAGTTGTTGTTGTTTTGAAAACAACTTTAGTGTGAAGAGGGCATTAGTGAGTATCTTGTGGTTAATGGGTTGTTAGAATGATGGAGTTGGTCTAGTTGGAAGTGAGTTAGGAGGTTGTTTTTAGACGGATTCTGAGGATGTTATTGGTGGGTGTGAACTGACATACATGCACAGTTAAAATCATTCATTATATGCTATATTATATATGTGCTGGTCCATGCATACATGTGACATGACATTAGAGGTTTTGCATACATGTACATCAGGCATTGGTAGGGCATGTAAGTGACCATGCATACGAACGTTCACACTCGGTAATAGCTAGTCGGGTCCGTTAGTGTTTTGATAGTATAGGTTGGATGGTGGGTTTTAAAAGTTGTTCTGGTGATGGGTGAATGTTAGAAGTTATGGAGTGTATTAAGCAAGTTGTTAGTAATAGTGAGTGCGGTATAGCATGTTGGTAGAAGGAAGGTGTTTGATGCTTAATGAGTTTATCGGTATGGTGGTGAGGAGATTACCGTTTGAGTTAGAATCAGTCAAAGTGGTTGTGAATAGCTGGTAGAAGTGGTAGTTTCTTGGTGTTAAGTGTTGTGGTAAGTTAGTGGATGTGTTCCAAAGTGCTGAGGTAACTTGGCATTGGTGTAGTAGTAGAAGGATTGTTTATGTAGGTGTTGGTTCGTAGCAACCTTCGAAGAGTTGAGAAGATGTTGAGTTGTGGGTTGTAGAAAAGGGTTAGCCTGGGAGAATAGAAGTTTCGTAACCTAAATATGTATGTATAGGTTGGGCGATGTTCTAGTAAGGCAAGTGTTGTAGTCAATACTTGAAGTGGAAAGGCAATGTAAGATCAAAGGTCATTGTTGGTTGGACGGGTTCTTGTAAGAAGTGGTTGGCTGGTTGTGAGTAAGTAAATTCCGTCTGAAGACAGCTTGTGGTGTGTGGAACGGCTGGCGAAATCAAAGTTGGGGCTTTGTGATGTGATTTTTCGGATGTTAGGTGAGTAGTCCTGGTGAATCGTTAAGGTAATGATAGCGGCGGATGTGAAGGAGTATTAGCAATATGTTGAGAAGTTTGAGTAAGCAGTTGATGCTCAAGAATTTTTACTTGTTGTGGTAGCTTTGAAAGAGGTTGAGTAGTTTTGCAAGGAGTTTTAGAAGCAGTGAAGGTTGTGGGTCACATGGTGGCTAAACTGGATTGGTTGGTGTCACTGTGTGAACAAGTTTTGGGAGTTATGAGCTAAGGTGGTGTATGCTGTAAGTTGGAGGTTTTTCAGGTTATTGTTGGGGCTATGTGCAGTCCGGAAGTGTGAAAGGTTAAGATGTGGTTAACATTTGAGTGTTCTGGAATTCGAGAACAGTTTGTGGTGGTGTTGAGTTTGGGTGGAGTTTTGTGAGGAGAGTGTTCGGTGGTGGTTAAGTCTCCTGTGTTGCTTTGTGTGTTGCTTTGAGAAGTTTGGTTGTTCTTGTAACGCCCCGGTTTTGGGCTTAGGAGTTTTGGGCGTTGACCGGTTGGTCAAAGTGCTGTTCGAATCTAAAGAGGTTAAATTAGGAAAGCCTAGTTCGGGTTGCATTAAAAATATGGAAAAATGTTCTAAAATCATCTTTTAATATAATTAAGTGAACTGTGAAATCAATTTTGGAAAATGAGTTTTGGAAGTGTGACATTTTGGCTAGTGACCAAAATGTAATTTTCGCAAGTTTGGTGGCTATTTTATAAAGGATTGGAACTTTGAATCTTTAAGGAGCTATTAATCCAAAGGTGATTTCTCCAGATTTTTCTAAGGTTTTATAAGCTATTTTCTGATTTTAAAGATATCAAAAAGGAGGGAAAGCTCAATTTGGCAATTTTCTCAACTAACTTCCCATTTTCTTTCTCTCATTTTCTCTCAACCCAAACACTCCATTTCCAGAGATTTGTTTCTGATTTTCTCACCTAAATTCCTCCTTTCAACTCTCATTTGATTCCAAATCATTGTATCTTCAAAACCTCTTCAATTGCTACAAGTTTCAACAAGCATTTTGATTGCAAAAAGTGGAGAAATACAAGTTTGGAGGTAAGAACGTCCTTCTCCTCTAAACTATCAGTTCTTTACTGAAATTCCTAAGTTTTCAATCCTAAATTGATGTTTAATTAAAGGCTTTTAAGTTGATTTATGGATCTTGGCTTATTATGCAAGATTTTGATGATTTTTGATGATTTTCGTTAGATCTGAGTAATCTGTGTTTTAAGAGATGTTTTTGATGTTAAATGATCTCTAAAATGATGTGGAATTGAGTCTTGATTGATGCAATCCCGGATAGGTTGAGTTTCCTAAGTTTAGCTTGTGTTTTAAGGTAGTTTTTGAGGTGATCTTGGTGATATGATGTTGCTGGAGGTATAAGGTTGTTAATAGGTTGTTTTTAGATGTTATATGATGTTAATGGAAGTGAGGCTTTGCTGGTTTGTGGCTGGGCTTTGTTTAGAAGTGGTTTGGATGCATTTTCGGTTGTGTTTGGTGGCCGAAAATGGAGGTTGGATGAGAGCAGCGAGTTTAGGTGCTTTCATTGAAGCAATTAATGCATGATGATGCATTAATCCTCTGCTTTGATGTGTTGAAACAGGGGAGACATCATTGGATCCAAGTTTGGTTGATCCGGAAGCTTGATTTGGTGCTTTGGCTTGAAGCAAAGTGGAAATTGGTGAGTGCATTTGTGGAAATTGGATTTCAGCTTTTAAAACCAAGGTTTGAAGGTTTTGGGAGCTTAGTTTAAGTCTAAACAACTTTGCTAAGCTCAAGTGTAAGTTTTCGGATTTTCTCTCTAGTGGTGGCCATGTTTTGATGTGATGCAAAATGATGATTTGCATG
Source organism: Hibiscus tridactylites (assembly GCA_958450335.1). Classification (NCBI taxonomy): domain Eukaryota; kingdom Viridiplantae; phylum Streptophyta; class Magnoliopsida; order Malvales; family Malvaceae; genus Hibiscus; species Hibiscus tridactylites. Next base: position 30,086,788 of record OY288285.1, read on the forward strand.
TTTTTAATTACTGTTTTGAAAGCATGTTTTAGCATGGATATTGCTGATTATTTAAGCCATATGTTGAAGGTAACTCTAGGTAGGAGTTCCTTGTTTTTATACATTGAAATGATGTGGTTTGATGCTTTGAAATGCATGATGAAAATGGCTTGGTTTAATGCTTTAAAACAGTGGATTAAATGATGATAATGATGTATATTGGCAAGTGATGTTTTGAAAATGTTAAGGTCACTAAGGTGGTTAAAAGTCCTTGAATGAGCCTTGTTACTTAAGATCATCAAGGTGGTTAAAAGTCCTTGGATGAGTCTTGTTGCGGACAATAAGGTGGTTAAAAGTCCTTAGGTGATCCATTCCATGGTGTTTAAAAGTCCATGGGCCAAGGTGTTTAAAAGTCCTTGGGGCCAAGGTGTTTAAAAGTCCTTGGGGTGATTCAAGCATTGGACACAAAGGTGGTTAAAAGTCCTTGTGTGGTCCTTATTCATGGTGTTTAAAAGTCCATGGCCAAGGTGTTTAAAAGTCCTTGGGGCCAATGTGTTTAAAAGTCCTTGGGAAAGTTGTTGAACTTGTTTTATGAAATGAAATGTATCACTTGAGCCAATATGACATGTTGAGTATTTTGTGAAGCATGGGATGCTTGTTTTAAGGTTTATGTTGAAGCATGAGATTGCTTGTTTTAATTATGCTATTGAGCATGTGCAAAGGTTGATTTAAGCATGGTTTATAAATGGTTTTAATTGCATTATTGAATTGTTTTTAATGAGCATTCCTCACTAAGCTTTTGCTTACGCTCTCTACGTTTTCCTAATTCAATAATGCAGAGCAATAGAGTCTTTGAGGGGCAGCAAGAAAGGTCAAGCAATCAAGTTCAAGTGAAGCTCAAAGTATGGAAGGTTTTGTTAAACATTTAGCTTTTGTGTGTTTTGGCAATGGGGGACCAATGTGTATGATTTGGGAGGTGTTTGAGACTCCCTAAGTATGTTGAATGTTGTTTTAAATGCTGGTTTTTGGATTGGAACCTTATATGATTGTTTTGCAAGTTTGGAGTTTGAATAACTAGCTTGTGTAAGAAGCATGCCTATAGAATTGGGGCTTTTTGCTTATGATGTTAGATTGATGATGTGATGGTTCCTATAAGTCTTGAATATCTTTAATTGCATGCTGGTAAAGTTTGATGACGTTTGGAGCATGTTTGAATGATCAATTGCATGATTTGGTATGCTTGTTTGTTGCAATCTGTGCAGGCGTTTCGGAACAGTATGCACCGTTTCGGAACGGGTGCCTTACACGAACCCAGGCGTCCGAAACGGTGTGCACCGTTTCGAAACGGTTTGGTCTCTGCCAAGGCCGTGTTTCGGAACGGGGTTGATCGGTTTCGGAACGGCCCGTGTTTCGGAACAGGGTCGAGACGTTTCGGAACGTCCGACCGTTAGGGGGCTGACATTGGCAGTTATATGTTTTGAATTGTTTACGTTTTGGTCCTGAATCTTGTATGTTCAATTGTGTGAGCTTGGGAAGTCCTTTTGAGCTGAAATTTCACAGAGAAGCATGAAACCTGATTAATTTCAAGATGGTAACTTTAATTTGGGCTAAGTCCTTTTAATTATCAGAAATTACAATTTGGTCCCTAAAGTTGTAATTTGTTCAATTGGGTCCCTGTCTGATCTCTGATGTTTGTGATCTTGAGTATGATGTTTGTTTGATCACAATTACGGTTAATGTGCATCTAGACAAGATTAAAAAGAAAAAAAAAAGGGTCGTTAATCAAGGTTGACTTTCGGGTTGACTTTGGTTTTCCCCGTGTGACTTTCTTAATTTGGGTCAACCGTCTAGGCCGGGTTAAGGGGGTTACATTTGGTGGTATCAGAGCCGAGTTTGCGAGTAATTGGGAATGAATGTATGCATGATTGAATTATGTTTGTCTTGTATGCTTGTTGTTTGAAAGCATGATCAGTGGCTTGTGATGTTGATGCAATTGAGATGTATGCTATGATGTTGCATGTTGAGGGTACCCATTGCCAAACAAAAGCTAATGAAATGATGTTGATTTTGAATGAAATTGAGCTTGAATACTTGGATTGCTTACCTTGCTGGGCCTGACTTGTTTATTTTTTTTGCATTGTGATTGCATGGTAAAAGTATGGCACCACGTAGAGAGTTAAGAGGTAGTGTGCGAGCTACGGCTCCCAACGAGAATGAGAACGAAGAGAATACGGGTAGTGCTGTGTTACCCCCTCCTCCGCCTGGTGGTGGTGCTGGAGGTGAGCGAGCTGAAGCTGCAGCTGGTGCTGGAGCTGCTGGACCAGAGGTTGGTCAGGGGCAAGCTATGCCTGATATGTCTATGCTGGTACAAGCTATTGCGGGTGCCTTTCGAGCAGCAGTAGCTGGAGCTCAAGGAGATGGGCATCAGGGAGATGCTGGAGTCAGATTACCTTTGGAGCGTCTGCGCAGTCTTGGAGGGACTGAGTTCAGAGGTATGTCTGCTGAGAGTTCGGAAGCTTGGCTAGAGAGTACCAAGCGTATGTTGGGTCAGATGAGCTGCACGGATGTGCAAAAGTTGGGCTGTGTTGTGTCCTTGCTGCAGGACGATGCATATACGTGGTGGACGACCACCATAGCTGGGATGGCTGAAGCTGATGTTACTTGGACATTCTTTCAGAATGCGTTCAAGAGGAGATATCTTGGAGTGAGATATCTGGATGAGAAGAAGCGTGAATTCATGTCTCTTACCCAAGGGAGCATGAGTGTAGCTGAGTACGAAGTGCAGTTTGTACGCCTTAGTCAGTATGCACCGGAGCCTACATGTTGGCTGCTGAGTACAATGATTTTGATGTGTTGGTTAGTCGATCCAAGGACATTGAGATGAACTTGGGTTTAGCTGCGAAAGGTGCTGGAGCGAGTTCTGGCAAGAGAGCTGCTGAGTATAGTTCCGGAGGTGGACGGAACAAGAGGGGACGTGATCAGAAGTATCAGTCCTCAACCAAGAGAGGTGGTGGTGCACCTGCTAGAAGAGGTTTTGCTAGAGCTGAACCAAGTGCTTGTTGGATCTGTGGATCGCGTGGTCACATGAAGCGTGACTGTCCTCGTGCTGTGAGGGAGGTGCAAGCTCCTGTTGCGGCTGCTGGTAATGGATGTTGGAACTGTGGTTCTGTTGATCATCTGAGGCGAGATTGTCCGAGGTTGGCTGGTGGCCAAGACCGTGCTCCTGTTGTAGCTGCACAGCAGAGAGGTCGCGGGCGCGGTCGTGGTAACTTCCAGAGGAGAGAGGAAGGTGGCCGCGGAGTAGCTCATGTTGTGGCTATTCAGCCTGAGGGTGGAGGCCAAGCGAGGGTGTATGCTCAGCGCGAGGGAAGGAATGATGCGGATGTGATTGCAGGTACCTTTACTTTGAATTCTTTGTCATTGCTTTCTTTGATTGATTCTGGATCTACGCATTCGTACATTTTGCGTGAGCATGCTGAATTGCTTAGTTTGCCTGTTGAGTCTTTGGATGTTGGTGTTCGTGTCACTAGTTCTTTTGGTGAAACTGTTGTGACTCGAAAGCTTTATAGAAGGTGTCCCTTGGTTGTTCAAGAACATGTCTTTCATGTTGATCTTATGGAGCTGCCTTTATATGGTTTTGATGTGATCCTTGGTATGGATTGGCTTGCTGAGCATCGTGTTGTTGTGGATTGTGAGAATAAGCGGGTTTCGCTTAAGCTTGCGGATGATTATGGAGTTGTTGTTGTTGGCGAGAATGTGAAGTTTCTTGCTAATGTTGTGTCTACCTTGGAGGCGAGTAGGATGCTGAGGCAGGGTTGCGAAGCTTACCTAGCTTTTGTGATGAATCCTAACTCTAAGGAGTTGAGGGTGCAAGATATCAAGGTTGTGAAGGAGTTTCCTGGTGTTTTTCCTGAAGAGTTGCCTGGTTTACCTCCTAATCGCGAGGTGGAGTTTGGAATTGAGCTGTATGAGAATACAACTGCTGTGTCCATTACTCCCTATAGAATGGCACCTAAGGAGCTGAAGGAGCTGAAGACGCAGTTGCAAGAACTGCTTGATCGTGGTTTCATCCGGCCGAGTGTGTCGCCTTGGGGTGCTCCTGTCTTGTTTGTGAAGAAGAAAGATGGCACTATGAGGATGTGCATTGATTACCGTCAGCTGAACAAGTTGACTATCAAGAATCGGTATCCTTTGCCGAGGATTGATGATCTCTTTGATCAATTTCGGGGAGCTGCTGTGTTCTCTAAGATTGACTTGAGGTCAGGGTATTATCAGTTGAAGGTGAAGGATGTGGATGTGCCTAAGACAACTTTCAGGACAAGGTATGGGCATTATGAGTTCCTTGTGATGCCGTTTGGTTTGACAAATGCTCCTGCTGCTTTTATGGACATGATGAATCGTGTTTTTCATGAATACCTGGACAAGTTCGTTGTGGTGTTCATTGATGATATCCTCGTGTACTCGCGTACTGAGGAGGAGCACGAAGAGCATTTGAGGATTGTGCTGCAAGCCTTGTTGGAGAATCAGCATTATGCTAAGCTGAGCAAGTGTGAGTTTTGGCTTAGGGAGGTGGTGTTTCTTGGGCATGTGGTCTCAGCTGAGGGGATTCGTGTTGATCCTCAGAAGATTGAAGCGGTGATGAACTGGAAAGTTCCTAAGTCTGTTCTTGAGGTCCGTAGTTTCCTTGGTTTGGCAGGATACTACCGGAGGTTTGTGGATGGTTTTTCTAAGATTGCTGCTCCTTTGACGAAGCTGTTGCAAAAAGATGTTAGGTATGAGTGGACAGAAGCGAGACAGCAGGCTTTTGAGAAGCTGAAGGCGGCTTTGACGCAAGCTCCTATCTTGATTCAGCCTGAATCAGGGAAAGAGTTTGTGGTCTATAGTGATGCATCCTATGTTGGTTTGGGGTGTGTGCTGATGCAAGGGGGTAAGGTTGTGGCTTATGCGTCGCGGCAGTTGAAGGTGCATGAGCGCAACTATCCTACGCATGACATTGAGCTGGCTGCGGTGGTGTTTGCTCTGAAGATCTAGAGACATTATCTGTATGGTGAGAAGTGTACTGTGTACACGGATCACAAGAGTTTGAGGTATCTGATGTCTCGGAAGGAGTTGAATCTCAGGCAGCGACGTTGGTTGGAATTGCTCAAGGATTATGATCTGACGATTGAGTATCATCCTGGTAAAGCTAATGTTGTTGCGGATGCTTTGAGTAGGAAGGTAGCTGTTGAGCTGAGGGCGATGTTTGCTAGCTTGAGCATATCGCGAGATGGTGGTCTTGTTGCTGAGTTGCAAGTGAAACCATCGTTGGTTCAGTTGATCAAGGAAAAGCAGTTGCTGGATGATTCCTTGGTGTCTCATGTTCAGGATATCGCGGAGGGTAGACCTTCGGATTTCTGCTTTAATGAGGATGGTGTGTTGTGTTTTGGTAGTCGGATAGTAGTGCCTGCTGATGTTGAGTTGAGGCGTGCTATTCTGACTGAAGGTCATAGTAGTCCTTTTGCTATGCACCCTGGTAGTACTAAGATGTATCGTGATCTTCGTGATGAGTACTATTGGGTAGGTTTGAAGAAGGATGTTGCAGAGTTTGTGAGCAAGTGTTTGGTGTGTCAGCGAGTTAAGGCTGAACATCAGGTTCCTTCTGGTTTGTTGCAACCGTTGAAAATCCCTGAATGGAAGTGGGAGAGGGTTACCATGGATTTTGTATCTGGTTTGCCTTTGTCTCCATCAAAGAAGAATTCTGTTTGGGTGATTGTGGATCGCTTGACGAAGTGTGCGCATTTCTTGCCTGTGCATACTACGTTCTCTTTTCATAAGCTGGCAGAGCTGTACATTGCTGAGATAGTGAGGTTGCATGGTGTGCCTAAGTCGATTGTGTCGAATAGGGATCCGAGGTTCACATCGCGTTTCTGGCAGTTTTTGCATCAAGCTCTGGGTACAAGGTTGCATTTCAGTACATCCTATCATCCTCAGTCGGATGGTCAGTCTGAGCGGGTTATTCAGATTTTGGAGGATATGTTGAGATGCTGCGTGATTGAGTTCCAAGGTTCTTGGGAGAAGCATCTGCCTTTGGTTGAGTTCGCTTATAACAATAGTTATCAGGCGAGTATACAGATGGCACCTTATGAGGCTCTGTATGGGAGTAAGTGTAGGACTCCTCTTTGTTGGGCTGAAACTGGTCAAAAGCTGGTTTCGATGCCTGCTTTGTTGAAAGGGACCACCGAGAAGGTGAAGCTCATTTGTGAGAGGTTGAAGGCTGCCTCTGATTGGCAAAAGTCTTACGCGGATTTGAAGCGTAAGGAGATAGAGTATGCGGTGGGTGACCGTGTGTTCTTGAAGGTTTCGCCTTGGAAGAAGGTGATGAGGTTTGGCCGGAAGGGTAAGTTGAGCCCTCGGTACATTGGACCATATGAGGTGGTTGAGCGTGTGGGTCCTGTTGCATATCGGTTGAGGTTACCTCAGGAGTTGGAGAAGATTCATGATGTGTTCCATGTTTCTATGCTCCGGAAGTATAGATCTGATCCTTCGCATGTGATGCCTGTAGAGGATGTGGTTTTGAATCCGGATTTGACCTATGATGAGGAACCGGTAAAGGTTTTGGATTCGAATAGCAAGGTTCTTCGTGGCAAGACCATTGAGTTGGTGAAGGTGCTGTGGAAGCATCGAGGTGTTGAGGAAGCCACGTGGGAGAGGAAGGAAAACATGCTGAAGCAGTTTCCTTATCTCTTTCCTTCAGGTAAATTTCGAGGACGAAATTTCTTAAGGGGGGGAGAGTTGTAACGCCCCGGTTTTGGGCTTAGGAGTTTTGGGCGTTGACCGGTTGGTCAAAGTGCTGTTCGAATCTAAAGAGGTTAAATTAGGAAAGCCTAGTTCGGGTTGCATTAAAAATATGGAAAAATGTTCTAAAATCATCTTTTAATATAATTAAGTGAACTGTGAAATCATTTTTGGAAAATGAGTTTTGGAAGTGTGACATTTTGGCTAGTGACCAAAATGTAATTTTCGCAAGTTTGGTGGCTATTTTATAAAGGATTGGAACTTTGAATCTTTAAGGAGCTATTAATCCAAAGGTGATTTCTCCAGATTTTTCTAAGGTTTTATAAGCTATTTTCTGATTTTAAAGATATCAAAAAGGAGGGAAAGCTCATTTTGGCAATTTTCTCAACTAACTTCCCATTTTCTTTCTCTCATTTTCTCTCAACCCAAACACTCCATTTCCAGAGATTTGTTTATGATTTTCTCACCTAAATTCCTCCTTTCAACTCTCATTTGATTCCAAATCATTGTATCTTCAAATCCTCTTCAATTGCTACAAGTTTCAACAAGCATTTTGATTGCAAAAAGTGGAGAAATACAAGTTTGGAGGTAAGAACGTCCTTCTCCTCTAAACTATCAGTTCTTTACTGAAATTCCTAAGTTTTCAATCCTAAATTGATGTTTAATTAAAGGCTTTTAAGTTGATTTATGGATCTTGGCTTATTATGCAAGATTTTGATGATTTTTGATGATTTTCGTTAGATCTGAGTAATCTGTGTTTTAAGAGATGTTTTTGATGTTAAATGATCTCTAAAATGATGTGGAATTGAGTCTTGATTGATGCAATCCCGGATAGGTTGAGTTTCCTAAGTTTAGCTTGTGTTTTAAGGTAGTTTTTGAGGTGATCTTGGTGATCTGATGTTGCTGGAGGTATAAGGTTGTTAATAGGTTGTTTTAGATGTTATATGATGTTAATGGAAGTGAGGCTTTGCTGGTTTGTGGCTGGGCTTTGTTTAGAAGTGGTTTGGATGCATTTTCGGTTGTGTTTGGTGGCCGAAAATGGAGGTTGGATGAGAGCAGCGAGTTTAGGTGCTTTCATTGAAGCAATTAATGCATGATGATGCATTAATCCTCTGCTTTGATGTGTTGAAACAGGGGAGGCATCATTGGATCCAAGTTTGGTTGATCCGGAAGCTTGATTTGGTGTTTTGGCTTGAAGCAAAGTGGAAATTGGTGAGTGCATTTGTGGAAATTGGATTTCAGCTTTTAAAACCAAGGTTTGAAGGTTTTGGGAGCTTAGTTTAAGTCTAAACAACTTTGCTAAGCTCAAGTGTAAGTTTTCGGATTTTTTCTCTAGTGGTGGCCATGTTTTGATGTGATGCAAAATGATGATTTGCATGTTTTTAATTACTGTTTTGAAAGCATGTTTTAGCATGGATATTGCTGATTATTTAAGCCATATGTTGAAGGTAACTCTAGGTAGGAGTTCCTTGTTTTTATACATTGAAATGATGTGGTTTGATGCTTTGAAATGCATGATGAAAATGGCTTGGTTTAATGCTTTAAAACAGTGGATTAAATGATGATAATGATGTATATTGGCAAGTGATGTTTTGAAAATGTTAAGGTCACTAAGGTGGTTAAAAGTCCTTGAGTGAGCCTTGTTACTTAAGATCATCAAGGTGGTTAAAAGTCCTTGGATGAGTCTTGTTGCGGACACTAAGGTGGTTAGAAGTCCTTAGGTGATCCATTCCATGGTGTTTAAAAGTCCATGGGCCAAGGTGTTTAAAAGTCCTTGGGGCCAAGGTGTTTAAAAGTCCTTGGGGTGATTCAAGCATTGGACACAAAGGTGGTTAAAAGTCCTTGTGTGGTCCTTATTCATGGTGTTTAAAAGTCCATGGCCAAGGTGTTTAAAAGTCCTTGGGGCCAAGGTGTTTAAAAGTCCTTGGGAAAGTTGTTGAACTTGTTTTATGAAATGAAATGTATCACTTGAGCCAATATGACATGTTGAGTATTTTGTGAAGCATGAGATGCTTGTTTTAAGGTTTATGTTGAAGCATGAGATTGCATGTTTTAATTATGCTATTGAGCATGTGCAAAGTTTGATTTAAGCATGGTTTATAAATGGTTTTAATTGCATTATTGAATTGTTTTTAATGAGCATGCCTCACTAAGCTTTTGCTTACGATCTCTACGTTTTCCTAATTCAATAATGCAGAGCAATAGAGTCTTTGAGGGGCAGCAAGAAAGGTCAAGCAATCAAGTTCAAGTGAAGCTCAAAGTATGGAAGGTTTTGTTAAACATTTAGCTTTTGTGTGTTTTGGCAATGGGGGACCAATGTGTTTGATTTGGGAGGTGTTTGAGACTCCCTAAGTATGTTGAATGTTGTTTTAAATGCTGGTTTTTGGATTGGAACCTTATATGCTTGTTTTGCAAGTTTGGAGTTTGAATAACTAGCTTGTGTAAGAAGCATGCCTATAGAATTGGGGCTTTTTGCTTATGATGTTAGATTGATGATGTGATGGTTCCTATAAGTCTTAAATATCTTTAATTGCATGCTGGTAAAGTTTGATGACGTTTGGAGCATGTTTGAATGATCAATTGCATGATTTGGTATGCTTGTTTGCTGCAATCTGTGCAGGCGTTTCGGAACAGTATGCACCGTTTCGGAACGGGTGCCTTACACGAACCCAAGCGTCCGAAACGGTGTGCACCGTTTCGAAACGGTTTGGTCTCTGCCAAGGCCGTGTTTCGGAACGGGGTTGATCGGTTTCGAAACGGCCCATGTTTCGGAACAGGGTCGAGCCGTTTCGGAACGTCCGACCGTTAGGGGGCTGACATTGGCAGTTATATGTTTTGAATTGTTTACGTTTTGGTCCTGAATCTTGTATGTTCAATTGTGTGAGCTTGGGAAGTCCTTTTGAGCTGAAATTTCACAGAGAAGCATGAAACCTGATTAATTTCAAGATGGTAACTTTAATTTGGGTTAAGTCCTTTTAATTATCAGAAATTACAATTTGGTCCCTAAAGTTGTAATTTGTTCAATTGGGTCCTTGTCTGATCTCTGATGTTTGTGATCTTGATTATGATGTTTGTGTGATCACAATTAGGGTTAATGTGCATCTAGACAAGATTAAAAAGAAAAAAAAGGGTCGTTAATCAAGGTTGACTTTCGGGTTGACTTTGGTTTTCCCCGTGTGACTTTCTTAATTCGGGTCAACCGTCTAGGCCGGGTTAAGGGGGTTACAGTTCTCTTTTCGCGGGTTGAAATTTCGATGACGAAATTTCCTAAGAGGGGAGAGTTGTAACACCCCAATTTTGGGCATAGAAGTTTTGGGTTTGGACCGGACCGGTCGGGTTGCGGTTCGAATATAAAAGGTGATTTTTAGGAAAACCTAGTTCGGGTTGCAATAAAAATATGGAAAAATGTCTTAAAATCCTCTTTTATTATATATAAGAGAATGGTGAAATCAATTTTGCAAAATGAGGTTTGGAAGAGTGACATTTTGGGTTAGTGACCAAAATGTAATTTTTGAAAACTGTGTGACTGTTTTAAAAAGGATTGAAACTTTGAATCTTTAAGGAGCTAATTGCCCAATAGGAGTTTCTCCAGATTTTTCTAAAATATTAAAGGTTTAATTAATGGTTTTTAAATAAAAGTAAAGGGAGGGAAGATATTTTGGCATTTTCTAACTAACTTTTCAAATTTCCATTTTTTCCTTTTCTCTCATCCTTTCTCTCAAACCAAACACATTTCTCCAGAGCATTTTCCTCTGATTTTGACATCCAAACATGAGATTTTAATTCTCTTTTGATCTCTAATCATCTCTTCAACAAAACCTTTGTATTTGCTATTTGGATCTTCAAGAATTTTGGTTCTAAAAAGGGAGAAACTCAAGTTTGGAGGTAAGAACGTCCTTCTCCTCTAAACTCTCAGTTCTTTACTGAAATTCCCAAGTTCTCAATCCTTGAATTGTGTTTTGTTAAAGGTTTTTGCAAGGTATTCTTGATCTTGGCTTTAAAATGCAAGATTTGGTTGATTTTGATGAATTTTCGTATGATCTGATTGGGCATGGTTTTGAGGTGTCTTTTTGATGTTAAATGAATGTTAAATTGATGAGAAGTTGAGGCTTAATCAATGCAATCCCGAATAGGTTAATTTTCCTAAGTTTTGCTTGAGTTTTTGGTTGTTTTTGGAGTGATCTTGATGATCTGTTATAGCTGGAGGTATAAGGACGTGTTTGGGATTATTTTGAATGTTAATTGATGTTTATAAATGGTTAGAAGTGATGGATCTTGGTTGGGTTAAGTTTTGGAAGTGTTTGGAGGTGATTTCGGTTGTGTTTGGTAGCCGAAATGTTGGTTTTGCAAAGAGCAGCAAGTTTAGGTGTGTTGCTGGTGTTTTTAATGCATTATGATGCATTAATCCTCTGTTGTTGTGTGCTTGAAACAGGGGAGATTGATCCGTGAGCATTAGAGGTGGTGTGGAAGGTTTCGGATGCTTGGAAGGCTTGTTGGCTAGCCTTGTTTTGTGTATCGGTGAGTGAAGTTGGGTTTTCGGCTTTAAAACCAAGGTTTGAAGGTTTTGGGAGCTTAGTTTAAGTCTAAACAACTTAGCTAAGCTCAAGAGTAAGTAAATGGAATTTCTCTCTTGGTTTGTGTAATGAAATGGTTTTTAAAGCACTTGTGATTGTTGGATGCAATGCATGTGATTTGCATGTTTTAAATTCTGTTTTGAAAGCATATTTTTAGCATGGTTTAATGCTGGTTTTGAAAGCCATGTGTGAAGGATGCTCAAGGTAAGAGATCCTTGGTTTTGTACATTGGACTTGTGGAATTTATGCATAGTGTTGCATGTTGTTTAATGGCTTTGTGTAATTCTTCAAAAACAGTGGATTAATGATGGTAAATGGTGATTTTTGCCTTTTGGTTATACTTGTAAATCAATGGATTAATGTGGTAAGATGGTTATATTGGCAAGTGATGTAAGTGGTTCTTGGTTACTTAAATCGGATATAGTTAGCCGGCTATAGGATTGGGTGCACCGCGAATAAAGTCGCCTTGGATGTGGAGTGGTTGTGAGTGAACCGGTAACTCCATCCAAGTACACTAACGAGATGGTTAAGAACACCATGGTGGTTAAAATTCCATGGGTGGGTGTTGTGTTAAGGTCATAATGGTGGTTAAAATTCCATTTAAGGACCTTGGGTAAGCAAAGGTTATAATGGTGGTTAAAATTCCATTTGAGGACCTTGGGTAAGCAAAGGTTATAATGGTGGTTAAAATTCTATTTGAGGACCTTGTGCTTGTTAAGATCACAATGGTGGTGTAAAGTCCATGTGTGGATCTTGTGAAGTATGTCCCGGATCTCGTTAGTGATGTTATACAACTACCAATGGTTAATGTTATGGTTATATGGTGGTTAAAATTCCATATGAGGACCTTGTGAATGTTAAGGTTATATGGTGGTTGAAATTCCATATGAGGACCTTGTGAATGTTAAGGTTATATGGTGGTTGAAATTCCATATGAGAACCTTGTGTATGGTAAGGTCAAATGGTGGTTAAAATTCCATTTGGGGACCTTGGGATTGGTAGTGTGTATGAAGCTTGGGGACAACGCTTGTGATCCGCGTATCCGATTGGATGTTGAGTTGAAAAGTGGATTTGGTTTATCACTTGGAAGCCAATATAATGTTCTTAAATGTAATAAAGCATGAGATGCTTGAAATGATGCATGGATGCATGAGAAGTGTAGAATGATCTATGAATGCATGTATTACTTGTTAGCTTGAACAAGTGTTGATTATCTATTGAGAATGGTGCATGTGTGCATGAAATCTCTTTAGTGCATTGAAGTCTTGCGAAGACTTGTTTTTAAAGGCATGTGATGCAAATATTGATGATGTGGTTCATATGTTGCATTTGTTTAATGCACATGTTAGATTGAATGAGTAAATGATTTTTAAAGGTTTCTTGCTTTAAATGTTATTCAAGTATGAGAAAGGTATGATGTGAAGTGGAAGTGATTTCCAAGGATTTTGTATTTAACCTTGCATATGATGTTCATGCATGGAATGGTTAAATTGTTGGTTTTGCTAGTTTGTGCTTTGGAAAGTATTACTTAGCTTTTTAAGCTAAGGGCTGGTTTTCATGTTTGAGCAATGTATGATTTTAAACATGTTGTTGAAAAGGATTTTCAAACATTGCTTTGGTTTATCGAATCGAGTTTGCTTTTAAAAGTGGATTTAAGACTCGCTGCATTGATTGTGTTTTGGTTTTGAGCATTCCTCACTAAGCATTATGTGCTTACGCTCGTTTTTGTCCATCAATTTAGATATTTGAAGTTGGAACAGCGATTAGCAAGGGATTCAAGGAGAACTCCACTTGAGATGTATGTCTCGGTTAATAGCTATAGATAATAAAGGCAATGGGGGAAGAATCTCTTATGTTGATGTATTATGAGATTGTGTATGTTGGACAAGATTGGTTTATGGTTTTGAACTATGTGGTTTAACGCTTGAAACGTTTGAATCATCTTATGCTTAAGTCAATATGTTATGCTTCTTGTCTTGATAGCATGTTTGAGTGTTGGATATGTTGAATGAGTTGGTGCACCTAGGGGTGGTCTTGTATCTAGATTTTGATGCAATTATGTCCCTTGTGTGTTGAATGACTTGCTGGTATGATTTGGTTGCCTTTGGAGCATGTTTGATGGGTCAATCGTGTGTTAAACCAGCAATTTTTCTGCAATCTGGGCAGCCTGTTTCAGAACAGGTGCTATCGTATCGGAACGAGGGCCTGAAATGGCCTGGACGTTCCGAAACGGAAGGAACTGTTCCGGAACGGTTTGGCCTCTGCCAGGCCCTGTTTCGGTACCAGTTTCGGAACGGTCCCGCGTTTCGGAACAGGTCCTCCCAGTTCCGGAACACTCGACCGTTGGGCACTTAAATTGTTGGTTAAATGTTTTGAAAACCTTGCGTTTTGGTCCTGAACTTTGTATATGCAATTGGATGAGTTGAGATGTCCGTTTGAGCTGAAATTTGACAGGGAAGCATGAAACATGACTAATTTCATATTGGTAACTTTTAATTGGGTTAAGTCCCTGTAATTCTTAGAATTTACAATTTGGTCCCTAATTCCTTAATTTGTCCAATTGAGCCCCTGAATGTTCTCTGATTGAAATGATCTTTATGTATGCTGATCTTGTGAACATATCTAGGGTTAATATGCATCTAGATAAGATTAAAAAGAAAAAAAGGGTCGTTAATCAATGTTGACTTTCGGGTTGACTTTGGTTTTCCCCGTGTAAACTTCTTAATTCGGTTCAACCGTCTGAGCCGGGTTAAGGGGGTTACATGAAATCCAAACGTTTACCCTCTGCAATGTCCTGAACATGCGAAACAAGGGAATCATCAAGCAACTATTTATCCTTAATCAATTGGATCGAAGATGGTTTCACTTGCAATTCCACTATAAGACCACCATCACACGATATGCTCAAGCGAGCAAAAATCGCCCTCAACTCCACAACCACTTTCCTGCTCAAAGCATCGGCTACAACATTAGCCTTGCCCAGGTGGTACTCGATCGTCATATCATAATCCTTAAGCAACTCCACCCAACGATGTTGCCTAAGATTCAAATCTTTCTGAGACATGAGATACTTCAAACTCTTATGATCCGTGAACACAACACACTTCTCACCATATAGGTAATGCCTCAATATTTTCAACGCAAACACAACAGCCGCAAGCTCAAGATCATGAGTAGGGTAGTTACACTCATACACCTCCAACTGCCTAGATGCATAAGCTACCACCTTACCTTCCTGCATCAACACGCAGCTCAAACCAACGATGGACGCATCACCATAGACCACAAACTCCTTACCAGACTTAGGTTGAATCAGAATAGGAGCTTGCTTCAAACCTTCCTTCAGCTTCTCAAAAGCTTGCTGCCTCGCATCTTTCCACTCAAAACGAACATTCTTTTACAACATGTTGGTCAAAGGTGCCGATATCTTCGAGAAACCTTCGACAAACCTATGGTAATACCCAGCTAAACGAAGGAAACTTCGTACCTTTGTTACTGTCTTAGGCACTTTCCAACTCATCATATCCTCTACTTTGTGTGGATCAAACCGAATACACTCAGCTGACACAACATGTCTAAGGAAGACCATCTCCATAAGCCAAAACTCACACTTACTTAGCTTGGCATACAACTAATTTTCCAACAACGCTTGCAAAACGATTCTCGAGTGTCTATCATGATCCTCCTCGATACGCGAATACACAAGGATATCATCGATTAACACCACCACAAATTGATCCAAGAATTCATGGAAAACACGATTCATCATGTCTACGAAAGCAGCAGGCGCGTTAGTTAAACCAAACGGCATCACTAAGAAATCGTAATGCTAGTACCTTGTCCGAAAAGTTGTCTTAGGTACGTCCATATCCTTCACCTTCAACTGGTAATATCCTGACCTCAAGTCTATCTTGGAAAACACCGAGGCTCCCCAGAACTGATCAAAGAGATTATAAATTCTAGGAAAGGGATACTTGTTCTTAATCGTCAACTTGTTCAGTTGCCGATAATCTATGCACATCCTCATTGTCCCATCTTTCTTCTTAACAAACAAGACCGGTGCACCCCAAGGTGACACACTCGTCCGGATGAACCCTCAATCCAACAACTCCTGTAGTTGTGTTTTCATCTCTTTTAGCTCTTTACGTGTCATGCGATAAGGAGCAATAGACACCGAAGTTGTATTCTCGTACAACTCGATACCAAACTCAACTTCCCTGTTTGGTCGCAACCCAAACAATTCTTTCGGAAGGACACCTGAAAAATCGTGAACGGTTTAGATATCCTGCACTCACACATCCTTGGTGCCAGCATTCATTACATAGGCAAGATAAGCCTCACATCCCAACCTCATGAAACGGTTTGCTTTCAAAACCGTAATCACATTCGACAAGAATTTTACATTCTCGCCTACTACCACTACTTCATAATCATCAGCCAGCTTTAAGGTAACTCGTTTGACCTCAAAGTCAACCACCGCTCTATGCTCCGTCAACCAATCCATGCCAAGGATTACATCGAATCCGTAGAAGGGTAACTCCATCAAATCCACAAGACATACACGACCTTGCACGGGTAAAGGGCATCTCCTATACAACTTCCTAGTGACTACAGTCTCACCAAAAGAACTAGTCACTTGCATTCCTATTCCAAGTAACTCAACATGTATATCAAGAAAATGTGCATGCTCACTCAAGATATAAGAATGCGTAGATCCAGAACAATCAAAGCTAACAATGATAAAGACTGAAGAGCAAAGATACCTGCGATAACATCGGTATCATTGCGCTCCTCGCGTTGAGCATAAACCCTGGCAGGACCACCTCCCTCAGGCCGAACTGCTACCACATGAGAAACGCCACAGCAGGTGCATGTAACCCCCTTAACCCTGCCTAGACGGTTGACCTGAATTAAGAAAGTCACACGGGGAAAACCAAAGTCAACCCAAAAGTCAACCTTGATTAAAGACCCTTTTTTTAAAACTTGTCTAGATGCACATTAACCCTAGTTATGATCACTCAAACAACATACTCAAAGATCATAAACATCAGAGATCAAACAGGGACACAATTGAACAATTTACAACTTTAGGGACCAAAATGTAAATTCTGTAAATTAAGAGGTCTTAGCCCAAATTAAAGTTACCATCTTGAAATTAATCAGGTTTCATGCATCACTGCCAAATTTCAGCTCAAACGGACATCCCAAACTTATACAATTGCACAAAAAAGTTTCAGGACCAAAACGCAAACATTCCAAAACATTTAACTGCCAATGTCAGCCCCCAACGGTCGGCTGTTCCGAAACAGGGAGAGCCTGTTTCGAAACGCGAGGCCGTTCCGCAACGCGTTCCGAAACGAGGGCTAGCAGAGGGCTTCCCGTTTCGAAACGGTGTCTACCGTTTCGAACGCCTGGGCTACTACAAGGCAGATGTTCCGAAACAGAAGCCACTGTTCCGAAACGACCTGCACAGAATGCAGAAAATTGCATGCTTAAACACACAATTGACCAACCAATCATGCTCCAAATGCTACCAAACTTTACCAACAGTTCATACAACATCCAAGAGACACATTTGCATCAACCAATCAAGATAATATCATCATATATGAAAAGCCCCAATATAATGGCATGCTTCCTACTCAAGCAAACCATTCAAGCATAAAACCTTCAATCAATCACATAATGGCCAATTACAAAATCCAGCATATTAACAACATTAAACAAACTTAGGGAGTACAAACAACTCCCAAAACATCCATATTGGTCCCCCATTGCCAAATACCAAAAGCTAAAGGTGTATAAGAAAACCTTTCCCTACTTGAGCTTAACTTCCACTTGATTGCTTGCCTTCCTTGCTGCCCTCGATGCACCTTAATGCTCTGCATTATTGGTTTAAGAAAACGAAAGAGAGCGTAAGCAAAAGCTTAGTGAGGAATGCTCATGAAACCATTCAATAATGCATTTATAAAACACTTTATAAATCATAGTTCAAAACATCATTTATACATGCTTACAAGCATTCTTAAACAAGCAATACATGCTTCCATATCAATACATGTCATATTGGCCACAAGTGATAAACTCCATCTTTTAAAAACAAGATCAACATAAGACTCACACATGGACTTTTAAACACCATTGTGATCTTATAATTCACAAGGACCACACAAGGACTTTTAACCACCTTTGTGTCCTTTACAAGTTCACCCCAAGGACTTTTAAACACCTTGGCCCCAAGGACTTTTAAACACCTTGGCCCATGGACTTTTAAACACCATGGCAAGGACCACACAAGGACTTTTAACCACCTTTGTGTCCTTAACAAGAACCATCCAAGGACTTTTAACCACCTTGATGTTCTTAAGTAACAAGGCTCACTCAAGGACTTTTAACCACCTTAGTGACCTTAACAAGAATCACTCATGGACTTTTAACCACCATGAAGTTCTTAGAATCCACAAGGCTCACTCAAGGACTTTTAACCACCTTAGTGACCTTAACCTTTTTCAAAACATCACTTGCCAATATACATCATTATCATCAAATAATCCACTGTTTTAAAGCATTTAACCAAGCCATAATCATCATGCATTTTTAAGCATCAAACCACATTTAAACAATATTCAAAAACAAGGAACTCTTACCTTGAGCTTCCTTCAACATATGGCTTACAAAATCAGCAATAACCATGCTAAATCATGCTTTCAAAACAGAATTTAAAACATGCAATAAACCACATTGCATAACAACCAAACCATGGCCACCACTAGAGAGTTTTTCCGAAAACTTACACTTGAGCTTAGTAAAGTTGTTTAGACTTAGACTAAGCTCCCAAGACATTGGTTTCAAAGCCGAAAACCCAATTTCACTCACCGATTCCGTTTCGCCTCTTGCCGAAACACAAATCAAGCTTCCAGATCACCACCACTTGGATCCAAGGATGACTCCCCTGTTTTAAACACATCAAAGCAGAGGATTAATGCATCATCATGCATTAATAGCTTCAATGAAAGCACCTAAACTCGCTGCTCTCAACCACACTCCATTTTCGGCTACCAAACACAACCGAAAATGCATCCAAACAACTCCTCAACAAAGCCCAACCATAAACCATCAAAACTAAACATCCTGTAACATCATTTAACATCTAAAAAGGACCTAATAACATCCTTATACCTCCAGCAACATCAGATCCACAAGATCACCTCAAAAACAACCAAGAATCACAAGCTAAACTTAGGAAATTCAACCTATCCGGGATTGCATTAATTAAAACTCAATTCCTTATCAAATTAACATTCGTTTAACATCAAAAACACACCTCAAATCACTGCTTTAACAGATCAAACGAAGATTCATCAAAAATCACCAAATCATGCATTTTAAGCCAAGATCCATTTCACAACTTTAAAAACCACTTATAAAACATCAATTAAGGATTGAGAACTTAGGAATTTCAGTAAAGAACTGATAGTTTAGAGGAGAAGGACGTTCTTACCTCCAAACTTGAGTTTCTCCTCTTTTTGAACCAAAAAGCTTGAAGAATCAACTAGCAAATGGTGAGGTTTTGTTGATGTGATGATTAGCAATCAAAAGAGAATTAAAAAGAGATGTTTAGGTGACAAAATCAGAAGAAAAACTCTGGAGAAAAGGTGTTTGGGTTGAGAGAAAATGAGAGAAAAGAAAATGAGATTTTAGGAAAATTAGTTAGAGATAACTTCCCTCCACTTTCTTTATGTTTAAAAATCAGAATTAAAACATTAAATATCTTAGAAAAATCTGGAGAAACTCCCTTTAAGTAAATAGCTCCTTAAAGATTCAAAGTTTCAATCCTTTCTAAAACAGTCACGCAACTTTCAAAAATTACATTTTGGTCACTAGCCAAAATGTCACCCTTCCAAACCTCATTTTGTAAAATTGATTTCACAGTTCACTTATATATATTAAAAGAGGATTTTAGAACATTTTTCCATATTTTTAATGCAACCCGAACTAGGCTTTCCTAATTTCACCTTTTATATTCGAACAGCACTTTGACCAAACCGGTCAACGCCCAAACTTCCAAGCCCAAAACCGGGGCGTTACAGTGCACGTCCTTGGCCTCCACCAGCCAATGAAGGACACTTCTGCTTCATGTAATCTACTGAGCCACAATTCCAACATAAATTCCATGTCACCACAGTAGGATCCTAAACCTCTTTAGCTGCTCGAGAACAATCTCGCCTCAAATGGTCCCTCGACCCACATGTCCAGCACGTGTGCTGCTCAGACCTCACTTGGCCACCTTGGACCTGACCGCCTCGACCCGGAGCACCTCGCCTCCCCTCAGGCTGATATCTCATGTCTAGACCTCTTTTGTTCTATCAACCCCTGGAACTTCACTCGGCCGCACTCTTCCCAGAGTTAGAACCAACACCTCGAGACGTCAAACCCAAATTACGTTCGATGTCTTTGGCTCGACATGCAAGCACATCGAAGTCGGTATAATCTGTAGCCAACATATACGTCTTAACTTCATGTACCAGCCCGTACCAGAAGCGATCACATCAGTGCCTCTCACTAGGTATCAGCTCAGGGCATACTGGCTCAGACGTACGAACTGGACCTCGTACTCAGCCACATAAAGATTTCCTTGAACTAGCGACATAAAATCGTGTTTCCTCTCGTCCAAGTATCTCACCCCCAGATACTTCCTCTTGAAATCACCTTTGAAAAACTGCGAATCAACCTCATTAGGTTCCAAACCAGCAGTGGTAGTCGTCCACTAGCTGTATGCATCGCCTTGCAACAAGGAAACTACGCATCCCAGCTTGCGCACATCGTTGCATCCCATTTGATCCATGATACGGAGTGTACTCGTTAACCAGTCCTCAGACGTCTCATAAGACATTCCAAAGAACCCCACAGCTCTTAAGCTATTCAACCTCTCCAAAGGTAAGCATGCATGCCCAGCTGCAGGGGCCTGAAGATGCGCTCCAGCAACAGCAGCCTCAAACGCCCCGGTGATTGCCGGAACCAACAACGTTAGATCACCCATACCTGGACCAGCAGGTCCTTGTTGCACCTGCTGCACACCTCCATGTGGTGGCGGAGGAGATAGATTTCCACCAGGAGGGACATCAGCCCCTTGCTCACCCTGGTCACCCTGAAGCACTATTGTGTTCGACCTCAACTCCTTTCTCGGACCCATAGTGCTATTTCAAACAAGCATAACAACAAAAACAAATCAAACCATTTAGGCCAGCTTCAATAAAGGATCCAAGTTTACAAAAACATTTGATTACTATGATAAGGCAATGGGCACCCCGATTTCCCTCAATATAACATAGCATTCAATGACACATCATGCTCAACATGATTTCCATCATCCGAAATCAGCACATATCAACATCACATCATCATCACACAATCACATTCCTTTCACATGCAATTCACTTCAATCAAGCATTGCATAAGCTTCAAAATTCAACCAATTGCATTATTTTCAAACATCATACAACAACACATATCAATTTCACATACCAACATTCCCAATTCTTTCGTAACCTGGCTCTGATACCAACAAATGTAACCACCTCATCCCGACCTAGACGCCCGATCCGAACTAAGAAGATTAAACAGGGAAAACCAAAGTCAACCCGAAAGTCAACCTTGATTAACGACCTTTTTTTCTTTTTAACTTTTCTAGATGCACATTATTAGTCTACGCGAATAGCAAAACACATTAGCAGAAACGACGCAGCGAACAAAACTCACTAAGGACTTCAATTGCATACAAATGTCTTTTAGGGACTAAATTGTAAAGTTCCTGAATTTTGAGGACTAAACAAGTTTTAAAGTTACCAAACCCAAATTAATCATATAAAATCCAGCATGACAAAGTTCATCTTAAACAGATTATCCAAACTCATTTAATTAATCATTCAAGACCCATGGACCAAAATGTAAGAAACAAAAACCTAAAACATTTCAAATTCAACTCCAACTGTCGGGTTTTTTGAAACAGAAGGCCCTGTACCGAAACGGTCATTTCAAAACCATGTTGACCGTTTCGATACTCGAGTGCATTGCGAGACCCGTATCGAAACACCCCTTTCCAGTAGCAAAAATGTTTCGGAACGTTCCTACACATTCTGAAACCTTATGGCCATTTCAGGCCTCTATTCCGAAACAGGTAAGGGTGTTTCGATACGCCTTGCCCTGCAAAAGTAGATTTTGTTTGTTTTTCACTCATAAACACCCCCGAAAACCTTCCAATTCATACCACAACATACACACAACATGTTTTGGGCATCAAAGATCAACATTGCAAAGCACGAGCTAAGACATAACATCATTCAAGCAAGCATTAGCTCTATAGGCATGCTTCCTAGTCTTTAAAACCATTCCAATGCTAAAAGCCACAATCATGCATCAATCAAACTTCAAAGGCCATTTACAACTAAAATATACCATACCAAATATGAACAAAACAATAATCAACAACCTCAATCATCCAAGAGTAGAAATCCCACCCATTGCCTCTTATTACACCACAAAAAAACCACATACTTTGCTAGATCAAAGTGCTTAGATTCCCCTTGCTTACTCCCTGCCTCGAATGCCTAATTCTCTACATTGATGAAACAAATGAGCATAAGCACAAGCTTAGTGAGGATCACTAAACAACATTCATCAATGTATTCCACACAAATGACATAACACTATTTTCCACACATGCTTTTACATAAAACATGCCCTTTCAATACATCCTTGCACCTTCTAAACCACATGCTCTTATGCATCATTTTAATACACCAAACAAATAAACCTTTGTTGATGCTTTACCAAGCATCACATGCAATCTAGCATAATCACAAGCATCTCATGCTTAACCATTAGTCATCATCATTATATTGGCTTACAAGTGATCATTTCTCAAACAAAACCAACTCAAAGACACAATCGGATACGCGGATTACAAGCGTTGTCCCACACGCTTCATACATACTACCAGACAACATAAAGTGGAGATACATGGCACAATCACAACCCCTCAACACCCGTGATGGAGATTAACGGTATAATCAAAACCCCTCAACATCACTTATCGGTAGTTGTATACTTCCACTAACGAAGGTAAGGGACACGACCACAAGATTCACTCACGGGACTAAACCATCCACCGTTGTGATCTTAGCCTCAATCGTTAGGGTACTCGGATGGAGATTACGGCACAATCACAACCCCTCGACATCCAAGGCGACTTTATTCACGTTGAACCCAATCATATAGCCGGCTAACTATATCCGATTAAAATAACCAAAAACCACTTTTATCACTTGCCAATATATTCGTTTAACATCATTAATCCACTATTTTACAAGCATAAATACAAAGCCATTACCACAAGCATAACCATGCTTAACATCATGTGCAATAATCACATAAAACCAAGGCTCACTTACCTAGTGCATCATTATCACAATGGCATTAAATTCCAGCATTAACCATGCTTAAAACATGCTTTAAAATAGTGATCAAAACTATAATTAACTCAAGTGCATTTTCATCAAAACATAGCACATTTCCGAGAGAGACTTCTGAAACACTTACTCTTGAGCTTAGCTAAGTGTTTTAAACTTACACTAAGCTCCCAAGACCACGCTCAAAGGATTACAAAGCTGGAAAATCCATTTCCACTCACAGATGCGCGAAGCCTTGCTCGCCGACACGAAAATTACTCCTCCGGAGCCCCCAACAACTCTTCGTTTGCTTCTAGATCAAGATCCCCTGTTTTCACATCATCAAAACATAGATCTAAATGCATTGAAATGCATTTCAACACCAGCAACAATTCACAAACTCGTTGCTCACCCAAACTACACCAATTTACCCATCTAAAACAACCGAAAACTCAATCGATTGCTTCCTAAACCAAGCCCATCCAACATAAATCACTTCCAAACCATTATAAACATCAAAACACATCTAATAAACAACCTAACCCATCCTTATACCTCTAGCAAGCAAGATTCCACCATTTCACCTCAAAAACTCACTTAAAACTAACAAGAGACTCAAGGATCTCAAGGATTTCGGGATCTATGTTATCAAAACTTTATCTAAACATATTAACCAACTTAAAACTCAATTAAAATCAATCCATAACAGAGCTTAACAAAACAAGTCCGAAAATTAATATTTCAACCACGTTTTTACAAGATTTTGATCTCCAATCAAAACTATAGTGAAAACTCAACCAAAAACATTCATTAGAAGCCAAAGATCTTGGGAATTTCAATAAAGAACTTTGATTAGAGGTTGAGAACGAGATTTACCTCAAATTCTGGCTTTCCTCAATGAATTACAATTTTTCCTTGACAAAATCTTGATGAACTTGAAAGGATTTCTTGAAAATTGATTAGGAAATATTAAGAGAGTGTTTGGGAGAAAAAAATTCTGGAGAGAAAAGAATGAAAATAGTGTTTGGCTGAAAATGATGAGAAAGTGGTAGTTACGTGATGGAATCTCACATTAACTACCCATTTAAATTAATTAAAATAAAAACAAATTAAAGCCATTTAAAACACATGTCATATTAAGAAAAGGTTAAATTGCCATAAAGCCCCCTAAAGATTCTAAGAATTTGGCTTCTCCTTTAAAAATCACATTTCCACAGTTTTGAAACTTTACAATTTGGTCACTACTTGAAATGTCCCAATTCTGAAACCTTTTTTGTAAAATTGA
This sequence comes from Hibiscus tridactylites, assembly GCA_958450335.1. Classification (NCBI taxonomy): domain Eukaryota; kingdom Viridiplantae; phylum Streptophyta; class Magnoliopsida; order Malvales; family Malvaceae; genus Hibiscus; species Hibiscus tridactylites. The sequence goes on from OY288285.1 coordinate 30,110,847, forward strand.
TTTGTCCAACCTCTTAAACATATTTTTAGAGGATTTTAGCAATTTTTACCACATTTTTATCCAATCCGATCCTTGATTTTCCTAAATCACCTTCCGCGATTCAAACTGTTCTCGACCGGTCCGGTCTGATGTTTAAAACATCTAGGCCCAAAACCATGGCGCTAGAAACAAAGACAGACTGGTCCAGTGTTGGGAGATCTGATGCCTTTGGTGCAGGTAATGACTGGAGCATTCCAGGCTGCTGTTGCTGGGGTGCATGTACAAGCGCCTGCTACTGGGAATTCGAGATTGCCATTTAAGTGCTTGAGAAGTTTAGGAGGAGTGGAATTTCGTGGACTATCTCAAGAGGCTTCTAAAGCTTGGATGGCTAGCACAATCCGAATATTGGATCAGATGGGGTGGAATGATGCAAAGAAGGTGGGTTGTTCAGTGTCGTTATTGCATGGTGATGCATACACATGATAGACGATTGAGACCGCAAAATTGGAGCCGAAAGAGGTGGATTGGATATTTTTTTAGTCTGCCATTAAGAGAAAGTATCTCGGAGTTAGATACTTGGACGATAAGAAGAGAGAATTCATGTCTCAGGTTCAATGGAACATGACAATGCATAAGGACGAGGTCCAGTTCGTACAATTGAGCCAATGCGCTCCAGAGTTGGTGCCGAGTGACAGGCATCGCTGTGATCACTTCCGCTATGGCCTGATGCAGGACGTAAACTCGTTCTTGCTTGCGTCTGATTATACAGATTTTGATGTGCTGGTGACTCAGGCCAAGGACAAAGAGCAGAGTTTGGGTCTGACCTCGCGTGGGGGTGGTTCTAGCTTGTGCAAGAGAGATGCTGATGTTAGACCTAGTGGTCGGCAGAATAAGAGGAACCGAGACCGTAGATATCGGCCTGCGGCTAGGAGAGGTATCTTTGGGTGAGGTGCGCCAATTCAGGGCAACAAGCCGAGGTTTGAGCAGAACACATGCTGGTTATGTGGTTCATGTGAGCACTTGAGGCGAGATTTCCCTCGTGCGACTTGAGAGGTGCAGGCTCCGGTGGCTGGAGCAAATTCTTGTTTGAACTACGGAGCTGCTAATCACATGAGGCGTGAGTGTCCCCTATTGGCGGGAGGTGGCAAGGGTCGTGTACCAATTGCTACACCGTAGAGAGGTCGTGGGCACGACCGTGGCAACTTCTAGAGGAGTGAGGATGGAAAGAGAGGTGTGGCCCAAGTAGTTGTTGTCCAGCCAGAGGGAGGTAGTCCTGCGAGGGTGTATGCTCATCACGAGGGACGGAATGACATGGACGTGATTGCAGGTATCCTCACCTTGCAATCCTTGTCTTTGTTAGCATTAATTGATTCCTGATCTACGCATTCATATATCTTGAGTGAGCGTACACATTTGCTTGGTATTCTTGTTGATAAATTAGATGTAGGAATCCAAGTAACAAGTTCTTTTGTTGAGACTGATGTTACAGGAAATTGTATAAGAGATGTCCATTATCTGTTCAGGGTCATGTGTTTTTAGTTGATTTGATGAAACTACATTTTTATGGTTTTGATGTGATTCTTGGAATGGATTGGTTGGTTGAGCACTGAGCTGTGGTAGATTTTGATGTTAAGCGATTTACCCTAAATCTTGTAGAGGATTACGAGGTAGTAATCGTGGGCGAGAACGTGAAGTTCTTTTCTAATGCAATTTTGGCTTTTGAAGCGAGTGGGATGATGGAGTTGGGATGCGAAGCTTTCTTGGCGTATGTGATGTATCATGGTAAGAAGGAAGTGCGGGTGCAAGACATACGAACCATCTCTGAGTTTCCGGGGTTTTTTCCAGAAGAGTTGCTTGGTTGCCACCAAACGAGAGGTTGAATAGTATCGAGTTGTACGAGAATACGACTCAGGTGTCCATAGCTCCTTATCGCATGGAACCTAAGAAGTTAAAGGAGTTGAAGACGTAACTTCAAGAGTTGCTTGATCGAGGGTTCATAAGGCCAAGTATTTCACCTTAGGGTGTGCCAGTCTTGTTTGTAGAGAAGAAGGATGGTACAATGTGTATGTGCATTGATTATCGGCAACTGAACAAGTTGAAAATTAAGAACAAGTACCCTTTGCCGAGGATCGATGACTTGTTTGACATGTTTCGTGGTGCTTCAGTGTTTTTACGAAGATAGACTTGAGGTCTGGGTACTATCAGCTAAAGGTTAAGGATGTGGATGTGCCTAAGACAACTTTTCGGACTAGGTATGGTCATTATGAGTTCATAGTGATGTCGTTTGGGTTGACAAATGCACCAGCTGCATTCATGGATATGATGAATAGGGTATTCCAAGAATTTTTGGATCAGTTCATGGTATTGTTTATCGATGATATTCTCGTGTACTCGCGTACTGAGGAGGATCATGATAAGCATTTGAGGATTGTGTTACAAGTGTTGTTGGAGAATCAACTTTATGCTAAGCTGAGCATGTGAGTTTTGGCTCAAGGAAGTTGTTTTTCTTAAACATGTGGTGTCAGCCGAAGGTATTCAGGTTGATCCACACAAGGTCAAGGCGATGATTAGTTAGAAAACGCCTAAATCGGTGACAGAAGTGTGAAGTTTCCTTGGGTTGGCTGGATATTACCGAAGGTTTGTTATGGGGTTTTTCTAAGATTTCTGCACCTTTGACCAAGTTGTTGCAAAAGAATGTTCGCTTTGAGTGGACGGAAGTTAGGCAACAAGCTTTCGAGAAGTTGAAGGAAGCTTTGACGCAAGCTCATGTCCTGATTCAACCAGAATCAGGTAAGGAGTTTGTAGTTTATAGTGATGTGTCATATGTTGGTTTGGGTTGCGTATTGATGCAAGGTGGGAAGGTTGTAGCTTATGCGTCTAGGTAGTTGAAGGTGCATGAGCGCAACTATACTACTCATGATCTAGAGCTACCCTGATGTGAGCACGATTATGCCACACAACGAATGCTACTTTAAAATTTCAAGGAAGCTCTTTTCTTTACTTGTGCTAATATTTCTGAATCATTTGATAATACTTGTGCCTTAGAAGATAGGACTTTTAATGTGTTGCATATTTATATGTGACATATTTATATTATATTAATTATTCGGTGTGTTTGATATGATTTATAATGTTTTTGTTTTGATTTAGTTATGGATTATTATAAGGCGACTTATTATTATTATTATTATTATTATTATATATTTGTTTGTTAGGACCAAGTGTACGTGTGTAATGTGCATGCATGACCATCCATGCCTTCATGCGTGACAAGCCTTGCATGGCCCATGCATAATGTTTGTGACTTTTGCTTGTATGGTCGAATGATGTAGCCCATCTCCTCCTTTCCATTGGTGCGGCAAAGAGAAGATAAGATGAAGGGAGTTGCTACTTTGAATTTCAAAGTTCCAAGCACATTAAACATGTGCTCTTTCAAAATTGGCGCACATCATTTCAAAATGCATTTCCGCTATGAAGAATTTATTTATTTATTTATTTTCAAACTTTTTTTTTAATTTTCAGCCATACATTTAATTTCTGCAACCCCTCTCTTTTATCTATAAATATGTATTCCAAACATTGTAATAAGGTTACCAACTTTGAAATAAAATTACTCTTGAGAGAATTTTCTCTTTTCGATTCTTTTTAGAACTATTCGACACTCAAAGTTGTTTGTTTGTCATTGATACTTTGGGTTCCTAAATTGCTATTTAGCGGGTTCAAGTCCTTCGACGTTAAACATATTCGATTCGGGTTTGCTCAATAGATTGTGCATGTTCTTTCGAGTTTAGCGTTTCCAACATCGGTCGTTTTTGAAGCCTTCTTCACCATCGTTGAAGTTCTTTCCAAAACGCCAAAATTATCTTATTACATTATATTATTATTATATTTATTTTGTTCATCTTTAAGTCCCTATTTAACATAAATATGTCGTATAATTTTTGTTGTTTCCTTGTTGTTTTTATTGCAGGAACGTGCCTACAACACTCCTAGATCCGTAACAAACGAGGATAGTCCGTTTCGGCAGACTGCCCCTTATTATGTGGTATCAGAGCTTTGGTCAGAATATAGCACTTTCTGCACTACAAGAAATGAAAAAAATACAAAAGTAAAAAATTTTGAAATTCTAAAGAAAAAAAGTCAAAGTCAACAAATTTTTTTTTGAAAAAAATCAAAAAAATCAGATTAGAATATTTGGTGTATTTTTACGTTCATATGTGCTGTTTGTTCGTGAAAATGATGAAGGATTATCAAATTTTCCATGGAATGCTTCGAAATCACCCGAAACAACTTCTTCTTGTTTGTTCGGTGTTAGGGTCGCTGCAAGCATTCCTATTGCAGTAAGTTATTTGTTTTCGTTCCTTCATTTCATTTTTCAGCCTTGTTTTTTCGTTTCATCACCAAAATTACAGCCACCTTTCTTTTATTTTCTAACCTTATATTTTTATTTTAACAGCCCTTAAATTATTCCTAAGCTTTGTTTTTTCACCTCTTTATGTTTTCTTGAAAGTTGACACATTTAACTTGTCTGAAGGATCGAGTTAGTTCTTTAAATAACTGATTGCGAGAGATTGAGTGGAAAAGGCAATTGAGTGTGTGAGAATAGAAGGGGAGACAAAAAGAGCCATTCAAGTATACTCCCGAGTGAAATACGAGCGTTTGAGTGCAATTGTTGAGCGATCTTTCCTTGGAGCGATCTGTGAGATTTTTGTTGAGTGTGCTGTGAGGTCCATTTTTTTATTTCACTAACATATATATATATATATATTGTGTGTTTTTGTTTGTTGTTTTGGTTTTTCAACACGGCAGGTTCTGATGATAATTCAGGTGAACAACAACCACTGAATCTCCAGATGCAAGCCTTAGAGCGGATGATGAAACGAGTGATTGCTAATGCATTGAAACCTATACATTTTCAGTTGGATAGATTAGATGGGGTGGTTCCCATTCTGTTCATGAAGAGATAAATGATGACAATATGTAGACATTGGCTACCGGTGAAGCACTTGTTGACAAGAGAAGTCTCAATGATCAACCATTACAAGATGAACCACAACGAAACAACCTCTTCCATACGAGATGCAACGTGAACGACAAGGTATGTATTGTGATTATTGATAGTGGTAGTTGTGCTAACGTTGCTAGTACTCTCATGGTTGACAAGTTAGGACTAAAGACGACCACGCATCCTAATCCGTACAAGTTACAATGGTTGAATGATGGTGTTGAAATCAAAATTATCGAACAAGTTGTTATACCATTTTTCATTCGTAAATACAAGGATGAGGTTACTTGTGATGTTTGTTCTATGGATACTTGTCATTTGTTTTTAGGAAGACCGTGGCAGTATGATAAGAGAGTTTTGCACGATTGTTACACCAATCGATACTCTTTTACTCATGAGGGCAAAAAGGTAACTTTGGCACCTACGACTCCAAGTGAAGTATATGAAGACGAAGTTCGTTTGAAAGCGAGTATTGCTGCTTGGAAGGCCATCAAAGAGAAGAATGAATGCGAAAAGAAGAAAGAAGGCCAACAAAGAGAAGAATGATTCGACATTTCTTCTATTTCTTCTTCTAACTTGCAGGTTAATAAGGTGTGCCATGTGAAATTCCCAAGGTTGCTAGTGTTGGTACAAGAAAGAAGGCATTTCCATTTGTGTTCTTTGTAAATGAACTTGATTCGAGAGGATGGCATATGTGTCGAGCAAGACGACTGAACAAGTTCCCTGCCAAGCGAAAGTCGAAATTGTTCCCTTTTGTAATGAGGGTAGATTTGGGGACAAATCGCATTAAAGAAGGGGGATGATGTGAGCACGATTATGCCACCCAACGAATGCTAATTTAAAATTTCAGGGAAGCTCTTTTCTTTACTTGTGCTAATTTTTCTGAATCATTTGATAATACTTGTGCCTTAGAAGATAGGACTTTTAATGTGTTGCATATTGATATGTGACATATTTATATTATATTAATTATTCGGTGTGTTTGATATGATTTATAATGTTTTTGTTTTTATTTAGTTATGGATTGTTATAAGGAGACTTATTATTATTATTAGTATTATTATTATTATTATTATTATTATTATTATTATTATTATTATATTTGTTTGATAGGACCAAGTGTACGTGTGTAATGTGCATGCATGACCATCCATGCCTTCATGTGTGACCAGCCTTGCATGGCCCATGCGTAATGTTTGTGACTTTTGCTTGTATGGCCGAATGATGCAGCCCATCTCCTTCTTTCAATTGGTGCAGCAAAGAGAAGATAAGATCAAGGGAGTTGCTACTTTGAATTTCAAAGTTCCAAGCACATTAAACATGTGCTCTTTCAAAGTTGGCGCACATCATTTCAAAATGCATGGCTGAAATGCATTTCCGCTATGAAGAAGTTATTTATTTATTTATTTTCAAACTTTTTTTCTTTAATTTTCAGCCATACATCTAATTTATGGAACCCCTCTCTTTTATCTATAAATATGTATTCCAAACATTGTAATAAGGTTACCAACTTTGAAATAAAATTACACTTGAGAGAATTTTCTCTTTTCGGTTCTTTTTAGAACTATTCGACACTCAAACTTGTTTGTTTGTCATTGATACTTCGGGTTCCTAAATTGCTATTTAGCGAGTCCAAGTCTTTCGACCTTAAACAGATTTGATTCGGGTTTGCTTAGTAGATTGTGCATGTTCTTTCAAGTTTAGCGTTTCCAACATCGATTATTTTTTAAGCCATATTCACCATCGTTGAAGTTCTTTCCAAAACGCCAAAATTATCATATTACTCTATATTATTATTATTATCATTATTATTTTGTTCATCTTTAAGTCCCTATTTAACATTAATATGTTGTATAATTTTAGTTGTTTCCTTGTTGTTTTTATTGCAGGAACGTGCCTACAACACTCATAGATCCGTAACAAACGAGGATAGTCCGTTTCGGCAGACTGCCCTTATTATAGCCGCAATGGTGTTTGCTTTGAAGATTTGGAGACACTACCTTTATGGTGAAAGGTGTGTGGTTTACACCGACCATAAGAGTTTGAATTATCTTATGTCACAAAAAGAGTTGAATCTTAGGCAACGAAGGTGGTTGGAGTTGCTTAAAGATTATGATCTGACCACTGAGTATCATCCTGGAAAGGCCAATGTTGTGGCCGATGCTTTGAGTAGGTAGCTGTTGAGCTGAGAACTATGATTGCTTAGCTGAGTATATCACGTGATGGTGCCTTGATAGCCGAGTTGCAAGTGAAAACTTCTTTGATTCAATTGATCAAGGAGAAACAGTTGCTGAATGATTCGTTGGTGCCTCATGTTTAGGATATAGTTGATGGTTAGGCAACGAACTTCTGTTTTAATGACGATGGGGTTCTATGTTACAAAAGTCGAATAGTGGTCCCAAAAGATGTTTAGTTGAGGCGCACTATTTTGACTAAGGCTCATAGCAGTCCTTTTGCTATGCAACCTGGTAGTACTAAGATGTATCGGCGCTTGAAGGATAATTACTACTGGGTGGGGTTGAAAAAGGATGTTGCTGATTTCGTAAGGAAGTGTATGGTTTGCCCACGTGTGAAGGCTGAGCATCAGTTTCCTTCCGGTTTGTTACAGCCTTTGAGGATACCAGAGTGGAAATGGGAAATGATTATGATGGGTTTTGTATTCAGTTTGCCTTTGATACCATCAAAGAAGAACTTCGTATGGATGATCGTGGATCCGTGTTACGAAGTGCGTACATTTTTTTGGCTCTGCATACTACGTATACATTGGATAAGTTAGTTGAGTTGTATGTTGCTGAGATTGTGCGGTTGCATTGTGTACCCAAGTCCATAGTGTCGGATAGAGATCCGAGGTTTACAACGAGGTTTTTGGAATGTTTACATCTAGTTTTGGGTACACGATTGAATTCCAGCACTTCAAATCGTCCTCAAACGGATGGACAGTCAAAGCGAGTTATTGTTGGGTCACGTCAGCACGCCCCGTAGCGCAGCGGAAAAATTAATCCGACGTAATCCAGCCAGGATCCATGTACAGGAACAAATCCGGGGTGATAAATGAAGAGTTACCTTTTAAAACTCTGGAAACTGGAAAACTGACGGTATGTCGGAATTACCACATCAAGTAAAACCGAAATCGTCATAGGTTCGGAACGACCTCTACGGAGTCCACCCAAACAAAATGAACAAAGTTGTAACGCCCCGGTTTTGGGCTTAGAAGTTTTGGGCTTGGACCGGTTCGGTCAAAGTGCTGTTCGAATATAAAAAGGTGAAATTATGAAAGCCTAGTTCGGGTTGCATTAAAAATATGGAAAAATGTTCTAAAATCCTCTTTTAATATATATAAGTGAGTTGTGAAATCAATTTTACAAAATGAGGTTTGGAAGGGTGACATTTTGGCTAGTGACCAAAATGTAATTTTTGAAAACTGCGTGACGGTTTTAGAAAGGATTGAAACTTTGAATCTTTAAGGAGATATTTACCCAAAGGGAGTTTCTCCAGATTTTTCTAAGATATTTAATGATTTAATTCTGGTTTTTAAACAAAAGAAAAGTGGAGGGAAGTTATTTTCCTATTTTCAACTAACTTTTCCAATTTTCCTTTTCTCTCATTTTCTCTCAAACCAAACATCTTTCTCCAGAGCTTTTTCCTCTGGTTTGTCACCTAAATAACTTTTTTCAATTCTCTTTTGATTGCTAATCATCTCATCAACAAAACCTCACCATTTACTAATTGGATTTTCAAGATTTTGGTTCTAAAAAGGGAGAAATTCAAGTTTGGAGGTAAGAACGTCCTTCTCCACTAAACTCTCAGTTCTTTACTGAAATTCCTAAGTTCTCAATCCTTAATTGATGATTTATAAATGGTTTTAAAGTTGTATAATGGATCTTGGCTTTAAATGCAAGATTTGGTGATTTTTGATGGATTTTCGTTTGATCTGATTGGACTGTGTTTTAAGGTGTTAATTTGATGTTAAATGAATGTTAAATTGATAAGGAATTGAGTTTTAATTAATGCAATCCCGGATAGGTTGAATTTCCTAAGTTTAGCTTGTGATTCTTGGTTGTTTTGGAGTGATCTTGTGGATCTGTTGTTGCTGGAGGTATAAGGATGTTGTTAGATCCTTTTTAGATGTTAAATGATGTTTAAGGATGTTTAGTTTTGATGGTTCTTGGATGGGCAATGTTGAGGAGTTGTTTGGATGCATTTTCGGTTGTGTTTGGTAGCCGAAAATGGAGTGTGGATGAGAGCAGCGAGTTTAGGTGCTTTCATTGAAGCTATTAATGCATGATGGTGCATTAATCCTCTGCTTTGATGTGTTTAAAACAGGGGAGTCATCTTTGGATCCAAGTGGTGGTGATCTGGAAGCTTGATTGGTGTTTCGGCAAGAGGCGAAACGGAATCAGTGAGTGGACTTTTGGTTTTCAGCTTTGAAACCAGTGTTTTGGAGGTTTGGGAGCTTAATTTAAGTCTAAGCAACTTAGCTAAGCTCAAGAGTAAGTTTTCGGATAAACTCTCTTGGTGATGGCCATGGTTTTGGTTGAATGCAATGTGGTTGTTTGCATGATTTTAAATCTGTTTTGAAAGCATATCTAGCATGTATATTTGCTGTGATTATAAATCATGTGTTGAAGGAAGCTCAAGGTAAGAGTTCCTTGTTTTTGAACATTGTTTAAATGTGGTTTGATGCTTAAAGATGCATGATGTTTATGGCTTTGTAAAATGCTTTAAAACAGTGAGTTATTGGTGATATTGATGCATATTGGCAAGTGATGGTTAAGGTCACAAAGGTGGTTAAAAGTCCTTGTGTGAGCCTTGTTATTTAAAGAACATCAAGGTGGTTAAAAGTCCTTGGATGGTTCTTGGTTAAGATCACAAAGGTGGTTAAAAGTCCTTGTGTGAATCTTGTGAATTTTAAGAACAACATGGTGTTTAAAAGTCCATGGTTGGTTCTTGGTTAAGGCTCAAGGTGGTTAAAATTCCTTGTGTAAGCCTTGGTTACTTAAGAACTCCAAGGTGTTTAAAAGTCCTTGGGAGATTCTTGTTAAGGACACAAAGGTGTTTAAAAGTCCTTATGTGGTCCTTGCCATGGTGTTTAAAAGTCAATGGGTCCATGGTGTTTAAAATTCCATGGGGTTAAGGACACAATGGTGTTTAAAAGTCCATGTGTGGTCCTTGGTTGTTGTAAGATCACAATGGTGTTTAAAAGTCCATGTGTGAATCTTATGTGAAATGTATCACTTGTTGCCAATATGACATGTAATGAAATGGAAGCATGTATTGCTTGTTTTAAAGGTTAAAGAGCATGTGTAATGTTGCTTGAAGAATGATTTATAAATGAGTTTATAAATGCATTATTGTATGGTTTTAATGAGCATTCCTCACTAAGCTTTTGCTTACGCTCTCTCTCTCTTTTCTTAAACCAATAATGCATAGCGTTAAGGTGCATTGAGGGCAGCAAGGAGGGCAAGCAATCAAGTGGAAATTAAGCTCAAGTATGGAAAGGTTTTCTTAAACACTTTTAACTTTTGGCATTTGGCAATGGGGGACCTATGTGGATTTTTTGGGAGATGTTTTGAACTCCCTAAGTTTGTTAAATGTTGTTAATAACGCTGGAACATGTAATTGGCCATTATGTGGTTGGTTTGGAGATATAATGCTTGAATGGTTTGCAAAGTAGGAAGCATGCCTTTAGATTTGGGGCTTTTCATATTTGATGCCATGATGATGATTGTTTGATGCAATTATGTTCCTTGCATGTTATATGTCTTCCTGGTGAAGTTTGGTTGCAATTGGAGCATGTATGGTAAGTCAATTGTGTATTTTAGCAGCCATTTCTCTGCATTCTGTGCAGGCCGTATAGGAACGGGAGCTACCGTTTCGAAACGGGTGCCCTGTAGTGGCCCAGGCGTCCGAAACGGAAATGCCTCTGCCAGGCCTCGTTTCGGAACACCTGACCGTTGGGGGCTGACATGGGCGGTTATATGTTTTGAAATGTTTGCATTTTGGTCTTGGATCTTGTTATTGCAATTGTATGAGTTTGGGATGTCCGTTTGAGCTAAAATTTGGCAGTGAAGCATGAAACCTGATTAATTATAAATTGGTAACTTTAATTTGAGTTAAGTCCTTATAATTGGCAGAATTTACAATTTGGTCCCTAAAGTTCTATTTTTTGCAATTGGGTCCCTGTTTAATCTCTGATGGTTATGATCTTTGAGCATGCTGTTCGTATGATCATCTCTAGGGTTAATGTGCATCTAGACAAGTTTAAAAAGAAAAAAGGGTCGTTAATCAAGGTTGACTTTCGGGTTGACTTTGGTTTTCCCCGTGTGACTTTCTTAATTCGGGTCAACCGTCTAGGCCGGGTTAAGGGGGTTACATTTGGCGGTATCAGAGCTGAGTTCTCGAGTAATTGGGAATGATTGTGTGCATGATTGAAGTATGTATGCTATGTATGCTTGATTGAGTGAAAGCATGTTGAGTGGTTTGTGAATATGATGCAATTGTGATGTATGTTGTGGTGAAGCATGTTGTGGGTACCCATTGCCAAATCAAAGCTAATGTAATGATGTTGATTTTAAGTGAAAATGAGCTTGAGTACTTGGATTGCTTACCTTGCTGGGCCTGACTTTGTTTATTTGCATTGTGATTGCATTGTTAGAGTATGGCACCTCGTAGAGAGTTAAGGAGTAATGTGCGAGCTACGGCTCAGAACGAGAACGAGAATGAGGAGAACGTTGAGAGTGCAGTTTTACCTCCTCCACCTGGTGGTGGTGATGCTGGGGGTGAAGGAGCTGGAGCGGCAGCCGATGCTGGGGTCGCTGGACCTGAGGCTGGTCAGGGGCAAGCTATGCCTGATATGTCAATGTTAGTGCAAGCTATTGCTGGTGCTTTTCGAGCGGCAGTAGCTGGAGCTCAAGGAGCTGGGCATCAGGGAGATGCTGGAGTTAGACAACCCTTGGAGCGCTTACGCAGTCTAGGTGAGACTGAGTTCAGGGGTTTGTCTGCAGAAGGTTCTGAATCTTGGATGGAGAGTACCAAGAGGATCTTGGGTCAGATGGGTTGCACTGATGTGCAGAAGCTGGGGTGTGTTGTATCCTTGCTACAGGATGATGCTTATACGTGGTGGACGACCACTATAGCTGGGATGGCGGAAGCTGACATAACTTGGACATTCTTCCAGAATGTGTTCAAGAGAAGGTATCTTGGTGTGAGGTACCTGGATGAAAAGAAGTGAGAGTTCATGTCTCTTACCCAAGGGAGAATGTCTGTGGCTGAGTATGAAGTGCAGTTTGTACGACTCAGTCAGTATGCGCCTGAGTTAGTCCCTGATGAGCGGGCGAGGTGCGAAAGATTCCGTTATGGTTTAGTGACGGATGTGAAGATGTATGTGCTGGCTACCGAGTATGATGATTTTGATGTGCTGGTGGGCCGAGCAAAGGATATTGAGATGAACTTGGGTTTATCTGCTAGAGGTGCTGGAGCAAGTGCTGGTAAGCGGCCAGCTGAATATAGTTCCGGTGGTGGACGGAACAAGAGGGGACGTGATCAGAAGTATCAGTCCTCGGCCAAGAGAGGTGGTGGAGCGTCTGCTCGGGGAGGCAACGCTAGAGTTGATCCGACTGCATGCTGGATTTGTGGGTCACGTGGTCATATGAAACGTGATTGTCCTCGAGCTGTGAGGGAGGTGCAAGCTCCTGTTGCGGCAGCTGGTAACGGGTGCTGGAATTGTGGATCTACGGATCACATGAGGAGGGAGTGTCCTATGTTGGCTGGTGGCCAAGTGCGTGCTCCTGTTGCTGTTGCACCGCAGAGAGGTCGGGGGCGCGGCCGTGGTAATTTCCAGCGGAGAGAGGAAGGTGGTCGAGGAGTGGCCCATGTTGTGGCTATTTAGCCTGAGGGTGGAGGTCAAACTAGGGTGTATGCTCAGCGGGAGGGGAGGAATGACGCGGATGTGATTGCAGGTACTTTTACTTTGCAATCCTTGTCATTACTTTCCATGATTGATTATGGATCTACGCATTCATACATCTTGCGTGAGCATGCTGAATTGCTTGGTTTGCCTGTTGAGTCTTTGGATGTTGGTGTTCATGTCACTAGTTCTTTTGGTGAGACTGTTTTGACTCGAAAGTTGTATAGAAGGTGTCCTTTGGTTGTTCAAGATCATGTTTTTCATGTTGACCTTATGGAGTTACCTTTCTATTGTTTTGATGTAATCCTTGGTATGGATTGGCTTGCTGAGCATCGTGCTGTTGTGGATTGTGAAAATAAGCGAGTTTCGCTGAAGCTTGCGGATGATTATGAGGTGGTTGTGGTTGGTGAGAATGTGAAGTTTCTTGCCAATGTGATGTCTACGTTGGAGGCGAGCCGGATGCTGAGGCAAGGTTGTGAAGCGTACCTAGCTTTTGTGATGAATCCTAGCTCTAAGGAGTTGCGTGTGCAAGATATCAGGGTTGTGCGAGAGTTTCCTGGTGTGTTTCCTTAGGAGTTGCCTGGTTTACCTCCTAATCGTGAGGTGGAGTTTTGGAATTGAGCTGTATGAGAATACAACTCCTGTGTCCATTACCCCGTATAGAATGGCACCTAAGGACCTGAAGGAGCTGAAGAAGCAATTGCAAGAGTTGCTTGATCGTGGGTTCATTCGGCCGAGTGTGTCACCTTGGGGTGCACCGGTCTTGTTTGTGAAGAAGAAGGATGGCACTATGAGAATGTGCATTGATTATCGTCAGCTGAACAAGTTGACTATCAAGAATCGGTATCCTTTGCCGAGAATTGATGATCTCTTTGATCAATTTCGGGGAGCTGCTGTGTTCTCTAAGATTGACTTGAGGTCAGGGTATTACCAGTTGAAGGTGAAGGATGTGGATGTGCCTAAGACAGCTTTCAGGACAAGGTATGGGCATTATGAGTTCCTTGTGATGCCGTTTGGTTTGACAAATGCTCCTGCTGCTTTCATGGACATGATGAACCGTGTGTTTCATGAATACCTGGACAAGTTCGTTGTGGTGTTCATTGATGATATCCTCGTGTACTCGCGTACTGAGGAGGAGCATGAAGAGCATTTGAGGATTGTGCTGCAAGCTTTGTTGGAGAATCAGCTTTATGCTAAGCTGAGCAAGTGCGAGTTCTGGCTTAAGGAGGTGGTGTTTCTTGGGCATGTAGTTTCTGCTGAGGGGATTCGTGTTGATCCTCAGAAGATTGAGGCGGTGATGAATTGGAAGGTCCCTAAGTCTGTTCATGAGGTTCGTAGTTTCCTTGGTTTGGCAGGATACTATCGGAGGTTTGTGGATGGGTTTTCTAAGATTGCTGCACCTTTGACGAAGTTGTTGCAAAAGGATGTTAAGTATGAATGGACGGAGGCGAGACAGCAGGCTTTTGAGAAGCTTAAGGCGGCTTTGACGCAAGCTCCTATCTTGGTTTAGCCTGAATCAGGGAAAGAGTTTGTGGTCTACAGTGATGCGTCCTATGTTGGTTTGGGATGTATGTTGATGCAAGAGGGAAGGGTGGTGGCTTATGCATCGCGGCAGTTGAAGGTGCATGAGCGTAATTATCCTACGCATGACATTGAGTTGGCTGCAGTGGTTTTTGCTTTGAAGATCTGGAGACATTATCTGTATGGTGAGAAGTGTACTGTGTACACGGATCACAAGAGTTTGAGGTATCTGATGTCTCAGAAGGAGTTGAATCTTAGGCAGCGGCGTTGGTTGGAGTTGCTCAAGGATTATGATTTGACGATTAAGTACCATCCTGGAAAGGCTAATGTTGTAGCGGATGCCTTGAGTCGGAAGGTAGCTGTTGAGCTAAGGGCTATGTTTGCCAGTTTAAGTATTGCGCGGGATGGTGGTCTTGTGGCTGAGTTGCAAGTGAAACCATCTTTGGTTCAGTTGATCAAGGAAAAGCAGTTGTTGGATGATTCCTTGGTACCGCATGTTCAGGATATCGCGGAGGGTAGACCTTCGGATTTCTGCTTTAATGATGATGGTGTGTTGTGTTTTGGGAGTCGAATAGTAGTGCCCAGTGATGCTGAGTTGAGGCTTGCTTTTCTGATTGAAGGTCATAGTAGTCCTTTTGCTATGCACCCTGGTAGTACTAAGATGTACCGTGATCTTCGTGATGAGTACTATTGGGTGGGTTTGAAGAAAGATGTTGCGGAGTTTGTGAGCAAGTGTTTGGTGTGTCAGTGAGTTAAGGCTGAGCATCAGGTTCCTTCAGGGTTGTTGCAACCGTTGAGAATCCCTGAGTGGAAGTGGGAAAGGGTTACCATGGATTTTGTATCTGGTTTACCTTTGTCACCATCGAAGAAGAATTCTGTGTGGGTGATTGTGGATCGCCTGACGAAGTGTGCGCATTTCTTGCCTGTGCATACTACGTTTTCTTTGGATAAGCTTGCGGAGCTGTACATTGCTGAGATTGTGCGGCTGCATGGTGTGCCTAAGTCGATTGTGTCGGATAGGGATCCGAGGTTCACATCGCGTTTCTGGCAGTGTTTGCATCAAGCTTTGGGTACAAGGTTGAATTTCAGTACATCTTATCATCCTCAGTCGGATGGTCAGTCAGAGCCTGTTATCCAGATTTTGGAGGATATGTTGAGGTGCTGCGTGATTGAGTTTCAGGGCTCTTGGGAGAAGCATTTGCCTTTGGTAGAGTTTGCTTATAACAATAGTTATCCGACGAGTATTCAAATGGAACCTTATGAGGCTTTGTACGGGAGGAAGTGTATGACTCCTCTTTGTTGGGCTGAAACGGGTCAAAAGTTGGTATCGATGCCGGCTTTGTTGAAGGGAACCACCGAGAAGGTGAAGCTCATTTGTGAACGGTTGAAGGCAGCTTCTGATCGGCAAAAGTCTTACGCGGATTTGAAGCGTAAGGAGATTGAGTATGCGGTGGGTGAACGTGTGTTTTTGAAGGTTTCGCCTTGGAAAAAGGTGATGAGGTTTGGTCGAAAGGGTAAGCTGAGCCCTAGGTACATTGGACCATACGAGGTGGTTGAGCGTGTGGGTCCTGTTGCGTACAGGTTGAGGTTACCTCAAGAGTTGGAGAAGATTCATGATGTGTTTCATGTTTCTATGCTCCGGAAGTATAGATCTGATCCTTCGCATGTGATGCCTGTGGAGGAAGTGGAATTGAATCCGGATTTGACCTATGATGAGGAACCGGTGAGGGTTCTAGATTCGGATAGCAAGGTTCTTCGTGGCAAGACCATTGAGTTGGTAAAGGTGTTGTGGAAACCTCGTGGTGTTGAGGAAGCCACGTGGGAGCGGAAGGATGAGATGCTGAAGTAGTTTCCTTATCTCTTTCCTTCAGGTAAATTTCGGGGACGAAATTTCTTAAGGGGGGAGAGTTGTAACGCCCCGGTTTTGGGCTTAGAAGTTTTGGGCTTGGACCGGTTCGGTCAAAGTGCTGTTCGAATATAAAAAGGTGAAATTAGGAAAGCCTAGTTCGGGTTGCATTAAAAATAAGGAAAAATGTTCTAAAATCCTCTTTTAATATATATAAGTGAGTTGTGAAATCAATTTTACAAAATGAGGTTTGGAAGGGTGACATTTTGGCTAGTGACCAAAATGTAATTTTTGAAAACTGTGTGACTATTTTAGAAAGGATTGAAACTTTGAATCTTTAAGGAGCTATTTACCCAAAGGGAGTTTCTCCAGATTTTTCTAAGATATTTAATGATTTAATTCTAGTTTTTAAACAAAAGAAAAGTGGAGGGAAGTTATTTTCCTATTTTCAACTAACTTTTCCAATTTTCCTTTTCTCTCATTTTCTCTCAAACCAAACATCTTTCTCCAGAGCTTTTTCCTCTGATTTTGTCACCTAAATACCTCTTTTCAATTCTCTTTTGATTGCTCAACATCTCATCAACAAAACCTCACCATTTGCTAATTGGATTTTCAAGATTTTGGTTCTAAAAAGGGAGAAATTCAAGTTTGGAGGTAAGAACATCCTTCTCCTCTAAACTCTCAGTTCTTTACTGAAATTCCTATGTTCTCAATCCTTAATTGATGATTTATAAATGGTTTTAAAGTTGTATAATGGATCTTGGCTTTAAATGCAAGATTTGGTGATTTTTGATGGATTTTCGTTTGATCTGATTGGGCTGTGTTTTAAGGTGTTAATTTGATGTTAAATGAATGTTAAATTGATAAGGAATTGTGTTTTAATTAATGCAATCCCGGATAGGTTGAATTTCCTAAGTTTAGCTTGTGATTCTTGGTTGTTTTGGAGTTATCTTGTGGATCTGTTGTTGCTGGAGGTATAAGGATGTTGTTAGGTCCTTTTTAGATGTTAAATGATGTTTAAGGATGTTTAGTTTTGATGATTCATGGCTGGGCAATGTTGAGGAGTTGTTTGGATGCATTTTCGGTTGTGTTTGGTAGCCGAAAATGGAGTGTGGATGAGAGCAGCGAGTTTAGGTGCTTTCATTGAAGCTATTAATGCATGATGATGCATTAATCCTCTGCTTTGATGTGTTTAAAACAGGGGAATCATCTTTGGATCCAAGTGGTGGTGATCCGGAAGCTTGATTGGTGTTTCGGCAAGAGGCGAAACGGAATCGGTGAGTGGTCTTTTGGTTTTCAGCTTTGAAACCAGTGTTTTGGAGGTTTGGGAGCTTAGTTTAAGTCTAAGCAACTTAGCTAAGCTCAAGAGTAAGTTTTCGGATAAACTCTCTTGGTGATGGCCATGGTTTTGGTTGAATGCAATGTGGTTGTTTGCATGATTTTAAATCTGTTTTGAAAGCATATCTAGCATGTATATTTGCTGTGATTATAAGCCATGTGTTGAAGGAAGCTCAAGGTAAGAGTTCCTTGTTTTTGAACATTGTTTAAATGTGGTTTGATGCTTAAAGATGCATGATGTTTATGGCTTTGTAAAATGCTTTAAAACAGTGAGTTATTGGTGATATTGATGCATATTGGCAAGTGATGGTTAAGGTCACAAAGGTGGTTAAAAGTCCTTGTGTGAATCTTGTGAATTTTAAGAACAACATGGTGTTTAAAAGTCCATGGTTGGTTCTTGGTTAAGGCTCAAGGTGGTTAAAATTCCTTGTGTAAGCCTTGGTTGCTTAAGAACTCCAAGGTGTTTAAAAGTCCTTGGGAGATTCTTGTTAAGGACACAAAGGTGTTTAAAAGTCCTTGTGTGGTCCTTGCCATGGTGTTTAAAAGTCAATGGGTCCATGGTGTTTAAAAGTCCATGGAGTTAAGGACATAATGGTGTTTAAAAGTCCATGTGTGGTCCTTGGTTGTTGTAAGATCACAATGGTGTTTAAAAGTCCATGTGTGAATCTTATGTGAAATGTATCACTTGTTGCCAATATGACATGTAATGAAATGGAAGCATGTATTGCTTGTTTTAAAGGTTAAAGAGCATGTGTAATGTTGCTTGAAGAATGATTTATAAATGAGTTTATAAATGCATTATTGTATGGTTTTAATGAGCATTCCTCACTAAGCTTTTGCTTACGCTCTCTCTCTTTTCTTAAACCAATAATGCAGAGCATTAAGGTGCATTGAGGGCAGCAAGGAGGGCAAGCAATCAAGTGGAAATTAAGCTCAAGTATGGAAAGGTTTTCTTAAACACTTTTAGCTTTTGGCATTTGGCAATGGGGGACCTATGTGGATTTTTTGGGAGATGTTTTGAACTCCCTAAGTTTGTTAAATGTTGTTAATAACGCTGGAACATGTAATTGGCCATTATGTGGTTGGTTTGGAGATATAATGCTTGAATGGTTTGCAAAGTAGGAAGCATGCCTTTAGATTTGGGGCTTTTCATATTTGATGCCATGATGATGATTGTTTGATGCAATTATGTTCCTTGCATGTTATATGTCTTGCTGGTGAAGTTTGGATGCAATTGGAGCATGTATGGTAAGTCAATTGTGTGTTTTAGCAGGCATTTCTCTGCATTCTGTGTAGGCCGTATCGGAACGGGAGCTACCGTTTCGGAACGGGTGCCCTGTAGTGGCCCAGGCGTCCGAAACGGAAGGTACCGTTCCGAAACGGAAATGCCTCTGCCAGGCCTCGTTTTGGAACCCGTTGCGGAACGGTCCCGCATTTCGAAACAGGGAGACCTGTTTCGGAACACCTGACCGTTGGGGGCTGACATTGGCGGTTATATGTTTTGAAATGTTTGCATTTTGGTCCTGGATCTTGTTATTGCAATTGTATAAGTTTGGGATGTCCGTTTGAGCTGAAATTTGGCAGTGAAGCATGAAACCTGATTAATTATAAGTTGGTAACTTTAATTTGAGTTAAGTCCTTATAATTGGCAGAATTTACAATTTGGTCCCTAAAGTTCTATTTTGTGCAATTGGGTCCATGTTTAATCTCTGATGGTTATGATCTTTGAGCATGCTGTTCGTATGATCATCTCTAGGGTTAATGTGCATGTAGACAAGTTTAAAAAGAAAAAAAGGGTCGTTAATCACGGTTGACTTTCGGGTTGACTTTTGTTTTCCCCGTGTGACTTTCGTAATTCGGGTCAACCGTCTAGGCCGGGTTAAGGGGGTTACAATAGTTTTCGCCTCCCTAACACTTAGGGATAAATTTTGACAGGTTTGAACACCTTCTTGGGAGAAGTCGAAATCCCTCCAGGGATTCCCGAGGGAGTCTGAAATCGACCAGGGGTTCAACCGGGACTTGGATTCGAACTAGGGAATCGCCAGAAATTTGCCAGGGGGCAAGAGGAACATTAGAAAAATATCGAACAACTTCTACGAAGAAATCTAGGACATGTCGAAAACTCTAGAGGCAATTCCCAGGGGTATGTCGAAATTTGCAAGGAGGAATATGGATGATTTGGTTGCTAGCCCTTGTCCCTTTAAATAGTATTCAGAGACTTAATTCTAGTTGAATTCTTTAAATCGAAGTTCAATCAAAATTCATAGAATCTAATTCTACTTGAAATTGGTTTATATTAAATGAAATATATATATTTAATTATGTAGAATTTTATTCTACATAAAACATGGATTTAAATATACATTATATTTAATCCAAATATATATATATATTATATAAAATCTCATTCTATCTTTACTTGGATTTAAATTTATTTAAATATATATTTTTAATTATGTAGAATCTAATTCTACATAAACTTAGAATTAAATATACATTATATAAATTCCAAATATATATTTAAATTTCTAGAATCTTATTCTATAATATTTAAGTCTCTAAATATTTTCCATGCTCTAAATAATATTTGATAAATAGAATATTTATCCAATATTATTCCCATTTAAGGGAGTTGCCTATTTCCCCTATCCCATAGGGGATTTTCGGCAACCTCCCTAAAATAGGTTGTATGGTTTCAAATTTTTTTGTTCGTTTCCTTCGAAGGGTGTGATCCTTGTAGGTTCATGCAACGTTAGCAGCAAAATTTAGAATTGTTCTAATTTTACAAACAACGAGTGGCATCTAGTAATACATCATTGTTACCTAAGTTGCATGAAGTCATGGTTTGACTTTCCTAATTCTTGAATAAACTTTCTTTATGTATTTTATCTTTTTGTCCTTTATATCTTAGATGAACACAAGTCATGGGTTAGCCACACTTGCGTTGTCCATCTAGTGTTTCTTGAAGTCTTGAGTAGATTATTATAAACGAATCTCTATGATATCTCATACCATAATATTCGAGCATGGCCATGCATTTTCTAAGCTCACTCAATCAAGTGGCCGAAGATATTTCTCCCATTATGTAGGAGGGACAAATCCTTTCTTGATCAACCATATTTCACTACATAGGTCATCACGTATCCAATCATCAGTCTTTATAATGTAGTCAGTTACGACACAAGTTTGACTATGTCAAAATACATAAATATTTATGTTAAAATCATGTTGATCTCAAGTCTGAGGATCATACATATGTTTATCATGAGCAATGTTGTGACTGTCACATAATTACCCAAGAAACATGCTCATAGCGGGTCAATCCAGTATGTTGTTCTCTAACAAATACTTATGTGTTGATTTTGACATCTATATGTCAATTACAACACTTGTTATCAATCAACCACATATTAGTCTTTATATATTATCACTGTCCATACCCGTAATAATATTCGACTAAGGATTCTATTTAACAATAATCATATTATTGTATGGACATTATTATACAATGGTTAGTTTGATGCACATAAACATACAAATGATAATAACGACAATGCCATTACTTGATAAATCTGGTAAAATAGTATGTCTATTCAATCATCATATGATTGGTCGTTGGGCATACTCCAACAATCTCCCACTAGCAATATGTTTGGATTTATTGATGAGATATGGGTTTTATTTGCTTACGCAAAGGTTCCATCATAACAGAGTTATGTAGCATCTAATATGATGGGAACAACCCTTAGTTCAGAAGTGAACCCTTTAGATCCAAACATCCTTCTTTATTGCTATGTAGACTGTAATACATTCAGCCTATGTTGTAGAGTTAGATATTGTCTCATGTTGCTAACTCGCAATATCTTTTATTAATGCAAAAAGGATTGCGACCTTTAGTTCCTTTTGATGAGTATGTCATCTACATACAATACTGAGGAAAGTAATAATGCTCCCACTAGCTCTTTTGAAAACAAGACTCCCCTTTGTTTCTAGATAAACCAAACCTTTTGATTGTATCTTCTGAAACGAATATCCCAACTTCAAGGAGCTTGCCTTAGTCTACGGATAGACCTTTGTAGCTTACATACCTTCCAAGTGTTTTACTGGAGTGATAAAACCTTCTGATGTGTCATGTACACATCTGTTTCAAGTTTTTCCCTTAGGAAAGCGGTTTTGACATTCCTTTATTTGATTCCATAATCATGGTATGTAACTACTTGCAAGTGAGATTAAGATGGATTAAACATAGCTACAAGGAAGATGCTTTATCATAGTCTATACTATGAAGTTTGTCGAAAACTTTTAGCGACGAATCATCTTTTGTAAGTTTTATCATCCATGTTGGTTTTTCCTTTTTAAAAGAAGAAAAAAACTCATCCATACCTCTTAGGTTTTACCCTTTTAGGTAACCAAAGTCTAGACATGGTTTTAGACATGGATTTCATCTCATCTCTCATGGCTCTTAGCCATTTCTCTAATTTTGGGCTTCACCATTGTTTTCTGATAAGACCTAGTCTTCATCTTGATCCGAAAAGAAGAGTGTTTCCATGTACGAATAGTGAGAAATCCATATTTCTCAAGTAGATGGTATTCTCTTAAGGATCAACACAATGGTTGTGTTTTGTTCCAATGTTCCTTGATCGTTTGTGGAACATTCTCAATCTTTGGTTCATAAATTTGTTGTCTAAAATTTCTTCAAATTCCAAATTCCATTTTTTTCTTTTGTGAAAGGTAATCTCTTTCGAGAGAAACTCTCGTTTGAGCAACAAACATTTTGTTCTCGTTGAAATATGAAATCCCTTAGTGATAAGTATTCTCTTTCGAGATAAACTATGGTTTGAGCAACAAATATTTTGTTCTCGTTAAAGTTGAAGAAATAAAATCCCTTTGTGAGAATTAATCTCTTTCAAGATAAACTCTCGTTTGAGAAACAAACGCTTTGTTCTCGTTAGGATAAACAACAAATGAAGTTTTTAAGGTTCGAACTTTGTAAACATTTTAAAATGTAAGTAACCTTAAAACTTCAAAGGTATTCTAGAACAATTCTTACTCCATATCTTATATGGCGTTTCGAACAAAAAACGATTAAGTATGAGAGTTGTTTTTCTATTGTGTAAAGAAGTCAAAAATGACTTGTTTTGAATCAAAACATGTCTAACATATTTGATTCTCCATCAAAGACTTTTCGTTCTACTTGTGGGATTTAATTATGGGACAATCCCATATTCTTTGAAAGTTCATCAAACTTTAAGTATTCTTGAATTTGATCTCAACAAATTACCTTAATACTTTTTACGAGTTTGAGATTAGACATTTGTTTTATTTATCTTATAAATATTATTGATTTGATTAGTTTAAAGATCATTGATTCATTGTGCCATAAGAGATTAAAAGAATAACATTTATTTAAATAATCTCAAAATTAAAATATCTTGTCCTTACAAGATAACTAAAACTCAGGCACAAAATAATAATCTTAAAAACTAAAACAAATCTATTTAAGCAAAACCACATGTCCTAATGGATGATGTAGCAACTCTTGCTTTCTTTCCATTCGCAGGTCCATGTCTATTATGATTCCTTCTCTTTAGAAGCCTCTGAGGTTGATGCCTCACTCATTTTTGCTTTCTTGACTTCTTGTAGGTGTGTGAGGCAGTTTCTCTTCCAATATCTAGTCTTGCCGCAATGGAAACATTTTCCATCCTTCTTGATTCCCTTCTTAGGTTTCAATGCCTTCTTTCCATCGGTTTTGGTCTTACCATCATCTTTAGACTTTGCTGCCGATTTACCTTTCTTCTTGCCCTTGCGGACCATCAGAACAGGTTTAGGTCCTACCTTCTTCCGGTTGATTTCAGCAGTTCTCAACATGTCGAGCAACCGTGGCATCGTCTTGTTAATTTCATTCATATTAAAATTAAGGATGAACTGACTGAAACTATCCGTCAACGATTGCAGGATGCCATCAGTAGCTAATTCGTCTTTCAGCGGAAAGTCGAGCTTCTCCAACGTTTGGATGTAGCCCATCATTTTGATGACGTGAACTCCTACGGGAGATCCCTCACTCATCTTGCATTGAATCAAAGCTTTAGAGGTCTCGTACCTCTCTTGACGAGCTTGCCCTTCATAAATCTCCTAGAGATTTTGAATCATATCATAAGCTATCATGTCCTCATGTTGCTTCTGAAGGTCAGGGGTCATGGAGGCAAGCATAAGACAACCAACATCCAGCATGTTGTACATGTGTTTCTTAAACTTGTCTTCGTCAGCTCTGGAAGTAGTGGCAACTGGTTCATCAGGAACAAGTTCTTCAATGACATATTCCTTATTTTCCTGTTTGAGAACAATTCTCAAATTGCAGAACCAGTCAAGGAACTTTATGCCATTGAGCTTATCCTTCTCAAGGATAAATCGCAGAGATAGAGTATTATTTGCCATTAATTCTACAACAAAGAAAATATGCTATATAAGTTTTACTAAATTTTAAAATTTATAGATAAGGTCTTTACTATAAATTTACTCCCACTATTTTCTTCAAAATTAAAAACCCTCTAGTTTTAATTTCGGAAAAACATTTCGATAGTTTTTTTTTCTAGTGAGTGAGGATCCGTATTTCACCATTCCTAAATCAGCTTTGGCCAGTCTTTTAGGAAATGGTTATTTAGGTAAGTAACACATTACTAATTACATCACATCTAATTCCTCATCTTTAGGAAAACAACTCTTGTTCTTTAAATCATCTTATGATTAACCAAAACTTTCAACCACTAGGTTTTCTAATCCTGTTAGAACAACCCAGCTAAGTCAATACCAATAACTCAACGGGCGAATATCAATAGCTTATTCTTCGTGTTTAACTAAGATAGATAAATGTGACATTGCTTTGGAAAATCTCGCATTATATCGATCGAAGCTTTAACGAGGGTAAATATTGGATAGTCAAAACAAACTTAGAATTATAGTGAGGGATTTACTTAATTATCTCATCATTTTAACATTGATCCTATCAATAGAACTATGTTTAATCATGCTTACAAAACATCCATTGCATCACATACAAGGTAAATATAAGTGGTAAATAAATATGCAATGATTATAGCCCTTCTTAACCTAAGGTGAACCGTCCCAAGCCAATGGGAGGACCATTCTACTGAAGATAGAATCTGCTACTGAAATGCCCGGTCCACCAGGGAAGGCCCACCATACTGCTACCTTGGTCATTGCTTTATCTTCATAAGTATCTACAATTTTTAGAAACTCGTGTTACATGCGAAGGAGTGAGATGAGAAGTACTATAGAAGATAGAGAAAGACACGACACGCAGGTTGTATTTATAAAAACAAAAACTATAAAGGCTATGGGCTATAACCATGCAAAACAAACATCGTGCAATCTAACATGCATTTCAAACATCGCGTGAACAAAGTAACGACGTGTTTACGAAGTTTTAAACTGATTATCCCTAAGTTGCAGTTAATGGGCCAAAGAAGGATCAGGAGGTTTCATAAACCATTTGCGTTAACGAAAAATGCACCAGGTAAGTCAACATGAAAGAGAGGTGGTGCACTAGGCACACTTAAGTACCAGGTCTTTGATGATGCCAATCCTAGACATGCATTTTTCATAACGTCTAACCATAACTCTTATGGATTCACCGTGAAAGATAGTTTGATAACTTTTATCAAATTAGAAACCCTTTCAGAGATTTCATAAATCTATGAAACTACGAAAAACTACTTGTTCTCTATACTAACTATTAGTCTCAACATGTTAACATTTAACATTGAAGCAACCTAACATAGTTATGATTAACTCTTAATCATTCAGTGATAATCGAAATAAGACTTTATTAGGTGTGATACGATAAACGATAAATATCTAAATTGAATCAAACATCATGCATCTCATACATAAACATCACCCAAGAATTTAAGTCCGAATTCGTATGATACAAATGGCTCTGATACCACTATTGGGTCACGTCGGCACGCCCCGTGGCGCAACGGAAAAATTAATCCGACGTAATCCAGCCAGGATCCCTGTACAAGAACGAATCCGGGGTGAAAAGATGAAGATTTACCTTTTAAAACTCTAGAAATTAGAAAACCAACAGTATGTCGGAATAACCACGTCAAGTAAAACCGAAATCGTCACAGGTTCGCAACGACCTCTACGGAGTCCACCCGAACAAAACGAACAAAGTTTCCGCCTCCCTAACACTGAGGGATAAATTTCGACAGGTTTGAACACCTTCCAGGGAGATTTTGAAATCCCTCCAAGGATTCCTTAAGGAGTCTGAAATCGACCAAGGGTTCAACCGGGACTTGGATTTGAACTAGGGAATCGCCAGAAATTTTCCAGGGGGCAAGAGGAACACCAGAAAAATATCGAACATCTTCTCAGAAGAAATCTGGGACTTGTCGACAATTCTAGAGGGAATTCCCAGGGATATGTCGAAATTTTCAAGGAGGAATAGGGATGATTTGGTTGCTACACTCGTTGAATTCCCAGAGACTTAATTCTAGTTGAATTCCTTAAATCCAAGTTCAACCAAAATTCATAGAATCTAATTCTACTAGAAATTGGTTTATATTAAATATACGTTATATTTAATAATATTAAATGAAATATATATATTTAATTATGTAGAATCTTATGTAGAATCACATTCTATCTTTACTTGGATTTAAATATATTTAAATATATATTTTCAATTATGTAGAATCTAATTCTACATAAACTTCGAATTAAATAAACATTATACAAAATCCAAATATATATTTAAATTTCTAGAATCTTATTCTATAATATTTATGTCTCTAAATATTTTCCATGCTCTAAATAATATTTGATAAATATAATATTTATCCAATATTATTCCCATTTAAGGGAGTTGCCGATTTCCCCTATCCCATAGGGGATTTTTGGCAACCTCCCTAAAATAGGGAATATGTTTCCAATTTTTTTTTGTTCGTTTCATTCGAAGGGTGTGACCCTTGTAGGTTCATGCAACGTTAGCAGGAAAATTTAGAATTGTTCTAATTTTACAAACAATGAGTAGCATCTAGCAATACTTCATTGTTACCTAAGTTGCATGAAGTCATGGTTTGACTTTCCTAATTCATGAATAAACTTGCTTTATGTATTTTATCATTTTTTCCTTTATATCTTAGATGAACACAAGTCATGGGTTAGTCACACTTGCGTTGTCCATCTAGTGTATCTTGATGTCTTGAGTAGACTATTATAAATGAATCTCTATGATATCTCATATCATAATATTTGAGCATGGCCATGCATTTTCTAATCTCACTCAATCAAGTGGCTGAAGATATTTCTCCCATTATGTAGGAGGGACAAATCCTTTCTTAATCAACCATATTTCACTACATAGGTCATCACGTATCCAATCATCGGTCTTTATAATGTAGTCAGTTACGACACACGTTTGACTATGTCAAAATACGTATATCTTTATGTTAAAATCATGCTGATCTCATGTCTGAGGATCATACATATGTTTATCATGAGTAATGTTGTGACTGTCACATAATTACTCAAGAAACATGCTCATAGCGGGTCAATCCAGTATGTTGTTCTCTAACAAATACTTATGTGTTGATTTTGACATCTCTATGTCAATTACAACACTTGTTATCAATCAAACACATAATAGTCATTATATATTATCACTGTCCATACCCGTAATAATATTCGACTAAGGATTCTATTTAACAATAATCGTATTATTGTATGGACATTATTATCCAATGGTTAGTTTGATGCACAAAAACATACCAAATGATACTAACGGCAATTTCATTACTTGATAAATCTAGTAAAATAGTATGTCTATTCAATGATCATATGATTGGTCTTTAGGCATACTCCAACAGTTATCTACGTGCTGGAGGACATGTTGTGATGCTGTGTGATTTTCCAAGGTTCTTGGGAAAAACATCTGCCCTTGGTTGAGTTTGCCTATAATAACAGTTTTCAGGCAAGTATACAAATGGCTCCGTATGAGGCCTTGTATGGGAGGTAGTGTATGACGCCTCTCTGTTGGGTTGAGGCAGGGAAAAAGTTGCTTTCCTTGCCGGATATGCTTAAGGGAACAACTGAGAAGGTGAAGCTCGTATATGAGCGGTTGAAGGCTACATCGGATCATCAGAAGTCTTACAGAGATTTAAAGCGTAAGGAAATTGAGTTTGCGGTTGGAGATCGCGTGTTCCTTAAGGTATCACCCTGGAAGAAGGTGATGAGGTTCGGGCGTAAGGTGAAGCTCAGTCTGAGGTTTATTGGACATTATGAGGTTGTGGAGCGAGTTGGACCTGTAGCTTATCTGTTGAGGTTGCCTCCCGAGTTGGAAAGGATCCATGACATGTTTCATGTTTCATTGTTGAAGAGGTATAGATCGAATCCATCTCATGTGACGTCAGTTGAGGAAATTTAGTTGAATCCGGATTTATTCTATCATAAGGAACCGATGAGAATTCTAGATTCGAGTAGTAGAGTTCTTCGTGGCAAGACGATTGAGCTTGTGAAGATGTTGTGGTGACACCGAGGAGTTGAGGAGGCCACGTGGGAAATCAAAACGGACATGTTGAGTCAATTTCCACATCTTTTTCCTCTAGTCAAAAATTTCGAGGATGAAATTTCCTAAGTGGGGGAGAGTTGTAATTTCTCGGTTTTGGGCCTAGGTGTTATGAGAGACAGGTTGGGTCGGTGGAACCGATGTCGATTGTTCGAACCGTTAAAAGGTTGTTTAGGGAAATCAATCTTCGAGATGGGATAAAAATATGATCAAAATTCCTAAAACCCTCTAAAATTATATTTAAGAGGTTGATTAAATCAATTATGCAAAACAAGTTTTGGAAAACAAACATTTTGGGTAGTGACCAAAATGTAAAGTTTTAAAACTGTGGAAAATTGTGGTTTTCAAAAAGAGACAATATCTTAGAATCCTTAGGGAGCTTATTTGCAATTAAGCCTTTTCTCTAATTTGGCATGTGTTTTAAATGTTTTATTAAAAATTAAAAGCACTTTTAATTGATTTAATTTGAAAGATAGTTAATTAGTTAACAAGCAAATTGACGATCTTTTCAATTCTCTTTTTCACTTCAGCCAAACACTCTTCATTTTCTCTCAAATTCCATATTTTCTTCTTTCTCAAATTCTCTCTTGATTCTCAACTTTTCCTTGGTGATTTCTCCCACTTTCCTTCAAGTTCTTTCAATCAAATCTTGCCAAATTAGAAGAGAAGCAAGGATTGGAGGTAAATTTTGTGCCAACGCTCTAATCCGGGTTCTTTAATGAAATTCCAAAGTTATTTGGCCCTTTATTCATGTTTTTTATTGAGGTTTTTTTATTAGTATGATAAAATATTGAAATCTTAGTAGAAAAGTGATAGAAAATGTGATTTTTAGAGTTGTGATGATTTGGCTTGTTTGAGATGATTTCTAAATGAGTTTTGAAAGGATTTTACTGTTGAAATTGATTCTTAATCATAGTGGTCCCGAAATCCTTGAGATTATTGGTTTTTGAAATGATTTTGGTTTGGCTTTGGGGGGTGTAATCTGGAATCTGAGTTGTTTAAGGTATAAGGATGGTTTTAGGTTGGTTTTGGATATTGAATTATGCCTAAAATGTGTTGGATGTGTTGGGTAATGGCTGGGATAAGGTTAGAGATCAATCGATTTAGTTTTTGGTTGTTTCGGATGGGTGATTTTATGCTTTAGAGCAGGGCTGCGGGTTTTTTTGACAGCAGGTGTTTTGGATGCATTACAATGCATTGAACCTCTATTTTAATGTGTTGAAAACACGGGATAGTAAGCCGGAATCAAACGAAGTGATTTTGGAGGCTTTAGACGATCAATAGTTGCGTCGGCAAGTGTGGTTTCGCAAGTTGGTGAGTGGAACTTGGTTTTCCAAAATGGAAACATTTTAGAAAAGGTCTTGGGAACTTAGTAAGAGCTTGAACGCTTTACTAAGTTTGGAAGTAAGTAAAGTGAATTTCTCTCGCGGATTGTGCTAGTTGAGCCTTTTGATTGCTCTTAATTTTAAAAGTGTTTACCTACTATTTTAAAGCACGTTTTGAGTATATAAATTGTGCTTGATGATGCGATGTGGTTTAAGGATGCACTAGGTAAGTGATCCTTGTATGCATGTGTTTATGCATGAGTATTGAAGCATGGTTTAATGCTTGAGTTTATGGCTATCATGAATGCTCTGTAAAAACAGTGAGGTAGATATAAAATTTGGATTATATTGGCAAGTGATGTTGAATAAAATGTTTTGTAAATAAAATCCCTTATAGTTAGACGGCTATAGGATTAAGTGAACTATAAACAAGTCGCCTTGGATGTTGAGGGGTTGTGATTGTACCGAAAACTCCATCCAAGTACCCTAACGATTGATGATTGTTTAAGGTTGCAACGGTTGAGGGTAGCTCCTGGGTGCGAACCTTGTGTGTGTCCTATCTCTCATCAGTGGGTTATACATCTACCAGTGAGTGGTGTTGAGGGGTTATGATTGTACCAAATACTCTACCACGAGTGTCACATCGATGGAGGGTTGCTCCCGTGTGTGAGTCTTGAGATGCCGATATAGTGTATGAAAGGTGTGGGACAACCCTTGTTAATCCTTGTATCCGATGTGTTTTGAGAATGTTGTTTATCACTTACGAGCCAATATAATAGAATGAAATGTTATGGACAATGATGTGATGCATATAATGAAAATGCATGTTTTGATTTAAACTTAGCATAATGGATCTTATGCTTGGAAGGCTTGATAATTATGTAGCAATGATATATTTGCTGGAAAATTTCATGATTCATGTTGCATGATTTCTAATATGATGACTTTGATGATAAAGTGCATGGTTTGTCAAGGGAGGCGTGATGGTTTGAAAAAGAGTGAACATGGTTTTGTGCATTGATGATGTTTTTTGTTTTGAGCATTCCTCACTAAGCTTGTATGCTTATTCTCTCTTTGCTCACCAATTCAGACAACTAGGCTTTTGGAGGCAGCATCTACAAGGGATCCTTCCAAGAAACTCTTTAAAAGTATGTTGAGTTTTTGAACTAGAGTAACACAGGCAATGGGGGTGTCCAATGCTTTGAATGTTGTTGGTGTGGTATTTTCTGGTTTAGTGCAAGTTTATTATGCATATTTGGTTGTGTAGAAGGTATTTAAGTTTTGGTTTATGCATGGATTTAGAATTTGACCTTTTGGCACCTATTTCTCATAGGAAGCATGCCTTTAGTCTCTTCGATTTTGGTATTGATGCTATGATGATGCCTATGCCACGTACTATTGGTTGTTGATGTACATTTGAGTTGCAAACATGTTTGGGCGTATGTCGGGATAGTTCCGGATATTTTAAATCAAGTTAAATCAGCTTTTTAAAACATTGCAGGCCCGGGTGTTTCGAAACACCCTTGCCTGTTTCGAAACGGTGGCTTGAAATGGCCTTGGGGTTTTGAAATAGTGAGGCCTATTTCGAAACATTTTGCCTCTGTGAAACCTTGTTCCAAAACGAGTCTTAGATGGTTTGGAAACAAACCCGCATTTCGAAACAATCACCAATGCATCAAAATTCTAGTTCCGATACATGGATCACTGTTCTAAAACGTTTGGTAGTTATTTTAGTTTTTGGAATATTTTGAGTTTCTATTTTCTTACATTTTGGTCCCTGTTGATCATGTATGAAATTAAATTGTTCTTGTGGTTGTTTTGAGTTGAGATTTCACAGAGAATTATGCAATGAATTTAAATAAAGATTGGTAATTCGAATTTGGTGTTAATCCTTAGAATTGGCTAAGTTTACAAAATGGTCTCTAAAATGTATATTGGTTAGAATCAATGAGCGATTGTGATGTTGTTCTGTCTTCTGCGTGTGTGCACACATAGGAACCTTAGTTGCATCTAGACTAGATAAAAGAAAAAATAGGGTCTTTTATTAAGGTAAACCTTCCCGGTTGTGCCAGTCTCTTGATAGTTCAGTGGCCAGTGGACGAGACAGTCCAAGTTTGCCAGTATCTTCTTGTGTTTGGCAACATTCATGGTCTCGACTTCCTCAAAATATTCATCTCCTTCACTATGTAAAGAAAAGAGTGAGTTAACATAACCCTCGTCAAATTGGACACACTACCCTCGAATCATCAAAAATAGAGAGTCTTTGGTTAACTGCGTGTAAAACTCTTGCACAATGGTGGCGTAAACCTCCCCCTTCAGCTGGCAGAAAGAAACCCACTTGTGCATGTCAACGATGGCCATGAACTCCAGCAAGAATCCACCAGCGGTGTCCGGTTGAAAATCTAAGTTCTTATCATAAAGAAACGATCTTGAAGAGAAGTTTGCCTCGAACTTCGGATTTCATCATTGAAGAACCGCTTGAAAGGAGTAGATGGTGAAGCCAAGAAGATGAAATGTTAAGAGAAGAAAAAGAAAGGTGAAAGGTTCTTGAATCTTTGTAACGCCCTGATTTTGGGCCTAGATGTTTTAGACATCGGATCAATCCACTCGAGAACGGTTCGAATCACGTAAGGTGACTTTTGGAAATCAAGGATCGCGACAGGATAAAATTGTGGTAAAAATGGTTAAAATCCTACAAAAATATAATTAAGAGGTTGGTCAAATCAAATTTACAAAAAGGGATTTGGAAAATGGACATTTTGAGTAGTGACCAAATTGTAAAGTTTCAAAACTAGGAAAAATGTAATTTTAAAGGTGGAAGCCAAAACCTTAGGGGGCTTTAAGTCAATTTGACCTTTCTTCAAATATGACATGTGTTTTAAATGGATTTTAATTAAAATATGATATTAATTAATTAATTAATTGGTAATTAGTGGATTTTCATTTTATGTAACTACCAATTCCCTCTCATTTTAGCCAAATAAAATTTTCTCTCATCTTTTCTAGAATTTTCTCTCAAAAGTTCTCTTAACATTTTCTAAATCAATTTCAAGATATATTCCTTAATTCTTCAAGATTTTTGCAAGGAAAACTTGTCATCTATTGAAGAAAGCAAGGATTGGAGGTAAATCTCGTTCTTAACCTCTAATATAAGTTCTTTATTGAAATTCCCAAGATATTTGGCTTCTAATAACTATTTTTATTGAGTTTTTAATATAGTTTTGATTTGACATCAAAATCTTGTAAAAATATGAGTGAAATCTTGATTTTCGGACTTGATGAGTTGGGCACTATTTTGTGTTGATTCTAATTGATTTTTAAGTTGATTATTATGTTAAGATGATGTGTTATTAACATAGATCACGAAACCGTTGAGATCCTTGAGTTTCTTTGTAGTTTTAAGCGTGATTTTGTGGTGTAATGGTGGAATTATGATTGCTGGAGGTATAAGGATGAGTTTGGATGTTTAATGGATGTGTTTTGATGTTGCTAATGCTTTGGAAGTGTTGCATGATGGCTGGGCTTGGTTTAAGAGGCAATCGATTGGATTTTTGGTTGTGTTGGAAGGCAATTTTGGTGTAGTTTGAGTGGGCAACGAGTCTATGGATTGTTTTTGGTGTTAGAATGCATTTTAATGCATTTAGATATCTCTTTTGATGTTGTGAAAACAGGGGATTTTGATCCGAAAGCACACGAGGTGATTTTGGAAGCTCCGAAGGTGTAATTTCCCTGCCGGCAAACGAGGCTTCGCGTACCGGTGAGTGGAAATGCAATTTCATACTTTGTAACGCTTTGGCGTACACTTGGTAGCTTAGTGTAAGCTTGATACGCTTAACTAAGCTCAAGTGTAAGTGTTTTGGTAATCCCTCTCTTGGAAATGTGTTATGTTTGGTGTAAATTCATTTGATGTAAGAGTGGTTTGTTTACTATTTTTAAGCATGTTTAAGCATGGTTTAATGCTGGATTTTTAATGTCATTATGTTACGGATGCACTAATTAAGTGATCCTTGGTTTTCATATGAAAATGCATATAATTTTAAGCATGTGTGCTTGTGGAAATGACATTGTGGTTATGCTTGAAAATCAATGAATTAATGTGGAAAAATGATTATATTGGCAAGTGATGAAATGGTTTTTGGTTACTTTAATTTGAAATAGTTAGCCGGCTATAGGATTGGGTGCACCGTGAATAAAGTCACCTTGGATGTTGAGGGGTTGTGATTGTGCGGTAATATCCATCAAAGTACCCTAACGGTTGAGGTTAAGATCACAACGGTGAATGGTTAGTCTCGTGTGTGAGTCTTGTGTATGTGTCCCATACTCTCGTTAGTGGAATCATACAACTACCGATGAGTGATGTTGAGGGGTTATGATTGTGCCATTAGTCTCGATCACGGGTGTTGAGGGGTTGTGATTGTTCCATATGTCTCCACCTTGTGTAGTCCGGTAGTTTGTATGAAGCGTGAGGGACAACACTTGTAATCCGCGTATCCGATGGTGTCTCGTGTTGAAATGATTTGTGGACTATCACTTGAAAGCCAATATAATGTAAATGAACCAAGTGAAGCGTGAGATGCTTCTGAATGATGCAAGGGTGTATGAGATATATGTGTATGATGCAAGAATGCATGTGATGCTTGATAAAGCATGAGAAAATGTCTATTTGCTGTTGTATATTGATGCATATGTGCATGAGGATTTAAAAGTGCATTGGAGTGTTGAGAAGACATGTTTTATAAATAGCTTGTGTTGTAAAGTAATGTTTTTGCAAAACATGAGTTATGCATTGATGAATGTTGTTTAACAATCCTCACTAAACTTTAAGCTTACGCTTGTTTGTTTCATCAATGAAGAAAATTGAACATTTGGAGGCAGCTCAAGAGCAAGAGGAATCCATGATTTTGCTAAAGGAATGTATATGGTTCACCCTTAGTGTAATAAGAGGCAATGGGTGGGAGCCAATACTTTGGAATGCTTGAGAATGTTTCTTGTACTTTGAGCATGTTGGGTTGCTTATACTTTGGTTGTAAATGGCCTTTAGAGTGTGGATTTTGGTTTATTTGGAGTTTTGAATTGTTTTGGTTTTGGATAACTAGGGAGCATGCCTTTAGTGCCTTTGCTTATGTGTTGCTTGCTATGTTTAGGCTATAGCTTCAGTATGATGTTTGTTGATATGTATCCTTGATGAGTGCTTGTTGTGGCATGTCCCGGGGTTGATTCGAGTGCCAAAAAGTGTGAAAATCAGCATTTTCTACTGTCACAGTGCAGGGTGTATCGAAACACCCTTAACTGTTTCGAAACAGAGCACTGTAATGGCCATAGCGTTTCAGAACAGCTGAAGGTGTTTCGGAATAGCTTGGCCACTAGAGAGGTCTATTTCGGTACTGGTCTCGGAACACACCCAAGTACCGAAAAGGTCAACACCGTTTTGATACGAGCGTTTCGGTACAAGGGTTTGGAGTTCTGAAACGGATGACCGTTGGATGATGATTTTGAATTGTTTTAAGTTTCTATGTTTTACGTTTTAGTCTTAAATGGTGTGGATGCAATTGCTTGATCTTAGAATATCCTTTTTAGTTGAGATTTGGCAGAGAGGTATGAAATATGATTAATTATTAATTGGTAATCTTAAGTTCAGCCAAGTCCTTATATTTTCTAAAAGTGTAATTCACGCAATTGAGTCTCTAAATGTTTTCCGAACGCTGTGTCCTTCTCTTATATGATTCTTGAGTAATCACATAGGCTTAAGGTGCATCTAGAAAAGATATAAAGAAAAAAAGGGTCGTTAATCAAGGATGACTTTCGGGTTGACTTTGGTTTTCCACGTGTTACCTTCGTAGTTCAGGTCAAACGTCTAGGCCGGGCTAAGGGGGTTACATTTGTTGGTTTCAGAGCGTGGTTTCGAAAGAATTGGGAATGTTGGTATGTATCGTTGATGTTTGTTTAAGTATGGTGTTTGAAAAGCATGTTAATATTTGAATTTTTGAACTTATGCCATGTTGATTGAAGTGAATTACATGTGAGGTGAACATGATGGTATGATGATAATGTTATGTGAATATGCGCTGATTTGGATTCATGGAAAGTGTGTGAGCATGATGTTCATGTATGCTATTCTTTGTGGGGAAATTAGGTGCCCATTGCCTTATTACACTAACCAAATGTTTTGTAAACTTGGATTCTTGCTTGCAGTTGGCCTAAATTGTTTGATTTGTTTTCGTTGTTGTGTTTGTTTAAAATAGCACATGGGACCTAGAAGGAAATTGAGGTCCAATTCGATAGTGCCTGCAGCCGAGCAGGAAAACCAGGCTGAGCAGGGGGCTGATGTCCCTCCTGGTGGAGATCTACCTCCTCCGCCAACATCTATAGGAAGGGATGAGGTGCAACAAGGAGAGGATGGTCCTGGATTGGGTAATTTGGTGCCACTACTTGAGGCGATTACTGGAGCGTTTCAGGCTGTTGTTGCGGGAGAGCAAGTTCAGACCCCTGCAGCTGGGCAGGTTGGTCTACCTTTGGAGGGGTTGAGGAGCTTGGGAGCGGTAGAGTTCTATGGTATGGCACCTGAGGCGTTTGAGGCCTGGTTGGCCAGTACGATCCGCATAATAGATCAAATGGGTTGTAGTGATGATAGCAAGCCTTGATGTGTAGTTTCCTTGGTGCAAGGTGATGCTTACAGCTGGTGGATGTCTACCACAACTGGTACGGAACCCAATGAATTTGATTGGGAGTTCTTCAGGGGTGCCTTCTAGAGAATGTATCTATGTGTAAGGTACTTGGATGAGAAGAAACGAGAGTTTATGTCTCTCGTTCAGGGTAACCTATCGGTGTCTGAGTACGAGGTACAATTTGTACGCTTGAGTCAGTATGCTCCTGAGCTGGTACCTAGTGAGAGGCATCGCTGTGATCGCTTCCGGTATGGACTGGTGCAAGATGTTAAGACGTACATGCTAGCTGCAGACTACACAAATTTTGGTGTGCTTGTGTGTCGGGCAAAGGACATCGAGCAAAACCTGGGATTGTTTTCTAGAGGTGTTGGTTCTAGCTCTGAAAAGAGGGCTGCTGAGTATAGTTCCGGTGGTGGATGGAACAAGAAAGGCCATGACATGAGGCATCAGCTTGAGGGAAGGTGTGGTGTTCGGGGTCGAGGTGGGCAGGCTCAGGGAGGTCGTATGAGGTCTGAGCGGCATACATGCTGAACTTCTGGTTCGAGGGACCATTTGAGGCGAGACTGTCCTCGAGCAGATAGAGAGGTTCAGGCTCCTGTTGCAGTGACAGGGAACTCATGCTGAAATTGTGGTTTACCAGATCACATGAGGAGGGAGTGTCCTTTGTTGGCCGGTGGTGGCCAAGGACGTGCTCCTGTGGTGGCTACACCTCAGAGAGGCTGTGGGCACGGTCGTGTGAACTTTTAGAGGATGGATGAGAAGCATCGAGGTATTGCTCACGTTGTAGCCATTATACCTGAGGGAGGTGGACCAGCGAGGGTGTATGCTCAGCGCGAGGAGTGCAACGATACCAATGTGATCGCATGTACATTTGCTCTCAAGTCTTTATCTTTGTTGGCTTTGATTGATTCTAGTTCCACACATTCTTATATCTTGAGTGAGCATGCATATCTTGAGTGAGCATGCACATTTTCTTGATATACCTGTTGAGATGCTTGGAGTAGGAATGCAAGTGACTAGTTTTTCGGTGAGACTGTAGTCACTCGGAAGTTGTAGAGGAGGTGTCCTATGTCTGTGCAAGGTCATGTTTTCCTTGTGGATTTGATGGAATTGCCTTTCTACGGATTTGATGTAATCCTTGGCAATGAGTGGTTGACAGAGTAGAGAGTCGTGGTTCACATTGATGTTAAGCTAGTCACCTTAAAGTTGGCTGACGACTATTAGGTTGTTGTAGTAGGCGAGAATGTGAAATTCTTGTCCAATGTGATTTCGGCGTTGGAAGCAAACCGTATGATGAGGTTGGGGTGTGAGGTTTACCTTGCTTATGTGATGAATCCTGGAACTAAGGATGTGCGTGTGCAGGACATCCGAACGGTTTGCGATTTTTCGGGTGTCTTTCCGGAAGAATTGCTTGGATTGCCACCAAATAGGGAGGTTGAATTTTGTATAGAGTTGTACTAGAATACAACTCTGATTTCCATTGCTCCTTATCGCATGGCACCCAAAGAGTTAAAGGAGTTGAAAATGCAATTGCAAGAGTTGTTTGATCGAGATTTCATCCGGCCTAGTGTGTCGCCCTGGGGTGCACCGGTTCTATTTGTAAAGAAGAAAGATGGGACGATGAGAATGTGTATAGATTATCGACAACTGAACAAGTTGACGATCAAGAACAAGTATCCCTTGCCTGGAATTGATGATCTCTTTGATCAATTCCGGGGAGCCTCAGTGTTTTTGAAGATAGACTTGAGATCGAGGTACTATCAGCTGAAGGTGAAGGATGTGGACGTACCTAAAACTGCTTTTCGGACGAGGTACGGGCATTATGAGTTTTTTGTGATGCTGTTTGGTTTGACAATGCGTCTGCTGCTTTCATGGACATGATGAATCCTGTATTCCATGAATTCTTGGATCAGTTTGTGGTGGTGTTCATCGATGATATCCTTGTGTATTTGCGTACCGAGGAGGATCATGATAAGCACTTGAGAATTGTTTTGGAAGCGGTGTTGGAGAATCAATTATATGCCAAACTGAGCAAGTGTGAGTTTTGGCTTAGGGAAGTGGTCTTCCTTGGGCATGTTGTGTCGGCTGAGGGTATTCGCGTTGATCCGCAAAAAGTAGAGGCTGTGATGAGTTGGAAAGTGCCTAAGTCTGTGATTGAGGTTCGCAGTTTCCTTGGGTTGGTTGGGTATTACCACATGTTTGTTGAGGGTTTTTCAAAGATAGCAACACATTTGACCAAGTTGTTGCAAAAGAATGTTCGCTTTGAGTGGACGAAGGTGAGGCAACAAGCTTTTGAGAAGCTGAAGGAAGCGTTGACTCAAGCTCCTGTTTTGATTCAACTTGAGTCTGGTAAGGAGTTTGTGGTCTACAGTGATGCGTCCATTGTTTGTTTGGGCTGCGTGTTGATGCAGGAGGGTAAGGTGGTGGCCTATGCATCTAGGCAGTTGAAGGTGCATGAGCGCAACTACCCTACTCATGATCTTGAGCTTGCAGCTGTGGTATTTGCCTTGAAGATTTGGAGGCATTACCTGTATGGTGAGAAATGTGTCGTGTTCACGGATCATAAGAGCTTGAAATACCTTATGTCTTAGAAGGATTTGAATCTTAGGCAACGAAGTTGGGTGGAGTTGCTTAAGGATTATGATCTGTAGATTGGGTACCACCCGGGTGAGGCCAATGTTGCGGTTGATGCTTTGAGCCGGAAGGTGGCTGTTGAGTTGAGAGCGATGTTTGCTCGTTTGAGCATATCACATGAAGGTGGTCTTGTGGCGGAGTTAAAAGTGAAACCATCTTTGTTACAGTTGATTAAAGAGAAGAAGTTGCTTGATGATTCTCTTGTTTTGCATGTTCAAGACATTACGGAAGATAGACCTTCGGATTTTAGCTTTAGTGATGATGGTGTTCTGTGTTTTGCGAGTCGAATAGTGGTGCCAAATGATGCTGAGTTAAGGTGCACTATTCTGACTGAAGCTCATTGTAGTCCTTTTGCAATGCACCAGGGTAGTACAAAGATGTATCGTGACATAAAGGATGAGTACTACTAGGTGGGTTGAAAAAGGATGTTGCGGAGTTCGTTAGTAAGTGTATGGTGTGTCAGCGAGTGAAAGCTAAGCATTAGGTTCCTTCTGGATTGTTGCAGCCTTTGGGAATTCCAGAATGGAAATGGGAGATAATCACAATGGATTTTGTGTCTAGTTTGCCTTTGTCACCGACAAAAAAGAATTCAGTTTGGGTCGTTGTGGATCGGCTTACGAAGTGTGCACATTTTCTGCCTGTGCATACTACGTATACCTTGGATAAGTTGGCTGAGCTGTACATAGCTGAGATTGTGCGGTTGCACGGTTGGCCAAAGTCCATTGTGTCGGATAGAGATCCGAGGTTTACATCGCGATTTTGGGAATGTTTGCATCAAGCTTTGGGTACACGGTTGAATTTCAGCACTTCTTATCATCCGCAGACGGATGGACAGTCAGAACGTGTGATTCAGGTGCTTGAGGACATGTTGAGATGTTGTGTGATAGATTTTCAGGGTTCTTGGGAGAAACACTTGCCGTTGGTTGAGTTTGCGTATAACAATAGTTATCAGGCAAGTATCCAAATGGCTCCATACGAGGATTTGTATTGTAGGAGATGTAGAACACCTCTTCGTTGGGCAGAAGATGGACAAAAGTTGATTTCAATGTCAGCTATGCTTAAGGGAACCACCGAGAAGGTGAAGCTCATTTGTGAGCTGTTAAAAGCGGCATCGAATAGGAAAAAGTCTTACGCGGACTTGAAGCGTAAGGAAATTGAGTTCGCGGTTGGCGAACGTGTGTTCTTGAAAGTTTCACCTTGGAAGAAAGTGATGAGATTTGGGCGTAATGGTAAACATAGCCCAAGGTTTATTGGACGTTACGAGATTGTGGAGCGTATTGGTCCTGTGGCATATCGGTTGAGATTGCCTGTAGAGTTGGAGAAGATACATGATGTGTTTCATGTCTCCATGTTACGGAAATATAGATCAGATCCTTCGCATGTAATGCATGTTGAGGAGATAGATTTGAATCCGAATCTTTCGTATGATGTGGAATCGGTGAGGGTTCTGGACGTGAGTAGTAAAGTTCTTCGTGGCTAGACGATAGAGCTTGTGAAGGTGTTGTGGCGACACCGAGGAGTTGCGGAAGCCACGTGTGAAAGCAAGGCGGACATGCTGAGGCAGTTTCCGCGTCTCTTTCCATCAAGTAAGAATTTCAAGGACAAAATTTCCTATGTAGGGGAGCATTGTAACGCCCTGGTTTTTGGCCTAGATATTTTAGACATCGGATCGGACCGATGGAGAACGGTTCGAATCGCGTAAGGTGACTTTTGGAAATAAAGGATCGGGATACGATAAAATTGTGATAAAAATGGTTAAAATCCCTTAAAAATATAATTAAGAGGTTGGTCAAATCAATTTTACAAAAAGGGATTTGGAAAATGGGCATTTTGAGTAGTGACAAAATTGTAAAGTTTCAAAACTAGGGAAAATGTGATTTTAAAGGTGGAAGCCAAAATCTTAGAATCTTTAGGGGGCTTTTAGTCAATTTGACCTTTCTTCAAATATGACATGTGTTTTAAATGGATTTTAATTAAAGGATTTTAATTAAAATATGATATTAATTAATTGGTAGTTAGTGGATTTTCATTTTACGTAACTACCAATTCCCTCTCATTTTAGCCAAACACCATTTCCTCTCATCTTTTTCCAGAATTTTTTCTCTCAAAAATTCTCTCAACATTTTCTAATTCAATTTCAAGAGATCTTCCTTAATTCTTCAAGATTTTTGCAAGGAAAACTTGTCATCTATTGAAGGAAGCAAGGATTGGAGGTAAATCTCATTCTTAACCTCTAATCAAAGTTCTTTATTGAAATTCCCAAGATATTTGGCTTCCAATAACTATTTTTATTGAGTTTTTAATATAGTTTTGATTTGAGATCAAAATCTTGTAAAAATGTGAGTGAAATCTTGATTTTCGGACTTGATGAGTAGGTCATTGTTTTGTGTTGATTCTAATTGATTTTTAAGTTGATTATTATTCTTAATAGATGTGTTTTGATGTTGTTAATGCGTTGGAAGTGTTGCATGATGGCTGGGCCTGGTTTAGGAGGCAATCGATTGAGTTTTCAGTTGTGTTGGAAGGGTATTTTAGTATATTTTGAGTGGGCAACGAGTCTATGGATTGTTGCTGGTGTTAGAATGCATTTTTATGCATTTAGATCTCTCTTTTGATGTTGTGAAATAGGGTATCTTGATCCAGAAGCTCACGAGGAGATTTTGGAGGCTCCGGAGGTGTAATTTCCGTGTCGGCGAACGAGGCTTCGCGTACCGGTGAGTGGAAATGCAATTTCCTGCTTTGTAACGCTTTGGCGTACTCTTGGGAGCTTAGTGTAAGCTTCATACGCTTAACTAAGCTCAAGTGTAAGTGTTTCGGTAATCCCTCTCTTGGAAATGTGTTAAGTTTGCTGTAAATGCATTTGATGTAAGAGTGGTTTGTTTACTGTTTTTAAGCATGTTTAAGCATGGTTTAATGCAGGATTTTTAATGTCATTATGTTAAGAATGCACTAGGTAAGTGATCCTTGGTTTTCGTATGAAAATGCATATGATGTTAAGCATGTGTGCTTGTGGAAATGACATTGTGGTTATGCTTGAAAACCAGTGATTTAAAGTGGAAAAATGATTATATTGGCAAGTGATGAAATGGTTTTTGGTTACTTTAATCGGATATAGTTAGCCGGCTATAGGATTGGGTGCACCGTGAATAATGTCGCCTTGGATGTTGAGGGGTTGTGATTGTGTCGTTATCTCCATCCAAGTACCCTAACGATTGAGGTTAAGATCACAACGGTGAATGGTTAGTCCCGTGTGTGAGTCTTGTGTATGTGTCCCATACTCTCATTAGTGGAATTATACAATTACCGATGCGTGATGTTGAGGGGTTATGATTGTGCCATTAGTCTCCATCACGGGTGTTAAGGGATTGTGATTGTGTCATATGTCTCCACCTTGTGTACTCAGGTAGTTTGTATGAAGCGTAAGGGAAGAACGCTTGTAATCCGCGTATAAGATGGTGTCTTGCATTGAAATGATTTGTGGACTATCACTTGAAAGCCAATATAATGTAAATGAACCAAGTGAAGCATGAGATTCTTGTGATTGATGCAAGGGTGCATGAGATATATGTGTATGATGTAAGAATGCATGTGATGCTTGATAAAGCATGAGCAAATTTCTATTTGTTGTTGTAAATTGATGCATATGTGCATGAGGATTTAAAAGTGCATTGAAGTCTTGAGAAGACATGTTTTATAAATAGCTTGTGTTGTAAAGTAATGTTTTATAAAAACATGAGTTATGCATTGATGAATGTTGTTTAGCAATCCTCACTAAGCTTTAAGCTTACTCTCGTTTGTTTCATTAATGCAGAAAATTGAACATTTGGAGGCAGCTCAAGAGCAAGAGGAATCCAAGATTTTGCTAAAGGAATGTATGTGGTTCACCCTTAGTGTAATAAGAGGCAATGGGTGGGAGCTTATACTTTTGGAAT
This sequence comes from Hibiscus tridactylites, assembly GCA_958450335.1. Taxonomy (NCBI): domain Eukaryota; kingdom Viridiplantae; phylum Streptophyta; class Magnoliopsida; order Malvales; family Malvaceae; genus Hibiscus; species Hibiscus tridactylites. The sequence continues at coordinate 30,153,589 of OY288285.1, forward strand.
GCTTGAGAATGTTTCTTGTTCTTTGAGCATGTTGGGTTGCTTATACTTTGCTTGTAAATGGCCTTTGGAGTGTGGATTTTGTTTTATTTGGAGTTTTGACTTGTTTTGGTTTTGGCAAATTAGGGAGCATACCTTTAGTGTCTTTGCTTATGTGTTGGTTTCTATGTTTAAGCTATAACTTCGATATGATATTTGTTGATATGTATCCTTGATGTATGCATGTTGTGGCATGTCCCGGGGTTGATTCGAGTGCGAAAAAGTGTGAAAAACCAGCATTTTCTGCTGTCACAGTGCATGGTGTATCGAAACACCCTTAATTGTTTCTAAACGGAGGCATGTAATGGCCATAGCGTTTCAGAACAGCTGAAGGTGTTTCGGAACAGTTTGGCCACTGAAGAGGCCTGTTTCGGTACTTGTCTCGGAACACACCCGAGTACCAAAACGGTCAACACCGTTTCGATACGGACGTTTGGTACAAGGGTTTGGAGTTTCGAAACGGATGACTATTGGATGATGATTTTGAATTGTTTTAAGTTTCCATGTTTTATGTTTTAGTCCTAAATGTTGTGGATGCAATTGCTCGATCTTTTCATGTCCTTTTTAGTTAAGATTTGGCAGAGATGTATGAAATATGATTTATTGCATATTGGTAATCTTATGTTCAGCCAAGTCCTTATATTTTCTAAAAATTACATTTTGGTCCATAAAAGTGTAATTCACGCAATTGAGTTCCTAAATGTTTTCCGAACGTTATGTCCTTCTCTCATATGATTCTTGAGTAATCACATAGGCTTAAGGTGCATCTAGAAAAGATAAAAAGAAAAAAGGGTCGTTAATCAAGGTTGACTTTTGGGTTGACTTTGGTTTTCCTCGTGTTACCTTCGTAGTTCGGGTCAAACGTCTAGGTCGGGCTAAGGGGGTTACAATCTTGCTTGAAGAAAGATGGAAAGTGAGGAAAATATTAGAGAAATCGGTTTTATGGTAAGGGAGAGTAAAAGGTTGAATATTTAATAAGGTTTGAAAGAGGGTAGCCGCAAAATAGGAGCAGACAATGATGAGATGTAGAGAGTTTTATTTGGGAAGAGTTTAATTTTGAATGAAAAGTGATAAGTGGTAAGGATATGGAAAAGATTTGAAGTGATAGGGTGTTCACGATAAAATTAATTATCATAAAAAAGGGCGGCTAAAGATAATTCTCCCAAAATATTTTTTCATCTTAATCTGGCTAGGGTTTCTTTTTCTTCCTTTACACGAAAAGCCTGCGCATGTCCTTGGCATAGGACATGACATAGTCTCCAGCAAGCATGTTGGCTTCTAGTCCGTCTTGCAATATTCTTGGTATCAATTCATGTCAAAATTTCTGCACCCACTCAATGAAAAATTGTGTAGCGCAGCGAGGGAATAAAAATTAAAAATCAATAAAAAGAGAAAAACAAAAATCTAATTACTAAAAGAAAATAAAAACAACTATTCTAATATTCACAAAGACTTTCAAACCCGCGGGCGTTTCATTCTAACTCTGCCAAGAGGATAACCTCATTGGCATTGTTTTGCTTACCGTCCAAGTAATGCTTTAGACGTTAGCCATTCAATTTAAAAATTTCTCCCATTCTTAAGTTCTTAATGTCCACGACCCCATGAAGATATGGCTTCAAAACTTTGTAAGAACCCATCCACCTCGATTTGAGCTTTCTTGGAAAAAGTTTAAGTTGTGAGTTAAATAATAGAACATGCTAACCTATTTCAAACTGCCTTGGCATGATCTAACTATCATGCCAACGTTTTTGCCTTCTTCTTGTATATCCTAGCATTCTTATAAGCATGCTTCCTAAATTCCTCCAACTCATTGAGGTCGAGCAACCTCTTTTCTCCAGCAAATCTCCATGCCATGTTTTAAATGGTTTGCAAATCTCCAGCAAACCTCTTTCCTCCAACTCATGGTTTGCAAAAGAATAGTCTAAATGGTTAAGTGCCCAAAGATGTTTTAAATGTAGTTCTGTAAGCCCACAAGGACTCGTCTAGCCTCAATGACCAGACTTTCCTTGTTGAATTTACAGTCTTCTCTTAAATGTTCTTAATCTCCTTGTTTGATATCTCGGCTTGTCCATTTGTTTGTGGATGATAAGCTGTGGCAATTCGTTGTTGAATTCCAAACCTGCACAAAGCTTTAGAGATTAAATTGCATTTAAAATGAGTACCCTCATCATGAATGATCATTCCATGGGCACTAAATCAAGTAAAAATATGCTTGTGCAAAAACTTGGCAACAACCTTGGCATCATTTGTTGGCAGGGCAAAAACCTCTACCCACTTTGATACATAGTTAACCGCCACAAGAATATACACATTGCCAAATGATGGGGGAAAAGGGCCTATAAAGTCTATCTCTCATACATGCCTTGGCATACTCGTTTTCAACACAACCATAATCGTTTTAAAAAACATCATCATAAAAAATAAAGATAAACAACTTGTGCCAAGGGAATAGGCGGAGGGGTCTCTTGATGCAGCCCTCCATGCCAGGCTCTCGGCCAAGAGGTTGAACAACCCTTCGTCGAAGAAGCCGGTCGTCACTTGTTGATCACTCCAACGCCATACTCCGATCACTCTAGGTCTTCACCCGATGACTCTCCTCATCTCTCTATGTCTCGTTGTTCTCAAATGCTTGATCTTTTGGTTATTATATAGGTGTGAGTGGGAAAGGATGATATAATATTTTCATTTGAATTTGAAATGATCAAGGGATAAGAGATAGAGCTCTATCTGATCATTTTGACATCTTATCAGCTCGGTGTGATAGCTTATTAGGCTAGGGCTGAAGTCATCATGCCGATGTCGCCTTAGCATCCAAGCTTGGCACAATATCTCGAACTTCACTTGCCACCACCTTATCCTCTATTTTTTTTGAAGTTGATCCAATTGTGATCTTTTAGGAGCATGATCATTTCCTGTTTTTTTCGGGGGTTCGTCATCTCTTAGAATGGCATCAAATGCATCTTTCTGCCAACAAGCGCTTGGCACACCACTGGTCCATCTGTGCCCACAGCTCTTGGAATTCCTAATCGCGTTCCTAATTGTGTTGCTTTCCTACATCCATCCCTCTGCGAAATCCTATGCCAAACCTGCAAAATAGCCACCAAAACAACACTTCATTATGGCATAGGTAGAATACTAACCACTAGAGCAGCAAACATTTACATGTACTATGACTTATTGGGCAGCAACCATTTCATTTAAAACACACCAATTTGGGCAGCAAACTACATATACATTTCATACCAAATTGGACAGCAAGCAACGTATACAATTCAAACCAATTTGGGCAGCAAGCACGTGTACAATATAAGCTAAAATGGACAACAAACAACATGTAATCTCATTTTCATCTTGGCAGCAACATTTCATAGTTTCACATCACAACATAGTTCATTTTAAATCTCAACCAAGAACACATATTCATTCCATATCATGAGGGCTAATACCCAACTTGTTCATTTAAACATATATCATTGTTCTAATAATGTTTTGCCTTAGATGATTAATGAATTAGGTAATCAAGTCTTCATGTAACATGTAACATTAGATACTCAAAGTATCCACTTCTCATTTCAACTTATAACAGAGGATGCATAGGCATCAATGGTGACTTACCACCATTCAATTATCAAGGTGACTAACCACCTTATCAGGTTTATAGGTGACTAACCACCATCATGTAACAAAGATCAGAGGAGCTCAATGACTCTAAGGCATGCCCTTCTACCTATAGACACTAATCAAACCAAGGACTTTACTTATCTTCTTTATTAACAATAGCATTTTACTTGTTTATCAAACACATATCACAAAGTCATGTACACATTCAATCATGTTTACATTGTGCACATTCAAGCCATGCTCAATCAAATTTCCAGCAAGAATTTAGCATCATTTCAATCATATAACCATCTTCAAACAGTAGCTAAATCATCCATTAATTCAATTCATGTGGCTCAAACAACTCATGTCACAAAGCAACCCATATAGACATCAACTAGCATATCTAGATAGCATCATATACGGAGTTCATAGTTCATTCCTTTAGTCCTTCTTCCTTAGCATTTAAATTTACCAATCCATTATTATGTTCATTACATGCTTCATTTTAAATCATCCAAGAAACATAAACACATTGGTTGAGACACTAATCTCAACCCTAAACTAGCTACACTCACAAATACTTCCAAGCTTAGTTGTTATCCTTGATGATGATTCCTTTCCCCCTTCTCTTTGCTTGATCACTCCTTGAATCTTCTTGAAATTATTCACCAATGTGATCTTAAAACATAAAATATCATATAAAATATCCATTAGTAATTAATTCAAACATATAAATTAATTTACTTAAGCATAATCACCTAGACAAGTGAATCTGCCCCCTAAACTTGCAGTTTGAGTAACCTCTACTAAACTGGCCATATCTTTTTACTCACAACTCCAAATAAGGAGTTATTTACCATTTTACGAAGCTTATAAACACACCTTTACAACCATGTATGGCACATAATTTTATCATTTCCCTATCAAAATAGTTTATTATTTGAACATAGGGAATTTTCAGAAACCTAATCTGCCTATGCTTAATTTGTGACTTTAGTGCATTTATAACCTATGTTTCACTACACCGTTAATCTTGAACTTTTAACCACATTTACCTACATGTATTAACATAATAATTATGTTCCAAAAACCACAAAAAAAGGGAATGTAAGTCCTCAAATTATCAATCCTTACAAACTAGTCCATTTTGATCCTCTATGTGTTCTAATGATATTTAAACTACAATTGTTATATAATTCAAGCTAGACCATTTATTTTTATTCCTAAAATACCTCCCCTGTTTCTAACAAATTTTCCAAAATTTATTGGCATTAACTAAACCCCTAAACATTTTCAAAATTATAATTTAACCTAAGCAGTTTCCAGATTCATTCAATTCTGAGCAGTCTTTTTGTAATTCAATTTCGAGCCACTTCCTATGTCGTTTTCATGCCCAATAGGACATTTTATTATAGTACTCCTTCATCTCTACAACTTTTATTGACAAATGTATTCCTAATTTGAATCTTAACCCATTCGAAATTCAAGTTCAAAACAGGGCAATGCATGAACCCTAATCTGGGCAGATTTCAATCTAAGTTCATGTTCATATTAAATTTTCCAGAAATTTAGCTATTCTAACATGAACCCAGCTACCTATCATCAATATAAAACATCTAGCAACACATTTCCAGCAGCAATTCACAACCAAATCAACAATACAACCCTAAAACTCAAAATAGAATCGGTTAAACACAAAGTTACTTACTTGTACACTAGATGAACATGCATGCAATTTTTCCAGCACCTATCTTAACTTCACAGCTCCCTCTCTCACTCTATACCCAGTTTCAGTTGTTAGAATGAATGAAGAAGATGGATGCATGTGAGAAGGAAGTGGTTTACACTTGTTTACTTCTTAATTCTAATGCTGGCCGATTATGGTCCTTGCAAGGACACATGGATGCCTTTATTACCATGTTTTCCCACTATGTTAATTATATTTATTTTATACTATCATATTAGTTATCAGCCATGTATATTAGTATATAATTTAATCTAATATTAATCTATTATAATTTTAAAGTATACATGTATATACTTTAATTCCCACTAACATATCTTTATAATTCATATTATAAAGATACATGTATCACATGTTAAATTCTATTACTTATAAGTTTATATATGATCGTACATATTGTTTTAATCCCATTGTAATTTAATAGGACATAGCTTATGTGGTTTCATTTCAATCTTAATTAAATTATATGATGTTTACATTTTCTTTATTATTTTTCTACTGTTCCAACTAGGGTGATTTTAGGGTGTTACAAAGGTAGATACCCTCTCCTTGCTTTACATTCCTTCTTAATATCTTCAACAATAATCGTCCACCCAATAGCATCAATAACGTAAAAATTACACAATACATATATGATCTGTTTTACTAAATTTCATTAATTAACTTAATACGACTTTATTGCGTAAGGTATTCAGTACACTATACTAACGATTGAATTAACCCAACATCCTGGTTGTAACGTATCAACATCACTTACAGTCATATACATGTGGCCAAAATGAATGAGGATTTTGTTACACACATAAAAATACTTAAATGTTATATTCCACCAAACTATATTTCAGCATTATAATGCATTGCTTAACTTTTGGGCACATGCGTAATCTATATATAGTCACACGTGCCTCTAGCTGACGCCCCAACTCCATCGTGTATTTCAACATAGCTCAGTACTTGCAACGTTTAAACATTTCATGTGAAATGCTAAATTATATTCAAGAATTAAAATATTTAATATCTTTTTAACTAATACACCATCTACTAATTTATATAAAAATTGAAACATACGTAATTAAACCAACCCATAGCATCAGAAATTACAAATGATTTACGTTCTAAACGAACGTCAACTCACTCATCCATCTATATCACGTTCTACTAAAATGGAAAAGGCCATTCACACATAATAAATGAGTTCACATTACAACAACTCAACTTATATCTGACATTACATAAAATAAAGAAGCTCAACATGGCACTTCTTTCATCATGTGAGTTAATTCATGTTTCGAGTTTTCATTCCTACTCGTTTCCCTTTGCCACAAACCTTTGACATTGCTTTCTACAAGTTAACATAAAGTTTGCTAACAATAAAAACTCATACATTAAATTACTGAAACATTGATAAAAAAAATAAAAGTTAGACACTCTATTGTTGATTATACCTTTTGTCTTTTTTGCAGCCACAACAAATTTCTCATCCTTCACCAAAATGACATCGTCTATCAACACTTCAGCATCAATATCAAGTCCATCTTTCGGTTCTAATGATTGAACTTTTGTTTTCTCTACCATTGCTTCGTCTTCCTCAAGGCCAATGTCGAATTTTGCATCAATTATACGTAGAGCTTTCTTCATGTGCATCATGTTCACACCCAAACTCGTAACCTGGTCAACAACGTTCTTCGATTCCTCCTTCACTATCTGCAAAATCTCTTCAATTTTATTTTACTACCGCGTCTAACTCTCTTTGATTTCACTGAGATATGAAATTACCTTCTGCAACCCGTCCATAATAAAATCTTACTAACCATTCGTCCTTCCACCTTCTTTTCCTTCAACATAATCATCATCCGATCCAAGTACCTGCAAAAATCATCATTAATTCGTTTCATATCATTCCATTCCAGCATAGAATACAAAATTTAGTAACGTACTTAGTTTAATTTTTTAGCAGGTCGTTCTCCATTTAAGCAGGAAACAAGCTTGACTACGTCTTTCTTTCCCCATGCATGAATTCGACCAACACGGTCAGCAGCAAGAGAGGCTCTACTCAGAATTCCACTCCAGTAATCATAGAATCTCACCTACATTTCATATAACTCACAACATTTTTATTAAAATAAAATTTGGGTAAATTACGTACTATTGCAACAAAACATCCTTTTGAATTATCTCATGACGTGTACAACGTCAACACCTTAGTTCTTTAGCCCTAATACAACTACCACATATTCTACCATTCAAGGATTTTTGTGTTCATTAAATTTCATCATAGAGCTTTAGACAACAAAATTCTCAGCTAACTCGCGACATAGCTCGCGATGAATTGCTCGAGATTTCATTCCAAACAAAGGGCTAAACCCTAATTCTGCAACAACACCATCAATCTTCAAGCTCTACATCTCTTTAAACAAAGTCGAGAGCTTCTTCATGCTACACCTTCATGACATTTCCTACGACATATAATATGACAATAATTACTTCAATGTTACGCTTAAATATTTTGTTTAACGAAAATTTTGAAACCTAAACACTTTCTTTAACAAGAAAGATACACTTACACTTACATTTTTAACTTCTGCCTTTAGTTTACCTTTTTTATATCCATTCCATATATGCCTGCTTTTGTTCCACGTGCATATCAAAATAAGACTTCTTTTCCTCGTCGCTCATTTTTGCCCATTTTAGATCTAGTGCTTTTCTCGCCTGTATGACTCCCACAAATATTAGATTTTTATAATATGTACACTTCACAAACCAAGTCTAAACACATAATAGTATTTCAAATTTCACACTTACCGCATTGGTCATTTTCTTCTTTTCTCCCTTGCATCCTTTACATTCACTTATATTGTAAATACATCATTTCAAAGTTAGAGTATGCAATACATATCACTAACCAACTAACAATTTCAAGAATGATATATACATTCAAATTTAACTTAGTAGAAGTTAAAATATGCCGTCAATGGTTTACGTGCCTCATCCAACACAACTGTGTCATCATTCACCCCTTCTACGTCCATATTGCTTTATTCATCAATTCTCAACTATTTCAATCTGAAATGATAAATGATGAAAGGAGGAAAGGAATGAATGATGAAAAGGATAAGTAGTTCATTAACAAAAATTTCCTTTTTAGACTTCTGATATAAAGGAATAAATGATGAAAAGGATAAGTAGTACATTAACAAAAAATATAAACAGAAATAAGGCGTACACTTATAAAGGAACAAGAAAAACCATAGCCAATACTTGATATAATCACCCTAGTTAGTGTTCCATTTAAATATTACTTTCGTTTGACAAACAAAATTTTGTCCGCAACCATAAAATCTACACTTTAACAGAGAGAGAGATGAAACAAGAGGACAAATTCAATGGAGAAAACATAAAAAGAGAAGAAATTTTTCGTACAACACAATCCTAGAAAACTTAAAAAAAATAATTCACACAAATGATGAACTCACAGAAAATACTGATTAGCATCAGAGTATGAACTCACTTAACAACTGATCAACCATCTCAATAGAATAAAAAGCTAAAAGAAATTAGTCATCTCCACAATAGACAAGGTCAAATAAAATTTTTCAAAGGATAAAACACAAGATTCACAAAATTGTGTACTTAAATCAAAATTAATAGTTTGCCAAAGTTCACCATAATGTAAAATATCTTAGTTCTTAAGATAATAGAATTCCTATTTATAGGGATCAAAGATCAACAATTTCACACACAATGGTAGGACAAGCATATGTTAGTTTATGAGAAATACATTCAGGAATACAAGATTTAGTAGGGCATAATCAGAACGATGCAATAATGGTGAGACTAGTACTAAGACAATAGAGAAAACCAAGCAAATGCAATAATAGTTGTAGAATTAATTATACGAATTGAACCTATACATATTTTGATAGATGTGAAATATCAGATGACAATCAAATTCAAACAGAAGAAAATTAAGTGCAACATTAGGTTAATGAAAAGAGTCAAGGATTTAATTTTGGCATAAAAAATATTACTCGGTATTTTTGCCACATGTGAACAACTAATTGATGAAATTCATTGGTTTGTATTTTTTAGATATCCATGTGTATAAAAATCTTCTCAGTTTAGTAATCACTACTTTAAGTGATAGCAAGATCATCTAGGATTTAAAGGATGAATACTTGTTACACACTAGGTGTCTAGAATAGAATCCCCTTAACTGAGCATCATATTTTGTTTGAACACATCTAAAGAAGCTCTAAATTAAAATTTCATCACCCCTCAAACACTATACGTAAAAAACCATGTTGAGATAATCAATCAATGGTGGAAGGCCAAGAGGTGGATAATTGGCAATTAAAATTTTGAAGGGATGCAATTGGAAAATGAAAAATTGGTGAAACGAGGATATATAGTGGTTCAAGCTTCTAACAAGCTCTAAATCCAGTACCTTAGCTCTACACTAAGGATTTCAACCAATTCACTAAAGAATTCTTCCCCTTTTCTAGGCTAAAGAGGCAATCGTTACAATCGATCAAAGCTTTCTACCCAAAGCTTGATCAAAGTTCACTCTTTTACAAGAAGTTGATAGCAAACTAAAAATTCCTCTCAAAGGTGATATGTTTTCCCAAATACAAGTTCACACAAACCCCAAACTTGAAACAAAATATTACAATTGAGATTAAACAAGTTGGTACAACATATGTCTCTAAAAGCTCAAAGTGGATGGATTTTTGCTTGATTGCTTTAAACTTGTTCAATAGATCTTGTCATAGCTTTGGAGACTTGACTTTATATCCCTTCATTGATTTCTAACCGTTTGGGTGGTTGAGATCATCAATAAAGCCATTAGAGGCTATTTTTCCCACAATAAATGTTGCTTGGTGACCAAGAGTATTGGTACACGAACACCCATATCGGTACTTGTCAAAAGAAAAAAAAAAGACATTGTGTGATAGTGTATTGATACACGAAGAGGCGTATCGAAACAAATATAGTGTAAAATAGGGGCATATCGATACGGTAAAGGTTGTATCGGTGTGATTCTTTCTCACTAGAATCTGTGAGAAAAGTCTAATGAAAAATGCATCCACTTTGGGTAAACCAACTTTCAAAGTTTGGTGACTCCAATAACTGAAAATACAATGGTAATATCATTAAATACAAAGATTTGAAAATCTCAAGACCTAGTATCGAAACGAGTAATACTGTATCGATACACGTAACCAAAATCACACACCAGATGAAGGTCGTATCGATACGGGTACAACCGTATCGGTAAGCTTTTGCGATTAAAATTCCAGTAGCTAAAACTCGTATCAAAACACCTAAGGGTGTATCAATACGCCTGGGCATTTTTGGTTAGTTGATGATATGGTTCAGGCCAACACCAAACTTCTGTGGGCCTTCTTCACATCAGAGGAGAACTCGAAGGATTTAAACACTTGTTCTTGAGTCGAGGATCTCAACAATTCAAGTTTCCTAGCCTTGAAACTGAGCTTGGAGCCTTGGTCATCTTTTTAACAAATGCAACTTTTTAGTTATGGATTTGAGTGTTAGCTTAGGAGTGTGTTGCATGTAGTTTGCATGAGCTTTAATAAATTTGCATGTTTCATTACTCATGATAGTTCATTTATTGCACATGAATAAATATGCATCTTAGTTAATTTAAGCATGATAGTTCATTAAATTGTGCTAGTTCATTAAGTATGCTAGTTCATTAAAGTTGCATTATTTATGTAACACCCCAAAATCTGGTCTAGTCGGAATTGAGTTTCGGAGATTGGAAATTTTACATTGATAAAAGTCTAAATATTGTATTGACTCTGATCATGTAGTGAATTATATCGACACTAGACTTTAATTGAGTCAATTTAGTGAACATTTATTTTGTTGTATATTATGGAAACCTGTTTAGTGGCTAAATCATAAAAATTAGAAGTTTGGAGACAAAATCATAAAGCATTGAAAGTTTGGGGACTAACCTTGCGATTAGCCCCTTCCCAATTATATTAACCCATACACCGTTTAATTTGATGAGTTTCCTTCATATGAAAGAAAGCCATCGGTGGGCAACATTAAAATATTGAAAAATGGGATTGGAGAGCTACCTGATTCCTCATTAAGCAAGCACCTCCCTTTTTCATCTCCTACCTCCAAGCTAGCACCTCCATTGGAGAGCAAGATTTAGCTGAGCTTTTCTTCGATTAATTGCTATCGAATTATTGTCATCAATCGGGTAAGCCTATCTCCCCAAACAATCGTTGAATTCCATGGACATATCAAGCTCGGTCATAAGCTAGGGTTTGGTTGTCCATGAGATTTGCTAACTAATAGGTATTTCGAGCTTCGATGTCGATTTTGATATCGTTATATTGATCCCGGTATCTTATTATTGAATCTAATTGAATCGTATTGTTGTTTTCTAGCTCAATAAGTTGGTAGAGATCATTCTCCATCACCAACAAAAGATAGGAACAAGGGAATTGTCATCCGAGAGCCGTAAGAGCATCGAATATCAAGGTGAGTGTAGTTGGGGTCTTGGGATTTGGCTAGGAGCCTTCCCGAATTCATTGGTATTAATTTCGATTAAACTAACTAACTTCGCTTGTAAGGATAATGTGTCGGATTATTAATCGGAAGCGTTAGGTGAGTATTTGTAGGAAAAGTATTGTACATTGATCATTAATATTTTCAAGGCTATTGTGGATTGAAACTAGTAGTTATTGTTATTGAAATATAAAAAATAAATTCATTGATAAGAGTCATTGCTGATATGAATATTGAGCATATATAGTTGTTTGTTATAGTCATTGAACATTTCTTTTGGACCTTATTATTAACAATAAAACATTCTAAGTATTGGACATCGTATTAATCATTGGACATTGATTTGATCTTAATATCAAACCTTGGATTTGACTGGACTTTGGATACAATTGGCTTGCCATAGAATTCATGAGCTCAGTGTACTGGTGGACTACGGTCCTAAGGCTACGACCTATATTGATTTGGTGAGGTGGATGGATGTGTTTTTGTATTGGTCATATTGGCAAAGCGAAGGGACTAGACCACTCATTGATTTGATGAGGCGTGTGAATTCGCGTATCCACTATCTTGATTCAATCTTAGGGTTAATAATGAATTTGATATGTTAAACCTTGTATATTGGAGCATTATATTGATATTGATAAGCATGTGAATATGTACATGCATCACTCATTAATATTTACATTGTATATGACTACCTCACTAGGCAAAGTATGCCTAATGTGTCTCATCTCATGCATTTCAGATAAAGGAATCGAATATTGCAGAAGATCGGTATGCTTGTAATGTGTATAAGTTGTAATGTTATTAAAGTCCCTAAAATGCCTAAAATGACTTTTGGTATGGCTAAAATGTAACCCCTTAGCCCGGCCTAGACACTTGACCCAAACTACGAAGATTACACGGGGGAAACCAAAGTCAACCCGAAAGTTAACCTTGATTAACGACCCTTTTTTATTTTAATCTTGCCTAGATGCATGTTAAACCTATGTGAGCATTCACAAAACATGGAAGAGAAAGGCACAGCGATTGGATAACATTTAAGGACTCAATTGCTTAATTTATGCGTTTAGGGACCAAATTGTAATTTTTCGAAATTAGAAGGACTTTACTGATTTTAGGATTACCAATATGAAATTAATCATGTTACATGCTTCTCTGTCAAGTTTCAGCTTAAAAAGACATTCCAAGCTCAAGCAATTGCATCCACAACATTTAGGACTAAAATGTAAAGCATGAAAACTCAAAACAATTCAAATCAGCATCCAACGGTCAACTGTATCAGAACGCCTACCCACCATACCGAAACGGTGTTGACCATTTCGGTACTCGGGTATGTTCTGAGACCAGTATTGAAACAGGCTTCACCAGTAGCCAAACTATTTCGAAACAGCTTCAACCGTTTCGAAACACCATGACCATTACAGGCCCCTGTTTCAAAACAATTGAGGGTTTTTCGATACAGCTTGCCCAGTGACAGCAGAAATAGTTGGTTTTTCCCCATTTAAACCAATCAAACGTGCGTTAAGAATCACTACAACATACCAGCAACTCATTTTGGTGTTAAGGGACACATTTAAGACCCCTAATCTAAAGCATGACATCAAACACAAAAACACACAATCTAAAGGTATGCTCCCTAGTCTAAAAACCAATATAAGCAATCAAACCTCAAGCCAAACGTTTAGAACCATTTACAATGCTTACATGCCATCACAAAAATGACACAAACTTAGGGAGAACAAGACACCTCTCCCCAAAACAACCTTGAAGTCCCATTGCCAATATCAAAACTAAAGTGTATAAAAACTTCACCATACATGAGCTTTACACTTCTTCGGATGTTCTTATCCTTCTTGCTGCCCAAAAACACGTCAATTATCTGCATTATTGGTAAAAGAGAGCGTAAGCACAATTGCTTAGTGAGGCATGCTCTAAAGAAAACTAACACAATAATGCATTTCTTGAAAACACTTTCTCAAAAGATTTTTTTACAACATGCTCATTCTATCTCATGCTTGAAAACCATCTCAAAGCAAAACCTCATTAAAAACACATGTACCTCAATTCTATCTCATGCATTTAAACCAATGCAAATCTCATGGCAAGGCCATACACATGCTTGTAAAACCAAAGCATTTCATATACAAATCTCATATGCATTTCTCATAGCATAAAACATCTCAACAATAGGTACATGTGAATCAAAAGCAATTTCATATATTATATTGGCATTTCACATCTCATTATTACTCGGATATGCGGACAACTCGCTAGACACTTCCGGTGGCCTCTACCATAATCGTACTCACTCGTCTAGTAACATTATTTCCGATGGCATCTACTATCATCGTACTCACATGGCGGTATCTCTCATCGCAATAGAGCTTGGGTATTTCACCAAGTCCTACCCGGTGGAATGCCCATCATCGGTTCTCTCCCTTTGGATTAAACCAAAGAGCACGTACAAATTTTTAGTTTATAGTGCACTCTCATCCTATTGATCGATCAATTATATCTGGTAAGTATCTCATCTTTTATGTCAATATAGTATGTTAAAACATCATCTCACCTACTATTTTTCAAGCAACAATTCTGAAATCTTTCACATCTCATTTCAAACCATAACATTTACCATGCTTTGAAACAAAAGCTCAAATCTCAACAATGCAACATGTTATTTCATGAAACCATTTCAAGCATCATCTCATGCTACAAATCATGCATAAAAACAGTAGGAAATTATCTATCTCAAACCATGAGCATGTAAAAGCATTTTAGGGGCAATCCACCACATATAAGAGAGCAGTCTAGCCAATATTTACTTCCGGACTTAGGAAGGTGTTTCAAACCTTTCCTAAATCCCCAAGCCTTGATTCTTTTTCCCTCAAGGACTTCTAAAACCATACGCACTCACCGATTGCGTTTCCCTTGCTCGCCGAAACGCTATCTAGGCTCCCGGATCAACACCAAAGGCTTCTGAAGATGCTTCCCCTGTTTATAACACATAAGAGAAGAGGATTAATGCATCGTCATGCATTGAAATCATCAGCCATACACCTAAACTCGCTGCTGTACTCAAAAACCACATTTCGGCTACCAAACACAACGAAAATCATCTACAAACTCTTCCAAAACAAAGCCCAGCCAAGATCTACGGCATCTAATCATTTCTAAACATGAATCAACATAAAAAACCACCACAAACTCGTCCTTATACCTCCAGCTATAACAGAACATAAAAACCACCCCAAAACTACAATTCTAGCAAGCAAAAATTAGGAATCCAAGACCATTCAGGATTTGTTTGTTAAAACCACATTTATAACTTCAATTAAAATCCAAAATACATTAGAAATCAACCTCAAAACAGAGCCTACCCATCAAACACGAAAATCATCAAGATTCCTCCAAAAACCTTGAGTTTTATTACAATTTCTTGTTTCTAACATTAAAGCAACTCAAAAATCACTAACAAAGGATTGATAACTTGGGAATTTCAGTAAAGAACTGATCACTAGAGAAGAACGACGAAGCTTACCTCTAATGGCTGATTTCTCCTTGATTTGGGCAAGTTTTCTTGAAAATCCAATGTAAAATCAAGAGGTTTTGATGAGGAGAAGATTATGAATCAAAAAGGAATTGAAATCCAATCAAAAGGAATGAAAATCAGCAACCAATTGAAGGAGAAAGAGTGTTTGGCTGAAAAGAATTCGAGAGAAAATGGAAGGAGAGAAAATTGACGTAAAGTAGTTATGAAAAGTCAAAGATAGTTTCCTCTTAATTAAACCTTGTTTTTCTTTAATCAAAACATTAATAAAATCACCCGAATTAAGAAGAAATCTAATTAAAAACATTTTGGTAAAATTAGCTCCTTCAAGATTAAAAGTTTCAATCCTTTACAAAACAGTCACTATTTAACTTTGTAAATACTTCGATTTGGTTACTACACTGAAATGTAGTATTTCCAACCCTTATTTTGTAAAATTGATTTCACCATAATCTTTCATATATTAAGTGAGGATTTTTAAGTATGTTTCCATATTTTCAAAGCATCCCGAATTAGATGTTCCCTAAAGCTCCCTTTAAAATTCGAACCGTTTTCTGACCGGTCCGATTCGGACTCCAAAACATCTAGGCCCAAATTTGGGGTGTTACATAAAAGTTGGTAAAATGGCATATATGGCTCACATAGCTGAAAATCTAGGAAACATATTCGAATGATCATGAAATTTGGCATGCCAATAGTTTATAGCATTGAAATATTGTGTGTAAAGTTTCGTTGCACTTGAACATCGTTTGGTAGGTCAATTC
Source organism: Hibiscus tridactylites (assembly GCA_958450335.1). Classification (NCBI taxonomy): domain Eukaryota; kingdom Viridiplantae; phylum Streptophyta; class Magnoliopsida; order Malvales; family Malvaceae; genus Hibiscus; species Hibiscus tridactylites. The sequence goes on from OY288285.1 coordinate 30,169,829, forward strand.
GATTAAAACCCAGTAAAAATCTATCATTATAGGTCAGACTGTATCGATACGGGGTAATGGCGTATCGATACGGTTAAACATAATTGAACCTAAGGAATAGGGCGTATCGATACAGTTTGGAATTGTATCAAAACATTTTGTCATTGGAATTTCTTATTTCTATACGTGCCTAGCTTGTATCGGAACGTGTCAATGTCAAAGTCAATAAAAGTCAACCCGTACTTAAACATGTCTTACCTATATCGATACGAGTAATAAGCCAAGTCAACCAAGGTTGACCATCGTGCACCCGTATCGAAACAGCATCAAGGTGTTTTGATACATGTTTAGTTCAGTTGGTTAAAAGACATAGATTGAAGGTTTACATTGATCACAGATTGGTTACTGAAATTAGGATGATTAAATTGGATGAGTAAATGATTTCCGAAGAGTATTAAAATTTACAGACTTGTTAATATTGTTTTTAATTTCATTAAGGTATAAACAATTTCCTCGAAGGACCTCAAATTTATCAGATTTATAGTTTAGTCCCTAATACTTGAAATAGTTAAGAATTGGTCTTAAATGATTAATTATTGCTTCATAATGGATGCATTGGATTGAGTTGTATATTCAGTAATGTTTTATAGCATAACACTGTGCATGTATTTTTCATGAATTGAAATTTTATTGCACCGATCACCGTACTATTTAACGGTAGCACACTCTGACCCGGTTCTCAACCAGGCCGGGAAGGGGTGTTACAATTTAAATATGTATTTTTGTGTTTTTAGATGCATGAATTTTGAATAAATTCAACACTCCAACAAAAACCAAGATGGATTAATCACATATTTGAAGTCTTTTGGGATTCAAGCAATTAAAGGAGAGTAATTAAAACAACACTTAAGTAGGGAATTCAAGAAGTCTTGTACATTCAGTCAACTTGTTAGCCAGTCTTGGATGGGATCCAGGAAGATACCAGTCTTGAAGTCTTCTTCAAATTTATTCCACTACTTCTTAGCTTTCCAAATCACTTTGAATCGCATCGATCTGATATCGAGAGCTTATGATATGATAAGATTATTAAAGATAGTGCAGGCTAGAAATTCAATACTCGAGTAATCACCACTCAAGCGAGAGACCATTCATTTACTGCCAAAAGTCTTCATGATAATCTAATTCATTCATTTAAGAAGAGTGAATGAAATTATCATAGATGTGAGAGCTCAAAAGTCTTTTCCTTGTAGAAAAATTGGTGTATACATTCATCCATGAGATGTCTAGATCCATCCTAAGGCTCCAACAAGACCGTTCGACTACCACGGGAGAAGGAAGGTCACAAGCTATTATGTGTGCTTTCATTACCATTAAGATGAGCACTTTATTCACTTGTTTGTGTCTCTTTAGATTCCACCCTGATTCCTATAAATAGTCCTAATATATCATTTGTAAAATACAACTTAGTATTTGAATATACTAGTGAGATTGTTCTCCTCATTGTTCTTCATTGAACTTCTTGACTTCCAAGCTTGTTCTTGTGATTGTCAATCTCTACTTTCCATCATCTTATAACGTTGGTTCCTAGATGCATATAACTAGTGGGTTGTGTTCCATCATCTACCTTTCCATCTAATTACAGTGTTGGTTCCTAGATCTCAATATCTAGCGGGCCACGTTCCATCCAAACTATCCTTTAATCTATCCAAACGTCCACTCGCTTCCACCACCATCCACAGATCCATCCTCATTAACATTTTCATCTTCTTTGTTTCATCCCACGGAACCCTTATGTTAGCCTTCAACAATGATTTCAAATACAACTTGATTTACGATTGGGGACAAATATGTCTCGACTTCAAACTACGTAGGCGAGCACGTATCAGTTGAGTATAAAACACTTATAAACTTTTTGGGGTTTTAAGTTTTAGACTTAGAAACAAATTTTAGTTCAAAATCCTTGTCATTTTGTGAGACTTTTGAGTACTTAAAAATTTATTTAGTTTTACAATTTGGTCCTTAAATAATTTGTTATATGAAAATCAAATATATGTTTTACAATATCCCCTTTTTTATATAACAAAATCATAGTAAAATTTTAAGTTGTTTTGAAAAATACTCCCCCTTACTTTAAGATTAAAAGGCTCTTGACATTGAATTTTATTTTGAAAAATTTTAGCTTTACTAATTTCTCCCCTTTTTTGTTAGATCAAAATCAATATGGTATAGATAAGGCAAGATATGAACTTTAAAGGTACTCCATGCATAATTCAAAGCAACATAGATATTTATTCAAATTCAAATCATAATTCAAAGTAACATAATCAATCCAAGTTAAATCCTAAAAACATAAACGAAATAACCAAAGCATAGGGGTTAAAAAACAAACAACATAGGTGCATAAAACTATTCCTAAAATGACATGACTTGTTATGAAAGATGCCTAAGGAGCGTCTTCATCGTCTCAATCTTCATCCTTATCATCTTCATCTTCATTATTGACATGGGTTCCATGAAATTGACGCCACTCCCCATAAAAAGCCATAAGAGACATATCCATTGAAATTTTATAATTTTCAAGGGGTGTAACTCTTTCCTCCAAGAATGTGAAGCGAGTGACGATGGCGGCAAAACCAGAGGTCATGGTAGTGTCCAAAGAAGCAATTCTAGTGCCCAAAGATTGAAACTTCCAATCAAGATAAACCATAAGAGCATCAAAGGAAGGTTAGACTTCCGGAGCTTCTTGAACATGAATGCTTGAGGAGACTTAATTGGATCGGGTTGAGCGTGTTGTGCTAGATCCTCAACTTGGATCCATTCTCCATTATAGTAGGAAAAATTAGCACAATGGAGAGAACGCTCGTCAATTGGACCGGTGAGAGGCTCGGCAACATCATAAGAGCATTCGATCCAAAGCTTGTGAAGCAAATAGCTCAAAGTGATGACATAAGTGATGGATGAAAAAAGGGTAGTATGGTGATCTTGCACAAGGTAGACAATCTCCGCAAACATAATTTGAGCAAGGTTTGGACGTTTACCCTCACAAAAGAAACGAATCCAAAAATCATCAACTTGCCGGATCATTGAGAATTTTCCACCAGATGGGCTAAACCACCAAGTGATAAGCAAGTGGAGGTTACAATCATGAGCATCAAGAACGGTTACGGAGCCACCATGAACATGTCCCCAAAGAGTTTTCATCATCAATTCCCACATCCTCAAAACCCAAAAAAAATGCTAAAATCGAAGAATCAATTTGAAAAGTTTTCTTTCCATAAGGTAAGATTCAATAGAAACAATTTCGGTTCTTCCTTCATTATAGATACAAAGAGAATTTGAGTACAAGATAAGGATAAGGTTTCAGCATAAAATCTCGGGTAAGCCTAAAAATTGCATAAATTTCCATTATTGCATCAACTCAAGATATCAAAATTGAAAATGTTCGGAAGACAAGAAAGGGATTGAAGCAATTCACTCACGGCGGATTTTATAGTTTTGGTAATGTTTAAAATGATTCACAGTATTTGCAAAACTGGTTGCATTAAAACATTACTGAAAATGTGGCTTAGATTAGGGTTTGTACCATTTTTCAGGATTAGGATTGGAAGATTGATCCAACTCTTTTCTTGGTATTTTCTTAGGAGCCACTATAAAAACCTGAAATCAAAATCAAACCAAAACACAAAAGATGCATAAAGCAACATATTTAATCCAATGATCAAGGTATTGTAAAAATCTATAAAGTATAATTTAAAAACATATACAAGAATAAAAAGAATTTTTGGTAAAATAATATTTGAAGAACAATGTTGAAAAATATACATTATTATTTTATATTCGGACAAAAAAAATTCAGTTTTGAAAAAGGTTTTACAAAATCTTTGGAAAACATGTTATATACATACTAAATATGTAAATATGAATAAAAACAATATATAATTAAGGAAAAATTGAAAAATAAAGAAAGTAGAGTTTATACCTTGATTAATGAGTATGGATGAATGAGAAGATGATGATGCATCAAACTTGATTATTTTGTTAGGGTTTGATGAGAAACCCAAAACTCCCAAAGGATTTGAAGAATTGTGTGAAAATAGAGAGATTTGAGAGATTTTTATAAGGGAAAATGTATCTATGGTTTGAGAAAAACTTAGAGTTTGATTTAAAGTTGAAAGCCCTATTTTACTGTGATTTAAAGTCTCCAGCAGCTACGCATACTGATACGCCACATGTGTATCGAAACCGTGTACCAATACAGTTTTTAAGTTGTACCGATCCTCGACCCGTACCGGTACATGCTTTCCTGTATCGAAGCTTTGTTCATGAACCCATATCGATACGCGATGAGCGGTATTTTGTTGAGGAGTGCGAGGAGTGGATCCAACCCCCTCGACCCAGTCTGGGTGAAAGACCAAACTGTACGGATCACACAAGGAATATTGAAGTAAACCGAGAGATTTACCTCAATAAACGAACCTATATTTTTTTCATTTTATCTTGACTAGATGCTCATTATGATTCTAAGTGTTTAACACCGCAGGGGAACAATAAACAACTCGATCATAAAACGATTTATGACTCAATTGCATACAATTAAATTTTTGGGACCATTTTATAATTTATGAAAATATAGGGACTTCTTCACTTTGAAAGTTACCAACCTTTAATTAGTCACATTACATGCATCTCTGTCAAATTTCAACACAAAATAATCATCCATGCATATTTAATTGCATCCGCAACATTTAGGGACTAAAACGTAAAGAAATAGAGCATCAAAATATTCCATTAACTAACTTAACAACTTACTATTTCGGTACAGGTTGCCTTGTATCGAAACAAGCATACCGAAACAGGTTTAAGTGGCTCAAAACACGGGCCTGTATCGAAACACCCTTTGAGGTGTTTCGGAACAGAGGTTTCCAGTAGCAAATCGTACCAAAACAGACCTCCCTATTTCGAAACCCTTACGCTATTTCAGGCTCACAGTTTCGGTACAGGCTCGAGTGTACCGAAACACCTGGGCTTGTACTAACACTTTTTGCTGGTTTTTCACACTTTAATCCATACAAAACCATCCAACATGCTTCCAACATGCATACAACATATTTAAAACATCAAACCACAATCATACATGGCATAATCAACATCATAACATGTCAATATGCATCAAAGGAATCTATAGGCATGCAACCTATGAAAAGTAGCCACTTAAGAGTCTAAACTCAAACCAAGGCATAAACTAACAATTAAAGGTCATTTACAAGTCATTAAGGGCATTTCAAACTTGCCAAAAACCAGGGAATTTCAAAACACATCTCCCAAAGAACAAGGTATCCTCCCATTGCTAATAAGCAAATGAAAAATCACACTTGAGATTAACCACACTTCTTGGAATCCTTCTTGCATCTTTGCTGCCCAAATATGCTAATTCTATACATTATTGGAAAAAGAGAGCGTAATCACATTTGCTTAGTGAGGGATGCTCAAAACAACACAACTATGCATTTTAAATCCATTCCTCATTTAGAAATCTCTATCTCATCATGCTCTTTCTATCTCATGCTTCAAATCATTTTCAAATCAAAACCACATCTTTTAAACCAGATGTATCATCTATCTCATCTATTCATCAAAATGCAAAATCTCAAGGCATGGCCTTACATGCTTAAATATCAGAAAGCATATCTCAAAACATTATTTCATATGCATTCTCAATTCATTTAAATCATTTATAAACAAGGTACATGTGAATCTCATATATTGGCATTTAGCAACATTATTCAGATATGTGGATAGCTTCACTAAAATGTCAAGTCCTACCCCGGTGAAATCTCACATCACCGGACTCTCATGGTGGCATCTCTCATCGCCATAAAGCTTGATGGAATCTCTCCTCATCAAGACCTACCGTAGTGAAATCTCACATCACCACACTATCACTTTGGAACGGGATGACACTACCCCCATTTCTCGAACCAAAGAGCGCGTACATATTTTGTATATTATAGTGCACTTCTCATTCTATTGGTCGACCAATCATATCTGATAACAATAATCTCATCTCATGCCAATATACTCATTTTAAACATCGTTAACTATTGTTTTCAATGCATCATTACAAATCATTATCATCCCATTTTAAAGTATATACAATGCATAGCATTTTCTGAAATAGTTCTACCTCATTGAAATATCAATTCTATCTCATGGGATCATGTATATCATCATTTCATTTCTCAAAACGTGCATATAACAATAGGTGTAATTCTATCATCAAAACAAGAGCATGATCATAAAACCAATAGGATAAAAATCGAGAAACGAGAGCGAAACATCTCAAACTAACTTTCAGATTTAGGTTAGTGTTTCAAACTCAACCTAAAACCCCAAACCTTGCTTTCAAGTCTTTGAAAGGATTTTAAAACCAATTCCGCTCACCGACAATGCCACGCTCGCTTTGCCGAAGTGTAATCAAGATTTTGGAGCTCCCGAAACTTCACCAATCTCGATTAATATATTCTCCCATGTTTATAACATATAAGAACAAAGGATTAATGCATCTCAAAGAATTAAAACCACTAGCAAGCAAAGCTACCTCGCTACTCTGCCTAAAAACACCAAAACGGCTATCTGAAACAACCGAAAACGCATTCGATTACTTTCAAAACCCAACCCAGCCAAAACCTAACACTTGAATCCAATTTTAATCATCGAATTATATCTAAAAACATCTAATTTCATCCTAATTCCTCTAGCAACACCAGGACCACATTAACTCTACAAAACCCTCAAATCCAACCGTCTAATAACTAGAGATCCAAACCAAATCATGTAAATTATGATAAAATCTTTATTTCAACATTATTTAACATTAAAATCATGATTAATATAAGCCTCAAATCATGTAAAACAATAGAATTACGAAAATCACAAGATTTCAACAATAATCTTCAATGTAACCAACTTTCCATGATTAATCCATCAAAATAACTTAGAAAACATATGTAAATGATTGATAACTTGGGAATTTTAGTAAAGAACTGATCATTAGACGACGAGAACGAACCTTACCTCTAATGGATGAAGTCTCTCTCAATTGGATGTGTTTTTTCTTGAAAAATCAAAGGAAAGCAATAAGGTTTTGAAAATCAAGATTAAAGAATCCTTTAGAAATCAAAAACTCCGTGAACCAAGAGCATTACGTCAAGTTTCTTGAAGATGGAGAGTTCTTGACTGATGGAAAACTTTGAGAGAAAATAAAATTAGAGAAAATGACGTAAAATGTGTTTTAATGAAATAACTAACTCTCTTTTTTATTAAACCCTTTTTAAAATGCTCCTAATTAGGAGAGAAATCAGATAAAAACAAATAGGTAAAATAACTCATTAAAGATTCAACGTTTCAATCCCTTTATAAAATAGTCACTAAAATAACTTTGTAAAAATCGTGTTTTGGTCACAAACTCAAAATATCCCACTTCCAAAGTCATTTTCTTAAAATTGATTTTACAAAAATCATTTATATAATTAATAATGATTTTTAAGCATTTTCTCATATTTTTATCTTAACCTAAACTTTGTTTTCCCTAAACCGCTCCTAAAAACTCAAACCTCTAGTTTACGCTCTACGAACCTCGAAATACTTCTAGGCCCAAATTAGGGCACTACAACTCTCCCCTACATAGAAAATTTTTCCTCGAAATTTTACCTGATTGAAAAAGATAAGGAATCTGCTTCTTCATGTCATCCCTCCTTTCCCACGTGGCTTCCTCAACACAACGATGTCACCACAAGACCCTGACCAACTCAATGGTCTTACCATGAAGAACCTTGGTGTCCGAATCCAAGATCTAAACAGGTTCTTCATCATAGGAAAATCTAGATTCAACTCAATCTCCTCAACAAGCATACCATAAGGCGGATCTGATCTATATCTTTGAAGCATGGATACATAGAAAACATCATGTATCTTCTCCAACTCAGAAGGCAACCTCAATCTATAAGCAACAGGTCCAACATGCTCATGCACCTCATAAGGTCCAATAAACCTTGGACTAAACTTGCCCTTCCGGCCAAATCTCATCACCATCTTCCAAGGTGAAACATACAAAAACACCTTATCTCCCATAGCATACTCAATCTCCTTACGCTTTAAATTTGCGTATGACTTTTGCCTATCTGAAGTGGCTTTCAACCTCTCACTAATAAGTTTTACCTTTTCCGTAGTTCCCTTAAGCACATTAGGCAAAGAAACCAACTTCTGCCATGCTTCCGCCCAACAAAGAGGGGTTTTACACTTCCTTCCATACAAGGCCTCATAAGGAGCCATTTAAATGCTCACTTGATAACTATTATTCTAAGCAAACTCTACCAAAGGCAACTATTTCTCCTAATAACCTTGGAAATCAATGATGCACATCTCAACATATCCTCCAACACTTGGGTAACTCGTTCTGACTGACCATTAGTCTAAGGATGATACGAAGTACTGAAATTCAAACGCGTACCCAATGCTTGATGAAGGCACTCCCAAAACATTACTATGAAATGGGGAACAGGATCCGAAACAATGGACTTAGGTACTCCATGCAACCTCACAATCTTAGAGATGTACAAATTCGCCAACTTACCTAATGTATACGTAGTATGCACTCCCAGAAAATGTGCACACTTCATAAAACGATCAACAATCACCAAAATGGAATTCTTCTTAGGCGATGTAAAAGGCAAACCCGTCATGAAATCCATGGTGATTCTCTCCCATTTCAATTCTGGTATCTTCATAGGCTGGAACAATCCAGAAGGAAATTGATGCTCAGCTTTAACATGTTGACAAACCATGCACTTACTAACAAACCATGCACTCATCCATTAACCCGCTATACATTTTTGTACTACCAGGATGCGTAGATAAAGGACTGCTATGAGTCTCTATCAAGATAGTGCGCCTCAACTCAACATCCTCCGGCACAACTATTCGACTCTTAAAACACAAAACACTATCATCATTCAAACAAAAGTCCGTTGGATTTCCTTCTACAATGTCTTGAACATGTGGTACCAATGAATCATCCAATAACTGCTTCTTCTTAATCAACTCCACAACGAGAGTTTCACTTGTAACTCTACTACTAAACCACCATCTCTCGATATAAGCAAAGCTACCTCGCTGCTCTGCCTAAAAACACCAAAACGGCTATCTGAAACAACCGAAAACGCCTTCGATTACTATCAAAACCCAACCCAGCCAAAACCTAACACTTCAATCCAATTTTAATCATCGAATTATATCTAAAAACATCTAATTTCATCCTAATTCCTCCAACAACACCAAAACCACATTAACTCTACAAAACCCCAAAATCCAATCGTCTAACAACTAGAGATCCAAACCAAATCAGGAATATTATGATAAAATCTTTATTTCAACATCATTTAACATTAAAATCATGATTAATATCAACCTCAAATCATGTAAAAATATAGAATTACGAATATCACAAGATTTCAACAATAATCTTCAATGTAACCATCTTTCCATGATTAATCCATCAAAATAACTTAGAAAACATATGTAAATGATTGATAACTTGGGAATTTCAGAAAAGAACTGATCATTAGACGACGAGAACGAACCTTACCTCTAATGGATGAAGTCTCTCTCAATTGGATGTGTTTTTTCTTGAAAAATCAAAGGAAAGCAATAAGGTTTTGAAAATAAAGATTAAAGAATCATTTAGAAATCAAAAACTCCGTAAATCAAGAGCATTACCTCAAGTTTCTTGAAGATGGACAGGGCTTGACTGATGGAAAACTTTGAAAGAAAATAGAATGAGAGAAAATGACGTAAAATGTGTTTTAGTTAATTAACTAACTCTCCTTTTTATTAAACCCTTTTTAATCCTTAATTAAAACCTTTTAAAATGCTTCTAATTAAGAGATAAATCTGATAAAAACAAATAGGTAAAATAACTCATTAAAGATTCAAAGTTTCAATCCCTTTATAAAAACAGTCAGTAAAATAACTTTGTAAAAATTGTGTTTTGGTCACAAACTCAAATATCCCACTTCCAAAATCCCTTTCTTAAAATTGATTTTACAAAAATCATTTATATAATTAATAATGATTTTTAAGCATTTTCTAATATTTTTATCTTAACCTGAACTTTGCTTTCCCTACACCGCTCCCGAAAACTCAAACCTCTAGTTTACGCTCTACCGACCTCGAAATACTTCTAGGCCCAAATTAGGGCGATACAACTCTCCCTTACATAGAAAATTTAGTCCTCGAAATTTTACCTGATTGAAAAAGATAAGGAATCTGCTTCTTCATGTTATCCTTCCTTTCCCACGTGGCTTCCTCAACACCACGATGTCACCACAAGACCTTGACCAACTCAATGGTCTTACCATGAAGAACCTTGATGTCCGAATCTAAGATCTCAAGTGGTTCTTCATTATAGGACAAATCCAGATTCAACTCAATCTCCTCAACAAGCATACCATGAGGCGGATCTGATCTATATCTCTGAAGAATTGATACATAGAAAACATCATGTATCTTCTCCAACTCAGAAGGCAACCTCAATCTATAAGTAACAGGTCCAACACGCTCAAGCACCTCATACGGTCCAATAAACCTTGGACTCAACTTGCCCTTCGCGCCAAATCTCATCAGCATCTTGCAAGGTGAAACATTCAAAAACACCTTATCTCCCATATCATACTCAATCTCCTTACGCTTTAAATTTGCGTATGATTTTTGCCGATATGAAGTGGCTTTCAACCTATCACTAATAAGTTTTACCTTTTCCGTAGTGCCCTTAAGCACATTAGGCAAATAAACCAACTAATGCCCTACTTCCGCCCAACAAAGAGGGATTTTACACTTCATTCCATACAAGGCCTCATATGGAGCCATTTAAACGCTCGCTTGATAACTATTATTGTAAGCAAACTCTACCAAAGGATGATACAAAGTACTGAAATTCAAACGCGTACCCAATGCTTGATGAAGGCACTCCCAAAACATTCCTGTGAAATGGGGATCTCGATACGAAACAATGGACTTTGGTACTCCATGCAACCTCACAATCTTAGAGATGTACAAATCCGCCCACTTATCTAATGTATACGTAGTATGCACTGCAAGAAAATGTGCACACTTCATAAAACGATGAACAATCACCAAAATGGAATTCTTTTTGGACGATGTAAAAGGCAAACCCGTCATGAAATCCATGGTGATTCTCTCCCATTTCAATTCTAGTATCTTCATAGTCTGGAACAATCCAGATGGAAATTGATGCTCAGCTTTAACATGTTGACAAACCATGCACTTACTAAAAACGAGGGTTTTATCTAATGAATCCAATAACTTCTTCATCTTAATAAACTCCACAACGAGGGTTTCACTTGTAACTCTACTACTAAACCACCATCTCTCGATATAAGCAAAGCTACCTCGCTGCTCTTCCTAAAAACACCAAAACGGCTATCTGAAACAACCGAAAACGCCTTCGATTAGTATCAAAACCCAACCTAGTCAAAACCTAACACTTCAATCCAATTTTAATCATCGAATTTTATCTAAAAACATCTAATTTCATCCTAATTCCTCCAGCAACACCAGAACCACATTTACTCTACAAAACCCCCAAATCCAACCGTCTAACAACTAGAGATCCAAACCAAATCAGGAATATTATGATAAAATCTTTATTTCAACATCATTTAACATTAAAATCATGATTAATATCAGCCTCAAATCATGTAAAACAATAGAATTACGAATATCACAAGATTTCAACAATAATCTTCAATGTAACCAACTTTCCATGATTAATCCATCAAAACAACTTAGAAAACATATGTAAATGATTGATAACTTGGGAATTTCAGTAAAGAAATGATAATTAGACGACGAGAACGAACCTTACCTCTAATGGATGAAGTCTCTCTCAATTGGATGTGTTTTTTCTTGAAAAATCAAAGGAAAGCAATAAGGTTTTGAAAATCAAGATTAAATAATCCTTTAGAAATCAAAAACTCCGTAAATCAAGAGCAATACCTCAAGTTTCTTGAAGATGGAAAGTGCTTGACTGATGGAAAACTTTGAGAGAAAATAGAATGAGAGAAAATGACGTAAAATGTGTTTTAGTAAAATAACTAACTCTCCTTTTTATTAAACCCTTTTTAATCCTTAATTAAAACCTTTTAAAATGCTCCTAATCAAGAGATAAATCTGATAAAAACAAATAGGTAAAATAACTCATTAAAGATTCAAAGTTTCAATCCCTTTATAAAAACAATCACTAAAATAACTTTGTAAAAATCGTGTTTTGGTCACAAACTCAAATATCCCACTTCCAAAATCCCTTTCTTAAAATTGATTTTACAAAAATCATTTATATAATTAATAATGATTTTTAAGCATTTTATCATATTGTTATCTTAACCTGAACTTTGCTTTCCCTACACCGCTCCCGAAAACTCAAACCTCTAGTTTACGCTCTACGGACCTCGAAATACTTCTAGGCCCAAATTAGGGCGATACAACTCTCCCCTACATAGAAAATTTTGTCCTCGAAATTTTAACTGATTGAAAAAGATAAGGAATCTGCTTATTCATGTCATCCTTCCTTTCTCACGTGGCTTCCTCAACACCATGATGTCACCACAAGACCTTGACCAACTCAATGGTCTTACCATGAAGAACCTTGATGTCCGAATCTAAGATCTCAACTGGTTCTTCATTATAGGACAAATCCGGATTCAACTCAATCTCCTCAACAAGCATACCATGAGGCGGATCTGATCTATATCTCTGAAGCATGGATACATAGAAAACATCATGTATCTTCTCCAACTCAGAAGGCAACCTCAATCTATAAGCAACAGGTCCAACACGCTCAAGCACCTCATACGGTCCAATAAACCTTGGACTCAACTTGCCCTTCGCACCAAATCTCATCACCATCTTGCAAGGTGAAACATTCAAAAACACCATATCTCCCATAGCATACTCAATCTCCTTACGCTTTAAATCTGCGTATGAGTTTTGCCGATCTGAAGTGGCTTTCAACCTCTCACTAATAAGTTTTACCTTTTCCGTAGTGCCCTTAAGCACATTAGGCATAGAAACCAACTTATGCCCTGCTTCCGCCCAACAAAGAGGGATTTTACACTTCATTCCATACATGGCCTCATAAGGAGCCATATAAACGCTCGCTTGATAACTATTATTGTAAGCAAACTCTACCAAAGGCAACTATTTCTCCTAATAACCTTGGAAATCAATGATGCAACATCTCAACATATCCTCCAACACTTGGGTAACTCGTTCTGACTGACCTTTGGTCAGAGGATGATACGAAGTACTGAAATTCAAACGCGTACCCAATGCTTGATGAAGGCACTCCCAAAACATTCCTGTGAAATGGGGATCTCGATACGAAGCAATGGACTTAGGTACTCTATGAGATCTCACAATCTTAGAGATGTACAAATCCGCCAACTTATCTAATGTGTACGTACTATGCACTGCCAGAAAATGTGCACACTTCATAAAACGATCAACAATCACCAAAATGGAATTCTTTTTGGACGATGTAAAAGGCAAACCCGTCATGAAATCCATGGTGATTCTCTCCCATTTCAATTCTGGTATCTTCATAGGCTGGAACAATCCAGAAGGAAATTGATGCTCAGCTTTAACATGTTGACAAACCATGCACTTACTAACAAACCATGCACTCATCCATTAACCCGCTATACATTTTTGTACTACCAGGATGCATAGATAAAGGACTGCTATGAGTCTCAATCAAGATAATGCGCCTCAATTCAACATCCTCCGGCACAACTATTCAACTCTTAAAACACAAAATACTATCATCATTGAAACAAAAGTCCGTTGGATTTCCTTCTACAATGTCTTGAACATGCGGTACCAATGAATCATCCAATAACTGCTTCTTCTTAATCAACTCCAAAACGAGGGTTTCACTTGTAACTCTACTACTAAACCACCATCTCTCGATATAAGCAAATCTACCTCGCTGCTGTGCCTAAAAATACCAAAACGGCTATCTGAAAGAAACGAAGACGCCTTCGATTAGTATCAAAACCCAACCCAGCCAAAACCTAACACTTCAATCCAATTTTAATCATCGAATTATACCTAAAAACATCTAATTTCATCCTAATTCCTCCAACAACACCAGAACCACATTAACTCTACAAAACCCCCAAATCCAACCGTCTAACAACTAGAGATCCAAACCAAATCAAGAATATTATGATGAAATCTTTATTTCAACATCATTTAACATTAAAATCATGATTAATATCAGCCTCAAATCATGTTAAACAATAGAATTACGAATATCACAAGATTTCAACAATAATCTTCAATGTAACCAACTTTCAATGATTAATCCATCAAAACAACTTAGAAAACATATGTAAATGATTGATAACTTGGGAATTTCAGAAAAGAACTGATCATTAGACGACGAGAACGAACCTTACCTCTAATGGATGAAGTCTCTCTCAATTGGATGTGTTTTTTCTTGAAAAATCAAAGGAAAGCAATAAGGTTTTGAAAATCAAGATTAAAGAATCCTTTAGAAATCAAAAACTCCGTAAATCAAGAGCACTACCTCAAGTTTCTTGAAGATGGAGAGTGCTTGACTGATGGAAAACTTTGAGAGAAAATAGAATGAGAGAAAATGACGTAAAATGTGTTTTCGTGAAATAACTAACTCTCCTTTTTATTAAACCCTTTTTAATCCTTAATTAAAACCTTTTAAAATGCTCCTAATTAAGAGATAAATCTGATAAAAACAACTAGGTAAAATAACTCATTAAAGATTCAAAGTTTCAACCCCTTTATAAAAATAGTCACTAAAATAACTTTGTAAAAATCGTGTTTTGGTCACAAACTCAAATATCCCACTTCCAAAATCTCTTTCTTAAAATTGATTTTACAAAAATCATTTATATAATTAATAATGATTTTTAAGCATTTTCTCATATTTTTATCTTAACCTAAACTTTGTTTTCCCTAAACCGCTCCTAAAAACTCAAACCTCTAGTTTACGCTCTACGAACCTCGAAATACTTCTAGGCCCAAATTAGGGCGCTACAACTCTCCCCTACATAGAAAATTTTGTCCTCGAAATTTTACCTGATTGAAAAAGATAAGGAATCTGCTTCTTCATGTCATCCTTCCTTTCCCACGTGGTGTAACGCCCCAATTTTGGGCTTAGAAGTTTTGGGTTCGGACCGGTTCGGTCGGAGTGCGGTTCGAATATATAAAGGTGAATTTAGGAAAGCCTAGTTTTGGTTGCATTAAAAATATGGAAAAATGTCTTAAAATCCTCTTTTATTATGTATAAGATAATGGTGAAATCAATTTTACAAATTGAGGTTTGGAAGTGTGACATTTTGGTTAGTGACCAAAATGTAATTTTTGAAAACTGTGTGACTGTTTTAAAAAGGATTGAAACTTTGAATCTTGAAGGAGCTGTTTACCCAAAAGGGGGTTTCTCCATATTTTTCTTAAATATTAAAGGTTTAATTAATGATTTTAAATAAAAAGAAAAAGGGAGGGAAGATATTTTTGGCATTTTCCAACTAACTTTTCCAAATTCCCATTTTCCTTTTCTCTCATCTTTTCTCTCAAACCAAACACATTCTCCAGCACATTTTCCCTCTGATTTTGACATCCAAATATGAGATTTCAATCCTCTTTTTATATCTAATCATCTCTTCAAAAAAACCTTATCATTTGCTATTTGGATTTTCAAGAATCTTGGTTCCAAAAAGGGAGAAACTCAAGTTTAGACGTAAGAACGTCCTTCTCCTCTAAATTCTCAGTTCTTTATTGAAATTCCCAAGTTCTCAATCCTTGATTTGTGTTTTATTAAAGGTTTTGTAGATGTGTTCTTAATCTTGGCTTTAAAATGCAAGATTTGGTTGATTTTTGATAAAATTCGTATAATCTGTTTGGGCAGTGTTTTGAGGTGTCTTTTTGATGTTAATTGAATGTTTAATTGATGAGAAAATGAGGTTTAATCAATGCAATCCCGGATAGGTTAAATTTCTTAAGTTTTGCTTGAGTTCTTGGTTGTTTTTGGAGTGATCTTGATGATCTGTTATAGCTGGAGGTATAAGGATGTGTTTAGATCCTTTTTGGATGTTAATTGAGGTTTAAGGATGTTTAGAATTGATGGATCATAGCTGGGTAGTGTTGTGGAGTTGTTTGGAGGTGATTTCGGTTGTGTTTGGTAGCCGAAATGGGAGTGTTGATGAGAGCAGCGAGTTTAGGTGTTTTCATTGAAGGTATTAATGCATGATGATGCATTAATCCTCTGCTTTGTTGTGTTTAAAACAGGGGAGTCATCTTTGGATCCTTTTGGTGGTGATCCAGAAGCTTGATTGGTGTTTCGGCAAGTGGCGAAACGGAATCGGTGAGTGGATTTTGGTTTTCAGCTTTGAAACCAATGTTTTGAAGGTTTGGGAGCTTAGTTTAAGTCTAAGCAACTTAGCTAAGCTCAAGAGTAAGTTTTCGGAAAAACTCTCTTGATGATGAACCATGAATTGGTTGTATGCAATGTGATTTGTTTGCATGTTTTAAATCCTATTTTGAAAGCATATTTAGCATGTTTAATTGCTGATTTTATAAGCCATGTGTTGAAGAATGCTCAAGGTAAGAGATTCTTGTTTTTGAACAATGTTAGATGTGGTTTTGGTGCATAATGATGCATGATGATTATGGCTTTGATAAATGCTTTAAAACAGTGGATTAATGTTGTAAAATGATGTATATTGGCAAGTGATGGTTAAGAACAAGATGGTGGTTAAAAGTCCATGGTTGGTTCTTGGTTAAGATCACAAAGGTGGTTAAAAGTCCTTGTGTGAATCTTGTGTATTTAAGAACAACATGGTGGTTAAAAGTCCATGGTTGGTTCTTCGTTAAGGTCACAAAGGTGGTTAAAAGTCCTTGTGTGAGCCTTGTTTATTTAAGAACACCAAGGTGTTTAAAAGTCCTTGGGTGATTCTTGTTAAGGACACAAAGGTGTTTAAAAGTCCTTGTGTGGTCCTTGTGAATTGTAAGAACATCATGGTGTTTAAAAGTCCATGGATGATTCTTGTGCTAAGGACAAAATGGTGTTTAAAAGTCCATGTGTGGTCCTTGAGGATTGTAAGATCACGATGGTTTTTAAAAGTCCATGTGTGGATCTTATGTTGATTGTATCACTTGTGGCCAATATGACATGTTATAAACTTGAAGCATGAATTGCTTGTTTTAAATGCTTATGTGCATATGCAAATGATGATTTGAACTAAGGCTTATAAAGGTGTTTTATAAATGCATTATTGTGTAGTTTTAAATGAGCATTCCTCACTAAGCTATTTGCTTACGCTCTCTCTTTTCTTAAACCAATAATGCATAGCATTGAAGTGCATTTGGGCAGCAAGGAAGCCAAGAATCCAAGTGAAGTTTTAAGCTCATGTATGGTGAATGTTTTCTAACACTATTAGCTTTTGGGCATTTGGCAATGGGGGACCTATGTTGTTGTTTTGGGAGATGTTTTGGACTCCCTAAGTTGGTTTTATGTTGTTAATGATGTTGGAACTTGTATTTGGCCTTTGTGAGGTGGTTTTGGTATATTGATGCTTGAATGTTTTTCTAAGTAGGATGCATGCCTATAGAATTGAGGATTTGCTTAATTGATGCCATGTTGGTGAAAGGTTGATGCAATTATGTTCATTATGCATGTAATGACTTGCTGGTATAATTTGGTTGCATTTGGTGCATGATTGATGGGTCAATTATGTGTTTAATCATCAAAATTCTGCAAATCTGGGCAGGCCGTATCGGAACGGGTGCTACCGTTTCGGAACGGGGGCCTGTAATGGCCCAGGCGTTCGAAACGGGAGGAACCGTTCCGAAACGGAAATGTTTCTGCCAAGCCCCGTATCGGAACTCGTTTCGGAACGGTCCCGCGTTTCGGAACAGGTTCACCCTGTTTCGGAACACCCGACCGTTGGGCACTGACATTGGCGGTTATATGCTTTGAAATGTTTGCGTTTTAGTCCTGAATCTTGGTATTGCAATTGAATGAGTTTGAGATGTCCGTTTGAGCTGAATTTTGACAGAGAAGCATGAAAGATGATTAATTTCATATTGGTAACCTTTACCACAAGACCTTGACAAACTCAATGGTCTTACCATGAAGAACCTTGATGTCCGAATCTAAGATCTCAACTGGTTCTTCTCCAACTCAGAAGGCAACCTCAATCTATAAGCAACAGGTCCAACACGCTCAAGCACCTCATACGGTCCAATAAACCTTGGACTCAACTTGCCCTTCGCGCCAAATCTCATCACCATCTTGCAAGGTGAAACATTCAAAAACACCTTATCTCCCATAGCATACTCAATCTTCTTACGCTTTAAATCTGCCTATGAGTTTTGTCGATCTGAAGTGGCTTTCAACCTCTCACTAATAAGTTTTACCTTTTCCGTAGTGCCCTTAAGCACATTAGGCAAAGAAACCAACTTATGCCCTGCTTCCGCCCAACAAAGAGGGTTTTTACACTTCATTCCATACAAGGCCTCATAAGGAGCCATTTAAACGCTCGCTTGATAACTATTATTGTAAGCAAACTCTACCAAAGGCAACTATTTCTCCTAATAACATTGGAAATCAATGATGCAACATCTCAACATATCCTCCAACACTTGGGTAACTCGTTCTGACTGACCTTTGGTCAGAGGATGATACGAAGTACTGAAATTCAAACGCGTACCCAATGCTTGATGAAGGCACTCCCAAAACATTCCTGTGAAATGGGGATCTCGATACGAAACAATGGACTTAGGTACTCCATGCAACCTCACAATCTTAGAGATGTACAAATCCGCCAACTTATCTAATGTATACGTAGTATGCACTCCCAGAAAATGTGCACACTTCATAAAACGATCAACAATCACCAAAATGGAATTCTTTTTGGACTATGTAAAAGGCAAACCCGTCATGAAATCCATGGTGATTCTCTCCCATTTCAATTCTGGTATATGCATAGGCTGGAACAATCCAGAAGGAAATTGATGTTCAGCTTTAACATGTTGACAAACCATGCACTTCCTAACAAACCATGCACTCATCCATTAACCCGCTATATATTTTTGTACTACAAGGAATCATAGATAAAGGACTGCTATGAGTCTCAATCAAGATAGTGCGCCTCAACTTAACATCCTCCGGCACAACTATTCAACTCTTAAAACACAAAACACTATCATCATTGAAACAAAAGTCCGTTGGATTTCCTTCTGCAATGTCCTGAAAATGAGATACCAATTAATCATCCAATAACTGCTTCTTCTTAATCAACTCCAAAACGAGGGTTTCACTTGTAACTCTACTACTAAATCACCACCTCTCGATATAAGCAAAGCTACCTCGCTGCTCTGCCTAAAAACACCAAAACGGCTATTTGAAACAACCGAAAACGCCTTCGATTACTATCAAAACCCAACCCAGCCAAAACCTAACACTTCAATCCAATTTTAATCATCGAATTATATCTAAAAACATCTAATTTCATCCTAATTACTCCAGCAACACCAGAACCACATTAACTCTACAAAACCCTCAAATCCAATCGTCTAACAACTAGAGATCCAAACCAAATCAGGAATATTATGATAAAATCTTTATTTCAACATCATTTAACATTAAAATCGTGATTAATATCAGCCTCAAATCATGTAAAACAATAGAATTACGAATATCACAAGATTTCAACAATAATCTTCAATGTAACCAACTTTCCATGATTAATCCATCAAAACAACTTAGAAAACATATGTAAATGATTGATAACATGGGAATTTCAGTAAAGAACTAATCATTAGACGACGAGAACGAACCTTACCTCTAATGGATGAAGTCTCTCTCAATTGGATGTGTTTTTTCTTGAAAAATCAAAGGAAAGCAATAAGGTTTTGAAAATCAAAATTAAAGAATCCTTTAGAAATCAAAAACTCCGTAAATCAAGAGCATTACCTCAAGTTTCTTCAAGATGGACAGTGCTTGACTGATGGAAAACTTTGAGAGAAAATAGAATGAGAGAAAATGACGTAAAATGTATTTTAGTGAAATAACTAACTCTCCTTTTTATTAAACCCTTTTTAATCCTTAATTAAAACCTTTTAAAATGCTCCTAATTAAGAGATAAATCTGATAAAAACAAATAGATAAAATAACTCATTAAAGATTCAAAGTTTCAATCCCTTTATAAAAACAGTCACTAAAATAACTTTGTAAAAATCGTGTTTTGGTCACAAACTCAAATATCCCACTTCCAAAATCCCTTTCTTAAAAATGATTTTACAAAAATCATTTATATAATTAATAATGATTTTTAAGCATTTTCTCATATTTATATAATTAATAAGGTTTTGAAAATCAAAATTAAAGAATCCTTTAGAAATCAAAAACACTGTAAATCAAGAGCATTACCTCAAGTTTTTTGAAGATGGACAGTGCTTGACTGATGGAAAACTTTGAGAGAAAATAGAATGAGAGGAAATGACGTAAAATGTGTTTTAATGAAATAACGGCTATCTGAAAGAAACGAAGACGCCTTCGATTAGTATCAAAACCCAACCCAGCCTAAACCTAACACTTCAATCCAATTTTAATCATCGAATTATACCTAAAAACATCTAATTTCATCCTAATTCCTCCAAAAACACCAGAACCACATTAACTCTACAAAACCCCCAAATCCAACCGTCTAACAACTAGAGATCCAAACCAAATCAAGAATATTATGATAAAATCTTTATTTCAACATCATTTAACATTAAAATCATGATTAATATCAGCCTCAAATCATGTTAAACAATAGAATTACGAATATCACAAGATTTCAACAATAATCTTCAATGTAACCAACTTTCAATGATTAATCCATCAAAACAACTTAGAAAACATATGTAAATGATTGATAACTTGGGAATTTCAGAAAAGAACTGATCATTAGACGACGAGAACGAACCTTACCTCTAATGGATGAAGTCTCTCTCAATTGGATGTGTTTTTTCTTGAAAAATCAAAGGAAAGCAATAAGGTTTTGAAAATCAAGATTAAAGAATCCTTTAGAAATCAAAAACTTCGTAAATCAAGAGCACTACCTCAAGTTTCTTGAAGATGGAGAGTGCTTGACTGATGGAAAACTTTGAGAGAAAATAGAATGAGAGAAAATGATGTAAAATGTGTTTTAGTGAAATAACTAACTCTCCTTTTTATTAAACCCTTTTAATCCTTAATTAAAACCTTTTTAAAATGATCCTATTTAAGAGAGAAATCTGATAAAAACAAATAGGTAAAATAATTAATTAAAGATGCAAAGTTACAATAACTTTGTAAAAATCGTGTTTTGGTCACAAACTCAAATTATCCCACTTCGAAAGTCCTTTTCTTAAAATTGATTTTAAAAAAAATCATTTATATAATTAATAATGATTTTTAAGCATTTTTCTCATATTTTTATCTTAACCTGAACTTTGCTTTCCCTAAACCGCTACCAAAAACTCAAACCTCTAGTTTACGCTCTAAGGACCTCGAAATACTTCAAGGCCTAAATTAGGGCACTACAACTCTCCCCTACATAGAAAATTTTGTCCTCGAAATTTTACCTGATTGAAAAAGATAAAGAATCTGCTTCTTCATGTCATCCTTCCTTTCCCACGTGGCTTCCTCAACACCACGATGTCACCACAAGACCTTGACCAACTCAACGGTCTTACCATGAAGAACCTTGGTGTCCGAATCTAAGATCTCAACTGGTTCTTCATCATAGGACAAATCCGGATTCAACTCCATCTCCTCAACAAGCAAACCATGAGGCGGATCTGATCTATATCTCCAAAGCATGGATACATAGAAAACATCATGTATCTTCTCCAACTCAGAAGGCAACCTCAATCTATAACCAACAAGTCCAACACGCTCAAGCACCTCATACGGTCCAATAAACCTTGGACTCAACTTGCATTTCCAGCCAAACCTCATACGCTTTAAATCTGTGTATGACTTTTGCCGATCTGATGTGGCTTTCAACCTCTCACTTATAAGTTTTACCTTTTCCGTAGTGCCCTTAAGCACATTAGGCAAAGAAACCAACTTCTGCCCTGCTTCCGCCCAACAAAGAGGGGTTTTACACTTCCTTCCATACAAGGCCTCATAAGGAGACATTTAAATGCTCGCTTGATAACTATTATTGTAAGCAAACTCTACCAAAGGCAACTATTTCTCCTAATAAGCTTGGAAATCAATGATGCAACATCTCAACATATCCTCCACCACTTGGGTAACTCGTTCTGACTGACCATTCGTCTGAGGATGATATGAAGTACTGAAATTCAAACGCGTACCCAATGCTTGAAGAAGGCACTCCCAAAACATTGTTGTGAAATGGGGATCTTGATCTGAAACAATGGACTTAGGTACTCCATGGAACCTCACAATCTTAGAGATGTACAAATCCGCCAACTTATCTAATGTATATGTAGTATGCACTGCCAGAAAATGTGCACACTTCATAAAACGATCAACAATCACCAAAATGGAATACTTTTTGGACAATGTCAGAGGCAAACTTGTCATGAAATCCATGGTGATTCTCTCCCATTTCAATTCTAGTATGTTCATAGGTTGGAACAATCCAGAAGGAAACTGATGCTCAGCTTTAACATACTTACAAACCATGCACTTACTAACAAACCATGCACTCATCCATTAACCCGCGATACATTTTTGTACTGCCAGGATGCATAGATAAAGGACTGCTATGAGTCTCAATCAAGATAGTGCGCCTCAACTCAACATCCTCCGGCACAACTATTCGACTCTTAAAACACAAAACACCATCATCATTGAAACAAAAGTCTGTTGGATTTCCTTCTGCAATGTCCTGAACATGCGGTACAAATGAATCATCCAATAACTACTTCTTCTTAATCAACTCCACCAATGAGGGTTTCACTTGTAACTCTGCTTCTAAACCACCCTCTCGCGATATACTCAACCGAGCAAACATCATCTTTAACTCTACAGCCACCTTCCTACTTAAGGTATCGGCCACTACATTAACCTACCCTAGATGATTCTCGATCGCCAAGTCGTAATCTTTAAGCAACTCAAGCCACCTTCGTTGCCTAAGATTCAAATCTTTTTGAGACATCAAGTACTTCAAAATTTTGTTGTCTATGTACAATGTACACTTTTCACCATAAAGGTAATGCCTCCAAATTTTCAAGGCAAATACAATCCCATCCAACTAGATGTGACGCGTAGGGTAATTACGGCTGTGCACCTTCAACTGTCGAGATATATAAGCTACCACCCTTCCTTCTTGCATCAATTAACATCCCAAGTCAACATAGGATGCATCATTATAAACCAATAACTCTTTACCCGATTCAAGTTGAATCAAGATAGGAGCTTCCGACAACGCTTCCTTTAATTTCTCAAAAGCTTGTTGTGTAACCTACGCCCATTCAAACATAACATCCTTTTGTAACAACTTTGTCAAAGGAGCATCAATCCTTGAAAACCCATCCAAAAACCTACAATAGTATCCCACCAAACCAAGGAAACTATGCACCTCATGAACCGACTTAGGTGACTTCCAATTCATCATCGCCTCAACCTTTTGATGATCAACTCTAATCCCTTCGGCCGACATTACATGACCAAGGAAAACAACTTCCTTAAGCAAAAACTAACACTTGCTAAACTTGGCATAAAGTTGATTTTCCAACAAAACTTGCAACACAATCCGTAAATGCTTATCATGAACCTACTCGGTACGAGACTACACGACAATATCATCGATAAACACAACCACAAACCTATCCAAAAACTCATGGAACACGCGATTCATCATATCCATGAATACAACAGGGGCATTAGCCAAAGCAAAAGGCATCACCAAAAACTCATAATGCTCATACCTTGTACGAAAAGTAGTCTTAGGCACATCCACGTCTTTTACCTTCAACTAGTAATATCCGGATATCCGATCAATCTTGGAAAACATCGAAGCACCTCGAAACTAATCAAAAAAGATCTGTAACACCCTGATTTTGGGACTAGATGTTTTAGGGGTTGAATCAGGCCGGTTGGGGAAGGTTTGAACCCTTTAAGGTTGGTTTAGGGAACACCTAGTTCGGGATGCTTTAAAAATATGGAAAAATATCTAAAAATCTTCATTTATTATATAAATGTTTTTGGTGAAAACAATTTTACAAAATGTGATTTGAAAATATTACATTTTGGTGTAGTGACCAAATTGCAGTTTTTGCAAAAGTTGTGTAGTGACTGTTTTGTAAAGGATTGAAACTTTGAATATTTAAGAAGCTAATTTTACCAATTGTTTTTACTCAAATTTCTCTTTAATTTTGGAGTTTTTAATAATGATTTAATTAATGGAATTAAGAGGAAAATCAAATGTTGACTTTTCATAACTACCTATAGTTTTCTCTCTTTTCATTTTCTCTTAACTTCCACTCATCCAAACACATTTCCGTCACCAAAGAACATCTGGTTTTCATCTCTTTTGCTGAGATTTCATGTTCCTAAGGATTTACTATCTTTACTTCATCAAATTCTTTTGTTTTCACTTTGGATTTTCTAGACATCTTGCCCAAATTAAGGAGAAATCAGTTCTTTACATAAATTCTCAAGTTATCAATCATTTGTTAATGGTTTTTAAGTTGTTTTAATGTTATAAACACGAAATAGTTGCTAAATTCAAGGTTCTTGATGTGATTTTGATGATTTTCGTATTTTTGAGCTAAACTCTGTTTTGAGGTTGATTTCTAACATGTTTTTGATGATATTTGATGTTGAGATTGTTATTTTAATATGTAAATCCAGAATAGGCTTGGGTTCCTAAGTTTTAGATGTTAGATTTGTGGTTTTTTGGGAGTTTTTGTTGTTTTGCTATTGTTGGAGATATAAGGACGTGATTGTGATGATTTTTTATGTTAATTGAGGTTTAGAAAGGGGTTAGAATTGTTAGATCTTGGTTGGGCTTTGATTTAAGAAAGTTTGGAGGTGATTTCGGTTATTTTGAACAGTCGAAATGGTGTTTTTGGGTAGTGCAACGAGTTTGAATGTGTGGCTGGTGATTTTAATGCATGATGATGCATTAATCCTCTGTTCTTATGTGTAATGAACATGGGAGACTTCATCGAACGCATTTGGTGTTGATCCAAAAGTGTTGGAGGCCTAGAAATCGTTTCGGCAAGCAAGCGAAACGTAATCGTTGAGTGCAAATGGTTTTAGAAATCCTTGAGGGACAAGGAAACAAGGTTTGGGGATTTAGGATTGGTTTGAAACATCATCCTAAGTCCGGAAGTAAGTATGTTTAGAATTTGCTCTCAAAAAGTGGATGATGGCCTAAATGTTTTTAACATGCTCTTGATTTGAGTTAGACAAATTCCTACTGTTTTTATGCATGATTTATAACATGAAACGATGTTATGTGTTGATCCCATGAGATAGCATGTCTTTGTAAAGAGTTCTGGGATTTTTATTAAATGCTATGCATGAATTGTGGTTTTGAAATGGGATGAGATAGATTTGAGAAATGTTGCATCAAAACAATAGGTGAGACGATGATTTTAATGTTATATATTGGCATAAATGATGAGATGATTACCTGATATAATTGATCAACCAATAGGATAAAAGTGCGCTATAAACTAAAAATTTGTACGTGCTCTTTGTAGGTTGGCAATGGGGGTAGTGACATCCCGAACCAAAGTGAGAATCTGATGTTGGTGAAACACCCAAGCATTGTGGCGAAGAAAGATAACGCCATGACAGTCTGGTGATGTGAGATTCCACCGAGGTAGGACTTGGCTTTATGTCAAGCTAATCCGCATATCCAAGTAAAGATATAATATGAAATGCAAATGTATGAAATTGTATTTGATTTACATGTACCAATGTTGAAAAGATGTATATGCTATGAGAAATGCATATGAGATTTTAAGACTTATGAAATGCTTTTGAATGTCAAGCATGTATGGCTTTGCCATGAGTTTTGCATTGGTTGAATGCATGAGATTAATAGATAGATGATACATGCGATTTTCAAATGGAGATTTGCTTTGAATGGTTTTAAAGCATGAGATAGAAATAGCATGTTGTAGAAAATGGTTTTTGAGAAAGCAATTTAAAAGCTTGCATTGTTGTGTTGGTGTTTTTAGAGCATGCCTCACTAAGCTATCGTGCTTACGCTCTCTTTTACCAATAATGTAGATAATTGAGATACTTTGGGCAGCGAGGAGACTTAAGAAGATCCAAGAGTTTGTAAAGCTCAAGTATGGTGATGTTTTGCATTTACATTAGTAATAATATTTGGCAATGGGATCTAGCAATTTGCTTTGGGAGATGTATTTTTGACTCCCTGTGGTTGATGCAAGTTTTGTATTGCTTATAATGTTTGTAAGAGGTCTTTATTATGGTTGTGGTACTTATTCTCGCTATATTGTGTGATTGTGGTTTGAGTTTTAAGCATGCTTCATGAGTTACCTTGCTATGCTTGAGTTAATCAACTAAATGTTGTTATGTGGTTTGGAATTGCATGCCCATATGTTTGAGTTGTTGCCTTAAGTGTGTTGTTATGATTTGAGATTGTTTAATTGAAGGTTGAAGTGTTTTCAAGGCTGAAAATGGGACAATTCTTGTATACGTATCGATACATGGGCTTGCGCATCGATATTCGGGCTTGCGTATCGATACGCATAAGTCAAATTTGTGCTTTTTTTGCACACGCATTTCGGTATGTTTGTGAGGTGTTTCGATACGGGCTTGAAGGGCGTACCGATACGATATCTATGACTTTGGTCACTGCCATCCCGCGTATTGATAGGTCTCAAGCGTATCGATATGCGACCGTTAATTCTTTAAATGGCATCTTTGTATGTTTGAAAGTGTTGCATTTTAGTCCCTGTTTTTCAAGTGTGCAATTGGATGAGTTTGGTCAGTCGGTTTTTGATGAAAATTTGAGGAGAAGCGTGAAACATGACTAATTAAGTATTGGTAAATTTCAAATCAGTAAAACCCTTGTAATTTGTAGAAATTATGTTTTGGTCCCTAAGTGTCCAATTTGTACAATTAAACCACCAATCGATGTCTGATCGCAGTGCCGTTTCTTCCTATGATCTTTGGTGGTCACATAGGTTTAATGTTGCATCTAGAAAAGATAAAAAGAAAAAAAGGGTCCTCAATTGAAGTCGGCTTTAACGAATGGCTTCAGTTTTCCCCGTGTAATCACCTCGGTTCGGGTCAACCGTCTAGACCAGGCTAAGGGGTTACATTTGTTGGTATCAGATCCAAGTTTGTGAATAATTGGGTCGTTTGTAAGTTTACATATGAGTGGTTATGATCTTTGTGAAAGCATCTTGTGTGATTGTGTAATGTTTTAGCTTTAACGAGATGAAACGCATGCAAGTTGATTGATTGAGGTGAATGTGTGTTGCTATGCTATGATTGGGGTATAGATGGAGAACTCATATCCATATTATTGGAAAGAATTGTTTTGAAAATGAACTTGAGCATCTTGGATTTCTTGCCTCACCTTGCCTAACTGAGATTTATTGCATTTTTTAGTTGCATTGTTTTGAAATGGGGCCACATAGAGAGCTTGTGATAAACACTCGTAACGCGGTCGAGAATGAGGCGAATCAGAATGATGAGCATGTCGAGAATCTACTGCCTCCTTCTCCTGGTGGACCACCCGTTGGTGGTGAAGCGGGGGTTGGTACTGCGGGAGCTGGTATAGGGGTTGCTGAACCCGAGGGAGCATGCGGGAGTGCTGCTCCTGATATGACAGTGTTGATCCATGCTATTGTTGGAGCCTTTCGGGCAGCAATAGCTGGAGCTCATGTGGCTGCACCTCAGGCTGGTGCTGGTGCGAGTTTGCCTCTAGAGTGACTTCGCTGTCTGGGAGGGACTGTGTTTAGGGGGCTGGCCCCTGAGGGTTCCGAGTCTTGGTTGGAGAGTACCAAGAAAATCCTTGGACAAATGAATTGTAATGATATCCAGAAGTTGGGGTGCATCGTATCTCTGTTGCATGGTGATGCCTACACGTGGTGGACGACAACTATAGTTGGTTTGGAGGATGTTGAGGTGTCTTGGACGTTCTTTTTGAACGTGTTCAAGAGGAAATATTTGGGAGTCCGCTATTTGGACAAGAAAAAGAGGGAGTTTATGTCCCTAGTACAAGGTAGCATGTCGGTGGCAGAATATGAAGTACAATTTGTACGCCTTAGCTAGTATGGACCACAGTTGATCCCTAGTGAACGGGAGAGATGCGAGCGGTTCAGATATGGGCTGGTGGCTGATGTGAAAACCTATATCCTTGCATCAAATTATACCAATTTTGATGTCTTGGTCACTCGAGCCAAGAAAATTGAGCTAAACCTTGGTCTGGTGAGTCGAGTGGGAGGATCTATCTCGGGGAAGAGACTTGTGGATCGTGATATTGGAAGGGATCGGTTCAAGAGGCCTAAGGATAGAAGGTTAACATGGATGCTAGACGTGGGGGAGGTAACGAAGGGAAAGGCCAACAAGGGCTGAATGCTTTTTTACGTACCCCTGAATGTAATCGGTGTAGCAGGAGACACACAAGAGAGTGCTGGGGCAATGCTGGTACGTGCTGGAATTGTGGTTCCTGTGGGAACATGAAACAAGATTGTCCTCAGCCGATGCGAGAAGGCCAGGCTCCGGTGAGAGTAGCTGAGCAATAGAGGGCGCAACCGTGGCAATTTTCAGCGTAGAGATGATGGTGCGAGAAATGTGGCACACGTTGTAGCTGTTTAGCCTGAAGGAGGTGGCCAGGGCAGAGTGTACACCCATCCTGAAGGGAGGAATGACACGGACGTAATTGTAGGTATGTTTACTTTGAAGTCTTTTTCATTATTTTCTATGATTGATTCTGGATCTACACACTCCTACATATTGCGTGAACATGCTCAAATGCTTGGTTTGCCTGTTGAGTCTTTGGATGTTGGTATGCGTGTGACTAGTTCTTTCGGTGAAACAGTAGTAACAAGTAGGATGTATAGGAGATGTCCCTTAAAGGTACAAGAACATGTGTTCTTGGTGGATCTTATGGAATTTCCTTTCTATGGATTCGATGTAATCCTTGGCATGGATTGGCTCGTTAAGCATAGGGCAACTGTAGATTATGAGAATAAGCGGGTTTCGCTGAAACTTGCTGATGATTATGAAGTTGTGGTGGTAGGAGAGAACGTGAAGTTCTTATCTAATGTGGTTGGACTCTTGAAGCGAGCCGTTTGTTGCATCAAGGATGTGAAGCTTATTTAGCTATTGTAATGAATCCTAGCACGAAGGAAGTACGGGTGCAAGATATAAGGACGGTGCGTGAATTCCCTGGGATGTTTTCGGAGGAGATGTCTGGTTTGTCGCCTAGTCGGGAGGTTTATTTCGGAATTGAGTTGTCTGAGAACACATCTCTTGTGTCCATCGCTCCCTATCGAATTGCACCTAATGACTTAAAGGAGCTGAAGACGCAACTTCAGGAGTTGCTTGATCGAGGCTTTATTCGTCCTAGTGTGTCACCTTGGGGTGCACTAGTCTTATTTGTTAAGAAGAAGGATGTCACAATGAGAATGTGCATTGATTACCTTCAGCTCAATAAGTTAACTATCAAGTATAAGTATCCTTTACCAAGGATTGATGGTCTTTTCGATCAGTTTCGTGGAGCGGATGTGTTCTCAAAGATAGATCTACGGTCAGGATATTATCAATTGAAGGTTAAGGATGTGGATGTGTCGAAGATAGCTTTTCGAACGAGATATGGACATTATGAATTTCTGGTGATGCCGTTTGGTTTGACGAATGCTCTTGCTGCTTTCATGGATTTGATGAACAATGTGTTTCATGAGTTCTTGGATAAGTTCATTGTGGTATTCATCGATGATATCCTTGTGTACTATCGTACCGAGGAGGAGCTTGAAGCATATTTGAGGATTGTTTTCCAAATGTTGCTAGAGAATTAGCTTTATGTTAAGCTGAGTAAATGTGAGTTTTGGTTGAAGGAAGTTGTTTTCCTTGGTCATGTAGTTTCAGTCGAGGGAATTCGTGTTGATCCTCAAAAGATTGAGGCAATGGTGAATTGGAAGCCTCCTAGGTCTGTTCATGAAGTTCATAGTTTCCTTGGTTTGGCGGGTTGCTACTGAAGGTTCGTGGATGGGTTTTCCAAGATTGCTGCTCCTTTGACGAAGTTATTGCAGAAGAATGTTAAGTTTGAGTGGACGGAAGCGAGACAACAAGCTTTTGAGAAGCTAAAGGAAGATTTGATGCAAGCTCATATCTTGATTCAACCTTAATCAGGAAAAAAGTTTGTGGTGTATAGTGACGCATCCTATGTTGGTTTGGGGTGTGTGCTGATGCAAGAAGGTAGGGTAGTAGCTTATGCATCGTGGCAGTTGAAGGTGCATGAGCGTAATTATCCTACGCATGACATTGAGTTAGCAGCAGTGGTATTCGCTTTAAAGATTTAGAGACATTATCTATATGGTGAGAAGTGTATGGTGTACACTGATCATAAGAGTTTGAAGTATCTTATGTCTTAGATGGAGCTAAATCTCAAGCAACGACATTGGGTGGAATTGCTTAAGGATTATGACATAACAATCGAGTATTATCCGGGAAAGGCCAATGTTGTGGCTGATGCTTTGAGCAGGAAAGTAGCGGTGTAGTTGAGAGAGATGTTTGCTTGTTTGAGCATATCGCGAGATGGCGGTCTTGTTGTTGAGTTGCAAGTCAAGCCATCTTTGGTTCAGTTGATAAAGGATAAGCAGTTGCTTGACGATTCTCTTGTACCGTATGTTCAGGAATTTTGCGAAAGGAAGGCCTTCGAATTTTAGTTTCAATGATGATGGTTTTCTATGCTTTGGGAGTAGGATAGTGGTGCCCAGTGATGTGGAGTTTAGGTGCACTATTCTGACTGAAGCTCATAGTAGTCTTTTCGCTATGCACCCTGGTAGTAAAAAAATGTATCATGATTTGAAGGATGAGTACTATTGGGTGGGGTTGAAGAAAGATGTTGCCGAGTTCGTTAGAAAATACTTGGTTTGTCAGCGGGTTAAGGCTGAATATCAGTTTTCTTCTAGGTTGTTGCAGCCGTTATGAATCCCAGATTGTAAGTGGGAAAGGATTACCATGGATTTCGTGTCATTGTTTCCGTTGTCACCACCGAAGAAAAATTCTGTTTGGGTGATTGTGGATCGCCTTATGAAGTGTGCACATTTCTTGCTTGTGCATACTACCTATACCTTGGATAAGTTAGCTAAGTTGTACATTGCTGAGATTATACGATTGCATGGAGTTCCAAAATCTATAGTATTAGATAGAGATCCAAGGTTTACATCGAGGTTCTGGAATGTTTGCATCAAGCTTCGGGTACGCGGCTAAATTTTAGTACTTCTTATCATCCGGAGACGGATGGACAAACGGAGCGTGTTATCCAAGTGCTTGAGGATATGTTGAGGTGTTGTGTTATTGAGTTTCAAGGATCTTGGTAGAAGAACTTGTCGTTGGTTGATTTTGCTTATAATAATAGTAACCAGACAAGTATTCAAATGGCACCCTACGAAGCTTTATATGGGAGAAAGTGTAGAACTCCCCTATGTTGGGCTGAAACATGGCAGAAGGTTATTTCGATGCCAGCCTTGTTGAAAGGAACCACCGAGAAGGTGAAGCTCATTAATGAGCATTTGAAGGCAGCATCGGACCAACAAAAGTCTTATGCGGATTTGATGCGTAAGGAGATAGAGTTCGCAGCTGGCGAACGTGTGTTTCTGAAAGTCTTACCTTGGAAGAAGGTGATGAGATTTTGTCGAAAGGGCAAATTGAGTCCGAGATTCATTAGACCATATGAGGTGATATAACGTGTGGGTCCTATTACTTACAAGCTGAGACTACCTTCAGAGTTGGAAAAGAAGCATAATGTGTTCCATGTATCCATGCTTCGAAGGTATATATCAGATTCGTCGCATGTTATGCTTGTAGAAGAGATTGAGTTGAGTCCGAATTTGACATATGATGAAGAGCCTTTTAAGATTTTGGATACAAATAGTAAGGTTCTCCGAGGTAAGACCATCGAGCTGGTTAAAGTCTTGTGGAGAAATCATGGCATTGGGGAAGCCACGTGGGAAAGGATTGAAACTTTAGTATATGGAAAAAGATCTTTAAGGTTTGTTTAGGGTACACCTAGTTTGGGATGCTTTAAAAATATGGAAAAATATCTAAAAATCTTCATTTATTATATAAATTTTTTTGGTGAAATTTTTTTTTACAAAATGTTATTTGGAAATATTACATTTTGGTGTACTGACCAAACTGTAGTTTTTTTGCAAAAGTTGTCTTGTGGCTGTTTTGTAAAGGGCTGAAACTTTGAATCTTTAAGGAGCTAATTTTACCAAAAATTTTTTCATCATATTTCTCTTTAATTTGGCAGTTTTTAATAATGATTTAATTAAAGGAATTAAAAGAAAAATCAAATGTTGACTTTTCATAACTAACTTACGATAGTTTTCTCTCTTTTCATTTTCTCTCAACTTCCACTCAGCCAGACACATTTCCCTCACTAAAGAACCTCTGGTTTTCATCTCTTTTGCTGAGATTTCATCTTCCTAAGGATTTTCTATATTTACTTCATCAAATTCTTTTGTTTTCACTTTGGATTTTCAAGAATTCTTGCCAAAATTAAGGAGAAATCAGCCATTGGAGGTAAGCTTCGTCCTTCTCCTCTAATGATCAGTTCTTTACTAAAATTCACAAGTTATCAATCCTTTGTTAATGGTTTTTAAGTTGCTTTAATGTTATAAACAAGAAATAGTTGCTAAATTCAAGGTTCTTGATGTTATTTTGATGATTTTCGTATTTCTGAGCTAAATTCGGTTTTGAGGTTGATTTCGAACATGTTTTGGATGATATTTGATGTTCAGATTGAGGTTTTAACAAGTAAATCCTGAATCAGCTTGGGTTCCTAAGTTTTAGATGTTAGATTTGTGGTTTTTGGTGTTTTGCTATTTCTAGAGATATAAGGACGTGTTTGTGATGATTTTTAATGTTGATTGAGGTTTAGAAAGGGTTAGAATAGATAGATATTGGCTCGGCTTTGATTTGAGAAAGTTTGGAGGTGATTTCGGTTATTTTGGATAGCTTAAATGGTGTTTTTGGGTAGTGCGTCGAGTTTGAATGCGTGGCTGGTGATTTTAATTCATGATGATGCATTAATCCTCTGCTCTTATATGTAATGAAAATGGGAGACTTCATCGGATGCATTTAGTGTTGATCCGAAAGTGTTGGAGGCTTAGAAATCATTTCGCCAAGCATGCGAAACGGAATATGTGAGTGCAAATGGTTTTAGAAGTCCTTGAGGGATAAGAAAATAATGTTTGGGGATTTAGGATTGGTTTAAAACACCATTCTAATTCTGGAAGTAAGTATGTTTAGAATTTGCTCTCAAAAAGTGGATGATGCCCTAAATGTTTTTAACATGTTCTTGATTTGAGATAGACAAATTCCTACTATTTTTATGCATGATTTATAACATGAAATGATGTTATGTGTTGATGCCATGAGATAACATGTCTTTGTAAAGAGTTTTGGGATTTTGATTAAATGCTATGCATGAATTGTTGTTTTGAAATAGGATGAGATAAATTTGAGAAATGTTGCATCAAAACAATAGGTGATATGATGATTTTAATGTAATATATTGGCATAATTGATGAGATGATTACCGGATATAATTGATCGACCAATAGGATAAAAGTGCACTATAAACTAAAAATTTGTCCGTGCTCTTTGGAGTCGAGCAATGGGGGTAGTTCCATATCGATCCAAAGTGAGAATCCGATGGTGAGAGATACCATCGGAGTAGGTCTTGGAGAAACACCCAAGCTTTGTTGCGAAGACAGATACCGCCATTAGAGTCCGGTGATGTGATATTCCACTGGGGTAGGACTTGGCTTTATGTCAAGCTAATCCGCATATCCGAGTAAAGATATAATATGAAATGCCAATATATGAAATTGTATTTGATTCACATGTACGAATGTTGAGAAGATGTATATGCTATAAGAAATGCATATGATATTTTTATGCTTATGAAATGCTTTTGAATGTCAAGCATGTATGGCTTTGCCATGAGTTTTGCATTGGTTGAATGCATGAGATTGATAGATAGATGGTACATGTGATTTTCAAATGGAGAATTGCTTTGAATGGTTTTCAAGCATGAGATAGAAATAGCATGTTGTAGAAAATGGTTTTTGAGAAAGGGATATAAAAGCTTGCATTGTTGTGTTTGTGTTTTTAGAGCATGCCTCACTAAGCTATCGTGCTTACGCTCTCTTTTACCAATAATGCAGATAATTGAGATACTTTGGGCAGCGAGGACGCTTAAGAAGATCCAAGAGTTTGTAAAGCTCAAGTATGGTGATGTTTTGCATTTACATTAGTAATGATATTTGGCAATGGGATCTAGTGATTTGCTTTGGGAGATGTATTTTGGACTCCCTGTGGTTGATGCAAGTTTTGTATTTCTTATATGGTTTGTAAGAGGTCTTTGTTGTGGTTTTGGTACTTATTTTCACTATATGGTGTGATTGTTGTTTGATTTTTAAGCATGCTTCATGAGTTACCTTGCTATGCTTGAGTTAATCAACTAATTGCTGCTATGTGGTTTGGAATTGCATGCCCATATGTTTGAGAGGTTGCCTTGAGTATGTTGTTATGATTTGAGAATGATTAATTGAAGGTTGATGTGTTTTCAAGGTTGAAAAATGGGACAGTTCTGGTATGAGTATCGATACACGAGCTTGCGTATCGATTTGCATAAGTCAAATTTGTGCTTTTCTGCACACATGTTTCGATATGTTTGTGAGGTGTTTTGGTACGGGCTTGAAGGGCGTACAGATACGCTTCCCCGCGTATCGGTATGCTATATGTGACTTTGGTCATTGCCATCCCGCGTATCGGTACGGTCTCAAGCGTATCGATACGCCACCGTTAATTCTGTTAATGGCATCTTTGTTTGTTTGAAATCGTTGCATTTTAGTCCATATTTTTCAAGTGTGTAATTGGATGAATTTTGTTGGTCGGTTTTTGATGAAAATTTGCTGAGAAGCGTGAAACATGATTAATTAAGTATTGGTAAATTTCAAATCACTAAAATCCTTGTAATTTGTAGAAATTACATTTTGGTCCCTAAGTGTCATATTTTTACAATTAAACCTCCAATCGATGTCTGATCGTTGGCCGTTTCTTCCTATGATCTCTGGTGGTCATATAAGTTTAATGTTGCATCTAGAAAAGAAAAAAAGAAAAAAAGGTCATCAATCGAAGTCGGCTTTAACGAGTGGCTTTGGTTTTCCCCGTTTAATCACCTCGGTTCGGGTCAACCATCTAGATCGGGGTAAGGGGTTACAAGATCTTCAATCTTTGGCAAATGATACTTGTTCTTCATTGTCAACTTGTTCAACTGACGATAATCTATACATATATGCATCGTGCCATCTTTATTTTTCACAAACAAGACCGGTTAACGCCAAGGCGAAACACTAGGCCCAACGAAACCTCGATCGAGCAACTCCTGAAGTTGCATCTTCAACTCCTTGAACTCCTTGGGTTCCATTCAATAGGGAGCTATAGAAAACAGGAGTCGTATTTTCATACAACTCAATGCCAAACTTTACCTCTCTATTCTGTTGCAAACCAGACAACTTTTCCGGAAATACACCCGAAAACTCACATATTGTACGTATGTTCTGTACTCGCACCTCCTTTGTACAGGGATTCATCACATAAGGCAGTTAGGCTTC
This sequence comes from Hibiscus tridactylites, assembly GCA_958450335.1. Classification (NCBI taxonomy): domain Eukaryota; kingdom Viridiplantae; phylum Streptophyta; class Magnoliopsida; order Malvales; family Malvaceae; genus Hibiscus; species Hibiscus tridactylites. Next base: position 30,205,772 of record OY288285.1, read on the forward strand.
AAACCCCCCGAACGCATCAACCTACTCGCTTCAAGAGCCAAAACCACATTAGATATGAAATTCACATTCTCACCTACAATGACTACCTCAATATCGTCGGCCAGTTTCAATGAAACTCGCTTGGTCAAAAAATCAACCACAACCCTATGCTCAGATAACCAATCCATACCAAGGATTACATCGAAACCATAGAAAGGCAACTCCATAAGATCAACCTCAAAAACATGTCCTTGGACAGAAAAATGGCATCTCCTATACAACTTTCTTGTGACAATCATTTCACCAAAAGAATTGGTTACACGCATACTAACATCTATCAAATCAACAGATAAAACCAAGCATTTGTTCATGCTCACGCAAAATGTAAGAATGAGTAGAACTAAAATCAATCAAAGAAAGTAATGACAAGGATTGCAAAGTAAAGGTACATGCGATCACATCTGTGTCATTCCTTTTGTCTCGGTGTGCATACACCCTACCATGTCCACCTCCCTCAGGTTGAACATCAACAACATGAGCAACATTCCTCTGCCCATCATCTCTATGCTGAAAATTACCCCTACCGCGTCCACGACCTCTCTCTGGCTCCGTAGCTCGCACCGGAGCTTGTACATCTCTAACTGGTTGTGGACAATCACGCTTCATATGTCCTCGTGATCCACAATTCCAACACGTACCCAGATTACCCAAACACTCTCCCGTGTGCCTCATGCCGCGCCAGTTACAATCACGCTTCATTTGGCCTTGACGACCACAAACAGGGTTACCACTACCTCGTCTAGGATCCGGTTGATACCTCCAATTCTTATGCCTCTTGTAAGGATCCTTTCCACCATCATACTCAGCTTCCCTCTTTCTAGAGCTAGAACCACTCGAACGAGCAGGCAAACCCAAATTTTGCTCGATGTCCTTAGCTTGAGTGACTAAGACATCAAATTCGGTGTAGTCCGAAGCCAGCATGTAGGTCTTAACATCCTTCACCAGCCCATAGCAAAAATGATCGCATCTCTTTTGTTCATCGGGAACCTGCTTAAGAGCATACTGGCTCAACCGAACAAACTGGACCTCGTATTCATAAACAGTCATGTTTCCTTGCACCAAAGACATAAACTCTCGCGTCTTCTCATCAAGATAGAGAACACCAAGATACTTCTTCTTGAAAGTATTTCCAAAGAATGCACAAGTAACCTCGACAGGTTCCATACTCGTAATGATGGTCATCCACCACGTATAAACATCTCTATGAAGTAAAGAGACTGCACAACCCAACTTTTGTACATCATTGCAACTCATCTGCCCAAGAATCCTCCGTGTGGTCACAAACCAAGCCTTAGAACCTTCAGGAGATAGACCTCAGAACTCAGTTCCACCCAAACCGCGTAAACATTCCTAAAAGAAACCAATATTAGCACGAGACTGAGGTGCGGCCACATGCATCCCCGCTATCGCTCCCTGAAAAGCACTGGCTATAACATGAATCAACGGTGTCATATCAGCAGCAGCTTGCCCTTGCATTGCTTGAGGTCCAAAAACTCCAACACCAGCTCCCGCTCCAGCTCCTTCACCACTAGAGAAGGAGGCAGAAAATTCTCAATATTCTCATGAATCTCACTCTCAACCACGTTACGTACATTGTCTCTAAGCTCTCTTATCAGTCTCATTATCAAAATAGTATAGCTAAAAAAATAAAACAATAAAAACAATCAGGCTAGCGAAAGCAAGAATCCTAGGTGCTCAAGTTTTATTTTGCAAAACCAAAATTCTCTTTACATTAGTAATAATATGGAAATGGGTACCCTTATCCTCTTCCTCAACAGCGTATAAATCCATAATTCATATTATCAAACACCATGCATCTCACATAGATCAAACAATGATCAAAACATGGCATAATCACTCATCGTACATAGCATTCATCAAGAAATCAACCAAACGACAATATCACATCAACCTTACCTTCCAAATCTTTCGTAACCTGGCTCTAATACCACCAAATGTAATCCCCTCGACCCGATCTAGGTTAAAGACTGAACCGAATGAATCACTCGGGGAATATTAAAGAAAACAAGGAGATTTACCTCAATAAATGACCCTATGTTTGTTTTTATTTTATCTTGTCTAGATGCTCATTATGATCCTAAGTGTTTAACATCACAGCAAAACAATTAACAACTCGATCAGACAACGATTTGGGACTCAATTGCATACAATTACATTTTAGGGACCATTTTGTAATTTTCACAAAATACATGGACTTCATCATCACTTTTATACTTCCAATTGAGTTTGTAGCTGTTAATGACTCTTGGGGTTGAATTGGAGACAATAGAGACTTTATTTCCCACCATAAATGTAGTTCTAGATATGTTTGTATCAGAACACACGAGCTCGTATCGGAATGCTCTTCTTCAGAACTACTCGTTGAAGCATGATGCAGCAAGCCGTATCGAAATGCCTCTGGCCGTATCGAAACAGTATGAGTTGTATCGAAACGGTTACCAACCGAATAGGTACGAGTGACAGTTAAGCTACATTTAAAAGACCGTTGGGAAAATATGACCATTGTGGTGGTTTTGATCGTTACCCATATCGAAACACAAAAGGTTGATTTAAATCATGTATGGAAACGAGTATCTTAAGGACACTGGTTTGGCAACTTAAAAACATTTCAAACATTGCCAAAACCTTTTGAAAACATCCTCAAACATATTTTCAAGTTGTTTCGATATAAAAGAATTTTTAAGATCTTTTGAATTTAGTCTAAAACTATGTTTTAATTATTATATCAAAACATTAGTTCTACAATCTCCCACTTTTTGATATAATAAAACCAATCTTAAAAAATTGTTTGGGATTCTCCCCTTAGTGAAATAAATTTTGAATAAGAGAATTAAAATTCCAAATCAATTAAAGCTCCCCCTTATTCATTTGAAAATTCAAATTTTCAAAACATTCTTCCTTTTTTTTTACATAAAAAATGGTTCAAATCTATGTTTGAAAACATTGAAGTCCATAACAATGGAGAGAAAAAAATTGACAAAAATAATATTTTTTAAAAATTGCTCCCCTTTACTCAAAGCATCAAATATTGTTAGTTTAACACATGATAATCTAGTTGAATTAAAAAATATATCAAATAAAACAAATAAAACAACTAGATTTTACCAACACTTGAACTTCAAAGGAGGATGTGAAGCCTTCCTTCTTCAAGTGTTCTTCCTTGTGTGTGGAGCTCCCCCTCAAATTTCGACTTGTTGATCACTCTCCATCACACCTATAAAAGACAACAAAGTAATTTTGGGTATCCAAATTGCTTTGGATCCTTAGACATTAGTAGCACAAAGTTTAGTCCCCTTAGGAATCCATTTTTCAATTTCATCCGTTTTTGTTGAAGTGATTAGATCATTTGGAACCCAAACACTTCTAAAACATTTTCCAATTAAGAATCTAGGGGCACTAGATTGTCTTTGATAAAATTTTGATTTTCCAAAACTATTTTTCTTTCCAAGCTCTTTGGAAATCAAATCTTTTTCTTTCTTAAGATCATCAATCTCCTTTTGATGATGTTTTTCAATTGTTTGAAGCAATTCTTGTAATCTTTAGACTTTAAGTTCAAAATCTTTGATTTTTGCTTCAAACTCTAAATTAGTTTTAGAAAGCAAATCATTTTCGGTTTTTAACTTTGAAATCAATTTCTTGTTTTTCGAATATGAAGACTTGAATTCAAAAACCAATTCATCATAGGCTTCATGTAACTCATCAAAAGAATATGAATTTGAACTAGATGAGTTAGAAGTTACCTCCCCCTCATTGAGGGCCATGAAGCATAGGTGAGCTACCTCATCATCAGTGTAGTCTTCATCACTCCATGTCGCCACGCATGCTTTCTCTGAAGATTATCCCATTTTGTTGGACTTGTGGGAATCCTCCATCTTCTTTTTCGATTCATGCTTGGATTTAGCCATCTCGTTCTTCATGAATCGGGCAAACTTTTCGAAGTTATACGTCATCTCTTCTTCTTCACTTTCCTCCTCACTCGATTCAACAAGGTTGCACTTGGAAGGCTTGAGAGCAATGGCATTTTTGTTGATGCTAAGCTCTATGATTTTCTTCTTCCCCATCTTTTTTATCTCTTCTTTCTTCTTCTCCTTTTCTTTTTATTTCTTCATCATTTCATTAGTGAGAAGAGACCCCATGAGTTCATCTAGCTTTAAGGTCTTTAAATTTTTTGCTTTGATAATGTCGATCTTCTTTGAGTCCCATGACTCGGGAAGAGAATAGAGAAGCTTTCGAAAAAGCTGGTCTTCTGGAATGATTTCTCCATAGCCTTTAAGTCCATTTGTGATGGTGGAGAATCTATCGAACATCTTTGTGATGTCTTCATCTGGTTCCGTCTTGAAGTTCTCATACTCGTTGTTGAAGAGGTCGATTTTGGACTCTTTTACGTCGTTTGTTCCCTCGTATGTGACTTCAAGCTTGTCTCATACCTCATTGACACTCTCACAAGAAGACATCTTCTCATAGATGTTAGGGCTAAATACAACAAAAAAGATGTGCAAAGCCTTGCAATTAAGCTCCATCTTCTTGCGATCATCCGCACTCCAATCCGCCTTACTTCGTTGTGGCACGAAAGAACCCTCTTCAACAGTATCCCAAAGCTTGTAATGTATGGATTTGATGAAGAACTTCATTTTAATCTTCCAATGAGTGTAGTTGGTCCCGTCGAATAAGGGTGGCTTGTCGATGGATTGCGCCATTTGACCGGTTGATTGAATGTTGTATCGAGCTTCCCACATGGCCTCAATAGGATGTTAATCCCCTTCAATTAAGCCTCGTCCTACTACTAATTGTTAGACTTGATAGACTTGATTTCCTTCAACCGATTTAGTTTGCCAAGTGGTGGAGAAGTTGGATATTTGGGTGATTTTGTGGGAGGTGAAAAATAGACAATAGACACAAGGATTTATAGTGGTTCGACTTTCTAACAAGCACCTACATCCACTACCTTAGCTTCCCACTAAGGATTTTATATCCCCTTCATCCCGGTTTAGCCGACAAGCCAGTCCGAACGGGTTACACGGGGAAAATCAATGCGAAACCCGCTAAGGCCTCACTCCTATTAGGAACCCTATTTTTTTCTTTAATTGTCTTGTCTAAATGTTACATTTAGTCCTATCTGCGAAAGCGACAACGGAAGACGATAGTGAAACAACCAAGCAGAACATAAGGCAACTTTAAATTTACCAAGTGACATGTTAGTCCTATTTCATGCGTACGAAGCCAAATCATTCATAAAAGATACATATGAACCCAACAAGGAAGCAAACAAACATTTGAGACTAAAACGCAACGTTCAAGAACCTTTGAAGATGCCAATTTACATGACGGCGTTTTGAAACAGGCATGCTCGTTCCGAAACGCGACTTCAATTTAAAAGCATGACCAAGCCGTTCCGATACGGTCCACTCCATTCCGGAACAGGGGTCTACAGTGACAAAATGTTTCGGAACTTGTTCTGAAACAGGCACTCACAGTGGCAAACTGTATCGATACGCGTACCGAAATGGGAGCTCACAATGTTAAATCATATCGATACGGCACCACCCTCGTTCCGATACGAGTATCCCTTGAGCTACAACCGTTCCGAAACCACTTCGAGCGTTTCAATACGCCTGCTCACAGAGTGGTTCAAAAAACATACTTTAGCATCCTCAATGGTCCCCAAACTTTCCCCAAACATCAAAGATCACAAGCAACTATCATGTAAACAATCTAGAGGCATCATATCCTACCACGAGCATTATTAAATATACAAGCATGCATATAAGACATATAATTATTAAGAAACATACATCAACATAAGCATCACATAAATAAGGTTTACACGCCTTCCACGCAAAAACATAAGCATCCATCAACAACATTAAAGCCAACACATAGGAGTCTAACATACGCTCCTACAACATTTAGCATCCTCATTTCTATCTATTACATTATTTAAGAAAAACCATACTTGAGCAGCAACACACGCTTTTGGGTGCCCCTTCTTTGCTCCTTGCTAACTTTCACACTAATGATCTGCATTGTCAAGAATGAGAGCGTAAGCTTGAAAGCTTAGTGAGGGAGCTCAAAAACAAATATCAACAATGCAGGGTTCAAAGCATGGTATCCATTAACATCCACAAGGCATACATTAACACCAACATAATAACATAGCCAATCGCTACAAGAATGCATGAACATGACATCTTACCTCATGTTATGCTTAGCATAGATGTAACAGAACATCTTACACATCAACCACACATAAACAAGGTATATTCCAACTATATAGCTTATTCGGATATGCAGATAACTTCTGTTAGTATTTTCACCCAACATGCTCAAACAACAATATTACCTTCTAGTGGGATTTCACACATCATCGTTTTCTTTTACGGATAGGATTCCACTCATCATCACACACAAACACTTTCTGGTGGAATGTTAATTCACCGTACACCTCCTTGGTTACCTCACGTCACCAAGCCCACGCACGAATTTGACTCTTACCATGTGCACACTCATCCTAATGATCGATCATTTATATCCGGTAACATAACTAGTGCCAACATACTAAACGAGAACACACCATGATTCCCCAAATCATGCTATTTAACATTCAAATCACCATCATGCAACATGACTATATCGAAACATGCATAATTGGACACTTATCACACAAGACCACATATATACACATTAGCAAGATATACATAGGATTTAAACAAGAGATTAAGCTACCAATTTAACCCCACATTAGATTGGCCTATCAAGCACAATCTAATACCTTAACAGCATACTCTGAACAAATTTAAAACCATTGAAATCAGTCCACTCACCAAACACCCTCAATACAAGCCAAGAATGTCGATCAAGCCTCCAACTTTTCCGGAATCGAGCCCGAAGCTTCTCCAACGGTTTCCCTTGTTTCTAATCAACAAAAAACAGTGTATTACTCATCAAAACATCCAGAAAATCACTGGCATAAATCAGATTACAATCTCAAGACCATTTCACTACTTCTTCAAGTTTGGTTAGACCCAAACTGTGCTCTATGTCCTTGGCCTAGCGACCAAGACATCGAAGTCTGTTTAATCCGTAGCCAAAGTATACCTCTTCACTTCCTCACTCAACCCGTAACGAAAATGGTCGCATTGTTCCCTCTTAGTAGGAACTAGCTCGGACGCATACTGATTCAATTTGAGAAATCGTACCTCATACTCGGTCACTGTGATGTACCCTGAAGCAAAGTCATGAACTTTATCTTCTTTTCCTCAAGATAGCAGGGACCCAGATACTTCTTGCGAAAAGCAGACTCAAAGAACTCCCAAGTAATCTCAGCATCTGGCATGCCTATAGTAATGGTGACCCACCAAGTGTACGCATCACCCTGAAGCAAAGAAACAACACATCCCAGTTTGTGTGCTCCAGTACAACCTATCTGAGACAAGATACAAACAGTCTTATAAAACTAAGCCTCTAATCTCTCGGGTGTCAACCCTCAGACTTCTTCTCCTCCCAAACTACGAAGCCTCTCAAGTTGCAAACCGGTGCCCTCACTGTAACCCCCTTAGCCCGATCTAGACGTCTGACCCAAACTAAGAAGATTTTACGGGGAAAACCAAAGTCAACTTGTTAAAGTCAACCTTGATTAACGACCGTTTTTTTCTTTTTAACTTTTCTAGATGCACATTATTAACATATACGATTAGCAATTCAATTTAGCGGAAGTGACACAGCGAATGGAACTCATTTAGGGGTTCAATTGTTTATAAACGTCTTTTATGGACTAATGTGTAAATTTCTAGAATTATAAGGACCAAACAAGTTTTAAAGTTACCAATCCAAATTTAAGCATATAATAAGCCAGCACATCAAATTTCATCCTAAACGGATCATCTAAACTCATTTAATTAAGCATTCAAGACTCATGGACCAAAAGTAACGAAATAGAAACCTGAAACAATTCAAATTCAACTCCATCGGTCGGGTGTTTCGAAACACAAGACCCTGTATTAGAACAGTTGTTCCGACACCAGGTTGACTATTTCGATATGAAGGTGCGTTCTAAAACCCGTATCGAAACACAACTTTCCAGTAGCAAATCATTCTGGAACGTTCCTACCCGTTCCAAAACCTCATGACCATTCTAGGTCACTGTTCCGAAATAGGTAAGGGCGTTCCGATACGCCTTGCCCTGCAACTTCACAATTTGCTAGTTTTTCAATCATAAACACCTCCGAAAACACTCCAATTCATGCTACAACATACATACAACATGTATAAACAACAAAGATCAACATTACAAAGCGTAAGCTAAAACATAGCATCATTCGAGTAAGCCTTAAATCTATAGGCATGCTTCTTAGCCTTCAAAACCATACAAAATCTAAAAGCCACAATCATGCACAAATCTATCCTCAAAGGCCAATTACAACCCAAAACACCAAACCAAACATGAACAAAGTAATTAACAACATTTTCAAACATCCAAGAGTAGAAATCCCACCCATTGCCTCTTATTACACCAAAGTAAAACCACATACTTTGCTAGACCAAAGTTCTTGGATTCCCCTTGCTTACTTGCTGCCTCAAAAGCCTAATTCTCTGCACTGATGAAACAAATGAGCATAAGCACTGCTTAGTGAGGATCCCTAAAACAACATTCATCAATGCATTTCACACAACCAACAATCACCATTTATCAATACACGCCTTTACTCAAAATATGCCCTTTCAAAGCACCAATGCACTTTGTAAAACACATGCGCGTATGCATCACTTAAAAACAACAAATCAACTTTTACTCATGATTTACCAAGCATCACATACATTCTAGAATAAATCACAAGAATCTCATGCTTAAACCATTAGTCAACATCATTATATTGGCTTAGAAGTGATCAATTCTCAAACCATACCAAAACCAACTCAAATGACATAATCGGATACGCGGATTACAAGTGTTGTCCCACACGCTTCATACATTGTACCAAACTACACAAGGTGGAGATCAATGGCTCAATCGCAAACCCTCAACACTCGTGATTGAGATTAATGGAACAATCACAACCCCTCATCATCACTCATCGGTGTTGTATAATTCCACTAACAAGAGTACGAGACAGATACCACAAGACTCAGACACGAGATTAAACCTTTCACCGTTGTGATCTTAGCCTCAATCGTTAGGGTAGTTGGATGGAGATTACAGCACAATCACAACCCCTCGACATCCAAGTCGACTTTATTCACGGTGCACCCAATCCTATAGCCGGCTAACGATACTCGATTAAAACTAACCAAAAACCACTTTCATCACTTGCCAATATAATCATTTAACATCATATGCATTTATCACATAAAACCAAGGATCACTTACCTAGTGCATCGTTAACATAATGGCACTAAAATCCAGCATTAACCATGCTTAAAACATGCTTTAAAACAATAATCAAAACCACATTTAACTCAAGTGCATTACCAACAAAACATAGCACATTTCCGAGAGAGACTTTCGAATCACTTACTCATAAGCTTAGCTAAGTGTTTCAAACTTACACTAAGCTCCCAAGACTACGCTCAAAGCGTTACAAAGCTAGAAAATCCATTTCCACTCACCGATACGAGAAACCTTGCTCGCCGACATGAAAATTACTCTTCTGGAGCCTCCAACAACGCCTCGTTTGCTCCCGGATCAAGATCCCCTATTTTCACATCATCAAAATAGAGATCTAAATGCATTAAAATGCATTACAACACCAGAAACTAATCACAAACTCGTTGCACACCCAAACTACACCAATTTACCCATCCGAAACAATTGAAACTCAATTGATTGCTTCTTAAACAAAGCCCAGCCATCATACATCACTTCCAATCAAATATAAACATCAAAACACATCTATAAACAACCTAAACCCATCTTTATACCTCCAGCAAGCATGATTCCACCATTTCACCTAATAAAACTCACTTAAAACTATCAAGAAACTCAAGGATCTCAAGGACTTCGGGATCTATATTACAAAAACCTCATTTCAACATAATAACCAACTTAAAACTCAATTAAAATCAATCCAAAACAGAGCTTAACAAAACAAATCCGGAAATAAGGATTTCAACTATATATTTACAAGATTTTGATCTCAAAACAAAACTATAATGAAAACTAAACCAAAAACATTAATTATAAGCCAAAGATCTTGAGAATTTCAATAAAGAACTTTGATTAGAGATTGAAAATGAGATTTACCTCCAATCCTTGCTTTCCTCAATAAATGACAAGTTTTACTTAGCAAAATCATGAAGAACTTGAAAGGATTCTTGAGAATTGTTTAGGAAATATTGAGGGAGTGTTTGGGAGAAATGAATTTTGGAGAAATATGAATTACAATTGTGTTTGGCTGAAAATGAGGAGAGGATGTAGTTACGTGATGGAATCTCGCCAATTAACAACCTAGGTAATTAAATAAAATAAAAGCTAATTAAATCTATTTAATTAAAACCATTTTAAACACATGTCATATTAAGGAAATGTTCAATTGCCAAAAAGCCCCTTAAGGATTCTAAGATTTTTGCTTCTCCTTTAAAAATCACATTTTCCATAGTTTTGAAACTTTACAAGTTGGTCACTACTCAAAATGTACCACTTCCGAAACTCTTTTAGTAAAATTGATTTGACCAACCTCTTAAACATATTTTGAGAGGATTCAAGCAATTTTTACCACATTTTTATCCTATCCGGATCCTTGATCCGCTTAAATCATCTTACGCGATTCAGACCATCCCCGATCGGTCCAATCCGATGTCTAAAACATCTAGGCACAAAACCAGGTCGTTACAACTCTTCCCCACTTAGGAAATTTCGTCCTCGAAATTTTACCTTAAGGAAAAAGGTGCGAAAACTGCTTCAGCATGTCCACCTAGCTTTCCCATGTGGCCTCCTCAACTCCTCGGTGTCGCCACAACACTTTCACAAGCTCTATCGTCTTGCTACGAAGAAAATTACTGCTCACATCCAGAACCCTCATTGGTTCCTCATAATATGAAAAATCCGGATTCAACTCAATCTCCTCAACAGACATCACATGCAAAGGATCTGATTTGTACCTCCGCAACATAGAGACATGGAACACATCATGTATTTTTTCCAGCTCCGAAGGAAATCTCAACCGATATGCCACATGACCAATACGCTCCACAACCTCGTAAGGTCCAATGAACCTTGGGCTAAGCTTACCCTTACGCCCAAATCTCGTCACCTTCATCCAAGGCGATACTTTAAAAAATGCATGTTCGCCAACCGCGAACTCAATCTGTTTACGCTTCAGGTCCGCGTAAGACTTTTGCCTATCCGATGTTGCCTTCAAACGCTCACAAATGAGCTTCACCTTCTTGGTGGTTCCCTTTGACATAGCTGGCATCGAAATCAACTTTTGCCCAGCCCCTGCCCAACAGAGAGGGGTTCTACATCTTCTCCCATACAAAGCCTTGTGTGGAGCCATTTGAATACTTGCTTGGTAACTCTTATTATAAGCAAACTCAACCAACAGCAAGTGCTTCTCCCAAGAACACTGAAAATCTATCACGCAGCATCTCATCATGTCCTCAAACACTTGGATCACACATTCCGAATGTCCATCCATCTGAGGATGATATGAAGTACTGAAATTCAACCGTGTACCCAAGGCTTGATTCAAACATTCCCAATATCGCGTTGTAAACCTCGGATCCCTATCCGACACAATGGACATCGACACACTGTGCAACCGCACAATCTCAGCAATGTACCGCTCAACTAACTTATCAAGGGTATATGTAGTATGCACAAGCAGGAAATGTGCACACTTCGTAAGGCGATCAACAATCACCTAAACAAAATTCTTTTTTTACGGTGATAACGACAATCAAGACACAAAATCCATGGTAATTCTTTCCCACTTCCATTCTGGGATTCTCAAAGGTTGCAACTACCCAGAAGCAACCTGATGTTCAGCTTTCACTCGCTGACACACCATGCACTAATTAACGAACTCAGCCACATTCTTTTTCAACCCCACCCAGTAGTACTCCTCGTTCAAATCATGATAAATTTTTGTACTACCAGGATGCATAGCAAAAGAACTACTATGAGCTTCAGTCAGAATACTGCACCTCAACTCAACATCATCTGGCACCACTATTCGACTTCCAAAGCACAAAACACCGTTATCACTAAAGCTGAAGTCTGAAGGTCTACCCTCCGCAATGTCTTGAACATGCAAAACACGGGAATCATTAAGCAACTTCTTATCTTTGATCAACTGAATCAAAAATGGTTTCACTTGCAATTTCGCAATAAGACCACCATCCCGTGATATGCTCAAGTGAGCAAACAACGCCCTCAACTCCACAGCCACTTTCCTGCTCAAAGCATCCGCTACAACATTAGCATTGCCCGGGTGGTACTCAATCGTCAGATCATAATCCTTAAGCAACTCCACCGAACGACGTTGCCTAAGATTCAACTCCTACTGAGACTTAAGATACTTTAAAGTCTTATGATTCGTGAACACAACACAATTCTCACCGTACAAGTAATGCCTCTAGGTCTTCAAAGCAAACACAACAGCCGCAAGTTCAAGATCATGAGTAGGGTAATTACGCTCATGCACCTTCAACTGCCTAGATGCATAAGCTACTACCTTACCTTCCTACATCAACACGCAACCCAAACCAACAATGGATGCATCACTATAGACCACAAACTTCTTGCTAGACTCAGGTTGAATCAGGATAGGAGCTTGCGTCAAAGCTTCCTTCACCTTCTCAAAAGCTTGCTGCCTCGTATCTGTCCTCTCAAAACGAACATTCTTTTGCAACAACTTGGTCAAAGGTGCAACTATCTTTGAGAAACCTTCGACAAACCTACAGTAATACCCTGGTAAACCAAGAAAACTTCATACCTCCTTTACCGACTTAGGCACTTTCTAACTCATCACAACCTCTACTCTGTGCGAATCGGCGCGAATACCCTCAGCTGATACAACATGCCCAAGGAAGACCACCTCCTTAAGACAAAACTCACACTTAATTAGCTTGGCATACAACTTATTTTCCAACAACGCTTGCAAAACGATTCTCAAGTGTCTATCATAATCCTCCTTGGTATGCGAATACACAAGGATATCATCGATGAACACCACCACAAACTAATCCAAGAATTCATGGAATACACGATTCATCATGTCCATGAAAGCAGTAGGTGCGTTGGTCAAACCAAACGACATCACTAAGAACTCATAATGCACGTACCTTGTCCGAAAAAGCTATCTTCGGTACGTCTACATCCTTCACCTTTAGCTGGTAATATCCTGACCTCAAGTCTTATCTTAGAAAACACAAAGGCTTCCCGGAACTGATTGAAGAGATCATCAATCTTAGGCAAGGGATACTTATTCTTGATCGTCAACTTGTTCAGTTTCCGATAATCTATGCACATTTGCATTTTCCCATCTTTCTTCTTAACAAACAAGACCAGTGCACCCCGAGGTGATACACTCGGCCGGATGACACCTTAATCCAACAACTTCTGCAGTTGCATTTTCAACTCTATTAGTTCTTCAGGTGCCATGCGATAAGGAGCAATGGACACCGGAGTCATATTCTCGTACAACTCGATACAAAACTCAACTTCCCTGTTTGGTGGCAACCCAGGCAAATTCTTCCGGAAAGACACCCAGAAAATCACGAACGGTTCGAATGTCCTACACACGCACATCCTGTGTGCCAGGATTCATCACATAGGCAAAGTAAGCCTCACAACCTAACTTCATCATACGATTTGCTTCCAAAACTGAAATCACCTTCGACAAGAATTTCACATTCTCGCCTACTACCACTACTTCATAATCATCAGCAAGCATTGAGATGACCCGCTTGACATCAAAGTCAACCACCGCTCTATGCTTAGTCAACCAATCCATGCTAAGGATTACATCGAATCCGTAGAAGGGTAAATCCATGAAATCCACAAGAAAAATATGACCTTGGACAGATAAAGGGCATCTCCTATACAACTTCCTAGTGACTATAGTTTCACCAAAAGAACTAGTTACTTGCATTCCTATTTCAAGCAACTCAACATGTATGTCAAGCAAACGTGCATACTCACTCAAAATATAAGAATACGTAGATCCAGAATCAATCAAAGCCAGCAATGATAAAGACTGAAGAGCAAAGGTACCTTCGATAACATCGGTATCATTGCGCTCCTCGCACTGAGCATAAACCCTGGCAGGACCGCCTCCCTCATGCTAAATTACCACCACATGAGCAACGCCTCTCTAACCCTCGTCTCTCCTCTGAAAGTTTCCTCGGGTGCGCCCACGGCCTCTCTGAGGTGCAGCCACAGCAGGTGCACGTCCCTGGCCTCCACTAGCCAACAAAGGACACTCTCGCCTCATGTGGTCTGCTGAACCACAGTTCCAACACAAATTCTCTGTCACCACAACAGGAGCCTGAACCTCTCTAGCTGCTCGAGGACAATCTCGCCTCAGATGGTCCCTCGACCCACATTTCCAGGATGTGTGCTGCTCAGACCTCACTCGGCCTCCCTAGACCTGACCGCCTCGACCCAGAGCACCTCGCCTCCCCTCAGGCTGATGTCTCCTATCTTGACCTCTTTTGTTCCGTCCACCCCTGGAACTATACGCAGTTGCTCTCTACCCAGAGCTAGAACCAACACCTCGAGAGGACAAACCCAAGTTCTATTTGATATCTTTGGCTAGACTTACAAGAACATCGAAGTCGGTATTTACCGCAGCCAACATATACCTCTTGACTTCATGTACCAGCCCGTACCGGAAGCGATCACATCAGTGCCTCTCACTAGGTATCAGCTCAGGGGCATACTGGCTCAGGTGTACGAACTGGACCTCGTACTCAGCCACATAAAGATTGCCCTGAACTAGCGACATTAACTTGCGTTTCTTCTCGTCCCAGTATCTCACCCCCAGATACTTCCTCTTTAAGACACCCTTGAAATAGTCCCAATATACCTCATTGGGTTCCAAACCGGTAGTGGTAGTCGTCCACCAGCTATTGGCATCGCCTTGCAACAAAGAAACCACGCATCCCAGCTTGTGCACGTTGTTGCATCCCATTTGATCCATGATACGGATCATACTCACTAACCAGGCTTCTGACGCCTCAAGAGACACTCCAAAGAACTCCATAGCTCCTAGGCTCCTCAACATCTCCAAAGGTAAACATGCATGCCTAGTTGTAGGGGCCTGTACATGCGTTTCGACTACAACAGCCTAAACTCCCCCAGTGATCACCTGAACCAACGACGTTAGATCACCCAAACCCGGACCAGCAGGTCCTTGCTGCTCCTGCTCCCCTCCTCCAGGTGGTGGCGGAGGAGGTAGGTTTCCACCATAAGGAACATCAGCCACTTACTCACCCTGATCGCCCTGAGGCACTATTGTGTTCGACCTCAGCTCTCTCCTCAGACCCATAGTGCTATTTTAAACAAGGCATAAAAACAAAAACAAATCAAACCATTTAGGCCAGCCTCAAGCAATGATCCACGTTTACAAAATCATTTAATTAGTGTAATAAGGCAATGGGCACCCCGATTTCCCTCAAACATAACATAGCATACAATGGCACATCATGCTCATCATGCTTTCCATCATCCAAAATCAACACATATCAACATCGGATTATCAACGTACAATCATATTCATTTCACATGCGATACACATCAATCAAGCATATCATAAGCTCCAAGAATTCAACCAAAATCATGCTTTTCAAACAACATACGTCAATACATATCAATTTCACATACCAACATCCCCAATTCTTTCGTAACCTTGCTCTAATACCATCAAATGTAACCCCTTTAGCCCAGCCTAGACGCTCGACTCGAACTAAGAAGATTTCACAGGGAAAACCAAAGTCAACTCGTTAAAGTCAACCTTGATTAACAACACCTTTTTTCTTTTTAACTTTTGTATATGTACATTATTAACCTATGTGATTAGCAATTCAATTTAGCGGAAGCGACACAGCGAACGGAACTCATTTAGGAGTTCAATTGTTTACAAAAGTCTTTTAGGAACTAATTTGTAAATTTCATGAATTATAAGGACCAAACAAGTTTTAAAGTTAACAATCCAAATTTAAGCATATAATAAGCCATCATGTCAAATTTCATCTTAAACGGATCATCTAAACTCATTTAATTAATCATTCAAGACTCGAGGACCAAAACATAAGAAAAGAGAAACCTGAAACAATTCAAATTCAACTCCAACAATCGGGTGTTTCGAAACACAAGACCATGTATCGAAATGGTCGTTCTGAAACCAGGTTGACCGTTTCGATAGGGTGGTGCATTCCGAAACCCATATCGAAACACAACTTTCCAGTAGCTAATCATTACGAAACGTTACTACTCGTTTCAAAACCTCATGACCATTAAAGGTCACCATTCCGAAACACGTAAGGGTGTTCCGATACTCCTTGCCCTGCAACTTCACAATTTCCTGGTTTTTCACTCATAAACACCTCCGAAAACACTCCAGTTCATGCCACAACATACATACAACATGTATAAGCATCAAAGATCAACATTACGAAGCATAAGCTAAAACATAGCATCATTCGAGTAAGCATTAAATCTATAGGCATGCTTCCTAGTCTTCAAAACCATACTAAAGCTAAAAGCAACAATCATGCACAAATCAATCCTCAAAGGCTGTAACGCCCCAATTTTGGGCTTAGGAGTTTTGGGATTCGAACCGGTTCGGTCGGAGTGCGGTTCGAATATATAAAGGTGAAATTAGGAAAGCCTAGTTCGGGTTGCATTAAAAATATGGAAAAATGTCTTAAAAATCCTCTTTTATTATATAAAAGGGTGTGGTGAAATCAATTTTACAAAATAAGGTTTGGAAGTGTGACATTTTGGTTGGTGACCAAAATGTAATTTTCGAAAACTGTGAGACTGTTTTAAAAAAGGATTGAAACTTTGAATCTTTAAGGAGCTATTTACCCAATGGGAGTTTCTCCAGATTTTTCTTAAATATTAAATGATTTATTATTGGTTTTAAAATAAAGGAAAATGGAGGGAAGATATTTTTTCCTAAGTTTCCAACTAACTTTTCCACATTTTCCATTTTCATTTTCTCTCATCTTTCTCTCAAACCAAACACATTTCTCTAGAGCTTTTCCCTCTGATTTTGTCACCTAAATAACTCATCTCAATCCTCTTTTGATCTTCAATCATCTCTTCAAAAAAACCTTTGCATTTGCTAAGTGGATTTTCAAGAATTTGGTTTCAAAAAGGGAGAAAACTCAAGTTTGGAGGTAAGAACGTCCTTCTCCTCTAAACTCTCAGTTCTTTACTGAAATTCCTAAGTTCTCAATCCTTAATTTGTGTTTTATAAAAGGTTTTAAGGTTATGTTCTTGATCTTGGCTTTTAAATGCAAGATTTGGTTGATTTTTGGTTAAATTCGTGTGATCTGTTTGGGCAGTGTTTTGAGGTGTCTTTTTGATGTTAAATGAATGTTAAATTGATGAGAAGTTGAGGTTTAATTAATGCAATCCCGGATAGGTTGAATTTCCTAAGTTTAGCTTGAGTTCTTGGTTGTTTTTGGAGTGATCTTGATGATCTGTTATAGCTGGAGGTATAAGGGTGATGTTAGATCCTTTTTTGATGTTAATTGATGTTGAAGGATGGTTTGATTTGATGGATCATGGCTGGGTAGTGTTGTGGAGTTGTTTGGATGCATTTTCGGTTGTGTTTGGTGGCCGAAAATGGAGTGTGGATGAGAGCAGCGAGTTTAGGTGCTTTCATTGAAGTTATTAATGCATGATGATGCATTAATCCTCTGCTTTGATGTGTTTAAAATAGGGGAGTCATCTTTGGATCTTAGTGTTGGTGATCCGGAAGCTTGATTGGTGTTTCGGCAAGTGGCGAAACGGAATCGGTGAGTGGATTTTGGTTTTCAGCTTTGAAACCAATGTTTTGAAGGTTTGGGAGCTTAGTTTAAGTCTAAGAAACTTAGCTAAGCTCAAGAGTAAGTTTTCGGAAAAACTCTCTTGGTGATGATCCATGGATTGGTTGTATGCAATGAGGTTTGTTTGCATGTTTTAAATCCTGTTTTGAAAGCATATTTAGCATGTTTATTTGTTGAGATTATAAGCCATGTGTTGAAGGATGCTCAAGGTAAGAGATCCTTGTTTTTGAACATTGTTATAATTTAGTTTGATGCTAAAAGTTGCATGATGTTTATGGCTTGATAAATGCTTTAAAACAGTGGAATATTGTGGTTAATGATGCATATTGGCAAGTGATGGTTAAGGTCACAAAGGTGGTTAAAAGTCCATGGTTGGTTCTTGGTTAAGATCACCAAGGTGGTTAAAATTCCTTGTGTGAGGCTTGTTTATTTAAGAACAACATGGTGTTTAAAACTCCATGGTTGGTTCCTGGTTAAGGTTACAAAGGTGGTTAAAATTCCTTGTGTAAGCCTTGTTTACTTAAGAACTCCAAGGTGTTTAAAAGTCCTTGGGTGGTCCTTGTCATGGTGTTTAAAAGTCCTTGTGTGGTCCTTGTCATGGTGTTTAAAAGTCCATGGATGATTCTTGTTAAGGACACAATGGTGTTTAAAAGTCCATGTGTGGTCCTTGGAAATTATAAGATCACAATGGTGTTTAAAAGTCCATGTGTGGATCTTATGTTGATGTATCACTTGTTGCCAATATGACATGTAATGAATTTGAAGCATGAATTACTTGTATTAAATGCTTTAGTGCATGTGCAAATGATGATTGATTTGAGGTTTATAAAGGTGTTTTATAAATGCATTATTGTGTGGTTTTTAAATGAGCATTTCTCACTAAGATTTTGCTTACGCTCTCTCACTAAGGTTTTAAGCTCATGTATGGTGAATATTTTCTCAAAACTATTAGCTTTTGGGTATTTGGCAAAGGGGGACCTATGTTGTTGTTTTGGGAGATGTTTTGGACTCCCTAAGTTGGATTTATGATGTTGATAATGTTGGAACTTGTAATTGGCCTTTGTGATGTGGTTTTGGTATATTGATGCTTGAATGGTTTTCTAAGTAGGATGCATGCCTATAGAATTGGGGATTTTCATAATTGATGCCATGTTAATGTTTGGTTGATGCAATTATGTTCCTTGTATGTTGAATGACCTGCTGGTAAAATTTGGTTGCATTTGGAGCATGTTAGATAGGTCAATTAAGTGATAAACCAGCAACTTTTCTGCAATCTGGGCAGCCTGTTTCGGAACACGTGCTACCGTATCGGAACGGGGGCCTGAAATGGCCTGGGCGTTCCGAAACGGAAGGAGCTGTTCCGGAACGGTTTGGCCTCTGCCAGGCCCTGTTTCGGTACCAGTTTCGGAACAGTCCCGCGTTTCAGAACGTGTCTTCCCTGTTCCGAAACACTCGACCGTTGGGCACTGAAATTGTTGGTTATATGTTTTGAAATGTTTGCATTTTAGTCCTGAACCATGTTATTGCAATTAAATGAGTTTGAGATGTCCGTTTGAGCTGAAATTTGACAGAGAAGCATGAAATATGATTAATTATATATTGGTAACTTTAAATTGGTTTAAGTATTTATAATTTTCAGAATTTACAGTTTGGTCCCTAAAGTTGTAAATTGTGTAATTGGGTCCCTGAATGTTCTCTGATGGTTATGATCTTTGAGTATGCTGATTGTAATCATATCTAGGGATAATGTGCATCTAGACAAGATTTTTTTAAAAAGAAAAAAAGGTCGTTAATCAAGGTTGACTTTGGTTTTCCCCGTGTAAACTTTTTAATTCGGGTCAACCGTCTAGGCCGGGTTAAGGGGGTTACATTTGGTGGTATCAGAGCTGAGTTCTCGAGTAGATGGGAATGATTATGTGAATGATTAAAGTATGTATGCTTTGTATACTTGTTGAGTGAAAGCATGTTGGGTGAATTGTAAAAATGTTGCAATTGAGGTGTATGCTTTGGTGAAGCATGTTGTGGGTACCCATTGCCAAATCAAAGCTAATGTAATGATATTGTTTTTAAGTGAAAATGAGCTTGAGTACTTGGATTGCTCACCTTGCTGAGCCTGACTTTGTTTTATTGTATTGTGATTGCATTGTTAAAGTATAGCACCTCGTAGAGAGTTGAGGAGTAATGTGCGAGCTACGGCTCAAAATGAGAATTAGAATGAAGAGAATGTTGAAAGTGCGGTGGATTTACCTCCTCCACCTAGTGGTGGTGGTGCTGGGGGTGAAGGAGCTGGAGCTGCAGCTGATGCTGGGGTCGCTGGACCTGAGGCTGGTCAGGGGCAAGCTGTTCCTGACATGACGGTGTTGATTCAAGCTATTGCTGGAGCTTTTCAAGCAGCGGTAGCTGGAGCTCAAGGAGCTGTGCATCAGGGAGATGCTGGAGTTAGACTACCCTTGGAGCGTTTGCGCAGTCTGGGAGGGACTGAGTTCAGGGGTTTGTCAGCTGAAGGTTCTGAGGCTTGGTTGGAAAGTACCAAGAGAATCTTGGGTCAAATGAGTTGCACTGATGTGCAAAAGCTGGGTTGTGTAGTATCATTGTTGCAAGATGATGCTTATACGTGGTGGATAACCACTATCGCTAGGATGGTGGAAGCTGACGTAACTTGGACGTTCTTTCAGAACGCGTTCAAGAGAAGGTATCTAGGTGTGAGGTACCTAGATGAAAAGAAGAGGGAGTTTATGTCTCTTACCCAAGGGAGCATGTTTGTGGCTGAGTATGAAGTACAGTTTGTTCGACTCAGTCAGTATGCACCTGAGCTTGTTCCGGATGAGCGGGAGAGGTGTGAAAGGTTCCGTTATGGTTTAGTGACGGAAGTTAAGATGTATGTGCTGGCAACCGAGTATAGTGATTTTGATGTGCTGGTGGGCCGAGCCAAGGATATTGAGATGAACTTAGGTTTATCTGCTAGAAGTGCTGGGTCAAGTGCTAGTAAGCGAGCTGCTGAGTATAGTTCCGGTGGTGGACGGAACAAGAGGGGACGTGATCAGAAGTATCAGTCCTCAGCTAAGCGAGGTGGTGGTGCGCCTGCTCGGGGAGGCAACACTAGAGTTGATCCGAGTGCATGTTGGACATGTGGTTCGCGTGGCCATATGAAACGTGATTGTCCTCGAGCTGTGAGGGAGGTGCAACCTCCGGTTTTGGCAACTGGTAGTGCGTACTGGAACTGTAGATCTACGGATCACATGAGGAGAGGGTGTCCTATGTTGGCTGGTGGCCAAGTGCGTGCTCCTGTTGTTACTGCACCACAGAGAGGTCGTGGGCGCGGCCGTGGTAACTTCCAGCGAAGAGAGGAAGGTGGTCGGGGTGTGGCTCATGTTGTGGCTATTCAGCCTGAGGGTGGCGGCCAAGCCAGGGTGTATGCTCAGCGGGAGGGAAGGAATGACGCGGATGTGATCGCAGGTACTTTTACTTTGCAATCCTTGTCATTACTTTCCTTGATTGATTCTGGATCTACGCACTCATACATATTGCGTGAGCATACTGAATTGCTTGGTTTGCCTGTTGAGTCTTTGGATGTTGGTATGCGCGTCACTAGTTCTTTTGGCGAGACTGTTGTGACTCGAAAGCTTTATAGGAGATGTCATTTGGTTGTGCAAGGTCATGTTTTTCCTGTTGATCTTATGGAGTTGCCTTTATATGGTTTTGATGTAATCCTTGGTATGGATTGGCTTGCTGAGCATCGTGCTGTTGTGGATTGTGAGAATAAGCGAGTTTCGTTGAAGCTTGCGGATGATTATGAGGTAGTTGTGGTTGGTGAGAATGTGAAGTTTCTTGCTAATGTGGTGTCTACATTGGAGGCGAGCCGGATGCTGAGGCAAGATTGTGAAGCTTACCTAGCTTTTGTGATGAATCCTAGCTCTAAGGAGTTGCGTGTGCAAGATATCAGGATTGTGCGAGAGTTTCCTGGTGTGTTTCCTGAGGAGTTGCCTGGGTTACCTCCTAACCGCGAGGTGGAGTTTGGGATCGAGTTGTACGAGAATACAACTCCTGTGTCTATTACCCCTTATAGAATGGCACCCAAAGAGTTGAAGGAGCTGAAGACGCAGTTGCAAGAGTTGCTTGACCGTGGGTTCATTCGGCCGAGTGTGTCACCTTGGGGTGCACCGGTCTTGTTTGTGAAGAAGAAGGATGGCACTATGAGAATGTGCATTGATTATCGTCAGCTGAACAAGTTGACTATCAAGAATCGGTATCCTTTGCCGAGAATTGATGATCTCTTTGATCAATTTCGGGGAGCAGCTGTGTTCTCTAAGATTGACTTGAGGTCAGGGTATTACCAGTTGAAGGTAAAGGGTGTGGATGTGCCTTAGACAGCTTCCAGGACAAGGTATGGGCATTATGAGTTCCTTGTGATGCCGTTTTGTTTGACAAATGCTCCTGCAGCTTTCATGGACATGATGAATCGTGTGTTTCATGAATACCTGGACAAGTTTGTTGTGGTGTTCATTGATGATATCCTCGTTTACTCGCGTACTGAGGAGGAGCACGAAGAGCATTTGAGGATTGTGTTGCAAGCTTTGTTGGAGAATCAGCTTTATGCCAAGCTGAGCAAGTGCGAGTTTTGGTTAAGTGAAGTGGTGTTTCTTGGTCATGTGGTTTCTGCCGAGGGGATTCGTGTGGATCCTCAGAAGATCGAGGCGGTGATGAATTGGAAGGTTCTTAAGTCTGTTCATGAGGTTCGTTGTTTCCTTGGTTTGGCAGGATACTACCGGAGGTTTGTGGATGGGTTTTCTAAGATTGCTGCACCTTTGACAAAGTTGTTGCAAAAGGATGTTAAGTATGAATGGACGGAAGCGAGACAGCAGGCTTTTGAGAAGCTTAAGGCAACTTTGACGCAAGCTCCTATCTTGGTTCAACCTGAATCAGGGAAAGAGTTTGTGGTGTATAGTGATGCGTCCTATGTTGGTTTGGGATGTGTGTTGATGCAAGATGGTAAGGTGGTGGCTTATGCATCGCGGCAGTTGAAAGTGCATGAGCGCAATTATCCTACGCATGACATTGAGTTAGCTGCGGTGGTTTTTGCTTTAAAGATCTGGAGACATTACCTGTACGGTGAGAAGTGTACTGTGTACACGGATCACAAGAGTTTGAAGTATCTGATGTCTCAGAGGGAGTTGAATCTTAGGCAGCGACGTTAGGTATAGTTGCTCAAGGATTATGATTTGACGATTGAGTATCACCCTGGAAAAGCTAATGTTGTAGCGGATGCCTTGAGTAGAAAGGTAGCTGTTGAGTTGAGGGCTATGTTTACCAGTTTGAGTATTTCGCGTGATGGTGGTCTTGTGGCTGAGTTGCAAGTGAAACCATATTTGGTTCAGTTGATCAAGGAAAAGCAGTTGCTGGATGATTCCTTGGTGCCGCATGTCCAGGATATCGCGGAGGATAGGCCTTCGGATTTCTACTTTAATGATGATGGAGTGTTGTGTTTTGGGAGTCAAATAGTAGTGCCCAATGATGCTGAATTAAGGCGTGCTATTCTGACTGAAGGTCATAGTAGTCCTTTTGCTATGCACCCTGGTAGTACTAAGATGTATCGAGATCTTCGTGATGAGTACTATTGGGTGGGTCTGAAGAAGGATGTTGTTGAGTTTGTGAGCAAGTGCATGGTGTGTCAGCGAGTTAAGGCTGAGCATCAGGTTCCTTCAGGGTTGTTGCAACCGTTGAGAATCCCTGAATGGAAGTGGGAAAGGATTACCATGGATTTTGTATCTGGTTTACCTTTGTCGCCATCAAAGAAGAATTCATTGTGGGTGATTGTGGATTGCCTGACGAAGTGTGCACATTTCTTGCCTGTGCATACTACGTATTCTTTGGATAAGCTTGCGGAGCTGTACATTGCTGAGATTGTGCGGCTGCATGGTGTGCCAAAGTCGATTGTGTCGGATTGGGATCCGAGGTTTACATTGCGTTTCTGGCAGTGTTTGCATCAAGCTTTGGGTTCACGGTTGAATTTCAGTACATCTTATCATCCTCAGTCGGATGGTCAATCCGAGCGTGTTATCCAGATTTTGGAGGATATGTTGAGGTGCTGCGTGATTGAGTTCCAGGGCTCTTGGGAGAAACATTTGCCTTTGGTGGAGTTTGCCTATAATAATAGTTATCAGGCAAGTATTCTAATGGCACCTTATGAAGCTTTGTACGGGAGGAAGTGTAGGACTCCTCTTTGTTGGGCTGAAACGGGTCAGAAGTTGGTTTCGATGCGACTTTGTTGAAGGGAACCACCGAGAAGGTGAAGCTCATTTGTGAGCGTTTGAAGGCAGCTTCTGATCGGCAAAAGTCTTACGCGGATTTGAAGCGTAAGGAGATTGAGAATGCGGTGGGTGATCGTGTGTTTTTGAAGGTTTCGCCTTGGAAAAAGGTGATGAGGTTTGGCCGTAAGGGTAAGTTGAGCCCTAGGTACATTGGACCATACGAGGTGATTGAGCGTGTGGGTCCTGTTGCGTACTGGTTGAGGTTACCTCAAGAGTTGGAGAAGATTCATGATGTGTTTCATGTTTCTATGCTTCGGAAGTATAGATCGGATCCTTCGCATGTGATGCCTGTGGAAGAAGTGGAATTGAATCCGGATTTGACCTATGATGAGGAACCGGTGAGGATTCTGGATTCGGATAGCAAGGTTCTTCGTGGTAAGACCTTTGAGTTGGTAAAGGTGTTGTGGAAGCATCGTGGTGTTGAGGAAGCCACGTGGGAACGGAAGGATGACATGCTGAAGCAGTTTCCGTATCTCTTTCCTTCAGGTAAATTTCGAGGACGAAATTTCTTAAGGGGGGAGAGTTGTAATGCCCCAATTTTGGGCTTAGGAGTTTTGGGATTCGGACCGGTTCGGTCGGAGTGCGGTTCGAATATATAAAGGTGAAATTAGGAAAGCCTAGTTCAGGTTGCATTAAAAATATGGAAAAATGTCTTAAAATCCTCTTTTATTATATAAAAGGGTGTGGTGAAATCAATTTTACAAAATAAGGTTTGGAAGTGTGACATTTTGGTTGGTGACCAAAATGTAATTTTTGAAAACTGTGAGACTGTTTTAAAAAGGATTGAAACTTTGAATCTTTAAGGAGCTATTTACCCAATGGGAGTTTCTCCAGATTTTTCTTAAATATTAAATGATTTATTATTGGTTTTAAAATAAAGGAAAAGGGAGGGAAGATATTTTTTCCTAAGTTTCCAACTAACTTTTCCACATTTTCCATTTTCATTTTCTCTCATCTTTCTCTCAAACCAAACACATTTCTCCAGAGCTTTTCCCTCTGATTTTGTCACCTAAATAACTCATCTCAATCCTCTTTTGATCTTCAATCATGTCTTCAATAAAACCTTTGCATTTGCTAAGTGGATTTTCAAGAATTTGGTTCCAAAAAGGGAGAAAACTCAAGTTTGGAGGTAAGAACGTCCTTCTCCTCTAAACTCTCAGTTCTTTACTGAAATTCCTAAGTTCTCAATCCTTAATTTGTGTTTTATAAAAGGTTTTAAGGTTGTGTTCTTGATCTTGGCTTTTAAATGCAAGATTTGGTTGATTTTTGGTTAAAATTCGTGTGATCTATTTGGGCAGTGTTTTGAGGTGTCTTTTTGATGTTAAATGAATGTTAAATTGATGAGAAGTTGAGGTTTAATTAATGCAATCCCGGATAGGTTGAATTTCCTAAGTTTAGCTTGAGTTCTTGGTTGTTTTTGGAGTGATCTTGATGATCTGTTATAGCTGGAGGTATAAGGGTGATGTTAGATCCTTTTTGGATGTTAATTGATGTTTAAGGATGATTTGATTTGATGGATCATGGCTGGGTAGTGTTGTGGAGTTGTTTGGATGCATTTTCGGTTGTGTTTGGTGGCCGAAAATGGAGTATGGATGAGAGCAACGAGTTTAGGTGCTTTCATTGAAGTTATTAATGCATGATGATGCATTAATCCTCTGCTTTGATGTGTTTAAAACAGGGGAGTCATCTTTGGATCTTAGTGGTGGTGATCCGAAAGCTTGATTGGTGTTTCAGCAAGTGGCGAAACGGAATCGGTGAGTGGATTTTGGTTTTCAGCTTTGAAACTCTCTTGGTGATGATCCATGGATTGGTTGTATGCAATGAGGTTTGTTTGCATGTTTTAAATCCTGTTTTGAAAGCATATTTAGCATGTTTATTTGCTGAGATTATAAGCCATGTGTTGAAGGATGCTCAAGGTAAGAGATCCTTGTTTTTGAACATTGTTATAATGTAGTTTTATGCTAAAAGTTGCATGATGTTTATGGCTTGATAAATGCTTTAAAACAGTGGAATATTGTGGTTAATGATGCATATTGGCAAGTGATGGTTAAGGCCACAAAGGTGGTTAAAAGTCCTTGTGTGAGCCTTGTTTATTTAAGAACAACATGGTGGTTAAAAGTCCATGGTTGGTTCTTGGTTAAGATCACCAAGGTGGTTAAAATTCCTTGTGTGAGGCTTGTTTATTTAAGACCAACATGGTGTTTAAAAGTCCATGGTTTGTTCTCGGTTAAGGTTACAAAGGTGGTTAAAATTCCTTGTGTAAGCCTTGTTTACTTAAGAACTCCAAGGTGTTTAAAAGTCCTTGGGAGATTCTTGTTAAGGACACAAAGGTGTTTAAAAGTCCTTGTGTGGTCCTTGTCATGGTGTTTAAAAGTCCATGGATGATTCTTGTTAATGACACAATGGTGTTTAAAAGTCCATGTGTGGTCCTTGGAAATTATAAGATCACAATGGTGTTTAAAAGTCCATGTGTGGATCTTATGTTGATGTATCACTTGTTGCCAATATGACATGTAATGAATTTGAAGCATGAATTGCTTGTATTAAATGCTTTAGTGCATCTGCAAATGATGATTGATTTGAGGTTTTTAAATGAGCATTCCTCTAAGCTTTTGCTTACGCTCTCTCTTTTCTTAAACCAATAATGCAGAGCATTGAAGTGCATTTGGGGGCAGCAAGGAAGCCAAGAATCCAAGTGAAGGTTTTAAGCTCATGTATGGTGAATATTTTCTCAAAACTATTACCTTTTGGGTATTTGACAAAGGGGGACCTATGTTGTTGTTTTGGGAGATGTTTTGGACTCCCTAAGTTGGATTTATGATGTTGATAATGTTGGAACTTGTAATTGGCCTTTGTGATGTGGTTTTGGTATATTGATGCTTGAATGGTTTTCTAAGTAGGATGCATGCCTATAGAATTGGGGATTTTCATAATTGATGCCATGTTGATGTTTGGTTGATGCAATTATGTTCCTTGTATGTTGAATGACCTGCTGGTAAAATTTGGTTGCATTTGGAGCATGTTAGATAGGTCAATTAAGTGATAAACCAACAACTTTTCTGCAACCTGGGCAGCCTGTTTCGGAACAGGTGCTACCGTATCGGAACGGGGGCCTGAAATGGCATGGGCATTCCGAAACGGAAGGAACTGTTCCGGAACGGTTTGGCCTCTGCCAGGCCCTGTTTCGGTACCAGTTTCGGAACGGTCCCGCGTTTCGGAACGGGTCTTCCCTGTTCCGAAACACTCGATCGTTGGGCACTGAAATTGTTGGTTATATGTTTTGAAATGTTTGCATTTTAGTCCTGAACCTTGTTATTGCAATTAAATGAGTTTGAGATGTCAGTTTGAGCTGAAATTTAACAGAGAAGCATGAAATATGATTAATTATATATTGGTAACTTTAAATTGGGTTAAGTCCTTATAATTTTCAGAATTTACAGTTTGGTCCCTAAAGTTTTAAATTGTGTAATTGGGTCCATAAATGTTCTCTGATGGTTATGATCTTTGAGTATGCTGATTGTATGATCATATCTAGGGATAATGTGCATCTAGACAAGATTTTTTTAAAAAGAAAAAAAAGGGTCGTTAATCAAGGTTGATTTTCGGGTTGACTTTGGTTTTCCCCGTGTAAACTTCTTAATTCGGGTCAACCGTCTAGGCCGGGTTAAGGGGGTTACAAAGGCCAATTACAACCCAAAATACCAAACCAAACATAAACAAATTAATTAACAACATCTTCAAACATCCAAGAGTAGAAATCCCACCCACTGCCTTTTATTACACCAAAGTAAAATCACATACTTTGCTAGACCAAAGTGCTTGGATTCCCCTTGCTTACTTGCTGCCTCAAAATCCTAATTCTCTGCATTGATGAAACAAATGAGCGTAAGCACAAAGCTTAGTGAGGATCGCTAAAACAACATTCATCGATGCATTTCAAACAACCGGAAATCACCATTTATCAATACATGCCTTTACTCAATATTAGCCCTCCCAATGCTTCAATGCACTTTTTAAAACACATGCTCGTATACATCACTTAAAAACAGCAAATAAACCTTTGTGCATGCTTTACCAAGCATCACATGCATTCTAGCATAAATCATAAGCATCTCATGCTTAAACCATTAGTCAACAACATTATACTGGCTTACAAGTGATCAATTCTCAAACCATACCAAAACCAACTCAAATGACACAATTGGATACGCGGATTACAAGTGTTGTCCCACGCGCTTCATACATACTACCGGACTACACAAGGTGGAGATCAATGGCACAATCACAACCCCTCAACACCCGTGATGTAGATTAATGGAATAATCACAAGCCCTCAACATCACTCATCGGTAGTTGTATAATTCCACTAATAAGAGTACGAGACACATACCACAAGACTCACACACGGGATTAAACCTTTCACCGTTGTGATCTTAGCCTCAATCGTTAGGGAACTTGGATGGAGATTACGACACAATCACAACCCCTCGACATCCAAGGTGACTTTATTCACGGTGCACCCAATTCTATAGCCGGCTAACTATATTCGATTAAAAGTAACCAAAAACCACTTTCATCACTTGCCAATATAATCATTTAACAGCAATATTCCACTGTTTTACAAGAATAAACACATTGCCATTTCCTCAAGCATAAACATGCTTAACATCATATGCATTTATCACATAACACCAAGGATCACTTACCTAGTGCATCCTTAACATAATGGCACTAAAATCTAGCATTAACCATGCTTAAAACATGCTTTAAAACAGTAATCAAAACAAAGCGCTTACTCTTGAGCTTAGCTAAGTATTTCAAACTTACACTAAGATCCCAAGACCACGCTCAAGTCGTTACAAAGCTGGAAAATCCTTTTCCACTCACCGATACGCGAAGCCTTTCTCGCCGACACGAAAATTACTCTTCCGGAGCCTCCAACAACGCCTTGTTTTCTCCCAGATCAAGATCCCCTATTTTCACTTCATCAAAACAAATATCTAAATGCATTAAAATTCATTTCAACACCAACAACTAATCAAAAACTCGTTGCACACCCAACTACACCAATTTACCCATAGGAAACAACCGAAAATTCAATCGATTGCTTCCTAAACAAAGCCCATCAATCATACATCACTTCCAATCAAATATAAAAATCAAAACACATCTATAAACAACCTAAACCCATCCTTATACCTCCACAAAATATGATTCCACCATTTCACCTCAAAAACTCACTTACAACTATCAAGAAACACAAGGATCTCAAGGACTTCGAGATCTATATTACCAAAACCTTATTTCAACATAATAACCAACTTAAAACTCAATTAAAATCTATCCAAAACAGAGATTAACAAAACTAATCCGGAAATTAAGATTTCAACCATATTTTTACAAGATTTTGATCTCAAAACAAAACTATAATGAAAACTCAACCAAAAACATTAATTAGAATCCAAAGATCTTGGGAATTTCAATAAAGAACTTTGATTAGAGGTTGAGAACGAGATTTACCTCCAATCTTTTCTTTCCTCAATGAATGACAAGTTTTCCTTAGAAAAATCTTGAAGAACTTGAAAGGATTCTTGAGAATTGTTTAGGAAATATTGAGGGAGTGTTTGGGAGAAAAGAATTCTGGAGAAAAATGAATTAAAATTATGTTTGGCTTAAAATGAGGAGAGGATGGTGGTTACGTAGTGGAATCTCACCAATTAACCATCTAGTTAATTAAATAAAATAAAAGCTAATTAAATCTATTTAATTAAAACCATCCTGAGGTCCAACGCCCTCAGCTCTCGCCTCACCTCTCTCTTGAAGAGGAGATGGAAGAGGTGGAGGAGCCTCCGCCTCTACAACCGGCTCAACTTCAGGAGTTGCTGCCCGTGGTTCCAGATGAACCACCCTAGGCCTGCATCTAGATCTTATCTTACGACTAACAAGATATCAACTACAAAAAAAATAAACACACAAGGATTGAGTTAGCAAAGACAAGGGTGCAAGGTGCTCAAGTATTCCATTACTTAAAATATTTTCCAATAAGGTAATAGTAGCAATGGGAACTCGACAATACGCCTCAACACAACAACCATACTAACACAGGCTTTCAAACACCATGCAAGTAAGCGAACAACAAGCATACATAGCAAAAGCATTCACCGCACGACATACACCGAGATACTGCAACATAACACTTAAAACTTACCTTACTTACCTTCCTGAGTTCGCTGAAACTTCAGGCTTTGGTACCAACAAATGTAACCCCTCGTCCTAGTCTAGCCGACATGCTAGTCTGAACGGGTTACACAGGGAAAATTGGGGCGAAACCTGCTAAGGCTTCACTCCGATTAGAAACCCAATTTTTTCTCTTTAATTATCTTGTTTAAATGTTACATTTAGTCCTATGTGTGAAAGCGGCAACGGAAGACGATAGCGAAACAACCAAGCAGAACATAAGGAAACTTTAAATTTACGAAGTGACATGTTAGTCCGATTTCATGCGTACGATGCCAAACCATTCCTAAAAGATACATATGAACCCAATAAGGAAGAAAACAAACATTTGGGACTAAAACACAATGTCCAAGAACCTTTGAAGATGCCAATTAACCAATTTACATGTTGACGCTTCAAAACAGGCTTGTCTGTTTCGAAATGCGAGCTCCAATTTAAAAGCAAGACCAAGCCGTTCCGATACGGGCCACTCTGTTCTGAAACGGGGGTCTACAGTGACAAAACGTTTCGGAACTTGTTCCGAAACAGGCACTCACAGTGGAAAATCGTATCGATACGCCTACCGAAATGGGAGCTCACAATGTTAAATCGTATCAAAACGGCACCACCCCCGTTTCCGATACGAGTATCCCTGGATCTACAACTATTCCGAAACCACTTTGAGCGTTTCGATACGCCTACTCACAAAATTGTTCTAGAAACAAACTTTAGCATCCTCAAAGGTCCCCAAACTTGCCCCAACATCAAAGATCGCAAGCAACCATCATGCATAATGTAACGCCCGGGTTTTGGGCTTGGAAGTTTGGGCGTTGACCGGTTTGGTCAAAGTGCTGTTCGAATATAAAAAGGTGGAATTAGGAAAGCCTAGTTCGGGTTGCATTAAAAATATGGCAAAATGTTCTAAAATCATCTTTTAATATATATAAGTGAACTGTGAAATCAATTTTACAAAATGAGGTTTGGAAGGGTGAAATTTGGCTAGTGACCAAAATGTAATTTTTGAAAACTGCGTGACTGTTTTAGAAAGGATTGAAACTTTGAATCTTTAAGGAGCTATTTACCCAAAGGAAGTTTCTCCAGATTTTTCTAAGATATTAAATGAATTATTTCTGATTTTTAAACTAAAGAAAAGTTGAGGGAAGATATTTTCCTAATTCTAACTAACTTTTCTCTCAAATCTTCTATTTTCTTTTCTCTCATTTTCTCTCAACCCAAACACCTTTTCTCCAGAGATTTTCTTCTGATTTTGTCACTCAAATCTCTATTTTCAATCCTCTTTTGATTGTTAATCATCACAACAACAAAACCTCACCATTTGCAAGTTGATTCTTCAAGCTTTTTGGTTCTAAAAGAGGAGAAACTCAAGTTTGGAGGTAAGAACGTCCTTCTCCTCTAAACTATCAGTTCTTTACTGAAATTCCTAAGTTCTCAATCCTTAATTGATGATTTATAAATGATTTTGAAGTTGTGAAATGAATCTTGGCTTAAAATGCAAGATTTGATGATTTGTGATGAATTTTCGTTTGATCTGTTTAAGCAGTGATTTGAGGAGTGTTTTTGATGTTAAATGAATGTTAATTTGATAAGGAATTGAGTTTTAACTAATGCAATCCCGGATAGGTTGAATTTCCTAAGTTTAGCTTGTGATTCTTGGTTGTTTTGAGGTGATCTTGTGGATCTGATGTTGCTGGAGGTATAAGGATGCTATTAGGTTCTTTTTAGATGTTAAATGATGTTAAAGGATGTTTGGTTTTGATGTTTTATGGCTGGGCTTTGTTGAGGAGTTGTTTGGATGCATTTTCGGTTGTGTTTGGTAGCCGAAAATGGAGTGTGGATGAGAGCAGCGGGTTTAGGTGCTTTCATTGAAGCTATTAATGCATGATGATGCATTAATCCTCTGCTTTGATGTGTTTAAAATAGGGGAGTCATCTTTGGATCCAAGTGGTGGTGATCCGGAAGCTTGATTTGGGTTTCGGCAAGAGGCGAAACGGAATCGGTGAGTGGAATTGGGTTTTCAGCTTTGAAACCAATGTCTTGGGAGCTTAGTTTAAGTCTAAACAACTTTGCTAAGCTCAAGTGTAAGTTTTCGGAAAGACTTTCTAGTGGTGGCCATGGTTTGGTTGTTATGCAATGTGGTTTATTGCATGTTTTAAATTCTATTTTGAAAGCATGATTTAGCATGATTATTGCTGATTTTGTAAGCCATATGTTGAAGGAAGCTCAAGGTAAGAGTTCCTTGTTTTTGAACATTGTTTATATGTGGTTTGATGCTTTAAAATGCATGATGATTATGGCTTGGTTAAATGCTTTAAAACAGTGGATCATTTGATGATAATGATGTATATTGGCAAGTGATGTTTTGAAAAAGGTTAAGGTCACTAAGGTGGTTAAAAGTCCTTGAGTGAGCCTTGTGTTTTCTAAGAACTTCATGGTGGTTAAAAGTCCTTGAGTGATTCTTGTTAAGGTCACTAAGGTGGTTAAAAGTCCTTGAGTGAGCCTTGTTACTTAAGAACATCAAGGTGGTTAAAAGTCCTTGGATGGTTCTTGTTAAGGACACAAAGGTGGTTAAAAGTCCTTGTGTGGTCCTTGCCATGGTGTTTAAAAGTCCATGGGCCAAGATGTTTAAAAGTCCTAGGGGCCAAGGTGATTAAAAGTCCTTGGGGTGAAACTTGTAAAGGACACAAAGGTGTTTAAAAGTCCTTGTGTGGTCCTTGTGAATTATAAGATCACAATGGTGTTTAAAAGTCCATGTGTGAGTCTTATGTTGATCTTGTTTTAGAAGATGGAACTTATCACTTGTGGCCAATATAACATGTATTGTTATGGAAGTATGTATTGCTTGTCTAAGAATGCTTGTAAGCATGTATAAATGATGTTTTGAAGTATGATTTATAAAGTGTTTTATAAATGCATTATTGAATGGTTTTAATGGGCATTCCTCACTAAGCTTTTGCTTACGTTCTCTCTTTTCTTAAACCAATAATGCAGAGCATTAGAGTGCATTGAGGGTAGCAAGGAAGGCAAGCAATCAAGTGGGAATTAAGCTCAAGTATGGAAAGGTTTTCTTGTACACCTTTAGCTTTTGGCATTTGGCAATGGGGGACCAATATGGATGTTTTGGGAGATGTTTGTACTCCCTAAGTTTGCTTAATGCTGTTAAGAATGCTGGATTTGTACTTGGCCTTTTTGTGCATGGTTTTGAAGGTTTTATGCTTGAATGGTTTGCTTGAGTAGGAAGCATGCCATTAGAATTGGGGCTTTTCTTATATGATGATATTATGCTGATTGGTTGATGCAAATATGTCTCTTGTATGTTGAATTTGTTGCTGGTAAAGTTTGGTAGCATTTGGAGCATGATTGGTTGGTCAATTGTATGTTTAAGCAAGCAAATTTCTGCATTCTATGCAGGCCGTTTCGGAACAGTGGCTACCGTTTCAGAACAGTGGCTACCGTTTCAGAACAGTGGCTACCGTTTCGGAACAGGTGCCTTGTAGTAGCCCAGGCGTCCGAAAACGGGAGACACCGTTTCGAAACGGGAAGCCCTCTGCCAGCCCTCGTTTCGGTACGCGTTGCAGAACGGCCCCGTGTTTCGAAACAGGCTCTCCCTGTTTCGGAACAGCCGACCGTTGGGGGCTGACATTGGCAGTTAAATGTTTTGGAATGTTTGCATTTTGGTCCTGAAGCTTGTTTGTGCAATTGTATGAGTTTGGGATGTCCGTTTGAGCTGAAATTTGACAGAGAAGCATGAAACCTGACTAATTTCAAGTTGGTAACTTTAATTTGAGTTAAGTCCATGTAATTTACAGAATTTACATTTTGGTCCCTAAAGTTGTAAATTGTTCAATTGGGTCCCTGTTGATCTCTGATGTTTATGATCTTTGACCATGTTGTTTGAGTGATCATAACTAGGGTTAATTTGCATCTAGACAAGTTTTAAAAGAAAAAAAGGGTTGTTAATCAAGGTTGACTTTCGGGTTGACTTTGGTTTTCCCCGTAAGACTTTCTTAATTCGGGTCAACCGTCTAGGCCGGGTTAAGGGGGTTACATTTGGTGGTATCAGAGCTGAGTCCTCGAGTAATTGGGAATGAAGGTGTGCATGATTGAAGTATGTATGCTATGTATGCTTGATTGACTGAAAGCATGTTGAGTGGGTTGTGATTTGATGCTATAGAGTTGTATGCTGTGATGGAGCATGTTGTGGGGTACCCATTGCCAAATCAAAGCTAATGAAATGATGTTGATTTTAAGTGAAATTGAGCTTGAGTACTTGGATTGCTTACCTTGCTGGACCAGACTTTGTTTATTTGCATTGTGATTGCATGGTTAGAGTATGTCACCACGTAGAGAGTTGAGAAGTAATGTGCGAGCTACGGCTCCGAATGAGCATGAGAATGAGGAGAATGAGGGAAGTGCAGTGTTAACTCCTCCTCCACCTGGTGGTGGTGGTGCTGAGGGAGAAAGAGCTGAAGCTGCAGCTGGTGCTGGAGCTGCTAGACCTGAGGTTGGTCAGGGGCAAGCTATGCCTGACATGACGATGTTGGTACAAGCTATTGCTGGTGCTTTTCGAGCGGCAGTAGCTGGAGCTCAAGGAGCTCGGCATCAGGGAGATGCTGGAGTGAGACTACCCTTGGAGCGCTTACGCAGTCTTGGTGGGACTGAGTTTAGGGGTTTGTCTGCTGAAGGTTCTGAATCCTGGATGGAGAGTGCCAAGAGGATCTTGGGCCAGATGAGTTGCACTGATGTGCAAAAGTTGGGTTGTGTTGTATCCTTACTACAGGATGATGCTTATACGTGGTGGACAACCACTATTGCTGGGATGGCTGAAGCTGATGTAACTTGGACATTCTTTCAGAATGTGTTCAAGAGGAGGTATCTTGGTGTAAGGTACCTGGATGAAAAGAAGCGAGAGTTCATGTCTCTTACCCAGGGGAGCATGACTGTGGCTGAGTATGAAGTTCAGTTTGTTAGACTCAGTCAATATGCACCTGAGCTGGTACCTGATGAGCGGGCGAGGTGCGAAAGATTCCGTTATGGTTTAGTGACGGATGTGAAGATGTATGTGCTGGCCACCGAGTATGATGATTTTGATGTGTTGGTGGGCCGAGCTAAGGATATTGAGATGAACTTGGGTTTATCTGCTAGAGGTGCTGGTTCTAGTTGCGGAAAGCGAGCTGTTGAGTATAGTTCCGGTGG
This sequence comes from Hibiscus tridactylites, assembly GCA_958450335.1. Taxonomy (NCBI): domain Eukaryota; kingdom Viridiplantae; phylum Streptophyta; class Magnoliopsida; order Malvales; family Malvaceae; genus Hibiscus; species Hibiscus tridactylites. The sequence goes on from OY288285.1 coordinate 30,241,564, forward strand.
TGGACGGAAAGAGAGGGGACGTGACCAGAAGTATCCGTCCTCGGCCAAGAGAGGTGGTGGTGTACCTGCTCGGGGAGGCAATGCTAGAGCTGATCCGAGTGCTTGTTGGATTTGTGGATCGCGTGGTCATATGAAACATGATTGTCCTCGTGCTGTGAGGGAGGTGCAAGCTCCTGTTGTGGCAGCTGGTAACGGATGCTGGAATTGGGGATCTGCGGATCATTTGAGGCGAGAGTGTCCTATGTTGGCTGGTGGCCAAGTGCGTGCTCCTGTTGTTGCTGCACCGCAGAGAGGTCGTGGGCGCGGCCGTGGTAATTTCCAGCGAAGAGAGGAAGGTGGTCGAGGAGTGGCCCATGTTGTGGCTATTCAGCCTGAAGGTGGAGGTCAAGCTAGGGTGTATGCTCAGCGGGAGGGGAGGAATGATGCGGATGTGATTGCAGGTACCTTTACTTTGCAATCCTTGTCATTACTTTCCTTGATAGATTCTGGATCTACGCATTCATAAATTTTGCGTGAGCATGCTGAATTGCTTGGTTTGCCTGTTGAGTCTTTGGATGTTGGAGTTCGTGTCACTAGTTCTTTTGGTGAGACTGTTGTGACTCGGAAGCTGTATAGAAGGTGTCCTTTGGTTGTTCAAGAACATGTTTTTCATGTTGATCTTATGGAGCTGCCTTTCTATGGTTTTGATGTGATCCTTGGTATGGATTGGCTTGCTGAGCATCGTGCTGTTGTGGATTGTGAAAACAAGCGAGTTTCGCTGAAGCTTGCGGATGATTATGATGTTGTTGTGGTTGGTGAGAATGTGAAGTTTCTAGCCAATGTGGTGTCTACCTTGGAGGCAAGTAGAATGCTGAGGCAAGGTTGTGAAGCTTACCTGGCTTTTGTAATGAATCCTAGCTTTAAGGAGTTGAGGGTGCAAGATATCAGAGTAGTGAAGGAGTTTCCTGGTGTGTTTCCTGAGGAGTTGCCTAGTTTACCTCCTAATCGTGAGGTGGAGTTTGGAATTGAGCTGTATGAGAATACAACTCCTGTGTCCATTACCACTTATAGAATGACACCTAAGGAGCTGAAGGAGCTGAAGACGCAGTTGCAAGAGTTGCTTGATCGTGGTTTCATTCGGCCAAGTATGTCACCTTGGGGAGCACCGATCTTGTTTGTGAAGAAGAAGGATGGCACTATGAGAATGTGCATTGATTACCGTCAGCTAAACAAGTTGACTATCAAGAATCGGTATCCCTTGCCGAGAATTGATGATCTCTTTGATCAATTTCGGGGAGCAGCTGTGTTCTCTAAGATTGACTTGAGGCCAGGGTATTATCAGTTGAAGGTGAAGGATGTGGATGTGCCTAAGACAGCTTTCAGGACAAGGTATGGGCATTATGAGTTCCTTGTGATGTCGTTTGGTTTGACAAATGCTCCTGCTGCTTTCATGGACATGATGAATCGTGTGTTTCATGAATACCTAGACAAGTTCGTTGTGGTGTTCATTGATGATATCCTCGTGTACTTGCGTACTGAGGAGGAGCATGAAGAGCATTTGAGGATTGTGTTGCAAGCTTTGTTGGAGAATCAGCTTTATGCTAAGTTGAGCAAGTGTGAGTTCTGGCTTAAGGAGGTGGTGTTTCTTGGGCATGTAGTTTCTGCGGAGGGGATTCATGTTGATACTCAGAAGATTGAGGCGGTGATGAAATGGAAGGTTCCTAAGTGTGTTCATGAGGTTCGTAGTTTCCTTGGTTTGGCGGGATACTACTAGAGGTTTGTGGATGGGTTTTCTAAGATTGCCTCACCTCTGACGAAGTTGTTGCAAAAGGATGTTAAGTATGAGTGGACGGAAGCGAGACAACAGGCTTTTGAGAAGCTTAAGGCGGCTTTGACGCAAGCTCCTATCTTGGTTCAGCCTGAATGAGGGAAAGAGTTTGTGGTCTACAGTGATGCGTCCTATGTTGGTTTGGGATGGGTGCTGATGCAAGAGGGTAAGGTTGTGGCTTATGCATCGCGGCAGTTGAAGGTGCATGAGCGCAATTATCCTACGCATGATATTGAGTTGGCTGCAGTGGTTTTTGCTCTGAAGATCTAGAGACATTATCTGTATGGTGAGAAGTGTACTGTGTACACGGATCACAAGAGTTTGAGGTATCTGATGTCTCAGAAGGAGTTGAATCTTAGGCAGCGGGGTTGGTTGGAGTTGCTCAAGGATTATGATCTGACGATTGAGTACCATCCTGGAAAGGCTAATGTTGTTGTGGATGCCTTGAGTAGGAAGGTAGTTGTTGAGCTGAGGGCTATGTTTGCCAGTTTGAGTATTTCGCGTGATGGTGGTCTTATAGCTGAGTTGCAAGTGAAACCATCTATGGTTCAGTTGATCAAGGAAAAGCAGTTGCTGGATGATTCCTTGGTGTCTCATGTTCAGGATATCGCGGAGGGCAGACCTTCGGATTTCTGCTTTAATGTTGATGGTGTGTTGTGTTTTGGGAATCGAATAGTAGTGCCCAATGATGCTGAGTTGAGGCGTGCTATTCTGACTTAACGTCATAGTAGTCCTTTTGCCATGCACCCTGGTAGTACTAAGATGTATCGTGATCTTCGTGATGAGTACTATTGGGTGGGTTTGAAAAAGGATGTTGCAGAGTTTGTGAGCAAGTGTTTGGTGTGTCAGCGAGTTAAGGCTGAGCATTAGGTTCCTTCAGGGTTGTTGCAACCGTTGAGAATTCATGAGTGGAAGTGGGAAAGGGTTACCATGGATTTTGTATGTGGTTTACCTTTGTCACCATCGAAGAAGAATTCGGTTTGGGTGATTGTTGATCGCCTGACGAAGTGTGCGCATTTCTTGCCTGTGCATACTACGTTTTCCTTGGATAAGCTTGCGGAGCTGTACATTGCTGTGATTGTGCGGCTGCATGGTGTGCCTAAGTCGATTGTGTCGGATAGGGATCCGAGGTTCACATCGCGTTTCTGACAGTGTTTGCATCAAGCTTTGGGTACAAGGTTGAATTTCAGTACATCTTATCATCCTCAGTCGGATGGTCAGTCAGAGCGTGTTATCCAGATTTTGGAGGATATGTTGAGGTGCTGCGTGATTGAGTTTCAGGGTTCTTGGGAGAAGCATTTGCCTTTGGTGGAGTTTTCTTATAACAATAGTTATCAGGCGAGTATTCAAATGGCACCTTATGAGGCTTTGTACGGGAGAAAGTGTAGGACTCCTCTTTGTTGGGTTGAAACGGGTCAAAAGTTGGTTTCGATGCCGGCTTTGTCGAAGGGAACCACCGAGAAGGTGAAGCTCATTTGTGAGCGGTTGAAGGCAGCCTCTGATCGGCAAAAGTCTTACGCGGATTTGAAGTGTAAGGAGATAGAGTATGCGGTGGGTGACCGTGTGTTCTTGAAGGTTTCGCCTTGGAAGAAGGTGATGAGGTTTGGCCGGAAGGGTAAGTTGAGCCCTAGGTACATTGGACCATATGAGGTGGTTGAGCGTGTGGGTCCTGTTGCGTATCGGTTGAGGTTACCTCAAGAGTTGGAGAAGATTCATGATGTGTTTCATGTTTCTATGCTCCGGAAGTATAGATCTGATCCTTCGTATGTGATGCCTGTGGAAGAAGTGGAATTGAATCCGGATCTGACCTATGATGAGGAACCGATGAAGGTTTTGGATGCGGATACCAAAGTTCTTCGTGGCAAGACCATTGAGTTGGTAAAGGTGCTGTGGAAGCATCGTGGTGTTGAGGAAGCCACGTGGGAGCGGAAGGATGACATGCTGAAGCAGTTTCCTTATCTCTTTCCTTCAGGTAAATTTCGAGGACGAAATTTCTTAAGGGGGGGAGAGTTGTAACGCCTCGGTTTTGGGCTTGGAAGTTTGGGCGTTGACCGGTTTGGTCAAAGTGTTGTTCGAATATAAAAAGGTGGAATTAGGAAAGCCTAGTTCGGGTTGCATTAAAAATATGGAAAAATGTTCTAAAATCATCTTTTAATATATATAAGTGAACTGTGAAATCAATTTTACAAAATGAGGTTTGGAAGGGTGACATTTTGGCTAGTGACCAAAATGTAATTTTTGAAAACTTCGTGACTGTTTTAGAAAGGATTGAAACTTTGAATCTTTAAGGAGCTATTTACCCAAAGGGAGTTTCTCCAGATTTTCTAAGATATTAAATGAATTATTTCTGATTTTTAAACTAAAGAAAAGTGAAGGGAAGATATTTTCCTAATTCTAACTAACTTTTCTCTCAAATCTTCTATTTTCTTTTCTCTCATTTTCTCTCAACCCAAACACCTTTTCTCCAGAGATTTTCTTCTGATTTTGTCACTCAAATCTCTCTTTTCAATTCTCTTTTGATTGTTAATCACCACATCAACAAAACCTCACCATTTGCAAGTTGATTCTTCAAGCTTTTTGGTTCTAAAAGAGGAGAAACTCAAGTTTGGAGGTAAGAACGTCCTTCTCCTCTAAACTATCAGTTCTTTACTGAAATTCCTAAGTTCTCAATCCTTAATTGATGATTTATAAATGGTTTTGAAGTTGTGAAATGAATCTTGGCTTAAAATGCAAGATTTGATGATTTGTGATGAATTTTCGTTTGATCTGTTTAAGCAGTGATTTGAGGAGTGTTTTTGATGTTAAATGAATGTTAATTTGATAAGGAGTTGAGTTTTAATTAATGCAATCCCGGATAGGTTGAATTTCCTAAGTTTAGCTTGTGATTCTTGGTTGTTTTGAGGTGATCTTGTGGATCTGATGTTGCTGGAGGTATCAGGATGTTATTAGGTTCTTTTTAGATGTTAAAGGATGTTTGGTTTTGATGGTTTATGGCTGGGCTTTGTTGAGGAGTTGTTTGGATGCATTTTCGGTTGTGTTTGGTAGCCGAAAATGGAGTGTGGATGAGAGCAATGGGTTTAGGTGCTTTCATTGAAGCTATTAATGCATGATGATGCATTAATCCTCTGCTTTGATGTGTTTAAAACAGGGGAGTCATCTTTGGATCCAAGTGGTGGCGATTCGAAAGCTTGATTTGGTTTTCGGCAAGAGGCGAAATGGAATCGGTGAGTGGAATTGGGTTTTCGGCTTTGAAACCAATGTCTTGGGAGCTTAGTTTAAGTCTAAACAACTTTGCTAAGCTCAAGTGTAAGTTTTCGGAAAGACTTTCTAGTGGTGGCCATGGTTTGGTTGTTATGCAATGTGGTTTATTGCATGTTTTAAATTCTGTTTTGAAAGCATGATTTAGCATGGTTATTGCTGATTTTGTAAGCCATATGTTGAAGGAAGCTCAAGGTAAGAGTTCCTTGTGTTTGAACATTGTTTAAATGTGGTTTGATGCTTTAAAATGCATGATGATTATGGCTTGGTTAAATGCTTTAAAATAGTGGATTATTTGATGATAATGATGTATATTGGCAAGTGATGTTTTGAAAAAGGTTAAGGTCACTAAGGTGGTTAAAAGTCCTTGAGTGAGCCTTGTGCTTTCTAAGAACTTCATGGTGGTTAAAAGTCCATGAGTGATTCTTGTTAAGATCACTAAGGTGGTTAAAAGTCCTTGAGTGAGCCTTGTTACTTAAGAACATCAAGGTGGTTAAAAGTCCTTGGATGGTTCTTGTTAAGGACACAAAGGTGGTTAAAAGTCCTTCTGTGGTCCTTGCCATGGTGTTTAAAAGTCCATGGGCCAAGGTGTTTAAAAGTCCTAGGGGCCAAGGTGTTTAAAAGTCCTTGTGTGGTCCTTGTGAATTATAAGATCACAATGGTGTTTAAAAGTCCATGTGTGAGTCTTATGTTGATCTTGTTTTAAAAGATGGAACTTATCACTTGTGGCCAATATAACATGTATTGTTATGGAAGCATGTATTGCTTGTCTAAGAATGCTTGTAAGCATGTATAAATGATGTTTTGAAGTATGATTTATAAAGTGTTTTATAAATGCATTATTGAATGGTTTTAATGGGTATTCCTCACTAAGCTTTTGCTTACGCTCTCTCTCTTTTCTTAAACCAATAATGCAGAGCATTAGAGTGCATTGAGGGTAGCAAGGAAGGCAAGCAATCAAGTGGGAATCAAGCTCAAGTATGGAAATGTTTTCTTGTACACCTTTAGCTTTTGGCATTTGGCAATGGGGGACCAATATGGATGTTTTGGGAGATGTTTGTACTCCCTAAGTTTGCTTAATGCTATTAAGAATGCTGGATTTGTACTTGGCCTTTTTGTGCATGGTTTTGAAGGTTTTATGCTTGAATGGTTTGCTTGAGTAGGAAGCATGCCATTAGAATTGGGGCTTTTCTTATATGATGATATTATGCTGATTGGTTGATGCAAATATGTCTCTTGTATGTTGAATTTGTTGCTGGTAAAGTTTGGTAGCATTTGGAGCATGATTGGTTGGTCAATTGTATGTTTAAGCAAGCAAATTTCTGCATTCTATGCAGGCCGTTTCGGAACAGTGGCTACCGTTTCGGAACAGGTGCCTTGTAGTAGCCCAGGCGTCTGAAACGGGAGACACCGTTTCGAAACGGGAAGCCCTCTGCCAGCCCTCGTTTCGGTACGCGTTGCGGAACGGCCCCGTGTTTCGAAACAGGCTCTCCCTATTTTGGAACAGCCGACCGTTGGGGGCTGACATTGGCAGTTAAATGTTTTGGAATGTTTGCATTTTGGTCCTGAAGCTTGTTTGTGCAATTGTATGAGTTTGGGATGTCCGTTTGAGCTGAAATTTGACAGAGAAGCATGAAACCTGACTAATTTCAAGTTGGTAACTTTAATTTGAGTTAAGTCCCTGTAATTTAAAGAATTTACATTTTGGTCCCTAAAGTTGTAAATTGTTCAATTGGGTCCCTGTTGATCTCTGATGTTTATGATCTTTGAGCATGTTGTTTGAGTGATCATAACTAGGGTTAATTTGCATCTAGACAAGTTTTAAAAGAAAAAAAAGGGTCGTTAATCAAGGTTGACTTTCGGGTTGACTTTGGTTTTCCGCGTGTGACTTTCTTAATTCGGGTCAACCGTCTAAGCCGGGTTAAGGGGGTTACACATAAAATCTAGAGGCATCATATCCTACCACGAGCATGATTAAACATACAAGCATGCATATGAGACATTTAACTATTAAGAAACATACATCCACATAAGTATCACATAAAAAAGGTTTACATGCCTTCCACACAAAAAAATAAGCATCCATCAACAACATTAAAGCCAACACATAGGAGTCTAACATACGCTTCTACAGCATGTAGCATGCACATTGCTATCTATTACATTATTTAAAGAAAAACCATACTTGAGCAGCAACACACGCTCTTGGGTGCCCCTTCCTTGCTCCTTGCTAACTGTCACACTAATGATCTGCATTGTCAGAAATGAGAGCGTAAGCTTGAAAGCTTAGTGGGGGAGCTCAAAAAAATATCGACAATGCAGGGTTCAAAGCATGGTATCCCTTAACATCCAAAAGGCATACATTAACACCAACATAACAACATAGCCAACCGCTACAAGAATGCATGAACATGGCATCTTACCTCCTGTTATGCTTAGCATAGATGTAACAAAACATCTTACACATCAACCACACATAAACAAGGTATATTCCAACTATATAGCTTACTCGGATATGCGGATAACTTTTGTTAGGATTTTCACCCAACGTGCTCAAACTACAATATTACCTTTCAGTGGGATTTCACACATCATCGTTTTCTTTTACGGACGGGATTCCACTCATCATCACCCACAAACACTTTCCGGTGGAATGTTACTTCATCGTACTCCTCATATGTGACCTCACGTCACCAAGGCCACACACGAATTTGACTCTTACTGTGTGCACACTCATCCTAATGATCGATCATTTATATATCTAGTAACATAACTAGTGCCAACATATTAAACGAGAACTCACCATGATTCCCCAAATCATGCTATACAACATTCAAATCACCATCATTGAACATGACTATATCGTAACATGCATAATTGGACACTTATCACACAAGACCACATTTATACACATTAGCAAGATATACATAGGATTTAAACAAGAGATTAAGCTACCAACTTAACCCCACATTAGATTGGCCTACCAAGCACAATCTAATACCTTAACAGCATATTCTGAACAAATTTAAAACCATTGAAATCAATCGACTCACCAAACACCCTCAATACAAGCCAAGAATGTCGATCAAGCCTCCAAGTTTCCCGGAATCGAGCCCGAAGCTTCTCCAATGGTTTCCCTTGTTTCTAATCAACCAAAACAGTGTATTACTCATCAAAACATCCACAAAATCACTGGCACAAATCAGATTACAATCTCAAGACCATTTCACTACATCTCCAAGCCAAGAACTAACCCAAACTCTTCATTTTCGGACTTGAACACAACCCAACAAATACCCATCAATTTCATCACCCAAATCATCATTAAACACATTCAAAACAACCCCAAGCATAACCATGCCATCAGCCCAACCTTCCCACACAAAACTAACTCAAAAACTCAAGATTTTTACCCTTAAACACACCCACAAATACCCATTTCGGGATTTCAACAAAACCTCACTATTTTAAGATATGTTACACTTAAAAGCAAGACTATAACATATTTAGATTTTACAGATCAAAAGCTCAATAAAAACCCAACAAAGTTTCCACCTTTTACATCAAATTTGAACATTTGAAATATCTGAAAAATGGAGTTTATGAAAATCTAAAACCATGGAAATGTTAAGGATGAAGAGAAGTAAAAAACATCATTACCTTAATGAAAACACTTGAAATCACTGAGGAAGATGATGGAACAATAACTTGGGTTGGGGAGAGGGGTTTTGTCTGGTTTTTGTTTTCAAGAGGAAGAAGAAGAGGTCTTTCAAAACATCCTTTTTACTAATCTAATTTCATTTATTTAGAAAATTCCTCATTTGCCCTTAATAAAATCACATGGTCTTTTTAATTTAAAACCAAGCCCATTTTTATTTAAACCAAGCCCAAAAACCCGAACCCAAATTAACTCACCTAACATCCGACCCCTAAACTCAAGTGTTACAGATTTCACTAAATTCACTCTTGAATTTCTTCCCATTTTTTAGGCTAAGGAGGCAACCTTTACACACTCAAAAGCTTTCTAACCCAAAGCTTGAGCAAACCCTCTTTACAAGAGAAATTTGAGCAAACTTGAAATCCCTCACTAGGTAGATAGTTTGCACTCATAAACTCTCTCACCCAATCCTAAAGCACTTGAGCAAATATGACACTTTTGGCTCACAAGTGTTTTATATACAAAGAATTAACAATTAAACATCTAAGTCAATTTTCTCATCATAATGTTGTTGACAATTGAAGCATTAACCTATCCTTGATGCTTTGAGGTCCCTTTTATACTCTCAATTGAGTTTGTAGTCGTTATGAACTGTTGGAGTTGAATTTGAGCCCTTGGAGACTTTATTTCCCACCATAAATGCAGTTCTGATGATGTCTGTATCGGAACACGCGAGACCGTATCAGAACGCCCTTCTTCAAAACTAATCGTTCAAGCCTAATGCATCAAGTTGTGTCGAAATGCCTCTGGCCGTATCGAAATGGTATGAGCTGTATCAAAATGGTGACAAATTGTTTCGGTACGAGTGACAATTGAGCTGCATTTAAAAGACCATTGGGAAAATATGACCGTTGGGGAGGTTTTGACTGTTACCTGTATCGAAACACAAAAGGTTGTTTCAAATCATATTGATACAAATTGGTGTTGTATTGAAACGTGTACCTGAAGGACACTGGTTTGGCAACTTAAAAACATTTCAAACATTGCCAAAACCTTTTTAAAACATCCTCAAACATAATTTCAAGTTGTTTGGACTTAAAAGCATTTTTTAGATCTTTTCAATTTAGTCCAAAACTATTTTTCAATTATTATATCAAAACATTAGTTCTACATACAGGTTGCCCTGTATTGAAATAGGCGTACCAAAACAAGTTTAAGTGGCTCGTAACACATGCCCGTATCGAAACACCCTTTAAGGTGTTTCGGAATAGAGGTTTCTAGTAGCAAATCGTAGTAGAACAGACCTCTGTGTTTCGAAACCCTTAGGCCATTTTAGGCTCACTGTTTCGATATAGGCTCAAGTGTACCGAAACACCTTGGTCTATAATGACACTTTTTGCTGGTTTGTCACACTTTAATCCATAAAAAACCATCAAACATGCATACAATATATTTAAAACACCAAACCAAAATCATACATGGCAGAATCAACATCATAACATGTCCATATGCATCAAAGGAAACTATAAGCATGCAACCTATGCAAAATAGCCACTTTCAAGTCATTAAGGGCATTTCAAACTTTCCACAAACCAAGGTGTTTCAAAACACATCTCCCAAACAACAAGATATCCTACCATTGCCAACTATTATTACTAATAAGCAAATGTAAAATCATACTTGAGCTTAACCACAGTTCTTGGAATCCTTCTTGGCTCTTTGCTACCCAAATATGTTATTTCTCTGCATTGTTGGAGAAAGAGAGCGTAAGCACATTTTCTTAGTGAGGGATGCTCAAAACAAACCAACACAACAATGCATTTTAAATCCATTTCTTATTTAGAAATCTCTATCTCATCATGCTCTTTCTATCTCATGTTTGAAATCATTTTAGAAGCAAAACCACATCTTTTAAACCATGTGTACAATCTATCTCGTGCATTCATCAAAATGCAAAATCTCAAGGCATAGCCTTACATACTTAAATCTCATAAAGCATATCTCAAAACATTATCTCATATGCATTCTTAATTCTTTTAAATCATTTATAAACAAGGTACATGTGAATCTCATATATTGGCATTTAGCAACATTACTCGGATATGCAGATAGCTTGACTAAAATGTCAAGTCCTACCCCAGTGGAATCTCACATCTCCAGACTCTCATGGCGGCATCTATCATCGCCACAAAGCATGATGGAATCTCTCATCATAAAGAACTACCATGGTGGAATCTCACATCATCACACTCTCACTTTGGAACGGAATGGCACTGCCATCATTGCCCGAACCAAAGAGCACGCATGGATTTTATATATTATAGTGCACTTCTCATCCTATTAGTCGACCAATCATATCCGGTAACAATAATCTCATCTCATGCCAATATACTCATTTTAAACATCATAACCTACTATTTTCAATGCATCATTACAAATCATTCTCATCTCATTTCTAAAGCATATACAATGCATAGCATTTTCAATAATAGTTCTATCTCATTGAAATATCAATTCTATCTCATTGGGTCATATAAATCATCATTTCATTTCTCAAAACATGAATATAACAGTAGGTGTAATTCTATCTTCAAAACAAGAGCATGATCATAATACCAATGGGATAAAAATTGAGAAACGAAAGTGACACATCTCAAACTTACTTCTAAATTTAGGTTAGTGTTTCAAACTCAACCTAAACCCCCAAACCTTTCTTTCTAGTCTTTGAAAGGCTTTTAAAACCAATTCCACCTACCGACAATGCCACGCTCGCTTTGCCGAAGTGTAATCAAGCTTCCGGAACTTCACCAATCTCGTCTGATATATTCTCCCATGTTTATAACACATAAGAATAGGGATTAATTCTTCTCAATGCATTAAAACAACCACCAAACAAAGCTACCTCACTGCTCTGCCCAAAAACACTAAAACGGCTATCTGAAACAACCGAAAACACCTTCGATTACTCTCAAAACCCAACCTAGCCAAAACCAAACACTTCCATCCAGTTTTAATTATCAAATAACATCTAAAAACCATCTAATTTCATCCTTATACCTCCAGCAACACTAAAACCACATTAACTCTACAAAAACACCAAATCTAACCATCTAACAACTAGAGATCCAAACCAAATCGGGATTATTATGATAAAATGTTTATTTCAACGTCATTTAACATCTAAATCATGATTAATATCAACCTCAAATCAATTAAAACAATAACATTAAAAAAATCACAAGATTTCAACAATAATCTTCAATTTAACAAAATTTCCATGATTAATCCATCAAAACAACTTAGAAAACATATTTAAAGGATTGATAACTTGGGAATTTTAGTAAAGAACTGATCATTAGAGGAGGAGAACGAACCTTACCTCTAATGGATGAAATATCTCTCAATTAGAAACGTTTTTCTTGAAAAGTCAAAGGAAACCAATAAGGTTTTGTATATCAAATCCTTTCGAAATAAAAAAACTCAGTAAACCAAGAGCATTACCTCAAGTTTCTTGAAAATGGAGAGTGTTTGGCTGAAGGAAAACTTTGAGAGAAAATAACTAACTCTCTTTTTATTAAACCCTTTTTAATCCTTAATTAAAACCTATTAAAATGATCCTAATTAAGAGATAAATATGTTAAAAACAAATAGGCAAAATACCTCCTTAAATATTCAAAGTTTCAATCTTTTTACAAAATAGTAACTAAAACAACTTTGTAAAAATCACGTTTTGGTCACTAACTCAAAATGTCCCACTTCCAAATTCCTTTTCTTAAAATTGATTTTACCAAAATCATTTATATAATTAATAATGATTTTTAAGCATATTCTTATATTTTTATCTTAACCCGAACCTTGCTTTCCCTGAACCACTCTTGAAAACTTGGATCTCTAGTCTACGCTCTACGAACCTCGAAATATTTCTAGGCCCAAAATCGGGGCGTTACAGTGGAAAATTGTTTCTTATACAATTTGAGTTACGAAAAGCCTCAATACATAGATTTTGAAATTTGGTACCATGGTCACTTCTAATATGAGAAATAGATTGACCATCATCATTTTGAGTAATATTTGAAAATGTGATGAATTTTTCTAAAGCCTCGTCCTTGGTACTTAAAAATAGAATCCAAGTGTATCTAGAGTAATCATCTAGTAAAACAAATGCATATGATTTTCCATCCGAGCTCATAGTTCTAATAGGACCGAAAAGATCCATGTGGATCAATTGTAAAACTCTACTAGTTGAAACATCATTATTAGGTTTTAAACAGACTCATTTATGTTTTCCTTTTGCACAAGTATCACAAATTTTATCGTGAGAAAACTTTATTTTAGTTAAACCTCCTACTAGATCTTTTGAAACTAATTTTTCTAAAATACTCGTGCTTGCATGCCCTAGTTTTCTACGCCATAACCATGACTCAGGTTGATCTTTTGCAACAAAACATGCATTTGAAATATGAATGTCATCTAAATGCACCATGTAAATGTTTATTATGCAATGACCAATGAGAACTATTTTTTTTGTTTCAATGTTTAAAATTTTGCAACCATTTAAATCAAAAAGAAAATTGAAACATTTATAAACTAACTAATGCTCAAACGATTATGTTTTAGACCGTTGGTATACAAAACATGATCTATAAAAATAGAAGAGTAATTACCAATGGAACCAATTCCTTCAATATGGCCTTTGGAGTTTTCACCAAACATAGCTACTCCTCCACTCTTTGCTTTTAGCTCCAAGAACCGACTTTTGTCACCGGTCATGTGTCTCGAGCATCCAGTATCAAGGTACCATGGATTTGGACATGTAGCTTTGTGATTGTAGCAATGATCCCCCTTAGGATCTTCTTCAAGAACCATGAGGCAAAGACTGGCCACTTCTTGCTCATCTTCATCGGATGATTCCTTATCACTCCAAGTAGCAACATGAGCCTTGAGCTTGTTCTTCTTCTCGGAGTTCTTCTTTTTCAGTTGTGGACAATTGGTCCTTATATACTTCGGCTTCTTGCACTCAAAGCATATGAGTTTATACTTCTCCTTTTCCTTTTTTCTTTTTCTTGAAGTCTCCTCTTCAATAGAACGTTATTCCTTTATTGGACTTCGTGAACCTTGTGAACCTTTTGGCTACCATATTCATTTCTTCATTATCATTCTCACTCGAATCACTCTCCTCAAGGGAAGCTTTGAGGGCAATTCTGAGTTTCTACTTTTCTACTTCCTTCTTCTCTACCTTTTTCTCTTCTATCTTCTCTCTAATTCTCTTCCTTGCTTCATGATCTCATGAGTAAGAAGAGAACCCATAAGAGCATCGAGCTTTAAAGTCTTCAAATCCTTTGCCTTGGTGATGTCAATCCCCTTCCCATCCCATGTCTCCGGAAGACAATAGATGAGCTTCCAAATAAGCTTGTCTTCGGGGATGATTTCTCTAGAGCCTTTGAGACCATTGAAGATGACAGAGAAGTGACAAAACATCTTGGTGACGCTCTTATCGGGCTCCATCATGAAATTCTCATAGCTTAAGTTGATGAGTCCAATCTTGGTTTCCTTTACATCGTTGGTGCCTTTATAGGTGGTCTCTAGCTTGTCCCACACCTCTTCTGCACTTGTACACAAAGACATATCCTAGTACTCATCCGGCCCAAGTGCACAAAAGAGCAAGTGCAAGGCCTTGTCATTTACTTGCAACTTCCTTCTTTCTTCACTGGTCATTTCTTGCTGGGCCTCGGGAACTACCTTTCTCCTTCTTGCTTCATTGAGATAGATGATCCATCTTCAATTACATCTCAAAGAAGGTAATCGTTGGATTTTATAAATAGCATCATTTGATTCTTCCAATATGGATAGTTGTCCCCATTGAAGAATGGTGGTTTGGTAGTGGATTGTGACTCGTACAAGTTGAGGCCAAAAGTAGACGCCATGGCTATGATTGTGGATTGATGTATCTCTCCTAGAATCGACTCAAGAGGATTTTGATCCTTTCAATGACTGTAGCTCTGATACTAATTGTTGAGATAATAAATCAATGGTGGAAGGCCACGAGGGGGTGAATTGGTAAATAAATTTTTTGAAGGGAGGCAATTGGAAAATGAAAAATTGGTGACACAATGATTGACTATCTCAACAATTTATATAAAATTTTAATTAAACCAATCCATAGCATCAAAAATTAAAAGCGAGTGAATCTTTTCTAGTCTAAGGAGGCAACCGTTACAATCGATCAAAGCTTTCTACCCAAAGCTTGATCAAGGTTCACTCTTTTACAAGAAGTTGATAGCAAACTAAAAATTCCTCTCAAAGGTGATATGTTTGCCTAAATATAAGTTCACACAAACCCCAAACTTGAAACAAAAGATTACAATTGAGATTACACAAGTTGGGTACAAGATATGACTCTAAAAGCTCAAAGTGGTTGAATTTTTGCTTGATAGCTTTAAATTATTTCGATAGATGTTTTTGTAGCTTTGGAGAGTTGATTTTATACTCCCTTCATTTTTTTTCTAGTCGTTTAGGTGGTTGAGGTCATCAATAGAGCCGTTGGAGGCCATTTTTCCCGTAATAAATGTTGTTTGGTGACCAAGACTATCGGTACACGAACACCCGTAACAGTACCTGTCAAAAGAAGAAAAAGCCATTGTACGATACAATATCGATACGCGAAAAGGCGTATCGAAACAAATATAATGTAAAAACAGGGGTGAGTCGATACAGTAATGGTCGTATCAGTACAAATTTTGCTCACTGAAATCTGTGGGAAAATTCTACTGAAAAATGCATCGGTAGGCCTAGGGGCGTATCGGTACGGGTAAAACAACTTTTAAACTTTGGTGATTCCAATAACTAATAAGGCAACATTAATATCTTTAAATGCAAAGATTTGAAAATCTCAAGACCTAGTATCGAAACGGGTACAACCGTATCAAGACCTAGTATCGAGACATGTAATTAAAATCAAAAACCTAGATGAAGGCTGTATCGATACGGGTACAACTGTATCGGTATGCTTTTGCGATTAAATTTCCAGTAGCTAAAACTCGTATCGAAACACCTAAGGGTGTATCGATACGACTGGGTATTTTTTGTTAGTTGAGTATAAAACACTTTTTTAGTTCAAAATCCTTGTCATTTTGGAGGACTTTTGAGTACTTCAAAATATATTTACTTTTACAATTTGGTCTTTAATTAATTTGTTATATCAAAATAAAATATAGGTTTTATACAATAAACAAAACAAGAGGAAACAAAAAGAACACTTTTCTTCGTTTCACACTCAAGAGCTTACGGGGACAACAATTGTTGCGTTCGTGCAGTGACTATAAATGATACACAAATGGTGCAAGTATACACGTCGAATGTGTAATAAAGTGATGAGTGAGTATCATCTCCACAGGGATTGGAGGTGAACACAACTATGTTTCTAAATTGCTATAGTAACCAAACTATAATGTGAGTATGCTGAGGCGGAATGAAGGATGGGAAAAATGCAGTGGCAAAACAAGCAAATAAAGAAGAGACAATAAAAAGACAGATAGGTCCTCTCTAAGATACGAAGCTTTCTACGAAATGGATGGCTAGCTTCTGAAGGACAATCCTCTAAAACCACTTAACACTGCTAACAAATCCTAGTTCTCTTTCTATGCTCGACGGGATTTACTTAGGCTACTTCTAAACTATCTATAGCAAGAAGGCTGGCAGACTAAAATGCTACAGCAATACCTCTCGGCTTAACTCCAACACTTTACTCTCCTAATCTCTATCCCTCTTAGCTGTTTAAACCTATCACTTATCTCTAAGGCAGGTTGGAGTCCTTCCCCTTGGTGGTTACTCTGTTGTTTATGAAGATCTAAGGCTAGTTCTTTTGATCACTCCCCCTAGCTAATGATAAAGGAATGACCCAGTCTCGAAGGTTGTCACACACTACTCTAACTGTCACTATTGGCTAAGGCTTACTCTCTTAATCACTACCCCCATCTGCACCTAGGGAACGACCATATTTCGAAAGCATCATAAGGAATGGCCCATCTCTCGAGGCGCTAACATCTCGAATCTCTTACAACCCTGGGTTGTTTCTAAAGAAAGGCCAACTCTTGAAGGCGCTTAAGGTAGGGCCTAACTTTCGAAGCACTTACAACCCTAAGCTCTTACAACTTCAAGTAAATTAAGCATAACATAAACAAATTAAAGCTCAAGAGACAACAGTAAACATGAACATGATATTAAGAAAATAAAAAGAGTATCATCCAGCAAAACCCAAGCCATCTAAGACACTTCATGGCTGGGCTATATTCAAATGTATCATTCTCATACAACCGTCCAAATAAATAAATGATATAGCAATAAGGAAAGATAAGCTCTCATTTCGCCAGTGGACTGCCATGAGCGCCTTAGGTTCACCGCCTTTGAAGAGGAGGGTGAGAACACGCCTCGAGCTTCCCGATAAAGGACACCAAGTCTGGTCAACGATGAAGTGCTCCTCCCCTCTATTGTGCTTCTTTGCACCCTTTTCTCTCGTTAGCCTTCTCTCTTGCCTCCTTGTTTTTGAGGAGGTGAAGTCTTTATATAGTGGGGGTTGGTCTTCTAGGAATTTGGAGCCTTGGTATCTCGTTGGGGATCCCAAAGAATATGCTCCGACAAGCTCTGTTCACCAGGGGACAAAAAGGACGGTCTGCAAATGGAGTGCGGCCGCTGCATAAAGCTGCCTCACAGTGTCAGCGTCCTTTCCTGCACTTCACGTGCTTGTACTTTCATGCGCCAGCTAGCCTTCTTTTTTCCTTCTTTGCTATAGCATTTTGTTCCTTGCTTCTTCCCTCGCACTCTGTTATGTCATCCTGCACACAAACAGTCAAAAACCACCTTTCACGCAGCACCAACTCCACACGAGCAATAAATTGAAAAGAACCCATAATATAATAAAAATGCACCCTATATGCAATGTAATGTGCTTGAAAACAAGCAATTGCTATACATAAGAGGCGTAAATATGGAGGTAATAGCGTAGCTATCACACCCCCAAACTTAAGCTATTGCTTGTCCTCAAGCAATGAGTAAAAATAAACAAAAGGGATGCTATGACAAAGATTTAACGAGGAATTAATACTACAACAGCGTTTCAACTTTCAGAAAAATATAGGCATTTAATATCAACAACATTTATTTGAGACTGGCGAGAATTTCTCTTAAGAACAAGCTGCTAGTGAGTGTGTGTGCAAGATTACGTTCAAGCTATGAATGATAAGTGAAGAAAAATTTTCAAGGAAGCTCAATGATAATGCCTTAGCAATGAAATTTTAAGTATTATAAACTCCTACAAAATTAAAAGAGGTACTGTTGCGAAGGGTGTCCGCTCATCACACCTACTGTCCTTAACTCTAGATGAGCAAGGAGCATACCTCTCACCCCCGAGCTAGTAGGTAGAGTCATCACATGACAACTTTCATTCACTCATGTGCTTTTCATTGCCATTTTATTTATTTATTTTATTTGAGAAGTATGCTTGAAGACTGCACAGCGGAGTGTCCTTCTATAGTTATGCTATAGCATTTATGCAATGTTCGGTTTTTAGGCACAGGGGGGTCTTCTTTTTCTTTTAAGCTCATTTTTCATTCTTTCATGCAAGGCATTACTAAAGTCCTTCCTATAAAGTTTTCCTAAACCTATCAAGCGGAGAAAGAAAGAAATCTGTGTCTAAAATATTTTCAATAGCAAACTCACTCCTAAGAAATTTCCTTAAGTCTCATGCAGTTGTAAAATTTTTTAAAATTTTCAGTCCAGGCCTTTCAAATGCCAAAGCATCATCAACACATTTGCATATTTCTTTCTAGCTAAACAAAATGCAAAAGCAAAACTTGTCTAATCATACGATGCAAATGTTATGGTCCTAAACTAAGCGATGGCGAAACACCCCCAAACTTGGATATGCGTCTTCCTCGATGCATGAGAGAAAATGTTATGCAAAAATAAACTAAAAAGAACGTAAAGTAAAAATTGTACCTCATGGGTGTTGAGGTCAATTGTCACTGGTGTCATCTAGGGAGTGGTCGTCGTACGCCATTGGAACTGTTGAGGTTGCATTGTCATCAGATAGGGCAGAGGTCGGATCAGGTGGTTTGACAGTGCGTCCTGTTGTGTGTTTGTAACGCTTTGGCTTGGATGCGGTAGCATCCTCAGATGGGGGCACAGAGGGATTGGTTCCAATTGTGGGGGCAGCCTCAGCCACAGGCTGATCATCGTCACTCAAAGTTGTGGCTAGCTACCTTTGCGATTTAGGTGTCCTCGATGATGTTGTAGTAGGTTTTGTGCTTCGTGTTCTTTTTCTGGTGGGTGTGGAAGCAGGATTTATTTGCTGTGACTTTTGAGCATAGGGGTCTCTAGTAGCTGGCTCTGGAGCAGGCATTGGGTTGACTGTCTTCCGGGCTGTCAACTTTCTCTTCTGGGCTGGTTGGGGCGTACTTGCTGCGGCATTCCGGTCTTGCGGTTCAGGAGTGACGAGGAGCTCCTTTGGAAATGGGGGAAACGAGATTGCAATTCTCGGTAAGACCTCGGAGAAGTACTGTGAGATAGCCTCATCCCTTTGGTTGGGGTATTAAAATAGGTCCTCAGCTGCACCTTCAAACTGTGAAGCTCTGTGGGCAGGTGGGTTGCTTTAGCAACCAATGCTGCAGTCCTTGCTGCAGCAAAGCTCTTGGCTCCTCCCTTCAGGTTCTCGTTCGGAGCAACCTCATCAAAGCCTTTCAGCTGAGGAATTTGGGCTGGTGTCAACCATTTTTTACCCTACATACGCTTGTCCTTAGCCGTGTTTTCAAACACTTCCTTCCTTTGGCAGAGGCGATTATCAGATTTGGGAAAATCAAAGGGCTTTTGCTCCTCTTAAGGCATACATAGACCTCATCCACCACTAATTTCCTTACATCAATTTGTCGACCATTAATTATGGAATGAATAACAAGCAAACGAGATAGATGTACCGTGGTTGTATGTAATGTAGGCATCAGTCTCGTTCAGAGCAGATGATTCAATAATTTAGCTCCAGGCTTTAGCCTCCCCCTCTCCACTGTCATGGTGTTCCGGTTAAGTTCTTTCCATTGAAAACACAGTTCCTTTACGATTTCTTCTTGTACTTTGTCATCTAGCCCAGCAATGAAACTACCATGCTCATCCACTACGTTTTTCAGGCCGTAAAATTTATTCACTGCTGCAGCAGTGAATTTCACTTGTTCTCCCCTAACATGGACACTTTAATGTGTTGGGCTAGTCAAGTGCGCATAGAAGTCCTTCACTAATAGGACACATATGCCTTTAGGGTGCTCAACCAGCTTTCTCCAGTTTTGCTTGGCTATGGCATCAAAGAGAGCTTACTCGAAGTTCTCTTTGTTTTCCTCAGAGAATCGGAGTCCTTGCTCTGGCAGTAGCTTTCTATCTTTTAAACTTAGCCATCTTTCATGGGCTACTTCATCGTAGAAGAGTTTGATCTTGACGGATGGTGGGTTCTGAGAACTGGATGCAACACCAGAGACATTTTTGCAGCGGACCATTGTTGGAGGCTTGAAGGTAGGTCTTTTGGTCTTTTTAGGGAAACAAATGTTTGTGTTGGGAAGAAAGTAGAGAGGTGAGTTGAATGGGTTGAGGTTGAGTGAAGAAGATGAAGTGTGAGGACGATTGGAGAGGAGATTTGGGGGGAAGGTGTGGGAGGTTTCCTTGGGAAACGACTAACCTCTGACTCTCCTTAATAAGGAGAGAAGGTTGAGGGTGATGGGAGCCATCTTTTGTCAGGAGAGAGAAAAGGGTTCTTAAATGTTTAAAGAAAAAGTAGGAGAGAGAACTAGGTTATATGTGGCTAGGGTTTATACTCTCTAGTAATTCCCCCTTTTTATAATGCACTTTTTATTCGCCTCCTTATCCTATGTCGCTTCAACTCCCAAGTGGAGAAAAATTTTGTTCCCTACAAACTCTGATATCCTTTATCAACCAATAGAATAAATCCCTTTTTGTTGTACCACCTGCACGACTGATCAACACTACAGAGGACATGTACTATGATACAGAATTTGTAGAATAATAAATTAAAAGAAAGGACAATTTAAGATAAGAACAAAGGTAAAAACACGCAAAAACAAACTAACTATTGTTTATTGAAAATGCTAAAGCAAAAAGAAAAGGTTAGGAGGCATACTATCAAGGGTCAGGAAGGCTGAGGTGAGACATAGCTAGCCCCACTTCGTTTGAGTGATTTTTAGTATCTGGGTTCCCTTCCTCGGTCAAGTCCTTTAATTCTTTCTCTTGAACTGGTCCAACAAAGGCTTTCTTCTGAATGTTAATGCTACAACAAAGTTCTTGTAGCTCATCCCATGCTATAGTATTGCAGTGCCTATCTTCCATTGACCTCTCATGAAGGGTGTTATGTATATTGAAGGTAATTGTTTCTTCACCCACTCACAATCAATCATGGCTCACCCTGTAGCTAAAAATGGCCTTCCTAGAATAATAGGGGCATCTCTGTCTTCTTTACAATCCAGAATCAAGAAATCAACCGGGAAAGCCAAATGATCAACTTTTACTATGACATTCTCAATTGTTCCTTCTAGTTGGACTTCAGAGTGATCAGAGAGCTGTAGTGCAACCTCAGTAGTCTTGACATCCTTTAACCCTAGTTTCTGAAATATATATTTAGGCATCAGGTTCACACTCGATCCCAAATCACACAACACCCTTCCAACAAACTTATCTCTAATAGAGCAGGGGACAATAAAGTTGACTGGGTCTTTTCTTTTTGGTGGGCGTTTTCTCCAAATGTAGTAGCAATCCCTTGCTGTAGCAACCATCTCGTGTTTTTCCAAAACCGATAGTTTCAATCAAGTTCGTACTTAATTTCAATATGAATGAAATTAACAAGACGCTGCCACAGTTGCTCGGCATGTTGAGAACTGCTAAAATCAACATGAAGAAGGTAGGACCTAAACATGTTCTGATGGTCCGCAAGGGCAAAAAGAAAGGTAAATCGGCAGCAAAGTGTAAAGGTGATGGTAAGACCAAAACCGATGGAAAGGAGGCATTGAAACCTAAGAAGGGAATCAAGAAGGATGGAAAATGTTTCTGTAACGCCCCGGTTTTGGGCTTAGGAGTTTTGGGCGTTGACCGGTTGGTCAAAGTGCTGTTCGAATCTTAAGAGGTTAAATTAGGAAAGCCTAGTTCGGGTTGCATTAAAAATATGGAAAAATGTTCTAAAATCACCTTTTAATATAATTAAGTGAACTGTGAAATCAATTTTGGAAAATGAGTTTTGGAAGTGTGACATTTTGGCTAATGACCAAAATGTAATTTTCGCAAGTTTGGTGGCTGTTTTATAAAGGGTTTGAACTTTGAATCTTTAAGGAGCTATTAATCCAAAAGTGGTTTCTCCAGATTTTTCTAAGATATTATGAGTTATAATTATGATTTTAAAGTATATCAAAAAGGAGGGAAAAGCCATTTGGCTAATTTCATAACTAACTTCTCATTTTCTTTCTCTCATTTTCTCTCAAACCAAACACTACATTTCCAGAGTTTTTTTTCTGATTTTCTCACCTAAATTTCTCCTTTCAACTCTCATTTGATTCCAAATCAACATATCTTCAAAACCTCTTCAATTGCTACAAGTTTCATCAAGGTTTTCATTACAAAAAGTGGAGAAACCCAAGTTTGGAGGTAAGAACGTCCTTCTCCTCTAAACTATCAGTTCTTTACTGAAATTCCTAAGTTTTCAATCCTAAATTGATGTTTAATTAAAGGCTTTTAAGTTGATTTATGGATCTTGGCTTATTATGCAAGATTTTGATGATTTTTGATGATTTTTGTTAGATCTGAGTAATCTGTGTTTTAAGAGATGTTTTTGATGTTAAATGATCTCTAAAATGATGTGGAATTGAGTTTTGATTGATGCAATCCCGGATAGGTTGAGTTTCCTAAGTTTAGCTTGTGTTTTAAGGTAGTTTTTGAGGTGATCTTGGTGATCTGTTGTTGCTGGAGGTATAAGGTTGTTAATAGGTTGTTTTTAGATGTTATATGATGTTAATGGAAGTGAGGTTTTGCTGGTTTATGGTTGGGCTTTGTTTAGAAGTGGTTTGGATGCATTTTCGGTTGTGTTTGGTGGCCGAGAATGGAGGTTGAATGAGAGCAGCGAGTTTAGGTGCTTTCATTGAAGCAATTAATGCATGATGATGCATTAATCCTCTGCTTTGATGTGTTGAAACAGGGGAGGCATCTTTGGATCCAAGATTGGTTGATCCGGAAGCTTGTTTTGGTGCTTTGGCTTGAGGCAAAGTGGAAATTGGTGAGTGCATTTGTGAAAATGGATTTTCAGCTTTAAAACCAAGGTTTGAAGGTTTTGGGAGCTTAGTTTAAGTCTAAACAACTTTGCTAAGCTCAAGTGTAAGTTTTCGGATTTTCTCTCTAGTGGTGGCCATGACTTTGATGTGTTGCAAAATGATGATTTGCATGTTTTAATTACTATTTTGAAAGCATGTTTTAGCATGGATTTTGCTGATAATGTAAGCCATATGTTGAAGGAACTCTAGGTAGGAGTACCTTGCTTTTATATATTGAAATAATGTGGTTTGATGCTTTGAAATGCATGATGAAAATGGCTTGGTTTAATGCTTTAAAACAGTGGATTAAATGTTGAAAATGATGTATATTGGCAAGTGATGTTTTGAAAAGATTAAGGTCACTAAGGTGGTTAAAAGTCCTTGAGTGAGCCTTGTTACTTAAGATCATCAAGGTGGTTAAAAGTCCTTGGATGAGTCTTGTTGCGGACACTAAGGTGGTTAAAAGTCCTTAGGTGATCCATTCCAGGGTGTTTAAAAGTCCATGGGGCCAAGGTGTTTAAAAGTCCTTGGGGCCAAGGTGTTTAAAAGTCCTTGGGGTGATTCAAGCATTGGACACAAAGGTGGTTAAAAGTCCTTGTGTGGTCCTTATTCATGGTGTTTAAAAGTCCATGGCCAAGGTGTTTAAAAGTCCTTGGGGCCAAGGTGTTTAAAAGTCCTTGGGAAAGTTGTTGAACTTGTTTTAATAAATGAAATGTATCACTTGAGCCAATATGACATGTTAAGTAATTTGGGAAGCATGAGATGCTTGTTTTAATGTTTATGTTGAAGCATGGGATTGCTTGTTTTAAGTATGCTTTTGAGCATGTGCAAAGTTTGATTTCAAGCATGTTTATAAACGGTTTTAATTGCATTATTGAATTGTTTTAAATGAGCATGCCTCACTAAGCTTTTGCTTACGCTCTCTACGTTTTCTTAATTCAATAATGCAGAGCATTAGAGTACCTTGAGGGGCAGCAAGAAAGGGCAAGCAATCAAGTTCAAGTGAAGCTCAAAGTATGGAAGGTTTTGTTAAACATTTAGCTTTTGTTTGATTTGGCAATGGGGGACCAATGTGTATGTTTTGGGAGGTGTTTGAGACTCCCTAAGTATGTTGAATGTTGTTGAGAATGCTGGTTTTTGAATTGGAACCTTAAATGCTTGTTTTGGAAGTTTAGAGTTTGAATAGCTAGCTTTTGTAGGAAGCATGCCTATAGAATTGGGGCTTTTTGCGTATGATGTTAGATTGATGTTGTGATGGTGCCTATAAGTCTTAGATATGTTTAATTGCATGCTGGTAAAGTTTGGTGACATTTGGAGCATGTTTGAATGATTAATTGCATGTTTTGGTATGCTTGTTTGCTGCAATCTGTGCAGGCGTTTCGGAACAGTATGCACCGTTTCGGAACGGGTGCCTTACACAAACCCAGGCGTCCGAAACGGTGTGCACTGTTTCAAAACGGTTTGGTCTCTGCCAAGCCCGTGTTTCGGAATGGGATCAATCGGTTTCGGAACGGCCCGTGTTTCGGAACGGGGTTGATCGGTTTCGGAACGGCCGACCGTTAGGGGCTGATATTGGCAGTTATATGTTTTGAACTGTTTACGTGTTG
Organism: Hibiscus tridactylites; assembly: GCA_958450335.1. Taxonomy (NCBI): domain Eukaryota; kingdom Viridiplantae; phylum Streptophyta; class Magnoliopsida; order Malvales; family Malvaceae; genus Hibiscus; species Hibiscus tridactylites. Next base: position 30,266,236 of record OY288285.1, read on the forward strand.
GTCCTGAATCTTGTAAGTTCAATTGTGTGAGCTTGGGAAGTCCTTTTGAGCTGAAATTTCACAGAGAAGCATGAAACCTGATTAATTTCAAGATGGTAACTTTAATTTGGGTTAAGTCCTTTTAATTGTCAGAAATTACAATTTGGTCCCTAAAGTTGTAATTTGTTCAATTGGGTCCCTGTTTGATCTTTGATGTTTGTGATCTTTGAGTATGATGTTTGTGTGATCACAATTAGGATTAATGTGCATCTAGACAAGATTAAAAAGAAAAAAAAGGGTCGTTAATCAAGGTTGACTTTCGGGTTGACTTTGGTTTTCCCCGTGTGACTTTCTTAATTCGGGTCAACCGTCTAGGCCGGGTTAAGGGGGTTACAGTTTCCATTGCGGCAAGAAGAGAAACTGCCCCACACATCTACAAGAAGTCAAGAAAGCCAAAACAAGTGAGGCATCAACCTCAGAGGCTTCTAAAGAGAAGACATCAGAATAGACATGGATCTGCAAATGGAAATAAAGCAAGAGTTGCTACATCATCCATTAGGACATGTGTTTTTGCTTAAATAGATTTGTTTTAGTTTTTAAGATTATTATTTTGTGCCTAAGTTTTAGTTATCTTGTAAGGACAAAATATTTTAATTTTGAGATTATTTAAATAAATGTTATTCTTTTAATCTCTTATGGCACAACGAATCAATGATCTTTAAACTAATCAAATCAATACTAATTATAAGATAAATAAAACAAATGACTAATCTCAAACTCGTAAAAAGTATTAAGGTAATTTGATGAGATCAAATTCAAGAATACTTGAAAGGTTGATGAACTTTCAAAGAATATGGGATTGTCCCATAATTAAATCCTACAAGTGGAACGAAAAGTCTTTGAAAGAGAATCAAATATGTTAGACATATTTTGATTCAGAACAAGTCATTTTCGACTTCTTTACACAATAGAAAAACAACTCTCATACTTAATCGTTTTTTGTTCGAAACGCCATATAAGATATGGACTAAGAATTGTTCTAGAATACCTTTGAAGTTTTAAGGTTACTTACATGTTAAAATGTTTACAAAGTTCGAACCTTAAAAACTCCATTTGTTGTTTATCGTAACGAGAACAAAGTGTTTGTTTCTCAAACGAGAGTTTATCTTGAAAGAGATTAATTCTCACAAAGGAATTTTATTTCTTCAACTTTAACAAGAACAAAATATTTGTTGCTCAAACGATAGTTTATCTCGAAAGAGAATACTTATCACTAAGGGATTTGATTTTTCAACGAGAACAAAATGTTTGTTGCTCAAACGAGAGTTTCTCTCGAAAGAGATTACCTCTCACAAAAAAATGGAATTTGGAATTTGAAGAAATTTTAGACAACAAATTTATGAACCAAAGATTGAGAATGTTCCACAAATGATCAAGGAACATTGGAACAAAACACAACCATTGTATTTATCCTTAAGAGAATACCATCTACTTGAGCAATATGGATTTCTCACTATTCGTACATGGAAACACTCTTCTTTTCAGATCAAGATAAAGACTAGGTCTTATCAGAAAGCAATGGTGAGCCCAAAAATTCGAGAAATGGCTAAAGATCCATGTGAGATGAGATGAAATCCATGTCTAAAACCAAGTATAGACTTTGGTTACCTAAAAGGGTAAAACCTAAGAGGTATGGATGAGTTTTTTCAAAAAGGAAAAACCAACATGGATGATAAAACATACAAAGGATGATTCATCACTAAAAGTTTTCGACAAAGTTCATAGTATAGACTATGATAAAGCATCTTCCTTGTAGCTATGCTTAATCCATCTTAATCTCACTTGCAAGATTTTCATACCATGATTGTGGAATCAAATAAAGGAATGTCAAAACCGCTTTCCTAAGGGAAAACTTGAAACATATATGTACATGCAACATCCTGTATCCCCCTAAACCCGGTCTAGGAGAAAAGACCGAATTTAGAAATTTGCGTTTGAAAACTTTTCCCTCAAGAAATCTAATTTTGGAATTTATACTTTTAACTTAAAATAGAATAAAAGTGATTTAATAAATATCTTATAGTAAATAAAAATAGAAAATTTCATAATAAATATTATAATTTTTATATAAAATCTCTAAAATAAAATCATAGTAAAAGGATTCTAGAAAAATAATCCCAAAACATAAATAGTCTAAAATTACATCCATGTCCCAAAATAATAAATTAAAATCGGATTAAACTAAAATAGTTTCGTACTGAATTATAAAATAACCGGATAAAATTGAGATCCTCCAAGTACCACGTCGCCTAAAGCCCAAAGATATCTGTAAGAGGAAACTATGGGGGCGTAAGCTAAAGAGCTTAGTGTTTCTCTAAAGTGCAAGAAATCATAGTCGTAAAAATATAGTAATATTTTCTTAAAATTCTTTAAAAACATGATACAATATCACAAGCGTAATGCAGTGCACCCAACTACGTCTGCCATAAATGAGGAAGGTTCTCATAACCCCCTCCCTACGTCCGCCAATCTGAAGTGGAATTCAGCCCGAAGGGTGAAACCATTGAACTTCCTCCTTACAAATCCCAACCCATGCTCATACACATATGATGTTTAAAATTCAAGTTTCATGAAAACCAATTCCGTAAATCCGATATTCCATAAACATAATTCATAAATCATAGTCCATAAATCTATAAATCCACAAATCATATTTAACAAATCTACAGAAGGATGTAATTTTCCATGATCAGAAGTATTGGATCCAACTGTATCGGTACCAGACTAAACTTGGGGTTGAAGGAATTAACGAACAAGAAGGGGTATAGAGAGGAGGAAATTATTACATAGGAATTTAACAAATCAATAAGGGATTTTGGCGGCATGAAACTATATAAAAATTAGGGTTCTTGGGATGATCTTATTTGAACTATGTGTGTGTATATTTATAGGGAGAGTAAACCTAATTTAAGTAAAATAATGAAAGTGATATAGGATAGAAAAGCATAAAAGTAAATAATAATAATAATAATAATAATAATAATAATAATAATAATAATAATAATAATAATAATAATTTAAGTTGGTAAAGGAGATTCAATTCAATCGTGGGAAAAATGGAAATTAGAATTCAATTTGAAAATAAAGGGTATATATATTATATAGTTTATGCGGTTGAATTGGCACAAGCTATATGATTTCGGTGATATATAGATGGGGGATTTTTGGAATAAAATAATAATATAAAGGAATTACAATTATAAAAGAAAGAAAACGCCGAAATTGATTTTGATTTAAAAACAAAATGGATTAATCATTCAAAAGGTCCACAAACTTCTAATTTGTCCAATAAGGTCACAAAATTATGATTAAAGACCATTTAACTCCCAAAATTCTCAATTTGGCCATAAGAATTAAAATTATGGTTTTTGAATTAAAATTCAAAAATAAAAAGGGTTTTGAATTTAAGGATTTAAAAATTAGGGATTTTTTGAATCTATAGTTTACAATTTGGGCATAATTTTTGGGGTGTTACAACTCTCGCACCCTTAAAAGAAATTTTGTCCTCAAAATTTTCAGACTAACGACATACTTCAAAAAAAAGAGGTTTTGATAACAATTAAAAAAAGACATTTTAGATTAAGTCACAAATGATAACACAGGGCTTTCAGATAGACTTTGATCTCAATTTCATAAGAACGAGTATGATCACGATCAATCGCTAATTTAGAGATCCTACGAGTTGACATAGTAATCTATCTACAAAAGGGACAATCCTAGAATTAGAGTTGGTACTTGGATTCTTTATTCAAAACATGTCTTTAATTCTTTAAAATAATAAATTTATCAGAAAATCCCATTTTGCCCGAAAACATTTAATATGCACGCAAAAATCATTTTCGGCTTAAAATTTTATGTGAGCCACACAGTCCGAGGGTTGAACTTAGATCTGATACCACTAAATGTAACCCCCTAAATCCGTTCTAGGAGAAAAGACCGAATTTAGAAAGTTACATTTGAAAACTTTTCCCTCAAGAAATCCAATTTTGGAAATTATACTTTTAACTTAAAATAGAATAAAAGTGATTTAAAAAATGTCTTATAGTAAATAAAAATAGAAAATTTCATAATAAATATTATAATGTTTATAGAAAATCTCTAAAATAAAATCATAATAAAAGGATTCTAGAAAAATAATCCCAAAACATAAATAGTCTAATATTACATCCATGTCCCAAAATAATAAATTAAAATCGGATTAAACTAAAATAGTTTTGTACTGAATAATAAAATAATCGGATAAAATTGAGATCCTCCATGTACCACGTCGCCTAAAGCCCAATGATATTTGTAAGAGGAAACTATGGGGGAGTAAGCTAAAGAGCTTAGTGTGTCTCTAAAGTGCAAGAAATCATAGTAGTAAAAATATAGTAATATTTTCTTAAAATTCTTTAAAAACATGATACAATATCACAAGCGTAATGCAACGCACCAAACTACGTCCGCCACAAATGAGGAAGGTTCTCATAACCCCCTCACTACGTCTGCCAATCCGAAGTGCAATTCAGTTCGAAGGGTGAAACCACTGAACTTCCTCCTTACAAATCCCAACCCATTCTCATACACATTTGATGTTTAAAATTCAAGTTTCAAGAAAACCAATTTCATAAATTTGATATTCCATAAACATAATTCATAAATCATAGTCTATAAATCTACAAATCCAAAAATCATACTTCCGTAAATCCGATGTTTCATAAATCATACTTAAAACACATTCTAAAATCATATGCATGTGATGTCAACCATACAAATCATAATGCATCAACACACAAAAAAACATGTAGCACAGTAACAAAACACACATTAGCCAAGTTATACTCAATATACAGAATGATGCGATTTTCCATGATCAGAAGTATTGGATCCAACTGTATCAGTACCGGACTAAACTTGGGGTTGAAGGAATTAACGAACAAGAAGGGGTATACAGCGGTGGAAATTATTACATAGGAAATTAACAAATCATTAAGGGACTTTGGCGCCATGAAACTATATAAAAAGTAGGGTTCTTGGGATGATCTTATTTGAACTATGTGTGTGTATATTTATTGGGAGAGTAAACCTAATTTAAGTAAAATAATGAAAGTGATATAGGATAGAAAAGCATAAAAGTAAATAATAATAATAATAATAATAATAATAATAATAATAATAATAATAATAATAATAATAATAATAATAATAATAATAATAATAATTTAAGTTGGAAAAGGAGATTCAATTCAATCGTGGGAAAAATGGAAATTAGAATTCAATTTAAAAATAAAGGGTATATATATATTATATAGTTTATGCGGTTGAATTGGCATAAGCTATATTTTTTCGGTGATATATACATGGGGGATTTTTGGAATAAAATAATAATATAAAGGAATTACAATTATAAAAGAAAGAAAATGCCGAAATTGATTTTGATTTAAAAACGAAATGGATTAATCATTCAAAAGGTCCACAAACTTCTAATTTGTCCAATAAGGTCACAAAATTCTGATTAAAGATCATTTGACTCCCAAAATTCTCAATTTGGCCATAAGAATTAAAATTATAGTTTTCGAATTAAAATTCAAAAATAAAAAAGGTTTTGAATTTAGGGATTTCAAAATTAGATTTCAAAATTAGGGATTTTTCGAATCTAAGGTTTACAATTTGGGCGTAATTTTTGGGGTGTTACACATCCAGAACGTTTTGTCACTCTAGTAAACACTTGGAAGGTATGTAAGCTACAAAGGTCTATCCGTAGACTAAGGCAAGCTTCTCGAAGTTGGGATATTCGTTTCAGAAGATACAATCAAAAGGTTTGGTTTATCTAGAAACAAAGAGGAGTATTGTTTTCAAAAGAGCTAGTGGGAGCATTGTTACTTTCCTAAGTATTGTATGTAAATGACATACTCATTAAAAGGAACTAAAGATCGCAATTCGTTTTGCATTAATAAAAGATATTGCGAGTTAGCAACATGAGACAGTGTCTAACTCTACAACATAGGCTGAATGTATTATAGTCGACATAGCAATAAAGAAGGATGTCTGGATCTAAAGGGTTCACTTCTGAACTAAGGGTTGTTCCCAGCATATTAGATTCTACATAACTCTATTATGATGGAACCTTTGCGTAAGCAAATAAAACCCAAATCTCATCAATAAATCCAAACATATTCTAAAGTACTTACATCTTGGAGATGTGAAAGTATGCAACATACACACAAAGTTTATAACTCTGTCAACTCCCTGACAAAGCTTTTGACACAGCATAAGCATGTCAGTTACACTAAGCCATATCGTATTAGATACGAGAATGATTGGTCTTAGTGCTAGTGGGTTGTTGGAGTATGCCCAAAGACCAATGATATGATGATTGAATAGACATACTATTTTACTAGATTTATCAAGTAATGGCATTGCCGTTATTATCATTTAGTATGTTTCTGTGCATCAAACTAACCATTGGATAATAATGTCCATACAATAATACGATTATTATTAAATAGAATCCTTAGTCGAATATTATTACGGGTATGGACAATGATAATATATAAACACTAATATGTGATTGATTGATAACAAATGTTGTTATTGACATAGGGATGTCAAAATCAACACATAAGTATTTGTTAGAGAATAACATACTGGATTGACCCACTATGAGCATGTTTCTTGGGTAGTTATGTGACAGTCACAACATTGCTCATGATAAACATATGCATGATCCTCAGACTTGAGATCAATATGATTTCAACATAAAGATTTACGTATTTTGACATAGTCAAACGTCTGTCGTATATGACTACATTATAAAGACTGATGATTGGATACGTGATGACCTATGTAGTGAAATATGGTTGATCAAGAAAGGATTTGTCCCTCCTACGTAATGGGAGAAATATCTTCAGCCACTTGATTGAGTGAGATTAGAAAATGCATGGCCATGCTCGGATATTATGATATGAGATATCATAGAGATTCGTTTATCATAATCTACTCAAGACATCAAGAAACACTAGATGGACAACGCAAGTGTGACTAACCCATGACTTGTGTTCATCTAAGATATAAAGGATGAAATACATAAAGGAAGTTTATTCAGGAATTAGGAAAGTCAAACCATGACTTCATGCAACTTAGGTAGCAATGATGTGTTGCTAGATGCCACTCATTGTTTGTAAAATTAGAACAATAATAATTTTGCTACTAACGTTGCAAGAACCTACAAGGGTCACACCCTTCGAATGAAATGAACAAAAATTGGAAACCATACTCCCTATTTTAGGGAGGTTGCCGAAAATCCCCTATGGGATAGGGGAAATCGGCAACTCCCTTAAATTGGAATACTATTGGATAAATATTGTATTTATCAGATATTATTTAGAGTATGTAAAATATTTAGAAACTTAGATATTATAGAATAAGATTCTAGAAATTTAAATATATATTTGGAATTTATATAATGTATATTTAATTCTAAGTTTATGTAGAATTAGATTCTACATAATGAAAAATATTTATATTTAAATATATTTAAATCCAAGTAAAGATATAATGAGATTCTATATAATATATATATATATATATATATATATTTGGATTAAATATAATGTATATTTAAATCCATGTTTTATGTAGAATAAGATTCCACATAATTAAATATATATATTTCACTTAATATTATTAAATATAATGTATATTTAATATAAACCAATTTCAGGTAGAATTAGATTCTATGAATTTTGGTTGAACTTTGATTTAAGGAATTCAACTAGAATTAAGTCTCTGAATACTATTTAAAGGCACAAGGGCTAAAAACCAAATCATCCCTCTTCCTCCTCTTGAAGATTTCGATAACACCCTTAGGGATTCCCCACTGGAATTCGACATATCCCATAAAGCTCTCTAAGAAGTTGTTCGATATTTTTCTGGTGTTCTACTTGCCCCCTGGCAAATCCATGAAGGTTCCCTTGCTCGATTGCAAGTCCCGGTTGAATTCCTGGTCGATTTAGACTTCCTTAGGAATCCCTGGAAGGATTTCGACTTCTCCCTGGAAGGTGTTCAAACCTGTCAAAATTTATCCCTAAGTGTTAGGGAGGCGGAAATTTGTTCGTTTTGTTCCGGTGGACTTCGTAGAGGTCGTTTGCGAACCTATGACGATTCCGTTTTACTTGACGTGGTTATTCTGACAAACCGTCGATTTTCCAGTTTCCAGAGTTTTGAAAAGGTAACTCTTCATCTTTTCACCCCGGGTTCGCTCCTGTACATGGATCCTGGCTAGATTACGTCGGATTAATTTTTTCGCTGCGCCACGGGGCGTGCCGACATGACCCAACACATTTTCCTTAGCATCTGCTTTAACAGGTGTTGTTCCATAACTCTAACTTCTCTTGGTCATAAACTACAAGAATATCTGAAAAGAAAAGAAAAACAACAAAACAAGTGAATATTTATAACATGGAAATAGAAAGCAAAATGAAAATAAAAACCGTGGACAACCAATTGCCAATCCCCGGCAATGTCGCCAAAAACTTGTTGCGTTCGTGCAGTGACAGTAAATGATACGCAAATGGTGCAAGTATACACGTCGAACGAGTAATAAAGTGATGAGTGAGTATCGTCTCCACAAGGATTAGAGGTGAACACAACTCTATTTCCAAATTGCTATAGTAACCAAACTATAATGTGTGTATGTTAAGGCAGGATGAAGGATGGGAAAATGCAGTGGCAAAACAAGCAAACAGAGAAGAGACAATCAAAAGACATATAGGTCCTCTTTCAAATAGGAAGCTCTCTATGGAATGGCTGGCTAGCTTCTGAAGAACGATCCTCTAAAACCTCTTAACACTGCTAACAAATCCTAGTTCTCTCACTATGCTAAGTTGGATTTACTTAGGCTGCTTCTAAACTATCTCTACCAAGAAGGCTGGGAGACTAAAATGCTACAGCAATACCTCTCGGCTTAACTCCAACACTTTACTCTCCTAATATCTATCCCTCTTAGCCGTTTAAACCTATCACTTATCTCTAAGGCAGGTTGGAGTCATTCCCCTTTGTGGTTACTCCATTGTTTATGAAGATCTAAGGCTAGTTCTTTTGATCAATCCCCCTTGGTAATGCTAAAGCAATGACCCTCTCTCGAAGGTTGTCACACACTACTCTAATTGTCACTATTGGCTAAGGCTTACTCTCTTAATCACTACCCCCATCCCCACCTAGGGAACGATCATCTTTCGAAGGCATCATAAGGAATGGCCTATCTCTCGAGGCGCTAACATCTCTAATCTCTTACAACCCTGGGTTGTTCCTAAAGAAAGGCCAACTCTCGGAGGCGCTTAAGGTAGGGCCTAATTTTCGAAGCACTTACAACCCTAAGCTCTTACAACTTCAAGTAAATTAAGCATAACATAAACAAAGCAAAGCTCAAGAGAGAACAATAAACATCAACATGATATTAAGAAAATAAAAAAAGTATCATCCAACAAAACCCAAGCCATCTAAGACAGTTCATGGCTGGGCTATATTCAAACGTATCATTCTCATACAACCCTCCAAATAAATAAATGCTATAGCAATAAGGAAAGATAAACTCCCAGTTCGCTAGTGGACTGCCATGACCGCCTTAGGTTCACCGTCTTGGAAGAGGACGGTGAGGCCACGCCTCGAGCTTCCCGATAAAGGACACCAAGTCTGGTCAATGATGAAGTGCTGCCCCCCTCTGTTGTGCTTCTTTTGCACCCTTTTCCCTCGTTAGCCTTCTCTCTCGCCTCCTTGTTTTTGAGGAGGTGAAGTCTCTATATAGTGGGGGTTGGTCTTCTAGGGTTTTGGAGCCTTGGTATCTTGTTGGGGATCCCAAAGAATATGCTTCGACAAGCTCTGTTCACCAGGGGACAAAAAGGATGGTCTGCAGATGGAGTGCGGCCGCTGCATAAAGCTGCCTGACAGTGTCAGACGTCCTTTCCTGCACTTCACGTGCTTGTACTTTCATGCGTCATCTAGCCTTCTTTTTCCTTCTTTGCTATAGCATTTTGTTCCTTACTTCTTCCCTCGCACTCCGTTCTGTCGTCCTGCACACAAACAGCCAAAAACCACCTTTCACGCAGAACCAACTCCACACGAGCAATAAATTGAAAAGCACCCATAATATACTAAAAATGCAGCCTGTATGCAATGTAATGTACTTGAAAAGAAGAAATTGCTATAGCAAAAAGGCATACATATAGAGTTAATAGCGTAGCTATCAACAATGCTGCCTTTTGTTCACTTTAAAATTTATACTCTAAATCAAAAATTTAATGCAAGATGGAATGTTGAACTCAAAAATTTAAATCAAAAGTACGCACTCACATCATACAACAAAAAAGAAGTAGAGATAGCATGCATTCAAGTTTATTTGCAATTGCTTTCCTTTATTAACCTTGACTAACCTCAAAATTACTGGCAAATGCTTTCTGCCTATGTTGTCTATGTCAAAGAACACATAAAAGCACCAACTTCTTTTAGAACGAAAGGATGACCTAGGAAACTCGAATCAAATCCTAATATTTTTCTAATAAAATAATTGTTTCATAGCAATACAACCACGCAATAACAAATCCCTCGAAAAAAACCTTTTTTCACCCAAAAACAACATACCCATCCTAAACAATAACTTCTTTCAAATCCCTCCAAAAAACCTTTATTTCCTTATGTAGATTTCTCTAGACGAAATTTCAAGAATAGATAGAAACAAGATTCTTACATGACAGCTTGCTTCATTCTAAATCTACTTCAGAAATCAAAAACCTATAGAAACACCCCGTTAAAGCTTTCAAAGTGTTTAATAGAGGACATACGCTAAACCTTCATTTTTAACTGGTGAACATAAGCCTTAGGCAACTTTTTAATTGGCTTTTTCCAAAACTTCAAGGGTTACTGGTTAACCGGGTTGTATTTTCCTTTTCCTTTTTTTCATGGAACGCCTATTAATTGTTCATGTAAATACAACGGTTTAAACAACTTGGTTTTCTTTTAGCCTTATTTTAACGGGTTTCTTTTTAGACAATCTCATATATCTTAAAACTTTTAAGATAAATGCACATTCATATATTTTAGTGTTGCCGCCATTGATGTTTTATTAGGCTTAATTCAGCAATAAGTTAGTAAGTTACTAAAATATGTAGGGTAATTATTCTATACACACAAGTGTTTTGGTTTTAATGTTAGAGATCTCATTTAGCTTTTATAGGTTTAAGTGTAGTAATCTTGAATATAGGGGTTGCTGTCTGTTGATAGAATTTTGAGTTTAAGGTTTATAAGTTCAATCTTAAATCTCTAACCATATTACCCTAAAATATAAACCCTAAAATCTAATCCTATACCCTAAATTATAAACCATATACTAAAACCTCTAAACCTAAAACCCTAAACTTTAAAGTTAAGGCACTTGTGGAAATAAAAAGTTTCCACCGTCTGTATATGAGATAATGTAAAACCAATGTTTGATTTTGAAATAACAAATAATATAAGAACTAAATTGTAAAGTAAATAAAATTTTAAGTACTTACAATACTCACATTTGACAAGTAAAATTTATAGTTAAAATGTTTTGAAGTCAAAACATAAACCCTATATATTTTTCTAAGTGTTTCAAAGCTAAAATACTCAAAATTGCTCAGGCGTTTCGAAACACCCCCAAAGTGTTTTGATACATTTTGCCACTGGGAACATTTGTTTCTTTACGTACTAATCTGTTTCGAGACAAGGGATTCAAAATGGTCTTTCCCGTTTCGATACAGCCTTCATCTGGGCTTTTGATTTTTAAAGTATCATTTCAAAACGGCTCATACATGTTTCGATACAGGGGTTAAGTATGTTCAAAATCGAGCATTAAATGAACTAGTCGTTACTTGTCGAACCGAACTTTTGAAAAATTCGTTAAGGGTTTCGATACACCCTTTGTTTTTTTGAAACACCATTTACAGTTTCAAAACATTTCGATAAAGCCTATAGTCGTTTCGATACGGCCCTCTTTTTACACTTAAAGGCATTTCACGGTTTCAAATTGTTTCGATACGGCTTATATATGTTTCGATACGAGTCCTTTTTTACACACAACGAATCTTTCTTTTTTGGGTGTCTGTTTCGATACAGGGCCTCGTGTTCTGATATGGTTAGTTGCATAACAACATTTATGGTGGGAAGAGAGAGCCCTAATGGCTCTATTGATGATCTCAACCACCCAAATGGCTAGAAGTCAATGTGATGGTATAAAACCAAGCCTCAAAAGCAGCAACAACAACTATTGAACCTCAAAGCAACATCCAAGCAATCCAATCCAAACCCTAAGCACTTATTATCAAATTCGTGTACCCAACTCTTAGAGTTTTTAGTGTAAATCAAATTTGTGAGTTTGAGGAGTGTTTGTAATCAATTTGGGCTATATCTATCTTGTGAGAGATCAATTGTAATAGCCAACATCTTCTTTGTAAGTGAGAGTCTTGTGGTTCAATCTTTGGGTAGAAAGATTGAACATTTGTAAAGGTTGCCTCCTTAGCCTATAAAAGGGGTGGAACAAATTATTGAAGAGTTTGTTGGAAATCCTTAGTGGGAGCTAAGGCAGTTGATGTAGAGCTTGTTTAGAAGCTTGAACCAATATAATTGCCTTGTCCATCATTTTTAATTGTTCTTTTTGCTCCCTTCATTCTTTAAATTGGCAAATCACCCCCTCTTAGCCTTATCAGTTAATTCAATCCACTCAATAATCGGTACCAGAGTCTACATCTTTGAAGGCTTCACAACCACAAGAGGAGATCCTAGAAGAGTGTTGATCAATTTCCAAGTCAAGCTATGACATCAACCTTCGGGCCAAGCATATACGAGTCACAATATATCACCAAACCACTATTCTTCAATGGGGATAACTATCCTTATTAGAAGAACCGAATGCGCCTATTCATCAATTCAAACGATTACACCATATAGGATGTGGTAGAAGATGAACCAATCGTTTCTATGAAGAGAGATGAAGAAGGAAGGCTTGTTCCAAAGAAGAAGGTGGAGATGAGTGAAGAGGATAGGAAGAGATTGCAAATGAATGACAAAGCCTTACACATGTTATTTTCCTCACTCGAACCGGACATCTACTCCAAAGTGTCTTCAATCACAAGTGCCAAAGATGTGTGGGACACTCTTGAGACCACTTACGAAGGAACAAGAGATGTAAAGGAGACGAAGATCGAGATACTCAATCTTAGTTACGAGAACTTCAAGATTGAGGACGATGAGACCGTAACGAAGATGTTTGATCGCTTCTTCGTCATCATGAATGCTTTAAAAGGCTTTAGGAAGATCATTCCCAAAGATAAGCTAGTCCGGAAGCTACTCTATTCACTTCCTAAATCATGGGATGGGAAGAGAACTGTAAACATCGAGGTAAGGAATTTGAAGACCTTGAAGCTCGATGAGTTGGTAGGATCTCTCTTTACTCATGAGATCATGAAACAATGGAGAGAAAAAGAAAAGAGAAAAGAAGAGAGAAGAGTTTTCAAACAAGTGGTAGAAAAGAAGAAACAAGGAGTTGCTCTGAAAGCCTCTCCACCACAAGAGGATAGCACTTCTAGTGAGGAAGACGAGTTTGAAGAATTAGCTATGATAGCCAAAATATTATCAAGGTGCGTAAAGTCCAACCATGGTAGAAAGTTTTCAAAAAGAAAAGACTTCAATAACAAGAACAAAGAAGAAGCGTAAGACCAACTCATTTGCTATGAGTGCAAGAAGACAGGTCACATTCGCATTGATTGCCCTCAACTAAAGAAGAAGAACTTTGAGAAGAAGAAGAAGAAGCTCAAGGCCCAAGTAGCAACTTGGACTGATGAGGAGTCATCGTCCGAGGATGAGGAGCATGAAGTGGCCAACCTTTGCCTCATGGCTCTTGAGGAGGAATCTATGGTAAACTCTAACTCATCGTCTCTTACATATGATGAACCATATGATGCATATGATGAGTTGCAAGAAGTTTATGATGAATTGGTTGAAAAATATAAAGAGTCTATTTTGAAAAACAAGAAAAATATTTTCGATTTAAAATATCAAAATGAGTCTCTTTCAAAAACCAATTCCAAATTTTGAAAAGAAGGTTTTATACTTGGTAAATCAAATTTGTGGGTTTGGGGAGTGATTGTAATCAATTTGGGCTATATTTATCTTGTGAGAGATCAATTGTAATAGTCAACATCTTATTTGTTAGTGAGAGTCGCGTGGTTCAATCTTTGGGAAGAACAAATTAGTGAAGAGTTTGTTGAAAATTCTTAGTTGGAGCTAAGGTAGTGAATGTAGAGCTTGTTTAGAAGCTTGAACCACTATAATTGTTTGTCCATCATTTTTAATTGTTCCTTTTGCTCCCTTCATTCTTTAAATTGCCAATTCACCTCCCTCTTGGCCATATCGCTTAATTCGACCCACTCAACATATAATAATCCAAATATTTATCATATATTAATCATAAAAGATATATCAAATATTTATAAATTAAAAATTTCAAAAACATATATATCTTTTTAAAAAAATCTATTTTTAAAAAAAATTATTTTAGAATGTTATGAGTTTAAAATCATATAAATATATTTTTAGATTTTTTTAGATTTAATCGCATAGTGCTTTCTTATTTTGTTTTATCATTCAAACAATAAAAGCTAAATGGTTGAGCACAGAGTAATTATATAACTATTGTTTGTGTATAACCTTCAATCAAAAAAAATTACTATTTAAAAAATAAGGGTAAACTACATAATTGATCTTTCAATTATGACTCGATTCTTTATTGAGTTCCTTAATTATTAGAAGTAACAAATCGGTCTCCCGACTTAAAAATGATAACAAATTAATTCAATGTCGTTAAAAAGTTAACCGCTGATAACGTGACGGTTAACAAAAATTGGAATAACAATACATTTATCCCTCAACTTTTACACTTTGTTTTAACTTGGTCCTATTTTAAAAAAAATAACCCTTAACATTTTAAACTTCTATCAACTTAGTCCATGTTTTCTGCCACACAATCCTAAACAAAATCTCTTCTTTATAAAAAAAATTAATTTTGATTACTTAGATTAGGGGTGATAACGAGCTGAACTGACCCCGAGCGTGGTCAGGCTCGGCTCGGCAAGCTCGAAACTTTAGGCTCGAGCTTCGCTCAGAAACAATACTATTGGACACGGCTCGGGCTCGAAGCTTGTCGGGCTCGGCTCAAAATGGAAATTTTTTCTATAGTTTTTTTATAAAAGATAAGGCCTCGTTAAAAGCCCCTTTCATAACCAACACTTAAACAAAATTCAATGTCGAAAAAATGGGGGGGAAAAGTGTCAAAAAAATTAGATTAATCTAAATAACCAATTTATTTTAGTTAATTTGTTTTTTATTGAATTTTCCCTAAAATATTTTATTTTTTCTAAACAAATTACTTTTATTGCATATATATATATATATATATAATTATTCTTAGCCTATTCACGAGTTTTTTGAGCTGAACTTGGGTCGACTCGGCTTGACTTGTTAAGATTTCGAGCCGAGCTCGAACCCGAGTCGAACTCGCTCAAACCGAACTTTAACCGAACCGAGCTCGAGTCGAACTTTGACCGAACCCAATCAGGCTCATTATCACCCCCTAACTTAGATGACTTGAAATTTAAAAAAAAAACGAACCAATCTCTCTCTTTTTGTCTTTCCCATCCTTCCATAGAAAATGTTTTCCATGCCAACTCCATCCACTGTCAATTCTACTTGTACTTTGTATTTTGTTTGTCATCGAAAATTTTTCGACATCGCCATTTTCTATAAGACAAACCCAGTTTGAAGAAAAGAATGACACTCACCTTCAAAGCTAATACGCTAACCACTTTAGCGACCGCTGAAGCACTCACAGTTGAAACATCTTCACATTTTCTCAAGAATCCGCTGTGGCGGTGAAGCAAGTCGGAAAACCCAGCTGGTTCTGAAACTCGTCCATCGCATCTCCTCTGAGTGAATAAGGAGGGCTAAATTGAAAGAATGCGTAAATAAGGAGGGCTATATTTAGTGAATTGTTTCGAATTAGGACTAAATTGTTTGAGTGTATAAATAAGAAGGACTAAATGTGTTATTATACCAAGTTTTATAACATACACTTAATAGGATTTAACGTCTAGTTACCATTTTGTTATAAAACATAAAGTTTAATTGTCATTTTGTGATTTTTGAAAATTTGATTACTATTTTTTACCAAAGTTCAGTGACCGTCTGCGTACTTTACCCAATATTTTAAGTACCTATTTGAGAAAAAGTATACTTTAAGGGTTTAATTTATTCAAAAATATATTTCGATATTTATTTTAACCAAAAAATACTTTACATACCTGATTGAAAAATTAGCAGGGTTAAGCCTTTAGGTAACAATGACATTTTTCAAATTTCTGGAATTTTCACAAGAGCAACATTACGCCGTTATCTCTAATTCCAAACGAGGCTAAGTAACCACTAACCAGAACAAAAGCTTGAGAGTCAAATCCAACTTGACCAATTCCCTTCTTTCTCTCTTATGATCAAACCCGGATCCTTGATTGTGTTCTTGAATCCTCGATGACTGGTGAGAATTAAGGCGTAAAATTCATTGAGAGAGAAAACAAGATTTGAACAAATGCATTACTAGGTTCGAGCTTCTGCTTCTGATTTCTCCGGATCTATTCCCCAGCCTCGAAGGTAAAGCTAATCTATGTGCTTGCAAATTGTTTATGTTATAGAAAATTTACCTGATCGAGTCTTGCTTGGCTTCTCAGGGGTCACACCACTGTTCCCATCGGAAAATCCAAGATCGTTGTGTTTGGTGGCCTTCTCGACAAGAAATTCCTTAATGACATTGTTGTTTATGACATCGGTACTTTGGGTTTTTTCTTCTTCTTTTTCATTCTTAGTTTTTATTGGGATTGTTCTTTGGTATTCGGTGAAAGTTCTTTAAAAAAACCTTCATGCTCGCTCTGGGTTTTAACTGTTTCGTTCAGCTGGTTTATAACCTTAATTTTGATTGAGGCATGCGAAAATGCATTGATTAAGCTCATTTTAAGAACCTATGGTCAAATTTGTGTGATTTCATTGTTCGGTTTTTAACTGTATGAAAGACGATGCCTAGTTGTATTCAATATTGTGTTGAAATGATTGATTTATGTTTAGATTTTGAATTGAGTAAGGAAGTTTATTTCCTTATAAGTTGATGCAACTATTCTGTGAAATTATCCAACATAACTAATTTGTGAATTGCTTCAATAGGAAATTTCATTTCTTTTCATAAAGCATGAAGTAATTGTTAAAAGGAGTGTTAATGGACCTTTAGAAGAAACTGATGCTTATCTTTCTAAAAGTAATTGTGATGAAACTACTTAAGCTAGCTTGTGCGGTATTTTATCCAGGAAATAGTTGCTCGGGATTTTTTTAAGGATTGAGTGATTGTGTATTTTTATCTAGGAAAAGTGTGCATGGGGTTTAGAAGCACGTTGTTATTTTATTCACTCAAGCTGGGTCTTTGTGGTGGCTTCGACCTAGCCAATCAGAGCTAATTTAAATCTCTAATATCGAGGTCTTGAATTTGTTGGGTTGGGGGAGACAATGATGCAAGTTAGATTCCTTCAAAATTGGTATTTTCACTGTCTTATTATTCTATTCATAACAATTGTTTGCTTTTTCTTCCTTACGATCATTCTTTGGTGGCCATTAGAGGTATGCACACCAATTAACTAGTGGGAGAGATTGTTAAACAAAGTTACAGTGTTAAATATCTTTGTATTTTCTACTATGTAGTTTGTAAGAATAGGTATCATCTCTTTTGGGAATGTAGTTTCTATACACCTTTATGAAGAAGGTTTCTGATCCCTGTAACAATGATTGGGCAATTGGTGATTTTGGAGTATGATCTTCAATGAATGCTTATTGTAGAATTGTATGAAATTCTCACTACTTTCATTCATAAGACAACTTAGGATATATACACATAGTTGACCCACTGCTTAAGGAAACTAAATATTCCCTAGTAATTACTGCGATATTTACCCTAACTACAAGATACAATACTTTAATACATGATATGTTTCTATTCTAATGAGAAATAACCTACATTCCCCCTCAAACTGGTGTATATATGTTGTATATACCCAGTTTGGATGTGAAACCATCAAACATTACTCTTGGAAGTGCTTTGGTGAAGATATCAACAATTTGATTGGTAGTTGCAATGAGGTTGAGCTTCACAGTTCCATTATTAGCCTTCTCAAAGATGAAATGTCTGTCTATCTCAATATGTTTGGTTCTATCATGCTGCACTGGATTCTTAGCAATACTTATTGCTGATTGATTGTCACTGTAAATGTCCAATTCTGACTTTTCATCTAGTTTTAACTCAGTGATGAGTTTTTTAATCCACATCTCTTCACAAATTCCAAGAGTCATTTCCCTAAACTCTACCTCTGTACTGCTTCTAGATATCACAGACTGCTTCTTGCTTCTCCATGTGACTAGATTTCCCCATACAAATGTCCAATATCCACTTATTGACTTTCGATCTGTTATTTCACCTGCCCAATTCGAATCTGTGTAAACCTTTATTATTTTGACCTGGTTTTTTCTGAAAATGAGTCCAGATCCTGGTGTGAACTTTAAATATCTCAAGCATATTTACTACTTCCATGTGTATTTCTCGAGGATCACTCATGTATTGACTTACTATGCTTACTGTAAGTTATATAAGATTAGGATTCTATACTTTGAATGTAAATAGATAAGATTAATCCTATCCAAATTTTAAGAGATAACATATTAGAGTTGCAAATACTTAGAACTCCTAGTTATAGTTTAACTCTTGTATTAAAGTCTTTAAAATGTAACGTCCCGATTTTGGGCCTAGATGTTTTAGAGTTCGAATTGGACCGATTGAGAACGGTTCAAATCTTTAAGGGTGATTTAGTGAACACCTAGTTCGGGATGCTTTAAAAATATGGGAAAATACCTAAAAATCCTCATTTATTATATAAATGATTACGGTGAAAACAATATTACAAAATAAGGCTTGGAAATACTACATTTCAGTGTAGTGACCAAATCTTAGTTTAGCAAATGTTAAATAGTGACTGTTTTGTAAGGAATTGAAACTTTGAATCTTTAAGGAGCTAATTTTACCAAAATGTTTTTAATCAGATTTCTCCTTATTTTGGGTGATTTTAATAATGTTTAATTAAAGGAAATAAAGATAATTAAAAGGAAAAACCATATTTGACTTTTCATAACTACCTTACGTCAATTTTATCTCGTTTCATTTTCTCTCAATTTCTTTTCAGCCAAACAAATTTCCTCCATCAATTAGCCTTTGATTTTCACTCCCTTTGATGAGATTTCAATCTCCTTTTGATTTCAAATATTTTCCTCACCAAATCCTCTTGTTTTCACATTGGATTTTTTCGAGAAAACTTGCCCAAATCAAGGAGAAATCAGCCATTAGAGGTAAGCTTCGTTCTTCTCCTCTAATGATCAGTTCTTTACTGAAATTCTCAAGTTATCAATCTTTTGTTAATGATTTTTGAGTTGCTTTAATGTTAGAAACAAGAAATTGTATAAAAACTCATGGTTCTTGGAGAGATCTTGATGATTTTCGTGATTGTTGGTTAGACTATATTTTGAGGTTGTTTTCTAATGTATTTTGGATTGTAATTGATGTTATAAATGAGGTTTTATCAAACAAATCTCGAATAGGTTGGATTCCTAAGTTTTGCATGCTAGAATGATGGTTTTGGGGTGATCTTGGTGTTTTGTTATACCTGGAGGTATAAGGACGAGTTTGTGGTGGTTTTTGATGTTGATTGATGTTTAGAAATGTTTAGAAGTGATAGGTCTTGGCTCAGATTTTGTTTTGGGAGTGTTTGGAGATGATTTCGGTTGTTTTTGGTAGCCGAAATGAGGTTCTTGAGTAGAGCAACGGGTTTAGGTGTGTGGCTGATGATTTCAATGCATGATGATGCATTAATCTTCTGCTCTTATATGTTATAAACATGGGAGACATCTTCAGACACCTTTGGTGTTGATCCAGGAGCTTAGATAGCATTTCGGCGAGCAAGCAGAACGTAATCGGTGAGTGCGTATGGTTTTAGAAGTCCTTGAGGGATAAAGAAAAAAGGTTCGGGGATTTAGGTAAGGTTTGAAACACCTTCTTAAGTTCGGAAGTAAGTATTGGCTAGATTGCTCTCAAATATGTGGTGGTTGCCCCTAGAATGCTTTTACATGCTCATGTTTTGAGATAGATAAATTCTTATTGTTTTTATGCATGATTTGTAGCATGAGATGATGCTTGAAGTGATTTCATGAGATGGCATGTTGCATTGATGAGTTTTGAGATTTAAATCTAATATAAACATGTGTTTTCATTTTGAAATGAGATGATAAAGATTTGAAAAATGTTGCACGAAAAACAGTAGGTGAGATGATATTTTTGACATAATATATTGGCATAGAAGATGATATACTTACAAGATATAATTGATTGATCAATAGGATGAGAGTGCACTATAAACTAAAAATTTGTACGTGCAATTTGGATTCAATCCAAAGGGAGAAACCGATTATGGCATTCCATCGGTTAGGACTTGGTGAAATACCCAAGCTTTGTGGTGATGAGAGATACCGCCATGTGAGTACGGTGATGTGAGATTCCACCGAAATTTATGTTTACTATACGAGTGAGTACGGTGATGAGAGATTCCACCGGAAGGTTGTAGTGGGTTTGAGAAAGTTATCCACATATCCGAGTAATAATGAAATGTGAAATGCCAATATAACATATGAAAATGTTTTTGATTCACATGTACCTATTGATGAGATGTTTTATGCTATGAGAAATGCATATGAGATTTGTATATGAAATGCTTTGGTTTTCACAAGCATGTGTATGGTCATGCCATGGGTTTTGCATTGGTTTAAATGCATGAGATAGAATTGAGGTACATGTGTTTTCAATGGAGATGTGCTTTGAAATGGTTTTCAAGCATGAGATAGAATGAGCATGTTGTTGAAAATGACTTTTGAGAAAGTGTTTTGGAAAGTGCATTATTGTGTTGGTTTTCTTTAGAGCATGTCTCACTAAGCAAATGTGCTTACGCTCTCCTTTACCAATAATGCAAATAATTGAGATGTTTTGGGCAGCAAGAAGGTTAAGAACATCCAAGGTAGTGCAAAGCTCATGTATGGTGATGTTTTTCACACTTTAGTTTTGATATTTGGCAATGGGATTCCAAGGTTGTATTCGGGAGATGTGTTTTGAATTTCGTAAGTTTGTGGTATGTTTGTGATGGCTTTTATGGATTGTAAGTGGTCCTAATGGTTTGGATGGAGGTTTGGTTCTATATTTAGTTTTGTGGATATGAAGTATGCATATAGTTTGAGTGTTATTGTGGTTGATGTCATGCTTGAGCTTATGCTTCTTATATATGTTTCTTGATGTCATGCTAGTATGTTATGGTATGTATTAGAGCATGTTTGTTAAGGTTAAGATGTGAAAAACCAACAATTAGTGCCGTTGCAGGGCAAGGTGTATCGAAACACCCCTATCTGTTTCGAAATAAGGGCCAAAATGGCCATATCGTTTCGAAAGAGATGAAGGTGTTTCGGAACATTTTGGCTACTGGAGAGGCCTGTTTCGATACCATATTCGGAACGCACCCGAGTACCGAAATGGCCAACATTGTTTCGATACGGCGTTTCGGTACGAAGGCCAGTGTTCCGAAACGGGTGACCGTTGAATGATGATTTGAATTGTTTTAGGTTTTCTAGTTTTACATTTTAGTCCTGAATGTTGTGGACGCAAGTGCTTGAGCTTGGAATGACCTTTTAAGTTGAAATTTGATAGAGGAGCATGTAATATGACTAATTACATATTGGTAAACTTAAAATATGCAAAGTCTTTATATTTCTTAAATATTACATTTTGGTCCCTAAAAGTGTAATTCAAGCAATTGAGTCCCTAAATTATTTCCAATCACTGTGCCCTTCTCTTATATGATTCTTGAGTAATCACATAGGCTTAATGTGTATCTAGAAAAGATAAAAAAAGGTCATTAATCAAGGTTGACTTTTGGGTTGACTTTGGTTTTTCCCGTGTAATCGTCGTAGTTCGGGTCAATTGTCTAGGCCGGGCTAAGGGGATTACATTTGTTGGTATCCGAGCCAGGTTAACAAACAATTGGGGCTTGGTAAGTGGTGATTGTATATAGTTACGAATGTTTGTGATTTTGCGGTGAAAGCATGGTGTATGTTTATTGGTGTATGGTTCTGTTGAGATGGAATTGTGATGATATGTTGTGTTTGGGGTATAGTTGGGGATTCCATTGCCATATCATTAATAATAAGAAGAATTCTTTTCAAAAATGAGCTTGAGTACTTGGATTAGTTACCTTATTATGCCTAATTGGATTTATTGTATTTTGTCGCCACGTAGAGAGCTTAGAATCAATACTCGTTCTACGGCTGAGAACGAGAGTGTTGAGAATGCTAAAGATATACCTCCTCCTCCCCCTGATGGACCTCCTGGTGGTGATGGAGCTGGGGTTGGTGCTGCTAGAGTTGGTGCTGGGGTTGCTGGACCCGAGGGAGTTCAGGGGCAAGCTGCTCCATATATGTCTGTTCTAATTCAAGCTATTGCTGGGGCTTCCTAGGCAGCAGTAGCTGGAGCTCATGGAGCTGCACCTCGGGATGATGCTAACGTGAGATTGTCGTTGGAGCGTCTCCGCAATCTAGGAGGGACTGAGTTTATAGGTTTGACCCTGGAAGGTTCCGAGTCTTGGTTGGAGAGCACCAAGAGAATACTTGGACAATTGAATTGCAATAATGTTCAGAAGTTGGGATGCATTGTGTCCCTGTTGCATGGTGATGCATACACGTGGTGGACGACCACTATTGTGGAAATTGAAGATAATGAAGTGACTTGGACATTCTTTTTGAATGCGTTCAAGCGGAAGTATTTAGAGTTCGCTACCTCGATGAGAAAAAGAGGGAGTTTATGTCCCTTGTGCAGGGGAGCATGACGGAGGCGGAATATGAAATTCAGTTTGTACGCCTTAGCCAATATGCACATGAGATGATTCCTAACGAGAGAGAAAGATGTGAACGGTTCCATTATCGGCTGGTGGCGGATGTGAAAACCTATATGCTCGCAGCCAATTATACTGATTTCGATGTCTTGGTCACTAGAGCCAAGGACATTGAGTTGAATCTTGGTTTGGCGAGTCGAGCAGGAGGATCTAGCTCGGGGAAGCGAGCTACAGAACGTGATTTTGGTAGAGATCGCAATAAAAAGGCATAAGGATAGAAGGCCACATGGCGAAGTTAGACACGGGGGTGGTAACCCTGGAAGAGGTCAACAAGGAATTAATGCTTTCCTGAGGACTCCTGAGTGTAACCAGTGTGGTAGGAGACATGCTGGTGAGTGTTGGGGTAACCTTGGTACATGTTGGAACTCTGGTAATCGAGGGCATATGAAGAATTATTGTCCTCAGTCGGTGAGAGAGGGACAGGCTCCGATGAGAGCAGCTGAGCCACAGAGAGATCGTGGGCGCGGCCGTGGTAATTTCCAGCGCAGAGAAGAGGGTGGAAGAAATGTGGCACATGTGGTGGCTGTTCAACCTGAGGGAAGTGGCCAGTCTCGAGTGTACGCCCATCGAGAGGGAAGGAATGACACAGACATGATCGCAAGTACCTTTACTTTGCAATCCTTGTCATTACTTTCATTGATTGATTCTGGATCCACACACTCGTACATATTGCGTGAACATGCTCAAATGCTTGGTTTGCATGTTGAGTCTTTGGATGTGGGTATGCGTGTGACTAGTTCCTCTGGTGAGACTGTTGTAACAAGAAGGTTGTATAGGAGATGCCCCTTAAAGGTGCAAGATCATGTGTTTCTTGTTTATCTTATGGAATTGTCATTCTATGGTTTTGATGTAATTCTTGGCATAGATTAGCTTGTTGAGGATAAAGCCGTTGTGGATTTTGAAAGCAAGCGACTTTCGTTGAAACTTACGGATGATTATGAGGTTGTGGTGGTGGGAGAAAATGTGAAGTTTTTATCTAATGTGGTGTCGACGCTTGAAGCAAGCCAGATGTTGCGTCAAGGGTGTGATGCTTATCTAGCCTTTGTTATGAATCCTAGTACAAAGGAGGTTCGCGTACAAGATATAAGGACCGTGTGTGAGTTCCCTAGAGTGTTTCTGGAGGAATTACCTTGTTTTCCGCCTAGTTGAAAGGTTGACTTTGGAATTGAGTTGTACGAGAACACAACCCCGGTGTCCATTGCTCCTTATCGCATGGCACCCAAAGAGTTGAAGGAGTTGAAGACACAACTTCAGGAGTTGCTTGACCATGGCTTTATTCGGCCTAGTGTGTCACCATGGGGTGCACCGGTCTTGTTTGTTAAAAAGAAAGATGACACGATGAGGATGTGCATTGATTATCGTCAACTGAATAAGTTGACCATCAAGAACAAGTATCCTTTACCGAGGATAGAGGATCTCTTAGATCAGTTTCGGGGAGCAACTGTGTTTTCAAATATTGATTTGAGGTTAGGGTACTATCAATTAAAGACGAGGGATGTGGATGTGCCGAAAAAAGCCTTTCAAACGAGGTATGGGCACTATGAGTTCCTTGTGATGCCATTTGGATTGACGAATGCTCCTGCTGCTTTTATGGATATGATGAATAGGGTGTTCCATGAATTCTTGGACAAGTTCGTTGTGGTGTTCATCGACGATATCCTTGTGTACTCTCGTACTAAGGAGGAGCATGAAGGTCATTTGAGGATTGTTTTGCAAGTGCTGTTAAAAAATCAGCTTTATGCTAAGTTGAGCAAATGTGAGTTTTGGCTAAAGATAGTTGCTTTCCTTGGTCATGTGGTTTCGACTGAAGGGATTCGAGTTGATCCTCAGAAGATTGTGGCAGTAATGAATTGGAAGCCTGCTAGATTTGTCTATGAGGTTCCTAGTTTCCTTGGTTTGGCAGGTTACTATCGGTGGTTCATGGATGGATTTTCTAAGATTGCTGTCCCTTTGACAAAGTTGTTGCAAAAAGATGTTAAGTATGAGTGGACAGAAGCGAGATAGCAGGCTTTTGAGAAGCTAAAGGCAGCTTTGACGCAAGCTCCTATCTTGGTTCAATCTGAATTAGGGAAAGAGTTTGTGGTGTATAGTGACACATCCTATGATTGGTTGGGGTGTGTGTTAATGCAAGAGGGTAAGGTGGTGGCTTATGCATTGCAACAGTTGAAAGTGCATGAGCGCAATTATCCCACGCATGACATTGAGCTAACAACGATGATTTTTGCTTTAAAGATCTGGAGACTATCTCTATGGTGAGAAGTGTACTGTGTACACAAATCATAAGAGTTTGAAGTATCTGATGTCTCAGAAAGAGTTGAATCTTAGGCAAAGACGCTGGGTGGAGTTGCTTAAGGATTACGATCTAACGATCGAGTATCATCCAGGGAAGGCCAATGTCGTGGCCGATGCTTTGAACATGAAAGTGGCGGTGGATGTAACGCCCCGGTTTTGGGCTTAGGAGTTTTGGGTTTCGGCCCGGTTCAGTCGGAGTGCGGTTCGAATATATAAAGGTGAATTTAGGAAAGCCTAGTTCGGGTTGCATTAAAAATATGGAAAAATGTCTTAAAATCCTCTTTTAATATATATAAGAGAGTGGTGAAATCAATTTTACAAAATGAAGTTTGGAAGGGTGACATTTTGGCTAGTGACCAAAATATAATTTTCGAAAACTGTGAGACAGTTTTAAAAAGGATAGAAACTTTGAATCTTTAAGGAGCTATTTACCCAATGGGAGTTTCTCCAGATTTTTCTAAGATATTAAATGATTTAATTAATGGTTTTTGAATAAAACTAAAAAGGAGGGAAGATATTTTGGCATTTCCAACTAACTTTCTAAAATTTCATTTCCATTTTCTCTCATCTTTTCTCTCAAACCAAACACATTTCTCCAGAGCAATTTTTTCTAATTTTGATATCCAAACATGATATTTTAATCCTCTTTTGATCTCTAATCATCTCTTCAACAAAACCTCACCATTTGCTAATTGGATTTTCAAGATTTTGGTTCTAAAAAGGGAGAAAACTCAAGTTTGGAGGTAACAACGTCCTTCTCCTCTAAACTCTCAATTCTTTACTGAAATTCCTAAGTTCTCAATCCTTAAATTGTGTTTTATAAAAGGTTTTAAGGTTGTGTTCTTGATCTTGGCTTTTAAATGCAAAATTTGGTGATTTTTGGTTAAAATTCGTATGATCTGTTAAAGCAGTGATTTGAGGTGTCTTTTTGATGTTAAATGAATGTTAAATTGATGAGGAATTGAGGTTTAATTAATGCAATCCCGGATAGGTTGAACTTCCTAAGTTTAGCTTGAATTCTTGGTTGTTTTTGGAGAGATCTTGTTGATCTGTTATAGCTGGACGTATAAGGTTGATGTTAGATCCTTTTTGGATGTTAATTGATGCTTAAGGATGTTTAGATTTGATGTATCTTGGCTGGGTTATGTTGTGGAGTTGTTTGGATGCATTTTCGGTTGTGTTTGGTAGCCGAAAATGGAGTGTGGATGAGAGCAGCGAGTTTAGGTGATTTCATTGAAGATATTAATGCATGATGATGCATTAATCATATGCTTTGATGTGTTTAAAACAGGGGAGTCATCTTTGGATCCTAGTGGTGGTGATCCGGAAGCTTGATTGGTGTTTCGGCAAGAGGCGAAACGGAATCGGTGAGTGGACTTTTGGTTTTCAGCTTTGAAACCAGTGTTTTGAAGGTTTGGGAGCTTGGTTTAAGTCTAAGCAACTTAGCTAAGCTCATGAGTAAGTTTTCGGAAAAACTCTCTTGGTGATGAACCATGGATTGGTTGTATGCAATGTGATAGTTTGCATGTTTTAAATTTTGTTTTGAAAGCATATCTAGCATGTTTATTTGCTGAGATTATAAGCCATGTGTTGAAGGAAGCTCAAGGTAAGAGTTCCTTGTTTATGAACATTGTTTTAACGTTGTTGTTTTGGGAGATGTTATGGACTCCCTAAGTTGGTTTAAAGTATTTAATAATGTTGGAACATGTAATGGACCTTTGTGAAGTGAATTTGGTATTTTGATGCTTGAATGGTTTTCAAAGTAGGAAGCATGCCTATAGAATTGGGTATTTTCATAATTGATGCCATGTTGATGTTTGGTTGATGCAATTATGTTCCTTGTATGTTGAGTGACTTGCTGGTATAATTTGGTTGCGTTTGGAGCATGTTTGATAGGTCAATTGTATGATAAACCAGCAAATTTTCTGCAATCTGGGCAGCCTGTTTCGGAACAGGTGCTACTGTATCGGAACGGGGGCCTGAAATGGCCTGGGCGTTCCGAAACGAGAGGCACTGTTCCGGAACGGATATGCCACTGCCAGGCACTGTTTCGGTACCTGTTGCGGAACCGTCCCGCGTTTCGGAACTGGTCTTCCCTGTTCCGAAACACTCGACCGTTGGGCACTGAAATTGTTGGTTATATGTTCTGAAATGTTTGCATTTTGGTTCTGAAACATGTTTATGCAATTCTACGAGTTTGAGATGTCCGTTTGAGTTGAAATTTGACAGAGAAGCATGAAAGATGATTAATTTCAAGTTGGTAACTTTGAATTGGATTAAGTCTCTATAATTTTTAGAAATTACAATTTGGTCCCTAAAGTTGTAATTTGTGCAATTGGGTCCCTGAATGTTCTCTGATGGTTATGATCTTTGAGAATGCTGATTGTATGATCATGTATAGGGATAATATGCATTTAGACAAGTTTTAAAAAGAAAAAAAGGGCCGTTAATCAAGGTTGACTTTTGGGTTGACTTTGGTTTTCCCCGTGTAATCTTCTTAATTCGGGTCAACCGTCTAGGCCGGGTTAAGGGGGTTACATTTGGTGGTATCAGAGCATGATTAAAGTATGTATGCTTGATTGAGTGAAAGCATGTTGAGTGAATTGTAAATGTGATGCAATTGAGATGTATGCTGTGGTGAAGCATGTTATGGGTACCCATTGCCAAATCAAAGCTAATGTAATGGTATTGTTTTTAAGTGAAAATGAGCTTGAGTACTTGGATTGCTTACCTTGCTGGCCTGACTTTGTTTATTTGCATTGTGATTGCATTGTTAGAGTATGGCACCTCGTAGAGAGTTGAGGAGTAATGTGCGAGCTACGGCTCAAAATGAGAATGAGAATGAGGAGAATGTTGAAAGTGCGGTGGATCTACCTCCTCCACCTGGCAGTGGTGATGCTGGGGGTGAAGGAGGTGGAGTTGCAGCTGGTGCTGGGTCGCTGGACCTGAGGCTGGTCAGGGGCAAGCTATTCCTGACATGACGGTGTTGATACAAGCTATTGCTAGAGCTTTTCAAGCAGCGGTAGCTGGAGCTCAAGGAGCTGTGCATCAGGGAGATGCTGGAGTTAGACTACCCTTGGAACGTTTGCGCAGTCTGGGAGGGACTGAGTTCAGGGGTTTGTCAGCTGAAGGTTCGGAATCTTGGTTAGAGGGTACCAAGAGAATCTTGGGTCAGATGAATTGCACTGATGTGCAAAAGCTGGGCTGTGTAGTATCCTTGCTACAGGATGATGCTTATACGTGGTGGACAACCACTATCGCTGGGATGGCGGAAGCTGGCGTAACTTGGACGTTCTTTCAGAACGCGTTCAAGAGAAGGTATCTAGGTGTGAGGTACCTGGATGAAAAGAAGAGGGAGTTCATGTCTCTTACCTAAGGGAGCATGTCCGTGGCTGAGTATGAGGTCCAGTTTGTTCGACTCAGTCAATATGCACCTGAGCTTGTTCCGGATGAGCGGGAGAGGTGTGAAAGGTTTCGTTATGGTTTAGTGACGGGTGTGAAGATGTATGTGCTGGCTACCGAGTATGATGATTTTGATGTGCTGGTGGGCCGAGCAAAGGATATTGAGATGAACTTGGGTTTATCTGCTAGAAGTGCTGGGTCAAGTGCTGGTAAGCGAGCAGCTGAATATAGTTCCGGTGGTGGACGGAACAAGAGGGGACATGATCAGAAGTATCAGTCCTCGGCTAAGAGAGGTGGTGGTGCACCTGCTCGGGAAGGCAACGCTAGAGTTGATCCGAGTGCATGTTGGATATGCGGTTCGCGTGGCCATATGAAACGTGATTGTCCTCGTGCTTGGAGGGAGGTGCAAGCTCCTGTTGTGGCAGCTGGTAATGCGTGCTGGAACTGTGGATCTACGAATCACATGAGGAGAGAGTGTCCTATGTTGGCTGGTGGCCAAGTGCGTGCTCCTGTTGTTGCTGCACCGCAGAGATGTCGTGGGCGCGGCCGTGGTAACTTTCAGCGGAGAGAGGAAGGTGGTCGGGGTGTGGCTCATGTTGTGGCTATTCAGCCTGAGGGTGGCGGCCAAGCCAGGGTGTATGCTCAGCGGGAGGGAAGGAATGACGCGTATGTGATCGCAGGTACTTTTACTCTGCAATCCTTGTCATTACTATCCTTGATTGATTCTGGATCTACGCACTCTTACATTTTGCGTGAGCATGCTGAATTGCTTGGTTTGCCTGTTGAGTCTTTGGATGTTGGTGTGCGTGTCACTAGTTCTTTTGGTGAAACTGTTGTGTCTCGGAAGCTTTATAGGAGATGTCCTTTGGTTGTCCAAGATCATGTTTTTCATGTTGATCTTATGGAGTTGCCTTTCTATGGTTTTGATGTAATCCTTGGTAGTGATTGGCTTGCTGAGCATCCTGCGGTAGTGGATTGTGAAAATAAGCGAGTTTCGTTGAAGCTTGCGGATGATTATGAGGTGGTTGTGGTTGGTGAGAATGTGAAGTTTCTTGCCAATGTGGTGTCTACGTTGGAGGCGAACCGGATGCTGAGGCAAGGACGTGAAGCTTATCTAGCTTTTGTGATGATTCCTAGCTCTAAGGAGTTTCCTGTGCAAGATATCAGGATTGTGCGGGAGTTTCCTGGTGTGTTTCCTGAGGAGTTTCCTGGATTGCCTCATAATCGTGAGGTGGAGTTTGGAATTGAGCTGTATGAAAATACAACTCCTGTGTCCATTACCCCTTATAGAATGGCACCTAAAGACTTGAAGGAGCTAAAGACGCAGTTGCAAGAGTTGCTTGATCGTGGGTTCATTCGGTCGAGTGTGTCACGTTGGGGTGCACCGGTCCTGTTTGTGAAGAAGAAGGATGGCACTTTGAGAATGTGCATTGATTATCGTCAGCTGAACAAGTTAACTATCAAGAATCGGTATCCTTTGCCGAGAATTGATGATCTCTTTGATCAATTTCGGGGAGCAGTTGTGTTCTCTAAGATTGACTTGAGGTCAGGATATTACCAGTTGAAGGTGAAGGATGTGGATGTGCCTAAGACATCTTTCAGGACAAGGTATGGGCATTATGAGTTCCTTGTGATGCCGTTTGGTTTGACGAATGCTCCTGCAGCTTTCATGGACATGATGAACCGTGTGTTTCATGAATACCTAGACAAGTTCGTTGTGGTGTTCATTGATGATATCCTCGTGTACTTGCGTACTGAGGAGGAGCATGAAGAGCATTTGAGGATTGTGTTGCAAGCTTTGTTGGAGAATCAGCTTTATGCCAAGCTGAGCAAGTGTGAGTTCTGGTTAAGTGAAGTGGTGATTCTTGGGCATGTGGTTTCTGCTGAAGGGATTCGTGTTGATCCTCAGAAGATTGAGGCGGTGATGAATTGGAAGGTTCCTAAGTCTGTTCATGAGGTTCGTAGTTTCCTTGGTTTGGCAGGATACTACCGGAGGTTTGTGGATGGGTTTTCTAAGATTGCTGCACCTTTGACAAAGTTGTTGCAAAAGGATGTTAAGTATGAATGGACGGAAGCGAGACATCAGTCTTTTGAGAAGCTTAAGGCAGCTTTGACGCAAGCTCCTATCTTGGTTCAACCTGAACCAGGGAAAGAGTTTGTGGTGTATAGTGATGTGTCCTATGTTGGTTTGGGATGTGTGTTGATGCAAGAGGGTAAGGTGGTGGCTTATGCATCGCGGCAGTTGAAGGTGCATGAGCGCAATTATCCTACGCATGAGATTGAGTTGGCTGCGGTGGTTTTTGCTTTGAAGATCTGGAGACATTACCTGTATGGTGAGAAGTGTATTGTGTACACGGATCACAAGAGTTTGAAGTATCTGATGTCTCAGAAGGAGTTGAATCTTAGGCAGCGACGTTGGGTGGAGTTGCTCAAGGATTATGATTTGACGATTGAGTATCACCCTGGGAAAGCTAATGTTGTAGCGGATGCCTTGAGTAGGAAGGTAGCTGTTGAGCTGAGGGCTATGTTTACCAGTTTGAGTATTTCGCGTGATGGTGGTCTTGTGGCTGAGTTGCAAGTGAAACCATATTTGGTTCAGTTGATCAAGGAAAAGCAGTTGCTGGATGATTCCTTGGTACCGCATGTTCAGGATATCGCGGAGGGTAGGCCTTCGGATTTCTGTTTTAATGATGATGGTGTGTTGTGTTTTGGGAGTCGGATAGTAGTGCCCAGTGATGCTGAGTTGAGGCGTGCTATTCTGACTAAAGGTCATAGTAGTCCTTTTGCTATGCACCCAGGTAGTACTAAGATGTATCGTGATCTTCGTGATGAGTACTATTGGGTGGGTTTGAAGAAAGATGTTGCGGAGTTTGTGAGCAAGTGTATGGTGTGTCAGCGGGTTAAGGCTGAGCATCAGGTTCCTTCAGGTTTGTTTCAACTGTTGAAGATTCCTGAGTGGAAGTGGGAAAGGATTACCATGGATTTTGTATCTGGTTTACCTTTGTCACCATCGAAGAAGAATTCGGTGTGGGTGATTGTGGATCGCCTGACGAAGTGTGCGCATTTCTTGCCTGTGCATACTACGTTTTCTTTGGATAAGCTTGTGGAGCTGTACATTGCTGAGATTGTGCGGCTACATGGTGTGCCAAAGTCGATTGTGTCGGATAGGGATCCGAGGTTTACGTCGTGTTTTTGGCAGTGTTTGCATCAAGCTTTGGGTACACGGTTGAATTTCAGTACATCCTATCATCCTTAGTCGGATGGTCAGTCCGAGCGTGTTATCCAGGTTTTGGAGGATATGTTGAGGTGCTGTGTGATTGAGTTTCAGGGCTCTTGGGAGCAGCATTTGCCTTTGGTGGAGTTTGCTTATAATAATAGTTATCAGGCAAGTATTCAAATGGCACCTTATGAAGCTTTGTACGGGAGGAAGTGTAGGACTCCTCTTTGTTGGGCTGAAACGGGTCAGAAGTTGGTTTCGATGCCAGCTTTGTTAAAAGGAACCACCGAGAAGGTGAAGCTCATTTGTGAGCGTTTGAAGGCAGCTTCTGATCGGCAGAAGTCTTACGCGGATTTGAAGCGTAAGGAGATTGAGTATGTAGTGGGTGACCGTGTGTTTTTGAAGGTTTCGCCTTGGAAAAAGGTGATGAGGTTTGGCCGTAAGGGTAAGTTGAGCCCTAGGTACATTGGGCCATACGAGGTGATTGAGCGTGTGGGTCCTGTTGCGTACAAGTTGAGGCTACCTCAAGAGTTGGAGAAGATTCATGATGTGTTTCATGTTTCTATGCTCCGGAAGTATAGATCAGATCCTTCGCATGTGATGCCTGTGGAAGAAGTGGAATTGAATCCGGATTTGACCTATGATGAGGAACCGGTGAGGATTCTGGATTCAGATAGCAAGGTTCTTCGTGGCAAGACCATTGAGTTGGTAAAGGTGTTGTTGAAGCATCGTGGTGTTGAGGAAGCCATGTGGGAACGAAAGGATGACATGCTGAAGCAGTTTCCTTATCCTTTTCCTTCAGGTAAATTTTGAGGACGAAATTTCTTAAGGGGGGAGAGTTGTAACGCCCCGGTTTTGGGCTTAGGAGTTTTGGGTTTCGGACCAGTTCGGTCGGAGTGCGGTTCGAATATATAAAGGTGAATTTAGGAAAGCCTAGTTCGGGTTGCATTAAAAATATGGAAAAATGTCTTAAAATCCTCTTTTAATATATATAAGAGAGTGGTGAAATCAATTTTGCAAAATGAGGTTTGGAAGGGTGACATTTTGGCTAGTGACCAAAATGTAATTTTCGAAAACTGTGAGACTGTTTTAAAAAGGATTGAAACTTTGAATCTTTAAGGAGCTATTTACCCAATGGGAGTTTCTCCAGATTTTTCTAAGATATTAAATGATTTAATTAATGGTTTTTGAATAAAACTAAAAAGGAGGGAAGATATTTTTGCATTTCCAACTAACTTTCTAAAATTTCATTTCCATTTTCTCTCATCTTTTCTCTCAAACCAAACACATTTCTCCAGAGCATTTTCTTCTGATTTTGATATCCAAACATGAGATTTTAATCCTCTTTTGATCTCTAATCATCTCTTCAAAAAAACCTCACCATTTGCTAATTGGATTTTCAATATTTTGGTTCTAAAAAGGGAGAAAACTCAAGTTTGGAGGTAAGAACGTCCTTCTCCTCTAAACTCTCAGTTCTTTACTGAAATTCCTAAGTTCTCAATCCTTAAATTGTGTTTTATAAAAGGTTTTAAGGTTGTGTTCTTGATCTTGGCTTTTAAATGCAAGATTTGGTGATTTTTGGTTAAAATTCGTATGATCTGTTAAAGCAGTGATTTGAGGTGTCTTTTTGATGTTAAATGAATGTTAAATTGATGAGGAATTGAGGTTTAATTAATGCAATCCCGGATAGGTTGAATTTCCTAAGTTTAGCTTGAATTCTTGGTTGTTTTTGGAGAGATCTTGTTGATCTGTTATAGCTGGAGGTATAAGGGTGATGTTAGATCCTTTTTGGAAGTTAATTGATGCTTAAGGATGTTTAGATTTGATGGATCTTGGCTGGGTTATCTTGTGGAGTTGTTTGGATGCATTTTCGGTTGTGTTTGGTAGCCGAAAATGGAGTATGGATGAGATCAGCGAGTTTAGGTGCTTTCATTGATGATATTAATGCATGATGATGCATTAATCCTCTGTTTTGATGTGTTTAAAACAGGGGAGTCATCTTTGGATCCTAGTGGTGGTGATCCGGAAGCTTGATTGGTGTTTCGGCAAGAGGCGAAACGGAATCGGTGAGTGGACTTTTGGTTTTCAGCTTTGAAACCAGTGTTTTGATGGTTTGGGAGCTTAGGTTAAGTCTAAGCAACTTAGCTAAGCTCAAGAGTAAGTTTTCGGAAAAACTCTCTTGGTGATGAACCACGGATTGGTTGTATGCACTGTGATAGTGTGCATGTTTTAAATTCTGTTTTGAAAGCATATCTAGCATGTTTATTTGCTGAGATTATAAGCCATGTGTTGAAGAAAGCTCAAGGTAAGAGTTCCTTGTTTTTGAACATTCTTTTAATGTTGTTTGTTGCTTAAAGATGCATGATGTTTATGGCTTGTTAAATGCTTTAAAACAGTGGAATATTGATGTTAATGATGCATATTGGCAAGTGATGGTTAAGGTCACAAAGGTGGTTAAAAGTCCTTGAGTGAGCCTTGTTTATTTAAGAACATCAAGGTGTTTAAAAGTCCTTGGATGGTTCTTGGTTAAGATCACCAAGGTGGTTAAAATTCCTTGTGTGAGGCTTGTTATTTAAGAACATCATGGTGTTTAGAAGTCCATGGTTGGTTCTTGGTTAAGGTTACAAAGGTGGTTAAAATTCCTTGTGTAAGCATTGTTATTTAAGAACATCAAGGTGTTTAAAAGTCCTTGGATGATTCTTGTTAAGGACACAAAGGTGTTTAAAAGTCCTTGTGTGGTCATTGCCATGGTGTTTAAAAGTCCATGGGTTAAGGACACAATGGTGTTTAAAAGTCCATGTGTGGTCCTTGGAAAGTATAAGATCACAATGGTGTTTAAAAGTCCATGTGTGGATCTTATGTGGAATGTATCACTTGTTGCCAATATGACATGTTATGAACTTGAAGCATAAATTGCTTGTTTAAATGTTTATGAGCATGAATAAATGTTGCTTGAAGAATGGTTTATAAATGTGTTTTATAAATGCATTATTGTGTGGTTTTAAATGAGCATTCTTCACTAAGCTTTTGATTACGCTCTCTCTTTTCTTAAACCAATAATGTTGAGCATTAAAGTACATTGAGGGCAGCAAGGAGGGCAAGCATCCAAGTGGTGAACTAAGCTCAAGTATGGTGAAGGTTTCTTAAACACTATTAGCTTTTGGGTATTTGGGAATGGGGGACCTACGTTGTTGTTTTGGGAGATGTTATGGACTCTCTAAGTTGGTTTAAAGTTGTTAATAATGTTGGAACATGTAATTGGCCTTTGTGAAGTGAATTTGGTATTTTGATGCTTGAATGGTTTTCAAAGTAGGAAGCATGCCTATAGAATTGGGTATTTTCATAATTGATGTCATGTTGATGTTTGGTTGATGCAATTATGTTCCTTGTATGTTGAGTGACTTGCTGGTATAATTCGGTTGCGTTTGGAGCATGTTTGATAGGTCAATTGTATGATAAACCAGCAAATTTTCTGCAATCTGGGCAGCCTGTTTCGGAACAGGTGCTACCGTATCGGAACGGGGGCCTGAAATGGCCTGGGCGGTCCGAAACGAGAGGCACTGTTCCGGAACGGATATGCCACTGCCAGGCACTGTTTCGGTACCTATTGCGGAACGGTCCCGCGTTTCAGAACGGGTCTTCCCTGTTCCGAAACACTCGACCGTTGGGCACTGAAATTGTTGGTTATATGTTCTGAAATGTTTGCATTTTGGTCCTGAAACATGTTTATGCAATTCTACGAGTTTGAGATGTCCGTTTGAGTTGAAATTTGACAGAGAAACATGAAAGATGATTAATTTCAAGTTGGTAACTTTGAATTGGATTAAGTCCCTATAATTTTCAGAAATTACAATTTGGTCCCTAAAGTTGTAATTTGTGCAACTGGGTCCCTGAATGTTCTCTGATGGTTATGATCTTTGAGAATGCTGATTGTATGATCATGTATAGGGATAATATGCATATAGACAAGTTTTAAAAAGAAGAAAAAAAGGGTCGTTAATCAAGGTTGACTTTCGGGTTGACTTTGGTTTTCCCCGTGTAATCTTCTTAATTCGGGTCAACCGTCTAGGCCGGGTTAAGGGGGTTACAGTGGAGTTAAGAGCGATGTTTGCTAGCTTGAGCATATTGCGAGATGGTGGTCTTGTTGTTGAATTGCAAGTGAAACCATCTTTAGTTCAGTTGATAAAGGATAGACAGTTGTTGGATGATTCTTTGGTGCCATATGTTCAGGATATTGCTAAAGGTAGACCATCAAATTTATGTTTCAATGATGATGGTGTTTTATGTTTTGGAAGTCGGATAGTGGTGCCGAGTGATGTTGAGTTGAGGCGCACTATTCTGACTGAAGCTCATAGTAGTCCTTTTGATATGCACCCTGGTAGTACAATGATGTATCGTGATTTGAAGGATGAGTACTATTGGGTGGGATTGAAGAAAGATGTCGCTGAGTATGTCAGTAAATGTATGGTTTGTCAGCGGGTTAAGGCTGAGCATTAGTTTCCTACGGGGTTGTTGTAGCCGTTAAGGGTTCCTGAGTGGAAGTGGGAGAGGATCACCATGGACTTTGTGTCTGGTTTGCCTATATCGCCTTACGAAGTGTGCACATTTCTTGCCTGTGCATACTATGTATACCTTGGATAAGCTTGCGGAGTTGTGCATTGTTGAGATTGTACGTTTGCATGGTGTGCCAAAATCTATAGTGTCGGATAGAGATCCAAGGTTCACCACAAGGTTTTGGGAGTGTCTGCAACAGGCTTTGGGTACGCGGCTGAATTTCAGTACTTCTTATCATCCGCAGATGGATGGACAGTCTAAGAGTGTTATCCAAGTGCTTGAG
This sequence comes from Hibiscus tridactylites, assembly GCA_958450335.1. NCBI lineage: Eukaryota > Viridiplantae > Streptophyta > Magnoliopsida > Malvales > Malvaceae > Hibiscus > Hibiscus tridactylites. The sequence continues at coordinate 30,303,137 of OY288285.1, forward strand.
GATATGTTGAGGTGCTGTGTTATTGAATTTCAAGGCTCTTGGGAGAAGCACTTGCCTTTGGTGGAGTTTGCTTATAATAACAGTTATCAGGCTAGTTTTCAAATGACACCTTATGAAGCTTTGTACGAGAGGAAGTGCAGAACTCATCTTTGTTGGGCTGAAACGGGACAAAAGTTGGTCTCGATGCCAGCTTTGTTAAAAGGAACCTCCGAGAAGGTGAAGCTCATTTGTGAGCGGTTGAAGGCAGCCTCGGATCGGCAAAAGTCTTACGCTGATTTGAAGCGTAAGGAGATAAAGTTTGTTGTGGGTGATCGTGTGTTTCTAAAAGTTTCACCTTGAAAGAAAGTGATGAGATTTGGCCGGAAGGGCAAGTTGAGCCTGAGGTTCATTAGACCGTACGAAGTGATAGAACGTGTGGGTCCTGTCGCCTACAATCTGAGATTACCTCAAGAGTTAGAAAAGATACATAATGTGTTTCATGTATCCATGCTTCGGATGTATAGATCGGATTTGTCGCATGTTATACATGTGGAAGAGGTTGAGTTGAATCCGGACTTGACATATGATGAGGAACCGGTTGAGATTCTGGATTTGGATGGTAAGGTTCTTCGAGGTAAGACCATTGAGCTGGTTAAAGTCTTGTGGAGACATCGTGGTGTTGAGGAAGCCACGTGGGAAAAGAAGGAAGACATGAAGAAGCAATTTCCTTACCTTTTTCCTCCCGGTAAATTTTGAGGATGAAATTTCTTTAGAGGGGGAGAGTTCTAAAGCCCCGATTTTGGGCCTAGATGTTTTAGAGTTTGAATCAGACCCGTTGAGAACAGTTCGAATCTTTAAGGGTGATTTAGGGAACACCTAGTTTGGGATGCTTTAAAAATATGGATAAATACCTAAAAATTCCCATTCATTATATGAATGATTATGGTGAAAACAATTTTACAAAATAAAGTTTGGAAATACTACATTTCGGTGTAGTGACCAAATCGCAGTTTTGCAAAAGTTAACTAGTGACTATTTTGTAAAGGATTGAAACTTTGAATCTTTAAGGAGCTAATTTTACCAAAATGTTTTTAATCTGATTTCTACTTTTTTTGGGGTGATTTTAATAATTTTTAATTAAAGGAAATAAAGATAATTAAAAGGAAAAACCATATTTGACTTTTCAATACTACCTTACGCCAATTTTCTCTCATTTCATTTTCTCTCAATTTCTTTTCAACCAAACACATTTCCTCCAACAATTAGCTTCTGATTTTCATTTCTTTTGATGAGATTTCAATCTCTTTTTGATCCCTAATCTTTTCCTCACCAAATCTTTTTGTTTTCACATTGGATTTTTCAAGAAAACTTGCCCAAATCAAGGATAATTCAGCCATTAGAGGTAAGCTTCATCATTTTTCTCTAATGATCAGTTCTTCACTGAAATTCCTAAGTTATCAATCCTTTGTTAATGATTTTTGAGTTGATTTAATGTTAGAAACAAGAAATTGTATAAAAACTCAAGGTTCTTGGAGAGATCTTGATGATTTTCGTGATTGTAGGTTAGACTCTATTTTGAGGTTGTTTTTTAATGTATTTTGGATGGTAACTGATGTTATCAATGAGGTTTTATCAAACAAATCCCGAATAGGTTTGGATTCCTAAGTTTTGCATGCTATATTGGTGGTTTTTGGGTGGTTTTGGTGTTCTGTTATACCTGAAGGTATACACATGAGTTTGTGGTAGTTTTTGATGTTGATTGATGTTTAGAAATGTTTAGAAGTGATAGATATTGATTGAGATTTGTTTTGGGAGAGTTTGGAGATTATTTCGGTTGTTTTTCGTAGCCGAAATGAGGTTCCTGAGTAGAGCAGCGAGTTTAGGTGTGTGGCTGATGATTTCAATGCATGATGATGTATTAATCCTCTGCTCTTATGTGTTATAAATAGGGGAGACATCTTCGGCACCTTTGGTGTTGATCCGAGAGCTTAGATAGCGTTTCGGCGAGCAAGCCTGACGTAATCGGTGAGTGTGTATGGTTTTAGAAGTCCTTGAGGGACAAAGAAACAAAGTTTGGGGATTTAGAAAAGGTTTGAAACACCTTTCTAAGTCGGGAAGTAAGTATTGACTAGATTGCTCTCAAATATGTGGTGGTTGCCCCTAGAATGCTTTTACATGCTCATGTTTTGAGATAGATAAATTCCTACTGTTTTTATGCATGATTTATAGCATGAGATGATGCTTTAAGAGATTTCATGAGATAACATGTTGCATTGATGAGTTTTGAGATTTAAATCTAATGCAAGCATGTGTTTGGATTTTGAAATGAGATGATAAAGATTTGAAAAATGTTGCATGAAAAACAGTAGGTGAGATGATGTTTTGACATAATATATTGGCATAGAAGATGAGATACTTACCGGATATAATTGATCGATCAATAGGATGAGAGTGCACAATAAACTAAAAATTCATACGTGCTCTTTGGATTCAATCCAAAGGGGGAGACCGATGATGGGCATTCCATCGGGTAGGACTTGGTGAAATACCCAAGCTTTGTGGCGATGAGAGATACCGCCATGTGATTACGGTGATGTGAGATTCCATCGGAAATTATGTTTACTAGACGAGTGAGTACGGTGATGAGAGATTCCATCGGAAGTGTCTAGTGTGTTTGAGAAAGTTATCCGCATATCCAAGTAATAATGAAATGTGAAATGCCAATATAACATATGAAAATGCTTTTGATTCACATGTACCTATTGATGTTATGTTTTATGGTATGAGAAATGCATATGAAATTTGTATATGGAATGCTTTGGTTTTCACAAGCATGTGTATGGCCATACCATTAGTTTTGCATTGGTTTAAATGTATGAGATAGAATTGAGGTACATGTGTTTTCAGTGGAGATTTGTTTTGAAATGGTTTTCAAGCATGAGATAGAATGAGCATGTTGATGAAAATGACTTTTGAGAAAGTGTTTTGGAAGTGCATTATTGTGTTGGTTTTCTTTAGAGCATGCCTCACTAAGCAAATGTGCTTACGCTCTCCTTTACCAATAATGCAGATAATTGAGGTGTTTTGGGCAGCAAGAAGGTTAAGAACATCCAAGGAAGTGCAAAGCTCATGTATGATGATGTTTTTATACACTTCAGTTTTAATATTTGGCAATGAGATTCCAAGGTTGTATTCGGGAGATGTGTTTTGAACTCCCTAAGTTTGTGGTATGTTTGTTATGGCTTTTATGGGTTGTAAGTGGTCCTAATGGTTTGGTTGGAGGTTTGAATTATATATTTGGTTTTGTGGATAGAAGGTATGCATATAGTTTGAGTGTTATTGTGGTTGATGTCATGCTTGAGCTTATGCTTCTTATATATGTTCCTTGATGTACAAACAAGTTGCTGGTATGTTGTGGTTCTATTAGAGCATGTTTGTTAAGGTTAAGATGTGAAAAACCAGCAATTAGTGTTTCTTGAATGGTGAATTTGAATCAAAGGACTTGGGAAAACATAGGTATTTCCTGAGTATGGAAGTTGCGAGATCCAGTAAGGGACTTGTGATAAACCAAAGAAAGTATGTACTGGATTTATTAGCTGAAGTTGGCATGCTGAGCTGTAAACCTGCACACACACCTATGGAGACAAACTTGAAGTTTAGTAAGAAAGAGATGGGTGCTCAAGTAAACAAAGAAAGTTTCCAAAGATTAGTAGGGAAGCTGATATATTTGTCCTTAGCCAGACCTGATATAGCTTATCATGTTAATATTATTAGTCAGCACATGACAAACTCGAGAGAGGAACACCTTGAAGCAGGAGAACTCTAGGTCATGGTTTGTTCTTTAAAAAATCAGAAGACAAGTCTATTTAAGTCTACACAGATTCCAGTTGGGCAGGAGAACTCATTGAAAGGAAGTCAACTTGTAACCCCCTTAACCCGGCCTAGACGGTTGACCCGAATTAAGAAAGTCACACGGGGAAAACCAAAGTCAACCCGAAAGTCAACCTTGATTAGCGACCCCTTTTTTTTCTTTTTAATCTTGTCTAGATGCACATTAATCCTAATTGTGATCACACAAACATCATACTCAAAGATCACAAACATCATAGATCAAACAGGGACCCAATTGAACAAATTTCAACTTTAGGGACCAAATTGTAATTTCTGATAATTAGAAGGACTTAACCCAAATTAAAGTTACCAACTTGGAATTAGTCAGGTTTCATGCTTCTCTGTGAAATTTCAGCTCAAAAGGACTTCCCAAGCACATACAATTGAACAAACAAGATTCAGGTCCAAAACGTAAACAATTCAAAACATATAACTGCCAATGTCAACCCCAACGGTCGACCGTTCCGAAAAGGGTAGACCCTGTTCCGAAACACGGGCCGTTCCGAAACGGGTTCCGAAACATGGCCTCGGCAGAGACCAAACCGTTTCGAAACGGTGCATACCGTTTCGGACGCCTGGGTTCATGTAAGGCACCCGTTCCGAAACGGTGCACACTGTTCCGAAACGCCTGCACAGATTACAGCAAACTAGCCTACCAAAACATGCAATAGATCATCCAAACATGCTCCAAATGTCACCAAACTTTACCAGCATGCAATTCAACATATATATGACTTATAGGAATCATCAAAACAACAATCTAACATCACATGCAAAAAGCCCCAATTCAATAGACATGCTTCCTACACAAGCTAGCTATTCAAAACACCAAACTTCCAAAACAAGCATGCAATGATCCAATCCAAAAATCAGCATTCAAAACAACATTCAACATACTTAGGGAGTTCCAAACACCTCCCAAAACATACACATTGGTCCCCCATTGCCAAATCACCCAAAAGCTAAATGTTTAACAAAAACCTTCCATACATTGAGCTTTACTTGAACTTGAACTCTTGCCCTTCTTGCTGCCCCTCAAGGTACTCTAATGCTCTGCATTATTGAATTAAGAAAACGAAGAGAGCGTAAGCAAAAGCTTAGTGAGGAAAGCTCTTAAAAACCATTCAATAATGCAATTCAAAACATTTACAAAACATGCTTTAAATCAACCTTTGCACATGCTCAAAAGTATACTTTAAACAAGCAATCTCATGCTTCAACATAAACATTAAAACAAGCATCTCATGCTTCACAATATTCTTAACATGTCATATTGGCTCAAGTGATACATTTCATTTCTTAAAACAAGTTCATCAACTTCCCAAGGACTTTTAAACACCTTGGCCCCAAGGACTTTTAAACACCTTGGCCATGGACTTTTAAACACCATGAATAAGGACCACACAAGGACTTTTAACCACCTTTGTGTCCAATGCTTGAATCACCCCAAGGACTTTTAAACACCTTGGCCCCAAGGACTTTTAAACACCTTGGCCCCATGGACTTTTAAACACCATGGAAGGATCACCTAAGGACTTTTAACCACCTTAGTGTCCGCAACAAGAATCATCCAAGGACTTTTAACCACCTTGATGTTCTTAAGTAACAAGGCTCACTCAAGGACTTTTAACCACCTTAGTGACCTTAATCTTTTCAAAACATCACTAGCCAATATACATCATATTCATCATTTAATCCATTGTTTTAAAGCATTAAACCAAGCCATTTTCATCATGCATTTCAAGCATCAAACCACAATATTTCAATGTATAAAAGCAGGTACTCCTACCTAGAGTTACCTTCAACATATGGCTTACATTATCAGCAAAATCCATGCTAAAACATGCTTTCAAAACAGTAATTTAAAACATGCAAATCATCATCTTGCATCACAACAAAATCATGGCCACCACTAGAGAGAAAATCCGAAAACTTACACTTGAGCTTAGCAAAGTTGTTTAGACTTAAACTAAGCTCCCAAAACCTTCAAACCTTGGTTTAAAATCTGAAAACCCAACTTCACTCACCGATTTCAACTTTGCTTCAAGCCAAAACACCAAATCAAGCTTCCGGATCAACCACTCTTGGATCCAAAGATGCCTCCCCTGTTTCAACACATCAAAGCAGAGGATTAATGCATCATCATGCATTAATTGCTTCAATGAAAGCACCTAAACTCGCTGCTCTCATCCAACCTCCATTTTCGGCCACCAAACACAACCGAAAATGCATCCAAACCACTTCTAAACAAAGCCCAGCCATAAACCAGCAAAACCTCACTTCCATTAACATCATTAAACATCTAAAAACAACCAATTAACAACCTTATACCTCCAGCAACATCAGATCACCAAGATCACCTCAAAAACTACCTTGAAACACAAGCTAAACTTAGGAAACTCAACCTATCCGGGATTGCATCAATCAAAACTCAATTCCTTATCAATTTAGAGATCATTTAACATCAAAAACACCTCTCAAATCACAGATTACACAGATCTAACGAAAATCATCGAAAATCATCAAAATCTTGCATAATAAGCCAAGATCCATTTCAACACTTAAAAACCTTTAATCAAACATCAATTAAGGATTGAAAACTTAGGAATTTCAGTAAAGAACTGATAGTTTAGAGGAGAAGGACGTTCTTACCTCCAAACTTGAGTTTCTCCTCTTTTTGCAATCAAAATCCTTGATGAAACACTTAGCAATTGAAGAGGTTTTGAAGATACAATGATTTGGAATCAAATGAGAGTTGAAAGGAGGGATTTAGGTGAAGAAATCAGATCCAATTCTCTGGAAAAGTAGTGTTTGGGTTGAGAGAAAATGAGAGAAAGAAAATTGGAAAGTTAGTTAAGAAAATAGCCAAATGGCTTCCCTCCAATTTTAATAACCTTTAAAATCAGATTATAGACTTAAAATATCTTGGAAAAATCTGGAGAAACTCCCTTTGGGTAAATAGCTCCTTAAAGATTCAAAGTTTCAACCCTTTATAAAACAGCCACCAAACTTGCGAAAATTACATTTTGGTCACTAGCCAAAATGTCACACTTCCAAAACTCATTTTCCAAAATTGATTTCACAGTTCACTTAATTATATTAAAAGATGATTTTAGAACATTTTTCCATATTTTTAATGCAACCCGAACTAGGCTTTCCTAATTTAACCTCTTTAGATTCGAACAGCACTTTGACCAACCGGTCAACGCCCAAAACTCCTAAGTCCAAAACCGGGGCATTACAACTCTCCCCCCTTAAGAAATTTCGTCCTCGAAATTTACCTGAAGGAAAGAGATAAGGAAACTGCTTCAGCATGTCTTCCTTCCGCTCCCACGTGGCTTCCTCAACACCTCGATGCTTCCACAACACCTTCACCAACTCAATGGTCTTGCCACGAAGAACTTTGCTATCCGAATCCAGAACCTTCACCGGTTCCTCATCATAGGTCAAATCCGGATTCAAAACCACTTCCTCCACAGGCATCACATGCGAAGGGTCAGATCTATACTTTCGGAGCATAGAAACATGAAACACATCATGAATCTTCTCCAACTCCTGAGGTAACCTCAGCCGATACGCAACAGGACCCACTCGCTCAACCACCTCATATGGTCCAATGTACCGAGGGCTCAACTTACCCTTCCGACCAAACCTCATCACCTTCTTCCAAGGCGAAACCTTTAAGAACACACGGTCACCCACCACATACTCTATCTCCTTACGCTTCAAATCCGCGTAAGACTTTTGCCGATCAGAGGCAGCCTTCAACCTCTCACAAATGAGCTTCACCTTCTCGGTGGTCCCTTTCAACAAAGCAGGCATCGAAACCAACTTTTGACCAGTTTCAGCCCAACAAAGAGGAGTCTTACACTTCCTCCCATACAGAGCCTCATAAGGTGCCATCTGTATACTCGCCTGATAACTATTGTTATAAGCGAACTCAACCAAAGGCAGATGCTTCTCCCAAGAACCTTGGAACTCAATCACGCAGCATCTCAACATATCCTCCAAAATCTGAATAACCCGCTCAGACTGACCATCCGACTGAGGATGATAGGATGTACTGAAATGCAACCTTGTACCCAGAGCTTGATGCAAACACTGCCAGAAACGCGATGTGAACCTCGGATCCCTATCCGACACAATCGACTTAGGCACACCATGCAACCTCACTATCTCAGCAATGTACAGCTCTGCCAACTTATCCAAAGAAAACGTAGTATGCACAGGCAAGAAATGCGCACACTTCGTCAAGCGATCCACAATCACCCAAACAGAATTCTTCTTCGATGGAGACAAAGGCAAACCAGATACAAAATCCATGGTAACCCTCTCCCACTTCCATTCAGGGATTTTCAACGGTTGCAACAAACCAGAAGGAACCTGATGTTCAGCCTTAACTCGCTGACACACCAAACACTTGCTCACAAACTCTGCAACATCCTTCTTCAAACCTACCCAATAGTACTCATCACGTAGATCATGATACATCTTAGTACTACCAGGGTGCATAGCAAAAGGACTACTATGACCTTCAGTCAGAATAGCACGCCTCAACTCAACATCAGCAGGCACTACTATCCGACTACCAAAACACAACACACCATCCTCATTAAAGCAAAAATCCGAAGGTCTACCCTCCGCGATATCCTGAACATGAGACACCAAGGAATCATCCAACAACTGCTTTTCCTTGATCAACTGAACCAAAGATTGTTTCACTTGCAACTCAGCAACAAGACCACCATCTCGCGATATGCTCAAGCTAGCAAACATAGCTCTCAGCTCAACAGCTACCTTCCTACTCAAGGCATCAGCAACAACATTAGCTTTATCAGGATGATACTCAATCGTCAGATCATAATCCTTGAGCAACTCCAACCAACGTCGCTGCCTAAGATTCAACTCCTTCTGAGGCATCAGATACCTCAAACTCTTGTGATCCGTGTACACAGTACACTTCTCACCATACAGATAATGTCTCCAGATCTTCAGAGCAAACACCACTGCAGCCAGCTCAATGTCATGCGTAGGATAGTTGCGCTCATGCACCTTCAACTGCCGCGACGCATAAGCCACAACCTTACCCTCTTGCATCAGCACACACCCCAAACCAACATAGGATGCATCACTATAGACCACAAACTCTTTCCCTGATTCAGGCTGAATCAAGATAGGAGCTTGAGTCAAAGCCGCTTTAAGCTTCTCAAAAGCCTGCTGTCTCGCTTCTGTCCACTCATACTTAACATCCTTTTGCAACAGCTTCGTCAAAGGAGCTGCAATCTTGGAAAAACCATCCACAAACCTCCGGTAGTATCCCGCCAAACCAAGGAAACTACGGACTTCATGAACAGACTTAGGAACTTTCCAGTTCATCACCGCTTCAATCTTCTGAGGATCAACACGAATCCCCTCAGCTGAGACCACATGCCCAAGAAACACCACCTCCTTAAGCCAAAACTCACACTTGCTCAACTTAGCATAAAGCTGATTCTCCAACAAAGCTTGCAGCACAATCCTCAAATGCTCTTCGTGCTCCTCCTCAGTACGCGAGTACACGAGGATATCATCAATGAACACCACAACGAACTTGTCCAGGTATTCATGAAACACACGATTCATCATGTCCATGAAAGCAGCAGGAGCATTTGTCAAACCAAACGGCATCACAAGGAACTCATAATGCCCATACCTTGTCTTGAAAGCTGTCTTAGGCACATCCACATCCTTCACCTTCAACTGATAATACCCTGACTTCAAGTCAATCTTAGAGAACACAGCAGCTCCCCGAAATTGATCAAAGAGATCATCAATCCTCGGCAAAGGATACCGATTCTTGATAGTCAACTTGTTCAGCTGACGATAATCAATGCACATCCTCATAGTGCCATCTTTCTTCTTCACAAACAAGACAGGAGCACCCCAAGGCGACACACTCGGCCGGATGAAACCACGATCCAGCAGCTCTTGCAACTGCGTCTTCAGCTCCTTCAGCTCCTTAGGTGCCATTCTATAGGGAGTAATGGACACAGGAGTTGTATTCTCATACAGCTCAATTCCAAACTCCACCTCGCGATTAGGAGGTAAACCAGGCAACTCTTCAGGAAAAACACCAGGAAACTCCTTCACAACCTTGATATCTTGCACCCTCAACTCCTTAGAGCTAGGATTCATCACAAAAGCTAGGTAAGCTTCGCAACCTTGCCTCAGCATCCTACTCGCCTCCAAGGTAGACACCACATTAGCAAGAAACTTCACATTCTCGCCAACCACAACAACTTCATAATCATCCGCAAGCTTAAGCGAAACCCGCTTATTCTCACAATCCACAACAGCACAATGCTCAGCAAGCCAATCCATACCAAGGATCACATCAAAACCATAAAAGGGCAACTCCATAAGATCAACATGAAAGACATGTTCTTGAACAACCAAGGGACACCTTCTATAAAGCTTTCGAGTCACAACAGTTTCACCAAAAGAACTAGTGACACGAACACCAACATCCAAAGACTCAACAGGCAAACCAAGCAATTCAGCATGCTCACGCAAAATGTATGAATGCGTAGATCCAGAATCAATCAAAGAAAGCAATGACAAGGATTGCAAAGTAAAGGTACCTGCAATCACATCAGCATCATTCCTTCCCTCGCGCTGAGCATACACCCTCGCTTGGCCTCCACCCTCAGGCTGAATAGCCACAACATGAGCTACTCTGCGACCACCTTCCTCTCTCCTCTGGAAATTACCACGGCCGCGCCCACGACCTCTCTGCGGTGCAACAACAGGAGCACGATCTTGGCCACCAGCCAACCTCGGACAATCTCGCCTCAAATGGTCAACAGAACCACAGTTCCAACATCCATTCCCAGCTGCCGCAACAGGTGCTTGCACCTCCCTCACAACACGAGGACAATCACGCTTCATGTGACCACGCGAACCACAGATCCAGCAAGCACTCGGATCAGCTCTAGCATAACCACCTCTAGCAGGTGCACCACCACCTCTCTTGGCTGAGGACTGATACTTCTGATCACGTCCCCTCTTGTTCCGTCCACCTCCGGAACTATACTCAGCAGCTCTCTTGCCAGAACTTGCTCCAGCACCTTTAGCAGCTAAACCCAAGTTCATCTCAATGTCCTTGGATCGGCTCACCAACACATCAAAATCATTGTACTCAGCAGCCAACATGTAGGTCTTTACTTCCGTAACCAAGCCATAACGGAACCTTTCGCACCTCTCTCGCTCATCAGGTATCAGCTCCGGTGCATACTGACTGAGCCGTACAAACTGCACTTCATACTCAGCCACACTCATGCTCCCTTAGGTAAGAGACATGAATTCACGCTTTTTCTCATCCAGATATCTCACTCCTAGATATCTCCTCTTGAACGCATTCTGAAAGAATGTCCAAGTAACATCAACTTCAGCCATCCCAGCTATGGTGGTCGTCCACCACGTATATGCATCGTCCTGCAGCAAGGACACAACACATCCCAACTTTTGCACATCCGTGCAGCTCATCTGACCCAAGATACGCTTGGTACTCTCTAGCCAAGCTTCCAAACTCTCAGCAGACATACCTCTGAACTCAGTCCCACCAAGACTGCGCAGACGCTCCAAAGGTAATCTGACTCCAGCATCTCCCTGATGCCCAGCTCCTTGAGCTCCAGCTACTGCTGCTCGAAAAGCATCCGCAATAGCTTGTACCAGCATAGACATATCAGGCATAGCTTGCCCCTGACCAACCTCTGGTCCAGCAGCTCCAGCACCAGCTGCAGCTTCAGCTCGCTCACCTCCAGCACCACCACCAGGCGGAGGAGGGGGTAACACTGCACTACCCGTATTCTCTTCATTCTCGTTCTCATTGGGAGCCGTAGCTCGCACACTACCTCTTAACTCTCTACGTGGTGCCATACTTTTATCATGCAATCACAATGCAAAATAAAAAAAGTCAGGCCCAGCAAGGTAAGCAATCCAATTTTTCAAGCTCAATTTCATTCAAAATCAACATCATTTCATTAGCTTTTGTTTGGCAATGGGTACCCTCAACATGCAACATCACAACATACATTTCAATTGCATCAACATCACAAGCCACTGAACATGCTTTCAAACAACAAGCATACAAGCCAAACATACTTCAATCATGCATACATTCATTCCCAATTACTCGCAAACTCAGCTCTGATACCACCAAATGTAACCCCCTTAACCCGGCCTAGACGGTTGACCCGAATTAAGAAAGTCACACGGGGAAAAACAAAGTCAACCCGAAAGTCAACCTTGATTAGCGACCCTTTTTTTTCTTTTTAATCTTTTCTAGATGCACATTAATCCTAATTGTGATCACACAAACATCATACTCAAAGATCACAAACATCAGAGATCAAACAGGGACCCAATTGAACAAATTTCAACTTTAGGGACCAAATTGTAATTTCTGATAATTAGAAGGACTTAACCCAAATTAAAGTTACCAACTTGGAATTAGTCAGGTTTCATGCTTCTCTGTGAAATTTCAGCTCAAAAGGACTTCCCAAGCTCATACAATTGAACAAACAAGATTCAGGTCCAAAACGTAAACAATTCAAAACATATAACTGCCAATGTCAGCCCCAACGGTCGACCGTTCCGAAACAGGTAGACCCTGTTCCGAAACACGGGCCGTTCCGAAACGGGTTCCAAAACATGGCCTCGGCAGAGACCAAACCGTTTCGAAACGGTGCATACCGTTTCGGACGCCTGGGTTCATGTAAGGCACCCGTTCCGAAACGGTGCACACTGTTCCGAAACGCCTGCACAGATTGCAGCAAACTAGCATACCAAAACATGCAATAGATCATCCAAACATGCTCCAAATGTCACCAAACTTTACCAGCATGCAATTCAACATATATATGACTTATAGGAATCATCAAAACAACAATCTAACATCACATGCAAAAAGCCCCAATTCAATAGACATGCTTCCTACACAAGCTAGCTATTCAAAACACCAAACTTCCAAAACAAGCATGCAATGATCCAATCCAAAAATCAGCATTCAAAACAACATTCAACATACTTAGGGAGTTCCAAACACCTCCCAAAACATACACATTGGTCCCCCATTGCCAAATCACCCAAAAGCTAAATGTTTAACAAAAACCTTCCATACATTGAGCTTTACTTGAACTTGAACTCTTGCCCTTCTTGCTGCCCCTCAAGGTACTCTAATGCTCTGCATTATTGAATTAAGAAAACGAAGAGAGCGTAAGCAAAAGCTTAGTGAGGAAAGCTCTTAAAAACCATTCAATAATGCAATTCAAAACATTTACAAAACATGCTTTAAATCAACCTTTGCACATGCTCAAAAGCATACTTTAAACAATCAATCTCATGCTTCAACATAAACATTAAAACAAGCATCTCATGCTTCACAATATTCTTAACATGTCATATTGGCTCAAGTGATACATTTCATTTCTTAAAACAAGTTCATCAACTTCCCAAGGACTTTTAAACACCTTGGCCCCAAGGACTTTTAAATACCTTGGCCATGGACTTTTAAACACCATGAATAAGGACCACACAAGGACTTTTAACCACCTTTGTGTCCAATGCTTGAATCACCCCAAGGACTTTTAAACACCTTGGCCCCAAGGACTTTTAAACACCTTGGCCCCATGGACTTTTAAACATCATGGAAGGATCACCTAAGGACTTTTAACCACCTTAGTGTCCGCAACAAGAATCATCCAAGGACTTTTAACCACCTTGATGTTCTTAAGTAACAAGGCTCACTCAAGGACTTTTAACCACCTTAGTGACCTTAATCTTTTCAAAACATCACTAGCCAATATACATCATATTCATCATTTAATCCACTGTTTTAAAGCATTAAACCAAGCCATTTTCATCATGCATTTCAAGCATCAAACCACAATATTTCAATGTATAAAAGCAAGGTACTCCTACCTAGAGTTACCTTCAACATATGGCTTACATTATCAGCAAAATCCATGCTAAAACATGCTTTCAAAACAGTAATTTAAAACATGCAAATCATCATCTTGCATCACAACAAAATCATGGCCACCACTAGAGAGAAAATCCGAAAACTTACACTTGAGCTTAGCAAAGTTGTTTAGACTTAAACTAAGCTCCCAAAACCTTCAAACCTTGGTTTAAAATCTGAAAACCCAACTTCACTCACCGATTTCCACTTTGCTTCAAGCCAAAACACCAAATCAAGCTTCCGAATCAACCACTCTTGGATCCAAAGATGCCTCCCCTGTTTCAACACATCAAAGCAGAGGATTAATGCATCATCATGCATTAATTGCTTCAATGAAAGCAACTAAACTCGCTGCTCTCATCCAACCTCCATTTTCGGCCACCAAACACAACCGAAAATGCATCCAAACCACTTCTAAACAAAGCCCAGCCATAAACCAGCAAAACCTCACTTCCATTAACATCATTAAACATCTAAAAACAACCTATTAACAACCTTATACCTCCAGCAACATCAGATCACCAAGATCACCTCAAAAACTACCTTGAAACACAAGCTAAACTTAGGAAACTCAACCTATCCGGGATTGCATCAATCAAAACTCAATTCCTTATCAATTTAGAGATCATTTAACATCAAAAACACCTCTCAAATCACAAATTACTCAGATCTAACGAAAATCATCGAAAATCATCAAAATCTTGCATAATAAGCCAAGATCCATTTCAACACTTAAAAACCTTTAATCAAACATCAATTAAGGATTGAAAACTTAGGAATTTCAGTAAAGAACTGATAGTTTAGAGGAGAAGGACGTTCTTACCTCCAAACTTGAGTTTCTCCTCTTTTTGCAATCAAAATCCTTGATGAAACACTTAGCAATTGAAGAGGTTTTGAAGATACAATGATTTGGAATCAAATGAGAGTTGAAAGGAGGGATTTAGGTGAAGAAATCAGATCCAATTCTCTGGAAAAGTAGTGTTTGGGTTGAGAGAAAATGAGAGAAAGAAAATTGGAAAGTTAGTTAAGAAAATAGCCAAATGGCTTCCCTCCAATTTTAATAACCTTTAAAATCAGATTATAGACTTAAAATATCTTGGAAAAATCTGGAGAAACTCCCTTTGGGTAAATAGCTCCTTAAAGATTCAAAGTTTCAACCCTTTATAAAACAGCCACCAAACTTGCGAAAATTACATTTTGGTCACTAGCCAAAATGTCACACTTCCAAAACTCATTTTCCAAAATTGATTTCACAGTTCACTTAATTATATTAAAAGATGATTTTAGAACATTTTTCCATATTTTTAATGCAACCCGAACTAGGCTTTCCTAATTTAACCTCTTTAGATTCGAACAACACTTTGACCAACCGGTCAACGCCCAAAACTCCTAAGCCCAAAATCGGGGCGTTACACAACTAGTGGTTACTGCACATTTGTGTGAGGGAAATCATGTAACTTGGAGAAGCAATAAGCAAATAATGGTGTCTAGAAGCAGTACAGAAGCGGAGTACATGGCTCTAGTGCTTGGGATGTGTGAAGGAATATGGTTACTGAGATCACTAAAAGAGTTAGAGATTGAACAATGAGGAAAATTTGAAGTTCTATGTAATAACCAATCTGCTATTCGGATTGCCAAAAATCCAGTTCACCATGATCGAACTAAGCATGTTGAAATAGACATGCATTTCATTTCTGAAAAAGTGAATGGTGGTATATCAGATCTGTTTTATGTTCCTACTGAAGAGCAACTAGCTGATTTACTTACTAAAGCACTGCCTAAACAGATTTTTGATAAATTTATATCCAAGTTGGGATTATACAGTGTATATTCACCAGCTTGAGGGGGAGTGTAAGTTATATAAGATTAGGATTCTATAATTTGAATGTAAATAGATTAGATTAATCCTATCCTAACTCTAAGAGATAAGAGATTAGAGTTGTAAATACTTAGAACTCCTAGTTATAGTTTAACTCTTGTATTGAAGTCTTTAAAAGACTATCACTATAAGTTTTACGTATGTGAGAAATATAATACATTGAGAAACCATACTATTTTCATCAGTTTCGTCACTTACTGAATAAGGAACACCAGGTCTTGTAAGTGATAAATAAATAAATTTTCCTACCAAACGTTGGTAAGATTCTTTGTTCAGTGGATTCCTAGGTTTATCTTTGTTGAACTTAAAGCTTTATTCTATTGGAGTGTCGGTTGGTCTACAATCAAGCATCTTGGTCTCTGAAAGTAGATTTAAATTATATTTTCTTTGGTTAATGACTAACCTTTCCTTAGATCTAGCCACCTCCATTCCCAAGAAATATCTGAGATTCCCCAAATCCTTTGTCTCAAACTCCTTTGCTAGAGCAACCTTCAATCTTTCTATCTCCTTTGTATCATTTCATGTGATAATCATATCATCGACATACACAGTTAGGAGAGTCATTTTACCTTCTAGAGTAACCTTTTTGAATAAGGTATGATCTGCTTGGCTTTGTTTGAAACCATTATGAACCATGGCTTTAGCAAATCTGTCAAATCATGCTCTTGGAGACTGTTTTAATCCATACAAAGATATATTCAGTTTGCATATTATCCCTCTTGTTGTACTTTCCTTCAAACCTGGTGGAACTTCCATGTAAACTTTTTCCTCGAGACTCCCATTGAGGAAAGCATTTTTTATGTCCAACTGGTGCAACTCTCAGTCTTTGTTAACAGCCACTAAGAGTAACACCATAATAGTGTTTAACTTAGCAAGTGGTGCAAACATTTCTTGATAATCCACTCCATATGATTGAGTGAATGCTTTAGCTACAAGCCTTGCCTTGTATCGTTCAATGCCTCCATTGGAAAGATACTTGACTGTGAAAACCCATTTGCACCCGATCACCTTTTTTCCTTCTAGTAGACTGGTTAGGTTCCAAGTATTATTCTTTTGCAGTGCAGTAACCTCATCTTCAACTGCTTTTCTCCACTCGGGACTCTTGAAAGCTTCTTCCACTGTCCTTGGTATTTGCACACTGTCAATGCTGGCTGTAAAAGCTTTCAAACCAGATAACAATTTTCCATAGACCACAAATTTGTTAATGGGATGAGTAGTGCATTTCCTTACCCCTTTCTAAGGGCAATAAGAAAATCATCTAAATCAACAGTTTTAGAGTCTTGAGGAATACTATTACCTTTTGTTTCCACGGCAATAGGACTCGAAGCTAGCTCTTGGAAAGTGTTGGGCTGACTAACAGCTTCGAGAAGGGTTCTTCTCTTTCTTGTATAAACACTCAATTGTTTTTCTGAAAGTTGAGGAGTTGGAAATTTGTGTGGAATAGCTTTAAGAGTTGGAAGAGGTGTAGTATAAGGGCTAGACATTTTTGACAAAGGAGAAGGTATGTCTACTGGATTACAAGTTCTAGTAATTTCTTCCTCATTTGAAGGAACAAATTGTTGAGGCGAATCTAAACTAGTGGTTTCCGCATTAAGAATAGGGAACAAAGGTAAGGTTTGTGAAACTAGTAGGGACTGAAATTCCATGTATGTCTCCCCCTGAATAGAAGTCCCTAAAAATAAGGTTGATGCTCAAAGAAAGTAACATCGAATGAGACATAGATTTTAGTTGTGGTGGGAAAGTAACATTTGTAGCCCTTCTTACTCGAAGAGTATCCAATAAAAACACATTTTAAAGACCTAGCATCAAGTTTACCTCTATTAGGAGTATGCACATGAATAAAAGTTGTACAACCAAAAACACGAAAAGGAAGAGTACAAGAAAGGGGTTTAAAATGAGGAAACCGATATAAAAGAGTTTCAGTAGGAACCTTAAAACCTAGAGTTCTGCTAGACATTCTGTTGATAAGGCAAGTGGCAGTTAAAAGGGTATCCCCAAAAGATACTTAAGAGCACTGACATAAAATAAAAGAGATCGAGTAACTTCAATAAGATGTCTATTTTTGCGCTCAGCCACACCATTTTGCTTAGGTGTGTTAACACAAGAAGTTATATGAAAAATTCCCTTTTCCCGAAAGAAACTCCCAAGTGACTTGCTAAGATACTCACTCCTATTGTCACTCTTCAAAAAATTAATAGGAGTAGAAAATTGAGTATGGACCATACTATAAAAGTCTTTAAATATTTGTTCAATGTCTGACTTATCCTAGAGAAGTCATATATAAACGACACAAACCACCTAGAACCAAAAATAATTTGAACCTTAGAAGGACCCGAAATGTCACTATGTATAATTGAAAAGAGAGAAGTAGGCTTAAATTGGGAAGGGGCATAAGATTGTCTAGTATGTTTATCCATTTGATAGAGTTCACAGTTGAAAGAGGAAGGACTCTTATTAATAAATAATGTAGGAAACATTCTTTTCATATAAGAAAAATTGGGATGTCTTAATCCGAAATGCCACATCATAATATCATTTGAAAGTAAATTTGAAGGGAAAGTAGACGTGTGAAGACCAATTGAGCTAGAATGAATTTAGGAGGACAAGGCATCAAGGACATATAAGCCATTAGATAGCCTAGCATTGCCAATCACATATTCGAACCCTGCTCCTGAAAAACACAATCAGTAATGCCAAAGTGAACATCACGGAGTCTCTCTTTAATTAATTGTCCAACTGATAACAAATAGCATGTAAGTTTAGGGACATAAAGAACCGAAGATAGTAGAATTTTATCACTTAATCGAATTGAACCCCTGCCAAGTACTGTGGAAAGGGAACCATCTGCAATCTTAATTGTGGATTGAGGGTTGGATCTTGAAAAAGAACAAAACAAGCTGAGATAGGCTATCATATGGTCAGAAGAACTTGAATCTACTATCCAACTAGAAGATGAAGAACTACCTTCAATTGTTGTGAAAGCTGTAGTGGTAGGAGGAGATGAGGTGCGACTCATGAGTTGCTGAAGTTCCATAATCTGTTAGGGGCTGAAGCTGTTGGGTAGATTTTCAGAGGCAACAACATAAGCTTCTTTCGAGGGTCGAGGTTTGACATTTTCCACTAAACAGGTTTACCATGTTGCTTCCAAAGAAGATTCTACCACATGACCAACTTTCTTACAGTGTGTACACCAAGGTCGCTCGTTCTTTTTTGTACTTCTAGAAACCGACAAAGTATGAAGAGCAGATTCATCAGCAGAAGAAACGGGTGGAACCATCAGTGAACGTCGACTCTCCTCCCTTCTAATTTCAAAAAAAGCTTCTCGAACAAGTGGTAGAGGTTTAGTGGCCGAAATCCCGCCCTTGGCACTATCAAATTCACCATTCAAACCCGATAGAAACTGGAAGAGTCTTCTCTAATTCTTAAGTTTATTGTAGAGACTAACATCCTCATAACATTTCCAATGATTGGCCTCATAAAGATCAATTTGCTGCCAGCACTTAGTGAGAATACAGAAATATTGAGCAACAATTAGAGTTCCCTGATGAAGATCCTTGATCTGATTCTTGTTGCGTGTAAAAGAGTCTACCGCAATAGAGTGCAAGTGTACACGACACAAGTAGTAAAGTGATACAAGAAGTATCGGATGTCGAATCCACATGGACTGGAAATAGCCTTAACCTTGAATTGCTGCACAAGTAAGAAGATTATTTTAATTGTTTGTAAGGGAATACTAAAGAATACCGAAGATAAAAGATTAAAGAAATCAGGATAGAGAGAATAGACCGATATTGATTTGCTCAGTAGTGTAGGTGTTGCAATGTCTAGGACTTTCTGTTATGTCGTTGCTCCTGTCGCGACAGTAGCTACGACGGCAGAGGTCCGTTGATGTCGCGGTAGCGATCACATAACTTTGTACTTCAAGCTTGGCAAGAATCCCTACTGTGTCTTGTCCTATCCCTAGGTCCAAGTCTGTCGATGAACACGTCTTTGATGATACCTCCTGGCGTGAATCGAAGGATGAACACCGATGTTGTTGAATTCTTCCTTAGACACTTAACCTCGTCCTATCCCTAGGTCCGAGATAGTTCAACCATAAATTGGAGAACTCGTACTTATTTCTTTCGTATACTTAACTCTCCCGATATTAAGTAAATGTATAATCTCACAATGCTCTCCCGACACTCTTGCAAGATGTTGAAAACCAGAATAAGCAAACTTGAAGTGCATTTTATTGAACAGAAAACATCCTAAAACAATGCAATCCTTGCAACTACTTTACATAATCAACCCTTAGTCTTAGGGGAAGTTTAGAACATGATGAGAAAGGGGAAAACGACTAGGGTTTAGGGGAAGACGGCTAGAAAATAAGATATCATTCCCAAGGTCGAATTACATGCCTTTATATAGGCCTTGGGTTCAAGTTTACTAATATGGCAAGAATACAAGTTTAAATTAAAGTACAACTCTATTAAAGACTAAATCTTCAGAGTAGATGTCTTTTAATTCGTCCTCTTTTCTTGCTCGGAGTTTCTTCCTTGAACTTTGGGCTTGGCCTTTATTCTGATCTAGGACTTAGAAAAATATAAGAATGGCCCACGACAGACCGACTTTATTTCCTCTTTCTGCCGAGCTGCATTTCACTTTTTTTTCATCACCACTGATGTCGTCCTTAGCTGCCACGATAGCGTCCTCGGCACCGTCGTCCTTCTTGACTTCAGTCCTGTGTTCCAGCTCTGCTTCTCCACTGCCCTGAGTCTGATACGACAGCAACCTCCAAAAGTAACCAAAATCAGTAGCAACTGTGCCTTTTTATATAATTGTGATGTATACTTGAAATCTATCCTAAATGCAATGAAATATGCTTGAATGCATCATGAATATGGGGTAAATAATGGGTAAAAAGTAGAACTTTTGCGCACTCAACACACCCCCAAACTCGAATCCTTGCTTGTCCTCAAGCAAATGCAACCTAACTAACATGTATGCATATATATATATATATATATATATATATATATATATATATATATATATATATATATATTCTTGGCTTAAGTTAGTGAACAATCCTTATCCACAATACAATCCCTGATATGGCCATCAAGAACAAGGACCCGGAGAAGTACCCAAGTGGCCCCATTACACGTGCACGAGCCAAGGAGTTTCAATCAGCCATGGAAAGCTTGTTTACAACAAGCCATGAACGTGAGAAAGAAGAAATAATAAGGGAGGAATGCTTTTTCTTGCTCATGCATGCATTTGCATGAGAATTTAAGTATTTCAAACTTCATTCATGCATTTAGTTAAATTCAATAAAGTTAGTTCTTTAATTAAACTAGTTCATTCATTTAACTAGTTCACTCAATTAACTAACTCTTTAATTGTTTCATGCATATATTATTTTAAGTTTGAATAAATCCTTTGTGTGTGTCTAGGTTCATGTGATGTGTGGATTAAAGAAGAGACTTTTCAACTTCAACTTGGAAACAAGTCATTGATGACCATCTTTACTTATGCAAACAAGGCAATTGAAGACAATTCAAGGCTAAATTCTTTTCATCTTTTCAAGGTTGTTCATCTTCTTAGAGTAACAAAGCATTTAAGCTTCATAATTCACCTATTCAAGGTTGAAATTATGAACCAATGAATGTCATTCACGTTCAAGAGAAGGGACATACAATAATCAGCATTCAAATTATGCATTCAAGGCCTTTATTTATCATTTTTGAAGGCTGATCATATTCCACAAATGGGCAAGCAATGAAGGCTGGTTTAATATCATTTAATCATCAAATTAAGTGATAAAATCATCAAGGAATTCAAAGAGACAAGCTAATTTGGATGTGTGGGATGTCTACATTCATCCTATGTCCACATTCATTCTCTTTTATCCATTTGCAAGCAAAATGAAGCAGCCCAAGAGTCACCACTCCTTTTGGACGAATTTAAGGCTAAATTCATCTAAATTTAAAGCAAAATTCATCCAACAAAAGGATAAGAAAGAAACATTTCATTTATTTGTAGTCAATAGCATTTAGATGAGCATTCATCTCTTTTTTGTGTGACTTTTCATATGGTGCCTAGCCACACTATAAATAGGCACCTTAGGTTCATTTGTAAGCACTTTTTTAGAGAATATAAACCTTTGAAAGATTGCTTTCATCTTGTTCTTGCGAGAACTCTATCGGCTTCAAGTTGTGCTTGTAGTCTTCTATCCATTTCATTTTACTATAGCGTTGGTTCCAAGCTCTCTTATAGCTTGTGGGTCACGTTCCACACTCCTCCACATCGACTCCATCAAAGTATATTGTTGGTTCCTAGCTCGTTATAGCTAGCGGGTCACAAATCGCTAACCTTGCAACCATACAAATCCACGCCGCCTTTAGCATCTCACATCACTCCTTCTTTGATTTACACCTTTCCATGATTATCATCCTCCATCCTTAGCCACCATACTATCCAAATTACCTATCCAATTCCTTTATTCATTATTTTTTTATTATATTGCTATTAATCTCACATGTATGTTTTGTGATATCTCAGAGTTCAAAGCGTAGCAAAGAATATTTCTTACTAGAATCACGATCGAGCACATCTATATGACTCGGGTTACATTATCGGGTTCATATCAATTGGCATCAGAGCAAGGTTGATTCAGTAAGATAGTCGTTGTATCTCTTCTGAAAAAAAAAAGAAAAAAAAGTAAAAAAATCGAAAAAATTTTAGAGAAAGTTAAAGAGGGAGGGGGTATCGTATTCTCTATTGTTCTTTAAAAAAAATCTTACATCATTTTTCTTTTGCTACTATTTTGTCATCTTTACCAACTTTCACAATTAACCTTTTTTTTTGTTGTTGCCACTTTTTCTTATCCTACCTTCCAAATTCTTTTCGCCAAGTTTTGTTTTTTTTTCAGCCGAATTCTACAAGCCATTTGCAAGCCTTGAGGAAGTTCTTAAAAGAACTTGATTGAAAGCAAGGGTGGAAAAAGGCAAGAGTGCACATCAAGGGTAAAAGCCATCCCGAGTGAAACACGAGTGTGAGTGCATTTTCTTGAGTGGAATAGGTGAGGTTTTGTGTTTGTGAGGTTTTAAATTTTTTTATTTTTGTTACTAATAATGTCTCAAAATTCCGTGAGAAACTCTGTTGGAGGAAGTAATAATGTTAACGTAGATGCAACTAACTCCAATCTTCAAGATATTATCTAAGAGATGGACAGGTTGTTGCAACAAAGGTTGGGGCCGATGCAAGAACGATTAGATCATTTGGAGGAAAGATCTCGACGAAGGCATAATTCAGATCATGAGGAAGAGTATGAGGGAGAGGTGGACGAATAACTCATAGACGAGCGAGCCTCCCAGCAAAGTTTGAGGCGTCAAGAACCTAGGTACCAAAGAGCTCGACCAAGAGTTGATGATAATCTTAGCAACATCAAAATAACCATTCCTCATTTCCAAGGAGGAACGGATCCTGAAGCCTATCTTCCATGGGAAAAAAAAGTTGAGCACATCTTTGAGTGCCACAACTACTCCGAGCTTAAGAAGGTAAAACTTGCAGCCATTGAATTTACAGATTATGCACTAATATGGTGGGATCAGTTGACATCTAGCAGAAGACGCAATGGCGAACATCCAATTTCTACTTGGAATGAGATGAAGGCCGTTATGCGTAGGAGGTTCGTTCCAACTCACTATCATACGGAGTTGTTCAACAAGCTTCAAAATCTCACCCAAGGCAACCGTAGTGTTGAAGACTACTTTAAAGAGATGGAAGTAGCCATGATCTGAGCTAACATTGATGAGGATCAAGAAGCCACCATGACAAGATTTCTATCCGGCCTTGACCCAAATATTGCGGTCGTCATTGAGTTGCAACATTATGTAGAGATTGAAGACATGGTGCATATGGCCATAAAAGTGGAAAAGCAACTTAAACGAAAGGGTTCCACACGAACCTATGGGGGAGTATCATCAAGATGGAGGCAAAGTTCTTACAAACGGAGTCCTCCAATACCACCCAATGAAAGAGGTGCACCACCCAAAGGAAGCAAGGCCAATGCCGAAACTAGCAAAGGTAAGGCTCCGAATGTTCCAAACCGTTCCCGAGATATAAAATGCTTCAAGTGCTTGGGAAGAGGGCATATTGCAAGCCAATGCCCAAATCGCAACACCATGCTTCTTCGTGATGATGGAGAGGTTGAATCGGAATAAGAGGAGGAAGATGAAATTGCTGCCATACAAGAAGATGAAGGTGATGATATAGAGTATGCAACAGAAGGAGAGGCCCTTATTGTGAAAAGGAGCCTAAGTGTGCAAGCGAGTGAAGGGAATGAGCAACGCGAGAATATCTTTCATACTCGCTGCCATGTTAATGGAAAGGTATGCTTTGTCATTATTGATGGAGGTAGTTGTACTAATGTTGCTAGTACTCTTATGGTAGAAAAACCTTGATTAGCAACCACAAAGCATCCACATCCCTACAAGCTGCAGTGGCTTAATGACGGAGGAGAACTCAAGGTTACCAAGCAAGTTCTTGTTGCTTTCTCCATTGGAAAGTATAAGGATGAAGTTCTTTGCGATGTTGTTCCGATGCATGCTAGCCATTTACTACTTGGGAGGCCATGGCAATTCGATACATGATGGATATACCAATCGGTATACACTCACCCATGGAGTAAGAAAGATTACCTTAGTCCCTCTTTCACCAAAACAAATTCACAAAGACCAAATACATTTGAGAGAAAGTATTGAAAGAGCCAAAGAGAGAGAGTCAAAAATGGAGGTAAAAGCAAGTGAGAGTGAGCAAAGTGAGGGTGCGAAAATGAGTGTGTTTACCAAAGAAAGAGAGTTGAGAAAGTGTTTGTTGTCGGGAAAGGAATTACTTGTACTTGTGTACAAGGAAAGTTTATCGAACACTAACCAAATTGATCACACTTTGCCTTCTTCTATTGTGTCTTTGTTGCAGGAATTTGACGAATTATTTCTAGAAGAGATACCAAGTGGGCTGCCACCAATCCGTGGCATTGAACATCAAATAGATTTCATTCCCGGTGCCGTCATTCCTAACCGTCAAGCTTACCGAAGCAATCCCGAGGAAACCAAGGAGTTACAAAGGCAAGTGGCTGAACTAATGGCCAAAGGCTACGTGAGGGAGAGCCTTAGCCCATGTTCCGTTCCGGTATTACTTGTGCCAAAGAAGGATGGAACTTGGCGCATGTGTGTATATTGTCGAGCGGTAAACAAAATTACGGTAAAGTATCGTCACCCTATTCCTCGTTTAGATTATATGTTAGATGAGCTTAGTGGTTCTAACCTTTTTCTCTAAGATTGATCTTAAGAGTGGTTATCACCAAATAAGGATGCGGGAAGGTGATGAATGGAAAACAACATTTAAAACAAAGCAAGGACTCTATGAATGGTTGGTTATGCCTTTTGGCTTAACTAATGCACCAAGTACTTTCATGAGGTTAATGAACCATGTTCTTAGACCGTTTTTGGGTAAATTTTGTGTGGTTTATTTTGATGACATCTTAATCTATAGTAAATCAATGGAAGAACGTGTTCAACACTTGAGTTCTAAAGGCTTAGAGGTTGACAAAGAGAAGGTTAAAGCCATTGAAGAATGGCCACGACCAGCAAGCATTTCCCAAGTTAGGAGTTTCCATGGACTTGCAAGCTTTTACCGGAGATTTGTGCCAAACTTCAGCACCATTGCCGCCCCTTTAACTAGTGTCATCAAGAAGAATGCTAACTTTTTCTGGGGGGAGACCAAGAGAAATCTTTTAATGACATTAAAGAATGTTTAATTCATGCCCCTTTGCTAACCTTACCTGATTTTAACAAAACGTTTGAAATTGAATGTGATGCATCAGGTGTTGGAATTGGAGCGGTATTATCTCAAGGTGGACGTCCTATAGCATATTTTAGTGAGAAATTAAGTGGAGCTGCGTTTAATTATCCAACATATGATAAGGAGATGTATGCCCTTTTTCGCGCAATGCAAACATGGCAACACTATCTATGGCCTAAGGAGTTCATTATTCACACCGATCATGAGGCATTGAAGCACATTCGGGGGCAACATAAACTCAACAAACGACATGCCAAATGGGTGGAGTTTCTTGAATCTTTTCCCTATGTCATCAAATATAAGAAAGGTAAGGAGAATATAGTTGTCGATGCATTGTCTCGGAGGTACGCTCTTCTAAACACCTTAGAATCTAAGTTGTTGGGTTTTGTTTTCATTAAGGATTTATACAAATCTGATTCTGATTTTGAAAAAATTTACAAAGCTTGTGAGAAAGGCACGTTTGAAAACTATTATAGGGACAATGGGTTCCTATTCAAGGAAGGAAGACTTTGTATTCCACAAGGTTCCACAGGTGAATTAATTATCAAAGATGCCCATGGAGGAGGCTTAATGGGACATTTTGGAATAGCAAAGACTTTGGCCATACTTCAAGAGCATTTGTATTGGCCAAAGATGAGACGAGATGTAGAGAGGTTATGTGAACGTTGCATCACTTGCAAGAAGGCTAAGTCTAAATCCATGCCACATGGACTCTACACACCACTACCTATTCCAGAAGCACCATGGATGGACTTTTCAATGGATTTTGTGATAGGGCTTCCACGCACAAAGAATAACAAAGACTCTATCTTTGTTGTAGTGGATAGATTTTCCAAAATGGCTCATTTTATTCCTTGCAACAAGACTAATGATGCCTTACATATTGCTAACTTGTTTTTCAGGGAAGTCTTGAGATTACATGGTGTGCCAAGAACTATCGTTTTCGATCGAGACGTGAAGTTCTTAAGTCACTTCTGGAGAGCCTTATGGAGTAAGATTGGAACTAAGCTGCTATTTTCCACCACTTGTCACCCTCAAACGGATGGCCAAACTGAAGTGGTGAATCGAGTACTCTCCACGTTGCTTAGGAGCATTATTAAGAAGAATCTAAAGACATGGGAAGAGTGCTTACCACATGTGGAGTTTGCATATAACCGATCAGTCCATACCACCTCG
This sequence comes from Hibiscus tridactylites, assembly GCA_958450335.1. Lineage (NCBI taxonomy): Eukaryota > Viridiplantae > Streptophyta > Magnoliopsida > Malvales > Malvaceae > Hibiscus > Hibiscus tridactylites. The sequence goes on from OY288285.1 coordinate 30,329,911, forward strand.
GGACACACTCCTTTTGAAGTTGTGTATGGGTTCAATCCATTAACTCCGATGGAGTTATTGCCATTACCCGCTGATCAAATTGTGAATAAAGATGGACTTAACAAAGCTGAATTTGTTAAGAAACTTCATCAACAAGTGCAAGATAATATTGAAAAGAAAACCAAGCAATATGAGCAGCAAGCAAACAAGGGTCGAAGGAGAGTTGTCTTTGAGCCAGAAGATTGGGTGTGGTTGCACATGAGAAAAGAAAGGTTTCCAGCCCAACGGAAATCTAAATTGATGCCTCGAGAAGATGGGCCATTTCAAGTAGTTAAGAGGATCAATGATAATGCTTATCAACTAGACCTCCCAGGTGAGTTTAATGTTAGTGCAACCTTTAATGTTGCTGATTTATCTCCTTTTGATGTAGGTGATGATTTGGGGACAAATCGCTTTAAAGAGGGAGGGAATGATATGACCATCAAGAACAAGGACCCGGAGAAGTACCCAAGTGGCCCCATTACACGTGCACGAGCCAAGGAGTTTCAATCAGCCATGGAAAGCTTGTTTACAACAAGCCATGAACGTGAGAAAGAAGAAATAATAAGGGAGGAATGCCTTACCTTGCTCATGCATGAATTTGCATGAGAATTTGAGTATTTCAAACTTCATTCATGCATTTAGTTAAATTCTATAAAGTTAGTTCTTTAATTAAACTAGTTCATTCATTTAACTAGTTCACTCAATTAACTAACTCTTTAATTGTTTCATGCATATATTATTTTAAGTTTGAATAAATCCTTTGTGTGTGTCTAGGTTCATGTGATGTGTGGATTAAAGAAGAGACTTTTTAACTTCAACTTGGAAACAAGTCATTGATGACCATCTTTACTCATGCAAACAAGGCAATTGAAGGCAATTCAAGGCTGAATTCTTTTCATCTTTTCAAGGTTGTTCATCTTCTTAGAGTAACAAAGCATTTTAGCTTCATAATTCACCTATTCAAGGTTGAAATTATGAACCAATGAAGGACATTCACGTTCAAGAGAAGGGACATGCAATAATCAGCATTCAAATTATGCATTCAAGGCCTTTATTTATCATTTTTGAAGGCTGATCATATTCCACAAATGGGCAAGCAATGAAGGCTGATTTAATATCATTTAATCATCAAATTAAGTGATAAAATCATCAAGGAATTCAAAGAGACAAGCTAATTTGGATGTGTGGGATGTCTACATTCATCCTATGTTCACATTCATTCTCTTTTATTCATTTGCAAGCAAAATGAAGCAGCCCAAGAGTCACCACTCCTTTCGGACGAATTTAAGGCTAAATTCATCTCAATTTAAAGCAAAATTCATCCATCAAAATGATAAGAAAGAAACAAATCATTTATTTGTAGTCAATAGCATTTAGATGAGCATTCATCTCTCTTTTGTGTGACTTTTCATATGGTGCCTAGCCACACTATAAATAGGCACCTTAGGTTCATTTGTAAGCACTTTTTTTAGAGAATATAAACCTTTGAAAGATTGCTTTCATCTTGTTCTTGCGAGAACTCTATCGGCCTCAAGTTGTGCTTGTAGTCTTCTATCCATTTCATTTTACTATAGCATTGGTTCCAAGCTCTCTTATAGCTTGTGGGTCACATTCCACACTCCTCCACATCGACTCCATCAAAGTATATTGTTGGTTCCTAGCTCGTTATAGCTAGCGGGTCACAATTCGCTAACCTTGCAATCATACAAATCCACGCCACCTTTAGCATCTCACATCACTCCTTCTTTGATTTACACCTTTCCATGATTATCATCCTCCATCCTTAGCTACCATACTATCCAAATTACCTATCCAATTCCTTTCTTCATTATTTTTTTATTATATTGCTATTAATCTCACATGTATGTTTTGTGATATCTCAGAGTTTAAAGCGTAGCAAAGAATATTTCTTACTAGAATCACGATCGGGCACATCTATATGGCTTGGGTTACATTATCGGGTTCATATCAATCCCTATCATATCAAATATTTAAGGATCTACTTACAGCAAAAGTATACTTCTCGTGCATGTGTGTGCAATTATTGTGAACATACCTGAATATAGACTTCCCTAGCAACTAGAATATTATACTTAGCTTGTTTAGAGTTTTCCTTCAAGACTTAATTCATTTTTTCGCTAGAGCCAGTAACGGGCACCTGTAGTTGTTTTCCTTCTTTGTTGGAATTTTTCTCTTTTCTACTAGAGCCAGTATTTCAGGCACCTCTAGTTAACTATCTAGAGCCAGTGATAGGCACCTCTAGAAGTTTTACTCTGGTTATTTTCCTAGAGCCGGTGATAGGCACCTCTAGGTTTCCTGAGTTTCTAGTCTCTTTCTACTCTAAGTTCTAAGTTTTCTATTCTAAGTATGCTAGAGAAAGTCTTTTATCAAGTAAGTCACAAAGTGTTTTAGTTTTTCAGAACTATACTAAGGCTCTACTTACTTCCTAAAATATTTTTAAGGGGTTGTCACGACAGAGATGACAGCAGCAGATAATAAAAGTTCAAAACTTAAGCCAAATAATAATATATTTTTGTGCAAAAATAAACTAACACTTAGACACAAATTCTAAACATAATAGACACTTCATTAATGGAGGGATGCCACCCCCAAACTCAAGGGTTGCATTGCCCTCAGTGCATGATGACAAAATAAAAAAAAATAGAAAATAAAAACATCACAATTATAACAAAATAGCAGACAACAAAGATAAGATAAAAACTTAAATTTTAAGTGTTGTCATCGCTGCTACTGCTGTTGTTGATCTATACCTGCTGGCGGCAGTGACCTTCATCTTCGGTGTCGGCAGATGGCTTGGAGAGGTGGAGGCAGTCTTTTTCTTTGCTTCCCTCGGGGGATGGATGCGAGTAGGTGAAATCTGAGGTGGTCTTTCCAGCACTTGTACCTCCTCGGAAGAGCTGCTGTTGCTGCTGTTGCTACCACTGTTGCTGATGTTGTGCGACTTCCCTTGGTCGGATGGTCCGTCACTGGTGTTGGGTTTCTGCCGCTTCATCTTAGTGAATTCCTTGGAAAGTTTCCCCTTGACAGAGGGCTCGCCATCAGATTCCTCCCAAATTGAGGAGGAGGAGAAACCAGCAATAAATTCGTCGAGGTTGGACGGTGGCTCTTTTCGCTTTTCTCCCCTGGCAGAGGTAGTGGCAGTGTGGCTTCCACCTGCAGCTGTCGCGGTCGGGGTTGGAGTGGACGCAGCAAAAGGTGTTCTCGTTGTGGCAGCAGGGGTAGATGTATAGGCAGGTGTGGGTGCAGCAAAGCAATGATCGGGGAAGACAGGGAATTGTACATTTGTAAAATTTAAATTGCTTTTAATGAAATGTACCTTGGCTGTTGTGAAGTCGCGGACAAAGCTCATTAGACCCAGCTGTCGTTCCTCTATTTTCTGCAGGGTGGCTAGGATTTGAGTGGAGGAGTTTGATGGGGGAGCTGCTACTGTTCTGCGGCGGCAGGCTCTGTCTGGGTAGGCTCTTTTTGCTCCTCTGCTGCGGCAGACGGATTGTAGCAGGAGATTGGTGTTGCAGCTTTCAGCTCCATCAAACTGAAGATATTTTTCTCCATCCATCCTTTACCTCGAACCTTGATATCTTCAGCAATTTCAGGAACGTTGTGGCCACAATAGATTTCTGTGATGTGGTAGGGGAAGACAAGTGGTCTCGATGGCCGAAGTGCACAGTCCAAAATCCCCTCCCGAATATAGCGGCCAACATTAATAGGTCTCTCGTTTAAAATTGAATGAACGAGAGCTAACTTGGGTTGATCCACTGTGTTGTTGTGTGAGGAAGGCATAATCCTCTTTTTCACAAAGGCGTTCCACAGTTTTGCCTCGTGGGTGATTTGAGCTCGTTTCACCGTCCGTGGGTGTTTTGGGTATGTATTCCACTGGGTCCCTTCCTCTGTCAGTTCTGCCATGACAGCGTCGTAATCTGCTGCCAACAGGCTCCCCACGAACCTCTTATGCCCATCTTCCTTTCTACCAACGTAGAGTCCGTAGAGGGTATTAATGTACTCCGGCTCAAGAGGGACTTTCTTACCACGTACTGTCACGACCGTCGTGTCTTTGTTGTCGACGACAGCGTAGAATTCTCTTACCAGAGTGACATTCATTTCCTTAGGTTGGGCATCAAACATCTGCCATTGAAGTGCTCTGATCTTGCGGGCGATGAATGGTTCGAGCCCGAGGTTCTTCGTTCGCTTGGTGTAGATGAACCCTTTCTCTTCCCACATCTCCCTTTTCTGGAAGGAGGTGTAGTATCGGCCATTGGAATCTGTGGTGGCAAAACGGTTTGGGATTTTGTCATGGCTGGGAGTGCCTACTGATGCGACAGAGCTTGAGGCAACACTTCTCCTTGTGTTTCTGGTACTCATGGTTGCAAGACTGTAGAAATGAAAGAAAATGTAAATCTAGAGAGAATGCAAGTAGAGAGAGTAAAAGTGAGGTGAAAAATGAATAGTGAAACGGGGTTTATATAGATGAAGAGGTTGCTGCCCATTGGAGCTGTAACGGCATATGCGAATAACGGGGCCAGCTGTACGCGGTTTCTGACGCGTCTGTTACGCGTTTGCATGTCTGTTGTGATAGCGTGTTGGCAGGCCGTATTTTCCACGTCTGTCACGACAGCTGTGACGGCAGGTTCCTCCTTTGGACTTTTTGGGCTACTAGTGAGATGGTGGGCTAGTTCACTTCTTCTCCTCTCCTTGTCTCCTTTATTTCCTAAAAGTAATTAAAATAAAAACTTAGTTCTTAAAAATAAAATAATTCTAATTCCTTAATAAATATATATATATAATAATAAAAATAAAATTAAGTTAAATTAGGGATGCCAAGATGGGCATCTCCTAAAGTAACCACTTTCTGCATTCTTGGGGCTTCAGTCCCTTAATAATGCTTCAGTCTTTGTCTGTTGACTTTAAATTGGTGCTCATCTTTTAAGGATTTGATCGTGATGGCACCATGAGGAAAAACTTGCACAACTTGAAATGGGTCGGACCATCTAGATTTCAGCTTCCCTTGGAAGAGTTTCAATCTAGAGTTGGATAACAACACAAGATGCCCTAGGCGAACTGTCGTGGCAGCAACTTCTTTGTTTTGTCCTTGTAAATACTTGCGTTGTCATAGGCCATTGCTCGAATTTCTTCAATCACATTCATGTCAAGTAGCCTCTTTTGTCATGCCTTTTCCAGGTCCATGTTTAATGATTTGATGGCCCAGTATGCTCTGTGCTCTATATCAATAGGTAGATGGCATGTTTTCCATATATCAGCCGGTAGGGTGACATTCCCAATGGAGTTTTAAATGTTGTTCTGTAGGCCCATAGTGCATCATTGAGGTGTAAGGATCAATCCTTTCGAGTTGGTTTAACCATCTTCTCAAGAATGTTCTTTACCTCTCTGTTGGATATTTCGGCATGTCCATTGGTCTGAGGGTGATAAGCTGTTGCGATCCGATGCTTAATGCCATATTTCCTTAAAGAAGTAGCTATTACCCTATTGTCGAAATGTCTTCCTTCATCATTGATGATTGCCTTAGGGATGCCAAATCTGGAAAAATGTTCTCATGCAGAAATCTCTAAATAGTCTTAGGATCATTTTTCTATGTGGCGATCGCTTCAACCCATTTAGACACGTAGTCCACTGCCAGGAGGATATAAAGATTCCCACATGATGCTTGGAACGGTCCCATGAAATCAATCCCCCAAACGTCAAAGATTTCGACTTCAAGGATGTTTTGCAGCGGCATCTCATGTCTCCTTAAGATGTTTCCAGTCCGTTGACACTTGTCACAACTTTTGTAAAATCCTTGGGCATCCTTGAACAGTGAAGGTCAATAAAAACCAGACTGCAAAACCTTGGCAACAGTTTTGTTACCACCTAAGTGTCCTCCATATTGTGAAGCATGGCAGTGATGAAGCACAGCTTCCTGCTCATCCAGTGGTACACACCTCCTGATGATCTGATCTGCACAATTTTTTAGAGAAGAGGTCTGTCCCAATAATAATGCTTAGCATCATTTTGGAACCTCTTCCTGGCTTGATAATTAAGTTCAGGAGGATATATTCTGCTAACTATATAATTAAAGAAATCAGCATACCAGGGTAGTTTAGAAAACTTACCTGGCGCCATGGCTGTTGCGACAGTGCTGGTGGCAGCAAACAACTGCTCATCAATAAAGGTCTCCAGTATGTGTGTCTTGTCTATTGGAAGACTCTTTCCCCTCTCCAGTCTTGACAAGTGATCTGCAACTTGGTTCTCTGTCCCCTTTTTATCTTTGATTTCAATGCCGAAATCTTGCAGCAGCAGAATCCAACGAATCAGTCTGGGTTTTGCGTCTTTTTAGCAAACAGATACTTTAGTGCAGAGTGGTCTGTGTGGACCACCACTTTTGTTCCAAGTATATAAGATCAGAACATGTCAATTGAAAACACCACTGCTAATAGTTCTTTCTCTGTTGTGGTGTAATTCACTTGGGCATCGTTGAGTGTTTTGCTATCGTAGTAAATTATGTGTAATAACTTGTCCTTCCTCTGCCCAAGTGCTGCCCCTACAACGTAATCACTGGCATCACACATTCAGTATTGAAGTCGAAGGGCAACTTCCAGTCCGGTGGCTGTACAATTGAGGTTGTTACTAGCTTCTCTTTCAGAATTCTGAATGCCTCAGTACATTCAGTATTGAAGTCGAAGGGACGAGTCTGCTCTAATAGGTGGCATAATGGCTTGGTAATCTTCGAAAAATTTTCTATAAACCTTCGATAGAATCCAGCATGCCCTAAAAAACTATGAATTCCCTTGATTGTGGTGGGTGGCGGCAATTTTTCAATCAGCTCAATATTTGCTCTATCGACTTCTATGTCGCGGCAGCTTACCTTATGGCCTAGGACTATCCTTTCATCCACCATGAAGGGACATTTCTCCCAGTTCAATACCAAGTTCGCTTTCTCACATCTTTCGAACACTTTTTGTAGGTTGCCTAGGAAGCTTTCAAAATTATCTCCAAAGATAGAAAAATCGTCCATAAATATCTCCAGGAAATCCTCCACCATATCTGAGAATGTAGCCATCATACACCTCTGGAAGGTTGCTGGTGCATTGCAAAGTCCAAAAGGCATTCTCGGAAAAGCGTAAGTACCGTATGGGCAGGTGAAAGTCATTTTCTCTTGATCCTCCGGTGCGATGGCTATTTGCTTATAACCTGAATAACCATCAAGAAAACAATAATAAGGCTTTCCCGCTAATCTATCAAGCATTTGATCAATAAAAGGCAGGGGAAAGTGGTCATTCCGGGTAGCTTTGTTAAGCTTCCGGTAGTCCATACAAACCCTCCAACCGGTCACAGTCCTGGTTGTGATTAATTCATTTTCTTCATTGGTCACCACATTTATTCCTCCTTTCTTAGGAACGCATTGCACCGGGCTCACCCACTTACTATACGAGATGGCATAAATTATCCCAACGTCTAGCCATTTGATAATTTCTTTTCGAACCACTTCTCACATAGCATCATTCAAGCGTCTCTGGGCATCAATGGTCGACTTATGATCATCCTCTAAGAGAATTTTATGCATGCATAGTACTGGACTGATGCCTTGGATATCAGCTATCGTCCATACAATAGCATTTTTGTGATGTTGCAGCATCCTATCAGCTGATGTTCCTGTTCCTGCATCAACTTGGAAGAGATGATTACAGGCAACATATCATTTAATCCAAGAAAAACATATTTGAGCTTTAGTGTCAGATATGTCAGAATCTGAGGAGCTGCTGTCATCGTCGCTGCCGTGACAATCTTCCAGGTGGCTGCTGTGGCAGTGGCCAAATTTGATGTCATGGTAATCCGACCTGATGCAGGGTTGATCAAGGATTACTTTAGTGATAGCCTTGCATTCTTCTTTTGCATCATCGTGTTTTATTGCTTGGAGAACATTTAGCTTGATCTCTTGATCATTCACTCTCATTGTGAGTTCTCCCTTTTTCTACATCAATTAGTGATCTCCCTGTGGCTAAGAAGGGTCGCCCCAGGATGATTGGTGCATTCTCATCTGCTTCACAATCTAAAACAAGAAAGTCAGCAGGAAAAATAAATTTATCCACTCTTACAAGAATATCTTCAATCTTCCCTTCTGGTTGCACGTAAGAGTGGTCTGCCAGTTGCAGCAAAATTGTCGTTGGTCGTGCTCGTCTAATACCTAGTTTTTGAAATACATATTTTGGCATTAAATTAATACTAGCACCTAGATCACAAAGTGCCTTACCCACGAATTTATCACCAATTATGCACGATATTATAAAGCTCTGAGGATCCTTCTTTTTCTAGGGTGGATGCTTGTGCAGAATAGTCGTGCATCCTTCTCTCAATATAACCGTCTCAAATTCCCCAAGTCTAGATTTCTTTTTCATAGCATCCTTGAGAAATTTGGCATAATCGGGCATCTCCTTGATGGCATCTAACAGCGGAATATAGATGTGGACCTGCTTAAAAATATCATAGATCTTCTTAAGCTGGAACTTCTGTTTTTGCTTTCTGTAGCCGATGTGGAAAAGGAGGAGGAGGACGATAATCTTGAATGCGTCATTCCCATGGTATTCAGATCTGAGGAGGCTTAGGTTCTTCATCCTTCTCCTTTTCCCTTCTGCTGTCGTAATAGGTGTGGTGGCAGCAGCCGGTTTATCGTCTATCGGGGCAACGTTCGCGGCAGTCGTTTCTAGGGTTGGTTCCTTAACTGGTTCAGCTTTCTTTTCTGGCCCTGTAATTGCTTCACACTCATAGTTTTGATAGTTTTGCACTGCTCATGTGTGGGTTGTCTAGCGACCACAGTATCGCTAGGGAATCCACTGTTCTGCCTTGGCTTAATATGCTGAGAAACTTGACCCATCTGTGTCTCCAGTGATTTCAGAGTAGCTTCATGATTAGTCATTCGCATCTTTGTTTTATCCATGAACGACTCAGTCTTCATGACGAAGTGATCCGTGTTTGCGATGTAAGTTCCTGTCTGTGACATAAACGTGGCCAAGGTCTACTCCAGTATACTAGGTGTGGTTGCCGCTGGCTGTTGTGGTTGTTGGCGAGTCCGAATTCTAGGTGCCCCCTGATTTTGAGTGTTCTGTACTTGAGGATTCAAGGCATTGTTTGGGTTGCTCACAGAGAACTTGGGATCTTTCCTCCAGTTGGGATTGTAATTGTTGGAGTCATAGTTCCTTTGCTTGTTGAAGTTTCCAACATACATCCCTTCCTCTAGCTGTAGCGGGCAGTCTTCCGAACTATGATTCCCACTGCAAGTTTCACATACCTCTTCTGTAGAGTAGACAGGTTTTGAATCTTTCTTCAGCAAATTCTCTACCGCCTTTGTGAGGTACGCAACATGTGTCTTTAGGGAGTTGTCGGCCTCATAATCCTTTACAGCTAGTACTCGTTTACCTCTCCTTGCTGTGAGGAATTGCTCTTCATTCTTCGCCAAATTCTTTAATACTACCATGGCTTCATTTGGATCTTTATCCAACAGTAACCCATTGGCTGCTGAATCAATTCTCATGCGAGTCTGTAGGTTGGCAGCATTGTAGAATTTGATGACTTGATTCCAAACAGGGAATCCGTGCATCGGGCAATTCCTCAGGAGAGTAGTAAACCTGTCCCATGCCTCATGCATTGGCTCGTCATCTTCTTGTTGAAAAGTATCAATTTCGTTACGTAATCGCTCAGATAAATGGGAAGGGTTAAAACGAGATAGAAATTCACGAGTTAAATCTGCCCAAGTTCGTATTGAACTCGGCGTTAGTTTGTTCCACCAAGTTTTAGCTCTGCCCTCAATGAATGAGGAAATAACCGAAGCCTCAGTATCTCCAGATTTACTCCTGGTAGTCTAAACGAACCACATATTTCTTGGAACGTTTTCAGATGCTCCCTAGCACCTCTGTAGCAGCACCACTAAATTGGCCAGCGGAATTAATCATGCTGAACATGACAGGTTTCAGCTCGAAATTTTCAGCTTCCACATCTGGCAGGGTGGTCTCTAGTTCCACATGATCATTGATCATGTAGTCACGGCATGACCGGCGTGCGGCCCCAACAACAGGAGGAGCGGCAGGATGTCCGTTTCCTTCATCTCCGATAGGATTGTTAGGATCTTGGGGATTCCCTTGGTTGTTCCTCCTGTCTTTGTGTCTTCCATTCACCATTGCTTCTAACCGTTCCTCCAGATGTTCGTTTCTTTTTACTAGGAGGCGGACTCGTTTCCTAAGGTTGCACGTTCGTTCGATTTCAGGGTCTAATTTGTGTTCAGGTTCTTTGCCTCGTTGATATCTACACATAACCAAACGAAAGACCTTGTGAAAAGCACAAGGTGAACAATCCAAATAAAAACAGAAAAATTGAAAAGAATGTGCAGTAAAAGTAGGGTAAAGATATGTTGTCAGTCTCCGACAACGGCGCCAAAAACTTGTTGCGTGTAAAAGAGTCTATCGCAATAGAGTGCAAGTGTACACGACACAAGTAGTAAAGTTATACACGAAGTATCGGATGTCGAATCCACAGGGACTGGAAATAGCCTTAACCTTGAATTGTTGCACAAGAAAGAAGATAATTTTAATTGTTTGTAAGGGAATACTAAAGAATACTGAAGATAAAAGATTAAAGAAATCAGGATAGAGAGAATATGCCGGTAGTTATTTGCTCAGTAGTGTAGGTGTTGCAATGTCTAGGACTTCATGTTCTGTCGTTGCTCCTGTCGCGGCAGCACCTGCGATCACAAAACTTTGTACTTCAAGCTTAGCAAGAATCCTTACTGTGCCTCGTCCTATCCCTAGGTCCAAATCTGTCGATGAACACGTCTTTGATGATACCTCCCGGCGTGAATCGAAGGATGAACACCGATGTTGTTGAATTCTTCCCTAGACACTTAACCTCGTCCTATCCCTAGGTCCAAGATAGTTCAACCATAAACTGGAGAACCCGTACTTATTCCTTTTGTATACTTAACTCTCCCAATATTAAGTAAATGTATAATCTCACAATGCTCTCCCGATACTCTTGCAAGATGTTGAAAACTAGAATAGGCAAACTTGAAGTCAATTTTATTGAATAGAAAAAATCCTAAAACAATGCAACCCTTGCAACTACTTTACAGAATCAATCCTTAGCCCTAGGGGAAGTTTAGAACATGATGTGAAAGGGGAAAACGACTAGGGTTTAGGAGAAGATGACTAGAAAATAAGATATCCTTCCCTAGGTCGAATTACATGCCTTTATATAGGCCTTGGGTTCAAGTTTTCTAATATGGCAAGAATACAAGTTTAAATTAAAGTACAACTCTGTTAAAGACTAAATCTTCAGAGTAAATGTCTTTTAACTCGTCCTCTTTTCTTGCTTGGGGTTTCTTCCTTGAACTTTGGGCTTGGCTTTCATTCTGATCTAGGGCTTAGAAAAATATAAGAATGGCCTACTACAGACCGGCTTTATTTCCTCTTTCTGTCGAGCTCCATTTCACTTTTTTCCTTCACCATTGATGTCGTCCTTAGCTGCCACGGCAACGGCCTCGACAGTGTCGTCCTTCTTGACTTCAGTCCTGTGTTCCAGCTCTGCTTCTCCACTGCCCTATGTCTGCTACAGCAGCTACCTGCAAAAGTAACCAAAATCAGTAGCAACTATGCCTTTTTATATAATTGTAATGTATAATTGAAATCTATCCTAATTTCAATGAAATATGCTTGAATGCAGCAGGAATATGGGGTAAATAAGGGGTAAAAAGTAGAACTTTTGCACACTCAACCATTCTCAACCCCGAATGTCACAAAGGTGTTATCGACACTAGAGTAGGTATCTCAGACTGCAGTTCAGATTTCAGCAGCAGTTTTTGTTGGAAATCCTAGATTTAAGGGATTGAATGTTCTTCCTTATATTTAGGAGTTAACTTAGTGTATATATGTCAATAATTGTAGTTCCTAATTTTTAGGGACACTTTTCTATTTTTTTTACTTATTCTTCCTTCAAGTTGTAACCTGCTATTAGAGAAATAATAAGAAAATTATTTCTTCTCAAATCTATTCATGGCATCAGACCTATAGGGATATTTCCGATCCATTCTATTTCTTTAGATTTCTCCCCTATCTTGTCTTCCAATCATTGCAAACAATACTGGAAATGTTTCTAATTCTAAGACTTGACAAGTAACTCAGAATGCAATCAAGCACAATCTCATGTTGATGTTAATTTGTCCCTCATAATCACTAATCACTGATTAGATGGGAAGAATTTTTTACAATGGTCCCAATCGGTACTTATGGTGATTCGAGGCTGTGGGAAATTAGGGTATATCAATGGATAAATTCCACGTCCTTCCCTTACTAATTCTATGTATTCTACGTGGGAACTCAATAATTCAATTGTCATTGCTTGGCTGATCAACTCAATGGAGAGCCACATAAGCCGAACCCACCTCTTATTCAAGACTGTAAAAGAAATGTGGGATGTAGTAAAGGGGAGCTATTCTGATCTAAGAAATGCTTCTCAAGTCTTTGAAATCAAGCTGAATTAAAAGACATCCATCAAAGAACTCTTGAAGTTACACAATACTACAACAACTTGAAGATTCTATGGCAGGAACTCGATATGTACTATGAAGTGGACTGGGGTGAAGACTTGGAGCACACCAAGTTCATGTCACATCTCAACAAAGAACGACTCTTTGAGTTCCTAGCAGGGCTAAACCGAGACTTAGATGAAGTTCGTGGCCCTATTCTGGGTAGGACCCCTCTTCCAACCATTTGAGAAGCATTTATAGAGGTTCAGATAGAAGAAAATCGCCGTCGAGTAATGATGGGAGATTTCAAGGAACCAAAACTTTTGACAAATTTTGGTCATCGTCCAACTAAATCATCCACCTTGGTCTCAAGGGCCCCTCAATCTCAGAAGAATCGAGTAGGGAATGATTCAGGACAAAGTCGCTCAAGAGATCGAGTTTGGTGCAACTAATGTAACCGTACTGGTCACACAAACGAGAAATGTTTCAAGATCCACGGTTACCCTGGAACAACAAAAATTCAGAAGGAAAATAAGGCTCTTTTGTCCTTAGGCAATTCATGGTACTGCCTTGAATATTACTTCTGAGTCTAGTAATCAGCCATCCTTGATTCTAGATTCAGGAGCATCCGATCACATGACATGTAATTTATCACTATTGTATACGTATGCCCCCTGCCACAACCAATCTCAAATTCAGATAGTTGATGGTTCATACTCACCTGTTGCTGGGATCAGAGCTATTCGACTTAATAAGGACTTATCACTCGAGAAAGTCCTTCATGTTCCTAATTTATCTTGCGATTTAATTTCAATAAGTAAACTTACTGAAGACAAGGATGTTTGTGCTGAATTTTTTGTTGATGGTTGTATTATAGAGGAACAGAAATCGGGGAGGATAATTGACACGGCTAAAGTTGATGTTGGGCTTTATATATGGGATGACTACAAGGATAAGAATAAAAATGGAGTATCTGCTCTATCTGCTTCAAACGAGGACACTATGATGATGTGGCACTGTAGGTTAGGACATCCAAATTTTCTGTATTTGAAGCATTTGCTTCCTATGTTATTTCGAAATATAAAAGTCAATTCCTTGAAATGTGAAATCTGTCAATTGTCAAAATAAACCCGTGTTCCTTATCCTTTGAAGCCTTATATACAATCCCAACCTTTCTCCTTGATTCATAGTGACCTATGTGGGCCTAGTCATATTAAAAATATCACGGGTGCTAGATGGTTCATAACCTTTATTGACGACCATACTAGAGTATGTTAGGTTTACCTTCTCAAAGAAAAAATAGACAAATCAAAAGTATTCCAGAATTTCCATTTCATGATTCGTACCCAATTTGACTCAAACATACACACGCTTCGCACTGATAATGGAAAGGAGTATTTCAATTCTGCTTTAAGCCCCTATCTCTCTGAACAAGGTATCATTAATCAAAGCTCTTGTCCTGACACACCTCAACAAAATGGGATTTCAGAAAGAAAAAATAGACACATACTAGTTGTTGCTCGAGCCTTAATGTTTACCATGAAAGTTTCAAAAAACTAATGGGGGAGGTTGTCTTTACTGCATGCTATTTAATAAACCGCATGCCCTTTAGAGTCCTTAATCTCCAAACACCTTTACATGTCCTACAAAAAACCATCCTTCTATTTTGTGTTCATATCCTACCAGCCAAGATATTTGGTTGTAAAGCTTTTGTACATAATCACCAACCTAATCAATCCAAACTTGATCCTCGGGAACACCTATGCGTCTTTATTGGTTACTCGTCCACACAAAAAGGATACAAATGTTACTCACCCACCTTGCGTCGCATATTTATTTCTCGTGATGTCACGTTTTTTGAAAACAAACCATATTTTTTTGCCACTCATCTTCAGGGGGAGACTCTTAGTGAAGATGAGACTCTTCATACACTTCTTGTTATAGCTACAGAGCCTACCCCTAACACCATTGTCACCAAGATAACCCTGTCCTCATAATTCAAGATTTAAGTGTTCCACTGGAGAGGAATGAACTTCCTAGCAATGAAATTCTCATTGAAACTGAGCTTTCGTAGCCTAATCCCTCTGAAAAACTCCAGCAACAGCCTCCAGAACTCCTTGTTTATTCACGGTGACGTTCCCCTCCTATAACAGACACAACAACAGTGCCAAATTCATCCAACTCCGACGACTGTCCTATTACAGATATTTCTCCTGGTTCGTCTAATATTAACTTCTGTAACTAATATTAACAGTGTAGTGACTCCAAGGAATGTGAAAGAGGCTCTAGAATCAACCGAATGGATACATACTATTTTTGAAGAAATGAGTGCTCTCAAAAATAATGGGACATGGGAAGTTATAGATCTGCCAGAAAGGAAGAAAATCATGGGCTGTAAATGGATTTTTAACAAAAAATTCAAGCTTGATGGGAGTATTGATCGGCACAAGGCCTGACTTGTGGCAAGAGGCTTTACTCAAACCTATTGTCTCGATTATGATGAGACATTTGGCCTCTTGCAAATCTCAATACCGTTCGAGTTCTTCTTTCTTTACCTGTTAATCTTGATTGGTCCTTGACACAACTTGATGTAAAAAATGCATTCCTCAATGGAGACTTGAGCGATAAGGTATATATGGACTTTCCACTAGGTTTTGAAGAAGAAAAAGGGCGAGTATGCATATTAAAGAAGTCACTATACGGACTAAAACAGTCCCCAAGAGCTTGGTTCAGTCGGTTTTCCAAGGCTATGACCAGTAGGAATTACACCCAAGGGCAAGCATATCACACATTGTTTTACAAACACTCGAGGGATTGTAAATGCTCTTTTCTCATCGTCTATGTTGATGATATTGTCCTAACAGGGGATGATTTGAGTGAGTTGATGAACCTAAAAGACTTCCTTAGCACAGAATTTGAGCTTAAGGATTTGGGTAATGTCAAATACTTCCTTGGCATGGAAGTAGCAAGGACTCGGACAAGTATTTCTATTTCCCAACAAAAATATGTTCTTAATTTATTGGTTGAAACTGGCATGTTGGGTTGTAAACCTTTCGAGACCCCAATGGAGTTCAATTTGAAGCTAGGCACCGAAGATGACGGGGAAGAAGTGGACAGGGGAGATACACGCGACTCGTGGGAAAACTTATTTATCTATCTCATACCTGACCCGATATTGCATTTGGTGTGAGTGTCATCAGTCAGTATATGCATATCCAAAGGACAAACATTTAGAGGCAGTTTATAGGATACGAAGGTATTTGAAGGGAACACCGGGTAAAGGTCCTCATTTCAAGAAAAACACCAGTCGTGACATAGAGCTTTAAACTGATGCAGATTGGGCAGGATTAGTGAGCGACATACGATCTACAAGTGGTTATTGTAGCTATGTGTGGGGTAATCTTGTGACATGGAGAAGTAAAAAATAGTCTGTTGTGACTCGTAGCAGTGTAGAGGCAGAATACTGAGCTTTTTCTTATGGTATATGTGAGGGAATTTGGTTACAAAGATTAATGAAGGAACTAAAAGCTTCCTATGTTAAACCTATGAAGGTATACTGTGATAATCAAGCTGTTGTCAGTATAGCACATAACCGAGTTCATCACGATAGTAATAAACATGAGGAGATACATCGTTATTTCATCAAAAAGAAGGTCAATGCAGGAGAAGTTTGTATTATCTATCTTCCTACTAAGCAACATGTTGCATACTTGCTAACTAAAAGTCTGAGTAAGAACATGTTTGAAGATTTTATTGGCAAGCTGGGTTTAATGAATATCTACACACCAGCTTGAGGGGAAGTGTTGGAAATCCTAGATTTAAGGGACTAAATCTTCTTCCTTATTTTTAGGAGTTAACTTAGTGTATATATGTCACTAATTGTAGTTCCTAATTTTTAGGGATACTTTCCTATTTTTCTACTTATTCTTCCTTTAAGTTGTAACATGATGTTAGAGAAATAATAAGAAAATTATTTCTTCTCAAATCTATTCAGTTTTGTATAACATAAAATTCTCACCGATATCAGGGACAATGGAGTTGATTAGCCAGGACATGAGGGTGGTTTTTTCACTCAACCACTTGGGATAAGTTGGATCAGATTCGGCAGGAACGTTGGTGGATTATGAGAGATAGGATGCTTTTCCACGACTCGTAATATAGAGACGAACTGATTGGGACCAAGGCATGTAATTATTTCCATTTAGTTTATAGGATGTGATCCAAGAGTAAGATTTTTTTGACATTTGAATATCAGAGGAAATAGGGTTTGTGAGAGAACTGACTTCAGAGTTAGATTCCATGGAGGACGAGATTTTTGGATGGATAGAAAAACTGAAGAGGGTCAACCTAATATGTTACCATGTAGAATTGTATGAAATTCTCTCTACTTTCATTCATAAGACAACTTAGGATATATACACATAGTTGACTCACTGTTTAAGGAAACTAAATATTCCCTAGTAATTACTGCGATATTTACCCTAACTTCCAGATACAAGACTTTAATACATGATATTTTTCTATTTTAATGAGAAATAACCTTCACTTACACATGCAAAAGGAAATTATTTTGGAGATTTATAGTTCAGATTTGGAATGTATCATTTAACATGTCTTGATTGTTTAGCAGCAGAGACACTATCCTTGCGCAGCTAGGACTAAGGATGTTTGAATGATATTCATCATGCCATTAGGTGTAAAGTAAGTTGTTTGTCAAACACTGTACACATATCATTCTAGAGAAAATTGTGAGGCTTGTTGTAATTAGTGTTTGTGCTTTAATATTACTGAACTCTTAAAGAATCATTATTGTATTTTTCTACAATTTTCATTGTTGTTGTACTATGTTGTTTTGGATGATATAATAAGTAAACATTGTACATGTGCTAATCACTTCTATAAACCTTAAGGAGCTATCTTCTAGTATTTACTTGTACATTTTTTCCTTAATTTTCGTAGAGAACACACTATGGTTTCACCCAGAATGTACTGGAAATGGTTCAGATGGACAAGTTGGTCCCAGCCCACGAGCATTTCATGTTGTTGTTGCAATTGATTGTCACATGTTAATCTTTGGCGGTCGTTCTAGTAACAAAAGGTACATAAGCTTCAAGTGTCCGTACAAATATATTTGTTTTATTACTCAAACATTTCTAGACTCATGCTATTGGTGATGATTTTAATATCCAAGTTAGGTGACTTTGGGGTCCTAGATATTGGTAAGATTCTGTTTATGTTATCTTGTGGTGTAAGATTCTCGAACCTTATTTGTAACCTATATAATTAATTGAATATGTTTATTCCAGTTATATGCCAATGGTCGGAGTTAGTAAGTTTTCGTGACCTACCTTTAGTATGGGATTTCTCTGCAGTTTCAGCTATTGGCAATTAAAAAATCGTTATGTATGATATCTTGGATTCTCAACCAGTTTGATAGTTTGTTTAAATATATTGACAGAGATTGTTTCCTAAAGTATTGTTTCCTATTCATAAGGGATTGTATATCTTTACTAGAATTAGTTTCTTTCCTAGTTAGGAGTTTTCGTAGCTAAGGCTTGAGTCTATATATTTAGTTTGTAAATCAGTAGCTTTTTAATGTAGTCAAAATATAATAAAAAGAGCAGTTTTGATCAACCTTTCGACATGGTATCAGAGCCTTTTTTTCTTTAGGCTTTAATTGTTATGTTAGACAGTATTTGTTCGATTTCTCGTTCCCTTAGAGAAGTATGGTCGACACATTTGATTCCAGCAATTCTACGACTGCCCAATGAGATATGACGAATGAAGAAAGTCATTCTAGTCATATGAAGGACTTACGGATCATCATTGCTGCTCATAGACTCAATGGCAAGAATTACCTTAAATGGTCCTAATTGGTTCGAACCTTTCTAAAGGGAAAAGGAAAACTCAGTCATCTTTTTGGAAAGGGTCATAGAAAAGGAGACCCTAAATTTGAAGCTTTGGATGAACATAACTCATTGGTTATGTCTTGGTTGTGGAACTCAATGATGCTTGAGAACATTGACACTTGTATGTTTCTAAGCACAGCCCAGGAAAAATGGGAATCTGTAAAGCAAACCTATTCAAAGGTTCGTGATGTTGCCCAGATTTATGAGATCAAGAGCAAGATTTCAACCACAAAATAGGGAAGCAAATCAATTACAAAATACTCTAATCTGCTGCAAAATCTTTGGCAAGAGATGGACCATTATTAATGCATTCAAATGAAATGTAGTGAGGATGCAACAGTTCTGAAAAGGTTTGTTGAAAAGGAGAGGATTTACGATTTTCTTGCTGGACGAAATATTGAATTTGATGTAGTGAGAATCCAAATTTTGGGGAAAGAATATTTGCCCTCACTAAATGAAACCATTGCTTATGTTCGAGCTGAAGAAGGAAGAAGAGAAGTAATGATGATTGGGAATAATCAAGTAGAAAGCTCAGCTCTAGTGACTCAAACAGTTTTTGAAAAACCAACACGCCAGGAAAGTTTTGAAAGAAAATCAGAAACAACAAGGGTAGTGAATCGATATTCCATGTGGTGTACGTATTGCAAAAAATCTCGACACACTAGAGAGAAGTGTTGGAAGTTACATGGGAAGCCTCAGTTCACAAACAGAAACTTTATAGAAAGGGAAGGATCAATGAGGGAGCAGAGCATAGCCTATGCAACTAGAGAAGTAGCCAAGGAATCCACTGAACAATCTGGTGAGTTCAATCAAGAGGTAGTAGAGAAGTTGAAGACTATACTAGAGTCCTTAGGAAAATCATCAATTGATGGTACAGGTAATCTAGTTTTCTCAGGTATATCCTCTTCCTCTTCTCAAACTCTAATGCCTTGGAATCCTCCATACCTACTCAAACCTCCAGGGTAATAGACTCAGGAGCAACTGATCACATGACCAATTTCTCTCTCAACTTTCTCAATTATACACCATGCCGTAGCAATAGGAAATTACAGTTGTTGATGGTATTATGATAACAGTTGCTGGTGAAGGAGATGTTGCCATTAGTTAAAATATTTTTCTTAGAAAAGTTCTACATGTTCCAAAATTATTTACCAGCCTTATCTAAATACCTAAACTTGTCAAGGATACTAATTGCAGTGTTTTGTTTCATTCTACACATTGTTTTTTCCAGGATCAAAAAACGAAGAAGATGATTGGGCGTGCTTAGGAGATCAATAGACTATATTATCTTGAGAATCTTGCAGAACAAGTTAGAGTCTTGAACACTCCACCCTTATCTTTTTTATCTAATTCTACAAACAATAAAGACCAAATATGGCTCCATCATCTTCGCCTTGGTCATCCACCTTTTAAACTCCTAAAGACTATGTTTCCTTCTTTATGTAAAACCTTAGATGTTGAGGAATTACATTGTGATGTGTGTGAACTTGTTAAACACAAACATTCATCTTTTCCAGCAAGCAATAATAGAACCAATATTCCTTTTAGTCTTATTCATAGTGATGTGTGGGGACCTTCTTTTGTTCATAACATAACCAGGGCAAGATGGTTTGTATCTTTTATAGATGATCACACTAGGCTTACTTAGATTTATTTATTAAAAGAGAAATCTGATGTTGTGTAAGGCCCTAATTTTGGGCCTAGAAGTTTTAGAGTTTGAATCGTACCGGTTGCGAACGGTTCGAACCTTTAAGGGAGGTTTAGGGAACACCTAGTTCGGGATGCTTTAAAAATATGTAAAAATATCTAAAAATCGTCATTTATTATAAGAATGATTATGGTGAAAACAATTTAACAAAATATGGTTTGGAAATAATACATTTTGGTGTAGTGACCAAATCGTAGTTTTTGCAAAAGTTGACTAGTGATTGTTTTGTAAAAGATTGAAACTTTGAATCTTTAAGAAGCTAATTTTACCAAAATGTTTTTAATCAGATTTCTCTTTATTTTGGGTATTTTAATAATGATTTAATAAAAGGAATTAAAGGAGAAAAATCTATTTTGACTTTCATAAATATTTTACGATTTTTTCCCTCTTTTCATTTTCTCTCAACTTCCATTCAGCCAAACACATTTCCTCCATCAATTACCCTCTTATTTTCATCCCTTTTGATGAGATTTCAATCTACTTTTGATTCCTAATCTTTTCCTCACCAAATCCTCTTGTTTTCAGTTTGGATTTTCAAGGAAACTTGCCCAAAATAAGGAGAAATCAGCCATTAGAGGTAAGCTTCGTCCTTCTCCTCTAATGATCAGTTCTTTACTGAAATTCCCAAGTTATCAATCCTTTGTTAATGATTTTTGAGTTGCTTTAATGTTAGAAACATGAAATTGTGTCAAAACTCAAGGTTCTTGGAGAGATCTTGATGATTTTCGTAACTATTGGTTAGGCTATGTTTTAAGGTTGATTTCTAATGTATTTTGGATGGTAATTAATGTTATAAATGAGGTTTTATCAAACAAATCCCGAATAGGTTTGGATTCCTAAGTTTTGTATGATAGATTGGTGGTTTTTGGGGTGGTTTTGGTGTTCTGTTGTAGCTGGAGGTTTAAGGACGTGTATATGCTGAATTTTGGTGTTGATTGAGGTTTAAAAATGATTAGAAGTTATAGATCTTGGCTGGGCTTTGTTTTTGAAGAGTTTGGAGATGATTTCGGTTGTTTTTGGTGGCCGAAATGATGCTTTTGGGTAGAGCAATGAGTTTGATTAGTTGGCTGGTGATTTCAATGCATGATGATGCATTAATCCTCTGCTCTTATGTGTAATAAACAGGGGAGACAACTTGATGCTTTTGGTGTTGATCCAGAAGTGTCGGGAGCTTAGATATCGTTTCGGCGAACAAGAAAAACGTAATCAGTGAGTGTGAATGGTTTTAGAAGTCCTTGAGAGACAAAGAAACAAGGTTTGGGGATTTAGGATTGGTTTGAAAGACCATCCTAAGTCCGGAAGTAAGTATGGCTAGATTTGCTCTCAAATATGTGGTTGTTACCCCTAAAATTCTTTTACATGCTCTTGTTTTGAGATAGACAAATTCCTACTGTTTTATGCATGATTTGTAGCATGAGATGATGCTTTGAAGAGATTTCATGAGATAGCATGTTGCATTGAAGAGTTTTGAGATTTTGATTTAATGCAAAGCATGTATTATCATTTTGAAATAAGATGAGAAAATCTTGAGAAATATTGCATAAAAAACAGTAGGTGAGATGATGTTTTGACATAATATATTGGCATAGAAGATGAGATACTTACCGGATATAATTGATCGATCAATAGGATGAGAGTGCACTATAAACTAAATTTTGTACGTGCTCTTTGGAGTCGGGCAATGAGGGTAGTGCCATCTCGAACCAAAGTGAGAATCCGATGAAGAGAGATACCATCGGGGTAGAACTTGGTGAAATACCCAAGCTTTGTGGCGATGAGAGATACCGCCATGAGAGTCCGGTGATGAGAGATTCCATCAGGGTAGGACTTGACCTTGAGTCAAGCTAATCCGCATATCCAAGTAAAGATGAAACGTGAAATGCCAATATAAAATATGGAAATGTATTTGAATCACATGTACCAAATGAAGAGATGTTTTATGCAATGAGAAATGCATATGAGATTATGATATGAAATGCTTTTGTTTTCATTTACCATGTGTATGGCCTTGCCGTGAGACTTGCATTGGTTTAAATACATGAGATAGAAAAGAGGTACATGTGTTTTCAAATGGAGATTTACTTTGAAAGGGTTTTCAAGCATGAGATAAAATGAGCATGTTTTAGAAAATGGCTTTTGAGAAAGGGTCTTGTGTAATGTATTGTTGTGTTGGTTTTCTTTAGAGCTTGCCTCACTAAGCAAACATGCTTACGCTCTCTTTTACCAACAATGCAGATAATTGAAGTGATTTTGGGCAGCAAGAAGGTTAAGAACATCCAAGAAAGTGTAAAGCTCATGTATGGTGATGTTTTTATATACTTTAGTATTGATTTTTGGCAATGGGGCTTCAAGGTTGTAATTGGGAGATGTGTTTTGAACTCCCTATGTCCGTGGCAAGTTTGTGTTGGCTTTTGAAGTTTGTAAATGGTCTTATATGGTTTGGTTTGAGGTTTGAAGTCTATATTTGGTTTTGTGACTTGGAAGCATGCCTTTAGACTCAATGGTCCTTTGTTTGATGCCATGCTTTAGCTTAAGCTTCTTTAACATGTTCTTTTATGGCTATTCATGTTGTTGGTATGTTATGGTATGATTTGGGATATGTTTGAGTGTGAAAAGATGTGTAAAACCAGAAAATTATGCTGTTGCATGGCAGGGTGTATCGAAACACCCTGATCTGTTTCGAAAAAGGGGCCCGAAATGGCCATAGTGTTTCAGAACGAATGAAGGTGTTTCGGAACACTTTGGCTACTAGAGGGGCCTGTTTCAATACTGGTCTTGGAACGCACCCGAGTACCGAAATGGTCAAAACCGTTTCGATACGGGCGTTTCGGTACGAAGATCAGCGTTCCGAAACGGCTGATCGTTAGACTGCAAATTTGAATTGTTTCAAGTTCTCATGTTTTACATTTTAGTCCTGAATGTTGTGCATGCAATTGTTTGAGCTTGATATGTTCTTTTAAGTTGATATTTGACATAGATGCGTGTAAGATGACTAATTACATATTGGTAAGCTTAAAATCTTCAAAGTCTTCATATTTTCCAAAATTTACATTTTGGTCCCTAAAAGTGTATTTCTTACAATTAAATCCCTAATTGAATTCAGATCGATGTGCCTTTCTCTCCTAGGGTTTTTGAGAAATCACATATGCTGAATGTGCATTTAGAAAAGATAAAAAGGAAAAAAATGGTCGTTAATCAAGGTTGACTTTCGGGTTGACTTTGGTTTTCCCTGTTTAATCTTCGTAGTTCAGGTCAAGCGTCTAGGCCGGGCTAAGGGGGTTACCTGTTGCATCTACCTTTCAAAACTTTTACACCATGATAAAAACCCAGTTTGGAGCCGAGATTAAAAGAATTAGATCAGATTATGCCAAGGATTATTTTAATCAAATCTTGTCTCCTTATCTCTTGGAAAAATGTATTTTACATGAATCATCTTGTGTAAACACTCCCCAACATAATGGAATTTCAGAAAGGAAGAATGGACATATTCTTGCTATAATTAGAGCACTTTTTTTCAGAATAATGTTCCAAAAAATATTGGGGGAAAGCTGTCTTAACAGCTATATTTATGATGAACATACTACCCACTAAAGTCCTTGGATTTTAATGTCCTATTCAAACCCTTACAAGATTTTTCCCACATTTCATCCTATCTCTTAACCTTCAGCCAAAAGTGTTTGGGTGTGTTGCCTTTGTTCAACTTTATTCTCCAAACCGAGGTAATCTTGATCCTAAGGCAGTAAAATGCATTTTATTGGGTATTCCTCTACTAAAAAAAGGCTAGAAATGCTATCATCCACCTACTAGAAAGGTCTATGTCACTGCTGATGTTACTTTTGTTGAAAGAGAGAGTTACTTCACTGCTTCTTATCTTTATAGGGAAATGTCTTTTAGGGAAAATAAGGATACATATCTGTTTTTGCTTCGGCAACAACCTTTGTCCCTTATTGATCTACCCCTTTCTCATTCTGCAGAAATCCAGCCGTCTTCACAGTCCTTTCAAACAGAACCCTTACAAATAGAACCCAATAGTCCTCAAACTCCTCAACCAAACATAAATGTTCCTCAACCCAATGTTCAAGAAACTGCTAGTCCTCTAAAGACATATTCGAGAAGAAAGATACCTATGCAGACTCAATCATCTCCTACTCCTGCTCTCATTCCCAAACATTTTGAGGTACATTCTAAACCTGATCCTGATCATAATAATATGAATTCTAATTATGAGTTTGAATTTCCTATTGCTATTAGAAAGGGAAAAACTGCACCACTAAACACCCTTCATATTTGTTTATGACCTATAATAATTTGTCCCCAAATCACAGAACCTTTCTTAATGGCTTAAACAAAATTGTCATCCCTAAAACAGTAGCCAAGGCATTAGATAATGAGAACTAGAAAAAGGCTATGCAGGAGGAAATGAATGCACTGGAAGAGAATAAGACCTGTGATTTAGTAAAGCTGCCAGGAAACAAAAAAATAGTGGGATGTAGATGGGTGTACACTGTAAAATACAAACAAGATGGCTCCTTGGAAAGATACAAAGGTTGGTGGCAAAGGGGTACTCACAAACCTATGGGATAGATTATCTAGAGACATTTGCACCTGTTGCAAAGATGAACACAGTGAGGGTTCTACTCTCCTTAGCAGCTAACCATGGGTGGAATTTACTGCAATTTGATATTAAAAATTCATTTTTGCATGGAGATCTCGAAGAAGAGGTGTACATGGATGTTCACCTGGGTTTAATTCAACTAATGGATAGGTAGTTTGCAAGTTAAAAAAGGCTCTATATGGATTAAAACAGTCCCTAAGATCTTGGTTTGGAAGATTTGCTAAGGTAATGTTAGGGCAGAGTTTGAAACATAGTCAAGGTGACCATACCTTATTTGTGAAGGATTCATCTTCAGGGGGAGTAACCATACTATTAGTTTATGTGGACGATATCATAGTTACAAGTAATTATTCAAAAGGAATCATCAATCTGAAAAAGTGTCTTGTAAAAGAGTTTGAAGTGAAAGAACTTGGGAGATTAAAATATTTTCTGGGTATTGAGGTGACACAGTCACAACATGGAATTTTTATATAACATCAAAAATATACCATGGATCTTTTAAAGGAAACTGGATAGCTTGGATGCAAACCAGCAGAAACGCCCATAGAATTTAACCAAAAGTTTGGAGATTTAGATTCAGATGATATGGCAGTTGATATGGGTTCATTTTAGCGACTTGTGGGAAGACTTATTTATTTATTACATACCAAACCAAACTATGTTGTTGGAGTGGCGAGCCAATTCATGCACAATCCTATGGAGTCACGCCTAAGTGTTGTAATGTGAATATTCCAATACTTGAAAGGTACACCAGGTAAAGGAATCATGTTTAGAAGAGGAGAAAGCTTGACTCTGGAAGCCTACACATATGCAGACTATACAAGGTCAAGAATGGACAGAAGATCAACTTCAGGCTACTGCACCTTCTTTGGAGGAAATTTGGTTACTTGGAGAAGCAAAAATCAGAAAGTGGTAGATAGATCCAGTGCAGAAGCTGAATTTCGAGCTATGGCTTTAGGAATCTGTGAGCTACAATGGCTAAAGATCATTCTAGAAGATTTAAAAGTCGAATGGAATGGACCAATGATGTTGTACTGTGATAACAAATTAGCAATCAATATTGTTCATAATCCAGTTCAACATGACAGAACAAGCATGTTGAAGTGGACATACATTTTATAAAAGAGAAACTCGACAGTGGTTTGATTTGTACTCCTTATATGACTACTGGTAATCAGATTGCAGATATTCTCACCAAGGGTTTACTTGGTAAGGATTTTCAGAAGTTAACAAGGAAGCTGAGGATGGAGGGCATCCATGCCCCAGCTTGAGGAGGTGTCAGAGATTGTTTCCTAAAGTTCAGAAGATCTGTAAATATTTTGTTATTCATTAGGATCCCTAATCATAAGAGATTGTATTTCTTTACTGGAATTAGTTTCTTTCCTAGTTATGAGTTTCCTTAGCTAAGGCTTGAGTCTATATATTTAGTTTATAAATCAGTACCTTTTTAATATAGTCGAAATATAATAAAAAGATCAGTTTTGATCAACCTTTTGACATATATTATACTTTTTTGATAGTTCGTTTAAATATATTATATTTTTCAAGCATCAGTGATTTAAGTGCATGTATGGTGGTTGGGATGGTAAAAAGTGGTTGTTTTTATTTGTTCTCCTTCATCCTTCATTATGATTTAAGTTACTTATCCCAGTTTAGTACGACATATTAAGTAACAAGAGAATGTCCTTGAACAATATTACTTGAGTGGACGGAGCTTTCAGTTACTGGATCACTTCCACCACCTAGATGCGGCCACACAACTACTATTGTTGAGGAAAAGGTTGCTTGTCTTTAGTGGCAGAAGTGAAGTGCTTATATAGCAGCCCTATTGTTACATTGTTCACAGAGTAATAATTGAAACATGTTTATATTAGAAGCAAGATGTCATTTTATGTCTTGATGATATATATCTTTGATACTTGCTAATTAGGAGCATGCTCAGTTTTGGAAAACTTTTTTTTTCATTTAATTGAGCTGACATGATCACTTTTTAAACATTGACATGGGTGGTGGGCCGATTATGAGTCATTTATGGGCTTTAAAAGGTCTTATTGAAGAAAGTTTGCATTTGAATTTTCTTTCCCATTTTAGTCGTGCAGATAAATATTATTTCTTCAATGAAACTATTGAATAGTAATTTCTTTACTGATGCTTATACTATTCTTGAAAATTGGCTTTTAAAATGCGAAAGAGTTTCCTACTTATTTCTTTCTCTATCCTTTGATGAGTTACTTTACTTAGACCAATTTGAAAGATGTTTGCTTCTATATGAAATGATTTCTTAGTAGTGCTCTTACAGAAGATTAGGCTAGCTTTCGTAGTGTCTTGTCAATTATTAAGGGGGCAATAACATGAATCCTGAAATTGGTTCTATGGATACTTGCAGTTTTCCCTTCCATATTGATGATAGCATGGATGATAAATTTTTGATGTAATTTTTTTCCTTGGATAATTTTATACTCGCAATCTTACTGCATTTTTGCTTCATTTGCATAGACAAAGTCAGACGATGTATTAATTATTATTATTTTATTAGAGACATCCTACCCTTCTTTTATTTTATCTCAACGTCTATTTATCTTCAATGTATGCAAGAGATGTTGCTTTATTGCAGTTAGAATAAGTATTGTTTCTGATTTTAGTTGCTGTAATGAATTGTTATTTAGTTGACTTATGTTGCCTTTCTTGTGGAAGGAAGAGAATGGAACACCTGGTTGTACCCAATTGAAACTTCCAGGTCAAGCTAGCTCCTTCTCCCCGTTGTGGACATCTGGAGGGCACTATGTAATGTCATCTCTAAATCCCTCACTCTTATGTGGTAATATGTTAGGATGGAACAGCTTTCCGGAACTTCAGTCTACAAACAAGATTTTAGAAGGATGTGTATATTTATACTGATACTGCTCGAGCATACCATTCTCTGACTAATATAGGTTCCCGCTATCTGTTATTTGGTGGGTTCTATGGCAAATTAACTTATGCTGGTTCCCCAAGGTACTAAACTTACTTTCAGCTATTATATTTGATTCTTAAGTGACGGGAAGTGCTTGCAACCTGATAAACTGACTGAGGAAATAAATGAGCTTCTATGTTACCGCAAGAAGTGCCCCTTAATTTCTGCAGAATATGCATTTGCATGTTTCTTTAAATTGCATCTCCAATTTCATTCATAATTTTACCATTTGTAAATGCTTTTGGCTTTGTCTCCTCCTTATAGGGGATCCAATTGCAAAGCGGTTTGTCACTGTGGAAGCATTACCGCTACATTTCTACTAGGTTTGAAACTTTTGAATTCATTTCTCAAGTTCGTGGGCTTGTTCAGTGCCCTTTTAAACATGGTTTGGTTCAAAGCTGATGTCAAAGAACATTAGGAATGTCAGTTTCACTCTCAGATACTAGATGAGTCTGAAGACAAAGAATTCATTGAACTGGGGACAAGGTTGACTGGAGAAAGAGTTTCTAATGATCAATCAGGCATGACTTATTATTTGATTGTTTTCTGGTAATAATATTTTAAATGGTGGAATAAACAGACAATTGAGATACTTCGTGTTCATTGGCGGACATCTACACCAACCTCAATACCACTAAAGGGGCTTGGACCTTTGCTTCGTGATTATCAACGCCTGATTTCACGTCATCATCTCTAAGACTTTAAGCAATATCTTTTGCTTATTTCTCCAAGTCAGCTTGTTTGAAGCTTTGGGCTCTCAATTTTTTGGTGTGTCTTCAAATTTCTTTTGTAAAATTATCAGCACCCAATTATACTGATAATATTCTGCAACTTATCTTGAGGATATCATTAAGTAATGGGTCAGAATCTAAATTCAAATCATAGACAAGAACACAAGTAGAGCACCAAAATGTTGATGATTATTGTGAAATATGTTAAAACATTTAGAAGAGTAAAAGAGCTACCTCTCTCTAATGCTATGTCAAACAATAAATAAGAGTAAACAAATTAGGTTTGGGAGGGTTAAGGTGGGTAGACTGAAGAAGTAGATATAAACTAGCATTATCCTACAAAGGTTTGGTAAGGAGTCTATTGACTTGAATTTGATCTAGACCAAGCTTTTACTTAATAAGATCGGATCTCTATTAGTGCCCGTTTATTTAAATTGGATGTTTATAACATTTAAAATCCAAAAGTGAAAATATATAAATGTACATCATGGAAGATTTCTTAAGAGATGCTGCTTTGGTGTTTCATTTTACCACTTTTTGCACCTTATAATTTCTTGGTTATTTTCTGATTGTCAAATGGAAGAGCCAATAGAGGATCTGATATTCATTCTATTGATTCATGGTTATCGGGAAAAGAAGCTTACAAGTTTTATCACTTGAAAAATGCTTCTCAGGTATGATTTATTGTTTGTCTGCCTTTCTACTAATTTTTTGGTTTTGTGCACAATAAAGGAAAATAAAGTGTTTGTTAACAATTGTTGGCAAGTAAAATAAACATTATTCGCCTGCTTAGAGTTGTCATTTTACATGCAATGATTACATCTTGAAATAATCAGAGGTGTGGCTTAAGATATGTTAATGGTTGGCTGGTTGATAAAAGCATTATATTATTTTTTATTGTTGAAGCATTAACCTAACCCTGAACAAGGGTCCTATTGGTCGAGTAGTTTATAAATGCCCAGTTAACCTAACCCTGAACAAGGGTCCCATTGGTCGAGTAGTTTATAAATGCCCAGTTAGCATTAGACTATTCTTTAAACGATAATCCATACAACGATCTACTGGTGTTCGGGTGCTTACTTGTGTAATCTATCGTTTGTTATTGGAATTACTTTAAACTTGACTGCACTCATATCATGTGTTCATTTCTTGCTCTATGGAATTGTCTATTAGCTTGGTCACATCAGTTCCAATTTACTCGATACGGGTGTAACCAAAACAGGAGATTGATCATCTCAGAGGAGATTTTCAAAAGCGGCAGGCCTCATTCTTCCCCTAGACTTCCTCATGGAGATCACCATGTAGAATCACTAGAGGCTGGGTCCACTAATGAAGAGTCTTGTAGGGGGCATGAGTTTTGAGCTTTTTTATCGTCTTGAATAGACATGAATAATAAGTGACTTGGTAGATGTTTGATCACGTGCAATGATATTCGGATAACTTTAGAACCAGTTATAGTATACATCGACGGTTCATATTCCCCGTGTTAATTGTTGTAAATAGAAGATGAAGAAAAGAAAGGAGCATTCTCAAGAAAAAAAGTCACATTAGTAGAAACAAAATCTCAAGTTCAGGAGAAATACATTTGAAGATAGGATATAAACATCTTTAAATACCCACTTCTTAAACAAAAAATGGGCAAAATTAGGGAATATATATATGCCTAAATAGAGAGGTGTTACATCTCTCTATTGAGATTCAAACCCATTCAAAATGAGAATCTTTATATCAAGATTCGAACCTATATAGGAGACAATATGAGCATCTTTGGCCATAATTAAAGGATATAGGATACTCCAAACATTATTTAGGGATTTAGTGTGTTCTTTTCTACAGTAATACTTCATGATTCTATAAAGAAAAACGAGAATAATAATTTTTTTGGTTGAATTGTTGCATTAACACCTTCCTATTGGTTTTGAAATTATAAAGAGACTTTCAACTTTTGATTATCTCATTACATGCACCTCAAGAAGGATGAAGCAATCTGTTCTATTTCCATTTTATGTTAGTAGGAATAATGGTCTCCTAAGATCGAGATATATAGTGTGATTTGGTAAAAACAAATTGTTTAATGCCATAAATTATAGGTAAGGCCATTTTTCGATAGGAGTCACTAGTGAATAGTGATGAAAGTTGTGAACCTGCGCCTAACCATTATGGTAGTTCCAAGATAAGAGAGATTAATTTCATTTGGAGAATATACGTGGACGTCGTTAGAAAAATTAAAATTGAATGTCACTTGTACATAATGGAATGTAACTAAAGTGCACGTACACAATATCCTAAAGAGTTCATTTTGATAAATTGGGGTTACTTAACCCATTATGATTCATTAGGTTAGAAATTTGCTATGTGGTAAAATAACTAAAGCGATAACAACACAGACCAAAACATGCAAAAGAAACAAGATTTAGTGTGGTTAATCATAACCTACCTCAACGGACGAGAGAAGCGAATAATTCACTACCAACACGAAGAGTACAAATACATGATAACCCATGTAATTTCATTACCCAGTACATATATCCCATAACTCAGCGTAACTAAAACACTTTTCCCAGCATCCCTACAATACTCATCTCTACCATGGATGATAACGAGCCTGGCAGGCTCGAGCTCAAAGTGGAAAGTTTAAGCTCGGCTCGGCTCGTTGCTTTTCTCAAATTGCTTTTAAATATTTTTTTATTTAAGTTTTGAAAAATAACAAGTGAAAACCAATTTGACAAAAAAGATAATATTTATTTTTAAAGTCCACAAGTAACCATAATACATTTCCTAAATTATACGATTCCACAAGGAGAAGGGGATTTAAAGTATTTAACCATGATGTTGGGTTTTATGGTGCTCGATTTCCTACAACCGATGTGTTTGCCATGTTTGGAGAAGATTGAATTTTTGGGTGATAGAGGTGTGGAAGCTAAAATTGAAAATGACAAGATGATTTATAATGGTTCAATCTTCTAACCAATGTCTACATCCACTACCTTAGCTCCCAGTAAGGATTTCCAATCAATCCACTATTGATTCGTCCCTCTTTCTAGGCATAGGAGGAAACCCTTACAAAACTGATCAAGCTTTCTACTCAAAGCTTGATCAAACCCTCTTTACAAAGAGATGAAAAATAAGCAAACTCAAATCCCTCTAATAGGTATTTGTTTTCACAATTAAGCTCTCACTCAATCCTAAAACACTTGAGCAAATATAACAATTTCGGCTCACTAGTGTTTGTCTATACAAGAAATTGACAATTAGGCTCTAAGATATAGCTTTGATCATATGATGTTTGACAATTGAAGCATTAGCCTCCTCTTGATGTTTGGAGTTCCCTTTTATAC
Organism: Hibiscus tridactylites; assembly: GCA_958450335.1. Taxonomy (NCBI): domain Eukaryota; kingdom Viridiplantae; phylum Streptophyta; class Magnoliopsida; order Malvales; family Malvaceae; genus Hibiscus; species Hibiscus tridactylites. The sequence goes on from OY288285.1 coordinate 30,361,709, forward strand.
TCCTAATTGAGTTTGTAGCCGTTACTAGCCGTTAGGGTTGAATTGGAGCTGTTGGAGACTTTATTTCCCACCATAAATGTAGTTCTGCAGTCTATCATATCGGTATACATGAAGGCGTATCGGTAAGCCCTTCTTCAGAACTAGTCGTTGGGCTCTTTGTCCGCCTATGCACATCGATACACTTTAAAAGACCGTTGCGAAATAGCCGTTGGGGGTTGTTAAAATAGGGATCGGTACGCCTAGGATGCGTACCGAAACGATCCCCATCCATATCGATACGGGTAAGCCCGCATCGGTACGAGTTTTGGCAGATTCAAAACTTGAGAAAAAAGGTATCGATACGAGGTATACCATATCGGTACATGCTTGCTGAAAAGTCAAGTTTGACTACATTAAAGCATTAAAAACTTTGTCAAAAACTTTTTAAAATACCTCAAACATATTTTCAAGTTGTTTGAACACAATGACAAGTTTTAAATTCTTTTCAAATTTGTCCAAAACATTTTTCAATTATTATATCAAAACACTTAGTTCTATACAAGATAACTATTTAATAACACTGAAACATATAAGTGTTTGTGTATGTGTGTATATATAATTATTTTGAGCCAGTTAATGAGCTTTTCGAGCCGAGCTTGAGTCGGCTCGGCTCAACTTGGCTTGTTAAGATCTCGAGCTGAGCACAAGCTCGAGTCGAGCTTTGACTAAACTGAGTAGCTTACAAGTCGGTCAAGCTCATTATCACCGTTAACCTCTACAACGTAGTCACAATATTTGTAAAGAACTTAAAAGTTGTTACATCTCTCTCGAGTAATTCGCTCTCATTCTCTCATAATTCAAACGGTTAAACCTAGTATATATTTAAGGACCCAAATACTTGGTCACAAAGAAACCTAATTCAATAAGATCTCTTATCTAATATAGATATTTACTTATTAAAGTAAATATAACAGATCGATTATTGGAGTTTCTAGAGCTAAGTTTGTAATGACCCGGATTTCAAAATTTGTGGGTGGGTTGACCAGAATTGTGGGCCTTGTGTGTTGCGCCAAAGTGTTGAGCCACCTTGATGTTAAAGAGACTTAGTGGGCTTATTTCTTGGCTATTTGGGCTTGGGTAATGGGTTAGATGGAATAAACGGGACTGTGGAAGGGCATAATTGGTATTTTACCCATGGTTTGAAAGAAAGGTTGATGCATTCTTACAAAACCATGTGTTGGGCGGGAGGTAAGGAAAAATGCTCCTATCACCTTCATAACCCCATCCTTTTCTTTTATCTCTCATTCTTCATCTCCTCACAATAAAGAAAATGAAGGATCTTGGAGAGTTTAAGTTTCATTTTTAGATTTTTGATTTGGGGGATTGTAATCTCCATACAAGGATCTACAAGAAGAGGTAAGATTCATTAATAATGGTGGAAAGTCAAGTTTTGGGTTTTAGTGGGGGTTTTAAGGAAAGTGGGTTAAAGGAGGATTTAATCTTGTTTTTTCATCTTAGATTGTAAGTTTAGTTACATCTTTTATCTCCTACAAGTTGTAATTTGAATTTATAACTCATTGTGTAGTGAAAGAAGTTGGAGGATCTTCAAAGGAACAAGGGAAGCGGAAGGCTTGAGGTTTGAGGGAAGGGGATACATTCTCAGCTTTAGGGAGAAAGGTTAGTACACCTCTAACTCCTTTGCCTTCATGGGTATCATAAATTTGATTTCTTTGTTGCTTGTTTTGATGTTTTGGTTGCTTGAATGTTTAGAGACCTTTCTAATGGCTAGATCTAAAATTCATGTTAAAATGATGTAAAAATGGTAGAAAACCACTTAAGCCACCTTCCATAACTTGTAGGTTTGATTTAAGGCTTTTCCATTTGGGTTGTAACACCCCAATTATGGGCCTAGAAGCTTTTAACATTGGTTCGGAGTTAGCAGAACCTAAACTAGAGATCCGAGTTTTTAGGATCGGTTCAAGGAAAACGTAATTCGAGATATGATACAATTATGAGAAAATTTTCTAAAATCTTCTAAAAATGTGTATAAATGTTTGATAAAGTCAATTTTGGAAAATGGCTTTTGGAAGATCGAGATTTTGATTTAGTGACTATTTTGTAAAAATGTAAAATCTGTTTTTACGTATTGTTTTGAAAGAGGGCCAAAAGTTAGAATATTTAAGGAGCTAATATATATTTAATGGGCCTTTTTCTTTAATTGACCATTTTAAAAAGGTGTTTATTAAAAAGGAATTAAAAAAATTTATTAAAAGAGATTTAATCATCCAAAATCTATTTTGACGTAACTTTCTTTTCTCTCATTTTGTCTTAAGCCAAACACTTCTTTTCTCTCAAATTTCCAGAGATTTTCCTCTTCTTCCTTCACTTTGATTTACAAATGATTTTCTTGATGATTCCACCCTTCAACTCAAAGGATTCTTGAATATTTCTCATCTAAACTTGTCAATTGAAGGGATAGACAAAGGTTAGAGGTAAATTTCATTTAACTCCTCTAATCAAAGTTCTTTAATGAAATTCCCAAGTCTTTGACTCTTTAAATATGGTTATTAAGAATGTTTTGTAATTTACATGATGAATCAAGCTTTAAAAGGTGATTTCTAAGGATTTACGAATTGCTACTGTTTTGTATGGTTTGAGATTGATTTTGGTTACGATTTGGATGTTATATGATGTTAAAAAAAGGTTTTATCATATTAATCCCGAATTGGTTTGGATCTCTAGTTGTTGATGGCTAGATTTGGGGGTTTTGGTGAAGTTTTGAGGTTTTGATGTTGCTGAAGGTTTATGGATGGGATTAGGTTGTTTTTAAATGTTAATTGATGATTAAAAATGGTTAGAAGTGTTGGATTTTGTCTGGGTAAAGTTTGGAGAGTAATCGAAGGTGTTTTCGGTTGTTTTAGAGGGACGATTTTGTGTTTTTGGGTAGAGCAACGAGATGACAGTGGTTCCCGGTGTTTTTAATGCATGTGAGATTCCACCGGGGTAGGACTTGACATTTAGTCAAGCTATCCGCATATCTCAGTAATGTTGCTAAAATGCCAATATATGAGATTGATTATGAAATTCACATGTACCTTGTTTATAAAAGAATTTATGCATTGTGTTTTGCATATGAGATTATGGTTTGAGAAATGCTTTATGAGAATTAAGCATATAAGGCTATGCCTTGAGATTTTGCATTTTGATGAATGCGTGAGATAGATGGTACATGTGATTTAAATGATGGAGTTTTGCTTTGAAAATAATTTCAAGCATGAGATAGAAAGAGCATGATGAGATAGAGATTTCTAAATGAGTAATGGTTTTAAAATGCATTGTTGTGTTGGTTTGTTTTGAGCATCCCTCACTAAGCAATCATGCTTAGGCTCTCTTTTTCCAACAATGCAGAGAATTAGCTTCTATGGGCAGAAAAGAGGCAAGAATGTTTCCAAGGATTTGGATTAAGCTCAAGTATGGCTTTATATTTGCTTATTAGTAATAATAGTTGACACTAAGAGAATGCTTTGTGTTTGGGAGAATGTGTTTTGGAACTCCCTGTTTTGAGGCATGTTTGTAATGCTCTTAATGACATGTAAATGGCCTTTAATGTTTGGTTTATGCCTTGGTTTGTGTTTTGACTTCTAAGTGGCTATTTTTGCATAGGTTGCTTGCATATAGATTCTCTTAATGCCTATTAACTTGCTATGATGTTGTTTCTTCCATGTATGTTATGGTTTGATGTTCTAAATATGTTATATGCATGTTTAAAGCATGTTGAAATGTTTTAGTAAGGACTAAAGTGTGAAAAACCAGCAAAAAGTATCATTAAAAGCCCAGGTGTTTCGGTACACTCGAGCCTGTACCAAAACACTTAGCCTGAAATGGCCTACGAGTTTCGAAATAGAGGAGCTTGTTCCAATACAATTTGCTATTGGAAGCTTCTGTTCTGAAATAGCTCAAAGGGTGTTTCAATACGGCCCTGTGTTCCGAGCCATGAGAATTTGTTATGTTAGTTGATGGAATATTTTGAAGTTCTGTTCCTTTATGTTTTGATCCCTAAATGTTGTGTTTGCAATTAATCGAGCATGAATGATTGTTTTGATCTTAGATTTGACAGAGAGGCATGTAATATGACTAATGAAAGGTCGGTAACTTAGAAAGTGAATAAGTCCCTATATTTTTTTAAAAATTTATAAAATGGTCCCTAAAGTGCAATTGAATCCCAAATCGATGTCTGATCGACCTGTTATTTGTTCCACTGTGAAGTTAAACACTTAGGACCATAATGAGCATCTAGACAAGATAAAAACAAAAAATAAGGTTGTTTATTTAGGAAAACCTCATGGTTTACTTCAATATACCCCGTGTGACCCGTTTAGTTCGGTCTATCGTCCAGACCGGGTTGAGGGGGTTATAAGGGTTATAACCCCCTTAGCCTGGCCTAGACGGTTGACCCAAACTACGAAGATCACACGGGGAAAACCAAAGTCAACTCGAAAGTCAACCTTGATTAACGACCCTTTTTTTCTTTTTATTCTTGTCTAGATGCACATTAACCCTAAGCGAACGCTTGAGAAACATATACAAAGAAAGCACAGCGATCGGATTTCAATACGGGACTTAATTGCACAAAATACAAATATTAGGGACCAAAATGTAAATTCTAGAAATTAGAAGGTCTTAACTGATTTTTAAGTTACCAATATTAAATTAGTCATATTACATGCTTCCCTATCAAATTTCACCTTAAACAGACATCTCAAACTCAAGCAATTGCAATTACAAATTCCGGGACTAAAACGTAAAGCTTGCAAACCTCATAACCATTCAAATCAGTGCCCAACGGTCACCCATTTTGAAACAGTGTTGACCGTTCCGAAATACATGTTCATTTCGAGACTAGTTCCGAAACAGGGCCTTCTAGTGGCCAAATCGTTTCGGAACGGCCTCCAACCGTTTCGAAACACGAAGGCCATTACAGGCCCCCGTTTTGAAACGCCAGTGCCCGTTCCGATACGGTTTGCCCAAAAATTGCAGAAATTGCTGGTTTTTCATACATTAAACCCTAACCATGCCAACAAGTCATCATACATATAAGGTGCATGTTTGCAACTTCAAAACACATCCATAGCATCAAACATGGAATTTCACATATCTATAGGCATGCTTCCTATTATCCAAACCAATCAATCAACCAAACTCCAAATCAAGCATCAAAAGGCCAATTACAAATCCAAAGCATCAAAAGCATCATGCCACAAACTAGGGAGTCCAAAACATCTCCCAAAACACACTTTAGGTTCCCATTGCCAAATTACCAAAACTAATAGTGTATGAAAACATCACTATACACGAGCTTAGTTTCCATTGGACTCTTAGCTTCCTTGTTGCCCTCAAACACTTCAATTATCTGCATTATTGGTTCAAGAGAGAGAGAGCGTAAGCACAATTGCTTAGTGAGGCATGCTCTAAAAAAAACAACACAATAATGCATTTTATAAAACACTTTCAACAAAGCCTTTAAACACTCAATCATCACTTTTCATGCAACCTTGCATACATAACAAGCATCTCATGCTTCAATATAATCAACACATCATATTGGCTTTCAAGTGATAGCCCAACCATTTACAACTCAAAACACAATCGGATACGCAGATTACAAGTGTTGTCCCATACGCTTCTTACACACTACCGAACAACACAAGGTGGAGTTTACCGGTACAATCACAACCCCTCAACACCCGTGATGGAGTTTAACGGTACAATCACAACCCCTCAACATCACTCATCGGTAGTTGTATAATTCCACTAACGAGTACACGAGACACATAACACAAGATCCACACACGGACTTTTAACCACCGTTGTGATCTTACCTCACTCGTTAGGGTACTTGGATGGAGTTTACGGTACAATCACAACCCCTCAACATCCAAGGCGACTTTATTCACGGTGCACCCAATCCTATAGCCGGCTAACTATATCTGATTCAAGTACTTTAAAACCATTACATCACTTGCCAATATACATCACTTATCATCAACAATTCACTGTTTTAAAGCATTAATCAAAGCCATTTAACATCATGCATCACTATGCATCAAAACCATATTAACAATATGTCAAACCAAGGATCTCTTACCTTGAGCATCCATCAACACATGGCTTTCAAAACCAACATTTACCATGTTAAAACATGCTTTCAAAACAGAATTTAAACATGTAAATTATAACCAATGCATCAAACCACTTCATGGCTCATCCAAAGGAGTTTTCCCGAAAACATACTCTTGAGCTTAGTTAAGTTGTTTAGACATATACTAAGCTCCCAAAACCTTCAAATAATGGTTTCAAAGCTGGAAACCCAAATCCACTCACCAATTGCGTTTCGCAAGCTTGCCGAAACGCCGATCAAGCCTTCGGATAAACTCCACAAGTGTCTAAAGATGTCTCCCCTGTTTTAAACACATCAAAGCGGAGGATTAATGCATCATCATGCATTGAAACCTTCAGCCAACACACTTAAACTCGTTGCTCTACCTAATGCCAACATTTAGGCTACCAAACACAACCGAAATCACCTCCAAACTCTTCCAAAACCTAACCCAGCAAAGTTCCATCACTTATAACCATTTTTAAACATCAATCAACATCCAAAATAAACCTAAACTCGTCCTTATACCTCCAGCTATAACAGAACACCAAGATCACCTCAAAAACCACCATTTTCATAAGCAAAAACTTAGGAAATACAACATATTCGGGATTGCATTGATAAAATCTCATTTACACATCATTAGACATCCAAAATACATTTAAGAATCATCTCAAAACAGACCTCAAACAATCACAACGAAATTCTTCAAGATTTCTTCCAAATCTTGAGTTTTAAGCCAAAATCAAGTTCCTATCATTAAAACCATTTATAAAACTTAAATTAAGGATTGATAACTTGGGAATTTCAGTAAAGAACTGAGTATTTAGAGGAGAAGAACAATCTTACCTCTAAATGTTGATTTCTCCTTGATTTAAGCAATTTTCCTTGAAAATTCAATGAGGAAATCAAAAGGATTTGATGCAAAATTGATTAGGAACTAATTGATGATAGAAATCTCATCAATTGAAGTGAAAATCAATGAAAAAGTTGCTAGAGAAAAGTGTTTGGATGATGGAATTTTTAGAGAAAAAGAAATGAGAAAATTTTAGGAAAATGTAGTTATGATTTTTCCAAAAGGTAATTTCCCTTCTCTTCTAATTAATTAAAACATTAATTAATTTACTCAAATTAAGGAAAATCTGGAGAAATAATTTTTGGGTAAATTAGCTCCTTAAAGATTCAAAGTTTCAATCCGTACAAAACAGTCACCACTAAACTTTTCAAAAATCGCATTTTAGTCACTACACCAAAATGTAGTATTTCCAAACCTTATTTTGTAAAATTGATTTCACCATTCTCTTATATATATTAAAAGATGATTTTTAGATATTTTCCATATTTTCAAAGCATCTCGAACTAGGCATTCCCTAAAACCTCCTTTTATATTCGAATCGAAAATCAGACTGGTCCGATTCAGACCCTAAACTTCTAAGCCCAAAATTGGGGTGTTATAACTCTCCCCCCTTAAGAAATTTTGTCCTTGAAATTTACCTGGAGGAAAAAGGTACGAAAACTGCTTCAACATATCATCCTTTCCTTCCCACGTGCCAACACCATGATGCCTCCACAACACCTTAACCAATTCAATGGTCTTGCCTCGAAGAACTTTACTGTCCGAATCCAGAATTTCAACCGGCTCCTCATCATAGGTCAAGTCTGGATTCAACTCCACTTCCTCCACAGGCATAACATGCGAAGGATCCGCTCTATACCTTCGAAGCATAGAGACATGAAATACATCATGAATCTTTTCCAACTCTTGCGGTAACCTCAACTTGTAAGCAACAGGACCCACACGTTCAATCACCTCGTATGGTCCAATGTACCTTGGGCTCAACTTACCCTTCCGGCCAAATCTCATCACCTTCTTCCAAGGCGAAACCTTTAAGAACACACAGTCACCTACCGCAAACTCAATCTCCTTACGCTTCAAATCCGCGTAAGACTTCTGTCGATCAGAAGCTGCTTTCAATCGCTCACAAATGAGCTTCACCTTCTCGGTCGTTCCTTTCAACAAAGCCGGCATCGAAACCAACTTCTGACCCGTTTCAGCCCACCAAAGAGGAGTTCTGCACTTCCTCCCGTACAAGGCTTCATAAGGTTCCATTTGAATACTTGCCTGGTAGCTATTGTTATAAGAAAACTCCACCAAAGGCAAATGCTTCTCCCAGATCCTTGAAACTCAATCACACAGCACCTCAACATATCCTGCAGCACTTGGATAACACGCTCAGACTGTCCACCGACTGTGGATGATAAGAAGTACTGAAATTCAGCCGCGTACCCAAAGCTTGATGTAAACACTCCCATAAACGCGATGTAAACCTCGAATCTCTATCCGACACTATAGACTTTGGCACACCATGCAGTCGCACAATCTCAGCAATGTACAAATATGCAAGCTTGTCCAAAATATACGTAGTATGCATAGGTAAGAAATGCGCACACTTTGTAAGGCGATCCACAATCACCCGCACCGAAGTCTTTTTCGATGGCGACAAAGGCAAACCAGACACAAAGTCCATGATAATCCTTTCCCACTTGCACTCAGGAATCCTCAACGGTTGCAACAACCCAGAAGGAAACTGATTCTCAGCCTTAACCCACTGACAAACCATACACTTACCCACATGCTCCGCAACATCCTTCTTCAAACCCACCCAATAGTACTCATCCTTAATCTCACGATACATCTTTGTACTACCAGGGTGCATAGAAAAAGGACTACTATGAGCTTTCGTCAGAATAGTACGCCTCAACTCTTTATCATTCGACACTACTATCCGACTCCCAAAACATAAAACCCCATTATCATTAAAATAGAAATTCGATGGTCTATCCTCAACAATATCCTGAACATGTGGCACCAAGGAATCATCCAAAAAATTCTTATCCTTAATCAACTGAACCAAAGATGGTTTCACTTGCAATTCAGCCACAAGACCTCCATCTCGCGAAATGCTTAAGCTGGTAAACACAGCCCTCAACTCACTGCCACCTTTCTACTCAAGGCATCCGCTACAACATTAGGTTTTCCCGGATTGTACTCGATCATCAGATTGTAATCTTTAAGCAACTCCACCCAACGTCGTTGCCTAAGATTCAAATCTTTCTGAGGAATCAGATACTTCAAACTTTTGTCATCCGTGTACACGGTACACTTCTCACCATATAGATAATGCCTCCAAATTTTCAAAGCAAAGACCACCACAGCTAACTTAATATCATGTGTAGAATAATTGCGCTAATGCACCTTCAACTGATGCGATACATAAGCCACCACCTTACCCTCTTGCATCAACACACACCCAACCCAACATAGGATGTGTCGCTGTACACTATAAACTCTTTCCCTGATTCAGGTTGAACCAAGATAGGAGCTTGCGTCAAAGCTACCTTAAGCTTCTCAAAAGCATGCTGTCTTGCCTCTGTCCACTCATACTTGACATTCTTTTGCAACAACTTCGTTAAAGGTGCAGCAATCTTTGAAAATCCATCCACAAACCTCCGGTAGTATCCTCCCAACCCAAGGAAACTACGGACTTCATGAACAGACTTAGGAGGCTTCCAATTCATCACCAACTCAATCTTCTGAGGATCAACACGAATCCCCTCCGCAGAAACCACATGACCAAGGAAAACAACTTCCCTAAGCCAGAATTCACACTTGCTCAGCTTAGCATAAAGCTGATTCTCCAACAACGCCTGCAACACAATCCACAAATGCCCTTCATGGTCCTCCTAAGTACGAGAGTACACAAGGATATCATCAATGAACACCACAACAAACTTGTCCAAGTATTCATGAAACACTATATTCATCATGTCCATAAAAGCTGCAGGAGCATTCGTCAAGCCAAACAACATCACAAGGAACTCATAATGCCCATACCTCGTTCCGAAGGCTCTTTTTGGCACATCCACATCCTTCACCTTAAGCTGGTAATAACCTGACCTTAAGTCAATCTTAGAGAACACAACCGCTCCCCGTAATTGATCAAAAGATCATCAATCCTCGACAAAGGATACCGATTCTTGATAGTCAACTTATTCAGCTGACGATAATCGATGCACATTCTCATAGTGCCATCCTTCTTCTTCACAAACAAGACTGGTTCACCCCAAGGTGACACACTCGGCCGAATGAAACCACGATCAAGCAACTCCTGAAGTTGCGTCTTCAGCTCCTTCAACTCCTTAGGTGTCATTCGGTAAGGAGTAATGGACACTGGAGTTGTGTTTTCATACAACTCAATTCCAAACTCCACTTCTCGACTAGGAGGTAATCCAGGTAACTCCTCCGGAAACACTCCAGGAAACTCTCGCACAGTCCTGATATCTTGAACTCGCAACTCCTTAGAGCTAAGATTCATCACAAAGGCCAGATAAGCCTCACAACCTTGCCTCAGCATTCGACTTGCTTCCAATGAAGACACCACATTGGCAAGAAACTTCACATTCTCACCAACTACCACTACCTCATAATCATCCGCAAGCTTCAACGAAATTCGCTTGTTCTCAAAATCCACTACAGCTCGATGTTCAACAAACCAATCCGTACCAAGGATTACATCAAAGCTATAGAACGACAATTCCATGAGATCAACAAGAAAAACATGGTTTTGCACTACCAAAGGACATCTTTTATACAACTTTCGTGTCACAACAGTCTCACCAAAGGAACTAGTCACACACATACCAACATCCAAAGACTCAACAGGTAAACCAAGCAATTGTGCATGTTCACGCAATATGTATGTGTGTGTAGATCCAGAATCAATCAAGGAAAGTAACGATAAGGATTACAAAGTAAAGGTACCTACGATCACATCTGTATCATTTCTCCCCTCTTGTTGAGCATACACTCGAGCCTTGCCACCTCTCAGGTTGAACAACCACCACATGCGCCACATTCCTCCCACCATCATCTCTACGCTGGAAGTTACCACGGCCGCGCCCACGACCTCTCTGTGGTGCAACTACCCCAGAAGCACATCCCTAACCACCACCGGCCAACAAAGGACACTCCCTTCTCATGTGGTCTGCCGAACCACAATTCCATCATGAATTACCAGTCACTGCTACAGGAGCCTGAACCTCCCTCGCTGCTCGAGGACAGTCTCGCCTCAAATGACCACGTGATCCACACATCCAGCATGTGTACTGATACGCTCTCATCCTATCTCCCTGAGCAGGCGCACCATGCCCTCCATTACCACGCCTAGCAGAAGACTGATACCTCTTATCTCGTCCTCTCTTGTTCCGTCCGCCACCGGAGCTATACTCAGCACCTCTTTTGCCCGAGCTAGAACTAACGCCTCTGGAAGACAGACCCAAGTTCTGCTCAATGTCCTTCGCTCTACTCACCAACACATCAAAATCTGTATACTCAGTAGCAAGCATGAAAGTCTTCGCATCCATCACCAAACCGTAGCAGAAACGTTCACACCTCTCTCGCTCATCAGGGATAAGCTCAGGTGCGTACTGACTAAGGCAGACAAACTCGACCTCATATTCAGCCACCATCATGCTTCCTTGCACAAGAGACATGGATTCTCTTTTCTTCTCATCCAGGTATCGCACACCTAGATAATTTCGCTTGAACGCGTTCATAAAGAACGTCCAAGTCACATCATTTTCCCTAAAATCCTCTTGGTGCTTTCCAACCAAGATTCAGAACCTTCAGGAGATAAACCTCTGAACTCAGTCCCTCCCAGACTGCGAAGACGTTCCAAAGGCAATCTCACGTTAGCATCACCCTGATGCGCAGCTCCATGAACTCCAGCTACTGCTGCCTGAAAGGCTCCCGCAATAGCCTGAATCAACACAGTCATGTCATGAGCAGCTTGCCCATGCACACCTTCAGGTCCAGGGACCCCAGCACCAGCACCAACACCAGCATTTTCACCTCCAGCACCACCACCGTCGGGTGGTCCACCACCAGGAAGAGGAGTTATATCCACAACATTATCGACATGTTCCTCATTCTCCTTCTGAGCCATAGCTCTTGTATTCATCTTCATCTCTCTACGAGGCCCCATTTACAAGAAAAACAATGCATTGACACAAATGCAATAAACATAATTAGGCTAAACAAGGTAAGTAATCCAAGTACTCAAGCTCGTTTTCCAAAACAATTCATTTCATTAGTTTTGATATGGCAATGGGTTCCCCTAACATGCTTCCACATAGCATAACATCACAATTGCAACCATACTTCACATTACATACAACATTCTTTCATCCAAAAATCATATCATGCAAATACACGTACATCACCCACATAACCATTCCCATTTACACGAGAACTCAGCTCTGATACCACCAAATGTAACCCCCTTAGCCCGTCCTAGACGGTTGACCCGAACTACGAAGATCACACGAGGAAAACCAAAGTCAACTCGAAAGTCAACCTTGATTAACGACCCTTTTTATCTTTTTATTCTTGTCTAGATGCACATTAACTCTAAGCGAACACTTGAGAAACATATACGAAGAAAGCACAGCGATCGGATTTCAATAAGGGACTCAATTACACAAAATACAAATATTAGGGACCAAAATGTAAATTCTGGAAATTAGAAGGTCTTAACTTATTTTTAAGTTACCAATATTAAGTTAGTCATATTACATGCTTCCCTGTCAAATTTCATCTTAAACGGACATCTCAAACTCATGCAATTGCAATTACAAATTTCGGGACTAAAACGTAAAGCTTGCAAACCTCATAACCATTCAAATCAGTGCCCAACGGTCACCCGTTTCGAAACAACGTTGACCGTTCCGAAACACGGGTTCGTTTCGAGACTAGTTCCGAAACAGGGCCTTCCAATGGCCAAATCATTTCGGAACGGCCTCCAACCGTTTCGAAACACGAATGTCATTACAGGCCCCCGTTTCGAAATGCTAGTGCCCGTTCTGATACGGTTTGCCCAGAAGTTGCTGAAATTGCTGGTTTTTCATACATTAAACCACTCAAATACATCCTAATGACTTCCTAACCATGCCAACAAGTCATCATACATATAAAACACATCCTAATGACTTCCTAACCATGCCCATAAGGTGCATGTTTGCAACTTCAAAACACATCTATAGCATCAAACATGAAATTTCACATATATATAGGCATGCTTCCTATTATCCAAACCAATCAATCAACCAAACTCCAAATCAAGCATCAAAAAGCCAATTACAAAACCAAAGCATCAAAAGCATCATGCCACAAACTAGGGAGTCCAAAACATCTCCCAAAACACACTTTAGGTTCCCATTGCCAAATTACCAAAACTAATAGTGTATTAAAACATCACCATACATGAGCTTAATTTCCCTTGGACTCTTAGCTTCCTTGTTGCCATCAAACATTTCAATTATCTGCATTATTGTTTCAAGAGAGAGAGCGTAAGCACAATTGCTTAGTGAGGCATGCTCTAAAAAAAACAACACAATAATGCATTTTATAAAACACTTTCAACAAAGCCTTTAAACACTCACTCATCACTTTTCATGCAACCTTGCATACATAACAAGCATCTCATGCTTCAATATAATCAACACATCATATTGGCTTTCAAGTGATAGCCCAACCATTTACAACTCAAAACACAATCGGATACGCAGATTACAAGCATTGTCCCATACGCTTCTTACACACTACCGAACAACACAAGGTGGAGTTTACCGGTACAATCACAACCCCTCAACACCCGTGATGGAGTTTAACGGTACAATCACAACCCCTCAACATCACTCATCGGTAGTTGTATAATTCCACTAACGAGTACACGAGACACATAACACAAGATCCACACACGGACTTTTAACCACCGCTGTGATCTTACCTCACTCGTTAGGGTACTTGGATGGAGTTTAAAGGTACAATCACAACCCCTCAACATCCAAGGCGACTTTATTCACGGTGCACCCAATCCTATAGTCGGCTAACTATATCCGATTCAAGTACTTTAAAACCATTACATCACTTGCCAATATACATCATTTATCATCAACAATTCACTGTTTTAAAGCATTAATCAAAGCCATTTAACATCATGCATCACTATGCATCAAAACCATATTGACAATATGTCAAACCAAGGATCTCTTACCTTGAGCATCCTTCAACACATGGCTTTCAAAACCAGCATTTACCATGCTAAATCATGCTTTCAAAACAGAATTTAAACATGCAAATTATAACCAATGCATCAAACCACTTCATGGCTCATCCAAAGTAGTTTTCTCGAAAACTTACTCTTGAGCTTAGTTAAGTTGTTTAGACTTAATCTAAGCTCCCAAAACCTTCAAATAATTGTTTCAAAGCTGGAAACCTAACTCCACTCACCAATTCCATTTCGCAAGCTTGTCGAAACATCGATCAAGCCTCCGGATCAACTGCACAAGTGTCCGAAGATGTCTCCCCTGTTTTAAGCACATCAAAGCAGAGGATTAATGCATCATCATTCATTGAAACCTTCAGCCAACACACTTAAACTCGCTGCTCTACCTAAAGCCAACGTTTCGGCTACCAAACACAATCGAAATCACCTCCAAACTCTTCCAAAACTTAACCCAGCCAAGATCCATCACTTATAACCATTTCTAAACATCAATCAACATCCAAAATAAACCTAAACTCGTCCTTATACTTCATGCTATAACAGAACACCAAGATCACCTAAAAAATACCATTTTCATAAGCAAAAACTTAGGAAATACAACATGTTCGGGATTGCATTGATAAAACCTCATTTACACATCATTAGACATCCAAAATACATTTAAGAATCATCTCAAAACAGAGCCCAAACCATCGCAACGAAATTCTTCAAGATTTCTTCCAAATCTTGAGTTTTAAGCCAAAATCAAGTTCCTATCATTAAAACCATTTATAAAACTTAAATTAAGGATTGATAACTTGGGAATTTCAGTAAAGAACTGAGTATTTAGAGGAGAAGAACAATCTTACCTCTAAATGGTGATTTCTCCTTGATTTGAGCTAATTTCCTTGAAAATTCAATGAGGAAATCAAAAGGATATGATGCATGATTGATTAGGTACTAATTGATGATAGAAATGTCATCAATTGAAGTGAAAATCAATGAAAACGTTTCTGGAGAAAAGTGTTTGGATAATGGAATTTTGAGAGAAAAAAGAAATGAGAAAATTTAAGGAAAAGGTAGTTATGATTTTTCCAAAAGGTAGTTTCCCTTCTCTTCTAATTAATTAAAATATTAATTAATTCACTCAAATTAAGGAAAAATCTGGATAAATCATTTTTGGGTAAATTAGCTCCTTAAAGATTCAAAGTTTCAATCCTTACAAAACAGTCACGACTAAACTTTTCAAAAATCGCATTTTAGTCACTACACCAAAATGTAGTATTTCCAAACCTTATTTTGTAAAATTGATTTCACCATTCTCTTATATATATTAAAAGAGGATTTTTAGATATTTTTCCATATTTTTAAAGCATCTCGAACTAGGCTTTCCCTAAAACCTCCTTTTATATTCGAACCGAAAATCAGACCGATCCGGTTCAGACCCTAAACTTCTAAGCCCAAAATTGGGGTGTTACAAGGGTTTTAGGGTGTTATGAGTGATTTTCGAGCTCCATAAAACAAATCATGGGCTCAAGTACCAGTATGCGATGAACCCGTACGATACTCTATGTTCTTAATGAAGGACACATACGAGTTGTGAGGGGGATATCAGTTCGAGCTTCAAGTTGTACCATTATACGATGTAGACAAAATCGGTACAGGTTGACCCGTACCGGTACCCTGTTGAGATGTTTGTTTTGATATAATAATTTAAAAATAGTTTTGGACTAAATTGAAAAGATTTCAAAAACGTTTTTAAGTCCAAACAACTTGAAATTATGTTTGAGGGATTTTCAAAAGGTTTTGGTAGTATTTGAAATGTTTTAAAGTAGCCAAACCAAAGACTTCATCTCGATCGTACCGATACAGGCATACCCGTATCGATACACCTTAAGGGTTTATGCTACAAGTTTTGATTCTGCCAAAACTCGTATCAATACATGCATAGGCCGTATCGATATGGAGGTTAAGAGTTTTGATACGCCCTTCAGCGTTTTGATACGCCTACGTGTCAAGCCTAACGACTATTGAAAAAAATCCCAACGGCTAGTTCCCTGCATGTTAACAAACATCCGTACCAATACGGTACAAGGCAAACCGATACGAGAGTACTCAAACAAGCAGAGTCGTTTGGATATGGGTTGCTAAACCAAGTTTAACAACTAGTTTCTGAAGAAGGCCGTACCGATAGAGCTACCCGCGTATTGATACAGACAGCTCCAAAACTGCATTTATTGCGAGAAATAAAAGGCTCCAACGACTCCAATTCATTCCCAACGGTCTCGAACGGCTAGCAACTCAATTAGGACTATAAAAGGGACCTCCAAGCAACTATGGAAGACTAATGATCCTCAAGTCAACAACATTATGATGCAAAATTATCATAGAGCTTAAATTTCCATTCCTTGTATAGACAAACACTTGTGAGCTCAAATTGTCAATGTATGCTCAAGTGTTCTAGGATTTGGGTGAGTACTTTAGTGTGCAAACATCAACCTTTATAGAGGGATTTCGTTTGCTTAGAATTCTCTTGTTTAAGAGTGTGCCCAAAGCATGGGTTGTGAGCTTTGGATGCTAGACTTGGTGAGTAAGTCTTGTAAATTGTTTCCTCCTTAGCGTAGAAAAGGGGAAGAATTCTTAGTGTATTGGTTGAAATCCTTAGTGGGAGCTGAGGTAGTGGATGTATAGCTTGTTAGAAGCTTGAACCACTATAAATCATTTTTCCATTTTGTCTATTCTTTGCTTCCAAGAAAAACACCAAAAAATCAATCTTTTGCACACTTGGCGAGCAATTGGTTGAAGGACATCGAGCCTAACATACCCTTATTCAATTGGAATTAAAGTAAGCAAATTTTGTATCGGTATGCTCGGAGGCGTATTGGTACTGAAAGCATACCGATACTTGAAGTTCGAGTACCGATACTGGGCATATGTTATCCCCTTTCCCTGTGAAGCCCTCGTATTGATACACAAAGGGCATGTATCAGTACCCGCTATACCATACCAGTATACAAATTCAGGTTTCGGTACCGACTGGGCAATCTACCCAAAAAATAACATTTTAAATTTGAGGGCGGGAAAATTATGAGGCTTGATCCATTAGGACTCTAATAATCTATAATGAGGTGTAAAACTGAGAAATCAAGATATCATTCACATGTACGAGCATAATGTGTAATAACATGGTAAACTCTGGTGACTTGTTTGTAATAGATACAATATGAGATCCTTGGTGGATCAGATGATGTTGTGCACCAAGTTAGGGAACTTGTTGGTAGAGCCACCTTTGGTTAATGTGATCTAGATACCCAAAGAGCGTGTTGCAACACCATGAGATGAGACATCGGATGTACGTTCCTGAGGCTTTGTAACATCGAGCCTCATCAGAAGATACTCGATAAGAGATTCTGAGTATGAGTGTATGTTCTCGAGGCTATGTGACACTGAGCCTCACTCAAAGTGTACGTTCCAAAGGCTATATGACACCAGGCCTTACTCTAAGTTTTTGGTATGATGTATGTGATTTCTTTGTGAGATTGATGCATCCTTTATTTATTGAGATGTGTTTAGGCGACTAGAGGTAGCACCACGTATCGTTTGATTTCCATGTTATCATCTCTAGCTACATGATCATGTTTATGATTTGTATGAAGCATGGTTGAGTGGAAGTGTATCCACTGAGCTCGTTAGCTCAACGTTTGAAATCATTGTTGTAACCCCCTAGACTTGCCTATATGTTAAGTCCAATTCCACGAGATCACAAATCATACACAAAACTTCCCATGAAAATATTTGAAGATTAAAAGTCCAAATCAAATAATAATTATAAACCATACATAGGTAAATTAAGATAATCAGTTTAAACCATATCATAATTTAGTTAAAAAATAATGCCACATCGGACAAATAAGCAAAGTATGCAGTATTAAAATATAGGCTCATGTCACCCAAGTAAAGGCAATATGGAAGATAGAAACATTACAAAAAAAGATGAGTACGGATGTGTGTATCCTCCAAGTGCCAAGTCCAAAGTAGCTTATCCAAAAGTATCTGAAAGGGAAAAGATTTGGGGTGTGAGCTATGGAGCTTACTGTGTTCCAATAAGTGCAAATAAAACATTTTAAATAGTTCAGACATGTGTAAATCATTTAAGTAAAATATGTTTCAAGGGCAACCAAAGTTTTATTTATACTTAATTACCGTCCAACCGCACAACGATATGCAATTCCCCAAAACTGCATCCATAAGGACTTACCCTAGGCCCAATGGGAGTATGAGCCAACCTAAGGGACTGTCTTAGATACATAAGGAATTACCTGAGTCGAAGCATCGAAACCTACCCAAGGGGCGACCTTGGGTCCATAAGAAATTACCAGCTATATCATGACTGAACCTTCAGAGACTTCATAATATATCCCAAATAGTATACCTGTTGTCACTAGATATTCACCCACCGTTACTAAATAATTTTAAAAAAATAAATAATTTTTTTCTGAAAATAATAAAAGGCCCTCCCTTCTAAAATAAAAAAACCAAAAAAACCTCATCCCAAAAGGCCCATTTACCTATTTCAAAATAATAATAAATAATAAGCCGACCGTTAAAACCCATTTGAGTAAATAATAATAATAATAATAATAAATAATAAATAATAAATGTAGGAAAAAAAAGTAAATAAAAATGACATCAAAAAATAAATGAAAAAAATAGAAAATAACAGAAAAAAGGAAAAGGGGAACCAGCGCGCGTCACGCGCAAATGCGTGAGCCGCACGCGCGGGCTGGTTCCTAGAAAACCCTGGGTCGACACATTGAAGATGGTCGTCCGGCGTCCACCGGCCCAGGCTGTTGTCGCTGTTGGTGTCGGTCGACTCGTCTCGCTGTCGCCGACCCAACGCTAACAAAGTTTCTCACCGTCGTCCACTGTGATCTCTGGAATATGTGAAAAACCAAACAAGATGGTCAAACCCTAGGCTTGAATTAAGGGAATAATTTAACCCCAGATTTGGATCAAATCAGATGATTTTTTAGGGTTTTACCGAGGATCATGTTCTTGTTCTGATTTTGGCTCTAATTTAGGGATTAAAGGCATATATTTGCTTGATTTGCAAGCCCTAGCATGTGTATATAAACCCCTTTCTTCTCCATTGTTCAACACACCCAATTTCAAGAGAAAACACACTTGAAAAAGCAAAAAGCTTAGAAAAGAATTCTAAAAAATTCTTTAAAATTTCTCAAGAGTTGCTGGAAATTTTGAAGTTGAAGTTTGAGCTTGGAGGCAATTTTTCGGAGGCAATTGGGAGCGCTTCGAGAAGTTAACATTCGAGTTCTTCGTTCTTCGTTTTAGTAAAATTTCTATCTTTCCTTTTAATTTTTATTTAGTAATTTTCATGCTTGTTCTTGGTTGAATTTTTGTGTTTGTGTTTGTGTTTTTTTGTGGATTTTAGGTTGTGTTCTTGAGGTCGGAAAATTGTTTCGCGATTCTGGTAATGTTTTTTCATTAAAAACTTTCGTTTAATTTTCAGTTTAATCTTTAAAAACTTGTATGCTTTCAAATTGTTGTTTAGGAGTGTTTTCAAATAATATTTAAAAGTGTTGCTATTTAAGTGCA
Source organism: Hibiscus tridactylites (assembly GCA_958450335.1). Classification (NCBI taxonomy): domain Eukaryota; kingdom Viridiplantae; phylum Streptophyta; class Magnoliopsida; order Malvales; family Malvaceae; genus Hibiscus; species Hibiscus tridactylites. The sequence continues at coordinate 30,381,563 of OY288285.1, forward strand.
AGAATAAAATTTAGTTAGTATAGTTTTATTAAAAAATTTAAAGTTAGGGATTTAATTAGGAAAAAAATGCATGGGTGGAAATAATAAAAGGGGCTTGATTTATAAAAAATAATAAAAAGGATTTTTTCTTGAAATTAAGTAGGTCAAGTGATTTTAAAAAGAAAAAAGTAAAAAAAATAAGTAATAAGTTTTCAAGAAAACAAGAAAATAATTTTTTTAAAAAGGATTTTAAATAAAAAATTAGGGTTATAGGAAAAAATAAAATTTTGAAAAAGCATAAAGAGAAAAATTTTAAAAAATAAGGTTTATTAAAAAGTCATATATGAAATAAAAGTTTTTTAAAAAATGAAAAAGTTTTTTTAAATGGAAATTCATTTTGAAATAAAAATATAAAAAGGTGAAAAACATAAAAATGAAAAAGCTAAAAAAATGTAAAAAAAGGAAAAGAAGGGTCTTGATTTAAGAAGTAAAATTAGAAGAAATAAAAGTTTTTAAAAGAAATAATAAAAAGGGAAAAACACAAAAGAAAAAAAATCGAGTTTTTTGTTTGTTTGTTTAGAAATAGGTTAAAATTTAGGACTAGGTTCTAAAGCTTACACAGAGATTTGTTTTGTTGAAAAATTTACTTCACAAAAAAATAATAAAACATACTTAAGCAAACTAAAACCTTAAATTAGGAATAAAAAACTTAGACTTTTTTTAGGTTAAAAATTTTGTACTTAGAATAAATAAAAATGCTCAACACATCGAATTTCTTTGTTGCTTGAAAAGTGAAATTAATTTAATGTGGTGTCTTATCAAACGAGAATGACGGGTTATCGCCAAAAATATTGGCGGTGATTAAAGTTCATCTCTTTGGCGATAAGGCCGTTAAAATAGACTAATATTCATTAAACGAGCGAATACAATCGAACCTTCGTGAACTTGCAAATTCCAGTTTTGAAAACGATTTTAAAATCAATTAGGTACCAATTTTGGGCGTCGTAGGGGTGCTAACCCTTCCCCACGCGTAACCGACCCCAGAATCTATTTTCTTGTTTTCGTAGACCAAAACTATTGTTTTATTAAAACAAAACATTTTATTAAAATAACCCCGTTTTAAAGTGATCCAATCATACTTTTCAAAAAGATTAGTGGCGACTCCATTTTTTTAAAGTTTCCCAAAAAGTCGAAGCCTCTTAAAAAGGGTTGCGACAGCTTGGCGACTTCGCTGGGGACATGTTTTTGTTTTAAATTAAAAACAAAAGAGGGCCAGACCTCAAATTGGTTTTAAATGGTTTTCAAAAAAAAAAAAACTTTTTTTTAAAAAAAATGGAATTTGCAAGTTCACAATAGGTTCAATTTATTTGTCCGTTTAAATGAATATAACTCTATTTTACGCATCTATGACTTAATTCCAAGCTCTATTCCCGAGCTTTATCCCGTTCGTTTAAGTGGGTGGAACATGCTTTGCTCATGTAAGAATATTGATTCTTCGTATGAGCCTAGTAAGTACCTTTGGGACTCATTCTCTTGTCTTCGTAAGTATTGATTCTTCGAGAAGGCATCGGTGGTGAGTCCTCCTGAGTTGAACTCGATTCGTTTGAAGACTATAATGGGTGAGAATCGAGGGCCTTGCTACCCTTAGTAGGGGACAACAAGGACAACTCGAGTACATTTTTAGAACTAAACTAAGTTTGAGAATCTAGAGCCTACCCCTAATAGAGCCATGCAGAAAGCCTAGGGTGTTGAGTCCCAGGAATAATCCATGGAGACATGTCCTGAAGTGTTGGAATGTCGGCCCAAAATTATCGTGCATTTAATTTGTTTCGTTTCCCTTTGTTTGCTTTATTAATATGTGTTCCATATCTTGTTTGTTTTGCATGTGCATCATTCCATATTTAGAAGGGGTTGATTCTAGAAAATTGTTCAAATTATGAATGGAAAGCTCTTAAAGAATGAGGAGAGCCAAGCACGTGACAATGTTGGCAACTAAACCTGCAACTCTTCGTCAGTACATCAAGCCCGTTTGAGAAGTTGGACCGAGGCTCATGTGGTTAGTAGAAGAAATCAAGGAATTAGATGTTCAAGCCGAAATATATTTGTAATTCGAAAAAAAAGATGTAATAAAAGCTTTCGTATTCAATACAGTGCTTCCTTTCATGAGCAGATTTTCAATGGAATTAATGGCCCTTCGACTGCATTCATGCATTTTCATTGTTTTGTTTTCCTTGCTGATTACTTGCGTGAATTCATTTGTGCATACATTTATTCATGACAAAAAATAACTTAATATAAAAATGACATAATATCCAAAATTGCTAAGACAACTCATAAATACGGTACACGAGCCCAAACCGGAGCTATGAACTATGAGGAAAGGTTGACAGCTTTGGAGGCAAACCAAAAGAGCACTCAAGATAAGTTGGATAAAATTGAGGTTGACCTAAAACAACAAATTGAGTTAGTTCACCAAAAGAAAGTCAGTTCAATAGCTGCCATGCTAGGGTTGAAGGATCCAGATGCGGTTGAAGAAGGAGAAAACACTACTGCCATTCCACAATTCCGAGGAATGACCTCTAGGAAGGAGACTGCTGCAAAAGCTAAAACACCCATCGATGTTGCTGAATACTTTGCTCATGTTCCAAATGGAGAGGCTAATAATTACGAGGTTCTTGACCTCGTTGAAATCTCTGATAAGGTTTGAATGGAGAAGATGTGGGAGGATAAGTATGAAAAGATGGAGGGAATGATCAAATTCTTCCAGGATGGCGTTGCTCATGGTGGAATGGATGCCAAGGATATGAGCTTGGTAACTGATTTAGTTGCACCACCAAAATTAAAGATCCCATATTTTGAGAAATATAACGGGACCACATGCCCATCAGCACATCTAACTATATATTGTAGAAAGATGTCAATGTACCTCGACAATGAAAAACTTCTCATTCATTGCTTCTAGGACAACTTAGTAGGTTCCGCTGCACGTTCGTATTCACAATTAAGTGGGTGAACATCAAATCCTGGAAGGATCTGTCTAGAGCCTTTAGTGAATAATACAAGCATATTTCAGACATGGTTCCAACTCATTTGGTATTGCAAGGGATGGAACAAAGCATCATGAGAGCTTATGACAATATGCACAAAAATGGAGGGATGTAGTGGCACAAGTGCAGCGACAGTTGTTAGAAAATGAGATCACCCCAATGTTTGTGGAAACTCTAAAGGGTCCTTTTTTATGATCGCATGCTCAACCAGGCTACGAATAACTTCGCGGAGATGCTAATGAATGGTGAGTTGATCCTAGCAGCCATGAAGAGTGGAAAGTTGGACAGTGGGGAAACGAAGAAGACATATAAAAAGAAAGATAATGAAGTCAATACTAAGAAGGTCTACAACCCTAGTTATTCAACATGTGTGGTGTTCAACAAGCCCAACACCTTCAACAAACCCAACACTTCATCTCTGATGGTTGCAAATGCTCTAGAAGGAGAACGAAGATATCAAGGAAACTTGAGACCTTACTTTCCTCCCATCCCACTAACTTATGTAGAGTTGTTTGCCGAGTTGATCAAATCACAGATGGTGCTGCCAAGACATATCCCTATGTTCTCACCTCCTTATCCACCATGGTACGATAAGAAGGCCCAATACGAGTACCATGCAGGAGTGAGGCGTCATATCATTGAGAACTGCACTGCATTCAAAAGGGTGGTGGATGATTTAAGGAAATCGGGCATGTTATCATTTGAAACATCCGAGGAAAACGGAAACCCTTTGCCAAACCACCAAAAGACCGAGGTAGATGTCGTGCTTGAGGAAGAAAGGAAAGTGATCAAGGAATATGTAGAAGAAATTAAGGCGCCCATGAATTGGATATGGGCTCAATTAGTAGTGGTTGGGATATTAAAGGGAGAGAGCCCGAAGATGAGGGTTGATGAGAAACCATACTGCGAGTACCATAAAGTTGAAGGACATGAGATCCAGTGTTGCTTAGAGTTTAAACATATGGTCCAAGCCAAGATGGATAGCAAGGAAATTATGTTCTTCGAGAAGGGAGATGTTAAGCACGAAATGAATGTATGTGCGACGAAAGAAATTTCCTTTGGGAAGCAAGGAGAAGAAGCTAAAGAAGGAAGTCGAGGAAAGCCTTACCATGTTGTGATCCCAACAAAGAGAGACTGATTCGGTTTGGGCTTTAGACCCAATAAATGGCAAAAGAGAGCTAAGAATAAGAAACAACATGAAAAAAGGAAGATGAAGTAGAAGGAAGAAGAAGTTGAATGGGAACCAATGTCGTACCCACCTTGAAGTGACACTTTCAGGGTTGGAGGTCTCTTAGACCCAAATGCCCACTTTGATAAGGAAGAGAAAGAAAAGGATGAATTATGTGAGGTTTTTGAGAATTTGAGCATTAACGCCATCACAGACAAGGATGGAGGAGAAAACAAATATCTTTCAAAGATTTGCCCTTGCACTGAGCTGAAGAACTGGACCGCTGAAGTAGTCCCTGGAGTTTTTAAGACTGCCTCAGAGTAATACTCAAAACCAACTCTTTTACCATTAGGCACTGGGGTAATTAGAGATCATATGTAAAAAGGGTCTATGTCAAAACCATGATTCCGATTTCAATAAAAGATGCATATTTCTCAATAATATCGTGTGGCAAACTTTATTTCGCAATGCTAAACATAAAAGATCATGAAAACCCATAGAAAAAAAACAAACCCTTAAAAAACATAACAAATCATATCATTTTATCAATTATTTCTTTCTTGGTATACATATTTTTGTCTCTTTTATTTGTAGGTTTTAGATATCAATGGTCCAAACGACCCCGAGTCAGATTTTGAAGTCAATTTTGAGTTACCACTATGTTTAGAGGAAGTTGAGAGTGATAATGAAGAAGAAGAGTATGACTTGCTTGATGATCTGCTTAGAATGGTAGAGGGAGAAGAAAAGCAAATTCTACCCCACAAGGAAGAGTTAGAGGTTTTGAATCTTGGAACCAAAGAAAAGATGCGTGAAGTGAAGATCAGTACCGCCATCTCTGTTAAGACACATCAATGTTTTATTGGGCTTCTACAAGAATATAAAGACATTTTTGCCTTGTCATATCAGGATATGCCTTGTCTTGATATGGATATTGCAAGATTCCTCGAGGTAGCTAAATACCCAGAATGGGTGACAAACATCGTCCCAGTGCCTAAGAAGGATGGAAAAGTAAGAATGTGCGTCGACTACAGGGATCTTAATAGAGCAAGCCCCAAAGACAATTTTCTGCTCCCACATATCGATACCTTGGTAGACAATACAACCGACCATTCTCTTTTCTCCTTCATGGACGTATTTTTTGGATATAATCAAATAAAGATGTGCCCAGAAGACATGGAAAAGACTACTTTTGTAACGCTTTGGGGAACCTTTTGTTAAAAAGTAATGCCTTTTGGATTGAAAGACACAGGGCAACCTATCTGAGAGTTGTGGTCACTCTTTTCTATGATATGATGCATAAGGAAATAGAAGTTTATGTGGATGATATGATTACCAAGTCCAGACCTGAGGAAGAACATCTAGTGAATATGAGTAAGCTTTTTCAAAGATTGAGAAAATTCCAGTTAAAGCTTAATACTGGCAAGTGCACATTTGGAGTTATTATGGGAAGTTGTTAGGCTTTGTAGTAAGCAGAAGAGGAATTGAAATTGATCCAGACATGATAAAGGCCATACAAGAGCTTCCACCAACCCAAACACATAAGCAAGTTCGAGGATTCTTGGGAAGGTTGAATTACATAGCTCGTTTCATCTCCCAACTAACGAATAAATGTAATCCAATATTCAGGTTGCTTAGAAAGAACAACCCGAGGACATGTAATGAAGAATGCCAAGCAGCCTCAGAAAAGATCACGGAGCAGTTAACTAATCCTCCAGTGTTAGTGCCACATGTTTCAGGGAAACCGTTAATACTCTATCTAACGGTGTATGAAAATTAAATGGGCTGTGTATTACTGCAACATTATGAAACTAGGAGGAAGGAAAGGGCAATATATTATGTAAGAAAGAATTTTACTGACTGTGAAGCATGATATACTTCGATTGAAAAAGTATGTTGTGCTCTGGTATCGACCACTAAAAGGCTTAGGCAGTATATGTTGAATCATACCACATGGTTGATCTCATGGTTAGATCCATAAAAGTTTATGATGGAAGCTCCAGCCCTATCAAGAAGATAGCACGATGGAAGATGTTACTCTCAGAATACGATATTCAGTATGTGAATCAGATAGAAGTGAAAGGAAGTGCCATAGCGGATTTTCTTGCAAGTCGCACACAAGATGATTACGAGGCATTAGATTTCAGTTTCCCTGATGAGGACTTGATGTATATTATGGAAGATGAAGAGTCACCAACAAAATCATGGGTTATGCATTTTGATGGCGTTGTAAATGCTCTAGGACGAGGTATTGAGGCAGTTTTGGCTTCGCCAGAAGGATATCATTAACTTTTCACTTGCCGTTTGAAATTCTTCTGCACTAATAATATGGCAGAATACGGGGCTTTCATATTGGGCCTAATGGAAGCTATTGACAGAAATTTCCAAAATTTGAACGTCTATGGGTATTCAGCGTTGATCATCTACCAAATACTTGACGAATGGGAAACAAAAGATGCAAAATTGATAGAGTATTATAAGTTGGTCCTTGAATTAACTAAAGAATTCGATGTGATCACTTTTAAGCATCTCCAAAGAGAAGATAATCAAATGGTTGAATGCGTTAGCTACTTTGGCTGCCATGTTTAAAGCAAGCGAGGGTTCTGAGATGATGCCCATTAAGTTACAAATGATGGAGTCCCAACACAACGTCACAATGTACAAGAAGAGGTAGATGGTTTTCTGTGGTACCATGATATCTTGCAATACATAAAGCTTCAGCAATACCCATCACATGCTTCAGAAAATGAAAAGAAAATGATTTGGAAAATGGCATCAGGATACATTCTTGATGGAGAAATCCTTTATAAACGAAGTCGAGACCATGTGCTACTAAGATGTGTGGATGCAAAAGAAGCGCAATTGATTTTGGAAGGGGTCCATGAGGGAGTTTGTGGAACTCACCCTAGTGGTTTCACTATGGCAAGAAGAAATATGCGTTTTAGATATTACTGGTCAACGATGGAAGGGGACTGCATTAATTATTCCCGCAAATGCCACAAGTGTCAGGTTTACACTGACATGGTTCATGCGCCTCCTCAGTCTCTTCATGTCCTGTCATCTCCATGGCCATTCTCTATGTGGGGCATAGACGTTATTGGGCAGATTCATCCCAAGGCGTCAAATGGTCATCACTTTATTCTGGTAGCTATCGATTACTTCACAATGTGGGTGGAAGGGGCCTCATATGCAAATGTAACTAGGTCTACTGTTTGCAATTTCTTAAAAAAGGAGATCATTTCTCAATATGGACTTCCAGAAAGCATAATCACTGATTATGCCTCTAACTTGAACAACCGAATGATTGCTGGGGTTTGTGAGCAATTTAACATTAAGCACTGAAACTCAATAGTATATCGCCCAAAGATGAACAGAGTAGTAGAGGCGGCAAATAAGAATATTAAGAAGATAGTTGCAAAGATGATTGACGCTTATAAAGATTGGCATGAAAAGTTACCATTTGGTTTGTATGAATATCATACAGCGGTGCGAACATTTACTGGGGCAACTCCGTTCTCCTTAGTACATGGAATAGAAGCTGTGCTACCAATAGAGGTTGAGATATCGTCGTTGCATGTCTTGATGGAGACCAAGTTAGATGAACCAGAATGGGTTCAGCAAGGTATGACCAATTGAATTTAATTGAGGAAAAGAGAGTGAAAGCCTTATGTCATGGTCAAATGTACTAAAGGAGAATGATAAGGGCTTATGAAAAGAAGGTTCGCCCTAGAGAGTTCCAAGAAGGCAATCTGGTATTAAAGAAGAAGTTGCCAATTCAAAGTGATCCCCGAGGAAAATGGGCGCCTAATTGGGAATGACCGTACATTGTGACAGAGGTTCTTTCCGGTGGATCATTTATTTTAGCTGAGATGGATGGAGATGAGTTTCAAAACCCGGTGAATTCAGATATTGTTAAGAAGTATTACGCTTGAAGAAAAAAAAGAAAAAAGAAAAAGAAAAAGAAAGGAAAGGATTAAAAAAGAAAAAGAAAAGGAGGGTTCAAAATAAAAACCCGCAAAAGGAGTTTTGAAACCAAAGGAGGATTTGAGTTGAAAACTCGTAAATGGAGGTTCAAATAATTTGTAAGACAATTTTCGGGGCTCCACAAGTTAAGCATTGTACTCAAAGTTTCTTCGACAATGGTGGCATTCAAGATTACTTCTGGCGTTTGATAGGAGGAGTTTGGACTATTGATATTTGAATACTTGTTTCTCTTTATTTTTATAAACCTTTTTGTGTTTTCCACATCATTAAAAAATAGTTTCATGGATTTTTTCTTTCTTCCTTCTTTCCTCCCCTATCATTATTAGCATCATGCTTTGAAATGAGGATCAATGGATTTGACAATCATATAGATATACAAAATAATTTTTAGCATTACTTTGAGAATGTTTTGGAAATACAGAGACTATGACGTGTTCCATAATTATTGTTTGTGGCATATGATGTTAAAGTGCTTGAAGTAGAAGTAAAGTCTTGTTTCAAAACTCTTAAAAAGGAAGAAAAGCCTTACAAGTGTCTTGGCGCTTAAATAGTATTTCCTAACCTCCAACCTTCTTTATGTGATAATGAGAGCAGTCTTGCAATGTCGAAACATGACTTAGGAAGCTCATCCTTGAATATTGACTAAGAAGACAGATGAGGATTAAGTGTCTCGAATGAAGTGAGAGTAAGATATAAAGATTGTAACGCCCCAGTTTTGGGCCTAGGTGTTCTTCAAGTCGAGTTGGGCCGGTGGAACTGGTGTCGGTTGTTCGAACCGTTAAAAGGTGGTTTAGGGAAATCAAGGTTCGAGATGAGACAAAAATATGATAAAATTCCTAAAATCCTCTAAAATTAAATTTAAGAGGTTGGTTAAATAAATTTTATAAAACAAATTTTCGAAAGTATACATTTTGGCAGTGACCAAAATGTAAAGATTTAAAAGATGGGCAAAGTGTGTTTTTCAAGAAGAGTCAAAATCGTAGAGTCTTTAGGGAGCTACTTGGAATGTGTTTTAAATGTTTTATTAAAACTTAAAAAGGCTTGATTAAATTAGAATGGCAGTTAATCGGTTAACAAAAATATTGACGATCTTTTCATTTCTCTTTTTTCACTTCAGCCAAACACTCTCCATTTTCTCTCAAATTTCCAGATTGTCTCCACTCTCAAATTCTCTCTTGATTTCCAACTTTTCCTTGGTGATTTCTCTCTTTTTCTTCAAGATCTTTCAAGCTAATCTTGCCAAATTGGAGGAGAAGCAAGGATTGGATGTTAATTTCATGCTAACCGTCTAATCTAGGTTCTTTAATGAAAGTACAAAGATATTTGTCTCTTCGCCCGAAGCATGAAGTACTATTGGCAAACACGTCTTGGATGATACCTCCCGGCGTGAATCTAAGGGTGAACATTAATCGATTATGAAACCTCTCTTAGCTGCTGAACTTCTAAACTTATCTCTAAGCCGAAGTAGCTTTACCCTATGGTTGGATAAAACCGTGTTTACTCGTTTCATGAGTTCAACTCTCCCGATATTGAGCAAATAAATTGATGCCCTCTTCTCTCTCGATAAAGATTGCAACAATGAAGAACCAAGAGTAAACATTTCTAAACAAAGACCCAAAACTAGCAACTTATATAATTAGAGATCTCAATGATTTCGAGATTCTTATGACCAAGGCTCATTATTAATATCATATAACACCCAAATCAACCTTAATATCACTCTTAAATCAACCAAAACAGTGCCCAAACAAAAATCACATTTAATCTCATCTTTTAGCAAGATTTATGCATTTTTACTAAATCAATCATTAAAACCTAATTAAAAACATAAATCAAGAGTCAAATACTTTGGAATTTCATTAAAGAACCTTGATTAGAGGAGTAGCACGAAATTACCTCCAATCCTTGCTTTTCTTCCAATTTGGCAAGTTTTCACTTCGAGAAACTTGAGGAAAATAATGAGGTATCTCAAGGAAAGAGTTGGAAATTAAGTGAGAAAAGAGAAAAGGCTCAATTTTGTTGAAGAGAAAAGAGAGACTGATTGGTTGAAGAGAAAATGAGAAATGAAAGAGTTACGTCAAATTTTGTTTAACTAAATTACCACCTCTCTTGTAATTAATAAATCCACTCTTTATTTTTAATTAAACATTGAAAACACATGCCAAAGTAGAGAAAAGGCTCAATTTCCATAAAGCTCCCTAAATATTCTAAGAATTTGACTCTTCTTTAAAAATCACAGTTTTCCACAGTTTTAAATCATTACAAGTTGGTCATTGCCCAAAATATACACGTTCTGAAATTCATCTTATAAATTTGATTTTACCAAACCCATATATATCATTTTAGATGATTTTATAAAATTTTCCCATATTTTTACCTTATCCCGAATCATGATTTCCCCGAACCGTCCTTAAAGACTCGAATCTCCAACTCTAGGTTTGACCAACTTAAACCGATGCCTAAAACATCTAGTCCCAAAACTGGGGCGTAACAATACGACCTTCAACCTAGGTTTATACTTATGAGTTCCGGTACATGGCTTAGGCATACCGATCCTTAGTTTTGGTTTGATACGTCAACGTACCGATACGGGGTCTTAAGATTTTTAAAATCTCTGCATTAAATTTTTCGATCATTGATTCTCAATTAAAGCTTCAAAATTTTGTTAACTCATACCGATACGGTTATGTCCGTTGCGATACGCTTTTGTAAAAACAAGCATTCTATTTCGATACGCCCTTGAAGCGTACCAGTACCTTTTTTCCAAGACGTTTTCATGAGATTCCAGTGAGCAAAAACTGTACCGATACGGCCTAGCCATTTTGGTAAGACCCCCATTTTACACTAAGTACGTTTCGATACGCCTTCTCACATATCGATATGCCTATGCATTTACTCTTGCAATGGCTAGTTTTTGTCTTACAGGTACCAATACGGGGCTCCCGCGTACCGAGACGCCTTGCATCTGAAGTGCATTTATTGCGAGAAAAAGGGTCTCGGACGATTCTATTTACTATCTCACCTACCAAAACCGTTAGAAATCAATGAGGGGATATAAAAGCAAGACTGAATAGCTACAACAACAAGTATTCATCAAGTGAGAAGCCTTCAAGCAAAAATCCAAACACTTTGAGCCTTTTAGAGTCAAACTATTGTACCCAACTTGTTATTTTTCTTTGTAATCTTTCATTTCGAGTTTGGGGAGAGTTCACTTGTAATTGGGCAACACATATGTAAGCCGCTCAACTCGGCCAAGACGCGAGACCGAATTGAACAAGTCAAGCGAGGAATATTAGAGTAAACTGGGAAGGTTTACCTCAATAAATGATATTTTTTTTCTTTTATCTTGTCTAGAGGCACATTATCATCCTATGTGATTCAGACTTACAACAGAAGAAACTTCAATTCAAACAAACAATTATTTTGTATTCAATTGACAACATATATATTCCTAGAACCAAATTGCAATTTTAATAAATTACATGGATTTAAACCAATTTATGGTTACCAACCATTAATTAGTCATATTCCATGCCACTATGTCAAATCTCAGCTCAAATCGACAATCCAAACTCTTTTAATTGCATCCAGAACACTCAGAGATAAAAACGTAAGAAAACATAACTTCAAAGATTCCATTTAACCAATTTAAATGTCACCATATCGATACACCAAGCACCGTATCGGTACGATCTTGTTGGATTTTAAATCCTAGATTCCAGTAGCCATTTACCGTACCGATACGACCCTGCGTATCGATATGGTTCCCATCGTACCGATACGCTTAGCCTATTTCACAAGGCTCGTATCGATACAGAAGGTTACGTACCGATACGCCTGGACTCATAATCTCCTCGTTTATCATGCATTCGAGCCAACGAAAACACCTAAGCATGCTTCTAAGGCATAACCAACATAACCAAGGATCGATCCTCATCCAAGAACATCAGAAACATCTCCAATTCATAGAATCAAGCTTCAAAATGCAATCTATAGGCATGCTTCCTAAAGGCACATCAAATAAGATACTAAAAACCATAGCAAAGCATAATCATAACACCAAAGACCATTTACAAGCCAAAAACAACAATATAAACTTGCCCAAACAAGGAGTTTACACATCTCCCAAAAACTCGACGGATTCCCAATTTCCCTTATTGCTCATAATCTAAATCGAAAACATACTTTCAAATAACGAAGACTCCTTTGATCCCTTGCTTCTCCCTGCCTTCCAAGCTCTAATTCTCTGCATTGATGGATAAAGAGAGTGTAAGCACACAAGGCTTAGTGACGAGTTCTAAATACAAAACACCATCAATGCATTTTTAATCATTTTCTAAAACCACATTGAATTCTCAATTCAATTACTTCAAATCAACATTTGAATTATCATGCCCTTAAAACCATGCACTTTAACCAATCAAAAACAACATATTACACCATTTGCAACATGTATTATAAAATCACATCAACTCACATTGTTAACAACAATTTAAGCATTCCCATGCATAACATACCATATGCAAAGCTTAAAGAGTAAAAATGTATAAATCCCATTATACAACACATGATACATCAACAATTATATTGGCTTACAAGTGATCAGTAACCAAGTTCATTTTCTAAATCATAACACCATTGGATACACAGATTCACAAGTGTTGTCCCCACACTTCATACTTTCTCACCGGCATCTCAAGGTTCGCACACGGGAGTATTCGGTACATAATATAAACCCCTCAATCGTTGTAAAACACGTGGTGGAGAATTCAGTACACCATATAAACCCCTCGACACCACTCATCGGTAGATGTATAACTCCACTAACGAGAGACGGGACACCACACTTCCTTGATCGTTAGGGTACTTGGATGGAGTATTTAGTACACCATATAAACCCCTCAATATCCAAGGTGATTTGTTTATAGTGCACTAACTATATCATATAGCCGACTAACTATATCATATAACTTTTTTAAAACCATTTTCAGACCATCACTTGCCAATATAATTCACATTTAATCACATATCTCATTGTTTTCAAAGCATCAACAATAAACCATGCTTTAAACACAAGTATAAAAATATACTTACAAGGATCACTTACCATGTGCATCCTTCATCATCTCATGATTAAAAATAATATATCACATACTTTAAACATGTTTTAACAATGAGTAACATGAAATCAAAACCAAGTGCATAAAACCATTTCATAATAGCACGATCGAGCGATAAAATCTACTTATACTTTCTTCCGAACATAGAAAATCATTTCAAGCTCAAATCTAAGTTCCCAAGGCACATTGAAAACATAACAAAGCTGAAATTCGTGTTCTCACTCACTGACACGTAAAACCTTGAATTGACGATGCGAAACTAAGTGTCCAAACCCTCACTGGTTGCTAACGGATCGTTTTCCCTTCTTTTAATCTTATAATAACAGAGGATTAATGCATCTCAATGCATTCAAAATCTTAGCATGCAATTCCACAACATTGCCTTGCTAAAAACCATTAATCGCCTTAAATTTTTGGAAAACAAATTCCACAACATTGTCTTGCTAAAAACCATCAATGCATCTCAATGCATTCAATAAGATTTTTGGAAAACAAATTGAAGAATCATTTAGGAAATCAAAGGGTTAAGAATTCAAGATAGGCTTAAATTTTCTGATGAAAAGAATGTGTTTGACTAAAGAGAAGTTGAGAGAAAATCTTGAGAAATTTTTTTTCGTCAAATTGTGATTTTAGAAAATAACCACCTTCCTTAATTTAATTCTTTTAATTAAAGCACATTTAAAATAATCCTAATTAAGGGATAACTCATATTAGACAAAATGGTAAAATAGCTCCGTAAAGGTTCAGAGTTTTGACCCTTTAAAAATAGTCACTAAAACCAATTTTACAATTCTTACATTTTGGCCATTAGTCCAAAATGTCTCATTTCCAAAACTTGTTTTCCGAAATTGATTTCACCAAAACCTTCTATATATTTTAAAAGGATTTTAGATAATTTTCCATATTTTTATCACCATCCGAAATAGGTTTTCCCTAATCTCATCCCGAAGCTTACCCAAATCTCTATTCTCAGTCCAACAGACCCTAAAACCACCCCAAAAACCTCTAGGCCCAAAATCGAGGTTTTAAAACTCTCCCCCACTTAGGAAATTTCGTCCTCAAAATTTTACCTGGAGGAAAAGGTGTGGAAAATGTTTCAACATGTTTGCCTTGCTTTACAAGTTCAATCGTCTTCAACATAAGACAAATCGGCTTAATAGGTTCCTCAACTCCTTCATGGCATCGTAACACCTTTACAAGTTCAATTGTCTTACCAGAAAGAACTTTGCTACTAGAATCAAGAATCTCAATAGGTTCCTCATCATAAGACAAATTCAGTCGCAACTCAATATCCTCTATTGGCATAACATGCGACGGATCCGACCTATACCTCCGCAACATCGACACATGAAACACATCATGAATTATCTCCAACTCGAGAGGTAATTTTAAATGATACGCAATAGGACCAATACGCTCCATTACTTCATATGGTGCAGTAAACCTTGGACTAAGCTTACCCTTACGTCCAAACCTCATCACCTTCTTCCAAGGCGATACTTTCAAAAACATACGGCCACCAACCGCATACTCAATCTCCCATACGTTTCAATTCCATGTAGGATTTCTGACGATCTGAGGCAACTTTTAAGCGATCACAAACAAGTTTCACTTTCTCATTTGTGCCTTTCAACACATCAAGAAATGAAACATGCTTTTCCCCAACTTCAACCCAACACAAAGGCGTATGACACTTCCTACCATACAAAGCCTCGTATGGTGCAATTTGAATACTTGCCTAATAACTATTATTATATGCAAACTCCACCAAAGGCAATTGTTTCTCCCAGGTTCCTTGGAACTCAATGACACAACATCTCAACATATCCTCCAAAACCTGAATAACACTTTCAAATTGACCATCCGACTAGGGATGATACGAAGTACTAAAATACAACTATGTACACAAAGCTCGATGCAAAGGCTCCAAAAACCTCGCTGTAAACCGCAGATCTCTATCCGAAACTATAGACTTGGGCACTCTATGTAAACGCACAATATCAGTGATGTATAAATTTGCCAACTTATCAAAAGTATACGTCGTATGCACATGCACAAAATGTGCACACTTCGTAATCTGATCAATAATCACCCAAATATCATTCTTATTTAGCACTAACGACAACCCAGACAAAAAAATCCATTATGATTCTCTTGCATTTCCATTCTTGTATCCTCAACGGTTCTAACAGCCTGGAAGGAATGTGATGCTCAGCCTTAACTCGCTAATAGGCCATACACTTTGCAAGAAATTCAGCCACATCTTTCTTTAGACCAACCCAATAGTACTTTTCTTTCAAGCCTCGATACATCCTAGTACCATTGGGGTGCATAACAAAAGGACTACTATGCGCTTCTTTCAGAATGGATCGCCTCAACTCATTATCATTAGCCACGACTATCCAATTTTTGAAACATAACGACCCATCATCATTAAAATGAAAATCCATCAGATTCCTATCCAAAATATCCTTAACATGAGGTACCAAGGGATCATCATAATGTTGCCTCTAATTAATCAACTGTAACAATGATGGCTTAACTTGTAACTCGGCCAACAAACCTCCATCTTATGTCACACTCAATCGTGCAACCATGGCTCTCAACTCAACCACAACCTTCCTACTCAAAGCATCGATGACCACATTAGCTTTCTTTGGATGATACTTGTAGGGCGTGTAAGTGTTCCTTTTTTGTGAGAGCACAAGTGCACACTCCTACCAAGTTATAGTATAAAAGATGTCGAATCACACGAGGATTGGTAAACTTGGTTCGATTTGTAGTTCCCGCACAAAGTAAAGTAAAAACACAAGTATGATGATTGTTGAGATGAAGAGTGAAATAAAATAAAACACAAATGATAAAAAAGGTGATTCAGGTTGATAAAGTGGACAGGGTTATGTTGCCACTTATTGTAAAGGCTAAGTTGTTTTGCGCTGCAACAATATGTTACCTCGGCAGGTACTAGCGGACGGCAGCTACGACCCTGCTGCACGACCGCATCGGGTCTCTGCTCTTGTAACTCTCGCTGTCTTAGCAGGTGGAATGGAAATATGTCCTGGCGGCAAGTCTGATAGATACTCCAAGTTTAGTAGCGCAATTCTAAAATGATTCATCCTATGTCTAGGCAAGGATTTTGTCACCACGTGATGTAGGCAACACCTCGACATGATGAGGCCATACATAATTCTTTCGTGAGTCTTACACTTTCGTGCCTGACAAATTAATTTCTTCGACAGGACTTTTGAAACTAATCGAGGAAGTGAAGAACATGAATTATGTAAACTTGGAATATTCTATTGAAACAACTCAAAAACCTAATACAACCGTCTCACAACCAATTTACAACAGTACCCTTAACCCAAGAGAAGTTTAGAACATGGCGACAACAAAGAACACTATATCTATGTCTATAGAAAACCCTAGATTATTTGAACTAGGAGTACAATGAGTATTTATAGACAAATAACTCGGTTAAGTCCTCCTTAAAGTAGAAGTCCTCAAAAGTAGCTTTCCACATTTAATGTTACTTTAAACTCTGACTTCTTTGCGTTAAATGTGGACTTTATCTCGTTTGTCTTAGCCCGCAAGTAACCTTGAGATTTTACTTTGGCGGCTCTGTCTGCTGCTACATACATTGGAAAATCGAGTGGATGGCGGTGATAGACTCAGGATTTTTAATCTACACATCGCATTTCGGTTCTCTAACTCTATATTTTGCTGCTGTGGGCTACACGGTCGACATCAGCATTACTCGACAACAATTGTCTTAAGCTAGAACTGCTTCAATGCAGCCCCTTGGTTCATTGCCTCGGTATTGCATCCTCAGCTCCTCTTCCCCTCATTATTACCTAAAAACAAAAATACACTAAAATAGTATCTCTTATTTACCAAATGAAAGAGGAGCTGAGGGAAAGAGGTTCATGCATTGCATAATTAGGTTCAAGCAATATTTCTTGTCTAAAATGCAATGCATGAACCTAATTATGCCTAATTATTTTTAGCACATTTTAAGCAATATTTCTTGTCTAAAAGAGGAGTAGTTGTGATAAGGTAAAGGTAGGAAATACTGTAAAATGCAATGCATGAACCTAATTATGCCTAAACTGTGCTAAAAACAGTAATAATAAGAGGTGGAATGTGCATGAATTATAGGACTTGTGGACACTTTACACATCCCCATACTCGAACTATTGCTTGTCCTTCAGGCCGTGGCACCTATATCAAATTAGTGAGGGGAAATAAGCAAGAAAATAACTCAAAATTAAATATCTCATGCTAGTGAGGTGTGTGCATGTCTGTATACAGGCTGAGTACGTAGAATAAATAATTAAACAATGATGTTGTTATGATTTAAAGGTTGCATCCGAGGCAACACAATTAAGCACAATATTTGTAATCATGGCAATAAAGGCTTCAACTTATACAACTGCTCATCCAGGTCTGAAGTTGAGATAGGAGCAAACTACAAAACCCCGAACCCTTGGAGTAAAGTAATCCCATGAAGGCTTCAATTCACTCAAGCTAATTTGTCTGTCAGTTCAAGGCTTTCAAATTCATGGACTTTGATAGCAACAGAGTGTCCTCACACATGATTCTTCCTAGAACCAGTTGCGGGCACGTCTAGGGTAAAAGAACATAATTCTTTGTTTTTGATTCTGCTGTCGTGGCAGTGCTGTATTTTTATGTTTCTTTTGCCTGCCTCGACAGCTACCTGCAATCATTGTTAGAACTTTGCAAAGAATTCTAAAAATAAATAGGCAATGTTCATCAGATATTCTAACACATTCAGCAAGTAACAGAGGTGTTTGGCATTTTTAAGAAAAAAATAAAAAAAAATTCTAAGTCATATTTCATGCTTTTCCCAATATTAAGTTCAATTTCCATTAGGTGCGAAAATAAATTAGTCGGCTATCCTATCATAGGCACAAGTCATAACAAATTTTTCTTTTCTGATTATTACTAAGGCAAGTACAATTCAACCTATATGCAACTAAGTATGCCTAGACCAAAGATGCGAGAGCTATCCCCCCAAACTCGAGATGGGCATTGCCCTCAATGCAGAAAATGAAAGAAAATAAATACAAGATATAAATAAAAGAAAACAGAAAATGAATAAAAATAAAATAAAGAAAAGGAAAAGAAACAACTAAAAGTTAGCTGAGGGTTGAGAGGAGCCTTGAGTCTTTTCTGCTGAGGAGGAGGAAGAGCTGTGGATGATGAAGCGGCGGCCGACAGATGTCTTGCCGGTAGCATTAGCCGATGAAGTTTTTGCTTTCCGCGGCGGTTGGACTCTTTTCGGCGTATGCTGAGGCTCTTCTTAAGTTTCGGCAGAGGGAGCGACAAGAGGTTCTTCGCTCTCTTTCGATTCTGTCTCGAAGTCCACAACCTCGACGACTATGATATGTCGCTTCCAAGACGTGTTCATCGACAGAACTTGGGCCTAGGGGTAGGACAAATCACAACAAGGATTCTTGTCAAACTTGAAGTACATAGTTGTTCGTCGGTACCGCGATAACAACAGACCTCTGCCACGATAGGTGCTACCGCGACAGGTGCAACGACAAAAGCAATATAAGTTCCTCTGAACAGTGCAATACTTGCACAACTGAGCAAATCAATACCAGCCTGTTCTCTCAATTTGATTTCCTCGTTTACTTTAGTTATTCCTCAAGTTTTCCAACATCACTTTATTAAAATTATTTCTTTTCTTGTGCAGAGATTTAAGGATAGATGCATTTCCAGTCCTTGTGGAGACGATATCCGATACTTTGTATCCCTTTATTACTTGCGAGGTGTATACTTGCACCTTTTTATTTTTGTTTTTATTTCTTTTCTGTTTTAGTTGCTTTATTTTCCCCGTTCTATTCACAAGGTTCTCCTATTTCTTATGCGCAGATCGAGATGTGGTAAAGAACCTGAGTACGAATTAGATCCAGAAATCAATCGAACATACCATCTCAGAAACCAAGCCTGACTCTAGATAGAAAGAAATCACTATCTCGAGGAAAGATTCGAAGCAATGGTGAGCACTTTGATGCAAAAAACGATCGAAAACCTCCTACTGCCCCAGCAGCTCGACAGACTTGCCGAGGTTACATGGACAACGATCACGTTGAACTGCAAACTACGCTACCAGATGTGGAAGTTGAGCACTTTGAACTTAAACTTGTGATGTTCAGCATGATAAATTCAGCTGAACAATTTGGTGGATCTGCTACAGAGGATGCACGTGAACATCTAAAAACCTTCCAGGAGATCTATTGATCATTTTGACAGCTAGGAATAAGCCCAGAAGTATTGAGACTCAGACTATTTCCTCGTTCATTAAGGGATTGAGCAAAAACCTGGTGGAACAAGTTAACGTCGGGTTCAATAAGAACTTGGGCGGATCTCTGTCGTGAATTTCTCTCTCGTTTTAATCCTTCTCTTTTAACTGAATGCACGAACCAATGCATGAGGCGTTGGACCGCTTTACAACTCTCTTACGAAACTGCCCAATGCATGGATTCCCTGTATGGAATCAGGTTGTCAAATTCTATAATGCTGCCAATGCACACACTCGGATGAGGATAGACTCAACAACAAACGACTTGTTAATAGAAAAGGAACCAGAAGATGCAATGTCAGTGTTGAAAAAGTTAGCTAAGAACGATGAACAGTTCCCCACTTCTCGGAGAGAAGGAAGACGAGGAGCATCTGTCAAGGAGTACGAATATGATAATTCGGTAAAAACTCAGTTAGCATACATCACCAACGTGGTTGAAAACCTAGAAATGGATGAATCTAAAGCTGTATTTTATGCCGAGGAGGTGTGTGAAAATTGTAGTGGAAACCATAGTACAAAAAGTGCCCCATACAACTGGAACAAGGAATGTATGCTGGACATTACAAAAACAGAAGCTATGATTCCAACAACTATAACCCAAAATGAAGGAAGGACCCCAACACTTTCCTGGAGTAACCCAAACAATGCATTGAATCCTCCAGTCCAGAATACCCTGAACCAAGGAGGTCTAAGAATTCTACCACGACAACAACCACAACAGCAGCCGACAACCACAACAAGCATACTAGAACAGACCCTAGCAACCTTCATGCCTCAGAGTGGAGCATATATGGCCAACTTGGACCATTTTGTCAAGAAAACTGAAACCTTCATGGATAAGACAAAGATGAGAATGACAAACCATGAAGCTACCTTAAAATCTCTAGAGACACAGATGGGTCAGGTTTCACAGTTCATCAACACAAGGCAGAATGGAGGATTCCATAGTGATACTGAAGTCACTAGAAAACCCACACAAGAGTAGTGTACGACCATTACAATGAGAAGTGGGAGACAACTACAGGGGCCAATAATTAAAGAAACATCTAGTAAGGAAACGACCCTACAAACACCTATAGAGAGCACTGCCCCGACAGAAGGGAAGAAACATGTTGTCGTCACCCCTGCCACGACAGCAAAAGAAGTAGAGGAGGCGACAAAAGAAGCTGAAGATTGTAAGTCTCTTCAGATTCGATTCCCATGTGAAGGACGCCTCGAAGACTGTCGTCCTCTACCCCTTTCTCTACAGCGGTTACAGAAACAAAAACATGAGTACCAACTGAAAAAGATCTACAATGTTTTTAAGCAAGTACACATCAACATACCGTTGTTGGAGGCTATTTAGCAAATGCCCGGTTATGCAAAATTCCCAAAAGATGCAATTTTCATGAAATGCAGACTAGGGGAATTTGAAACTGTAAATGATGATGGAAGGATGCATGGCAATCCTTCATAAGCGTCCACCCCAAAGTAGAAGGATCATGGGAGTTTCATCATACCCTGCATAATTGGTGATAAGTTTATGTGTAAGGCACTTTGTGATCTTGGTGCTAGTATTAATCTAATGCCCAACTCTGTTTTTCAGAAGCTTGGTATTGGACAAGCAAGACCCACAACAGTCATGTTGCAACTATACCTCTAATGCACATGTGATTAAAAATCCTTCCATAGATCAGCCACCTACCTTAGATCTGAAACCCCTGCCAGGGCAGCTTAAATACGACAGCTGATCAGGATGCTACAACAGTATAAGAAGGCGATTGGATGGACCATTGTCGACATCCAAGGCATCAGTCCAACGATTTGTATGCACAAAATCGTCTTGGAGGATGACCATAAGCCAACAATTTATACCCAGAGAAGAATAAACGAAGCTATGCGAGAGGTGGTACAAAAAAGAGATCATCAAGTGGCTTGATGCTGGAATTATCTACGCCATCTCGGATAGCAAGTGGGTGAGCCCAGTGCAATGCGTACCCAAGAAAGGAGGCATAATTGTGGTGACCAACAAGGACAACGAGCTAATCCCAACCAGGACTGTGACCAGTTGAAGGGTTTTTATGGACTATCGGAAGCTTTATAAAGCTACCAGGAAGGACCACTTCCCCTTACCTTTTATTGATCAAATGTTAGATAGATTAGCGGGGAAGCCTTACTATTGTTTTCTTGATGGTTACTCAGGTTACAATAAAATTGCAATTGCACTGGAGGATCAAGAGAAAACAACCTTCACATGCTCATACGAAACACACACCTTTCGCAGAATGCAATTTGGATTATGTAATGCACCAACAACTTTTCAGCGATGTATGATGGCAATATTCTCAAATATGGTGGAAGATTTCTTGTAGATCTTCATGGATGGCTTTTCCGTCTTTGGAGACAGTTTCAACGATTGCCTAAACAATTTGAAGAAGGTTCTAGAATGATGTGAGGAGGAAAACCTTGTATTGAACTGAGAAAAATGCCACTTTATGGTGGATGAGGGCATAGTGTTGGGACACAAGGTCTCCTGCCGCGTCATAGAAGTGGACAGAGCAAAAATCGAACTTATTATAAAACTGCCGCCACCCACCACAGTCAAGGGCATTAGAAGTTTCTTGGGACACACAGGGTTTTATCATAGATCTATTGCCAATTTTTCTAAAATTCCTAAACCCTTGTGTCTCTTGTTGGAACGTAATAAAGCCTTTTACTTCAATACTGAATGTACTGAAGCATTCAAGATGCTGAAGGAGAAGCTGGTAACAGCCCCAATAGTGCAGCCACCAGACTGGAGTTTACCGTTTGAGATAATGTGTGAAGCCAATGACTATGCTGTCAGGGTAGCACTAGAACAATAGAAGGAGAAACTCTTTCACGATATATATTATGTCAGCAAAACCTTCAATGATGCTCATATAAACTACACCACAACAGAGAAGGAGTTGCTAGCGGTGGTGTTCGCCTTTGACAAGTTCAGACCATACATACTTGGAACAAAAGTGGTGGTCCATACAGATCATTCTGCACTAAAATATATGTTCACCAAGAAGGACGCAAAACCACGATTGATACGTTGGATTTTGTTGTTGCAAGAATTCGATATAGATATCAAGGACAAAAAGGGGAGAGAAAACCAAGTAGCTGACCACTTGTCAAGACTGGAGACGGGAAAGGATCAAGACAACAACAAAGTTAACATACATGAAACTTTCCCAGACAAGCAATTATTCACTGCCACCAGCATTGCCGCGATAGCCACGGCGACATGTAAACTTACTGAGATCCCTTGGTATGCTGACATAGGAAATTACGTTGTTAGTGGTTTATTACCTCCTGAACTTAACTACCAAGAAAGGAAGAGGTTCCAAAATGATGCAAAACATTATTATTGGGACGAGCTTATTCTATTTAAGCACTGTGCATATCAGATCATCAGGAGATGCATTCCACAGGAAGAACATGAAGAAGTGCTTCACCACTGTGATGCTGCTCCTTATGAGGGACACTTTGGAGGAAACAAAACTGTTGCCAAAGTTTTGCAATCTGGTTTCTTTTGGCCTACACCGTTCAAGGATGCACAAGCCTTTTACAAGGATTGTGACAAATGCCAAAGGAATGGAAACATCTCTAGAAGGCATGAGATGCCCCTGCAGAACATTCTCGAAGTCCAAATTTTCGATGTTTGGGGAATCAACTTCATGGGACCATTCCCAGCCTCTTCTAGGAATTTGTATATATTGTTGGCAGTAGACTACGTGTCCAAGTGGGTAGAGGCTATCGCCATGCAAAAGAATGATGCCAAGACCATGCAAAGATTTCTCCACAAACATATCGTCACAAGGTTTGGCATCCCAAGGGAGATCGTTAGTGATGAGGGTAGGCCTTTGACAATAGGGTAATCGCTAGTGCGTTCAAGAAGTATGTAGTTAAGCACAAGATTGCAACAACATATCACCCTCAATCAAATGGGCAGACTGAAATCTCAAACAGGGAAGTGAAGAACATCCTGTAAAAATGGTTAAACTAACTAGAAAGGATTGGTCTCTTCACCTGAATGATGTATTATGGGCCTACATCACTGCATTTAAGTCACCATTGGGAATGTCACCCTACCGCCTCATCTTTAGAAAAACTTACCACCTACCTGTCGAGATAGAACACAAAGCATATTGGGCTATCAAGACAGTTAACATGGACTGGGAAAAAGCAAGGCAGAAAAGGCTACTAGACTTAAATGAAGTTGAAGAGATTCGAGCTATGGCTTACGACAATGCCAGAATTTATACAGACAAAACAAAGAAGGGGCACGACAAAAAACTACAGCCACGACAGTCCATCCCATGGTAGAAGGTGTTGTTGTTCAACTCTAGGTTGAAGATTTTTCCAGGGAAACTAAAGTCTAGGTGGTCTGGACCCTTCCACGTAGTCAAGGTTTTTCATCATGGTGCCATCACAATCAGATCAATTAAGGCGGGGACCAATTCAAAGTCAATGGACAAAGGCTAAAGCACTATAAGAGGACTGAAGCCCCTAGAGAGAAGGAAGTAGTTACTTTAGGAGATGCCTCTCAAGGCATCCCTAATTTAACTTAGTTTTATTTTATTTATTTTTATTGCTTTAGGAAATAAGAATTTAAGATTTGTTTATTTTAGTTTTCAGGTAAATAAAAGAAGCAGATAAAAGAGAAGGAATGAACCAACCCAACCCACTCATAACATCCCAAGAAGCCCAATGGTAACAAGGCTATCGTGACAGTCGGTCACCAGCTGTCACGACAGACATGTAAATACAACTTGTCACCAAACTATCGCGACAGACACGCAGTAGATGCACATCAGACACGAAAATGCATAACAGACATGTCAGGAAACCGCGTGACAGCTGGCTCCATTTTTCACGCCACCCATTACGGCTTCAACGAACAAAACCCCGTTCTATATAAACCACCACCTCCATTTCATTTTTCTCCTCATTCTCTTTTCTCTACTCTATTTCCGAACATTTTTAGCTTTTCAGTATTTTCTTTCATTTCTACAGTCCCCTTACAATGACAACGAGATCCACCTGAAGAAGTGTTGCCTCCACATCTGTCGCGGCATTCTCCACTCCAAGTCACAACAAAAATCGCAGAAGGTTCGCCTCGGCAGAATCAAAGAAAATATATTATGAATCTTTTCAAAAAAAGGGAAATGTGGGAGGAAAAAGGCTTCACCTACATAAGGAAGACTGGAGATCTAGGGCTTGGATGGTTCATTGCCAAACGGATCATTGGATTAAAGAGGCAGATGTTCGCGAAACAGCCCGAGGAGATGAATGTTACACTTGTCCGCGAATTCTATGCTGCCGTCACATCCTAGAATGCCTCTACAGTCACTATTAGGGGTAAGGATATCACTCAAGAACCAACCTACATCAATACTCTATATTGCATATATATGGGTAGGAAAGAGGATGCACACAATAGGTTCATAAACAATTTGTCGCCGGTAAACTATGACGACATCATGGTAAGCTTGACTGAAGAATGAACCAACTCGAACGAGGACCCAAAACATAGATGGACGGTGCGAACAACCCAACTCACACCTGCTGCCAAACTGTGGAACCACTTTGTGAAAAAACGTCTCATGCCACGATGCGAAGATGCCCCTCAAGGCATCCCTAGTTTAACTTAGTTTTATTTTATTTATTTTTATTGCTTTAGGAAATAAGAATTTAATGTTTAGATGTTTTAGTTTTCAGGTAAATAAAAGAAGCATAGTAAAGAGAAAGAATGAACCATCCCACCACACTCATAACAACCCAAGAAGCACAATGGTAACAAGGTTGTTGTGACAGTCAGTTACCACCTATCGTGAAAGACACGTAAATACAACCTGTCACCATGTGGTCGCAACAGACACGAAAACACATAACAAACGCACAGTAGATACGGAAACGTGCTACAGACGCGTCAGGAAACCGCATGAGAGCTGGCTCCTTTTCTCACGCCACCCGTTATGGCTCCAACGGGCAGAACCCCATTCTATATAAACCACTATCTCCATTTCATTTCTCACCTCATTCTTTTCTCTCTACATTGTTTCCGAGCATTTTAGCTTTTCAAGTATTTTCTTTCATTTCTACAGTTCCTTACAATGACAACGAGATTGACCAGAAGAAGTGTTGCCTCCTCATCTGTCGCGACAGTCTCCACTCCCAGCCACAACAGAATTTATAGAAGGTTCGACTCGACAGATTCAGAGAAAAGATACTATGAATCTTTTCAAAAACTTGAGATGTGGGAGGAAAGAGGCTTCACCTACACAAAGAAGACAAGAGATCTACAGCTTGAAGGGTTAATTGCCAAATTGATCATTGCATCAAATTGGAAGATGTTCGCAGCACAACCCGACGAGATGAACGTTACACTAGTATGCGAGTTTTATGATGGCGTCACATCCAAAGATGCCATGACAGTAACTATTAGGGGTAAGGAAATCTCTCTTGAGCCAGCCTACATCAATACTATATATGGCATATATGTGGGCAAGAAAGAGGATGTAACCCCCTTAACCCGGCCCAGACGGTTGAACCGAATTAAGAAGTTTACACGGGGAAAACCAAAGTCAACCCGAAAGTCAACCTTGATTAACGACCCCCTTTTTTTCTTTTTATTCTTGTCTAGATGCATATTAACCCTAGATATGTTCACAAGATCAGCATACATAAAGATCATTTCAATCAGAGAACATTCAGGGACTCAATTGCACAAATTAAGGAATTAGGGACCAAATTGTAAATTATGAGAATTACAGGGACTTAACATAATTAAAAGTTACCAATATGAAATTAGTCATGTTTCATGCTTCCCTGTCAAATTTCAGCTCAAACGGACATCTCAAACTCATCCAATTGCAAAATCAAGATTCAGGATCAAAACGTAAAGGTTTCAAAACATTTAACCAACAATTTTAGTGCCCAACGGTCGAGTGTTTCGGAACAGGGAAGACCCGTTCCGAAACGCGGGACCGTTCCGAAACTAGTACCGAAACAGGGCCTGGCAGAGGCCAAACCGTTCCGGAACAGTTCCTTCCGTTTCGGAACGCCCAGGCCATTTCAGGCCCCCGTTCCGATACGGTAGCACCTGTTCCGAAACAGGCTGCCCAGATTGCAGAAAAATTGATGGTTTATCACACGATTGACCCATCAAACATGCTCCAAAGGCAACCAAATCATACCAGCAAGTTATTCAACACTCAAGGAACATAATCGCATCAAAATCTAGATACAATACCACCCCTAGGTGCACCAACTCATTCAACATATCCAACACTCAAACATGCTTTTAAAACAAGAAGCATAACTTATCGACTTAAGCATAAGATGATTCAAACGTTACAAGCGTTAATCCACATAGTTCAAAGCCATAAACCAAACTTGTCCAACATACACAATCTCATTAAACATCAACATAAGAGATTCTTCCCCCATTGCCTTTATTATCTATAGCTATTAACCGAGACATACATCTCAAGTGGAGTTCTCCTTGAATCCCTTGCTTCTTGCTGTTCCAACTTCAAATATCTACATTGATGGACAAAAAGGAGCGTAAGCACATAATGCTTAGTGAGGAATGCTCAAAACCAAAACACCATCAATGCAGCGAATCATAAAACAACTTTTAAAAGCAAATTCGATTCGATAAACCAAAGCAATGTTTGAAAATCCTTTTCAACAACATGCTTAAATCATGCATTGCTCAACATGAAAATCAACCCTTAGTTTAGAAAGCTAAGTAATCCTTTTCAAAGCACAAACTTGCAAAACCAACAATTTAACCATTCCAAGCATGAACATCATATGCAAGGTTAAATACAAGATCCTTGGAAAACACTTCCACTTCACATCATACTTTTCTCATACATTGAAAATCATTTCAAGCAAGAACCTTTGAAAACCGATTACTCATTCAATCTAACACGTGCATTAAAAAAATGCAACATATGAACCACATCATCAATATTTGCATCACATGCCTTTAAAAACAAGTCTTCGCAAGACTTCAATGCATTAAAGAGGTTTCATGCACACATGCACCATTCTCAATAGATAGTCAACACTTGTTCAAGCTAACAAGTAAAACATGCGTTCATAGAGCATTACACACTTCTCATGCAACCATGCATCATTTCAAGCATCTCATGCTTCATTATATTCAAGAACCTTATATTGGCTTCCAAGTGATAAACCATATCCACTTTTCAACTCAACATCCAATCGGATACGCGGATCACAAGTGTTGTCCCCACGCTTCATACACACTACCAATTACAAGGTCCCCAAATGGAATTTTAACCACCATTTGACCTTACCATACACAAGGTCCTCATATGGAATTTTAACCACCATATAACCTTAACATTCACAAGGTCCTCATATGGAATTTTAACCACCATATAACCTTAACATTCACAAGGTCCTCATATAGAATTTTAACCACCATATAACCTTAACATTCACAAGGTCCTCATATGGAATTTTAACTACCATATGACCTTAACATTATCCATTGGTAGTTGTATAACATCACTAACGAGATCCAGGACATAATTCACAAGATCCACACATGGACTTTACACCACCATTGTGATCTTAACAAGCACAAGGTCCTCAAATGGAATTTTAACCACCATTGTAACCTTTGCTTACCCAAGGTCCTCAAATGGAATTTTAACCACCATTATGACCTTAACACAAGACCCACCCATGGAATTTTAACCACCATGGTGTTCTTAACCATCCCGTTAGTGTACTTGGATGGAGTTACCGGTTCACTCACAACCACTCCACATCCAAGGCGACTTTATTCACGGTGCACCCAATCCTATAGCCGGCTAACTATATCCGATTTAAGTAACCAAGAACCACTTACATCACTTGCCAATATAACCATCTTACCACATTAATCCATTGTTTTACAAGCATAACCAAAATGCAAAAACCACCATTTACCACCATCAATCCACTGTTTTTGAAGCATTACACAAAGCCATTAAACAACATGCAACACTATGCATAAATTCCACAATTCCAATGTACAAAACCAAGGATCTCTTACCTTGAGCATCCTTCACACATGGCTTTCAAAACCAGCATTAAACCATGCTAAAATATGCTTTCAAAACAGAATTTAAGACATTCAAATCACATACATTGCATCCAACAATCACAAGTGCTTTAAAAACCAATTCATAACACAAACCAAAAGAGAAATTCCAATTACTTACTCGTGAGCTTAGCTAAGTTGTTTAGACTTAAACTAAGCTCCCAAAACCTTCAAACCTTGGTTTAAAAACTGAAAACCCAACTTCACTCACCGATACACAAAACAAGGCTAGCCAACAAGCCTTCCAAGCATGCAAAACCTTCAACACCACCTCTAATGCTCACGGATCAATCTCCCCTGTTTCAAGCACACAATAACAGAGGATTAATGCATCATTATGCATTAAAAACACCAGCCACACAACTCAACTCGCTGCTCTACAAAAATCCAACATTTCAGCTACCAAACACAACTGAAATCACCTCCAAACACTTCCAATACTTAACCCAGCCAAGATCCATCACTTCTAACCATTTTTAAACACCAATTAACATCCAAAAAGGATCTAACCACGTCCTTATACCTCCAGCTATAACAGATCACCAAGACCACTCCAAAAACAACAAAAAACTCAAGCAAAACATAGGAAAATTAACCTATTCGGGATTGCATTGATAAAACCTCAATTTCTCATCAATTATACATTCATTCAACATCAAAAAGATACCTCAAATCACTGCTCAAACAAATCATACGAATTTTACCAAAAATCAACCAAATCTTGCATTTTAAAGCCAAGATCAAGATTACAATTGTAAAACCTTAAATAAAACATAAATCAAGGATTGAGAACTTGGGAATTTCGGTAAATAACTGAGAGTTTAGAGGAGAACGACGTTCTTACCTCCAAACTTGAGTTTCTCCCTTTTTAGAACCAAAATTCTTGAAGATCCAAATAGCAAATACAAAGGTTTTGATGAAGAGATGATTAGAGATCAAAAGAGTATTAAAATCTCATGTTTAGATGCCAAAATCAGAGGAAAATGCTCTGGAGAAATGTGTTTGGTTTGAGAGAAAAGATGAGAGAAAAGGAAAATGGAAATTTGGAAAGTTAGTTAGAAAATGCCAAAATATCTTCCCTCCGTTTACTTTTATTTAAAATCCATTAATTAAACCTTTAATATTTTAGAAAAATCTGGAGAAAATCCTATTGGGTAAATAGCTCCTTAAAGATTCAAAGTTTCAATCCTTTTTAAAACAGTCACACAGTTTCCAAAAATTACATTTTGGTCACTAACCCAAAATGTCACTCTTCCAAACCACATTTTGTAAAATTGATTTCACCTTTCTCTTATATATAATAAAAGATGATTTTAAGACATTTTTCCATATTTTTAATGCAACCCGAACTAGGCTTTCCTAAAAATCACCTTTTATATTCGAACCGCAACCCGACCGGTTCGGTCCAAACCCAAAACTTCTAAGCCCAAAATTGGGGTGTTACAACTCTCCCCCTCTTAGGAAATTTCGTCCTCGAAATTTCAACTGGCGAAAAGAGAACAACCAACCTTCTCAAAGCAACACACAAGGCAACACAGGAGACTTAACCACCACTGAACACTCTCCTCACAAAACCTCACCCAAAATCAACACCACCACAAAATATTCACGAATTCCAGAACACTCCAATGTTAACCACACCTTAACCTTTCACACTTCCGGGCTGCACATAACCCCAACAACAACCTGAAGAACCTCCAACCCTTTTACAGCATACACCACCTTAACTCATAACTCCCAAAACTCGCACACACGGTGACACCAACCAAACCAATTCAGTCACCACGTAACCCACAACCTTCACTTCTTCTAAAACTCCTTGCAAACTCCCCAACCTCTTTCAAAGATTTTCTCAACAAGCAAAAAAAATCTTAAGCAACAACTGCTTACCCAAACTTCTCAACGTATAGCTGATATTCCTTCACATCCGCCACTATCATTACAACAACAACTCACCAGGACTACTCACCCATCACCTGATAATCACGTCACAAAACCCCAACCTTGACTCCGCCAGCCGTTCCACACACCACCAGCTGACCTCAACATGAACTTACTTAATCACAACCAGCCAACCACTTCTCACAAGAACTCGCCCATCCAACAATGGCCTTTGATCTTACATTGCCTTTCCACTTCAAGCTTTAACCACAACACTAGCGTTACCAGGACACCGCCCAACCTACACTTACATATTTAGGTTACGAAACTTCTATTCTCCCAGGATAACCCTTTTCTACAACCCACAACAAAACCTCTTCTCAACTCTTCGAAGGTTGCTACGAACCCTCATCTACGAAAACAACCCTTCTACTACCATACCAATGCCAAATTACCTCAGCATTCTGGAACACAACCACTAACCTGCAACATCACTTAACTCCAAGGAACCACCTCTTCTACTGGCTATACTCATAAAGCGCCAAACACTTTCCTTCTACCAACATGCTATACCGCACTCCCTACTACCAACAGCTCGCTTAATACCCTCCATTACTTCTAACATGCTCCTAGTACCAAAACAACTTCTAAAACCCATCATCCAACCTAACCCCGCCACAACAGTAACAGACACGATTAGTTATTAGCGAGTGTGAACGTTCGTATGCATGGTCACCAATATGCCCTATCAATGCCTGATGTACATGTATGCAAAACCTCTAATGTCATGTCACATGTATGCGTGGACCAGTACATATATAATATAGCATATAACAAATGATTTTAACTGTGCATGTATGTCGGTTCACACCCACCAATAACATCCTCAGAATCCGTCTCAGAACAACCTCCTACCTCACTTTCAACTTGTCTAACTCCATCATTCTAGCAACCATTATCCACAAGATACTCACTAAAGCCCTCTTCACACTAAAGTTGTCTTCAAAACAACAACAACTACTACCCCAACATGCTAGCAACGAGACCATACCCACTACGCAAGGAAAAACCAAACCAAAACCAAACTAGGATACTAGAGCAAAGGTTACTTAACAAGATTACCTGAAAACACATCACCACCCCGGAGCTTCAACAGACGAGCTCTCTTCTTCGCAGAACCATCATTCTCCAGCCGCACCGCTACAGCATCAGCTAACACCCTAAGGCCATTACCATCTCCCTGCGGTAAAGAACCTTGGCTACCCCAAGCCAATTTCAAACACATACGTCTCATTTGTCCAACAGACCCACAATTCCAGCAGATTCCACTTCCCAAACTCTTCACAACTTTCTGCTCTTCCTGCCACCTTCGAACTTTGTCTCGGCCGTGCCCACGACCCTTCAGAGACCCTTCTGCTACCACTGAAGCTTATTTTACCATATGAGGACAATCTCGCTTCACATGCTCCTTAGAACCACAGTTCCAACAAACACCTGCGCCCCAACAACCTCTAACATGGCGCCTCCCACAACGGTCACACACCGGTAACTGAGCTTCCACTCCTTGATCAGGCAGCACTTGCCCCAGATTTGCACTACCACTCAAACTTTGATTCAAACAAAACCTTCTATCACGTAGCTTCTTACGCTGACCGCTCCCGAGGTCAGTACCCACAACTCTCTTGCTTAAACTTTTCTCACCTTCACAAACTGAAACCACACCCTCACATTACTTAACCTTTGGGAATTTCTCTCCAAGATACCTTTCATAAAAGGCAGACACAAAGAAGTCCCAATCAATATCTTGAATGTGCGATGCCACCGCTACGGATGTCCACCAAGCACAAGCGTCCTCCAGCATCAATGAGACAACACTTCCCAGCTTACAGGCATAGTCACAACCTTCCTGATCCAAAATCAGAATCACACTGGCCAACCAGGCCTCGAACGTCTCAAGTGTCGAACCATGATACTCCACAACTCCCAAATCATGTAAACGCTGTCTCGACAAACCCACACACCCTGCAGCCGGCACGCTTACAAACTTTACCTTTGCCACAGCCTGAGATGTTCCCAACACCTCTTGAACAATAGGTGATGAACTCTTCATCACAGAACCAACTTCTTCCTCCTGCCTCACTACCTCAACTCCAGGCACAGAAGACTGAGACGAAACACCTCCATTAAAAGGTGAATTCCACGCCTTAACAATCTGCTCTAAGGCAGCAACCATCTCACCCAACTGCCATTCTTTCATCGATTTCACCATGCTATTAACAGCAAACAATCATAACAAAACAAACAAATCAATTAGACCAGCTTTAAGCAAGGATTCAAACTCCAACTCCAAAATAATACAATAGCTATAATAATAAGGCAATGGGTATCCCGAATTCTCCCCTTTTACATGACATAACAGTCAATAGAAACATGGATATCACAACACCAAGCATATCAAACAACATATTCGATCATGCTTTCATCAAACAACATCCATTCGCAATAGCATAGCATCATCAATATCATACCCATTACACTTCCATCATTCATAAAATCAGCTCACAATACCAGCACAACATCAGCACAAATTCACACCAGCTCAATGAAGATTCACAATCAAAAAGCATGCTAAAAACACCAACAATTCGCTCAAAAACACGCATTTCAACCGACTTTCAACCACACATCAGAATAACCATCAAACACATATTACAACATTTTACCAATTCCCCCAAGCTTTCACAACTCAGCTCTGATACCACCAAATGTAACCCCTTTAACCCGGCCCAGACGGTTGAACCGAATTAAGAAGTTTACACGAGGAAAACCAAAGTCAACCCGAAAGTCAACCTTGATTAACGACCCCTTTTTTTTCTTTTTAATCTTGTCTAGATGCATATTAACCCTAGATATGTTCACAAGATCAACATACATAAAGATCATTTCAATCAGAGAACATTCAGGGACTCAATTGCACAAATTAAGGAATTAGGGACCAAATTGTAAATTCTGAGAATTACAGGGACTTAACACAATTAAAAGTTACCAATATGAAATTAGTCATGTTTCATGCTCCTCTGTCAAATTTCAGCTCAAACGGACATCTCAAACTCATCCAATTGCAAAATCAAGATTCAGGATCAAAACGTAAAGGTTTCAAAACATTTAACCAACAATTTTAGTGCCCAACGGTCGAGTGTTTCGGAACAGGGAAGACCCGTTCCGAAACGCGGGACCGTTCCGAAACTAGTACCGAAACAGGGCCTGGCAGAGGCCAAACCGTTCCGGAACAGTTCCTTCCGTTTCGGAACGCCCAGGCCATTTCAGGCCCCCGTTCCGATACGGTAGCACCTGTTCCGAAACAGGCTGCCCAGATTGCAGAAAAATTGATGGTTTATCACACGATTGACCCATCAAACATGCTCCAAAGGCAACCAAATCATACCAGCAAGTTATTCAACACTCAAGGAACATAATCGCATCAAAATCTAGATACAATACCACCCCTAGGTGCACCAACTCATTCAACATATCCAACACTCAAACATGCTTTTAAAACAAGAAGCATAACTTATCGACTTAAGCATAAGATGATTCAAACGTTACAAGCGTTAATCCACATAGTTCAAAGCCATAAACCAAACTTGTCCAACATACACAATCTCATTAAACATCAACATAAGAGATTCTTCCCCCATTGCCTTTATTATCTATAGCTATTAACCGAGACATACATCTCAAGTGGAGTTCTCCTTGAATCCCTTGCTTCTTGCTGTTCCAACTTCAAATATCTACATTGATGGACAAAAAGGAGCGTAAGCACATAATGCTTAGTGAGGAATGCTCAAAACCAAAACACCATCAATGCAGCGAATCATAAAACAACTTTTAAAAGCAAATTCGATTCGATAAACCAAAGCAATGTTTGAAAATCCTTTTCAACAACATGCTTAAATCATGCATTGCTCAACATGAAAATCAACCCTTAGTTTAGAAAGCTAAGTAATCCTTTTCAAAGCACAAACTTGCAAAACCAACAATTTAACCATTCCAAGCATGAACATCATATGCAAGGTTAAATACAAGATCCTTGGAAAACACTTCCACTTCACATCATACTTTTCTCATACATTGAAAATCATTTCAAGCAAGAACCTTTGAAAACCGATTACTCATTCAATCTAACACGTGCATTAAAAAAATGCAACATATGAACCACATCATCAATATTTGCATCACATGCCTTTAAAAACAAGTCTTCGCAAGACTTCAATGCATTAAAGAGGTTTCATGCACACATGCACCATTCTCAATAGATAGTCAACACTTGTTCAAGCTAACAAGTAAAACATGCGTTCATAGAGCATTACACACTTCTCATGCAACCATGCATCATTTCAAGCATCTCATGCTTCATTATATTCAAGAACCTTATATTGGCTTCCAAGTGATAAACCATATCCACTTTTCAACTCAACATCCAATCGGATACGCGGATCACAAGCGTTGTCCCCACGCTTCATACACACTACCAATTACAAGGTCCCCAAATGGAATTTTAACCACCATTTGACCTTACCATACACAAGGTCCTCATATGGAATTTTAACCACCATATAACCTTAACATTCACAAGGTCCTCATATGGAATTTTAACCACCATATAACCTTAACATTCACAAGGTCCTCATATGGAATTTTAACCACCATATAACCTTAACATTCACAAGGTCCTCATAAGGAATTTTAACTACCATATGACCTTAACATTATCCATTGGTAGTTGTATAACATCACTAACGAGATCCGGGACATAATTCACAAGATCCACACATGGACTTTACACCACCATTGTGATCTTAACAAGCACAAGGTCCTCAAATGGAATTTTAACCACCATTGTAACCTTTGCTTACCCAAGGTCCTCAAATGGAATTTTAACCACCATTGTGATCTTAACCATCCCGTTAGTGTACTTGGATGGAGTTACCGGTTCACTCACAACCACTCCACATCCAAGGCGACTTTATTCACGGTGCACCCAATCTTATAGCCGGCTAACTATATCCGATTTAAGTAACCAAGAACCACTTACATCACTTGCCAATATAACCATCTTACCACATTAATCCATTGTTTTACAAGCATAACCAAAATGCAAAAACCACCATTTACCACCATCAATCCACTGTTTTTGAAGCATTACACAAAGCCATTAAACAACATGCAACACTATGCATAAATTCCACAATTCCAATGTACAAAACCAAGGATCTCTTACCTTGAGCATCCTTCACACATGGCTTTCAAAACCAGCATTAAACCATGCTAAAATATGCTTTCAAAACAGAATTTAAGACATTCAAATCACATACATTGCATCCAACAATCAAAAGTGCTTTAAAAACCAATTCATAACACAAACCAAAAGAGAAATTCCAATTACTTACTCGTGAGCTTAGCTAAGTTGTTTAGACTTAAACTAAGCTCCCAAAACCTTCAAACCTTGGTTTAAAAGCTGAAAACCCAACTTCACTCACCGATACACAAAACAAGGCTAGCCAACATGCCTTCCAAGCATGCAAAACCTTCAACACCACTTCTAATGCTCACGGATCAATCTCCCCTGTTTCAAGCACACAATAACATAGGATTAATGCATCATTATGCATTAAAAACACCAGCCACACAACTCAACTCGCTGCTCTACAAAAATCCAACATTTCGGCTACCAAACACAACTGAAATCACCTCCAAACACTTCCAATACTTAACCCAGCCAAGATCCATCACTTCTAACCATTTTTAAACATCAATTAACATCCAAAAAGGATCTAACCACGTCCTTATACCTCCAGCTATAACAGATCACCAAGACCACTCCAAAAACAACCAAAAACTCAAGCAAAACTTAGGAAAATTAACCTATTCGGGATTGCATTGATAAAACCTCAATTTCTCATCAATTATACATTCATTCAACATCAAAAAGACACCTCAAATCACTGCTCAAAGAAATCATACGAATTTTACCAAAAATCAACCAAATCTTGCATTTTAAAGCCAAGATCAAGATTACAATTGTAAAACCTTTAATAAAACATAAATCAAGGATTGAGAACTTGGGAATTTCAGTAAAGAACTGAGAGTTTAGAGGAGAAGGACGTTCTTACCTCCAAACTTGAGTTTCTCCCTTTTTAGAACCAAAATTCTTGAAGATCCAAATAGCAAATACAAAGGTTTTGATGAAGAGATGATTAGAGATCAAAAGAGGATTAAAATCTCATGTTTAGATGCCAAAATCAGAGGAAAATGCTCTGGAGAAATGTGTTTGGTTTGAGAGAAAAGATGAGAGAAAAGGAAAATGGAAATTTGGAAAGTTAGTTAGAAAATGCCAAAATATCTTCCCTCCCTTTACTTTTATTTAAAAACCATTAATTAAACCTTTAATATTTTAGAAAAATCTGGAGAAACTCCTATTGGGTAAATAGCTCCTTAAAGATTCAAAGTTTCAATCCTTTTTAAAACTGTCACACAGTTTCCAAAAATTACATTTTGG
Source organism: Hibiscus tridactylites (assembly GCA_958450335.1). NCBI lineage: Eukaryota > Viridiplantae > Streptophyta > Magnoliopsida > Malvales > Malvaceae > Hibiscus > Hibiscus tridactylites. The sequence continues at coordinate 30,418,759 of OY288285.1, forward strand.
TCACTAACCCAAAATGTCACTCTTCCAAACCACATTTTGTAAAATTGATTTCACCTTTCTCTTACATATAATAAAAGAGGATTTTAAGACATTTTTCCATATTTTTAATGCAACCCGAACTAGGCTTTCCTAAAAATCACCTTTTATATTCGAACCGCAACCCGACCGGTCCGGTCCAAACCCAAAACTTCTAAGCCCAAAATTGGGATGTTACAGAGGATGCACACATCATGTTTATTATTAATCTGTCGCCGGCAGACTATGATGGCAGCATGGCAGACCTAACTGAAGTGGGCACCAACTGGAACGAAGATCCAAAACATAGATGGACGGTGCGAAGAACCCAACTAACACTTACTGCCAAACTGTGGAACCACTTTGTGAAAAAAACGTCTCATGCCAACGTCTCATAACACAACAATGGACCGACACAGGCTTGCCGTCGTATACTCCATCATTAATGAACGACGGATCAATATAGGTAAATACATCCTCGACGACATCCATGAGTGTGGACTAAGAGGAATGAGCCCCCTCTTCCTTCCCCTACCTCATCACATCCCTCTACCAGGCAAACAATGTGCCCAAAATTGATGAAGATGTGAAGATCCAGGGCAAGAGGTGGACGCAACAGAACATCTACAGCTTGATGGAACTGAAGGCAGCCACCCCAATGGCTTATGTTGTTCCCACTACTGCGACAGAACCGTCGACAAAACCAGATTCCACAAAACTTGTCGCGGCAGAGCCCGAGCCGACAGAACATACACAACCAGAAGCCACCTTCTCTAACCAAATAATTCAACTACTGAAAAAGATGGAGGCACGGCAACTGGGATTCATGGAGTCAACGAGGGACTTCACCACTGTCACGGTAAACTTTATAAAAGTTTAGTTAAATTATCCAAACGTGTAGTTTCCCTCTTTTCCAGAAACCCTTCTCTCTACCCCATACCTACTGCCACCCCTAAGACTCCTACACCTACATCTGCCTCTGCTTCACCCTTTACCACGACCGGAGACGGGGACAGACGATCTGCTACCCCACGAGGAACGAAACGAAAGGAACCACTGCAAGAAATAGACCCAAAATATTATGAAGGTTTTTCCTCCTCCTCAGTCTAGCAGGATAACTCTGACTCCGAACACTCTGTCGTCCAGGAGATAGCAAAGGATTTTCCTCAGATGAAGAAGAAAAAGCTTGACATTGATGTTGAGGGACCCTGCCGCGACAGAGCAGGCGGTAGCAGCAGTGACACTGAGCTCAAGTGTAACGTCCCGGTTTTGGGCTTAGGAGTTTTGGGCGTTGACCGGTTGGTCAAAGTGTTGTTCGAATCTTAAGAGGTGAAATTAGGAAAGCCTAGTTCGGGTTGCATTAAAAATATGTAAAAATGTTCTAAAATCATCTTTTAATATAATTAAGTGAACTGTGAAATCAATTTTGGAAAATGAGTTTTGGAAGTGTGACATTTTGGCTAGTGACCAAAATGTAATTTTCGAAAGTTTGGTGACTGTTTTATAAAGGGTTGGAACTTTGAATCTTTAAGGAGCTATTATTCCAAAAGTAGTTTCTCCAGATTTTTCTAAGATATTTTAATCTATATTCTGATTTTAAACATATTAAAAGTGGAGGGAAAGCCATTTTGGCTATTTTAGATAACTAACTTTCCATTTTCTTTCTCTCATTTTCTCTCAACCCAAACACTTTCTCTCCAGAGAATTTGATCTGATTTTCTCACCTAAATTCCTCCTTTCAACTCTCTTTTGATTCCTAATCATAGTATCTACAAAACCTCATCATTTGCTACTTGATTCATCAAGGTTTTTGATTCCAAAAAGAGGAGAAACTCAAGTTTGGAGGTAAGAACGTCCTTCTCCTCTAAACTATCAGTTCTTTACTGAAATTCCTAAGTTTTCAATCCTTAATTGATGTTTTATTAAAGGCTTTTGAGTTGTAAAATGGATCTTGGCTTATAATGCAAGATTTGGCGATTTTTGATGATTTTCGTTAGATCTGATTAATCTGTGATTTGAGATGTGTTTTTGATGTTAAATGAACTCTAAATTGATAAGGAATTGAGCTTTGATTAATGCAATCCCGGATAGGTTGAGTTTCCTAAGTTTAGCTTATGATTCTTGTTTGTTTTTGAGGTGATCTTGTTGATCTGATGTTGCTGGAGGTATAAGGATGTTGATAGGTTCTTTTTAGATGTTAAATGATGTTAATAGATGTTTGGTTTTGATGGTTTGTGGCTGGGCTTTGTTGAGAGGTGGTTTGGATGCATTTTCGGTTGTGTTTGGTGGCCGAAAATGGAGGTTGGATGAGAGTAGCGAGTTTAGGTGTTTTCATTGAAGCAATTAATGCATGGTGATGCATTAATCCTCTGCTTTGATGTGTTAAAACAGGGGAGGCATCTTTGGATCCAAGAGTTGTTGATCCGGAAGCTTGTTTTGGTGCTTCGGTAAGAGGCGAAGTGGAATCGGTGAGTGAAATTGGGTTTTCGGCTTTGAAACCAATGTCTTGGGAGCTTAGTTTAAGTCTAAACAACTTTGCTAAGCTCAAGTGTAAGTTTTCGGAAATACTCTCTAGTGGTGGCCATGATTTGATTTTGATGCAATGTGGTTTATTGCATGTTTTAAACTCTGTTTTGAAAGCATGATTTAGCATGGTATTTGCTGTTGTTGTAAGCCATATGTTGAAGGAAGCTCTAGGTAAGAGTTCCTTGTTTTTGAACATTGATTAAATGTGGTTTGATGCTTTTAAATGCATGATGAATATGGCTTGGTTTAATGCTTTAAAACAGTAGATTAAATGATGATAATGATGTATATTGGCAAGTGATGTTTTGAAAAGGTTAAGGTCACTAAGGTGGTTAAAAGTCCTTGAGTGAGCCTTGTTTACTTAAGAACATCAAGGTGGTTAAAAGTCCTTGGATGATTCTTGCTACGGACACAAAGGTGGTTAAAAGTCCTTGTGTGATCCTTTCCATGGTGTTTAAAAGTCCATGGGGCCAAGGTGTTTAAAAGTCCTTGGGGCCAAGGTGTTTAAAAGTCCTTGGGGTGAAACTTGATGTGGACACAAAGGTGGTTAAAAGTCCTTGTGTAGTCCTCTTTCATGGTGTTTAAAAGTCCATGGCCATGGTGTTTAAAAGTCCTTGGGGCCAAGGTGTTTAAAAGTCCTTGGGGTGAAAGTTGATGAACTTGTTTTTAAAGAAATGGAACTTATCACTTGTGGCCAATATGATATATATGATATGAAGCATGAGATGCTTGTTTTAAGTATGCTTTTGAGCATGCGCAATTGATGATTTGAAGCATGATTTATAAATGTTTTATAAATGCATTATTGAATGGTTTTATTGAGCATTCCTCACTAAGCTTTTGCTTACTCTCTCTTTCGTTTTCTTAAATCAATAATGCAGAACCCTAGAGTGCTTTGAGGGCAGCAAGGAGGGCAAGTATTCAAGTGAAAGTAAAGCTCAAAGTATGGAAGGTTTCTTAAGTACATTATTAGCTTTTGGTAATTTGGCAATGGGGGACCTATGTGTATGTTTTGGGAGAGGTTTTGAACTCCCTAAGTATGTTGAATGTTGTTGAGAATGCTGGATTTTGTGTTTGGCCTTTACATGCTTGAATTGGAAGTTTATGCTTGAATGGTTTGCTTGTGTAGGAAGCATGCCTTTAGATTTGGGGCTTTTTGCATATGATGTTATTTTGTAGATTTGTTGATACATGTAAGTCCTATATATGTTGAATTGTATGCTGGTAAAGTTTGGTGTTATTTGGAGCATGAATGGATGGTTAATTGCATGTTTAGGTATGTATTTTGGGGCAATCTGTGCAGGGCGTTTCGGAACAGTACCTACCGTTTCGGAACGGGTGCCTTAAACAAACCCAGGCGTCCGAAACGGGAGAGACTGTTCCGAAACGGTTTGGCTACTGCCAGCCCGTGTTCCGGTACGCGTTGCGGAACGGCCCGTGTTTCGAAACAGGTTCTGCCTGTTTCGGAACGGGTGACCGTTGGGGGCTGACATTGGCAGTTAAATGTTTTGAATTGTTTGCGTTTTAGTCCTGAATCTTGTTTGTGCAATTGTATGAGTTCGGGAAGTCCTTTAGAGCTGAAATTTCACAGAGAAGCATGAAATCTGACTAATTTTAAGTTGGTAACTTTAATTTGGGTTAAGTCCGCCTATTTATCAGAAATTACAATTTGGTCCCTAAAGTTGTAATTTGTTCAATTGGGTCCCTGTTTGATCTCTGATGCTTGTGATCTTTGAATATGATGTTGAGTGATCACAATTAGGGTTAATGTGCCTCTAGACAAGATTAAAAAGAAAAAAAAGGGTCGTTAATCAAGGTTGACTTTCAGGTTGACTTTGGTTTTCCCCGTGTGACTTTCTTAATTCGGGCCAACCGTCTAGGCCGGGTTAAGGGGGTTACATCAAGGTCCTGTACAAGGCACCAAAAATTTCACCCACCAGAGTCCAGCCACCTCGAGAGGCAAAGAAGAACGTAGTCTCACCCTCTTCAACTCCAAAGCCAGCCTCTGCCATAAAAGCAAATGCGCGATGAGAGCTTTGTATCGACAACAGTAGTGATGACATGTCCTTAACTTAAGTTCTTTACTTTACTGTCGTCTGTGTTTTAATTTCTATTTTGTGATGTTTTTATTTTTTGTTTTGTGTCATGTATTAAGGACAATGCAACCCCGACTTTGGGGGTATGCATTCCTCTTAATTCTTATTAATAAACTTACTTCAATTTGTGTCATTTTTTGTGTCAATTTTTTGGCTTAAGTCTTTGAAATGCTTTTACCTGCCGCGGCATTCTCTGTCGTGCCAATGTCTTTAGAATGTTTTAGGAAGTATTTAGAGCCTTACTATGGTTCTGAACTCTTAAAATCACCTTTGTGGCTTATATGTTGTTAAGATTCTATTAGGAACTTAGAATAGGAAGCTTAGCTACTTGAGTTAGAAAGAAAACTTAGAATTATTTTACTCCTAGAGGTGCCTAACACTGGCTCTAGGAAATTTAAACTAGAAGTACTCCTAGAGGTGCCTAACACTGGCTCTAAGAAATTTATACTAGAGGTGCCCAAAAACCGGCTCTAGTAAAAATAGAAAAACATTAGAAATCAAGCTAGAGGTGCCCGAAATTGGCTCTAATTAAGAATAATTGTCAAAAGAAAACTCAAGTAAGTAAAGTAACTATTCTGGTTGTTAATGAATCTAATATCATATTTGTTCACAAAGCATGCACACACTCACACAAGAATTATAGTATTGCTGCGATTAAATCCATAAACATTCAAAAGGATGTTGATCTTGATGGTTAAGGTGTTGTAGGTAATGATTGTTCATTGATTTAAGCCAAAACCAAAAAAAGATTCATTTTTAGTTAGATTGCATTTGCTTGTGGACAACCAATATTTGGGGGTGTGTTTGGTACATAAATGTTCTATATTTTAACCCTTACTTACCCATATTATTGATGCACTCAATTATGTTTAGTTGCATTTTAGGATAAAATTTGCATAAACATCACAATTGGGAAAAATTGCACATATACTGCTGATTTTGGTGTATTTTTGCAGGTACATGTCGTGGCAGTATCCAGGGCAGCAGAGGAACAGAAGATAACAGCAAAGCTGGAGTGAAGGATTGCAAGAGATGGCCTACTTCAACACTGTCGCGACATCTGTCGTGACAGAGGAGGCGATAGTGAAGACTATGGTGATGGAAAATGTGAAGTGGAGTTCGATCAATAGAGCTTTCAAAGCATGATTTTTGCGGACCACTTGCATAACTATCGGAGCCTAGAAGCACGATGATGGCCTTGCCTAAAGTTTGAGGAAAAAGTCAAAGCAAGAAGACACGGCGAATTAAAAGACATCTACTTAAAGATTTAGTCTTAAATAGAGTTGTACTTTAATTCAAACTAGTATTCTTGGCCATTAAGAAAACTCAAGTCCAATGCATATATATATGAATGTAATTCGACAAAGCAAAGGATGCCTAGCTCCTAGTCGTCTTCCCCCAAAACCCTAGTCGTTTCTCTCTCTCCATTATGTTCTAAACATCCCCTAGGGATAAGGGTTGATCTTTTAAGGTAGTTGTAAGGATTTTACTATTTCCTAGGAATTTTCTGGTCAATTAATAAAAGCTTCAAGTTTATTTACTCTGGTTTCAACATCTTATAAGAGTTTCGGGAGATCATTGTGAGGTTATCAATTTACTTAATATCGAGAGAGTTAAGTATACGAAAGGAGTAAATACAAGTTTTCCAGTTTATGGTTAAACCATGTTGGCCTAGGAATAGGTACAAGGTTAAGTGGCTAAGGAAGTATTCACAAACATCGGTGTTCATCCTTCGTGTAACACCCCAATTTTGGGCTTAGAAGTTTTGGGTTTGAACCGGACCGGTCGGATTTTCTGTTCGAATATAAAAAGGTGGTTTTAGGGAAAGCCTAGTTCGGGATGCATTAAGAATATGGGAAAATATCTAAAAATCCTCTTTTATTATATATAAGAGTGTGGTGAAATCAATTTTACAAAATGAGGTTTGGAAATATGACATTTCATGATAGTGACTAAAATGTAATTTTTGAAAAGTTTGTGACTGTTTTAAAAGGATTGAAACTTTGAATCTTTAAGAAGCTAATTTACCCAAGGGAGGATTTCTTCAGATTATTCTTAAATTTTAAAGACTCATTTAATATTTAATTAATAAAAAGTAAAGAGGGAAAAGTCACATTTTGGTTTCATAACTAACTTTTGCCAAAATTTTCCCATTTCATTTTCTCTCAAAATTCCCTCAGCCAAACACATTTCCACAGCAACTTTTCCTTTGATTTTCACACCTAAAGTTGAGATTTCAATCCCTAAATGATTCCTAATCATTTCTACACCAAATCCTCATCATTTGCTTATTGAATTTTCAAGGATTTTGGCTCTAAACAAGGAGAAATCCACATTTAGAGGTATGAATGTCCTTCTCCTCTAAATACTCAGTTCTTTACTGAAATTCCCAAGTTCTCAATCCTTAAATTGAGTTTTATTAAAGGTTTTAATGTTGTGATCTTGATTTTTGGCTTAAAATTCAAGATTTGGATTTAATTTTGAAGAAATTCGTATTGGATGTTCGGACTCTATTTTGAGATGTCTTTTTGATGTATTTTGGATGTTTAAATGATGTCGAATGGAGGTTTAATCAATGCAATCCCGAATAGGTTGATTTTCCTAAGTTTTTACTTGTGAAAATGGTGGTTTTTGGGGTGATTTTGGTGTTTTGTTAATGCTGAAGGTATAAGGACGAGTTTGGGTTCATTTTGGATGTTTATTGATGGTTAATAATGATTAGAAGCGGTTGATCTTGGCTTGGTTAAGTTTTGGAAGAGTTTGGAGGTGATTTCGGTTGTGTTTGGTAGCCGAAATGTTGGATTTGTGTAGATCAGCGAGTTTAGGTGTGTTGCTGGTGATTTTAATGCATGACGATGCATTAATTCTCTGTTGTTATGTGTTTAAAACAGGGGAGAATGATTCGGAGGCAATAGAGGTGGCGTTGGAGGTTTCAGATGCTTGGAAGGCTTAACGGCTAGCGTAGTTTTGTGTATCGGTGAGTGGTAAAGAGTTTTCCAGCTTTGAAACATTTTGGATGAGGCTTTGGGAGCTTAGTTTAAGTCTAAAAAACTTAGCTAAGCTCAAGAGTAAGTAAATGGAATTTCTCTCTTGGTTGGGCTATGCTTTGGTTTTTAAATGCACTTGGGAAGATTGTGTTTAAATTACTGTTTTTAAGCATGTTTGGACATGGTTTAATGTTGGTTATTAATGCCATTATGTTAAAGATGCATAAGGTAAGTTATCCTTGACTTGCATGTGTTGGGTGCATATGACTAAAGCATGTGATGCTTGTGGAATTGGCATTTTGGTTATGCTTGTAAAATAGTGGATTAATGTGGTAAAATTGTTATATTGGCAAGTGATGTAAGAGGTTGTTGGTTACTTTAATCGGATATAGTTAGCCGGCTATAGGATTGGGTGCACCGTGAATTGAGTCACCTTGGATGTTGAGGGGTTGTGATTGTACCGTAAACTCCATCCAAGTACCCTAGCGATTGAGGAAATTAGTGTCACCATGATGGAGGATGGCTTTCGTGGGTGGACTTTGTTGAGAGTCACCGCGATGGAGGATAGCTCTCGTGGGTGGACCTTGTTAAGCGTCACAACGGTGGAGGGTTGTCCCGTGTGTGAGCTTGGTTAAGGTGATTACAATGGTTGAGGTAGCTCCCATGTGTATGCATTGTGCTGTGTCCCGGCTCTCCCTAGTGAGTTATACAACTTCCGATGAGTGATGTTGAGGGGTTGTGATTGTACCGCTAAACTCCATCACGAGTGTTGAGGGGTTGAGATTGTACCGGTAAACTCCACCTTGTGTTGTTCGGTAGTGTGTATGAAGCGTGTGGGACAACGCTTGTAATCCGCATATCTGATTGTGTCTTGTGTTGTGATGATTTGTGAATTATCGCTGGAAAGCCAATATAATGTGTTTGAATGTAACGAAGCAAGAGTTGTTTGGAAATGATGCAAGGTGCATGGGAAATATGTAAATGATGCAAGAATGCATGCGATGCTTGTTAAGCTTGAGCACAAGTATATTTTGCTAATGTGAATGGTGCATATGTGCATGGAATCTCATAAATACATTAAAGTCTTGTGAAGGCTTGTTTTGGAAGGCATGTAATGCAAATGTTGTTTTTGTGGTTCATGTGTTGCATTTGTTTAATTCGTGAGATAGTTTGAAGGAGCAAATGGTTTTCAAAAGGTTTCTAGTTTTGAGATGTTCATCAAGAATGAGGGAAGTATGTTGTAAAGTGGAAGTGTTTTCCAAGAAATTTGTGTTTAACTTTGCATGTGATGTTTATGCATGGAAAGGGTTTAAATGATAGTTTGCAAGAATGTGTTTGGGGTGAGTTGTTTAGCTTTTCTAAGCTAAAGGTTTGTTTTCATATTGAGCAATGCATGGTTTGAAGCATGTTGCTTTAAAAAGGGGTTTTCAAACAATGCTTTGGTTTATTGATTTGTATCTACTTTTGAAGAGGGTTTTATGATTTGCTGCATTGATGGTGTTTTGGTTTTGAGCATCCCTCACTAAGCATTATGTGCTTACGCTCCTTTGTGTCCATCAATGCAGATAATTGAAGTTTGGGCAGCGAGAAGCAAGGGATTCAAGGAGAGCTCCACTTGAGAAGTATGTTCACCATATTTGGTTTGGATCATGTTGTTTATTGCTTTGCAACATTTGAATCCTCTTATTCATAAGTTGTTATGCTATTCTTCTTGTTTTAAAGGCATGATCAAGTGTTGGATGTGTTGAAAGAGTTGGTGCACCTAAGGTTTGCTTTGCATCTAGATTTTAATGCAATTTGGGTAGTTATGATGCTTGGCTTGTTGTTGATATGTTGAGGATTGATTTAGAGTATGTTTGATGGTGTTGGGATGTGTAAAATCAGGTTTTTCTGCTGTTTCTGGGCAGGGTGTATCGAAACACCCTTGCCTGTTTCGAAACAGGTGCATGAATTTGCCTAGGCGTTTCGAAACGGGTAGAGGTGTTTCGAAACACTTTGGCTACTGTCAAGCCACGTTTCTGAACGATCAATTTCCGTTTCGAAACACTTGACCGTTGGGCACTGATTTGAATAGTTTTGAGGTTTGCAAGCTTTACGTTTTAGTCCTGATTTTTGTATGTGCAATTGCTTGAGTTCGAGATATCCGTTTAAGGTGAAATTTGACAGAGAAGCTTATAACCTAACTAATTTCATAATGGTGTCTTAAAAATTTTTAAAGTCTACTTAATTTCCAGATTTTACATTTTGGTCCCTAAATTCGTATGTTGTGCAATTGAGTCCCTTATTGTTTTCCGATTGCTGTGATTTTTTAGTATGCTTATCTCAAGAGTATGCCTAGGATTAATGTGCATCTATACAAGTTTAAAAAGAAAAAAAGGGTCGTTAAACAAGGTTGACTTTTGGGTTGACTTTGGTTTTCCCCGTGTAATCTTCGTAGTTCGGGTCAACCATTTAGGCCGGGCTAAGGAGGTTACACTTCGATTCACGCCAGGAGATATCATCCAAGATGTGTTCATCGACAAAACTTGAGCCTAAGGATAGGAAAAGTAACAACAGGGATTCTTGCCAAACTTGAAGTACAAAGTTGTTTGTCGTTGCTGCAACAACAACAGACCTCTGCCACGATAGGTGCTGCCGCGACAGTCGCAACGATAGAAGCAACAAAAGTTCCTCTGAACATTGCAATACATGCACTACTTAGCAAATCAATACCAGCCTATTATCTCAATATGATTTCCACGTTTACTTTATTTATTCCTCAAGTTTTCCAACATCACTTTATTTAAATTATTTCTTTTCTTGTGCAGAGATTTAAGAATAGAAGTATTTCCAGTCCATGTGGAGATGATATCTGATACTTTGTATCCCTTTATTACTTGTGACGTGTATACTTGCACCCAATTACGATAGACTATTTTTACACGCAACAATGTGCACCTGTTTCGTAATATCTAGGAATTTTCTGAACTGGTGCTCTTGTTGCTATTCCTTGAGCCTTTGGGGGAATGTTGCTGGCAGACGGATTTCCTCTATATGCTCCTTGCTTGGGGCTTATTCTGGGGAGGATCATTTGTTTCAGGACCCTTGTCTTGCTCATGTTCTGGGGCAGCTGGTGTTGGTGCTGCTGCGGTAGGATTCTTTTTCTGGTTCGACTGGGTTTCTGGCTGTGCCTCTACCCTGGGTTCATCCAGCTGCTTCCCACTTCTTGTAGAAATGGCCTTGCACTGCTCGTAAGTGGACTTGGCTGCTGCCTCCGAGCTGCTGGATGCTGCACCCATTGTCCGACCGCTGTATATCTCGGTAAACTGCCCCAAATTGGGTCTCCGTGTTCTTTATAGAAGCCTCCTGATTGTTCAACCGCATCTCCGCCCTGTCCATAAAAGAATCAGTTCATCAATAAATTTATTTGTACAAACAATGAAGTCACTAGTTCTAGACATAAAAGTGTGTAGGGTTGCTTCTAGTGAGTTATTATTTTGTGGCTGCTGAGTCTGCTGCCTGGACTAGTTCTGTTGGTAGCCTCTCTGTAGTTATTGCGGGTTTGCAACTGTCTTTGGGTTTCTCCGAGAGAAGTTGGGATGATACTTCCATCCAAGATTGTAGGTGTTTTGGGCAAGCCTGCATATCCTCCCATGTAGTTGGCAGATGTTATGCAGTCAGAAGAATCATGGTAGCCCCAGCATTCGTCACATAATAGCTCCACAACCTTTACTTTATAGACCTTCCCAGCAGGTTCCACAATCTTCACGACCAGCTCCGATAGTGTATCAAGGCGGGCGTTAACAGGTTGTGAGGCTTCTACCTCGTTCATAGTGGTTGGCTGCATTATGTTGCCTTGGCGGGCAGTTGGATATTTGTAGTCATTTTAGCAGCTTGGTTCAGTAGCCGTAGTGCTTCCTCTAGAGGTCTATCGAGAATGATCCCATTGGCCGAGGCATCTATCATCATCCGAGTTGGGTAGTTCACCCCGTTGTAGAATATGGATACCTGCGACCAAGCTGGAAGACCATGTATTGGGCAGTTATTCAACATCTGTTGGTACTGCTCCCATGCTTCATACTTGGGCTCGTCATCCACTTGTCTAAAGGTTGTGATCTCATTCCACAAATTATCACTGATGTTGGACGGGCTGAATCGATCAAGGAAGTCTTTACATAGCTGTGTCCATGTGTTGAAATATCTTACCGGCTGGTTATTCAATGATTGTTTAGCCCTATCCCTCAGTGAATAGGGAAATAACCTTAGCCTCAGTACATCCTGGTGGACCTCGTATATTTTAAATGCTCTGCAGATGTCCAAGAATTCTCTCAAATGCTACTGAGCATCCTCTGTGGCAGTCCCTCCAAAGTGCCCTAGTGTGTTTATCATGTTAAACATGACGGGCTTCAGCTCGAAGTGGCCTGCCTCTATATCAGGTTCTGTTACTTTGGGATCAAACCCTTGGAAATCATGTTCGAGATAATTTCTAGTGGTTCGAATCGGGGGTGGTCGGGGCCGAAGTGGGGGATCCTGCCATGGTGGATCTTGTGAACCTCTAGGTGGCAAGTCTTGCTGCCCATCCCTGCCGTGCGCGGCGCTGTTGTGTGGGTCCTCGTTTACCATGTTTACCTTTGCTTTTCCTTTGTCGTCTTTGTTTTTCGCTAGGACTTCCCTGATCTCCTTCTTATGTCCTCTTTCTTGACGTTCGATATCGTCGTAAAAGAGGAGTTCTTCTTTTGGGTTTGCCCTGGTCATGCACTAGCAAAGGACACTGTAATTTTTATTCGATTGAAAATAAAGATAAAATAAAAAGTAAATAAAAGGTGCATAAATTAAAAACGAAATTTGTTGTTACCAATCCCTGGCAACGGCGCAAAAAAACTTGTAGGGCGTGTAGGTGTTCCACGAGGATTGGTCATCTTGGTTCGATTTGTAGTTCCTGCACATGGTAAAGTAAAAACATAAGTAAGGTGATTGTTGAGATGAAGAGTGAAATAAAATAAAACGCAAATGATAAAAAAATGGCGATTCAGGTTAATAAAGTGGGCAAAGTTATGCTACAACTTAGTGTAAAACTGCGTTGTAAAGGCTAAGTTGTTTTGTGCTGCCACGATATACTGTCTCGGTGGGTACTGGCGGACAGCAACTGCGACCCTATCACGCGGCCTGAGCGGGTCTCTGCTCTTGCAACTCTCGTTGTCTCGGCAGGTGGAATGGAAATACGTCCTGGCTGTAAGTTCGGCTGACACTCCAAGTTTGGTAGAGCAATTCTAAAATGATCCTTTCTATGTCTAGGCAAGGATTCTGTCACCACGTGATGTAGGCAACACCTAGCAATCTCAGCGTAAACCTAACACAGGCAATCGAAGTTTGGTTGCTCCTTTTAGCCGCTTAAACTCGAACTTATGCCTAAGCTGAATATGTCAAATCCTCGATATGATGAGACCGTACTTAATTCTTTCACGTATTACACTTTCGTTCCTGACAAATGGATTTCTTCAACTTGACTTTTGGAGCTAATTGAGGGAGTGAAGAACATGAATTAAGTAAACTTGGAATATTCTAATGAAACTACTAAAAAACCTAATATAACAGTCTCACAACTAATTTACAACATAACCCTTAACCCAAGAGAACTTTCGAACATGGCGGCAGAAAAGAACACCCTAGTTATGTCTATAGAAATCCCTAAATGATTTGAACTAGGAGTAGAATGAGTATTATTAGACTAATAACTCGGTTAAGTCCTCCTTAAAGTAGAAGTCCTCAAAAGTAGCTTTCCACATTTAATGTGACTTTAAACTCTGACTTCTTTGCGTTGAATGTGGAATTTATCTCGTTTGCCTTAGCCCGCAAGTAACCTTGACATTTCACTTCGACGGCTATGTCTACTGCTACAGACGTTGGAAAATCGAGCGGATGGCAGCGATAGACTCATGATTTTTAGCTTTACAAATCGCACTCCGGTTCTCCAACTCTATAGTTTGCTGTCGTGGGCAGCACAGTCAGCGACAACATTACTCGGCAACAACTGTCTGTAGTTGGAACTGCATCAGTGCAGCCTCTTGGTTCGTTGCCTCAATATTGCATCTTCAGCTTCTCTTTCCCTCTTTGAACCTTTATTACCTAAAAACAAAAATACACTAAAATAATATATCTTCTTTACCAAATGAAAGATAATCTATAAAAACAGGGTAACACGAAGGAATATTGTAAAATGCAATGAATGTACCTAATTATGCCTAAAATGAGCTCAAAAATAGTAATAATAAGAGGTGGAATGTGCATGAATTATAAGACTTGTGGACACTTTACAATACTCAATCGTTAAATTGTAATCCTTAAGCAACTCCAACCATCCACGTTACCGAAGATTCAAATCCTTTTGAGTCATCAAATATTTCAATCTCTTATGATCCTTGTACACAATACACTTCTCACCATAAAGATAACGCCTTCAAATTTTCAAAGCAAATAGAACTACGGCAAGCTCAAGATCATGGGTAGGGTAATTGCGCTCATCCACCTACAATTGCCTAGATGTATAAGCCACAACTTTTCCACCTTGCATCAAGCCACAACCCAAATGATGCGATCCAATTCAAGGACTTTTAACCACCTTAATGACGGACTCTTATAAGGATCAACCGACCTTTAATTTAGGGAGTTCCTTCATCACCTTACTTTAATTTACATTAGTTTTATGATGATAGAATTTAACATACGAGTTCATAATTTTAACTTCAATAATTTTCATTATTTTAAGTTATATTCAATTCATGATTAACTACCTATATTGTGAGACACATTTCACTTACCAATGTTTATTATTTTGCAATGACAAAAATTCATATGAGAAATGGATAGATGAAGATGCCTACTTGGATTCTACTACAACAAGGAAGAAAGCAAAATTTTCAGAGTGAACCATTGTGTTCTATGGACTCCAGCATTCAAATTGTTGCAAGCAATATGCAATTGATCAATAATATAATTATATCATATGATAAAATAATAAAATAAGCAAGAATTCAAACCCAATTATGAAGCAACTCTTCGACAGCTTAAGGAGACTCTTCATTCTAACTGATCCAATGCAACCATTCAAGATCCATTGTTTCATTTTCAAATTGGAACCCTTCATGGCCGGATAATTTCATGTCCTTTTGGCCATAGGAGCATTCTAGCATTATAAATAGCCTTCTAACTTCAATCGAGAAACATCTTTGGACATACTCTTGAATTATTGAAATCAAATTTCATTTGTGATGTTTTTCCTTCACTTTGTTCTTTGCGAACATATAACGTTCAAGGCAGCATTGTTTACTTTTGTAACGCCCCAATTTTGGGCTTAGGAGTTTTGGGATTCGGACCGGTTCGGTCGGAGTGCGGTTCGAATATATGAAAGTGAATTTAGGAAAGCCTAGTTCGGGTTGCATTAAAAATATGGAAAAATGTCTTAAAATCCTCTTTTATTATATATAAGAGAATGGTGAAATCAATTTTACAAAATGAGGTTTGGAAGTGTGACATTTTAGTTAGTGACCAAAATGTAATTTTCGAAAACTATGAGACTGTTTTAAAAAGGATTGAAACTTTGAATCTTTAAGGAGCTATTTACCCAATGGGAGTTTCTCCAGATTTTTCTAAAATATTAAATGATTTATTAATGGTTTTTAAATAAAAGAAAAGTGGAGGGAAGATATTTTGGCCATAACTAACTTTTCTCTCAAATCTTCCATTTTCATTTTCTCTCATCTTTCTCTAAAACCAAACACATTTCTCCAGAGCTTTTCCCTCTGATTTTGTCACCTAAATAACTCATTTCAATCCTCTTTTGATATTCAATCATCTCTTCAATAAAACCTTTGCAATTGCTAAGTGGATTTTCAAGAATTTGGTTCCAAAAAGGAAGAAAACTCAAGTTTGGAGGTAAGAACGTCCTTCTCCTCTAAACTCTCAGTTCTTTACTGAAATTCCCAAGTTCTCTATCCTTAATTTGTGTTTTATAAAAGGTTTTAAGGTTGTGTTCTTGATCTTGGCTATAAAATGCAAGATTTGGTTGATTTTTGGTTAAAATTCGTGTGATTTGTTTGGGCAGTGTTTTGAGGTGTCTTTTTGTTGTTAAATGATTGTTAAATTGATGAGAAATTGAGGTTTAATCAATGCAATCCCGGATAGGTTGATTTTCCTAAGTTTAGTTTGAATTCTTGGTTGTTTTTGGAGTGATCTTGATGATCTGTTATAGTTGGAGGTATAAGGGCGTGGTTAGATCCTTTTTGGATGTTAATTGATGTTTAAGGATGATTAGATTTGATGGATCATGGCTGGGTAGTGTTGTGGAGTTGTTTGGATGCATTTTCGGTTGTGTTTAGTAGCCGAAAATGGAGTGTGGATGAGAGCAGCGAGTTTAGGTGCTTTCATTGAAGTTATTAATGCATGATGATGCATTAATCCTATGCTTTGATGTGTTTAAAATAGGTTAGTCATCTTTGGATCCTAATGGTGGTGATCCGGAAGCTTGATTGGTGTTTCGGCAAGTGGCGAAACGGAATCGGTGAGTGGATTTTGGTTTTCAGCTTTGAAACCAATGTTTTGAAGGTTTGGGAGCTTAGTTTAAGTCTAAGCAACTTAGCTAAGCTCAAGAGTAAGTTTTCGGAAAAACTCTCTTGGTGATGAACCATGGATTGGTTGTATGCAATGTGGTTTGTTTGCATGTTTTAAATCTTGTTTTGAAAGCATATTTAGCATGTTTATTTGCTGAGATTAAAAGCCATGTGTTGAAGGATGCTCAAGGTAAGAGATCCTTGTTTTTGAACATTGTTAAATGTGGTTTGATGTTTAAAGATGCATGATGTTTATGGCTTTGTTAAATGATTTAAAACAGTGGGATATTGTGGTTAATGATGCATATTGGCAAGTGATGGTTAAGGTCACAAAGGTGGTTAAAATTCCTTGTGTGAGGCTTGTTATTTAAGAACAACATGGTGTTTAAAAGTCCATGGTTGGTTCTTTGTTAAGGTTACAAAGGTGATTAAAATTCCTTGTGTAAGCCTTGTTTACTTAAGAACTCCAAGGTGTTTAAAAGTCCTTGGGAGATTCTTGTTAAGGACACAAAGGTGTTTAAAAGTCCTTGTGTGGTCCTTGTCATGGTGTTTAAAAGTCCATGGATGATTCTTGTTAAGGACACAATGGTGTTTAAAAGTCCATGGATGATTCTTGTTAAGGACACAATGGTGTTTAAAAGTCCATGTGTGGTCCTTGGAAATTATAAGATCACAATGGTGTTTAAAAGTCCATGTGTGGTCCTTGGAAATTATAAGATCACAATGGTGTTTAGAAGTCCATGTGTGGATCTTATGTTGATGTATCACTCGTTTCCAATATGACATGATATGAATTTGAAGCATGAATTGCTTGTTTAAAATGTTTTAGTGCTTGTGCAAATGATGTTGAACTAAGGTTTATAAATATGTTTTATAAATGCATTATTGTGTGCTTTTAAATGAGCATTCCTCACTAAGTTATTTGCTTACGCTCTCTCTTTTCTTAAACCAATAATGCAGAGCATTGAAGTGCATTTGGGGCAGCAAGGAATCCAAGCATCCAAGTGAAGGTTCTAAGCTCATGTATGGTGAAGGTTTCTTAAACACTATTAGCTTTTGGCATTTGGCAATGGGGGACCAATGTTGTTGTTTTGGGAGATGTTTTGGACTCCCTAAGTTGGATTTATGTTGTTGATAATGTTTGAGTTTGTAATTGGCCTTTGTGATGTGGTTTTGGTATATTGATGCTTGAATGGTTTTCTAAGTAGGATGCATGCCTATAGAATTGGGGATTTTCATAATTGATGCCATGTTGATGTTTGGTTGATGCAATTATGTTCCTTGTATGTTGAATGACCTGCTGGTAAAATTTGGTTGCATTTGGAGCATGTTAGATAGGTCAATTATGTGATAAACCAGCAACTTTTCTGCAATCTGGGCAGCCTGTTTCGGAAAAGGTGCTACCGTATCGGAACGGGGGCCTGAAATGGCCTGGGCGTTCCGAAACGGAAGGAACTGTTCTGGAACGGTTTGGCCTCTGCCAGGCCCTGTTTCGGTACCAGTTTCGAAACGGTCCCGCATTTCGGAACGGGTTTTCCCTGTTCCGAAACACTCGACCATTGGGCACTGAAATTGTTGGTTATATGTTATGAAATGTTTGCATTTTAGTCTTGAACCTTGTTATTGCAATTAAATGAGTTTGAGATGTCTGTTTGAGTTGAAATTTGATAGAAAAGCATGAAATATGATTAATTATATTTTTGTAACTTTAAATTGGGTTAAGTCCTTATAATTTACAGAATTTACAATTTGGTCCCTAAAGTCTTAATTTGTGCAATTGGGTCCCTGAATGTTCTCTGATGGTTATGATCTTTGAGTATGCTGATTGTATGATCATATCTAGGGATAATGTGCATCTAGACAAGTTTAAAAAGAAGAAAAAAAGGTCGTTAATCAAGGTTGACTTTCGGGTTGACTTTGGTTTTCCCCGTGTAAACTTCTTAATTCGGTTCATCCGTCTGGGTCGGGTTAAGGGGGTTACATTTGGTGGTATCAGAGCTGAGTTCTCGAGTAATTGGGAATGAGTATGTGAATGATTAAAGTATGTATGCTTTGTATGCTTGTTGAGTGAAAGCATGTTGGGTGAATTGTAAATATGTTGCAATTGAGGTGTGTGCTGTGGTGAAGCATGTTGTGGGTACCCATTGCCAAATCAGAGCTAATGTAGTGATATTGTTTTTAAGTGAAAATGAGCTTGAGTACTTGGATTGCTTACCTTGCTGAGCCTGACTTTGTTTTATTGTATTGTGGTTGCATTGTTAAAGTATGGCACCTCGTAGAGAGTTGGGGAGTAATGTGCGAGCTACGGCTCAAAATGAGAATGAGAATGAAGAGAATGTTGAAAGTGCGGTGGATTTACCTCCTCCACCTGGTGGTGGTGATGCTGGGGGTGAAGGAGCTGGAGCTGCAGCTGGTGCTGGGGTCGCTGGACTTGAGGCTGGTCAGGGGCAAGCTATTCCTGACATGACAGTGTTGATACAAGCTATTGCTGGAGCTTTTCAAGCAGCAGTAGCTGGAGCTCAAGGAGCTGTGCATCAGAGAGATGCTGGAGTTAGACTACCCTTGGAATGTTTGCGCAGTCTGGGAGGGACTGAGTTCAGGGGTTTGTCTGCTGAAGGTTCAGAGTCTTGGTTAGAGGGTACCAAGAGAATATTGGGTCAGATGAGTTGCACTGATGTGCAAATGCTGGGCTGTGTAGTATCATTGGTGCAAGATGATGCTTATACGTGGTGGACAACCACTATCGTTGGGATGGCGGAAGCTGACGTAACTTGGACGTTCTTTCAGAACGCGTTCAAGAGAAGGTATCTAGGTGTGAGGTACCTAGATGAAAAGAAGAGGGAATTCATGTCTCTTACCAAGTGGAGCATGGCTGTGGCTGAGTATGAGGTCCAGTTTGTCCGACTCAGCCAGTACGCACCTGAGCTTGTTCCGGATGAGCGGGAGAGGTGTGAAAGGTTCCGTTATGATTTAGTGACGGATGTAAAGATGTATGTGCTGGCTACCGAGTATGATGATTTCGATGTGCTGGTGGGCCGAGCAAAGGATATTGAGATGAACTTGGGTTTATCTTCTAAGAGTGCTGGATTAAGTGTTGGTAAGCGAGCTGTTGAGTATAGTTCCGGTGGTGGACGGAACAAGAGGGGGCGTGATCAGAAGTATCAGTCCTCAGCTAAGCGAGGTGGTGGTGCGCCTGCTCGGGGAGGCAATGCTAGAGTTGATCCGAGTGCATGTTGGACATGTGGTTCGCGTGGCCATATGAAACGTGATTGTCCTCGAGCTGTGAGGGAGGTGCAAGCTCCAGTTGTTGCAGCTGGTAATGCGTGCTGGAACTGTGGATCTACGGATCACATGAGGAGAGAGTGTCCTATGTTGGCTGGTGGCCAAGTGCGTGCTCCTGTTGTTGCTGCACCATAGAGAGGTCGTGGGCGCGGCCGTGGTAACTTCCAGCGGAGAGAGGAAGGTGGTCGGGGTGTGGCTCATGTTGTGGCTATTTAGCCTGAGGGTGGTGGTCAAGCCAGGGTGTATGCTCAGCGGGAGGGAAGAAATGACGCGGATGTGATCGCAGGTACTTTTACTTTACAATCCTTGTCATTGCTTTCCTTGATTGATTCTGGATCTACGCACTCATACATATTGCGTGAGCATGCTGAATTGCTTGGTTTGCCTGTTGAGTCTTTGGATGGTGGTGTGCGTGTCACTAGTTCTTTTGGTGAGACTGTTGTGACTCGAAAGCTTTATAGAAGATGCCCCTTGGTTGTGCAAGATCATGTTTTTCCTGTTGACCTTATGGAGTTGCCTTTCTATGGGTTTGATGTAATCTTTGGTATGGATTGGCTTGTTGAGCATTGAGTTGTTGTGGATTGTGAGAATAAGCGAGTTTCGTTGAAGCTTGCAGATGATTATGAGGTGGTTGTGGTTGGTGAGAATGTGAAGTTTCTTACCAATGTGGTGTCTACGTTGGAGGCGAGCCGGATGCTGAGGCAAGGTTGTGAAGCTTACCTAGCTTTTGTGATGAATCCTAGCTCTAAGGAGTTGCGTGTGCAAGATATCAGGATTGTGCGAGAGTTTCATGGTGTGTTTCCTGAGGAGTTGCCTGGATTGCCTCCTAATCGCGAGGTGGAGTTTGGGATTGAGCTGTATGAAAATACAACTCCTGTGTCCATTACCCCTTATAGAATGGCACCCAAAGAGTTGAAGGAGCTGAAGACGCAGTTGCAAGAGTTGCTTGACCGTGGGTTCATTCGGCCGAGTGTATCACCCTGGGGTGCACCAGTCTTGTTTGTGAAGAAGAAGGATGGCACTATGAGAATGTGCATTGATTATCGTCAGCTGACAAGTTGACTATCAAGAATCGGTATCCTTTGCCGAGAATTGATGATCTCTTTGATCAATTTCGGGGAGCAGCTGTATTCTCTAAGATTGACTTGAGGTCAGGGTATTACCAGTTGAAGGTAAAGGATGTGGATGTGCCTAAGACAGCTTTCAGGACAAGGTATGGGCATTATGAGTTCCTTGTGATGCCGTTTGGTTTGACAAATGCTCCTGTTGCTTTCATGGACATGATGAATCGTGTGTTTCATGAATACCTGGACAAGTTTGTTGTGGTGTTCATTGATGATATCCTCGTGTACTCGTGTACTGAGGAGGAGCATGAAGAGCATTTGAGGTTTGTGTTGCAAGCTTTGTTGGAGAATCAGCTTTATGCCAAGCTGAGCAAGTGTGAGTTCTGGTTAAGTGAAGTGGTGTTTCTTGGGCATGTGGTTTCTGCTGAAGGGATTCGTGTTGATCCTCAGAAGATTGAGGCGGTGATGAATTGGAAGGTTCCTAAGTCTGTTCATGAGGTTCGTAATTTCCTTGGTTTGGTGGGATACTACCGGAGGTTTGTGGATGGGTTTTCTAAGATTGCTGCACCTTTGACAAAGTTGTTGCAGAAGGATGTTAAGTATGAGTGGACGGAAGCGAGACAACAGGCTTTTGAGAAGCTTAAGGCAGCTTTGACGCAAGCTCCTATCTTGGTTCAACCTGAATCAGGGAAAGAGTTTGTGGTCTATAGTGATGCGTCCTATGTTGGTTTGGGATGTGTGTTGATGCAAGAGGGTAAGGTGGTGGATTATGCATCGCGGCAGTTGAAGGTGCATGAGCGCAATTATCCTACGCATGACATTGAGTTGGCTGTGGTGGTTTTTTCTTTGAAGATCTGGAAACATTACCTGTATGGTGAGAAGTGTCATGTGTACACGGATCACAAGAGTTTGAAGTATCTGATGTCTCAGAAGGAGTTGAATCTTAGGCAACGACGTTGGGTGGAGTTGCTCAAGGATTATGATTTGACGATTGAGTATCACCCTGGAAAAGCTAATGTTGTGGCGGATGCCTTGAGTAGAAAGGTAGCTGTTGAGTTGAGGGCTATGTTTGCCAGTTTGAATATTTCGTGTGATGGTGGTCTTGTGGCTGAGTTGCAAGTGAAACCATCTTTGGTTCAGTTGATCAAGGAAAAGCAGCTGTTGGATGATTCCTTGGTACCGCATGTTCAGGATATCGCGGAGGGTAGGCCTTCGGATTTCTGCTTTAATGATTATGGAGTGTTGTGTTTTGGGAGTCGGATAGTAGTGCCCAATGATGCGGATTTGAGGCGTGCTATTCTAACTGAAGGTCATAGTAGTCCGTTTGCTATGCACCCTGGTAGTACTAAGATGTATCGTGATCTTCGTGATGAGTACTATTGGGTGGGTTTGAAGAAGGATGTTGCAGAGTTTGTGAGTAAGTGCATGGTGTGTCAGCGAGTTAAGGCTGAGCATCAGGTTCCTTTAGGGTTGTTGCAACCGTTGAGAATTCCTGAATGGAAGTGGGAAATGATTACCATGGATTTTGTATCTGGTTTACCCTTGTCATCATCGAAGAAGAATTCGGTGTGGGTGATTGTGGATCGCCTGACGAAGTGTGCGCATTTCTTGCATGTGCATACTACGTATTCTTTGGATAAGCTTGCGGAGCTGTACATTGCTGAGATTGTGCGGCTTCATGGTGTGCCAAAGTCGATTGTGTCGGATAGGGATCCGAGGTTTACATCGCATTTCTGGCAGTGTTTGCATCAAGCTTTGGGTACACGGTTGAATTTCAGTACATCTTATCATCTTCAGTCGGATGGTCAATCCGAGAGTGTTATCCAGATTTTGGAGGATATGTTGAGGTGCTGTGTGATTGAGTTCCAGGGCTCTTGGGAGAAACATTTGCCTTTGGTGGAGTTTGCTTATAACAATAGTTATCAGGCAAGTATTCAAATGGCACCTTATGAAGCTTTGTACGGGAGGAAGTGTAGGACTCCTCTTTGTTGGGCTGAAACGGGTCAGAAGTTGGTATCGATGCCGGCTTTGTTGAAGGGAACCACCGAGAAGGTGAAGCTCATTTGTGAGCGTTTGAAGGCAGCTTCTGATCGGCAAAAGTCTTACGCGGATTTGAAGCGTAAGGAGATTGAGTATGTTGTAGGTGACCGTGTGTTTTTGAAGGTTTTGCCTTGGAAAAAGGTGATGAGGTTTGGCCGTAAGGGTAAGTTGAGCCTAGGTACATTGGACCATACGAGGTGATTGAGCGTGTGGGTCCTGTTGCGTACAAGTTGAGGTTACCTCAAGAGTTGGAGAAGATTCATTGTAACGCCCCGGTTTTGGGCTTAGGAGTTTTGGGCGTTGACCGGTTGGTCAAAGTGCTGTTCGAATCTTAAGGGGTTAAATTAGGAAAGCCTAGTTCGGGTTGCATTAAAAATATGGGAAATGTTCTAAAATCATCTTTTAATATAATTAAGTGAACTGTGAAATCAATTTTGGAAAATGAGTTTTGGAAGTGTGACATTTTGGCTAGTGACCAAAATGTAATTTTCGCAAGTTTGGTGGCTATTTTATAAAGGATTGGAACTTTGAATCTTTAAGGAGCTATTAATCCAAAGGTGATTTCTCCAGATTTTTCTAAGGTTTTATAAGCTATTTTCTGATTTTAAAGATATCAAAAAGGAGGGAAAACTCATTTTGGCAATTTTCTCAACTAACTTCCCATTTTCTTTCTCTCTTTTTCTCTCAAACCAAACACTACATTTCCAGAGTTTTGTTTCTGATTTTCTCACCTAAATTCCTCCTTTCAACTCTCATTTGATTCCAAATCATTGTATCTTCAAAACCTCTTCAATTGCTACAAGTTTCAACAAGCATTTTGATTGCATAAAGTGGAGAAATACAAGTTTGGAGGGGAGGCATCTTTGGATCCAAGATTGGTTGATCCGGAAGCTTGATTTGGTGCTTTGGCTTGAAGCAAAGTGGAAATTGGTGAGTGCATTTGTGGAAATTGGATTTTCAGCTTTAAAACCAAGGTTTGAAGGTTTTGGGAGCTTAGTTTAAGTCTAAACAACTTTGCTAAGCTCAAGTGTAAGTTTTCGGATTTTCTCTCTAGTGGTGGCCATGACTTTGATGTGTTGCAAAGTGATAATTTGCATGTTTTAATTACTGTTTTGAAAGCATGTTTTAGCATGGATTTTGCTGATGATGTAAGCCATATGTTGAAGGTAACTCTAGGTAGGAGTTCCTTGCTTTTGTACATTGTTTAAATGTGGATTGATGCTTTAAAATGCATGATGAAAATGGCTTGGTTAAATGCTTTAAAACAGTGGATTAATTGATGAATATGATGTATATTGGCAAGTGATGTTTTGAAAAGATTAAGGTCACTAAGGTGGTTAAAAGTCCTTGAGTGAGCCTTGTTACTTAAGATCATCAAGGTGGTTAAAAGTCCTTGGATGAGTCTTGTTGCGGACACTAAGGTGGTTAAAAGTCCTTAGGTGATCCATTCCATGGTGTTTAAAAGTCCATGGGCCAAGGTGTTTAAAAGTCCTTAGGGCCAAGGTGTTTAAAAGTCCTTGGGGTGATTCAAGCATTGGACACAAAGGTGGTTAAAAGTCCTTGTGTGGTCCTTATTCATGGTGTTTAAAAGTCCATGGCCAAGGTGTTTAAAAGTCCTTGGGGCCAAGGTGTTTAAAAGTCCTTGGGAAAGTTGTTGAACTTGTTTTAATAAATGAAATGTATCACTTGAGCCAATATGACATGTTAAGTATATTATGAAGCATGGGATGCTTGTTTTAATGATTATGTTGAAATATGAGATTGCTTGTTTTAAGTATGCTTTTGAGCATGTGCAAAGGTTGATTTAAGCATGGTTTATAAATGGTTTTAATTGCATTATTGAATTGTTTTTAATGAGCATGCCTCACTAAGCTTTTGCTTATGCTCTCTACGTTTTCTTAATTCAATAATGCAGAGCATTAGAGTATTTGAGGGGCATCAAGAAAGGGCAAGCAATCAAGTTCAAGTGAAGCTCAAAGTATGGAAGGTTTTGTTAAACATTTAGCTTTTGTGTGATTTGGCAATGGGGGACCAATGTGTATGTTTTGGGAGGTGTTTGAGACTCCCTAAGTATGTTGAATGTTGTTTTAAATGCTGGTTTTTGGATTGGAACCTTATATGCTTGTTTTGCAAGTTTGGAGTTTGAATAGCTAGCTTGTGTAATAAGCATGCCTATAGAATTGGGGCTTTTTGCTTATGATGTTAGATTGATGATGTGATGGTTCCTATAAGTCTTAAATATGTTTAATTGCATGCTGGTAAAGTTTGCTGACATTTGGAGCATGTTTGAATGATCAATTGCATGATTTAGTATGCTTGTTTGCTGCAATCTGTGCAGGCGTTTCGGAACAGTATGCACCGTTTCGGAACGGGCGCCTTACACGAACCCAGGCGTCCGAAACGGTGTGCACCGTTTCGAAACGGTTTGGTCTCTGCCAAGGCCGTGTTTCGGAACGGTGTTGATCGGTTTCGGAACGGCCCGTGTTTCGGAACGGGGTCGATCCGTTTCGGAACGTCCGACCGTTAGGGGGCTGACATTGGCAGTTGTATGTTTTGAATTGTTTACGTTTTGGTCCTGAATCTTGTATGTTCAATTGTGTGAGCTTGGGAAGTCTTTTTGAGCTGAAATTTCACAGAGAAGCATGAAATGTGATTAATTTCAAGATGGTAACTTTAATTTGGGTTAAGTCCTTTTAATTATCAGAAATTACAATTTGGTCCCTAAAGTTGTAATTTGTTCAATTGGGTCCCTGTTTGATCTCTGATGTTTGTGATCTTTGAGTATGATGTTTGTGTGATCACAATTAGGATTAATGTGCATCTAGACAAGATTAAAGAGAAAAAAAAGGGTCGTTAATCAAGGTTGACTTTCGGGTTGACTTTGGTTTTCCCCGTGTGACTTTCTTAATTCGGGTCAACCGTCTAGGCCGGGTTAAGGGGGTTACATTCATGATGTGTTTCATGTTTCTATGCTTCGGAAGTATAGATCGGATCCTTCGCATGTGATGCATGTGGAAGAAGTGGAATTGAATCCGGATTTGACCTATGATGAGGAACCGGTGAGGATTCTGGATTCGGATAGCAAGGTTCTTCGTGGCAAGACCTTTGAGTTGGTAAAGGTGTTGTGGAAGCATCTTGGTGTTGAGGAAGCCACGTGGGAACGGAAGGATGACATGCTAAAGCAGTTTCCTTACCTCTTTCCTTTAGGTAAATTTCGAGGACGAAATTTCTTAAGGGGGAGAGTTGTAACGCCCCAATTTTGGGCTTAGGAGTTTTGGGATTCGGACCGGTTCGGTCGGAGTGCGGTTCGAATATATAAAAGTGAATTTAGTAAAGACTAGTTCGGGTTGCATTAAAAATATGGAAAAATCTCTTAAAATCCTCTTTTATTATATATAAGAGAATGGTGAAATCAATTTTACAAAATGAGGTTTGGAAGTGTGACATTTTGGTTAGTGACCAAAATGTAATTTTCGAAAACTGTGAGACTGTTTTAAAAAGGATTGAAACTTTGAATCTTTAAGGAGCTATTTACCCAATGGGAGTTTCTCCAGATTTTTCTAAAATATTAAATGATTTATTAATGGTTTTTAAATAAAAGAAAAGTGGAGGGAAGATATTTTGGCCATAACTAACTTTTCTCTCAAATCTTCCATTTTCATTTTCTCTCATCTTTCTCTCAAACCAAACACATTTCTCCAGAGCTTTTCCCTCTGATTTTGTCACCTAAATAACTCATTTCAATCCTCTTTTGATCTTCAATCATCTCTTCAATAAAACCTTTGCAATTGCTAAGTGGATTTTCAAGAATTTGGTTCCAAAAAGGGAGAAAACTCAAGTTTTGAGGTAAGAACGTCCTTCTCCTCTAAACTCTCAGTTCTTTACTGAAATTCCCAAGTTCTCAATCCTTAGTTTGTGTTTTATAAAAGGTTTTAAGGTTGTGTTCTTGATCTTGGCTTTAAAATGCAAGATTTGGGGTATTTTTGGTTAAAATTCGTGTGATCTGTTTGAGCAGTGTTTTGAGGTGTCTTTTTGTTGTTAAATGAATGTTAAAATGATGAGAAATTGAGGTTTAATCAATGCAATCCCGGATAGGTTGATTTTCCTAAGTTTACCTTGAATTCTTGGTTGTTTTTGGAGTGATCTTGATGATCTGTTATAGCTGGAGGTATAAGGGCGTGGTTAGATCCTTTTTGGATGTTAATTGATGTTTAAGGATGATTAGATTTGATGGATCATGGTTGGGTAGTGTTGTGGAGTTGTTTGGATGCATTTTCGGTTGTGTTTAGTAGCCGAAAATGGAGTGTGGATGAGAGCAGCGAGTTTAGGTGCTTTCATTGAAGTTATTAATGCATGATGATGCATTAATCCTCTGCTTTGATGTGTTTAAAACAGGGGAGTCATCTTTGGATCCTAGTGGTGGTGATCTGGAAGCTTGATTGGTGTTTCGGCAAGTGGCGAAACGGAATCGGTGAGTGGATTTTGGTTTTCAGCTTTGAAACCAATGTTTTGAAGGTTTGGGAGCTTAGTTTAAGTCTAAGCAACTTAGCTAAGCTCAAGAGTAAGTTTTCGGAAAAACTCTCTTGGTGATGAACCATGGATTGGTTGTATGCAATGTGGTTTGTTTGCATGTTTTAAATCTTGTTTTGAAAGCATATTTAGCATGTTTATTTGCTGAGATTAAAAGCCATGTGTTGAAGGATGCTCAAGGTAAGAGATCCTTGTTTTTGAACATTGTTAAATGTGGTTTGATGCTTAAAGATGCATGATGTTTATGGCTTTGTTAAATGCTTTAAAACAGTGGGATATTGTGGTTAATGATGCATATTGGCAAGTGATGGTTAAGGTCACAAAGGTGGTTAAAAGTCCTTGTGTGAGCCTTGTTTATTTAAGAACAACATGGTGGTTAAAATTCCATGGTTGGTTCTTGGTTAAGATCACAAAGGTAGTTAAAATTCCTTTTGTGAGGCTTGTTATTTAAGAACAACATGGTGTTTAAAAGTCCATGGTTGGTTCTTGGTTAAGGTTACAAAGGTGGTTAAAATTCCTTGTGTAAGCCTTGTTTACTTAAGAACTCCAAGGTGTTTAAAAGTCCTTGGGAGATTCTTGTTAAGGACACAAAGGTGTTTCAAAGTCCTTGTGTGGTCCTTTTCATGGTGTTTAAAAGTCCATGGATGATTCTTGTTAAGGACACAATGGTGTTTAAAAGTCCATGTGTTGTCCTTGGAAATTATAAGATCACAATGGTGTTTAAAAGTCCATGTGTGGATCTTATGTTGATGTATCACTTGTTGCCAATATGACATGATATGAATTTGAAGCATGAATTCCTTGTTTAAAATGTTTTAGTGCTTGTGCAAATGATGTTGAACTAAGGTTTATAAATATGTTTTATAAATGCATTATTGTGTGCTTTTAAATGAGCATTCCTCACTAAGCTATTTGCTTACACTCTCTCTTTTCTTAAACCAATAATGCAGAGCATTGAAGTGCATTTGGGGCAGCAAGGAATCCAAGCATCCAAGTGAAGGTTCTAAGCTCATGTATGGTGAAGGTTTCTTAAACACTATTAGCTTTTGGCATTTGGCAATGGGGGACCAATGTTGTTGTTTTGGGAGATGTTTTGGACTCCCTAAGTTGGATTTATGTTGTTGATAATGTTTGAGTTTGTAATTGGCCTTTGTGATGTGGTTTTGGTATATTGATGCTTGAATGGTTTTCTAAGTAGGATGCATGCCTATAGAATTGGGGATTTTCATAATTGATGCCATGTTGATGTTTGGTTGATGCAATTATGTTCCTTGTATGTTGAATGACCTGCTGATAAAATTTGGTTGCATTTGGAGCATGTTAGATAGGTCAATTATGTGATAAACCAGCAACTTTTCTGCAATCTGGGCAGCCTGTTTCGGAACAGGTGCTACCGTATCGGAACGGGGGCCTGAAATGGCCTGGGCGTTCCGAAACGGAAGGAACCGTTCTAGAACGGTTTGGCCTCTGCCAGGCCCTGTTTCGGTACCAGTTTCGAAACGGTCCCGCGTTTCGGAACGGGTCTTCCCTGTTCCGAAACACTCGACCGTTGGGCACTGAAATTGTTTGTTATATGTTTTGAAATGTTTGCATTTTAGTCTTGAACCTTGTTATTGCAATTAATTGAGTTTGAGATGTCAGTTTGAGCTGAAATTTGAAAGAGAAGCATGAAATATGATTAATTATATTTTGGTAACTTTAAATTGGGTTAAGTACTTATAATTTACAGAATTTACAATTTGGTCCCTAAAGTCTTAATTTGTGCAATTGGGTCCCTGAATGTTCTCTGATGGTTATGATCTTTGAGTATGCTGATTGTATGATCATATCTAGGGATAATGTGCATCTAGACAAGTTTAAAAAGAAAAAAAAGGGTCGTTAATCAAGGTTGACTTTCGGGTTGACTTTGGTTTTCCCCGTGTAAACTTTTTAATTCGGTTCATCCGTCTGGGCCGGGTTAAGGGGGTTACAACTTTGGAGTCTTCATTTCCATCCATTGATACTTGAGGTTCCTAGATTGCTATATATAGGGTCCAAGTCCACCCCCAACAGGTAGATAAGTGTCACAAGATTCAGGTCTTAAGTCCCTAATACTTAAGGTTCATCTTACCTTTGAAAGCCACACTTCTTTCCTTCTACTTTCAATGATTTAATTCCCCATCTACCATCATCTCTTCTTCCATTTATTTTATTCATTTTCAACTTCCATATTTCAATTTGAGATCTGCAAATTTTCATCTCATTCAACCCATTATAGCCCCTTCAATTTCACCCTACTTCATCACCAAAACAGCCCATTCTTCCTATATGTCGAAATCCTTCAACTCTCAACCAAATTCTTCAATTATTTCGACAAATCTCTTTAGTAATATTCCAATTGAAAATCTAGAAAGTTTCATAATTTTCCAATTTCATTTGGTCGGTCAATTAAAGATTTCTTTTCAACCTACCCTTAAAGACTACCATTCCATCTTGTTTCGACCACCCTACTTTCCAGCCTTATAACTTTCTCATTTCTAAACCTTTTTCCAAAACTCTTGTCCCTAAATCGCAGCCCTACATCCCATCTACATCATACAAAAAAAATTCCCTTTCCAAAACCGTTTACCTTTCCAATCGAGCCCTAAATTACCCTACCTGAAAACTATTCAACCAGCCTTATTAGACCCCACCACCCTTCCTAGCCAAAATCCCCTCAATTGCTTCTGCTATTCTTTATACTAACCTATATTGATATTGTCCTTTGTTGTATCAAGTATTTGTTTGTGCAGTAATACTTGCATTTAGTGGGAGATCTGCCTGCCTTCTAGGTCCGGGATCAATCATAGATCGAGTTGTCCCTTCAAGTGAAGACATCACCAATTCGGTCCTTGATTGCATCAATTGGACCTCTCAAATGGGTTCCTATCAATTGGTATATCAGAGCTATTCGAAGCCAAGGCAAGTCTCCACCAATTGCACAACAAAAATTAAATGCAATTATTGAAGAAAGAAAGTACAAGGACAGTTCTCGTAACCAGTCTCCTACAAAAGCAAAGAAAAAAGAAAGAAAGAAAAGCAACAGAGAGTGCCCGAAACTAGTCTCCAACAATCAAATTGAAGAATCAAATGGTGGAATTACAAATCTACGAGAAGATAGCAACCGAATTTTGGAGGAACGTCAAAACGTTGATTGTTTTCATGCCATGGAGGTTGGTGACTCTTCCAAAGAGTTGTAAGTGATACCTTTTCAAACATTGCTTTTCATTTTTCTTCCTAACCTTTCCTTAGATCTTTTCATCCTTTATTTTCACTTCCTACCCTTTCATTCTTACCTTTTCAAACCATTCCTACCATTTTCTACAATCATAACTCTTCACCAAATCATTTAGATCCTTTCACTACAAGTGTCATACACTAACATTTGAAGACTCCGTAGTCTACAATTGTTTTCCTTTGACGGGTTCGAATTGTTCAAACAAGGAATTTGTTCAAGGAAATAGAGTGGTAAAAGGTATTATAGCGTGTGAGCCTAGAAGGGTAATTGAAAAAAAGCCAAGTACATTCCCGAGTGCAAACACAAGAGATTGAGTGAAGTGACATCAAATCTACTTTGCTAAAAGTGACTAAGTGAGGTTTTATTTATATTTTTGTTTATTTGTTTTTTATCTTGTCTAGCAAGGGAAGCATTCATGGTCAAGAGGCTCAAGAAGATGACATAAAAATCTTAATGAGCGAATTTACAAGAGTCATGAGAGCCGAACTAGAGCCTATTCATGCACACATAACACAACTCAAAATTTCTCAAACAGATCGTACTACTCGAGTTAAACCACAAGAGGAACAAGAGGCTAAATCTGGAGCACATAATGTCCATCAAGTACATGAACCAGATGCTAGGAGAAATGATCAGAGGGGAAGAGACGCCTTGGATGATGACCTTAGCAACATCAAAGTTAGTGAGACACAATTGCAAGGAAGATCTGATCCCAAGGCATACTTAGCATGGGAGAGCAAGATTGAGCACATCTTTGATTGCCATAATTATTCAAAGCAAAAGAAGGTGTGAATGGTTGCTTTCGAAATAATTGACTACACTCTCATATGGTGGGATCAATTAAACATTTCTCGGGGATATAGTGGAGAAGGTCCTGTAACAACATGGCGAGAAATGAATGCCATCATGAGAAGACATTTTGTTCCTACAAACTACCATAGAGAGCTCCTTCAAAAGTCACAATCACTAAGGCACGGCAATAAAAGTGTGGAGGAATACTATAAAGAAATGGAGATTGCCATGATTCGTGCCAACATCAATGCAGACCGAGAAGCCACTATGGCATGATTCGTCATTGGACTTAATGATGACATAACCAATGTCCTTGAATTCCAACACTATATTGAGTTAGAAGACATGGTGCATATGGCCATCAAGATAGAGAAGAAAAACAAGATGAAGCCATATAGGAGCAATCCAAGTGCTTCAAGTTCACAGTGGAAACCCGAGCCTCCTAAGAATACCGCGCCCATTCCAAAGGACTCATTGCCTAAACCAAAGCAAACATTAGTGGAGGACAGCAAGACTAAGGCTATGGCCAACCAAGAAAGGACAATAGACATTCGATGCTTCAAGTGCCTTGGAAGAGGACACATTTCTAGCCAATGTCCTAACAAAAACACTATGCTTGTCCTAGAGAATGGTGACATTATGTCCGACCATGAAGAAAAGGAAAAGAGGTCCCCCCCCACCAAAAGAAGAAAACTTAGAAGAAGATGAAGAGGAGTTAGAAGAACTCACAATGCCAACCGGATAAGTCCATGTAGTGAAGAAGGCCTTAAGTGTTCAAGCCAAGGAAGAAGACAAAGAGCAAAAGGAAAACATTTTTCACACAAGGTGCCGAGTGGAAAAGGAGGTATGCTCTTTCATCATTGATAGTTGTAGTTGCACTAATGTGGCTAGCACTTTCTTGATTAACATGATAGCGTCAAAGACCTACAAGCATCCAAATCCCTATCAACTTGAATGGCTTAACAATGGAGGAGAGTTGAAAGTGAACAAGAAAACCTTAGGGCCTATCTCCATTGGACAATATAAAGATAAAGTATTGTGTGACATGGTACCCATGCATGCGGGTCATCTACTATTTGGAAGTCCTTGGTTGTATGACAAGAAGGTCATACATGATGGTTACACAAATTGCTATTCATTAAAGCACCAAGGCAAGTTAGTGAACCTTACACCCTTGACGGCTAAACAAGTGAGACATGACCAAGTGCAAATAAAAAAATACATTGAAAATTCAAAGTCAAACTTGAACGGTCACAAGACAAAGTGAAAAGCAAGGTGACTCATGATGATAAGAGGCCTATTGAAATGAATACATGTGACCCTACACATGAAACATTATGTTCAGTCAAAAAAAGGGGGACACATTCAGGGATGAGAAGGCCACCTCGAGAAATACTTTTCTCTTCAATTTCTTATATTTCTGAAGGAAAACATCATTAAAAAGAAGATGGATTTCGAGAAGACAAAATCACTCCTTGACAACTATTCAATTTGGGGACAAATTGCCTCAAAGAAGGGGGTGATGTGATCTAATTCAAGGACTTTTCACCACCTTACATAAAGACTTTTGCAAGGATAAATTCACCTTTAATCCAGGGAGTGCCTTCATCACCTTACTTTAATTTAAATTAGTTTTATGATGATATAATTTTTACATATGAGTTCACAATTTTAACTTAACTAATTTTCATTATTTTAAGTTATATTCCTCAGTTCAATTCATGATTAACTACCTATATTGTGAGACACATTTCACTTACCATTGTTTATTATTTTTCAAGGACAAAAATTCATACGAGAGATGGATATATGAAGATGAGAATCAAGCTTTTGGATGAAAAAATACCAGTC
The DNA here is from genome assembly GCA_958450335.1 of Hibiscus tridactylites. Lineage (NCBI taxonomy): Eukaryota > Viridiplantae > Streptophyta > Magnoliopsida > Malvales > Malvaceae > Hibiscus > Hibiscus tridactylites. The sequence goes on from OY288285.1 coordinate 30,451,783, forward strand.
ATGCACGTGGAATAAAATCATAGATGATGCCTACTTGGATTCGACTACAACAAGGAAGAAAGCAAAATTTTCAAAGTGAAGCATTGTGTTCTATGGACTCCAGCGGTCAAATTGTTGCAAGCAACATGAAATTGATCAACGATATAATTATATCATATGATATAATTATAAAATAAGAAAGAATTCGACCCCAACTACGAAGCAACTATTCGGCAGCCTAAGGAGACTCTTCATTCTAACCGAACCAATGAAACCATTCAATAGCCATTGTTTAATTTTCAAATTGGAACCCTTCATGGCCGAATAATTTCATGTCTTTTCCGCCAAAGGAGCATTGTAGCATTATAAATAGCCTTGTAACTACAATTGAGAAACTTCTTTGGTCATACTCTTGAATTATTGAAATCAAATATCATTTGTGAGGTTTTTCCTTCACTTTTTTCTTTGCGAACATATCACTTCCAAGCCAGCATTGTTTACTTTGCTGTCTTCAATTCCATCCATTGATACTTGCGGTTCCTATATTGCTATCTAGGGGGTCCAAGTCCACCCCCAACTAGCCAAATAAGTGTCACAAGATTCGAGTCGTAAGCCTTTAATACTTAAGGTTCATCTTACCTTTGAAAGCCACCTTTCTTTCCTTCTACTTTCATCGATTTAATATTCCATCTAACATCATCTCTTCTTCCATTTCTTTTACTCATTTCAACATCCATATTTTAATTTGAGATCTAGAAATTTTTATCTCATTCTATCCTTTCTAGCCCCTTCTTCCAATCCTTCCAAATCCTTCAATTCTCAACCAAATTCTTCAATTCTTTCGACCAATCTCTTCATTCATTTTCTAATTGAAAATCTGGAAAGTTTCATAATTTTTCAATTTCATTTGGTCGGTCAATTGAAGACTTCTTTCAAACCTACCCTTAAAGACTACCTTTACAGCCTGTTTCGACCACCCTACTTTCCAGCCCTATAACTTTCTCATTTCTAAACTTTTTTCCAATACTCGTGACCCTAAACAGTAACCCTACATCCCATCCACAACATACAAAAAATTCAGCCCCCTTTCCAAAATCGTTTACCATTCCAATCGAGTCGTCAAAGTACCCTACCTGAAAACTGTTCAACTAGCCTTGTTCGATTGTACCACCCTCCCTAGCCAAAATTTTCTCAATTGCTTTTGCTATTCTCTATAATAACCTTTATCGATATCGATCTTTGTTGTACCAAGTATTTGTTTGTGCAACAATACTTGCATTCGTAGAAATATTTGCTTGCCTTCTAGGTTTGGGAAAAATCATAGATCGAGTTGTCCCTTCAAGTGAAGACATCTCCAATTCGTTCATTGATTGCAACAATTATACCTCCCAAAGGGGTTTCTATCACCAAACCAATGTATGATGCATTATACACAACAAACTTCTTTCCGACTCAGGTTGAATCAAGATAGGAGCTTGCGTCAAAGCTTCCATCAACTTCTCGAAAGCTCGTTGTCTATCTTCTTTCCACTCCGAACGAACATTCTTTTGTATCAACTTAGTCAAGCAGCAATCCTTAAAAATCCATCCACAAACCTATGATAGTAACCAGCCAACCCAATAAAACTACAAACTTTCGTCGCTAATTTTGGTGATTTCCAACTCATCACCGCCTAAATCTTATGAGGATCAACCTAATTCGCTTCAGCTGACACAACATGACCGATAAAAACAACTTCTCTAAGCCAAAACTCAAATTTGCTCAACTTAGTATACAACTGGTTATCCATCAAAGTTTGCAAAAAAATTCGTAAGTGTCGATCATGATCCTCCTCGGTACGAGAGTACACAAGGATATCATCAACGAATACAACCATGAATTGATCCAAAAACTCATGGAACACTCGATTCATCATATACATGAACGCAATAGGTGCATTTGTCAAACCAAACGATATCATATCCTTGGTCATGTGGTGTCAGCCGAAGGGTTTAGAGTTGATCCTCAAAAGGTTGAAGCGGTGAAGAATTGGAGGTCACCTAAGTTGGTTCATGAGGTGCGTAGTTTCCTCGGTTATGCGTGATACTACCATATTTTTGTGGATGGTTTTTCAATGATTGTTTATCCTTTGACAAAATTGTTACAAAAGGATGTTAAGTTTGAATGAACATATGTTAGGAAACAAGATTTTGAGAAGTTGAAGGAAGCGATGATGCAAGCTTCTATTTATATTCAACTTGACTTGGGTAAAGAGTTTATGGTTTATAGCGATTCATCCTATGCTAGTTTGGGATGTGTGTTGATACAAGAAGGTAAGGTGGTAGCTTATGCATCTCAACAATTGAAGGTGCACGAGCGTAATTACCCTACGCATGACATCGAGTTGGCCGCGTTAGTGTTTGCTTTGAAGATTTGGAGGCATTACCTTTATGGTGAAAAGTGTACGGTGTACACAGACCACAATAGTTTGAAGTACTTGATGTCACAAAAAGAGTTGAATCGTAGGCAACGAAGGTGGTTAGAGTTGCTTAAATATTATGACTTGATGATTGAGTACAATCGAGGGAAGGCTAATGTTGTGGTCGATGCCTTGAGTAGGAAGGTGGTTGTAGAGTTAAGGGTGATGTTTGCTCGATTGAGTATATCGCGAGATGGTGGTTTAGTAGTTGAGTTACAAGTGAACCCTAGCTAGTGAGAGATTGAGTATGTTGTGGGAGATAAGGTGTTTTTGAAGGTTTCATCTTGGTAGAAGATGATGAGATTTGGCCAGAAAAGGAAGTTGAGTCCGAGGTTTATTGGACCGTATGAAGTGCTTGAGCTTGTTGGACCTGTTGCTTCTAGATTAAGGTTGCCTTCCGAGTTGGAAAAGATACATGATGTTTTCCATATATCCATGCTTCGGAGATATAGATCGGATCCGTCTCTTGTTATGCATGTTGAAGAGATTGAGTTGAATCAAGATTTTTCCTGTTATGAAGAACTAGTTGAGATCTTAGGTTCGGACAACAAGGTTCATCGTGGTAAGACCATTGAGTTGGTCAAGGTCTTGTGGCGATATCGTGGAGTTGAGGAAGCCACTTGGGAAAGGAAGGATGACATGAAGAATTAGTTTCCTTATCTTTTTTCTATCAGGTAAAATTTCGAGGACGAAATTTCCTAAGTGGGGAAGAGTTGTAACGCCTCGATTTTGGGCCTAGAAGTATTTCAAGGTTTGTAGAGAGTAGACTAGAGATCCAAGTTTTTGGGAGCGGTTCAGGGAAAGCAAGGTTCAGGTTAATACATAAATATGAGAAAATGCTTAAAATCATTATTAATTATATAAATGATTTTGGTAAAATCAATTGTAAGAAAAGGATTTTGGAAGTGGGACATTTTGATTTAGTAACCAAAACGCGATTTTTACAAAGTTGTTTTAGTGTTGTTTTGTAAAAGGATTGGAACTTTGAATCTTTAATGTGCCATTTCACCTACTTGTTTTCATTAGATTTTTCTCTCAATTGGGATCATTTTAAAGAGTTTTAATTAATGATTAAAAGGAGTTAATAAAGGGAGAGTTGGTTATTTCATAAAAAAGTCATTTTACATCATTTTTTCTTATTCTATTTTCTCTCAAAGGTTTCCTTCAGCCAAACACTCTTCATTTTCAAGAAACTTGAGGTAATGCTCTTGATTTACTGAGTTTTTTTATTTCTAAAGGATTCTTTAATCTTGATGTACAAAACCTTAATGTTTTCCTCCTTTAATGATCAGTTCTTTACTGAAATTCCCAAGTTATCAATCATTTACATATGTTTTCTAAGTTGTTATGATAGATAAATCATGGAAATTTTGTTAAATTGAAGATTATTGTTGAAATCTTGTGATTTTCGTAATGCCACTATTTTAATTGATTTGAGGTTTATATTAATCATGATTTGGATGTTAAATGATGTTGAAATAAAGAATTTATCATAATTGTAGAGCGTTTTAGTGTTCTATAAATATGAGCGCAAGTGCACACTCATGTCAAGTAATAGTATAAAAGATATTGTCTCTCACATGGATTGGACAGCTTGACTCAATTCGTTGTTCATTCACAAGAAAAGTAAATGCACAAATAAGTTGGATTGTTTAAGAAGAAAATAACATAAAAACGCAAGTAAATAAAAGTGAAGAGATCAGGATGAAAGAATTGGTTGGGTTATGTTGTTGCTTAGTCTGAAACTCCGTTGAATACGATAAATTGCTTTGTGCTGCCAAACTCTACTGCCTCAGCGGGGCATGGCAGTTAGGCTGCTGAGATGCTCTCATTGCCTCGGCAGGGGAATGGACTTGTGTCTCGGCAGCAAACTCGCTAGAACTACAAGGCTCGATAGAACACTTCGAAAGTGATCCCGCTTATGTCTAAGTCAGAATGATGTTGATGCCCACTGCAGACAATACCAGTCGCGGCGTGAATCATACAAAGACATCAAAGTTGATTCGTCCTCTTTTAGCCGCCATAAACCCTAACCTATTTCTAGGCTGGATTGATCACACCGTCTATAGGTGAGATCGTGCTTACTACTTTCATGAGTTTGACTCTCTCGATACCGAACAAATTGATAGTAATCAACTAATCTTTCGCCTTAATTGAAAACTATGAAGAACATGGAATAAGCAAACCTTGAAGGTTTATTGCAAAAACAAACTTAAAATCTAAAAAATCATTCTCACACTAATTACAACATAACCCAAATCCAAAGAGAATTTAAGAACATAATGGCAGCAAGAAAACCTAAACTATGCCTAAGGAAAAACCATATGTTGTTCTTGAAGTACAATATACATTGAGTATATATAGGCATTAGCTAGGTCAAGTCCCCCTTGGAGTATAAGTCTTCAAAGTAGCTTTTGCATTAAATGCAATCTTTAATTCTTACTTCTTTGAGTTAAATGTGGACTTGTTCACATTGCATTGTTCCGCAAGTTATATTCGATCTCTTCCATCGGCGGCTATGTCCACTGTTACAGGCATCAGAAAATTAAGTGGATAGCATCGATAGAATCAAGATTTTCTACTCTACAGAACGCACTCCAGTTTTCCAATTCATTAGCTTGCTGCCCTGGACGGCAGGTATGGCGGCGAAAACTACTCAGCATTAGCATTAGCTCCTCAACTCCTGCTGCCGTGACGGGTTCTGGCGGCACCCTGCTGTCACGGCAGGTTCCGGTTGGCAATTTTCCTGCATGCACGGAAATACATACCCAAACAACACCTTTTCCACAAAATACATTAAAATATGCAATCAAGCTTAATTGTAAAGGAATTTATGAGAATATTCATTAATTCCTAATTATGTAACTAAAATGTTCCTAAGTCTAACAATAATATGAGTAAAAAGGGTAAATAAAATAAGGCTTTTAGACACTTTACAATAATAATCTCAATTTGGTTGGGATCTCTAGTTGTTAGATGATTAGATTTGGGTTTTTTGTAGAGTTAATGTAGTTCTGGTCTTGCTAGAGGTATAAGGATGAAACTATATTGTTTTTATATGTTATTCGATGATTAAAATTGGATGGAAGTGATAGGTTTTGGCTGGGTTGATTTTAGAGAGCAATCGAAAGTGTTTTAAGTTGTTTAGATAGTCATTTTGTTGTTTTTGGGAAGAGCAACGAGGTAGCTTTGTTCGCTGGTGGTTTTAATGCATTAAGATGCATTAATCCTCTGTTCTTATGTGTTATAAACAGGGGAGAACATATCAAAAGAGATGGTGAAGTTTCATGAGCTCCAGAAGCTTGATTACGCTTCGACAAAGCAAGCGTGGTGTTGTCTATGAGTGGAATTGGTTTTTAAAGCCTTTAAAGTCTGGAAAGCAAGGTTTGGGGGTTTATTTTGAATTTGAAACACTAACCTAAATCCGGAAGTAAGTTTGAGATGTTTCGCTCTCACTTCTCAGGTTTTGTCCCATTGGTTTTATGATCATGCTCTTGTTTTGAAGATAGATTTACACCTACTATTTTATACATGTTTTGAGAAATAAAATGATGATTTACATGATCTCATGAGATAGAATTGATATTTCAATGAGACAGAACTATTTGAGAAAATTTTATGCATTGTATATGCTTTTAAAATGGGATGAGGATAATTTATAATGATGCAATAAAAATAGTAGGTAATGTTGTTTAAAATTAGTTTATTGGCACAAGATGATATTATTGTTACCGAATATAATTGGTCAATGGGGGTAGTGCCATCTCGTTCCAAAGTGAGAGTGTGGTGATGAGAGATTCCACCACGATAGGTCTTGATGAATCCATCAATCTTTGTGGCAATGAGAGATGCCGCTATGAGAGTCTAGTGATGTGAGATTCCACCGAGGAAGGATTTGATAATGTGAGATTCCGTCAAGCTATCCACATATTCGAGTGATGTTGCTAAAATGCAAATATATGAGATTCATATGTACCTTGTTTATAAATGATTTAAATGAAATGATATTGCATGTGAGATCATGTTTTGAGATATGCTTTATGAGATTTAAGCATGTGAGGCTTTGCCTTGAGATTTTGCATTTTGATGAATGCATGATGTTTAGTGGATTGAATGATCGAAATGAACCAAGAGGGGGGTGAATTGGATTTTTAAAGGTTTAGGTGGTAGAAATTGCAAATTAAAAAGATAGACAAGGAATTTTAGAGTGGTTCAAGTTCCAAATGAACTCTACATCCACTACCTTAGCTTCACTAAGGATTTGCAACAATTCCACTAATTGATCTTCCCCTTTTCTAGGCTAAGGAGGTAACCCTTACAATTTTTGGTTAAATTTTCTACCCAAAATTTAACCCAATCCTCACACAAAAAGAACAAAGATTTTGATGGCTAAGAAAGTATCTCTCAATAAAAATTGTAGCCCAATTACAAGCACTCAACCCAATTGAAAATGATAAGAATGAAAATTAAAATTGGGGTTTCTAGACAATATTGGGATTTAGGCACAAATGCTTGGATTTGATGTTTGGATGTTTGCTTTTGGATCAATAGTTGTTGTTGGAGCTTTTAGAGGTCCCTTTTATACCATCTCATTGATTTCTAGCCGTTGTGGTTGTTGCATTCATCAATAGAGCCGTTGGGGGTGTTATCTCACCTCCATAAATGCATTCTGCAACCACCTATTTCGAAACGCGAGATCCTGTTTTGAAACGGACCAAAATAGAAAGAGCCGTTGGGGTGCATTTAAGAGCCTGTATCGAAACGGTTTTTACCCGCTTCGAAACACTTTTGCCACTCTCAAGGGTCATTTCGAAACGGATTGAACTCTATTTGAAACGCCTTAACGGTTTCTTAAAAATCAGTTAAAAACTTGCAACGGTCAAAATTTTCAAATCAAATGAAGAACCGTTTCGAAACACTTGATGTCGTTTCGATACGGGTTCTCTATGTTCTAAAGTCGTTTCGATACTTCTTTCGAAACATGGGTTGGCAGTGTTGAAAACGTTTCGATACCCGTTTCTGAACAGGGGTTGACAGTTTCGAAACAGGGACTCAAAAGACACTGTTTCGGCATTAAGAACCCTTAGAAAATATTTGGAAAGCTTAGTTTTTAACTTAGGCATATTCTTTAAATCATATGGGGATGTTTGAGAACTTAAAAATTCGTTTTGACATTTTCAATTTAGTCCTTAGGTTCTTTAGTTATATCAAAATTAAAATATCGGTTTCACAATCTCCCCCTTTTTGATATAACAAAACCAAAGTTAGAATTTTTAAGAGTTTTGAAAATTTTAAACTTATTCTAACTCCCCCTTAATTTAAGATAGGTTTTTAAAGTTTTAAAAAGATTTTAACTTTGAAATTCAAGTTTTAAAACTTAAAACACTTTAGACATTTAAAACGAATTTTTGGCTCTTAAATTTCTTCTCCCCCTTTTTGTTAGATCAAAAATAATAAACAAGGCTCATAGAGAAGAGAAAGGGTTAGTACCAATAAGCATTAAGCAATAAGCAACAATAATATTAATTTATAAAATTAAAATATCCAAAACATAAATCAACATTAAGTTCAAAGCATAATCCCAAATAAAACTAAAAAGCATATGTTCATAAAACATAATGGAAATAAAGATGCAAACTTAATCCTAAAATGCATAGATAATATGATATGTCATGAATGTCCTAGGCCTCGTCGTCACCATAATCATCTGAAGTCTCATCATCGCTCTTGACTTGAGAACGGCGAAACTTCATCCATTGGCCATAGAAGGTAGAGAAGGACATGTCCATGGCTGAGTGTGAGTTCTCAAGGGATAGGAGGCGATCCTCTACATTTTGCAAGCGACTGTTGATGGCACAAAAACCCGAAGCCATGTTAGTGTCCATGGCATTGAACCGCTCGGTAATTAAAGCCGTAAGAGCTTCATTGTTTGCAAGCGAGATTCGGACGCATACTCGAGTCACCGGATTGAACGGACTTACGCTTTTTGCTAACATTTTCCGAAGCCATCCTAAAAACATTAAGCAAGCAAGTTTATAAAAAAATTAAGTGTATGCATAGATTTCTAAATTTAATCCAATTATAAATCCCACTTAGGTTTTAAAAAAATTTAAAAACAAAAACAATTTTTTTAAAAGAAAAACAGTAAAAGAAAATACGAGTGAGAATTTTTATATTCGAATCAGAAAATTGAAGATTTTGAAAAAAAAATTACAAGATATGAAAAACCCAAGCATGAAAACATATAAACTATACAAAAATAAAATTTTCTAACCTAAGATTCGAACATAAATTGAAGGAAAAAAGAAAAAGAGGAAAAATACCTTAGTTTAGGATTTTGGATGAATGGATGAAAATCCTTGCACAATATTGATGAATCTTGCTTAGACTAGTGTTTTAGAGAAAACCCCCTCAAGATTTGGTGAAAAACAAAGAGGTTTAGAGGGTTTTTATAGGGAAAAATTCGGGCTAGGGTTTTTAGGGTTTCGAAGAGTTTTAATTAAAGTGGACTTTATCATTAAAAGCCCTACTTAAAGATGTTCGCGAAACCATTTTTGAACGGTCTTGACCGTTACGAAACGCGAGCACGAGATTTTGACCGTTTTTAGAACTCCAGCTGACCGTTTCGATACGGGGTTGACCGTATCGAAGCCCTGTTGACTCGTATCGAAACTTGTTTCGATACACCCCTTGGCAGTAGCCAAAACGTTTCGAACCCCTTTTAAGGCGTTTCGAAACGCCCTTCTCTCAGACATGATTTTAACGCATCCGTATCGAAACAGGTTGACCCGTTTCGATACACCTAGGCCTGGAAGTGCAGATGAGGCTCTAAAAGTGCAGAAATTTGAGTTTTTCTAACACCTAACTTGCATTAATGACATGAATAAGCAGGAAAAACATAAGCAAACATAAACATACTCCCCCTAGCTATATGCATGGATTAAATTAGGAGTAAAAACACATAAACATGGCATTTCACAAGATCAAGCAATTTTAAGCACAAAAGAGGTTCTAAAAGGTCAAGATAGGCTAGCTAGACCTAACTCTCTCCTAAGGGACCAAAAACGCTCTTTGTCTAAAGGTTTTGTAAATATGTCCGCTAATTGATTTAAGGACTTGAAGACATGATCTCTAATGAAATGATGCCTTATTTCTATGTGTTTGGTTCTAGAGTGTTGGATGGGATTTTTTGTTATACATATAGCACTGGTGTTGTCACATTTTAGGGGTATGGTTTCAACTTTAATTCTATAATCTAAGAGTTGTTGCTTAATCCAAAGGACTTGAGCATAACAACTCCCTAAGGATATGTACTCGGCTTCGGTGGTAGATAAGGCTACACTATTTTGTTTCTTAGAGAACCAAGATATGAGCATACTACCTAGGAATTGACAAGTTCCCCAAGTACTTTTCCTATTGATTTTGCAACCCCCATAATCCGCATCTGAATAAGCATGAAGGTTGAAGGTGGAGTCTCTAGGGTACCAAAGACCTAAACAAGGAGTATCTCTAAGGTACCTAAAGATTCTCTTAACGGCTATAAGGTGAGACTCTCTAGGACTAGCTTGAAACCTAGCACACAAGCAAACACTAAACAAGATATCCGGTCTACTTGCGGTAAGGTAAAGTAATGATCCAATCATAGAACGGTAAAGTTTAGAGTCAACACACTTACCTCCTTCATCTTTGTCAAGCTTTTTAGATGAGCTCATAGGTGTGGCTTGAGGCTTTGTATTCTCCAAGCCAAACTTCTTGAGCATATCCTTTAGGTACTTTGCTTGATTGATGAAGGTGCCATCCTTCTTTTGCTTGATTTGGAGCCCCAAAAAGAATGAGAGCTCCCCCATCATGCTCATCTCGAATTCTCCTTGCATTAGCTTAGCAAACTCTTGGCAATGACATTCGTTAGTAGAACCAAAAATAATATCATCAACATAAATTTGAACTACTAAGATGTCATTTGTATACATTTTTATAAAGAGTGTAGTGTCCACCTTACATGTTTCAAAACCCTTTTCAATTAAAAAGTTTGAAAGTCTTTCATACCAAGTTCTAGGAGCTTGCTTTAAACCATAAAGAGCTTTAGTAAGTTTGAAAACATGATTTGGAAATTTTGAATCTTCAAAACCTGGTGGTTGTTCCACGTACACTTCCTCATTTATAAAACCATTTAAAAATGCGCTTTTAACACCCATTTGAAAAATCTTGAAGTTATGATAACATGCATATGCAAGTAACATCCTAATGACTTCCATTCTAGCTACGGGTGCATAGGTTTCATCAAAATATATTTCCTCTTCTTGAGTGTAACCTTGTGCTACTAGTCTAGCTTTATTTCTCACAATGTTACCACTCTCATCTAGCTTGTTCCTAAAGACCCATTTAGTTCCTATGGTAGATTGATTACTAGGCCTATCAACTAATGTCCAAACGTTACTTCTCTCAAATTGATTTAACTCTTCTTGCATAGCCATAATCCAAAAATCATCTTTCAATGCTTCTTTAATATTCTTAGGCTCTGTGCATGAGATAAATGCAACATGATTCATTAATTTAAGAGAATATCGAGCGGTTACCCCCTTAGATGGATCACCCAAGATTTCACCATCTTTGACATAGTTGAACTCCCTTGGGTAGCTCACTTCCTTTTCCTCAAGAGCCAAGTCCTTCAAGGCTTCAAGAGGTGAATCTTGTGTGTCCTCTTCTTTTGTTGGAATCTCATCCTCCTTTGAAGTTTGTCCTCCATCAATGGCATTTATGATTCCTACATCATCATCATCACAAGAATCCTTCCTTGGAAGGAGGTTATCATCAAATACAACATGTATAGATTCTTCTACAACTAAAGTTCTTTTGTTAAATACTCGATAGGCTTTATAGGTTAAAGAATATCCTATGAAAATAGCTTCATCACTTTTTGCATCAAATTTACCTAAGTTGTCTTTTCCATTATTTAAAACAAAACACTTGCAACCAAAAGGGTGAAAATAGCTAATGTTAGGCTTTTTAGATTTTAAAATCTCATAAGGTGTTTTCTTTAAAATTGGCCTAATCATTACACGATTAACAATATAGCAAGCGGTGTTTGTGGCTTCCGCCCAAAAATATTTAGGTAAATTGTTTTCACAAAGCATAGTTCTAGTCATTTCTTCCAAAGTTCTATTTTTCCTCTCAACTACCCCATTTTGTTGAGGAGTTCGAGGAGCAGAAAAATTGTGGCTAATACCATTTTCATTCAAAAATTCTTCAAACCCTAAATTTTGAAACTCGGTTCCATGATCACTTCTAATATGTGAAATTCTAAGTTCAAGATCATTTTGGGTTAGTTTTGAAAATGTGATGAATTTTTCCAAAGCCTCATCTTTGGTACTTAAAAATAGAACCCAAGTAAATCTAGAAAAATCATCAACAAGTACAAATGCATAAGACTTACCACCCAAGCTCATAGTCCTAATTGGCCCAAATAAATCCATATGGATTAGTTGTAAACATCTACTTGTAGAAACATCATTAATGGATTTAAAGGAAGACTTATGTTGTTTACCCTTAGAGCATGCATCACAAATTTTATCATTTGAAAATTTCATCTTGGGTAAACCTCTAACTAGATCAAGGGAAACTAGTTTTTCTAAAACACTAATGCTAGCACGTCCTAGTTTCCTATGCCACAACCATGCATCATTTTCATTTTGTGCTACTAAGTATGCATGAGATGTATGAATGTCATCTAGATGCCCCATCTATATGTTCCCTATGCGATGACCTATGAGCATAATATTATTAGATTTAATGTCAACAATTTTGCATCCATTTTTATCAAATAAAACATTAAATCCTTTATCACACAATTGACTTATGCTCAATAAGTTATGTTTAAGACCATCGACATACAAGACATTTTCAATGAGAATAGTAGAGTGATTACCTATGGAGCCAATACCTTTAATGTGGCATTTGGAGTTGTCACCAAATGTTACTACTCCTCCACTTTTTGGCTTTAGATCCATGAATCTACTCTTGTCTCCGGTCATATGCCTTGAGCATCCACTATCAAGGTGCCATGACTTTTGACTTTGTGCTTTGGCCCTGTAGCAATGCTCCCCCTACAAACAAAGATATTAAGCTTTTGTTTTTGGTACCCAAATCATTTTGGGCCCATGAGTGTTAGCTCTCAAAACCTTGGTTCCCTTAGGAATCGAAGATGACATAGCACTAATGTTATTAGATTTTACAAGTTCCTTAGGAACCCATACACTTCTAATTCTTTTAGTTCTACTATGTCTAGAAAAGCTACCTTGTTTGTAGTAGTTAGTCTTTTTCTTAGGTTGGTTTGTTCTTGAAGATTCACCTATTTCATGCTTGACACTACCAACATTTTTAAAAGACTCTTTGAGCTTATTTAGCTCATCCAACACCTTTTGGTGTTCACTATTACATTGAGATAAAAGATTATTAAGGTCAACATTTTCATCTTGAAAAAATTTTAGTTCATCTTTCAACTCTAATATCTTTTTCTCAAATTTTGAATTAGCTTGAGAGAGTGATTCATTTTTCTCATTTAGTTCCAAAATTATTTTCTTATTCTTAATGACCGACTCCTTATATTTCTCAACTAATTCATCATAGACCTCTTGTAACTCATCATATGCATCATTCAATTCATCATATGCAAAATCTAAAGTTGATGAGTTAGAGGTTACCATGGAGGAATCTTCCTCAACTGCAATGAGGCAAAGGTTGGCCACTTCTTGTTCGTCATCCTCCGATGACTCCTCATCACTCCAAGTAGCAAGCTTGGCTTTGAGCTTCTTCTTCTTCTCAAAGCCCTTCTTCTTGAGTTGAGGGCACTACGAACGTATGTGGCTGGGTTGTTTGCACTCGAAGCAAATGATTTGATCCCTTGCTTCTTCTTTGTTCTTGCCTTTGAAGTCCATTTTTCTTTGGACTTTTCTTCCCCGGTTGGACCTCATAAAGCGTGAGAATCGTTTGGCTATCATAGCCAATTCTTCTAGCTCATCCTCCTCACTAGAAGAGCTCTCCTCAAGTAGTGAAGCTTTGAGAGCTATTCCCATCTTCTTTTTCTTTTCAACCTCTAGCTTTTCTACTCTCTTCTCTTCTTTCTTCTTCTCTTCTTCCCTTCTTTGCTTCATAATCTCATGTGTAAGGAGAGAACCCACTATCTCATCAATCTTTAAAGTCTTCAAATTTTTAGCTTCTATGATGGCGGTTCTCTTCCCATCCCAAGATTCAGGAAGTGAATAGAGTAGCTTCCGAACAAGCTTGTCTTCCGGTATTGTCTCTCCAAATCTTTTGAGGCCATTGACTATGGTGGAGAACCAATCAAACATCTTGGACACCATCTCATCGGGCTCCATCTTGAAATTCCAATCTTAGTTTCTTTGACATCATTGGTTCCCTCATAAGTAGTCTCAAGAGTGTCCCTCACTTCTTTGGCACTCTCAATGGATGACACTTTGAAATAGATGTCCGGACCAAATGAACAAAAGAGCATGTGGAGAGCTTTGTCATTTATTTGAATCTTTCTCATTTCTTCTTCACCCATCTCCACCTTCTTCTTCAAAACCATCTTGCCTTCACTATCTTGCTTCAATGGAATGTAGGGGCCATCTTCAATGACATCCCAAACTAAGTAGTCTTTGGACTTGATGAAGAGACGCATTCTATTCTTCCAAAAAGGATAATTATCACAATAGAAGAAGGGAGGTTTTGTGGTGGATTGAGACTCATACATTCCTGAATCGGAGGTTCAAGCCATCTCTTGATTTTTGATGATCACACTCTTTCTAGGAACTCCTCTTGTGGTTGTTAATCCTCAAAGAGATAGGCTCTGATACCAATTGTTGAGTGGATCGAATGATCGAAATGAACCAAGAGGGGGTGAATTGGATTTTTAAAGCTTTAGGTGGTGGAAATTGCAAATTAAAAAGATAGACAATGAATTTTAGAGTGGTTCAAGTTCCAAATGAACTCTACATCCACTACCTTAGCTTCACTAAGGATTTGCTACAATTCCACTAATTGCTCTTCCTCTTTTCTAGGCTAAGGAGGTAAACCTTACAATTTTCAGTTAAATTTTCTACCCAAAATTTAACCCAATCATCACACAAAAAGAACAAAGATTTTGATGGCTAAGAAAGTATCCCTCAATAAAAATTGTAGCCCAATTACAAGCACCCAACACAATTGAAAATGATAAGAATGTAAATTACAATTGGGGATTCTAGACAATATTGGGATTTAGGCACAAATGCTTGGATTTGATGTTTGGATGTTTGCTTTTGGATCAATAGTTGTTGCTGGAACTTTTAGAGGTCCCTTTTATACCTTCTCATTGATTTCGAGCCGTTGTGGTTGTTGCATTCATCAATAGAGCCATTGGGGGTGTTATCTCACCTCTATAAATGCAGTCTGCAACCACTCGTTTCGGAACGCGAGACCTTGTTTCAAAACGGACCAAAATAGAAAGAGTCGTTGGGGTGCATTTAAGAGCCCGTATCGAAATTATTTTTACCTGTTTCGAAACACTTTTGCCACTATCAAGGGTCGTTTCGAAACGGATTGAAATCGTTTTGAAACGCCTTAACGGTTTCTTAAAAATCAGTTAAAAACTTGCAACGGTCGTATTTTTCAAATCAAATGAAGAACCATTTTGAAACACTTGATGTCGTTTCGATATAGGTTCTCTATGTTCTAAAGTTGTTTCGATTCTTGTTTCGAAACATGGGTTGGCAGTGTTGAAAATGTTTCGATACCCGTTTCGGAACAGTGGTTGACAGTTTCAAAACCGTTTCGAAACGCTTTAGGCCGTTTCGAAACATGGACTCGAAAAACACTGTTTCGGCTTTAAGAACACTTAGAAAATATTTGGAAAGCTTAGTTTTTAACTTAGGCATATTCTTTAAATCATATGGGGATGTTTGAGGACTTAAAAATTCGTTTTGACATTTTCAATTTAGTCCTTAGGTTCTTTAGTTATATCAAAATTAAAATATCGGTTTCACACATGAGATAAATGGTACATGAGATAAATTGTACATGTGGTTTAAATGATGTGGTTTTCTTTGAAAATGATTTCAAGCATGAGATAGAAAAAGCATGATGAGATAACGATTTATAAATGAGAAATGGTTTTAAAATGCATTGTTGTCGTTGGATTGTTTTGAGCAACCCTCACTAAGCATTTGTGTTTGCGCTCTCTTTTTCCTACAATGCAGAGAATTAGCATATTTGGGATTACGCTCTCTTTTTCCAACAATGCAGAGAAATGGTTTTACATCTGCCTATTAGTAATAATAGTTGGCAATGGGAGGATTCCTTAATGTTTTGGGAGATGAGTTCGAAACTCCCTGAATTATGGCGAGTTTGTTATGCCCTAAATGACATGCAATGGCCTTTACTTGTTGGTTTATGCCTTGGTTTGTGTTTTGACTCTTGAGTGGCTATTTTGCTTAGGTTGCATGCTTATAGATTCCTTTCATGCAAATGGACATGTTATGATGTTGTTTTTGACATGTGTGAATGTGGTTTGATGTTTTAAATATGTTGTATGCATGTTGGAATGGTTTCGTATGGATTAAAGTGTGAAAAACCAGCCACTTGTAACATTTCAAGCCCAGACATATCGATACTCGACAACCCGTATTAATACGGCCAAGCCATTTTAGGTATAATGTATCGGAACGGTGGAAAGTGTATCAATACGGTCCTTGTGTAGTAGACAGAGGGTATCGGTACTCGGGGGTGTATCAGTACAGTTTTGAGCTACTAGAAATTCGTATATCGATAAGGCCCAAGAGTGTATCGATACAGGCTTTATGTTTTTGAAGTTGGAAGTTGTTTAGTTAAGAGCGTATCGATACATGTCTTTGTGTATCGATACGTCCAGCAGGTAAGTTAGTTAATGGTATCTTTTGAAGTTCTGATTCTTTACGTTTTAGTTCATGAATGTTGTGGATGCTATTAAATGAACTTGGATGATTGTTTTGAGCTGAGATTGGACTGAGAGGCATGTAATATGACTAATTAAAGGTTGGTGACAGAAAAATGGCATGTAATACGTCCCAAAAAAGTGTATGTATGCAATTGGGTCCCTAATCGTTGTCCGTTTGAATTGCAAATCGTTCCGCTTAGAAGTTTATTACTTAGGATAATAATGAGCATCTAGATAAGATAAAATGAAAAATATTAGGGTTGTTTATTGGAGTAACCTTCCCAGTTTACTTCAGTATTCCCAGTTTGACTTGTTCGGTTCTGTCTACCATCCAGACCAGGTCGAGGGGGTTATACGGTCAACCAATCCATACCAAGTATGAGATAAAACCAATGAAACGGAAAATCCATTAGATCAACCGCGAACACATGACCTTGAACAGATAAAAGACATCTCAAAAACAACCTTCTTGTAACAACTGCTTCATCAAAATAACTTGTTACTTGCATTCCTACATCTAACATCTCAACAAGAATATCAAGTAAATGTGCATGCTCACTCAAGAAGTATGAATGTGTACAACCCGAATTAAACAAAGAAAGCAACGATAAGGATTGCAAAATAAAAGTACTTGCAATAACATCGATGTCATTGCATCCCTCGTGATGTGCGTACACCCTCGCAGGACCACCACCCTTAGGTTGGACCGCCACTACATATTCCACAGTCCTCTAACCATTCTCCCTACACTGGAAGTTACCACGACCGTGCCCACGTCCTCTCTGTGGCACTACAACAGGTGCTTTAGCATGTCCATCACCAGCCAACAACGGACAATCATGTCTAATGTGATCACTCGATCAACAGCTCCATCAACAGTGCAACCCCCTCAACACGGTCTGGGTGAAACACCAAACCGAACAGATCACACGAGGAATATTGAAGTAAACCAGGAAGGGTACCTCAATAAACGACCATATTTTTTCATTTTATCTTATCTAGATGTTCATTACCATCTTATGTGATAAACATCACAGTCGAATGATATCCAACTCAATCAGACAATGTTTAGGGACTCAATTGCATACCAACGCATGTTAGGGACCATTTTGTAATTTTAATAAAATACAGAAACTTCTTCCATGTTTAAGTTACCAATTTTCAATTAGTCATATTACACGCCTCTTTGCCAAATCTAAGCTCAAAACAATCATCCAAGCTCATTTAATTGAATCCACAACATTCAAGAACCAAAACGTAAAGAAATAGAACTTCAAAAGATATCATTAACTACTTTAACCGCTGGTCGTATCGATACGCTATTAATTAAAAAGCTTTTAGTTTCAAAAACACAAAGCCCATATCGATACACCCTTTGGCCGTATCGATACACAAATTTCCAGTAGCCCAATATCGTACTGATACGCCTTTGTGTGTCGATACTCTCTGTCTATTACACAAGGACCGTATCGATACGCTTTCCACCGTTTCAATACGCTATGCCTAAAAAGGCTTAGCTGTTACTTCCCGAAAACTAGTCTAGTCAGAATTAGGTTTCGATGACTGAATATTTTATATCGATTGAATAATTTATTCGATCTTATCTGAACCAATAAATATTATTCAGGTTAATTTATGATAGTTTTATTATTATTATTATTATTATTATTATTATTATTATTATTATTAAAAGAGGTGTCCTGGCAATTCCTTCAAATTGAAGGAATTGCCCAATTGAAAGCCACGCATATGCTTAGTAGCAAGGCCACGCAGCCAGAGGAAAAATCAAGTGGCAAATTTGCCACTAACGTGGATAGGGAAATTGATTTGGGGGAGGGAGATATGAACGAGTATAAATAGAGGAAAAGTCAAGATCTTAGAATCTTTAGAGAGCAAATTGGAAATTTAGCCTTTTCTCTAATTTGGCATTTCTTTAAATGGGTTAGTAAATATTAAAATTGTTTTTATTAATTAAATTAAAGAGTTAGTTTATTGGTTGAAAGAATTTTTTTACGATGTCTTCATTCTTTTCATTTCACTTCAGCCAAACAACCTTCATTTTCTCTCAAATTCTAGATTTTCTTCTCTCTAAAATTCTCTCTTGATTTCCAACTTCATCTTTGAGATTTCTCTCAATTTCCTTCAAGATTCTTTGAAGCTAAACTTGCCAAATTAGAAGAGAATCAGGGATTGGAGGTAAATTTCGTGCTAACCCTCTAATCAAGTTTCTTTAATGAAATTCCAAAGATATTTAACTCTTTATTAATGTTTTTGATTGAGGTTTTGTTATTGTTTTAATAAAATGTTGAAATCTTGTTTAAAAAGATGATTAAAATGTGATTTTCGGAGTTGTATTGATTTGGTTTGTTTGAGATGAATTATAAACGAGTTTAGAAGGTTAATGATGTTGAAATATATCCTAAATCATATTAATCCCGAAATCCTTGAGATCTTTTGTTTTTAAGGTGTTTATAGTTGAGTTTTTGGGGTGTTTTGTGGAATCCGAGTTGCTGGAGGTATAAGGATGGTTTTAAGTTGCTTTTGGATGTTGATTGATGCTTAAAATGTATTGGATGTGTTGGTAGATGGCTGAGCTGAGTTTAGAGATCAATCGATTGAGTTTTCGGCTGTATCGATTAGGTAAATTGATGTTTTAGAGTAGGGTTGCGGGTTTCTTTTTGAATGCTAGTGTTTTGGATTCATTTTAATGCATTGAACCTCTTTTCTAATGTGTTGAAAACAGGGGATAGTATTCCGGAACAAAACAAGGTGATTTTGGAGGCTTCGGACGTGTGATTTGTGCGTCAGCTAGTGTGGTTTCGCAAATTGGTGAGTGGAACTTGGTTTTCCAGTGTGGAAATGCTTTAGAAAAGGTTTTGGGTAGTTAGTAAGAGTTTGAAACGCTTTACTAAATTCAGAAGTAAGTAAAGTGAATTTCTCTCCCGAATTGTGCTACTTTGAACCTTTGGTTGCTCTTGATTTTAAATGTGTTTACCTATTGTTTTAAAGCATGTTTTGAGTATATAAATTGTGTTTGATGTTGCCATGTGGTTTAATGATGCACTAGGTAAGTGATCCTTGTATGCATGTGTTGATGCATGAGTTTTGAAGCATGGTTTAATGCTTCAGTTTATGGCTATCATGAATGCTTGAATTAAGTTTTTTGTAAATAAAACCGATATAGTTAGCCAACTATAGGATTGAGTGCACTATAAACAAGTTACCTTTGAAGTTGAAGGGTTGTGATTGTACCGAAATCTCCGTCCAAGTACCATAATGATTGAGGATTGTTTAAGCTCCCGGGTGTGAACCTTGTGTTTGTCCCATCTCTCGTTAGTCGGTTATACATCTACCGATGAGTGGTGTTGAGGGGTTGTAATTGTACAAAATACTCTACCACGGGTGTCACAATGGTGGAGGGTTGCTCCCGTGTGTGAACCTTGAGATGCCGGTAGAGTGTATGAAGGGTTTGGGACAACCCTTGGTAATCCGTGTGTCCGATGTGTTTTCGAAAATGTTGTTTATCACTTTTGAGCCAATATAATGGAATGAGATTTTATGGAAAATATTATTGATACATATTATGAAAAATGCATGTTTTACTTTGAGCTTAGCATAATGGTGTTTATGCTTTGAAGGCTTGTTGATGTTTAGCAATGGTTTAATTGCTGGAAAGTGTATGAATCATGATGCATGCTGTTTAGCATGCTGAATTTTAAAGACATGGTGCATGGTTTATCAAAAGACATGATGGTCTTGAAAAGTGTGAAAATGGTTTGTGCATTAACGATGTTTTTGGTTTTGACAAATCGTCACTAAGCTTGTAAGCTTATTGTCGCGCCCCGCCAAAGTGCACCAGGACCGACCGAGGAGTGTCTCTTAGGTGCACTCGGGCCAACCAAGGCAAAATGAGGTGCCTTGGACGTTTTAAGGCCAGGGATGAACCAAGGAAGGTTCTAGAACGGCTTAGAGAGGCCTACAATCATCTTGAACATTTCCGCAAGGATCCAAGAGGTTCTCCAAAGGTTTAGACTCAGCTAGAAAGCCTTAGAAGATTCTAGAACACTCTCGAAGGTTCTCGAAGGTTCTAGAACATTCTAGAAGGACATGGAACATTCTGGAAGCATCTAAAACATTCTAGAAGGATCTAGAATGTTGAAGAAGACCCTGGAAGACTCTAGAAAGTTTGGGACTACTCTGGAAGTCTCTGGAAATTTCTAGAAGCTTTTGGATAGTTAAGGACATAACTAGATAGTTGTAGAATATTCTAGAATACTTTAGAGTATTAGAGATATATGTAGATAAGTATAGACGTATCTAGAAAAATGTATGTGTTGTAGATATTTTGGGAGGCAAAATGCCAACCGTTGGATCAAATCATAACTTTAGCTCTCTCTTGTAAAGCTTTCTTAAGAGTTAAATACAAGGTTCCTTTCCATTTAACTCTCTTGCCTTCTCCAATCTTGTGTGCGTTTAGCCATAGCATTCGCGTGGGAAAGGCTTGCTAACATTGTGTCGAGAGTGTTAGCGCCACACAGATCGGTTTGAGAGAATAAGTCTGTGACATTATGCTTTCATTTTTCATCAATGCAGGTAATTAGGAGTTTAAAGGTAGTAACAACAAGGGATCTTTCCAAGAGACTTCGTTAAAAGTATGTTGAGATTTTGACCTAGTTTAATAAAGGCAATAGGGGTGTCCAATGTTATAGATGTTAATCGTTTGGTATTTTCTGGTTTGATGCAAGAGTGATTTTCATATTTGGTTATATAAATGGCCTTTATGACTTGGTTAATTCTTGAAATTGAGTTTTGATCTTTATGACAGTCAAAACAAGTTATCTAGGTTCTAGAGGACATGTTGCGATGGTGTGTGGTTGATTTCCAAGGTTCTTGGGAAAAACATCTGCCTTTGGTTGAGTTCGCATACAATAGCAGTTTTCAGGTAAGTATACAAATGGCTCTGTATGAGGCCTTGTATGCGAGGATGTGCAGAACACATCTTTGTTGGGTTGAGGCGGGGAAAAAGTTTCTTTCCTTGCCGGATATGCTCAAGGAAACCACTGAGAAAGTGAAACTTATATGTGAGTGGTTCAAGGCTTCTTCAGATCGTCAGAAGTCTTACGCGAATTTAAAGCGTAGGGAAATCAAGTTTGTGGTTGGAGATCGTGTGTTCCTTAAGGTATCACCTTGGAAGAAGGCGATGAGGTTCAGACGTAAGGGAAGCTTAGTCTGAGGTTTATTGGACCTTATGAGGTTGTGGAGTGAGTTGGTCTTGTGGCTTGTCGGTTGAGGTTACCTCCTGAGTTGGAAAGGATCCATGATGTGTTCCATGTTTCTATATTGCGGAGGTATGGATTGGATCCATCTCACGTGATGCCAGTTGAGGAAATTGAGTTGAATTCGGATTTATCATATGAAGAGGAACCTGTGAGGATCCTGGATATGGGTAGCAAAGTGCTTCGTGAAAAAACGATTGAGCTTGTGAAGGTGTTGTGGCGACACCGAGGAGTTGAGGAGGCCACGTGGGAAAGCAAGGCGGACATGCTGAGGCAATTTCCGAATCTTTTTCCTACAGCTAAAATTTTAAGTACGAAATTTCCTACGTAGAGGAGAGTTGTAATGCCCCGGTTTTTGGGCCTAGGTGTTCTGCGAGTTGGGTTGGGCCGGTGGAACCTGTAGTCGGTTTTTCGAATCGTTAAAAGGAGGTTTAGGGAAAATAAGGTTCAGGATAGGATAAAATGTGATAAAAATTCCTAAAATTATAATTAAGAGGTTGGATAAATCTATTTTGTAAAATAAGTTTTTGAAAGTACACATTTGGGACAGTGACCAAAATGTAAAGTTTTAAAGTTGTGAAAAATGTGTTTTACAAAAAGAGTCAATATCTTAGATTCTTTAGTGAGCTAATTGGGAATTAAGCGTTTTCTCTAATATTGGATGTGTTTTAAATAGTTTAGTAAATATTAAAATGGTTTTGATTAATTAAATGAAAGAGTTAGTTAATTGGTTAAAAGAATTTTGACGATCTCTTCATTTCACTTCAGCCAAACAACCTTCATTTTCTCTCAAATTCTCTCATGATTTCCAAATTCATCTTTGACATTTCTCTCAATTTCCTTCAAGATTCTTTGAAGCTAAACTTTCCAAATTAGAAGAGAAGCAAGGATTGGAGGTAAATTCCGTGCTAACCCTCTAATCAAGGTTCTTTAATGAAATTCCAAAGATATTTGACTCTTTATTAATGTTACTGATTGAGGTTTTGTTATTGTTTTAATAAAATGTTGAAATCTTGTTGAAAAATATGATTAAAATGTGATTTTCAGAGTTGTGTTGATTATGTTTGTTTGAGATGATTTCTAAATGTGTTTTGGAAGGTTAATTATGATGAAATATAGCCTAAATCATATTAATCCCAAAATCCTTGATATATTTGGTTTTTAAGGTGTTTATAATTGGGGTGTTGGGATGTTTTGTGGAATCCGAGTTGTTGGAGCTATAAGGATGGTTTTAAGTTGCTTTTTGATGTTGATTGATGCTTAAAATGTGTTGGATGTGTTGGTAGTTGGCTGTGCTGAGTTTAGAGATCAATTGATTAGGTTTTCAATTGTATTGATTTGGTAAATTGATGTTCTAGAGCAGGGCTGCGGGTTTCATTTTGAATGATGGTGTTTTGGATTCATTTTAATGCATTGACCTCTATTTTAATGTGTTGAAAATATGGGGTTTACTCCACCACAGGTGTCACAACGGTGGAGGGTTGCTCCCGTGTGTGAACCTTGAGATGACGGTAGAATGTATGAAGGGTTTGGGACAACCCTTGGTAATCCGTGTATCTGATGTGTTTTTGAGAATGTTCTTTATCACTTGTGAGCCAATATAATGGAATGAGATGTCATGGAAATGTTATTGATGCATATTATGAATTTTTAGCATAATGGTGTTTATGCTGGGAAGGCTTGATGATGTTTAGCAATGGTTTAGTTGTTGCATGATGTTTAGCATGGTGAATTTTAAAGACAGAGTGCATGGTTTATCAAAAGGTATGATGATCTTGAAAAGTGTGGAAATGGTTTGTGCGTTGACGATGATTTTTTTGAGCAATCCTCACTAAGCTTGTAAGCTTATGCTCTCTTTGTTCATCAATGCAGATAATTAGGAGTTTAAAGGCAGCAACAACAAGGGATCTTTCCAAGAGTCTTCGTTAAAAGTATGTTGAGATTTTGAAATAGTTTAATAAAGGCAATGGGGGTGTCCAATGTTATAGATATTGATCGTTTGGTATTTTCTAGTTTGTTGCAAGAGTGATTTGGTTAATGCTTGGTATTGAGTTTTGAGCTTTTGGTGCTTAGTTTTCTTAGGAAGCATGCCTTTAGTCCGTAATGATGTTGTTAGTGATGTTTAAATGTTGCCTCTGACATGTATCCTTGTGTATTGATATGAAACTGTGTTTCTAGCATGTTTATATAGATATTGGCATGGTTTGTGATGGTTTTTTGTGTGCCAAACTTGCATTTTGGGCATTTGCAGACTGAAGTGTATCGATACACATCATATTGTACTGATACACAGAGTCATATTCATACTGTAACCCCCTTAACCCGGCCCAGACGGTTGAACCGAATTAAGAAGTTTACACGGGGAAAATCAAAGTCAACTCGAAAGTCAACCTTGATTAACGACCTTTTTTTTTAATCTTGACTAAATGCACATTAACCCTAGATATGATCATACAATCAGCATACCCAAAGATCAGCGCATTCGGAAACATTCAGGGACTTAAATGCACAAAACATGATTTTAGGGACCAAAATGTAAATTCTGGAAATCAAAAGGACTTAACCCATTTTTGTGTTACCATTATGAAATTAGTCATGTTTCATGCTTCTCTGCCAAATTTCATCTCAAATGGACATCTCGAACTCATTCAATTGCATAAACCAGATTCAGGACCAAAACGCAAAGATTTCAAAACATTTAACCAACAATTTCACTGCCCAACGGTCGGGTGTTCCGAAACAGGGAGGACCTGTTCCGAAACGCGGGACCGTTTCGAAACACGTTTCGATACAGGGCTTGGAAGTAGCATTTTCGTTCCGGAACGGTTCCTCCCGTTTCGGAACGCCTAGGCCATTCCAGGCCCCCGTTCCGAAACAGTAGCACCTGTTCCGATACGGCCTGCCCAGATTGCAGAAATTTTGCTGGTTTATCATACAATTGACCCATCAAACATGCTCCAAAGGCAACCAAATTATACCAGCAAGTCATTACATGCACAAGGAACATAATAGCATCAACCATTCTCAAACATGGCATCAATTAAGCAAATCCCCAATTCTAAAGGCATGCATCTTATGTAGAAAACCATTCAAGCACCATAAAACCAAACCAACTTCACAAAGGCCAATTACGTGTTCCATCATCAACAACAACATAAAATCCACATAGGGAGTCCAAAACATCTCCCAAAAACAACAACATAGATTCCCCATTGCCAAATGCCCAAAAGCTAATAGTGGTAAGAAAACATTCACAATACATGAGCTTAGTTCTTCACTTGGATTCTTGACCTCTTGCTGTCCCTTCAAGCACTATAATGTTGTGCATTATTTGTTTAAGAAAAGAGAGAGCGTAAGCCAAAAGCTTAGTGAGGAATGCTCATTTAAAACAACTCAATAATGCATTTATAAAACACTTTTATAAACCTTAGTTCAAATCAACATTTAACCATGCACATAAGCATATAAAACAAGCATTTCATGCTTCAAATTATTAACATGTGATATTGGCCACAAGTGATAATTTTGATCATTTTCCATCTCAAGATACAATCAACTCAAGATCCACACATGGAATTTTAACCACCATTGTGATCTTCCAATTCACAAGGACCACACATGGACTTTTAACCACCATTGTGATCTTCCAATTCACAAGGACCACACATGGACTTTTAACGACCATTGTGTCCTTAGCACAAGAATCACCCATGGACTTTTAACCACCATGGTGTTCTTAAAATACACAAGGTCCACACAAGGAATTTTAACCACCTTTGCGACCTTAACACAAGAATCACCCATGGACTTTTAACCACCATGGTGTTCTTAAATACACAAGGCTCACACAAGGACTTTTAACCACCTTTGTGACCTTACAATACACAAGGCTCACACAAGGACTTTTAACCACCTTTGTGACCTTAGCACAAGAATCAACCATGGACTTTTAACCACCATGTTGTTCTTAACACAAGAACCACCTATGGACTTTTAACCACCATAGTGTTCTTAGCCATTCTCAAAACATCACTTGCCAAATATACATCATTTAACAATAATAATCCACTGTTTTAAAGCATTTAACAAAGCCATAAACATCATGCACCATTTTGCATCAAAACCACATTTAACAATGTTCAAAAACTAGGATCTCTTACCTTGAGCATCCTTCAATTCATGGCTTATAAAACCAGCAATAAACATGCTCAAACATGCTTTCAAAACAGAATTTAAAACATGCAAACAAATCACATTGCATTCAACCAACTCATGATTCATCAACAAGAGAGTTTTTCCGAAAACTTACTCTTGAGCTTAGCAAAGTTGTTTAGACTTAAACTAAGATCCCAAACCTTCAAAACATTGGTTTCAAAGCTGAAAACCAAAATCCACTCATCGATTCCGTTTCGCAACTTGTCGAAACACCGATCAAGCTTCCGGATCACCACCACAAAGATCCGAAGATGTCTCCCCTGTTTTAAACACATCAAAGTAGAGGATTAATGCATCATCATGCATTAATATCTTCAATGAAAGCACCTAAACTCGCTGCTCTCATCCACACTCCATTTTCGGCTACCAAACACAACCGAAAACATATCCAAACAACTGCACAACACTACCCAGCCAAGATCCATCAATTCCAAACATACTTAAACCTCAATTAACATCCAAAAAGGATCTAAACACGTCCTTATACCTCCAGCTATAGCAGATCATCAAGATCATCCCAAAAACAACCAAAAACTCAAGCAAAACTTAGGAAAATTAACCTATTCGGGATTGCATTGATAAAACCTTAATTTCTCATCAATTAAACATCCATTTTACATCAAAATGACATCTCAAAACAATGCCCAATCAGATCATACGAATTTCATCAAAATTAAAGCAAATCTTGCATTTTAAAGCCAAGATCAAGAACACAATTGTAAAACCTTTTATAAAACACAAATCAAGGATTGAGAACTTGGGAATTTCAGTAAAGAACTGAGAATTTAGAGAAGAAGGACGTTCATACCTCTAAACTTGAGTTTCTCCCTTTTTGGAACCAAGATTCTTGAAAAACCAATAAGCAAATGCTAAGGTTTTGTTGTAGAATTGATTAGAGATCAAATGAGGATTGAAATCTAATCTTTGGATGTCAAAATCAGAGGGAAATTTGCTGGAGAAATGTGTTTGGATTGAGAGAAAAGTTGAGAGAAAGAAAATAGAAAATTTTGAGAATGTTAGTTAAAATGCAAAAATATCTCTTCCCTCCTTTTGCACTGAACTAAAAATCATTAATTAAATTGATTAATATTCAGAAAAATCTGGAGAAACTCTTTTGGGTAAATAGCTCCTTAAAGATTCAAAGTTTCAATCCTTTTTAAAACAGTCACCAAGTTTCCGAAAATTACATTTTGGTCACCAACCCAAAATGTCACACTTCCAAACCTCATTTTGAAAAATTGATTTCACCACTCTCTTATATATAATAAAAGAGAATTTTAAGACATTTTTCCATATTTTTAATGCAACCCGAACTAGGCTTTCCTAAAAATCACCTTTTTATATTCGAACCGCGACCCGACCGGTCCGGTCCAAACCCAAAACTTCTAAGCCCGAAATTGGGGTGTTACAACTCTCCCCCCCTTAAGAAATTTCGTCCTCGAAATTTACCTGAAGGAAAGAGGTACGGAAATTGCTTCAGCATGTCATCTTTCCGTTCTCACGTGGCTTCTTCAACACCATGATGCTTCCACAACACCTTTACAAACTCAATGGTCTTGCCTCGAAGAACTTTACTATCCGAATTCAGAATCTTCACCGGTTCCTCATCATAGGTCAAATCCGGATTCAATTCCACATCTTCCACAGGCATCACATGTGAAGGATCCGATCTATACTTCCGAAGCATAGAAACATGAAACACGTCATGAATCTTTTACAACTCCTGAGGTAATCTCAACTTGTACGCAATAGGACCCACACGCTCAACCACCTCGTATGGTTTAATGTACCTATGGCTCAACTTACCCTTTCGGCCAAACCTCATCACCTTTTTCCAAGGCGAAACCTTCAAAAACACACGGTCACCCACCGCATACTCAATCTCCTTACGCTTCAGATCCGCGTAAGATTTTTGCCGATCAGAAGCTGCCTTCAAACGCTCACAAATGAGCTTCACCTTCTCAGTGGTTCCTTTCAACAAAGCTGGCATCGAAACCAACTTCTGACCCGTTTCAGCCCAACACAGAGGAGTCATACACTTCCTCCCGTACAAAGCTTCATAAGGTGCCATTTGAATACTTGCCTGATAACTAATATTATAAGCGAACTCCATCAAAGGCAAATGTTTCTCCCAAGAGCCCTGAAACTCAATCACGCAACACCTCAACATATCCTCCAGAACCTGGATAACACGCTTAGACTGCCCATCTGACTGAGGATGATAAGATGTACTGAAATTCAACCGTGTGCCCAAAGCCTGATGCAAACACTGCCAGAAACGCGATGTAAACCTCGGATCCCTATCCGACACAATCGACTTTGGCACACCATGCAGACGCACAATCTCAGCAATGTACAACTCCGCAAGCTTGTCCAAAGAGTACGTAGTATGCACAGGCAAGAAATGTGCACACTTCGTCAACCGATCCACAATCACCCACATCGAATTCTTCTTCGATGGCGACAAAGGCAGACCATATACAAAATCCATGGTAATCCTTTCCCACTTCCATTCAGGAATTCTCAACGGTTGCAACAATCTTGAAGGAAACTGATGCTCAGCCTTAACTCGCTGACACACCATGCACTTGCTTACAAACTCAGCCACATCTTTCTTTAAACCCACCCAATAGTACTCATCACGAAGATCACGATACATCTTAGTACTACCAGGGTGCATAGCAAAAGGACTACTATGACCTTCAGTGAAAATAGCACGCCTCAACTCAGCATCGTTGGGCACTACTATCCGACTCCCAAAACACAACACTCCATCATCACTAAAACAGAAATCCGAAGGCCTACCCTTCGCAATATCCTGAACATGCGGTACCAAGGAATCATCTAACAACTACTTTTCCTTGATCAACTGAACCAAAGATGGTTTCACTTGCAACTCAGCCACAAGACCACCATCACGCGAAATACTCAAACTGGCAAACATAGCCCTCAACTCAACATCTACCTTTCTACTCAGGGCATCCGCTACAACATTAGCTTTACCCGGGTGATACTCAATCGTCAAATCATAATCCTTGAGCAACTCCAACCAACGTCGCTGTCTAAGATTCAACTCCTTCTGAGACATCAGATACTTCAAACTCTTGTGATCCGTGTACACAATACACTTCTCACCATACAGATAATGTCTCCAGATCTTCAAAGCAAAAACTACTGCAGCCAACTCAATGTCATGCGTAGGATAATTGCGCTCATGCACCTTCAACTGTCGTGATGCATAAGCCACCACCTTACCCTCTTGCATCAACACACATCCCAAACCAACATAGGACGCATCACTAAACACCACAAACTCTTTCCCTGATTCAGGTTGAACCAAGATAGGAGCTTGCGTCAAAGCTGCCTTAAGCTTCTCAAAAGCCTACTGTCTTGCTTCCGTCCACTCATACTTAACATCCTTCTGCAACAACTTCGTCAAAGCTGCAGCAATCTTTGAAAACCCATCCACAAACCTCCGGTAGTATCCCGCCAAACCAAGGAAACTACGGACTTCATGAACAGACTTAAGAACCTTCCAATTCATCACCGCCTCAATCTTCTGAGGATCAACACGAATCCCCTCAGCAGAAACCACATGACCAAGAAACACCACTTCCCTAAGCCAGAACTCACACTTGCTCAGCTTGGCATAAAGCTGATTCTCCAACAAAGCTTGCAACACAATTCTCAAATGCTCTTCATGCTCTTCCTCTGTACGCGAGTACACGAGGATATCATCAATGAACACTACAACAAATTTATCCAAGTATTCATGGAATACTAGGTTCATCATGTCCATGAAAGCTGCAGGAGCATTTGTCAAACCAAACGGCATCACAAGGAACTCATAATGCCCATACCTCGTCCTGAAAGCTGTCTTAGGCACATCCACATCCTTCACCTTCAACTGGTAGTACCCTGACCTCAAGTCAATCTTAGAGAATACAGCTGCTCCCCGAAATTGATCAAAAAGATCATCAATTCTCGGCAATGGATACCGATTCTTGATAGTCAACTTGTTAAGCTGACGATAATCAATGCACATTCTCATAGTGCCATCCTTCTTCTTCACAAACAAAACTGGTGCACCCCAAGGTGAAACACTTGGCCGAATGAACCCACGATCAAGCAACTCTTGCAGTTGCGTCTTCAGCTCCTTCAACTCTTTAGGTGCCATTCTATAAGGGGTAATGGACACTGGAGTTGTGTTTTCATACAGCTCAATCCCAAACTCCACTTCGCGACTAGGAGGCAATCCAGGTAACTCCTCAGGAAACACACCAGGGAACTCTCGCACCGTCCTGATATCTTGCACACGCAACTCCTTAGAACTAGGATTCATCACAAAAGCTAGGTAAGCTTCACAACCTTGCCTCAGCATCCGGCTCGCCTCCAATGTAGACACCACATTGGCAAGAAACTTCACATTCTCACCAACCACAACTACCTCATAATCATCCGCAAGCTTCAACGAAACTCGCTTATTCTCACAATCCACTACAGCTCGATGCTCAACAAGCCAATCCATACCAAGGAATACATCAAAACCATAGAAAGGCAACTCCATAAGATCAACAGGAAAAACATGATCTTGCACAACCAAAGGGCATCTTCTATAAAGCTTTCGAGTCACAACAGTCTCACTAAAAGAACTAGTGACACGCATACCAACATCCAAAGACTCAACAGGCAAACCAAGCAATTCAGCATGCTCACGCAATATGTATGAGTGTGTAGATCCAGAATCAATCAAGGAAAGTAATGACAAGGATTGCAAAGTAAAAGTACCTGCGATCACATCCGTGTCATTCCTTCCCTCCCTCTGAGCATACACTCTCGCTTGGCCGCCACCCTCAGGCTGAACAGCTACAACATGGGCCACATTACGTCCACCATCATCCCTACGCTGGAAGTTACCACGGCCTTGCCCACGACCTCTCTGTGGTGCAGCAACTACAGGAGCACGCCCTTGGCCACCAGCCAACATAGGACACTCCCTCCTCATGTGATCCGTAGATCCACAGTTCCAGCACGAGTTACCAGCCGCCACAACAAGAGCTTGCACCTCCCTCACAGCTCGAGGACAATCACGCTTCATATGGCCACGCGATCCACATGTTCAACATGCGCTCGGATTTGCTCTCGCCTTGCCTCCCTGAGCAGGCGCACCACCACCTCTCTTAGCTGAAGACTGATACTTTTGATCACGTCCCCTCTTGTTCCGTCCACCACCGGAACTATACTCAGTAGCTCGCTTACCAGCACTAGAAACAACACTTCTAGAAGATAAACCCAAGTTCATCTCGATGTCCTTTGCTCTACCCACCAGCACATCAAAATCATTATACTCAGCAGCCAGCATATACGTCTTTACTTCCGTCACCAAACCATAACGGAACCTTTCACACCTCTCCCGCTCATCCGGGACAAGCTCAGGTGCGTACTGACTAAGTCGGACAAACTGAACCTCCTACTCAGCTACAGACATGCTCCCTTAGGTAAGAGACATGAATTCCCTCTTCTTTTCATCTAGGTACCTCACACCCAGATATCTCCTCTTGAACGCGTTCTGAAAGAACGTCCAAGTCACATCGGCATTCGCCATCCCAGAGATAGTGGTTGTCCACCACGTGTACGCATCATCTTGCAACAATGATACCACACATCCCAGCTTCTGCACATCAGTGCAATTCATTTGACCCAAGATTCTCTTGGTACTTTCCAACCAATACTCCGAACCTTCAGCAAACAAACCCCTGAACTCAGTCCCTCCCAGACTGCGCAAACGTTCCAAAGGTAGTCTAACTCTAGCATCTCCATGATGCCCAGCTCCTTGAGCTCCAGCTACCGCTGCTCGAAAAGCTCCAGCAATGGCTTGTACCAGCATTGTCATGTTAGGAACAGCTTGCCCCTGACCAGCTTCAGGTCCAGCGCCCCCAGCACCAGCTCCAGCTGCAACTCCTTCACCCCTAGCACCACCACCACCAGGCGGAGGAGGTAAATCCACCACATTTTCAGCATTCTCCTCATTCTCATTTTGAGCCATAGCTCGCGTATTAACCCTCAATTCTCTACGAGGTGCCATTCACTAACAATGCAATCATAATGCAACAAACAAAGTCAGGCTCAGCAAGGTAAGCAATCTAAGTACTCAAGCTCATTTCCAATTAAAAACAAATCATTACATTAGCTTTGATTTGGCAATGGGTCCCCCTAACATGCTTTCGCCACAGCATACACCACAATTGTAACATGCTTACATCTCACACAACATGCTTTCACTCAACAAGCATACAAAGCATACATACTTTAATCACCCACATAATCATTCCCAATTACTCGAGAACTCAGCTCTGATACCACCAAATGTAACCCCCTTAACCCGGCCCAGACGGTTGAACCGAATTAAGAAGTTTACACGGGGAAAACCAAAGTCAATTCAAAAGTCAACCTTGATTAACGACCCTTTTTTTAATCTTGACTAAATGCACATTAACCCTAGATATGATCATACAATCAGCATACTCAAAGATCAGCGCATTCGGAAACATTCAGGGACTTAAATGCACAAAACATGATTTTAGGGACCAAAATGTAAATTCTGGAAATCAAAAGGACTTAACCCATTTTTGTGTTACCATTATGAAATTAGTCATGTTTCATGCTTCTCTGCCAAATTTCATCTCAAACGGACATCTCGAACTCATTCAATTGCATAAACCAGATTCAGGACCAAAACGCAAAGATTTCAAAACATTTAACCAACAATTTCAGTGCCCAACGGTCGGGTGTTCCTAAACAGGGAGGACCTGTTCCGAAACGCGGGACCGTTCTGAAACATGTTTCGATACAGGGCTTGGCAGTAGCATTTTCGTTCCAGAACGGTTCCTCCCGTTTCGAAACGCCTAGGCCATTTCAGGCCCCCGTTCCGAAACAGTAGCACCCGTTCCGATACGGCCTGCCCAGATTGCAGAAATTTTGCTGGTTTATCATACAATTGACCCATCAAACATGCTCCAAAGGCAACCAAATTGTACCAGCAAGTCATTACATGTACAAGGAACATAATAGCATCAACCATTCTCAAACATGGCATCAATTAAGCAAATCCCCAATTCTAAAGGCATGCATCTTATGTAGAAAACCATTCAAGCACCACAAAACCAAACCAACTTCACAAAGGCCAATTACGTGTTCCATCATCAACAACAACATAAAACCCACCTAGGGAGTCCAAAACATCTCCCAAAAACAACAACATAGGTTCCCCATTGCCAAATGCCCAAAAGCTAATAGTGGTAAGAAAACATTCACCATACATGAGCTTAGTTCTTCACTTGGATTCTTGACCTCTTGCTGTCCCTTCAAGCACTTTAATGCTCTGCATTATTGGTTTAAGAAAAGAGAGAGAGTAAGCAAAAAGCTTAGTGAGGAATGCTCATTTAAAACAACTCAATAATGCATTTATAAAACACTTTTATAAACCTTAGTTCAAATCAACATTTAACCATGCACATAAGCATATAAAATAAGCATTTCATGCTTCAAATTATTAACATGTGATATTGGCCACAAGTGATAATTATGATCATTTTCCATCTCAAGATACAATCAACTCAAGATCCACACATGGACTTTTAACGACCATTGTGATCTTACAATTCACAAGGACCACACATGGACTTTTAACCATCATTGTGTCCTTAGCACAAGAATCACCCATGGACTTTCAACCACCATGGTGTTCTTAAAATACACAAGGTCCACACAAGGACTTTTAACCACCTTTGCGACCTTAACACAAGAATCACCCATGGACTTTTAACCACCATGGTGTTCTTAAATACACAAGGCTCACACAAGGACTTTTAACCACCTTTGTGACCTTACAATACACAAGGCTCACACAAGGACTTTTAACCACCTTTGTGACCTTACAATACACAAGGCTCACACAAAGACTTTTAACCACCTTTGTGACCTTAGCACAAGAATCAATCATGGACTTTTAACCACCATGTTGTTCTTAACACAGGAACCACCTATGGACTTTTAACCACCATAGTGTTCTTAGCCATTCTCAAAACATCACTTGCCAAATATACATCATTTAACAATAATAATCCACTGTTTTAAAGCATTTAACAAAGCCATAAACATCATGCACCATTTTGCATCAAAACCACATTTAACAATGTTCAAAAACTAGGATCTCTTACCTTGAGCATCCTTCAATTCATGGCTTATAAAACCAGCAATAAACATGCTCAAACATGCTTTCAAAACAGAATTTAAAACATGCAAACAAATCACATTGCATTCAACCAACTCATGATTCATCAACAAGAGAGTTTTTCCGAAAACTTACTCTTGAGCTTAGCAAAGTTGTTTAGACTTAAACTAAGCTCCCAAACCTTCAAAACATTGGTTTCAAAGCTGAAAAGCAAAAACCACTCACCGATTCCGTTTCGCAACTTGCCGAAACACCGATCAAGCTTCCGGATCACCACCACAAAGATCCGAAGATGTCTCCCCTGTTTTAAACACATCAAAGCAGAGGATTAATGCATCATCATGCATTAATATCTTCAATGAAAGCACCTAAACTCGCTGCTCTCATCCACACTCCATTTTCGGCTACCAAACACAACCGAAAACACATTCAAACAACTCCACAACACTACCCAGCCAAGATCCATCAATTCCAAACATACTTAAACCACAATTAACATCCAAAAAGGATCTAAACACGTCCTTATACCTCCAGCTATAGCAGATCATCAAGATCATCCCAAAAACAACCAAAAACTCAAGCAAAACTTAGGAAAATTAACCTATTCGGGATTGCATTGATAAAACATTAATTTCTCATCAATTAAACATCCATTTTACATCAAAATGACATCTCAAAACAATGCCCAATCAGATCATATGAATTTCATCAAAATTAAAGCAAATCTTGCATTTTAAAGCCAAGATCAAGAACACAATTGTAAAACCTTTTATAAAACACAAATCAAGGATTGAGAACTTGGGAATTTCAGTAAAGAACTGAGAATTTAGAGGAGAAGGACGTTCATACCTCTAAACTTGAGTTTCTCCCTTTTTGGAACCAAGATTCTTGAAAAACCAATAAGCAAATGCTAAGGTTTTGTTGTAGAATTGATTAGAGATCAAATGAGGATTGAAATCTAATCTTTGGATGTCAAAATCAGAGGGAAATTTGCTGGAGAAATGTGTTTGGATAGAGAGAAAAGTTGAGAGAAAGAAAATAGAAAATTTTGAGAAAGTTAGTTAAAATGCCAAAATATATCTTCCTTCCTTTTGCACTTAATTAAAAACCATTAATTAAATTGATTAATATTCAGAAAAATCTGGAGAAACTCTTTTGGGTAAATAGCTCCTTAAAGATTCAAAGTTTCAATCCTTTTTAAAACAGTCACCAAGTTTCTGAAAATTACATTTTGGTCACCAACCCAAAATGTCACACTTTCAAACCTCATTTTGCAAAATTGATTTCACCACTCTCTTATATATAATAAAATAGAATTTTAAGACATTTTTCCATATTTTTAATGCAACTCGAACTAGGCTTTCCTAAAAATCACCTTTTTATATTTGAACCACGACCCGACCGGTCCGGTCCAAACCCAAAACTTCTAAGCCCAAAATTGGGGTATTACAGATACCCTTTTTAGCCACTGGTTGAGGGCGTATTGATATTGTGCCCTAGCGTACCAGTACGATCTTGTGATGCAGAGCTTGGGAAGCTTGACCGTTGGGGGCATATTGTTACCCTCCCTAAGGGTACTGATACATTGATCGTTAATTTAGTTAAAAATCAACTTGAATGATTTGAATCTTTACGATTTGGTCCCCGGTTGTCTTGAGTGAAATCAAATGGGTTCCAATGGTTATTTTGAGCTGCGATTTTATAGAGAATCATATAATGAACATAATTATAGGTTGGTAATCTTAATTTGGTAAAAACCCTTACTAATCGTCAAACTTAGCAAATGGTCACTAAACCCGAGATTGGTGTAAATCGTTGAGCGTTCATGTAGTCGTTTGATCTGCTGCCTTGTTTGAACACATAGGAACCTAACTTGCATCTAGACAAGATAAAAAGAAAAAATGGTCGTTTATTGAGGTGAACTTTCTCGGTTTGCATCAATATTCCCCGTGTGACCCGTTCGGTTTGATCTATCGGCTAGGCTGGGTGGAGGGGGTTACAAAAACCACATTATCACCACAAAAACCCCAAATCTAGCAACCTAAACAATTAAAGATCCAACCTATTTCGGGATTCCTATGATAAATCCTTCATTTCAACATTATTTAACATCCAAAATATGATTAAAATCAATCTCAAATTAACCAAAATAGTACCAATATGAAAATATTAAGAAATCATCATTCAAATTTTAATCTAACCATTTTCATCAAATATATTATAAAACATTGTTATTAAACACAATTAGAGAGCCAAAGACTTGAGAATTTCATCAAAGAACCTTGATTAGAGGAGTTGAACGAAAATTACCTCTAACCCTTTCCTAGTCCTTCAATTGACAATATTAAATGAGAAATCTTCAATAATCCTTTGAGATTATTGAAAGAATCATCAAGAAAAACATTTTTGGGGGTGGAAATCACTTTTAAGGTGAAGTTATCTTTTTATCCTTAATTATTTAACACTAATATTAATATCAATGTATTAAAATATCACTATTCAAAAAATATAATAATTATTCATATATTAAATTAATATTTTTATTATTAATTATAATAATTATTAAATATATTAAATATAATAATTATTAAAATGATATTAATAATTTAATATTTTAAATAAAAACAAACAATAAAAAACTTTAATATTATAAAATAATATTAACTATAATAATTATTCATATATTAAATTAATATTTAGTTATATTACACTAATATAAAAATTCATAGTTTACAGGCTATTTTTTATTTAATCAAAACATTTATTTTAATTACTTAGAGATATTTAAAGTTTAAATTTTATATATAAAAAAGGGTTAACTACTGAGATTATCATTTATGTTTCCCTCCAGTACAGTGTTGGTCACTGATTCTAAAAAACGACCAGTAAGGTCACTTATATTTTCGAGGCGTAAGCGTTTGGTCACTCAGCCGTTTGTTGCCGTTAACCTTTGACTGGAGGTTGATTTGAGATAAGAAAAAAGTGATAAATTACCTAGAAAGCCCCTAAACTATTACTTAACTCCTATTTTGACCTCCCGAAATAAAAATAATTTGTATTTTTACACATTTAATCCTCCACATTTACAATTTTTTTTATTTCTTATTCATATAACTCAATCTCTAATTTTCTACAATATTAATCCTTAATTCACACTGTATATTATAATCCATCACCGTATATATCCATGTTTCAAATAATATTTGTAATCCTCAACTCACAATTTTTAATCTTTCAAAAAACCCCTAAATTTTGGAAATTTTACAAAGCAGATCTCAAATCCCTAAAATTACTCAAACCCCCAAACCCCACAAATCTCAAATCTCTAATTTATCCTTTTTATTATCTCAGACCAACCTCTCATTAACATTTAACAGCAACAAACGGCTGAGTCACCAAAAATTTACGCCCAAAAAACGTAAGTGACCTTACTGGTCGTTTTTCAGAATTCGTTACCAACTCTGTACTGAGGGAAAACATAAGTGACCATCGAGTAGTTAACCCTATAAAAATTACTAATGAATGTCATGATTTTTATATTTCTACTATATGTTCTAGGCCCATTAAGAGCACTTTTATTCTTTCTTGTAAAGTCTCTTCCCCTACCCTCTAAATAAGATTAAGATTAAAATTAGAATTTGTGAGAAAAAAATAACATCAACATAGAACATAAAGCCCCGGTCTTTATGAGCTTTATCAAGGTCTCATTGATAAAATAATTTAAAATTATTACTAGATTTTGTCACACCCACGATATAAGTGAAATAAAATATTTATATAAAAATATATTTATTTATTAAATAGAGATATTATATTTTGAGAGCAAATGTCATTATGTAAACTAATACAAAATGAGACAACATAAATATTTTGGACGACTCAACCAATTAGTTGAACATTAAAAAAATGTCTCTAGAACATTGACGAAGTGATGAAGTATTTGTATATGTTTCTTGTTAAACACAAAATCAATCTTTAGTTGTGATATTAATTAATATCTAAAAGAAAAGTGAATTTTAGTCTTATACCATGTTAATATTTGTATTATAAAATTAGGGTAATTTACATTTTAAATCACTAAGCTTAATATTCACTTTCATTTACATCACAAACCTTTAATTTAATTTAATTACATCATTCAACTTTTATTATTTATAAATTAAGTCACTTATATTGAAGCCATTAAATAATTCTAATGAAAAAAAATGAATTTGACACTTTTATTTAACATACTTCTACATATCATCGATAAATAATGTTCAATTCACATCTTAAATTTTTTTTGTTAGGATTTATAAGAAATCTAATTATTTTTCTTTTGAATTTATTAAAACGAAATGTTTAAGAAAGTTCTTACAAAAAATGTTAAAATTATCAATTGAACATTAAATGATGATGCTATGTGAAAAATATGTTAATTAAAAGTGTCAATTTTTGTTTTTCTTTCTTTCAAATTAGTTAATGATTTCAATATAAGTGATTTAGTTTATAAATAATAAAAGTTGAATGATGTAGTTTGATTAAATTAAAGGTTTGTGATGTAGATGAAAGTAGACGTTAAGTTCAGTGACCTAATATGTATATTACTCATAAAATTACATTGAAAACATCATTGATTAACTGTTATCGCTTTTAAATGTAATCTTCTCAAACTAATACAATAAACTGAACTCAAAATAGAGAAAATGTCAGATTAGACCGATTCAATGGATGGAAAGAATTAAAATCGATTTGTTCAATTTCTTAAAATTATTGTTAATGGAATACTATTTTTTTCCATTGTTTTTCTACGGCGGCTAGATGACAATTACCCTTTGTTTAAACTATTTCAGACAATTGTTTTTCTTCTTTTTTTAAAGGGAAATATTTTATTCGATAACGACGGGAAAAACATAACTCTCGCCTCATTAAAAAAATCTTTCTAAACCTACAATAAAAGAAAAAGAGTGCAGAGAAATCATGTTTACAAATAAATTATAATCGGGATGTTTTTCTTCCTTTTTGGTGGCTAGATGAAAATAACCCTTTGTTTTACTTATTTTCAAAATCTTAATAGTTAAATCTAAGACTTGGAAATGTTTTCTTTCTACACTTTACTTTTCTGTGTTTGGCCCAAGTTGTGTTGATTGAGTCTTGTCAAAACACATTTTTAAACAAACACCAGTAAATATAAGGTTCTGACCTACGCCTATTACAACATATAAAAATTTATTACAAAATATTATCACTTCTAATATATCGTAGTACTTGTTATACCTAGATTTAATGGCCCGTTTAGCTCTTGAACTATACCCAAAATAATAAACTGCCCCTTATAGTATTTTTTGAGACGTTTTGCCCCTTAAACTTTAAATCGTGATCTCAATTATCCCTTATCATTAACATCCGTTTAAAATAAATTACTAACCAATAAGAATCTGACACGTGACACGTGTCACTAATAAACAAAAAAAATAGCGGTGTAACACCCGGGTTTAGGGGTTAGGTGAAATAATATTTTAATATTATTTTGGGCTCGGTTTTATAATTTAAATAATATTCGGGTTTTAATATCAAAATAAATGGTGTTGAACATATTTTGATTTTAGCCTAAATAGTCATGGATCACCTTCTTTGTGAATAGTCCAATTCATTAAGGGCAAAGTAGTCTTCAGCCTTTAAATTTAAACAAACAATTAAAAATACCCATTTCTCACCATCTTCCACTATTCACCTTTTTCTTCTTCAACGGGAAAAGAAAGAGCTCTCTACCAAATACTATTTCATCCAAAAAGCTCCTCCATTTCAACTCCATTTTGAAAGGTAATGACGTTTTTACTTCCCCTCAACTCCCTCTCTTTAAAAGTACCTTTTATTTTCATTTTCATGGAAGTTTTAGAAAATGGAATTTTGGAAGTTTTGGATTAAAAATGGAAACTTTATGATGTTAAGTGAAATGTTTTGATTTAATATGTTTAGTTATGATGTATAGAGGTCAAATGGTATAACATATGTGAATTTCAAATGATTTTGAGCAATTTTCGGATTTGGGTAAACATGAGGTTTCGGGGGTTGTTTTAGGTGGGTTTTGATAGGCTTTTGATAGTACTATGGATAAAGGTTGAATTGGGATCATTTGTGGGTGTAATGGAAGTTGAAAACATGGTTTTTGGACATAGTTTTGGGGATGTCCGAGTTGGTGAAAAATGGGAATTGTTCATGCTTGCAACATGGTAAATTGTGGTTGAATTGTATTCCGGGTTAGTTCCGACGATGAGTTATTGATTGTGGATGTTTTGTTTGTGTTTGATATTGATTAGACTCGAGTTTGGGCATCGGTGAAGCATTAGAAGTAAATCCGGGAAATTGAAGGTGGTCGCTTGCTTGGTCTTTAAGCTTGGGAGCTTAGGTGAGTGGTTAATTGTTTTACTTGGTTTTAAAATGGTTGGTTCGAGTATATGGACTAGGTTAGGCTTGGTAGACCCACCTAGAGTTAGGATTAGGGTGGTAGCCTAATCCTAAACTTGATCTAGAGCCTTTGGATGAACTCATATATGTGGATGTGTATGTCTCGTATGAAATGTGATATGAATGCTTATGTATATTGTGTTATACATGTGAGATGAGGCATGATTTGTGATGCATGAGACATGCATGATGATGGTTTATGGTGAGTACGTGCTAAGTACGGAATTGATTGAAATGAGCAATGTGGAATGAGAAAAATGTTGACACTAGTATGCTTGAGTACAAATGATCGATCATTAGGATGTTAGTGTGTACACATGAGTCAAAAGTCGCGCGTGGCCTTGGTGGCGTTGAGTCACCAAGGAGGAGTACGGGTTCGCCCGAAAATTGTATTTATATATAGTCTGTGATGAGTGGAATCCCATCGACGGGGCGTGAGGATGAGTGGAATCCCCTCCACGAGACCGGTGATGAGTGTAATCCCACCGTGAGGTAATGTGGTTGTTGGATGTGAGTTCCAACGTGTCTATCCGCGTATTCGGGTCATAGCTAGGTGCCAATGTTGATTGATATGTGTATCAATGTGTTGTGATATATGATCCTTATTTGGATGTTTAAATGTGCTTATTTGTGTTGAGGAATAGAGCTTGTTGATCATGGCATTTAATTGACTATTGCTCATGCATCTTTGTCTTGTGGCTCTTGTGGACCCTTGGTAAATATGTGTTTTTGCCTTGGCTAAGATCATGCTCGGACCCTGCAATGTTGAGGTTTGTTTTTAAGAGCTTACCCTCACTAAGCATCATTGCTTACGCTCTCTTTGTTCAACATTGCAGATCCTTAGTTCGTGGGTTGCTTGCGCAAGTGAAGGGCCTCCAAGTGTGGTTGTTAGCCTTGAGTACTTCAAGTATGTGTTTTTAATGTTGAACATGTAATAGTTAAGCAATGGGACATGTGTTATTTTGATGGATGATTGTTGGTTGTTTAGGAGCTTGCTTAGACTCCATGTTATCTTGCTTTTGTTTGGCTTGTGTTGCCATGTCTGAATTGTAATCCATGCCTAAATTGCTTATCATGAATGTTGGCTATGTGCCTTTGAGGTTGCCTTTATGTTTGAATGTTGAAGTATGAGACTTTGGATGCTTAAATGTCATCTTTGATCAATTGCATGATTTCCTTGATGTATGTACATGTTGGGTGTTTGTATGGCTAAATAATGACCTGTAAATGTTGTATGGATGCTTGTTTGGGTCTAGGGAAGTCCTAAATTGAATCTAGGTCCGAGTCTTGTTCGTTTTAGCTGAGTTTGGAAGTTTTGCAGTGCAGAGGTATCGATACGGTTGGTCCCGTATCGATACTCCCTTCTCGTTTCAGGCCTCGTGTTTCGATACGCGAGGGGGCGTATCGATACCTTTCTTGTCACTGAAGCTACTGTCCATTTTGGTATCGAAACGGGTCTCTGGCGTATCGATACGGTCATCTTAGCGTTGACCGTGAGAAGTCAACAGCTGGGGAGAGTATTGATACACTCCTTGGGCGTATCGATACGGTCTCCACGGGTTGACTCTGACCAGTTGGCATAGTCAAGGGGTATCGATACACCCCTTAAGTGTATCTTGACTCAGATGGGTTGTGTGGGCGCACGTAGGTTGGGTTGTGTGATCTCGTTGCTTCAGGGTGATGCCTACACCTGGTGGGTCACCATTACTATTGGGGTTCCAGAGGCATAGATTGACTGGGATTTCTTTAAGTCCGCTTTCAGGAAGAGGTACTTGGGACCGAGGTACCTAGATGAGAAGAAACGAGAGTTTATGACCCTTACTCAGGGAGAGGATTCTGTGACTGATTTTGAGATCCGTTTTGTTCGCTTGAGTCAGTATGCTCCAAAGTTGGTTCCTACTGAAGTGGAACGTTGTAACCGTTTCCGCTATGGATTGAATGAAGAGATTAAGAGGTACACGCTAGCTTCTGACTACTCAGACTTTGATGTGTTGGTCGCGAGGGCCAAGGACTTAGAGCATAGTTTGGGTTCGGCCAAACGATCCGGTGGTTCTAGTTCTGGTAAGAGGCATAACCACTTTGATGGTAGAGATGCCAAGAGGCACAGAGGTGGCGGACATCAGTTTGACCATAGACGTGGCGGTGGCCATCATGGTAGGGGCCATCAGGGCCATAGAGGAGGAGGGCGTTTGCCCGAGTGTACCCGTTGTGGGAGACAGCACGCTGGTGAGTGTTGGGGTAATTTCCATGCTTGTTGGAACTGTGGTTCGAGGGACCACTTTAGGAGGGATTGTCCGCATCAGGCGGCACAGGCACCGAACATTGCTTAGGCTCCTGCGAGAGCGAATGATTTTTAGAGAGGCCGTGGGCGCGGTCGTGGCTACTTCCAGCCTAGGGCTGATGCACCTAGGGTAGATGCTCATAGGAATCTTGCTCATGTTGTGGCAGTGCAGCCAGAGGCAGGAGGACCAGCGAGAGTTTATGCTCAGAGAGAGGCCGGGAACGACACTGATGTGATAGCAGGTAATTTCGAGTTACAGTCTATGTCTTTACTTTCTTTGGTTGATTCGGGTTCTACGCATTCCTACATTTTGAGTGAGCATGAACAGAAGTTAGATATCCATGTTGAGATCTTAGATGTAGGTATGCATGTTACTAGTTCTTTTGGTGAGACAGTTGTGGTTAGACGTATGTATAAGAGATGTCCACTAAAGATTCAGGGTCACGTGTTCTCAGTTGATATGATGGAACTTCCTTTCTATGGTTTCGACATAATTTTTGGTATGGACTGGTTGGTTGAGCATCGGGCTAGTGTGGATTTTGAAACAAAGAGAATTTCTTTGAAGCTTTCTGATGGCTACGAGGTAGTGGTAGTGGGCAAGAACATTAAGTTCTTGTCTAATGTGGTGTCAGCTTTAGAGGCTCATAGGTTGATGGACTCTGGATGTGGGGCTTATTTAGCTTATGTTATGAATCCGGATATGAGTGAAGCTAGACCAAAAGATATCATAACAGTGTGTGCCTTTCCAGATGTGTTTCTTGAAGAATTGTCGGGTTTGCCTCCTGACAGAGATGTTGAGTTTGTGATTGAGACAGTTTCAGGGTCTAAGCCAGTTTCGATAGCTCCGTATCGTATGGCTCCGAAGGAATTGAAAGAATTGAAGAGTCAGTTGCAAGAATTATTAGACCGTTGGTTCATTAGGCGTAGTAGTTCTCAGTGGGGTGCTCCCGTGTTGTTTGTGAAAAAGAAAGATGGTAGTATGCGCATGTGTATTGACTATAGACAGTTGAATCAGCTGACTGTGAAGAACAAGTATCCGTTGCCTCGTATAGATGATTTGTTTGATCAGTTGAGAGGTGCTTCAGTGTTCTCGAAGATAGATTTGAGATCCGGGTACTATCAGTTGAAGGTGAAAGAGTGTGATGTTCCGAAGACAGCTTTTAGGACTAGATATGGCCACTATGAGTTTCTTGTGATGTCGTTTGGGCTCACGAATGCACCTGCAGCATTCATGGACATGATGAACAGAATTTTTAGAGACTATCTAGACCGTTTTGT
The DNA here is from genome assembly GCA_958450335.1 of Hibiscus tridactylites. Classification (NCBI taxonomy): domain Eukaryota; kingdom Viridiplantae; phylum Streptophyta; class Magnoliopsida; order Malvales; family Malvaceae; genus Hibiscus; species Hibiscus tridactylites. The sequence continues at coordinate 30,495,901 of OY288285.1, forward strand.
AGTTGTTTTCATTGATGACAAACTTGTGTACTCGAAGATAGAAGAAGAGCATGATGAGCACTTGAGATTTGTTTTTCAGAAATTGTTGAGCAATCAGTTGTATGCGAAGCTTAGTAAATGTGAGTTCTGGATTCGAGAGGTTGTCTTTCTTGGCCATGTTTTTTCGGCCGAAGGTATCCAAGTTGATCCATCTAAGATTGAGGCGATTGTTGAGTGGAAACAACCTAAGTCCGTGACCGAGATTAGGAGTTTCCTAGGATTAGCTGGTTATTATAGGAGATTTGTTGATGGTTTCTCTAGAGTAGCTGCTCCTTTGACTACATTGTTGCAAAAAGGAGTTAAGTTTGAATGGTCAGATGCAAGACAGAAGGCCTTTGAGAAATTGAAAGAAGATTTGACAAATGCTCCAGTGTTAGTGCAACATGTTTCCGGTAAGGAGTTTGGGATTTACAGTGATGCTTTCTACGTAGGCTTAGGATGTGTTTTGATGCAAGAAAGGAGAGTTGTTGCTTATGCTTCTAGGTAGTTGAAGATTCATGAGAAGAACTATCCTACTCATGATATAGAGCTAGCCACAGTTGTGTTTGCATTGAAGATTTGGCGTCATTATTTGTATGGGGAGAAATGTATTTTTTACACCGAACACAAGAGCTTGAAGTACTTGATGACACATAAAGAGTTGAACTTGAGACAGAGAAGATGGCTTGAGTTACTAAAAGATTATGATTTGACCATCGAGTACCATCCGGGTAAAGCGAATGTAGTAGCCGATGCTTTGAGTAGGAAAGTGGCCATAGAGTTGAGAGCTATGTTTGCTAGATTGAGTGTGTCCGATGATGGTGGTTTGATCACCGAGTTGCAAGTTAAGCCTTCTTTGATTCAGTTGATTAGAGAGAAGCAGTTGCAAGATGTGAGTTTAGTTCCTCATGTTCAGGACATAGCCGAAGGAAGATCGACCGATTACAGTTTCAGTGGTGAGAACTTGTTGTGCTTTAGAGATAGAATTGTTGTACCAGAAGATGTTGAGTTGAGACGTCAGATTTTGAGCGAAACACATTCGAGTCCCTTTTCTATTCATCCGGGTAGTACCAAAGTGTACCGAGATTTGAAGAATGATTACTTCTGGGTTGGTTTGAAGAGAGATGTAACCGAGTATGTGAGCCGTTGTAACGCCCCAGTTTTGGGCTTAGGAGTTTTGGGCGTTGACCGGTTGGTCAAAGTGTTGTTCGAATCATAAGAGGTTAAATTAGGAAAGCCTAGTTCGGGTTGCATTAAAAATATGGGAAAATGTTCTAAAATCATCTTTTAATATAATTAAGTGAACTGTGAAATCAATTTTGGAAAATGAGTTTTGGAAGTGTGACATTTTGGCTAGTGACCAAAATGTAATTTTCGCAAGTTTGGTGGCTATTTTATAAAGGGTTAGAACTTTGAATCTTTAAGGAGCTATTAATCCAAAGGTGATTTCTCCAGATTTTTCTAAGATTTTATAAGCTATTTTCTGATTTTAAAGATAACAAAAAGGAGGGAAAACTCATTTTGGCTATTTTCTCAACTAACTTCCCATTTTCTTTCTCTCTTTTTCTCTCAACCCAAACACTCCATTTCCAGAGATTTGTTTCTAATTTTCCCACCTAAATTCCTCCTTTCAACTCTCATTTGATTGCAAATCATTGTATCTTCAAAACCTCTTCAATTGCTACAAGTTTCAACAAGCATTTTGATTGCAAAAAGTGGAGAAATACAAGTTTGGAGGTAAGAACGTCCTTCTCCTCTAAACTATCAGTTCTTTACTGAAATTCCTAAGTTTTCAATCCTAAATTGATGTTTAATTAAAGGCTTTTAAGTTGATTTATGGATCTTGGCTTATTATGCAAGATTTTGATGATTCTTGATGATTTTCGTTAGATTTGAGTAATCTGTGTTTTAAGAGATGTTTTTGATGTTAAATGATCTCTAAAATGATGTGGAATTGAGTTTTGATTGATGCAATCCCGGATAGGTTGAGTTTCCTAAGTTTAGCTTGTGTTTTAAGGTAGTTTTTGAGGTGATCTTGGTGATATGATGTTGCTGGAGGTATAAGGTTGTTAATAGGTTGTTTTTAGATGTGTTATGATGTTAATGGAAGTGAGGTTTTGCTGGTTTATGGCTGGGCTTTGTTTAGAAGTGGTTTGGATGCATTTTCGGTTGTGTTTGGTGGCCGAAAATGGAGGTTGGATGAGAGCAGCGAGTTTAGGTGCTTTCATTGAAGCAATTAATGCATGATGATGCATTAATCCTCTGCTTTGATGTGTTGAAACAGGGGAGGCATCTTTGGATCCAAGTTTGGTTGATCCGGAAGCTTGATTTGGTGCTTTGGCTTGAAGCAAAGTGGAAATTGGTGAGTGCATTTGTGGAAATTGGATTTCAGCTTTTAAAACCAAGGTTTGAAGGTTTTGGGAGCTTAGTTTAAGTCTAAACAACTTTGCTAAGATCAAGTGTAAGTTTTCGGATTTTCTCTCTAGTGGTGGCCATGTTTTGATGTGATGCAAAATGATGATTTGCATGTTTTTAATTACTGTTTTGAAAGCATGTTTTAGCATGGATTTTGCTGATTATATAAGCCATATGTTGAAGGTAACTCTAGGTAGGAGTTCCTTGTTTTTATACATTGAAATGATGAGGATTGATGCTTTGAAATGCATGATGAAAATGGCTTGGTTTAATGCTTTAAAACAGTGGATTAAATGATGATAATGATGTATATTGGCAAGTGGTGTTTTGAAAATGTTAAGGTCACTAAGGTGGTTAAAAGTCCTTGAGTGAGCCTTGTTACTTAAGATCATCAAGGTGGTTAAAAGTCCTTGGATGAGTCTTGTTGCGGACACTAAGGTGGTTAAAAGTCCTTAGGTGATCCTTCCATGGTGTTTAAAAGTCCATGGGCCAAGGTGTTTAAAAGTCCTTGGGGCCAAGGTGTTTAAAAGTCCTTGGGGTGATTCAAGCTTTGGACACAAAGGTGGTTAAAAGTCCTTGTGTGGTCCTTATTCATGGTGTTTAAAAGTCCATGGCCAAGGTGTTTAAAAGTCCTTGGGGCCAAGGTGTTTAAAAGTCCTTGGGAAAGTTGTTGAGCTTGTTTTATGAAATGAAATGAATCACTTGAGCCAATATGACATGTTAAGTAATTTGTGAAGCATGAGATGCTTGTTTTAAGGTTTATGTTGAAGCATGAGATTGCTTGTTTTAAGTATGCATTGAGCATGTACAAGGATTGATTTTAAGCATGATTTATAAATGGTTTTAATTGCATTATTGAATTGTTTTTAATGAGCATGCCTCACTAAGCTTTTGCTTACGCTCTCTACGTTTTCTTAATTCAATAATGCAGAGCATTAGAGTACTTTGAGGGGCAGCAAGAAAGGGCAAGCAATCAAGTTCAAGTGCAGCTCAAAGTATGGAAGGTTTTGTTAAACATTTAGCTTTTGTTTGTTTTGGCAATGGGGGACAAATGTGTATGATTTGGGAGGTGTTTGAGACTCCCTAAGTATATTGAATGTTGTTGAGATTGTTGGTTTATGAATTGGAACCTTATATGCTTGTTTTGGAAGTTTGGAGTTTGAGTAGCTAGCTTGTGTAGGAAGCATGCCTATAGAATTGGGGCTTTTTGCATATGATGTTGAATTGTTGATGTGATGGTTCCTATAAGTCTTAAATATGTTTAATTGCATGCTGGTAAAGTTTGGTGACATTTGGAGCATGTTTGAATGATCAATTGCATGATTTGGTATGCTTGTTTGCTGCAATCTGTGCAGGCGTTTCGGAACAGTATGCACCGTTTCGGAACGGGTGCCTTACACGAACCCAGGCGTCCGAAACGGTGTGCACCGTTTCGAAACGGTTTGGTCTCTGCCAAGGCCGTGTTTCAGAACGGTGTTGGTCGGTTTCGGAACGGCCCGTGTTTCGGAACAGGGTCGAGCCGTTTCGGAACGTCCGACCGTTAGGGGGCTGACATTGGCAGTTATATGTTTTGAATTGTTTACGTTTTGGTCCTGAATCTTGTATGATCAATTGTGTGAGCTTGGGAAGTCCTTTTGAGCTGAAATTTCACAGAGAAGCATGAAACCTGATTAATTTCAAGATGGTAACTTTAATTTGGGGTTAAGTCCTTTTAATTATCAGAAATTACAATTTGGTCCCTAAAGTTGTAATTTGTTCAATTGGGTCCCTGTTTGATCTCTGATGTTGGTGATCTTTGAGTATGATGTTTGTGTGATCACCGTTAGGATTAATGTGCATCTAGACAAGATTAAAAAGAAAAAAAGGGTCGTTAATCAAGGTTGACTTTCGGGTTGACTTTGGTTTTCCCCGTGTGACTTTCTTAATTCGGGTCAACCGTCTAGGCCGGGTTAAGGGGGTTACAGCCGTTGTATGGTTTGTCAGAGAGTGAAGGCAGAACATCAGGTTCCTTCAGGTTTGTTACAGCCTTTGAAGATTCCGGAATGGGAATGGGAGAGGATCACCATGGATTTTGTGTCGGGGTTGCCTTTGTTTTGTTCGAAGAAGAATTCAGTCTGGGTGATTGTTGATAGGTTCACTAAGTGTGCTCACTTCTTAGCAGTGAACACTACGAATTCCATAGACAAGTTGGCAAACTTGTATATCCGTGAGATTGTGAGACTTCATGGAGTTCCGAAGTCCATTGTTTCAGATAGGGATCCTAGATTTACTTCGAGGTTCTGGGGTTGCTTGCATAGTGCTCTAGGTAGCCGTTTGCATTTCAGCACATCTTATCATCCTCAGTCCGATGGGCAGTCAGAGCGAGTGATACAGATTCTTGAGGATATGCTTCGTTGTTGTGTGATTGACTTCCAGGGCTCTTGGGAGAAGCACTTACCGTTGGTTGAGTTTGCTTACAACAACAGTTATCAGTCTAGTATTCAGATGGCACCCTATGAGGCTTTGTATGGTAGACGATGTAGGACTCCGATATGTTGGGCTGAAACAGGTCAGAGATTGTTACATATGCCAGACTTGCTTAAGGGGACTACCGACAAAGTTAAGTTGATTTGCGACCGTTTGAAAGCAGCTTCCGACCGTCAGAAGTCTTATGCAGATTTGAAGAGGAAAGAAATTGAGTACGCAGTGGGTGAGAAAGTGTTTCTGAAAGTATCTCCGTGGAAGAAGGTAATGAGATTTGGCCGAAAGGGCAAGTTGAGTCTGAGGTTCATTGGTCCGTATGAGATAGTTGAGCGGATTGGGCCTGTAGCTTATCGTTTTACCATCTAAGTTAGAGAAGATCCATGATGTCTTTCATGTGTCTATGCTTAGGAGATATAGATCGGATCCTTCTCATGTGATGCCCGTTGAGGAGATAGAGTTAAATCCGGATTTGTTCACAGAGAAGCATGAAACCTGATTAATTTCAAGATGGTAACTTTAATTTGGGGTTAAGTCCTTTTAATTATCAGAAATTACAATTTGGTCCCTAAAGTTGTAATTTGTTCAATTGGGTCCCTGTTTGATCTCTGATGTTGGTGATCTTTGAGTATGATGTTTGTGTGATCATCGTTAGGATTAATGTGCATCTAGACAAGATTAAAAAGAAAAAAAAGGGTCGTTAATCAAGGTTGACTTTCGGGTTGACTTTGGTTTTCCCCGTGTGACTTTCTTAATTCGGGTCAACCGTCTAGGCCGGGTTAAGGGGGTTACATTTGGTGGTATCAGAGCCGAGTTTGCGAGTAATTGGGAATGAATGTATGCATGATTGAAGTATGTTTGTCTTGTATGCTTGTTGTTTGAAAGCATGATCAGTGGCTTGTGATGTTGATGCAATTGAGATGTATGCTATGATGTTGCATGTTGAGGGTACCCATTGCCAAACAAAAGCTAATGAAATGATGTTGATTTTGAATGAAATTGAGCTTGAATACTTGGATTTCTTACCTTGCTGGGCCTGACTTGTTTTATTTTTGCATTGTGATTGCATGGTAAAAGTATGGCACCACGTAGAGAGTTACGAGGTAGTGTGCGAGCTACGGCTCCTAACGAGAATGAGAACGAAGAGAATACGGGTAGTGCTGTGTTACCCCCTCCTCCGCCTGGTAGTGGTGGTGCTAGAGGTGAAAGAGCTGAAGCTGCAGCTGGTGCTGGAGCTGCTGGACCAGAGGTTGGTCAGGGGCAAGCTATGCCTGATATGTCTATGCTGGTACAAGCTATTGCGGGTGCTTTTCGAGCAGCAGTAGCTGGAGCTCAAGGAGCTGGGCATCAAGGAGCTCAAGGAGCCCAAGAATGAGGAGCAGTTTCCGACAGTTAGAAGAGGGGGTAAAAGGGTACTTGCTGTCAAGGATTATGAGGCCGACAGCACTATGAAATCTCAGGTAGCATTCCTCACTAAAGCCATGAAACACTTATTGAGTGAAGAGGAAGTACGAGGGTTTGCTGTTGAGGAAATTTGTGCTACTTGTGAAGGAAATCATAGTAGTGAAGAGTGCCCTATAAATATAGAAGAGGGAAAATATGTTGGAAATTACAAGCCAAACTACAATTCCAACAACTACAACCCTAATTGGAGGAAGGATCCCAAATTTTCCTGGAGTAACCCTAACAATGCCCTGAATCCGCAAGCATATAATCAGAATCAGGGGGTCCTAGATTGTTGACGCGACAACAGCTGCAGCCGCAGAACCTGCCGCAGAACCTGCCGCCTCAGCAACAACAACAGCCACCACCTGCCACGAGTAGTGTATTGGAGCAGACTCTGGCCACCTTTATGTCTCAGACTGGCACGTATATGGATAATATTAATCAGTTTGTCAAGAAGACGGAAAATTTTATGGATGAAACTAAGATGAGAATGACAAACCATGAGGCCACCTTGAAATCTCTAGAGACACAAATGGGTCAGGTGTCGCAGCATATTAAACCAAGGCAGAATGGAGGTTTCCCTAGCAATACTGAAAATGCTAGACCGCCCCCACATGAGCAATGTAAGGCAATTACTACTAGGAGTGGGAAGAAGTTAACAGGGCCGGAAAAAGAAGTTGAAACAGAAAAGGACCCTGCTTTGAACAAACCTGCCGAGGAAGCTGTCCCGACAGGTGACAAACAGACTGCTGCCGATGAGCCTGTCACGACAGCAGAAGCGACAGAGGAGAAAAAGGAAGATTATCGCCCTCAGATTCGCATGCAGTGGGAAGGACGCATTGCTGATTATCGCCCCCCACCACCCTTCCCTCAACGGATACAACAAGCTAAGCATGAATCTCAACTCAAAAAAATTTATGATATTTTCAAATAGGTTCATATTAATATTCCGTTGTTAGATGCTGTTAGGGAGATGCCCGGTTATGCTAAATTTCTCAAGGATGTCATGTCTAAAAAATCTAAACTTGGGGAATTTGAAACGGTAAGGATGCAAGAAGGTTGCATGAGTATTCTTCATCGGCAACCACCCCAGAAAAAGAAGGATCCGGGGAGCTTCCTCATACCTTGTGTAATCGGCGATAAATTTGTGGGTAAGGCACTTTGTGATCTTGGTGCTAGTGTTAATCTAATGCCCAAATCTGTTTTTCAGAAACTAGGTATTGGCAAGGCGCGACCCACGACAGTTACCCTACAGCTAGCCGACCGCTCTTACGTTCACCCCGAGGGAAAAATTGAAGATATTTTGGTAAGAGTGGATAAACTTATTTTTCCTGCTGACTTTCTTATTCTAGATTGTGAGGCAGATGAGAACGCACCAGTCATCCTAGGGCGACCCTTCTTAGCCACGGGAAGATCATTGATTGATGTGGAGAAAGGAGAACTCACCATGCGCGTGAACGATCAAGAAATTAAGTTGAATGTTCTCCAAGCAATGAAACATGCCGATGTGGACGAGGAATGCAAGGCCATCATTGAGGTGACCTTTGATCAACCCTGCATCAGGTCGGGCTGCCGAGATATAAAATTTGGTCACTGCTGCGACAGCCATCTACAAGCCTGTCACAACAGTGACGACGACAGCACCGACGATAGCGACTCCTCTGAACCCGATACATCTGATACTGCAGGTCATGAGGAGGTAAACTGGTTAGACCATCGTCCAGGTAAGTTATTCGAACCCTTGAATTACACTTCGGATAACCATTTAATCCAAAAGCCCTCTACTGTTGAACCACCTGTCTTAGAACTTAAGCCCCTGCCAGGGCAGCTTAAATATGCTTATCTTGGTTGTGATGACACACTGCCTGTAATCATCTCTGCTAAGCTGCCGCAGGAACATGAACGACAGCTGATCGACATGTTAAGGCAGCATAAAAGGGCGATAGGTTGGACGATAGCAGACATACAGGGCATTAGTCCGGCAATCTGTATGCACAAAATCCTCCTAGAGGAAGATCATAAGCCGACTATTGATGCCCAAAGGCGGTTAAACCTTGCGATGAAGGAGGTAGTGCGTAAAGAAATAATTAAATGGTTAGATGCAGGTATTATTTACGCCATCTCCGACAGCAAATGGGTAAGCCCGGTGCAATGTGTTCCCAAGAAAGGAGGCATGACCGTGATAACCAACGAAAACAACGAGTTAATCCCAACCAGGACTGTGACCGGTTGGAGGGTTTGTATGGACTATCGGAAGCTTAACAAAGCTACCCGAAAGGACCACTTTCCTTTACCCTTTATTGATCAAATGCTTGATAGATTAGCGGGTAAACCTTACTATTGTTTTCTTGATGGTTATTCAGGATATAATCAAATTGCTATTGCACCGGAGGACCAAGAGAAAACGACTTTCACATGCCCCTACGCTACGTACGCATTTAGGAGGATGCCATTTGGACTCTGTAACGCACCTGCCACCTTCCAAAGGTGCATGATGGCTATATTCTCGGACATGGTTGAGGACTTCCTAGAAATTTTTATGGATGATTTTTCTGTCTTTGGAGACGATTTTGAGAGTTGTCTAGGCAATTTACAAAAGGTGCTCGAAAGATGCGAAAAAGCTAACTTGGTTTTAAATTGGGAAAAATGCCACTTTATGGTGGATGAAGGGATAGTCTTAGGCCATAAGATTAGCTGCCGTGGGATAGAAGTCGACAGGGCAAAAATAGAGGTCATAGAGAAGCTTCCACCGCCAACAACAGTCAAGGGCATTAGGAGTTTTTTAGGGCATGCTGGTTTTTATAGGAGATTTATTGCCAATTTCTCAAAAATCACGAAACCCCTATGTCATCTCTTAGAGCAGAACCGACCCTTTGACTTTAATGAAGAATGTACTGAAGCATTCAAGGTTCTGAAGGAAAAGCTAGTGACAGCCCCCATCGTACAGCCACCAGACTGGACGCAACCGTTTGAAATTATGTGTGATGCTAGTGACTATGCTGTCGGGGCAGCACTTGGGCAGCGCAAGGACAGGCTGTTTCATGTCATATATTATGCCAGCAAAACATTAAATGATGCCCAAGTGAATTATACCACCACAGAAAAGGAGCTGTTAGCTGTGGTGTTCTCCATCGACAAGTTTCGTTCTTACATACTTGGAACGAAGGTTATAATACACACCGACCACTCTGCCCTCAAGTATTTATTTGCAAAAAAAGATGCAAAACCTAGGTTGATACGATGGATCTTACTATTACAAGAGTTCGACCTTGAGATAAAAGATAAAAAGGGGACAGAAAATCATGTGGCAGATCACTTGTCGAGGTTGGAGACGGGACAGAGTCTACCGCCAGATGAGACACACATACTGGAGACCTTCCCAGATGAGCAGCTCTTTGCTGCCGCACTAGCTGTCGCGACAGCCATGGCGGCAGGTAAGTCTTCTAACCTTCCTTGGTATGCTGATTTCGTTAATTTTATAGTTAGCGGAATATTACCTTCTGATCTTACTTACCAAGCCAGGAAGAGGTTTCAAAATGATGTTAAACATTATTATTGGGACGAACCTCTTCTTTTCAAAATGTGCGCAGATCAAGTTATAAGGAGATGTGTACCACACGAAGAACAAGAAGACATTCTCCATCACTGTCATGCTTCACAATATGGAGGACACTTAGGAGGCAATAAAACTGCTGCCAAGGTGCTGCAGTCAGGATTCTACTGGCCGACACTGTATAAGGACGCACAGGAATTTTACAAAAACTGTGACAGGTGCCAGCGAACAGGTAACATCTCGAGGAGAAACGAGATGCCACTGCAGAATATTTTAGAAGTTGAAATCTTCGACGTTTGGGGGATTGATTTTATGGGACCTTTTCCATCTTCATGTGGAAATCTTTACATCCTCCTAGCAGTGGATTATGTCTCCAAGTAGGTAGAAGCAATCGCAACTCAAAAGAATGATGCCAAAACGGTCCAAAAGTTTTTGCACAAAAACATCTTTTCTAGATTTGGCATCCCTAGGGCGATTATCAGTGATGAAGGGAGACATTTTGACAACAAGGTAATTGTTGCCGCCTTGAGAAGATATGGTGTCAAGCACAGGATCGCGACAGCATACCACCCACAGACCAATGGACAGGCTGAGATATCCAATAGGGAAGTGAAGAACATTCTTGAAAAAATGGTTAAACCAACTAGGAAAGATTGGTCTTTGCTTCTGAATGATGCATTATGGGCATACAGAACAGCTTTCAAGACTCCATTGGGCATGTCTCCATACCGTTTGATTTATGGGAAAACCTGTCATCTGCCTGTCGAGATAGAACACAAGGCATATTGGGCGATCAAGGCAGTAAACATGGACTTGGACAAGGCAGGCCAGAAAAGGTTGTTGGATTTGAATGAGATCGATGAAATACGGACAATGGCCTACGACAATGCAAGGATTTACAAGGAAAAAACTAAGAAGTGGCATGACAAGAAGTTGCTGCCACGACAGTTCTGCCCAGGGCAGCTTGTGTTGTTGTTTAATTCTAGATTGAAACTCTTTCCAGGGAAGCTCAAATCTAGATGGTCTGGACCGTTCCAAGTAGTTCAAGTTTTTCCCCATGGTGCCATTACAATTCAATCACTAAAGGACGGGCACCAATTCAAAGTTAATGGACAACGCCTCAAGCACTATCAAGGGATTGAAGCCCCAGGGATACAGGAAGCGGTTACTTTAGGTGATGCCCCACAAGGCATCCCTAATTTAACCTAATTTCTTATTTTTTATTTTTATTTTTATTATTAATATTATTTATTAGGAATTAGATTTATTCGAATAATGTTTTGTTTTTAATTTCCGTTTTTAGGAAATAAAGGAGGCAAGTGAGAAAGAAGAAGTGGCCCAAGTCCACCACCCATCAACCAGCCCAATAAAGCCTATTTATGATAACCTGTCGTTTCGGCTGCCGGCGCATCCGGATGTGACAGGCTGTCAACAGACGCACAGCAGACGCAGAAGCGTGCGGCAGACGCACAGCAGATGCATTAATGCCCGTCAGACGCGTCAGACACGCTACATTCAATCTGCCGCTCCGTTCTTCCCGCCTGCCGTTGCGGCATTAAATGGGCAGCTCCTCGACAGCTATATAAACCCCTTCCCTTTTCATTTTTCATCACTTCTGATTTTCTCTCTTGCTATCCTCTTCTAGTTTTATCTATTTTCTTTCTTTTTCAGCCCTTGCAACCAAAATGTCTTCACGCCAAACCCGTCAGAATGCTGCTGCCGCTTCTTCTTCAGCAGCAGCATCCCCGTTCGCGAAAAAGGAACTATGGGAGGAGCGGAGCTTCATCTACAACAGAGATGCCCCTCTGTTTGGACTCCGGCCGTTCATCATGCAGGCCATAACAGCTCAACTGTGGGAAGACTTCGCCGAGCAGCCGGCAGAGCTTAATGACACCCTGGTCAGAGAATTTTACGCGGCAATCGAAAGTAAGACGGCGACATCTGTCACCGTCCGAGGAGTGACAGTTCCTTTCACCGCCAGCAGCATCAACCATGTCTTCGGCCTTTTCTTTGGCCCTAATGAAGATGCTCACCAACAATTTTGGGACACCCTCGACGCTGCCGGACATGATGCTGTCATGAGGGAGTTGACAGAGGCGGGCACGATATGGAGCACCAGTAAGAAGAACCCCCACTCTGTTAATAGGGGGCAGCTACTCCCTGAGGCAAAACTATGGAACGCTTTTATCAAAAAGCGTATCCTGCCCTCGTCCCACCATACGACAGTCAACAGACAGCGGTTGGCCCTCATCCACTCTATCATGCATAACAGGCCCATAAATGTGGGCAGGTACATGAGGGACAGCATTCTTGATTGCGCCTTCCGATCGGACTCATGACTCTGCCTGCCCTTCACCATCACCGCCCTCTGCCGCTGCGCAGCTGTACCGGAGGACCCTTCAGACAAAATCAAGCAGGGCAGCGAATGAACAGACAACAACATCTCCAGCCTCATGGAGCTGGTAGTCGTATCGCCCCTCAACGCCTTCGATCCAAACGCCCCTCCTGCTGAGTCTGATGATGAGCCTGCCACCGAACCTGCCCCAGAAGCTGCCACCAACACCGCTCCGGCAGATCAGAACGCCCACATCCTTGCTGCCGTCTTGCGGATAGAGGAGCGCCAGATGGGTTTGATGACTTTCATCTGTGACTTCTCCAATGCAACGGTAAATTTCATTACCAATACTTTGAATTTTACGGATGTCATTTTCCCCACCTTTCCCGCCCATTATTTCAATATCCCCTCCCCCACTCCCACACCACCTGTCTCTCCCCACGGAGAATCTGCCTCCTCCACACCTTCCCCGACGGCAGCCGGCAGCCCACCGGCAGACACCTCCCCTCGAGGAACCAAGCGAGTTGCCACTGATGACAGCCCTCTTGTCCGGAGGAATTTGGACAGCGCCTTCACACGGGTGAAACGTATTGAGCATGTGGCCGACAAGAGAAAGCTGTCCAAGGCCATCATGACCAGCAGCTGGGACAGCAGCAGCAGTTCCGATGTCAGGCTAGTGGAGCCACCTGCCCTTCAACCTGTTGATGACCCTGTCCCCCAACCGGAGGAAGACCCTGCCCCTCAACAGGCTGATGACCCTGTTGATCAACCTGCTCCGGAACCTGCCCAGCCACCACCTCAACGCAGACGCCGACATCAGATCCGCGTCAGCAGCAGCAGCGAGGACAGCGAATAAAATTTAAGTTTTTATTTCTTTTTCTCCTCTTATTGCTGCCTGCCCTTATATATTTGTGATGTACTTTTATTTATCTTGTTTTTCTTTATTTGTTTTTATGTCATTTTGCATTGAGGGCAATGCAACCCTCGAGTTTGGGGGTGGCAACCCTCCATATTTAATGGAGTCTTTAGCACATCTTTTGTTTAGTTGTTTTGTCTTTTTATTTACTTATTTTTCTTTTAAAAAAAATCAGAAAATTAAACTGTTGGCTTAAAATTGTGAAGTTAACTTACCTGTCATGACGGCTCTGTCGTGGCAGCATCTTTAGGACAGGTTAAGGAAAAGTTTAGAGCCTTTCTATAGTTCTAAAAACTTAAACACTTTTGTGACTGTTATATTGCTTAGATTTCTTTTAGCCAAACTAGAATAGGAAGCTTAGAACTTGGATAGCCCCTAGAGGTGCCTAACACTGGCTCTAGGAAAAGAAGTTTAGCAAAAGAAAATCAAAAACCTAGAGGTGCCCGAAACCGGCTCTAGGAAGCTAACTAGAGGTGCCCAAAACTGGCTCTAGAAAATTTTAGCTTGAAAATAGAAGAAAAAGAAGCATGAAAATGTGCCTTCTAAAAAAAATAAACTTTGGCATAAAGATTTGAGTTGAGGAGTTGAATATTCTAGTGGAACTAAGAGAATCTTAGCATATAACTGTTCACAAGCATGCACACACTGCACGAGAGCTATAGGGAGATTCCGGATAGATCCTAATCTTTCCGACAGGATGCTGCTGCCATAGAGAATGAGCGACAGGTGAAGGGACAGTTCACTGTTTGAAGGCCAACACAAAAATTTTCATTTTTCTTTTAAGTCTTGATTGCTTGAGGACAAGCAAAAACTTGAGTTTGGGGGTGTGTTGAGTGTGTAAAAGTTCTATTATTTACACCCTTTTTAACCCATATTTCTGCTGCATTCAAGCATCATTGCATTGCATTTAGGTTAGTTTTCAATAAAACATCACAATTATATAAAAGGCACGGATTCTACTAAAAGAAGGTGCATTTTGCAGGTAGCTGCCTTGGTTGACGATGAAGGCAGGCGCAGAGCAAATAAGCAGGAAAGCTGAACTGGACAAGCAGCTGAAGAAGACGAACCTGTCATGGACCTGTCGTGACAGCAAGGTGACAGCAGATTTATGAAGAGGAAAAGTCAAGTGGACCTCGATAGATAGAGAAAAATCTGCTCGTCTGTCGTGTGGAAACCAAATAATTTTCCAAGCCCCGGATCAAAAGATATGTCAAGCCAAAGCTCAAGGAAAGGAATTCCCACAAAATAGGGATGCGGCTGGAAAGTAGGATACTTTAGAGATTTAGTCTTTATTAGAATCTTACTTTTAATTAAAGTTGTAATCCTTGTTACCTTAGATAACTTGAGCCCAAAGCTTATATAAAGGGCATAGATTAAACCTAGGGTATAACCGATTACCCCATAACCGAAACCAAACCCCTGCCGTCCACCCGTCACTGACATGTTCTAAATTCCTCCTAGGGTTACGGGTTGTTTTGTAAAGTAGTTGCAAGGGTTGCTTTGTTTTAGGATTTTTTCAAGTTCAATAAAATAAACTTCAAGTTCTTTTATCTTGGTTTTAATATCTTGCAAGAGCATCGGGAGAGCATTGTGAGGTTATCTATTTACTTAGCATCGGGAGAGTTAAGTATACGAAAGAGATAAAAGCGCGTTCTCTAGTTTATAGTTGAACCATCTCGTGCTTAGGGATAAGGCGAGGTTAAGTGGCTAAGGAAGAATTCATACACATCGGTGTTCATCCTTCGATTCACGCCGGGAGGTATCATCAAAGACGTGTTCATCGACAGACTTGTGCCTAGGGATAGGGCAAGGCAAATCTGGGATTCTTGCCAAGCTTGAAGTACGGAGTTAGTGTCTGCTGCCGCGACAGCTAACGGACAGACGCCGCGACAGGTGCTGTCGGCGACGGGAGCGACGACAGAACTGGAGATCCTAAGCAATTCAATACCTGCACTACCGAGCAATTCAATACCGGCCCATTCTCTCTATCTTGATAATTCAATCTTTTATTTATGTTTTTACTTTATTATTCTCGTGACAACTCTTAAATATTTCTCTTACTTTCGTGCAGTAATTCAAGGTGAAGTCATTAGCCCAATCCCTGTGGAGACGATATCCGATACTTCGTATCACTTTACTACTTGCGTCGTGTACACTTGCACTACCATTGCGATAGACTATTTTACACGCAACAGCTATTCAGCCTGAGGGTGGAGGACAAGCGAGGGTGTATGCTCAGCGCGAGGGAAGGAATGATGCTGATGTGATTGCAGGTACCTTTACTTTGCAATCCTTGTCATTGCTTTCTTTGATTGATTCTGGATCTACGCATTCATACATTTTGCGTGAGCATGCTGAATTGCTTGGTTTGCCTGTTGAGTCTTTGGATGTTGGTGTTCGTGTCACTAGTTCTTTTGGTGAAACTGTTGTGACTCGAAAGCTTTATAGAAGGTGTCCCTTGGTTGTTCAAGAACATGTCTTTCATGTTGATCTTATGGAGTTACCTTTCTATGGTTTTGATGTGATCCTTGGTATGGATTGGCTTGCTGAGCATCGTGCTGTTGTGGATTGTGAGAATAAGCGGGTTTCGCTTAAGCTTGCGGATGATTATGAAGTTGTTGTTGTTGGCGAGAATGTGAAGTTTCTTGCTAATGTTGTGTCTACCTTGGAGGCGAGTAGGATGCTGAGGCAAGGTTGCGAAGCTTATCTAGCTTTTGTGATGAATCCTAGCTCTAAGGAGTTGAGGGTGCAAGATATCAAGGTTGTGAAGGAGTTTCCTGGTGTTTTTCCTGAAGAGTTGCCTGGTTTACCTCCTAATCGCGAGGTGGAGTTTGGAATTGAGCTGTATGAAAATACAACTCCTGTGTCCATTACTCCCTATAGAATGGCACCTAAGGAGCTGAAGGAGCTGAAGACGCAGTTGCAAGAGCTGCTAGATCGTGGTTTCATCCGGCCGAGTGTGTCGCCTTGGGGTGCTCCTGTCTTGTTTGTGAAGAAGAATGATGGCACTATGAGGATGTGCATTGATTACCGTTAGCTGAACAAGTTGACTATCAAGAATCGATATCCTTTGCCGAGGATTGATGATCTCTTTGATCAATTTCGGGGAGCTGCTATGTTCTCTAAGATTGACTTGAGGTCAGGGTATTATCAGTTGAAGGTAAAGGATGTGGATGTGCCTAAGACAGCTTTCAAGACAAGGTATGGGCATTATGAGTTCCTTGTGATGCCGTTTGGTTTGACAAATGCTCCTGCTGCTTTCATGGACATGATGAATCGTGTTTTTCATGAATACCTGGACAAGTTCGTTGTGGTGTTCATTGATGATATCCTCGTGTACTCGCGTACTGAGGAGGAGCATGAAGAGCATTTGAGGATTGTGCTGCAAGCTTTGTTGGAGAATTAGCTTTATGCTAAGCTGAGCAAGTGTGAGTTTTGGCTTAAGGAGGTGGTGTTTCTTGGGCATGTGGTTTCAGCTGAGGGGATTCGTGTTGATCCTCAGAAGATTGAGGCGGTGATGAACTGGAAAGTTCCTAAGTCTGTTCATGAGGTCCGTAGTTTCCTTGGTTTGGCGGGATACTACCGGAGGTTTGTGGATGGTTTTTCTAAGATTGCTGCTCCTTTGACGAAGCTGTTGCAAAAGGATGTTAAGTATGAGTGGACGGAAGCGAGACAGCAGGCTTTTGAGAAGCTGAAGGCGGCTTTGACTCAAGCTCCTATCTTGATTCAACCTGAATCAGGGAAAGAGTTTGTGGTCTATAGTGATGCATCCTATGTTGGTTTGGGGTGTGTGCTGATGCAAGAGGGTAAGGTTGTGGCTTATGCGTCGCGGCAGTTGAAGGTGCATGAGCGCAACTATCCTACGCATGACATTGAGCTGGCTGCTGTGGTTTTTGCTCTGAAGATCTGGAGACATTATCTGTATGGTGAGAAGTGTACTGTGTACACGGATCACAAGAGTTTGAGGTATCTGATGTCTCAGAAGGAGTTGAATCTCAGGCAGCGTCGTTGGTTGGAGTTGCTCAAGGATTATGATCTGACGATTGAGTATCATCCTGGTAAAGCTAATGTTGTTGCGGATGCTTTGAGTAGGAAGGTAGCCGTAGAGCTGAGGGCGATGTTTGCTAGCTTGAGCATATCGCGAGATGGTGGTCTTGTTGCTGAGTTGCAAGTGAAACCATCATTGGTTCAGTTGATCAAGGAAAAGCAGTTGCTGGATGATTCCTTGGTGTCTCATGTTCAGGATATCGCGGAGGGTAGACCTTCGGATTTTTGCTTTAATGAGGATGGTGTGTTGTGTTTTGGTAGTCGGATAGTAGTGCCTGCTGATGTTGAGTTGAGGCGTGCTATTCTGACTGAAGGTCATAGTAGTCCTTTTGCTATGCACCCTGGTAGTACTAAGATGTATCGTGATCTTCGTGATGAGTACTATTGGGTAGGTTTGAAGAAGGATGTTGCAGAGTTTGTGAGCAAGTTTTTGGTGTGTCAGCGAGTTAAGGCTGAACATCAGGTTCCTTCTGGTTTGTTGCAACCGTTGAAAATCCCTGAATGGAAGTGGGAGAGGGTTACCATGGATTTTGTATCTGGTTTGCCTTTGTCTCCAACAAAGAAGAATTCTGTTTGGGTGATTATGGATCGTTTGACGAAGTGTGCGCATTTCTTGCCTGTGCATACTACGTTCTCTTTGGATAAGCTGGCAGAGTTGTACATTGCTGAGATAGTGAGGTTGCATGGTGTGCCTAAGTCGATTGTGTCGGATAGGGATCCGAGGTTCACATCGCGTTTCTGGCAGTGTTTGCATCAAGCTCTGGGTACAAGGTTGCATTTCAGTACATCCTATCATCCTCAGTCGCATGGTCAGTCTGAGCGAGTTATTCAGATTTTGGAGGATATGTTGAGATGCTGCGTGATTGAGTTCCAAGGTTCTTGGGTGAAGCATCTGCCTTTGGTTGAGTTCGCTTATAACAATAGTTATCAGGCGAGTATACAGATGGCACCTTATGAGGCTCTGTATGGGAGGAAGTGTAGGACTCCTCTTTGTTGGGCTGAAACTGGTCAGAAGTTGGTTTCGATGCCTGCTTTGTTGAAAGGGACCACCGAGAAGGTGAAGCTCATTTGTGAGAGGTTGAAGGCTGCCTCTGATCGGCAAAAGTCTTACGCGGATTTGAAGCGTAAGGAGATAGAGTATGCGGTGGGTGACCGTGTGTTCTTGAAGGTTTCGCCTTGGAAGAAGGTGATGAGGTTTGGCCGGAAGGGTAAGTTGAGCCCTCGGTACATTGGACCATATGAGGTGGTTGAGCGAGTGGGTCCTGTTGCATATCGGTTGAGGTTACCTCAGGAGTTGGAAAAGATTCATGATGTGTTCCATGTTTCTATGCTCCGGAAGTATAGATCTGATCCTTCGCATGTGATGCCTGTAGAGGATGTGGTTTTGAATCCGGATTTGACCTATGATGAGGAACCGGTGAAGGTTCTGGATTCGGATAGCAAGGTTCTTCGTGGCAAGACCATTGAGTTGGTGAAGGTGCTGTGGAAGCATCAAGGTGTTGAGGAAGCCACGTGGGAGCGGAAGGAAGACATGCTGAAGCAGTTTCCTTATCTCTTTCCTTCAGGAAAATTTCGAGGACGAAATTTCTTAAGGGGGGGAGAGTTGTAACGCCCCGGTTTTGGGCTTAGGAGTTTTGGGCGTTGACCGGTTGGTCAAAGTGCTGTTCGAATCATAAGAGGTTAAATTAGGAAAGCCTAGTTCGGGTTGCATTAAAAATATGGAAAAATGTTCTAAAATCATCTTTTAATATAATTAAGTGAACTGTGAAATCAATTTTGGAAAATGAGTTTTGGAAGTGTGACATTTTGGCTAGTGACCAAAATGTAATTTTCGCAAGTTTGGTGGCTATTTTATAAAGGGTTGGAACTTTGAATCTTTAAGGAGCTATTAATCCAAAGGTGATTTCTCCAGATTTTTCTAAGATTTTATAAGCTATTTTCTGATTTTAAAGATAACAAAAAGGAGGGAAAACTCATTTTGGCTATTTTCTCAACTAACTTCCCATTTTCTTTCTCTCTTTTTCTCTCAACCCAAACACTCCATTTCCAGAGATTTGTTTCTGATTTTCTCACCTAAATTCCTCCTTTCAACTCTCATTTGATTGCAAATCATTGTATCTTCAAAACCTCTTCAATTGCTACAAGTTTCAACAAGCATTTTGATTGCAAAAAGTGGAGAAATACAAGTTTGGAGGTAAGAACGTCCTTCTCCTCTAAACTATCAGTTCTTTACTGAAATTCCTAAGTTTTCAATCCTAAATTGATGTTTAATTAAAGGCTTTTAAGTTGATTTATGGATCTTGGCTTATTATGCAAGATTTTGATGATTCTTGATGATTTTCGTTAGATCTGAGTAATCTGTGTTTTAAGAGATGTTTTTGATGTTAAATGATCTCTAAAATGATGTGGAATTGAGTTTTGATTGATGCAATCCCGGATAGGTTGAGTTTCCTAAGTTTAGCTTGTGTTTTAATGTAGTTTTTGAGGTGATCTTGGTGATCTGATGTTGCTGGAGGTATAAGGTTGTTAATAGGTTGTTTTTAGATGTGTTATGATGTTAATGGAAGTGAGGTTTTGCTGGTTTATGGCTGGGCTTTGTTTAGAAGTGGTTTGGATGCATTTTCGGTTGTGTTTGGTGGCCGAAAATGGAGGTTGGATGAGAGCAGGGAGTTTAGGTGCTTTCATTGAAGCAATTAATGCATGATGATGCATTAATCCTCTGCTTTGATGTGTTGAAACAGGGGAGGCATCTTTGGATCCAAGTTTGGTTGATCCGGAAGCTTGATTTGGTGCTTTGGCTTGAAGCAAAGTGGAAATTGGTGAGTGCATTTGTGGAAATTGGATTTCAGCTTTTAAAACCAAGGTTTGAAGGTTTTGGGAGCTTAGTTTAAGTCTAAACAACTTTGCTAAGCTCAAGTGTAAGTTTTCGGATTTTCTCTCTAGTGGTGGCCATGTTTTGATGTGATGCAAAATGATGATTTGCATGTTTTTAATTACTGTTTTGAAAGCATGTTTTAGCATGGATTTTGCTGATTATATAAGCCATATGTTGAAGGTAACTCTAGGTAGGAGTTCCTTGTTTTTATACATTGAAATGATGAGGATTGATGCTTTGAAATGCATGATGAAAATGGCTTGGTTTAATGCTTTAAAACAGTGGATTAAATGATGATAATGATGTATATTGGCAAGTGGTGTTTTGAAAATGTTAAGGTCACTAAGGTGGTTAAAAGTCCTTGAGTGAGCCTTGTTACTTAAGATCATCAAGGTGGTTAAAAGTCATTGGATGAGTCTTGTTGCGGACACTAAGGTGGTTAAAAGTCCTTAGGTGATCCTTCCATGGTGTTTAAAAGTCCATGGGCCAAGGTGTTTAAAAGTCCTTGGGGCCAAGGTGTTTAAAAGTCCTTGGGGTGATTCAAGCTTTGGACACAAAGGTGGTTAAAAGTCCTTGTGTGGTCCTTATTCATGGTGTTTAAAAGTCCATGGCCAAGGTGTTTAAAAGTCCTTGGGGCCAAGGTGTTTAAAAGTCCTTGGGAAAGTTGTTGAGCTTGTTTTATGAAATGAAATGAATCACTTGAGCCAATATGACATGTTAAGTAATTTGTGAAGCATGAGATGCTTGTTTTAAGGTTTATGTTGAAGCATGAGATTGCTTGTTTTAAGTATGCATTGAGCATGTACAAGGATTGATTTTAAGCATGATTTATAAATGGTTTTAATTGCATTATTGAATTGTTTTTAATGAGCATGCCTCACTAAGCTTTTGCTTACGCTCTCTACGTTTTCTTAATTCAATAATGCAGAGCATTAGAGTACTTTGAGGGGCAGCAAGAAAGGGCAAGCAATTAAGTTCAAGTGAAGCTCAAAGTATGGAGGGTTTTGTTAAACATTTAGCTTTTGTGTGTTTTGGCAATGGGGGACCAATGTGTATGATTTGGGAGGTGTTTGAGACTCCCTAAGTATATTGAATGTTGTTGAGATTGTTGGTTTATGAATTGGAACCTTATATGCTTGTTTTGGAAGTTTGGAGTTTGAATAGCTAGCTTGTGTAGGAAGCATGCCTATAGAATTGGGGCTTTTTGCATATGATGTTGAATTGTTGATGTGATGGTTCCTATAAGTCTTAAATATGTTTAATTGCATGCTGGTAAAGTTTGGTGACATTTGGAGCATGTTTGAATGATCAATTGCATGATTTGATATGCTTGTTTGCTGCAATCTGTGCAGGCGTTTCGGAACAGTATGCACCGTTTCGGAACGGGTGCCTTACACGAACCCAGGCGTCCGAAACGGTGTGCACCGTTTCGAAACGGTTTGGTCTCTGCCAAGGCCGTGTTTTGGAACGGTGTTGGTCGGTTTCGGAACGGCCCGTGTTTCGGAACAGGGTCGAGCCGTTTCGGAACGTCCGACCGTTAGGGGGCTGACATTGGCAGTTATATGTTTTGAATTGTTTACGTTTTGGTCCTGAATCTTGTATGATCAATTGTGTGAGCTTGGGAAGTCCTTTTGAGCTGAAATTTCACAGAGAAGCATGAAACCTGATTAATTTCAAGATGGTAACTTTAATTTGGGGTTAAGTCCTTTTAATTATCAGAAATTACAATTTGGTCCCTAAAGTTGTAATTTGTTCAATTGGGTCCCTGTTTGATCTCTGATGTTGGTGATCTTTGAGTATGATGTTTGTGTGATCACCGTTAGGATTAATGTGCATCTAGACAAGATTAAAAAGAAAAAAAAGGGTCGTTAATCAAGGTTGACTTTCGGGTTGACTTTGGTTTTCCCCGTGTGACTTTCTTAATTCGGGTCAACCGTCTAGGCCGGGCTAAGGGGGTTACAGCCGTTGTATGGTTTGTCAGAGAGTGAAGGCAGAACATCAGGTTCCTTCAGGTTTGTTACAGCCTTTGAAGATTCCGGAATGGGAATGGGAGAGGATCACCATGGATTTTGTGTCGGGGTTGCCTTTGTTTTGTTCGAA
The DNA here is from genome assembly GCA_958450335.1 of Hibiscus tridactylites. Taxonomy (NCBI): domain Eukaryota; kingdom Viridiplantae; phylum Streptophyta; class Magnoliopsida; order Malvales; family Malvaceae; genus Hibiscus; species Hibiscus tridactylites. The sequence goes on from OY288285.1 coordinate 30,518,066, forward strand.
GAAGAATTCAGTCTGGGTGATTGTTGATAGGTTCACTAAGTGTGCTCACTTCTTAGCAGTGAACACTACGAATTCCATAGACAAGTTGGCAAACTTGTATATCCGTGAGATTGTGAGACTTCATGGAGTTCCGAAGTCCATTGTTTCAGATAGGGATCCTAGATTTACTTCGAGGTTCTGGGGTTGCTTGCATAGTGCTCTAGGTAGCCGTTTGCATTTCAGCACATCTTATCATCCTCAGTCCGATGGGCAGTCAGAGCGAGTGATACAGATTCTTGAGGATATGCTTCGTTGTTGTGTGATTGACTTCCAGGGCTCTTGGGAGAAGCACTTACCGTTGGTTGAGTTTGCTTACAACAACAGTTATCAGTCTAGTATTCAGATGGCACCCTATGAGGCTTTGTATGGTAGACGATGTAGGACTCCGATATGTTGGGCTGAAACAGGTCAGAGATTGTTACATATGCCAGACTTGCTTAAGGGGACCACCGACAAAGTGAAGTTGATTTGCGACCGTTTGAAAGCAGCTTCCGACCGTCAGAAGTCTTATGCAGATTTGAAGAGGAAAGAATTTGAGTACGCAGTGGGTGAGAAAGTGTTTCTGAAAGTATCTCCGTGGAAGAAGGTAATGAGATTTGGCCGAAAGGGCAAGTTGAGTCCGAGGTTCATTGGTCCGTATGAGATAGTTGAGCGGATTGGGCCTGTAGCTTATCGTTTTACCATCTAAGTTAGAGAAGATCCATGATGTCTTTCATGTGTCTATGCTTAGGAGATATAGATCGGATCCTTCTCATGTGATGCCCGTTGAGGAGATATAGTTAAATCCGGATTTGTTCTATAATGAAGAGCCCATTGAGATACTTGCTTCTGATAGCAAGGTGTTGCGTGGCAAGACCATAGAGTTGGTCAAGGTGTTGTGGAAACATAGAGGCGTGGAAGAGGCCACGAGGGAGAGGAAATCAGATATGGTTGAGCAGTTTCCGTATTTGTTTCCACCAGGTAATTTCGGGGACGAAATTCTTTAAGTGGGGGAGAGTTGTAACACCCGGGTTTAGGGGTTAGGTGAAAATAATATTTTAATATTATTTTGGGCTCGATTTTATAATTTAAATAATATTCGGTTTTTAATTTCAAAATAAATGGTGTTGAACATATTTTGATTTTAGCCTAAATAGCCATGGATCACCTTCTTTGTGAATAGTCCAATTCATTAAGGGCAAAGTGATCTTTAGCCTTTAAATTTAAGCAAACAATTAAAAATACCCATTTCTCACCATCTTCCACTATTCACCTTCTTCTTCTTCAACGGGAAAAGAAAGAGCTCTCTACCAAACACTATTCCATCCAAAAAGCTCCTCCATTTCAACTCCATTTTGAAAGGTATTGACGTTTTTGACTTCCCCTCAACTCCCTCTCTTTAAAAGTACCTTTTATTTTCATTTTCATGGAGGTTTTAGAAAATGGAATTTTGGAAGGTTTGGAGTAAAAATGGAAACTTTATGATGTTAAGTGAAATGTTTTGATTTAATATGTTTAGTTATGATGTATAGAGGTCAAATGGTATAACATATGTGAATTTCAAATGATTTTGAGCAATTTTCGGATTTGGGTAAACATGAGGTTTTTTTAGGGTTTTGGGGGTTGTTTTAGGTGGGTTTTGATAGGCTTTTGATAGTACTATGGATAGAGGTTGAATTGGGATCATTTGTGGGTGTAATGGAAGTTGAAAACATGGTTTTTGGACATGGTTTTGGGGCTGTCCGAGTTGGTGAAAAATGGGAATTGTTCATGCTTGCAACATGGTAAATTGTGGTTGAATTGCATTTCGGGTTAGTTCCGACGATGAGTTATTGATTGTGGATATTTTGTTTGTGTTTGGGATTGATTAGACTCGAGTTTAGGCATCGTTGAAGCATCAGAAGTAAATCTGGGAAATTGAAGGTGGTCGCTTGCTTGGTCTTTAAGCTTGGGAGCTTAGGTGAGTGGTTAATTTGTTTTACTTGGTTTTAAAATGGTTGGTTCAAGTATATGGACTAGGTTGGGCTTGGTAGACCCACCTAGAGTTAGCATTAGGGTGGTAGCCTAATCCTAAAGTTGATCTAGAGCCTTTGGATGAACTCATATATGTGGATGTGTATGTCTCGTATGAAATGTGATATGAATGCTTATGTATATTGTGTTATACATGTGAGATGAGGCATGATTTGTGATGCTTGAGACATGCATGATGATTGTTTATGGTGTGTACGTGCTAAGCACGGAATTGATTGAAATGAGCAATGTGGAATAAGAAAAATGTTGGCACTAGTATGCTTGAGTACAAATGATCGATCATTAGGATGTTAGTGTGTACACATGAGTCAAAAGTCGTGCGTGGCCTTGGTGGCGTTAAGTCACCAAGGAGGAGTATGGGTTCGCCCGGAAATTGTATTTATATATAGTCGGTGATGAGTGGAATCCCATCGACGGGGCGTGAGGATGAGTGGAATCCCCTCCGCAAGACCGGTGATGAGTGTAATCCCACCGTGAGGTAATGTGGTTGTTGGATGTGAGTTCCAACGTGTCTATCCGTGTATTCGGGTCATAGCTAGGTGCCAATGTTGATTGATATGTGTATCAATTTGTTGTGATATATGATCCTTATTTGGATGTTTAAATGTGCTTACTTGTGTTGAGGAATAGAGCTTGTTGATCATGACATTTAATTGACTATTGCTCATGCATCTTTGTCTTGTGGCTCTTGTGGACCCTTGGTAAATATGTGTTTTTGCCTTGGATAAGATCGTGCTCGGACCCTGCAATGTTGAGGTTTGTTTTTAAGAGCTTACCCTCACTAAGCATCATTGCTTACGCTCTCTTTGTTCAACATTGCAGATTCTTAGTTCGTGGGTTGCTTGCGCAAGTGGAGGGCCTCCAAGTGTAGTTGTTAGCCTTGAGTACTTCAAGTATTAGTTTTTAATGTTGAACATGTAATAGTTAAGCAATGGGACATGTGTTATTTTGATGGATGATTGTTGGTTGTTTAGGAGCTTGCTTAGACTCCATGTTATCTTGCTTTTGTTTGGCTTGTGTTGCCATGTTTGAATTGTAATCCATGCCTAAATTGCTTATCATGAATGTTGGCTATGTGCCTTTGAGGTTGCCTTTATATTTGAATGTTGAAGTATGAGACTTTGGATGCTTAAATGTCATCTTTGATCAATTGCATGATTTCCTTGATGTATGTACATGTTGGGTGTTTGTATGGCTAAATAATGACCTGTAAATGTTGTATGGATGCTTGTTTGGGTCTAGGGAAGTCCTAAATTGCATCTAGGTCCGAGTCTAGTTCGTTTTAGCTGATTTTGGAAGTTTTGCACTGCAGAGGTATCGATACGTTTGGTCTTGTATCGATACGGCCTTCTCGTTTCAGGCCTCGTGTTTCGATACGTGATGGGGCGTATCGATACCTTTTTGGTCACTGAAGCTACTGTCCATTTTGGTATCAAAACGGGTCTCTAGCGTATCGATACGATCATTTTAGCGTTGATCGTGAGAAGTCAACAGTTGGGGAGAGTATCGATACACTCCTTAGGCGTATCGATACGGTCTCCACGGGTTGACTCTGACCAGTTGGCATAGTCAAGAGGTATCGATACACCCATTAAGTGTATCGATACCGCCTGCAGTTTAAGTTTAAAAATTGGGCTGTAAAATGTTGGGTTGAGTTCGTTTGTTTATCTCGTGAATGTTGTTCCGTTGTATGATCACATGTGATCTAATACTGCTCTAGACAAGATTTAAATGAAAAAAAAATAATAGGATTGTTAACCGAGGGGGAACCTTAACGGGTTTCGCTTCAGTTTTCCCCGTGTGGCCCACTCGGACCGGTCAACCGGCCAGACCGGGACGAGGGGGTTACAAGCGGACTTATTTTAACGAGGTAAATTGCGCGCTAAGTCTATAACTTTTTTATTCTTCTCAATTTAGTCCTAAAAATCTTTATTTAACCTGAATTGACCCAAACTTCTTTCTATTTTTTATAAATTAGTCCAATATTTTTAATATGCCGATGTTTTGTTTAATTTAGTCCTCAAAATTTTTACTAACCCACAATCAACCCCTACTACTTTATATTTTTTTACAAATTACTCCAATATTTTATTATGCATATATTTTTGTTCAATTTTGTCATCAAAATCTTTATTTAACCCACAATTGATCCCTACTACTTTATAATTTTTATCATTTAGTCCAATATTTTAAATAAAATTTTATTTTTTTGTTCAATTTAGTCCTAAAATCTATAATTAACACGAAATTGACCAATATTTCTTTATAATTTTTATAACTTAGTCCAATATTTTAAATATAATCATATTTTTGTTCAATTTAGTCAAAAAATCATTTTTAATCTGAAACTAACCCCAATCTATTTATAATTTTTATAATTTTGTCCAATATTTTAAGTATAATTATATTTTTGTTAAATTCAATCTAAAGAATCTTTATTTAACCCAAAAATAACCTGAATTTCTTTCTAATTTTTATGAATTAGTCCAATATTTTTAATATGCCAATACTTTTGTTCAATTTAGTCCTCAAAATATTTACTTAACCCACAATTGACTCCTACTACTTTATAATTTAGTCCAATATTTTAAAAATAATTATATTTTTGTTCTATTTAGTCGTAAAAATTTAACCCAAAATTGACCCTTATTAGACTAAATTGAACAAAAATACGATTATATTTAAAATTCTGGAATAAATTTTAAAAATTATAACGAAACATGGGTCAATTTTGGGTTATATTTAGATTTTAGGACTAAAATGAACAAAAATAGAATATATTTAAAATATTGGACTAAAATTTAAAATTTATAAAGTAGTAGGGGTCAAGTTTGAGTTAAATAAAGATTTTGAGGACTAAATTGAACAAAAATAAGAGCATATTAAAAATATTGGACTAATTAATAAAAGTTAGAAAGAAATTGAGGTTAAATTTGAGTTAAATAATTTTTTTTGGATTGACATGAACAAAAATATAATTATATTTAAAATATTGGACTAATTTATAAAAATAGAAAGAAATTGGGGTTAATTTTAGGTTAAAATGTTTTTTTACTAAATTGAACAAAAATATAACTATATTTAAAATATTGGACTAAATTATAAAAAATATAAAGAAATATGAGTCAATTTCAGGTTAAAATATAGATTTTAGGACTAAATTGAACACAAAATATAATTATATTTAAAATATTGCACTATATTATAAAAATTATAAAGCAGTAGGGATCAATTGTGGGTTAAATAAAGATTCTGATGACAAAATTGAAAAAAAAAACATCAGCATATGAAATATATTTGACTAATTTATCAAAATTATAAAGTAGTAGGAGTCAATTGTGGGTTAAATAAAGATTTTTAAGACTAAATTAAAAAAGGAAACATTATCATATTAAAAATATTGGACTAATTTATAAAAATTAGAAAGAAATTTGGGTTAAAAAAAGCTTTCTAGGACTAAAATGAAAATAAAAATAAAAATTTTACAGACTTAGCGCCAAGTGACACGTGACATGTTCTAATTGGTCATCCAATTTTTTTTAAACGGAGGTTAACGACAGCGGCCAATTAAGGTTAACATTTAAACTTTAGAAAGTAAAATGTCCCAAAAAATACTTTAAGAAGATAATTCAGTATTTTGTGTAGACTTCAAAGACAAAGCGATTAAGCATTATACCTATTATATTCCTCGTTAAGCATGCTCAATGATGACAAACTCACCATCTTATATTGACATGAAAGTGGAAACACGTTACCAACCCCCACCACTAACCAAACCGAAGGCCATCGTCTCCTTCTTACAACATTATTTATTTCTCAATGATGCAATTTGACTTTTACTTTATAAGTATTACTTTTGAAATAATGAAAAAGTTGGTTGAATTAAGTCTATTGGTGGTTAATATGAGTCATATAACACATCTGCAACGTGGTGTTTTTTCCCCTGATTTTGCAGCTATATATACATATAACTTGCAAGGGGAAATATCAGGGATCGGTTCAACAGCAGGACACTTTCCCTTCTAACATTGTTCTTCTGTTTCAGCCTTTTCAGGTTCTTTCTTCTTTTTTAGACCCTTTTTGCATAACAACAAATAGGTTCATTTCACCGAATTATTGTTTCCACATTTGGTTTTGTACAATTTTCCATGAATCTATGAGCAAATTATATATGGATTTTCTTCTTTTCGTTTTTATATATATTGCATCAGTTTCGTTTTATTTTCCACGAGAAACCAGCATTAAAAGAAAAAGAAATAATCCATTTGAAAACTTTTTCAGGGATGTACAGGGAAATTACGCTGCTTTTGTTGATTGGTTTGGTGGCATGGGCATACCAGGCCATTCAGCCGCCACCTCCCAAAATCTGTGGATCTCCAGATGGCCCTCCGGTCACAGCCAATAGAATAAAACTGAGGGATGGAAGGCATTTGGCCTACAAAGAACATGGTGTGTCAAAAGAAATGGCAAAACATAAGCTCATCTTTATTCATGGTTTCTCTAGTTCTAGACATGATGAGCCCCTTGTCACACAGCTTTCCCTGGTACTTTCTTCCTTGTTTCATTTGTTTAGTTTTACTGGATTCAATCACTTGGTTGATGCGAATTACGGATTTCATCGTTTCAGGAAGTTGTTGAAGAGCTGGGGATATACAGTGTGTCGATTGATAAACCGGGGTACGGAGAAAGCGATCCTCACCCGAATCGAACAATGAAGAGTTTGGCCCTTGATATAGAAGAGCTTGCTGATCAGTTGGGACTTGGATCCAAATTTTATGTAGTTGGATATTCTATGGGAGGCCATGCTGTCTGGAGCTGCCTCAAATATATACCTCACAGGTGAAAAATCCATTTGATATAGAACAACTTGGCTACATGGACTTCGAGTGAGTGTTCGATACGAACATGTGTCGACTCGTGGGAGTGACACATATTGAATTTGACTTGTGACAATGTTTTTTTTAGGCTAGCCGGAGCAACATTAATGGCACCTGTTATCAACTACTGGTGGCCAGGCTTGCCTGCAAACTTATCTAAAAAAGCATACAATCTTCAGCTTCCTCAAGATCAATGGTCCTTGCGTGTTGCTCACTACATGCCATTTTTAGTCTATTGGTGGAACACCCAAAAGCTTTTTCCTGCATCTGGTGTTATTTCTCTTAGACCTGAAAATTTCTCCCCTCAAGATCTCCAATTTATACAAAAACTTGCTCAGAAACAGAATCACAGGGTGCAGGTTGTCAACTTTGTTTTCCCATTTCTCGGTTCTTGCTAAGTATTAAGGCATGGAGGGAGATAGTGTTAAAGAATTTACCACTTGATCTTGTGGTATGCAGGGAATGGTGACACAGCAAGGAGTATTCGAGTCCTTACATCGTGACATGATGATCGGCTTCGGGAAGTGGGAATTCGATCCCCTTGATCTCGACAACCCTTTTCCAAACAATGAGGGAAGCGTTCACCTTTGGATGGGGGACGAAGATCGGTTGGTGCCGGTTATGCTTCAACGCTACATTGCCAGAAGACTTGCATGGATTAAGTACAAGGAGGTAGCTGGTGCAGGCCATTTGTTTGCATATGCTGATGGGATGAGTGAAGCAATCGTAAGGGCGCTTTTGGATAGACGCAAGTAGGATTTTTTTTGGTATTGTTTTTCATTCACAAGCCGTTGAATAATCGTAAATAATCAGTATAAATTACATGCACGGCTTAAGTTCCTAGAAATTGCAGAGAGTTCTCGATTGTTGCTATCTTTAATGTATTAAACTTATACTTCATTATGTTCTAATTTCCAAATTAATTGTGCCTAGACAGTTGCTTTCTGAATTTGGGTCTGGTTCCACCCATTCAGATTTGATGAATTTAATATTAAGTTAAACTTTCTTCTCACTCCACTGAAGTTTAAAAATTTTCAATTTAATCATTAATTTTTTTTCATATTTTAGTCACTCCACAATTAAATACTTAAAGAGGACTGGAAATCTTTCTTTTAAAAATTATAAAATAAGCCTAAAACTTTCTTACTTTTTGGTGAAAAAACTTAAAATCGGATTACCTTTGATTTTTTGACGATGGATATTTTTTCTTTCAAATCCCAACAATGGGAAGATGGAGGAGGAAGAAAAATGCAAGTGAATTTGGAAAAATCTAAACAGATAGAGGGGTAAAAGACGATGAGATTAATTTGTTGATGTCTAGAGTGGCTATAACACCCGAGTTTTGGGGTCAAGAGTTGAGGATGTTGATAGGGTTCGAGTCGTTGGGCTCGTTTTAATTCAAATGAGCATTGCTTTTAAATTTAAAAAGGTTTGACTTTCATTAATGGCAATTTGGTAAATTTTAAAGTAAAGGAAATAAGATGAGAAAAAAGAGACTTTTTAAAATACTTTTCACCATTTATTTCTCTAAACTCTTTTCCACATCAAAAACCTCCCCCAAACCTTTGGTTACTATTCCATCAAATCCATCCCTCATTTCAAGTGCTTTCAACAAGGTAATTATATTTTTGACTTCTCCTCATCGTCCCTAACGTATCTATAGTTTTAGTTTTCATAAACATAACCTTTGGAGATTTTGAAGTTTTCAAACTTTGGGGAAAAAGGAAGAAGCTTTAGTGGGTTTTTGTTAGTTTTTCTTTTTGCAAAGTTTATTTATGTTGAACTCTTGCCCTTAGACGTAATATATCTCAAAATGGTGGGTTTTATCAAAAATTCCGAAATGGGTTTTTGTGGGTATTTTTAAAGGGTCAAAACTTGAGTTTTTAGAGTGGTTTTGTGAAGGGGAGTTGGGCTGATGTTATAGGGTTGCTTGAAGGTTGATTTGAAAGTGTTTAATGTTGGTTTAGGTGTTGGAATTGATAGATTTCTGTTGGGTTGTGAGGGAGTACGAAAATGAGGATCTTTAGGTTGGTTCATGGTTTGAAATTGTAGAGAATTGGTTTGTGGTTGAAATGTGATTTGTGATAGTGTTTATGAATGATTTGATTGAGTAATGTGTTGTTTTTTGATTGGTTAGAATCAAGGGAAACCATTGGAGAAGCTTCGGGCACGATTTCAGAAAGTGTGGAGGCTTGATTCGGCTTTTCTCGGTTTTCCTAAGGAAGTGTGGTGAGTGGAATCATTTAAATGATTTTAAATTGGATCAAGTGTATGGTTGTGGTGTTGGATTGTGCTAGGTAGGCTAATCCAAGGTAGAGGTTAAGTTGGTAGCTTAATCTCTTGCGTGCTTTATGAGTTTTGCTTAATGTGCATAATGTGGACTTGTGAAGTATGTGTTGTTCATGCATGTTGTTATACACATTGATGTATGTGGTGTTTGATATGTTGGAATGCATGATGGATTATCATGGTGAGACTTGTTAGTATGATTGGCACTAGTTAATTACAAGGTATAAATAATCGATCATTAGGATGAGTGTGCACACGGTTGAGTCAAATTCGCGCGTGGCCTTGGTGACATATAGTCATCAAGGAGGCATCCGCTGAAGTAATATTCCACTGGAAATGTTATTACGTGATGATGAGTGGAATCCCATTCGTAAGGGCATGTGATGATGAGTGTAATCCCATCCATGCAAGGACCGGTGATGATTGTAATCTCACCGAAGGTAATGATGTTGTTGAGTGCGTTAGAGTGAAAATCCCAATGGAAGTTATCCGCATATACGAGTAAGATAATAGTTGCCAACATACTTGTTCATGTGTGGGGGATGTGATAAGATAATTCTTATATATTGTTTAGTATAACATGAGGTAAGATGCCATGTTCATGTATTCTTGTGATGTTTAGCCATGTTGCTATATTGGTGCATATGTATGCTTGTGAATGTCTTAAGGATGATATGCTTTGAACCTTGCATTGTCGTTGTTTTGTTTTAGAGCTCCCTCACTAAGCTTCTAGCTTACGCTCTCGTTTTCGACAATGCAGATCATTAGCGTGGAGTTAGCAAGGAGCAAGGAAAGGGCATCCAAGCTTGTAGTAGTTGCTCAAGTATGGCTTAGTAAATAATGTGGTAGTTTAGCAATGGGGATGCTACGTGTTTTGTATGAGCGTTTGATAGACTCCTATGTGTTGGTCTTTGTTGTTAATGCCTTTGATGTGGATTTGTAAACCATGTTTATGTTGTTTCCTAAATGCTTTATGTTTTGAAGGCTTATAACCATGTTCCATGAATGCTTATGTGTTTTGTTAAAGGCATGTAAACCTTGTTATGCAATGTAATTGGTGAATGCTTGTTTCTTTCAATGATTAACCTTGGATGTATGTTCTTTCAAATGGCTGGGTCTTGATTGTATGTGAAGTGTTTGATCATGCTTGAAGTAGGGTGAAACGTCTCTAGAATATGTGTATGCATGTTGTATCTTGCTTCTTGATGTTTGGGAACGTTTGGAGATGCTTAAAACGTTTTTAGAGTCTTACATGTTGCAGGCATTTCGAAACGCGTGAGGTGGTTTTGGAACGGGTGCAGCTCCAGGGATACCCGTATCAGAACGCGTTTCGATGCGGTTTGACACTATGAGCCCATGTTCCGATACGCGTACCGAAACGGTTTGCTACTGTGAAGGCCTGTTCTAGAACGAGTTTCGTAACGCTTAGACAAAATGGACCCCTGTACCGAAACGAGGTGGACCGTATCGGTACGGCTGGTCTGGCTTTTAAATCTGGGGCCCGTGTATCGAAACGGGCAAGCCTGTTTCGAAACACAGGCCTGAAATTTGGGATTTTGGCATCATTAAAGGTTCTCAAGTGTTGGGCTTGGGTTCTGCTTGTTGTAAGCTTTCATGTGAGTCTTGTTTGTATCGTTTATGTACGATTTGGTCGCGTATGCAAGAAATCGAACTAACTTGACACTTGGTAAATTTAAATTAACTTACGTTCCGTCTGCATAGTCTTGTCCTTGTTTTTTCGCTGTCGTTTTTCACACATAGGACTAACGAAACATCTAGACAAGATAATTGAAGAAAAATTTTCTAGGGTTGCTAACCGAGGCTGGGCCTTAACGGGTTTCACTTTGGTTTTCTCCGTGTAGCCTACTCGGACTGGTCAGTCGTTCAAACTTGGACGAGGGGGTTACATTTTTTGGTATCAGAGCCTGAGGTTTTCGAGACCTCGGGTAGGTAAGTGAGGTAAGTTCAAAGTGTTATGTTGTTGTTATGCCTTAGTGAATGTTTTTCCATGTATGCTTGTTGTTTGATTGTTCGCATGGTGATTGGAAGCATGATTGTCACGTTGAGGTGTAGTGTCGAGTTCCCATTGCTACTATTACTTATTTGAAAAGATTTTGTAAAGGAATATACTTGAGCATGTTGGACCCTTGCCTTTGCTAACTTAATCCTTATCTGTTTGTCTGTTGTAGTTGTTATCTTGCTAGATGTGAGATGAGACCTAGAGGGAGGCCTAGGATGGTTCATCCGAAACCATGGGCAGCAGCTCCAGGAGTTGAGTCGGTTGTTGAGGCGCAGGCTCCTCCTCCTCGTCAAGAGGGAGTGAGGTGAGAGCCGAAGGTGTAGAACCTCAGGTTGGCCAAGGACCGACTAGTATAGATTTGCCTCCACTAGTTCAGGCGATAGCTGGGGCTTTTCAGGCAGCAGTGGCTAGGGGCCAGGCAGTGGCACAACCTCAGGGTGAGGGCACCAGTTTGCCACTTGAGAGACTTCGCAGTTTGGGAGGCGAAGTGTTCCGAGTGTTGGCACCCGAGAGATCCAATACTTGGTTTGACAAGACTGTCTGCATTTTGACACAAATAGGTTGTATTGGAGCACACCGACTTGGGTTCGTTGTTTCGTTGCTTCAAGGTGATGCCTACACTTGGTGGGTCATGATTACTACGAGCATGCCAGATGCCGAGATCACATGGGAGTTCTTTGAGTCATCTTTTCGCAAGAAGTATATGGGTCCTCGTTATCTTGATGAGAAGAAGAAAGAGTTTATGGCTTTGCTTCAGGGTAACTTGACCGTGACTGAGTATGATATACGGTTTGTCAGATTGAGTCAGTATGCATCTGAGCTAGTTCCTACTGAGAGAGAACGTTGTGATTGTTTCCGTTACGAGTTGAGCGAGGAGATAAAGAGGTACACCTTGGCTATGGACTACAAAGACTTTGATGTCTTGGTCGCCAGGGCCAATGTTATAGAGCATAGTTTGGGTTTGACCAAACGTTCTGGTGGTTCTAATTCCGGGAAGAGGTCTGGCAACTTTGATAGAGGTGATGCCAAGAGACATCGGGACAATAGGTATCATTTTGACCATAGACGTGGTGGTGGTAACCACAGTAGGGGCCATAAGGGCTAGAGAGCTGGTGTGCGTCCGCCCGAGTGTGCTCGATGCGAGAGGCATCACACCAGTGAGTATTGGGGAAACTTTCATTCTTGTTGGAACAGTGGAGCTAGAGATCACATTAGGTGTGATTGTCCACATCAGGATGGGTATGAACCAATTCAGGTCCAGGCTTCTGCTAGAGCTGTTGATTATCAGCCAGGCTGTGGGCGCGGTCGAGGTAACTTCTAGCCGAGAAATGATGGCCATAGGAACATAGCGCATGTAGTTGTGGTTCAGCTAGAGGGCGGAGGTCAGGCTAGAGTTTATGCTCAGCATGAGGGGCAGAACGACACGGATTTGATTGCAGGTAACTTCTCGATACAGACTCTGAGTTTGCTTTCTTTGATTGACTTCGGGTCTACGCATTCTTATATTTTGAGTGAGCTTGCAAAGATGTTGAATTTACCTTGTGAGGTACTAGAGGTAGGTGTTAGTTTTACTAGTTCCTTCAACGATACAATTGTTGAGATTTTAGGGGCTCGATTCGATCAACTGTTCTTGCTCGCCAAGTGTGGAGAAGTTGGATAATTGGGTGTTTTAGTGGGAGGTGAAAATTAGGCAATTTGACACAAGGATTTATAGTGGTTCAACCTTCTAACCAAGGTCTACATCCACTACCTTAGCTCCCCACTAAGGATTTCCAAACGAATTCACTAAGAATTTCATCCCCTTTTCTAGGCTAAGGAGGCAACCTTTACAACCCTCAAAGCTTTCTACCCAAAGCTTGAGGAAACACTCTCTTATACAAAGAAAGACTTAGCAAACTAGAAATCCCTCTAATAGGTGTTTGTTTGCAATTGTAAGCACTCACCCAAAACCTAAACACTTGAGCAAATTTAACAATGTAAGCTCACAAGTGTTGTCTAAGCAAGAAATAAACAATTTAAGCTCTAGACAAATTTTTACATCATAATGTTGTAACAATTGAAGCATTAACCATTACAAGATGCTTGGAGGTCCCTTTTATACTCTCAATTGAGTTTGTAGTCGTTACTAGCCGTTGGGGATGATTTGGAGCCGTTGAGGACTTTATTTCCCTTCATAAATGTTGTTCTGCAGCCATCCGTATCGATACGCTTGGACCCATATCGGTACGGCCTTCATCAGAAACTAGCAGTTGGTCTCTTGCCAGTCTGGGCGTATCGATACGCTTGAGGGCGTATCAGTACGGGTTCACTTTTAAATGGCCGTTGGGAAAGTAGCCGTTGGGGTGGTTGAAAGGGGATCGATACGCTTACCAGGCGTATCGAAATGATCCCGATCCGTATCGAAACGGCCAAGCCTGTTTCGATACGGGTTTTGGCAGTGACCAAACTAGGGCAAAAAGGTATCGATACGGGTTGGACCGTATCGGTACGGGTACTTTGAAAACACAAGTTTGGCTATTTAAAAACATGAAAAGTCTTGCCAAAAACCTCTTAAAATACCTCAAACATAAATTCAAGTTGTTTGGACTTAAAACCAAGTTTAAATTCTATTCAAATTAGTCCAAAACATTTTTCAATTATTATATCAAAACATTAGTTCTTCAATCTCCCCCTTTTTGATATAATAAAACTTACTTGAAAAATTGTTTGGGATTCTCCCCTTTAACTTTAAAATGTGAATAAGAGATTAAAGATATGAAATTAAATAAAGCTCCCCCTTATTCATTTGAAAATTCAATTTAAAAAATGTGAGTAAGAGATTAAAGATATGAAATCAAATAAAGCTCCCCTTATTCATTTGAAAATTCAATTTTTCAAACCATTTCTCCCCCTCTTTGTTATATCAAAAAGAATTTAAAACATTAAGTTTCAAAATAAAAATAGAGGTAAAAAAAATTTAACACACTTAAAATTTTGGTTTAAAATTGGCTCCCCCTTGCTCAAAGCATCATAAGAATGTTAGTTCAACATATATGATTATCTAGTTGACTTAAAAGAAAATTAATGAAATAAAAGCAAAAGCAACTAGATTTTACCACACTTGAACTCAAGGAAGGATGTGAAGCCTTCCTTCTTCAAGTGTTCTTCCGATGTGTGCATGGAGCTCCCCCTCAAAGTTTGACTTGTTGATCACTCTCCATCACACCTAGCAAAAGACAATCAAGTAATTTTTGGTATCCAAATTGCTTTGGATCCATAAACATTAGTAGCACAAAATTTAGTCCCCTTAGGAATCCATTTTTCAATTTCATCCTTTTTAGTTGAAGTGGTTAGTCCTTTTGGGACCCAAACACTTCTAAAACATTTTCCATTCACAAGTCTAGAGGCACTAGATTGTCTTACATAAAAATTTGATTTTCTAAAATTATTTTTCTTTTCAAGTTCATTGGAAATCAAATCTCTTTCTTTTTGAACTTTAAGAAGCAAATTTTGTAAATCAAGACATTTTTGTTCAAAATCTTTCAATTTTGCTTCAAGTTCAAGATTTGTTTTGGAAAGCAAATCATTTTCAATTTTTATTTTTGAAATCAACTTTTTGTTCTTCGAAAATGATGCCTTGAATTCCAAAAGCAAATCATCATGGGCATCTTGTAACTCATCAAATGTATAAGAATTTGAAATAGATGAGTTAGAAGTTACCTCCCCCTCATTGAGGGCCATCAAGCATAGGTGGGCTACTTCATCATCGGTGGAGTCTTCATCACTCCATCTGGCCACATATGCTTGTTTTGAAGATGATCCCTTCTTTTTGGATTTGTGGGAGTCCTTCATCTTCTTCATTGATTCATGCTTGGATTTTTCCATTTTGCTCTTCATGAAGCGGGCAAATTTGTTGAAGAGATAGGTCATCTCTTCATCTTAACTTTCCTCCTCACTTGAATCTACATGATGGCATGTGGAGGATTTGAGAGCTACGACACTAGCATTGATGCCTAGCTACATGATCTTCTTCTTCCCCATCGCTCTAATCTCTTCCTTCTTCTTCTCCTCTTCTTTGTTTTTCTTCACTATTTGGTGAGTGAGAAGTGACCCCATTAGTTCATCAAGCTTCAAGGTTTTGAGATTCTTGGCTTCGATGATGACGGTCCTCTTTGAGTCCCATGACTCGGGAAGGGAGTAGATTAGCTTTCGGACAAGCTTCGCTTCCGGAATGGTCTCTCCAAAACCTTTAAGACCATTGGTGATAGTGGAGAACCTATCAAACATCTTCTCGATGTTGTCTTCCGGATCCATCTTGAAGTTCTCATACTCTAAGGTTAGGAGCCCAATCTTGGTCTCCTTGACTTCATCGGTTCCCTCGTATGTGACTTCAAGCTTGTCCCATACCTCCTTGGCACTCTCACAAGAAGACATCTTCTCATAGATGGTTGGGCAAAATGCACAAAAGAGCATGTGCAAGGCTTTGCAATTAAGCTCCATCTTCTTGCGATCGTCGGCACTCCATTCCGCTTTGCTTCCTTGAGGCACGAACGGACCATCTTCAACTATGTCCCATAGCTTGTAATCTCTTGACTTCAAGAATAATTTCATCTTTATCTTCCAATGGGCATAGTGATTTCCGTCTAAGAAAGGCGGTTTGTCGATTGATTGTGCCATTGAGCCGGTTGATGAACTAGTGATCGAGCTTGCCGGATCTTCTCAATAGGATTTTAATCCTCTTCGATTGAGCCAAACTCTGATACCAATTGTTGAGATTTTAGGGGCTCGATTCGATCAACCATTCTTGTTCGCCAAGTGTGGAGAAGTTGGATAATTGGGTATTTTAGTGGGAGGTGAAAATTATGCAATTTGACACAAGGATGTATAGTGGTTCAACCTTCTAACCAAGGTCTACATCCACTACCTTAGCTCCCCACTAAGGATTTCCAAACAAATTCACTAAGAATTGTGTCCCCTTTTCTAGGCTAAGGAGGCAACTTTTACAACCCTCAAAGCTTTCTACCCAAAGCTTGAGGAAGCACTCTCTTGTACAAAGAAGACTTAGCAAACTAGAAATCCCTCTAATAGGTGTTTGTTTGCATTTCTAAGCACTCACCCAAAACTTAAACACTTGAGCAAATTTAACAATGTAAGCTCACAAGTGTTGCCGAAGCAAGAAATAAACAATTTAAGCTCTAGACAAATTTTTACATCATAATGTTGTAACAATTGAAGCATTAACCATTACAAGATGCTTTGAGGTCCCTTTTATACTCCCAATTGAGTTTGTAGCTGTTACTAGCCGTTGGGGATGATTTGAAGCCGTTGAGGACTTTATTTCCCTTCATAAATACTGTTCTGCAGCTATCCATATCGATACGCTTGGACTCGTATCGGTACGGCCTTCATAAGAAACTAGCCGTTGGGCTCTTGCCAGCCTGGGCGTATCGATACGCTTGAGGGCGTATCGATACTCTTGAGGGCATATCGGTACAAGTTCACTTTTAAATGGCCGTTGGGAAAGTAGCCGTTGGGGTGGTTGAAAGGGGATCGGTACGCTTACCAGGCGTATCGAAACGATCTCGATCCGTTTCGAAACGGCCAAGCCTGTTTTGATACGGGTTTTGGCAGTGACCAAACTAGGGCAAAATGGTATCGATACGGGTTGGACCGTATCGGTACGGGTACTTTGAAAACACAAGTTTGGCTATTTAAAAACATGAAAAGTCTTGTCAAAAACCTCTTAAAATACCTCAAACATAAATTCAAGTTGTTTAGACTTAAAACCAAGTTTTAAATTCTATTCAAATTAGTCCAAAACATTTTTTAATTATTATATCAAAACATTAGTTCTTCAAAAATAGTGGTCAAGAAAATGTACAGAAGGTGTCCGTTAATGGTTCAGGGGCATGTATTTCTAGTGGATATGATGGAGTTATCGTTTTATGGCTTTGATGTAATTCAGGGTATGTATTGGCTTACAGAACATAGAGCTAAGATAGATTTTGAGACTAAGAGGGTTTTCTTGAAGTTTGCGGATGGTTATGAGATTGTGGTAGTAGGTGAGAACGTGAAGTTCTTATCAAATGTTGTTTCAGCTTTAGAAGCTCAAAGGATGGTTGAGTTGGGATGTGTGGCGTACTTGACCTACGTGATGAATCCGAACTTGAGTGAAGTTAGGCCTTAGGATATCAGAGCATTGTGTGATTTTCCAAGTGTGTTTCCGGAAGAATTGCCGGGTTTACCGCCTGATAGAGAGGTAGATTTTGCTATAGAGACTTATTCCGGTTCTACTCTTGTTTCGATTACTCTGTACCGTATGGCACCGAAAGAATTGAAAGAGTTGAAGACTTAGTTGCAAGAGTGTAACACTCAGGTTTTGGGGTCGGGAGTTGAGTGTGTGAGTCGGGTTCGAGTCGTTGGACTCATTTTAATTAAAATGGCATTGCTTTTAAATTTAAAAAGATTGACTTTCATTAATGGAAATTTGGTAAATTTTAAAGTGAAGGAATTAAGATGAGTGAAAAAGGGGCTTTTCACTATTCATCTTCTTCCTCCAAACCCCTTTTCACGTCAAAAAGCTCCCTAAAACCCCAATCACTATTCCATCAAATCCCTCCACCATCTCAAGTTTCCTCATCAAGGTAAGACCATTTTTGACTCGTCCTCTTCATTCCTAGCACATTGATTGTTTTAGTTTTTGGAAAATGCCATTGTAGAGATTTTCAAGATTACAAAGTTTTGAAGAAAAAGATGAAACTTTAATGGCTTTTTGTTTTGTTTTTGATTTGTAGAGTTAATATATGAACTAATCTTGCCCTAAAGTACATTATATCTTAAAATGGTGGGTTTTTATCAAAAATCCGAAATGGATTTTTGGGGGTATTTTAAAAGGGTCAAAACTTGAGTTTTTGGTGTAGTTTTGTGAAAGGGAGTTGGGCTGATGTTGTAGTGATGCTAGAAGGTTGTTTTGAAGGTGTTTAATTGTATTTTGAGTGTTGGAATCATTGGTTTTTTGCTGGGTTGTTGGGGAGTACGAAAATGGGATTTTTGGTGTTGGCTTTGGTTTGAAATTGTAAGAATTTGGCTTGTGGTGGTAGTTTGGGGTTGTGATTGTGTTTTGTGATGTTTTGGTTGAGTAATGAGTTGTTTTTGATTGGTTAGAATCAAGGGGGGACCATTGGAGATGCTTCGGGCACAATTCCGGAAGGTGTGGAGGCTTGATTCGACTTTTCTCAGTTTGCTTAAAGAAGTGTGGTGAGTGGAATCATTTAAATTAGTTTTAAATTGGTTCAAGGGTATGGTTGTGGAGTTGGATTGTGCTTGGTAGGCCAATCCAAGGTAGAATTTAAGTTGGTAGCTTAACTTCTTGTGTGTTTTATGAGTTTTGCTTGATATGCATGGTGTAGGCTTGTCAAGCATGTGTTGATTATGTATGTTGTTATATACATTGATGTATGTGGTGTTGATATGTTGAAATGCATGATGTATTGTCATGGTGTGACTTGAAAGTATGATTGGCACTAGTTAATTAACGGGTATAAATGATCGATCATTAGGATGAGAGTGTGCACACGGTTGAGTCAAATTCGCGTGTGGCCTTGGTGGCGTAAAGTCATCAAGGAGGAGTACGGCGATGTAATATTCCACCGGAAATTATATATTATTACGTGATGATGAGTGGAATCCCATCCGCAGGGCATGTGATGATGAGTGTAATCCCACCGAAGGTAACGTTGTTGTTGAGTACGTTGGAGGTAAAAACCCCAACAAAAGTTATTCGCATATCCGAGTAAGCTAATAGTTGTCAATATACTTGTTCATGTTTGGCTATTATTAATATAATTGTTATATATAGTTGGGCATAACATGAGGTAAGATGCCATGTTAATGCATTCTTGTGATGTTAGCTATGATGCTATGTTTTTGCTTATGTATGCTTGTGAGTTGTCTTAAGGTTGATATGCTTGAACCCTACATTGTCGTTGTTTTTGTTTTAGAGCACCCTCACTAAGCTTCTAGCTTACGCTCTCGTTTTCGACAATGCAGATCACTAGCGTGGAGTTAGCAAGGAGCAAGGAAAGGGGCATCCAAGCTTTAGTAGTTGCTCAAGTATGGTTTAGTAAATAATAGTAGTAGTTTAGCAACAAGGATGCTATGTGTTTTGTATGAGCGTTGTTAGACTCATATGTGTTGGTTTTTTATGTTATTGCCTTTGAAGTGGATTGTAAACCATGTTTATGTTGTTGCTTAAATGCTTTCTGTCTTGAAGGCTTATGACTATGTTCTATGATGTTTAGGTGTTTTGTTTAAAGGCATGTAAACCTTGTTATGCTATGTATTTTGGTGAATGCTTGATTTCCTTATATGAATGGCCTTTTCTTGTATGTTAAGTGTTTGAGCATGTTTGAAGCAGGGTGAATGCCTCTAGAGTATGTGTATGCATATTGTATCTTGTTTCTTAATGTTTGAGGCATGTTGGGAACTTTTGGAGATACAGAAACTGGTTTTTAGAAACACACAGACTTCAGGCGTTTCAGAACGAGTAAGGTGGTTTTGGAACGTGTGTGGTTCTAGGGATACTCGTATCGGAACGCGTTCCGGTACGGTTTGAAACTGTTAGTCCCTGTTCCGATACGCGTACCGAAACGACTTTGCTTCTGTGAAGGCCTGTTTCGGAACGTGTTTCGGAATGCCTAGGAAAAATGGACCCCTTGTACAGAATCGAAGTGGCTAGTATCGATACAGCTGGTCTAGCTTTTAAAACAGGGGCTCGTGTATCGAAACGGGCAAGCCTGTTTCGAAACACAGGCTTGTAAATTGGGCTTTTGGCATCTTTAAAGGTCCTCAAGTGTTGGGCTTGGGTGTTGTTTGTTGTAGGCTTTCCTGTAAGTCTTGTTTGCATCGTTTATGTTCGGTTTGGTCGCGTGTGTAAGGAATCGAACTAACTTGACACATGGTAAATTTAAATTAACTTACGTTCCGTATGCATGGTCATGTCCTTGTTTTTCCGATGTCGTTTTACACTTAGGATTAAATGATTCATCTAGACAAGATAATTGAAGAAAACTTTTCTAGGGATGCTCACCGAGGCGGGACCTTAACAGGTTTCACTTGGGTTTTCCTCGTGTAACCTACTCAGACTGGTCTGTCGTCCTGATCGAGATGAGGGGGTTACATTTGTTGGTATTAGAGCCTGAGGTTTCCGAGACCCCGGGTAGGTAAGTGAGGTAAGTTTGAAGTGTTATGTTCTTGCTATGTCTCGATAAATGTTTTGCCATGTATGCTTGATGTTTGCTTGTTAGTCCGGTGTTTGAAAGCTAGTGTTAGCATGAATGTTGTGTCGAGGTGTGGTGTCGAGTTCACATTGCTACTATTACTTATTTGAAAAGATTTTGTAAAGGAATATACTTTAGCACGATTGGACCCTTGCCTTTTCTAACTTAATCCTTATGTGTTTGTTTGTTGTAGTTGTTTTCTTGCTAGCTGTGAGATGAGACCTAGAGGGAGGCCTAGGATGGTTCATCCGGAACCACGGGCAGCACTTCCGTAGGTTGAGCCAGTTGTTGAGGCGCAAGATCCTCCACCTCCTCTTTCTCCTCCTCGTCAAGAGGGAGGTGAGGCGAGAGCCTAGAGTGTAGAACCTCAGGTTAGCCAAGGACCGACCGATATAGATTTGGCTCCACTAGTTCAGACGATAGCCGAGGCTTTTCAGGCAGCAGTGGCTGGAGGTCAGACAATGCCACAACCTCAGGGTGAGGGCACCGATATGCCACATGAGAAGCTTCACAGTTTGGGAGGCGAAGAGTTCAGAGGGTTGGCACCCGAGAGATCCGAGACTTGGTTTGAAAAGATTGTTCGTATTTTGTCACAGATGGATTGTACTGGAGCCCGCAGACTTGGGTGTGTTGTATCTCTGCTTCAGGGTGATGCCTACACTTTGTGGATCACCATTACTACGGGAATGCTAGAGGCCGAGATCACTTGGGAGTTCTTTGAGTCAACTTTCTGCAAGAAGTATATGGGTCCCCGTTATCTCGGTGAGAAGAAGAGAGAGTTCATGGCATTACTTTAGGGGAACTTGACAGTGACCGAGTATGAGATACGGTTCATCAGGTTGAGTTAGTATGCATCTGAGCTTGTTCCTACTGAGAGGGAACGTTGTGACCGTTTCTGCTATGGGTTGAGTGAAGAAATCAAGAGGTACACCTTGGCTACTGACTACACAGATTTTGATGTCTTGGTCGCTAGGGCCAAGAACATAGAGCACAATTTGGGCTTGACCAAACGTTCTGGTGGTTCTAGTTCCGGAAAGAGGTCTGGCGACTTTGATAGAGGTGATTCCAAGAGGCATCAGGACAATAGGCATCACTATGACAATAGACGTGGTGGTGGTAACCACGGTAGAGGCCATCAGGGCCAGAGAGCTGGTGGGTGTTTACCTGAGTGTGTTCGTTGCGGGATGAATTACATCGGCGAGTGTTGGGGGAACTTTCACTCTTCTTGGAACTGTGGAGCTAGAGATCACATTAGGCGTGATTGTCCACATCAGGCTGGGTATGCACCAGTTCAGGCTCCTGCAAGAGCAGTTGATTATCAGAGAGGTCGTGCGTACGGTCGAGGTAACTTCCAGTCGAGATATGATGGCCAGAGGAACATAGTGCATGTAATTGATGTTCAGCCAGAGGGCAGAGGTCAGGCTAGAGTTTATGATCAGTGAGAGGGTCAGAACGACACATATGTGATCGCAGGTAACTTCTCGATACAGTCTCTGAGTTTGCTTTCTTTGATTGACTCATGGTCTACGCATTCTTATATTTTGAGTGAGCATGCAAAGATGTTGAATTTACCTTGTGAGGTACTAGAGGCAAGTGTTAGTGTTAATAGTTCCTTCGGGATACAGTAGTGGCTAGGAAGATGTACAAAAGGTGTCCGTTGATGGTTTAGGGGCATGTATTTCTAGTGGATGTGATAGAGTTACCGTTTTATGGCTTTGATGTAATTCTGGGTATGGACTGGCTTACAGAACATAGAGCTAGGATAGGTTTTGAGACTAAGAGGGTTTTCTTGAAGCTTGCATATGATTATGAGATTGTGGTAATAGGTGAGAACGTGAAGTTCTTATCGAATGTTGTTTCAGCTTTAGAGGCTAAGAGGTTAGTTGGGTTGGGTTGTGAGGCGTACTTGACCTATGTGATGAATCCGAACATGAGTGAAATTAGACCTCGGGATATTAGAATAGTGTGTGATTTTCCGAGTTGTTTCTGGAAGAATTTCTGGGTTTACTGCCTGATAGAGAGGTAGAGTTTGCTATAGAAACTTATTCAGATTCAGCTCCAATTTCGATTGCTCCGTACCGTATGACACCGAAAGAATTGAAAGAGTTGAAGACTCAGTTGCAAGAGTTGTCAGATAGAGGCTTTATCCGTCCGAGTTCTTTGCCTTGGGGTGCTCCGGTTTTGTTTGTGAAGAAGAAAGACGGAAGTATGAGAATGTGCATAGATTACAGAGAGTTCAATCAGTTGACATTGAAGAACAAGTATCCCTTGCCGCATATTGATGATTTGTTTGATCAGTTGAGAGGGGCATCCGTCTTTTCGAAGATTGACTTGAGATTCGGTTATTACCAGTTGAAGGTGAAAGAGGTTGATGTACTGAAGACAACTTTTAGGACTAGATATGATCATTATGAGTTCTTAGTCATGCCGTTTGGGTTGACTAATGCGTTGACTGCTTTCATGGATATGATGAATAGGATTTTCCATTAGTATCTAGACCAGTTTGTGGTTGTTTTCATAGATGACATTTTGGTGTATTCGCGTACCGAGGAAGACCATGACCGGCATTTGAGGTTGGTTTTGCGGCCTTGTTTAAACAATCAGTTGTATGCAAAATTGAGTAAGTGCAAGTTCTTGATCCGAGAAGTAGTCTTCCTAGGGCATGTAGTGTCAGCCGATGAGATTAGAGTTGATCCGAAGAAGATAGAAGCCATTTTTGAGTGGAAGCAACCGAAGTATGTAACAGAGATTCGTAGCATTCTAGGCTTAGCCGGATACTATAGAAGATTTGTGGAAGGTTTCTCGAAGATAGCCGCTCTTTTGACGAAGTTGCTTCAGAAGAATGTTCAACAATATTAGCGGATTTCACTAGTCAAACCTTTAATTATACCTTAAACCTCTAATTTTTGTCCAAACATCTCTTTACCAAAAATCGCGAAAAAATCATAATTTCCGTGTTACGAAGATGCACGACCTTTGGAAAGTGTAATGACCTACTTATATCAAATGAATTTGCAAGATTGGTGATGTGGTTGTGGGTTCTTTCCAAATTTGCATGTTCAGATGTTCATATTGATTATCAAAGATACACGGATGACGTATGCAAGACTTCATGAATTTTCAAGGTATATGAACATGAGTTCCCCTTAGCTGGTAATGAAATAAGGTTGACACTAGGCATATGGTGTATTAGAATCCTTCATTTCGTAGAGATTTGACAGGTGGTACAAAATTAATTAGAATTCGCTCTCATTAACGTTACGACTTCATTATAATAAAAAAACACTAAACCCTAAATAAAAAATTAAAACAAAACCTTAATCCACAAAATTTAAAATCATTAAACAAAAAACTCGTAAACGAATAGAAGAGGATGGAGCGTGTTTTCTCTCAGATATTTGGGGAAGCGACTGAAACCACTTGTTTACCTTATCCATCACCGGATTGGCATTGGCATCAATTCTTAGCAACCATTTTGTCTGGGATTTCTCTTCTCCGATCTTTTGATATATGCAAAATCCATTTTCCTTTACGACTTAATTAGATAGCTTTAGCTCCATCTTTCCCACTAGAACTCTTAAATATCCCTTTTCTCTTCTCCGATCTTTTGATATATGAATTCCAAATTTCAACCTAAATGCTCCTTATTCAACTCTAAGCAAAGCACAGATTGGTGTAGCTATTCAGTAAAAGCCAAATCAATCAACAGAAGAAGAAGAAGAAGAAATTTCCCATATGAATTCATAATACAGAATATGCTTAAATTCAGAGAGGTCAACATTTTATAAACTGTTGTGTGTATTTAACCAAATACAATCTCCAAGCAATTTGATTGAGTTTTCTGTTGTTAGTTTCATCAAACAATTTACTATATCTTACTTTTTAAGCAAGTAACGGGATGGCATATACATAGTGTCCAAAAATATGAAAAATGTATATACCACATCACCACTACATGTTTAATATTTTAGAAATCACCTACACAATTTTGACCAAAACCAGAAAATATAGCATACAACTGAACAAACAAAGGCTTTGAAATTTCTTCTAAACCATAATTAAAAGAGAAGCACTCAAGGATGCAATTTGCTTTGCATCACTGCAATGTCACAAACAACCATAAAAAGAAACATGGAACAGTAACTTGAATACATCAAGCCCAAACTGCAGAAATTCCTTCAAAATAAACTAGAAATACTCAACTAGCACACTAGTACAAGTGAGATTCATGGGCAAAAAACCGATAATCCAACTGCCTATCAAAATTTCATTATTAATTCAGTATCCTAACCTCGTTCATCGATTTACCACCGCTTCCTACAGCAAAGATACACCGCAGCAGTCGTGACGACGACGGCACCAGCCGTTCCTGCTGCCACAAGCGGCGTCATGCTGAGACATTTCCCTTCACTCCCGGCATTCCCTACAATCCCCCTAGACTTGACAATAATACCCTCGGCAGTGTTTTTCTCCACCTCCTCCTTCAATTCCAACAACTTCATCTGCAACCCTGCGGCCTTCTCCTGGGATTCTCGTTTTTCTTCCTTAGTCGTCTCCAGTTCAACCCTTGTTCTCGCCAACTCTGCTTCAAGTTCCGTAACTTTATCCTTCAATTCATTAATCTTGCCCCTCGTTTCCTCTTCGATCCTAACACTGTTGCTCCTCTCCTCCGTTTCCCTCGCTTCTAAAACCCCTAATTTCCTCTCCATCTCCCTCTCTCTCTTCTCGCCCTCAACTTTCTCTTTTTTCAATTCGGTGATTTCCCTGTCCAATCTCTCGATCAACGACCCTTTCTCTTCCAATTCTCCCTTTAACTGAATCAACTCCTTGTTCGCATCATCAATTTCACTCATCGAAGTTATCAGATCATGTTGAAGCCTGGCAACCTCGGTTTCAAGTGTAGCCGATCTCACGGTGACTGATTCCAGAACCCTCTTATCTTCGTCCCGCTGATCAATTTCTTGCCGCATCTCTGCTTCCTTGTTCCGTAGTTGATCGAGTTCCAAGGTCACCTTCTTGATCCTCTCCTTCAAATCATGGTTCTCGTTGCTCAGGTCCAACTTCTCACTTTCAAGCATTTTGATTTTGGTATCCATTTGGGTCAGTTTGGTATCATCGGCGTCGAAGAAATTTTCCGCCGCCTGATCCTCCACTTCGCCATTGATGACCGTAGGATCCGCCATTTGCTTTGATCGCTGTTCGGCTGCGAAGAAAATCACACACAAGAAAAGTTAAAAAAAAGTTAGGAAGGAAGAAAGGAAACCCTAAAGATTACCCTCTCTTTTTGTGGTTGGAGAGAAAAGAGAAGTTCCTTTATATATTGTGCAAGTGTAAGAGCAATAGTAAGAAATAATCCTTGAAAATGTGAGGAAAAGAAGCGGCACCTTTGTTTTCTGATGATTCTATTAGGGTTTTATGTTACTATCGAATATTTCGTTTTATAATCAGCAGATCAGAGGAAAAAGGGAACGTTGTGGATTGGAGAAACGGACGGTTGAGAATAAAGACTATGTGGCACTTTTCTTTGGCAGTGATGAAAAGTGAGGACTGCACGGGCCACGGGCTTCTAAAACTTGGTACGGGGTCTTGCAAAACTCACTAGTTGCATACACGGGATTGTATTATTGTATATCAATACCTTTTATATTAGGGTAAACTACTGCAGGGTCACTTTCGTTTCCTGTTTGTATAAATTTAGTCACCACTTTTGAAAAGTGCTAATAAGTGGTTATCTACGTTTTCGATGTGTAAAGACTTTGTCACTTCGACGTTATAGTCCGTTAATCCCCTAACAGATTGCTGATGTGGCGAAATTAATTCGTCCTCAACTTTTTTTTGTAGTATTCTATGCAGGAAACTTGTAATTCGTAAATGAAAATTATTTTTATTAGAATACAAAGAGTCAAACAGTAAAAAATATACCAAAACCAAACACAGAGACAAAATTCTCAATGATAATCCATATCCTACCATTATGCATTTGAGAGCAAAATCAAACATCAAAACACATAGCAAGATTCGAACCCATCACTGCTCTCTAACTTTAAAAAGCCAAAACTTTCGTCGCTTCAATTCTGATTTTTATCTCACAATAATAACATTTAACCAAACACTGCAAAAGATCGGGAGCAGCTCAAATGGTGAGGTTCCTGATTTCCCTTGGGAATCATCTATCTTTTTTCTTTTACTTTTTTGATGTGGTTTAAGAAATAAAATTACTGTTCATATAAAATGAAAGATTACAAGTGATTGAAAACGGGAAACTAACCAAATA
This sequence comes from Hibiscus tridactylites, assembly GCA_958450335.1. Classification (NCBI taxonomy): domain Eukaryota; kingdom Viridiplantae; phylum Streptophyta; class Magnoliopsida; order Malvales; family Malvaceae; genus Hibiscus; species Hibiscus tridactylites. The sequence continues at coordinate 30,544,835 of OY288285.1, forward strand.
TTTAAGAAAGGAAAACAAATACGAGCTGACTGGTGTATTTTGTGGCTGAAGATAAGTCGGACAACAGTGGCTCCGACATTTTGAGCGGCTGTAACTTGGGTGAGGAAGAGAACGAGAGTGAGGATGAGAAGAACAAAAAATTTAGGGTTTTTTTACAAAATTTTCTTTAATTAATTCCGCCACATCAGCAATCCGTTAGGGGATTAACGGACTATAACGTTGGAGTGACCAAGTCTTTACACATCGAAAACGTAGATGACCACTTATTGGCACTTTTCAAAAGTGGTGACTAAATATGTACAAACGGGAAACGAGAGTGACCCCTGCAGTAGTTTACCCTTTATATGAATTGATTGGCAAAAGGTTAAAAATAGTTTCCAACGTTTTACTTTGTGGTCATTTTAGCCCTATTTTGTGTAAACAACCACTTAACGTTTTATTTTTTGTTCAAATTTTACTCTTGTTGGATGAAAACTGTTAGTCAACAATAGTCAACGCCTGAGGCTGGCGTGACATGTCTGCAGGGCATGGGAAGATGACCTGACATTACTACGTGGCACTTTGATGTGATGATTGGTTAAAAATATTTCCTTTTAAAAATGATTAATTAATTTTTTAATTTTTGTAAATATGTCACGTCAGCAAAAATGTCATGTGGCAGTGCCACATCATCTCCCCATGTCATGCAGACATGTCACGTCAGCCTCAAGCGTTGACCGTTAGTTGACCAACGGTTTTCATCCAACAAAGGTGAAATTTAAACGAAAAATTAAACGTTAGGTGGTTGTTTGCACCAAAAAGAATGATATGGCTAAAATGACCAATATGTGAAACATTGGGGGCTATTTTTTTTTACCTTTTGTCTAATTCATTCGTGAAATTCAACTCAAAAAAAATGATTTTGTTTGCTAAAGAGAGATTAGAGTCAAAATTAGAGATTTGAACAAAAATTACATGTTTGACCGGTCAAATCCGCTAATTTGATTGTTTGATAAATAGAGGATTGGGGTGAAATCTCTAATTTTGAAAAGGCTGTTAACACTAGCTTTTTGAAATTAGAGGTTTGACATAAAAGTTATAAAGATCATTTCACCCTTAACAATTATTAAAATTCCCCAAATAACTTAAATTTAACTTTTTCTATTTCAATTTTTTATCCTCGCATATTTATATTGTTATATTTGTAAACTAATATTTTTTTTCTTTATTTAAATTTAATAATTAATTAAATTGTAATAAAAATAATTATATAAATAATAAATTAATATGTAGATCTTTCAAATATGCTTAGTGATGTTATATTAAAAATTACTTTTTATAATCTAATCAATATTAATAGATACAAAATATTGATAACTAATAAACTATTCAAACAAGTATCGAATGTAACAATGTCCTTAGAAGTCATTTTGCTTGTTTAAATAATTAAACAACTATAAGCTATTAGTTAATTTTACCAAACACTTTTATACAATCAGCTAATACAATATGCTAGTCAAATTAGCTAATGCAGTAAGCTATCAGCTATATCCGCTAATTACCAAACAATGCCTAATTCTTTTATGGCCCTGTTTGGTGAAGAGAGGTTTGAGCCAAAATTAAAAGTTTGAGCTAAAATTAAAGGTTTGACCGGTCAAATTTGCTAATTTAGATGTTTGGTAAAGATCAAATTGGGATGGAACCTCTAATTTTGAAAAAAAAAACTGTTATTAGGAGCTTTTTAAAATTATAATTTTGACATGAGAGTTATAAAGACTCTTTTACCATTAACAATTATCAAAAATTTCCAAATAACTTAAATTTAACCATTTCTATCTCAATTCTTCAACCTCACATATTTACATTGTGACATTTGTAAACTAATACTTTTTTTTTTTCTTTTTACTCCCACACATTTATATTTGTATTTAAATTTAATTATTAATTAAATTATATTAAAAATAATCATATAAATAATAAATTAATGTATAGATCCTTCAAATATGCTTAGTAATGTTATATTAAAAATTATTTTTCATAATCTAAGTAATATTAATAAATACAAAATATTGATAACTAATAAACTATTCAAATAAGTATCGAATATAATCATGTCCTTACATGTCATTTTGCTTGTTTAAATAATCAAACAGCTATCAGCTATCAGTTAATTTTACCAAACGCTTTTATACAATCAGTTAATACAATCCACTAGTCAAATCAGCTAATGCAATCAGTTATCAGCTATCCGCTAATGTAATTTGCTATTAGCTATGCGCTAATTATCAAACATGGTCTATATTTTTAAGTTATTCGAGTTAATTTAAACTATTGATTCGATTTTTGAATATGAGTTAAATTCAAATTTTATTAATTCATAAAGTCGGAAAATCATTTTTTTTTTGTTTTGTAATATAGTCGTTGATTTTTTATTTATTCAATTCCTTCTCAATTTTAAGTTTATTTTGACTAAATTTAAATCAACATGTTTTTAAACTATCTAAAATACCTATGTAGCTTCAATTTTCTTTTTAAGAAATCAATCCTTCAACTTTGTATGATTTTCTTATTTCTTCAATATCCCCTTCATTTTAAGTCCCTTTATTATCAAATTTGAATCATATGTTCCACTATCTTTATAGAATATCTATTTACAATAGAACCTCTAAAAATTAATACTCGATAAATTAATAACCTCTCTAAAATAATATTTTTTCGGTCCCGACTTGGGCTCAAGGTATAAATTAATATTTTTGATAAATTAATAACCTCTTTAAACTAATTTTTTTCGGTCCAGACTTGGTCTCGAGGTTTAAATTAATACTCAATAGGATTTTCAATTAGTCGCATTGTACATGAACATCATTCAATTAGTCAATATAATGCATATGTTTTATTCATGAAGAGTAATGTAGGTTCATTGAATGGAAAAAAAAATCTCTTTAAATTATTAATTTATCAATTAATTATTACTTCTTTAAATTAATAAAATTACTTGGTCCCGACATTATTAATTTATAGAGGTTTTACTGTAACTTCAATTCATATTTTTAATAATAAATTTATTTTTTTGCAATTTAATCTCTCAACTTTACATTTTATTCAATTTGGTCATTCAGTTGCATTTTTCGTAAAATCATTTTTTCCATCAATTCCTTGTGTAACCCCCTCGTCCTAGTCTGGACGACTGAACGGTCCAAGTAGGCTACACGGGGAAAACCGAACTGAAACCCGCTAAGGCTACCCTTCGATTAGCAACCCTAGAAAATTTCTTTAATTATTATCTTGTATAAATGGGTTAATTTAATCCTATGTGAAAGGACAACAACGGAAGTAACAAACGAGACGATCAACCCAAACATCATTCCAAAAACAGTCTATTTTAGCTTGATTTGCAGGCCGTTTCGAAACACCCAAGGAGTGTATCGAAACGCCTTGACTAAGTCAACACGAGGAGACCGTATCGAAACGCCCTCAACGGTCAACTTCTCGTGGTCAACGATACGAAGGTCGTTCTAAAATGCCTAGGTTCGTTTCGATACTTCAATTTATCGTCAAAATCTTAGATTTCCAGTGACAAAAACGTATCGAAACGATCCCCTTGCGTACCGAAACGCTTGGCCTGAAACAAGAGGTTGTATCGAAACGGACACCTGCTGCGAACAGACAAGTTTCAGCTGGTTTATGGCACAAGGCTACCTCAAACACAACCGAAACCTTCCACAACCAACATATATCAACTCTAGATGCAAGGCACCCTATACAAACATGCTTAGCACTCATCAAACATATAAAAGCCACTCAAGACAAGCACCAAATCAACAAGGATTCTTACATAGCATTTATCATACATGCCTTAGACAAACACACGTAGCATTCATGGGAAGGGTATGAGTCTTCAAACGCAAGGCAAATATGCATCAAGTAAACATGGTCTACAATCCACAACATAAAGGCATACACATAGCCAACATGAAATCAACAATTTAACATGCTCAACAAAACACAAAAACAAGTTAAGGAGTTTGACACCGACTCCAAACAAGTCTACACCCCCATCGTCTAGGCATTATCACAAATACGTAAATCATACTTGAGCTAACTGAGAACTCCAAAAGCTCCTCCCTTGCCCACTTGCCTCTCGGACTATAACGATCTGTATGTTGGAAATAAAGGAGAGCGTAAGCTAACTAGCTTAGTGAGATAAGCTCTAAAATCAAACAAGCATGCACTTTTCCAAAACACTTTTCATAACTGACAAATAAAATCAATGGATGCACGAATGATATCTTAACAAGACTACACATGGTTTGCACATGCACAACAACCATACACACGGTGGGACCACACATCACCGTTCGACTAGTAGTTTTCTCATGGGACCACTCATCACCTTACTCTACTACTAGTCACTACTGATGGGACCACTCATCACCGTAGTTATGACAACCATCACGTGAGGCTGAACTTCAACACGACTACACAACAACAACGGTGTAAACAACTCAAGATGTACATGATACCACAACATATAGCCACTCATCAACACATAGCAAAAAGGTAGGAGTGGTAACTTACACTCGGGTTTAGGTGAACCCTCTAGGTCCCACCCAAACCCCTAAGAGTTCCATTTCGAAAACAAATCAAAGTTTGACATTTCTACTCACCGTTGCTACCAAAATGAAAGCCGAAAACCAAGCTCAAGTCTCCAAATTCTCCGGATTCGTTCCCGAGACTTCACCAACTAAATTCCTTGCTTCTAATCATCCCAACACATTCAAAATAACCACAAATTAGTCCACAATCATAGTAGCAAACCCGAAACATAATTCAAGCACAAAACACATGATTCAAGCTAAGAACAACTCCCAAAATCCTCATTCTCGAGTAGCCATGAAGCACAACCCAAAACCCTTGATTTCAACACTTTTAACACTCCCAAAGGCTTCCAAAACAACCCTTATATATAGCCTAACCATCAGCCCACACTTTCCCACATCAAACACCCTCAAAACTCAACATTTAAGCTCTCTAAAACCTCCCTAAAACCCAATTTCGGGAAACACCATAAAACCATGTAAAAACCGAGTATGTTGGACCTTTTAGATAGCAAACAACTTATATAACATTAATAAATCAAAAGCTTAAGTTAAAGATAATAAAGATAACATTTTTAATCAAAAATATAAAAAATCCAAGATACAGAAACCATGAGCTTTATGAAAAATAATGGTACAAGACAAGTCGAATATGGGCTTACCTTTGAAAAATCACTAAAGACGAGGGAGAATGGTGATAGAATAGTAGACTTGGGGAATGGGAGCTTTGTGTCGTGAAAATGAAAAATGGGGAGGGGAAGAAGATGAGCCAAAAGCTATTTTTTTAATGTTTGTTTAAAATAAAAAGGCCAAAGACCAAAATACCCTTAATGAAATAAGGCATTTACAAATAGGAGATATCCATGGCTATTTGGGCTTGTTTTGAAAATAGTCCAACAAAATTTATTTGTTTTGAAAACCCGAGGCCCAAAATATTATTTTAATATTTTAGTATTACGTTCACCCGACCCCCAAACCCGCGTGTTACACCTTGACTCCTATATACTCTAATCAACACATTATCCTAAGAAAAATCTCTTCTTTAAAAATAACAGTATAAATATATTTTATAAATCTAGATTGTATTTGATTTATTAAATAATATTACAAATCTTACTTACACATGTGAAAATGAATATATATATATATATATATATATATATATATATATATATATATATATATATATATATATATATATACTACAACAAAATAGGTTTTTAGCGGCGTTTTTAGCGCCGCTAAAATCTTCTCCGGCATTTAGGAAAACGCCGCAAGAATTACCACTGAAACTAGCACCATAACAGTTTGTGGCGTTTTTGGGCACAAAATGCCGCAAAAAGTCAAGATCTATAGCGGCGTTTGTACACAAACGTTGCAAAAAATCACGATCTATTGTTTACAAACGCCGTGAATAACTTATCTTTAGTGGCGTTTGCTTCAATAAACGCTGTAAAAGGTCCAAGATCTATAGCGGCGTTTATATTTACAAATGACATGAATAACTTGTCTTTTGTGGCGCTTGTAATCACAAACGCCACGAATGACACCATGTTTCAAAAAAATCAAATGAAAAATATACATTATAATAGTCTAAAAGTACATTACATTCAACAAAAGGCATTACGGAAGAGCTATTTTTCAAACAAAGTAAAGGCGAATAACATCATGGTTCAAAATAAGTATTATTGTTCAATATTTCATTGGAGGGAGAACCTTAACTATAACAACCAAAACAAATCTATACACATTCATATAATTTCAGCTTCTAGTAGGTAAAGAAAGAACTTGAGTCTCTTCATTGTTGCACCTGAACATTAGCCTCAACATCAACAACAATACCAATGGTTGGAGCAAGTTTCTTTGAAATACCATCAGCCTGATAAGAAAATTAAGTGAGTTCTGGAACAACATAAGCACATCGATACTAAATCAACGTCTGCCCATGGACAATGGGGCAAAGGGAGCCGATAGTTGGCCTGGGAAAGATCCTCGCCGCCTTCTTTTGTTTTGCTGTAAATTCCAAATCACCATTATCAAAACATAATGTAAAATTGATCAAAACATAAATTTAAACATAATGTAAAAATGCCAACTTGAGGATAAAAAAGAACACAACTAAAATTATCTACCAAATGAAGCTAAAGAAATAATGCCAATCATGTTATGAAGCTCTTGGAAATTGCAGGCATCCTAGAAATTGGAACACTTTCCTATGTCTAGATAAGCCTTTTAGATCATGTTCATCTTATCTAGGTTCAGACATACAACCAAGCAACAATAAACAGAAGATGATCTCAAGAAGGACATGGAATGGGTTGTCCAACATTCTTCAAAAAGGATAACACTACATGTTAACAAGAAAACTATCTAATTTTTTGGTTTTGTCTTTCTTTTGTGAACACCTACCCAATTATTCCCAACCCAAAATTTGAAAAAAATAAAGGGAACCACAAAAGTAAACAGAGAAAGTAAGAAAAGTAATGAACAAATTGCCTAATCAAGTCAACAAAAAACACACACTTTTAAAATCAGACTTCTAAACTATTTATATACTACATAAATTCAACAATCAAAAGCACCAAAAATAAAAATAATAACACAAACTTAAAATCGAAGATCTTCACATTTTCATAGAGACATTCACAGTCTCACAAAGTCTAACAAAGAATAGCTCAAGATTGCAAAGTGAACTTCACAAAAAGTGAATGTGCCAGCAAAGAATACAAAACACAAATTTCGGAACTTCAATATATTAAAATTTTTCAAAAGTCCTTCCCAACAATGCAAAAGAACAAGCAAAAATCCTAGATAAAGTAGATCTAGATATCACAAGCATGAAAGATATTGAATATAAATTCAAACTATTTCATAAACCAAACTAAAACCAAAAAAGTAGACTATACCCTCCCAGATTCAGTAACTATCATCAAGCAATCCAAAAATGCCCCAATACCCACCATATAAATTTAAACCTAAATTCACTGCTTGTAACCTAAATTCACTACATGTAAAATGGATGTAAATAAAATGCTATGAAAGATATTGATCAAAACATAACCCATGACCACACCCTTTCTCCGAATTCAACAATTTTTGTTATACCTTGTAATTAACAAAATGTTGTCAAGCATCCATCCATCGATGTTGCATTCGCGATAACTAAGCTAGATATGTTGTCAAAACTTGTTCTAGTTCCATGAGGAATAAAATAAGGTTAAATATACCTTTGAGGATAGCCTTGGAATACTCTCTTTCATCAAAATGCGCACAAAAGGAGGAGGAAATATTTGAAGTAATTTAATATGGACCTGGTCTAGAGAAAAGAAAACTCTAACTTTCAAGCATTGCAACAAAAGGTCATGGTGGCTCCCGGTGGAAACAACCTTAATAGCACCAATCAACAAACTCAAACCAACAACAAACATCATATACAAACTTAATAGCACCAATCTGTTGAATATCCCACATTCAATAGAAAATATCTGTTAAGCTTGTAGCACGCTCGAATCGATCACTAAAATCCGTCAAGAGGGTTGATTTTGCTCCTTGGATGAATTGGCTAAAAACTAAAATAAAGATGGACAATTTGCACAAGGATTTTAGAGTGGTTCGACTATCCAACCGAGTCTACATCTACTACCTTAGCACACCACTAAGGATTTCCCAATTAACTAGGAATTCGTCCCCTTTTCAAGGCTTAGGAGAAAACCTTTACAACTCTATCTTTTATACGGCTAAGATAGAACCACTCTAGTTTTGTCTAAGGCTTAGGAGGATATTCTCCTTTTACAAGCGATTTTTTGGTAAACTTAATACCTCACAAGGTGGGTGTTTACACAAATTTAAGCTCACAAGAGTATAAAGATTTGCAATAAAACTCACTCTCTAAAGACTATTTACTAGAGAAATGAAAAGATAAGAATTTGACTTAATTTCTCTTGAAGATGTTGCTTGGATGTTTTCTGCCTCTTTCTTCAAGTGTTCCAACTTTCATAATATAGTTAGGAACAAGCTTGTGGCTGCTGGAGACTGTTGGGGATGATTTGGAGCCGTTGTGGCATTTATTTCCCGCAATAAATGCAATTCTGGTGATGTTCGTTTCGATACGCTCGAAGCCGTATTGAAACGCCCTTATTTAGAACTAGTCGTTGGGTCTGATTCAGCATCTCATATTGAAACACCATAGGTTGTATCAAAATGAAGTATCAAAACGCCTGGTCCCGTATCGAAACTCCTGCAATTCAAAAGACCGTTGGGAAATAGCCGTTGGGGGGGTTTTGACCGTTGGGGTGTTTGCCACGTAGGCATATCGAAACATACAAGGATGTTTCGAAACAACCCCTATCCGTGTCGAAACAAGTAAGCCTTGTATTGAAACAAATTTTGGCAGTTTCAAAAGAACTGTAGCTGAAACCCTAAGGTGCTTCGAAATAGGTGTAACTATATCGAAACAAGTAAATTAAAATCACTGGTTTAGCTACTTAAAACGTTTCAAACATTACCAAAACTTTTTGAAAACTCTTCAAACTTATTTTCAAGTTGTTTTGACTAAAAGAATGTTTTAAATTCTTTTCAATTTAGTCCAAAACATTTTTCAATTATTATATCAAAACATATATTTCTACAACATCGAAAGGAGAAAAGAAAGGAAAAAGAGAAGAGAAGCTTATCCATTCGGCCATGGAGGCTCCCGGTGGCCGGAGTCTCTGACCGGCTATTCGAACGGTCAAAATGTGGTTCGTGCATCAGAGGGTGACATACCTCGAAACTAAGACCATCCAACGGTGGATAGTGCAGATCTGGCCCCTGCAACGTCTGTGCCATTGGGCTCTTTTGTGCGTCATTTCGAGCCCCTTTTTGCTACCAAACCGTTTGAAACGAAGAAGGGACGACAACTTCATCTTGGTGGCTTTGGTTTGCCGGAATGATCACCGGAGCAACAACGATGATGTGGAGAATGACGATGACGCTATGGTTTGAGAGAAAACGGGGGCTTGGCATTTGAATGGGTTTTAAAATCCCGTGATTTAACTTCTTTGCTTTTTACTCTTTTCTTTCCTTTTTCCATTTAATAATACCGTGTCTTTTTTTTTTTAATTTTCTTATTCCATTTTCCTATAGCGGTGTTTGTAAAACCAAACGCCGCTAAAAGTAGACCTATAGCAGCTTTTGTAGAACCAAACGCATCTAGAAATAGATCTATTGCGGCGTTTGTGAAATAAAACGCCGCTAAAACTATACCTATTGCGGCGTTTTCTACACAAACGCCACTATATGTTATTCTTTAGCGGCGTTTATACTAGAAACGCCGCGAAGTTTGTCATTTTGTGGCGATTGTGCTGTAAACACCGTGATAAGTACAATATTTATGGTGTTTTCCCTAAAAGCGCCGCTATATACCAAATATGGTGTAGTGATATATATATGATTAGAGAAAGTCATTTAAATTGGAACTAATATGTGCCATAATATTATAAATAATTACAATTAAATTTGAAGACAAACTCAAACAGCTCAAGTTGAATTCCTAAACTCAATTCGATTCGAGAAAAATCAAATAAAATTAGAATTATAAAATAAGACTCGTCAACTTGATTGATTCGGATTTTTTTGAACCAAATGTCCACCTCTAATCACGACCCAAAAAATGCATTATAAAAGGAATATGAAAGTGTATGGGATTCAGATTTTGGTGTAATTGTTATTTGATCCCGGTAGAAAATAAATAAATTTTTTTTTTGAACAGCATGTATGATTTTATTAGCCAAAATAATCATACATAATCACATTACACAGCGGCCTCATTAAAAACCTCTCTAATCCTAAATAGAGGAAAAAGAGTACCGCTGTGCATGTGCCAAAGGACAAACACACACGTTACTTGCTATACAACCATACCCATTCACGCCTTACAATTCCACTCTTGGCCGAAGAATCCGCCAACCCATTTGCTTCTCGATAGATATGGTTGAAGCACACGCAAGGCAACACCGAAATGTCCTCATCAATCTGCTGAAACCATTGCCAAAGCTTCCACGGACGATTCTCTGTACGATGCATCCATGATATCGCCACCATAGAATCCGATTCCACCACAATCGAGGACACCGTACCCAATTGCATCTCGCATAACAAACGCAACGCATAAGCGATCGCTTGAATCTCAGCCACATTTGAATCCGCAATTCCTATCGAACCTGAAAACATTGCCATAATACGGCTATTGCAGTCCTGTAGCACTCCTCCGCAACCTGCCCTTCCCGGTTTTCCCCTTGTAGCTCCGTCGACATTGAATTTCTACACACCCGCCACCGGCGGCAACCAAACACTAAGCGAACGCGCCGTATTTACCTCCTGCTGCAACGACCAGCTAATCCGCGGGCAACTCCACCAACTTGCTCATTCACACAAGCTTCGTGCATGAACGCACGAGTCCAATAAAAAGCCCGGAGTTGGGCCAAAAAGAAAACAACTCGACTCGACGCCCGGCGATCTTGGAATATAAGCTCATTCCGCGCCAACCACAAGGACCATAGCACACTAGCGCAACCAATCACCCACCACGCTCGGGCCTCCCCATTAAACCAACTCCCCCAACACTGCTCAATAAACTCACTCACCGTTCACGTCCTCACCACAGCAACGTCCCACCAAGAAAAGAAAAAAGACCATACCTCGACAGCAAACCGACATGACCATAATATATGGTCGCAGCTGTCTTCACCGACTGCACACCAACGGCAACCGAGAGACTCTAAAGGGACTGGAATTCCACGATCACACAACATTCGCATAGTCGGTAGCCTATCAACCAAAATGAACCATAAAAAGCATTGAATTTTTGGTATAATTGGCATGTTCTATACCAATCCCACATGCTTTGTATCGGGTATACAAACAACGCTCATCAAATCATGTAATTTACCTACCGAGAAAACTCCCGAAACAACATGTTTCCATATCAATCTATCCGCTACTCCCTCAAGTAATTTCACAGCTGCCACGCTTGCTTTTAATTCATCAAGTTGTTTTGTTTCAAACACCCGCAATTCCCTTCGAAAACATGTCATCCATTCTCCCATTGGGCAGTTCAACATCTCACTAACAAAGCACATTTTATTAATTGCCAATCCAAATAGCCTCGGATAACAGTCCTTCAACGGAGTATCGATAGCCCAACAATCCCACCAAAACAGTACCGAATTCCCCTCCCCCACAAGCCAAATAAACTGATCGCCATTTGTAAACTCAGCCACATATTCATCTTCCTGCACCTCAACAATTTGTTTCCACATTGCCGACATATGTTGTTTACCTTTATTCTGGATTTTCCATTGCTGAACCGTCGGGCCATACTTCGCCGTTATCACCTCTTTCCACAAAGACTTGTCCGATTGTGCATAACACCAAACCCATTTAGCCAAAAGAGCCAAATTTCTAGTGCGCAAATTCACCACCCCAAGACCACCCATCCTTTTCGGTTTACACACAACATCCCATCGAATCCTACTCATCTTCGACCTCTCTTCCGAACCTCCCCACAAGAAATTACGACGAATGCAATCAATACGCCGTATCACCTTTTTAGGTACCATAAAAATTCCCATATATAAACAGGAAGTGCCGATAGAACAGTGTTGAGCAGTAGCAATCTGCCCGCAAAGGAAAGGGACTGTCGCTTCCATCCAGCAAGTTTCCTACGTACATTACGGATCAAAGGTTCCCATAAAACCTCCCCACGCGGATGCACTCCCAGCTTAACCCCCAAGTATGATATCGGCAGCTCACCAATTGAGCAACTGGGGATCGCAGCAACCTCCATCGTTACCTCATTGTCTACTCCAATGCCATACAAGCAAGACTTTTCAAAATTAATTTGTAATCTTGATACATATTCGAAGCAAGTTAGCACGTGTTTTAGATTCCTCGCCCCCTCAATTTCTCCTGATAAGAACACTATTGTGTCATCAGCAAATTGGAGATGCGACAACAAAATCTCCCCCACCACTCGAACTCCTTTGACCAGTCCCATACGCTCCGCATTGACCATGTATTGATGGAAAAGCTCAGCAACAATCACAAACAAAAGAGGTGACAATGGATCACCCTATCGAATTCCCCTCCTCATCGGAAATTCCTTCGAAGGACTTCCATTGATCAAAATCAATAGACGGGCTGAACACACACACTCCATAATCCAATCCCTCCATCTCTCCCCAAATCCCATATCACACATAATTCTACTTAGGCATCCCCAATCAATACAATCGTAGGCTTTTGCGAAGTCTAATTTTAGAAGCACACCTCCATTCGCCCAATTAGCTTTCTTCATGGAATGTATTATCTCATTAGCTAGTAAAATGTCATCCAATATTTGTCTCCCACGGATAAAAGCTGATTGCACATCAGAAATTAGAGAAGGCAACACCTCCTGTAGGCGTTTCACCAAGCATTTCGCCAAAATTTTATAAACTGAATTCAGTAAACATATTGGACGATAGTCCCCAATCGTGCGCGGATAATCTTTCTTCGCAATCAAGACAACAAATGTTGAATTAATACCTGGAGGTAATCGGCTGGAATCATGAAATTCATTCATAAAGCACATCACATCCTCCTTTAGAAACTGCCAACCTCGCTTAAAAAATTCGAATGGAAATCCATCCGGTCCCGGTGCTTTTTCCCCCTCACAACTCCCAATCGCAGCCCACACTTCCGTTTCCGAGAATGCCACTTCAAGGCCTCGCTGCTGGTCACTCGACAACCTTCCAAACGTCACGTGTGGCACCATGAAACCCGCTGACTTAGGCTTATCAAAGTGCCGCTGGAATTCCTTTCGGAACATGATTTTCATGCTTTCAGGATTAGTTTCCCATCGGTCCCCCACTTGTATGCCAGCAATATGATTATGTAACTGTCTAATCTTCACCATCTTGTGATAAAAGCTCGTATTCCGGTCACCCTCCGCAAGCCAAGTCATGCGTGATTTTTGCCTCCAAATGGAATCCCGCAATTTCGATATCTTCCATAGCCTCTAATATAATTCCCTTGTCCGCAAATCTTCATCCCTCGACTGCCCCATGTTCCCCACCTTCGCATCCAATTCATCCAAATCCGCAACCACCCTTTTATACTGAATTTCTAGGTCCGCAACTCCCCTATTCCAACCTTTCAACATTATTTTTAATCCTTTAAGTTTCTATGAGATCCCCGCATCCACATCCACCATTGTTAAACGTTTCCATTCCTCCTCAATGGTTGCTAAATCTTTTAGCCAAAGATTATAAAAGCGAAATGGTTTTGGTCCGCTATCTAATACATCCCCCATCAGTAGAATTGACGAATGATCAGACAATTCCTTCGGCATATTTACAACTGTCAACCCCTCGAACCTGTTCACCCATCCTTGTGTCACAAGGAATCGATCCAATCGACTTCCTTTTCCCCCCGGACCGAACCAAGTATATCTCTTTCCCTGCATTGGCACGTCAACTACCCCAACATCTTCTGAAATCACAAAAAATACTCGTACCTCTAGCATTGTGTGCCAAGCCTGTGCGTTCCTCCTCTTTAGTTACCACATTAAAGTCGCCACAGATGCACCATTCGATGCGCTGCTCCATCACCACAGTTTTAATCTCCTCCCAATAACTACGTTGTTCCAAGCTTGTACACGGTGCATAGACTTCAATCAAACCTGCCTCCCAATCATCATAAATCCAACGACCCAATAGGATAATCATGTTCTCTCGCCAATCCTTCGACTTTAATTGGAAGCCCTTCGGATCCCACATTGCGATAACCCCCTGCTCTCCCATCCGAGGGTACATAACAATATTCTACCAAATCTTCATACCACATTTGTCGAACCACCTCCACTGTTACATTCTCCATTTTGGACTCTTGTAGAATAGCCAAAATACACTTATGTTGCCGTAGAACGCGTTGTATCGATCTCCTTTTCGACAACGCCCCTATCCCTCGGACATTCCACGACAACATTTTCATTGTTTGCTAGAGTTTTTGTTTGCGCGCTTCAATTAGGCGCGCTATATCACTGATAATTTCGTCTTCACGTCCCTCCGTTACCGCCCCTATCAAATTTCCCAGTTCCACTATCTCCCTAGCCTCACGCAACAATCCTTGCTTACGGATAACAAAATCAGAATCGGAAAGAGAACCGTTTGCGATTACCTCATTTTCCGCTGGCAAATTCTTCTTTTTCCGCGGTCTACCACGCCCCTTTTTCGTTTGTTGCTCCGTTGTCGGATGATTCCCACCCTTCGCCAAGCAAGCTTCAATCTCCTCTAATTGCCTGATACGTTTTTGTTCCCCATTTATTTCAACTACTGTTGCTTTATTTGCTCTTGGAATTTCTATCCGTGGGCCATTCAACACTGGGCTTAATTCCTTCCTGTGCTCTTGCGATTGGTTAACACATATGATATCTATTTCCTGTACTGCGCCTAAAACATCACCACCACTCCGTTCGCCCTCATCCCTACTGATCATACCCACCATTTCATCGTTCATCCAACTGGATGTCTCAACTACCCCTCATTCCTCTCGTTGGTTATCTTTCCAAATTCGATCGAGATAACTCCGGTCAACCATTATGTCTTCCACTGCCTTCGTAGCCTGTATCGAAAGCGAGTTTGGTACCACTGTGTCCCCTACTGATTCATTATCAATGAAAGCTGAATTAGTTTTCCAATTGACATCGTTGTCCCCCTGCTCTGCATTACTCTCGCTTGGATCAATCTCGCAACTGCAGTCGCATTTGGGGCCTATCGCTTCCTCAAATTCCATCACTCGGATCTGATATGTCTCTTTCCCCACTTCTAATTCAACTATCTCATCGATGTGGTATATCCAGTCTGTTTCGACTTGAATTTTCGCTTTTTCAAACGACGAAGGCGCTAATGTTTCAATGTCGATCCGCGTCAAAACACCCCAAAGAGCCGTGATGTTTTTGAAAGATTCCTCCGACCAGGCATGTATCGGCATGTTCCCTATTGAAAGCCAAATTCTTCGGCTTGGGATTACTGTCGTTGGCGACCATGGTGAAACACTCTCAAGCCATTGATCAAGTTGATTTGATTGTAATGTTTCTTCCCTGTTTTCCACTGTGTCAAACATCAGCAACACCACTACCCCCGCTATTTGCATTACGGATAAACCTAATAAACCTGCGCTATGCAATTCTTTCGCTAATTTCGCAATTTGATATGGTTTTCGGCAAAATCCAACAGCACACGTTTGGAGGATTTCTGATTTCTCCGCGTCAATTACCCCTACTGCTCTTTTCCGGGGAGTCATGCCCTGTTGATTTTCCTCCTCTAGAGGAGTGTCGTGCGAAACTGAGATGCTATCATTTCCCCCTCTATCCCCTGCCATGTGCTCAACTTTAGGTTTAGGCTTCAGCGGCTGCTGCTTTCTATCGAATTGGGGTTGGGATGCAGCCCGAAAATCCTTCTTCCCACTCAACGGCTGCTGCTTTCTAACGAATTGGGGCTGGGATTCAGCCTTTTTCCGGAATCGAAAATCCTTCCCCCCATCGTATGCCATAGAAATTCTAATCTTGGATCCATAGTGCCAAAATCCATCGAGTCGCTCAATCACCCTATCCGCGTCAATTGCGGATGCCATTCTCACAAAACCAAATCGGGATCCGTCTCTCGCTCTTTTTCGGGGAACAAACACGTCGACCACCACCCCATGGCGATCAAATACCTGCCATACACCCTGCCAATGTAGCTGATTTGGTAGATTCGCAACGGACAATGTCAATACCCGGTTCCCAAATCCCTCTCGCCTTACACCCATCTCTGTATTGCGATATGCTCTAGAATTTTAACGGGTAAAGAACATCCATGTTTTTTCATAAAAATAAAAAGGTTTATTAAATATTTAATAAAATAGGGGCCAAATTTAAAAAAATAAAGATAGATTCGTATCTATAATTTTTTTGGTCTAATAAAAATTTAGGTCTATGTAAATTTAAATATTCTACAAAATTTTTTTGCTCTTGCATCAACAAGGGAAAAAACAGTTACATAAAAGTTTCCGCCACTCAACAATCATCCAATCCGCTTCAGCATCTCCATTGTGTGAAGCCGAACAATCATAACTCTGACGGATGCAGATCTTACCTCAAAAGCTTGTTCAAATAGTACAGAGCAGGGATTTAAATTGTGGCTGCGATCATGATTTTGGTCGTATTGTGTTTATCACGGTTGTAACCCCCTCGTCCCGACCTAGCCAACAGACCGAACCGAACGGGTTACACGGGGAAAACCAAAGCGAAACCCATTAAGGCCTCACTCCAATTAGCAACCATGTTCTTTTTTCATTTTATTTATCTTGTCTAAATATCACTTTTAATCCTATTTCTGAAGACAACAACGGAAAAGCGAAAGCGGAGATACGAACCAATCAGAAGGTATACGATAATTTAAATTTACCAAGTAGCTCATTTGTCAAATTCATACTCACGAGGCAAAATTATCACAAAGGGGCACACATGACTCATTTAGGAAGCATACAAGCATTAGAGACTAAAACATAACATTCAGAAACCTTCAAAGATGCCTTTTAACCGTTTTAACTACCTGTATTTCGAAACAGGCCTGCCCGTTCCGAAACGCGGGCTTCAATTAAAAAGCAACATCAAGCCGTTCCGAAATGGTCCCACCTTGTTCCGGAACGGGAGCCTCTAGTGGCCAAACGTACCAGAACGACCCTACATGGTTCCAAAACTGGAACCTCCAGTGGCAAATCGTACCGAAACGACACCACCCCCGTTCCGATATGGGTACCCCTGGAGCTCGACCGTTCCGAAACTATACCAGGCGTTCCGAAACACCAGGACAAAGTTTGGCCCGAAAACACATTTCGGCATCTCCAAACGTCCCCAAACTTGCCCCGAAACAACACAAACCACATGACAACTTAGTATACAAACAATCTAGAGGCAAACACCCTAAACACGACTCCAAACATGCATACACGCAACAAAATGGATATCATACCCAAAGCTCATAAGAACATGTTAGCTCAAAAACACCAACAAGTCAATATGCAAGGTAATCTACCAAAAGCCATAACAAGCTTCAACATATCATGGTATCAACATTTAAAACATGCTAGCAACTTAAACAAATCCAAACATAGGATTTTGAACACCAACTCCCTAACATAATAGTCTAGTAATCCTATTGTCTAAGCATTATTACAACCACAAAACCATACTTGAGCTTAGCAAGAACTCCAAGAACCCCTCCCTTGCCCTGCTTGCCTCTGAAACTACTAACGATCTAAATTGTTGGAAAAGAAGAGCGTAAGCTTAAAAGCTTAGTGAGCGGAGCTCTAAAAACACAACAACAATGCAGTTTAAAACATATATCTTAGTTTTAAAAGAAAAATCTTTAAGAAAGAGAGGTAATAACGCAAGCATAGACGAAACATGGTTTGCACATGCACAACCATTCTCGTTGGGACTACACATCACCGTATACAACAACTAACCATCACGTGAGGCTCGACATCAACTACGACAACACAACAACATTAAAACGAGATAAAAACAATCCACAATCCACAAACAACACCACAACACACACATAATCGTGAACGCCAACAATCAACTAAGCAAGGCGAGAATAGATAAACTTACACTTGGGTCTAGGTTAGCCTCTAAGGCTCCACCCAAACCCTAAGAAACCTTCATTGAGCATATTTAAAACCTCAAAACGGTTTTCACTCACCGATAGAGCCCAAACGAAGCCGAAACACCGATGTTAAGCCTCCGAAACAATAATAACATTTAACCAAACACTGCAAAGGATCAGGAGATGCTCAAATGGTGATGTTGACCCTGATTTCCCTTGGGAATCATCTATCCTTTTTCTTTTACTTTTTTGATGTGGTTTAAGAAATAAAATTACTGTTTATATAAAATGAAAGATTGCAAGTGATTGAAAACAGGAAACTAACCAAATATTTAAGAACGGAAAACAAATACGAGATGACTGGTGTATTTTGTGGCTGAAGATAAGTCGGACAACAGTGGCTCCGACATTCTGAGCGGCTGTAACTTGGGTGAGGAAGAAAACGGGAGTGAGGATGAGAAGAACAAAAAGTTTAGGGTTTTTTTACAAGATTTCCTTTAATTAATTCCGCCACATCAACAATCCGTTAGGGGATTAACGGACTATAACGTCAGAGTGACCAAGTCTTTACACATCGAAAACGTAGATGACCACTTATTGGCACTTTTCAAAAGTGGTGACTAAATATGTACAAACGGGAAATGAGAGTGACCCCTGCATTAGTTTACCCTTTATATTAATTGATTGGCAAAAGGTTAAAAATAGTTTCCAACGTTTTACTTTGTGGTCATTTTAGCCCTATTTTGTGTAAACAACCACTTAACGTTTTATTTTTTGTTCAAATTTTACTCTTGTTGGATGAAAACTATTAGTCAACAACAGTCAACGCCTGAGGCTGGCGTGGCATGTCTGCAGGGCATGGGAAGATGACCTGACATTACTACGTGGCACTTTGATGTGATGATTGGTTAAAAATATTTCCTTTAAAAAATGATTAATTAATTTTTTAATTTTTGCAAAAATGTCACATCAGCAAAATGTCATGTGGCAGTGCCACATCATCTCCCCATGTCATGCAGACATGTCACGTCAGCCTCAAGCGTTGACCGTTAGTTGACCAACGGTTTTCATCCAACAAATGTGAAATTTAAACGAAAAATTAAACGTTAGGTGGTTGTTTGCACCAAAAAGAATGATATGGCTAAAATGACCAATATGTGGAACATTGGGGGCTATTTTTTTTTACCTTTTGTCTAATTCATTCGTGCAATTCAACTCGAAAAAAATGATTTTGTTTGCTAAAGAGAGATTAGAGTCAAAATATGAGATTTGAACAAAAAATACATGTTTGACCGGTCAAATCCGCTAATTTGATTGTTTGATAAATAGAGGATTGGGGTGAAATCTCTAATTTTGAAAAGGCTGTTAATACGAGCTTTTTGAAATTAGTGGTTTGACATAAGAGTTATAAAGATCATTTCACCCTTAACAATTATTAAAATTCCCCAAATAACTTAAATTTAACTTTTTCTATTTCAATTTTTTATCCTCGCATATTTATATTGTTATATTTGTAAACTACTATTTTTTTTCTTTATTTAAATTTAATAATTAATTAAATTGTAAAAATAATTATATAAATAATAAACTAATATGTAGATCTTTCAAATATGCTTAGTGATGTTATATTAAAAAATATTTTTTATAATCTAATAAATATTAATAGATACAAAATATTGATAACTAATAAACTATTCAAACAAGTATAGAATATAACAATGTCCTTATAAGTCATTTTGCTTGTTTAAATAATTAAACAGCTATAAGCTATTAGTTAATTTTAAGAAACACTTTTATACAATCAGCTAATACAATATGCTAGTCAAATTAGCTAATGCAATAAGCTATCAGCTATATCCGCTAATTACCAAACAATGCCTAATTCTTTTATGGCCCTGTTTGGTGAAGAGAGGTTTGAGACAAATTTAAAAGTTTGAGCAAAAATTAAAGGTTTGACCGGTCAAATCCGCTAATTTAGATGTTTGGTAAAGATCAAATTGAGATGAAACCTCTAATTTTGAAAAAAACTGCTATTAGGAGCTTTTTAAAATTATAATTTTGACATGAGAGTTATAAAGACTCTTTTACCCTTAACAATTATCAAAAATTTCCAAATAACTTAAATTTAACCATTTCTATCTCAATTCTTCAACCTCACATATTTACATTGTGACATTTGTAAACTAATACTTTTTGTTTTTTTTCGTTTTATTCTCACACATTTATATTTGTATTTAAATTTAATTATTAATTAAATTATATTGAAAATAATTATATAAATAATAAATTAATATATAGATCCTTCAAATATGCTTAGTAATGTTATATTAAAAATTATTTTTCATAATCTAAGTAATATTAATAAATACAAAATATTGATAACTAATAAACTATTCAAATAAGTATCGAATATAATCATGTCCTTACATGTCATTTTGCTTGTTTAAATAATCAAACAGCTATCAGCTATCAGTTAATTTTACCAAACGCTTTTATACAATCAGTTAATACAATCCACTAGTCAAATCAGCTAATGCAATCAGTTATCAGCTATCCACTAATGTAATTTGCTATCAGCTATCCGCTAATTATCAAACATGGTCTATATTTTTAAGTTATTCGAGTTAATTTAAACTATTGATTCGATTTTTGAATATGAGTTAAATTCAAATTTTATTAATTCATAAAGTCGAAAAATCATTTTTTTTTGTTTTGTAATATAGTCGTTGATTTTTTATTTATTCAATTCCTTCTCAATTTTAAGTTTATTTTGACTAAATTTAAATCAACATGTTTTTAAACTATCTAAAATACCTATGTAGCTTCAATTTTCTTTTTAAGAAATCAATCCTTCAACTTTGTATGATTTTCTTATTTTTTCAATATCTCCTTCATTTTAAGTCCCTTTATTATCAAATTTGAATCATATGTTCCACTATCTTTATAGAATATCTATGTACAATAGAACCTCTAAAAATTAATACTTGATAAATTAATAACCTCTCTAAAATAATATTTTTTCGGTCCCGACTTGGGCTCGAGGTATAAATTAATATTTTTGATAAATTAATAACCTCTTTAAACTAATTTTTTTCGGTCCAGACTTGGTCTCGAGGTTTAAATTAATACTCAATAGGATTTTCAATTAGTCGCATTGTACATGAACATCATTCAATTAGTCAATATAATGCATATGTTTTATTCATGAAGAGTAATGTAGGTTCATTGAATCGAAAAAAAATCTCTTTAAATTATTAATTTATCAATTAATTATTACTTCTTTAAATTAATAAAATTACTTGGTCCCGACATTATTAATTTATAGAGGTTTTACTATAATTTCAATTCATATTTTTAATAATAAATTTATTTTTTTGCAATTTAATCTCTTAACTTTACATTTTATTCAATTTGGTCATTCAGTTGCATTTTTTGTAAAATCATTTTTTCCATCAATTCCTTGTGTAACCCCCTCGTCCTAGTCTGGAGGACTGACCGGTCCAAGTAGGCTACACGGGGAAAACCGAAGTGAAACCCGCTAAGGCTACCCTTCGGTAAGCAACCCTAGAAAATTTCTTTAATTATTATCTTGTCTAAATGAGTTAATTTAATCCTATGTGAAAGGACAACAACGGAAGCAACAAACGAGACGATCAACCCAAACATCAATCCAAAAACAGTCTATTTTAGCTTGATTTGCAGGCCGTTTCGAAACACCCAAGGAGTGTATCAAAACGCCTTGACTAAGTCAACAGGCTCAAGTCAACACGAGGAGACCGTATCGAAACGCCCTCAACGGTCAACTTCTCGTGGTCAACGATATGAAGGTCGTTCTAAAATCCCTAGGCCCGTTTCAATACTTCAATTTATCGTCAAAATCTTAGATTTCCAGTGGCAAAACGTATCGAAACGATCCCCTTGCGTACCGAAACGTCTGGCCTGAAAAAAGAGGTTGTATCGAAACGGACACGTGCTGCGAATAGACAAGTTTCAGCTAGTTTATGGCACAAGGCTACCTCAAACACAACCGAAACCTTCCACAACCAACATATATCAACTCTAGATGCAAGGCACCCTATACAAACATGCTTAGCACTCAACAAACATATAAAAGCCACTCAAGACAAGCACCAAATCAACAAGTATTTTTACATAGTATTTATCATACATGCCTTAGACAAACACACGTAGCATTCATGGGAAGGGTATGAGTCTTCAAACGCAAGGCAAATATGCATCAAGTAAACATGGTCTACAATCCACAACATAAAGGCATACACATAGCCAACATGAAATCAACAATTTAACATGCTCAACCAAACACAAAAACAAGTTAAGGAGTTTGACACCGACTCTAAACAAGTCTACACCCCCATCGTCTAGGCATTATCACAAATACGTAAATCATACTTGAGCTAACTGAGAACTCCAAAAGCTCCTCCCTTGCCCACTTGCCTCCCGGACTCTAACGATCTGCATGTTGGAAATAAAGGAGAGCGTAAGCTAACTAGCTTAGTGAGATAAGCTCTAAAATTCAACAAGCATGCACTTTTCCAAAACACTTTTCATAACTGACAAATAAAATCAATGGATGCACGAATGATATCTTAACAAGACTACACATGGTTTGCACATGCACAACCAACATACACACGGTGGGACCACACATCACCGTTCGACTAGTAGTTTTCCGATGGGACCACTCATCACCTTACTCTACTACTAGTCACTACCGATGGGACCACTCATCACAGTAGTTATGACAACCATCACGTGAAGCTGAACTTCAACACGACTACACAAGAACAACGATGTAAACAACTCAAGATGCACATGATACCACAACATATAGCCACTCATCAACACATAGCAAAAAGGTAGGAGTGGTAACTTACACTCGGGTTTAGGTGAACCCTCTAGGTCCCACCCAAACCCCCAAGAGTTCCATTTCGAAAACAAATCAAAGTTTGACATTTCTACTCACCGTTGCTACCTAAATGAAAGCCGAAAACCAAGCTCAAGTCTCCAAATTCTCCGGATTCGTTCCCGAGACTTCACCAACTAAATTCCTTGCTTCTAATCATCCCAACACAATCAAAATAACCACAAATTAGTCCACAATCATAGTAGCAAACCCGAAACATAATTCAAGCACAAAACACATGATTCAAGCTAAGAACAACTCCCAAAATCCTCATTCTCGAGTAGCCATGAAACACAACCCAAAACCTTGATTTCAACACTTTTAACACTCCCAAAGGCTTCCAAAACAACCCTTATATATAGCCTAACCATCAGCCCACACTTTCCTACATCAAACACCCCCAAAACTCAACATTTAAGCTCTCTAAAACCTCCCTAAAACCCAATTTCGGGAAACACCATAAAACCATGTAAAACCGAGTATGTTGGACCTTTTAGATAGAAAACAACTTATATAACATTAATAAATCAAAAGCTTAAGTTAAATATAATAAAGATAACATTTTTAATAAAAAATCTCAAAACTCCAAGATACAGAAACCATGAGCTTTATGAAAAATAATGGTACAAGACAAGTCAAATATGGGCTTACCTTTGAAAAATCACTAAAGACGAGGGAGAATGGTGATGGAATAGTAGACTTGGGGGAAGGGGAGCTTTGTGTCGTGAAAATGGAAAATGGGGAGGGGAAGAAGATGAGCCAAAAGCTATTTTTTTAATGTTTGTTTAAAATAAAAAGGCCAAAGACCAAAATACTCTTAATGAAATAAGGCATTTACAAATAGGAGATATCCATGGCTATTTGGGCTTGTTTTGAAAATAGTCCAAAAAAATTTATTTGTTTTGAAAACCCGAGGCCCAAAATATTATTTTAATATTTTAGTATTACGTTCACCCGACCCCCAACCCGGGTGTTACACCTTGACTCCTTTATACTCTCATCAATACATTATCCTAAGAAAAATCTCTTCTTTAAAAATAACAGTATAAATATATTTTATATATCTAGATTGTATTTGATTTATTAAATAATATTACAAATCTTACTTACACATGTGAAAATGAATATATATATATACTACAACAAAATAGTTTTTTAGTGGCGTTTTTAGCGCCGCTAAAATCTTCTCCGACATTTAGGAAAACGCCGAAAGAAGTACAACTGAAACTAGCACCATAACAGTTTGTGGCGTTTTTGGGCACAAAATGCCGCAAAAAGTCAAGATCTATAGCGGCGTTTGTACACAAACGTTGCAAAAAGGCACGATCTATTGTTTACAAACGCCGTGAATAACTTATCTTTAGTGGCGTTTGCTTCAATAAACGTTGTAAAAGGTCCAAGATCTATAGCGGCGTTTATATTTACAAATGACATGAATAACTTGTCTTTTGTGGCGCTTGTAATCACAAACGTCACGAATGACACCATGTTTCAAAAAAATCAAATGAAAAATATACATTATAATAGTCTAAAAGTACATTACATTCAACAAAAGGCATTACAGAAGAGCTATTTTTCAAACAAAGTAAAGGTGAATAACACCATGGTTCAAAATAAGTATTATTGTTCAATATTTCATTGGAGGGAGAACCTTAACTGTAACAACCAAAACAAATCTATACACATTCATATAATTTCAGCTTCTAGTAGGTAAAGAAAGAAGTTGAGTCTCTTCATTGTTGCACCTGAACATTAGCCTCAACATCAACAACAATACCAATGGTTGGAGCAAGTTTCTTTGAAATACCAGCAGCCTGATAAGAAAATTAGGTGAGTTCTGGAACAACATAAGCACATCGATACTAAATCAATGTCTGCTCATGGACAATGGGGCAAAGGGAGCCGATAGTTGGCCTGGGAAAGATCCTCGCCGCCTTCTTTTGTCTTGCTGTAAATTCCAAATCACCATTATCAAAACATAATGTAAAATTGATCAAAACATAAATTTAAACATAATGTAAAAATTCCAACTTGAGGATAAAAAAGAACACAACTAAAATTATCTACCAAATGAAGCTAAAGAAATAATGCCAATCATGTTATGAAGCTCTTGGAAATTGCAGGCATCCTAGAAATTGGAACACTTTCCTATGTCTAGATAAGCCTTTTAGATCATGTTCATCTTATCTAGGTTCAGACATACAACCAAGCAACAATAAACAGAAGATGATCTCAAGAAGGACATGGAATGGGTTGTCCAACATTCTTCAAAAAGGATAACACTACTTGTTAACAAGAAAACTATCTAATTTTTTGGTTTTGTCTTTCTTTAGTGAACACCTACCCAATTATTCCCAACCCAAAATTTGAAAAAAATAAAGGGAACCACAAAAGTAAACAGAGAAAGTAAGAAAAGTAATGAACAAGTTGCCTAATCAAGTCAACAAAAAACACACACTTTTAAAATCAGACTTCTAAACTATTTATATACTACATAAATTCAACAATCAAAAGCACCAGAAATAAAAATAATAACACAAACTTAAAATCGAAGATCTTCACATTTTCATAGAGACATTCACAGTCTCACAAAGTCTAACAAAGAATAGCTCAAGATTGCAAAGTGAACTTCACAAAAAGTGAATGTGCCAGCAAAGAATACAAAACACAATGTTCGGAACTTCAATATATTAAAAATTTTCAAAAGTCCTCCCCAACAATGCAAAAGAACAAGCAAAAATCCTAGATAAAGTAGATCCAGATATCACGAGCATGAAAGATATTGAATATAAATTCAAAATATTTCATAAACAAAACTAAAACCAAAAAAAGTAGACTATACCCTCCCAGATTCAGTAACTATCAGCAAGCAATCCAAAAATGCCCCAATACCCACCATATAAATTTAAACCCAAATTCACTGCTTGTAACCTAAATTCACTACATGTAAAATGGATGTAAATAAAATGCTATGAAAGATATTGATCAAAACATAACCCATGACCACACCCTTTCTCCGAATTCAAAAATTTTTGTTATACCTTGTAATTAACAAAATGTTGTCAAGCATCCATCCATCGATGTTGCATTCGCGATAACTAAGCTAGATATGTTGTCAAAACTTGTTCTAGTTCCATGAGGAATAAAATAAGGTTAAATATACCTTTGAGGATAGCCTTGGAATACTCTCTTTCATCAAAATGCGCCAAAAGGAGGAGGAAATATTTGAAGTAATTTAATATGGATCTGGTCTAGAGAAAAGAAAAGTCTAACTTTCAAGCATTGCAACAAAAGTCATGGTGGCTCCCGGTGGAAACAACCTTAATAGCACCAATCAACAAACTCAAACCAACAACAAACATCATATACAAACTCAATAGCACCAATCTGTTGAATATCCCACATTCAATTGAAAATATATGTTAAGCTTGTAGCACGCTCGAATCGATCACTAAAATCCGTCAAGAGGGTTGATTTTGCTCCTTGGATGAATTGGCTAAAAACTAAAATAAAGATGGACAATTTGCACAAGGATTTTAGAGTGGTTCGACTATCCAACCGAGTCTACATCTACTACCTTAGCACACCACTAAGGATTTCCCAATTAACTAGGAATTCGTCCCCTTTTCAAGGCTTAGGAGAAAACCTTTACAACTCTATCTTTTATACGGCTAAGATAGAACCACTCTAGTTTTGTCTAAGGCTTAGGAGGATATTCTCCTTTTACAAGCGATTTTTTAGTAAACTTAATACCTCACAAGGTGGGTGTTTACACAAATTTAAGCTCACAGGAGTATAAAGATTTGCAATAAAACTCACTCTCTAAAGACTATTTACTAGAGAAATGAAAAGATAAGAATTTGACTTAATTTCTCTTGAAGATGTTTCTTGGATGTTTTCTGCCTCTTTCTTCAAGTGTTCCAACTTTCATAATATAGTTAGGAACAAGCTTGTGGCTGCTGGAGACTGTTGGGGATGATTTGGAGCCGTTGTGGCATTTATTTCCCGCAATAAATGCAATTCTGGTGATGTTCGTTTCGATACGCTCGAAGCCATATTGAAACGCCCTTATTTAGAACTAGTCGTTGGGTCTGATTCAGCATCTCATATTGAAACACCATATGCTGTATCAAAATGACGTATCAAAACGCCTGGTCCCGTATCTAAACTCCTACAATTCAAAAGACCGTTGGGAAATAGCCGTTGGGGGTTTTTTGACCGTTGGGGTGTTTGCCACTTAGGCATATCGAAACATACAAGGATGTTTCGAAACAACCCCTATCCGTGTCGAAACAAGTAAGACTTGTATTGAAACAAATTTTGGCAGTTTCAAAAGAACTGTAGCTGAAACCCTAAGGTGCTTCGAAATAGGTGTAACTATATCGAAACAAGTAAATTAAAATCACTGGTTTAGCTACTTAAAACGTTTCAAACATTACCAAAACTTTTTGAAAACTCTTCAAACTTATTTTCAAGTTGTTTTGACTAAAAGCATGTTTTAAATTCTTTTCAATTTAGTCCAAAACATTTTTCAATTATTATATCAAAACATATATTTCTACAACATCGAAAGGAGAAAAGAAAGGAAAAGAGAAGAGAAGCTTATCCATTCGGCCATGGCGGCTCCCGGTGGCCGGAGTCTCTGACCGGCTATTCGAACGGTCAAAATGTGGTTCGTGCATCAGAGGATGACATACCTCGAAACTAAGACCATCCAACGGTGGATAGTGCAGATCTGGCCCCTGCAACGTCTGTGCCATTGGGCTCTTTTGTGCGTCATTTCGAGCCCCTTTTTGCTACCAAACCGTTTGAAACGAAGAAGGGACGACAACTTCATCTTGGTGGCTTTGGTTTGCTGGAATGATCATCGGAGCAACGACGATGATGTGGAGAATGACGACGACGCTATGGTTTGAGAGAAAACGGGGGCTTGGCATTTGAATGGGTTTTAAAAAATCCCGTGATTTAACTTCTTTTCTTTTTACTCTTTTCTTTCCTTTTTCCATTTAATAATACCGTGTCTTTTTTTTTTAATTTTCTTATTCCATTTTCCTATAGCGGTGTTTGTAAAACCAAACGCCGCTAAAAGTAGACCTATAGCAGCTTTTGTAGAACCAAACGCATCTAGAAATAGATCTATTGCGGCGTTTGTGAAATAAAATGCCGCTAAAACTATACCTATTGCGGCGTTTTCTACACAAACGCCACTATATGTTATTCTTTAGCGGCGTTTATACTAGAAACGCCGCGAAGTTTGTCATTTTGTGGCGATTGTGCTGTAAACACCGTGATAAGTACAATATTTATGGTGTTTTCCCTAAAAGCGCCGCTATATACCAAATATGGTGTAGTGATATATATATATGATTAGAGAAAGTCATTTAAATTGGAACTAATATGTGCCATAATATTATAAATAATTACAATTAAATTTGAAGACAAACTCAAACAGCTCAAGTCGAATTCCTAAACTCAATTCGATTCGAGAAAAATCAAATAAAATTAGAATTATAAAATAAGACTCGTCAACTTGATTGATTCGAATTTTTTTGAACCAAATGTCCACCTCTAATCACGACCCAAAAAATGCATTATAAAAGGAATATGAAAGTGTATGGGATTCGTTATTTATGAATCAAAGATGTTTATATCATCCAATATTCGACATTCATTCCAAAATAATATGATTCGGATATTTTCAGATTTTATTTCCAAATGAGAGAAGAGTAATACTATTAAAGGCAGTAGTGCATGCTAGGTTATGATCATCGGATTGAGAAAAATGAGAGTGGTGGTTGTATTTGTGATGCTGCTGTTCGCGACACATAGAACAGTGGTGGCAACACCCCAGGAAGATTTGTGCTTCAAGAATTGTGTTGCTCCCTGTTCAGGGGGTCCAAGTAACATCGCATGTACCCTTTCCTGTACTCAGTGCTGTTATGAGGATCCCCAACACTGTTCGGCTTCTAAAAACGGTGCCTCTATCTCTCTCCCTGCTTTATTTATTTATTTATTTATAGGAAAATGATTCTAAGCAATATGTTGAATTGAATTGCAGGGGCGACAAGAAAGGAAGAGTTGCATATTGTACAAGATTCCACTAAATTGGGAGGAGGTGTCTAAGCTTTACAATTGCCGGAGATGGGAGTGTTCACAGTCCTTCCACTAAATTCTCATATGTTCCATTCATTTCGTTGTTAACCTTTATATAGGTTCATGAAGTTGCATACAGTGACGACCCTCTTTGATGGGATTAGCGGCTTAGGCTCCTATCATCAATTTTAAATATTTAATAAATTTTGGTGTAATTGTTATTTGATCCCGATAGAAAATAAATAAACAAATTAAAAATATAAAGGTTTATTATATATTTAATAAAATAGGGGCCAAATTTAAAAAAAAAATGGATTCATATCTATAAATTTTTTGGTCTAATAATAATTTAGGTCTCTATAAATTTAAATATTCTACAAATTTTTTGCTCTTGCATCAACAAGGGAAAAAATAGTTACATAAAAGTTGCCGCCACTCAACAATCATCCAATCCGCTTCAGCATCTCCATTGTGTGAAGCCGAACAATCATAAGTCTGACGGATGCAGATCTTATCTCAAAAACTTGTTCAAATAGTACAGAGCAGGGATTTAAATTGTGGTTGCGATCATGATTTTGTTCGTATTGTGTTTATCGCGGTTGTAACCCCCTCGTCCCAGCCTAGCCAACAGACCGAACCGAACGGGTTACACGGGGAAAACCAAAGCGAAACCCATTAAGGCCTCACTCCGATTAGCAACCCTGTTCTTTTTTCATTTTATTTATCTTGTCTAAATATCACTTTTAATCATATTTGTGAAGACAACAACGGAAAAGCGAAAGCGAATATACGAACCAATCAGAAGGCATACGATAATTTAAATTTACCAAGTAGCTCATTTGCCAAATTCATACTCACGAGGCAAAACTATCACAAAGGGGCACACATGACTCATTTAGGAAGCATACAAGCATTAGGGACTAAAACGTAACATTCAGAAACCTTCAAAGATGCCTTTTAACCGTTTTAACTACCTACATTTCGAAACGTGCCTGCCTGTTTCGAAACGCGGGCTTCAATTAAAAAGCAACATCAAGCCGTTCCGAAACGGTCCCACCTTGTTCCGGAACGGAAGCCTCCAGTGGCCAAACGTACCGGAACGGCCCTACATGGTTCCAAAACAGGAACCTCCAGTGGCAAATCGTACCGAAATGACACCACCCCCGTTCCGATACGGGTACCCTTGGAGCTCGACCGTTCCAAAACCATACCAGGCGTTCCGAAACACCAGGACACAGTTTGGCCCAAAAACACATTTCGGCATCTCCAAACGTCCCCAAACTTGCCCCGAAACAACACAAACCACATGACAACATAGTATACAAACAATCTAGAGGCAAACACCCTAAACACGACTCCAAACATGCATACACGCAACAAAATGGATCTCATACCCAAAGCTCATAAGAACATGTTAGCTCAAAAACACCAACAAGTCAATATGCAAGGTAATCTACCAAAAACCATAACAAGCTTCAACATATCATGGTATCAACATTTAAAACATGCTAGCAACTTAAACAAATCCAAACATAGGATTTTGAACACCAACTCCCTAACATAATAGTCTAGAATCCCATTGTCTATGCATTATTACAACCACAAAACCATACTTGAGCTAAGCAAGAACTCCAAGAACTCCTCCCTTGCCCTACTTGCCTCTGAAACTTCTAACGATCTATATTGTTGGAAAAGGAGAGCGTAAGCTTAAAAGCTTAGTGAGCGGAGCTCTAAAAACACAACAACAACGCAGTTTAAAACATATATCTTAGTTTTAAAAGCAAAATCATTAAGAAAGAGAGGTAATAACGCAAGCATAGACGAAACATGGTTTGCACATGCACAACCATTCTCGTTGGGACTACACATCACCGTATACAACAACTAACCATCATGTGAGGCTCGACATCAACTAAGACAACACAACAATATTAAAACGGGATAAAAACAATCCACAAACAACACCACAATACACACATAATCGTGAACGCCAACAATCAACTAAGCAAGGCGAGAATAGATAAACTTACACTTGGGTCTAGGTTAGCCTCTAAGGCTCCATCCAAACCCCAAAAAACCTTCATTGAGCATATTTAAAACCTCAAAACAGTTTCCACTCACCGATAAAGCCCAAACGAAGCCGAAATACTGATGTCAAGCCTCCGTAACACTCGGTATTGCGTCCAAAGGACCCAAACTCGTTTCCCCTGTTTCTAATCAACCAAAAAAAGTATTAGTCCCCTACTCTTCCATAAATTCACTATCAAACAACAGTCCATCAATCGACATATTTACTCAATCAAAACAAAGCCGAAATCTTCCAAAATATCATCCAAACACAATCTGACCTTACCCAACATTTTTAACCTTCAAAATCCACCAATTAACATCTATAAACACCCATCCTAGGTCTGTATACCTCCAGCCCTCGTTTTACCACAAAACTAAGACAAAAACACCAACTTTTCACCTTCAAAACTTACCCACTGCACATAGTTTCGGGTTTTATGTGTTTCAGCTACTTATTAACATTATTTAGCAACCAAAATTAGTTTAAAAACATCCCACCAAGGACCCATTAAAAACCCATACGAAAATTTCATAAACCCATCTCCTTTCCATCAAAACTTTGGAACCCAAAGTGAAAAATCAATACTTTGCTAGGTTTTCGAAAAGATAAGATTCAACAAATAAAAACCAAGGTAAAAGTGATGATTGCCTTTGAAAATATTTTATGGAAAAACCTTTGAGCCAAGGGAGAGGTGGTGGAGAGCTTTTAGGTTTTCTTTTTTTGAAATGAAGATGAATCTTCAATCTCATAATCCCCTTTTTAAATTCATTTATGGCGTTATTGTAAATAATGACATTTTTTATAAAATCATCATTTTAATCTAAATTTAACCCGAAACTAGTCCTAGATCAAAACCGATAATTCTCGGGCCCTAAATCGGAGCGTTACAACTCTCACCCACTTAAGGAATTTCGTCCTCGAAATTACCTGACGGAAAGAGATACGGAAACTGTTTCTCCATGTCTTCCTTCCTCTCCCAAGTAGTCTCTTCCACACCTCAGTGTCTCCACAAAACCTTAACTAACTCGATAGATCTACCACACAACACTTTCCTATCTGACGCAAGAATATCAACCGGCTCTTCATCATACGACAAGTCTAGGTTCAACTCAATCTCTTCCACTGGCATTACATGAGACGTATCCGATCTATACTTCCGAAGCATCGAAACGTGGAACACATCATGAATCTTCTCTAACTTTGTCAGTAGTCTTAGTCTATAGGCAACGAGACTGATCCTCTCAACTACCTCGTAAGGACCAATGAATCTCGGACTCAACTTACCTTTCTTACCAAACCTCGTCACCTTCTTCCAAGGTGAGACTTTCAAGAACAGTTTTTCATCCACGACATACTCTATCTCTTTTCTCTTCAAATTAGCATACGATTTCTGTCGGTCTGAAGCTGCCTTCAAGCGATCACAAATCAGTTTTACCTTCTCGGTAATGCCCTTAAGCAGGTCTGGCATCGATACAAGCTTCTTCCTGGCCTCGGCCTGACAAATAGGTGTTCTACATTTCCTACCATACAGAGCTTCATACGGTGCCATCTGAATACTAGCCTGATAACTGTTGTTTTATGCAAACCCCACTAACAGTAAGTGTTTCTCCCAAGAACCGTGAAAGTCGATAATGCAACACCTCAACATGTCCTCCAACACCCGAATAACTCTCTTTGACTGACCATCTGACTAAGGGTGACACGAAGTGCCGAAGTTCAACCAAGTACCCAAGGCACAGTGCAAACACTCACAAAATCTAGCTGTAGACCTCGGAACTCAGTCTGATACAATCGACTTCGGTACCCCATGCAACCTCACTATCTCACTGATGTACAGATCGGCCAACTCATCTAAGGTGTAGGTAGTATGAACATGTATGAAATGGGCACACTTACTTGTGGTAAGTTTTTTTTTTCCAAAGCAATCTTGAAAGGTCCTATTTTTTTAGAAAATCAATTAAAAAGGGGAACTTCTTTTGAAAATTCCAAGTTTCGGAAAAACCTTAAAAATCTTTGGAGTCGCCACTGGCCACTGAGGTAGGCCGGACACCATAAAAAACAAAACCAGAGATTCGTTTGAAAGGGTTCGGGAGTTGGTTACGTGTGGGGAAGGGTTAGCACCCTCATCACGCTCGGAAATCGATACCAAAACAACTGTTGCTTTTAATCGATGGAAATTATTCGAAATTTAAAATGAGTTTAATTAGAGGTTCTTGATTGAAAATTAAACTTTAATTATACGAGCTTATCCAAATTGGCGGTTTCAAATTAATTAACTAAACCGTCATCATATAAGTCTGACTGCCGTGTTAGTTTAGGGTTCGGATCCCGTACATCACCTTTATGCATGATGCAAGCAGATAAAATATGGTGTCATGGTCTTGTTCATTATACTTACGAATTTTACCTTTAGATGATTGAAATTAATTCGAATATTCGAGGTATATCTGATAAGCTATGATATTTTGACCCGAATACGCGAATTAATAAGTACCTCCTTTTTATAATTAAAATTAACTATTGCGAAAATTAGAATACTAACGGTCACATGAATGACAATTTAAGATACATGCCACAAACACGCATTCGAGCAACATATAAAAAGGGCCAAAATATGCACATATTAAGACCAAGCATATATCGTATATAATAAAACCGAATTAAACGTTTAAAACTATGTATTATAAAAACACTAAAAAAGACACACGACCATATACTATAAAATAAATAAATAATCATATACCACATATTATATATATATCCATCAACATAAATATTATATCAACATGGCAACAAACATAAATAAGGACTAGAAATTAAAGGAATGTAATCAAATGTAAAACATGACAACAATTAAAATATGTATGATTATAGGGACCAAAATGGTAATAATACCACTTAAAAATAATTAAAATGCAAATCAAGGACCAAATTGAAGGAACACAGAAATTTAAAGGGGGTAAATGGGGGATTATACCATTTGAAATCTGATAAAACCAAATTAGGGATGAAATTAAAAACGTTTAAAAAACTCAAAGGACCACGTACGTAGTTTCAAAATACGGAAGCCCTCGCGTGCAAATAAGGGGACACAGAGGGGTTTAAAACAGAATTAAACAATTTTAAAAGGTTAACAGTGTTAAAAACATTTTGGACCCCTTTTTTGTTTTGCTAACCCGAAGCTCAAACACCCCCCTCTTCTCTCTGTTTTTCCGAGGCCCCAACGCTGTTCCGGTCGCCGTTAGCAGGCACCGAAAACCTAAAAGCCTTTCTCCCTTTTTCCTTTTCCGACCTTTCGAAACCCCAAAAAAATGGGAAACCCTTTTTGCTTCACGAAATCAGAGACGAAAAAACCACTCCCATTTTTCCTTTGTCTAAACCTAAAAAATAGTGACCCTAAAAAATCGTTTTGAGAGGCCCCCGTTTACCTTCGATCCCTTACTAGCTCACCCTTTTGTATTCTTAGAAGAGAATCACGCGTGCTTCTTACCAAAAGGAGGCGAAGGATGAAGGAAGCTGAATCGGCGAAGGTAAAAAACAAAAACCCTAAAACCTTGTTTTTTATTTATCTTTTTGATTCGAAATGAAATGAAAGAAGATGACGATATACCTCTGAAATTCTTTTATTCTGCTCGTATTGATTTCTAAAAATTTCTCCCGTTTCTAACTTGGGATTACAATGGTTCGATTTCAGCTTTTATAGCACGAAATTACAATTTTTCGGATTACATAAAATTCGAACCGGAAAAATGCTATTGGTTGCTGCTATTTGTTTGCATTCGTTTCCCTCTAATTTCTGTTTGGATTGCCTCTCTGTAATTCCTGAATTTGGTTGCATTTTTCTGACATTTTTTGTTTGCATGCGAGGGGTCTCGTACGAGAGGGAGGGGACCAAAGGAGACGGAGCGGGTGGAAAGGCTTAGGTGTGCCCCATACGCGCGCATTGTAACGCCCATGTTTTGGGCCTGGATGTTTTGGACATCGGACTGGACTGGTCGGAAACGGTTCGAATTACGTTAGATGATTTAAAGAAATTAAGGATCAAGATATGATAAAAATATGGTAAAATTGATAAAATCCTCTAAAATTATGTTTAAGAGGTTGGTCAAATCAATTTTACAAAAAGAGTTTCAGAAGAGGTACATATTCGGTAGTGACCAAAATGTAAAGTTTCAAAACTATGGAAAAGTGTGATTTTTAAAAGAGAAGCCAAAATCTTAGAATCTTTAGGGAGCTTTATGGCAATTTAGCCTTTCCTTAATATGACATGTGTTTTAAAAGGATTTAATAAAAGGATTTTTATTAAATTAAAATTAATAAAATAGGAGAAATGGGATTTCACTTGACGTAACTATCTTTCTCTTCTCATTTTCAGCCAAACACAATTCTAACTCATTTTCACCAGAATTCTTTTCTCCCAAACACTCTCTCAATATTTTCTAAACAAATTTCAAGAGTTCTTTCAAGTTCTTCAAGATTTTTGCTAAGGAAAACTTGTCATTCATTGAAGAAGGCAAGGATTGGAGGTAAATTCCATTCTCAACCTTCAATCTAGGTTCTTTATTGGAATGTCCAACATCTTTTGCTTCTAAATAATGTTTTTAGTCGAGTTTTCATTTTAGTATTGATTTGAGATTGAAATCTTGCAAAAATATGATGAAACTCTTGATTTTCAGACTTGTTTTGTTAAGCTCTATTTTGGGGTGGTTAATATGTTGAAGCTCTTGATTTTCAGACTTGTTTTTTTAAACGCTGGATTGATTTTAATTAAGTTTTGAGGTGGTTAATATGTTGAAAAGAGGTTTTGTTGATATAGATCCCAAAATCCTTGAGATCCTTGAGTTTCTTGATAGTTCTAGTTGGGTTTTTGAGGTGAAATGTTGGGGTAATGCTTGCTGGAGGTAGAAGGAAGGGTTTAGGTTGATTTTAGATGTGTTTTGATGTTTATAATTGATTGAAAGTGATGAATGTTGGCTGGGTTTGGTTTAGGAAGAAATCAATTGAGTTTTCGGTTGTTTCAGATGGGTAAATTGGTGTAGTTTGGGTGAGCAACGAGTTTGTGATTAGTTGCTGGTGTTGAAATGCATTTTAATGCATTGAGATCTCTGTTTTGATGATGTGAAAACAGGGGATCTTGATCCGGGAGCAAACGAGACATTTTTGGAGGCTCCGGAAGAGTAATTTTCGTGTCGGCGAGTAAGGCTTCGCGTATCGGTGAGTGGAAATGGATTTTCCAGCTTTGTAACGCTTTGAGCGTGGTCTTGGGAGCTTAGTGTAAGTTTGAAACACTTAGATAAGCTCAAGAGTTAGTGGTTTGAAAGTCTCACTCAGAAATGTGCTATGTTTTGTTGAAAATGCACTTGAGTTGAATTCGATTTATTTACTATTTTAAAGCATGTTTTAGAGCATTGAGGTTGCTCGTTTTAATGCCATTTTGTTAAGGATGCACATGGTAAGTGATCATTGGATTTATGTAATTTGTACATATGATATTAAGCATGTTTAAAGTGGCATTATGTTTATGCTTGTAAAACAGTGGAATGTTGTTGTTAAATGATTATATTGGCAAGTGATGGAAATGGTTTTTGGTTACTTTAATCAGATATAGTTTGCCGTCTATAGGATTGGGTGCACCGTGAATAAAGTCGCCTTGGATGTCGAGGGGATGTGATTATACCGTATACTCCATCCAAGTACCCTAACGATTGAGGTTAAAATCACAATGGAGGTTGTTAATCCCGTGTGTGGATCTTGTGTTATGTGTCCCATGCTCTCGTTACTTGGGTTTGGCATCCCGAGGAGTTGGTTTTAGCTGTGGGAAGAGAGCATCTGAGTCTAGTTCCGGAGGTTGACGGAACAAGAGGGGACGAGATAATAGATATCAGCCTGCTAGGCGAGGTAATGCTGGGCATGGTGCACCGGCCCAGGGAGATCGGATGAGAGCAGAACAGAACACGTGTTGGACATATGGATCTCGGGGTCATCTGAGGCGAGTTTGTCCTCGAGCGGCTAGAGAGGCTTAGGCTTCTGTGGTGGTAGTAAGGAATTCATGCTGGAACTGTGGTTTGGCGGATCACATGAGGCGAGAGTGTCATTTGTTGGCTGGTGGAGGCCAATGACGTGCACTTGCTGCGACCGCACCTCATAGAGGACGTGGGCACAACTAAGGGAACTTTCAGAGAAGAGACAAGGGTCAATGAGGCATTGCTCATGTGGTGGCAGTTCGGCCTGAGAGAGGCGATCTTGCGAGGGTCTATGCTCAGCGCGAGGAGCGCAAAGATACTGATGTCATCGCATGTACCTTTGCTCTTCAGTCTTTATCATTGCTAGCTTTAATTGATTATGGATCTACGCATTCTTATATGTTAGTGATCATGCACATTTTCTTGATATACCCGTTGAGTTGCTCGAAGTAGGAATGCAAGTGACTAGTTGTTTTGGTGAGACTGTAGTCACTAGGAAGTTATATACGAGACACCCTTTATCTGTGCAAGGTCATGTTTTTCTTGTGGATTTGATGGAGTTACCCTTCTACGGTTTCAATGTGATCCTTGGTATAGATTGGTTGACTGAGCATAGATCGGTGATTGACTTTGATGTCAAGAGAGCCACCTTAAAGCTTGCTGATGATTATGAAGTTGTGATAATAGACGAGAATGTGAAATTCTTGTCAAATGTGATTTCGGCTTTGGAAGCAAGCCGTATATTGAGGATGGGTTGTGAGGCTTATCTTGCCTATGTAATGAATCCTGGCACGAAGGATGTGCATGTGCAGGACATCAGAACCGTTTGCGATTTTCCAGGTGTCTTTTCGGAAGAATTGTCTGGGTTGCCACCAAACAAAGAAGTTGAGTTTGGTATCGAGTTGTATGAGAATACGACTCCGGTGTCCATTGCTTCATATCATATGGCACCCAAAGAGCTTAAGGAGTTGAAGACGCAACTGTAGGAGTTGTTGGATCGTGGGTTCATCCGGCCGAGTGTTTAACCTTGGGGTGCACCGGTCTTGTTTTTAAAGAAGAAAGATGAGACAACGAGGATGTGCATAGATTAGCAGCAACTGAACAAGTTGACGATCAACAACAAGTATCCTAAGATTGATGATCTCTTTGATCATTTTCGAGAAGCATCGGTGTTTTCTAAGATAAACCTAAGGTCAGGATATTACCAGTTGAAGGTGAAGGATGTAGATGTACCTAAGACAACTTTTCGGACAAGGTACGTGCATTACGAGTTCTTAGTGATGCCGTTTGTTTTGACCAACGCACCTACCGCTTTCATGGACATGATGAATCGTGTGTTCCATGAGTTCTTGGATCAGTTTGTGGTGGTGTTAATCGATGATATCCTTGTGTATTCACGTACCAAGGAGGATCATGATAGACACTTGAGAATCGTTTTGCATGCGTTGTTGGAGAACCAGTTGTATGCCAAGCCAAGTAAGTGTGAGTTTTGGCTTAATGAGGTGGTATTCCTAGGGCATGTTATATCAGCTGAGGGTATTCGTTGATCCACACAAAGTAGAGGTTGTGATGAGTTAGAAGGTGAGTAAGTCAGTGACAGAGGTTTGAAGTTTCCTTGGTTTAGTCGGGTATTATCGAAGATTTGTCAAGGGTTTCTCGAAGATAGCTGCACCTTTGACCAAGTTGTTGTAGAAGAATGTTCGCTTTGAGTGTACAGATGCGAGGAAGCAAGCTTTTGAAAAGCTGAAGGAAGCTTTGACGCAAGCTCCTGTCCTGATTCAACCTGAGTCTGGTAAGGAGTTTGTGGTCTATAGTGATGCGTCCATTGTTAGTTTGGGCTGTGTGTTGATGCAGGAGGGTAAGGTGGTAGCCTATGCATCTAAATAGTTGAAAGTGCATGAGCATAACTACCCTACTCACGATCTTAAGCTTGCGGCTGTTGTGTTCGCTTTGAAGATCTGGAGGCATTATCTGTACGGCGAGAAGTGTGTTGTGTTCACGGATCATAAGAGCTTGAAGTACCTCATGTCTCAGAAGAAGTTGAATCTTAGGTAACATCACTGGGTGGAGTTGCTTAAAGATCATGATATGACGATTGAGTATCTGTAACCCCCTTAACCCGGCCTAGACGGTTGACCCGAATTAAGAAAGTCACACGGGGAAAACCAAAGTCAACCCGAAAGTCAACCTTGATTAACGACCTTTTTTTTCTTTTTAATCTTGTCTAGATGCACATTAACCCTAATTGTGATCACTCAACAACATATTCAAAGATCACAAGCATCAGAGATCAAACAAGGACCCAATTGAACAAATTACAACTTTAGGGACCAAATTGTAATTTCTGATAATTAGAAGGACTTAACCCAAATTAAAGTTACCAACTTGAAATTAGTCAGGTTTCATGCTTCTCTGTGAAATTTCAGCTCGAAAGGACTTCCCAAACTCATACAATTGCATAAACAAGATTTAGGACCAAAACGCGAACAATTCAAAACATTTAACTGCCAATGTCAGCCCCCAACGGTCACCCGTTCCGGAACAAGCAGACCCCGTTTCGAAACACGGGCCGTTCCGCAACGCGTACCGAAACATGGGCTGGCAGTAGCCAAACCGTTTCGAAACGGTGCCTACCGTTTCGGACGCCTGGGTTCATTCAAGGCACCCGTTCCGAAACGATGTGCACTGTTCCGAAACACCCTGCGCAGATTGCAGCAAAAAGCTCACTTAAACATGCAATTAACCATCCAATCATGCTCCATTTAACACCAAACTTTACCAGCATGCAATTAAACATATATAGGACTTACATGTATCAACAAATCAACAAAATAACATCAAATGCAAAAAGCCCCAAATCTATAGGCATGCTTCCTACACAAGCAAACCATTCAAGCACAAACTTCCAATTCAAGCATGTAAAGGCCAAACACAAAATCCAGCATTCTCAACAACATTCAACATACTTAGAGAGTTCAAAACCTCTCCCAAAACATACACATAGGTCCCCCATTGCCAAATTACCAAAAGCTAAAATGTGCTTAATAAAACCTCCATACTTTGAGCTTTACTTTCACTTGAATACTTGCCCTCCTGCTGCCCTCAAAGCACTCTAGTTCTCTGCATTATTGATTTAGGAAAACGAAAGAGAGCGTAAGCAAAAGCTTAGTGAGGAATGCTCAATAAAACCATTCAATAATGCATTTGTAAAACATTTATAAAACATGCTTCAAATCATCAATTGCACATGCTCAAAAGCATACTTAAAACAAGCATCTCATGCTTCATATCATATATGTCATATTGGCCACAAGTGATAAGTTCCATTTCTTTAAAAACAAGTTCATCAACTTTCACCCCAAGGACTTTTAAACACCTTGGCCCCAAGGACTTTTAAACACCTTGGCCATGGACTTTTAAACACCATGAATGAGGACCACACAAGGACTTTTAACCACCTTTGTGTCCGTAGCAAGTTTCACCCCAAGGACTTTTAAACACCTTGGCCCCAAGGACTTTTAAACACCTTGGCCCCATGGACTTTTAAACACCATGGCCCCATGGACTTTTAAACACCATGGAAAGGATCACACAAGGACTTTTAACCACCTTTGTGTCCGTAGCAAGAATCATCCAAGGACTTTTAACCACCTTGATGTTCTTAAGTAACAAGGCTCACTCAAGGACTTTTAACCACCTTAGTGACCTTAACCTTTTCAAAACATCACTTGCCAACATACATCATTTTCATCATTTAATCCACTGTTTTAAAGCATTAAACCAAGCCATATTCATCATGCATTTAAAAGCATCAAACCACATTTTATCAATGTACAAAAACAAGGAACTCTTACCTTGAGCTTCCTTCAACATATGGCTTACAAAAACAGCAAATATCATGCTAAATCATGCTTTCAAAACAGTATTTAAAACATGCAATTAACCACATTGCATCACAACAAAATCATGGCCACCACTAGAGAATATTTCCGAAAACTTACACTTGAGCTTAGCAAAGTTGTTTAGACTTAACTAAGCTCCCAAGACATTGGTTTCAAAGCCGAAAACCCAATTTCACTCACCGATTCCACTTCGCCTCTTGCCGAAGCACCAAATCAAGCTTCCGGATCAACAACTCTTGGATCCAAAGATGCCTCCCCTGTTTTAACACATCAAAGCAGAGGATTAATGCATCATCATGCATTAATTGCTTCAATGAAAGCATCTAAACTCGCTGCTCTCATCCAACCTCCATTTTCGGCCACCAAACACAACCGAAAATGCATCCAAACCACTTCTAAACCAAGCCCAGCCACAAACCATCAAAACCAAACATCTATTAACATCATTTAACATCTAAAAACAACCTATTAACAACCTTATACCTCCAGCAACCTCAAATCCACAAGATCACCTCAAAAACAAACAAGAATCATAAGCTAAACTTAGGAAACTCAACCTATCCGGGATTGCATTAATCAAAACTCAATTCCTTATCAATTTAGAGTTCATTTAACATCAAAAACACATCTCAAATCACAGATTAATCAGATCTAACGAAAATCATCAAAAATCACCAAATCTTGCATTATAAGCCAAGATCCAATTCACAACTCAAAAGGCTTTAATAAAACATCAAATAAGGATTGAAAACTTAGGAATTTCAGTAAAGAACTGATAGTTTAGAGGAGAAGGACGTTCTTACCTCCAAACTTGAGTTTCTCCTCTTTTTGGAATCAAAAACCTTGATGAATCAAGTAGCAAATGATGAGGTT
Organism: Hibiscus tridactylites; assembly: GCA_958450335.1. NCBI lineage: Eukaryota > Viridiplantae > Streptophyta > Magnoliopsida > Malvales > Malvaceae > Hibiscus > Hibiscus tridactylites. The sequence continues at coordinate 30,586,911 of OY288285.1, forward strand.
TTGTAGATTTGTTGATTAGGAATCAAAAGAGAGTTGAAAGGAGGAATTTAGGTGAGAAAATCAGATCAAATTCTCTGGAGAGAGTGTTTGGGTTGAGAGAAAATGAGAGAAAGAAAATGGAAAGTTAGTTATCCAAAATAGCCAAAATGGCTTTCCCTCCACTTTTAATATGTTTAAAATCAGAATTAAGTCTTAAAATATCTTAGAAAAATCTGGATAAACTCCCTTTGGGTAAATAGCTCCTTAAAGATTCAAAGTTTCAACCCTTTATAAAACAGCCACAAAACTTTCGAAAATTACATTTTGGTCACTAGCCAAAATGTCACCCTTCCAAAACTCATTTTCCAAAATTGATTTCACAGTTCACTTAATTATATTAAAAGATGATTTTAGAACATTTTTCCATATTTTTAATGCAACCCGAACTAGGCTTTCCTAATTTCACCTTTTTAGATTCGAACAGCACTTTGACCAAACCGGTCAACGCCCAAAACTCCTAAGCCCAAAACCGGGGCGTTACAACTCTCCCCCCCTTAAGAAATTTCGTCCTCGAAATTTACCTGAAGGAAAGAGATAAGGAAACTGCTTCAGCATGTCTTCCTTCCGCTCCCACGTGGCTTCCTCAACACCTCGATGCTTCCACAGCACCTTCACCAATTCAATGGTCTTGCCACGAAGAACCTTGCTATCCGAATCCAGAACCTTCACCGGTTCCTCATCATAGGTCAAATCCGGATTTAAAACCACTTCCTCCACAGGCATCACATGCGAAGGATCAGACCTATACTTCCGGAGCATAGAAACATGGAACACATCATGAATCTTCTCCAACTCTTGAGGTAACCTCAACCGATACGCAACAGGACCCACACGCTCAACCACCTCATATGGTCCAATGTACCTAGGGCTCAACTTACCCTTTCGGCCAAACCTCATCACCTTCTTCCAAGGCGAAACCTTCAAGAACACACGGTCACCCACCGCATACTCTATCTCCTTACGCTTCAGATCCGCGTAAGACTTTTGCCGATCAGAGGCTGCCTTCAACCGCTCACAAATGAGCTTCACCTTCTCGGTGGTCCCTTTCAACAAAGCCGGCATCGAAACCAACTTTTGACCAGTTTCAGCCCAACAAAGAGGAGTCCTACACTTCCTCCCGTACAAAGCCTCATAAGGTGCCATCTGTATACTCGCCTGATAACTATTGTTATAAGCGAACTCAACCAAAGGCAGATGCTTCTCCCAAGAACCTTGGAACTCAACCACGCAGCACCTCAACATATCCTCCAAAATCTGGATAACCCGCTCAGACTGACCATCCGACTGAGGATGATAGGATGTAATGAAATTCAACCTTGTTCCCAAAGCTTGATGCAAACACTGCCAGAAACGCGATGTGAACCTCGGATCCCTATCCGACACAATCGACTTAGGCACACCATGCAGCCGCACAACCTCAGCAATGTACAGCTCTGCCAGCTTATCCAAAGAAAACGTAGTATGCACAGGCAAGAAATGCGCACACTTCGTCAGGCGATCCACAATCACCCAAACAGAATTCTTCTTCGAAGGAGACAAAGGTAAACCAGATACAAAATCCATGGTAACCCTCTCCCACTTCCATTCAGGGATTTTCAACGGTTGCAACAACCCAGAAGGAACCTGATGTTCAGCCTTAACTCGCTGACACACCAAACACTTGCTCACAAACTCTGCAACATCCTTCTTCAAACCCACCCAATAGTACTCATCACGAAGATCACGATACATCTTAGTACTACCAGGGTGCATAGCAAAAGGACTACTATGACCTTCAGTCAGAATAGCACGCCTCAACTCAGCATCAGCAGGCACTACTATCCGACTCCCAAAACACAACACACCATCATCATTAAAGCAGAAATCCGAAGGTCTACCCTCCGCGATATCCTGAACATGAGACACCAAGGAATCATCCAGCAACTGCTTTTCCTTGATCAACTGAACCAAAGATGGTTTCACTTGCAACTCAGCAACAAGACCACCATCTCGCGATATGCTCAAGCTAGCAAACATAGCCCTCAGCTCAACAACTACCTTCCTACTCAAGGCATCCGCAACAACATTAGCTTTTCCAGGATGATACTCAATCGTCAAATCATAATACTTGAGCAACTCCAACCAACGCCGCTGCCTAAGATTCAACTCCTTCTGAGACATCAGATACCTCAAACTCTTGTGATCTGTGTACACAATACACTTCTCACCATACAGATAATGTCTCCAGATCTTCAGAGCAAAAACCACTGCAGCCAGCTCAATGTCATGCGTAGGGTAATTGCGCTCATGCACTTTCAACTGCCGCGATGCATAAGCCACCACCTTACCCTCTTGCATCAGCACACATCCCAAACCAACATAGGATGCATCACTATAGACCACAAACTCTTTCCCTGATTCAGGCTGAACCAAGATAGGAGCTTGCGTCAAAGCCGCCTTAAGCTTCTCAAAAGCCTGTTGTCTCGCTTCCGTCCACTCATACTTAACATCCTTTTGCAACAGCTTCGTCAAAGGAGCAGCAATCTTGGAAAAACCATCCACAAACCTTCGGTAGTATCCCGCCAAACCAAGGAAACTACGGACCTCATGAACAGACTTAGGAACTTTCCAGTTCATCACCGCCTCAATCTTCTGAGGATCAACACGAATCCCCTCAGCTGAGACCACATGCCCAAGAAACACCACCTCCTTAAGCCAGAACTCACACTTGCTCAGCTTAGCATAAAGCTGATTCTCCAACAAAGCTTGCAAAACAATCCTCAAATGCTCTTCGTGCTCCTCCTCAGTACGCGAGTACACAAGGATATCATCAATGAACACCACAACGAACTTGTCCATGTATTCATGAAACACACGATTCATCATGTCCATGAAAGCAGCAGGAGCATTTGTCAAACCAAACGGCATCACAAGGAACTCATAATGCCCGTACCTTGTCCTGAAAGCTGTCTTAGGCACATCCACATCCTTCACTTTCAACTGATAATACCCTGACCTCAAGTCAATCTTAGAGAACACAGCAGCTCCCCGAAATTGATCAAAGAGATCATCAATCCTCGGCAAAGGATACCGATTCTTGATAGTCAACTTGTTCAGCTGACGGTAATCAATACACATCCTCATAGTGCCATCCTTCTTCTTCACAAACAAGACTGGTGCACCCCAAGGTGACACACTCGGCCGGATGAAACCACGATCAAGCAACTCTTGCAACTGCGTCTTCAGCTCCTTCAGCTCCTTAGGTGCCATTCTATAGGGAGTAATGGACACAGGAGTTGTATTCTCATACAGCTCAATTCCAAACTCCACCTCGCGATTAGGAGGTAAACCAGGCAACTCCTCAGGAAACACTCCAGGAAAAACTCCTTCACAACCCTGATATCTTGCACCCTCAACTCCTTAGAGCTAGGATTCATCACAAAAGCTAGATAAGCTTCGCAACCTTGCCTCAGCATCCTACTCGCCTCCAAGGTAGACACCACATTGGCAAGAAACTTCACATTCTCACCAACCACAACAACTTCATAATCATCCGCAAGCTTCAGCGAAACTCGCTTATTTTCACAATCTACCACAGCACGATGCTCAGCAAGCCAATCCATACCAAGGATCACATCAAAACAATAGAAGGGCAACTCCATAAGATCAACATGAAAAACATGTTCTTGAACAACCAAGGGACACCTTCTATAAAGCTTTCGAGTCACAACAGTTTCACCAAAAGAACTAGTGACACGAACACCAACATCCAGAGACTCAACAGGCAAACCAAGCAATTCAGCATGCTCACGCAAAATGTATGAATGCGTAGATCCAGAATCAATCAAAGAAAGCAATGACAAGGATTGCAAAGTAAATGTACCTGCAATCACATCTGCATCATTCCTTCCCTCACGCTGAGCATACACCCTCGCTTGGCCTCCACCTTCAGGCTGAATAGCCACAACATGAGCTACTCCACGACCACCTTCCTCTCGCCTCTGGAAATTACCATGGCCGCGCCCTCGACCTCTCTGCGGTGCAGCAACAAAAGGAGCACGCACCTGATCACCAGCCAACCTAGGACAATCTCGTCTCAAGTGGTCTACAGAACCACAATTCCAGCATCCATTCCCAGCTGCCGCTACAGGAGCTTGCACCTCTCTCACAGCACGAGGACAGTCACGCTTCATGTGACCACGTGAACCACAGATCCAACAAGCACTAGGATCAGCTCTAGCGTTGCCTCCTCTAGCAGGTACACCACCACCTCTCTTAGCTGAGGACTGATACTTCTGATCACGTCCCCTCTTGTTCCGTCCACCTCCGGAACTATACTCAGCAGCTCTCTTGCCAGAACTTGCTCCAGCACCTTTCGCAGATAAACCCAAGTTCATCTCAATGTCCTTGGCTCGGCCCACCAACACATCAAAATCATCATATTCAGTGGCCAGCACATACATTTTCACATCCGTCACAAGACCATAACGGAACCTCTCGCACCTTGCCCGCTCATCAGGTATCAGCTCCGGTGCATACTGACTGAGTCGCACAAACTGCACCTCATACTCAGCCACACTCATGCTCCCCTGGGTAAGAGACATGAATTCACGCTTCTTCTCATCAAGATATCTCACTCCCAGATATCTCCTCTTGAACACATTCTGAAAGAATGTCCAAGTAACATCAGCTTCAACCATTCCAGCTATGGTGGTCGTCCACCACGTATACGCATCGTCCTGCAGCAAGGACACAACACATCCCAACTTTTGCACATCCGTGTAGCTCATCTGACCCAAGATACGCTTGGTACTCTCTAACCAAGCTTCAGAACTCTCAGCTGACATACCCCTGAACTCAGTCCCACCCAGACTGCGCAGACGCTCCAAAGGTAGTCTAACTCCAGCATCTCCCTGATGCCCAGCTCCTTGAGCTCCAGCTACTGCTGCTCGAAAAGCACCCGCAATAGCTTGTACCAACATAGACATATCAGGCATAGCTTGCCCCTGACCAACCTTTGGTCCAGCAGTTCCAGCACCAGCTGCAGCTTCAGCTCTTTCACCTCCAGCACCACCACCAGGTGGAGGAGGGGGTAACACCGCACTACCCGTGTTCTCTTCGTTCTCGTTCTCATTAGGAGCCGTAGCTCGTACACTACCTCGTAACTCTCTACGTGGTGCCATACTATTACCATGCAATCACAATGCAAATAAAAACAAAGTCAGGCCCAGCAAGGTAAGCAATCCAAGTATTCAAGCTCAATTTCATTCAAGATCAACAACATTTCATTAGCTTCGATTTGGCAATGGGTACCAACATCATGCTACATCACAACATACAACTCAATTGCATCCAAATCACAAGCCACTAAACATGCTTTCGATCAACAAACATACAAGGCAACATACTTCAATCATGCATACATTCATTCCCAATTACTCGAGAACTCAGCTCTGATACCACCAAATGTAACCCCCTTAACCCGGCTGTTGAGTGTGTAAAAGTTCTATTATTTACACCCTTTTTAACCCATATTTCTGCTACATTCAAGCATCATTGCATTGCATTTAGGTTAGTTTTTAGTATAACATCACAAAAGGATTAAAAGCACGGATTCTACTGAAAGATGGCTATTTTTGCAGGTATCTGTCATAGTAGACGATGAAGGCAGGCGCAGGGCAGAGAAGCAGGAGAGCTGAACTGGACAAGCAGACGAAGAAGACGAACCTGTCATGGACCTGTCGTGACAGCATGGTGACATCAACTTTATAAAGAGGAAAAGTCAAGTGGACCTCGATAGATAGAGAAAAATCTGCTCGTCTATCGTGTGAAAGCCAAATATTTTTCCAAGCCCCGGAACAAAAGATATGTCAAGCCAAAGCTCAAGGAGAGGAAATTCCTAAAAGCTAGGATGCGGCTGGAAAGTAGGAGACTTTAGAGATTTAGTCTTTATTAGAATCTTACTTTTAATTAAAGTTGTAATCCTTGTTACCTTAGATAACTTGAGCCCAAAGCTTATATAAGGGCATAGATTTAACCTAGGAGGCAATAACCGATGACCCCATAACCGAAACCAAAACCCTGCCGTCCACCCGTCACCGACATGTTCTAAATTCCCCTAGGGCTACGGGTTGTTTTGTAAAGTAGTTGCAAGGGTTGCTTTGTTTTAGGATTTTTCAAGTTCAATAAAATAAACTTCAAGTTCTTTTATCTTGGTTTTAATATCTTGCAAGAGCATTGTGAGGTTATCCATTTACTTAGCATCGGGAGAGTTAAGTATACGAAAGAGATAAGAGCGCGTTCTCTAGTTTATAGTTGAACCATCTCGTGCCTAGGGATAGGGCGAGGTTAAGTGGCTAAGGAAGAATTCATACACATCGGTGTTCATCCTTCGATTCACGCCGGGAGGTATCATCAAAGACGTGTTCATCGACAGACTTGTGCCTAGGGATAGGGCAAGGCAGATCTGGGATTCTTGCCAAACTTGAAGTACGGAGTTGGTGTGTCTGCTGCCGCGACTGCCAACGGACAGACGTCGCGACAGGTGCTGTCGGCGACGGGAGCGACGACAGAACTGGAGATCCTAAGCAATTCAATACCTGCACTACCGAGCAATTCAATATCGGCCTATTCTCTCTATCTTGATAACTCAATCTTTTATTTTGCGTTTTTATCATATTATTCTCGTGACAATTCTAAACTATCTCTTTTACTTCGTGCAGTGAATTAAGGTGAAGTCATTAGCCCAATCCCTGTGGAGACGATATCCGATACTTCGTATCACTTTACTACTTGCGTCGTGTACACTTGCACTACAATTGCGATAGACTATTTTACACGCAACAAGTTTTTGGCTCCGTTGCCGGGGATTGGCAACATAACTACATCTTTCTTTTATTGCACTTTTTACTTTTATTTTTATTTTTATTTTTGTTTTCGTTTTTATTTTTAGTTTTTCTTTAATTTTTATTTTGTGTTTTCAACTCTTGCTTTTCACGAGGTTCTCTTGTTTATGCGCAGATCGAAAAGAGGCGAAGATCCTGAGTATAAGTTAGATCCGGAAATCGAACGATAATTCAATCTCAAGAAACAGATTCGCCACCTTTTAGACAGGAACGAATACCTTGAAGAACAGCTAGAGCAGATGGCCCGTAACCAGCCTGCTGGAGGAGACATACCGCCTGTCGGCGACCCGCCTGGGGCAGATAGACGACGGTCATGTCGTGACTACATGCTAAACGATCATGTAGAGCTGGAGACCACGCTGCCGGATATTGATGTTGACAACTTCGAGCTTAAGCCTGTTATGTTTAGTATGATCAACAACACCGTGCAGTTTAGTGGTTCTGCGACAGAAGATGCTAGGGAGCATCTCAAAACGTTCCAGGAGATCTATGGTTCGTTTAGGCTGCCAGGAGTTAGTCCGGAGATACTGAGGCTTCGGTTATTCCCCCATTCATTGAGGGACAGAGCTAAAACTTGGTGGAATAAACTTACACCGGGTTCTATTACGACTTGGGCAGATCTAACTCGTGAATTTTTATCTCGTTTTAATCCTTCGCATTTATCTGAGCGATTACGTAACGAAATTGCTACTTTTCAACAGGAAGATGACGAGCCGATGCACGAGGCCTGGGACAGATTTACTACTCTTCTTCGGAACTGCCCAATGCATGGATTCCCTGTCTGGAATCAGGTAACTAAATTCTATAATGCTGCTAACTTACAAACTCGCATTCGCATTGATTCTACAGCAAATGGACTATTATTGGATAAAGATCCGGACGAGGCATTGCAAGTTCTGAAAAATCTAGCCAAGAATGAGGAGCAGTTTCCGACAGCTAGAAGAGGAGGTAAACGGGTACTTGCTGTCAAGGACTATGAGGCCGACAGCACTATGAAATCTCAGGTAGCATTCCTCACTAAAGCCATGAAACACTTATTGAATGAAGAGGACTTACGAGGATTTGCTGTCGAGGAAGTTTGTGCTACTTGTGAGGGAAATCATAATAGGGATGAGTGCCCTATAAATATAGAAGAGGGAAAGTATGTTGGAAATTACAAGCCGAATTATAATTCCAACAACTACAACCCTAATTGGAGGAAAGATCCCAAATTTTCCTGGAGTAACCCTAACAATGCCTTGAATCCGCAAGCATATAATCTGAATCAGGGGGGTCCTAGATTGTTGACGCGACAGCAACTGCAGCCGCAGAACCTGCCGCCGCAGCAACAACAGCAGCCACCACCTGCCACGAGTAGTTTATTGGAACAGACTCTGGCCACCTTTATGTTTCAGACTGGCACGTATATGGAGAATATTAATCAGTTTGTCAAGAAGACGTAAACCTTTATGGATGAAACTAATATGAGAATGACAAACCATGAGGCTACCTTGAAATCTCTAGAGACACAAATGGGTCAGGTGTCGCAGCATATTAAGCCAAGGCAGAATGGAGGTTTCCCTAGCAATACTGAAAATGCTAGACCGCCCCCACATGAGCAATGTAAGGCAATTACTACTAGGAGTGGGAAGAAACTACCAGGGCCGGAAAAAGAAGCTGAAACAGAAAAGGACCCTGCTTTGGACAAACCTGCCGAGGAAGCTGCTCCGACAGGTGATAAACAGACTGCTGCCGATGAGCCTGTCACGACAGCAGAAGCGACAGAGGAGAAAAAAGATGATTATCGTCCTCAGATTCGCATGCAGTGGGAAGGACGCATTGCTGATTATCGTCCTCCACCACCTTTTCCTCAACGGATACAGCAAGCTAAGCATGAATCTTAACTCAAAAAAATTTATGATATTTTTAAACAGGTTCATATTAACATTCCGTTGTTAGATGTTGTTAGGGAGATGCCCGGTTATGCTAAATTTCTCAAGGATGTCATGTCTAAAAAATCTAAACTTGGGGAATTTGAAACGGTAAGGATGCAAGAAGGTTGCATGAGTATTCTTCATCGGCAGCCACCCCAGAAAAAGAAGGATCCGGGGAGCTTCCTCATACCTTGTGTAATCGGCGACAAATTTGTGGGTAAGGCACTTTGTGAACTTGGAGCTAGTGTTAATCTAATGCCCAAATCTGTTTTTCAGAAATTAGGTATTGGGAAGGCGCGGCCCACGACAGTTACCCTACAGCTAGCCGACCGCTCTTACGTTCACCCCGAGGGAAAAATTGAAGATATTTTGGTAAGAGTGGATAAGCTTATTTTTCCTGTTGACTTTCTTATTTTAGATTGTGAGGCAGATGAAAACGCACCAGTCATCCTCGGGCGACCCTTCTTAGCCACGGGAAGATCATTGATTGATGTGGAGAAAGGAGAACTCACCATGCGCGTGAACGATCAAGAGATTAAGTTGAATGTTCTCCAAGCGATGAAACATGCTGATGTGGATGAGGAATGCAAGGCCATCATTGAGGTGACCTTTGATCAACCCTGTATCAGGTCGGGCTGCCGAGATATAAAATTTGGTCACTGCTGCGACAGCCACCTACAAGCCTGTCATGACAGTGACGACGACAGCGATGACGACAGCACCGACGACAGCGGCTCCTCTGAATCCAATACATCTGATACTGAAGGTCATGAGGAGGTAAACTGGTTAGACCATCGTCCAGGTAAGTTATTCGAACCCTTGAATTACACTTCGGATAACCATTTAATCCAAAAGCCCTCTACTGTTGAACCACCTGTCTTAGAACTTAAGCCCCTGCCAGGGCAGCTTAAATATGCTTATCTTGATTGTGATGACACACTGCCCGTAATCATCTCTGCTAAGCTGCCGCAGGAACAGGAACGACAGCTGATCGACATGTTGAGGCAGCATAAAAGGGCGATAGGATGGACAATAGCAGAAATTCAGGGCATTAGTCCGGCAATCTGTATGCACAAAATCCTCCTAGAGGAAGATCATAAGCCGACTATTGATGCCCAAAGGCGGTTAAACCTTGCGATGAAGGAGGTAGTGCGTAAAGAAATAATTAAAGGGTTAGATGCTGGTATTATTTACGCCATCTCCGACAGCAAATGGGTAAGCCCGGTACAATGTGTTCCCAAGAAAGGAGGCATGACCGTGATAACCAACGAAAACAACGAGTTAATCCCAACCAGGACTGTGACCGGTTGAAGGGTTTGTATGGACTATCGGAAGCTTAACAAAGCTACCCGAAAGGACCACTTTCCTTTACCCTTTATTGATCAAATGCTCGATAGATTAGCGGGTAAGCCTTACTATTGTTTTCTTGATGGTTACTCAGGCTATAACCAAATTGCTATTGCACCGGAGGATCAAGAGAAAACGACTTTCACATGCCCCTACGGAACATACGCATTTAGGAGGATGCCGTTCGGCCTCTGCAACGCACCTGCCACCTTCCAAAGATGCATGATGGCTATATTCTCCGACATGGTAGAGGACTTCCTTGAGATCTTCATGGATGATTTTTCCGTCTTTGGAGACGATTTTGAGAGCTGCCTCGGCAACCTTCAAAAGGTACTTGAAAGATGTGAAAAAGCTAATCTTGTTCTTAATTGGGAAAAATGCCATTTTATGGTAGATGAAGGGATAGTTCTAGGCCATAAAATTAGCTGCCGTGGGATAGAAGTCGACATGGCAAAAATAGAGGTCATAGAGAAGCTGCCGCCGCCAACCACTGTCAAGGGCATTAGAAGTTTTTTAGGGCATGCAGGTTTTTATCGAAGATTCATCGCCAATTTCTCGAAAATCACCAAGCCCCTATGCCATCTCTTAGAGCAGAACCGACCCTTTGACTTTAATGAGGAATGTACTGAAGCATTCAAGGTTCTGAAGGAAAAGTTAGTGACAGCCCCCATAGTACAGCCACCAGACTGGACACAGCCATTTGAAATTATGTGTGATGCTAGTGACTATGCTGTCGGGGCAGCACTTGGGCAGCGCAGAGACAGGCTGTTTCATGTCATATACTATGCCAGCAAAACATTAAATGACGCCCAAGTGAACTACACCACCACAAAAAAGGAGCTGTTAGCTGTGGTGTTCTCCATCGACAAGTTTCGTTCCTATATACTTGGGACGAAAGTAATAGTGCACACCGACCATTCTGCCCTCAAGTACTTGTTTGCAAAGAAGGATGCCAAGCCGAGAATGATACGGTGGATCTTGCTATTACAAGAGTTCGACCTTGAGATCAAAGACAAAAAGGGGACAGAAAATCAGGTGGCAGACCACTTGTCAAGATTGGAGACGAGACAGAGTCTACCCATTGATGATACACATATACTGGAGACCTTCCCAGATGAGCAGCTCTTTGCTGCCGCAATCGCTGTCGCGACAGCCATGGCGGCAGGTAAGTCTTCTAACCTTCCCTAGTATGCTGATTTCGTTAATTTTATAGTTAGCGGAATATTACCTTCTGATCTTACTTATCAAGCCAGGAAGAGGTTTCAAAATGATGTTAAACATTATTATTGGGACGAACCTCTTCTTTTCAAAATGTGCGCAGATCAGGTTATAAGGAGATGTGTACCACAAGAAGAACAAGAAGACATTCTCCATCACTGTCATGCTTCACAATATGGAGGACACTTAGGAGGAAATAAGACTGCTGCTATGGTGCTGCAGTCGGGGTTCTATTGGCCAACATTATATAAAGATGCACAGGAGTTTTACAAAAACTGTGACAGGTGCCAGCGGACAGGTAACATCTCGAGGAGAAACGAGATGCCACTGCAAAATATTTTAGAAGTCGAGATCTTCGACGTTTGGGGGATTGATTTTATGGGACCTTTTCCATCTTCGTGTGGAAATTTGTACATCCTCCTAGCAGTGGATTATGTCTCCAAGTGGGTTGAAGCAATCGCCACTCAAAAGAATGATGCCAAGACGGTCCAAAAGCTTTTGCACAAAAACATTTTTTCTAGATTTGGCATCCTTAGGGCGATTATCAGTGATGAAGGGAGACATTTTGATAATAGGGTAATTGCTGCCGCCTTGAAGAAATATGGTGTCAAGCACAGGATCGCGACAGCATACCACCCACAGACCAACGGACAGGCTGAGATTTCCAATAGGGAAGTGAAGAACATTCTTGAGAAGATGGTTAAACCAACTAGGAAAGATTGGTCTTTACTTCTGAATGATGCATTATGGGCATACAGGACAGCTTTCAAGACTCCATTGGGCATGTCTCCATACCGACTAATCTATGGGAAAACCTGTCACTTGCCTGTCGAGATCGAGCACAAAGCATATTGGGCAATCAAGGCAGTAAACATGGACTTGGACAAGGCAGGCCAGAAAAGGCTGTTAGATTTGAATGAGATCGATGAAATACGGACAATGGCCTATGACAATGCAAGGATTTACAAGGAAAAGACTAAGAAGTGGCATGACAAGAAGTTGCTGCCACGACAGTTCTGCCCAGGGCAGCTTGTGTTGTTGTTTAATTATAGGTTGAAACTCTTTCCAGGGAAGCTCAAATCTAGATGGTCTGGCCCGTTCCAAGTGGTTCAAGTTTTTCCCCATGGTGCCATCACAATTCAATCATTAAAGGACGGGCACCAATTCAAAGTCAATGGACAACGCCTCAAGCACTATCAGGGGACTGAAGCCCCAGGAATACAGGAAGTGGTTACTTTAGGTGATGCCCCACAAGACATCCCTAATTTAACCTAATTTTTATTTTTATTTCTATTTTATTATTAATATTATTTATTAGGAATTAGATTTATTTTATTCGAATAATGTTTTGTTTTTATAATTTCAGTTTTTAGGAAATAAAGGAGTCAAGTGAGAAAGAAGAAGTGGCCCAAGACCACCGCCCATCCACCAGCCCAATAAAGCCCATTTATGATAACTTGTCGTTTCAGCTGCTGGCGCAGACGGACTTGAGAGGCTGTCAACAGACTGTCACAGCAGACGTAGAAGCGTGCGGCAGACGCACAGCAGACGCATAAATGCGTGTCAGACGCGTCAGACACGCTACATCCAATCTGCCGCCCCGTTATTCACGCCTGCCGTTGCGGCATTAAATGGGCAGATACCCAACAGCTATATAACCCCGTTCTCCCTTTCATTTTCCTCACTTCTGAATTTTTCTCTCTTGTTCTCTCTTCTAGTTTTATTTGTTTTCTTTCTTTCACAGCCCTTGCAACCAAAATGTCGTCGAGACAAACCCGTCGTACCGCTGCTGCCGCTTCCTCTTCAGCAGCAGCATCCCCCTTCGCCAACAAGGAATTATGGGAGGAGCGTGGCTTCATCTACAACAGAAATGCTCCCCATATAGGACTCCGGCCGTTCATTGTGAAGGCCATAACGGCACAGCTATGGGAGGACTTTGCCGAGCAGCCGGCAGAGTTAAATGATACGTTGGTCCGAGATTTTTACGAGGCCATCGACAGCAAAACGGCGACATCTGTCACCGTCAGAGGGGTGGAAGTACCTTTTACCGCCAACAGCATCAACCATACGTTCGGTCTCTTCTTTGGCCCCAATGATGATGCTCACCAACAATTTTGGGACACCCTTGACGCTGCTGCCCATGTGCTGTCATGATGGAGCTGACAGAGGCTGGGACGACATGGACCACCAGCAAGAAGAACCCCCACTCCGTCAATAGGGCGCAGCTACTCCCTGAAGCAAAACTATGGAACACTTTCATCAAAAAGCGTATCCTGCCCTCGTTCCACCATACGACAGTCAACCGACAGCGCTTGGCCCTCATTCACTCGATTATGCATGACAGGCCCATCAATGTGGGCAGGTACATGCGGGACTGCATCCTCGATTGTGCCTTCCGCTCGGACTCACGACTCTGCCTGCCGTTCACCATCACCGCCCTCTGCCGCTGTGCTGCCGTACCAGAGGAACCCTCCGACAAAATCAAAACGGGCAGCGGCTGGACTGACAACAACATCTCCAGCCTCATGGAGGTCATAGTCGTATCACCCCTCAACGCCTTCGACCCAAATGCCCCTCCTGCTGATTCCGATGATGAACCTGCCACCGAACCTGCCCCAGAAGCTGCCGCCGACACCGTTCCGACAGATCAGTCTGCCCACATCCTTGCTGCCATCCTAAGGGTAGAGGAGCGCCAAATGGGTTTGATGACTTTTATCCGTGACTTCTCAAATGCAACGGTAAATTTCATCACTAATACTTTACATTATTCGGATGTCATCTTCCCCACCTTCCCCGACCATTATTTCCATATCCCCTCCCCCACACCTACACCACCTGTTTCTCCCCATACAAAATCTACCACTTCCACACCATCCCCTGCCCCGACGGCAGCCGGCAGCCCTCCGGCAGACACCTCCCCTCGAGGAACCAAGAGGCCTGCCACTGCTGACAGCCCTCTTACCAGGAGGAATTTGGAGAGCGACTTTAAGCGGGTTAAGCGAATTAAGCACGTGGCACACAAGAAAAGGCTGCCCAGAGCCACTACCACCAGCAGTTCTTGGGACAGCGGCAGCAGTTCCGATGTCCGGCTATTGGAGCCTCCTGCCCCTCAACCTGCCGATGAACCTGCCCCTACACCAGCTGATGAACCTGCTGATCAACCTGCTCCGGAACCTGCCCAGCCCCCTCCACAGCGCAGACGCCGCCATCAGATCCGCATCAGCAGCAGCAGCGAGAGCAGCGATTGAAAATTTAAGTCTTTATCTTTTTACTCTTATTGCTGCCTGCCTTTATATTTTGTGATGTACTTTTTTCTTTCCTTTATTTTTCGTTTCATTTTGCATTGAGGGCAATGCAACCCTTGAGTTTGGGGGTGGCAACCCTCCATCTTTAATGGAGTCTTTAGCACATCTTTTAGTATTTGTTGTGTCTTATTTTTTATTTATTTTCTCTAAAAAAAATCAGAAAATTAAAACTGTTGGCTTAAAACTGTGAAGTTAACTTACCTGTCATGACGGTTCTGTCGTGGCAGCATCTTTAGGACAGGTTAAGGAAAAGTTTAGAGCCTTTCTATAGTTCTGAAAACTTAAACACTTTTGTGACTGTTATATTGCTTAGATTTCTTTTAGCCAAACTAGAATAGGAAGCTTAGAACTTGAATAGCCCCTAGAGGTGCCTAACACTGGCTCTAGGAAAGAAGTTTAGCAAAAGAAAATCAAAAACCTAGAGGTGCCCGAAACCGGCTCTAGGAAGCTAACTAGAGGTGCCCGAAACTGGCTCTAGAAAAATTTAGCGTGAAATTAGAAGAAAAAGAAGCATGAAAATGTGCCTTCTAAAAAAATAAACTTTGGCATAAAAATTCGAGTTAAGAAGTTGAATATTCTAGTGAAACTAAGAGAGTCTTAGCATATAACTATTCACAAGCATGCACACACTGCACGAGAGCTATAGGGAGATTCCGGACAGATCCTAACCTTTCCGACAGGTTGCTGCCGCCATAGAGAATGAGCGACGGGTAAGGGACAGTTCACTGTTTGAAGGCCAACACAAAAAAAATTTTCATTTTTCTTTCTTCATTGCTTGAGGGCAAGCAAAAAACTTGAGTTTGGGTGTGTGTTGAGTGTGTAAAAGTTCTATTATTTACACCCTTTTTAACCCATATTTCTGCTACATTCAAGCATCATTGCATTGCATTTAGGTTAGTTTTTAGTAAAACATCACAAAAGGATTAAAAGCACGGATTCTACTGAAAGATGGCTATTTTTGCAGGTATCTGTCATAGTAGACGATGAAGGCAGGCGCAGGGCAGAGAAGCAGGAGAGCTGAACTGGACAAGCAGACGAAGAAGACGAACCTGTCATGGACCTGTCGTGACAGCATGGTGACAGCAACTTTATAAAGAGGAAAAGTCAAGTGGACCTCGATAGATAGAGAAAAATCTGCTCGTCTGTCGTGTGAAAGCCAAATATTTTTCCAAGCCCCGGAACAAAAGATATGTCAAGCCAAAGCTCAAGGAGAGGAAATTCCTAAAAGCTAGGATGCGGCTGGAAAGTAGGAGACTTTAGAGATTTAGTCTTTATTAGAATCTTACTTTTAATTAAAGTTGTAATCCTTGTTACCTTAGATAACTTGAGCCCAAAGCTTATATAAGGGCATAGATTTAACCTAGGAGGCAATAACCGATGACCCCATAACCGAAACCAAAACCCTCCCGTCCACCCGTCACCGACATGTTCTAAATTCCCCTAGGGCTACGGGTTGTTTTGTAAAGTAGTTGCAAGGGTTGCTTTGTTTTAGGATTTTTCAAGTTCAATAAAATAAACTTCAAGTTCTTTTATCTTGGTTTTAATATCTTGCAAGAGCATCGGGAGAGCATTGTGAGGTTATCCATTTACTTAGCATCGGGAGAGTTAAGTATACGAAAGAGATAAGAGCGCATTCTCTAGTTTATAGTTGAACCATCTCGTGCCTAGGGATAGGGCGAGGTTAAGTGGCTAAGGAAGAATTCATACACATCGGTGTTCATCCTTCGATTCACGCCGGGAGGTATCATCAAAGACGTGTTCATCGACAGACTTGTGCCTAGGGATACGGCAAGGCAGATCTGGGATTCTTGCCAAACTTGAAGTACGGAGTTGGTGTGTCTGCTGCCGCGACTGCCAACGGACAGACGTCGCGACAGGTGCTGTCGGCGACGGGAGCGACGACAAAACTGGAGATCCTAAGCAATTCAATACCTGCACTACCGAGCAATTCAATACCGGCCTATTCTCTCTATCTTGATAACTCAATCTTTTATTTTGCGTTTTTATCATATTATTCTCGTGACAATTCTAAACTATCTCTTTTACTTCGTGCAGTGAATTAAGGTGAAGTCATTAGCCCAATCCCTGTGGAGACGATATCCGATACTTCGTATCACTTTACTACTTGCGTCGTGTACACTTGCACTACAATTGCGATAGACTATTTTACACGCAACACCGGCTTAGACGGTTGACCCGAATTAAGAAAGTCACACGGGGAAAACCAAAGTCAACCCGAAAGTCAACCTTGATTAACGACCCTTTTTTTTCTTTTTAATCTTGTCTAGATGCACATTAACCCTAATTGTGATCACTCAACAACATATTCAAAGATCACAAGCATCAGAGATCAAACAGGGACCCAAATTGTAATTTCTGATAATTAGAAGGACTTAACCCAAATTAAAGTTACCAACTTGAAATTAGTCAGGTTTCATGCTTCTCTTTGAAATTTCAGCTCGAAAGGACTTCCCGAACTCATACAATTGCACAAACAAGATTTAGGACCAAAACGCGAACAATTCAAAACATTTAACTGCCAATGTCAGCCCACAACGGTCACCCGTTCCGGAACAAGCAGACCCCGTTTCGAAACACGGGCCGTTCCGCAACGCGTACCGAAACACGGGCTGGCAGTAGCCAAACCGTTTCGAAACGGTGCCTACCGTTTCGGACGCCTGGGTTCATTCAAGGCACCCGTTCCGAAACGGTGTGCACTGTTCCGAAACACCCTGCACAGATTGCAGCAAAAAGCTCACTTAAACATGCAATTAACCATCCAATCATGCTCCATTTAACACCAAACTTTACCAGCATGCAATTAAACATATATAGGACTTACATGTATCAACAAATCAACAAAATAACATCAAATGCAAAAAGCCCCAAATCTATAGGCATGCTTCCTACACAAGCAAACCATTCAAGCACAAACTTCCAATTCAAGCATGTAAAGGCCAAACACAAAATCCAGCATTCTCAACAACATTCAACATACTTAGGGAGTTCAAAACCTCTCCCAAAACATACACATAGGTCCCCCATTGCCAAATTACCAAAAGCTAAAATGTGCTTAATAAAACCTCCATACTTTGAGCTTTACTTTCACTTGAATACTTGCCCTCCTTGCGTCCCTCAAAGCACTCTAGTTCTCTGCATTATTGATTTAGGAAAACGAAAGAGAGCGTAAGCAAAAGCTTAGTGAGGAATGCTCAATAAAACCATTCAATAATGCATTTGTAAAACATTTATAAAACATGCTTCAAATCATCAATTGCACATGCTCAAAAGCATACTTAAAACAAGCATCTCATGCTTCATATCATATATGTCATATTGGCCACAAGTGATAAGTTCCATTTCTTTAAAAACAAGTTCATCAACTTTCACCTTAAGGACTTTTAAACACCTTGGCCCCAAGGACTTTTAAACACCTTGGCCATGGACTTTTAAACACCATGAATGAGGACCACACAAGGACTTTTAACCACCTTTGTGTCCGTAGCAAGTTTCACCCCAAGGACTTTTAAACACCTTGGCCCCAAGGACTTTTAAACACCTTGGCCCCATGGACTTTTAAACACCATGGCCCCATGGACTTTTAAACACCATGGAAAGGATCACACAAGGACTTTTAACCACCTTTGTGTCCGTAGCAAGAATCATCCAAGGACCTTTAACCACCTTGATGTTCTTAAGTAACAAGGCTCACTCAAGGACTTTTAACCACCTTAGTGACCTTAACCTTTTCAAAACATCACTTGCCAACATACATCATTTTCATCATTTAATCCAATGTTTTAAAGCATTAAACCAAGCCATATTCATCATGCATTTAAAAGCACCAAACCACATTTTATCAATGTACAAAAACAAGGAACTCTTACCTTGAGCTTCCTTCAACATATGGCTTACAAAAACAGCAAATATCATGCTAAATCATGCTTTCAAAATAGTATTTAAAACATGCAATTAACCACATTGCATCACAACAAAATCATGGCCACCACTAGAGAATATTTCCGAAAACTTACACTTGAGCTTAGCAAAGTTGTTTAGACTTAACTAAGCTCCCAAGACATTGGTTTCAAAGCCGAAAACCCAATTTCACTCACCGATTCCACTTCGCCTCTTGCCGAAGCACCAAATCAAGCTTCCGGATCAACAACTCTTGGATCCAAAGATGCCTCCCCTGTTTTAACACATCAAAGCAGAGGATTAATGCATCATCATGCATTAATTGCTTCAATGAAAGCACCTAAACTCGCTGCTCTCATCCAACCTCCATTTTCGGCCACCAAACACAACCGAAAATGCATCCAAACCACTTCTAAACCAAGCCCAGCCACAAACCATCAAAACCAAACATCTATTAACATCATTTAACATCTAAAAACAACCTATTAACAACCTTATACCTCCAGCAACCTCAGATCCACAAGATCACCTCAAAAACAAACAAGAATCATAAGCTAAACTTAGGAAACTCAACTTATCCGGGATTGCATTAATCAAAACTCAATTCCTTATCAATTTAGAGTTCATTTAACATCAAAAACACATCTCAAATCACAGATTAATCAGATCTAACGAAAATCATCAAAAATCACCAAATCTTGCATTATAAGCCAAGATCCAATTCACAACTCAAAAGCCTTTAATAAAACATCAAATAAGGATTGAAAACTTAGGAATTTCAGTAAAGAACTGATAGTTTAGAGGAGAAGGACGTTCTTACCTCCAAACTTAAGTTTCTCCTCTTTTTGGAATCAAAAACCTTGATGAATCAAGTAGCAAATGATGAGGTTTTGTAGATTTGTTGATTAGGAATCAAAAGAGAGTTGAAAGGAGGAATTTAGGTGAGAAAATCAGATCAAATTCTCTGGAGAGAAAGTGTTTGGGTTGAGAGAAAATGAGAGAAAGAAAATGGAAACTTAGTTATCCAAAATAGCCAAAATGGCTTTCCCTCCACTTTTAATATGTTTAAAATCAGAATTAAGTCTTAAAATATCTTAGAAAAATCTGGAGAAACTCCCTTTGGGTAAATAGCTCCTTAAAGATTCAAAGTTTCAACCCTTTATAAAACAGCCACAAAACTTTCGAAAATTACATTTTGGTCACTAGCCAAAATGTAACCCTTCCAAAACTCATTTTCCAAAATTGATTTCACAGTTCACTTAATTATATTAAAAGATGATTTTAGAACATTTTTCCATATTTTTAATGCAACCCGAACTAGGCTTTCCTAATTTCACCTTTTTAGATTCGAACAACACTTTGACCAAACCGGTCAACGCCCAAAACTCCTAAGCCCAAAATCGGGGCGTTACAGTATCACCCGGGCAAGGCCAACGTTGTGGCCGATGCTTTGAGCAGGAAAGTAGCCGTGGAGTTGTAGGTGATGTTTGCTCGCCTGAGCATATCATGTGATGGTGGTCTTATCGCTGAGTTGCAAGTGAAACCATCTCTGATTCATTCAATCAAGGATAAGAAGTTGCTTGATGATTCTCTTGTTCTGCATGTTCAGGACATTGCGGAGGGTAAGCCTTCGGATTTCAGTTTTAGTGATGACGGTGTTCTGTGCTTTGGAAGTCGAATAGTGGTGCCAGATGATATTAAGTTGAAGCACACTATTCTGACAGAAGCTCATAGTAGTCATTTTGCTATGCACCATGGTAGTACGAAGATATATCGTGATTTGAAGGATGAGTACTACTGGGTGGGGTTGAAAAAGGATGTTGCTGAGTTTGTTAGTAAGTGCATGGTGTGTTAGCGAGTGAAAGCTTAACATCAAGTTCCTTCTAGGTTGTTGCAACCTTTGAGAATCTTAGAATGGAAGTGGGAATGTATTACCATGGATTTTCTTTCTGGGTTGTCGTTGTCACCATCAAAGTAGAATTCGGTTTGGGTGATTGTTGATCGGCTCACGAAGTGTGCACATTTCTTGTCGGTGCATACCACGTATACCTTGGATAAGTTGGCTGAGCTATACATTGTTGAGATTGTGCGGTTGCACGGTGTGCCAAAGTTTATAGTGTCGGATAGGGATATGAGGTTTACAACGCGATTTTGGGAATGCTTGCATCAAGCCTTGGGTACACGGTTGAATTTCAGTACTTCCTATCATCCTTAGACGGATGGACAGTCGGAACGTGTGATCTAAGTGCTTGAGGACATGTTGAGGTGCTGCGTAATAGATTTCCAGGGTTCTTGGGAGAAACACTTGCCGTTGGTTTAGTTCGCGTATATTAATAGTTATCAGGAAAGTATTCAAATGGCTCCATACGAGGCTTTGTATGGGAGAAGATGTAGAATCCCTCTTTGTTGGGCTGAAGCTGGGCAGAAGTTGATTTCGATGCCAGCTATGTTAAAGAGAATCACCGAGAAGGTGAAGCTCATTTGTGAGCGTTTGAAGGCAGCATCGGATCGGCAAAAGTCTTTCGCGGATCTGAAGCGTAAGGAGATTGAGTTCGCGGTTGGCGAATGTGTGTTTTTGAAGGTATCGCCTTGGAAAAAAGTGATGAGATTTGGGCGTAAGGGTAAGCTTATCCCAGGGTTCATTGGACCTTACGAGGTTGTGGAGCGTATTGGTCCTATGGCTTATCGGTTGAGATTGCCTTCGGAGCTGGAAAAGATACATGATGTGTTTCATGTCTCGATGTTGCGGAGGTACAGATCAGATCCTTCGCATGTGATGCCTGTTGAAGAGATAGAGTTTAATCCAGATCTATCTTATGATGAGGAACCATTGAGGGTTCTGGATGTGAGCAGCAAGGTACTCCGTGGCAAGACGATAGAGCTTGTGAAGGTGTTGTGGCGACACCGAGGAGTTGATGAGGCCACGTGGGAAAGCAAGGCAGACATGCTGAACCAATTTCCGCACCTTTTTCCTTCAGGTAAAATTTCGAGGACGAAGTTTCCTAAGTGGGGGAGAGTTGTAACGCCCTGGTTTTGGGCCTGGATGTTTTGGACATCGGACCGGACTGGTCGGAAACGGTTCGAATCACTTTAGGTGATTTAAGGAAATCAAGGATCAGGATAGGATAAAAATATGGTAAAAATTGCTAAAATCCTCTAAAATAATGCTAAAAAGTTTGGTCAAAACAATTTTACAAAAAGAGTTTCGGAAGAGGTACATTTTGGGTAGTGACCAAAATGTAAAGTTTCAAAACTGTAGAAAAGTGTGATTTTTAAAAGAAGAGCCAAAATCTTAGAATCTTTAGGGAGCTTTATGGCAATTTATCATTTCCTTAATATGACATGTGTTTTAAAAAGATTTTAAAGTGATTTAATAAAATGATTTTTATTAAATTAAAATTAATAAAATAGGAGAAATGGGATTTCACTTGACGTAACTACCTTTCTCTTCTCATTTTCAGCCAAACACAATTCTAACTTATTTTCTCCAGAATTCTTTTCTCCCAAACACTCTCTCAATATTTTCTAAACAAATTCCAAGAGTTCTTTCAAGTTCTTCAAGATTTTTGCTAAGGAAAACTTGTCATTCATTGAGGAAGGCAAAGATTGGAGGTAAATCCCGTTCTCAACCTTCAATCTAGGACCTTTATTGAAATTCCCAAGATCTTTGGCTTCTAATTAATTTTTTTAGTTGAGTTTTCATTTTAGTATTGATTTGAGATTCAAATCTTGCAAAAATATGATGAAACTCTTGATTTTCGGACTTGTTTTGTTTAGCTCTGTTTTGGATTGATTTTAATCAAGTTTTGAGGTGGTTAATATGTTGAAAAGAGGTTTTATTGATATAGATCCCGAAATCCTTGAGATCCTTAAGTTTTTTGATAGTTCTAGTTGGGTTTTTGAGGTGAAATGTTGGGGTAATGCTTGCTGGAGGTATAAGGAAGGGTTTAGGTTGATTTTAGATGTGCTTTGATGTTTATAATTGAGTTTTCTGTTGTTTCGGATGGGTAAATTGGTGTAGTTTGGGTGAGCAACGAGTTTGTGATTAGTTGCTGGTGTTGAAATGCATATGAATGCATTTAGATCTCTGTTTTGATGATGTGAAAACATGGGATCTTGATTCGAGAGCAAATGAGACGTTTTTGGAGACTCCAGAAGAGTAATTTTCATGTCGGCGAGCAAGGCTTCGCGTATCGGTGAGTGGAAATGGATTTTCCAGCTTTGTAACGCTTTGAGCATGGTCTTGGGAGCTTAGTGTAAGTTTGAAACACTTAGCTAAGCTCAAGAGTAAGTGGTTCGAGAGTCTATCTCGAAAATGTGCTATATTTTGTTGAAAATGCACTTGAGTTGAATGCGATTTATTTACTGTTTTAAAGCATGTTTTAAAGCATTGAGGTTGCTAGTTTTTAATGCCATTTTGTAAAGGATGCAAATGGTAAGGGATCTTTGGATTTATGTAATTTGTACATATGATATTAAGCATGTTTAAAGTGGCATTATGTTTATGCTTGTAAAAACAATGAATGTTGTTGTTAAATGATTATATTGGCAAGTGATGAAAATGGTTTTTGGTTACTTTAGTCGGATATAGTTAGCCGGCTATAGGATTGGGTGCACCGTGAATAAAGTCACCTTGGATGTTGAGGGGCTGTGATTATACCGTATACTCCATCTAAGTACCCTAACGATTGAGGTTAAGATCACAACGGAGGTTGTTAATCCCGTGTGTGGATCTTTTGTTATGTGTCTCGTGCTCTCGATAGTGGAATTATACAACTACCTATGAGTAGTGTTGAGGGGTTGTGATTGTACCGTTATATTCCATCACGGGTGTCACAACAATGGAGGGTTGCTCTCGTGTGTGAGCCTTGTGTAGTTCGGTAGTGCGTATGAAGCATGTGGGACAACGCTTGTAATCCACGTATCCGATTGTGTCATTTGTGTTGGTTTTGGTATCATTGAGAATGTATCACTTGCAAGCCAATATAATGTTGTTGATTTATGATTTAAGCATGAGATGCTTGAGGTTTATGCTAGAATGCGTGTGATGCTTGGTTTAAGCATGAGCAAAAGATTAATTGTTGTTTTTGTAATTATGTTTAAAGTATGTGGTTGGAAAAGTGCATTGATGCTTAGAAGAGCATGTTTTTAAGAAAGGCATGAGTTTACAATTGATGATACAATGGTTTTATGAAATGCATTGATGAATGTTGCTTTTAGCGATCCCCACTAAGCTTTATGCTTACGCTCATTTGTTTCATCAATGCAAAAAATTGAGCATTCGAGGCAGCCCGATAGCAAGTGGAATCCAAGCTTTTGATTAAACAAAGTATGTAGTTTCATCTTGGTGTAATAAGAGGCAATGAAAGGGATTTCTACTCTTGTTAGTATTTGGTGATGTTAAACACCTTAAGCATGTTTAGTTTGCTTATTTTGGTTTGTAAATGGCCTTTGAGGGTTAATTTGTGCTTGTATGGTTTAAAAGACTAGGAAGCATGCCTATAGACTTAATGCTTGCATGAGTGATGCTATGTTTTAGCTTGTGCTTCATGCTAATGGTCTTTGATGTGTTTACATGTTGTATGTGTGATATGGCATGTTTTAGAATGATTCCGGAGGTGATTAGTTGAGTAAAACCAAAAAATAGTGAAGTTGCAGGGCAAGGCGTATCGGAACACCCTTACCTATTTCGGAACGGTGGCCTAGAATGGTCATAGCGTTTCGGAATGGGTAGGCACGTTCCGAAACATTTTGCTACTCGAAAGCATTGTTTCGAAACGTGTTTCGGAACGCACCTGCGTATCGAAACAATCAACCTGGTTTCGAGACGACCGTTCCGATACAAGGTCTTGTGTTTCGGAACACCTGGCCGTTGAATTTGAATTTGAACTGTTTCAGGTTTCGGCTTTCTTACGTTTTGCTCCCTGAATCTTGGATGCTTAATTAAATGAGTTTGGATGATCGGTTTAGGATGAAATTTGACATGCTAGCATGTAATATAATTAATTTTGAGTTTCGTTTGCTATGTCGCTTTCGCTAAAACAAATTGCTAATCGTATAGGATAATAATGTGCATGTAGAAAAAGATAAAATAAAAAAGGTCGTTAATCAAGGTTGACTTCCACGAGTTGACTTCGGTTTTCCCCGTGTAATCTTCTCAGTTCGGGTTGTACGTCTAGGCCGGGCTAAGGGGGTTGCACGCGTGGAGAAGATGGACGGTCGTGCGCGGATCACACGCGCGTGGGGATCGATCCTGGCCATCCATGTCACAAGCCTGATCTAACGGTTGAGAGGGATGCGACACTAGGACTTGAGGGGGGCTTCTAGGGTTCCCATCCGAATTTGGATCTGGACCACCATATCTAAATTAGACCTGACAGTGGAGAAGCAGCTGCGCAAAACAAAGAGACCATCAAATTAGGGTTTTTTGGTTAGGTTGGGCCTAAACGGGCATTGTAATTGATATTGATTTTTTGGGCTTTTTAATGTTTGTAAATGGATTCTATTATTAAATAGACTTGGGCTTTAATTTTATTCTATTGGGCTTATATATATATATTAGTTTTTTTAGATTTTCAAATTTGTTTCATAATAATAATAATAATAATAATAATAATAATAATAATAATAATAATAATAATAGTAGTGACAATAATATTGTTATGAATAATCATAATAATAATGGTAATAAGAGGAGACAGTGATAACACTGATAATAATATTATAGTAATGTTAATAATAGTAATAATAATAATGATGACAATGATAGATAATATATGATAATAATATTGGTAATAATATTAAATAGTAATAATAGAAATAATAAATATAATAAATACAACATTAATGATAATATATATATATATATATTGTTTGTATTTTCTTTTTTAGTTTTTACTTTTAATCATTCTCTCTCTCTCTATATATATATATAATTAAGAAAAGTAACAAAGTCCATTATTTAAAAAAGAAAAACGGGTTAACACCCTGGACAAAATTAGTGATTACAGCTGCCCCCTTTGCTTATACTTGTGGAACAAGAATAAAGCAAAGGCCATAAGTACTAATTTTGTCCAACTTCCCTGTTTGGATCCAGAATCACCATGCACTTGAACTACTGGCGGTTCGGATGTTGATACGGGAAAATGTAAAGGTCGTGGAAGCTTGAAGTTGTTCTTCTCATTTCAACATTCTTCAACCCTTCGAGGTCCGAACAAATAGACAATTAGTGAACAATAAAAGCTCCATTCTCAAAGTGCCTGAACGGATAGGCGGATTCCATTCTCCTCATGACAGAACGGATATGCCGGTTCCATTCTCAAAGTGCCTAGACGGATAGGCAGGTTTCCATTCTCAAAATGCCCGAACGGATAGGCAGGTTCCATTCTCCTCATGCCTGAACAGATAGGCGGGTTTCCATTCTCCTTATGCCTGAACGGATAGGCGGGTTTCATTCTCCTCATGCCTGAACGGATAGGCGAGTATCATTCTCCTCATGCCCGAACGGATAGGCAGGTTCCATTCTCCTCATGCCTGAACAGATAGACAAGTTTCCATTCTCCTTATGCCTGAACGGATAGCTAGGTTTCATTCTCCTCATGCCTGAACGTATAGGCGAGTATCATTCTCCTCATGCCCGAACGAATAGGCATACTTTGAAAGATAAAAGTTCCATTCTCCTCATGCCTGAACGGATAGGCCAGATTCCTTTTACTGGAAAAGCTTTAATATACCTGTCAAAAATAGGCAAAAATGATATGATGATGTGAGTTAGCATGCACCTAACCTAGGGATGCCTAATCTACAAATGATGCATGAATTATGACATCAAAATTACTCGGACGCTTTCATCTTCCAGATCGGTCAATCCTGACCTTCTTCTTCTTCTTCTCAATCTCTTTTGGCTTTCTTATCTTTGCAAAATTTTCATCCTTTGTCTCGCCTTGGAAGACGACTGTTGACTTTCACGGGTCAGACTGGACATAACATTTCTCGTAGTGCTCGTTCTCATAACATTGCCTCATATTCAAGCTGGGTGCTCAACCATTCTCTTCGTCTTAACTTAAAGCTACAACTTTTCTCTTTTTTCAATATTAGGGGAAGCACATGCCCCCAAGTCCCTGAACTTTTCTCTTAAGTTCATTAAGGTCCGTTTTCATTTTCTGAAGCAATCAAAGTATTTTAACAGGAACTCGCTTCGAGTCCATGAACTGTAGTATGTAGAAACTTACTACTATCCTCACCATGGCCGCCGATGAGCTATCACTTGTATTCATGACCTTGCATTCTAAACTGTTGAGTGAATCAATGAAACAATATAAGCCAAGAGGGGGTGAATTGGATTTTTAGAACTTTGGTGGTGGAATGGAAAATTAAAAAATGATAGACAAGAGGATTTAGAGTGGTTCAAGTTCCCATCAAACTCAACATCCACTACCTTAGCTTCACTAAGGATTTTCCAACAATCCACTAATTGTTCTTCCCCTTTTCTAGGCTAAGGAGGTAACCTTTACAACACCGGTAAAATTTTCTACCCAAAACTTGACCCAATCCTTACACAAGAAATACAAAGAAGATGAAGGCTAAAACTAGTATCTCTCAATACAAAATGTAACCCTTTTACAAGCACTCAACCCAATTGAAAAGATAAGAATGAGAATTACAAATTTCACAATTGAGGCTTACAAAGAAATATTGGGATTTTTGCACAAATGCTTGGCTTTGATGTTTGGATAATACTTTTGAGATCAATAGTTGTTGATTGAGCTTTTAAAGGTCCCTTTTATACCTTCTCATTGAATTCTAGCCGTTGGGGTTGTTGCATTCATCAATATAGCCGTTTGGATGTTATCTTCCATCCATAAATGCAGTCTGCAACCACTCGTTCCGAAACGACCGATCCTGTTTCGAAACAGACCAAAATAGAAAGAGCCGTTGGGGTGTAATAAATAGACCGTACCGAAACGGGCACGATCATTTCAATATGCTATGAGCCCGTTTCGAAACTCGTTTCGAAACATTTTTCCACTGTCAAAGCCTATATAGAAACGGCTTGGAAGCGTTTCGATACGCCTTAACTACAAGTTTAAATTCAGTTGAAAACTTCAACGGTCATATTTTTAAAACCAAGTTTGAATTCTGTTTCGAAACGTTTGAGGTCATTTCGATACTGCCGTATCAAAAAGAGTCAAACTGTTTCGATGTTCTTCATCCATTTCGAATCCCGTTCTGAAATAGAGGTTAACATTTTCAAAACTGTTTCGGAACACCCAAAGGCCGTTCCGAAACGATGACTCGAAAATCACTGTTTTGGCTTGATAAACGCTTAGAAAACATTTGACAAGTTGAGGTTTTGACTTAAACATTTTTCTTTAAATATATAGAGAGGTTTTGAGGACTTAAAAATTCTTTTTCTCTTTTTCAATTTAGTCCTTAAATTCTTTAGTTATATCAAAAATCAATTTATCGGTTTCACAATCTCCCCCTTTTTGATATAACAAAACCAAGTTAGAATTTTGAAGAGTTTTGAATTTTTGAAGACGTTCTAACTCCCTTCAATTTAAGATGGGTTTTTAAGTTTTTAAAAAGATTTAAAATTCAAGTTTTTAAACTCAAAACCGACTTAAAAAATTGTGGCTCTTATATTACTTCTCCCCCTTTCTGTTAGATCAAAAAGAATAACAAACAAGGCACAACAAGAGAAGATACAATGTTAAAAGCAATAAAAAACATAATATAGATTCATATAATTCAAATATCCAAACATAAAACTTAAAACAATAGATATTAAAGCTCAATCCCAAAAAAAACAATCAAAGCATAGGTTCATAAAGCATAAAGAAAATAAAGGTGCAAACTTAGTCCTAATATGATAATCTAATATGAGATGCAATAAAGACCCTAAGCCTCGTCATCGTCACCATCAACATCCAAAGAGTCATCATCGTTCTTAGCTTGAGAGCAATGAAAGGTCATCCATTGACCATAGAAGGTAGAGAATGACAAGTCCATCGATTGATGTTGATTTTCAAGGGTGTTGAGACGATCCTCCATGAATTGCAAACGAGTATTGATGTCACCAAGAACCAACTCCATTGTGTTGAACCGCTCGGTGAAGAAAGCCATAAGAGCTTCATTGTTAGGACTCGGAGCTTGAGGTTGTGGTTCTACTTGAGGCGGAGGGGCATGCCGATCAACTCGTTCCCATTGGCCAAGAATGTAATGGAACCCGGACTTGTGGAGAGAAGATTCACCAATCTTGTTCTTACGGGGTTCTAGAGAATTATAGGAGCAATGAAAGTGCAGCATGCCAAATATGTAGCTCAAAACAGTACCATAAGTGAAGGATTTAAGAGCATCAGTTTCACGAAGCTTCACATTATTGACCATCTCGGAGAACATAATCTTGACAAGATTTGGCCGTTCTCCTCGGCGAAAGCACTCTATCCAAAAGTAATCAACTTAACGAATATGAGAGAATTTACATTCGGAAGGGTGGATAAACCATGATATCATCAAGTTAAGGAAACGATCATGAGCATCCAAAGAAAGCACGGAACCGGTGTGAGCACCAAAGTGGGTCTCATCCTCAATGCCTTCGTTCTTAAGCCTAAGAGCATTCTCTAAAAAGGAGATGTTGATAACGAACTTCCTCCTAAGAGATATGACTCAATGCCAATGACTTCGGAGTGATCTTCATTATCAATGAGTTGGGCATTTGAGAAGAAAATGAGAGCCATGTGCTTACAGATAATATCCAGTATGTTCAAGAAAGCCATGAAGTTCCATTCTTGCAAACGCTCTAGATAGCGGAAAGTGAAACGCTCAGAATCAAGGAATGGGACATCAACAACACGCTCGCGACGAACGTCAATATCCATGACATAAAAGAAACGATCCTTCATCTCTGGAGTCCGAAGACTTTTGAGAAACAGTTGGGTGAGATTATGACGAATATTGGCTTGACCTGAAGCTTCATTCGATTGACTCATCTTACGTTTCTTGTTAGCGTTTTCCATTGAAAAAATCCTAAAAACATAAAGCAAGCAATTTTAAAAATTGAAGTGTATGCATGAATATCCTTAATTCAGTCCAATGACAAATCCCATTTGGTTTAAAAGGACTTAAATTTTTTTAGAGGAAACAACATTTGAAAAATTGTAAAAAAAATACGAGTAAAAAATAATATATTCGAACCAATAATTTTAAGAGTTTGAATTTTTTTTACAAGTTTTGAAAAAACCCAAGAGGAAAAACATATAAAATATACAAAATTAAGATTTTCTAACCTAAAATCGAATAAAATCAAAGGAAAAAGAAAAAGAAGAAAATATACCTTAGATGGGGATTTTGGATGAATGAATGGAAAATCTTGCACAAGATTGTTAAGGATTGCTTAGACTTGAGTTTGTGTGTAAAAGCCCTCAAGATTTGATGAAAAACAATGAGGTTTAGAGGGTTTTATAGGGAAAACTGGGTTAGGGTTTTAAGGGATTTTGGATGAATGAATGGAAAATCTTGCACAAGTTGTTCGCATACCCATTTCGGAACATGCTTGATCGTTCTGAAACGTGGGTACCGAAACATTGGCTGATGTTTCGAGTCTAGTTGACTGTTCCGATACAGCTTTGACCGTATCGAGTCCTACGTGTTGACCCATTTCGAAACTCGTTTCGATACACTTCTTGGCAAAGGTAAATCGTTTCAAAACCATTTTAAGGCGTTTCGAAACACCATAGTCATAGATTACTCTATTAAGGCACCCGTATCGAAACAGTTGGACTCGTTTCGATACACTTAGGCCGGGAGGTGAGGCTATAATATTGTAGAAAAATGAATTTCATGAGGTCTTATATGCATAAATGACATGAATGAGCAAGAAAGACATGTATAAACATAAGCATACCCTTCTAACTATTAGCATGGATGAAATTAGGAGTAAAAACACATAAGCATGACATTTTTCAAGAAATCAAGCAATTTAAGCACAAAAGGTCGTAAAAGGTCAAGATAGGCTAGTTGGACCTAACTATCTCCTAAGGGACCAAAAACGCTCCTTATCCAAAAGCTTTGTAAAAATGTCCGCTAGTTGGTTTAAGGTGTCAACGAACTCTATAGAAACATCTTCCTTAAGGACATGATCTCTAATGAAATGATGCCTTATTTCTATATGTTTGGTTCTAGATTGTTGGATGGGATTTTTAATTAAGCATATGGCACTAGTGTTATCACACTTAAGGGGTATGGTTTCAACTTTAATACCATAATGTAAGAGTTGTTGCTTCATCCAAAGGACTTGAGAACAACAACTCCATAAGGATATGTGCTCGACTTCGGTGGTAGATAGAGCTACACTATTTTGTTTCTTAGTGAACCAAGATATGAGCATACTACCTAAGAATTGACATGTTCCCGAGGTACTCTTCCTATCAATTTTACACCCCCCATAATCTACATCCGAATAAACATGAAGGTTGAAGGTTGAGTCTCTAAGGTACCAAAGACCTAAACAAGGGGTATCTCTAAGGTACCTAAAGATTCTCTTAACGGCTATAAGGTGAGACTCTCTAGGACTAGCTTGAAACCTAGCACACAAGCAAGCACTAAACAAAATATCCGGTCTACTTGCGGTAAGGTAAAGCAAAGATCCAATCATAGAGCGATAAAGCTTAGATTCAACACACTTACCTCTTTCATCTTTGTCAAGCTTTGTAGATGAGCTCATTGGTGTGGCTTGAGGCTTTGCATTCTCCAAGCCAAACTTCTTGAGCATATCCTTGATGTACTTTGCTTGATTGATGAAGGTGTCATCCTTCCTTTGCTTGATTTGGAGCCTCTAAAAGAATGCGAGCCCCCACATCATGCTCATCTCGAATTCACCTTGCATTAACTTAGCAAACTCTTTGCAATGACACTCATTAGTAGATCCAAAAATAATATCATCAACATATATTTGTACTACTAAGATGCCATTTTTATACATTTTAATGAAAAGTGTAGTATCAACCTTACCTTTTTCAATCAAAAAGTTTGAAAGTCTTTCATACCAAGCTCTAGGAGCTTGTTTTAAACCATAAAGTGCTCTGGTTAGTTTGAAAACATGATTTGGAAATTTTGAATCTTCAAAACCTGGTGGTTGTTCCACATACACTTCCTCATTTATGAAACCATTTAAAAATGTGCTTTTAACATCCATTTGAAAAAGCTTGAAATCATGATAACATGCATATGCAAGCAACAACCTAATGGCCTCCATTCTAGCTACGAGTGCATAAGTTTCATCAAAATCTATTCCCTCTTCTTGGGTGTAACCTTGAGCAACTAATCTAGCTTTATTTCTCACAATGTTACCACTCTCATCTAGTTTATTCCTAAATACCCATTTAGTTCCTATAGCAGATTGATTACTAGGCCTTTCAACTAATGTCCATACATTACTTCTCTCAAATTGATTTAACTCTTCTTGCATTACCATAATCCAAAAATCATCATTTAATGCTTATTTTAGGTTCTTAGGCTCTACGCATGAGATAAAAGCAACATGAATTATGAGTTTAGGAGAAGAGCTTGTAGTTACCCCCTTGGATGGATCACCCAAGATTTCACCACCTTTGACTTTGTTGTACTCCCTTGGGTAGCTCACTTTCTTTTCCTCAAGAGTCAAGTCCTTCAAGGCTTCAAGTGGTGGATCTTGTGTATCCTCTTTTTTCGTTGGAATCTCATCCTCCTTTGAAGTTTGTCCTCCATTAAAGGCATCAAGGATTCCTACATCATCATCATCAAAAGAATCCTTCCTCGGAAGGAGGTTATCATCGAATACAACATGAATAGACTCTTCTTGCATAGCCATAATCCAAAAATCATCATTTAATGCTTCTTTTATGTTCTTAGGCTCTACGCATGAGTTAATCCTCCATTAAAGGCATCAAGGATTCCTATATCATCATCATCACAAGAATCCTTCCTCGGAAAGAGGTTATCATCGAATACAACATGAATAGACTCTTATACTACTAAAGTTCTCTTATTAAATACATGATAGGCTTTAGAGTTTAAGGAATAACTCAGGAAAAAAGCTTCATCACTTTTAGCATCAAATTTACCTAAGTTATCTTTTCCTTTGTTTAAAACAAAACACTTGCAACCAAATGGGTGAAAATAGCTAATGTTAGGCTTTTTAGATTTTAAAATCTCATATGGGATTTTCTTTAAAAGTGGCCTAATCATTACTCGGTTTACAATGTAGCAAGCGGTGTTTGTGGCTTCTGCCCAAAAATATTTAGGTAAATTGTTTTCACAAAGCATGATTTTAGCCATTTCTTGTAAAGTCCTATTTTTCCTCTCAACCACCTCATTTTGTTGAGGAGTTCGAGGAGCCGAAAAATTGTGGTTAATATCATTTTCATTTAAAAACTCTTCAAAACCTAGATTTTGAAATTCGGTTCCATGATTACTTCTAATATGAGAAATTTTAAGTTCAAGATCATTTTGAGTTAATTTTAAAAACGTGATGAATTTTTCTAAAGTCTCATCTTTAGTACTTAAAAATAAAACCCAAGTAAATCTAGAATAGTCATCAACAAGTACAAAAGCATACGATTTACCACCCAAGCTCATAGTTCTAATAGGCCCAAATAAATCCATGTGAATAAGTTGTAAACACCTACTTGTAGAAACATCATTAATGGATTTAAAGGATGATCTATGTTGTTTACCCTTAGAGCACGCATCACAAATTTTGTCATTTGAGAACTTTATTTTGGGAAACCTCTAACTAGATTAAGAGAAACTAATTTCTCTAAAACACTAATGCTAGCATGTCCTACTTTCCTATGCCATAGCCATGCATAATTTTCATTTTGTGCAACAAAACATGCATGTGATGTATGAATGTCATCTAAATGCACCATGTATATATTACCTATGCGATGACCAATGAGCATTATATTATTTGATTTAATTGTAAACAATTTGCACCCATTTTTATCAAATAAGACATTAAACCCTTTGTCACACAATTGACTAATGCTCAATAAATTATGTTTTAGACCATCGACATATAAGACATTTTCAATGAGAATAGTAGAGTGATTACCTATGGATCCAATACCTTTAATGTGGCCTTTGGAGTTGTCACCAAAAGTCACTATTCCTCCGCTTTTTGGCTTTAAGTCCATGAATCGACTCTTGTCTCCGGTCATGTGCCTCGAGCATCCACTATCAAGGTACCATGAGTTTTGACTTTGTTCTTTGGCCTTGTAGCAATGCTCCCCCTACAAACAAAAATATTAAGCTTTGGTTTTTGGTACCCAAATCATTTTGGGTCCACGAGTGTTAGCTCCCAAAGCTTGGTTCCCTTAGGAATCTAAGGTGACATAGAAATAACATTATTAGACTTGACGAGTTCCTTAGGAATCCATACACTTCTAATTTTTTTGGTTCTATTATACCTATGGAAGCTATTTTGTTTGTA
This sequence comes from Hibiscus tridactylites, assembly GCA_958450335.1. Lineage (NCBI taxonomy): Eukaryota > Viridiplantae > Streptophyta > Magnoliopsida > Malvales > Malvaceae > Hibiscus > Hibiscus tridactylites. The sequence goes on from OY288285.1 coordinate 30,621,007, forward strand.
GTTATATGTCTTTCTCTTAGGTTTGTTAGTTTTAGAGGATGCACATATCTCATTTTTCACAATACCAACATTTTTGAAAGACTCCTTGAGCTTGTTAAGCTCATCTAACACCCTTTGGTATTCACTATTGCATTGAGAAATAAGATTGTTTAAGACTACATTTTCATCTTGAAAGAGTTTAAGTTCATCTTGTAAACCTAAGATCTTTTTCTCAAATTTTCAGTTAGCTTGAGAGTGTGAGTCATTTTTAGCATTTAATTACGAAATAATCTTTTTTATTTCTTATGACTGACTCTTTATATTTCTCAACTAACTCATCATATACCTCTTGTAATTCATCATAAGCATCATGCAATTCATCAAATTTAAAATCCAAAGATGATGAGTTAGAGGTTACAATGGAGGAATCGTCCTCAAGAGCCATGAGGAAAATGTTGGCCACTTCGTGTTCCTCATCCTCGGATGACTCCTTGTCACTCCAAGTAGCAAGCTTGGATTTGACCTTCTTCTTCTTCTCAAAGCCCTTCTTTATGAGTTGAAGGCACTCCGAACGAATATGACCCGGTTTTTTGCACTCAAAGCAAATGACTTGATCACTATCTTGTTCTTTGTTTTTGGTTTTGAAGTCCATTTTTCTTTGAATCTTCCTTCCTCGGTTGGACCTCATAAACCGTGAGAACCTTTTGGCTATCATAGCTAATTCTTCTAGGTCTTCCTCCTCACTAGAAGTGCTCTCCTCATGTAGAGAAGCTTTGAGAGTCACTCCTATCTTCTTCTTCTTTTCTACCTCTAGCTTCTCCACTCTTCTCTCTTCTTTCTTCCTTTCATCTTCCCTTCCTTGCTTCATTATCTCATGAGTTAGAAGAGAACCCACTAGCTCATCAAGCTTTAGTGTCTTCAAATTTTTGGCCTCAATGATGGCAGTTCATCCCAATACTCGGGAAGTGAGTAGAGTAGCTTCCGGACTAGTTTGTCTTCTGGGATTATCTCTCCAAAACCCTTTAGCCCGTTGACGATTGTTGAGAAACGATCGAACATTTTTAACATGGATTCACCGAGCTCCATTTTGAAATTCTCATAGCTAAGATTGAGAATTCTAATCTTTGTCTCCTTCACATCACTTATTCCTTCATAAGTAGTCTCAAGTGTATCCCACACTTCCTTAGCACTTTCGATGGAGGAAACTTTGGAGTAGATGTCAGGACTGAAAGAGCAAAACAACATGTGAAGAGCTTTATCATTGATTTGAATCTTCTTTCTCTCTTCTTCACTCATCTCATTGTTCTTCTTTAGCACCAATCTTCCTTCGTCGTCTCTCTTCATCGGAATATAAGGACCATCTTCAATGGCATCCTATACTAGATAATCGTTGGATTTAATGAAGAGGTGCATCCGGTTCTTCCAAAAGGGGTAGTTATCACCGTTGAAGAAAGGCAGTTTGGTGGTTGATTGAGACTCGTACATGTTTGACCTAGAGGAAGAAGCCATGGATTGTTTTGTGGTTGATCACACTCTTCCTAGGAACTTTTCTTGTGGTTGTTAATCCTTCAAAGAGATAGGATCTGATACTAATTTTTGAGTGAATCAATGAAACAATATAAGCCAAGTGGGGGCGAATTGGATTTTTAGAAATTTGGTGGTGGAATGGAAAATTAAAAATGATAGACAAGAGGATTTAGAGTGGTTCAAGTTCCAATCGAACTCTACATCCACTACCTTAGCTTCACTAAGGATTTTCCAATAATCCACTAATTGTTCTTCCCCTTTTCTAGGCTAAGGAGGTAACCTCTACAATACCGGTCAAATTTTCTACTCAAAACTTGACCCAATTCTCACACAAGAAATACAAAGAAGATGAAGGCTAAAACTAGTATATCTCAATACAAAAGGTAGCCCTTTTACAAGCACTCAACTCAATTGAAAAGATAAGAATGGGGATTACAAATTTCACAATTGGGATTTACAAGAAATATTGGGAATTTTCCCAAATCCTTGGCTTTGATGTTTGGATAATACTTTTGAGATCAATAGTTGTTGCTGGAGCTTTTAGAGGTCCCTTTTATACATTCTCTTTGAATTCTAGCCATTGGGGTTGTTGCATTCATCAATATAGCTGTTGGGATGTTATCTTCCCTCCATAAATGCAGTCTGCAACCACACGTTCTGAAACGCCCGATCATATTTCGAAACAGACCAAAATAGAAAGAGCCGTTGGGGTGTAATAAATAGACCATAACGAAATAGGCACGATCGTTTCAAAATAAGTTCTTAAACCATACTTTTTTCTGAGTTAGATGCATAATTTTTTTGCTGAAATATGTTTCTTAAGTTCTTTTTGGTCAAATTATGTGCTTCAATTGACTTTAAAAAAGATCAAAAACGAAATTCTAAACACTTATTTTTGTAACACCCTCTTCCTGGCCTAGTCGAGAACCAGGTCGGAGTGTGCTACCGATGAACTATATGGTGAACGACACTATAAATCCTTGTAACAAACGATGTCGTTAATCTTGACATTCAAGAATAATGAATACACAAATCTAATTAATCTTTTAGGGGTCTATGATTACCTAATTAGGACCAATTTAAATTTTTATAAATTTTTAGAAACTAAATCATAATTTTAGCATTTTAATGGTCCCTTTCTGATATTAGGCTTACTACAATGAAATTCATCATACGAAAAATGGCCATGTAAATTTCATGATATTCAGAGTTCATTTACCTTCCCAATTAGACTGTATAAGATTCAGTGGCCATTCTATGAACAATACAAAATTGTGATCTATGGTTTTTAACCGAATTAATTGTCACTGTACCGATACACTTAAGGCCGTATCGATACACTAAGCCTAATTTCCATATTCCAGATTCGAAGGTGACAAGACTGTATCAGTATGGTTGAGAGTCGTACCGATACTGGTTGACCATGTTGACTCGGTATCGATACGCCTTGACCTCATATCGATACCATTTTGTTTCCAAATTCCAGTAGCCAAAATCCGCATCGATACGCCTAGGCCATAACGATACGCCCCTTTTTACCAACGTTGACCTGACCAATTATGCAAGGTTGTATCGATACACCATCAACCGTGTCGATAAGCCCTGCCTTGTAATGACATATTTTTGCTATTTTTATTCGATTTGAGTTACCAAACAATGTCCAAATGCAATAAAACTTTACACAACATTTCAAGGCTATAAAATAATTGCATGCCAAATTTTAGGATCATTTGAATCCGTTTACTATGGTTTGACCTTTTTAAGCCAAATATATCATTTTTAGTCCATTTAAGCCATACAAAAAGTTCATTTGGAGCCTTATGCACTAACACGTTAAACGCACAATTTATACATAATAAAAGAGCCTTATAAGACTACTCTAAGTACTTTGCCACCATACTAGGAGTTCATAGGTTCGATATACATTAGTTTAGGCTTGCTTGTGACTTGTGCAACTGTAACCCCCTTAGCCCGGCCTAGACGCTTGACCCGAACTACGAAAATTACACAGGGAAAACCAAAGTCAACCCGAAAGTTAACCTTGATTAGCGACCTTTTTTTTACTTTTATCTTTTCTAAACGCATTATTCACCTATGTGATCACTCAAGATAACAGGAAGGAAAAGGCACAACGATCGAAATTCATTTAGGGGTTTAATTGCAAGAATTATACTTTTAGGGACCAAAACGTAAATTTTGTAAATTACAAGGACCTTGCTGATTTTAAGCTAACCAATATTCAATTAGTCATATTTCATGCATCTCTGTCAAAAATCAACTTAATCTAACATTCCAAACCCAACCATTTGCATCCATATTCTTCAAGGACTAAAATGTAAGAAACAAGAACTTCAAATAGTTCAAATTGCAGACCAACAGTCAGGTGTTTCGAAACACTGACCCTTGTATCGAAACGGCCGTATCGAAATGGAGTTGACCATTTCGGTACTCGGGTGCGTTCCGAGACCCGTATCGGAACATGGTTCTCCAGTAGCTAAAGTGTTCTGAAACACTCTTACCCGTTCCGAAATGCTATGGCCATTTTAGGCCCCTGTTCTGAAACAGATATGGGTGTTTCGATACACCCTACCCTGCAACTATATATTTTTCTGGTTTTTCACAACTTTTCACATTCAAACACGTCCAAACATGTCCCAACACATACCACAACATACTAGCAACATGTTTAAGCATCAACTCCATCATATTAACATCAAAAGCTAGTCATAATGCAAGCATCTAGCACATCAACTCATTTAGCTTATGCAACTAGAATGAACATACTTTTAACCATAAAGCATAGCAAGACTAAAATGCAAATTGAGGATCCAACCACCACATAATGGCCATAAACAAGTCTCAAACCATAAACCAAACTTGTTCTAGGTAATCAACCTCATCACACAACATGGTAAAGGATTTCCCCCATTGCCTTTATTATCTATAGCTATAAAACAAAACATACTTCCCAAGTAGAGTCCTTCTTGAATCCCTTGATTCTTGATGTCCAAAATTCAACTATCTGCATTGATGGACAAAAAGGAGCGTAAGCACATAATACATAGTGAGGAATGCTCAAAATCAAAACAAAATCAATGCAGCAAAGTCATAAAACACCCTTTAATCGAAAATCCATTTCTACAAACCAATGTATTGTTTGAAACTTCTTTTGAAATCATCATTGTCTTAAATCATGCATAGCTCAACATATAAACCATCATTAAAAACCCAAATGCCACATGCATCTCCCTCTTAAACACCATCCTTGTAATTACCACCATTTAAACCCTCTCATGCATAAACGCTTCATGCAAGGTTTAAACCATAATTCTTGGAAACCATTTCAACATTATGCTCTTTCTTTCTCATACTTTAAAAATCATTTCGAGACAATTCTCATCTTGAAAACACATATACCATCTATCTATCTCATGCTTTCAACGAATACAATTCTCATGGCAAGGCAATACATGCTTGATGCATAAGAGCATTTCACAATCTCATTAACTCAAAAGCATTTCTCATTTCATAAAAATCATTCAAAACATTAGTAAATGTAAAACACATTTCTTTCTCATATATTGGCATTTTCATATTCTACTTTACACGAATATGCGGATAGCTTGACTAAAGGTCAAGTCCTACCCCGTCGGTATCTCCATCATCAGACTCTATCTCTTTACAAAGCTTGGGTATTTCACCAAGTCCTACTCCGATGGAATGCCCATCATCAGTTTCTCATGGCGATAACATTTGTTGCCATAAAGCTTGGGTCTTTCACCAAGTCCTATCCGATGGAATCTACAACATCGATCTCTCTTGGCGGTACCATTCAATGCCATTAAGCTTGGGTATTTCACCAAGTCCTATCCGATTGAATGCACATCATCGGTCTCTCTCTTTGGAACGAATCCCAAGAGCACGTACGAATTTTTAGTTTATAGTGCACTCTACTTCCTATTGGTCGACCAGTTATATACGGTAATCTTCTCATCACTTATGCCAATGTATCATATTAAAATCATTAACACATCTATTGTTTTCAAAGCATGCAACACCATCAAGGCCAAAATGTTAAACCATTCCCTTAAAACACAAATTAACACCATATATTCTCAAGAATCATTAGTTTCATGCTTCTTTCACCAAACCAAGTTTGATAACCAACTATCAAGCTTAAAAACCATGCTCAAGCAGCAAATCAAATCATATTGCCAAGCCAAGTACATCAAAACCCAATTTAATATTTTCAAAACAATAATAGCACAAACCGAGAGAGAAATCTACTTCACTTACTTCCGAACTTAAACCGACATTTCAAGCATAGATTTAATATCCCAAACCTCTTTTAAGAATCATTCCAAAGTTGGAAAATGCATTCTCACTCACTGATACGCAACACTACGCTAGCCGACGAGCCAACAAAGCGTCCAAAACTTCCAACGCTACCTCGATTGCTTCCAGATTACTCTCCCCTATTTTTAGAACATAAGAGCAGAGGATTAATGCATCACTATGCATTAAAATCACCAACCACTCTCTCTAGCTCGATGCTCTACTCAAAACAAGCATTTCGGCTATCCGAAATAACCGAAAACACCTCCAAACATTCATCAAACAAAGCCAATCCAAGATCTATCAATTCCAACCTTTTCTAAACATCAATTAACATCAAGAAGCAACATAAATATGACCTTATACCTCCAGCAATAGTAGATCATCAAAAACACCTCAAAACCCACAAATCTAGCATCTCAAACTTAGAAACTCAAACCTATTCGGGATTTATTTGTTAAAACCTCATTCTCAACATCAAATATCATCAAAATATGTTAGAAATCAACCTCAAAATAGAGCCTAACATAGTAGTACGAAAATCACCAAGATCTCATCAAGAATCTTGAATTTAACAACTATTTCATGTTTATAACATTAAAACAACTCAAAAATCATTAACAAAGGATTGATAACTTGAGAATTTCAATAAAGAACTGATCATTAGAGGAGAAGGACGAAGCTTACCTCTAATGGTTGATCTCTCTTCAATTTGGGCAAGTTTTCTTGAAATCCAAAGAAAAAATCAAAAGGTTTTGTTGAAACAAAGGTAGGAAGTCTTTTAGGAGTTAAAATCACAGCAAACACAATGAAAATTGATGAGAGAAAAGTGTTTGGCTGATTGGAAGTTGAGAGAAAATGAAAAGAGAAAACTATCGTGAAAGTAGTTATGAAAAAAATCAACTTTGATTTCCTTTTTAATTCCATTTTATTTCTTTAATTAAATCATTATTAAAAGCTCCCAAATTAAAGAGAAATCTGATAAAAACATTTGGTAAAATTACCTCCTGAGAGATTCAAAGTTTCAATCCTTTACAAAATAGTCACTAGTTAACTTTTGCAAAAACTGCATTTTGGTCACTATACCAAAATGTAATATTTCCAAATCACATTTTGTAAAATTGTTTTCACCATAACCATTTATATAATAGATGAGGATTTTTAGATATTTTTCCATGTTTTTAAAACATCCCAAACTAGGTGTTCCCTAAACCAACCTTAAGGGTTCGAACCGTTCCCGACCGGCCCGATTCAACATCTAAAATATTTAGGCCAAAATCTGGGGCGTTACAGCAACGCAACATCTTCTCCGATCTCCGATAGTCAAATCTCTTAACCTGAAATAGATTAAATGCAATACATTAGGCATATATTGCCTAGTGAGGTAGTCAAAACAATGGCAATAACAAAGCAATGCATGGAAATTCAAGTGATAAAAATAACGATGCAACAACTATCATTATCAATGCAATGATCATGTTCAATAACAATATTACATATTTTAACAATAACCCTTGGATAGATTCCGGGTAGTGGATACACGAATTCCTATGCCTCGCCAAGTCAAAAAAATGGTCTAGTCCCTCCGCCTCACCAAATCATATAGGTCGTAGCCCTAGGACCGTAGTCCACTCGTACACTGAGCTCATGAATTCTATGGCATGCCAATTGTATCTAGTGTCCTTCGAATCCAAGTCCGGTGACATTATCAATAATCAATGTTAAAGGGAAACTAAAATGTTCAATATTTTCGATATCATTATCAATAAACAATGTTCCAATAACAATGTTTTATAGCAATAACAATAACGGTGACAATATTCTATGATCTCAACGACAATATCAATAACCAGTGATTCATTTTTGATGTTCGACAATAATAACTATGTCAATAGCAATGCCCAATGACAAAGACAATATTGATATCCAATATTCAATACTATACTTACCCATACTTACCAAGGTATCCACTTAATGGTTCAATGTAGCATTCCTTAGTAAATTGAGTTAACATTGTTAATTTTTTATAGCAATAAATTCAAGAAAGGCACTTGTAATCATTGAATTTTCACCCTTTTAAATTATTTTACCTTATAGTTATTATTTTATATATTATAGTCATGTACATATAATATAATGTTAGTATTACTACTAATTATAAAACCCAATAAAATTAAAATTAAAGAGGTCCATTTGATTTAAATAAGGTGTCTATTAATAATGAGCCCATATTTTAAATATATATGATACAATAAAACTCATTTTTGCCCAACAAACCCATTTACCCTTTTTTGTGCAGATTTAACATGAATATTTTGATCTAGGGCACGAAGATCTGATGGACCGGATCCAATCAACAAAAAGGGGTGAGGAAAGCCACCCACCATGCGCCTGGCTGTGTGTTGCACACACACGAGTTTGGTTCTCCCCAAAAGCTCCAGATCGAAGTTGCTGAGTAGCTACTCCACTCGGCACCGGCGACTATCGTAGACCCTCCTCGCCCATTGGCCCTACACGCGACCCCGATCCAGCCGTCGCTGCTTTCCCACCGTCCGATCACCTGCAAAAAAACAAGAGGAAAAAGGGTTCAAAAACTAGTTCGAAAATTAGGGAAAATCATCCCAAATTGCTCAAAATCATACTAAAATCGGATTGATTTTAATCGTGTTAGAGAGATTAATGACCATATTTGAATTATGGATGTAATTGTGGGATTAAATCTCCCAAATTTCCTTGATCTTTAGGTTCTTGAACACTATAAAAACCCCCACACCCTTTGTATTTTGGACACACAAAAATTAATTATAAATCCATTGAAAAGTAGTACGAATATGAATCATTTTGTTCGAATTTCTTTCGAATAAGAAGCAAGCAAATTCTTCTTCATTTTTGTATTGTTCTCTTCTTTCCAATTAATTTTATTTCGAAATTTAATTTTAGTTTGGATTTTTTTTCTTACCTTAGTTTGAAAGAGGAAGTGTCGTTGAACTTGGATCCTTATTTTCGAATCTAAAATTAATTTTGATGTTTTTTAGAGTTGTTTTAAAAAAAATTGTTCCACCGCCATCAAACGGCGGCTGGCGGTGATGGAAGGCAGCCGACACGGAGGTTTCGTTCCCGGTGTTCTTCATTCTTGAAGGACACCAAGAACATTTGAGGGGTTTCGAAAAAGGGTTTTGATCCATTTGGGTTTTTAAAAGAAAATAAAAGCTATTTGTATTAAGTTGGGCTTTATATCCAAAACATATTGGAATTATTCTATTCAATAAATCCTCCCTTTTTTCATTTTTATTCCGAAAATGTCCATATTTCAAAACCTTTTAATTTGGTCCCTTTATTCTCATTTGACTCATTATTTGTTTTAATTTTTTTAAATACTTTCTTATTTCCTTTTTTATTATAAAACCTTGTTTTAAAGCTCGAATAAAGTGTTGATCTAATCCGAGAATGATACACTTCCTTTTAATTAATCTCACACGCAGATTTGTATCTAATTTAATTCTTTTTTTAAAAAAATTACTTTCTTGTGTATATTTAATTTTGGTCGTTTTAATTTATTGTTTTAATGTGGTGTCTTATCAAACGGAAATGACGGGTTAGCGCCATGAATGTTGGTGGTGATTATATTTCATTTTCGAATGATAAGACCGCTAAAATAGAATCATATTAATAAATAGACAATTAAATTAAATTTTATTTGAACTTGCAAATTCTGACATTAAAACATTTCGTAATCGGCTAGGTACCAATTTTGGGCGTTGTGCGGGAGCTAATCCTTCCCCATACGTAACCGACTCCCGAACCCGTTTTCGTGTTTTCGCAGACCAAAATCGTTGTTTTAATAAAATAAAATGTTCTATTAAAATAACTCGTTTTTAGGTGATCCAATCACACCTTTTAAAGGATTAGTGGTAACTCTATGTTTTTTATGTCATGCTCGAAAGGGTTGCGGCAGCTTGGCGACTCTGCTAGAGAATTTTTGTTTTTTACAAAAGAGAGTTCGACCACAAGTCGATTAAATTTTGTTTTAATTTCAGAAATTGCAAGTTCATATAACATTTAATTTAATTGTCCATCTATGAATATGATTCTATTTTACGCATTTAAAAATTGGTTAATCTCTGCAACCGATCTTCGTCTCATTAGATTAAGTGGGGGAAAACGCTTTGCTCATGTCAGAATATTGATTCTCCGTATGAGCCTAGCAAGTACCTTCGGGACTCATATACCCTATGTCTTTGTAAGGATACTGATCCTTCGTAAAGGCGTAGGAAATAAGTCACCATGTGTTGAACATGATTCGTTTGTAGCCTATAATGAATCAAAATCGGGTTTTATTAAAATAACTCGTATGAGCCTAGCAAGTACCTTCAGGACTCATATACCCGACTTTTTGAAAACTTTAAAAGCATGGAGCCGCCACCAATCTTTTTTGAAAAAAAATGTGATTGGATCACTTTAAAACAGGTTATTTTAATAAAACATTTTATTTATTAAAATAATAATTTTGGTCTACGAAAACCATAAAAAGGCTCGAGGGTCAGTTACGCGTGGGGAAGGGTTAGCACCCCACAAAGAATTTTTATTCGTTGAAGATTTTATTTATTCTAAATTGAATATTAATCCTAAGATGGTCTAAGTTTTTTATTCCTATTTGAGGATTTGAATTTTATTAAGTGTACTTTATTTTTGTGAAGATAGTTTTTCAACAAACAAGTCTCTAATCTAAGCTCATAGATCTTAATCCTAAAGTTTCATCTATCACTAAAGACAAACAAGATAAGGTAACAAAACGAGCTTTATTTTTTAGATTTGAAATGGATTGAAGCTTTATATTTCTTTTTTTGCTTGTTGAAGACATTTTTTTTCTTTTATTTTGGAATTTTATTATTTCTTGCTTGAAGCTTTTTAGTTTTAAGGCTTTTATTACTTTTTACCGTTTGAAAAAGTTTTTTTCTTTCTTTGTTTTTAAATTTTTGAACGAATTTCTATGTTTTTGTACTTTTTTTTGTGTGTTTTTTACCCTTTTAGTTTTCAAATTTTTATATTTTTAAACATTTTATTCTTTTCTTTTTCATTTTTAAGATTTTTTAAATCACTTTTTAAAAAACTTTTTTTATAATTTTCTATGCCTTAAATCTTTTAATCTCCCAAACCATTTTAATGTTTTTTAATCATTTTCAAAATTCTTTTTATTTTTAAGCTCTCTATGTTTTTTAAAATTTTAGATTTTGAAACCCTTTTTATTATTTTTAAGTTTTAGAAAAACTTTTTAGAAAAAAAACAAACTTTTTTTATTCTAAAAAATTATTTTCAAAACCCCTTGTCTATTAAAATTTTCAAAAGTAAATCAAAATTGTATTTTCTTTAATTTTTAAATTAAACAAAAAACTTCTATTTCGACAACACATTTTTTTTAATTTTTCAAAATAGTATCATGAACTTACTTTTTCTTCAATTTATTCTCTATAACATGATTTTTAGTGTTTGTTAAAAAGAACTTGAATCAAACAAGCTTTTATTGTAAAAACAAAAAAAATCAAATCACTTTTTAAAAGTTAAAAGACAAACATATAAGCAAAGCACAAAATTCAAGTTTCAAACATCAAACGTATCCAAACAACATGAACAAAAATCTATTGATAGCAATTCAATTCGAAATAAAAAAGAAATTATAACGATGGTGAAGAAATCGCAAGCCTTGTTCTTCAAAAATTTGACCCGTAGCTTCTCCAAATTCAAACAAATTTCCAGCAACCTCTAAGAATTTTTAGAGAATTTTTTAGTTATTTTCGGATGGCCTTTTCAAGTAATTTTTGGTGAATTGGTGATGAACACAATGGGGAAGGGGTATTTATACTAGAGCTAGAGCTATCAGTTCAAAGAAAATCAGGATTCAATCCCATAATCTGACAAGAGGCTTGATCCTCGGTTGAAACCCCCAAAAGTCATCCGATTTTGTTCGGATTTGAAGACAAATTTCATCCTAAATTTGAGCCTAGGATTTTGACTCTTGCCCCACTTTATTTTGTAAATATCGGCGGTGGCGTGGGACGACGACGGACGACATTGGTGCCATTGGAACGGAGGCGGCGAGACGGACCACTCGGTGGCTTCAGCGAAGATATCCGTGGTGCAGGCGAGCGGCGTTGCTGCAGCAGCAGCCGCGACCCAAGGGTTTTTTTTTTTGGGGGGGGGGGGGTTGTCTCGCGCGCGTGCAACATACACCCTAGGTGCGTGGTTGCACGTGGCAACCCCTTTTTTACATTTTTTTTTCTGCTTTGATCAGGGCCGTTCGATTGTAATACCCAAGATCAGACGGCTCTAGTTTAACCTGCTTGTTGGACACAAAAAAGTTATTTTGACTCTTTTGGATTATTTTTTGCTTCTAAATTAATTAAAAATGGGTTATATATTATATAATTGGTTTATAAAAAATTACTATTTTTTGTTGTTAAAGATGGGCTTTATTATTTATATATTTTCTTGGGATTTTAAATCTAATTAAAAATAAAAGGTGAAAATCTAGTGACAACAGCTGCCACTCTTTGCTCATCTCTATGAAATATGGATAGAGCAAAGACCAAAAGATACTGATTTTCACCGATTTGCTGATTGGTGCCATTCTCCAAATGCCCAAACGGATAAGCACGTTCTATTGTCCAAGTGCTCAAATAGATGAGTAGGGTTTTGTTGAAAAAAGGTTTCATCCTCCTTACGCTTGGGTGAATAAGTGATTTCTAAAGAAGAAAAAAGGTTTCATCCTCCTTATGCTTGGATGAATAAGTGAGTTCTATTCTCTTTATGCTCAAATAGGTAAGCATGTTCAATTCTCCAAGCGCCCGAACTGATAGGCAAATTCTATTCTTCAAATGCCCAAATAGATGAGCAAGGTTTTGAAAAAAGGTTTCATCCTCCTTATGCTTGGATGAATAAGTGGGGTTCTATTCTCCTTACGCCCGAATAGATGAGCAAGGTTTTGAAAAATGGTTTCATCCTCCTTATGCTTGGATGACTAAGTGGGTTCTATTCTCCTTACGCTCGAATAGATAAGCGAATTACATTCTCTGAACACCTGAACGAATAGGCAGTTTCTATTCTCCTTATGTCCGAATAGATGAGTGGATTCCATTCTCTGAATGCCCGAACGGATAGCGGGTTCTATTCTCCTTATGCTCAAATAGATGAGCATATTCCATTCTCCAAATGCCCAAACGAATAGGCGGTGTAACGTCTAGAGTTTAGGGCCGAAAGTTACCGGATCGGGTTAAGGGTCGAACCGAATTTGTTGGTCGGGTTAAACTAGTTTTGAGTCTATTTATTTTAACAAAAAGGGGTAGGTGTTGAGATGAAAATTATTCAAAAGGGGTAAAGAAGTAAATTCTTTTAAAAGGGGTTTTAAATTATAACAAAGGATATTTTATTAAAAGTTGTCATCCTTTGAAAGAAAATCACACTATTTTCCCCTAAAACTAGTTTTCTCACTTTCTCTTCAACCAAACATCATCTCCATTGAATATTTTTGAAGGTACTCTTTTTGGTAGGATTCTCTTCAAAACCCAATGATTTTTCCATTTTCCTCAAAGTTCATTGTTTCAAAATAATGGGTTTTGGGGGGATTTTGTATGGATTTATGTTGTTGTGTTTTGGGTTGGTTAAAAGGAATGTTTTGTGTGTTAAATGATGTGGAAATGCTGGTTCAATCATAAAATCCCGAAACTAGGTAAGTGGGTAATTTTAAAGGTTGAAAAACTAGAGTTTTTGGCTTGGTTTTGGGTTGAAACGACCCCCGATGGTTTTGGAGCATTGGAATGATGTTTTCGGAGTAAATATATGTGTTTTGGATGATTATATTGTTAGGTTTTGTTTAGAGCTGATGTGGTGATATTTTCGGATTACTTCGACTACGAATCGATGAGCGAATGTTGTTGAACAATGTGTTTTCAAATTTCAGTGGGCATGTATGTTGAAAAGGGTATTAATTCTCTTTTTTGGATTGTTAGAAGCAGCAGAAATGGATTTGGGTACTTCAGGCGCGATACTCGGTGTTGCGGAGGCTTGAAATTAGTGTTTCAGCTATCGTTCTGGTTGTGCTGGTGAGTGGTAATGTTTCAAAGAGGTTTTCTTGGGGTTTGGGTTGAGCTTTAAGGGTCGACCTAAACTCAAGTGTAAGTTTAACTAACATCGCCTTGTTTTGTTAAGTGTCGGTGCATGTGGTTATATAAGTTTTTGGGTGAAGTACTATTTTCTCCTACTTCCTTTTGAATGTTATTATGTTGTTGTCAAAGCCTCACGTGATGGTTATTGGAAGAGTGTTGTTGAAAACGGTGATTTGTAGTCCCACCAGAAATATTCTTGTTGTTTATGAACGGTGATGTGTAGTCCCACCGGGAATGGTTGTGCATGTTCACACCATGAACTCGTTCTTATGTTTTCGACTTACTATTTTCCACTTCAAATGGTTTTATCTTTAAAATAGATATATGTTTTGAAACTTCATTGGTGTTGTTGTGATTTGGAGCTCCGCTCACTAAGCTCTCAAGCTTACGCTCTCATTTTAATCAATGCAGATCGTTAATGGCTTCGGGAGGCAAGTGGGGCAAAAGAAGAATCCTAGAGTTCTTTTGCTAGCTCAAGTATGGTTTTATGGTTGTAATAATACTTAGGCAATGGGAATGCTAGACTTTTGTGTTGAGGAGTTGGACCCTAAACTCTTATGTGGTCGTTATTGTTGCTAACGTGTTTAAAATGTCGAGACAGGGTTATGTGGATGGTTTTTATGTTTTATGGATGAAAGCTTTATGTTTTGGCTAGTTTATGTCTTATGATGAAGTGTCTCATTTAGCCTTTTGGCCTTGTACTCAATTTGTGTATGTATGTATGTTTGCTGCTTGCTTTTAGGATGTTTTGCCTCTATAATGGTTGGCTTAAGTTGTTTGCATGTTTAGGAGTTGATTAGATGCTTCTTTAGTGACTTGTGTTGGTTCTCCTTGTGCTTAAAACTGTAGAAATTAGTCTTTCTAGGCATGGTGTATCGACACGTGTTGCGTATAAAAGAGTCTATCGCAATGTAGTGCAAGTGTACACGACACAAGTAGTAAAGTGATACGTAAGTATCGGATATCGTCTCCACAGGGACTAGGCTAATAGCTTTAACCTTGGATTGCTGCACAAGAAGGAAAAAAAGAGTTTAATTGTTTGTCACGAAGTAATAAAGAATATTGAAAATAAGAGATAAAAATATTCAGCGTAAAGAGTAGGCCGATATTGATTAGCTCAGTAGTGTATGTATTGCACTGCCTAGGACTTCTCTATTCTGTCGTAGCGTCTGTCGCGGTAGCACCTGCTGCGGCAGCGGTCTGTTGTTGTCGCGGCAGCGAACACACAACTCTGTACTTCAAGCTTGGCAAGAATCCCTGTTGTGCCTTGGCCTATCCCTAGGTCCAAGTCTGTCGATGAACACGTCTTTGATGATACCTCCCAGCGTGAATCGAAGGATGAACACCAATGTTGTTGAATTCTTCCTTAGCCACTTAACCTCGTCCTATCCCTAGGTCCGAGATAGTTCAACCATAAACTGGAGAACTCGTACTTATTCCTTTCGTATACTTAACTCTCCCGATATTAAGTAAATGTATAATCTCACGACAGACCGACTTAATTTCCTCTTTCTGTCGAGCTCCACTTCACTTCTTCCCTTCACCATTGTTGCCGTCATTGGCTGCCTTGGCAGCGGCCATGGCAGCGTCTGTAGTCCTGTGTTCCAGCTCTGCTTCTCCACTGCCCTGCATTTGCTACAGCAGCTACCTGCAAAAGTAACCAAAATCAGCAGCAATTGTGCCTTTTTGTATAATTGTGATGTATAATTAAAATCTATCCTAAATGCAATGAAATATGCTTGAATGCGGCAGAAATATGGGTTAAATAAGGGGTAAAATATAGAACTTTTACACACTCAACACACCCCCAAACTCAAGTTTTTTCTTGCCCTCAAGCAATTAAAACCTAAAAAGAAATAATTTTTTTTGTTTTGGCTTAAAACAGTGAACTTTTCATTACCTACAATTCATTCCCTATTGTAAGCAACACCTTGTTGGATAATTCAAGATTCATTCGGAACCTTCCTATAATTCTCGTGTAGTGTGTGCATATTTTGTGAACAATTATATGCCTAGACTCCCTTAGTTTACTAGAATAGCTAAGCTTCTAACTTGAATTTTTATGCCAACTTTCAATTTAAGTTTTTATTTAGACTCGATTCTTTTTTTCTTAATTTAAGTTTGACTAGAGCCTGTTTCGGGCACCTCTAGCTAACTTCCTAGAGCCGGTTTCGGGCACCTCTAGGTGTATTGAGTCTTCTTTTTCTTAATTTCTTTCCTAGAGCCTGTGTTCGACACCTCTAGGGGCTACTCAAGTGTTAAGCTTTACCCTATTCTAGTTTACCAGTAGAGTTTCTAGACAGTATAAAAGTCACAAAGGGTGTTTAAGAATCAGAACAATAGTAAGGCTCTAAACAACTCCTAAACTATCCTAAAGGCACTTCCACGACAGAGGCTGTCACAGCAGGTAAGCTCAGTTCAAAGACTTAAGCCAAATTTTCATTTTTAAGCAAAAATAAACTAACACTTAGACACAAATCTTAACAGAATAGACACTTCATTAATGGAGGGATGCCACCCCAAAACTCAAGGGTTGCATTGCCCTCAATGCAAAATGACAGAATGATAAAAACAAAATAAAAACATCACAAATATAACAAAATAGCAGACAACATAGATAAGATAAAAACTTAAATTTAAGCGTTGTCGTCGCTGCTGTTGCTGCTGTTGATCTGAATCTGCCGGCGGACAATGACTTTCCTTGTTGGTGCCGGTAAATGGCTTGGAGAGGTAGATGAGGTCTTTTTCTTGGCTTCTGTAACGCCCCGGTTTTGGGCTTAGGAGTTTCGGGCGTTGACCGGTTGGTCAAAGTGCTGTTCGAATCTTAAGAGGTTAAATTAGGAAAGCCTAGTTCGGGTTGCATTAAAAATATGGAAAAATGTTCTAAAATCATCTTTTAATATAATTAAGTGAACTGTGAAATCAATTTTGGAAAATGAGTTTTGGAAGTGTGACATTTTGGCTAGTGACCAAAATGTAATTTTCGCAAGTTTGGTGGCTGTTTTATAAAGGGTTGGAACTTTGAATCTTTAAGGAGCTATTAATCCAAAAGTGGTTTCTCCAGATTTTTCTAAGATATTATAAGCTATTTTCTGATTTTAAAGATATCAAAAAGGAGGGAAAAGCTCATTTGGCAATTTTCTCAACTAACTTCTCAATTTTCTTTCTCTCATTTTCTCTCAAACCAAACACTACATTTCCAGAGATTTGTTTCTGATTTTCTCACCTAAATCTCTCCTTTCAACTCTCATTTGATTCCAAATCAACATATCTTCAAAACCTCTTCAATTGCTACTTGATTCTTCAAGGGTTTTCATTCCAAAAAGTGGAGAAACACAAGTTTGGAGGTAAGAACGTCCTTCTCCTCTAAACTATCAGTTCTTTACTGAAATTCCTAAGTTTTCAATCCTTAATTGATGTTTAATTAAAGGTTTTAAAGTGTTGAAATGGATCTTGGCTTATTATGCAAGATTTTGATGATTTTTGATGATTTTCGTTAGATCTGAGTAATCTGTGTTTGGAGAGGTGTTTTTGATGTTAAATGATCTCTAAAATGATGTGGAATTGAGTTTTGATTGATGCAATCCCGGATAGGTTGAGTTTCCTAAGTTTAGCTTGTGTTTCAAGGTAGTTTTTGAGGTGATCTTGGTGATCTGATGTTGCTGGAGGTATAAGGTTGTTAATAGGTTGTTTTTAGATGTTATATGATGTTAATGGAAGTGAGGTTTTGCTGGTTTATGGCTGGGCTTTGTTTAGAAGTGGTTTGGATGCATTTTCGTTTGTGTTTGGTGGCCGAAAATGGAGGTTGGATGAGAGCAGCGAGTTTAGGTGCTTTCATTGAAGCAATTAATGCATGATGATGCATTAATCCTCTGCTTTGATGTGTTGAAACAGGGGAGGCATCTTTGGATCCAAGTTTGGTTGATCCGGAAGCTTGATTTGGTGCTTTGGCTTGAAGCAAAGTGGAAATCGGTGAGTGAGTTTGTGGAAATTGGATTTTCAGCTTTTAAAACCAAGGTTTGAAGGTTTTGGGAGCTTAGTTTAAGTCTAAACAACTTTGCTAAGCTCAAGTGTAAGTTTTCGGATTTTCTCTCTAGTGGTGGCCATGATTTTGTTGTGATGCAAGATGATGATTTGCATGTTTTTAATTACTGTTTTGAAAGCATGTTTTAGCATGGATTTTGCTGATTATGTAAGCCATATGTTGAAGGTAACTCTAGGTAGGAGTACCTTGTTTTTATACATTGAAATAATGTGGTTTGATGCTTTGATATGCATGATGAAAATGGCTTGGTTTAATGCTTTAAAATAGTGGATTGAATGATGAAAATGATGTATATTGGCAAATGATGTTTTGAAAAGATTAAGGTCACTAAGGTGGTTAAAAGTCCTTGAGTGAGCCTTGTTACTTAAGATCATCAAGGTGGTTAAAAGTCCTTGGATGAGTCTTGTTGCGGACACTAAGGTGGTTAAAAGTCCTTAGGTGATCCTTTCCATGGTGTTTAAAAGTCCATGGGGCCAAGGTGTTTAAAAGTCCTTGGGGCCAAGGTGTTTAAAAGTCCTTGGGGTGATTCAAGCATTGGACACAAAGGTGGTTAAAAGTCCTTGTGTGGTCTTTATTCATGGTGTTTAAAAGTCCATGGCCAAGGTGTTTAAAAGTCCTTGGGGCCAAGGTGTTTAAAAGTCCTTGGGAAAGTTGTTGAACTTGTTTTATGAAATGGATTTTGTCACTTGAGCCAATATGACATGTTAAGTATATTATGAAGCATGAGATGCTTGTTTTAATGTTTATGCTGAAGCATGAGATTGCTTGTTTTAAGTATGCTTTTGAGCATGTGCAAAGATTGATTTCAAGCATGTTTATAAATGGTTTAAATTGCATTATTGAATGGTTTTTAAAGAGCATGCCTCACTAAGATTTTGCTTACGCTCTCTTCGTTTTCTTAATTCAATAATGCAGAGCATTAGAGTACCTTGAGGGGCAGCAAGAAAGGGCAAGCAATCAAGTTCAAATAAAGCTTAATGTATGAAGGTTTTATAAGTACTTTTAGCTTTTGGGTGATTTGGCAATGGGGGACCAATGTGTATGTTTTGGGAGGTGTTTGGAACTCCCTAAGTATGTTGAATGTTGTTGAGATCGCTGGTTTTTGAATTGGAACCTTATATGCTTGTTTTGGAAGTTTGGTGTTTGAATGGCTAGCTTGTGTAGGAAGCATGCCTATAGAATTGGGGCTTTTTGCATATGATGTTAGATTGTTGTTTTGATGATTCCTATAAGTCACATATATGTTGAATTGCATGCTGGTAAAGTTTGGTGACATTTGGAGCATGTTTGATTGATCAATTGCATGTTTTGGAATGCCAATTTGCTGCAATCTGTGCAGGCGTTTCGGAACAGTGTGCACCGTTTCGGAACGGGTGCCTTTCATGAACCCAGGCGTTCGAAACGGTATGCACCGTTTCGAAACGGTTTGGTCTCTGCCAAGGCTGTGTTTCGGAACGGGGTCGATCGGTTTCGGAACGGCCCGTGTTTCGGAACGGGGTCGATCGGTTTCGGAACGGCCGACCGTTATGGGCTGACATTGGCAGTTATATGTTTTGAATTGTTTACGTTTTGGTCCTGAATCTTGTTTGTTCAATTGTATGAGCTTGGGAAGTCCTTTTGAGCTGAAATTTCACAGAGAAGCATGAAACCTGATTAATTTCAAGATGGTAACTTTAATTTGGGTTAAGTCCTTTTAATTATCAGAAATTACAACTTGGTCCCTAAAGTTGTAATTTGTTCAATTGGGTCCCTGTTTGATCTCTAATGTTTGTGATCTTTGAGTATGATGTTTGTGTGATCACAATTAGGATTAATGTGCATCTAGACAAGATTAAAAAGAAAAAAAATGGTCGTTAATCAAGGTTGACTTTCGGGTTGACTTTGGTTTTCCCCGTGTGACTTTCTTAATTCGGGTCAACCGTCTAGGCCGGGTTAAGGGGGTTACAGCTTCCCTCGAAGGCTGGATGCGGGTAGGTGAGAAATGGGGTGATTTCTCCAGCACCTGAACCTCCTCGGAAGAGCTACTGCTACTACTGCTATCAGATTTCCCTTGTCTGGATGGTCCGACTCCGGTGTTGGGTTTCTGCCATTTCATCTCGGTGAATTCTTTGGACAAGTTCCTCTTGAGAGAGGGCTCGCCATCAGATTCTTCCCAAATTGAGGAAGAGGAGAAACCAGCTATGAACTCGTCAAGGTCGAACATGGGCTCTTTTCTCTTTTCTCCCCTGGCAGATGCTACGGCGGTGTGGCTGCCACCTGCTGCTGTCGTGGCTGGGGTTGGAGTGGACGCGACAGACGATGTTCTCGGTGTGGTAGCAGGGGTAGGGGTATGGGCAGGGGTGGGGGCAGCAAAATAGTGACTGGGGAAAGCAGGAAACAATACATCTGGAAAATTTAAATTGCTTTTAATGAAATGTATCGTTGGTGTTGTGAAGTCCCGGATGAAGCTCATCAGTCCCAGTTGTCGTTCCTCTATTTTCTACAGGGTGGCAAGGATTTGGGTGGAGGAGTCGGCTGGGGGAGCTGCTGCAGTGGGCTGCCTCTGTTTTGTGGCGGCAATGTCTGTCTGGGTGTGCTCTGTCGACTCACCTGCCGCGACAGAAGGGTTGAAGCTAGAGATCGGTGTTGCGGCTTTCAGCTCAATCAAATCAAGGATGTTTCTTTCTTTCCATCCTTTTCCCCGGATTTTCAGATCCTCAGCAAATTCAGGGACATTGTGGTCGCAGCAGAGTGCTGTTATGAGGTAGGGGAAGACAAGGGGTCTCGACGGCCGCATTGCACAATCCAAAATCCCTTCCCGGATATATCTACCAACATTAATAGGCCTCTCGTTTAGAACTGAATGGATGAGAGCTAACCTTGGTTGATCTACCCTTGAGTGTTTGAGGTCTGTATTCCATTAGGTTCCTTCCTCGGTGAGCTCTGCCAGGACAACATCATAATCTGCTACCTCCAGGCTCTTCACGAATCTATGATGCCCATCTTCCCTTCTGCCGACGTAGAGTCCATAAAGGGTGCCAATGTACTCTGGCTCAAAGGCGTCTTCCTTACCATGAACCGTCACACCTGTCGCGTCTCTGCTGTCGATGGCCGCATAAAATTCTCTGACCAGGGTGACGTTCATCTCTTCAGGTTGCTCGGCAAACATCTGTCAATGTAGTGCTCTGATCTTACGGGCTATGAATGGTTTGAGCCCGAGATTCTCCATTCGTTTGCTCTAGATGAACCCTTTCTCCTCCAACATATCTCTACCCTGGAAGGAGCTGGGAGTGGCTGCTGCTGGGGCAGAGCCTGAGGCAGCACTACGTCTGGTGTTTCTGGTACTCATGGTTGCAAGGGCTGTAGAAAAAAAATGAAAGCAAATGAAAATTTAGAGAGGGAGCAAGTAGAGAGAGTAAATATGAAGTGAAAATGAATAGTAAAACGAGGTTTATATAGATGACGAGTTTGCTGCCCGTTGGAGCTGTAACCGCAGACGTGAATAATGGGGCCAACTGTTACGCGGTTTCTGACGTGTCTGTCACGCGTTTCCGTGTCTGATGCACGTCTGTTACGCGTTTCTGTGTCTGCCGCGACATCGTGTTGACAGGCTAGATTTTCTGCGTGTGTCATGGCAGCTGTAACGACAAGCTCCTATTTTGGGCTTTTTGGGCTGATGGTGAGATGGTGGGCTGAGTTCACTTCTTCTCTTCTCCTTGTCTCCTTTTATTTCCTAAAAATAATAAAAATAAAAACTTAGTTCCTAAAATAAAATAACTCTAATTATCTAGTAAATAAATAAATATATATATATAAATAAAAATAAAAATAAAATTAAGTTAAATTAGGGATGCCAAGAGGGGCATCTCCTAAAGTAACCACTTTCTGCATTCTTGGGGCTTCAATCCCCTAATAATGCTTCAATCTCTGTCCGTTGACTTTAAATTGGTGCCCGTCTTTTAAGGATTTGATTGTGATGGCACCATGAGGAAAAACTTGCACCACTTGAAACGGGCCGGACCACCTAGATTTCAACTTTCCTGGAAAGAGTTTTAACCTATGGTTGAATAACAACACAAGCTGCCCTGGGTAGAACTGTCGTGGCAGCAGTTTCTTGTCATGCCACTTTTTTGTCTTATCCTTGTAAATCCTTGCATTGTCATAGGCCATTGCTCGAATTTCTTCGATCTCATTCAAGTCAAGTAGCCTTTTCTGTCTTGCCTTTTCCAAGTCCATATTCACTGCCTTGATGGCCTAGTATGCTCTGTGCTCTATCTCAACAAGTAGATGGCATGTTTTCTCGTAAATCAGCCGGTAGGGTGACATTCCCAATAGAGTTTTAAATGATGTTCTGTAGGCCCATAGTTCATCATTGAGGTGTAAGGACGAGTCCTTTCGAGTTGGTTTAACCATCTTCTCAAGAATGTTCTTTACCTTTATGTTGGATATTTCAGCCTGTCCATTAGTCTGAGGGTGGTAAGCTGTTGCAATCCGATGTTTAACACCATATTTCTTTAAGGTAGTAGCTATTACCCTATTGTCAAAATGCCTCCCTTCATCATTGATAATCGCCATTGGGATGCCAAATCTAGAAAAAATATTCTTGTGTAGAAATCTCTGAACGGTCTTGGCATTATTTTTCTGCGTGGCGATTGCTTCAACCCATTTGGACACGTAGTCCACTTCCATGAGGATATAAAGATTCCCACATGATGCTGGGAATGGTCCCATGAAATCAATCCCCCAAACGTCGAATATTTCGACTTCAAGGATGTTTTGCAGCGGCATCTCGTGTCTCCTTGAGATGTTTCCAGTCCGTTGACACTTGTCACAGTTTTTGTATAATGCTTGGGCATCCTTGAACAGTGAAGGCCAATAAAAACCAGACTGCAAAACCTTGGCAGCAGTTTTGTTACCACCTAAGTGT
The DNA here is from genome assembly GCA_958450335.1 of Hibiscus tridactylites. NCBI lineage: Eukaryota > Viridiplantae > Streptophyta > Magnoliopsida > Malvales > Malvaceae > Hibiscus > Hibiscus tridactylites. The sequence continues at coordinate 30,643,958 of OY288285.1, forward strand.
CCTTCATATTGTGAAGCATGGAAGTGATGAAGCACGACATCCTGCTCATCATGCGGTACACACCTCATAATGATCTGATCTGCACACATTTTGAAAAAAAGAGGTTCGTCCCAATAATAACGCTTGACATCATTTTGGAACCTCTTCCTAGTTTGATAATTAAGGTCATGAGGAAGTATTCCGCTAACTAAATAATTAACGAAATTAGCATACCAGGTGAGCTCAGAAAACTTACCTGCCGCTATGGTTGTCGCGACAGTGCTTGTGGCAGCGAACATCTGCTCGTCAGGGAAGGTCTCCAGTATGTGTGTCTCATCTGTTGGGAGACTATTTCCCTTCTCTAATCTGGACAAGTGATCTTCAACTTGGTTCCCTGTCCCCTTTTTATCCTTGTTTTCTATGTCAAATTCTTGCAGCAGCAGAATCCAACGAATCAATCTGGGTTTTGCGTCTTTCTTAGCAAACATATATTTCAGTGCAGAGTGGTCTGTGTGGACCACCACTTTCGTTCCAAGTATGTATGATCGGAACTTGTCAATTGAAAACACCACAGCCAACAATTCCTTCTCTGTTGCGGTGAAATTTACTTGGGCATCTTGAGCGTTTTGCTAGCATAGTAAATTACATGGAATAGCTTGTCCTTCCTCTGCCAAAGTGCTGCCCCTACAGCATAATCACTGGCATCACACATAATCTCGAATGGCAACTTCCAGTCCGGTGGCTGTACATGGGGCTGTTACTAGCTTCTCTTTCAGAATTCTGAATGCCTCAGTACATTTAGTGTTGAAGTCGAAGGGATGATTCTGCTTTAGTAGGTGGCATAACGGCTTGGTGATCTTCGAAAAATTGGATGTAAACCTTCGATAGAAACTAGCATGTCCTAAAAAACTTCGAATGTCCCTTGACTATGATGGGTGGTGGCAGCTTTTCAATTACCTCAATTTTTTCTCTGTCGACCTCTATGCCGCGTCAGCTTACGTTGTGCCCTAGGACTATCTCTTCATCCACCATGAAGTGACATTTCTCCCAGTTTAATACCAAGTTCGCTTTCTCGCATCTCTCAAGCACTTTCTGCAGGTTGCCTATGCAGCTGTCAAAATTGTCTCCAAAGACAGAGAAATCGTCCATGAATATCTCCAGGAAATCCTCCACCATGTTGGAGAATATAGCCATCATACACCTCTGAAAGATTGCTGGTGCGTTGCAAAGTCCAAAAGGCATCCTCCGAAAAGCGTAAGTACCGTATGGGCAAGTGAAGGTCGTTTTCTCTTGATCCTCCGGTGTGATGGCTATTTGGTTGTAACCTGAGTAACCATCAAGAAAACAGTAATAAGGCTTTCCCACTAATCTATCAAGTATTTGCTCAATAAAAGGCAAGGGAAAGTGGTCCTTCCGGGTAGCTTTGTTAAGCTTCTGGTAGTCCATACAAACCCTCTAACCGGTCACAGTCCTGGTTGGGATTAACTTGTTTTCTTCATTGGTCACCACGATTATTCCTCCTTTCTTAGGAACGCACTGCACCGGGCTCACCCACTTACTATCCGAGATGGCATAAATTATCCCAGCGTCTAGCCATTTGATAATTTCTTTTCGAGCCACTTCTCGCATAGCATCATACAAACATCTCTAGGCATCAATGGTTTGCTTGTGATCATCCTCCAAGAGGATTTTATGCATGCATAGTGTCGGGCTGATGCCTTGGATGTCAGCTATCGTCCATCCAATAGCCTTTTGTGTTGCTGCAGCATCCCTATCAGCTGCCGTTCCTGTTCATGCATCAACTTCGAAGAGATGATTACGGGCAACATATCATTTAATCCAAGAAAAACATATTTGAGCTGCCCTGGCAGGGGCTTAAGATCTAGAACAGGTGGCTCTACAGTTGATGGCTTTTGGATGATATGTTCATTCGAGGTATAGTTTAAGGGCTCAAATAACTTACCTGGATGATTGCCTATCCAGTTTACCTCCTCATGATCTTCAGTATCATATATATCAAAATCTGAGGAGATGCTGTCGTCGTCGCTGCCGTGACAGTCTTCTAAATGGCTGATGTGGCAGTGGCCAAATTTGATGCCATGGCAGTCCGACCTGATGCAGGGTTGGTTAAGGATAACTTCAGTGATAGCCTTGCATTCTTCTTCTGCATCAGTGTGCTTTATTTCTTGGAGAACATTCTGCTTGATTTCTTGATCATTCACTCTCATAGTGAGTTCTCCCTTTTCTACATCAATCAGTGATCTTCATGTGGCTAAGAAGGGTCGCCCCAAGATGATTGGTGTATTCTCATCTGCTTCACAATCTAAAACAAGAAAGTCAACAAGAAAATTAAATTTATCCACTCTTACCAAAATATCTTCAATTTTCCCTTCCGGTTGCACGTAAGAGCGGTCTGCCAGCTGCAGCATAACTGTCGTGGGTCGTGCTCGTCCAATACCTAATTTCTGAAATACAAATTTTGGCATTAAATTAATACTAGCACGTAGATCACAAAATGCCTTACCCACGAATTTATCACCAATTATGCACGGTATTATGAAGCTCCCATGATCCTTATTTTTCTGGGGTGGATGCTTGTGCAGAATAGTCATGCATCCTTCTGTTAGTTTAACCGTTTCAAATTCCCCAAGTTTGGATTTCTTCGACAAAGCATCCTTGAGAAATTTGGCATAACCGGGCATCTCCTTGATGGCATCTAACAACGGAATATTTATGTGGACCTGCTTAAAAATATCATAGATCTTCTTAAGCTGGAACTCTTATTTTTGTTTCTGTAGCCGCTATGGAAAAGAAGGTGGAGGACGATAATCTTCAATGCGTCCTTCCCATTCCATTAAGATCTGAGGAGGCTTAGGTTCTTCATCATTCTCCTCTGTCCCTTGTGCTGTCGTGACATGTGTATCAGCAGCAGGCTGTTTATCGTCTACCAGGGCAGCATTCTTGGCAGTCGATGCTAGGGCTGGTTCCTTAACTGGTTCAGCTTTCTTCTCTGGCCCTGGTAATTTCTTCCCACTCCTAGTTGTGATAGCTTTGCACTACCCATGTGTGGGTTTTCTAGCGACCTCAGTATCGCTAGGGAATCCTCCATTCTGCCTTGGCTTAATATGCTGGGAAACCTGACCCATCTGTGTCTCTAATGATTTTAGAGTAGCTTCATGGTTAGTCGTCTGCATCTCTGTTTTATCCATGAACGACTCAGTCTTCTTGACGAAGTGATTCATGTTCTCAATGTAAGTTCCTGTCTGAGACATAAACGTGGCCAAGGTCTGCTCCAATATACTAGTTGTGGCTACTGGTGGCTGTTGCGGCTGATGTTGCGGTTGCTGCCGAGTCAGAAGTCTAGGTGCCCCCTAATTTTGAGTGTTCTGTACTTGAGGGTTTAGGGCATTTTTTGGGTTGCTCCAAGAGAATTTTGGATCTTTTCTCCAGTTGGGATTGTAATTGTTGGGATTGTAGTTCTGCTTGTTATAATTTCCAACGTACAACCTTTCCTCTAACTGTAATGGGCAGTCTTCTGAACTATGATTCCCACTGTAAGTTCCACATACCTCTTCTACAACATATACATGTTGAGAATCCTTCTTCAGCAAGTTTTCTACAACCTTTATGAGATATGCAACTTGTGTCTTTAAAAAACTATCGGCTTCTTAATCCTTCACAACTAGTACTCGTTTACCTCTCCTCGATGTGGGGAATTGCTCTTCGCTCTTCGCCAAATTTTTTAACACTACCATGGCTTCATCCGAATCTTTATCCAACAACAACCCATTGGCTGCTGAATCGATCCTCATACGAGTCTGTAGGTTGGCAGCATTGTAGAATTTGATTACCTTATTCCAAACAGGGAATACATGCATCGGGCAATTCCTCAAAAGAGAAGTAAACTTGTCTCATGCCTTGTGCATTGGCTCGTCGTCTTCCCATTGAAAGGTAGCAATTTCATTACGTAATCGCTCAGATAAATGGGAAGGGTTAAAACGTGACAAAAATTCACAAGTTAAATCTGCCCAAGTTCGTATTGAACACGGCGTTAGTTTGTTCCACCAAGTTTTAGCTCTGTCCCTCAATGAATGAGGAAATAACCGAAGCATCAGTATCTCCGGATTGACTTATGGTAGTCTAAACGAACCAAAGATTTCTTGGAACGTTTTCAGATGTTCCCTAGCATCCTCTGTAGTAGCACCACTAAATTGGCAAGCGGAATTAATCATGCTGAACATGAAAGGTTTCAGCTCGAAATTTTCAGCTTCCACGTTTGGAAGGGTGGTCTCTAGTTCCACATGATCATTGATCATGTAATCTCGGCATGACCGGCGTGCGGCAGCAGCAGGAGGATCGACAGGCTGTCCGTTTCCTCCATCTCCGGCAGGATCTTTAGGACCTTGGGGATTCCTTTGGTTGTCCATGGCCTCTAATTGTTCTTCAAGGTATTCGTTTCTGGCTAGAACGAGTCGGAGACGGTTCTTAAGATTGCACGAGCATTCGATTTCAAGATCTATCTGTTACTCAGGTTCCTTTCCTCGTCTCGATCTGCGCATAAGCAAACAGAAAACCTTGTGAAAAGCACAGGTGAACAATCCAAGTAAAAACAGAAAAATTAAAAAGTTGCAGTAAAAGAAGGGTAAAGATATGTTGCCAGTCCCCGGCAACAGTGCTAAAAACTTGTTGCGTGTAAAAGAGTCTATCGCAATGTAGTGCAAGTGTACACGACGCAAGTAGTAAAGTGATACGTAAGTATCGGATATCGTCTCCACAGGAACTGGGCTAATAGCTTTAACCTTGGATTGCTGCACAAGAAGGAAAAAAAGAGTTTAATTGTTTTTCACGAAGTAATAAAGAATATTGAAAATAAGAGATGAAAATTTCAGAGTAAAGAGTAGGCTGGTATTGATTTGCTCAGTAGTGCAGGTATTGCACTGCCTAGGACTTATCTGTTCTGTCGTAGCGTCTGTCGCGGCAGCACCTGCTGCGGCAGCAGTCTGTTGTTGTCGCGGCAGCGAACACACAACTCTGTACTTCAAGCTTGGCAAGAATCCCTGATGTGCCTTGGCCTATCCCTAGGTCCAATTCTGTCGATGAACACGTCTTTGATGATACCTCTCGGCGTGAATCAAAGGATGAACACCGATGTTGTTAAATTCTTCCTTAGCCACTTAACCTTGTCCTATCCCTAGGTCCGAGATAGTTCAACCATAAACTGGAGAACCCGTACTTATTCCTTTCGTATACTTAACTCTCCCGATATTAAGTAAATGTATAATCTCACTATGCTCTCCCGATACTCTTGCAAGATGTTGAAAACCAGAATAAGCAAACTTTAAGTTTATTTTATTGAACAAAAAAAATTTCTAAAACAAATGCAACCCTTGCAACTACTTTACAGAATCAACCCTTAGCCCTAGGGGAAGTTTAGAACATGATGAGAAGGGGGGAAACGACTAGGGTTTAGGGGAAGACGGCTAGAGAGTAAGATATCCTTCCCTAGGTCGAATTACATGCCTTTATATAGGCCTTGGGTTCAAGTTTTATAATATGGCAAGAATACAAATTTTAATTAAAGTACAACTCTATTAAAGACTAAATATTCATAGTAGATGTCTTTGATTCGTCCTCTCTTCTTGCTTGGAGTTTCTTCCTTGAACTTTGGGCTTGGCCTTCATTCTGATCTAGGGCTCAGAAAAATATAAGAGTGCTCCATGACAGACCGACTTAATTTCCTCTTTCTGTCGAGCTCCACTTCACTTCTTCCCTTCACCATTGCTGCCGTCATTGGCTTCCACGGCAGCGGCCATGGCAGCGTCTGCAGTCCTGTGCTCCAGCTCTGCTTCTCCACTGCCCTACATCTGCTACAGCAACTACCTGCAAATGTAACCAAAATCAGCATCAATTGTGCCTCTTTGTATAATTGTGATGTATAATTAAAATCTATCCTAAATGCAATGAAATATGCTTGAATGGAGCAGAAATATGTGTTCAATAGGGGGTAAAATATAGAACTTTTACACACTCAACAATACGCTCAAGGGCAGTATCGATACAGTCCCTTGTTTTAAGCCTATCATATTGATACGTGAGGGCGTACCGATACTAGTTTATGTCTCTAGAAATTTGAGATTTTGGCGAGAAATTGTGGTATGGGTACGATCCTTGAAGTTGACTTTGGGAGCTTGACCATTAAAGGCGTATCGGTACCAGCCTTGAAGGGTATCGATATGGCCTCTTGAAGTTGACTTTGGGGAGTTTGACTGTTGAAGGTGTATCGATACAGGGCCCTGGTGTATCGATATGGCCTGTAGAAAATTCATAAAAATGTTACCTCTAGTGTCCGTCTTGCTTGGATTATGTTCGTGTTTGCTTTTCCGCTGCATGACACCTCACATAGGTTAAAGATGACATTTAGACAAGATTATTTTAAAAGAAAAAAATTAGGGTTGCTAATCAAAGTGAAGCGTTAACGGGTTTCGCTTTGGTGTTCCCCGTGTAACCCATTCGATTTTGTCTGGTGGCTAGGTCGGGTCGAGGGGGTTACATTTGGTGGTATCATAGCCTCGGTTTCGAGGTCTCCCAGGAAGGTAAGTCAGGTGAGTTTGTTTGCCGTTGCACGGTGTGTGAAAACATGATTTCTCGTTCTTGTTGTTGATTGAAGAGTAGTCGAGTGTCCCCATTGCTAAGTGTTGTTATTGGAAAATGGTTTTGGTTAAAAGAGCTCGAGCACTTGGATCCTTGCCCTTGCTGACCCAATGTTTTCTGGTGTGTTATGTTTGTTGTTTTAGATTGTATCTTCGTTATTGTGAGACCGAGAGGACGGCACAGAGCGGGTGACCAGGCACCCAGGGATGCGCCTCTTCCTCATCCCTCTTCCGATGGTAATGGGGCGAATGTCGTATGTAATGTACCTCAGGCTAGGGCAGATGTTAAAGGTAATGAAGCTCAGGTTGGCCAGGGTCACGCTGGTGCAGACATGACTCATTTGATTCAGACCATACCCAGGACTTTTCAGACAACTTTAGCCTCATGCATGTTGCAGCACCTTCTCAGGGTGCGGGGACTGGTTTACCCCTTGAGAGACTTCATAGTTTGGGCAGAGTCGAGTTTCGTGGTTTGACTCCCGAGGGTTCACAGGCATGGCTCAAGAGCACTACACGAATATTAGGTTATATGGAGTGCTCAGACACTCGTAAGTTGGGATGTGTTGTCTCCTTGCTTCAGGGAGATGCATATGCTTGGTGGACTACAATTATTTCGGGTGTACCAAAGGCGGATATCACTTGGAATTCTTCAGAAAAACCTTCAGAAAGAAGTACCTTGGAGCCCGATATCAAGATGAAAAGAAGAGGGAATTTATGGTTTTGGTTCAGGGTGGTAAGACGGTGTCAGAGTATGAGGTATAGTTTGTGAAGTTGAGCCAATATGCTCCCGAGTTGGTTCCCAATGAGAGAGAACGATGTGAGCGCTTCCATTATGGTTTTACTAGGGATGTGAAGAGATATATGCTTGCTTCTGATTACACCGAGTTTGATGTTTTGGTCTCTAGAACCAAGGATATTGAGCTGAGTCTAGGCTTGAACGCTCGTGCTAGTGGGCCCGATTCAGGGAAACGACATGCGTAATGGGACAGAGAGCATGCAAAGAGGCACAAAGATAAGAGATATCAGCCTGATTTGAGACGTAGAGGCAGTAACCATGAACGTGGCCATCAGGGCCAATGAGCTGTTGTTCACACTCCTGAGTGCACTAGATGTAGAAGACACCATCTGAGCAAGTGTATGTGTACCTTTGGGGTATGTTGGAACTGTGGATCCCGAGATCATTTGAGGCGTAACTGTCCTTACCCGACTGAGGGCGGACAAGCCCCAGTTCGAGGTTTTTAGCATTAGAGAGGTCGTGGACGCGATCGAGGTAACCTCCAGCCTAGGAATGATGGTAAGAGAAATGTTGCCTATGTTTTCATGGTACAACCCGAAGAAGGTGGACCGACTAGAGTATATGCACAGCGTGAGGCTGGGAATGACACAAATGTCATAGCATATAATTTCTTGTTACGATATTTATCCTTCCTCTCGTTGATAGATTCGGGTTCGACACATTCATACATTTTGGGTGAGCATGCAAGATCTTTAGATTTACCGTATGAGTGCCTAGAGGTGGATGTGAATGTTACTAGTTCTTTTGGTGAGACTGTGGTAGCTAGGAAAATGTACAGGATGTGTCCTTTGATGATTTAGGGTAATTCGTTTCTGGTCGATATGATGGAATTACCGTTCTATGATTTTGATGTGATTTTGGGCATGGATTGGCTCGTAGAGCATAGAGCTAGGGTAGACTTTGAGACCAAGAGAGTTTCCCTAAGACTTGCGGATGATTATGAGGTTGTAGTAGTTGGTGAGAACATTAAGTTCTTGTCCAATGTTGTTTCTGCTTTAGAAGCTTAGAGATAGATGGATTTGGGTTGTAAAGCATATTTAGCCTATGTGATGAATCCAAACATGAGTGAAGTTAGACCGCAAGACATTAGAATAATCGGTGATTTTTTGAGTATCTTTTCAGAAGAGTTGTCGGGTTTACCTCCAGATAGGGATGTTTAGTTTGCTATTGAGACGTATTTAGATTCTGCTCCCGTATCTATTACTACGTATAGAATGGCACCTAAAGAGTTGAAAGAGTTAAAGACACAACTTCAAGAACTGTCAAATAGAGGTTTCATTAGGCCTAGTATTTCTCTGTGGGGTGCAACGGTCTTGTTTGTGAAGAAAAAGGATGGCAGTATGAGAATGTGCATAGATTATAGACAGTTGAACAAGGTAACAATGAAGAACAAGTATCCTTTTCCACGGATTGATGATTTGCTTGACCAATTGAGAGGCGCTTCAGTGTTTTTGAATATTGATTTGAGAACGAGTTACTATTAGTTGAAGGTAAAAGATGTAGATATACCGAAGACAGCTTTCCGTACACGATATGGGCACTACGAGTTCTTGGTAAGGCCTTTTGGTTTGACTAATGCTCTAGTTGTATTTATGGACATGATGAACATAGTGTTTCACGAGTATTTGTATAGATTTGTAGTAGTATTCATAGATGACATTTTAATGTACTCCAGGACCGAGGAAGAACATGTTGAGCATTTACCATTAGTTCTACAAACCTTTCTTCAAAATCAGTTGTACGCCAAGTTGAGTAAATGTGAGTTTTGGATTAGGGAAGTAGTCTTTCTAGGTCATGTGATCTCGACCGATGGGATTAGTGTGGATCCCATGAAGATAAAAGCAATAGTGGGTTGGAAACAACCGAAGTCAGTGACCGAATCTGTAGTTTTTTAGGGCTAACCGGGTATTATTGAAGGTATGTTGAGGGATTCTCGAAGATTGCTGCACCTTTGACTAAATTGTTATAGAAAAATGTCCGGTATTAGTGGACAGATGCAAGGCAACAAGCATTTCAGAAGTTGAAGAAAACACTAACAATAGCTCCTATTTTGATTCAGCCTAAACCGGGGAAAGAGTTTGTAATCTGCAGTGATGCATCATATGTAGTTTTAGGTTGTGTGCTTATGCAAGAAGGAAGAGTTTTAGCTTATGCTTCGAGACGGTTGAAGGTTCACGAGAAGAATTACCCCACTCATGACATAGAGTTAGCTGTTGTAGTGTTTGCTTTGAAGATTTGGAGACACTACCTTTACAGTGAGAAGTGCACAATGTACACTGGTCATAAGAGTTTAAAGTACCTTATGAAGCAAAGAGAGTTGAATCTTAGACAGCGAAGATGGTTAGAACTCCTTAAAGACTATCACCTCACGATAGAGTACCATCCGGGTAAAGAAAATGTAGTGGTTGATGCATTGAGTAGAGAGGTGCAAGTTGAGTTGCGAGCTATATTTGTGAGATTGAGTGTGTCACAGGATGACGGTTTGATAACCGAGCTACTGGTTAAACCATTGTTAGTTCAGTTGATTCGAGAGAAACAGTTGTAAGACAGATCTTTGGCACCTCACGTGCAAGATATAGTCGAGGGTAAGCCCACATATTTCTGCTTTGGTGAGAATGGGATCCTATGTTTCAAGGATAGAGTAGTTGTTCCAGAAGATGCCGAGTTGAGGCGTATTATCTTGAATGAAGCTCATAACGGTCCTTTTGCTATGCATCCGGGTAGTACAGAGATGTATCGTGGGTTGAAAGATGGGTACTTCTGGGTTGGTTTAAAGAAAGATGTGGCCGAGTATGTGAGTAGATGTATGCTTTGCCAGCGTGTTAAGGCCGAGCATCAGTTTCCTTCAGGCTTGTTACAGTCGTTAAAGATTTCAGAATAGAAGTGGGAACTGATTACTATGGATTTTGTGTCAGGTTTGTCGTTGACTCCTTCGAAGAAGAATTCAGTACGGGTAATAGTTGACAGATTCACTAAGTGTGCCCATTTCATACCTATTCATACGACTTACACCTTAGACAAGTTTGTCGATCTATACATCAGTGAGATAGTGAGATTGCATGGTGTGACGAAATCGATTGTGTCAGACAAAGATTCGAGATTTACGGCTAGATTTTGGGAGTGTTTGCAACGAGCTTTGGGAACTTGGTTGAACTTTACTACTTCGTATCATCCACATTCAGAGAGAGTTATTCAGGTGATAGAGGACATGTTGAGGTGTTATATCATCGACTTTAGGGTTCATGGGAAAAACATCTACCGCTCGTAGAGTTTGCGTACAATAATATTTATCAGGCTAGTATTCAGATGGCACCGTATGAAGCTCTGTATGGTAAAAATGTAGAACACATGTTTGTTGGGCCGAAGCCAGACATAAGCTTGTACCTATGCTAGATTTTCTCAAGGACTCTACCGAGAAGGTAAAATTGATTTGTGATCGCTTGAAGGCAACTTTAGATATACAGGAATTGTATGCAGATTTGAAGAGAAGATAGGTTGAGTATGCTATTGGCGATAAAGTGTTCATGAAGGTCTCCCCATGGAGGAAGGTAATGAGGTTTGGTAAAAAGGGGAAGTTAAGTCCGAGATTCATTGGCCCTTAGTTGGTAGTTGAGAGGATTAGACTTGTTACATATAGGTTGAGATTTCCATCCGAGCTTGAGAAGATTCATGATGTGTTCCATGTTTCGATGCTTCGAAAGTATAGACCAGATCCATCTCATGTCATGCCAGTGGAAGAGATTGAATTGAATCCAGATTTTTCATATGAAGAAGAACTAGTTGAGATTCTTGCTATGGATTGTAAGGTTTTGCGTGGGAGGACCATTGAGCTAGTCATGGTTTTGTGGAGACACTGGGGTGTGGAAGAAGCTACTTGGGAGAGGAAGGATGACATGAAGAGACACTTTTCGTATCTCTTTCCATCAGGTAAATTTCGAGGATGAAATTTCTTAAGTGGGGGAGAGTTGTAACGCCCAGAGTTTAGGCCCGGAAGTTACCGGATCGAGTTGAGGGTCAAATCGAATTTGTTGGCCGGGTTAGACTAGTTTTGGGTCTATTTATTTTAACAAAAAGGGGTAGGTCTTGAGATGAAAATATTTTAAAAGGGGTAAAGAGGTAAATTCTTTTAAATGGGGGTTTTAATTATAACAAAGGGTTTTTTTTATTAAAAGTTATCACCCTTTGAAAGAAAATCACATTATTTTCCCCTAAAACTACTTTTCTCACTTTCTCTTCAACCAAACATCATCTCCATTGAAGATTTTTGAAGGTAATCTCTCATTTGTTTTGTTTTTCCTTCATTGAACTCTTTTTGGTTGGATTCTCTTCAAAACCCAATGATTTTTTCATTTTTCCTCAAAGTTCATTGTTTGAAAATAATGGGGTTTAGGGGGATTTTTGTGTGGATTGATGTTGTTGTGTTTTGGGTTGGTTAAAAGTAATGTTTTGTGTGTTAAATGGCGTGGAAATGTTGGTTCAATCATAAAATCACGAAACTAGGTAAGTGGGAAATTTTAAAAGTTGAAAAACCAGAGTTTTTTTGCTTGGTTTTGGGTTGAAACGACCCCTGATGGTTTTGTAGCATTGAAATGATGTTTTCGGAGTAAATATATGTGTTTTGGATGATTATATTGTTGGGTTTTGGTTAGAGCTGATGCGGTGATATTTTCGAATAACTTCGGCTACGAATCGATGAGCGAATGTTGTTGAATATTGTGTTTACGAATTTCAGTGGGCATGTATGTTGAAAAGGGTATTAATTCCCCATTTTGGATTGTTAGAAGCTGTGAAAACAGATTTGGGTACTTCGGATGCGATACCCGGTGTTGTGGAGGCTTGAAATCGGTGTTTCGGCTATCATTCGGGTTGTGCTGGTGAGTGGTAATGTTTTAAAGCTTTGAAATGTTTCAAAGAGGTTTTCTTAGGGTTTGGGTTGAGCTTTAGGGGCCGACCTAAGCTCAAGTGTAAGTTTAACTAACATCGCCTTGTTTTGTTAAGTGTTGGTGCATGTGGTTATATATGTTGTTGGGTGAAGTACTATTTACTTTTACGTCCTTTTGAATGTTATTATGTTGTTGTTGTTGTCAAAGCCTCACGTGATGGTTATGAGAAGTGTTGCGTGTAAAATAGTCTATCGCAATGGTAGTGCAAGTGTACACGTCGCAAGTAATAAAGTGATACTAGAGTATCGGATATCGTCTCCACATGGACTGGGCTAACCCTTTCCTTCGCTATCTGCACAAGGGGAAAAGAATAGATTAAGATATTGTCACGAAAATAATAAAGAATACTGGAAAATAAAAGTAGAGAAATCAAGATAGAGAGAATGGGCTGGTATTGAATTGCTCAGTAGTGCAGGTATTGCAGTGCTTAGGGAATCCAGTCCTGTCGTCGCGCCTGTCGCCGACAGCACCTGTCGCAGCAGCTGTCCGTTGGCTGTCGTGGCAGCAAACACACCAACTCCGTACTTCAAGTTTGGCAAGAATCCCAGATCTGCCTTGGCCTATCCCTAGGTCCAAGTCTGTCGATGATCACGTCTTTGATGATACCTCCCGGCGTGAATCGAAGGATGAACACCGATGTGTATGAATTCTTCTTTAGCCACTTAACCTTGCCCTATCCCTAGGCACAAGATAGTTCAACTATAAACTAGAGAACTTGCTCTTACTTCTTTCGTATACTTAACTCTCCCGATGCTAAGTAAATGGATAACCTCACAATGCTCTCCCGATGCTCTTGCAAGATATTAATAACCAAAATAAGAGAACTTGAAGTTTATTTTATTGAACTGAAAATTCCTAAAACAAAACAACCCTTGCAACTACTTTACAAATCAACCCGTGGCCCTAGGGGGTTTTAGAACATGTCGGTGACAGGTAAACGACGGGTAAACGGAGGAGGGGTTTTAGATGTCGGTTTTGGGGTAGAATGAGGGATGATGCCTCCTAGGTTAAATCTATGCCCTTATATAAGCTTTGGGCTCAAGTATTCTAAGTTAACAAGGATTACAACTTTAATGAAAAGTAAGATTCTAATAAATGCTAAATCTCTAAGGATTCCTACTTTTCAGCCGCCTCCTTGTTTCATGGAAATTCTTCTCCTTGAGCTTTGACTTGACATATCTTTTGATCCGGGGCTTGGAAAAATATTTGGCTTTCACACGACAGACGAGCAGATTTTTCTCTATCTATCGAGGTCCACTTTACTTTTCCTCTTCATGAAGTTGCTGTCGCCTTGCTGTCACGACAGGTCCATGACAGGTTCGCCTTCTTCGTCTGCTTATCCAGTTCAGTTTTCCTGCTTATCTGCCCTGCGCCTGCCTTCTTTGTCTACTATGGCAGCAACTTGCTGTCGTCCTCTGTTGTCACGGTAGCTCTATGGCAGCATTGTCCTCTTCGTCTGCTTGTCCAGTTCAGCTCTTCTGCTTATCTGCCCTGCGCCTGCCTTCACCGTCTACGACGGCGGAAACCTGCCAAAAACAGCCATTTTTAGTAGAATCTGTGCCTTTTATATATTTGTGATGTTTTGCTGTAAACTGGCCTAAATACAATGAAATGTGCTTGAATGCAGCAGAAATATGGGTTAAAAGGGTGTAAATAATAGAACTTTTACACACTCAACAAGAAGAGTGTTGCTGAAACGGTGATGTGTAGTCCCACCGAAAATATGGTAGTTGTTTATGAACGGTGATGTGTAGTCCCACCAGGAATGGTTGTGCATGTGCACACCATAAACTTGTTCTTATTTGTTGGTTTAGTATTTTCCACTCCAAATGGTTTTGTCTTTAAAATAGATATATGTTTTGAAACTGCATTGTTGTTGTTGTGATTTGGAGCTCCGCTCACTAAGCTCTCAAGCTTACGCTCTCCTTTCCATCAATGCAGATCGTTAGTGGCTTCGGGAGGCAAGTGGGGCAAAGGAAGAATCCTAGAGTTCTTTTGCTAGCTCAAGTATGGTTTTATGGTTGTAATAATACTTAGGCAATGGGAATGCTAGACTTTTGTGTTGAGAAGTTGGTGTTTAAAATCCCATGTGGTCGTTATTATTGCTAACATGTTTCAAATGTTGAGACCGGGTTATTTGGATGGTTGTTATGTTTTATGGATGCATGTTTTATATTTTGGCTAGTTTATTTCTTATGATGAAGTGTTTCCTTTAGCCTTTTGGCCATGTACTCAATTTGTGTATGTATGTATGTTTGATGCTTGTTTTTAGGGAGTTTTGCCTCTAGAATGGGTTCCTTAAGTTGTATGCATGTTTAAGAGTTGATTAGATGCTTTTTTAGTGAGTTGTGTTGGTTCTCCTTGTGCTTAATACTGAAGAAATCAGTCTTTCTGGGCAGGGCGTATCGATACGCTCAAGGGCAGTATCGATACAGTCCCTTGTTTTAAGCCTATCGTATCGATATGCGAGGCATACTGATTCCGGTTTGGGTCTCTGGAAATTTGAGATTTTGGCGAGAAATTTAGGTATCGGTACGGTCCTTGAAGTTGACTTTGGGAGCTTGACCATTAAAGGCGTATCGATACCATCCTTGAAGGGTATCGATACGGCCTCTTGAAGTTGACATTGGGGAGTTTGATAGTTGAAGGCGTATCGATACGGCCTGTAGAAAATTCATAAAAATGTTACCTATAGTGTCTGTCTTGCTTGGATTATGTTCGTGATTGCTTTTCCGCTGCATGACACCTCACATAGGTTAAAGATGTCATTTAGACAAGATTAATTTAAAAGAAAATAATTAGGGTTTCTAATCAGAATGAAGCCTTAAGGGGTTTCGCTTCGGTTTTCCCATTGTAACCCGTTCGATTTGGTCTGGTGGCTAGGTCGGGTCGAGGGGGTTACATTTGGGTTCTATTCTCCAAATGCTCGAATAAATGAGCTGATTTTTGTTGCTAAAAAAACCTTCATATACCTGTAAAAATGCAACACAGAATGCAATTATGACGAACATGCCCCTAAGGATATCTAAAACTTGAATGCATGTCTCATTTCTTTTGCCTTTTAAATTCTTCCCCTCAGAATTAATTTTTCCTTTGGTTTTTTTTAATCCACATGTTTGCTCGCTTAGTCTAGATAAACAATTTCTCTTTTTCACTGTATTTCTTTGACTCATGGAAAACATCTGATCTTTGCAAATTTGCTCACTTAATTCAGCGATCTTATATTACTGGTTGGAAGGAAAGACTTCTTCACTGTCATTCTTTTTCACTTTTTTCCTTTATTATTTTTATTTTTATTTTTCTCTTTCCTTTTTTCTTTATTTTTCTTTATTTTTTCTTTTTTCTTTTTTCTTTTCTTTCTTCTTATTGTGTCCTTTTCATTTTCAATTTAGGACATTCAACTTGATCTGTTTTTTTTTTCCTTTGTTTGCAAACAACTTTTCATTTTTTTGCCTCCTTGTGTGGGGGAGTGATCCTTGGTTAGGGTTTAATCACAAGAAAAATAATGTCAGGCACAAAGGGGGACAACAATGGATTTTTGTTTTCTTTTCGTGAAGGGAAATGAAGGAATGCCAAATGTCATTTCACACATAAACATCTTTGAAGAGAAGTAGTCTTCACTTGGTAGATGTTTTATAGTTATCACTTCATTTAAAAACCCTCTAACAACATTGTCTGGGAGAAAAATTCACTCATAATCTGTATATGGGATTTCCCTATTAATCCTGAACACACTTTTTCCCCTCTATCTCGGGATTAGATTCCAGAATCATTCATACAATCAATTGTAGGGACTCTACAAAGAATATGTATTCTAGAAGAAAATGGAAAATGGAAGGGAAAATGAAATGTTTGCCACTTAAGGAAAAAATGCATCTTTGAAACAAGTAGAACAACATAAAATCCCTTACAAAAGATTCCCAATGCTTGCTGGAAAAAGTAAAAGGGTTGGTTCTAAGCATGATCCCAATACCGTCTAGGAAGATCTTTTACTATCTGAGCATTATTCTAGGAAAGCATGGGTCAATTGCGGCCAAGCTCAACCCGTGTGTTTCGCGACAAGATATTTCAAGCGTTCGGCATATTCTTCTTCCTTGAGTCTCCCACTCTTGATGGCTATTCTCTAAAGTTGTCAATATGTCTTCCATGGCCATTTCTCTGGACTAAGAACGAGTATCGTACTTGTAGGATTTTTTTTTGAAAATTTTATCATATGATTTGTCTAAATTAAATTCTTATTATGTGTGAATGTATGCAGTGGTAAAAATGCAAATGTATGAATGCATGCGAAGGGTCATCAATTCCATGAAGGTATTGCTCTAGAAGTACATTACATCCATGAAGAAAGCTTTTCTGTTTGAGCAACATGCTTTAGAATCGACCCCCTCTAAATATGAAATGTATGCAACAAATAAATATGCCAAAAAACAAAACAATACACAAACAAAAAGGTTAGTACTCTTTTTTAACAAAAACATAAATAAAACCTAAAAGGTCCAAAATTATTTCATTGTACAAATAATTCTGGATAGCACATTTCGACGCTCTACGACATGTCTAAACGGATTATCCTTACGAAATAATTTTGACCAGACCTAGAGCCTAAGGTTTTTCCACATTGCTCTATTAGGGTGGGCTTTAGATTCTCAAACTTGGTTTTGTTCTAAAATGGTACCCGAACTAGCCTTGTTGTCTCCTACTAAGGGTAGCAAGGCCCTTGATTCTCACTCATTATAAGCTACAAACGAAACAAGTTCAACTCAGGAGGACTCACCATTTATGCCTTCTCGAAGAATCGATATTCTTACGAAGGCAAGGGTCAAGAGTCCCGAAGGTACTTGCTACGCTCATACAAAGAATCTGTATTCTTACATGAGCAAAGTGTGTTCCCCCCACTTAAATGAACGAGACAAAGCTTAGGTATAGAGCTTTTTGCAACAATTATAGAATGTGTAAAATAAAATTATATTCATTAGACGGACAAATAAATTGAACCTTTGTGAACTTGCAAATTCCATTAGTTTTTAGAAAACTTTTTTGAAAACAATTTGAAATCAATTTATGGTCTGACCCTCTTTTGTTTTTTTTAAAAAGTCCCCATCAGGGATGCCAAGTTGTCGTAACTTTTTCTTGCCCGACTTTTTGAAAACTTTAAAAACACGGAGTCACCACCAATCTTTTTGAAAAAAGTGTGATTTGATCACTTTAAAACAGGTTATTTTAATAAAACACTTTATTTATTAAAATAACTATTATTGTCTATGAAAACCATAAAATAGGTTCGGAGGTCGGTAACGTGTGGGGAAGGGTTAGCACCCCCACAGCGCCCAAAATTCAGTACCATATTGATTTCAAAAACGTTTTCAAAAATTGGAATTTGCAAGTTCATGAAGGTTCGATTTCATTTGTTCGTTTAATAAATATAAATCTTTTTTAACGGCCTTATCGCCCGGGAAATGAGCTTTAATCACCACCAACACTTCTGGCGCTAACTCGTCATTCTCTTTTGATAAGACATCGCATTAATTAGATTCCACTTTTCAAACAAATAGAGAATTTTTATTCGTTGAAGATTTTATTTATTCTAAATTGAAGTTTGTTAATCGTAAGATGCTCTAAGTTTTTTATTCCTATTTGAAGATTTGAATTTTATTAAGTGTACTTTATTTTTATGAAGAGAGTTTTTCAACAAACAAGTCTCTAATCTAAGCTCATAGATAATAATCCTAAAGTTTGATCTATCACTAAAGACAAACAAGACAATGTAACAAAACGAGCTTTACTTTTTAGACTTTAAATGGATTGAATTTTTTTTTATTGTTGAAGAGATTTTTCATTCTTTCATTCTTTTATTTTGATATTTTATTATTTTTTGCTTGAAGCTATTTAGTTTTAAGGCTTTTATTACTTTTTACCATTTGAAAAAGTTTTTTACTTTCTTTGTTTTTAAATTTTTAAACGAAATTCTATGTTTTTTTTACCTTTATAGTTTTCAATTTTTTATATTTTTAAACCTTTTATTCTTTTGTTTTTTATTTTTAAGTTTTTTTTTTAAAAAAACACTTTTTTAAAAAAACCTTTTCTTATAATTTTCTATGCCTTAAATCCTTTTTATTTCCCCAACTCTTTTAATCTTCCAAACCTTTTTAATGTTTTTAATCTTTTTTTAAAATTCTTTTTATTTTTATGCTCTTTATGTTGTTTTTAAATTTTAGGTTTTGAAACTTTTTTATTATTTTTATGTCTTAGAGAAATTTTTTAGAAAAAAAATAAACTTTTATTTTTCTAAAAAAAGCTTTTTATTTTCAAAACCCCTATCTTTTAAATTTTACAAAAGTAAATCAAAATTTTATTTTCTTTAATTTTCAAATTTTAAAAAAACTTCTATTTCGACAACATAATTTTTTAATTTTTCAAAATAGGATCATGAACTTACGTTTTCTTCAATTTGTTTTCTATAACATGATTTTTAGTGTTTCTTAAAATAACTTGAATCAAACAAGATTTTATTTTAAAAACAAAACAAAACAAAACAAATTCAAATCACTTTTTAAAGGTTAAAAGACAAACATATAAACAAAGCACAAAATTTAAATTTCAAACATCGAACATATATAAAAAACATGAACAAAAATCTAACGATAGTAATTCAATTCGAAATAAATAAAGAAGAAAAGAAATTATACCAATGGTGAAGAAATCACAAGCCTTCTTCTTTAAAAATTCGACACGGAGCTTCTCCAAATTCAAACAAATTTCCAGCAACCTCCACGAAATTTTAGAGAATTTTTTAGTGATTTTCGGATGGCTTTTTCAAGTATTTTTTGGTGAATTGGCGATGAACACAATGGGGAAGGGGGTATTTATACTAGAGTTAAGGCTTGCAATTGAAGGAAAATCGAGATTCAATCCAAAAACTGAATCCATAATCTGGCAAGGGGCTTGATCCTCAATTGAAACCCCTAAAAATCATCTGATTTGATTCGGATTTGAAGATGAATTTCATCATAGATTCGAGCCTAGGGTTTTGATTCTTTCTCACTTTATTTTGCAGATATTGGCGGCGGAGGGCGACATTGATGCCATTGGAAAGGCGGAGATGAGACGGACCATCCGGCAGCTTAAACGGCGACAACCGAGGTGCAAGTGGGAGGCGTTGGTGCAACGGCAGCCGCAGCACAGGGGTTTTGGAAGGGTGTTGTCTCGCGCGCGTGCCACGCACGCACCAAGCGCGTGGCAACCCTTTTTTACAGCTTTTTTTCTTCTTTTTTTGTTTTTATCAGGGTTGTTCGATTGAAATACCCCAGATCAAACATCTCCAGTTCAACCTGCTTATTGGACACAAAAAAGATTATTTGGGATTTTTTGGATTTTTTTGCTTCTAAATTAATTAAAAATGAGCTATATATTATATAATGGCTTTATAAAAAACTTATTATTTTTTGTTGTTAAAGATGGGATTTATTATTTATATATTTTCTTGGGCTTTTAATTCTAATAAAAATAATAAAAAATAAAATGTGAAAATTTAGTGACAACAGCTAGGTATGTGACGATGATAGTCAGAGAAGCTAAATTACTTCGCCCCCACGAATGTGAGACCAAGGCTTCAAAGACTGATTGAAGAAATAGAGGAACTGTTTGCTCAGACTAAGACATGTTCGTATGAGCTTTTTTCATCCAATGAAGGCTATTTCTACATCAATACCTTAATGGAATCGATGAACCTTCACTTGCATTCATGTATTTGCATTTTTTTATTTCTTACATTTATGTTGTGTCCGCTGCATACATTCACACATGATAAGAAACCAATCACATGAAATTTTTTTTTGAAAATATAAAAAACATCTCAAGTACGATACTCGTTCTCAGCCCAGCGCAATGGCCATTGAAGACAGATTGACAACTTTGGAGAATAGCTACAAGGGCACCCAAGACAGGCTCGATAAAATGGAGAAAGAATTGAAAGAAGAAATTGCATGAGCCCAAAGAAACACCGTCAGTCAGATAGCGGCCATGTTGGGTTTCAAAGACCCAGAAAGAGGAAAGGTAGTAGAAGCCGTCGATGTTTTGTCGCCCCAGTCTAGGATGACTAGTTATACATTTCCACTGAATAAGAGGCTCCAGATCCATACATCAGAAACCTCAACTCAAACTCCGACAAGGTCTAGGATAAATCATGAAGGAAACCAAGGCATTGAGATGCACGATCTTCATAAGACATCCGATAGGTCTAGAATGAACAAGAAGCTAGAAGATCAATGTGACATGCTCGAAGAGATCATCAGAGCCTTAAAAGAAGGAAACAGTTATGGTGGCTTAGATGCAAGGGATTTAGGTCTGGTGTTTGAATTGGTGGTTCCTCAAAAATTCAAAGCTCTTGACTCCAAGAAGTATGACCGGACCACTTGCCCTTTACCGCACTTGACCATGTACTGCCGAAGAATGTCACAACATTTGGAAAAAGAGAAGTTACTCATATATTGTTTCCAAGATAGTCTATCATGGTCTGCTTCCCGATGGTATACTCAACTGAGTCGAGTCAACACACGAACTTGGAGGGATCTGTTAAAAGCCTTCTTTGAACACTATAAGCATGTGACAGACATGATCCTTAATCGACTCATTCTACAAGATATGGACCAAGGGCCCAACGAGAGCTTCCACAAGTTTGCCTAGAGATGGCGAGACGTGGCTTCCCAAGTGCAACCTCCACTGTTGGAAAATGAGGTTATGCCAATGTTTGTGGAGAGTTTAAATGGTCCCTTTTACTACCATATGTTAAACCATGCCACCAAAGGTTTTGCAGACATGGTCATGAGCGGAGAGTTGATATTGGCGGTCATCAAAAGTGGAAGACTCGAGGAAGAAGAATAATAGTGATCGCATATAACCTGAACTACTCTAAAGGTGGAATCTTGTCGTGAAGAAAACAAATCGAGATTTCCTGGAGTTCATCCTTTCCTTCATGGAATAATGCTTAGTTTTCCTAGACGATGTTGGGTTCATACCTAGAATCAACCCTTTTGCTTTTTGTCGCGAGCATTAGGGATCTTTTGTAAGGGGTTCTATATTAATTTTCTTGTTTTTAAAGATGCATTCTTTTTATTTTCTCAAGTGGAAAACATTTCATTTTTCTTTCCATATTCCTTTTCTCTTCTAGAGTACATATTCTTTGCAGAGCCCCTATTGTTGATTGTATAATGATTTTTGGATATAATCCCGAGATAGAGGGGCAAAAAGTGCGTTCAGGATTGACACGCGTTGTAACGTGTCAAGAATAATTTCCTTCTTCCAAATAAATAAATAAATAAAGGAATTAAATTAAAATATAGATAGGGAAGTATAAGTCAAACCCACAAGGACTTGGACTTTCCTTGTTGCGCCTTTGATGTTTTTGAACCAAGAGATGATGGAATTGAGTTTGTGTTATTTGAGGGGGAAGTGCAATGAAATGTAATGATTTAAGAGATGATGGAATTGAGTTTGTGTTATTTAAAGATGTTAAAACTAATCATAGAGATATTCAGCCTTGGCTTGTTCTACTCGGTTCATTGGTAAAGATTTTTGATTTCGGACAACTTGTTGGCGAAATTACTACAAAGTCAATCCTTGAGTTTTTGTTTGTAAACTGAATTTCCAAAATCAATTTTTGGTTTCAATTTTGATGATTTATCTAAACAAACTCAATGTTTGAGAAAACAAATTCTTTAAGCTCGTAACCAACTCGAAAAGTTATTTCTATAAAAATGATTCGATCTCAATTTCCCTTAGTAATCTATTTATTAAGTGTGTTCCCTAGAAGTCATATTTGTTTCAATAACCGATCCTCCCTCTCAGTTAAGTCAATCTTTGGGTTTAAAAATCATTTTGATTTTGAAGATAAAGTTTGAAGACATCGAGAAAAGTTTATGAAAATGTTTGAAGCATAATTTCAAACCTCACCTTGAGAACACATCATTGTATAAGCCTTTGGCTTAAGAAGATCTAGTCGATCATGGTTATTAAATTAATCATGCTCGACATTTTAGAAATAATCTCAAGAAAAATAAGAAAAGAACTTATGGAAAAAAATAAGAAGATTAGAAATTTCAAGATAAAGATGGAATGCTATTCAAATTGATCATGAAGTCTTACCCCAAAAAATGGTAGTTATAGTACTTCAAATAACCTAGGTAAAGCTAAAATGATAATTAAAAATTAAACAAAATAATTATCCAAAGTTTAAAATTTAAAATTAAAAAATCCAGAGATAGGCTATCTGATAAGCGGCTTGATAAGCTATCACTGCTGCTGACGTCGGGTTCTAGAAGACGCTGACGTGGCGCCCAGTCAGCATTCATGCCCTGATTCATGCCCATGAATCTGCCCATGACTCCATCATTTCCTACAGCATTCCAGCTTATTTCCATCATCACGTCCCCTGCATGAAAACAACATAAAACAACCCAATTAAGTCCCTCAAACTTATATTTAATCGAAATAATGACAAAAAACACAACCAAAATAAATACTCATCAAATTCCCCCTCACTTATCTGATGCTTGCCCTCAAGTATCAAAAATTTAAGTTCAAATCCTCATCCTTAAATATCTAAGTCCCTTAGCTTACAACATGAAATAATCACTTTAACTCAACAAGAAACTAAGCATGCATAAAAATTAAGTAAGATGGCAATAAGAATAAATCCCACAACTTATTAATAAAGCAAGGATCACTTAAGTGTTTGCTAAAATTACTCAATGTTCTCAGAAAATATCAAACTAAGGAAGCATGCATAAAATTTGCAAAGAACTCAAATCTAAACCATAAATGCAAAAGAATTTTTTTTCATTGCTAGAACCAGTGATAGGCACTTCTAGCTTTATTCTGCTAGAGCCGGTGGTAGGAACCTCTAGCTTTTATTATTTTTTTCTTTTAATTTTTTTGTTTTTATTCTTCTTTTTTTCGAGCTAGAGCCAATGATAGGCACCTCTAGCCTTTATTATTTTTTTCTTTCTCATGCAAATAAGGCTAAATATGAACTTCTCACAAAAATTAAGTATATAAGCATTAATTCAATAAATTCCAAGAAACAAGAGTAACAAAGTAATCCTTTAGTGCACCCTTTTTCTATTAACAAGTATGGAATATAGGTTATGCCATCAAATAAAATCCATCATGCAAGCAAAGTTTCTAGCAAGTCAAAGTGTTTTATTATCACAAAGTAAGCATAGGAACACATCAATCTACGGGACAAGGACTATCATAAAATCAAGCATAAGACAAGCTTCGGATAAAGCAAAAAGAAAATTTGACAAACATATCCCCCTCATTTAATGCATTTTATCCCAAAATGATAACTAGAGTAAAAGGGAGGAAAGTAGAGACTCCACTAATCAATTGCACGCGGTCGGGACTCAGACGGTTGCTGGCGTGGTAGGAGGTTGGCTTTGTGGTAGTCGTCGCGCTTGGTCGTGGGTCCGCACCATGCTGGCTCGCCGGAAAAGATGGGGGTTCGCCGAGCAATGTCTGGTTCAAAGGTTGGGGGCTTTGCGTGCGTGAAGAAAAGAAGAGTGAGATGACGGCTGCAGAATAAAGAAAAGGTATGGGGAAATTATGTTAATTTTTTTTGTTTAATTTTTGAAATAAAAGGATAATTAAAATTTTGTAAAAGGATAATTTTATTTAAAATTTTAGATATAGTTGATAAAGATATATAGATATAGATATAGATAAAAGATAAATATATATGATTTAAAATTTAAAATAAATAATAATTTAAGATAATAAAGATAAACCACCAAGGGTTAAATTTAAAAATAAGATAATATATAGATAAAGATATACATATATAAATATATATTTAATTTACATAAATCTAAAAAATATTATATATAATAAATTTAAATTAGTAATAATAACTATATTATTAGGGGGAAGTTAAAAAATTCTTAAAAGAAAACAGGAGGAGATGTGGGTTTTGAAAACAATAAAGGGATAAAGGAATTATTTTATTTGAAAAGTGTGATAAGGAAAAATGGTAAAAATCCGCTGAGGGATAATGGGATAGAATTTTTTTTGAGTTCTAAAAATATAAAATGGGCCCACAAAATCTAGCTAATAATGATATCTTCTCATGCCTTTTATTCGATTAACTCGTATTTACTGCGAATAAAATAAGATAAAGATCAGATAAAATAAAATAAAATTAAAATAAAGAAAATAAGAATAAATTCGAAACTGAAAAATTAAAATAAAGAAATAAATAGAGAAAATGGGTTGTCTCACATCCAACGCTTGTTTATCGTCGCTAGCTTGACGACCTTATTCAAGTGACAGGTTCGATTAAACGAATTTCCTCGACTAGATATACCGGAGCATTGTTATAGTACGATTTAAGCCGTTGACCGTTAACTTTAAATGGCTATCCGAAATTACTTTTAATTTCCACTGCACCATTTGCAAAAATATCAGTCACTGTGTACGGTCCAAGTCACTTTGATAATAATTTTCCTGCAAAAAGTTTTAATTTTGATTTAAATAATAAAACTTTTTTACCAATATAAAATGATTTAAATGCGATATTACGATTGTGAAAATATTTATTTTTTTCCTTAAAAATTTTAAACTGTCGTAGGCATTTTTTTCGAATTTCTTCCAACTCCTAGATATCGAGTTTACGCGTTTCGCTAACTAGATCCATTTCCATGTTGCATTTTTGAACTGTCCAACGCGCGCGGTGCTCCAATTCGACCGGTAAATGGCACAACTTACCAAAAACAAGGCGATAAGGAGTCATCCCGATAGGACCCTTATACGATGTCTGATATGTCCATAGTGCATCATTCAGCATAACGCTCCAATCCTTCTGATTAGGTTTCACGATCTTTTCAAGAATGGTCTTAATTTTGCGGTTTGATACCTCCATGTGACCGTTCGTTTGCGGGTGGTACGACGTCGCGATGCGTTGGGTGACGCCAAATTTTTTCATTAGCGCATCAATGAATCGATTGATAAAATGTTTCCCTCTGTCGCATATCGGCGCTCTCGGTGTGCCAAACCTGGAAAAAATATAATCTTTCAGAAATTTGACAGTGGTTTTAGCATCATTATTTTTTGTAGCTTTCGCCTCAACCCATTGCGAAACATAATCACTAGCTAAAATAATATAGAAATTACCGAATAATATTTCACAAACATGAATATGATTTAGGGGCATTTCATTACGTCGTCTTAAGTTACCAACTCTTTGACACTTATCACATGATTTGCAAAATAAATATGTATCACAAAAAAATATTCAGCCAATAGAATCCACATTCAAGAATTTTATGAGTTGTCCTTTTAGGTCCATAGCGTCCACCGCATGCATATGAATGACAGAAATTAAGGATAGATTTTACCCCGTCTTCGGTTACACACCATTGTATTACTTGATTAGAACAATGTCTCCAAAGGTATGGATCATCCCAAATATAGAACTTGGATTCCCTCTTGATTCGGTTAATTTCTGACAGTGACAAGTCAAGGGGCAATTCACTTGTAGCCAAATAATTCACGATGTCCGCAAACCAAGGTGTTGAAGCTTGCCCCATCATCAAATTTTCTTCAGGGAATTCTTCATTAATAGGTGAATCCGAATTGGTCAGTGGGATTCGGTTGCGGTGATCGGCCACTAAATTTTCACTCCCCTTCTTGTCTTTTATCTCGAGATTAAAATCCACCGGATCAGCCTCCGTTTTGTTTCCATCTTGCTCATCAGATACCGCAAGGCTGCATGATCAGAAAAAACAATAAATTTAGTCCCAAGTAAATAAGAGCGGAATTTATCTAAAGCAAAAACTACATCAAATAGTTATTTTTCTGTAGTAAAATAGTTGCGTTGCGCTGGATCAAGCGTTCTTAATGCATAGGCCAAGACATGAGGCTCTCGCCCTTTCCTTAGACCAAGTACCGCTCCAACACTAAAATCCAAAGCGTCGCACATAATTTCGAACGGTAAGTTCCAATCGGGCGGTTGCACTATCGGCGCTGATACAAGTTTCACCTTAATTTCATCAAACGATTTCCTGCATTCGGATGTAAAGTCGAACTCTACATCTTTCTACAGTAACCGACATAGTGGTTGTGCTATCTTTGAGAAGTCTTTTATAAATCGTCTATAGAAACATGCATGTCCAAGAAAAGAGCGAATATCCTTCACAGTTGTGGGGTATGGTAGTGAGCGGATAATGTCTGTCTTAGCCTTATCAACAAAAATTCCTTCAGAAGATACAATATGTCCTAACACTAAGCCTTTATTAACCATGATGTGACATTTTTCGTAATTGAGTACAAGGTTAAACTCAATGCAGCGTTTTAATACATTAGTTAAATTAAACAAGCACTCACCAAAAGAATCTCCATATATAATGAAGTCATCCATAAACACTTCAATCCCCTTCTCAACATAATCTGAAAATATGCTTACCATACATCGTTGGAATGTAGCCGGAGCGTTACATAGTCCAAACAGAATTTGTCGATAGGTGAAGGTTCTGAATGGGCATGTAAACGTGGTCATCTCTTGGTCCTCAGGGGCTACGAAAATTTGAAAAAAAAACCTGAAAAACCATCCAGACAACAATAGTGAGATTTACCAGCTAATCTTTCACTCATTTGATCAATGTATGGTAAAGGAAAGTGATCTTTTTGGGTTAGAGAATTCAACTTCCTGTAATCTATGCAAACTCGCCATCCATTTTGAACTCGAGTTGGAACTAACTCACCTTCGTCGTTTCTGATTACCGTGACGCCGGATTTTTTAGGCAAAATAAGAATAGGACTTACTCACTCACTATTCGATATTGGATATATAATATAGGCGTTTAGAAGTTTTTGAATTTCGGCTTGTACTACCTTCATCATAGGATCATTCAAGCGTCACTGACCTTGTCGAGACAGCTTTGCCCCTTCCTCGATTTTGATCTTGTGCATACAAGTTTAAGGGCTAAGTCCTTTGATGTCTGCAACAATCCAACCGATTGCTTCCTTATACTTTCGCAGGACTATGACAAGGTCGACTTCCTCTTCTCCGGTTAATTCATTTGAAATGATAACCGGTAAGGTATCATTATCTCCCAAGAAGGCGTGCTTAAGGTGAGATGGGAGTTCCTTTAATTCCAACTTCGGAGCCTGCAAAATAGATGGCAAATGTTTAGTCTTAGATGGAATTAAAGCTAAATTAGAATTAATAAAGGAAACAAGTTCGTTCTCTCTTTCTTCATCATTATCGCAAAGCTCATAGTCGATACTAAAGTTATCAAAAACATTATAATCCACATACTCTTCTAAACGTGGATCAACAATATCAATTGAGTTAAGAGATTCAACCTGATCATGATACCTCATTGCCTTATAAACATCGAATTCTACTACCTCACCGTCGATTTCCATGGATAAAAGGTCGTTCCTTACTTCTATTTTCGTGTTTGTTGTGCTAATGAATGGACGTCCCAACAACACTTCGGAGCAAGTGTTTGTTCTATCGTGAGCCATATCGATCACGTAGAAGTTCACAAGGAAAACAAGACATCTACCTTTACTAGAACATTTTCCAACACTCCTTCTGGATAGATGACTGATCGATCTGCCAAATGTATCGTAATCATGGTTTCCTTCAAAGGATCATTAGTTATCATTTTATAAATAGAAAGCGACATTACATTTATAGAAGCTCCAAGAGCGCACATTGCACCTTTAATAGATATATTAACAATTTGACAGGGTATAGCAAACATACCTTGGTCTTTCATTTTGGGTGGTAACTTACATTGAAAACTGTAGAAACGTGCTCTCCCAAGTTTACCTTTTCGTGCCCGTTGAGTTTTCGCTTGGTTGTGCAAAGCTCTTTGAGGAAACGAGCGTACCTTGGCACTTGTCGAATGACTTCTAAGACGGGAATGTTCACATGGACTTTTTTAAACACATCAATGGTTTCCCTCTCTTCGGTCTTTTTGTCGCGTTTTACTAAGCATGATAGGAAAGGAGGCGTGACTACAAGTGGTGGAGACGAAGGAGAGGATGGTGGTAAAGGGTTATCTTGGTTTTCGTTACCTTCTTCTACGACAGGAGTGAGTGCATTGTTGTCTTTTCGTTGTTGTTTTTGTGTTATAACGGTCCCACTGCGGAGAGTAATTGCACTTACATTTTCTTTAGGGTTAGACTCCATCTGAGAAGGTAACCTCCTTTGTGACTCCATTTTCCTAATCGTTGGGCAATTTGACTTATTTGCTTGTCCATATCTTGAAAATGGGCCTCCGTGCAGGTTTGGAATTTTTCCTAAGACATAGCCAACCACTCTACAATGGACTCTAGGTTCGACTTTTGTTGAAACTGTTGGTTAGGCTTCCTTTGCTGATATTGTTGTCTTTGGTTCTGCGCAAACCCTTGGTCTCTCCACCCTTGATTGGCATTAGGGTAGTACTGCTTTTGATAGGATCCCAGAAAGTTTCCCATCACTTTCACTTGTTTGATACCTTTTTCTTGGATCATAAGGCAACAATCTGTCAGGTGTTCAGGGCTTGTACATATCCGACAAAGCCTATAAACAATCTTCCTATCTGTAACCAAAGTTTGAACAATGTCAGCTAATTTATCAATCTTGCTTTCTAATGAAACGACACTTACCTCATTAACTCTTCGAGATGGTTCACTTGGTTTGTAGAAGAGTTGTGAGTTGGATGCCATGGTCGAAATCAATATCCTTGCTATCGCCGGGGTCATATTGACTAGGGCTCCTCCGCTAGCTTCATCAACTACTTTTATATTTGTATGGGTTAGTCCTTCATAAAAATATTGAATAAGTGTTTGATCCGACAAACCGTGCTGTGGGCAATTAACGCATAGTTTCTTGAAGCGCTCCTAATATTCATAAAGTGTTTCAGTATCCTTTTGTTGGATACTTAGAATATTTCGCCTCATTTCGCTTGCTTTAGCGGCTGGGAAGAACTTGTCAAGAAACAAGTGAGCGATTTTAGTCCAGGTAGTAACTGAGTTAGAAGGTAAATCATAAAGCCAATCCTTAGCAATATAAGATAAAGAAAAGGGAAAGGCGCGAAGTTTAATTTGATCCTCAGATACTCTCTGTGGTTTTGTAGTTGAGCAAACCATGTGGAACTCCTTGAGGTGTTTGTGTGGGTTTTTGCTGGGCAAACTGTAGAAGGTTGGTAGGAGATGAATCAAGCCCGTTTTTAGTTGGAACGACGTTTCACCATTTGGGAAGGTTATGCACAAGGGCTGATTATCATCCGGTGCCTGATCAGTTGTTGGATCGTTTGTTCGTTGGCTCCCATTTGGTTTCGTTCTCCAAAGTATGTTTCGGGTTGGGATGATTCGATATCTCATTGGAATCGTTGTTAGCGTAACTTTTATTGCTTCTCTCAGTTTCGTTGTGCGTTTTGTCGTCTCGCAAATACTTCAATTTCCAGAATGAATTCAAACTGTTCTCTCATATTTCTCCTGGTCATAAACAATAAAAAACAAACGGTAAAAGTTGCCGAAGTCCCTGGCAACGGTGCCAATTTTTAACATGCGTCGTAACGTGTCAAGAATAATTTCCTTCTTCCAAATAAATAAATAAATAAATGAATTAAATTAAAATATAGATAGGAAAGTAGGAGTCGAACCCACAATGACTTGGACTTTCCTTGTTGCGCCTTTGACGTTTATGAACCAAGAGATGATGGAATTGAGTTTGTGTGTTTTGGGGGGAAAATTGCAATGAAATGTAGTGATTTAAGAGAGCAAGAAAATGATTTAAAGATGTTAAAACTAATGATAGATATATTCAGCCTTGGTTAAGCTTTGACTTGTTCTACTCGGTTCATTGGTAAAGATTTTTTATTTCGGAAAACTTGTTGCTGAAATTACTACAAGGTCAATCCTTGAGTTTTTGTTTGTAAACTGAATTTCCAAAATCAATTTTTGGTTTCAATTTTGATGATTCGTCTAAACAAACTCAATGTTTGAGAAAACAAATTCATTAAGCTCATAACCAACTAGAAAAGTTATTTCTATAAAAACGATTTGATCTCAATTTCCCTTAGTAGTCTATTTACTAAGTGTGTAACCTTGAAGTTAGATTTGTTTCAATAACCGGTCCTCCCTCCCACTTGATAAATCAAAACAATTGTTTTATCCAAAGTCAATCTTTGGGTTTAAAAATCATTTTGATTTTGAAGATAAAGTTTGAAGAAATCGAGAAAAGTTTTCGAAAATGTTTGAAGTATAGTTTCAAACCTCGCCTTGAGATCACGTCATTGCATAAGCCTTTGGCTTAAGAAGATCTAGCCGAGCATGGTTATTAAATGAATCATGCTCGATATTTTAGAAATAATCTCAAGAAAAATAAGAAAAGAACTTAAGGAAAAAAAACTAAGAAGAGTAGAAATTCCAAGAGAAAGATGAAATACTATTCAAATTAATCATGAAGTCTTACCCCAAAAAGGGGTATTTATAGTACTTCAAATAACCTAGGTAAACCTAAAATGATAATTAAAAATTAATCAAAATAATCATCCAAAGTTTAAATTTTAAAATTCAAAAATTCGGAGATAGGCTATTTTATAAGCGGCTTGATAAGCTATCGATGCTGCTGACGTCAGGTTCTAGAAGACACTAACGTGGCGCCCAGTCAGCATTCATGCCCATGAATCTGCCCATGACTCTAGCATTTCCTGCAACATTCCAGCTTATTTCCAGCATCACGTCCCATGCATGAAAACAACATAAAACATCCCAGTTAAGTCCCTCAAACTTATATTTAATTGAAATAAGGACAAAAAACACAACCAAAATAAATACACATCAAGGATTAATGAGGAAATCCCATGTGCAGATTTTGAGTGAATTTTTCTCTTAGGCATTGTTGTTAGGGTCTTTGAATGAAGTGATAACTCTAAAACATCTACCGACTGAAGACTACTTCTCTTCGATGATGTTTGTGTGTAAAATGACATTTGGTATTCCTCCATTTCCCTTCACGAAAAGAAAATAAAAATCCCTTATTTTACCCTTTTGAGCCTAATATTTTTTCTTGTGTTTGAACCCTAACCAAGGATCACTTACTACAGTGGGGGGTAAAGATGATGAAAATTTGCAAGCAAAGGAAAAACCATGACAGATCTAGAAAATGTCCTAAATTGGGAATGAAAAGGACTCAAAAAGAGAAAATGAAAAAGAAAGGAAGAAATGAAACCTAGAGTGTGGAGGAAAATTAGAAACAATTTTTTCAAATGGGGTGAAAGATCTTTCAAGTTAGGAAGAAATGAAACCTAGTGTAACACCCGGGTTTGGGGGTCGGGTGAAATTAAAATATTAAAATATTATTTTGGGCCTCGTGTTTTCAAAACAAATAAATTTATGGTGGGCTTGTTTTGATTTAAAACCCAAATTCCATGGATTTTAGAAATTGGAAGATGTCCACTTTCATTAATGGCAATATTATAATTAATGGGAAATGTAAAATAAAACCCATTTTATTTTATTTCAAATACCCAGAATTTTACCCATCTTCTTCCTCCCCAAGTTGAACGTGAGTTTCTCCTCCCCATCTCCCATCACTGTTCCATCACCATTCTTGCTTGTTTTTGAAGGCTTTTCAAAGGTAAATACATTTTCTTATTACCCTCATCTTCCTCTTTCTTCCCATGTATTTTGTTTTCATTAAAGCCCACTATTTTACATCTTGGGGTTTTGAGTTCTTGATGATAAAAATCCAAACTTTGTTAGCTTTAACCCAAGTTTTTGATTTAGAGATATTTGATAAGTTGTTTAGGTTTAAAAAGGTCCAACATAATCAATTTTTACAAGGTTTTATAATGATTCCCAGATTTGGGTTTAAGTGGGGTTTTAGGGAGTTCAAAGGTTGAGTTTTGGGGATTTTTTATGTGGGAAATTGTTGGCTGATGGTTTGTTGATGTTTAAGGTTTGTTTTGGAAGCTTTTAGGTGTGTTAAAAGTATTGAAATCAATGGGTTTTTGTTGTGCTATAGGGCTGCTCGGAAATCAATGTTTTGGTAGTGTTCTTGGCTAGTTTAATTGCTTGAATGGTAATTCGGGTTTGTTCCAGTGTTTGATGTTGTTTGTGGTTGCTTTTGTTGTGTTTGAATGGCTAGAACCAAGGCTTCGTGTTGGGGAATCATCGCGAACCAATCCGGGAAGTTCGGAAGTTTGATTTGGTTGATCTTGAAGTTGTTGAGTTTAGAGTAGTCGGTGAGTGGTTCTATGTTTTTAAATTGATTTTCAAACATTGGTTCAAGCATGTGGACCTAGGTTGGGATTGGTAAACCCACCTAGATTTGGGATTATAGTGGTAGTCTAATCTCAAGCTTAGTTTAGGAGACTTTTGGTTGAACTTCTAAATGTATGATATGCCTCTTGATTCATATTCATTGTGATTAATGTTGTATTGTATATTGTAATATACATGTGTGTTGAGGCATGATGTGTGATGCATTGTGATATGCATGTGGTTGTGGAATGTGGTTTGTGCATGATGGTAAATCATGGTGAGTACGTGCTAAGCACGGAAATTGGTAAGAAAGTTGTGAGGTTGATAAATGCAATGAGTTAAGTATTGGCACTAGTATGCTTGGGTACAATGATCGATCATTAAGATGTTTAGCGTGCACACGAGAGTCGAAATGCGCGCGTGGTCTTGGTGATGGTAGTCGTCAAGATGGAGTACGGGTACGCCCGAAAATCTTCTTTTATATGCTAGTCGGTGATGAGTGGAATCCCATCGACGGGGCGTGAGGATGAGTGGAATCCCATCGACGGGGCGTGAGGATGAGTGGAATCCCCTCCGCAAGAAACGGTGAATAGTGTAATCCCACCGTAAGGTAATGGTTGAGTTGTTGGATGTGAGTTCCAACGGTTGTTATCCGCATATTCGGATCATAGCTAGGTGCCAATACGTTTGATATATGTGTTTCCATACGGTTGTGTTTATGGACTTATTGAGCATGGCATGATAATGGTATTATGTTCATGCATCATTTATATTTGACTCTTGTGGTTTCGAAGGTAAGAAATCATGCATTCTTCCTTGGTTGTGTTGTTCGTGCTTGGACCTTGCATTGTCGACGTTTGTTTTATGAGCTTACCCTCACTAAGCTTTACGCTTACGCTCTCTTTTGTTCGACAATGCAGATCCGTAGTTCGTGGGTTGCTTGTGCAAGGAGAGGGCCTCCAAGTGTGCTAGTTGTGCTTTTGCTATCCTCAAGTATGAATTTTTAAGTTATGGATGTAATAGTTAAGCAATGGGGATTTATGTTGTTGTTATGTGTTAAGAGCATGTTTAGACTCCTATGATATGTGGATGTTTTGTTTAAGGCTTGATTATGCCTTGTATGTTGGCCTTGTGCCCTTACCCTTATGCTTATGTGTTTTGTTTCTAAGGCATGAAACCTTTTAAATGCAATGTATGTCTCTTTTTGGTAAATCTATGATTCCTTTGATCGTATGCTCCTTGTTCGTGTTGAATGACTCGTATGATGTTCCATGGATGTTGTATGTATGTTTGTGTGTGGCTAGGTGAGTCTTATCTTGCATCTAGAGTGGTGTCTTGTTGTATTTTGCTGCAAATTTGAGAGTTGCAGTGCAGGGCGTATCGGTACGGCCCTTGGGCGTACCGATACGGTCCTACATTTTGGGACTCAAGTTTGGCCAAGCGTACCGGTACACGGGGGTGTATCGATACGCTAAAACCTCTCTGGAAATCTGAGATATTGACGAGATTTTGGCGTAACGGTACGTGTCTAGGGTGTATCGGTACGACCTTGTGTCGTTGACCATGAGAAGTTGACCAAGTGAGAGCGTATCGGTACGGTCAACCAGTGTACCGATACGGTTTCCCTGGTTTGACCTTGGGGCATAGACCTAGTCAAGGCATATCGATACCCTCTTCTAATGTATCGATACGGCCTGGTGTTTAATCTAAAATGGGTTGTTTTAATTGTATGTTCATTTGTTTCGCCTCGCTTGTTTCTTCCGCTGTCGTTGTTTCACATAGGATGTATAAACGCATCTAGACAAGATAATAATTAAAAGAAAGTTTTCTCGGGTTGTTAACCGGAGTGGAGCCTTAACGGGTTTCGCCTCGGTTATCTCCGTGTAACCCGCTCGGATCGATCAGTCGCTCGGACCGGGACGAGGGGGTTACACCTAGAGTGTGAACGATCTTTCAAGTTAGGAGTACAAGATAACTAGATTGAATGAGAAAATATGCAAAGTTCATATGTTTTCCAAAAGGCGAAGAAATACAATGAAAAAGCAAAATTGACTATCTGGACTAAGCGAGAAAATGTGTGGGTTCAAAAAAAAGAGGAAAAAATTAATTCTAAGGAAAAAAGCAAAAGAAGTGAAACATGCATACATTTCATAGGCATCCTTAGGGGAATGCACATTATAATCATAATATCTGTTTATATTTTACAGGTTTGG
The DNA here is from genome assembly GCA_958450335.1 of Hibiscus tridactylites. Taxonomy (NCBI): domain Eukaryota; kingdom Viridiplantae; phylum Streptophyta; class Magnoliopsida; order Malvales; family Malvaceae; genus Hibiscus; species Hibiscus tridactylites. The sequence goes on from OY288285.1 coordinate 30,678,795, forward strand.
AACCTGCTTATCTATTCGAGCATGAGGAGAATAGAACCCGCCTATCTGTTCAGGCATATTGAGGATGGAACCCTTATTTTTCAGAACTTGCTTATCCATCCGAGCATGAGGAGGATGGAACCCTTATTTTTCAGAACCTGCTTATCCATCCGAGCATGGGGAGGATGGAACCTTTTTTCAGTTTGTTTATCTATTCGAGCATTAGGGGAATAGAACCTGCTTATCCAACTGAGCATAAGGAGGATGGAATCTTTTTTCAGAATCTGTTTATCTATTCGAGCATGAGGATAATAAAACATGCTTATTCATCTGATCATGAGAAGGATGGAACCTTTGCTTTTCAGAATCCGCCTATTCGTCCAAACATAAGGAGAATAGAACCCCCTATCTACTTGGGATTGAGGAGAATATAATCTGCTTATTCATTCGAGCGTGAGAAGGATGGAACCTTTATTTTTCAGCCTGCTTATCTATTTGAGCATGAGGAGAATATAACTCACCTATTCGTTCAGGCATAAGGAGAATATAACCTTTTTCAGAACCTTCATATCCATTCAGGCATAAGAAGAATGGAATCTGCCTATCTGTTCTGGCATCAAGAGAATGGAAGTCGTCTATCCTTTCGAGCTTAAGGAGAATGGAACCGTCCAGCAAGTTTGTGATTGGTGAAAATCAGTACCTTTTATCTTTGCTCTATCCCAGTTTCACCAGATCGAACAAAGAGGGGCAGTTGTTGTCACTGAATTTTCACCACTTTTAAATTATTTTACCTTATAGTTATTATTTTATATACTATAGCCATGTACATATAATAATGTTAGTATTACTGCTAATAATAAAACCCATTAAAAAATAAAAAGGTTCATTTGATTTAAATAAGGTGTCCATTAATAATGAACTCATATTTTAAATATATATGATATAATAAAAACCCATTTTTTGGCCCAACAAACCCAATTAACCAATTTTTTTGTGTAGATTTAACTGGAACCTTTGGATCTAGGGCAAGGAGATCTGATGGACCAGATCGAATCAACAAAAAAGGGTGAGGAAAGCCACTCGCGCTGCCACGCGTCTGGCGCGTGTGCTGCACGCGCGCGAGTTTTGCTCTCCCCAAAACCCCCTGATCGAAGCTGCTGGGAAGTTGGTCTAGCGCGCACCGGCACCGGGGGCTACCGTTGGGCCGTGATAGTCCACCCTCCTCGCCTATAGGTCCCGCCTGCGATCCTAATCCAACCACCGCTACTTTCCCACCGTCCGACCACCTACAAAAAACAAGAGGAAAAAGGGTTCAAACCCTAGTTCGAAATTTGGGAAAAATCATCCCAAATTTCTCAAAATCACACCAAAATTGGATTGATTTCAATCATGTTGGAGAGATTAATGATCATATTCGAATTATGGATGTAATTGTGGGATCATGTCTCCCAAATTTCCTTGTTCTTTAGGTTCTTGAACACTATAAAAACCTCCACCCCTTTGTATTTAGGATACGAAAAAATACATTAGAAATCCATTGAAAAGTAGTATGAATCTGCAACATTGTGTTCGAATTTCTTTCGAATAAGAAGCAAGCAAATTCTTCTTCATTTCGGTATTGTTCTCTTCTTTCCAATTAATTTTATTTCGAATTTTAATTTTTGTTTGGATTTTGTTCTTACCTTAGTTTGAAGGAGGAAGTGTTGTTGAACTTGGATCATTATTTTCGAATCTAAAACTGATTTTGGTGTTTTTATAGAGTTGTTTAAAAAAAAGTAATTCCACCGCCGTCAAACGGCAGCCGGCGCGGTGGTCTTGTTCTCTGTGTCCTTCATTCTTGAAGCACACCAAGAATATTTGTTGGGTTTTTAAAAATGGTTTTGATCCATTTGGGCTTTTAAAAGAAAAGAAAAGGTGTTTATTTTAAGTTAGGCTTTATATCCAAAACATATTGAAATTATTCTGTTCATTAAATCCCCTTTTTCTCAATTTTATTCTAAAAATGACAATGTTTGAAAACCTTTTAATTTGGTCCCTTTATTCCTATTTGACCCATTATTTGTTTTAATTGTTTTTTAAATATTTTCTTATTCCCTTTTTATTATAAAACCTTGTTTTAAAGATCAAATAAAGTGTTGACCCGATCCGAGAATGATACACTTTCTTCTAATTAATCTCACACGTTGATTTATATCTAATATAATTTAATTCTATTTTTTAATTAATCTCTTGTATATATTTAATTTTGGTCGTTTTAATTTTTTGCTTTCTTATTTTATTTTTTAAATTACTTCTTTGTTTGTTTGTTTAAGAAACATAATAAATGTGGTGTCTTATCAAACAAATATGTCGAGTTAACGCTAGAAGTGTTGGCAGTGAGTAGAGTTCATTTTTGAATGATAAGACCGTTAAAATATAATCATATTAATAAATGGAGAATCAATTTAATTTTACATGAACTTGCAAATTCCGACATTAAAACATTTCGTAATCGACTAGGTACCAATTTTTTTGGCGTTGTGGGGGTGCTAATCCTTTTCCATATGTAACCAACTCCCGAAGCTATTTTTGTATTTTCATAGACCAAAACCGCTGATTTAATAAAATAAAATGTTTTATTAAAATGACCCGTTTTTAGGTTGTCCAATCACACCTTTTAAAGGATTGGTGGCGACTCCGTGATTTTTTATGTTGGGCTCGAAAGGGTTGCGATGTCACCTAGCCTAATCCCGAGACTCCAACTATACTCCCCTCGATAATCCGAAGTTGTTACAGCTCTTGGATAACCACTCCTTTGTTCTTAGCTTTGGATGGAGATAGTGGTTATTCGTTCTCCAACTCTTGAGCTAGGAAAATTAAAAGGAGATCATTAGAATTAATAATACAATATCATGTTTAACATAATGATATCAAAATCGATATCCGAGTTCGATGTAAGCAACAACGATATGTTATCCATGGATAGTCAAAACCCTAACTTGGGATTAATCTCAATTCCTTCATATACATCAACAATAGCTTAAAGGAAAAAGCTTAACTGATTGCTAGCAATGTTTCGATAACAATAATTCGAAGAAAAACTGAGCTTGAACTATCCTCCAATGGAGGTGTGTGCTTGAGAGAAGATGAAGATTGAGGTGCTTGCTTGGTAAGGTACTGGGTAAGTCTTTCTAATTCCTTTTTTTCTTTCTTTTTTAACTATAGTGAGTTGATGGCATTCCTTCATATGAAGGAAGATCATCAATTTAATCCACATAGATGATAACTAATAATGGAGAGGGGTTAATCGCAAGATTAGTCCCTCAACTCACATTGCTCTATGGTTTGACCCCCAAAATTTAAATTTCTATAATTTATTCACTAGAAGGTTCTCAATGTATTCGTTAAGGTCCTTAAACAATAATTTGATTAAATCATAGTTCAATATTCATGAAATTGACTTCATACCCAAAGTCAAAACAATATTTGAACCTTTTTGATGTAGGATTTCTGTTCGCTAGAACCCAATCCGACTAGACCGGTTTTTGTGATGTTACAACTCTCCCCATCCCCCTTAAGAAAAATTTGTCCTCCAATTTTTTACCTGAACCGAAGAGATGCGAATGTTGCTTCCTCATTGTCTCTTCCGGTTCGTAGGTGGCTTCTTCAATAGAATGGCTCCTCCAAAGCACTTTAACTAAGGGTACAGATCTATTACGAAGCCTCTTGACTTCTTTTGCAAGAATCTGAATCGGTTCTTGCTCATAGGACAAATTAGGATAGATTTCAACAGATTCTAGTTCGATGATATGCGAAGGGTCAGATTGGTATTTCTAAAGCATTAATACATGGAACACATCATGAATTTTTCTCAACTTCGATGGCAATAACAATCGATAGGCCACTGAGCCTAACCTTTCAACAACCTCGAAAGGTCCAATGAATCGGGGACTCAGTTTCCCCTTTTTGCCAAATCTCAGAACTTTCTTCCACGGTGAAACTTTGAGAAAGTCTTTTTCACCAACTTCATAGTGAATATCCCTTCGTTTAAGGTCAGCATAAGCCTCTTGCCGATCAAAGGCAATTGTTAAATGATCATGGATGGGCCCAACATCTTGCCTTCATAGAGTTCGGACCAACACAATTGGGTTTTGCAACGTCTAACATACAATGATTCATATGGTGCGATTTTACTGGAATCTTAATAGATATTGTTGTAGGAAAACTCGACAAGATGTATGGATTTCTTCCAAGATCCAGCAAATAAATAACACATGTTCGAAGCACGTTTTCCAAGACCTAAATGGGAGAATTCAATATCGATGCACTTTTCAAAGATTCAAATCAAGGGGTTCTCAATGATTACTTGTATTACCCTTTCTGATTGGTCATCAGATTGTGGGTGGAACACAGTGCTTAAGCTAACTCCGGTGCTTAGAGCTCCTTGCAATGTTCTCCAAAACTGAGAAGCAAACCGAGGATCTCGATTAGAGATAATTGATTTAGGCACTCCATAAAGTCGGATGACTTCCTTAATATACAAGTCAACTAGCTTAGGAAGACCATAGTCCATTCTAACTGGCACAAAGTTTTCTAACTTGGTAAAACGGTCAACAATGACCCATATAGCATCATGTTTAGCAGGGGTTAATGGCATACCACTAACAAAATCCATAGTGATCTTCTCCCACTTCGATTGTGCAAAATCAATAGACTACAACAATATGGTAGGAGCACGATGTTCAGCCTTGACACGTTGGCACGTGAGGCATTTGGATACAAAATTAACTATGGCTTGTTTCATGCCTAGCAACCAATAGAGTTCACGAAGATCTTTATATATCTTTACGGATCTCGGGTCAACAGAGAAATATCTCGTATAAGATTCTTTAAGAATATCGACACAAAAAGATTCATCATTAGGCACATAGACCTGATCACAAAAACATAGAAGTCCTTCATAATTAACTATGAAGTTGGGGTTATCTTGAAGCTTAGAGACAATGGATCAGAGTTTAGAGTCTTAATCTTGCAATGTCTTGATTCTTGAAAACAATAGTAGATTGAACCTAAAGTTCAGCTATGAGACAACGATGCTTCTGAAGTTGAAAGTGATCATTAATAGCTACTACACTTACCAGGCGAAGGTTTGCGGCTGAGTGCATCAGGTACAACATTGGCTTTGCCCGAATGGTAATCAATGACAAAATTGTAATCTTTAAAAAATCCCATCCACCTCCGTTGTTGAAGATTTAACTCCTTTTGATTCAAAAGATGCTTAAGGCTTTTATGATCGGTGAAGAGATAGCACTTCTCTCTGTAGAGATAGTGTCTCCAGATTTTCAACGCAAAAACAACCGCAGCCAATTCTAGATCATGGGTAGGATAGTTCATCTCGTGTGGCTAAAGTTGTCCCGAAGCATATACAATGACTCTACCTTCATGGATCAACACACATCCTAACCCAAGATGTGATGTATCACTATAAACTGTGTAGTCTTTTCCAAACTCAGGTTGGGTCAAGACTGCTACATGAGCCAATACTTGTTTCAATTGGTCAAAGCTCCGTTGTTGTTCCTCGGTCCAAACAAATGGAGCTTCCTTCCGCAATAACTTAGTCAATGGAGATGCTAATATAGAAAATCCTTTGACGAATCTCCTATAATAGCCACCAAGACCAAGGAAACTTCTCACCTCACCAATATTCTTTGGTGGATGCCAATCAAGGATGGCTTGAATTTTCGTCGGATCTACCTGGATGCCCAAAGTTTATACAATGTGCCCAAGAAAGGCAACTTCGGTAAGCCAAAACTCACTTTTGAAAAACTAGGCATACAACTGCTTCTCACGGAGAGTTTGAAGCACAATACGAAGATGATCACAATGTTCTACGACATTCTTAGAATAGATTAGGATATCATCAATGAATACCACCACTAATTTATCAAGATAAGGTCTAAAATTTCGATTCATCAAGTTCATAAAAGTTGTTGGTGCATTGGTTAGCCCAAAAGGCATCACCAAAAATTCGTAGTGACCATATCTTGTACGGAAAGCAGTTTTGGGTACATCATAGTCCTTAACTCTCATTTGATAGTATATAAACCTTAAATTAATCTTGGAAAACATAGAGGCATCCATGAGTTGATCGAACATGTCATCTATCCTTGGCAATGGGTACTTATTCTTGATGGTTACCTTGTTCAACTGTTGATAGTAGATGCATAATCGCATAGAACCATCCTTCTTCTTCTTCAAGAAAAGAACTGGAGCTCTCCAGGGCGAGGAACTCAATTTAATAAAGCCTTTAGCAAGTAAATCTTGAATATGGTCTTTCAAATCCTTCAGCTCAATGGCTTCCATTCGATAGGGTGCAATGGAAACTAGGGCAGTTCCAGGCTACACTTTGATACTAAACTCTACTTCACGGATTAAGGGTAAACCCGGAAGTTCATCATGGAAAACATAAAGAAATTCACACACAATATCAATATCTAATATTCGAGGTTCTTCTTGGCTTCTAGTGTCAAATCATACAATGAAGGAATTTGAGATTTCATTAAGACAATGCTTTCCTTGGCAAGGCCTCGAAGATATAATTTCCTCTTGATATAATCTACTCAGGCTTGATGTTTACTAAGTCTATCTAAGCCTAATATGCCATCAAATCTGTGGATCGTTAAGGCCAAAAAGTTAGCCATAAATGGAATCCCTTGAATCGTCGAAGGACAATTCTTACACATAAGGTTCACAGTGACACAATCACTTAATAGATTTGTGACAGGAATTATTGATCCTATGGGTTCACTAGACATTTCATGCTTTCTAACTAGTTCATTACTTATAAATGAATGCGTAGAGCCAAGATCAGTCAATTCATACAAAGAATAAGAGTACAATTTGATGGTATCTATAATAACGACAGACTCATCATCATCCTCTCGGCTCCTCACTTGATACATCTGAGCAGAAGCCTTTGATTCTTGCTTGTTGAATGGTTTTCCCGAGTCACTAGGTTTCCCTGTAGTTCTCTATAATCCTTGCCTCAGAAGGACTGAGCATGAAGGGAAGCATTTACCTGTGTAGTAGTGGACTTGGTAACACCGAAAAGACAATCACAGATAAAATGGCCTTGTCCACCACAATAGAAGCATGCTCCAATCTGCTTACAACACCAACATATTTGATGTTGTTTATGGCAGTAGTTGCAAACTCGGTTCTGCAAACTCCGGTTGGAACCTCGGGTACACTCGACAGTAGCAGTCTTGAAAAAATATTGCTTCACAGTCTGGGCTTCTCAATATTCCCAGAACGGGAAGGTTGTGAATATGTATTATGTTTAGGTCCTTGATACTTGCCCTTCTTATTCCATTGAGGAGGTCAGGAGTCATCTCTAAAGCTTTTCTCTGACTTGCCGGATCCCCCAGCCCTTTGAGCCCTCTAAGAAGACTTAGTAGCCTTAACTCGATTCACCAAATCTTGGAATTTGGTAATGCCTAAAGCATTAAACATAGGACATAGCTCATCGCTAAGCCTGACAATAAACATCCTGCATTTATCTTCCTCTTTCTTGTTGTAACACCCCTTTCCCGGCCTAGTCGATAACCGGGTCGGAGTGTGCTACTGATGAACTATATTGTGAACGACACTATAAATCTATGTAACAAACGATGTTCTTAATCTTGATATTCAAGAATAAGCAATACACGAATATAATTAATCTTTTTGGGATCTATGATTACCCAATTACGACCAATTTAAACTTTTATAGATTTTTAGGGACTAAATCGTAATTTTAGCATTTTAGTGGCTCCTTTCTAAAATTAGGCTTACTAGAATGAAATTCATCAAATTAAAATGGCCATGTAAATTTTGATAATATTTGAAGTTCATTTACGGTCCCAATTAGATTGTATAAGATTCAGTGGCCATTTTGTGAACAATACAAAACTGTGATCTATGGCTTTTAACCGAATTAATTGTCATTGTACCGATACACTTAAGGATGTATCGGTACAATAAGCCTAATTTCTATTTTCTAGGCTCGAAGGTGACTGTAACACCCTCTTCCCGGCCTGGTCGAGAACCGGGTCGGAGCGTGTCACCGATGAGCGATGCAGTGATCGATACAATAAAAATTCATTTGATTACCAACACTTAAACTATATTACACAACAAAACTTTACTGGATATACATTTAGTCCGATCCATTCATTGGAAAACAATAATTAATCAATTAGGAACAATTTGCAACTTTTACAAGTTTTAAGGACTAATCTATAAAACTGACAAATTAAAGGTCCCTCGATGCAACAAACAATTCCACAAAGAAATTCAGTATGATACTAGCAGGTCTGTAAATTTTCATGCAAAATGATGATCATTTACTCATTCAATTCAATCTTTTAAAATATAGTGACCAAATTGTAAACAATGCAAACCTTCATATTAAGCATTTAACCACTTTAACTAACCCATTATTGAAACGCTCAGGGTCGCTTCAATACGGGTGGCTGATGGTCAACCTTGTTGACTTTTCCTCTTTGACCGTATCGATACTAACAAGCCTTGTATTAGTACGGGTTGACTTCTTATGACTTTGACTTTGACCCGTTTCGATACGTCATGAACCCGTATTGAAACAAGGAATTCCAGTGGCAAAATGTTCTGAAACGTCCCTAACGCATTTCGGTACGTCATGTTCTCTCAGGTTCAATTATGCTTACCCGTATCGAAACGCCATCTCTCGTTTCGATACGGTATGACATGTAATGACAGATTCTGGCTTGTTTTTATTCATTTTAACTTATCAAACAGTGTCCAAATATAATGAAACTTTACACACAATATTATAACCATAAATTATACTTGCATGTCAATTTTTAGAGCCATATGAATCCATTTACCCAATTTTTACCTTTTAGTGCCAAAACATGCATTTAAGGCCATTTCTCACTATATAGAAGCCTCATCTTAAACATATCACACTTATAACACTTAATCATAACATAGACATATCAAAAGAGACTTAATAAACTTGTACATAGATTTTTCCACCAACTAGGAGTTCAAAAGGGTCGATATACATTACTTAGGGTTTGATTATGACTTGTGCAACGCTTCAACTCCTCCGATCTCGATCCCAAAACATGACTAACCTCAAATGGATGCAATGGAAAGCATCAGGCATACTTTGCCTAGTGAGGTAGTCACAATTACAATGGATGAACATGGTATGCCATGTAACATTCTTCAATGATAATCATAAAATTAGTTATGCCATGAACATGGCATGCTCCTTATTCATAATAATAACATAGTATCATGTCATCAATGGCAATATCATGATTTCATAACAAAACAATATCAATAACCAATAGTCCCCTTGGATCGATTCATGGTATATGGATACACGAATTCCACCTCCTTGCCAAATCAATGAATGGTCAATCCCGCCGACATCGCCAATAAGACCAATACACAATACATCCCTCCGCCTCGCCAAATCAATATAGGTCGTAGCCCTAGGATTGTAGCCCACCCGTACACTTGGCTCATGAATTCTATGGCATGCCAATTGTATACAATACATCGATCCCAAGGTACAATAATCAGTAGTTCGATATTAATGAATCAATATCAATAGCTCAATAATCATACGGTCATAGCATTAAGCAATAACAATAAATACATGTCAATAATTCTATATGTCAATGCTTCAATGATTTCCATGATACACTAACAATGCCTCGAACAATATTTCGATGCAATACTTACCAAGACTTACCGACATGGCTTACAATAATGCTTCATGCAAATCCCTTAAAACCAATGGTTAGTAAATCAATAAACAATGTTTCAAGATGGCACCTAGCCACTCTCGAGAATCCGACTACACTCACCTCGATAATTCGAAGCTTCTAAGGCTCTCGCATGGCGATACCTTATTCCTAGCTTTCGATAGAAATGATGGATTAATCTTTTCCACTTCTTGAGCTAGGGGAGCAATAAGGAATCATTATAATTAATATGACAATATCGATACTTGAATAACCATTAGCTTTAGACAAAGCTTATCTTAAAGCTTGAAATTGGTTATTTAATGATCAAAAGAATCGATGATTGACTTGGAGCTTCCACGTACCCGATCGATAGCTATGAATTGATGTTCTTAAATCAAGGAAGGCCTAAGCTTAAGGTTCACAAATAGGGAGGTGTGTGTTTGAGCTTTGATGGAGAAGATGAAAATGGAGGTGTGTGCTTGTTCTTTTAAAGCTAAAAGATGGAAATGGATCTCGGTGAAACAATTAAAAGATGAGAGCTCTCTTTTCTCCAATTCATTTTAAGGTAATTATAACCTTAATCATTACCCACCTCCCATATAGCCAATAGAAAGGTTTCCTTCAACCAAGGGTAAACTATAAAATAATATTATTTATCTTTTCTATATCTTATCAATATTGGACATATAAATGACCACTAGTCATCTCTTCTAATCATATTCACGTGGGAAGGGCAGCCATAGGCAGGTGAGTCACCACATTTTCATTTCCTTTCAATTAAACCTTCAAACATATTCGAAACAGGGAACTCGTTTCAAAACGAGTGAAACCATATCGAAACAGTCAAGAAAAAGTCCAAAAGTTAGTTAATATCTTTGGAATCGTATTAGAACGCCTATAAACGTTTTGAAACGTCTTACTTAGGTCGTTTCGGTACGAGTCTAACTGTATCGAAACTCCTAGCTCAAGAACATCATTTTATGCTTTCTAAAGTAATCCAAAATAAAGGGTCGGACTCACTAAGGTCTTTATCAATGAAAGAGATCATAAGTCTTGATGTAAATGCAATGCTTATGCTTTTTCGATGTAGGATTTTAGATCGTCGGAACCTAATTCCAAGTAGACCGGTTTTTGGGGTTTTACAATTCTCCCCCTGAATGAAAATTTGTCCTCGAATTTTTACATGTAATGATGCCGTGATCATCCACTTGTTCTTTTCCTCTTACATGATACAATTGTGCAGAAGCTTTAGATTCAAGTCAGAACGATGCTTTAGATGAACCTCCAGATTTTCCGAAAGATTTTTTCTTGTTCCCTTGCCTTGAAAAGATTGAGCAGGGGACGAATCAATCAATATAGAAATAGGCTTGTTAGGGTTTTCCAGGCATTCTCGAATGAGGTGACCCAACTCTCGGCAAAAGAAACAAACACCATATTTCTTACGGCATTGCTCTTCATGTCGTCATTGATAGAAATTACCCTTGGAAATTCTTGTCTCTTGTCTAGAGCCAACAATGCTTTCAACGGGATTGGCACCTGAAGGAGAACGAGATACAACTTGAGGTTTAGCAAAATACTCGAACTGGGGTGGTTGCGAATACACATTCTGCTCTGAGCCATGATGCTTCCCTTTCTTGGAAGATCCAGAGAAATGAGATTCGTCTCAATTTCTCTTTTCAGACATATTGGACCCACTAGTTCTTTGAGTCTTTGTGCTCCTTCTGTAGCTTTAACTATGTTCACAAGATCTTGGAAATCAATGATGCACAATGCTATGAACATAGGACGTAACTCATCGTTAAGTCCAACAATGAACATCTGACACTTTTCCTCCTCTTTCTTGATAAATTTAGTGTCATATCTACAGTACTTGCAAAAGTCGTGGATGTATTGTTTGATCGGTCGTCCACCTTGTTTAAGATGAAGGAAGATGCTTCACCTCTCGGCAAGATAAAATTCACTTATGTACTTCTTACGGAATTCTTTAAGAAAGAAGTCCCAATTCACAGTATCCTCAGAGGCGGTAAGGATAGTAGTCTCCCATCACTATAGAGCTTTTATCTGCAAGCAATGCAAGGGCGCATTCAAGCTTTTGTTCATCCGAACACCGTAATTGCTTATTCAAGATACTTAAGGTATTGTCTAACCAATACTCAGCAATTTCAGGATTGTCATCATCCTGGCCAGCGAAGGTGTATGCTTGATATTGAGATAACTTATCAATAAAAGCTCGAAGAGGTCGAAAAACGGGTGGCTTAGGTTGCACAACTTGATTAGCTCTCATCACATTCATGAATTTCTAGAACATGTCAACCATGTTCGAATAAGACTATGCCTGAGCCGTAGGTGCTTCAGGCTCCACACCCTGAACATAAGGGTTTTGTGGATTCGAAAGATTTCCTCCTCGTACATCCTCACCATGAGTCAAGGAGACAGTAGCAAGCTCATTATCACGAGATTCATTAGTTTGAGACATATCTATATTACAAAGAGATCAGATTAGTTGACAAGTCACAATACTCAACAGAATAACTTCTAGGTGGCATAGTTACACAACAAACAATACAAACATGCATAGGTTTAGTCCAGAACTGACTAAACTCTAGCTTTGATACCACAAATGTAACACTCCCTTCCCGGCCTGATCGAGAACCGGGTCGGAGCGTGTTACCGATGAGCGATGCAGTGATCGGTGCCATAAAATTTCATTTGATTACCAACACTTAAACTATATTAAACTACAAAACTTTACCAGATATACATTTAGTCCAATTCATTCATTGGAAAACAGTAATTAATTAATTAGGACCAATTTGTAACTTTTACAAGTTTTAAGGACTAATCTATAAAATTGACAAATTAAAGGTCCTTCGATGCACCAAACAATTCCATAAAAAAATTCAGTATAATACTAGTAGGTCTGTAAATTTTCATGCAAAACGGTGATCATTTACTCATTCAATTCAATCTTTTAAAATGCAGTGACCAAATTGTAAACAATGCAAACCTTCATATTAAGCTTTTTGTTGAGTGTGCAAAAGTTCTATATTTTACCCCTTATTTAACTCATATTTCTGCTGCATTCAAGAATAATTCATTGCATTTAGGTAAAGTATCGCATATACATCACAAGTAAATTAAATAGAACAGTTGCTACTGATTTTAGCTACTTTTGCAGGTATCTGTTGTGGCAGACTTAGAACAGCGAAGGAGCAGAGCTGGAACTCAAGACTGGAGTCGAGAAGGAAGATGCTGCCATGGCCACTGTTGTGGCAGCCATGATGACAGCGGTGGTGAAAGGAAAAAGTGAAGTGGAGCTCGACAGATAGAGGAATTCAAGCCGGTTTGTCGTAGACCACTCCTATATTTTTCTGAGCCCTAAGGCAGAATAAAGGCCAAGCCCAAAGTTCAAGGAAGAAACCCAAAACAAGAAAAGAGGACGAATTAAAAGCATCTACTCAGAAGATCTAATCATAATTAGAGTTGTACTTTAGTTTGAACTTGTATTCTTACCTTATTAGAAAACTTGAACCCAAGGCTTATATAAAGGCATGCAATTCGACCTAGGGAAGGATATCTCATCTCTAGCCGTCTTCCCCAAACCCTTTGACGTTTCCCCCTCTCATCATGTTCTAAAATCCCCCTAGGGCTAAGGGTTGATTCTGTAAAATAGTTGCAAGAATTGTACTGTTTTAGGAATTTTATGTTCAATGAAATAAAACCTCAAGTTTGCTTATTCTGGTTTCAACATCTTGCAAGAGTATCGGGAGAGCATTGTGAGATTATCTATTTACTTAATATCGGGAGAGTTAAGTATACGAAAGGAATAAGCACGGGTTCTCCAGTTTATGGTTGAACTATCTTGGACGTAGGGATAGGACGAGGTTAAGTGGCTAAGGAAGAATTCAACAACATTGGTGTTCACCCTTCTATTCACGATGAGAGGTATCATCCAAGAAGTGTTCATCAACAACACTTGGGCCTAGGGATAGGACAAGTCACAGCAGGGATTCTTGCCAAGCTTGAAGTACAGAGTTGTGTGATCGCTGCCGCGACAATAACAGACTTCTGTCGCGACAGGTGCTGTCGCGACAGGGACAACGGCAGAACAAGAGTTTCTTTTCAGTACAACACCTGCACTACCGAGCAAATCAATACCGACCTATCTCTTAACCCTGAATCTTTATTCTTATATATTCATCATCCTCCAATATTATTTTCCAAACAATCTAAACTCTTTCTTTCTCTTGTGCAGCAATTCAAGGATAAAGCTATTTCCAATCCCTGTGGATTCGACATGTAATACTTCGAGTATCACTTTACTACTTGCGTCGTGTACACTTGCAATATATTGCGATAGGACTTTTGACACTCAACAAGTTTTTGGCGCCGTTGTCGGGGACTAGCAACATATCTTTACCCTTACCTTTACTGCACTTTTTAATTTTTCTATTTTTATTGGGATTGTTTGCCATGTGCTTTTCCCAAGGTTTCTCGTTTGCTTATGCGCAGATCAAGACGAGGCAAAAAACCTGAGTACAAACTAGACCCTGAAATCGAACGTACGTGCAATCTCAGGAACCGAGTCCGCCTCTTGATAGCCAGAAATGATTATCTTGAGGAACAGTTAGAAGCAATGCATAACGTGGTAAATAATAACCCGAGAAATCCTGAAGATACTCCCCTAAATGAAGGGAACGGATGGCATGTCGCTGCCGAGGCCGCACGACAATCCTGCCGTGACTACGTGATCAATTATCATATGGAACTGGAGACCACCTTGACAGACGTGGAAGCTGAGAATTTTGAGCTGAAACCTGTTATGTTCAGCATGATAAATTTCGCTGGCCAATTTAGTGGTGTTGCAACAGAGGATGCCCGAGAACATCTGAAAACGTTCCAAGAAATATGTGGATCATTTCGATTACCAGGAATAAATCCAGAAATACTGAGGCTCCGGTTATTTCCTCATTCACTAAGAGACAGAGCTAAAACTTGGTGGAATAAACTAACGTCGGGTTCAATACGAACTTGGGCAGATCTCTCTCGTGAATTTTTATCTCGTTTTAATCCTTCTCACTTATCTGAGCGATTGCGTAATGAAATTGCTACTTTCAAACAGAAAGATGACGAGCCAATGCACGAGGCATTGGACAGGTTTACAACTATTCTAAGGAACTGCCTGATGCATGGATTCCCCGTATGGAATCAAGTCATTAAATTCTACAATGCTGCCAACACACACACTCGTATGAGAATAGATTCAGCAGCAAATGGACTGTTGTTTAATAAAGATCCAGACGAAGCCATGGTAGTGTTGAAAAATCTAGCAAAGAATGACGAACAATTTCCTAAAGCAAGGAGAGGTAAACGAGGAATAGCTGTAAAAGATTATGAAGCCGATAATTCCCTGAAGACACATGTTGCATACCTCACAAAGGCAGTGTAAAATCTGTTGAAAAAAGATTCTAAACCTATATATTCTGCAGAAGAGGTATGTGAAACTTGCAGTGGGAATCACAGTTTAGAAGATTGTCCGTTGCAGCTAGAAGAAGGGATGTATGTTTGAAATTACAACAAGCCAAGAAATTATAATTCCAACAACTACAATCCAAACTGGAGGAAAGATCCCAAGTTCTCTTGGAGAAATCCAAACAACACACTTAATCCTCAGATGCAGAACAACCAAAACCAAGGGGCACCCATAATCTTGTCACGGCAGCAACCACAGTAGCAACCGGTTGCTGCACCTAGTATATTGGAGCAGACTTTGGCAAACATGGATCACTTCGTCAAGAAGACCGAGTCATTCATGGAAAAACAGAGATGAGAATGACTAACCATGAGGCTACACTGAAATCACTGGAGACACAGATGGGCCAGGTTTCCCAGCATATTAAGACAAGGCAACACGGAGGATTCCCTAGTGATACTGATGTCGCTAGAAAACCCACACATGAGCAGTGTAAAGCAATTACAACTAGGAGTGGGAAACAACTGCAAGGGCCGGAGATGAAAACCATACCGATTGAGGAATCGACCCTAGATACACCTATCGTGAACACTGCCTCGGCAGAAGAAGAGCAACCTGCTGCCGACACACCTTTCACGACAGCAGAAGGGATAGAGGAGCAAGAAAAGAATGCTGAAGAACCTAACCCTCCTTAGATCCGAATACCATGTGAAGGACGTCTGGAAGATTACCGTCCTCCACCTCCTTTTCCTCAGCGGTTACAAAAGCAGAAACATGAGTACTAGCTCAAAAAGATTTATGACATTTTTAAGCGGGTGCACATCAATATACCGCTGTTAGGGTCCATCAAGCAGATGCCCGGTTATGCGAAATTTCTCAAGGATTCCATGTCAAAAAGATCCAGACTTGGGGAATTCAAAACGGTAAAAATGATAGAGGGATGCATGACTATCCTGTACAGGCATCCACCCTAGAAAAAGAAGGATCTTGGGAGCTTCATCATACCGTGTATAGTTGGTGACAAATTCGTGGGTAAGGCACTTTGTGATCTAGGTGCTAGTATAAATTTTATGAAAAAATATGTGTTCCAGAAATTAGGTATTGGCATGGCCCACGACAGTCATGCTGCAGCTGGCAGACCAATCTTACGTACAACCAGAAGGGAAGATCGAAGATATTCTAGTAAGAGTGGATAAGTTCATTTTTCATACTGACTTTCTTGTTTTAGACTATGAAGCAGATTAAAATGCACCAATCATCCTGGGGCGACCCTTCCTAGCCACAGGCAGATCACTGATTGATGTAGAGAATGGAGAACTGACAATGAGAGTAAATGATCAAGAAATTAAGCTCAATGTTCTCCAAGCAATCAAACATGCTGATGCAGAAGAAGAGTGCAAGGCCATCACTGAAGTAATCCTTGACCAACCCTGCATCAGGTCGAGCTGCCATGACATAAAATTTGGTCACTACCACGGTAGTCATCTAGAAGATGGTCACGGCAGCTACGACGACAGTGACTCCTCCGATTCAGACATATCCGACATTGAAGGTCATGTGGAGGTAAGTTGGATAGGAAATCGTCCAGGTAAGTTATTCGAGCCCTTAAACTATACCTCGAATGAACACATAATCTAAAAGCCTTCAACTATAGAACCACATATTTTAGATCTTAAGCCCCTGCCAATGCAACTTAAATATGTTTTCCTTGGTTTAAATGATACGTTGCCCGTAATCATCTCTTCCAAGTTAATGCATAAACAGGAACATCAGTTAATTGGAATGTTGCAGCATCATAAGAAGGCTATTGGATGGACGATAGCTGATATCCAAGGCATCAGTCCGGCATTATGTATGCACAAAATTCTCCTGGAAGATGATCATAAGCTGACCATGGATGCTTAGAGACGCTTAAACGACGCTATGTGAGAAGTGGTGCGAAAAGAGATTATCAAATGGCTTGACGCCGGAATCATATATGCCATCTCGGATAGTAAGTGGGTGAGCCTGGTGCAGTGCGTACCTAAAAAAGGAGGAATAATCGTGGTGACAAATGAAGAGAACGAACTAATCCCAACCAGGACTGTGACCGGTTGGAGGGTTTGTATGGATTACCGGAAGCTTAACAAAGCTACCCGAAAGGACCATTTTCCCCTACCTTTTATTGATCAAATGCTTGATAGATTAGCGGGGAAACCTTACTATTGTTTTCTTGATGGTTACTCAGGTTACAATCAGATAGCCATTGCACTAGAGGATCAGGAGAAAACTACCTTCACATGCCCATACGAAACTCATGTTTTCCAGAGAATGCCATTTGGACTCTGCAATGCACTAGCAACCTTCCAAAGGTGCATGATGGCGATCTTCTCCGACATGGTAGAGGACTTCCTGGAAATTTTCATGGACGATTTTCCCGTCTTTGGAGATAGTTTTGAAGGTTGTTTAGGCAACCTACAGAAGGTGCTTGAAAGATGCGAAGAAGCAACTTGGTTTTAAACTGGGAAAAATGCCACTTTATGGTGGATGAAGGGATAGTCCTAGGCCACAAGGTAAGCTGCCGCGGCATAGAGGTAGAAAGAGCGAAAATGGAAGTCATTAAAAAGCTGCCGCCACCCACTACAGTCAAGGGGATTCAGAGTTTCTTAGGGCATGTTGGGTTTTATCGAAGATTTATTGCAAATTTCTCAAAGATTACCATGCCTTTATGCCATTTATTGGAGCAGAATCGTCCATTTAACTTTAACATTAAATGTACTGAGGCATTTAGAATTCTGAAGGAGAAGCTGGTAACAGTTTTGATTGTACAACCACCAGACTGGAGTTTGCCATTCGAAATAATGTGTGCTGCCAGTGACTATTCTGTAGGGGCAACACTAGGGCAGAGGAAGGATAAGCTCTTCCACGTAATATATTACGCCAGCAAAACATTGAATGATGCCCAAGTAAACTACACCACAATAGAAAAGGAACTATTAGTAGTGGTGTTCTCAACCGACAAGTTTCGTCTGTACATACTTGGAACGAAGGTGGTGGTCTATACAGACCACTTAGCACTGAAGTATCTGTGCACAAAAAAAAGATGCAAAATCGAGACTGAGACGTTGGATTCTGCTACTGCAAGAGTTCGACATTGATATCAAGGATAAAAAAGAACAGAGTACCAAGTGGTAGACCACTTGTCGAGACTAGAGACAGGGAAGAGTCAATCAGCAGATAAGACCAACATACTGGAGACCTTCCTGGATGAGCAGTTGTTTGCTGCCACAAGCACTATCGCAACAGCCATGACGGCAGGTAAGTTTTCTGAACTTCCTTGGTACGCTGATTTTGTTAATTACATTGTTAACGGAGTACTACCTCATGAACTTAATTACGAAGCAAGGAAGAGGTTCCAAAATGATGCAAACATTATTATTGGGATGAACCTCTTCTTTTCAAACATTGTGCAGATCAAATTATCAGAAGATGTGTACCACAGGATGAACATGAAGTTGTGCTTCACCACTGCCATGCTTCCCCATATGGAGGACACTTAGATGAAAACAAAACTGTTGCCAAGGTTTTGCAATCTGGTCTCTATTGTCCCATATTGTTCATGGATACACAAGCCTTCTACAAAAGCTGTGACAAGTGCCAAAGGACTGGGAACATCTCAAGAAGGCATGGTATGCCACTGCAAAACATTTTAGAAGTTGAAATCTTCAATGTATGGGGAATCGATTTCATGGGACCATTCCCAACATCTTGTGGGAATCTCTACATTCTACTAGGAGTGGATTATGTGTCCAAGTGGGTTGAAGCGATCGCCACTCAGAAAAATGACGCCAAGACTATTCAGAGGTTTCTGCATAAGAATATTTTCTCCAGATTTGGCATTCCTAAGGCGGTCATCAGTGATGAAGGGAGACACTTTGATAATAGGGTAATTGCTGCTGCCTTAAGAGAATATGGAGTAAAGCACCGGATTGCGACAACATACCACCTTCAAACCAATGGACAGGCCGAAATATCCAACCGAGAAGTAAAGAACATACTTGAGAAGATGGTTAAACCTACTCGAAAAGATTGGTTTTTACACCTCAATGATGCACTCTGGGCCTATAGAACAGCATTCAAAACACCATTGGGAATGTCACCCTACAGGCTTATATATGGCAAAACATGCCACTTACCTGTCGAGATAGAGCACAGAGCTTATTGGGCTATCAAGGCAGTAAACATGGACTTAGATAAGGCAGGACAGAAGAGGCTACTTGACTTGAATGAAATTGAAGAAATTTGAGCAATGGCCTACGACAACGCCAAGATTTACAAAGATAAAACCAAAAGGTGGCACGACAAGAAGTTGCTGCCACAACAGTTCTACCCAGGGCAGCTTGTGTTGTTGTTTAACTCTAGGTTAATACTTTTCCCAAGAAAGCTTAAATCTAGATGGTTCGACCCCTTTCAAGTTGTCTAGGTTTTTCCCCATGGTGCCATCACGATCAAATCCTTAAAGGACGGGCACCAGTTCAAAGTCAACGGATAGAGATTAAAGCATTATCAGGGGACTGAAGCCCCAAGAATGCAGAAAGTAGTTACTTTAGGAGAATCCCCTCAAGGCATCCCTAATTTAACTTAGTTCTTATATCGTTTTCTTTATTTATTTATTTATTAGGAATTAAGAATTATTTTATTTTAGGAACTAAGATTTTATTTTAATTATTTTTAGGAAATAAAGGAAGCAAGGAGAAGAGAAGAAGTGAACCAGCCCACCACATCAACAGCAGCCAAAAAAGCCCAACGGATGAGTCTGTCGTCACAGCCTGTCATCAGCTGTCGCGACAGACGCAAAAAATACAGCCTGTCACCAAGCTATCGCGGCAGACACGCAAACGCATAACAGACGCGCAACAAACACGGAAACGTGTGACATACGCGTCAGAAACAGCGTAACAGCTGGCCCCGTTATTCGCCCCTGTCGTTACAGCTCCAACGGGCAGAAAATCATCAATCTATATAAACCCCCATTCACTATTCATTTTTCATCTCACTTTTATTCTCCCAACTTGTTTTCTGTAGATCTCAAAAAATTTCTTTATTTTCCACAGCCCTTGCAATAATGACTAGCAGACAAACCCGTAGAAGTGTTGCCTCTAGTTCTGTTGCCGCAGCTAGCACCCCAAGCCATAGTGCCATCCCAAACCGCTTCACCTCAACCGACTCCACCGGCAGATACTACCACTCCTTCCAAAAGAAGGAGGTGTGGGAAGAACGGGGGTTCCTCTACACCGAACCCACGGGAAACCTCAGGCTCGAACCCTTCATCGCAAGAAAAATCCATGCCCTCAAATGGCAGCAGTTTGCTGCCCAGCTGGAAGAAATGAACGTCACACTCGTCCATGAATTTTATGATGTCGTCGACAACAAAGATACTACGACCGTGACGATTCGAGGTAAAGAGCTTTCTTTCGAGCCTTCTTACATCAACACCCTCTACGGCCTTTATGTGAGTAAAAAGAAGGACGCCCTCAAGAGATTCGTCAATAGTCTATCGCCGGCAGACTATGACGTGGTGATGGCAGAGCTAACGGAGGAGGGAACAGAATGGAACACAGACCCAAAGCATTGATGGACGGTGAAAAGAACTCAGTTGACTCCTGAAGCCAAATTGTGGAATCATTTCGTGAAGAAGAGAATCATGCCATCCTCCCACAACAGTACAGTCGACCGACCAAGGTTAGCTCTGGTACATTCAATTTTAAATGAAAGATCCATCAATGTCGGCCGATACATAAGGGAGGGAATTTTGGAATGTGCTCTCTGACCATTGGGACGCCTAGTCTTCTTGTACCTCATCACCGCAATATGCCGAGGCCACAACGTACGAGATATTGCCAAAGACTTTAAAGTTCGAGGGAAAGGGTGGATGAAGCGGAACAGATTCAGCCTCATGGAGCTAAAGGCTGCAACCCCACTGTCCTTCTTCAACCCCTCTGCACGACAAAGCAGACGGTAAACCCTAGTCACCTAAAACCTGCCGTAGAAGAGCAGCAACAGATAGCAGCCGCACCTGCACCGGACACCTCCACCCAGATTCTGTCAACACTCAAAATAATTGAGGAAAGGCAGGTCGGTCTGATGAATTTCATGAGGGATTTCATGGCAGCAACGGTAACTTTTAT
Organism: Hibiscus tridactylites; assembly: GCA_958450335.1. NCBI lineage: Eukaryota > Viridiplantae > Streptophyta > Magnoliopsida > Malvales > Malvaceae > Hibiscus > Hibiscus tridactylites. Next base: position 30,700,175 of record OY288285.1, read on the forward strand.
TCATAATGATTTAAATTTTGCACATGTACCGTTCCCTTTTTTCCCAGAACAATATTTTGTTGCCCCCATACCTACTCCTACCCCTGCTGCCACACCGAAGACTCCATCTGCTGCCTCTACACCTACACCAGCTGCAACATCTGAAGGCGGCAGCCAAACTGCCACTGCCAGAGGTGAGAAAAGAAAGGAGCCACTATCAGAGCTCAATGAAGACTACTTCGAAGGGTTCTCCTCATCATCCGTCTGGCAGGACTCTGACGGGGAGCCCGCTGTTGCATGAAACCTCTCCAAGGAGTTCATCCCAATGAAGAGGCAGAAGCCCAACGAGGCTGGCGAAGGACCCTCCGGCCAGGGCAGGTCTTCCACTAGCAGCAGCAGCTCCGACGATGAGGTACAAGTGCTGGACAAGCCCTCACACATCTCACCCACCCGTGTCCAGCCGCCAAGGGAAGCCAAAAAGAAGATAGCATAGGCCTCTCCCAGCACTCTATCGGCACCTACCATGAAAGTCACTGCCCGCCGGCAGCTCTAGATCAGCAGCAGCAACGATGACAGCTCCTCAACTTAAGTTTTTTTTCTTATCATTGTTGCACTTAATGCTTTATTTATTTTGTGATGTATTTTGTTTCTATTTTTTTATTTTACATGTCATCATGCATTAAGGGCAATACAACCCTCGAGTTTGGGGGTGGCATCCCTCCAATAATGAAGTGTTATTTGTGTCTTAATATTGTGTCTAAGTGTTAGTTATTATTTAGTTTATTTTTGTCAAAAAAAAACATTTAGCTTAATTCTTTGAACTTAACTTACCTGTCGCGACAGACTCTGTCGTGGCAGTGCCTTTAGGATGTTTTTAGGAACAATTTAGAGCCTTACTATAGTTATGATCTGTAAACACCATTTGTGACTCTTATGCTGTCTAGACCTCTACTGGTAAACTAGAGTAGGAAAACTTAACACTTGAAGTTGCCCCTAGAGGTGCCTAACACTGGCTCTAGGAAAAGAAAATAAGAAAATTTAGACTCAAAACCCCTAGAGGTGCCTAAAACCGGCTCTAGGAAGTTAGCTAGAGGTGCCCAAAAACAGGCTCTAGTCAACTTAAAATAAGAAAAACACTGAGTGTAACTCAGAAAAGAAAAACTAAAGGAGCCTAAGAATTGCCTCCAAGAAAAGAAAATTTGGCATAAAAGTTCAAGTAAGTAGCTTAACTATTCTAGTAAACTAGGAGAGTCTAGGCACATATTTGTTCACAAAACATCCACACACTACACGAGACCTATAGCATGGTTCCGAATGAATCCAGAAACATCCGATAAGGTAGTGTTCGGGATAGGGCATGTGTGGTAGGTAATGAAAAGTTCACTAAATTAAGCCAAACAAAAAAATTTAATTTTTAGTTAGGTCATATTTGCTTGAGGACAAGCAAAAACTTGAGTCTGGTGTAACCCCCTTAAACCGGCCTAGACGGTTGACCCGAATTAAGGAAGTCACACGGGGAAAACCAAAGTCAAACCGAAAGTCAACCTTGATTAACGACCTTTTTTTCTTTTTAAACTTGTCTAGATGCACATTAAGCCTAGTTATGATCATTCAAACATCATACTCAAAGATCATAAACATCAGAGATCAAACAGGGACCCAATTGAACAATTTACAACTTTAGGGACCAAATTGTAAATTCTGTAAATTATGAGGTCTTAACCCAAATTAGAGTTACCATCTTGAAATTAATCAAGTTTCATGCTTCACTGCCAAATTTCAGCTCAAACGGACATCCCAAACTCATACAATTGCACAAACAAGATTCAGGACCAAAATGCAAACATTCCAAAACATTTAACTGCCAATGTCAGCCCCCAACGGTCACGTGTTCCGAAACATGGGGAGCCCGTTTCGAAACGCGGGGCCGTTTCGCAACGCGTACCGAAACGAGGGCTAGCAGTGGCCTTTCCGTTTCGGAACGGTGTCTCCCGTTTCGGACGCCTGGGCTGATTCAAGGCACCCGTTCCGAAACGGTAGCCACTGTTCCGAAACAGCCTGCACAGAATGCAGCAAAATGCAAGCTTAAACACACAATTGATCATCCAATCATGCTCCAAATGCTACCCAACTTTACCAGCAACTCATGCATCATACAAGTGACATAATTGCATAAACCATTCATTATTATATCAACATATATGAAAAGCCCCAATTCTAAAGGCATGCTTCCTACACAAGCCAACCATTCAAGCATTAAACCTCCAAGCCAACACATAATGGTCAATTACAAAAACCAGCATTACCAACAACATTAAACATACTTAGGGAGTTCAAAACATCTCCCAAAACATTCACATAGGTCCCCCATTGCCAAATGCCAAAAGCTAAAATGTGTTTAAGAAAACCTTCCCATACTTGAGCTTAATTCCACTTGAATGCTTGCCTTCCTTGCTGCCCTCAAAGTACCTTAATGATCTGCATTATTGGTTTAAGAAAACGAAAGAGAGCGTAAGCAAAAGCTTAGTGAGGAATGCTCATTAAAACCATTCATTAATGCATTTATAAATCACTTTATAAATCATACTTCAAATCATCATTTACTCATGCTCAAAGCAATTTAAACAAGCATTACATGCTTCCATATCATTACATGTCATATTGGCCACAAGTGATAAGTTCCATCTTTTTAAAAACAAGATCAACATAAGACTCACACATGGACTTTTAAACACCATTGTGATCTTATAATTCACAAGGACCACACAAGGACTTTTAACCACCTTTGTGTCCTTTACAAGTTTCACCCCAAGGACTTTTAAACACCTTGGCCCCAAGGACTTTTAAACACCTTGGCCCATGGACTTTTAAACACCATGGCAAGGACCACACAAGGACTTTTAACCACCTTTGTGTCCTTAACAAGAACCATCCAAGGACTTTTAACCACCTTGATGTTATTAAGTAACAAGGCTCACTCAAGGACTTTTAACCACCTTAGTGACCTTAACCTTTTTCAAAACATCACTTGCCAATATACATCATTATCATCAAATAATCCACTGTTTTAAAGCATTTAACCAAGCCATATTCATCATGCATTTTAAAGCATCAAACCACATTTAATCAATGTTAAAAAACAAGGAACTCTTACCTTGAGCTTCCTTCAACATATGGCTTACAAAATCAGCAATAACCATGCTAAATCATGCTTTCAAAACAGAATTTAAAACATGCAATAAGCCACATTGCATAACAACCAAACCATGGCCACCACTAGAGAGTTTTTCCGAAAACTTACACTTGAGCTTAGTAAAGTTGTTTAGACTTAAACTAAGCTCCCAAGACACTGGTTTCAAAGCTGAAAACCCAATTTCACTCACTGATTCCTCTTCGCCTCTTGCCGAAGCACAAATCAAGCTTCCGGATCACCACCACTTGGATCCAAAGATGACTCCCCTGTTTTAAACACATCAAAGCAGAGGATTAATGCATCATCATGCATTAATAGCTTCAATGAAAGCACCTAAACTCGCTTCTCTCATCCACACTCCATTTTCGGCCACCAAACACAACCGAAAATGCATCCAAACAACTCCTCAACAAAGCCCAGCCATAAACCATCAAAACTAAACATCCTTTAACAACTAAAAAGGACCTAATAACATCCTTATACCTCCAGCAACATCAGATCCACAAGATCACCTCAAAAACAACCAAGAATCACAAGCTAAACTTAGGAAACTCAACCTATCCGGGATTGCATTAATCAAAACTCAATTCCTTATCAAATTAACATTAATTTAACATCAAATTAACACCTCAAAACACAGCTTTAACAGATCAAACGAAAATTCATAAAAAATCACCAAATCATGCATTTTAAGCCAAGATCCATTTCACAACTTTAAAACCATTTATAAAACATCAATTAAGGATTGAGAACTTAGGAATTTCAGTAAAGAACTGATAGTTTAGAGGAGAAGGGCGTTCTTACCTCCAAACTTGAGTTTCTCCTCTTTTAGAACCAAAAAGCTTGAAGAATCAACTAGCAAATGGTGAGGTTTTGTTGATGTGATAATTAGGAATCAAAAGAGGATTGAAAAGAGAGATTTAAGTGACAAAATTAGAAGGAAATCTCTGGAGAGAAAGTGTTTGGGTTGAGAGAAAATGAGAGAAAAGGAAAATTGGAAAATATGGAAAGTTAGTTGCAAAATAGCAAAATGATTTCCCTCCACTTTTCTTTAGTTTTAAAATCAGAATTAAACATTAAAATATCTTAGAAAAATCTGGAGAAACTCCCTTTGGGTAAATAGCTCCTTAAAGATTCAAAGTTTCAATCCTTTCTAAAACAGTCACGCAACTTTCAAAATTTACATTTTGGTCACTAGCCAAAATGTCACCCTTCCAAACCTCATTTTGTAAAATTGATTTCAAAGTTCACTTATATATATTAAAAGATGATTTTAGAACATTTTTCCATATTTTTAATGCAACCCGAACTAGGCTTTCCTAATTTCACCTTTTTATATTCGAACAGCACTTTGACCAACCCGGTCAACGCCCAAACTTCTAAGCCCAAAACCGGGGCGTTACAACTCTCCCCCCCTTAAGAAATTTCGTCCTCGAAATTTACCTGAAGGAAAGAGATAAGGAAACTACTTCAGCATGTCTTCCTTCCGCTCCCACGTGGCTTCCTCAACACCACGATGCTTCCACAGCACCTTTACCAACTCAATGGTCTTGCCACGAAGAACCTTGCAATCCGCATCCAGAACCTTCACCGGTTCCTCATCATAGGTCAAATCCGGATTCAATTCCACTTCCTCCACAGGCATCACATGTGAAGGATCAGATCTATACTTCCGGAGCATAGAAACATGAAACACATCATGAATCTTCTCCAACTCTTGAGGTAGCCTCAACCGATACGCAACAGGACCCACACGCTCAACCACCTCATATGGTCCAATGTACCTAGGGCTCAACTTACCCTTCCGGCCAAACCTCATCACCTTCTTCCAAGGCGAAACCTTCAAAAACACACGGTCACCCACCACATACTCAACCTCCTTACGCTTCAAATCCGCGTAAGACTTCTGCCGATCAGAAGCTGCCTTCAACCGCTCACAAATGAGCTTCACCTTCTCTGTGGTTCCTTTCAACAAAGACGGCATCGAAACCAACTTCTGACCCGTTTCAGCCCAACAAAGAGGAGTCCTACACTTCCTCCCGTACAAAGCCTCATAAGGTGCCATTTGAATACTTGCCTGATAACTATTGTTATAAGCAAACTCCACCAAAGGCAAATGCTTCTCCCAAGAGCCCTGAAACTCAATCACGCAGCACCTCAATATATCCACCAAAATCTGGATAACACGCTCTGACTGACCATCCGACTGAGGATGATAAGACGTACTGAAATTCAACCTTGTACCCAAAGCTTGATGCAAACACTACCAGAAACGCGATGTGAACCTCGGATCCCTATCCGACACAATCGACTTAGGCACACCATGCAGCCGCACAATCTCAGCAATGTACAGCTCCGCAAGCTTATCCAAGGAAAACGTAGTATGCACAGGCAAGAAATGCGCACACTTCGTCAGGCGATCCACAATCACCCAAACCGAATTCCTCTTCGATTGTGACAAAGGCAAACCAGACACAAAATCCATGGTAACCCTCTCCCACTTCCATTCAGGGATTCTCAACGGTTGCAACAACCCTGAAGGAACCTGATGCTCAGCCTTGACTCGCTGACACACCATGCACTTGCTCACAAACTCCGCAACATCCTTTTTCAAACCCACCCAATAGTACTCATCACGAAGATCACGGTACATCTTAGTACTACCAGGGTGCATAGCAAAAGGACTACTATGACCTTCAGTCAGAATAGCACGCCTCAACTCAGCATCATTGGGCACTACTATTCGACTCCCAAAACACAACACACCATCATCATTAAAGCAGAAATCCGATGGTCTACCCTCCGCGATATCCTGAACATGCGGTACCAAGGAATCATCCAGCAACTGCTTCTCCTTGATCAACTGAACCATAGATGGTTTCACTTGCAACTCAGCTACAAGACCACCACCACGCGATATACTCAAGCTGGCAAACATAGCCCTCAGCTCAACAGCTACCTTCCTACTCAAGGCATCCGCAACCACATTAGCCTTTCCAGGATGGTACTCAATCGTCAAATCATAATCCTTGAGCAACTCCAACCAACGCCGCTGCCTAAGATTCAACTCCTTCTGAGACATTAGATACCTCAAACTCTTGTGATCCGTGTACACAGTACACTTCTCACCATACAGATAATGTCTCCAAATCTTCAGAGCAAAAACCACTACAGCCAACTCAATATCATGCGTAGGATAATTGCGCTCATGCACCTTCAACTGCCGCGATGCATAAGCTACAACCTTACCCTCTTGCATCAGCACACATCCCAAACCAACATAGGACGCATCACTGTAGACCACAAACTCTTTCCCTGATTCAGGCTGAACCAAGATAGGAGCTTGCGTCAAAGCCGCCTTAAGCTTCTCAAAAGCCTGCTATCTCACTTCCGTCCACTCATACTTAACATCCTTTTGCAACAACTTTGTCAAAGGTGCAGCAATCTTAGAAAACCCATCCACAAACCTCCGGTAGTATCCCGCCAAACCAAGGAAACTACGAACCTCATGAACAGACTTAGGAACCTTCCAATTCATCACCGCCTCGATCTTCTGAGGATCAACACGAATCCCCTCAGCAGAAACTACATGCCCAAGAAACACCACCTCTTTAAGCCAGAACTCGCACTTGCTCAGCTTAGCATAAAGCTGATTCTTTTACAAAGCTTGTAGCACAATCCTCAAATGCTCTTCATGCTCCTCCTCAATACGCGAGTACACGAGGATATCATCAATGAACACCACAACGAACTTGTCCAGGTATTCATGAAACACACGATTCATCATGTCCATGAAAGCAGCAGGAGCATTTGTCAAACCAAACGGCATCACAAGGAACTCATAATGCCCATACCTTGTCCGGAAAGCTGTCTTAGGCACATCCACATCCTTCACCTTCAACTGATAATACCCTGACCTCAAGTCAATCTTAGAGAACACAGCTGCTCCCCGAAATTGATCAAAGAGATCATCAATTCTCGGCAAAGGATACCGATTCTTGATAGTCAACTTGTTCAGCTGACGGTAATCAATGCACATTCTCATAGTGCCATCCTTCTTCTTCACAAACAAGACCGGTGCACCCCAAGGCGACACACTCGGCCGAATGAAACCACGCTCAAGCAGCTCTTGCAACTGCGTCTTAAGCTCCTTCAGCTCCTTAGGTGCCATTCTATAGGGAGTGATGGACACAGGAGTTGTATTCTCATACAGCTCAATTCCAAACTCCACCTCGTGATTAGGAGGTAAACCAGGCAACTCCTCAGGAAACACACCAGGAAACTCCTTCACAACTCTGATATCTTGCACACGCAACTCCTTAGAGCTAGGATTCATCACAAAAGCTAGGTAAGCTTCACAGCCTTGCCTCAGCATCCTGCTTGCCTCCAAGGTAGACACCACATTAGCAAGAAACTTCCCATTCTCACCGACCACAACAACGTCATAATCATCCGCAAGCTTCAGCGAAACTCGCTTATTTTCACAATCCACAACATCACGATGCTCAGCAAGCCAATCCATACCAATGATCACATCAAAACCATAGAAAGGCAGCTCCATAAGATCAACATGAAAAACATGTTCTTGAACAACCAAATGACACCTTCTATAAAGCTTTCGAGTCACAACAGTCTCACCAAAAGAACTAGTGACACGAACTCCAACATTCAAAGACTCAACAGGCAAACCAAGCAATTCAGCATGCTCACGCAAAATGTATGAATGCGTAGATCCAGAATCTATCAAGGAAAGTAATGACAAGGATTGCAAAGTAAAGGTACCTGCAATCACATCCGCGTCATTTCTCCCCTCCCTCTGAGCATACACCCTCGCTTGACCTCCACCTTCAGGCTGAATAGCCACAACATGGGCCACTCCTCGACCACCTTCCTCTCTCCGCTGGAAGTTACCGCGGCCGCGCCCACGACCTCTCTGCGGTGCAGCAACAACAGGAGCACGCACTTGGCCACCAGCCAACATAGGACACTCTCGCCTCAAGTGATCCGCAGATCCACAATTCCAGCACCCATTACCAGCTGCCGCAACAGGAGCTTGCACCTCCCTCACAGCACGAGGACAATCACGCTTCATATGACCACGTGAACCACATATCCAACAAGCACTCGGATCAGCTCTAGCATTGCCTCCCCGAGCAGATGCACCACCACCTCTCTTAGCCGAGGAATGATACTTCTGATCACGTCCCCTCTTGTTCCGTCCACCACCGGAACTATACTCAGCTGCTCGCTTTCCAGCACTAGAACCAACACTTTTAGCAGATAAACCCAAGTTCATCTCAATATCCTTGGCTCGGCCCACCAGCACATCAAAATCATCATACTCGGTAGTCAGCACATACATCTTCACATCCGTCACTAAACCATAACAGAATCTTTCGCACCTCGCCCGCTCATCAGGTACCAGCTCAGGTGCATACTGACTGAGTCGCACAAACTGCACTTCATACTCAGCCACAGTCATGCTCCCTTGGGTAAGAGACATGAACTCACGCTTCTTTTCATCCAAGTACCTCACACCAAGAAACCTCCTCTTTAACACATTCTGAAAGAATGTCCAAGTTACATCAGCTTCAGCCATCCCAGCAATAGTGGTCGTCCACCACGTATAAGCATCATCCTGTAGCAAGGATACAACACAACCCAGCTTTTGCACATCAGTGCAACTCATCTGACCCAAGATCCTCTTGGTACTCTCCATCCAGGATTCAGAACCTTCCGCAGACAAACCCCTGAACTCAGTCCCACCAAGACTGCGCAAACGCTCCAAAGGTAGTCTAACACCAGCATCTCCCTGATGCCCAGCTCCTTGAGCTCCAGCTACTGCCGCTCGAAAGGCACCAGCAATAGCTTGCACCGACATCGTCATGTCAGGCATAGCTTGCCCCTGACCGACCTCAGGTCCAGCAGCTCCAGCACCAGCTGCAGCTTCAGCTCTTTCACCCTCAGCACCACCACCGCCAGGTGGAGGAGGAGGTAACACCGCACTACCCGCATTTTCCTCATTCTCATTCTCATTTGGAGCCGTAGCTCGCACATTACTTCTCAACTCTCTACGTGGTGCCATACTCTAACCATGCAATCACAATGCAAATAAACAAAGTTAGGCCCAGCAAGGTAAGCAATCCAAGTACTCAAGCTCAATTTCATTCAAAATCAACATCATTACACTAGCTTTGATTTGGCAATGGGCACCTACAACATGCTTCACCACAGCATACAACTCAATTGCATCAAATTCACAAACTACTCATCATGCTTTCACTCATCAAGCATACATAGCATACATACTTCAATCATGCACACATTCATTCCCAAATACTCGAGAACTCAGCTCTGATACCACCAAATGTAAACCCCCTTAACCCGGCCTAGACGGTTGACCCGAATTAAGGAAGTCACACGGGGAAAACCAAAGTCAACCCGAAAGTCAACCTTGATTAACGACCCTTTTTTTTCTTTTTAAACTTGTCTAGATGCACATTAAGCCTAGTTATGATCATTCAAACATCATACTCAAAGATCATAAACATCAGAGATCAAACAGGGACCCAATTGAACAATTTACAACTTTAGGGACCAAATTGTAAATTCTGTAAATTATGAGGTCTTAACCCAAATTAGAGTTACCATCTTGAAATTAATCAAGTTTCATGCTTCACTGCCAAATTTCAGCTCAAACGGACATCCCAAACTCATACAATTGCACAAACAAGATTCAGGACCAAAATGCAAACATTCCAAAACATTTAACTGCCAATGTCAGCCCCCAACGGTCACGTGTTCCGAAACAGGGGGAGCCCGTTTCGAAACGCGGGGCCGTTCCGCAACGCGTACCGAAACGAGGGCTGGCAGTGGCCTTTCCGTTTCGGAACGGTGTCTCCCGTTTCGGACGCCTGGGCTGATTCAAGGCACCCGTTCCAAAACGGTAGCCACTGTTCCGAAACAGCCTGCACAGAATGCAGCAAAATGCAAGCTTAAACACACAATTGATCATCCAATCAAGCTCCAAATGCTACCCAACTTTACCAGCAACTCATGCATCATACAAGTGACATAATTGCATAAACCATTCATTATTATATCAACATATATGAAAAGCCCCAATTCTAAAGGCATGCTTCCTACACAAGCCAACCATTCAAGCATTAAACCTCCAAGCCAACACATAATGGTCAATTACAAAAACCAGCATTACCAACAACATTAAACATACTTAGGGAGTTCAAAACATCTCCCAAAACATTCACATAGGTCCCCCATTGCCAAATGCCAAAAGCTAAAATGTGTTTAAGAAAACCTTCCCATACTTGAGCTTAATTCCACTTGAATGCTTGCCTTCCTTGCTGCCCTCAAAGTACCTTAATGATCTGCATTATTGGTTTAAGAAAACGAAAGAGAGCGTAAGCAAAAGCTTAGTGAGGAATGCTCATTAAAACCATTCATTAATGCATTTATAAATCACTTTATAAATCATACTTCAAATCATCATTTACTCATGCTCAAAGCAATTTAAACAAGCATTACATGCTTCCATATCATTACATGTCATATTGGCCACAAGTGATAAGTTCCATCTTTTTAAAAACAAGATCAACATAAGACTCACACATGGACTTTTAAACACCATTGTGATCTTATAATTCACAAGGACCACACAAGGACTTTTAACCACCTTTGTGTCCTTTACAAGTTTCACCCCAAGGACTTTTAAACACCTTGGCCCCAAGGACTTTTAAACACCTTGGCCCATGGACTTTTAAACACCATGGCAAGGACCACACAAGGACTTTTAACCACCTTTGTGTCCTTAACAAGAACCATCCAAGGACTTTTAACCACCTTGATGTTCTTAAGTAACAAGGCTCACTCAAGGACTTTTAACCACCTTAGTGACCTTAACCTTTTTCAAAACATCACTTGCCAATATACATCATTATCATCAAATAATCCACTGTTTTAAAGCATTTAACCAAGCCATATTCATCATGCATTTTAAAGCATCAAACCACATTTAATCAATGTTCATAAACAAGGAACTCTTACCTTGAGCTTCCTTCAACATATGGCTTACAAAATCAGCAATAACCATGCTAAATCATGCTTTCAAAATAGAATTTAAAACATGCAATAAACCACATTGCATAACAACCAAACCATGGCCACCACTAGAGAGTTTTTCCGAAAACTTACACTTGAGCTTAGTAAAGTTGTTTAGACTTAAACTAAGCTCCCAAGACACTGGTTTCAAAGCTGAAAACCCAATTTCACTCACCGATTCCACTTCGCCTCTTGCCGAAGCACAAATAAAGCTTCCGGATCACCACCACTTGGATCCAAAGATGACTCCCATGTTTTAAACACATCAAAGCAGAGGATTAATGTATCATCATGCATTAATAGCTTCAATGAAAGCACCTAAACTCGCTGCTCTCATCCACACTCCATTTTCGGCCACCAAACACAACCGAAAATGCATCCAAACAACTCCTCAACAAAGCCCAGCCATAAACCAGCAAAACTAAACATCCTTTAACATCATTCAACAACTAAAAAGGACCTAATAACATCCTTATACCTCCAGCAACATCAGATCCACAAGATCACCTCAAAAACAACCAAGAATCACAAGCTAAACTTAGGAAACTCAACCTATCCGGGATTGCATTAATCAAAACTCAATTCCTTATCAAATTAACATTAATTTAACATCAAATTAACACCTTAAAACACAGCTTTAACAGATCAAACGAAAATTCATAAAAAATCACCAAATCTTGCATTTTAAGCCAAGATCCATTTCACAACTTTAAAACCATTTATAAAATATCAATTAAGGATTGAGAACTTAGGAATTTCAGTAAATAACTGATAGTTTAGAGGAGAAGGGTGTTCTTACCTCCAAACTTGAGTTTCTCCTCTTTTAGAACCAAAAAACTTGAAGAATCAACTAGCAAATGGTGAGGTTTTGTTGATGTGATGATTAGGAATCAAAAGAGGATTGAAAAGAGAGATTTAAGGGACAAAATCAGAAGGAAATCTCTGGAGAGAAAGTGTTTGGGTTGAGAGAAAATGAGAGAAAAGGAAAATTGGAAAATATGCAAAGTTAGTTGCAAAATAGCAAAATGATTTCCTTCCACTTTTCTTTAGTTTTAAAATCAGAATTAAACATTAAAATATCTTAGAAAAATCTGGAGAAACTCCCTTTGGGTAAATAGCTCCTTAAAGATTCAAACTTTCAATCCTTTCTAAAACAGTCACGCAACTTTCAAAATTTACATTTTGGTCACTAGCCAAAATGTCACCCTTCCAAACCTCATTTTGTAAAATTGATTTCACAGTTCACTTATATATATTAAAAGATGATTTTAGAACATTTTTCCATATTTTTAATGCAACCCGAACTAGGCTTTCCTAATTTCACATTTTTATATTCGAACAGCACTTTGACCAACCCGGTCAACGCCCAAACTTCTAAGCCCAAAACCGGGGTGTTACATCTGGGGTGTGTTCAGTGTGCAAAAGATCTATATTTTACCCCTTATTTAACCCATATTCCTGCTGCATTCAAGAATAATTCATTGCATTTAGGTAAATACCGTGGCAGACTTAGGACAGCGAAGGAGCAGAGCTGGAACTCAAGACTGGAGTCAAGAAGGAAGATGCTACCGTGGCCAATACCGTGGCAGCCATGCCGACAGCGGTGGTGAAAGGAAAAAGTGAAGTGGAGCTCGACAGATAGAGGAATTCAAGCTGGTCTGTCGTGGACCACTACTATATTTTTCTGAGCCCTAAGGCAGAATGAAGGCCAAGCCCAAAGTTCAAGGAAGAAACCCAAAGCAAGAAAAGAGGACGAATTAAAGGCATCTACTCAGAAGATTTAATCTTAATTAGAGTTGTACTTTAGTTTGAACTTCTATTCTTACCTTATTAGAAAACTTGAACCCAAGGCCTATATAAAGGCATGTAATTCGAATTAGGGAAGGATATCTCATCTCTAGTCGTCTTCCCTAAACCCTTTGTCATTTTCCCCCTCTCATCATGTTCTAAACTCTCACTGGGACTAAGGGTTGATTCTGTAAAGTAGTTGCAAGGATTGTATTGTTTTAGGAATTTTCTGTTCAATGAAATAAAACTTCAAGTTTGCTTATTCTGCTTTCAACATCTTGCAAGAGTATCGGGAGAGCATTGTGAGATTATCTATTTACTTAATATCGGGAGAGTTAAGCATACGAAAGGAATAGGTATGGGTTCTCTAGTTTATGGTTAAACTATCTCGGACCTAGGGATAGGACGAGGTTAAGAGGCTAAGGAAGAATTCAACAACATTGGTGTTCACCTTTCGATTCACGCCGAGAGGTATCATCCAAGAAGTGTTCATCAACAGTACTTAGGCCTAGGGATAGGACAAGTCACAGCAGGGATTCTTGCCAAGCTTGAAGTACAGAGTTGTGTGATCGCTGCCACGACAACAACAGACTTCTGCCGCGATAGGTGCTACCGCGACAAGGACGACGACAGAACAAGAGTTTCTTTTCAGTACAACACCTGCACTACCGAGCAAATCAATACCAGCCTATCTCTTAACCTTGAATCTTTATTCTAATATATTCATCATCCTCCAATATTATTTTCCAAACAATCTAAACTCTTTATTTCTCTTGTGCATCAATTCAAGGATAAAGCTATTTCCAGTCCCTGTGTATTCGACATCTAATACTTCGAGTATCACTTTACTACTTGCGTCCTATACACTTGCACTACATTGCGATAGGACTTTTGACATGCAACACTTTTAACCACTTTAACTAACCAGTATCGAAACGCTCAGGGTCGTTTCAATACGGGTGGATGATGGTCAATCTTGTTGACTTTTCCTCTTTGACCTATCGATATAGGGAAGCCCTATATCGGTACGGGTTGACTTCCTTTGACTTTGACCTGTTTCGATACGTCATGAACCCGTATCGAAACAAGGAATTCTAGTGGCAAAATGTTCTAAAACGTCCCTAACCCGTTTCGTTACGCCCTTTTCTCTCTGGTTTAATAATGCTTACCCGTATCGAAACGCCATCTCCCGTTTCGATACGGTATGACTTGTAAGAACAGATTATGGATGTTTTTTATTCATTTTAACTTATCAAACAGTGTCCAAATGCAATGAAACTTTACACACAACACTATAACCATAAATTCTACTTGCGTGTCAATTTTTAGAGCCACATGAATCCAATTACCAAGTTTTTATCTTTTAGTGCCAAAACATGCATTTAAGGCCATTTCTCACTATATAGGATACTCATCTTAAACATATCACACTTATAACACTTAACCATAACATAGGCATATCAAAAGAGACTTAATAAAATTGTACATAGACCTTGCCACCAACTAGGAGTTTCAAAGGGTCGATATACATTACTTAGGGCTTGATTGTGACTTGTGAAACACTTCAACTCATCCGATCTCGATCCCAAAACTTGACTAACCTGAAATGGATGCAATGGAATGCATTAGGCATACTTTGCCTAGTGAGGTAGTCACAATTACAATGGATGAACAGGGTATGCCATATAACAGGCTTCAATGATAATCATAATACTAGTTATGCAATGAACATGACATTCTTCTTATTCATAATAAAAACATAGATTCATGTCATCAATGGCAATATCATGATTTCATAACAAAACAATATCAATAACCAATAGTCCCCTTAGATCGATTCATGGTATATGGATACACGAATTCCACCTCTTCGCCAGATCAATGAATGGTCAATCTCGCCGACATCGCCAATAAGACCAATACACAATACATCCCTCCGCCTCGTGAAATCAATATAGGCCGTAGCCCTAGGATCGTAGTCCACCCGGACACTGGGCTCATGAATTCTATGGCATGCCAATTGTATCCAATACTTCGATTCCAAGGTACAATAATCAATAGTTCAATATCAATGATTCAATATCAATAGCTCAATAATGACACGGTCATAGAAATAAGCAATAGCAATTAATACATTTCAATTGTAACGCCCCGGTTTTTGGCTTAGAAGTTTGGGCGTTGATCGGTTCGGTCAAAGTGCTGTTCGAATCTAAAAGGGTGAAATTAGGAAAGCCTAGTTCGGGTTGCATTAAAAATATGGAAAAATGTTCTAAAATCATCTTTTAATATATATATAAGTGAACTGTGAAATCAATTTTACAAAATGAGGTTTGGAAGGGTGACATTTTGGCTAGTGACCAAAATGTAATTTTTGAAAGTTGCGTGACTGTTTTAGAAAGGATCGAAACTTTGAATCTTTAAGGAGCTATTTACCCAAAGAGAGTTTCTCCAGATTTTTCTAAGATATTTTAATGTTTAATTCTGATTTTAAAGCTAAAGAAAAGTGGAGGGAAATCATTTTTGCTATTTTGTAACTAACTTCCAATTTTCCTTATCTCTCATTTTCTCTCAACCCAAACACTTTCTCTCCAGAGATTTCTTTCTGATTTTGTCACCTAAATCTTCCTTTTCAATCCTCTTTTGATTCCTAATCATCACATCAACAAAACCTCACCAATTGCTAGTTGATTCATCAAGCTTTTTGGTTCTAAAAGAGGAGAAACTCAAGTTTGGAGGTAAGAACGTCCTTCTCCTCAAAACTATCAGTTCTTTACTGAAATTTCTAAGTTCTCAATCCTTAATTGATGTTTTATAAATGGCTTTTAAAGTTGTGAAATGAATCTTGGCTTAAAATGCAAGATTTGGTGATTTTTGATAGATTTTCGTTTGATCTGTTAAAGCTGTGATTTGAGGTGTTAATTTGATGTCAAATGAACATTAATTTGATAAGGAATTGAGTTTTGATTAATGCAATCCCGGATAGGTTGAATTTCCTAAGTTTAGCTTGTGATTCTTGGTTGTTTTTGAGGTGATCTTGTGGATCTGATGTTGCTGGAGGTATAAGGATGTTAATAGGTTCTTTTTAGTTGTTGAATGATGTTAAAGGATGTTTAGTTTTGATGGTTTGTGGCTGGGCTTTGTTGAGGAGTTGTTTGGATGCATTTTCGGTTATGTTTGGTGGCCGAAAATGGAGTGTGGATGAGAGCAGCGAGTTTAGGAGCTTTCATTGAAGCTATTAATGCATGATGATGCATTAATCCTCTGCTTTGATGTGTTTAAAACAGGGGAGTCATCTTTGGATCCAAATGTTGGTGATCCGGAAGCTTGATTTGTGCTTCGGCAAGAGGCGAAGTGGAATCGGTGAGTGAAAATGGGTTTTCAGCTTTGAAACCAATGTCTTGAGAGCTTAGTTTAAGTCTAAACAACTTTACTAAGCTCAAGTGTAAGTTTTCGGAAAAACTCTCTAAGTGGTGGCCATGATTTGGTTGTTATGCAATGTGGTTTATTGCATGTTTTAAATTCTGTTTTGAAAGCATGATTTAGCATGGTTAATGTTGATTTTGTAAGCCATATGTTGAATGAAGCTCAAGGTAAGAGTTTCTTGTTTTTGAACATTGATTAAATGTGGTTTGATGCTTTAAAATGCATGATGAATATGGCTTGGTTTAATGCTTTAAAACAGTGGATTATTTGATGATAATGATGTATATTGGCAAGTGATATTTTGAAAAAGGTTAAGGTCACTAAGGTGGTTAAAAGTCCTTGAGTGAGCCATGTGGATTCAAAGAACTTCATGGTGGTTAAAAATCCATGATGATTCTTGTTAAGGTCACTAAGGTGGTTAAAAGTCCTTGAGTGAGCCTTGTTACTTAAGAACATCAAGGTGGTTAAAAGTCCTTAGATGGTTCTTGTTAAGGACACAAAGGTGGTTAAAAGTCCTTGTGTGGTCCTTGCCATGGTGTTTAAAAGTCCATGGGCCAAGGTGTTTAAAAGTCCTTGGGGCCAAGGTGTTTAAAAGTCCTTGGGAAGAACACAAAGGTGGTTAAAAGTCCTTGTGTGGTTCTTGTGAATTATAAGATTACAATGGTGTTTAAAAGTCCATGTGTGAGTCTTATGTTGATCTTGTTTTTAAAAGATGGAACTTATCACTTGTGGCCAATATGACATGTAATGATATGGAAGCATGTAATGCTTGTTTAAATTGCTTTGAGCATGAGTAAATGATGATTTGAAGTATGATTTATAAAGTGTTTTATAAATGCATTATTGAATGGTTTTAATGAGCATTCCTCACTAAGCTTTTGCTTACGCTCTCTTCCGTTTTCTTAAACCAATAATGCAGATCATTAAGGTGCTTTGAGGGCAGCAAGGAAGGCAAGCATTCAAGTGGAAATAAGCTCAAGTATGGGAAGGTTTTCTTAAACACATTTTAGCTTTTGGCATTTGGCAATGGGGGACCTATGTGTATGATTTGGGAGATGTTTAGAACTCCCTAAGCATGTTTAATGTTGTTGTTAATGCTGGTTTTTGTATTTGGCCTTTATATGTTTGAATTGGAGGTTTTATGCTTGAATGGTTTGCTTGTGTAGGAAGCATGCCACTAGAATTGGGGCTTTTCATATTTGATGCTTAAATGTTGAATGGTTGATGCAAACATGTCTCTTATATGTTGTATGAGTTGCTGGTAAAGTTTGGTAGCATTTGGAGCATGATTGGGTGATCAATTGTGTGTTTAAGCATGCATTTTGCTGCATTCTGTGCAGGGTGTTTCAGAACAGTAGCTACCGTTTCGGAACGGGTGCCTTGAATCAGCCCAGGCGTCCGAAACAGGAGACACCGTTCCGAAACGGAAAGGCCACTGCCAGCCCTCGTTTCGGTACACGTTGCGGAACGGCCCCGTGTTTCGAAACAGGCTCAACCTGTTTCGGAACAGCCGACCGTTGGGGGCTGACAATGGCAGTTAAATGTTTTGGAAAGTTTGCATTTTGGTCCTGAATCTTGTTTGTGCAATTGTATGAGTTTGGGATGTCCTTTTGAGCTGAAATTTGACAGAGAAGCATGAAACCTGAATAATTTCAAGTTGGTAACTTTAATTTGTGTTAAGACCTCATAATTTACAGAATTTACAATTTGGTCCTTAAAGTTGTAAATTGTTCAATTGGGTCCCTGTTTGATCTCTGATGTTTATGATCTTTGAGTATGTTGTTTGAATGATCATAACTAGGGTTAATATGCATCTAGACAAGTTTAAAAAGAAAAAAAGGGTCGTTAATCATGGTTGACTTTCGGGTTGACTTTGGTTTTCCCCGTGTGACTTTCTTAATTCGGGTCAACCGTCTAGGCCGGGTTAAGGGGGTTACATCAATGATTCTATATGTCAATGTTTCAATGATTTCCATGATACAATAACAATGCCACGGACAATATTTCGATGCAATACTTACCAAGACTTACCATTATGGCTTACAATAATGCTTCATGCAAATCCCTTAAAATAATTGATTTGTAAATTAATAAACAATGATTCGAGATGGAACCTAGCCACTCGTGAGATTCTGACTACACTCACCTCGATAATTCGAAGCTTCTAAAGCTCTCGAATGGCTATACCCTTATACCTAGCTTTCGATAGAGATAATGGATTAATCTTTTCTACCTTTTGAGCTAGGAAGAGCAATAAGGAATCATTAGAACCAATATGACAATATCGATACTTGAATAGCCATTAGCTATAGACAAAGCTTATCTTAAAGCTTGACATTGGTCATTTAATGATCAAAAGAATCGATGATTGACTTGAGGGTTCCACTTACTCGATTGATAGCTATAAATTGATGTTCTTAAATCAAGGAAAGCCTAAGCTTAAGGTTCACAAATGGAGAGGTGTGTGCTTGAGCTTTGATGGAGAAGATGACAATAGAGGTGTGTGCTTGTTCTTTCAAAGATAAAAGATGGAAATGGATCTCGGTGAAACAATACAAAGATGAAAGCTCTATTTTCTTCAATTCATTTTAAGGGAATTATAACCTTAATCATTACCCACCTCCAATATAGCTAATAGAAAGGTTTCCTTCAACCAAGGGTAAACTATAAAACAATATTATTTATCTTTTCTATATTTTATCAATATTGGACATATAGATGACCACTAGTCATCTCTTCTGATCATATTCACGTGGGAAGGGCAGCCATTGGCAGGTGAGTCACCACATTTTTCTTTTCCTTTCTATTAAACCTTCACACATATTCGAAACATGGAACTCGTTTCGAAACGAGTGAAACCTAATCAAAACGGTCAAGCAAAAGTCCAAAAGTTAGTTAATATCGTTGGAGTCATATCGAAACGCCTATAAACATTTCGAAACGCCTTACCTAGGCTATTTCGGTATGGGTCTGACTATATCAAAACGCCTAGCTCAAGAACATCATTTTATGCTTTCTAAAGTAATCCAAAATAAAGGTTTGGACTCACTAAGGTTTTTATCAATGAAAGAGATCATAAGTCTTGATGTAAATGCAATGCTTAAGCTTTTTCGATGTAGGATTTTAGATCGTCGAAATCTAATTCCAATTAGACCAGTTTTCGGGGTGTTACAGTGACAAGACTGTATCGATACGGTTGAGAGTATACCCCTTTTGACCAACGTTGACCTGACCAATTATACAGGGTCATATCAATACGCCATCAACCGTATCGATACTCCCTACCTTGTAGTGACAGATTTTTGCTGATTTTTATTCGATTTGAATTACCAAACAATGTCCAAATGCAATAAAATTTTACACACAATATTTCAAGGCTATAAACTACTTGCATGCAAAATTTTAGGATCATTTGAATCTATTTACTACGATTTCACCTTTTTAAGCCAAATATGCCATTTTTAGTCCATTTAAGCCATACAAAATGTTCATTTGGAGCCTTATGCACTAACACATCACAATCACAATTTATACATAACAAAAGAGCCTTATAAGACTATTCTAAGTACTTTGTCACCCTACTAGGACTTCATAGGTTCGATATACATTACTTAGGCTTGCTTGTAACTTGTGCAACACAACAAATTCTCCGATCCCTGACAGTCGAATCTCTTAATATGGAATGGATGAAACGTAATGAAATGCATTAGGCATATATTTCCTAGTGAGGTAGTCAAAACAATGGCAATAACAAAGCAATGCATGACAATTCAATCAATAACAATAACGATGCAACACCTGTCATTATCAATGCAAAGATCATGTTCAATAGCGACATTTCATATTTTCACAATAATCTTTGGATCGATTCCAGATAGTGGATACGTGAATTCTTACGCCTTGCCAAGTCAATAAAATGGTATAGTGACCAAATCGCAGTTTTTGCAAAAGTTAAATAGTGACTGTTTTGTAAAGGATTGAAACTTTGAATCTTTAAGGAGCTAATTCTACCAAAATGTTTTTAATCAGATTTCTCCTTATTTTTGGTGATTTTAATAATGTTTTAATAAAGGAAATAAAGATTGATTAAAGGAAAAGCTATCTTTAACTTTTCATAACTACCTTATGTCAATTTTCTCTCATTTCATTTTCTCTCAATTTCTTTTCAGCCAAACACATTTCCTCCATCAATTAGCCTCTGATTTTCATTCCTTTTGATGAGATTTCAATCTCCTTTTGATTCCTAATCATTTCCTCACCAAATCCTCTTTTTTCACATTGGATTTTCAAGAAAACTTGCCCAAATCAAGGAGAAATCAGCCATTAGAGGTAAGCTTCGTCCTTCTCCTCTAATGATCAGTTCTTTACTGAAATTCCCAAGTTATCAATCCTTTGTTAATGATTTTTTAGTTGCTTTAATGTTAGAAACAAGAAATTGTATTAAAACTCATGGTTTTGGAGAGATCTTGATGATTTTCGTGGTTGTTGGTTAGGCTCTGTTTTGAGGTTGTTTTCTAATGTATTTTGGATGGTAATTGATGTTATAAATGAGGTTTTATCAAACAAATCCCGAGTAGGCTTGGATTCCTAAGTTTTGTATGCTAGAATGGTGGTTTTTGGGGTGGTTTTGGTGTTCTGTTATAGCTGGAGGTATAAGGGCGAGTTTGTGGTGGTTTTTGTTGTTGATTGATGTTTAGAAATGATTAGAAGTGGTAGATCTTAGCTGGGCTTTGTATTGGGAGAGTTTAGAGATGATTTCAATTGTTTTTGGTAGACGAAATGAGGTTCTTGAGTAGAGCAGCGAGTCTAGGCCTGTGGCTGATGATTTCAATTCATAATGATGCATTAATCCTCTGCTCTTATGTGTTATAAACATGGGAGACATCTTCGGACGCCTTTGGTGTTGCCGGGAGCTTAGATAGCGTTTCGACGAGAACGCGAAACATAATCGGTGAGTGCGAATGGTTTTAGAAGTCCTGGAGGGACAAAGAAACAAGGTTTGGGGATTTAGGAAAGGTTTGAAACACCTTCCTAAGTTCGGAAGTAAGTATTAGCTAGATTGCTCTCATATATGTGGTGGTTGCCCCTAAAATGCTTTTACATGCTCATGGTTTGAGATAGATAAATTCCTATTGTTTTTATGCATGATTTGTAGCATGAGATGATGCTTGAAAAGATTTCATGAAATAACATGTTGCATTGATGAGATTTGAGCTTTTGATTTAAAGCATGGCAAATGTTATGATTTTGAATGAGATGAGAAAGCTTTGAGGAATGTTGCATTAAAAACAGTAGGTGAGATGATGTTTTGACATAATATATTGGCATGGAAGATGAGATACTTACCGGATATAATTGATCGATCAATAGGATGAGAGTGCACTATAAACTAAAAATTCATGCGTGCTCTTTGGATTCAATCCAAAGGGAGAGACCGATGATGGGCATTCCATCGGGTAGGACTTGGTGAAATACCCAAGCTTTGTGGCGATGAGAGATTCCGCCATGTGAGTACGGTGATGTGAGATTCCACCAAAAATTATGTTAACTAGACAAGTGAGTACGGTGATGTGAGATTCCACCAGAAGAGTCTAGTGGTTTGAGAATGTTGTCCGCATATCCGAGTAATAATGAGATGTGAAATGCCAATATAATATATGAAAATGCTTTTGATTCACATGTACCTATTGATGAGAAGATTTATGCTATGAGAAATGGATATGAGATTTGTATATGAAATGCTTTAGTTTTCACAAGCATGTGTATGACCTTGCCATGAGATTCGCATTGGTTTAAATGCATGAGATAGAATAGAGGTACATATGGTTTCAAACGAAGATTTGCTTTGAAATGGTTTTCAAGCATGAGATAGAATGAGCATGTTGTTGAAAATGGTTTTTGAACAAGTGTTTTGAATAAAGCATAATTGTGTTGGTTTTCTTTAGAGCATGCCTCACTAAGCAAATGTGCTTATGCTCTCTTTTACCAATAATGCAGATAGTTGAGGTGTTTTGGGCAGCAAGAAGGTTAAGAATATTCAAGGAAGTGCAAAGCTCATGTATGGTGATGTTTTTATACACTCTAGTTTTGATATTTGGCAATGGGACTCCAAGGTTGTATTTGGGAGATGTGTTTTGAACTCCCTAAGTTTGTGGCATGTTTGTGATGACTTTTATGGGTTGTAAATGGTTCTAAATGTTTGGTTTGAGGTTTGAAAGAGTATATTTGGATTTGTGGCTAGGAAACATGCATATAGATTGAGTGATCATGTGTTTGATGCCATGCTCTAGCTTAAGGTTCTTAAATATGATCTTTGGTGTCTAAATGAGTTGCTGGTATGTTATGGTACATTTTGAAGAATGTTTGAGTGGGCTGAGAGGTGAAAAACCAGCAATTACTGCTGTCACAGGGCAAGCTGTATCGAAACAGCCTTAACTGTTTCGAAACAGGGGCATGTAATGGTCATAGCGTTTCGGAACGGCTGAAGGTGTTTCAGAACATTTTGGCTACTGGAGAGGCATGTTTCGATACCGGTCTCAGAACGCACCTTAGTACTGAAACGGTCAACACCGTTTCGATACGGGCGTTTCGGTACGAAGGCCAGTGTTCCGAAACTGACGACCGTTAGATGATGATTTGAATTGTTTTAAGTTTTACATTTTAGTCTTGAATGTTGTGGATGTAATTGCTTGAGCTTGGAATGCCCTTTTAAGTTGAAATTTGACTGAGAAGTATGTAATATGACTAAATACATAATGGTAAACTTAAAATCTACAAAGTCTTTATATTTCCAAAAAATTAGATTTTTGGTCCCTAAAAGTGTAATCATGCAATTGAGTCCCTAAATGATTTCCAATCGATGTGCCTTTCTCTCATATGATTCTTGAGTATTCATATACGCTTGATGTGCATCTAGAAAAGATTAAAAAGAAAAAAAGGTCGTTAATCAAGGTTGACTTTGGTTTTCCCCATGTAATCTTCGTAGTTCGGGTCAAGCGTCTAAGCCGGATTAAGGGGGTTACATTTGTTGGTATCAGAGCCAGGTTTACGAATAATTGGGGCCTGATAAGTAGTTAACGTATGTGGTTATGTATGTTTGTGACTTTTTCAGTAAAAGTGTGATATGTGAATATTGATGTATGATTCAATTGAGATGAATTTATGATGCTATGTTGTGTTTGGGGTGTAGTTGGGGATCCCACTGCCATATCATTACTAATGAGAATAATTATTTTCAAAAATGAGCTTGAGTACTTGGATTACTTACCTTATTATGCCTAATTGAGTTGTTGTATTTTTGTCAGTGCATTGTTTTATTATGGGGCCATGAAGAGAGCTTAGAATCAAAACTCGATCCATGGATGTGAATGAGAATGTAGAGAATGCTGAGGATCTACCTCCTCATCCCCCTGGTGGACCACCTGGTGGTGGTGGAGCTGGGGTTGGTGTTGTTGGAGTTGGTGTTGTGGTTGCTGGACCCGAGGGAGGTCAGGGGCAAGCTACTCCTAATATGACCGTGTTGATACAAGCTATTGCTGGAGCTTTCTAGGAAGCAGTAGCAGGAGCTCATGGAGCTGCACCACAGGATGGTGCTAATGTAAGATTGTCGTTGGAGCGTCTTCGCAGTCTGGGCGGGACTGAGTTTAGGGGGTTGACCCCGGAAGGTTTTGAGTCTTGGTTAGAGAGTACCAAGAGGATACTTGGACAGCTGAATTGCAACAATGTTCAAAAGCTGGGATGCATTGTGTCACTATTACATGGTTATGCATATACGTGGTGGACGACCACTATTGCGGGAAAGAAGGATGATGAAGTGACTTGGACATTCTTTTTGAATGCGTTCAAGCGGAAATATTTGGGAGTTCGCTACCTCGACGAGAAAAAGAGGGAGTTTATGTCCCTTGTGCAAGGGAGCATGACGATGGCGGAATATGAGATTCAGTTTGTTCGCCTTAGCCAATATGCGCCTAAGCTGATTTCTAACGAGAGAGAAAGATGTGAACGATTCCGTTACGGGCTGGTGGTGGACGTAAAAACCTATATGCTCGCAGCCGATTATACTGATTTCGATGTCTTGGTCACTATAGCCAAGGACATTGAGTTGAATCTTGGGTTGGCGAGTCGAGCAGGAGGATCTAGCTCGGGGAAGCGAGCTGCAGAACGTGATTATGGTAGAGATCGCAACAAGAGGCATAAGGATAGAAAGCCACAATTTGATGCTAGACGCGGGGGTGGTAAGCTTGGAAGAGGTCAGCAAGGACCAAATGCTTTCTTGAGGACTCCTGGGTGTAACCGGTGTGGTAGGAGACATGCTGGTGTGTGTTGGGGTAACCTTGGTACTTGATGGAACTGTGGTAATCGGGGGCATATGAAGAAATATTGTCCCCATCCGTTGAGAGAGGGACAGGCTCCGGTGAGAGCAGCTGAGCCATAGAGAGGTCGTGGGCGCGGTTGTGGTAATTTCTAGCGCAAAGATGAGGGTGGAAGGAATGTGCCGCATGTGGTGGATGTCTAACCTGACGGTGGCGGACAAGCTAGAGTGTACGCCCATCGTGAGGGAAGGAATAACACGGACGTGATCGCAGGTACCTTTACTTGCAATCATTGTCATTACTTTCTTTGATAGATTCTGGATATACACACTCGTACATATTACGTGAACATGCTCAAATGCTTGGTTTGCATGTTTAGTATTTGGATGTTGGTATGCGTGTGACTAGTTCCTTTGCCGAGACGGTTGTAACTAGAAAGTTGTATAGGAGATGCCCTTAAAGGTGCAAGATCATGTGTTTCTTGTTGATCTTATGGAATTCCCATTCTATGGTTTTGATGTAATTTTTGGCATGGATTGGCTTGTTGAGCATAGAGCCGTTGTAGATTTTGAAAGCAAGCGAGTTTTGTTGAAACTTACGGATGATTATGAGGTTGTGGTGGTGGGAGAAAATGTGAAGTTTCTAGCTAATGTGGTGTCAACGCTTGAAGCAAGTCGGATGTTGCGTCAAGGATGTGAGGCTTACCTAGCCTTTGTTATGAATCCCAGTTCAAAGGAGGTTCGCGTACAGGATATAAGAACCGTGTGTGAGTTCCCTAGAGTGTTTCCGGAGGAATTATCTAGTTTGCCGCCTAGTCGAGAGGTTGAGTTTGGAATTGAGTTGTATGAGAACACAACTCCGGTGTCAATTGCTCCCTATCGCATGGCACCCAAAGAGTTGAAGGAGTTGAAGACGCAACTTCAGGAGTTTCTTGACCATGGCTTTATTTAGCCTAGTGTGTCCGGTCTTGTTTGTTAAAAAGCAAGATGGCACGTTGAGGATGTGCATTGATTACCGTCAGCTGAATAAGTTGACCATCAAGAACAAGTATCCTTTGCCGAGGATTGACGATCTTTTTGATCAGTTTCGGGGAGTGGCTATGTTTTCAAAGATTGATTTGAGGTCATGTACTATCAGTTAAAGATGAAGGATGTAGATGTGCCAAAAACAGCCTTTAGAACAAGATATGGGCATTATGAGGTCCTTATGATGCCATTTGGATTGACGAATTCTCCTGCTGCTTTCATGGACATGATGAATAGGTTGTTCCATGAATTCTTGGACAAGTTCGTTGTGGTGTTCATGGACGATATCCTTGTGTACTCTCGTACTGAGGAGGAGCATGAAGGTCATTTAAGGATTGTTTTGCAAGCGCTGTTAGAAAATCGGCTTTATGCTAAGCTGAGCAAATGTGAGTTTTGGCTAAAGGAAGTTGTTTTTCTTGGTCATGTGGTTTCGGCGGAAGGGATTCGAGTTGATCCCCAGAAGGTTGAGGCGGTGATGAATCGGAAGCCTCTTAAGTCCGTTCATGAAGTCTGTAGTTTCCTTGGGTTGGCAGGGTACTACCGGAGGTTTGTGGATGGATTTTTTAAGATTACTGCCCCTTTGACAAAGTTGTTGCAAAAGGATGTTAAGTATGAGTGGACGGAAGCGAGACAGGAAGCTTTTGAGAAGCTTAAAGCAGCTTTGACGCAAGCTCCTATCTTGGTTCAACCTGAATCAGGGAAAGAGTTTGTGGTGTATAGTGACGCATCCTATGTTGGTCTGGGGTGTGTGTTACTGCAAGAGGGTAAGGTGGTGGCTTATGCATCACGACAGTTGAAAGTGCATGAGCGCAATTATCCTACGGATGATATTGAGTTGGCTGCAGTGGTTTTTTGCTCTAAAGATCTGGAGACATTATCTCTATGGTGAGAAGTGTACCGTGTACACGGATCACAAAAGTTTAAAGTATTTCATGTCTCAGAAGGAGTTAAATCTTAGGCAACGACGCTGGGAGGAGTCGCTTAAGGATTACGATCTAACGATTGAGTATCATCCAGGGAAGGCCAATGTTGTGGTCGATGCTTTGAGCAGGAAAGTGGCAGTAGAGTTATGAGCGATGTTTGCTAGCTTGAGCATATCGCAAGATGGTGGTCTTGTTGCTGAATTGCAAGTGAAACCATCTTTGGTTCAGTTGATAAAGGACAGACAACTATTGGATGTTTCCTTGGTGCCACATGTTCAAGATATTGCTAAAGATAGGCCATTGAATTTCTTTTTTAATGATGACGGTATTTTATGTTTTGGGAGTCGGATAGTGGTACCGAATGATGTTGAGTTGAGTTGCACTATTTTGACCGAAGCTCATAGTAGTCCTTTTTCTATGGACCCTGGTAGTACAAAGATGTATCGTGATCTGAAGGATGAGTACTATTGGGTGGGATTGATGAAAGATGTCGCTAAGTACGTTAGCAAATGTATGGTTTGTCGGCGGGTTAAGGCTGAACATAGTTTCTTTCAGGGTTGTTGCAGCCGTTAAGGATTCCTGAATGGAAATGGAAGAGGATCACCATAGACTTTGTTTCTGGTTTGCCTCTACCGCCATCAAAGAAGAATTCTGTTTGGGTGATTGTGGATCGCCTTACGAAGTGTGTGCATTTCTTGCTTGTGCATACTACGTACACCTTGGATAAGCTTGTGGAGTTGTACATTGTTGATATTGTACGTTTGCATGGTGTACCAAAATCTATAGTGTCGGATAGAGATCCGAGGTTCACCGCGAGGTTTTGGGAGTTTTTGCATCAAGCATTGGGTACACGGCTGAATTTCAGTACTTCTTATCATTCGCAAACGGATGGACAATCGGAGCGTGTTATTCAAGTGTTTGAGGATATGTTGAGGTGTTGTGTTACTGAATTCCAAGGCTCTTGGGAGAAGCACTTGCCTTTAGTGGAGTTTTCTTATAATAACAGTTATCAGGCGAGTATTCAAATGGCACCTTATGAAGCTTTGTACGGGAGGTGGTGCAGAACTCCTCTTTGTTGGGCTGAAACGGGACAAAAGTTGGTTTCGATGTCAGCTTTGTTAAAAGGAACCAGCGAGAAGGTGAAGCTCATTTGTGAGCAGTTGAAGGCAGGATCGGATCAGCAAAAGTCTTACGCAGATTTGAAGTGTAAGTAGATAGAATTTTCTGTGGGTGATCGTGTGTTTCTGAAAGTTTCACCTTGGAAGAAGGTGATGAGGTTTGGCCGGAAGGGCAAGTTGAGCCCAAGGTACATTGGACCATACGAGGTGACAGAACGTTTGGGTCATGTTGCTTATAAGCTGAGATTACCTCAAGAGTTAGAAAAGATGCATAATGTGTTTCATGTATCCATGCTTCGGAGGTATAGATCGGATCCTTCGCATGTTTTGCCTGTAGAGGAAGTTGAGTTGAATCCAAATTTGACATATGATGAGGAACCTATTGAGATTCTGGATTCGGATAGTAAGGTTCTCCGTGGTAAGACCATTGAGCTGGTCAAAGTGTTGTGGAGACATCATGGTGTTGAGGAAGCCACGTGGGAAAGGAAGGAAGACATGAAGAAACAATTTCCTTACCTTTTTCCTCCAGGTAAATTTCGAGGATGAAATTTCTTAAGAGGGGGAGAGTTGTAACGTCCCGATTTTGGGCCTAGATGTTTTAGAGTTCAAATCAGACTGGTCGAGAATGGTTCGAATCTTAAAGGGAGATTTGGGGAACACCTATTTTGGGATACTATTAAAAAATATGGAAAATGCCTAAAAATCCTCATTTATTATATGAATGATTATGGTGAAACCAATTTTACAAAATAAGGTTTGGAAATACTACATTTCGGTGTAGTGACCAAATCGCAATTTTTGCTAAAGTTAAATAGTGACTGTTTTATAAAGGATTGAAACTTTGTATCTTTAAGGAGCTAATTCTACCAAAGTATTTTTAATCAGATTTCTCCTTATTTTGGGTGATTTTAATAATGTTTTAATTAAAGGAAAAACTATCTTTGACTTTTCATAACTACCTTACGTCAATTTTCTCTCATTTCATTTTCTCTCAATTTATTTTTAGTCAAACACATTTCCTTCATCAATTAGCCTATAATTTCCATTCCTTTTGATGAGATTTCAATCTCCTTTTGATTCCTAATCTTTTCCTCACCAAATCCTCTTTCTTTCACATTGGATTTTCAAGAAAACTTGCCCAAATCAAGGAGAAATCAGCCATTAGAGGTAAGCTTCGTCCTTCTCCTCTAATGATCAGTTCTTTACTGAAATTCCCAAATTATCAATCCTTTGTTAATGATTTTTGATTTGCTTTAATGCTAGAAACAAGAAATTGTATTAAAACTCAAGGTTTTTGGAGAGATCTTGATGGTTTTCATGGTTGTTGGTTAGGCTCTGTTTTGAGGTTGTTTTCTAATGTATTTTGGATGGTAATTGATGTTATAAATGAGGTTTTATCAAACAAATCCCGAGTAGGCTTGGATTCCTAAGTTTTGTATGCTAGAATGGTGGTTTTTGGGGTGGTTTTGGTGTTCTGTTATAGCTGGAGATAAAAGGGCGAGTTTGTGGTGGTTTTTGTTGTTGATTGATGTTTCGAAATGATTAGAAGTGGTAGATATTGGTTGGGCTTTGTATTGGGAGAGTTTGGAGATGATTTCGGTTGTTTCTAGAACCCGAAATGAGGTTCTTGAGTAGAGCGGTGAGTCTAGGTGTGTGGCTGATGATTTCAATACATGATGATGCATTAATCCTCTGCTCTTATGTGTTATAAACAGGGGAGACATCTTCAGATGCCTTTGGTATTGATCCGGGAGCTTAGATAGCGTTTCGACGAGCAAGCGAAACGTAATCAGTGAGTGTGAATGGTTTTAGAAGTCTTTGAGGGACAAAGAAACAAGGTTTGGGGATTTAGGAAAGGTTTGAAACACCTTCCTAAGTCCGGAAGTAAGTATTGGCTAGATTGCTCTCAAATATGTGGTGGTTGCCCCTAAAATGCTTTTACATGCTCATGGTTTGAGATAGATAAATTCCTACAGTTTTTATGCATGATTTGTAGCATGAGATGATGCTTGAAAAGATTTCATGAAATAACATGTAGTATTGATGAGTTTGAGCTTTTGATTTAAAGCATGGCAAATGTTATGATTTTGAATGAGATGAGAAAGCTTTGAGGAATGTTGCATTAAAAACAGTAGGTGAGATGATGTTTTGACATAATATATTGGCATGGAAGATGAGATACTTACCGGATATAATTGATCGATCAATAGGATGAGAGTGCACTATAAACTAAAAATTCGTACATGCTCTTTGGATTCAATCCAAAGGGAAAGACCGATGATGGGCATTCCATCGCGTAGGACTTGGTGAAATACCCAAGCTTTGTGGCGATGAGAGATTCCACCATGTGAGTACGGTGATGTGAGATTCCACCGGAAATTGTGTTTACTAGACAAGTGAGTACGGTGATGTGAGATTCCACCGGAAGTGTCTAATGGTTTGAGAATGTTGTCCGCATATTCGAGTAAGAATGAGATGTGAAATGCCAATATAATATATGAAAATGCTTTTGATTCACATGCACCTATTGATGAGAAGATTTATGCTATATGAAATGCATATGAGATTTGTATATGAAATGCTTTAGTTTTCACAAGCATGTGTTTGGCCTTGTCATGAGATTTGCATTGGTTTAAATGCATGAGATAGAATAGAGGTACATGTGGTTTCAAATGAAGATTTGCTTTGAAATGGTTTTCAAGCATGAGATAGAATGAGCATGTTGCTGAAAATGGTTTTTGAACAAGTGTTTTGAATAAAGGATTACTGTGTTGGTTTTCTTTAGAGCATGCCTCACTAAGCAAATGTGCTTACGCTCTCTTTTACCAATAATGCAGATAATTGAGGTGTTTTGGGCAGCAAGAGGGTTAAGATCATCCAAAGAAGTGCAAAGCTCATGTATGGTGATGTTTTTATACACTCTAGTTTTGATATTTGGCAATGAGACTCCAAGGTTGTATTTGGGAGATGTGTTTTGAACTCCTTAAGTTTGTGGCATGTTTTTTGATGGCTTTTATGGGTTGTAAATGGTCCTAAACGTTTGGTTTGAGGTTTGAAAGAGTATATTTGGATTTGTGGCTAGGAAGCATGCATATAGATTGAGTGATCATGTGTTTGATGCCATGCTCTAGCTTAAGGTTCTTAAATATGATCTTTGGTGTCTAAATGAGTTGTTGGTATGTTATGGTACATTTTGAAGCATGTTTGAGTGGGCTAAGAGGTGAAAAACCTGCTATTACTGTTGTCACAGGGTAGGGTGTAACGAAACACCCTTAACTGTTTCAAAACGGGGGCCTGTAATGGTCATAGAATTCGTAACGACTGAATGTGTTTCAGAACATTTAAGCTACTAGAGAGGCTTGTTTCGATACCGGTCTCGGAACGCACCCGAGTACCGAAACGGTCAACACCATTTCGATACAGGCGTTTCGGTACGAAGGCCAATGTTCCGAAACGGACGACCGTTGTATGATGATTTGAATTGTTTTAAGTTTTCATGTTTTACATTTTAGTCCTAAATGTTGTGGATGCAATTGCTTGAGCATGGAATGTCGTTTTAAGTTGAAATTTGACTGAGAAGTATGTAATATGACTAAATACATAATGGTAAACTTAAAATCTGCAAATTCCTTATATTTCCTAAAAATTACATTTTGGTCCCTAATAGTGTAATTCATGCAATTGAGTCCCTAAATGATTTCCAATCGCTATTCCCTTCTCTCATATGATTCTTGAGTATTCATATAGGCTTGATGTGCATCTAGAAAATATTAAAAAGAAAAAAAAGTGTCGTTAATCAAGGTTGACTTCAGGGTTGACTTTGGTTTTCCCCGTGTAATCTTCGTAGTTCGGGTCAAGCGTCTAGGTCGGGCTAAGGGGGTTACAATATGGCACCAACATGGTCAATTTCCGTCCATTCTACACTGACTTAAATTCGCTTCGAAAACGTTATTCTAGCATTTTTTTTGAATGATTGAAAGTATAAGATAGCCTATTTTATAAAACGAATTAGACTGATTTTATTGATCGATAGTTATGGGTGAACTTGCGTAAACAAATTACAATGATTTAATTAAGATAAGGGGATGAGCGATTAGGACACTTGGTCCTTGAGTGTCCAGGATTTTTACATATACTATAATGTTTCTTTTTTCCGGTTTTTTCTAGATGTTCGACCATATCCTCGGCACAGTAGTATTCGTGTAGACCGTGGACGTCCTTTGTCTCTTAGTAGTGCTGGATCTGGGCGTATGGTCGGTTCAGTGTCAACGGCATACAGATCAACCTTATTTCCAACTGGAGGAAACCCTTTTTGGTAAACCTTAAACACTATTTGGAGTAAGTATACTAGATCTACCAGTTGCATGTAATCTATCCGTTGGTTTGCACAAGCAGCAATGACGTGTGCGCACGGGTATTTGAATGTTTGGAATATTCCACACTCGCAGGTTTATGCCCTAAGATCTACCATGTACGCGTTGTGTTGAATGCCTTCCAACTGCCTAGAAAATTCTAAAACACAGAACTTGTGTCCTTCTCGCGAGAAGAAAGTTGCAGTCATCAGTCTTGATTAGTGCACTTGAGTTTGCAGTTTTGTGCGGAAATCCGGATGGACTATGTGTCCACCTGCCATGTACTCAGTTGCTTGCCTTCCCAAGGTTTCAAATAGGGTAGCAAAACGATAGTAGGTCGCTTTGACAATGGAAGTGATAGGCAACTGCCACACTCCCTTCAGTGATGATTTCACTGCCTCAGCCAAGTTCGTTATCATGTGACCACATCGTTTACCCACGTCATACGATCGAAGCCATTTTTCCCTCGAGATTTTTTCAAGGTAGTCTGCGCCAAATTTGTTTCTTGCTCTCAGTTCCTCGAACACCTCCTCCACCTCTTCTACGTAGTGCGAATTGCCTAAGGGATTACAGTTGAATAGTTATGGGCGAACAACACATGCAAAGAGGTCGTAAATGAAAGCGAGCAACAACTAATATAGTAAATGAAAATGACATAAAGGTTGTACCCATTTTGAGCACCAGTTCACGTTCATCACGGCCCTTGAACTGTTGTAGGTAGTTTGTGGCTATGTGCCACAAGCAGAAACAGTGGTAAATGTATAGAGACTGCCAATACTCACCCAAACGTTTTAGCGCCCACAAGAGTGTTTTGCCTCTGTCAGAAATAACATATATCCCATCGTCCCTTGCCCGTATTACAGGATCAAGGACATATCTTCGTAGGTTCCGAAGGAAGAACATCCAAGACTCCAGATCCTTCTTCGGGACGATTGTGAATGCAACAGGAACACATTTTTGATTGTCGTCATGTGCAATAGCTAGAAGTAGGGTTTGTGTATACTTTCCATACAACCATGTGCCATCGATTTGGACCATCGGTTTGCAGTGCTTGAATGCATTGATGCACTACGAGAAAGTCCAAAATAACCGATGGAATTTAGAAACACCTCGAACGACACGACCATTTTCGTATGCCGGAACCGCATCAAGTTTGACAACCATTATGGGGATGTGTTTTTGCAGCATATTTAGCCACGAGCACAACTCTTTGTAAGAATCATCCCATCGGCCAAACGGTTGTTCTACGACTCGTTTCTTTGCATACCATGCTTTCTAATATTCATGATGGTAGCCGGTGACACCTTCAGCTGCAGCCTGACATGTGGGGACCGGCACCTTGAGATTTGCTTTGACCAGTGGCATAAAGATGTCGGCGAGGAGCTTTGCATCGAGGTTCTTGTAATCTTGGCTTAGGCTACCAACGGTGCATGTATGGGGCCCTACAAGTTTTGTTATTCTCGAACGGTCGTCTTCCTTCTTCAATTGTGATACACAGATTTTCCATTTACAATCGTGATCCTTTTGGGTGCAGTGTGTCTTGTAGTTTCAGTTGGGTTTTCTTCACTATCGTCTCAACAACATGGCAAATGTTGTACTGCTTAATTGCGGCCACAACCATTTCTTTTGTCAAGAACGTCATACCAATGGCCAGTTCACCATCAAAACGGTTGGTACATAGAAATAGATGACGTTGATACATGAATTTTGGTTGCTGTTGGCTGTTCTACGAAATATGCTGGTGGAACGGTCAAGTCTTATGGTGGAACGATCAAGTCTTCTGGTTCTTCATAGAATGGCCCCAGCTCGTCATCGTCGGGCCCGAGTTCTCTAATTGGCTTTTCGTCAGAAGCATCCCCCGGAAGCTGGTATAGTACAACATCGTCGATCACTACCCTTGGAGGCGAGCATGGTGGTCAATGATCGCGAGACCTCTCACGAGATTGCTCACGAACCACATTTCCAAGACCAAAATCAAGAGCACCAAAAGAAGAATGTCTCCCCATAGATGGTTGAATGTACTTCGTGCTAGGGACATACATTGAGTGTCGTCCATATGAGGAATCATTGAAGGGTTTTGAATGCTTCATGGTCGTGTGTAACGTAAGAAGACGACGCTCCCTCCCTTCCAAAACTATACATATTGTATGGAGCGTACGTTGCGTTTCTTGGCGTATCGAATTCATCGTTTGGCGGTTGGTTCAGGTCAAACCTGATACTAGCTACGCACGAATGTCTTGGCACATCAGATGACAATGCAGTGAACTCATTGTCTTGGCACAATAGGCAAAAATCATTTCTTAGACTTGCGGTCGAGCTATCAACGTTGGCATTCAGATCGAAGTTGAAATTCGCCCAACTCCAGCTTTGTATTTTGATAGTAGGATTAGAATCCGAAAGCAATGCATACAGCTCTAGGGGCCCGCCGAATGAATACTCGAAGTGGGTAGCCAGTATCAACTTCACATTAGAGTTGTCCGCAATGCTGCATACAGAGTACGTTAACGAATCTATAGATATTGTCACCTAATACTTCAAGTCGGACAAATGATGGTTTTGGAAATGCGGGACATTGCTCTACAGTTCCTTAACCAACTTCTTGTACGATAATCTCCTCGGAATCTTTAGCGTTACTGGATCTTGGCACTGAAAAAAGACGCCGAGTTCGGGATTGAAGTTTATCTGCCCATTGTAGTATACTAGAGTAGTAACTCCTCCTCCTCTCGCTATTTGAATATATGTTCAAAGACTTGTGAAATTTTAAAACTTGAAAAATTTTGACGACTAGTTTTGGATATTCAAACGTATATTTAGGGTTTATTGTTCTGCTTCATATAAGGGGACACTTATGGCTTATTATTGGCACCGAAAATCTCGGAGAATTCGGGTGTATAAGGAAAATTATTGTACTGGGAGTCAGCTTTGTGAAACTTGCGTTCTACAGAATGCAAGATCCTTGAGATTCCATGACCTCGCGTTATGTATAACGCGAGTTTCATTAAAACACGCGTCCTAGAGAACGCGAGGTCCCTTTCTCTCTAAGGAGGCATAGATTTCGTTAGAGTTAATAATACTCGTACTGTGTACTCGTGTTATGTTTGAATAATTGAGTACATGTTTGAATAATTGAGACAATTGGAGACTAGTAATGTAATTTGTTCGAGTCATTTAACGATAAATGGAACGTGTTGAGAAAATATAATTGAATACAAATTCTACATAACGCGAGGTCCCTTGAACATTCATAAAGGATGGAAGAAGACGACGCTCCCTCCCTTCCAAAACTATACATATTGTATGGAGCGTACGTTGCGTTTCTTGGCGTATCGAATTCATCGTTTGGCGGTTGGTTCAGGTCAAACCTGATACTAGCTACGCACGAATGTCTTGGCACATCAGATGACAATGCAGTGAACTCATTGTCTTGGCACAATAGGCAAAAATCATTTCTTAGACTTGCGGTCGAGCTATCAACGTTGGCATTCAGATCGAAGTTGAAATTCGCCCAACTCCAGCTTTGTATTTTGATAGTAGGATTAGAATCCGAAAGCAATGCATACAGCTCTAGGGGCCCGCCGAATGAATACTCGAAGTGGGTAGCCAGTATCAACTTCACATTAGAGTTGTCCGCAATGCTGCATACAGAGTACGTTAACGAATCTATAGATATTGTCACCTAATACTTCAAGTCGGACAAATGATGGTTTTGGAAATGCGGGACATTGCTCTACAGTTCCTTAACCAACTTCTTGTACGATAATCTCCTCGGAATCTTTAGCGTTACTGGATCTTGGCACTGAAAAAAGACGCCGAGTTCGGGATTGAAGTTTATCTGCCCATTGTAGTATACTAGAGTAGTAACTCCTCCTCCTCTCGCTATTTGAATATATGTTCAAAGACTTGTGAAATTTTAAAACTTGAAAAATTTTGACGACTAGTTTTGGATATTCAAACGTATATTTAGGGTTTATTGTTCTGCTTCATATAAGGGGACACTTATGGCTTATTATTGGCACCGAAAATCTCGGAGAATTCGGGTGTATAAGGAAAATTATTGTACTGGGAGTCAGCTTTGTGAAACTTGCGTTCTACAGAATGCAAGATCCTTGAGATTCCATGACCTCGCGTTATGTATAACGCGAGTTTCATTAAAACACGCGTCCTAGAGAACGCGAGGTCCCTTTCTCTCTAAGGAGGCATAGATTTCGTTAGAGTTAATAATACTCG
Source organism: Hibiscus tridactylites (assembly GCA_958450335.1). Classification (NCBI taxonomy): domain Eukaryota; kingdom Viridiplantae; phylum Streptophyta; class Magnoliopsida; order Malvales; family Malvaceae; genus Hibiscus; species Hibiscus tridactylites. The sequence goes on from OY288285.1 coordinate 30,736,633, forward strand.
TACTGTGTACTCGTGTTATGTTTGAATAATTGAGTACATGTTTGAATAATTGAGACAATTGGAGACTAGTAATGTAATTTGTTCGAGTCATTTAACGATAAATGGAACGTGTTGAGAAAATATAATTGAATACAAATTCTACATAACGCGAGGTCCCTTGAACATTCATAAAGGATGGAAAAAGACATAATATAACATAATTCGACGATGATTTAAGAAGTTTTTGGTTAATCTGAATCATAGTAGTCAGTTCACACGTCTGAACTTAAGTTTAGTTCTTCGATCAACTATTACTTTCTTTGTCTACGCTTGTACATAAAAAGCTGCAGCTCGTCAGGCCCAGCAGAGGTCCGCATATCGCAGATGATGATGATGATGAGGACCAAGAGGATGCAGCACAGCTTGTTCAGAGGAATCCAGATCAGGATTGTCGTCCACCCGACCGCAGAACGGGTGGACATAGACATCATTAGCCTTTTTTTTCTAACGGATATGTACTTATGTTTCTAATATATTTATTTGAGACATTTGTTTTTTTATACCGTATTTTAATTTTATTTATCTATTATAATATACATTTTAAATGTTTATTTAATTTCAGTTTTTTATTACTTTTATGCGATTACTAAACCGAAATTATCAATTGTTGTTCAAAGACAATTTCATTTAAAAAAGGATGATAGCATAGGGTTTTGGAAGCCATTTTAAGTCAGTTTAGAATGGACGGAAATTGACTGTGTTGGTGTCATACGATAGAGAATTTCCAGTACTATGAACCCAAACTCGATCTTCGCTAAAAATATACGATTTATAAGCCTGAAATTAGGCTCAAACAGGCCTGCCCACCCTTGTTTTTCAACCCAGATCTGCACAGAACTCGCGTTCTGCATAACACGATTTTTGTGCGATATATTCAGCCGCCTTTTAAAATTCTCGGGGACCTCGGGTTTGTAGAACGTGAGTTCCTGAAAAACCGTTATTTCAAACAACGATGCCACGTAGATGGAACGCGCGCTCTGCAGAACGCGAGTTCGCGTCTCGCTTCCCAGAAAACGCGAGGTTCCATTATGTGGCAAGTTTGGGTTCATTTTTCCAAATAATTTTGGGAGAGAGCGCAAAACCTATATAATTATTAAAAAGGGGGTTTTCACCCAAATAAGCTTCAAAAGTCCCAACACCTTAATGATTCCGTCCAAGAATAATTTAAGTATTATATTAAACATTTTAGGGAAAACTACACCGATGGTCCCCCTAACTATTATCGTCTTCCTATTTTGGTCCCACAACTATGTTTTTCAGCAAAAACGTCCCTCCTGTTACATAGTTCTCCTATTTTGGTCCCCCGACGTTAAATAGCTAACGGTTTTGCTGACTTGGCTTATTTTATATTTTCCCCAATTTCCACATCATTTATTAATTATATAATATAATCACACGTGTAAAAAAACTTGGCTTTATAAAAAGATGTGGTTCATAATTAAAGGGTCATAACCCTAATTTTCTATTTTCTCTCTTTTCCTTTCTTCACTTTGAAAGAGACAACTTGAAGAAGGGCTATTACAAATTGAAGTTGATTGAAGATGGAAGGATCAGGAGTGAACCGAGTTTGTTATTGTGACTGTCAATGCGAGTTAAAAACAAGCTGGACAGTAGATAATCCTGGCAGAAGATTTCTTGGCTGCCCAAATTTCAGCAAAAAAAGTAAGAAATGTCGTTTTTTGAGTGGGTTGATGCTGAAATTCCTGAACGCCCAAGAATTATCATAGCTGGTTTGTTAAAAAAAAAGAAGGGTCATGGAGCATGCGAGTAATAGAGAGCGATTGTTTTGGATTATATGTGTTGTTGTTCTTATCTATATGGCATTTTTAGGGTAATTTGTGATTTAGAGATTCGATTTGAATTTCTAGGTTATTGGTGTTTCAATGGATAACATGAATAAAATTATGGCTTCGTAGGTTTTTGATGTATTTATGGTTTAGTAGGTTTGTGATGTAATGAGGTTATTGATTGTGAAACCTATGTTTGATTTTGATTTAATTAAATAATTAAGGATCAAATTGAAAAACTTAAAATTGTTTTATAAGTCTCTTAATAAGTTTTAAATCACCAACACTTTAAAACTGATTTGAAAAACTCAAACTCAAAATATTTTCTAACTGTTCCAAGGCCAAACTACTGAAAATCGTCCAGGTGTATCGATACGCTTCCAGCCGTATCGATACCTTTTTTCCAAAGTTGGCCACTAGAGGAATGCGTTTCAATACGCCCTTAACCGTATCGAAACACCGTATCGAAACAGATTCAATCTGTATTGATACACCCCTCTGTAAAGTCTGAAAGAGTTTGAATGGTGTACCGATACGACTTCACCCGTATCGATATGATTTTTATCGATTTTTTAATTCAGTTTGTTTTAAATTCTTTCGACCGTTGGTGTCAGTTGGTAGGTAACCAAAATTTAAATTGGCAGTTGACCCGTATCGATACGGTAAACCCTCGAATCGAAACGGAAACTTCCAGTGAGCTAAGTTGAGAAAAGGGTATCGATACGGTCTTAGGGTTTAGGGACCCCGTATCGATACGCCTATGTGCGTTTCGATACCCCTTATTTATTATGTACAACGGCTCTTTCTTTTTTGAGATAGGTATCGATACGACTCCCCGTGTACCGATACAGATAGCTGCAGAAGTGCATTTATGGTGGAAAGAGAGGGTCCCAACGGCTCTATTCAATTCCCCAACCACCCAAACGGCTAGAATTGATAGAGGAGGTATAAATTGAAGCTCTTTGAAGACTAGCAACAACTATTGCATTATAGACAAACATTCAAGCAAAAATCCAACCTCAAGTGTGCTAAATTTCCAATCTCTTGTAATTCCCAAATTGTGTTGTATCCAATTCTTATTCTATCTTCAAATTTGGGTTGAGTGTTGTACTTCTAGGGACAAATTTGTATTTGAGAGATATACTTCTTGTCCAATTTCTTCTTTGATTATTGGTGAGGGTTTGGTCAAATTTTGGGTAGAAAATTTGACCAGTTCTGTAAAGGTTATCTCCTAAGCCTTGAAAAGGGGTAGAACAAATAGTGAATTGTTGAAATCCTTAGTGGTAGCTAAGGTAGTGGATGTAGAGTTCATTTGGATCTTGAACCACTCTAAAATCCTTTGTTCTTCATTTTTAAATTGCCCTTTCACTCCAGAAAGTTTTTAAATCCCAATTCACCCCCCTCTTGGTCTTGATCATTCAATCGATCCACTCAACAATTGGTATCAGAGCCTACCTCTTTGAAGGATTCACAACCACAAGAGGAGTTCCTAGGAAGAGTGAGATCAACAAAAAATCAAGCCAATGGTGACAACTATCCCTTTTGGAAGAATATGATGCACCTCTTCATCAAGTCCAATGATTACTTGGTGTGGGATGTCATTGAAGATGGTCCTTACATTCCCTTGAAGCAAGACAATGAAGGAAAGATGGTGTTGAAGAAAAAGGTAGAAATAAGTGAAGATGAAAGAAAGAAGATTCAAATAAATGACAAGGCTCTTCACATGCTTTTTTGCTCCTTTGGACCCGACATCTATTCCAAAGTCTCATCCATTGAGAGTGCCAAGGAAGTATGAGATACTCTTGAGACCACCTATGAGGGAACCAACGACGTCAAGGAAACTAAGATTGGAATTCTCAATCTTAGTTATGAGAATTTTAAGATGGAGCCCGATGAGACGGTGTCCAAGATGTTTGATTGCTTCTCTACCATAGTAAATGGGCTCAAAGGATTTGGAGAGATCATACCAGAAGACAAGCTTGTCCGGAAGCTACTTTATTCATTTCCCGAATCTTGGGATGGGAAGAGAACCGCCATCATAGAGGCTAAAAATTTGAAGACTCTAAAGCTTGATGAGCTAGTGGGTTCTCTACTCACTCATGAGATTATGAAATAGGGAAGGGAAGAAGAGAAGAAGAAGGAAGAGAAGAGAGTAGAGAATTTAGAAGTTGAAAATAAGAAGAAGATGGGAATAGCTCTTAAAGCTTCACTACTTGAGGAAAGCTCTTGTAGTGAGGAGGATGACCTTGAAGAATTGGCTATGATAGCCAAGAAGTTCTCTCGATTCATGAGGTCCAATCGTGGAAGAAAAATTCAAAGAAAGATGGACTTCAAAGGTAAGAACAAAGAAGAAGCAAGGGATCAAATCATTTGCTTTGAGTGCAATAAACTCGGTCACATACGTTTAGAGTGCCCTCAACTCAAGAAGAAGAGCTTTGAGAAGAAGAAGAAGCTCAAAGCCAAGCTTGCTACTTGGAGTGATGAGGAGTCATCGGAGGATGACGAACAAGAAGTGGCCAACCTTTGCCTCATGGCACTTGAGGAAGATTCCTCCATGGTAACCTCTAACTCATCATCTTTAGATTTTACATATGATGAATTAAATGATGCATATGATGAGTTACAATAGGTCTATGATGAATTAGTTGAGAAATACAAGGAGTCGGTCATTAGGAATAAGAAAATCATTTTGGAACTAAATGAGAAAAATGACTCACTCTCTCAAGCTAATTCAAAATTTGAGAAAAAGATATTAGGGTTGAAAGATGAACTAAAAATTTTTCAAGATGAAAATGTTGACCTTAATAATCTTTTGTCTCAATGTAATAATGAACACCAAAAGGTGTTGGATGAGCTAAATAAGCTCAAAGAGTCTTTTAAAAATGTTGGTAGTGTCAAGCATGAAATAGGTGAATCTTCAAGAACAAACCAACCTAAGAAAAAGACTAACTACTACAAACAATGTAGCTTTCCTAGACATGGTAGAACTAAAAGAATTAGAAGTGTATGGGTTCCTAAGGAACTTGTAAAATCTAATAACATTATTGCTATGTCATCTTGGATTCCTAAGGGAACCAAGGTTTTGGGAGCTAACACTCATGGACCAAAATGATTTGGGTACCAAAAACAAAAGCTTAATATCTTTGTTTGTAGGGAGAGCATTACTACAAGGCCAAAGAACAAGGTCAAAACTCATGGTACCTTGATAGTGGATGCTCAAGGCATATGACCGGAGACAAGAGTAGATTCATGGATCTAAAGCCAAAAAGTGGAGGAGTGGTGACATTTGGTGACAACTCCAAAGGCCACATTAAAGGTATTGGCTCCATAGGTAATCACTCTACTATTCTCATTAAAAATGTCTTGTATGTCGATGGTCTTAAACATAACTTATTGAGCATAAGTCAATTGTGTGATAAAGGATTTAATGTTTTATTCGATAAAAATAGATGCAAAATTGTAGACATTAAATCTAATAATATTATGCTCATAGGTCATCGCATAGGGAACATATACATGGTGCATCTAGATGACATTCGTACATCTCATGCATGCTTAGTAGCACAAAATGAAAATGATGCATGGTTGTGGCATAGGAAACTAGCACATGCTAGCATTAGTATTTTAGAAAAACTAGTTTCCCTTGATCTAGTTAGAGGTTTACCCAAGATTAAATTTTCAAACGATAAAATTTGTGATGTATGCTCTAAGGGTAAACAACATAAGTCTTCCTTTAAATCCATTAATGATGTTTCTACTAGTAGATGTTTACAACTTATCCATATGGATTTATTTGGGCCAATTAGACTATGAGCTTGGGTGGTAAGTCTTATGCATTTGTACTTGTTGATGATTTTTCTAGATTTACTTGGGTTCTATTTTTAAGTACTAAAGATGAGGCTTTGGAAAAATTCATCACATTTTCAAAACTAACCCAAAATGATCTTGAACTTAGAATTTCACATATTAGAAGTGATTATGGAACCGAGTTTCAAATTTTAGGGTTTGAATATTTTTTTAAATGAAAATGGTATTAGCCACAATTTTTCAGCTCCTCGAACTCCTCAACAAAATAGGGTAGTTGAGAGGAAAAATAGAACTTTGCAAGAAATGGCTAGAACTATGCTTTGTAAAATAATTTACCTAAATATTTTTGGGCGGAAGCCACAAACGCCGCTTGCTATATTGTTAATCGAGTAATGATTAGGCCAATTTTAAAGAAAACACCTTATGAGATTTTAAAATCTAAAAAGCCTAACATTAGCTATTTTCACCTTTTTGGTTGCAAGTGTTTTGTTTTAAATAATGGAAAAGACAACTTAGGTAAATTTGATGCAAAAAGTGATGAAGTTATTTCCATAGGATACTCTTTAACCTCTAAAGCCTATCGAGTATTTAACAAAAGAACTTTAGTAGTAGAAGAATCTATACATGTTGTATTCGATGATAACCACCTTCCAAGGAAGGATTCTTGTGATGATGATGATGTAGGAATCATGAATGCCTTTGATGGAGGACAAACTCCAAAGGAGGATGAGATTCCAACAACAAAAGAAGATGACACACAAGATCCACCTCTTGAAGCCTTGAAGGACTTGGCTCTTGAGGAAAAGGAAGTGAGCTACCTAAGGGAGTTGAACTATGTCAAAGATGGTGAAATCTTGGGTGATCCATCCAAGGGGGTAACCACTCGATCTTCTCTTAAATTAATGAATCATGTTGCATTTATCTCATGCATAGAGCCTAAGAATATAAAAGAAGCATTGAAAGATGATTTTTGGATTATGGCTATGCAAGAAGAGTTAAATCAATTTGAGAGAAGTAACGTTTGGACATTAGTTGATAGGCCAAGTAATCAATCTACCATAGGAACTAAATGGGTCTTTAGGAACAAGCTAGATGAGAGTGGTAACATTGTGAGAAATAAAGCTAGACTTGTAGCACAAGGTTACACTCAAGAAGAGGGAATAGATTTTGATGAAACCTATGCACCCGTAGCTAGAATGGAAGCCATTAGGATGTTGCTTGCATATGCATGTTATCATAATTTCAAGCTTTTTCAAATGGATGTTAAAAGCGCGTTTTTAAATGGTTTTATAAATGAAGAAGTGTATGTGGAACAACCACCGAGTTTTGAAGACTCAAAATTTTTAAATCATGTTTTCAAACTTACTAAAGCACTTTATGGTTTAAAACAAGCTCCTGGAGCTTGGTATGAAAGACTTTCAAACTTCTTAATTGAAAAAAGTTTTGAAAAAGGTAAGGTGGACACTACACTTTTTATAAAAATGTATAAAAATGACATCTTAGTAGTTCAAATTTAAGTTGATGATATTATTTTTGGTTCTACTAACGAATGTCATTGCAAAGAGTTTGCTAAGCTAATGCAAGGTGAATTCGAGATGAGCATGATGGGGGAGCTCTCATTCTTTTTGGGACTCCAAATCAAGAAAAAGAAGGATGGCACCTTCATTAATCAAGCAAAGTACATAAAGGATATGATCAAGAAGTTTGGCTTGGAGAATGCAAAGCCTCAAGCCACACATATGAGCTCATCCACAAAGCTTGACAAAGATGAAGGAGGTAAGTGTGTTGACTCTAAGCTTTACCGTTCTATGATTGGATCATTGCTTTACCTTACCACAAGTAGACTGGATATCTTGTTTAGTGTTTGCTTGTGTGCTAGGTTTCAAGGTAGTCTTAGAGAGTCTCACCTTATAGCCGTTAAGAGAATCTTTAGGTACCTTAGAGATACTCCTTGTTTAGGTCTTTGGTACCCTAGAGACTCCACCTTCAACCTTCATACTTATTCGGATGCAGATTATGGGGATGCAAAATCGATAGGAAGAGTACTTTGGGAACTTGTCAATTCCTAGGTAGTATGCTCATATCTTGGTTCTCTAAGAAACAAAATAGTGTAGCCTTATCTACCACCGAAGCCGAGTACATATCCTTAGGGAGTTGTTGTGCTCAAGTCCTTTGGATGAAGCAACAACTCTTAAATTACGACATTAAGGTTGAAACCATACCCCTTGTAACGCCCCGGTTTTGGGCTTAGGAGTTTTGGGCGTTGACCGGTTTGGTCAAAGTGCTGTTCGAATCTAAAAAGGTGAAATTAGGAAAGCCTAGTTCGGGTTGCATTAAAAATATGGAAAAATGTTCTAAAATCATCTTTTAATATGATTAAGTGAACTGTGAAATCAATTTTGGAAAATGAGTTTTGGAAGGGTGACATTTTGGCTAGTGACCAAAATGTAATTTTTGAAAGTTTGGTGACTGTTTTATAAAGGGTTGAAACTTTGAATCTTTAAGGAGCTATTATTCCAAAAGTAGTTTCTCCAGATTTTTTCTAAGATATTTTAAGGATTTATTCTGATTTTAAAACATATCAAAAGTGGAGGGAAAGCCATTTTGGCCATTTTGATAACTAACTTCCTATTTTCCTTTCTCTCATTTTCTCTCAACCCAAACACTTTCTTTCCAGAGAATTGTTTCTGATTTTCTCACCTAAATCCCTCCTTTCAACTCTCTTTTGATTCCTAATCAACATATCTACAAAACCTCATCATTTGCTACTTGATTCATCAAGGTTTTTGATTCCAAAAAGAGGAGAAACTCAAGTTTGGAGGTAAGAACGTCCTTCTCCTCTAAACTATCAGTTCTTTACTGAAATTCCTAAGTTTTCAATCCTTAATTGATGTTTTATTAAAGGCTTTTGAGTTGTGAATTGGATCTTGGCTTATAATGCAAGATTTGGTGATTTTTGATGATTTTCGTTTAATCTGTTAAATCTGTGTTTTGAGATGTGTTTTTGATGTTATTTGGACTCTAAATTGATAAGGAATTGAGTTTTGATTAATGCAATCCCGGATAGGTTGAGTTTCCTAAGTTTAGCTTGTGATTCTTGATTGTTTTTGAGGTGATCTTGTGGATCTGATGTTGCTGGAGGTATAAGGATGTTAATAGGTTCTTTTTAGATGTTAAATGATGTTAATAGATGTTTGGTTTTGTTGGTTAATGGCTGGGCTTTGTTGAGAAGTGGTTTGGATGCATTTTCGGTTGTGTTTGGTGGCCGAAAATGGAGTGTGGATGAGAGCAGCGAGTTTAGGTGCTTTCATTGAAGCAATTAATGCATGATGATGCATTAATCCTCTGCTTTGATGTGTTAAAACAGGGGAGGCATCTTTGGATCCAAGAGTTGTTGATCCGGAAGCTTGATTTGGTGCTTCGGCAAGAGGCAAAGTGGAATCGGTGAGTGAAATTGGGTTTTCGGCTTTGAAACCAATGTCTTGGGAGCTTAGTTTAAGTCTAAACAACTTTGCTAAGCTCAAGTGTAAGTTTTCGGAAATACTCTCTAGTGGTGGCCATGAATTGACTGTTGTGCAATGTGGTTTATTGCATGTTTTAAACTCTGTTTTGAAAGCATGATTTAGCATGGTTAATGTTGTTTTTTGTAACGCCCCGGTTTTGGGCTCAGAAGTTTTGGCGTTGACCGATTCGGTCAAAGTGCTGATCGAATATATAAGAGTGAATTTAGGAAAGCCTAGTTCGGGTTGCATTAAAAATATGGGAAAATGTTCTAAAATCATCTTTTAATATATATAAGTGAACTGTGAAATCAATTTTGGAAAATGAGGTTCGGAAGGTTGACATTTTGGCTAGTGACCAAAATGTAATTTTTGAAAGTTGCGGGACAGTTTTATAAAGGATTGAAACTTTGAATCTTTAAGGAGCTATTATTCCAAAAAGGATTTCTCCAGATTTTTCTAAGATATTTTAAGGCTTTATTCTGATTTTTAAAGATTAAGAAAGGGAGGGAAATCATTTTAACCAATTTCCTAACTAATTTTCCATTTTCTCTCAATTTCTCTTTTCTCTCATTTTCTCTCAACCCAAACAAAATTCTCCAGATTTCTTTCTTTGATTTTGACATCTAAATCTCTCATTTCAACTCTCATTTGATTCCTAATCATCTTATCATCAAAACCTTTCAATTTACAAGTTGTTTCATCAAGCTTTTTGGCTCTAAAATGGAGAAATTCAAGTTTGGAGGTAAGAACGTCCTTCTCCTCTAAACTATCAGTTCTTTACTGAATTTCCTAAGTTCTCAATCCTTGATTTATGTTTTATTAATGGCTTTTCAATTGAGATCTTGATTTTTGGCAAAAATGCAAGATTTGGTGATTTTGGTGAAATTTTCGTGTGATCTGTTTGGGTAGTGTTTTGAAGTGTCAAAATGATGTTAAATGAATGCTAAATTGATTAGAAGTTGAGGTTTAATCAATGCAATCCCGGATAGGTTGAATTTCCTAAGTTTGGCTTGAGTTTTTGGTTGTTTTTGGAGTGTTTTTGGTGATCTGTTATACCTGGAGGTATAAGGACGTTGTTGTGATCATTTTGCATGTTAATTGATGTATAAAAATGGTTAGATGTGATGGATCTTGGCTGGGTTAAGTTTTGGAAGTGTTTGGAGGTTATTTCGGTTGTGTTTGGTAGCCAAATTGTTAGATTTGTGATGAGCAGTGAGTTGTGTTGTTGTTGCTGGTGTTTTAATGCATAAGGATGCATTAATGTTCTGTTTTTGTGTGCTTGAAACAGGGGAGTTTGATCCGTGAGCTTTGAAGGTGTTTGCGGAAGGTTTCGGAAGCTTGGAGGGCTTGTTTGGCTAGTCTTGTTTGGTTATCGGTGAGTGAAGTTGGGATTTCAGCTTTTAAACCAAGGTTTGAAGGTTTTTGGGAGCTTAGTGTAAGTCTAAACAACTTGCTAAGCTCAAGAGTAAGTAAAAGGATTTTTGTTCTTGAATTGTGTTGTGATTTGGTTTTAAAAGCAAATGTGGTTGAGGATTGTTATGCATGTGTTTTGCATGGTTTAATTCTGTTTTATAAGCATGTTTTAGCATGGTTTAATGCTGGTTTTGAAAGCCACTTGAGAAGGATGCTCAAGGTAAGGGATCCTTGGTTTTGTATATGGTAATTGTGATTTTGATGCATAGTGTTGCATGTTGATTAATGGCTTTGAATGATGCTTTAAAACAGTAAATTGATGATGTTAAATGTTACCTTTTGCATATTGGTTATGCATGTGAATCATTGGATTGATGAGGTAATGGTTTTGCATATTGGTTATGCATGTGAATCATTGGATTGATGAGGTAATGGTTTTGCATATTGGTTATGCATGTGAATCATTTGGCTAATGTTGTGATGGTTTTGCATTATGTTTATGCATGTGGAACATTGGATTAATATGGTAAGATGGTTATATTGGCAAGAGATGTAAATGGTTCTTGGTTCGTTGATCGGATATAGTTAGCCGGCTATAGGATTGGGTGCACCGTGAATTAAGTCGCCTTGAAGGCGGAGTGGTCAAGTGTGGACCGGATAAGCTCCCCTCAAGTATTCCTAACGAGATGAGGTCAGTGGAGGTTGTTGCCCACGGGAAGACCTTGGTTGAGCAAAGGTTATATGGTGGTTAAAAGTCCATATGTGAGAACCTTGTGCTTGTTGAGATCACAATGGCAGTGGTTAAGTCCATGTGTGGATCTTGTGTGTGATGTCCCGGATCTCGTTAGATGATGTCTACAACTACCAATCGGTTATGCAAAGGTTGTATGGTGGCTAAAAGTCCATACGGGAGAACCTTGTGCATGTCAAGGGTGTATGGTGGTTGAAAGTCCATACATGGGAACCTTGAGGAAAAGCTAAGGTTGTATGGTGTTTAAAAGTCCATACATGGGAACCTTAGGATGTTGAGGTCAAGTGGAGGTTGTTGCCCACGGGAAGACCTTGGATTGGGTAGTGTGTAGGGAGCGTAGGGACAACGCTCGGAATCCGCGTATCCGATCGGGTTGTTGAGTTGGAAAGTGAATGTGGTTGATCTCTTGGAAGCCAATGTAATGTTCTTGATCATGTGAAGCATGAGATGCTTGTAATGATGCATGGTTGCATGTGAAGCATGGGATGCTTGAATTGATGCATGGTTGCATGTAAAGCATGAGATGCTTGAATTGATGCGTGTTTGCATGAGAAGCATGAGATGCTTGAATTGATGCATGTTTGCATGAGAAGCATGAGATGCTTGAAAAGATGCATTGTTGCATGAAAAGTGTAGGATGCTAGTGAATGCATGTTTACTTGTTAAGATGAACAAGTGTTGGTAATCATTTGGTAAATGATGCTTGTGAGCATGAAATATCTATGTTGCATTGGAGTCTTGTAAGACTTGTTTTTAAAGGCATGTGAAGATGTTGTTATGGTTCTTATGTTGCCTTGGTTAAATGCATGTGATAGAATATTTAAGCTTTGGTTTTTAAAAGGTTTCTTGCTTGATATGGTTTTCAAGTTTAAGAATGGTATGTTGTGAAATGGGAGTGTTTCCATGGTTTTGCTTAAGCTTGGCATATGGTGTTTATGCATGATTTGAGCTTGATGTTGAAAAGGGTTTCAAACATGGCTTTGGTAATCAAATCGGGTTTGTTTTAAAGTGTTTTAATGACCCGCTGCATTGATGGTGTTTTGGTTTTGAGCATTTCTCACTAAGCATTATGTGCTTACGCTCCTTTTTGTCCATCAATGCAGATTCTTGAAGTTTGGACAGCAAGGAGCAAGGGATTCAAGGTGGACTCCAATGGAGATGTATGTCTCGGTGAATAGCTATAGTTAATAAGGGCAATGGGGTAGAATCTCTCGGGTTTGTGTGTATGTGATCGTATATGTTTGATCAAGAATGTTTAAATGCTGTTGTTAATGTTGTTGGAACATGAATTGGGTTTTATGAGGTTGTTTTGGAAGGTATGTGTCCAAATGGTTGCTTGTTTAGGAAGCATGCCTATAGATTTGGGGTTTTTCATATATGATGTGTTTCAGTTGAATTGTTGATGCAAGTATGTCTCTTTTATGTTGAATTGCATGTTGGTAAAGTTTGGTGGCTTTTGGAGCATGTTTGAATGATCAATTGTGTGTTTGAGTGAGCAAAATGCAGCATTCTGGGCTAGGCGTTTCGGAACAGATGACACCGTTTCGGAACGGGTGCCCTGCATGAACCCAGGCGTCCGAAACGGGTGCCACCGTTCCGAAACGGAAAGCATTCTGCCAGACCCCCGTTGCGGAACGCGTTGCGGAACGGCCCGTGTTTCGGAACGGGCTTGGCCTGTTTCGGAACGGGTGACCGTTGGGGGCTGACATGGGCGGTTGAATGTTTCAAAATGTTTGCATTTTGGTCCTGAATCTTGTTTGTGCAATTGTATGAGTTCGGGATGTCCGTTTGAGCTGAAATTTGGCAGGGAAGCATGAAACCTGATTAATTTTAAGTTGGTAACTTAAAATCTGGTTAAGTCCTTAAAGTTTTCAGAAATTACATTTTGGTCCCTAAAGTTGTAATTTGTTCAACTGGGTCCCTGTTTGATCTCTGATGTTTGTGATCTTTGAGCATGGTATTTGTGTGATCACATCTAAGGTTAATGTGCATCTAGACAAGATTAAAAAGAAAAAAAAAGGGTCGTTAATCAAGGTTGACTTTCGGGTTGACTTTGGTTTTCCCCGTGTAATCTTCGTAGTTCGGGTCAACCGTCTAGGCCGGGCTACGGGGGTTACATTTGGTGGTATCAGAGCTGAGTTGCGAAGGTTGGGGAAAACGGTAAGTGGTTGTGTTGAGTGTTTGATGTTTACCTTGTTGTGTGGTTGAAAGTTGCTTGAAATATGTGTTTTTGAGTATGCTGTTGATGTTTCTGAGCATGTTGCTGATGTATGCAAGCATGTTTTGTGGTTATGAATCTTGGTTGAGTTATGTGGATGTGTGTTGATGCTATGAGTTGATGTTATGCATGGTGAATGTGTTTTGAGCATGTTATGTTGCTAATGTGCTGGTGTATTTGGATGTTGTTTGGTGTAAGCATGATCAAGGTATGTTGTTTGATATGCTTGATGATTGTGATATCCATGTTGTGTTGACTGTTATGTCATGTAAAGGGGAGGATTCGGGATACCCATTGCCTTATTAATATAGCTATTGTGTTTTTGGAGTTGGAGTTTGAATCCTTGCTTAATGCTGGTCTAATTGGTTTGTTTGCTTGTTGTGATTGTATGTTTGTTGTTAGTGGTATGGCAAAGTCATTGGAAGAATGGCGGTTGAGTGAGATGGTTGCTGCCTTGGGGGCAGGTTGTTAAGGCAAAGAATTCGCCCTTTTGTAAAGGTGTTTTGTTTCAGTCTTCTGTGCCTGAAGTTGAGATGGTAAGGCAAGGGAAAGAAGCTGGTTCTGTGATGGAAAGTTCTTTATCTGTTGTTCAAGAAGTGTTGGGAACATCTCAGGCTGCGGTTGAGGTAAAGTCAGTGGATGTGCTGGCTAGATGTGAGGGTTTGCCGAAACAGCGTTTGCTTGATTTGGGTGCTGTGGAGTATCATGGTTCTTCCCCGGAGATGTTTGAGGCCTGGTTGGCCAATGTGGTTCTGATTTTGGATCAGGAGGGCTGTGATTATGCCTGTAAGCTGGGGAGTGTTGTTTCTTTGATGCTGGAAGATGTGAGTGCCTGGTGGACATCTGTGGCGGTGGCGTCACATATCCATGATATTGATTGGGATTTCTTTGTATCGGCCTTTTATGGGAGATATCTTGGAAGGGAATTTCCAAGGGTTAAGCAAGGCGCGGGTAGTGCTGTTGTTGAGCAAGTGTTGCTTGAGCAAGGAGTGGAAGCTCAGTCATCTGTGTGTGTCCGTTGTGAAAGGCAACATGTTGGAAATTGTTGGGGCGCAGGTGTTTGTTGGAATTGTGGTTCTAAGTTGCATGTTAAGCGTGATTGTCCTCATGGAGTGAAGTCAGCTTTGGTGTTAGCCAAAGGGTCCTTGAAAGGTCGTGGGCACGGCCGAGGCAAGGTTTAGAGGTGGCGGAAAAAGCAGAAGGTTGTGAAGAGTTTGGGAAGTGAAGCTTGCTGGAAATGTGGGTCTGCTGGACACATGAGGTGTGATTGTTTGATGTTGGCTCGGAACAGCCAAGGTTCTTTACCGCAAGGAGTTGGTGGTAACCCTGGTGTGTTAGCTGGTGCTGCAATGGTGCGGCAGGAGGATGATGGTTTCGCAAGGAAGAGAGCTCGTCTGATGAAGCTTCGGGATGGTGTTGTGTTTTCAGGTAACCTTGTTAAGTGATCTTTGCTTTAGTTGCCTTAGTTTGGTTTCTGTTGGTTTTTCCTTGCGTAGTAAGTCTGGTCTTGTTGCTAGTATGTTTGGGGTAATGGTAGTTGTTTGGGAACATCTTGGGTGTGAAGAAGGCTTGGGTGAATATCTTGTGGTTAGTGGTTGATGGTATGATGGAGTTAGATAAGTTAAAGGTGAGTTAGGAGGTTGTTCTTAGACAGATTTTGAGGATGTTATTGGAGGGTGTGAACTGGCATTCATGCACAGCTAAAATCATTGTTATATGCTATATTATATATGTTGGTCCATGCATACATGTGGCATGACATTAGAGGTTTTGCATACATATACATCAGGCATTGATAGGGCATGTAGGTGATCATGCATACGATGTTCACGCTCGCTAATAACTAATCGAATCTGTTAGTGTTGTGGTTGGACTAAGTGGGATGATGGGTTTTTAGAGGTTGTTTGGTGCTAAGTGTGAGCTAGAGGTGTTGGAGTTTGGTAAACCAATTGCTGGTGATAGTGAGGGTGGTATAGCCTGTTGGTAAAAGGATAGTGTTTGATGCTCAGAGAGTTTAGTGGCTTGGTGGTGAAGGGTATCGGTTGAGGTTAGTATCGGTTAAGTGGTTTGTTTAGCTAAAAAGAAGTGGTAGTTCCTTGGTGCTAAGTGATGTTGCAGTTTGAGGTTGTGTTTTCCAAGTGCTGAGGTAGTTTAGCTTTTAAGTTGTTGTGAAAGGGTTGTGTTGGTTCTTAGCAACCTTTGAGGAGTGCAGAAGCTGTTATGTGTGTTTTGGTTAAGTAATGTTCTGGTAATGCAAGTGTTCTGGTTGAAGCTTGTAGAGAAAGGGCTGTGAAAGATCGAAGGCTTTCGTTGGTTGTTTGGGTTCTTGTGAGAAGTGGTTGGCTGGTTGTGGTTAAGGAAGTTCTGTTTGAAGTCAGTTGGTGGTGTGTGGAACGGCTGACGGTTTCAAGTTGGGGTTGTGATGTGATTCTTGGAATCTGGGTGTGTAATCCTGGTGGGTTGTTATGGTAATGTTTGTGGCGGATGTGAAGGATGGTCAGCTTTGTTGAAGAGCTTGTGTAAACAGTTGGTGTTTAAGGATTTCTGCTTGTTGGGGAAATCTTTGGAAGAGGTTTGGGAGTTTGCAAGAGTTTTAGAAGCAGAGAGGTTGCCTAGTGGCTGAGTTGGATTGGTTGTTGTCTCTGTGTAGACAAGTCTTGGAAGTTGTGTGTTACAGTGTTGTCTGCTGTAAGAGCTGAAGTTTTCAGGTTGATGTTGGGGTTGTGTACAGTCCGGTTATGTGGAAGGTTAAGTCGTGGTTACCTTTGAGAGTTTGGATTTGTGAACAGTGTATGGTGGAGGTTTTGTGTGGAAAGTGGTCAGTGGTGTTTGAGATGGTTGTGTTGTCTTGTGTGTGGCTTTGAGAAGGATGTTGTTTCTCTTTTCGCCGGTTGAAATTTCGAGGACGAAATTTCCTAAGGGGGGGAGAGTTGTAATGCCCCGGTTTTGGGCTCAGAAGTTTTGGCGTTGACCGATTCGGTCAAAGTGCTGATCGAATATATAAGAGTGAATTTAGGAAAGCCTAGTTCGGGTTGCATTAAAAATATGGAAAAATGTTCTAAAATCATCTTTTAATATATATAAGTGAACTGTGAAATCAATTTTGGAAAATGAGGTTCGGAAGGTTGACATTTTGGCTAGTGACCAAAATGTAATTTTTGAAAGTTGCGGGACAGTTTTATAAAGGATTGAAACTTTGAATCTTTAAGGAGCTATTATTCCAAAAAGGATTTCTCCAGATTTTTCTAAGATATTTTAAGGCTTTATTCTGATTTTTAAAGATTAAGAAAGGGAGGGAAATCATTTTAACCAATTTCCTAACTAATTTTCCATTTTCTCTCAATTTCTCTTTTCTCTCATTTTCTCTCAACCCAAACAAAATTCTCCAGATTTCTTTCTTTGATTTTGACATCTAAATCTCTCATTTCAACTCTCATTTGATTCCTAATCATCTCATCATCAAAACCTTTCAATTTACAAGTTGTTTCATCAAGCTTTTTGGCTCTAAAATGGAGAAATTCAAGTTTGGAGGTAAGAACGTCCTTCTCCTCTAAACTATCAGTTCTTTACTGAAATTCCTAAGTTCTCAATCCTTGATTTATGTTTTATTAATGGCTTTTCAATTGAGATCTTGATTTTTGGCTAAAATGCAAGATTTGGTGATTTTGGTGAAATTTTCGTGTGATCTGTTTGGGCAGTGTTTTGAAGTGTCAAAATGATGTTAAATGAATGCTAAATTGATTAGAAGTTGAGGTTTAATCAATGCAATCCCGGATAGGTTGAATTTCCTAAGTTTGGCTTGAGTTTTTGGTTGTTTTTGGAGTGTTTTTGGTGATCTGTTATACCTGGAGGTATAAGGACGTGGTTGTGATCATTTTGCATGTTAATTGATGTATAAAAATGGTTAGATGTGATGGATCTTGGCTGGGTTAAGTTTTGGAAGTGTTTGGAGGTGATTTCGGTTGTGTTTGGTAGCCAAATTGTTAGATTTGTGATGAGCAGCGAGTTGTGTTGTTGTTGCTGGTGTTTTAATGCATAAGGATGCATTAATGTTCTGTTTTTGTGTGCTTGAAACAGGGGAGTTTGATCCGTGAGCTTTGAAGGTGTTTGCGGAAGGTTTCGGAAGCTTGGAGGGCTTGTTTGGCTAGTCTTGTTTGGTTATCGGTGAGTGAAGTTGGGATTTCAGCTTTTAAACCAAGGTTTGAAGGTTTTTGGGAGCTTAGTGTAAGTCTAAACAACTTGCTAAGCTCAAGAGTAAGTAAAAGGATTTTTGTTCTTGAATTGTGTTGTGATTTGGATTTAAAAGCAAATGTGGTTGAGGATTGTTATGCATGTGTTTTGCATGGTTTAATTCTGTTTTATAAGCATGTTTTAGCATGGTTTAATGCTGGTTTTGAAAGCCACTTGAGAAGGATGCTCAAGGTAAGGGATCCTTGGTTTTGTATATGGTAATTGTGATTTTGATGCATAGTGTTGCATGTTGATTAATGGCTTTGAATGATGCTTTAAAACAGTAAATTGATGATGTTAAATGTTACCTTTTGCATATTGGTTATGCATGTGAATCATTGGATTGATGAGGTAATGGTTTTGCATATTGGTTATGCATGTGAATCATTGGATTGATGAGGTAATGGTTTTGCATATTGGTTATGCATGTGAATCATTGGGCTAATGTTGTGATGGTTTTGCATTATGTTTATGCATGTGGAACATTGGATTAATATGGTAAGATGGTTATATTGGCAAGAGATGTAAATGGTTCTTGGTTCGTTGATCGGATATAGTTAGCCGGCTATAGGATTGGGTGCACCATGAACTAAGTCGCCTTGAAGGCGGAGTGGTCAAGTGTGGACCGGATAAGCTCCCCTCAAGTATTCCTAACGAGATGAGGTCAGTGGAGGTTGTTGCCCACGGGAAGACCTTGGTTGAGCAAAGGTTATATGGTGGTTAAAAGTCCATATGTGAGAACCTTGTGCTTGTTGAGATCACAATGGAAGTGGTTAAGTCCATGTGTGGATCTTGTGTGTGATGTCCCGGATCTTGTTAGATGATGTCTACAACTACCAATCGGTTATGCAAAGGTTGTATGGTGGCTAAAAGTCCATACGGGAGAACCTTGTGCATGTCAAGGGTGTATGGTGGTTGAAAGTCCATACATGGGAACCTTGAGGAAAAGCTAAGGTTGTATGGTGTTTAAAAGTCCATACATGGGAACCTTAGGATGTTGAGGTCAAGTGGAGGTTGTTGCCCACGGGAAGACCTTGGATTGGGTAGTGTGTAGGGAGCGTAGGGACAACGCTCGGAATCCGCGTATCCGATCGGGTTGTTGAGTTGGAAAGTGAATGTGGTTGATCTATTGGAAGCCAATGTAATGTTCTTGATCATGTGAAGCATGAGATGCTTGTAATGATGCATGGTTGCATGTGAAGCATGGGATGCTTGAATTGATGCATGGTTGCATGTGAAGCATGAGATGCTTGAATTGATGCGTGTTTGCATGAGAAGCATGAGATGCTTGAATTGATGCATGTTTGCATGAGAAGCATGAGATGCTTGAAAAGATGCATTGTTGCATGAAAAGTGTAGGATGCTAGTGAATGCATGTTTACTTGTTAAGATGAACAAGTGTTGGTAATCATTTGGTAAATGATGCTTGTGAGCATGAAATATCTATGTTGCATTGGAGTCTTGTAAGACTTGTTTTTAAAGGCATGTGAAGATGTTGTTATGGTTCTTATGTTGCCTTGGTTAAATGCATGTGATAGAATATTTAAGCTTTGGTTTTTAAAAGGTTTCTTGCTTGATATGGTTTTCAAGTTTAAGAATGGTATGTTGTGAAATGGGAGTGTTTCCATGGTTTTGCTTAAGCTTGGCATATGGTGTTTATGCATGATTTGAGCTTGATGTTGAAAAGGGTTTCAAACATGGCTTTGGTAATCAAATCGGGTTTGTTTTAAAGTGTTTTAATGACCCGCTGCATTGATGGTGTTTTGGTTTTGAGCATTTCTCACTAAGCATTATGTGCTTACGCTCCTTTTGTCCATCAATGCAGATTCTTGAAGTTTGGACAGCAAGGAGCAAGGGATTCAAGGTGGACTCCAATGGAGATGTATGTCTCGGTGAATAGCTATAGTTAATAAGGGCAATGGGGTAGAATCTCTCGGGTTTGTGTGTATGTGATCGTATATGTTTGATCAAGAATGTTTAAATGCTGTTGTTAATGTTGTTGGAACATGAATTGGGTTTTATGAGGTTGTTTTGGAAGGTATGTGTCCAAATGGTTGCTTGTTTAGGAAGCATGCCTATAGATTTGGGGTTTTTCATATATGATGTGTTTTAGTTGAATTGTTGATGCAAGTATGTCTCTTTTATGTTGAATTGCATGTTGGTAAAGTTTGTTGGCTTTTGGAGCATGTTTGAATGATCAATTGTGTGTTTGAGTGAGCAAAATGCAGCATTCTGGGCTAGGCGTTTCGGAACAGATGACACCGTTTCGGAACGGGTGCCCTGCATGAACCCAGGCGTCCGAAACGGGTGCCACCGTTCCGAAACGGAAAGCATTCTGCCAGACCCCCGTTGCGGTACGCGTTGCGGAACGGCCCGTGTTTCGGAACGGGCTTGGCCTGTTTCGGAACGGGTGACCGTTGGGGGCTGACATGGGCGGTTGAATGTTTCAAAATGTTTGCATTTTGGTCCTGAATCTTGTTTGTGCAATTGTATGAGTTCGGGATGTCCGTTTGAGCTGAAATTTGGCAGGGAAGCATGAAACCTGATTAATTTTAAGTTGGTAACTTAAAATCTGGTTAAGTCCTTAAAGTTTTCAGAAATTACATTTTGGTCCCTAAAGTTGTAATTTGTTCAACTGGGTCCCTGTTTGATCTCTGATGTTTGTGATCTTTGAGCATGGTATTTGTGTGATCACATCTAAGGTTAATGTGCATCTAGACAAGATTAAAAAGAAAAAAAAAGGGTCGTTAATCAAGGTTGACTTTCGGGTTGACTTTGGTTTTCCCCGTGTAATCTTCGTAGTTCGGGTCAACCGTCTAGGCCGGGCTACGGGGGTTACATTTTTTGTAAGCCATATGTTGAAGGAAGCTCAAGGTAAGAGTTCCTTGTTTTTTAACATTGATTAAATGTGGTTTGATGCTTTTAAATGCATGATGAATATGGCTTGGTTTAATGCTTTAAAATAGTGGATAAATTGATGATAATGATGTATATTGGCAAGTGATGTTTTGAAAAGGTTAAGGTCACTAAGGTGGTTAAAAGTCCTTGAGTGAGCCTTGTTTACTTAAGAACATCAAGGTGGTTAAAAGTCCTTGGATGATTCTTGCTACGGACACAAAGGTGGTTAAAAGTCCTTGTGTGATCCTTTCCATGGTGTTTAAAAGTCCATGGGGCCATGGTGTTTAAAAGTCCATGGGGCCAAGGTGTTTAAAAGTCCTTGGGGCCAAGGTGTTTAAAAGTCCTTGGGGTGAAACTTGATACGGACACAAAGGTGGTTAAAAGTCCTTGTGTGGTCCTTTCCATGGTGTTTAAAAGTCCATGGGGCCAAGGTGTTTAAAAGTCCTTGGGGCCAAGGTGTTTAAAAGTCCTTGGGGTGAAAGTTGATGAACTTGTTTTTAAAGAAATGGAACTTATCACTTGTGGCCAATATGACATGTTATGATATGAAGCATGAGATGCTTGTTTAAGTATGCTTTTGAGCATGTGTAAATGATGATTGAAGCATGATTTATAAAGTGTTTTATAAATGCATTATTGAATGGTTTTATTGAGCATTCCTCACTAAGCTTTTGCTTACGCTCTCTTTCGTTTTCTTAAATCAATAATGCAGAACATTAAAGTACTTTGAGGGCAGCAAGGAAGGCAAGCATTCAAGTGGAAGTTAAGCTCAAAGTATGGAGGTTTTATTAAGTACATTTTAGCTTTTGGTAATTTGGCAATGGGGGACCTATGTGTATGTTTTGGGAGAGGTTTTGAACTCCCTAAGTATGTTGAATGTTGTTGAGAATGTTGGTTTTTGTGTTTGGCCTTTACATGCTTGAAATGGAAGTTTATGCTTGAATGGTTTGCTTGTGTAAGAAGCATGCCTATAGATTTGGGGCTTTTCATATATGATGTTATTTTGTTGAATTGTTGATGCATGTATGTCTCATATATGTTGAATTGCATGTTGGTAAAGTTTGGTGGTAATTGGAGCATGATTGGATGTTTAATTGCATGTTTAAGTATGCATTTTGGGGCAATCTGTGCAGGGCGTTTCGGAACAGTGCCTGCCGTTTCGGAACGGGTGCCTTAAACAAGCCCAGGCGTCCGAAACGGGAGAGACCGTTCCGAAACGGTTTGGCTACTGCCAGCCCGTGTTTCGGTACGCGTTGCGGAACGGCCCGTGTTCCGTAACGGGCTCTGCCTGTTCCGGAACGGGTGACCGTTGGGGGCTGACATTGGCAGTTAAATGTTTTGAATTGTTTGCGTTTTAGTCCTGAACCTTGTTTGTGCAATTGTATGAGTTCGGGAAGTCTTTTTGAGCTGAAATTTCACAGAGAAGCATGAAATCTGACTAATTTCAAGTTGGTAACTTCAATTTGGGTTAAGTCCTCCTATTTATCAGAAATTACAATTTGGTCCCTAAAGTTGTAATTTGTTCATTTGGGTCCCTGTTTGATCTCTGATGCTTGTGATCTTTGAATATGTTGTTGAGTGATCACAATTAGGGTTAATGTACATCTAGACAAGATTAAAAAGAAAAAAAAGGGTCGTTAATCAAGGTTGACTTTCGGGTTGACTTTGGTTTTCCCCGTGTGACTTTCTTAATTCGGGCCAACCGTCTAGGCCGGGTTAAGGGGGTTACATTTGGTGGTATCAGAGCTGAGTTCTCAAGTAATTGGGAATGAATGTATGCATGATTGAAGTATGTTTGCCTTGTATGCTTGTTGATCGAAAGCATGTTTAGTGGCTTGTGATTTGGATGCAATTGAGTTGTATGCTGTGATGTAGCATGATGTGGGTACCCATTGCCAAATCGAAGCTAATGAAATGTTGTTGATTTTGAATGAAATTGAGCTTGAATACTTGGATTGCTTACCTTGCTCGGCCTGACTTTGTTTTATTTGCATTGTGATTGCATGGTAATAGTATGGCACCACGTAGAGAGTTACGAGGTAATGTGCGAGCTGCGGCTCTTAATGAGAATGAGAACGAGGAGAACACGGGTAGTGCGGTGATACTTCCTCCTCCACCTGGTGGTGGTGCTGAGGGAGAAAGAGCTGAAGCTGCAGCTGGTGCTGGAGCTGCTGGACCAGAGGTTGGTCAGGGGCAAGCTATGCATGATATGTCTATGTTGGTACAAGCTATTGCGAGTGCTTTTCGAGCAGCAGTAGCTGGAGCTCAAGGAGCTGGGCATCAGTGAGATGCTGGAGTTAGACTACCTTTGGAGCGTCTGCGCAGTCTTGGTGGGACTGAGTTCAGGGGTATGTCAGGTGAGAGTTCTGAAGCTTGGCTAGAGAGTACCAAGCGAATCTTGGGTCAGATGAGCTGCACGGATGTGCAAAAGCTGGGTTGTGTTGTGTCATTGCTGTAGAACGATGCGTATACGTGGTGGACGACAACTATAGCTGGAATGGTTGAAGCTGATGTGACTTGGACATTCTTTCAGAATGTGTTCAAGCGGAGATATCTTGGAGTGAGATATCTTGATGAGAAGAAGCGTGAATTCATGTCTCTTACCCAAGGGAGCATGAGTGTGGCTGAGTATGAGGTGCAGTTTGTGCGACTCAGTCAGTATGCACCTGAGCTGATACCTGATGAGCGGGCAAGGTGCGAGAGGTTCCGTTATGGTCTTGTGACGGATGTGAAAATGTATGTGCTGGCCACCGAGTATGATGATTTTGATGTGTTGGTGGGCCGAGCCAAGGACATTGAGATGAACTTGGGTTTATCTGCGAAAGGTGCTGGAGCAAGTTCTGGCAAGAGAGCTGCTGAGTTTAGTTCCGGAGGTGGACGAAACAAGAGGGGACGTGATCAGAAGTATCAGTCCTCAGCTAAGAGAGGTGGTGGTGCACCTGCTAGAGGAGGCAACGCTAAAGCTGATCCTAGTGCTTGTTGGATCTGTGGTTCACGTGGTCACATGAAGCGTGATTGTCCTCGTGCTGTGAGAGAGGTGCAAGCTCCTGTAGCGGCAGCTGGTAATGGATGCTGGAATTGTGGATCCGCAGACCACTTGAGGCGAGATTGTCCTAGGTTGGCTGGTGATCAGGTACGTGCTCCTACTGTTGCTGCACCACAGAGAGGTCGTGGGCGCGGCCGTGGTAATTTCTAGAGGCGAGAGGAAGGTGGTCGTGGAGTAGCCCATGTTGTGGCTATCCAGCCTGAAGGTGGAGGCCAAGCTAGGGTGTATGCCAAGCTAGGGTCTACGCATTCATACATTTTGCGTGAGCATGCTGAATTGCTTGGTTTGCCTGTTGAGTCTTTGGATGTTGGTGTTCGTGTCACTAGTTCTTTTGGTGAAACTGTTGTGACTCGAAAGCTTTATAGAAGGTGTCCCTTGGTTGTTCAAGAACATGTTTTTCATGTTGATCTTATGGAGTTGCCCTTTTATGGTTTTGATGTGATCCTTGGTATGGATTGGCTTGCTGAGCATCGTGCTGTGGTAGATTGTGAAAATAAGCGAGTTTCGCTGAAGCTTGCGGATGATTATGAAGTTGTTGTGGTTGGTGAGAATGTGAAGTTTCTTGCTAATGTGGTGTCTACCTTGGAGGCGAGCAGGATGCTGAGGCAAGGTTGCAAAGCTTATCTAGCTTTTGTGATGAATCCTAGCTCTAAGGAGTTGAGGGTGCAAGATATCCGAGTTGTGAAGGAGTTTCCTGGTGTTTTTCCTGAGGAGTTGCCTGGTTTACCTCCTAATCGCGAGGTGGAGTTTGGAATTGAGCTGTATGAGAATACAACTCTTGTGTCCATTACTCCCTATAGAATGGCACCTAAGGAGCTGAAGGAGCTGAAGACGCAGTTGCAAGAGTTGCTTGATCGTGGTTTCGTTCGGCCGAGTGTGTCACCTTGGGGAGCACCGGTCTTGTTTGTGAAGAAGAAAGATGGCACTATGAGAATGTGCATTGATTACCGTCAGCTGAACAAGTTGACTATCAAGAATCGGTATCCTTTGCCGAGGATTGATGATCTCTTTGATCAATTTCAGGGAGCTGCTGTGTTCTCTAAGATTGACTTGAGGTCAGGGTATTATCAGTTGAAGGTGAAGGATGTGGATGTGCCTAAGACAGCTTTCAGGACAAGGTATGGGCATTATGAGTTCCTTGTGATGCCGTTTGGTTTGACAAATGCTCCTGCTGCTTTCATGGATATGATGAACCGTGTGTTTCATGAATACCTGGACAAGTTCGTGGTGGTGTTCATTGATGATATCCTCGTGTACTCGCATACTGAGGAGGAACACGAAGAGCATTTGAGGATTGTTTTGCAAGCCTTGTTGGAGAATCAGCTTTATGCTAAGCTGAGCAAGTGTGAGTTCTGGCTTAAGGAGGTGGTGTTTCTTGGGCATGTGGTCTCAGCTGAGGGGATTCGTGTTGATCCTCAGAAGATTGAGGGGGTGATGAACTGGAAAGTTCCTAAGTCTGTTCATGAGGTCCGTAGTTTCCTTGGTTTGGCGGGATACTACCGAAGGTTTGTGGATGGTTTTTCCAAGATTGCTGCTCCTTTGACGAAGCTGTTGCAAAAGGATGTTAAGTATGAGTGGACGGAAGCGAGACAGCAGGCTTTTGAGAAGCTTAAGGCGGCTTTGACGCAAGCTCCTATCTTGGTTCAGCCTGAATCAGGGAAAGAGTTTGTGGTCTATAGTGATGCATCCTATGTTGGTTTGGGATGTGTGCTGATGCAAGAGGGTAAGGTGGTGGCTTATGCATCGCGGCAGTTGAAAGTGCATGAGCGCAATTACCCTACGCATGATATTGAGCTGGCAGCAGTGGTTTTTGCTCTGAAGATCTGGAGACATTATCTGTATGGTGAGAAGTGTACTGTGTACACGGATCACAAGAGTTTGAGGTATCTGATGTCTCAGAAGGAGTTGAATCTTAGGCAGCGGCGTTGGTTGGAGTTGCTCAAGGATTATGATCTGACGATTGAGTATCATCCTGGAAAAGCTAATGTTGTTGCGGATGCCTTGAGTAGGAAGGTAGCTGTTGAGCTGAGGGCTATGTTTGCTAGCTTGAGCATATCGCGAGATGGTGGTCTTGTTGCTGAGTTGCAAGTGAAACCATCTTTGGTTCAGTTGATCAAGGAAAAGCAGTTGCTGGATGATTCCTTGGTGTCTCATGTTCAGGATATCGCGGAGGGTAGACCTTCGAATTTCTGCTTTAATGATGATGGTGTGTTGTGTTTTGGGAGTCAGATAGTAGTGCCTGCTGATGCTGAGTTGAGGCGTGCTATTCTGACTGAAGGTCATAGTAGTCCTTTTGCTATGCACCCTGGTAGTACTAAGATGTATCGTGATCTTCGTGATGAGTACTTTTGGGTGGGTTTGAAGAAGGATGTTGCAGAGTTTGTGAGCAAGTGTTTGGTGTGTCAGCGAGTTAAGGCTGAACATCAGGTTCCTTCAGGGTTGTTGCAACCGTTGAAAATCCCTGAATGGAAGTGGGAGAGGGTTACCATGGATTTTGTATCTGGTTTACCTTTGTCTCCTTCGAAGAAGAATTCTGTTTGGGTGATTGTGGATCGCCTGACGAAGTGTGCGCATTTCTTGCCTGTGCATACTACGTTTTCTTTGGATAAGCTGGCAGAGCTGTACATTGCTGAGATTGTGCGGCTGCATGGTGTGCCTAAGTCGATTGTGTCGGATAGGGATCCGAGGTTCACATCGCGTTTCTGGCAGTGTTTGCATCAAGCTCTGTGTACAAGGTTGCATTTCAGTACATCCTATCATCCTCAGTCGGATGGTCAGTCTGAGCGGGTTATCCAGATCTTGGAGGATATGTTGAGGTGCTGCGTGATTGAGTTCCAAGGTTCTTGGGAGAAGCATCTGCCTTTGGTTGAGTTCGCTTATAACAATAGTTATCAGGCGAGTATACAGATGGCACCTTATGAGGCTTTGTACGGGAGGAAGTGTAGGACTCCTCTTTGTTGGGCTGAAACTGGTCAAAAGTTGGTTTCGATGCCGGCTTTGTTGAAAGGGACCACTGAGAAGGTGAAGCTCATTTGTGAGCGGTTGAAGGCAGCCTCTGATCGGCAAAAGTCTTACGCGGATTTGAAGCGTAAGGAGATAGAGTATGCGGTGGGTGACCGTGTGTTCTTGAAGGTTTCGCCTTGGAAGAAGGTGATGAGGTTTGGCCGGAAGGGTAAGTTGAGCCCTAGGTACATTGGAGCATATGAGGTGGTTGAGCGTGTGGGACCTGTTGCGTATCGGTTGAGGTTACCTCAAGAGTTGGAGAAGATTCATGATGTGTTCCATGTTTCTATGCTCCGGAAGTATAGATCTGATCCTTCGCATGTGATGCCTGTGGAGGAAGTGGTTTTGAATCCGGATTTGACCTATGATGAGGAACCGGTGAAGGTTCTGGATTCGGATAGCAAGGTTCTTCGTGGCAAGACCATTGAGTTGGTGAAGGTGCTGTGGAAGCATCGAGGTGTTGAGGAAGCCACGTGGGAGCGGAAGGAAGACATGCTGAAGCAATTTCCTTATCTCTTTCCTTCAGGTAAATTTCGAGGACGAAATTTCTTAAGGGGGGAGAGTTGTAACGCCCCGGTTTTGGGCTTAGGAGTTTTGGGCGTTGACCGGTTTGGTCAAAGTGCTGTTCGAATCTAAAAAGGTGAAATTAGGAAAGCTTAGTTCGGGTTGCATTAAAAATATGGAAAAATGTTCTAAAATCATCTTTTAATATGATTAAGTGAACTGTGAAATCAATTTTGGAAAATGAGTTTTGGAAGGGTGACATTTTGGCTAGTGACCAAAATGTAATTTTTGAAAGTTTGGTGACTGTTTTATAAAGGGTTGAAACTTTGAATCTTTAAGGAGCTATTATTCCAAAAGTAGTTTCTCCAGATTTTTTCTAAGATATTTTAAGGATTTATTCTGATTTTAAAACATATCAAAAGTGGAGGGAAAGCCATTTTGGCCATTTTGATAACTAACTTCCTATTTTCCTTTCTCTCATTTTCTCTCAACCCAAACACTTTCTTTCCAGAGAATTGTTTCTGATTTTCTCACCTAAATCCCTCCTTTCAACTCTCTTTTGATTCCTAATCAACATATCTACAAAACCTCATCATTTGCTACTTGATTCATCAAGGTTTTTTATTCCAAAAAGAGGAGAAACTCAAGTTTGGAGGTAAGAACGTCCTTCTCCTCTAAACTATCAGTTCTTTACTGAAATTCTTAAGTTTTCAATCCTTAATTGATGTTTTATTAAAGGCTTTTGAGTTGTGAATTGGATCTTGGCTTATAATGCAAGATTTGGTGATTTTTGATGATTTTCGTTTAATCTGTTAAATATGTGTTTTGAGATGTGTTTTTGATGTTATTTGGACTCTAAATTGATAAGGAATTGAGTTTTGATTAATGCAATCCCGGATAGGTTGAGTTTCCTAAGTTTAGCTTGTGATTCTTGATTGTTTTTGAGGTGATCTTGTGGATCTGATGTTGCTGGAGGTATAAGGATGTTAATAGGTTCTTTTTAGATGTTAAATGATGTTAATAGATGTTTGGTTTTGTTGGTTAATGGCTGGGCTTTGTTGAGAAGTGGTTTGGATGCATTTTCGGTTGTGTTTGGTGGCCGAAAATGGAGTGTGGATGAGAGCAGCGAGTTTAGGTGCTTTCATTGAAGCAATTAATGCATGATGATGCATTAATCCTCTACTTTGATGTGTTAAAACAGGGGAGGCATCTTTGGATCCAAGAGTTGTTGATCCGGAAGCTTGATTTGGTGCTTCGGCAAGAGGCGAAGTGGAATCGGTGAGTGAAATTGGGTTTTCGGCTTTGAAACCAATGTCTTGGGAGCTTAGTTTAAGTCTAAACAACTTTGCTAAGCTCAAGTGTAAGTTTTCGGAAATACTCTCTAGTGGTGGCCATGAATTGACTGTTGTGCAATGTGGTTTATTGCATGTTTTAAACTCTGTTTTGAAAGCATGATTTAGCATGGTTAATGCTGTTTTTTGTAAGCCATATGTTGAAGGAAGCTCAAGGTAAGAGTTCCTTGTTTTTGAACATTGATTAAATGTGGTTTGATGCTTTTAAATGCATGATGAATATGGCTTGGTTTAATGCTTTAAAACAGTGGATAAATTGATGATAATGATGTATATTGGCAAGTGATGTTTTGAAAAGGTTAAGGTCACTAAGGTGGTTAAAAGTCCTTGAGTGAGCCTTGTTTACTTAAGAACATCAAGGTGGTTAAAAGTCCTTGGATGATTCTTGCTACGGACACAAAGGTGGTTAAAAGTCCTTGTGTGATCCTTTCCATGGTGTTTAAAAGTCCATGGGGCCAAGGTGTTTAAAAGTCCTTGGGGCCAAGGTGTTTAAAAGTCCTTGGGGTGAAACTTGATACGGACACAAAGGTGGTTAAAAGTCCTTGTGTGGTCCTTTCCATGGTGTTTAAAAGTCCATGGGGCCAAGGTGTTTAAAAGTCCTTGGGGCCAAGGTGTTTAAAAGTCCTTGGGGTGAAAGTTGATGAACTTGTTTTTAAAGAAATGGAACTTATCACTTGTGGCCAATATGACATGTTATGATATGAAGCATGAGATGCTTGTTTAAGTATGCTTTTGAGCATGTGTAAATGATGATTGAAGCATGATTTATAAAGTGTTTTATAAATGCATTATTGAATGGTTTTATTGAGCATTCCTCACTAAGCTTTTGCTTACGCTCTCTTTCGTTTTCTTAAATCAATAATGCAAAACATTAAAGTACTTTGAGGGCAGCAAGGAAGGCAAGCATTCAAGTGGAAGTTAAGCTCAAAATATGGAGGTTTTATTAAGTACATTTTAGCTTTTGGTAATTTGGCAATGGGGGACCTATGTGTATGTTTTGGGAGAGGTTTTGAACTCCCTAAGTATGTTGAATGTTGTTGAGAATGTTGGTTTTTGAGTTTGGCCTTTACATGCTTGAAATGGAAGTTTATGCTTGAATGGTTTGCTTGTGTAGGAAGCATGCCTATAGAATTGGGGCTTTTCATATATGATGTTATTTTGTTGAATTGTTGATGCATGTATGTCTCATATATGTTGAATTGCATGTTGGTAAAGTTTGGTGGTAATTGGAGCATGATTGGATGTTTAATTGCATGTTTAAGTATGCATTTTGGGGCAATCTGTGCAGGGCGTTTCGGAACAGTGCCTGCCGTTTCGGAACGGGTGCCTTAAACAAGCCCAGGCGTCCGAAACGGGAGAGACCGTTCTGAAACGGTTTGGCTACTGCCAGCCCGTGTTCCGGTACGCGTTGCGGAACGGCCTGTGTTCCGAAACGGGCTCTGCCTGTTCCGGAACAGGTGACCGTTGGGGGCTGACATTGGCAGTTAAATGTTTTGAATTGTTTGCGTTTTAGTCCTGAACCTTGTTT
Organism: Hibiscus tridactylites; assembly: GCA_958450335.1. NCBI lineage: Eukaryota > Viridiplantae > Streptophyta > Magnoliopsida > Malvales > Malvaceae > Hibiscus > Hibiscus tridactylites. The sequence continues at coordinate 30,766,712 of OY288285.1, forward strand.
GTGCAATTGTATGAGTTCGGGAAGTCCTTTTGAGCTGAAATTTCACAGAGAAGCATGAAATCTGACTAATTTCAAGTTGGTAACTTTAATTTGGGTTAAGTCCTCCTATTTATCAGAAATTACAATTTGGTCCCTAAAGTTGTAATTTGTTCATTTGGGTCCCTGTTTGATCTCTGATGCTTGTGATCTTTGAATATGTTGTTGAGTGATCACAATTAGGGTTAATGTACATCTAGACAAGATTAAAAAGAAAAAAAAGGGTCGTTAATCAAGGTTGACTTTTGGGTTGACTTTGGTTTTCCCCGTGTGACTTTCTTAATTCGGGCCAACCGTCTAGGCCGGGTTAAGGGGGTTACACCCCTAAAATGTGACAACACTAGTGCTATATGTTTGACAAAAAATCCCATCCAACACTCTAGAACCAAACACATAGAAATAAGGCATCATTTCATTAGAGATCATGTCCTTAAGGAAGATGTGGTTATAGAGTATGTAGACACCCTAAATCAATTAGCGGACATTTTTACAAAACCTTTAGACAAAGAGCGTTTTTGGTCCCTTAGGAGAGAGTTAGATCTAGCTAGCCTATCTTGACCTTTTAGGACCTCTTTTGTGCTTAAAATTGCTTGATGTTGTGAAATTGCATGTTTTTGTGTTGTAACTCTTGAAAATGTCCATGCCTATAGCTAGGGGGAGTATGATTCTATTCAAATATGCTTAGAATTGTTCATTCATCATTTGCATTCCTTTAGAAGGTGTTAAAATCGAGCCTATGGTTGTTCTTTAGGCCTAAAATGTATTTCTGGGCATAGGGTATCGATACAGCCCTACGCGTATCGATACGAGTAGTTCTTTAGCTTCCCAGACTTCATTTTGCCGTAAACGGGTATCGATACGGTTAAACTCGTTTCGATACGAGCTTCAATCGTTTCGATACAAATTGCATCCGTTTCGATACGATTCTTCAACGGGCATTTTTATGGGAATTACGCTTTACCCCCGTATCGATACACCCTCAAGCGTATCGATACGCGATTGCGCAGACAGTTTTAATTTTGGCATTTAAAGTCTTCAACTTTTACCAAAACTGAAATTCTCAAAACCCTAAAAACCCTAGCCATTTTTAGCCTATAAATAGGCTCTTCCTCCCTCATATTTTCACACCACAACTCAACAACTTCAAGAGGGTTTCAAATCATGCAAAGCTCTAAAGTTTTTTTCTCATCAATTTGGTGCTAGGCTTTTCTTCATTCTTCTTTAATCACTATCAAGGTAAAACCCTTTCTTTTCTTTTTTATTTTATTTTTTTTTGTTTTGTTTATTTTGTTTTTATCTTTCTAACAAAATTTCATCTTTCAAAATTTCTTCTTCAAATTTTATTTTGCAATTTTTTTACCTTGACTTTTGATTTCTCAATAACTTGAATGAAGGAATCTAAAAGCATACACTTGTTTTCTAGTTCATGGCACCATCTAGGAAGAGATCTCGTCTAAATCAAACCGGTGAATCATCTAATCCTGGAGAGGGTGCTCGTCCAAATTACACCAAAATCTATGAACATTCCTTTCAAACCACCAGAGCTCTCGCCTATTTTCGTCAATTTGAAAACTACAAGATTCGTCCAGAAAGGGTAATATCTATTCCTTTTCTTGACTCGGAGCGATTCAAATTTGAATATCTCCCTTTGCTTCGACATTGGAATTTTATGGATTTTCTCTCCATTCCTGGGTTTTATTTTCGTCTTTTGGTTTTAATCTTTTATGCTAATGCCAAATGTTGTGCTAATCGTGATGGGGTTGTTACCGGAGTTAGTTCTCATCTCATGGGAAAGAAAATTCTTCTTGATGTCAAATCCATTTGTGAAGTCTTTAAGTTGAAGGATGAAGGCCTTGATGATGAGAATGCTTTAGGCCATGTTCTTAGTGGTTCTGTCACCGCCCTCAATGCTCAAGATCGGATCCTCCATTTGATGGTCTCTTGGTGGTTTAGGCCTTCCGGAGGAAAGTACTCTACCATCCGTCAAGTGGATGACTTTTGGATTCGTTGCTTCCATGAGAGAAAACGTCCAAACCTTGCTCGTATCATGTTTGCGAAGATTGTTTATCTTGTGCAACATCGCCACACCTCTCTTGTCACTTCCTTCACCTATGGTACGACCCTAAGCTATTTCTTTTTGAAAAAGGATACTGATTGCTCGTATGACTTCCCAACTCCCCTCATCGATCCTATTGATGAACGCTCTCTTGCACGGGGTAAGTTCCATTATTTTAATGGTAGTTGGTTACGTCTTTCTGAGCTACCACCCGAGGTTGCGGCACAATTGGAAAATCCTCAAGGTGAACAAGTTCCTCAAGCTCCTCCACCTCCTCCTATACCTTCCATGGATGCTCTTATGACCTTCCTTAATGAGCAATTCACGGGGTTGCGCACGGATATGGCTTCGGGCTTTACCACGATTGATACTCGTTTCACAAGCCTTGAAACAAGGATGGCGAACGTGGAGAATCGTCTAACCTCTCTTGAAGGCGGTCATAACTCTATGAATATTTCCCTTTCCGCCTTCCATGATGAGTGGCGTAATAACATGAGGAATAATGATCCAATTGAAGATGAAGATGAAGATGATGAAGAAGGCGATGATGATGCCTAGTAGCTTCTCCTTGCATTTCATGCATTTTATCTAGGATATTTTTATTTATGCACCTTTGTTTCATGTTCTTAGGACTAAGTTTTTTTATTTTCAACCTATGCTTTGATTTTCTGTTTTGTTGGATTTTTAAGTTAATGTTATGCTTTATTTTGAACTTAATGATATTTATGTTGCCTATTTATAGCTTTGCCTATGTTATGCACTTTACTTTGTCTCAATTTTTTTTTGATCTAACAAAAAGGGGGAGAGGAAAGCTCACAACACTTAAAAATTTTGATTTTCAACTTAAAAGTTACCTAGCTTATATTAAGGGGGAGTTAATTTTGCAAAGTTTTTCAAAGTGTCAAAAATTTTAAGTCTTAGTTTTGTTATATCAAAAAGGGGGAGATTGTGAAACCTATGTTTGATTTTGATATAATTAAATCATTAAGGATCAAATTGAAAAACTTAAAATTGTTTTATAAGTCCCTTAATAAGTTTTAAATCACCAACACTTTAAAACTGATTTGGAAAACTCAAACTCAAAATATTTTCTAAGTGTTCCAAGGCCAAACTACTAAAACCGTCCAGGTGTATCGATACACTTCCAACTGTATCGATACTTTTTTTACAAAGTTGGCCACTGGAGGAATGCGTTTCGATACGCCCTTAACCGTATCAAAACACCGTATCGAAACAGATTCAATCTGTATCGATACACCCCTCTATAAAGTCTGAAAAAGTTTGAATGATGTACCGATACGGCTTCACCCGTATCGATACAATTTTTATCGAATTTTTAATTCAGTTTGTTTTAAATTCTTTCGACCGTTGGTGTCAGTTGGTAGGTAACCAAAATTTAAATTGGCAGTTGACCCGTATCGATACGGTAAACCCTCGTATCGAAACGGAAACTTCCAGTGAGCTATGTTGAGAAAAAGATATCGATACGGTCTTAGGGTTTAGGGACCCCGTATCGATACGCCTACGTGCGTTTCGATACCCCCTATTTATTATGTACAATGACTCTTTCTTTTTTGAGACAGGTATCGATACGACTCCCCGTGTACCGATACGGATAGCTGCAGAAGTGCATTTATGGTGGAAAGATAAGGTCCCAACGGCTCTATTCAATTCCCCAACCACCCAAACAGTTAGAATTGATAGAGAAGGTATAAACTGAAGCTCTTTGAAGACCAGCAACAACTATTGCATTAAAGACAAACATTCAAGCAAAAATCCAACCTCAAGTGTGCTAAATTTCCAATCTCTTGTAATTCCCAAATTGTGTTGTATCCAATTCTTATTCTATCTTCAAATTTGGGTTGAGTGTTGTACTTCTAGGGAGAAATTTGTATTTGAGAGATATACTTTTTGTCCAATTTCTTCTTTGATTATTGGTGAGTGTTTGGTCAAATTTTGGGTAGAAAATTTGACCGGTTGTGTAAAGGTTACCTCCTAAGCCTTGAAAAGGGGAAGAACAAATAGTGAATTGTTGAAATCCTTAGTGGTAGCTAAGGTAGTGGATGTAGAGTTCATTTGGAACTTGAACCACTCTAAAATCCCTTGTTCTTCATTTTTAAATTGCCCTTTCACTCCACAAAGTTTTTAAATCCTAATTCACCCCCTCTTGGTCTTGATCATTCAATCGATCCACTCAACATTGATGTTTATGGGTTAAGATTTCTATTCATGTTTAGGGTTTAGTAGGTTTGTGATGTATTGGGGTTTAGGGTTTATTGAGGGTTGATGTTCAACTATGGTTCATGTATGTTTCTATCAGTTTTTGAAGTTAAAATCAATGAAATGAAGCCATTTTGCTTTTTGAAAATTTTTAAAGTGCATGTAAATGTAACATTCTTTCTCTATTAATACCATTCACTATAACACCAAGATATGATCTCTATTCCATTCACAAGGACACAAAGATATGATCTCTATTCCATTCACAAGGACACAAAGAATAATAACATTGAATTTTACTGAAATTTGAGAATAAATTGCTACTCAAAATAGCTTCATGCACCCTTTCAAAATAACTGCTAATCAATGTTTAAAATAGCAGTTGTTAATGTCATCAAATAACACAAAAAATAGGTATACACCCTTCAACATAACACAAAATAGAGCAACTATTGTCATTTTCAGTTTCATCATCAAATTTCTACCTAAATAGTTTAAAGCAAAAAACAAAATCGATTCAGCAACAACTTCTTCAATAAATTCAAAGATATCTTCAAGGTTGAGTTGTTGAACTTTCTTGGCTGTTGTTGAGCATCCATCCAACAACATGAATTGGGGGTGGTTGTGTTGAAGCTTGTTGGCAGGAACAATTGTCCTTGTGGTTGTTTGAGCCTGTTGGGTAGGGGCACTTCTGGCTAGTGCAGGTTGTTTCCAAGTGCCATGAGAAGACCTTTTTATCTATATAAGAAAAAAATAGTTAGTCTTCAAGATCATATTAAATTACAAGTGTGTTGTTGAAAAAATACATAAATAATACGCACCTGGAGTTTAGGTCTTATTGTAGGTGGTGGTTGTCTTGAAGGTGGTTGGAGCCTGGTGGAAGTTGTTGGCTGTTGATGAGGAACACTGGTGGAAGTTGTTGGAGCCTACTGGGAATGTGCACTTATGGTGCGAGGAATTCTTGAACTTGATGCTTGAGAAGAAGATCGAATAGAACTATTTTCACCAATAATGCCTTTGCATGTCCTGACATTGTGGCCAGTTCTCTTACACTTAGAACATGTCATGGTTATACCTTTCTTAGTAACTCTAACACCTTGAATAATGGGTTCATCAGCTTCTTTTTTCCTTTTTTTGTGAGGTCTGCCTGGTGGTCTTCTAATGGTTGGAGGTAAGATGGGTTCACAATATGTTTGTCTAGCCCATTGATTAGGACCTCCGACTGGGTTCATCAAATGAGAGTATATTGCTTGTTGAGTTGTCTTTTTGTAACAGTCATCCACGTACGACTCAGGTCTCTCCTCTTCTATCGGTATGGCTGAGATTGCATGGTGACATGGAATTCCTACCAAAATATATTAAACATATTAAACATAGTATAAACATAAATAAAAGCAAATATATTAATTACTTATCAAGTCCCACTTTCTGCATGAACACGTGTGCTCTGTCAAGTTCACAACATGCTGGGAATTGGTCCATATGAAACTTGGTATTTACTGCCACCGGCATTGGTAGGCCAACACCTACATTATTTATGCATGTAACAGTTACTGCATTTAATCATGTAACATTATGGGATTTAACAACTTAATCTAACAACTTAATCATATAACAACTACTATATTTAACCATGTAAGAACTACTACATAGACAGATTAAAGAAGGGAAAACTAATATTTTCTCATTTTAATTTACTCTATTCTCATTCTAAAACTACTTAATCATATACCAACTACTACCTTTAACAACATAGTTTTGGGACCAAAATAGGAAGACCGTAATAGTTAGGGGACCAAAATAGGAAGACTATAATAGTTAGGGGACCAAAATAGAAAGACTATAATAGTTAGGGACCAAAATAGGAAGATTGTAATAGTTAAGGGACCAAAATAGGAAGACTGTAACAGTCACTTGAGTTAAACATTTAACATTATTTGCAATCCTTGATAAGGTACCTTTCAACAGACTTGAATTCTAAAGTTAAACAACTACTACATAGACATATTTGAATTGCTAAAGGTTAAAAAGTTAAATTACCTTGCTGACATTTGTAATGATGTTTCTAACTTCTTCTGAATCTTTAGACATAAAGGTCCAATCCACTTATCAGCTTCATCAGAATTTTTTGCAATCCTTTGCATAATTTTTGTCTTAATTGCCTCCAACATGGTTATGATTGGTTTTGTTCTTGTTTCAAGAATAAACTGTAAAAACGTTCAATATAACTAACTTTGGACAAACAAATATGCACGCAAATAAAATACATAGTACCTTATTAAAAGACTCGCATAAGTTATTCAGTAGGATGTCACATTTAGTTTTTGTTGGAAAAAATACCTTGCTCCAGTTTCTAAGATCCTTCTCAATCAACCAGTCATAAGCATCTGTTGATAGAGATTTCACTTCAGACATGGCATCTTCATATTCTCTATCATAAGTTGCTCTTGCAGCTTTCCACAAGCCATCCATAAGTGCTTTTCCACTGTGTTGTTTCGTGAAATTATTGTACAAGTGTCTCACACATGTTCTGTGATTAGAATGTTGAAACAGTTCTCTCAATACATCAACTAGTCCCTACATTTAAGACAAAAACAAATAATCAGGTAAATTTCAAGTAAATTATATAAAACATGTAATAAAACAAAATTTAAGTGATGATATTTACCTTCTGTCTATCAGACATGAATGAGATGTTGTGTGAGTTGTTCAACTCCAAATCTAGGGCCAGAAGTTCAAGAAACCAGAATCATGATTCATGACATTCACTTTCAACAGCTGCAAAAGCTATGGGATATTCAAAGCATATAATAAGCCTATGTAGTAGAGGTGGTCCCATCTTTAAACCCATCTTTGCATGCTTGCATGCAGATATAAACCCTTTCAAATATTCTCCTATCTAACTTACAGATAGTGGTGGTCCCAAGATTGGTCAACCTAAGTTCCCCAAGATAATCATAAAGCAAACCATATTGTTCTTTGTGTTTGCCCTCAAGAGTGATGCACATGATGCACATAATCTTTCTTAACAGCTTAATGTAGTGAAGTTATAGAAAATTTTCTGTCAGCCAAAAGAAAATGTAGGTACTTCCTAACTATAAATTTGGATGACACCCTACTATTTTTGAACTCTTTACTGCAATAATGTTAATTTTTAATTGACTTAATTTGCCAAGTTCTATCCTGTGGGTCTTTAGGATTTTGTCTTCCTCCCATTAGTACCCATGGGCATCCAGGCTTGCAAATCACCTTCACCCTTCTATTGTCATTTTTTTTCAACTTTAGACCTAGTTTATTCTGCAAACCAAAATTCATAACTGCTTCCTTTAACACCTCTCTATTGGTAAAAAGCATACCAACTTTTAGCTTAGGATTCTCCATGTCCAGCTCAACATTAAATTCTGGAAATCTTTTCTTCCTAACACCACTAGTTGAATCAGAATATGACTCATTTACACTATGTAGTGAGTCAGAATATACAGTTTCTTCATCATTCTCTACCCTTTTTTCACTTGCAACCATTTCTTCCTCGAAATAAACCATAAACTGATTTTTAAAACTACTATCACTAAATAAAGGCTCTTCAACATAATAATCACTATCCTCAAAATCAGATTCAAATTCACTAGCTAAGTACTCAGAATCAGTTTGGGGTTCAGTTTGGTGTGTAAAAACAAGTTTAGTTTGGTGTGCAAAAATAGGTTCAGTTTGGGGTTCAAATTGTTCATCTTGGGATGCAACAATAGGTTCAGTTTGTGGTATAAATTGAGGTTCAGTTTGGGGTACAAATGGTTCATCTTGGAATGCAACATTAGATTCAGTTTGGGTTTGGGGTTCAAATGGAAATTTATCTTGGGGTACAAATGGTTCATCTTGAAATGCAACATTAGATTCAGTTTTGGTTTGGGGTTCAAATGGAAATTTATCTTGGGGTACAAATGGTTCATCTTGGAATTCAACATTAGGTTCAGTTTGGGGTTCAACTGGAAGTTCATCTTAGGGTGCAACAAAAGGTTCAGTTTGTGGTTCAAATGGAGGTTCAATTAGGGGTGTAACACAGATTCAACTTGGGTTTCAAATGGTGTATCTTGTGATGCAACAAAAGTTTCAGTTTGGGGTTCAACTGAAAGTTCATCTTGGGGTGCAACAAAAGGTTCAGTTTGTGGTTCAAATGGAGGTTCAACTGGGGGTGTAACAACAGATTTAGCTTGGGTTTCAAATGGTGTATCTTGGGATGCAACAAAATTTTTAGTTTAGGATTCAAATGGAGGTTCAACTTGGGGTGTAACAACAAATTCAGTTTGGGGTTTAAATGGTGTATCTTGGGATGCAACAAAAATTTCAGTTTGGGGTTGAAATGGAAGTTCAGCTTGGGGTACAAATGGTTCGGCTTGGGGTTTAAATTCAGGATCAATTTCATTATATCTATAAGGGTCAGGTTCCTCAAACTCAAACTCAGTTTCAGTTTTTGACCCTAAACCCACACTTTCATCCATTTCAACCAAGTAAATATGCACATGATGGTTCTTAGGTAAGTCAGCTACCATGTTCAAACAATCAATATCAATTTTCAAAGGTACAACCTTAAATGACACTCCTGGTACTACTCTAAAGGCTTTCACTGCTTTAGTTATCCCTGGAGTCTCAATCATGTGAGCTACTTCAAACATAGAAACTTCATCAACATCACAGAAATCAAAATAAGATATCATGTTACTGTTATACTTCAGTTTGCGTGAATTGACAAAAGTTCTACCATGATGTATAACTGTTGTGAATAATTGAGACTTGGGGGCTGCAAATAACACAATAAAATATTGTAATTCATCTACATAAACCACTTTAAACATAAAAAACATAAAGAATCATAAACACTGTAATTCAATACAATAAACATAAAGATATTTGCATTCAATACAATAAACACTGTAATGTAAAGATAGATTCCACCAACCACTGTAATTTGCATTCAATACAACAAATAACATTCATATGAATAAATTAATAATTGTATGACCCACTACCCGTAAAACATAAAGATTCATAAAAAATTATATTGGTCCACCAGTAAAGACAAAAACATGACTTCTTTCGATAAAAGGTAAACACCAGAAAAAAGAAACATCAGTAAAGACACTTCTTGGGTTCAAAATCGGTGGACTATTTCTCAAATATTAAAGAAACTACTATTAAAGAAAAAAACATCATAACTTAATTTTACAACATTTTACATAAATTCAAGAGAAAGGTAGAAACTATAAACGTACCATATAGAGAGCTTGGTTTCCCTTTGATTCTCAGTTTCCAAACCATTTCGCGTTGAACTCCAAACTGGGTGTTTAATTCCATTTTGGGTGCGATTTTTCTGGAGAAGAAGAATCCTAGGAATTCGATTCGATTAAACCCTATTTGGTGTTTGATTTTGGGTGCGATTTCTCTGGAGAAGAAGAACCCTAGGAATACGATTAGATTGATTTTTTTTGAAAAAGTTATCTAATTAGAATGGGTTAGGATGGGTTTAGGCTTAGTGTCGTTTGAACTTTTTTTACACGTGTGATTATATTATATAATTAATAAATGACGTGGAAATTGGGAAAAATATAAAATAAGCCAAGTCAGCAAAATCGTTAGCTATTTAACGTTGGGGGGCCAAAACAGGAGAACTATGTAACAGAAGGGACGCTTTTGCCGAAAAACATAGTTGTGGGACCAAAATAGGAAGACGATAATAGTTAGGGGACCATCGGTGTAGTTTTCCCAACATTTTATCAAACATAGAGTACACATTACATATTTTAGGTACCAAATTGAATATAAAAAAGTATAAAAACCATATTCGGTATTTTATCAAAATGCAGGACTAAATGTGACATTGTTTGTCACTTCAATTTTCATTCTCAGTTTCGGATGAACTCGGAACTTTGACCAAATCGAAGAAAATTGAAAACAAAAGAACATTAAAATTCGTCTCGTTTTCAACTGTTACACTTAAACCAAAAGTTCAATAGGAAGCACGGCACCGGAAACAATGGCATCGTCAGCGAAGAAATTCATAACCTCTTCTTTCTTTGGGTTGACACTTCTAGTCGCTCTGATCGCTTTCTTCCTCAACTTTAAATCTTCACAGGTACTCCGTCTTCCCTTACATCCCATTTTTCCGTTTTTTTCTTTGCTTTGGAAACTTGAAATATTCTCTCTTTTTTTTAATGCAGAAATTGTTCTCTGCTGAAGAGCTGGCACTGTATAATGGAACTGATGATTCATTACCCATTCTCTTAGGAATTCTGGGGTACTTTCTTTTGGCTTATTCGTCATATTATTATGTAAAAAAATTGTTCTAAAATGCTAATCCAAATTGAATACTTTGTGATTAGATCCGTATTTGATGTTACAAAGGGAAAGTCTCACTATGGTGTTGGAGGAGGTTACCATCATTTTGCTGGAAGGTTGGTTTGTTTTCGTTAGTTGGAATTTGGGATATTCAAGTAGTTTGTATTAATTATCTGTATTTGTTTGTTTCCTTTCAGATGTATGTTTACACATAGTATCTGCTGATTAATTGCTATTACTAGTTCAAATTCAAGTAGTTTGTTAATTGTGGGTTCCTATGCCAATTGCACGCTTTTACTATATTTCCAAACTTGCAAACTGATTTCACTTTTTCTGTATATTCTTCAGAGACGCCTCCCGTGCATTTGTTTCTGGAAATTTTACAGGTAAGCTTTGTGATCCTTCGGCTTAATTGTCAGGATGGTTTTGAGGGTTTTCAGTTGTGAAAATGACTTAAAAGCTATTTAGAAAATCCAAGTGTGGGAGTAAACAAGTAGAAATGTAGTACACTGACTGTATCTTGTGAACTAATTCTAATCATATATGTGCGGAATTTTAAGTCTCTTCTCAAGCTATAGAAAATCGGGAAATGGCTAATTATGGTTCTTCATTGAGTGAATCAAATGACTGAATCGATGTACTTTTATTAATAGCTTCACCATGAAATAGAACAGAAACCAATTTGAAGGAATTGATATTTACATATTCTTGCTAGACAGTCATGGAAGGCTTGACGGTTGGTTAACTTTCACATTCTAACATGGCATATTCAACTGAGGAGAAAGTCTCAAATGATAAACTCTACATTTACAACCATCTCTAGAATATATTCACGATATCAATGTTGCTTTCATAATGCTTGAGTCACTGACCATCTACCATTAGGGTCATGAGAAACATAAGAGGATTACAGTCGTATAGAGCCAACAGCCTTTAATGCAAATAAAAAAGATGTCAGTAAAAGTCAGGACTGGATTCTAAGAAAATCCGGAATCAGACTGATTTATGAGTTATGATATAATAGATATGAAAATTGGGCATATTTAAGCACGTGCTAGATATATGCCTATTTTCTTCTTAATTCTTGTTAAGTTCTGTATGCTTGACAAATTTAAATGTTTCATTCATACCACATAGAATGGACTTCACTTCTAGGTTTAACCTCAGGTTATGATGCTAAATACAAACAGAACAGTAAGGTTTTGAAAAGTAATGAAGGTATGCGCATACATAGTGCATCCCTTTGGTACCCATATTGACAAAATAAACAAATTGTGTATGAAGTAATTCTCTTCTAGAAAATATTACATATCTAAGAGCTGCTATAGAACATTTCATATATTTGGCGTTATAAATATATTTTCTCTCTTGTTTCTTCATTTTTCAAACAGGAGATGGACTTACAGATTCTTTGCAAGGTTTATCCAGCACTGAGGTAATGATGTATTTCCTCTTCCCTTTTAGAGATATACTGTTGTATGTGTGCCCTTTCCTTTAACCTACCTTTGATCTATCAGCAAGTTAATGGAGGTTAACCATTAGTCAGAAGCAAAAGGGAAACTACCCCCCCCCCCCCACCTTGCCATTTAGACTTGTTTCTTTTTCTTAAAAATGCATTTAGCTGGCATCTTTTTCACACAGTTATTACATGTATAGATTCATGTTTCTTCACTGATGATCATGCTAGTAAATTACTTTGTTTTCAGTTCTGTAACACTAATTTTGTACTTTTGAAAGATATAAGTACAGGGTGGCCTCTTTGGTGTTTTTACACGTTTCTTGTCTAGTTTTAAAAGTTAATCTGTCTCATTCAGCGTTTTATGTTTGTAGGTCCATAGTGTTGTTGGATGGCGAGTCTTCTACTTCAGAAGCTACAAGTGAGTCAAATTAATTCTTCAATGAACACTTTTTTTGTACTGATTTCTTTGTATAGGACATTGATAATTTTGAATTCTAACGAATCGAACCTATCGAGAAGAAAGCACGTCTAACATGTCCCATGGATGCTTGAGTTCTAAAACCACTAAAGAACTAGTGTTCTCTACTTCATTTTTTTGAGTATCCAGTTTAGGGCTTTGGGTTTGAGTGAATTTATTTGTCCTATGTATTTTAATGCGGGGAGCAATATACAAAACACTTTAAGGAACTTGACTATGTTACTTAGACTTAACATTTTGGTTCCATCCCCATGTTGACACAAATAGACTTTGACAATGATATGAGAGTTGAATCCGATTTGTTGGATATAGTTGGGGAACTTTACATCCAATTGAACGAAATTAATGCCCCAACCGAAAGCTTTCTTCACCTTCTTTCTTCCCTTACTGCATCAATTTCCTTCTCAATTAATTATTTTTTATAAGAATAGGAGGCCTCATTAAAAACCCCCTTCTTAACTGTCCGCACCCCAGAGATGGAGGACAGACAGACAGCGGACTTCTCAATTAATTATAATCTTTATCCATAATTCAAGTAATTCATAGACACTGATTGCTGCCAGATATTATTAAAGAACTAGGAAGAACAATTACAGCAGTGAAATTAAAAAATTATGAAAAAAGATAACGGAAAGGAGAGAAGAGAAGTGTGGAGATAACAGATGGAGGACATTGTAGAACAAAAAAAAACTTAAGGAAAGGGAAGCCAAAATAAAGGTCAGCACTGGAAAATCACGGGGAAAAGAAACACTGAAAGCAGGAAGAATGGAATGTACGTGTCTGATGAATCATTCACAAACCCTATACCCTTGTTTCGTGTCTGATGAATCAGTCACAAACCTTGTACCCTTGTTAGAGTCAAGTCATGACGACATAGGTGCACTACTAAAAAGCCGACCAAGGCACATAGCGCAAATCAGTTTCTTATTTCTATTTTGGATTGGATATGATTCTAGTTCCTTTGATTTATTTGGTGTAGATTCATTTTTTTCTTCTCATTCGCCTCATATTCTTTTCATGTGCAAGTGTTTTTAGTCCAGATTTTGTATTTTATCATGTGAAAGTAAACTAACCAGCTTTTCAGAAATTATCAAAATGATTTGTATGTGCTTGATTCTTGATTGCAGATTTGTTGGAAGGCTTGTGGGTCGCTACTATGATAGCCAAGGAAATCCAACAAAGTATCTAAAGGGAGCAGAAGCGAAGGCTGCTAGAGGAGCACAACTCATGGAGAAACAAAAAGAAATTGAAGCTAAACAATCCAGTTGCAATTCAAGGTGGAGTCAAGATGATGGTGGAGAGGTATGTGCCTTCACAGCATTGAAATTGAGCTGGAAAACCTTCCAATTTAACTTTAGTAAAGTTCAGTAGCCTACTGAAAGTTGCACCCTGCTCCTTCCTGCCAACAAAATGGTTAATTTCCTGAAAATCCTTTTTGTTTCTTCTATACCATATGAAAAGTGGAAAGATGAATGAGTTAACCTACTAACTTCTGTCTAGGCATGTCATAGAAGCATCAATAACGTGCAGGCTAATATCCCTAAAGCTCCAATGGCTCCTTGCCCTTTTTTAAAACTAATAGTTTCCTGGATCTCTCACATATAGTAAATATAGCTAAAAATTATGAACGGAGGTATCAAAGACAAACAAACATAATGGAGCCTGCTAACATATGTTTGTTGATTTCATAATATTGTAAATAATTATATCCTTGATGCTTCTTACTTTTGGTTTGAGCATACGCTACTAGCATCATCACATGATTTTAAGATATTATTGAGGTTCCAGAAATGGTCAAAGCACACTTGTTCACACAAATAGCTCAAATCACACACACACACACACTATTATGTTTACATGTTCATATCGTACTCCGTTATGCAGTTATATTTGGCCTCTCTGTATTCCTTTCTCCCTAACGAGTAGGTCTAATATCCGCTCCCCCTAGTTTATGTTTCTCTTTTATTAATGGCATCTGCTAACAAGGAGCAGGTAGTTGAGTTGTTACCCAAATGGTGAAACATTTAGAAGCATCTCTAAGTATCCTTGTGCTTTATTTTGTATGATTTTGATCAGGTTTGGTGTGATAATGGCTTCCCAAGGTTGGTCCAGAGACCTTTAGAAATTGCATTGACAGGAAAGATGAGCAAGCGGTGTGCCTGCTACAATGAAGATCAACTTGGCCAGCCGGGGTTGGAGGTCTATAGCGGATGTGATTACCTTGCTAAGAGATGCCAAGTTTAAATGACAGAACTTGAAGAAGTCATTTCTATAGTCAAGGTTTCGAGTCCCTTAAATGCCAGCCAACACTTTGAAGATATCCGATTGGCGAAAAGGGCAATATTGCCATTTTCTGTAGTTGCTCCACTTCCTCCAATCCACAGTAGCACTAAAGCAGATTTTTTGTTACTCTTAGTTTTACTGAATCATCTTAGGTACGTACGTATTGAGTAAAATTGAAGAGTTTATATATAAAAAAAATAGATGTGAATTCATGTATGCTAGTGCAGCTGCGGAATGGTACGTGATTTGTCAATACCCAAAGTGCATCGATGGAGCGCACCAAGGCATGAGGACTAGTGGTAGCACCTGCATCGTTAATAAGCGAATAATCTTCGAAAATATCTGTTTGAACTATGAGTCGCTCAAAGTCATTGAGCTAAGCGAGTGTGTGCACTTCAAGGATTCCTGTAAAATCTCGATTTCTTTATTGAACCCTAAGATTCAATTACCATCCACTGATTGGGCCATCTCTTGTCCGTAGAAATTACTTTGTCAGTGTTCAGGCAAATTCAACCATGGAGGAGCTTTCCATTGATTTTCCTCAACAGTTGCTCAACTTGTACCTGCAAGGAGCCAACAAAATGGCGAGCCCATGTCTTGCTTTGTTGGAAAAGAGCATCAATATCTTAAAAGACGATTGCAGAGGCCTCAAATGATGAGACAATCACCAAGGATATGCAAGGTAGTTTCTTGCGGGGTGATTCTAGCGTTAACACCTTAAAAATAGGCTAATATTAGGCAGCATCGGTACGACCTTTAGATCTAGGTGAGATCAATGTGAGCCGTTGATGAAAAAAGGGAAAAAAAAAAGGGCACCAAACGAAATTTTTTTAAAATAGCTTACCCTTCAACTCTCCCTCCCTCGTCAAAACTTCAAAATAGCCTCCCTCGTCAAAACTTTTCTTTCATCTTACAAGCGAAAATCGTGGAATGGGCAATTCGTAGGGAGTAAATTCAGGCAAGAAAGTGTTTTTTGCATCAAAATAATATTTAGTTTTTCGTGTTAGTTGTCACCGAAATGAAAATTGTGTATGAAAAATTACTAGAGTTTTGGAAACAGTGAGGGTTTAATAATGATTTTGAGGGATTAAGATTATGAGTTCAATCATGTTTACTTAGTATACCGAAACGCGTCAATATCCATATAGTTAAGGATTAGGTTTGGTGATATTTGTGACAAATGCGGAGGTTGAGAAACGGTTCTGGGTAAGTAGCATCGGTACTATTCTTCAGATACCGATACTAGGTGATAGTAGGGATAGAAGGAAGGGAACTAGAATATCGATACGATGGAAATGGTATCGGTATTGTAGTAGTAGTAGTACAAATATGAGAATAAGTTGAATGACATCGAATAGAAAAATGTTATCGGTATGTACAAGTGATATCGGTACTAATAGATAGAAATTGTAATAGTGGTACAGATGTGAGAATAAGTTGAATGACATCGAATAGAAAAATGGTATCGATATGTACAAGTGATATCGGTACTAATAGATAGAAATTGTAATAGTAGTATATATATGAGAATAAGTTGAATGACATCGAATAGAAAAATAGTATCGGTATGTACAAGTGATATCGGTACTAATAGATAGAAATTGTAATAGTAGTACAAATATAAGAATAAGTTGAATGACAACGAATAGAGAAATAGTATCAATATGTATAAGTAATATTGGTATTAATAGATAGAAATTTCACATATGTAGGTAAAAAATGGTAGCTCGATTGATGTTTTGAATAATACTTGGGTGCCATCATTAGGACCTTTGAAGAACTGGTTTTGCACTTCATCAGCAGCCTCTCATGTTTCGGATTTCTCTGATCTGGTTATTGGCAATGGCCAATGGGATAATGAGCGTATTTCATCTTTGTTTTTGCCTGAAGCTGTGCCGCATATTTTGGGTGTTTTACCGCCACAAACTGATGCAGCATGTGACTCGGTTGCATGGTCCAGGACCACTTCAGGAGAGTTCACTCTCAATTCGGCTTATAAAGCCTTAGTTGAAGCAAATAGGGGTGCTGCGGATAAAGGTTGGTCGACGGTCTGGTCCTTACCCGTTCCGCAGAGCATTCGAACCTTTTTGTGGTTGGTAGTTCACAGTCGTTTGCTTACAAATGCTGAAAGATTGCGTCGAGGTTTGGCTTCGGATTCTTCTTGCTTTGTGTTGACCACTCGACTGAGTCTATTCTTCATATCCTACGTGATTGTTCTGCCACTCGTGCTTTCTGGATTTCTATTGTCCCGCAAGAGAATCACGACACTTTCTTCTCCTTGTCTCTACACGATTGGGTTATTGCGAATATTTCCACAACGACAACCATTGGTAATGTGCCTGCCCCTTGGCACTTATTCTTTGCTTCGTTTACATGATAGGTCTGGAAAAGGCACAATGAATTTCTTTTTATGGATTCTTGTTTGTCGTTAACTGATATCTATCGTATAGGCCTCGTATGGGCATCGCACTATGGAGGACAAGAACATCTCTCACGTCCTTTTAATGATTTTAAAATTGCTGATCTCACATGACAGAGGCCTCCTCAAGGTTGGTTTTGTTTGACCACGGGCGCAGCAGTTTCGTGCGCAACAAGCATGGGCACCATTGGTGGTGCGATTCGCAACTCAGCGGGTGATTGGGTTATAGGGTATACCAAGCAAGTCGGGTATGTGACTCCACTTCAGGCTGAATTATGGAGCATTCTTGTTGGTTTGCAGGTTGCTTGGTCCATCGGTGCAGAGCGTCTTCAGCTTCAGTCAGATTGCAAGCAAGCTGTTAACCTTGCACTTTCCGCTTCCATGTCTCGTACCTCCTCGCTTATTAATGTCATTCACAATTTATACAATAGAGCCTGGTATGTCGAATTCATTTGGATCCCTCGTGAGAGTAATCAAGTGGCCGATGCAATGTCGAAGACTACAACCTCTACGCCTTACCGGCTTCAGCTGCTTTCGCAACCCCCTACGACCATTCAGTCTTTGCTCGAGCGTGATGTCAATGTCCTCCTTATGCTCGTGGCGAGCGTATATAGTTCCTTAGTTCCTTTGTTTAGGACTATTCTCAATTAAAAAAAAAGTGATGATTGGGGTTTTAAACAGCTTAATACCTATTTAGTTCCCTTATTTTTGGACAATTTTTGTTTTCAACCTTCTACTTTTTTCGTTCAGTCTGATCCTTGAACTTCCATTTTACCAACACCATTAATCTCTCATTAGATTTCGTTAAAAGTTGATGAAGTCGTCAAATCAAGTTTCATCATGTGCCATTTTAAGAAAATTAAAAATATTTAAAATTATTAAAAGAAATAGAAAATTAAAAATTCTTTAAAAATTCTTAGCAAATCCATAATTAAAAAAAAACTAAGAAGATTTTTTTCGATTTTGGAATTGTTTTATATTTTTAATGCTTATATGATTTTTCAAAAAGGGTTAAAGGTCAAATTAGCCCTCAACAAAAAATCAATTCAGCTCTTATGAATTTTTTGCATCCAATTTAACCCTTATAAATCAAATTACGATCAAATTAGCCCTTCTATAACATTGACCGCATTGATCACCAGGGACTACTAGCGGTTAACGCGGTCATGTTATGGTTAGCGTTACAAAAGGGATAATTTGATCGTAATTTGAATTATGAGGGCTAAATTGAGTATGAAATTTTTTATGAAAGCTTAATTGATTTTTTTGTTTTTTTACTAAGACTAAATTTACCCTTAATTCCACAAACCTCTTCAAGTTGAAGAAAATATGAGGGGGAAAAAAGCACCATCAAAAAGAAGAATCGAAAGACGAAATAGATGGTCATGGCGATCGCAAAGACACTACAAATGAACAACCGTTAGTATTTTGGTCTTGAAGGTTGCCTACTTTTGTTTAATTATATTATCAAATCATGTTTACTCTTTCTCAATGAATCAATTCTCAAGAATGTTTGTATGAACCAGTCGAGGACAATTAATGTTGCTTTTCAAATAAATCTTAGTTTTTTGTTTAATTGGAACATTGAATCTAAAAATTTCATCAGTTTATTTCCTGATGAGATCATTCTTTGAATCATTCGCTTCTTCCTTTTGGAATCAGTTTCGGAGAATAAAGACTTTAGAGCTTGAAACAACCATGGAAGACGATGTCGTTACACTGATTTTGCTGAATGTAACGAGCCTAAATAAAAGGGTTGTCTTTTAATTAAGTTTATTTTCTGTTTTAAGTGTTTAATGAAACGGTTCGTTTAGAACCATGTTGGAGTCTGTAAAACACAGTCGTTTAAGGTGGATAGGGTTATTAGAGTCTGAGTCACATAAGGAAAAACTTATCGAATGAATGAATGAAAATATCTGTCTTCCTCAAAACTTCTGCTTCTTTTCTCATCTAATTCTTCTATCTTCTCATCTATTCATTTAATTCTGTTCTTTGAGATTTGGACTGTTACAAAGTCATCAGAGCTCACACGGATCCTCGGATACGGTGGAAACTCGAAATCAAGCGGCGAGAATGGCGTTAGAGGCACAAACAACAGCAATGGCAACGACGAACCAGACCCAGTTGCCGGAATGGAAACAAGAAACGAATAGGTTACAATCAGAGCTTAATCGACTGGAATGCTCCATTGATGACAGGCTGGAGCAGTTTCAAGTACAGATGTTGGGGCATTTTAAGCTTATGATCGAAAATGCATTGGGCAAATCCATTGAGTTCTCGATCGAATCCACAGTCAATCCTTCGAAAGGACTTCTAGGGGCAGTACCAGTGACCAAGACAATTGGGGATTTGGGACTTGTGGTGGTAACTGAAACAAAGGAAGCCACAGTGGCTGTGGAGACCAACAGAGAGCCGAGAGAAGCTTCTATGGTCGACACATTGGTGACCGAAGGTGTGTATGACTCTGATCTGTTCGATAAAAGGTCTGTGCGAAAAGAGATCAACAACACAAAATGGTCAACTTGTGTTGAAGTGGGTCGAAGGATTTTGAAAAACTCAGCTTTGACTACGAAAATTACAGGGGTTTCCATTGCACAAATGGAAGTTAAGTTTTTGGTTGGATATACATCGGATCAGATACCTAATGACAACACTAAGAATACTCCAGCAAATTCTGAGTCTTCTATTAAAGGGGAAATTGCAAGTCCAATAGCCCCTCTTACAAAGAAAGTTGGTGTAGTTACAACAAGGGAAGAAATTAAGGACTTGATCCTTGACAGTCGAGGTAACAATTTAGAGTGCATCTCGCGTGTTCCTTATACTTTCACTGTGAACGAGTATTTGAAGTTGAAGTCATTGCACTTAATACTATTTGATTCGACTTTGACATTTGAAAAGGGTAGATGGAATTTGTTACCAACTCATGTGATTATCTCATTTGATCCTGGTATTTTACTTGGTGATGTAAAGATATTGATAGTTACTCCACATGATAGGGGGAAAGGTGGACAAGCTTATCTCTCTGCATGTGCTGCAAATATAACAAGAGATAGAAGTTGTCAGGGGGTGATATCTTTGAATTTAGAAGATAAAACACTAAAGCAAGCTACAATAGGTGCTTCTGATATGCTCTCAAGCTTGTTGCAAACAATTATTGGAAAGGATGCTTTTGCTGAGAATTCTTCATTTGTTCGTGGGTTGTCCCAAACGGTCATAGAAAACACCAATAGATGGGATGTTGACATCAAGAAAGAATGGTTTGGCAATATACTGCTTGCTGGTGGCACATCATCAATGCAACAGTTGAACGAACGACTTGAAAACTATTTGTTGGAGGAATTTTCTCAAGTTGCTAGAGTTAAAGTATTGGCCCTATGGTTTGCTGGAAAGTTAATTAATTTTTTCCATTTGCTGTAGAAAACATGGGATGTAGGGCTTCATTCATTGATGGAAATTTACAAGGCTAGAATTTTTTATCTAGGGGGAAGCTCATTTGCTAAGGGTTTGGATGAGAAGTGTCAGAAAGCGTTTGAAGCTGTAGAGAGACAGTATTCCTTTAGAAAATAGAAGTACAAGCCAAAAATCTTGCGGATTACATTTAAGGAAGAGATTCAAATGCTGAAGAAGGTTGAGGAAGAGCATAGGGGAGTTTTTGTTTCATGCCCTGCATGTTTAATTTATCTCTATTATATGACATGCATAAAGCTTAAGAAAATGTTAACTTTTAGTGGATGTGAGCATGAATCTTCATTGAAACTGGGGTTGGAAATTATTTTTTCTAAGACTGAAAATTGTTGTGCATTGACTACTCTTGGATACTTGGCAGCACTTATGAAGGATATTAGAACTTACACTGGAACCACTGATATCAAATTTCAGTTTAGAGTTTCTTATGATCGGCCTAACATAGGGGGCAATGGAATACAATGGTCTTTTGCTGAAAACCAGAGTCAATTGGAAGTTGTGGAGCTGGTTACCATTCGGAAAATTAGATCAAAACAGTTTTACTTCAGTGATGTGGATACACTAAAAGAATAGTTGTTGTGGTCCATGGAAGCGGTAGCTTTAATGTTCAGCGGAAGTTGGAGATTGAGGCCCGTTCTAGTGATGTTAATGATCTAGCTCTTGCTACACCTATCAAGCAAAATGTGGTCACAACTGGTGCTGTTGACAAGCTAATTAAAGTATGTGATGTGGTCACCGAGGTACAAATGCATAATTTAGAAGGCCATGAGGCTTTCATTTATTCTCTTTTGCCCAGTTGCAAGGACAATATCCATTTCAGGTTGTCAACATTTGTGCATAACAAGATTAAAACATGGGAATATGACAACATCGGAGCCAAAATTTATATTGATGCTCCAGGTCTTGTTGAATGGAATGAAAGTGAAGGTGTTGCAAAAAGAAGCTATCATAGATTTTGCAAAAATCCTTCGGCGGTTGTGCAATTTAGTTCAATTAAAGACAAGCTCTGGGTGGCAGCTAATAATCATGTTATTAGAATATGGGATCTATGCAGATTATTAGAGGAGGCAGTTGGAGTTGTCGAATATCAATTACTTGTTACTGTTTCCTATAAAATTAGAATTCCAGCATTTGGCATGGAGAATTATGAACTGAATAAAAAAATTTGTTATCAGGGTGGGTATGTTTTTGCCAATATAGACATGGATGAAATGTTGTTTGTTCATGCTGCAGTTTTAGTTAAGGCAAAGAGAGCTCTCGGGAATATTTGGTCTAACCATCTAAAGGAAGTTAGGATGGTCAAGGTTGATCAAGGACTAGTCTTCAAGGGGGTGCAACAATAGCAAATTTCCTTTAATCCTTGAGGTCAAGGACTGTTTCGAGAAGGGAGTTCTGTAACGAGCCTAAATAAAAGGGCTGTCTTTTAATTAAGTTTATTTTCTGTTTTAAGTGTTTAATGAAACGGTTCGTTTAGAACCATGTTGGAGTCTGTAAAACACAGTCGTTTAAGGTGGATAGGGTTATTAGAGTCTGAGTCACAGAAGGAAAAACTTATCGAATGAATGAATGAAAATATTTGTCTTCCTCAAAACTTCTGCTTCTTTTCTCATCTAATTCTTCTATCTTCTCATCTATTCATTTAATTATGTTCTTTGAGATTTGGACTGTTACACTGAACAACCAGAACTTTATTACAGTTTAAACTTGGTCAAGACAGACTCCTCTTTATTTGCATTACATCTAATAGAATACATAAGAGAACACGGATGGAAATCATCTGCCCCCAAAGTATGCCCCATTTGTGCCCCCACTTTAAAATAGTGGGTTTAGGGTTTAGGTTTTGGGGTTTAAGGTTGGGGCTTAGGGTTAGGGTGTATGGAATTAGGGGTAGGGTGTATTTTTTTAGGGTTTGGGGTTTGGGGTTTAGGATATGGAAATTAGGGTTATGGGGCAAGATTTAATTTTTAAGTATTTTTAAGCAGGGGCATAGAAGGAGGCATGGTTAGGGGGCAGGAAATTTTTACTCAAGAGAACACTTAATCTTTAATTTTCTGGTGGTGGTGAGCAAGAATTTGGTTCATTCGGTTGGTTTTGTGCAATTATATCAAGCCAAATAAACATAGAAAACTAGACCAAAATAGAACAAGAAATTCAAATTTAGCCTTAGGAAAACATAATAAATCAATTAAGCCCTCATAAATTATTTAATCCTAATTTAACCTTTATAATTTAAATTACGATCAAATCAGTCCTTATGTTTCGTTGACCGCATTGACCGTTTGTGGACCCTCATGGTCAATGTGGTCAACGTTACAAAAGTGCTGACTTGATCGAAATTTGAATTATGAGAGACAAATTGAGTGCAAAAAATTCATAAAGGCTAAATTAATTTTTTGATTTTTCGTTGAAGGCTAATTTGACATTTAAGCCTTTTAAAAACAAGCATAACTATAATTTTTAAAATGTAGGCTTAAAGATCAAATTGGCCCTCAACGAAAAATTAAAAAATTAATTAAGCCCTTATGAAAAAAAAATTCACTCAATTTAGCCCTCAAAATTCAAATTGCATCCAATTTAGCCCCTTCGTTACGTTGACCGTCAATGCCCTCTAACGGTCAAAGATAGGACACATGGCACACTTTAAACGTGTCACATCATCAAAATCAATTATTTTAAAAAAAAATTATACAATTTTTAAATATTATTTTATTATAAATATTTATGTATTTTTTAATAATTATTACATTTTTTATATTTTTTATTTTAAGTAAGAAAGTTATTTTTTATAATTTTATACATAATTTTAATTTTTTGTACACATTTAAATATTTTTTATATTTTTCTTGAATTTTTTTAATTTTTTATAATTTTAAATATTTTTCAGATTTTTTTAATTTTTTTATTTTTAAATATATTATTTTATAATTTTAAATATTTTTAAAATTTTTAAATGATTATCTACGGTTCTGATGACGTGACACGTCCAGAGTGTGCCACATGTCACCATCATAATAACTACTTTTGAGTTAACGGTTAACCGTAACGTTCAACGTTGCAGAAGAGCTAAATTTATCGCAATTTAAAATTTAAGGGCCTGATTAATCGTAATTTGAATTCTAAGGGCTCAATGGAATAAAAAATATTCATGAGAGCTTAATTAGTTTTTTGATTTTTTGTTGAAGGTGAATTTGACCTTTCAACCTAAAATGTATTATAAATTCAAAATCACGTTTTTTTTTGTAATTTTTATGTTTTTACATTTAATTATCTTATTTAATAGAGCCTGGTATGTCGAATTCATTTGGATCCCTTGTGAGTGTAATCAAGTGGCCGATGCAATGTCGAAGTCTACAACTTCTACGCCTTACCGGCTTCAGCTGCTTTCGCAACCCCCTACGATCATTCAGTCTTTGCTCGAGCGTGATGTCAATGTCCTCCTTATGCTCGTGGCGAGCGTATATAGTTCCTTTGTTTAGGACTCTTCTCAATTAAAAAAAAAGTGATGATTGGGGTTTTAAACAGCTTAATACCTATTTAGTTCCCCTATTTTTGGACAATTTTCGTTTTCAACCTTCTACTTTTTTCGTTCAGTCTGATCCTTGAACTTCCATTTTACCAACACCATTAATCTCTCATTAGATTTCGTTAAAAGTTGATGAAGTCGTCAAATCAAGTTTCATCATGTGCCATTTTAAGAAAATTAAAAAAATTTAAAATTATTAAAAGAAATAGAAAATTAAAAATTCTTTAAAAATTCTTAGCAAATCCATAATTAAAAAAAAACTAAGAAGATTTTTTTCGATTTTGGAATTGTTTTATATTTTTAATGCTTATAAGATTTTTCAAAAAGGCTTAAAGGTCAAATTAACCCTCAACAAAAAATCAATTCAGCTCTTATGAATTTTTTGCATCTAATTTAACCCTTATAAATCATCAAATTACGATCAAATCAGCCCTTCTATAACATTGACCGCATTGATCACCAGGGACTAGCGGTTAACGCGGTCATGTTATGGTTAGCGTTACGAAAGGGTTGATTTGATCGTAATTTGAATTATGAGGGCTAAATTGAGTATGAATTTTTTTATGATTGCTTAATTGATTTTTTTGTTTTTTTACTAAGACTAAATTTACCCTTAATTCCACAAACCTCTTCAAGTTGAAGAAAATATGAGGGGGAAAAAAGCACCATCAAAAAGAAGAATCGAAAGACGAAATAGATGGTCATGGCGATCGCAAAGACACTACAAATGAACAACCGTTAGTATTTTGGTCTTGAAGGTTGCCTACTTTTGTTTAATTATATTATCAAATCATGTTTACTCTTTCTCAATGAATCAATTCTCAAGAATGTTTGTATGAACCAGTCGAGGACAATTAATGTTGCTTTTCAAATAAATCTTAGTTTTATGTTTAATTGGAACATTGAATCTAAAAATTTCATCAGTTTATTTCCTGATGAGATCATTCTTTGAATCATTCGCTTCTTCCTTTTGGAATCAGTTTCGGAGAATAAAGACTTTAGAGCTTGAAACAACCATGGAAGACGATGTCGTTACACTGATTTTGCTGAACAACCAGAACTTTATTACAGTTTAAACTTGGTCAAGACAGACTCCTCTTTATTAGCATTACATCTAATAGAATACATAAGAGAACACTTAATCTTTAATTTTCTGGTGGTGGTGAGCAAGAATTTGGTTCATTCGGTTGGTTTTGTGCAATTATATCAAACCAAATAAACATAGAAAACTAGACCAAAATAGAACAAGAAATTCAAATTTAGCCTTAGGAAAACATACAAAATCAATTAAGCCCTCATAAATTATTTAATCCTAATTTAACCCTTATAATTTAAATTACGATCAAATCAGTCCTTATGTTTCGTTGACCGCATTGACCGTTTGTGGACCCTCATGGTCAATGTGGTCAACGTTACAAAAGTGCCGACTTGATCGAAATTTGAATTATGAGAGACAAATTGAGTGCAAAAAATTCATAAAGGCTAAATTAATTTTCTGATTTTTCGTTGAAGGCTAATTTGACATTTAAGCCTTTTAAAAACAAGCATAAATATAATTTTTAAAATGTAGGCTTAAAGATCAAATTGGCCCTCAGCGAAAAATTAAAAAATTAATTAAGCCCTTATGAAAAAAAAAATCACTCAATTTAGCCCTCAAAGTTCAAATTGCATCCAATTTAGCCCCTTCGTTACGTTGACCGTCAATGCCCTCTAACGGTCAAAGATAGGACACATGGCACACTCTAAACGTGTCACATCATCAAAATCAATTATTTTTAAAAAAATTATACAATTTTTAAATATTATTTTATTATAAATATTTATGTATTTTTTTTAATAATTATTACATTTTTTATATTTTTTTATTTTAAGTAAGAAAGTTATTTTTTATAATTTTATACATAATTTTAATTTTTTGTACACATTTAAATATTTTTTTATATTTTTCTTGATTTTTTTATTTTATAATTTTAAATATTTTTCAGATTTTTTTAATTTTTTTAATTTTAAATATATTATTTTATAATTTTAAATATTTTAAAATTTTTAAATGATTATCTACGGTTCTGATGACGTGACACGTCCAGAGTGTACCACATGTCACCATCATAATAACTACTCTTGAGTTAACGGTTAACCGTAACGTTCAACGTTGCAGAAGGGCTAAATTTATCGCAATTTAAAATTTAAGGGCCTGATTAATCGTAATTTAAATTCTAAGGGCTCAATGAAATAAAAAAAGTTCATGAGGGCTTAATTAATTTTTTGATTTTTTGTTGAAGGTCAATTTGACCTTTCAGCCTAAAATGTATTATAAATTCAAAATCACGTTTTTTTGTAATTTTTATGTTTTTACATTTAATTATCTTATTTTTGAGTGATGCAAGCACCAATGCACAAATTACAGATCATGGACGTGATTAATTGATTTTTCTACAAGGACCAATAACAATATAAAAGTCAAGACAACTGAAGTCTAAGTTGAACATGGCAGTACAAAACTTTGTGAGCGAAGGCCTGCAAAACATAATTGAAAAATAAAGACTATCAAGAAATGTTGTAATAACCCAATTTGGGGTTAGATTTTTAGCTATAAACTTGAGGACTAAATCGATTAAAAATCAAGTTCATGGTCTAATGGTGTATTTTGGAAGTGAGGATTAATTTGAGTGCGGGTGTGAACCGAAGGGATTTGATGTCTAGTTTCCCCTTCTCTCATTGTACTTTTTCTGAACCCTAAAACTATATGCTTCATTCGTGCATTGTTTTCTCCCACTTCCTAAAATCTTTCCTTTCCCATTATCTCCCTCAGAAAAACCGCCTATCTTCTCAGATGGGTTACGTTCTCTAGTTGCTCCCTCTGTCATTTCTGTCACCGATTAGCATCATTTCTCGCCTCTATTTCCATCCCTCTCGAACCCATTATAAAAATCATTTTGTTGTTGATCGAGTGTGTGAGTTTTGGTGTTTTGTCTAGTGGTGTAACACTAACACCCATACTTGCAGGAACGGAGCCAGAATTTGAAGCTTTGGGCAAAACATAAATTTTAAAATATGTGGGGCAAATTCACAATTATCTCAATTTTTTTCAAAAAAAATATAAAAAATTAAAGGGTAAAAAAATTTCCCGCTGCCGAGGGGCACATCCCCTCCCATGAGCTACTAAGCTCCGTCACTGCTTACTTGGTCCAGTAGAAAACCGAGTCGAAGATGTCACTAATATCAGAAATAAAGTATAGTAGAATCGATACCATAAACAAATCATTCACATATCGTGCAATTATTAAATTAACATAATAATCATTTAGGACCAACTTGCAAAAATTTAAAAGATTGAGAGACTAAAGTGTAAATTTATAAAATTTCAGGGACCTGTATGAATATTTCTAATTAAAATGATTAATCACTAATATTAAGCCTTTATAGTCTTATTTAAGAAATTAATAGCATATAACTCATGGTTTAGCAAAAGGGGCTAGATTGCAAAATATCACAATTCTTGCTAAGATAGGACCGAGGGTACCAACACTTAACAATCAAGTATCAGTATGCTTGGTCAGGTCCCATACTGAAAGGTCGTACCCATACCAAAATGACTTATTGCAATTTTATAAAACCTAAAGGTATCAGTATGTATGGATCAAAAAAAAGTATCAGTATGTGAGCTGGCAGTACTAGTACTGATAGAATCGTATTGGTACTCTCTGTACGAAATTTTCACCTAAAGTTTGGGTCATGTGTAAGGCCAAAAATACAATATTAAAAGTACTTTTGGTCTGGCGGTCGGCGACCAACAACACTCACATTAGTGTCGTCGCAGACAAAATAAAGAGAAAAAAAAGTGAGCGACGCTTAAGAGAGAAAAGTGAGCAACAAACATAAAAAAAAATAGTTATTAGAATTTCATAAATTTAAAATTTAATTATAAAACAATGATATTAAAAATAGATAACATAAAAGTATGCGCTATAGTATTATCACTTTTGAAAAAGATAAAATAATAATAATATAAATTAAATGTCAAAATTAAATAAAAAGTATATATTTTTTTATATTAGATTTACTATTTATATTTGGGGCCGGCTTTCCCATCAATATTTTGTCTAAAATTTAAGTTGGGTTTATTTTTTGGAGTGCAATGTGTCACAGTACAGTCTACTCTTTGATTTTAATTTTTTAAAATTTATAGTATGAGATGAGCACTAACTCAAATTTTGAGTTACTCAAATTTCTTATTTAAATTTCACAGGATCTTATTTCATTTATACTTAATTACATTATAAAATAAAAATTTTAAATTATTTTTGAAAGATAATAACTGTATGATTTTATTGATTAAACGTCATACAGAGCAAAGCATAGATATGAGCCTCGTTAAAAAATCTCCCTAATCCTAGGTGGAAGAAAAAGAATACATCATATCTAAGTTGATATGGGTACAACCAATACTCACAAATGCCCTTACCAGGGCACCCAAACAACAATACCTCGAACCAAGCTTAACCGAAGTCAAAAGCTTGACAAAACCAAGAACAAAAGATGCGCAAGCAAAAATGGAGCATGGAAAACCCACCTAGGCACTGACGCAATTTCACAACTTGATATGAAGCATAAAACTTCTACAGAATGTGAGTTAAATTATGATATACTCACCACAAAGGGAAATGCAAAAGACGAATAGTAGGGGGCCTTTGTGCTCCAAATCGACATAGGTTTGAACGACGGATACGTCGCTCCCAAGTTGCAGCAATAATAACAGTAACTCAGGCACCCGGCTTCACGAACAACAAATCAAAATCTCTAGAAATCTCCTTTTTAGCCAAGCAATCAGTAACACTGTTGCACTCTCTTAGTATATGTTGAATAGACCAATAAAAAAATTCGCAGACACTAATAATCTCCGATATGAGCACTTTAAAAACAGCAGGGGGCGCCTGTGGCTTGAGAATCCAGTTGACAACAAGTTTACTATCACTTTCAATCAATGATTTAAACGAGATAGACTAGGGGGACGCTTTATAAAGATAGCACGCCTCTTTAATCGCAAGCAGTTTCACAGTCATCGAATCAAGAATACCAGCAGATTTTGAAAATGAAATTAAAATAACATTCCGAGAATTACGAAGGATACCACCTATACCGGCTTCACCAAAGCTTTCATTTACCGTACCATTCACATTAAACTTCAGGCAGCCATTAGGAGGGGGAGCCAATTACACGAAGGGTGAATATGTCTGGTAGTATCAAGCAACCTAAAGGTACCTGGATCGCGGATGAAATCATTGAAACAAGGGATGGCATTGGGCCATTTCGCTTTACACCACCAGCCTAGACGCATAATGCATAAATCAAATAGTTGATTAACATCGATGGCCTTTCTCTTGAAAATAACCTCGTTCCTGAAAAGCCAAATAGACCAAGTGAAGCTGAAAAAGCTGAGCAACCAGATCTGGAAAGAAGCTAGGGGGTTAGGACAATCAATCCAAATATAAAATAAACTCCTAAGATCCTTGGGCATAACCCAATGAATGCCCCAAATATTGAACCATCTCTGCCAAACATTCCAAGAAATAAAACAGTGACAAAAAATGTGTGAAACAGATTCCGGCTCAGATGTACACAAAGGGCAGCAAAGAGGTTGCGAAGGAAGGCACCCTCGCTTAGATAACTCGAGCTTGGAGGGAATCCTTCCAAGAATAGCTTTCCAAACAAAAGCTTCTACCTTAAACGGGGCTAAATTAGCCCAAACGTACTTCCAAATTGAGTCCTTTCCTGGGCAAATACCAGTCAGCTTATTGCAGTAAGATTTAGAACTATAAACGCCTTGGGAGGAGGCTTGCCAACGGATGCTATCGGAGTAGAGGAGTCCAGGACGACAACCTTTAATAATCGATACAAACTCACTCCACACATCCAATTCTCATCCAAATAAGTTCCTATGAAGTTGAATATTCCAGTGCCAAACATCGTCCACCATTGAACCAAAATCTGCTACTGCACCACTCTTTCGAACCGAGAGAGCATAAATCCGAGGCAAAGAAACTTTCAAAGTGACCGAACCTGCCCAAGGGTCCGAACAGAAGGAAATTCGCTTACCATCATCGAGGACAAATTTAATGTTATTCAAAAATATATCATCTTGAGCTGAAAGGGGCGAGATGGTGTTACGCCATATCCAAGATTTGTTGGATGGACTCAAATTAAATAGGAGCAAAGATGTAGAAGAGGGTTCGTATTTAGCAACCACTACCTTGTGCCAATGGCTATTGGGTTTCGACCCAAACCGCCATAGCCATTTATTTAGAAGAGCACGATTTTTGGAACTCAGATGAACCAGCCCCAAACCTCCACAGCTTCTCGGCAGACACATATGATCCCAACTAATCCAATGAATTACTTTATGGTCCATAGATCCCCAAAGGAACTTAGCAATAAGCCTTGATAGTAGAGAACTAATAGACTTCGGCATAGGAAAAATAGATATAAAATAAATAGGGAGATTAGAAAGGACAGATTTTACCAGCGTTAAACGACCTCCAAAAGATAGCATATTTGATTTCCATCCAGCAAACTTCTTTCTAAATCTTTCCACAATGGGAGGCCAAAGCTGGGTTGAGTTTCTGGTGTGGCCCAAAGGTAGACCGAGGTAAGAACATGGTAAATTTTCGCTGCTGCAATGGAACAAAGACGCCCAATGAGTAACCAAAGAATCCTCAACATTAACCCCGATGAGCTTCGATTTCTTAAGATTAAGTCGAAGCCCTGACGCAATTTCAAAACCTTTTAGAATTCTGATGACATTTCTAATCTGAATCTCGCTAACCCCACAAAAGAGGATTAAATCATCTACGAATTGGAGGTGAGTTACTTCGGCCGAGGAATCTCCAATTTTGATTCCACTAAAGAAACAAAATAGAGCAGCTTTGGAAAGCGTCAAGCTTAGAGCTTCAGCGACTATGTTGAAAAGCAACGGAGAAAGGGGGAATCCTTGACGTAAGCTACGGCGAATGGAAAAAGATCGAGTAGGAGAGCTATTAACCATATTGAGATGAACGCTGAAGAAATACACGAATAAATCCAATCACACCACAATTTGCCGAAGCCCATTTTTCTCATAATGAAGATCAGGAAATTCCAATCTAGAGTCTCATAAGCTTTTAGGAAATCCACTTTGAACACTACTGCTTCGAGACCTTTCTGCTTAACTAAATCTATAGTCTCATTAGAGATAAGGGAGCAGTCAAAAATTTGTTTCCCCGAGCGGAATGCGAATTGAGTATCTCCGATAATTTCATCTGCAACTTGACTGAGCCTGGAAGCCAGAACCTTGGCCAGCAGCTTATAGACGCTTCCCACCAAACTAATAGGTCTATATTCATCCAGTGACTTCGGAGAATGAACTTTTGGAATAAGAACAATAAAAGATTGGTTGAAGGAATAATCAGAGATTTCTCCCTTGTGAAAACAAGAGAAAAATGAAGAATTTCATCTTTAAGTTGAGGCCAAAAACGCTTAAGAAACCCCATGTTGAAGCCGTCGGGGCCAGGGGTACGCGAGCCATCAAGTGAGGATAATGCAGACCAAATTTCTTCTGGGGAAAACTATTTTTCTAAAGAGGAGACCGAAGAAGAGCTCAAAGATTTTAGATCACAATCAAATGACTTAACAGGGATCGTTCTTGAATCATTATAGACTTTCTCGAAATGCTTCTTTATTTCACCCTTAATAAGGTCAGGATTAAGGAGGATATCGTCACCCACTTTTAGGCTGACCAAAGTATTAGTCCGACGCCTAGAAGACGCCATGAGACGAAAGAACTTGGTATTCCTATCCCCTGCCTCAAACCATTTAAGCCGAGATTTTTGGAGCCACTCCCTCTCTTCTCTTCGATAACAAGCCCAGAGTTTAGAGCGGGCATCTAATAGGGATGATTGCAACAAAGGGTCATTCGCTCCAATATAGATTGCTTATTCTATGTCGAAACACTTCCTTTCGAGCTCAATGATTGACTCCTTAACTCTTGGGTTTTTAGAAGAGAGCCAGCCCTTAGAGGCTTCTTTGCGATTTTTCAATAAATTCTCAATGCCTCCACCCTTAGAATCCTCACATAATTTATGAATTATCTTAGCATAATCTCTTTCATCTGCCCACCATTCAAACCACTTAAATGGCTTAGGACCCTAATACTTCTCAACGATAGACAAGGTTATCGAGTTATGATCCGATAAAGATTTTGGCAACACGGATTGCATCAGATCGGACCATAACAATAAAAATTCAGGAGAGACCAAGAATTTGTCCAGCCGACAAAAGGTAGGTTCTTCCCTAAAATTGGACCACGTAAACTTCCCTCCATGGAGAGGAAGATCAATTAGGGATAAGGAATCAATAAAATCTAAGAAAGCCTCCAAAGATTTCGAGTTTAAAAAGGCTCCAATTTTCTCATCAACGAAGTGAACAATATTAAAATTCCCACCAATAACAGTCGGAATATTAAGACTAGCGAGATGATCCCTTAATTCAACGAAGACAGCTTGTCTATCATTCATATCATTAGGAGCATAAATATTGACGAGAGCACACCTGAAATTTAGCGAGATGATCAACCCAGCTAGGACAATGAAATTAGAGCTCACAATTTTATTTTCGCATTTGAAGAAAGACGAATCCCACAAAGATATAATGCCCCCAGCCGAACCACAAGAAGGAGAGAAGGCTCAGTTCCTAATTGAAGCATTTCCAGTAATTTGCCTAATTAACTTATCATCAACAGTCCTCAGTTTCGATTCTTGAAGAAAGTATAATTTAGCATGGCACCTAGCTATAGTTTTTTTCACGAACGCTTTCTTTTCGAATTTGCCTAACCCACGAACATTCCAAGAAACAAATAAACAAGAATTCATTTACAAGGTAGAGATCACACCTGACCACCAAGAGCATCGAACTTAAGGAAGAACCCTATTTTCCACCTCTAGATCAACCAGTTGTTGAATAACTTCATCTTTACCGGCATTGAAAGAGAGCCCAAGATGATTGCAGACTTCGAGAGAAAGCTGAGCTTCAGAATGGAGTTTATCAGGTAAAATCTTAGGGGATGAAATCGGAGAAGAATTTGACTTTAGCTGTAAGGGGGATCTGCGAAGTCTCTCAATATTCCCCCATGAATTAGGATCTCTGCGACAAGAATTTATCTGAACTGAGAGGCTAATTTTTTCGTATCCTTGGGCTTTGAAGACGCCCAAAACTGAATTTTATCTATTCTGAAACGACTACACATGGGGATAAAACTCCTTGGGTTTTTTAGTAATTTCAGTTTAATAGTAAATAGCCCTGTGGCTTTATCTAGAACTGGACACATACATTCGCTCTGCACTGAAGATGAGAATGAAGATTCAGAAGCTGGACGTATTAGAATGTCTAGCAGCGAGTCAGAGGCCCAAAACCCATTTTTCGGTGATGGCCCACTAATTGTGGGAGAATGGGCTACCAACCCTAAAACCGCAGCCACCACACCACCACTAACAGGATGCGGTGATTCATGTTGATTAAGACCATCCCGGGAAATATCCAAAGATTAGGGGTTAAGGGAGTTTCCAATGTCATTGGGTGGAGAGCTCACCGCAATACCATTAAAATTCTGCTCTTTATCTGACCTTGGGCTTCTACAATGATCAATATCAAAACTTTTCAGCTTCTCCTGATCGATCCAGCACCGATCATCCTCAAACTTAGCAACAAACACCCTGATACGATGGATAGCACCATTGAGAAGTATCGAAGCTAAGGATGGAATATCTAAGATATTACTAACTCCAGTCAATATACGAGCAACATCAAACCGGTTCTTTTGAGAGGTATCCTCATCAACCTTAATAACCGAACCCCAATTACCAACAAGATCCGCAAAAAATGAATCATGCCAAGCTAATAGCGAAAAGCCCACTAGATTAACCCACACTCTAAGCTTCTTCAAGGCCATGAAGTTTTCCAGAGAATCAATGTCTGGAAACCAAGACTCCACAAGGGACTCCTTGAGGTCCCATAAAATTTGTATTTGCTCATCTTCTTCAAATAGAATGATAGCATAATACCTGAACCAAACAGAAACTTTTACTTTGAACCCTTCGGAACGTAGGACTTGGTGGATAAAATCTGCGTCGTACATTCCTTTAATCTGCACAACGACACATCGATGAATCCAAGACGAATCACAGCTAGAGTGAGCGACGTGAATAAGATCAGCTTCTGTAGGGACACTCCCACTAGAGTCTCCGCCGACAGGCTTGGCAGGGCGCTAAGAACACGGAACATCCTTGAGGTTTGGTGGAAGGTTGTCCATGAGAGCATCTTTGAAAGATCTACCCTCTTTAACAAATCCTCTAATTATCGGGTTGGATGTAAGATGTTGATTAGCCTTCGGTTTAGGAGCTGCCGCTGCTTTACCCACTCCCGAGCACCCTTTAGCAAGAAAAACTTTGATAGCAAAACCATCCATAAGCCTATTATTCCTTAACTCAACATCCTTAACGGCTTCCTCCATAGAAGAAAATCTCACGAAAGCGAATGTGCACCTCCATTTGAGCCTTCTGGGATTATTATACGCTATATAAACGTCGACAACTTTTCCATAGAGTTGAAACAATTCCTTAAGTGACGAGGGATGAATCCTCTTACTAACGAAGTTGACGAAAACTGACACTCCAATACGCCGAAAGATTCCACCCTGGTGATCTGCCGCTGGGGACCCTGCTGCAAGCGCCGCAAAGAAGAAGCAAAGAAGAAGCGTCAGACCGCTTCTTGCTCTCCATTGTTTTCTTTAAAATCTTAAATTTTAAAATACCAATTTCATTTAATTTTAACATATTATATTACTAAAACATTTATATATTTTTAAACCTAATTATATCCATACGATATTTTTATAAAATTTATTTTAAGGATGAACCTAAAATAATTAAATTTTATTTATCGATATGTACTACTAATCATATGCATCATTAATTATTTTAATAATTTTTGAAATCATGAAGATTTAAAACGTGATTATTCCTTTTTTATAATAAAATGTGTTAAAACACTTTTTTACCATTTTCACATTTTTTTTATGTTTTAATTTAAAAATAATAAAGTTATTAAAATTAAAAGTGGAAAAAATTAAAAAATAACCTGAAAAATAACCCGAAAAGTGCTAAGTAATAAAAATAACTAATAATGTTTATATATTATTTTTAAGTTATTTTACTATTTATTATATAAGATAATAATTTTTATATTATCAAAAATAATTATAAAAAAAATAAAAATATAATTAGTTCAATTTAAGTAGTTAAAATTTTTAAAATTATAGATCATTAATTAACATATTGGTCAATATGCTCATGTTACCCCTTTATGTGAATTTTTTTTTGAATATTGACGGTTGCATTTGAAATGGAAAGATTGTCTAATTAATCAGAAAAAATCTAGAATTATAAATAGACTTAATATTCAAATAAGTACTTAAATTATACCTCATTTTGATTTTAGGTGCCTAAAGCATTTTTTGGTCAAACGGGTGCATGAAGTTTCATTCCGTTACCGTTTTAAGTTTGTTCCGTTAAAAAAAGCATCACCCAATCAATGCTTGACACATGACAAAAATTTTATTTTCTTTTAATTTGGGGAAAATTTTAATTTTAATTTTAAAAATCTAGAAATTCCAAAAAAATCTCCAAATCAGCCCAAAAATTCTTAAAAATCACAAAACCTTAAATCCTCAAATCGTCATTGTTCGCCTCCCCTAAGCCTACCCTTTCGATCATCTAAACTAACAGATCATTTTCCCCTCCCAATATACTATCGTCAGACATCGACGGATGACGTGCTAAATGAATGATGATTTTACATTCGTCGTTCGATGTTCAATTGACATGTTATTTGCCATTTTTTGGCGACGGTATGTTAGAGGACATGACCTATTTAAGTCATTGGTTATGCTCCTAGTCAGATTTTTCATGTTTTTCTCTCATCCGACCATCAAGGGAGCACACCAGGTGCAATCGTCCTTTTCCACACAATTCCTCATGCCCAGCCTTTCTCTCCTTTCCATTTGTATCAGCAAAGATATGTATGCTCTCGGATTTTCTTTTCCTTTCCCCTAATCGTGACCCTTTTGCAGGTACTATGGAAACTAGAATTAGGATGAAGGGTTTGTTGCTGGAAATGCTTAATTTGGAATGCTCCACGATTCTTGGTGATTTGGGTAGAATCCTTGACCAACTTTGAAATGTAAGACCTGGGATTTGCTTGATCAACTACACGACTTGTAGGAGATGACCTGAATGAAATACTATATGACCGTGAAAAACAAGGTGATAGACGTAAGGCTCGTGTCCAACTTGAAAACTTTATGGATTGGCTGAACCGAAATAATATCTTTGATTGCAAGCCTACAAAAATGATGGTTCACATGGACACAGTCCATCCATGAACGTCTCGATAGATTTGTATCCAATCGTGCATGGCTTATGCATGTGACATAAGAATATACTACTAACTCTGACCATTGACACTGTTTGGAGAAGGAAACCGTGAGAATACAGAGCCAGAGGAGAATACTTTCAGTATGATAATTGTTGGGCTAAATATGACATTTTTATCCAACATGCTTGGTCTTTTACATCTAGTAATGCTATGGACAAGATTCATGCTGTGGGAGGGGCTCACAAGAATTAGTAGGATAATCGCAAGGACACTGCCTTGCAAGGTTTTTTGTTTACCGAATGAAACCAATCCTTCCTTTCTGCATTAGCGATAACCAAGTTACGTTCATCAAGGGGAAAATGATCTCAGACAATCACGAGCTTTTCCACTACCTCCACTCCCCTAGGACTGATTCAAACAAGGGTGCACCTCTGAAGCTCAACATGAAAGGGTCGAATGACCCTTCCTACAAAATGTTATGCTTAACATTGGCTTTAATTATGCATGGGTCAATTTAATTATGAATTGTATATCCCTTGTATCCTTTTCCTGCTCGTATTAACGACTCCTTATCTCTAGAGTTCTATTTGTAGTGAGGCTTGAGGCAAGGAGATCCATTGTCCTATTTCCTCTTTCTCCTTTGTACCCAAGGCCTCTCGAATACGTTACACGTTGAGCAAAAAGCAGGAAGAATAAAGGGCATTCTTGCGAGCCACCATGGGCCAAGTTTGACCTATCTTCTTTACGTTGATGATAGCATAATCCTTTTACAAAACTCTAAATTTGAGGCAACAAAACTTAAATAGGTTCTCTCTCTATATATGCTTCTTTCTCAAGGTAGTGTGTGAATTTTGATAAATCGGCGATCTACTTTAGCCCTAACACCTCCACACAGCACAAGCAGGTAATGTATGATATCTTGGGAGTCCGAGAGGTTGATGATCCAAGTATCTATCTCAGCATCCCTCTACTTATTGGTAAGAACAAGACGAACACACTAGGCTTTGTTCGAGACAAGGTCAACACTCGTGTGACAGGATGGACAAAGAACCTCTTTTCATATGGAAGAAGATATATCTTTATTAAATCGTTTGCTCAAGTCTTGCTCAGTATCTGATGTCTTGTTATTTGTTTCCACAATCCTTGATTGATGATATGGTGTAAACCATACGTAACTATTGGTTAACAAGTAATCTAACATGAGGGGTTGACCACTTGTTGCTTGGAGTCGTATGTGTACACCCAAAGTGCAGGAGGAACCGACTTCTGAGACATGCTTAGCTTTAACCTTTCCCTCCTAGGTAAGCAGGTTTGGCAAATGATTACAGAAACTAATAGTCTTTTTGCTTATGTCTATATAGCTAAATATTTACCCTCGGGGAACATCCTCGATGCCAAGCTAAAATGGCCTATTTTGCATGGAAATGTTTGCATTGAGCCATGTGTGAGCTACATGAAGGTTTCTTCTGGAAACTAAGGCTTGGTAGCAAAGTCTGCATGCATGCAGAACGTTGGGGTGGTTTGGCATTTGTTGAATTCTTGGTCCCATACGTAGACTACCTATCATCTCTTATCTGCTACCATGAATTCATGCACCAAGGACATGCACGGTGGAATGAAGAGATGTTTCGTAGTGTTTTTCATCATAGTGATGAAAACTTCATCTTCATCCTTCGAGTCCCTATCTCACCCACAAAAAGGAATGCCATCGTCTGGGGACACCATGACACACAAGTATGAATAATGTTAAGTTTGACTATTTGTACATACAACGTCATCTTTCCTTCATTGACAAACCATCACGAGTATGGAAGATTATCTCTAAACTATCGATTCTCCCCAAGATTTGAATCTTCAATTGGCATATTGCCCATGAAGCTTTGCTCGTAAGCAACATATTAAGGGTTGCAAACGTGGCCTAGGACACTGTCACCAATGTCAAAATGAGGTTGAAACAATTCTAGATGCTCTTAGGAACTGCCCCTCTTCCAAGGAAACCCATGTTCTTTCTGGCTTACCCGATGCAGCCATCAATAATCAAGCTTCTTCAACCTTGGCGTGGCTCGAGGAGGCAATTTCTATTCCGAATATTAACTCCCTCTCAGGCATTGTTGTCATGCTTCAGAACCTCTGAAAACATAAGAATACCCTGGTTGATTAGGGCATCCACCAACCCACATGGGTCACTGTTACCAACACGCAAACACTTCATCGAGACTACCAAGTAGCCCCAACTCGTACAATTTTTTGTGAGTGCTGAACCAAGATGAAAGACCTCATATGATGGGTACATCAAGATTAATGTTGATGGAGCATATGACCCTGATCGAAGAGCTACATCGATATGAGTAGGGACGGACCTAGGACTTTAGGTTAGGGGGCGAACCTATAAATTTTTAGGGGGCGAACTTATAAAAGTTTAAAAGGGCGAAAATAGATTTTTAATAGAAAATAAATAAAAAATTCTAAATTTTTTCTAAATCGTATATGATTTTCAAAATTTTAGGGTTTGTCCCACCAACACCCCTCGATCCATCCCTAGATATGAGTTATAGCCCGTGATGGATATGGCTAGGTCTTTGGTGGGCTTGCACAGCGCATAGTCAGCTGCAATGAGGCCACCCTCGTCGAGATCAATGCCATTAATGTTGGGCTACATCTAGCCTGCGATAAAAGATGGCATCGAGTTATCTTCGAATCGGACTTGGCTATTGTTGTTAACAAACAGCCGGAGACCTTGTAACCCCCTCGTCCCGGCCTGGCCGGATAACCGGTCCGAGTGAGCTACACGGGGAAAACCGAAGCGAAACCCGTTAAGGTTCCCCCTCGGTTAGCAACCCTATTTTTTTATTTTATATATTAATCTTGCCTAGATGAATATTAGGTCCTATGTGATTCACAACAACGGAAAACGATCAAAGGAAAAACGCATTCGAAACACAGCCATGCAAAAATAGGCAATTTTGAGCTTATAAGGCAGGCAGTATCGATACCCTTGACAGGGGTATCGATACCCCCTTTTCAAGGTCAACCTAGGAAGTCAACACGAGAAGACCGTATCGATACCCTTGCCAGGGGTATCGATACCCTCTTCCTCGGTCAGCCTTCCTTGGTCAACAGATTGGCCCGTATCGATACTCGGGGACCCCGTATCGATACACTCTAATCAAACTCCCAATTCCAATTTACAGAAACTTTGGGGGGTATCGATACCCTAAGGGTATCGATACCCTAGGCAAAATTTGAGGTGTTTGGGCAAGAGAGTATCGATACCCTAACCAGGGGTATCGATACCCCCTGCACTGCAACTCCACGATTTTTGCACAGATGACCCTTAACCCAACTCTAAATGCATTATTGGACTCCCCTAAGCACAAGCAACATACATACACCAAACCACAATCACAATTTAACATGTGAGGCAATTTATCGAATGAAATTCATACAAATCAAAGCTTCATGCAATTTCACCCAAAATGCATACTTAAACAAGCATGAACTCCTCACAAAGGATAGGCAAATATAAGGCATACAAGGCCAGCAACATACATAATAAGGCACGTTCACATAAGCAACGTATCAAGCATAAATAGCAAACCAAGAAGCAAAGCATAACATAACCTTGAGTTTAACATACTCAACATAAATTCCTAAGGAGTTTGACCCCAACTCCTACACTCTATACCCCATTGTCTAGGCATTATTACAAAAGCAAACCATACTTAAACTTGCTTGAGAACTCCCGAAAGCTCCTCCTTCGCCCACTCGCCTCCCGAACTCTAACGATCTGCACGTTGGAAACAAAGAGCATAAGCAACTAGCTTAGTGAGAGAGGCTCTACAATTTTACAACATGCGGTTTTCCAAAATACGATTTGTATGCACGAAAACAATGAATGCACGAGGGTCTATCTCGACCACTACACTTGGTTTGCTCAAGCACAACCAACATACACTTACGGTGGGACTACACATCACCGTTTCGACTAGTGGATTTCCAATGGGACTACACATCAAAGGACTACCCTACTAGTCACTACCGGTGGGACTACACATCACCGTAGTTTAGACCACCATCACGTGAGGCACGAACTCAACTCGACTACACAATTAACAACTCCAAATGCACTTAACAATTACGACATATATGCATTCAACATATCACAACAACATGGGAGTAGAGAGCTTACACACGGGTTTAGGTGACCCCTCAAGGTCCCACCCAAACCCCAAAAGGATCCATGTCGAGCATGATACAAAATCAACAATTCTACTCACCGTTGCTACCCAAGAGAAGATCGAAGACCGAGCTCAAGACTCCGAAGTTCCCGGATTTGCCCCCGAAGCTTCACCAACCAAAATTCTCGTTTCTAAACATACCAACACCAAGCAAATAACCCCAAATCAGTCCATGTTCTATAATATTCAACCCGGATAATATACTAAGCACAAGACCTCAATTTTCACATTGAAAACAAGCCCAAAATACCAATTTCCGAGCAGCCCTTAAGCAACATTTAAAACCATTGATTTCAACCTTCAAACTACTCCCTAAAGTCTCCAAAACTTCCCTTACATGTAGCCTAACCATCAGCCCTCTCATATTCACATAAAACACCCCCAAAACTCAACTTAAAACCTCTCAAAAACCTCCCCAAAACCCAAATCCGGGAAACTTAACAAAACTCATTAAAAATCATGCTAATGGGACCTCATGCTTCCTAAACAACATGTCTATCATTAATCACTCAAAACATTTAGTCAAAAACAATAAAGGCACCATTTTTAAATCAAACTCTTAAAAAGCTTCCATTTCAAAACATGGCTAAAAATGAAAAATAGTGGTACTTCCAAGGATGGGAAGGTGAGAGCAAGTCAAAAACGTCCATACCTTTGAGAAAGCTTCAAAAACAAGTGAGCTAAGGGATGGAATAGTAGCTCAAGGTGGGAGATATGTTTTGTCGTTGGAAGAGATGGGAGTGGAGAGAAGAAGATGAGCAAAAGTAAATATTTTTATGTTTGTTTAAAATGGGGGGTCAAAAGACCAAAACACCCTTATTGAAATAAGGGAACTACAATGGATGACACCATGATAAAATAAAATTGGGCTTGCATTGACAATGGTCCAACTAAATTTGGTTGTCTTGAAACCCGGGGCCCAAAATTATTTTTAATTACAAAACCGGACCCGGAACAATATTAAATTATTATTTTTCACCCGATCCCTAAACCGGGGTGTTACAACTCTCCCCTACTTAAGGAATTTCGTCCTTGAAATTACCTGACGGAAACAAATACGGAAACTGCTCAAGCATGTCAGCTTTCCTCTCCCACGTGGCTTCCTCCACGCCTCTATGTCTCCATAAGACTTTGACCAACTCTATAGTCTTGCCACGCAATACCTTGCTATCAGAAGCAAGTATTTCAATTGGTTCCTCGTTGTAAGACAAGTCTGGATTTAACTCTATTTCTTCCACTGGCATAACATGGGACGGATCCGATCTATACCTCCTAAGCATCGACACATGAAATACATCATGAATCTTCTCTAGCTCAACAGGGAGTCTCAATCTATATGCAACCGGACCAATCCTCTCAACTATCTCATAAGGCCCTATGTACCTCGGGCTCAACTTGCCCTTCCTCCCAAACCTCATCACCTTCTTCCAAGGTGAAACTTTCAAAAACACTTTATCCCCCACGGTGTATTCCACCTCCTTTCTTTTTAAATCGGCATAAGACTTTTGCCGATCTGAAGCCGCTTTCAAGCGATCACATATCAACTTCACCTTCTCGGTGGTTCCCTTAAGTAACTCGGGCATCGGCACCAGTTTTTGTCCGGCCTCGGCCCAACATATCGGGGTCCTACACTTCCTACCATACAAAGCCTCATAGGGAGCCATCTGAATGCTCGACTGAAAGCTGTTGTTGTACGCGAACTCCACTAATGGTAAGTGTTTCTCCCATGTCCCTTGGAAGTCAATGACACAACACCTCAACATGTCCTCCAATATCTGAATCACCCTCTCTGACTGTCCATCTGACTGTGGATGATACGAAGTGCTGAAATTCAACCATGTACCCAAAGCTCGATGCAAACACTCCCAAAATCTAGAGGTGAATCTCGGATCTCGATCTGACACAATTGACTTCGGTACCCCATGTAGTCTCACAATCTCCCGAATATACAATTCGGCCAACTTGTCCAACGTATAAGTGGTATGAACCGGTATGAAGTGTGCACATTTGGTGAATCTGTCTACAATCACCCATACTGAATTTTTCTTCGAAGGAGTCAACGGAAGTCCTGATACAAAGTCCATAGTGATACGCTCCCACTTCCACTCTGGAATCTTCAACGGTTGCAACAACCCTGAGGGAAACTGGTGCTCAGCCTTAACTCTCTGACAAACCATGCATTTGCTTACGAACTCGGCTACATCCTTTTTCAACCCATCCCAATGATACTCTTCCTTTAATCCTCGATACATCTTCGTGCTACCCGGATGCATAGCAAAAGGGCTATTGTGAGCCTCACTCAGGATCGTACGCCTCAACTCGGCATCCTCCGGAACCACTATCCTATCCTTGAAACATAGGACCCCATTCTCTCCAAAACAATACTCGTTAGGCCTATCTTCCGCTATGTCCTGCACGTGAGGTGCCAAGGACTCATCTCGCAACTGCGTCTCACGAATCAACTGAACCAATGACGGCTTAACCTGAAGCTCGGCCACTAGCCCACCATCCGTAGACACACTCAACCTTGCGAACATTGCTCGCAACTCAACGGCCATCTTCCTACTCAAGGCATCGGCCACCACATTCGCCTTGCCCGGATGATACTCTATGGTAAGGTCATAATCTTTAAGGAGCTCTAACCACCTTCGCTGCCTAAGATTCAACTCCTTTTGGGACATCAAATATTTCAAGCTCTTGTGGTCGGTGTACACAGTGCACTTCTCACCATAAAGATGGTGTCTCCAAATCT
This sequence comes from Hibiscus tridactylites, assembly GCA_958450335.1. Taxonomy (NCBI): domain Eukaryota; kingdom Viridiplantae; phylum Streptophyta; class Magnoliopsida; order Malvales; family Malvaceae; genus Hibiscus; species Hibiscus tridactylites. Next base: position 30,810,433 of record OY288285.1, read on the forward strand.
TCAGCGCGAACACCACTGCGGCCAACTCTATGTCATGTGTAGGGTAATTCTTCTCATGAACCTTCAACTGTCGGGAAGCATATGCCACCACCTTACCTCCTTGCATAAGTACACAACCTAGCCCCACGTAAGATGCATCACTGTAAATTACAAACTCTCTCCCCGGCTCGGGCTGAATCAAAATGGGAGCTTCGGTCAAAGCTTTCTTCAACTTCTCAAACGCTTCTTGTCTTGCATCTGACCATTCATACGGAACATTCTTCTGTAGCAACTTGGTCAACGGGGCCGCTATCCTTGAGAACCCTTCAACGAACCTCCTATAGTATCCCGCCAAGCCTGGGAAACTGCGGATTTCTGTCACTGATTTTGGTTGCTTCCAATTTACAATGGCTTCAATCTTCTTGGGATCTACACTAATCCCACTAGCTGAGATCACGTGGCCAAGGAAGACCACCTCTCTAATCCAAAATTCACACTTACTTAGCTTGGCATACAACTGATTCTCAAGTAGGGTCTGAAGCACCAACCTTAAGTGTTCATCATGCTCCTCTTCGGTCCTAGAGTACACTAGGATGTCATCAATAAACACCACCACAAACTTGTCCAAGAACTTATGAAACACCCGGTTCATCATATCCATGAAGGCCGCTGGAGCATTGGTCAACCCAAAAGGCATCACCAAGAACTCATAATGTCCGTAACGTGTACGAAAAGCTGTCTTCGGTATGTCCACATCCTTTACCTTTAACTGATAATACCCCGACCTCAAATCAATCTTTGAAAACACGGAAGCACCCTTCTTTTTCACAAACAAAACCGGAGCACCCCACGGGGAAACACTAGGCCTAATGAAGCCTCTGTCAGTCAACTCCTGAAGCTGTGTCTTCAACTCTTTCAACTCCTTCGGTGCCATCCTATACGGAGCAATCGACACCGGTGCAGAATCAGAATATGTCTCAATAGCAAACTCAACTGCTTTATCTGGTGGCAAGCCTGGTAGTTCTTCCGGAAAAACACTCGGAAAGTCACACACAGTCCTGATGTCCTGAGGTCTCACCTCACTCATATCCGGGTTCATTACGTAAGCCAAATAAGCCTGACACCCTGAACTCAACAATCTCTGAGCTTCCAAAGTCGAAACCACATTGGACAAAAACTTGACATTCTCCCCAACTACCACAACCTCAAAGTCATCGGTAAGCCTCAAAGAGACCCTCTTAGTCTCGAAGTCAACCCTAGCTCTATGCTCTACAAGCCAATCCATGCCCAAAATCACATCAAAGCCATAAAAGGGTAGCTCCATCATGTCGACCGGAAATACGTGGCCCTGAACCACCAAGGGACACCTCCTATACACCTTCCTAACTACCACTGTATCACCAAAAGAGCTAGTGACATTTACACCTACTTCTAACCGATCACAAGGTAGTCCTAATGACTTTGCATGCTCACCTAGAATATACGAATGCGTTGACCCCGAATCTATCAGAGAAAGCAAACTCAAAGATTGCAATGTGAAATTACCTGCAATGACATCAGTGTCATTCCCAGCCTCCCGCTGAGCGTACACCCTAGCCGGTCCTCCACCCTCGGGCTGGACTGCTACCACATGAGCCAAGTTCCTCTGACCCTCATTCCTTGGCTGGAAGTTCCCACGGCCGCGCCCACGACCTCTCTGATGCTCAATTCCCCTTGCTGGAGCCGGTCCTCCTCTGACTTGGTGTGGACAATCACGTCTCAAATGATCTCAGGAGCTACAGTTCCAACACGCCCCAAACATACCCATGCACTCACCTGGGTGGCGTCTCCCGCACTTAGCGCACTCTGGAATGTGCCCAACACCCCCTTGGCCCTGACGGCCCTGACCATGGTTACCACCCCTAGGCCTCGTATCCGGCTGATACCTCCTATCTCTATGCATGTTGGCATGATCTCTATCCCAGTTCGCATGTCTCTTCCCAGAGTCAGACCCACTAGCACGTGCTCTAGAGCTTAGGTTTTGCTCTACATCCTTGGCTCTAGAAACCAAGACATCGAACTCAGTGTAGTCGGCGGCCAACATGTAAGTCTTCACATCAGTAGTCAACCCATACCTGAAGCGCTCACATCGCTCCTTCTCATCCGGAATCAGCTCTGGCGCGTACTGGCTCAACCTCACAAATTGGATCTCATACTCGGACACGGTCCTATTGCTTTGAACCAAAGCCATAAACTCCCTTTTCTTTTCATCTAAGTACCGGACCCCAAGGTACTTCCTTTTGAAAGCATTCCTGAAAAACTCCCATGTGACATCCACCTCGGCCATACCAGTAATAACAGTGGTCCACCAAGTGTAAGCGTCTCCCTGTAGCAATGAGACAATGCATCCCAACTTACGGGCATCCGAACACTCCATCTGACCCAAGATGCGAGTAGTGCTCTCAAGCCACCCTTCCGAGCCTTCCGGAGACAACCCACGAAACTCAACTGCCCCCAAATTGCGAAGCCTCTCTAGGGGTAATCCTGTCCCCGCATCCGGAGGTGGTGCTGCCGCTTGCATACCAGCCAAAGCTGTCTGAAAAGCTCCGGCTATAGTCTGAATCAAATGAGCCACATCTGGGCCTGCCTGACCTTGGCCCGCTTGAGGCCCATTACCATCACCTCCAACGTTCCCTCCATTACCACCCGGAGCATTAAGAGCAGGAGGCGCGTTCTCGGGTGCCTGGTCACCCGCTCTAGGCCGTCCCCTCGGTCTCACCATAGCAATTAATGTAATCTAAAACAACAAACACACAACAACAAGGAAACGTTAGGTTAGCAAGGGGCAAAGGACTCCGGTTCTCAAGCTCTTTAACCCAAAACAATTTTCCCTTTTTTTATTTTGACAACAATGCCTAACAATGGGGACTCAAACCAACTTTCAAACAACAGAGAAGTCACCATAGCATGCAAACATACACCGTGCTAAAACAAAACTTAGACAGGCATGGCGAAACACTCATAATACCTTAACTCACCTCACTTACCTACCTGAGGTCTCGGAAACCTCAGGCTCTGATACCAACAAATGTAACCCCCTCGTCCCGGCCTGGCCGGATAACCGGTCCGAGTGAGCTACACGGGGAAAACCGAAGCGAAACCCGTTAAGGTTCCCCCTCGGTTAGCAACCCTATTTTTTTATTTTATATATTAATCTTGCCTAGATGAATATTAGGTCCTATGTGATTCACAACAGCGGAAAACGATCAAAGGAAAAACGCATTCGAAACACAGCCATGCAAAAATAGGCAATTTTGAGCTTATAAGGCAGGCAGTATCGATACCCTTGACAGGGGTATCGATACCCCCTTTTCAAGGTCAACCCAGGAAGTCAACACGAGAAGACCGTATTGATACCCTTGCCAGGGGTATCGATACCCTCTTCCTCAGTCAGCCTTCCTTGGTCAACAGATTGGCCCGTATCGATACTCGGGGACCCCGTATCGATACGCTCTAATCAAACTCCCAATTCCAATTTATAGAAACTTTGGGGGGTATCGATACCCTAACCAGGTTATCGATACCCCCTGCACTGCAACTCCACGATTTTTGCACAGATGACCCTTAACCCAACTCTAAATGCATTATTGGACTCCCCTAAGCACAAGCAACATACATACACCAAACCACAATCACAATTTAACATGTGAGGCAATTTATCGAATGAAATTCATACAAATCAAAGCTTCATGCAATTTCACCCAAAATGCATACTTAAACAAGCATGAACTCCTCACAAAGGATAGGCAAATATAAGGCATACAAGGCCAGCAACATACATAATAAGGCACGTTCACATAAGCAACGTATCAAGCATAAATAGCAAACCAAGAAGCAAAGCATAACATAACCTTGAGTTTAACATACTCAACATAAATTCCTAAGGAGTTTGACCCCAACTCCTACACTCTATACCCCATTGTCTAGGCATTATTACAAAAGCAAACCATACTTAAACTTGCTTGAGAACTCCCGAAAGCTCCTCCTTCGCCCACTCGCCTCCCGAACTCTAACGATCTGCACGTTGGAAACAAAGAGCATAAGCAACTAGCTTAGTGAGAGAGGCTCTACAATTTTACAACATGCGGTTTTCCAAAATACGATTTGTATGCACGAAAACAATGAATGCACGAGGGTCTATCTCGACCACTACACTTGGTTTGCTCAAGCACAACCAACATACACTTACGGTGGGACTACACATCACCGTTTCGACTAGTGGATTTCCAATGGGACTACACATCAAAGGACTACCCTACTAGTCACTACCGGTGGGACTACACATCACCGTAGTTTAGACCACCATCACGTGAGGCACGAACTCAACTCGACTACACAATTAACAACTCCAAATGCACTTAACAATTACGACATATATGCATTCAACATATCACAACAACATGGGAGTAGAGAGCTTACACACGGGTTTAGGTGACCCCTCAAGGTCCCACCCAAACCCCAAAAGGATCCATGTCGAGCATGATACAAAATCAACAATTCTACTCACCGTTGCTACCCAAGAGAAGATCGAAGACCGAGCTCAAGACTCCGAAGTTCCCGGATTTGCCCCCGAAGCTTCACCAACCAAAATTCTCGTTTCTAAACATACCAACACCAAGCAAATAACCCCAAATCAGTCCATGTTCTATAATATTCAACCCGGATAATATACTAAGCACAAGACCTCAATTTTCACATTGAAAACAAGCCCAAAATACCAATTTCCGAGCAGCCCTTAAGCAACATTTAAAACCATTGATTTCAACCTTCAAACTACTCCCTAAAGTCTCCAAAACTTCCCTTACATGTAGCCTAACCATCAGCCCTCTCATATTCACATAAAACACCCCCAAAACTCAACTTAAAACCTCTCAAAAACCTCCCCAAAACCCAAATCCGGGAAACTTAACAAAACTCATTAAAAATCATGCTAATGGGACCTCATGCTTCCTAAACAACATGTCTATCATTAATCACTCAAAACATTTAGTCAAAAACAATAAAGGCACCATTTTTAAATCAAACTCTTAAAAAGCTTCCATTTCAAAACATGGCTAAAAATGAAAAATAGTGGTACTTCCAAGGATGGGAAGGTGAGAGCAAGTCAAAAACGTCCATACCTTTGAGAAAGCTTCAAAAACAAGTGAGCTAAGGGATGGAATAGTAGCTCAAGGTGGGAGATATGTTTTGTCGTTGGAAGAGATGGGAGTGGAGAGAAGAAGATGAGCAAAAGTAAATATTTTTATGTTTGTTTAAAATGGGGGGTCAAAAGACCAAAACACCCTTAATGAAATAAGGGAACTACAATGGATGACACCATGATAAAATAAAATTGGGCTTGCATTGACAATGGTCCAACTAAATTTGGTTGTCTTGAAACCCGGGGCCCAAAATTATTTTTAATTACAAAACCGGACCCGGAACAATATTAAATTATTATTTTTCACCCGATCCCTAAACCGGGGTGTTACAGACCTATTCAGTCATCAGCCCACACCTTGACTTGACTCGCCTCATTCTACATGACTATAACTATTTTCATATTGTTTTCGTAAAAAGGGTAGCTAGTTTGTAGCCCATTCTCGGGCAACCTGGGCGCTTCAGTCAAATACTTATCTATTTGTTGACTTGGTTTGTATTGAGATTATATCTTCAGTTGTAAATGATAATGTATCTCCCCTCTACTCTTAATATTATTTGAGTACTCTTTTCCCCCTTAGGCGATTAACACTAAACTCGAGTTTAATGTTGATTTTAGAGGAAGTTTTTAATGAGATTCATCCTTTTTTAAAAAAAATAAGTTTTTTCTAAAAAAATATCACACGTAATGTTTTGATTGGCTAACAAAAATTTTAAAGCCGTTAATTATCAAACACCTAAAATGATAATGGAGAAAACGTTAGACACCTAAAATAAAATTGTACAATTTATACACTTAATTTTTTTAAACCTTATAAATATTATTCGTTTAATGTTACAATTCCATTCGATTTTTAGTTTATTGGGAGTAATAATCTAGTAGAAACCTAAAAATGGAAGGTAAAGAAATGGGTAGGTCTGGAGTGCGGCAGGTCTAGGCTGCGGCTAAAAGACGTTAAGTTTCGAAACTTGCCCAAGAACTTAAAATGTTAGATTCTTTTAAGGCTAAAGGGTCAAATTTGTCCATGTAGTAATCCGAAATCAACAATGTCGCCCCTACTTTTTTCTCCGTAATTTTTCCCTCAAAGTCAGCCAACTACAGTAATATTGCCCTTTGACCGACGTTGACCGTTAAAGTACTGATGTGGCAGTTAACTGTGAATTCATTCATGCAATTTTGCAATCAAAGTCATTCAATTGCAGCGATTTTGCCCTCGGTTTATTTAGTTTTTAAATAGAATTGGATAAATAATTTAGTTTTTCGAGTTGAACTTTTGCAAACAGAATATATGAAAAATCAATTAACAAATTGGTGTTAATATCTTTTGGGTCACTGGTAATTTTAAAAATAAGCAAAGTAAGAATTCTCACAAAAATTAAAATATTCTTCAATTTTTTTAAAAAAAATCCATAAACTTAATAAAAATTAGGGAAAACTACACCGGTGGTACCTTAACTATGCATGTTTTCCTACTTTGGTCCCAAAACTATGTTTTTCGGCAAAAGAGTCCCTTCCGTTACATAGTTCTCCTGTTTTGGTCCCCGACGTTAAATAACTAACAGTTTTGCTGATGTGGCATTTTTTAATATGTTTTAAGGCTGACGTGGCATTTTTTAATATTTTTTAATCATTTCTCTCTCCTCTTATATATTATTTTTATTTAATTTTATTCACTCAATCATGTTGTGACACGTGTCACTACACTATTAGGTGAAACCCCCCCCCCAAAAAAAAATCCTTAAAATTAGACTTGGTGCCGCTGGGATTCAAACCCACGACCACCAGCGCACCAAGCATGCGCTTGAACCAACTAGGCTAGGCTAGATACTTAATTCCAATCTACTAACAATTATATTTAACCTGTACAAAATAACCCAAAAAAACCTAAAAACAAAATTGGTGCTACTGGGAATCGAACCCAAAACCACCAGCGTATAAGGCATACATGTGAACCAACTATGCTAGACTGGTTACCTGATTCAAATCTACTAACATTTATATTTAAGCTGTACAAATTAACCCAAAAAAATATTTTTAATTTAGAAACAACACATTCGAACGCAATACCTTATTGAATTTTTTTAAAAATATTTAACCACCAAGTTAAACTAGTAAATTGTGCTATTTTAAAATTAAATATATTTAACTAAATTATGTTTAAAATTAAAAAATCAAACTAATTTTTTTACTTTGATTGATAATAACAAAACTAATTAAATATTTATTTATTATTATAAAATTATTATAAATTAATATTTATTAATAATATAAGAGGGGAGAAATAATCAAAAAATATTAAACTAATAATATTTATTAATATTATATTTAATATAATAAATAAATATTAATTTATAATAATTTTATAATAGTAAATAAATATTTAATTAGTTTTGTTATTATCAATCAAAGTAAAAAAAATTAGTTTGATTTTTTAATTTTAAACATAATTTAGTTAAATATATTTAATTTAAAAATAACACAATTTATTAGTTTAACTTGGTGGTTAAATATTTTTTAAAAAAATCAATAAGGTATTGCGTTCGAATGTGTTGTTTCTAATTTAAAAATATTTTTTTGGGTTTATTTATACAGCTTAAATAAAAATGTTAGTAGATTTAATTCAGGTAACCAGCTTAGCATAGTTGGTTCACGCGCATGCCTTATGCACTGGTGGTCTTGGGTTCGATTCCCAGCAGCACCAATTGTGTTTTTAGGTTTTTTTGGGTTAATTTGTACAACTTAAATATAAGTGTTAGTAGATTAGAATCAAGTATCCAACCTAGCCTAGTTGGTTTAAGTGCATACTTGGTGTGCTGGTGGTCCTGGGTTTAAATCCTAGCGGTACCAAGTTCAATTTTGAGGATTTTTGGGGTTTTTCACCTAATAGTGTAGTGACACGTGTCACAACATGATTGGGTGAATAGAATAAAATTAAATAAAAATAATATATAAGAGGAGAGAGAAATGATTAAAAAAATATTAAAAAATGTCACGTCAGCCTTAAAAAATATTAAAAAATGCCACATCAGCAAAACCGTTAGTTATTTAACGTCGGGGGACCAAAACAGGAGAACTATGTAACGAAATGGACTCTTTTGCCGAAAAACATAGTTTTGGGACCAAAGTAGGAAAACATGCATAGTTAGGGTACCACCGGTGTAGTTTTCCCTAAAAATTAATAAGATATTCAAAAAAATTATTAAAAATAAAATCTAATATAAAAATTAATATGCATTAGGAATTATAAAATGATAAAAATATAAATACAGAATTTAAAAGTATGTATAAAGTATAAAAAATCAAAAAATTTATAAAAACCAATGAAAAAGTTTCGATTGTTTGTGGTTATGCTAAGCCAACTAATATTCCTTAATATATTTTTAATGGGATCATCCTTCCATTAGAGTAGTAATAAAACTTATCAAATATTAATAAGCATCATTTTGATTAAAAAGTGGAAGAATTTTTGGTGAAATTGTTCAATTTTTTAATATATTATAAATATTTTTTAATTTTTATATTTATATTTTATCATTTTACAATTGTTCAATTTTTTATATTGATATTTTATCATTTTATAATTTCTAATACATTTTAATTTTTATATTAGTTTTCATTTTCAATATTTTTTGAATATCTTAATAATTTTTATTAAGTTTATGGATTTTTTTTAAAAAATTGAAGAATATTTTAATTTTTTGTGAGAGTTCGCTTATTTTTAAAATTACCAAAGACCCAAAAGATATTTGCACCAATTTGTTAATCGAATTTTCATATATATTGTTTGTAAAAGTTCAACTTGAAAAACTAAATTATTTATCCAATTTTATTTGAAAACTAAATAAACTGAGGGCAAAATTGTTGCAATTGAATGACTTTAAGGGGAAAAATTGCATAAATGACTTCACCGTTAACTGCCACGTCAGCATTTTAACAGTCAACGTCAGTCAAAGAGCAACATTGCTGCAATTGACTAACTTTGAGGGTAAAATTACGGGAAAAAAGTAGGGGCAACATTGCTAATTTCAGATTACTACCGGGACAAATTTGACCCTTTAGTCATTTTTAATAACATTTTAGGTTGAATTTTTTGTGTTTTTACAAGTATCGATACTTACAAAATAAGTATCAATACTTGGTTTTTTTATAACATTTTTAGTTTTTGGACAAGTATCGATACTTGTAAAAAAACACGAAAAAACTGACCTAAAATATTATCAAAAAGTCTAATATTTTAATTTTTTAAACAAGTATCGAAATTTGTCATCTTTTATCCGCACCCTAGACTTGTTGTACGCCAGACTCCCCCTAAAGAAAGGGGAAAATAAGTGGGCATATATATATATATATATATATATATATATATATATAGAGAGAGAGAGAGAGAGAGAGAGAGAAATAGAAATCCAAAGTTTGAGATAAACCCATAGATTTTTAATTATAGGTGGAATGGAAGTAGTATCCAAGACCATGACACCCCTGGTTTTTCATTCTCTCAATCAAATACCATATGCTCATTCTTTCTCTTTCCATTTCACATTAACCTTACCCCTCATTTATTTCCCCTCCCTTCTTATTGTCCTTATCCCCTTTTATACTCCATCTTTTTATGTTCACCAAACACCTATACAGATGCAATCGACGCCAAGCTAAAATGGCATCTTTTGCATGGAAATGTTTGTATCAAGCCATGTATGAGCTACATAATGGTTTCTTCTAGAAACTAAGGATTGATAGCAACGTCTGCATGCATGCAGAACGTTGGGGTGGTTTGACATCCGTTGAATTCTTGGTCCCCTACGTGGACAACCCATCATCTCTTATTCGTTGCCATGAATTCATGCACCAAGGACATGCACGATAGAATAAAGAGAGGTTTCATAGTGTTTTTCATCAGAGTGATGTGAACTTCATTCTTCGAGTCCTTATCTCACCCACAAAAAGGGATGCCATCATTTGGGGATACCATGACAAATGTATGTATAATCTGGCTGTATGTACTTACAACATCCTCTTTCTCTTTTTGAAAAACTATCTCAAGTATGGAAGATCATCTTTTAACTATCGGTTCTCCCCAAGATTTGAATCTTCAATTGGCATATTGCCCATGAAGCTTTGCTCGTAGGTAGCACATTAAGGGTTGAAATGTGGCCCCAGGACATTGTCGCCTATGTCAAAATGAGGTTAAAACAATTCTACATTCTCTTAGGAACTGCTTCTCTTTGAAGGAAACCCTTGTCCTTGCTAGCTTACCCAATGCAGCCATCAATAGTCAAGCTTCTTCAACCTTGGCATGGCTCGAAGAGGCAATTTCCATTTTGAATATTAACTTCTTTGCAGGCCTTGTTGTCATGCTTTGGAACCTTTGAAACCATAGGAATGCCCTGGTTGATTAGGGCATCCACCAACCCACATGGGTCACCATTACCAATATGCGAACACTTCATTAAGACTACCAAGCATCCGCAACTCGTATAGTTTCCATGACCGTTGAACCAAGATAGAAGGCCTCATGTGATGGGTACATCAAGATTAATGTTGATGGGGCCTATGAGCCTAATAGAAAAACTGCATCGATATGAGTTATTGCCTGCGATGGATTGATAACTATGTAGATAACCTATTGTGTGTATCGTTCTTACTTAACTTTTGCATGTGTTTAGGCTCATATAGTTGCATTTAGAACTAGTTTGCATATAGTTAGAGAGTTATGGTGCTCGTGCTTAATTGTTTATATTTTGATGCGTTAAATGGGGAAGGTATTGTGTTTTAGTGGTGCTTGTGCAGAAAGTTGTTGAAGCAGAAGAGTGCTAGAGTAGTAGAGTGGCATCCCTCTTGTGTTGAGCTAACAAGGTAGTAGAGTTGGAGATGAATCATACATTGGCACACATGGATTCTCACTTGATACGGAACTCGTTGAATGAGGCGAGAAAGCAAGATCCTCTTTAAAAAGGCTTCGAGTGCTTCAAGGTTACAAAACCCTAGCTTTTCCGCATTTATAAATAAGACTTGGGCCACAAACAAAGGGAGCTTGATCTTAGACGACAACCCTTAGTCTTTAACTATCGGAGAACCACCAGAGTGGAAGGTGTAGCGGAGTCTCCATACAACGAGAGCTATCGAGAGAGGCTTGCGGAGTAGGGGACCTACAACACAGTTAGAGAGCTTAGAGGAGAACCTCGAGGACGATTGATTCTTTCTTTTACCTTGCTTGCTAAACTGCAATGTTCTTTAATACTTTTATCATGGATGTTTTAGGCTCGGACATGAGCTAAATACTTTTGTTGGGTTTATTATTTTTAGGATATTATGTTTTGATTAATTGTTAATATTATAGCCTTTTCCTTTATCTATTTTGTTCGTCATTCTTTATGCATAGTTATTGTAAGAGTTATCGAGAGAGGCATTTTAACTTTTGATATGTGGCTTAATATCGAGAGAGTTGGGTTATAAAAACGTGAACATTGGGACTTAAGTTGTCAACTTAGGTTCTAATCCAGCTTAGACATAAGTTTAGGATTTCAACGACTAATAAGGGGAACTTGAATTTATAATAAAGTTTTTAGGGTTCACGCAGACATGTATTACCTTAGCACCATTGTTATCAACCTCTAGGCATCGAGAGAGACAAAAGTTAATTAGAAAACCTTGTCGAATAGGTAAAGACATAATTGGTTTACACAAACATGTATTGCCAACCGCTATAGCATTCGAATAAGTATTTAGCATAATTCTTAGGCAATAAACTCAGCTTCCATAATCATCTAAATATCTGCTACAACATCTTCTTATCTTGATCATCGCTACCTTTACTTTTATTGCATTTAGTTTTGATAATCACCATCAATTTATATTTGCTCACTAACTCTTAAGTACGATCGGTTCGTATTTGTCAATACAATCCATGTGGGTTCGACACTCTACTCAATCACTTTATTACTTGATCGATGAGTATACATGCTCTAAATTGCATATATATTTTGCAAGCATCATGAACATGGGTTGGTCCTTGGTGGGCTTGCACAATGCACAATCGACTGCAATGAGGCCACCCCCGTTGAGATCAATGCCATTAATGTTAGACTACATCTGGCATGCGACAGAAGATGGCATCGAGTTATCTTCGAATAGGACTCGGTTATTGTTGTTAACAAACGGCTAGAGACCTTTCGGTCATGAGCCCACACCTTGACTCAACCTTTCCATATTATTTTTGTAAAAAGGGCAGCTAATGTTGTAGCCTATTCTCTGGCAACCTGGGCACTTCAGTCAAATAATTATCTATTTTTTTTACTCAATTTGTCTCGAGATTATTATCTTCGGTTGTAAATGATGATGTATCTCCCCTTTATTCTTAATATTGTTTTAGTACTCTTCTCCCCCTTAGGTAGTCAACACTAAACCCCAATTAAATGTTGATTTTAGAGGAAGTTTTTAACGACCCATCCTTTTTTAAAAAATAAGTTTTTCTAAAAAATGTCACGCGTAATGTTTTGATTCGGTAACAAAATTTTTTAAAGGGCATTAATGATCAAACGCCTAAAATGATAATGAAAAAACGTTAGACACCTAAAATGTATAATTTAGAGACAATAAAGAAAGGGGGAATAAGGGACCCACATACATATTTAAGGAGAAAAGACAAAAATATTGATGTGGGAATTTTTTCCCAAAATATATTTGTAGGCAGATTATTTCCAAAAAAAAATTGTGACTTGAACAGTGTACTTAAAGTCGGTACATGATGTAGTTGAATCTAAAAAAATCCCCAAAGGCGTGTCCAGCTGAATCCGACTTTGGGGAAAAAATTTCCCTGAAGTCACCCTCATTTGAGTCTAACTTCAAGCCAAAGTTGATCCCATTTGGATCCGACTTTGGGGAATTTCCCTGTCTGTATGCCTGAAAAGCCTGCATGTTGTGCATGCATGAAACGGCAGAGAAAATATTGGTTGGATGAATGGTGGAATTTAATTGGGTAGGTGATATAAGTGGTTGAGATTTAATTTTTATGAGGTTAAAAGAGGGGTGGGTTGAAGGTAGATAGTGTAGAGGGAGAGAAAATATTTTGAAGAAGAAGAAGATTTGGAGAATTTTATTAAAGTATTTTATTTTTATAATTTATCATTATTATTTTGAATAATTATAGTAAGTAGTATTTTTTGTATATTTTATTTTATAGTAATTACGAAAATCAAATTTTTGTGTTTTTAAGTTAAAATTTATGATTTTTGTGTTAAATAGGTGGTTGAAGAGAAGAAGAAACTTTGAAGAGAATATAGTAAGTTAAGTTATTTGTTTGATTAATTTTGAAGTTGTTTGAATTTTCTGTTCAATAGGTGGGGATTTGAGAAATATTTTATTGTTCAATTTAAATTCGTTAATTTTTTATTTTTATTTTGATGTTTGAACTTTTTATGTTATTTGGAAAGAATATAGTTTGAAAATTTTGTGTTAAATAAGTGAAGATTTGAGAAGAAAATATAGTAAGTAAATTAATATTTTATTGTTTAATTTAAGTTCGTAATTTTTTTAATTTTTATTTGATGTTTGAATTTTCGATGCTATTTGGAGAAAATATAGTTTAAATATTTTGTGTTAAATAGGTGGAGAGATTTTGAGAATATAGAAAATTGATTGAATATAAGAGAAAAACGTTTATTTTAATTTATGGTTGAAGAAGATATTTAAGAAGAAAATATAGTAAGTTGATTTGATTTGTATTTTATTACTTTATTTAAGTTCATTAATTTATTTATATTTATTTATAGGTGGTTGAATAAAAAACGACGTTAAATTGATTATTTAATCGGAAATAAGCAAATATGTAATTAAATTTCAAGTATTGAAATCTTTTTCCTTTGATATGGTAGTTTAAAGTAAGATTATCAGAGTTATTTTTAACGTGGTAGATTTAGTCTCGGTTTACTAATATTTTCTTACTTATCATGTAGGATGGCTAAGAAAGCTCCATTGTTGTATTTACAGAATCGACACATTACTAGCCTTAGAGTTGATGAGTTGGTATAATTTTTTAAAAATTATTTCATTACGAAATAGGTCATTTTTATTTTTTCTTAATAATTATGTTTAAATAATGTGTTATTTACAGGATGCAGAGGAAACATTTAAACATCATTTGTGCATGGTAGACAAACCCCTAGACCACATAATCGAGAATTTCTTATATATGGCAGGATTTTATCATGCCACATTCCTCCGTGGGTACAAATTGGTGTCCGGATTGATTACCGCTCTAATTGAGCATTGAAGACCTGAAACGCATACCTTTCATATGCCTAGCGGAGAATGCACGATCACCCTCGGGGACGTGGTTTATATTACTGGGGTCCTAGTAGACGGGAAGCTCGAGCATACCGAAGGCTCAACAGCTGAAATTTGTCAAAGGTACCTTGGAAAGGAACCATATGGAAGTAACGTGAGAGGGTCTTGTGTGAAAATGAGTTGGCTAGAGAGAGAATTTCAACTCGCTGAGTATAATACATTTGATGAAATTTATATGGTCAGTCGAGCATATATCCTACAGATGATTATAGGTATACTGATGTCGGATAAATATGGCAATATGGTTAGTGCAAGGTATCTTACTTTTTGGATACTCCTTGAGAACTTGGTTGTCAATATAGTTGGGGATCAACTATATTAACGCGCTTGTATCACGAGTTGTGCAAGGGCGCTTTACTGCAAAAGGGTCAGAGGGTAGGCGATATTGGTGGTTGCCTATTTTTGTTGTAAATGTGAGCTTGGCAACGACTTCCCTTTTTTACACCACTTACTCTAATACATGTGCAGTTTTCTCTCGTTGCAAGGTAAATATATATCCTTATTCTTAGTTGAATCTGTAAATTAATTAAATTAGCTTGTTATTTAAATATACTGTGATTAGTATGCAAATGGTGCAAGGAGAAGCATGAGGCGGGGTTGGCGCACAACAACATCAGAATTTGTGCCGAAATATTTGTACCGAAATATATCCTTATTCTTAGTTAGTTAGATGTATTATTTTAAACCATTATTTTTTACAGTTTATTTGGAAGGCCTAAAAAGATGATCATATATTTGTACCGAAATATTTGATGAATGATTCACTTTCATGGTGTAGTGTTACACAGTTGATCTATTTCTCTACTGTCGAGTTCCACTTTGCAGGTATAGTGTTGAGGCAATTTGACTTCCACCAACCTATTCCACGCATTCCACGTGACCATTACCATTTTTATGCCTATGATGGACGTGGCAAGCCAAATACAGATTGGGAAGTCAAACATAGCTAGTATATTGTTTTGTGGAACAACAGAGGTTCATCAGCGCTAGAACGCCATCCAATGGAAGCTACTGATTTTGATTTCGAGAGTTTAGAGCACATGATCTACTATCGTAGTCATGAAATGTCGTACTTAATAGATCAACTTGAATGAGAGGAATGTGAAAGGTTCCGAAAAAATATGGAGGCAAAAGTAAATCATCGAAGGCTACAGCGGGCTCACCACAGGGACAATAGATTAGTAGTAGAGACCATACGGGTTGGCCAACCGGCTTGATGAAATGCATTTGATGTCCCACTTGTCAACATTGCAACAAAACTGCCTCCGAGCATATCATTCTCATCATCAAAATTCATTTGAATTGATTCTCCAACTACGTTTGTAGATGGGTTGGGAACATCACGCACCCCGACAAACAACTCGATATATTGAATTCTCATAGAATCATGCTCTACGATCATCATTGTAGCATCGTCATCATCTTGGAGAGTGATTGCACAATATCTGACCAGATTGTCACATGTCATCCATCGGTAACATAAACCATGAATCTTTTTTCTAATTTTATGTGATATTTTCTCCTTCATTTCTCGAAGCATGATTTCCTTCTCGAGTCTCATCTTCGTACTGCTTTCAGAATCAAATACAACCCCAACATCAGTTTTCACCATTTGTCCATTGTAATGAACAATCGCCATAAATTTGTTATTGGTCATTTTCTTTGCATGATCGAAATAAAACATATTAAATCAAAATGCTCATAATAAAATAAAAAAATAACTCCGGTTACTAACATCATAGACGAGTTTTTTTCGAACTTTTAATAAATATATTATATTAATTTTCTAAAATATAGTTCGAATATATTTCCTAATAATATACTTATCCTATCAAAAATTAACATAATAATTTTTTCTAACATATTAAATCAACTTTACAAATAAATTTTAAAAATATCCAAATCCAATCCAAATTCGAACAAACTCAAATAAACTACATGAAAAAAATATGAAACATACAAAATAACAAAATAAAATTACCAAACTGAAAAAAAATTACCAAACTCAAAAAAAATCGAATCTACTTACAAAATAACAAAATAAAATTACCAAACAAAAAAAAAACAAAACTCTAAAAAAAATTGAATCTACTTACAATCTTTTCTCCACTATTTTTTTATCTTCTTCTTCTGCTACTTCTTTAATCTTAAATTCTTTTCAACCTTACCTTAACTATTTAACAAAAAATAATTTTTTTATCCTTTATACTACCAATATCTCTGCCCAACTAACAATTATAAATTTTTAACCTCTACCCTATACATTTTAAAATACCGTAAATTCATCACTATTCAAAAATCACATCCACCACTCCCAAAAAATGAATATGCTACCCACTTTTCCCAAAAATAAACTGTAAACCCGACCTAAATCTATATTCGAATTATAACCCATTTTTTTCATGCATAAACCTATACTTATATTCGAATCAGAATCCTTCTCTAAAAATAGACTGCAGTCTATTCATCTCAAAAATCAGAATCCTACTAATCTTAACTACACCCAATTTGAAGCTTGCATTTTTCTTTCTCAATTTTTGTTTTAAGGACAAACCTTCTCTCCCAATTGAGAATCAGATTTTCATTCATGCATAACATGTAAGTTGACCGGACAATAATTCGTCACACTCAGCTAGACAAGACTTTAAGAATTTTTTTTTGAATTCGATTTCAGTTAAATTCAATTTTAAAATACTATTCAAACTACAATATTTTTGAAAATGATTTACGCACATCAATAATTTAGGAGAAAAAATTTCCCACAACAATATTTCTGTCCTATCTCCCATATTTTTGTATACATATAGTGAGAAGAGAGAGAAAAATAGAAATCCACAGTTTGAGATAGCCCATAGAATTGTAATTGCAGGTGGAATGGAAGTAGTTTCGAAGACCATGGCGCCCCTGGTTTTTCATTCTCTCTTTTCACATTAACCCTACTTTCCCCTCCCTTCTTCTTGTCCCCCTCCCCTTTTATACCCCTCCTTTTCTCTCCACCAAACACCTAAACAGGTGCAATCTTTCACATCTCTGTCTTCAATCGTACAAATATCCCATCCTGAATTACCCCAAAACAAGGAAAAACAAGAATAATTCTTTTTTATTTTTTACTCCGGTTCTTTGTGTCCCCTGCTCCTTCCGGTTAACATCCTGTTTACAAATGTTCATCAACATTTCTTGGTTCTTTGCACTTTTTGTATACCCTGATTTTGTTTCTCAATTTTGATTAGTTTTCAGAAATACCCATATCGGAATTTAGCTTCTTCTTCTTTGTTGTCTATGTCTTTGATAGAGTTGATTCAGAATTGTGAATGGGGAGAGCAACTGTGTCTGATATAAAAGGGGAAGGTTTTAGTAAATTGGACAAAGAAACCAAAGCAAATACAGAGGACACGAATAAAGTTTCCAATACGAATAAAAATAAAATTACTACTTGTTCAGATAGCCGGGGAAAGAAGAGCCGGCGGAGGCTAAGGAAGACAATGACGTTGCCGGCGTCTGCCGTGGTGCACCCGGTTCAAAGACTTTTTAATGCTTGCAAGGACGTTTTCGCCTCTGCGGGGACTGGGTTTGTCCCTTCTCCCGATAAAATTGAACAGCTTAGCGCTCTTTTGGGTATGATTTTTGTTGGTTGACTTTTAGACTCCAAATGTAGTTTTATCATATCAAAAAGTAGTTAGATTTCTTGATATTCAAATTGCTTTGGAAAAAAAAAGTATACATGAATTTCTCAGCATTTGTTTTCACACTCATTGATGAAATAATCATACACATAAAGCTTGGAGTCATTGGTTTACCACTCATTCACCTATCCATTTGTTTGAATACGAAGATCTTAGGAATCTGATATCGCAGCCCCTTGTGTCACAATATTTAAGAAAAACTGTAAAAAAAATGTTGGGAAGTGTACCATTGCTGTTGTTTTACTGCTTTTCTTTTAAATATTTTTGTGTTGTGCATTTTTATTTATTCATGTCGATCTTGCATATGGTTCATTATTTGGGCTTCTTTTTTTATGTTACAGTGTGGGTTAAAGTTTTTCAATAAATTATATGACAACTTGGTATCAGATGGTAAACATAAGAAACTGCTTATGTGATACTGACATGGCTTCCTTTTGTTCTTTTGTGTAGATGAAATTCAGCCGGCTGATGTTGGTCTTACCCCGCAGATGCGGTTTTTCAGTCCGCAGTCAACTGGGCGAGTTCCAACAATAACATACCTGCACATCCACGAGTGCCAAAAGTTTTCGGTAAGTATCAAGAAAGGCAAGCCATGATTTGTGATTTAAGTGTGGACTTGTACAAATTTTCATGTAATGCAGATTGGCATCTTTTGCTTGCCTCCATCCGGTGTCCTTCCGCTTCACAATCACCCTGGAATGACGGTATTCAGTAAGCTTCTCCTTGGGACTGTGCACATCAAATCATATGATTGGGTTGTGGATGTCCCTACCACATCAGCTGCTGTGGATCCTTCACAAAGTAAGTGTTTTTTATAGAAAAATTATGAACAAATCCTCGACTTTAAGGCCTCATGTATTGCTATGTTTATGTTATTGATGAGAATAGTTGGAACAGGCCTCATGTATTGCATCATCCTTGATGTACATGTAAAGAAATATTTGACACCTCTTTTGTTCTTCAACAATCAGATGTGTGTTTGGCTAAGGTTAAGGTCGACTCTGACATGACTGCTCCTTGCAAGACCTCCATTCTTTACCCAGCTGATGGAGGCAACATGCATCGCTTCACTGCCGTGACAGCATGTGCAGTGTTGGATGTTCTAGGCCCTCCGTATTCGGACACCCAAGGAAGGCACTGTACCTACTACTCCGACTACCCTTTCACCAGATTCTCAGGTACTCGTTTTTTCCCATCTCCCCCATCATATTTGGTTATTAAATTAAGCTAAACACTGAATTTTTAATGCAGCTGAGGAGCAAGTATCAATGGCAGAAGAAGAAAAAGATAAGCTAGCTTGGCTTCAACAGAGGGACAAACCTCAGAATTTGGTGGTTGTTGGAGCTCCATACACTGGTCCTGAAATTGTGGAAAACTGATCTCAAAGCCCTCATCACATATCGTGTAATACACAAAAACAAAAACATCATTTTCTTATACTTGTTGTCCTGTCAGTGCCTGCTGGCTGTTTCAGCTTTAGAAACTTCTATTTTCCTTGTATTTTATTTCCTTCCCGTCCTAGTGGGGACATGGCCACTCTTGTTTTTTTTTGTATTGTATATAAAAGGTTGGGAAAACTGTTGTAAGTGCACCGGATGAAGCATGCAGGTGAATGAGAGATATGTTATAAAGTGCACTGTTATACACAGCGCCTCTCTTTTAATTTCACAAACAAGGTAATTTTTTAAGGTCAAATATAGCCTCCAACATTTTACATTTTGTCATTTTAGCTTTATTTTTTGTGTTTGTGTGCAAATACTCACATAACTTTTTATTTAAATTTTACTCTTTTTGGATAAAAATCGTTAGTCACCGCTTGAAGCTGACATAATATGTCTGCATGCTATGAGGAGATGATGTGGCACTGTCACGTGGTATTTCTGTTGACGTGACGTTTTTAAAAAATTAATTAATTATTTTTTAAAGAAAATATTTTTTAAAATATTTTCTAACTAATTGCCACATCAGCAAAGTGCAACGTGGTAGTGCCAGGTCATCTCCCTATGCCTTGCAAACATGCCACGTCAACCTCAGGTGTTGACTGTTTGTTGACTAACAGTTAAACGTTAAGTAAGTGATTGTTTGCACTAAAAAAAATAGGGTTAAAATGACCAAAAAGTGAAACATTGAGGGCTATTTTTAATCTTTTAACTTTTTTAACCTTCTAGTATTTTCATAATATACCATAATTTTATTTTGATAATTCCGATATACTGGAAATTCTAAAATCATTTTTCCAGGTGAGGCTAATATTCTCAATTTAATAAATAAAATTACACCAATGCACTAGAAGAAAGTTGATTTACACCAATAATTAGGTTTGATATATTTACTGAAAGAGAGTAGG
This sequence comes from Hibiscus tridactylites, assembly GCA_958450335.1. Classification (NCBI taxonomy): domain Eukaryota; kingdom Viridiplantae; phylum Streptophyta; class Magnoliopsida; order Malvales; family Malvaceae; genus Hibiscus; species Hibiscus tridactylites. The sequence continues at coordinate 30,830,963 of OY288285.1, forward strand.
ACCAAGATGCAACCAATGGAAGGTGGATTTACTAACATCCACCATAAGGAGCAACCGGAGATGTTTAACTTGAACAAGAGCAATTAGGGATTTGAGGAAAAAGAAAAATGGAAATGATTTTGGAGAGAATAACATCGTTTCGAAAAACAGACCTGATAAAAATAAACTCACATTCAGAAATCCGAAAGAGGAATGAGTCAAACATTAATCTGTCCATATCTACAGCTGCTCTTGGATAGGTGTGTAAATGAATCGAGCTTGAACGAACAAGACTATAATCGTGTTAGTTTGTTAAATTTTAAAGGTGTTCATGTTCAGTTCATGTTCGTTTAAATTTTTAATATTGTATTCATGTTTTTTTATTTATATTTGAAGGTGTTCACGAACGTGTTCGTTTAAGTGTTCACAAACATGTTCATTTAAATGTTCGTTAACGTGTTCGTTTAAGTGCTCATGAACGTGTTCATTTAAGTGTTCGCGAACGTGTTCTTTTATACATTCAATAACATATTCATTTATACATTCGGGAACATGTTCATTTATACATTCGAGAACATGTTTGTTTATATGTCCAGAAATGTTAACTAAATTAACAATAAATAAATAAATAAAACAAAAGCAAAAAAAAATAAAACTTATATTTCAATATGAACTTATATAACATCCTTAATAACAACAAGTAGTATTTAATACATCCACAAGCATTTCATCCTATAAATGAGTTCATAAACAAGCTTATAAACGAGTTTGTTCGTGAACATAAACGAACCGAACACATCTCTGTTCGTGTTCGTTCGTTTATTAAACGAACAAAAAAATATTTATACTCGGTTTATTTAGATTAATAAACAAACACAAACGAAAAATTCGTGGAAAGCTATGTTTACACCCCCTACTCCTAGAGCTCAACTGTTCAACACCAGTCCTGTTGGTTGTAGCTTTAGTTGAGACTAACAAAATGGAGATAGATAACCAATTTTCTACAACTGTCCGTAATTCATTGTTTAGTGCTCTGCAACATGAATATATAGAGGCTATGTAAACAAACCAAAGCATCAATGAAAATATTACTGAACTTTTCTTTTTCTTATATTTATTTCCTCGTTTTCTTCTTCTCGCATCCTTCTTCAACTTCTTTTCTTTTTTTCTTTCCATTTTCTTTTTTTTTTGGCTTGTTTTTTGTTTTTTCTATTTCATGCATGTACCAGTTTTTATTACAGAATTGAGACTAAAGGTTGACGGAATCCCAGTTCTCTCTTTGTTTTGATTTGATTTTTCTCAATTTGTTCAAAAAATCAAAATCTGGGTCATCAACTTTTGTATCTGCAAAAGAATTGAGATTTCAAGTGGGTGATGTATTGGATGAGTGATACATTCTGAAGTTGCAACTCATGAGGCTTTAAACAAACCAAAGCCAAGAGTTTGTAAAGGGAAATTGAGGCAAATTGAAATTACAACATACAAGAGGAATAATGAAGCAAGAAATCCGTAGGTAAAGGAATATGTTTTGATGATAGAGTTTCTCTAATTTTCTTTATTTACTTTTTCTATCTTTTTGTTGAGCAAAACAATAGTAAACGATAAAAGTTTTGTAAAAGGAAATTAATCATCTGAATTCTGAGAAAAATTATTTGAAAGAAATCATTAAACGATTTGTCACTAAAAGTCTACATTGTTGTAGTGATTAGTTTAAAAAAATAGATATCAAAGTAGACAGCAACTAAACGTACACTGCATTACCAGATAACATTATATTTTTTCAAACCAATTTCCTATGATTTCAAATAAATGTAGGTAAGATTAGAACAAAAGTATATCAAATAATAGTTATGGTAAAAAAGTATTAGAAATTTCCGCTTACCCCTAAATGGTATGATCCAAAAGTGAAGTTGACAGCCTTTGCAGAGATTGGCAGCAAGCAGAGACAATCAAACAGTAATAACGAGTAAAATGGCAAAGTCATAAACAATAATATACGTCTTGCAAAAAGAATAACATTATACAAGTGTACTTACAAAGTTGGAGGATTCTGTTATCTTAAAAGGGGAGAAGTTGGTTGGGGCTTGGAGAAGAAAGAGTTCGACGTAATGCAGTAAGAAGAGGCCACAGTCAAATGAATTTTCCTGTTGTGGCAGCTGAATCATAGAGGAAAATATAAATACATACATATAATCAATTAGTTTTGCAACATGAGCTTGGATACTTTCTAATAAAATTAAGCAGCTGACACAACATGCTAACTAACACCACAGCAGAAGCAAGGTTATGCGAAAGTACAGTTATTTCTATGATTTTATCCGTGCATGAATCAGCAAGTATAAACACGTGACTTTTTTTGGAATGGAGGAACTTAATCAAAAGGATAAAAAGTGGAGCAATACCTCTAGTGAGACAAACTGTAAATTTGAATTTCTTGAAGGAACATCATCTGCTGCCTCTTTATGCCTATGTTTCCACTCTTCAAATAAGTAACTGTCATTTCATGACAACGAAACGTGGAAACAATAATCAATACCAAAATATTTGAAAGTGGAGTATGACTATTTCAAACAGGACATACAATTTTTGTGATACACTCCTCCTTAAAATAACACGAGGCCGGATCACTTGTTCAATAATTTCTAAGTTTCTTCATTCTATTACTTCCACAGGCATGCTAATCGAGTAGAATAAAACAGTGGAATATATCAACATTAGGTCATTTTTTGTTTTTTTGCCCCAAGTGCAAACAGAACAAAAGCATGGTAACTACTTATGAAAACAATCATGAAGGAATTACCTCCGGAAAAGGTTTTTAAGGCCCCTATGGCTTCCTCTAATAGAATCCATGTGCAAGATGCAAGGAATGTAACACCCGGGTTTGGGGGTCGGATGGAAATAATATTAAAATATTGTTTCGGGTTTCGGTTTTATAATTTAAATAATAAAATATTTTAACGAGCCTCGGGATTTCAAAATATTTAAAACTATGTTGGGCCTATCTTCTAAGTCTAAATCCATGGGCTTTAGGAGATATGGGTTTTGGCCATTCATTAATGGCATAGTTGTAAATAAGAATTTTGGGTGAATTAAAATAAAACAAAAGATGAAGACATGTGGTCATCTTCATCCTCCTCCCCATTTCCATTTTCTAACGTGAAGAATAGGGGTTTTCTTCACCTCACTCTCCCACCTCCTTTCTTCTTCATCCTTTGAGCTTTTTGAAAGGTAAATATGTTTTTGACTTGGCCTTGGTTTCCTTTACATTTTGGTACCATTAGATTTCATAAAAACCATGTATTTTACATTTGGGTTTTTCAAAGTTTTAGGCTAAAGGTTAAGGCTTTATGGGTTTTTACTAAAGCTCTTGATTTGTTATTGTTAGATATGTTATCTATGAATCAAATGGTCCAATATATATATAATTTTTAGAGTGTTTTAAATGGATTCCTGAATTTGGGTATAAATGGGGTTTTTGGAGGGTTTTGGGTGAGTTTTGGGGGTTGTTTTAGGTGGAAATTGATAGCCAATGGTAGTACTATGGTTAAGGGTTGATTTGGGAATGTTTGTGGGTGCTATGGATGTTGGAAAGATGGTTTTTGGACATGGTTTAGGGGCTGTCCGAAATTGCTAAAAGTGGGGTTTAGTCATGGCTTGCAACATTGTGAATTGTATTTGAATTGTGTTCTGGGTTGGTCTTTTGATGTTGGGCTGATTTGGAATTGTTTGAAATGTGTTTGAGGTTGTTGGGAAGCAGGAATTCGTGTTGGAAAAGCTTCGGGAAGAAATCCGGAAATTTGAGGGAGGTTGCTAGCTTGGCTTGGAGCTTGGATGTTTAGGTGAGTGGTTAAATATTTTCAAAATGGTTTTGAGTATTTGGTTCAAGCATGTGAACCTAGGATGGGCTTGGTAAACCCACCTAGAGTTGGGATTAGAGTGGTAGCCTAATCCCAAGCTTTGATTAGAGACTTTGGTTGCACTTTTTATCGGTTGTATATGCCTCGTATTAAATTATGATGGTGTTGATTATGTAAATGTTGTATACATGTATGTTGAGGCGTGTTTGATGCATTGTTATATGCATGTTGATGATAGAAATGATATGGTTATACACATGTGTAAAATATAATGTGGCATGGTTGTTAATGATGTATATGTGGTGTTGACATGTGAAATGATGTTATGAGGTGGTTTCATGATCCGAGGATCATGGTGAGTACATGCTAGGCATGAAAATGTGGTTGTGCATGACGGTAAGTCATGGTAAGTTCGTGCTAAGCACGGAAGTGTTATGAATTGATATTATGAATGATTAATGAAATGTGTAGTATTGGCACTAGTATGCTTGGGTACAAATGATCGATCATTAGGATGTTAGTGTGTACACATGAGTCAAAAGTCGCGCGTGGCCTTGGTGGCGTTGAGTCACCAAGGAGGAGTACGGGTTCGCCCGGAAATTGTATTTATATTAGTCGGTGATGAGTGGAATCCCATCGACGGGGCGTGAGGATGAGTGGAATCCCCTCCGCGTGAAATGAGGCGTGAGGATGAGTGGAATCCCCTCCGCGTGAACGGTGATGAGTGGAATCCCACCGTCAGGTAATGGTTGAGTTGTTGGATGTGAGTTCCAACGGTTATCCGCGTATTCGAGTCATAGCTAGGCGCCAATACAGATTGTAGTTTATGTTGCCAATATGTGGTTAATTGTGAGCCAATGTGATTTGGGATGTGTTGCTAACATGGTTTAATATATGTGATTTCATATGTTGTGGATTTAAACATGTTGAGCATGACATGATATTGAATATATGTTCATACATCATCTATATTTATGGCTCGCGTGGATCAGAGGTAAGGTCATGCATTTTATCTTGGTTGTAGCTCGTGCTTGAACCCTGCATTGTCGAAGGTTTGTTTTTATGAGCTTACCCTCACTAAGCTTTTATGCTTACGCTCTCTTTTGTTCGACAATGCAGAGCAATGGCTTGTGGGTGGCAAGGGCAAGGAAAGGACTCCAAGTGTTGCTTACGGTTAGCTCAAGTATGATAGTTAAATTTAAAGATTGTAATAGTAAAGCAATGGGATATGTGTCGTGTTATGATGCTTTTGGAATATATGGTTGTTGTTGTTGTTGTTTAGGAGCATGTTAGACTCCTCATATGTATTTGTTAATTTGGCTTTTATGATGTATGCCTTGCTTAAAATCATGTTAGTATTTTGCTATCTAGAATTGCCTAAGTGTTGGATATGTTGAGCTTAATATCTATAATGACATGTGTGGATGTGTGGCTTGTGATGTTGTGCTTTGATGTTTAGTCTTGCTATGATGTTGCTCAAGCATGCTTGAATGTTGGGTTGCCTTAAGTTTCATTGTTAGTGAGTTGTTATAGGTTGTGGAGGTGTTTTGGGGCACCCTTGTGCCTTAAAACAGCCCAAACAAGTCTGCAGACAGGGGGTGTTTCGGAACGGGTCCCCGTGTTCCGAAACGGCCCCTGTGTATATGGCCTGCCGTTTCGAAACGGATGAGGGTCGTTCCGGAACGTTTTCGCTACTGGAATTTTGAGAAATTGGCGAGATGAAGCCGTTCCGAAACGGGCCTCTGAGGTTCCGAAACGGTCAAATCTCGTTGACCACGAGATATTGACCGTCAAGAGCGTTCCGATACGGGTCTCCCCTGTTTCGGAACGGTCACCTTGTGGTTGACCCAGGCCCGTTGACTAGGTCAAGGCGTTTCGGAACACCCTATAGGTGTTTCGAAACGGCCTGCTGTAATAAAGTAAAATGGACTGTTTACCCCTTTTTGTTGGTCGGTGAATGTTTCGTTGCTTGTATCTTCCGCTGTTGCGTTCCACATAGGAATTAAATATGCATCTAGATAAGACTAAAGTTAAAAGAAATTTTCTGGGTCGTTAACCGAGGGGAAATCTTAACGGGTTTCGCTTCGGTTTTCCCCGTGTGGCCCACTTGGACCGGTCATCCGACCAGACCGGGTCGAGGGGGTTACAAGGAACCTTAAGCACATTTTCAGTTACATCATCTGCAAGACAACTGAAACAGGTAAAAGTGGAGAAAATCCTAGTTGCTATGATATGCTGAGACACTCCATTATAATCTTGCCTTTGAATTTAGTCACTTCACCAGGATGACAGATGACAATCAAACTCCAATGATTGTCGTTTGCCAATCTAAATCTACTGAAGATTGATAAACCTAAACCCAAATCTATCGTTGATTGATAAACCTAAACCTAACAATTGGGAGATTAGAAGAAACATGAAAGAAGAAAAAAAATACTTGCAGAGATGGAGTCTAACTTTGAAAAAGAAATACTCTAGCGCCGGCTTCAATTTTGTCCATTTTCAATCGACAGTTCGCCACTTCCGCTCGAGAGAAGAGAAGAAAAAAATCAAAAAAATAAAAAAGCTTGAGAGAGTCTGTATTTTAACACTAGGGGTTTCGATTTTTGGGTGAACTGAAATCGTAAAGGGGAGGGGTTTTTTTAAGACTTTTTTTTGTATATTTTAATCAATAAATAATTAAATGTGTATACTAAATATTTAAAAATAATCAAACATGAGAAAAGTTTAAACCTACTTATACCGATGGCCAAAAGTATCCGTTGGTATAGTTTACCTAAATATTTAAAAATGTTTTCTGTCGATAAAATTTTTATCTATGCCGACAGACGAAATCAACCATTGGTATATGGCTCACCTATACCGACGGTTACTATAGATCGTCGCCATAAATTACATCTATACTGACGATTTTTTGCTTTCCGTCGGTAAAAATTATAACTTTTATCGACAGTTTTATTTTCCGTCAGTATATATTGTCTATACCGATGAATTTTGTCCGTTGGTAAAACAAAGCGTCGGTATATGTATATATTTTTGTAGTGATGAAACAAGGGATAGAAGAAGAGAAGAGAAAAGAAGAGAGAAGAGTAGTCAAACAAGAGGTAAAGAAGAAGAAATAAGGAGTTGCTCTCAAAGCCACTCTACCACAAGAGGAGAGCACTTCTAGTGGGGAAAAAGAGTTTGAAGAATTGGCTATAATAGCTAAAAGATTCTCAAAGTTCATGAAGTCCAATCGTGGTAGAAAGTTTTCAAGAAGAAAAGACTTCAAGAACAAGAACAAAGAAAAATAAAAAGACTAACTCATTTGCTATGAGTGCAAGAAGGCGAGTCACATTCGCATTGATTGTCCTCAACTAAAGAAGAAGAGCTTTGAGAAGAAGAAGAAGCTCAAAGCTCAAGAAGCCGAGTCATATTCGCATTGATTGTCCTTTATTTGGGTTTTTATTTTTTAAGTGTTGTTTCGAAACGTCTCGTACCCATTTCGATACAGAGGTTAAGTATTTTCAAAATACAACATTAAATGAACTAGTCGTTGCTTATCAGAACTGAATTTTTGAAAATTGGTTACATGTTTCGATAACCCCATTTGGTGTTTCGAAACACCATTTTACAGTTTAAAAAACATTTCGATACGGCCTATAGCCGTTTCGATACATTCCCCTTTTTACACATAAAGGTATTTTATAATTTTAAAACGATTCGATACGGCCTATAGCTTGAAAATCCTTAGTAGGAGCTAAGTTAGTGGATGTAGAGCTTGTTTAGAAGCTTGAACCACTATAATTGCCTTGTCTATCATTTTTAATTGTTCCTTTTGCTCCCTTCATTTTTTAAAGTGCCAATTCACCCCCTCTTGGCCATATCGGTTAATTCGATCCACTCAACAAAAAATATTGTTAACTTTAAATGAATTATTAGATTTATTTCTTAGGTTTAGATGTTTTTATGAATCCTAAGTGTGTCATGTTCGAGTCCTCTTAATTCACATTTATTTCATTTTTCTGGTATTAATTACCAACTAAAACATATATTAAATTTTGTATTATTTATCTCAAATTGTGTTTTGCCAATGGCAAAGGAATGCCACTTATGCATGTTTAGGTTAGATTCCCCAAAAGCTAAGTTGCTTACATTTATTTCCTTTTTCCAATCAAGTGATGCCATATGTCATCGCCTAAGTGATTAATTATTTTGTTTTATTAAATTAAAATTAAGACTAAATTGATAGAATGTGTAAATAGCAGAGACCAAATGTGTAATTATACAAATTTTTGTTAACTGTCATGTCACTCACTCCGTTAGGTTTAAACATAGGTGTTTTTAGTTTAATTGGTACCATTTAAATAGTTAAGTGGTCATAATAACAAAATTGGAAGTATAATGGTCATAACGACACAAACTCCATAGTTAAGTGGTCATTTGAGTAGTTTACCCTATTGAAAAATAGGTAAATAGAAGGTATTTGAAGCCATGCGTCTAACAAACTAATAATAAACTCAAACTAACTAATAATCTTAATAGGGTAATTATTTGATACACTGACGGTGGAAACTAAAAGTTTCCACAAGCGCCTTAGTTTTAGGGTTTAAGGACTTAGTTTAAGGTGTATAGTTTAGGGGTTAAGGTATATGGGTTTTGAATTTAGGAATTGTGGTTGAGATTTATAGTTTAGGGTTATAATTTAGGGTTTATAGATTAAAACTTAAATCCTTATCATATTACCCTAAAAACTAAACCCTAACCTCTAAATCCTAAATTCTAAATCTAAACCCTAAAATTTAACCACTATCCCTAAATTCTAAATCCCTACACCTAAGCCCCTAAATCCTACACCTTAATCTAAGCCCATAAACCCCTAAACCCTAATAAAAATTACAATAGCAACAACTAACAATTGATTAATCTCTAAAATTCATTCTATTTTTTATCTATGAATTTCTTGAATTAGTGAGCTAAATTTTTTCATTTCTCTGTTAATTAATTTAGTGGCTAAAAATCTCATGTTTTTTTTCTATTTAATAAAAAGAAATTATGAATTTTATATTTTTAATATTTTCCATAATATTGTGGTTTTTTTTTATTTCCAAAAATATAGTTCCTCTTATATTATTTCCACAAATATTGTGAATTACTGTGCAAATCAGAAAACGGATGGATTGCGCCCCGTTTCTGAACAGTGATTTACGAGAAATTATTAAAAAATGCAGGGTACTATTCAAACTCAGATGGTCCTCTATCCGACTTCAAATAGTGACCAGATATCCCCTTGCTGCCATGTGTCAATCACCTAGGGAACCTTGCCCTGTTGAAAGTCGGAGTGCCCTATATCCGATTTCAAACAGTATCGATCAGAGGGTGCAGGCTGGTTCAACGTGATTCAGGGAGAGGGTGGCCTGCATGCACGCCATGTAGGCCTTGGAAGGTAAGAAAGGTAATTCTTTTATTTTTTAATTGATATAATAATTTTTAATTATGTAGGGGTAGTTTAATTTTTTTTTTTTTTGATTTGAAACTTATTAGTGTAGATAAATTTTGTGTAGGGGTATGTAAGGGAAAATCATATATATTTTTTAGATAGGTATTGTTGGAGGTAATTTTTAGAGAAAAATCTGAGTAAAAATTTAAGTAAAGTATGAGGAGAAGAAGGAAGTTGTGGGATTCCAAAATATTGTAAGTTGGTTTAAAATTTAATTTTTTTGTTAGAACGATTAATGTTTTTTTAATGATTATAGTAGTGGAAAAAAATCGTAATTAGTATTTTTGAGAAATTAGTATAGTTTTTAATATATATATATATATATATATATATATCCAAAAATCGTATTTTTGTTTATGTTTTATTTTTTAATTATTGAGAAATTAGTATTTTTGAGAAATTAGTGACATTGTAGTTGTTCATTTGATTTGTGTTTTATTATTGAAAATATTTTTTTTCGGAACATGCAGAGAAAATGAGCAGCAACGAATTTGTGGTGATTGTCCATTACAATGGACAAATGGTGAAAACTGATGTCGGTATTGTATTTGAATCTGAAAGTCCTATGAAGATGAGATTTGAAAAAGAAATTACGCTTCGAGTAATGAAGGAGAAGATATCCGAGAAAATTGGAGCTCAGATTCATGGTTTGCGGTATCGGTTGCTGACATGTCATAATCCAGTCAGATATTCTGCAATAGCTCTAAAAGATAATACATATGTGGGAATAATGATTGCAGAGCATGAATTTATGGATATTCAAAATGTCCAGTTGTTTGCTGAGGTGCGTGATATTCCTGGCCCATTGAGAAACGTTGTTGGGGAATCTAGTCAAATGAGTTTCAGTAATGAGTTTGATATGTTCGGAGGTAGTTTCGTCGCAATGTTGGCAAGTGGGACATATGGTGGATTTCATCAAGGTGGGTCGTCGACATATGCATCATCACACAGGCTGACTGTTAATCCGGCTGTTGATTCGACTATTGATGCTAATGTTCAGAACCTACGAAGTTGATGGGGAGAATCACTTAAAGATTCAAAAGAAGATGAAGATATTAGGGGTCCTAATTTGTTCCCTGATGACGTTGGTAAAGCCCCTGATTTCGGTGTTGGAGAATTTGTTCCGACTGGGGGAGTCGCAATTCCCAAATATGCCTCAATTAACTTCGAGTCAGCATGGTGAATTATTTGATGGGCTTTGATTTAATGAAAAGAATGAATCTATATTGGCAATTAAAGAGTATAGCATCATGCATCGTGTGGACTACGTGGTTGTAGAATCCACCCGAGGACTTTCTTTGCGAAATGTGTGAAATATGGATAAGGGTGAAATTGGAAGATTCGAGTATCGTATCTTAAGAAGATAGATCATTGGGAGGTCACAAAGTATAACGACGATCACACATGTTTACGAACATCCATCAACCAGTACCACACCACATTGGACTCGAATGTAATAAGCCATCACATGATAAATTTGGTTGAAGCAAATCCAATGGTTCCCGTTTTAGCGATTCGGGCAACTGGTGCGTGTAAAATAGTCTATCGCAATTGTAGTGCAAGTGTACACGACGCAAGTAGTAAAGTGATACTAAGTATCGGATATCGTCTCCACAGGGATTGGGCTAATGACTTCACCTTATTTTACTGCACGAAGTAAAAAAGATAGTTTAGAATTGTCACGAGAATAATAAGATAAAAACGTAAATAAAAGGATTGGAATATCAAGATAGAGATAATGGGCTGGTATTAAATTGCTCGGTAGTGCAGGTATTGAATTGCTTAGGATCTCCAGTTCTGTCGTCGCTCCCGTCGCCGACAGCACCTGTCGCGACGTCTGTCCGTGGGCAGTCGCGGAAGCAGACACACCAACTCCGTACTTCAAGTTTGGCAAGAATCCCAGATCTGCCTTGCCCTATCCCTAGGCACAAGTCTGTCGATGAACACATCTTTGATGATACCTCCCGGCGTGAATCGAAGGATGAACACCGATGTGTATGAATTCTTCCTTAGCCACTTAACCTCGCCTTATCCCTAAGCACGAGATGGTTCAACTATAAACTAGAGAACGCGCTTTTATCTCTTTCGTATACTTAACTCTCCCGATGCTAAGTAAATGGATAACCTCACAATGCTCTCCCGATTCTCTTGCAAGATATTAAAACCAAGATAAAAGAACTTGAAGTTTATTTTATTGAACTTGAAAAATCCTAAAACAAAGCAACCCTTGCAACTACTTTACAAAACAACCCGTAGCCCTAGGGGGAATTTAGAACATGTCGGTGACTGGTGGACGACAGGGTTTTGGTTTCGGTTATGGGGTAATCGGTTGTGCTCCTAGGTTAAATCTATGCCCTTATATAAGCTTTGGGCTCAAGTTATCTAAGGTAACAAGGATTACAACTTTAATTAAAAGTAAGATTCTAATAAAGACTAAATCTTTAAAGTCTCCTACTTTCCAGCCGCATCCTAGCTTTTAGGAATTTCCTCTCCTTGAGCTTTGGCTTGACATATCTTTTGATCCGGGGCTTGGAAAAATATTTGGCTTTCACACGACAGACGAGCAGATTTTTCTCTATCTATCGAGGTCCACTTGACTTTTCCTCTTCATAAGTCTGCTGTCACCATGCTGTCACAACAGGTCCATGACAGGTTCGTCTTCTTCAGCTGCTTGTCCAGTTCAGCTTTCCTGCTTATCTGCCCTGCGCCTGCCTTCATCGTCAACCATGGCAGCTACCTGCAAAATACACCATCTTTTAGTAGAATCCGTGCCTTTTATATAATTGTGATGTTTTATTGAAAACTAACCTAAATGCAATGCAATGATGCTTGAATGCAGCAGAAATATGTGTTAAAAAGGGTGTAAATAATAGAACTTTTACACACTCAACACACCCCCAAACTCAAGTTTTTGCTTGTCCTCAAGCAATCAAGAAAGAAAAATGAAAATTTTTGTGTTGGCCTTCAAACAGTGAACTGTCCCTTACCTGTCGCTCATTCTCTAAGGCAGCAGCATCCTGTCGGAAAGATTAGGATCTGTCCGGAATCTCCCTATAGCTCTTGTGCAGTGTGTGCATGCTTGTGAACAGTTATATGCTAAGATTCTCTTAGTTTCACTAGAATAATCAACTTCTTAACTCGACTTTTATGCCAAAGTTTATTTTTTAGAAGGCACATTTTCATGCTTCATTTTCTTCTATTTTCAAGCTAAGTTTTTACTAGAGCCAGTTTCGGGCACCTCTAGTTAGCTTCCTAGAGCCGGTTTCGGGCACCTCTAGGTTTTTAAATTTATTTTGCTAAACTTCTTTCCTAGAGCCAGTGTTAGGCACCTCTAGGGGCTATTCAAGTTCTAAGCATCCTATTCTAGTTTGGCTAAAAGAAATCTAAGCAATATAACAGTCACAAAGGTGTTTAAGTTTTCAGAACTATAGAAAGGCTCTAAACTTCTCCTTAACCTGTCCTAAAGATACTGCCACGACAGAGCCGTCATGACAGGTAAGTTAACTCCACAGTTTTAAGCCAACAGTTTTAAAGTTTCTGATTTTTTTTTATTTTTTTATGAGAGAACTTAGATAAATAATAAGACACAATAATTAATAAAAAGATGTGCTAAAGACTCCATTAAAGATGGAGGGTTGCCACCCCCAAACTCGAGGGTTGCATTGCCCTCAATGCAAAATGACACAAAAAAATAAAGAAAAACAAGATAAATAAATGCACATCACAAAATATAAAAACAGGCAGCAGTAAGAGGAAAATAAAGACTTAAATTTTCACTCGCTGTCCTCGCTGCTGCTGCTGACGCGGATCTGATGGCGGCGTCTGCGTTGTGGAGGGGGCTGGGCAGGTTCCGAGACAGGTTGATCAGCAGGTTCATCGGCCGGTGGAGAGGTAGGTGCATCGGCAGGTTGAAGGGCAGGAGGCTCCAATAGCCGGACATCGGAACTGCTACCGCTGTCCCATGAGCTGCTGGTGGAAGTGGCTTTGGGCAGCCTTTTCTTGTCTGCCACATGCTTAATTCTTTTCACCCTCGTAAAGTCCCTCTCCAAATTCCTCCGGAGAAGAGGGCTGTCATCAGTGGCCGGTCGTTTGGTTCCTCGAGGGGATGTGTCTGCCGGTGGGCTGCCTTCTGCCGTCGGGGCAGGGGTTGGTGTGGAAGCGGCAGAATGCATGTGGGGAGAGACAGGTGGTGTGGGTGTGGGGGAGGGGATATGGAAATAATGGTCGGGGAAGGTGGGGAAAATGACATCCGAAAAATGTAAAGTATTGGTAATAAAGTTTACCGTAGCATTTGAGAAGTCGCGGATAAAAGTCATCAACCCCATCTGGCGCTCCTCTACCCTTAGGATGGCAGCAAGGATGTGGGCAGACTGATCTGTCGGAGCGGTGTCGGCGGCAACTTCAGGGGCAGGTTCGGTGGCAGGTTCATCATCGGAATCAGCAGGAGGGGCATTTGGGTCGAAGGCATTGAGGGGTGACACGACTATGACCTCCATGAGGCTGGAGATGTTGTTGTCGGTCCAGCCGCTGCCCGTTTTGATTTTGTCGGAGGGTTCCTCTGGTACGGCAACACAGCGACAGAGGGCGGTGATAGTGAACGGCAGGCAGAGTCTTGAATCTGAACGGAAGGCACAGTCGATGATTCTGTCCCTCATGTACTTGCCCACATTGATGGGCCTGTCATGCATGATAGAGTGGATGAGGGCCAGCCGCTGTCGGTTGACTGTCATGTGGTGGGACGAGGGCAGGATACGCTTTTTGATGAAAGCGTTCCATAGTTTTGCTTCAGGGAGTAACTGCGCCCTATTGACAGAGTTGGGGTTCTTCTTGCTGGTGGTCCATGTCGTCCCAGCCTCTGTTAGCTCCATCATGACAGCATCATGGGCAGCAGCGTCGAGGGTGTCCCAAAATTGTTGGTGAGCATCATCATTGGGGCCAAAGAAGAGGCCGAATGTGTGGTTGATGCTGTTGGCGGTGAAGGGTACTGCCACTCCTCGGACGGTGACAGATGTCGCCGTTTTGCTGTCTATGGCCTCATAAAATTCTCGGACCAGAGTATCATTAAGCTCCGCCGGCTGCTCGGCAAAGTCCTCCCATAGTTGTGCTGTTATGGCCTTCATAATGAATGGCCGGAGTCCCATATGGGGGGCATCTCTGTTGTAAATGAAGCCACGCTCCTCCCATAGCTCCTTGTTGGTGAAGGGGGATGCTGCTGCGGAAGAAGAGGCGGCAGCAGTATTACGACGGGTTTGTCTCGAAGACATTTTGGTTGCAAGGGCTGTGTAAAAGAAAGAAAACATATAAAACTAGAGGAGAAAACAAGAGAGAAAAAATCAGAAGTGATGAAAATGAAAAGGGGAACGGGGTTATATAGTTGTTGGGGATCTGCCCATTTAATGCCCCAACGGCAGGCGGGAATAACGGGGCGGCAGATTGGATATAGCGTGTCTGACGCGTCTGACATGTATTTATGCGTCTGCTGTGCATCTGCCGCACGCTTCTGCGTCTACAGTGTCAGCCTGTTGACAGCCTGTCAAGTCCGTCTGCGCCGACAGCCGAAACGACAGGTTATCATAAATGGGTTTTATTGGGCTGGTGGATGGGCGGTGGGTTTTGGCCACTTCTTCTTTCTCACTTGACTCCTTTATTTCCTAAGAACTGAAATTATAAAAACAAAACATTATTCGAATAAAATAAATCTAATTCCTAATAAATAATATTAATAATAAAATAAAAATAAAAATAAAAATTAGGTTAAATTAGGGATGCCTTGTGGGGCATCACCTAAAGTAACCACTTCCTGTATTCCTGGGGCTTCAGTCCCCTGATAGTGCTAGAGGCGTTGTCCATTGACTTTGAATTGGTGCCCGTCCTTTAATGATTGAATTGTAATGGCACCATGGGGAAAAACTTGAACCACTTGGAACGGGCCAGACCATCTAGATTTGAGCTTCCCTGGGAAGAGTTTAAGTCTAGAATTAAATAACAACACAAGCTGCCCTGGGCAGAACTGTCGTGGCAGCAACTTCTTGTCATGCCACTTCTTAGTCTTTTCCTTGTAAATCCTTGCATTGTCGTAGGCCATTGTCCGTATTTCATCGATCTCATTCAAATCTAACAGCCTTTTCTGGCCTGCCTTGTCCAAGTCCATGTTTACTGCCTTGATTGCCCAATATGCTTTGTGCTCGATCTCGACAGGCAAGTGACAGGTTTTCCCATAAATCAAACGGTATGGAGACATGCCCAATGGAGTCTTGAAAGCTGTCCTGTATGCCCATAATGCATCATTCAGAAGTAAAGACCAATCTTTCCTAGTTGGTTTGACCATTTTTTCAAGAATGTTCTTCACTTCCCTATTGGATATCTCAGCCTGTCCATTGGTCTGTGGGTGGTATGCTGTCGCGATCCTGTGCTTGACACCATATTTTCTCAAGGCGGCAGCAATTATCCTATTATCGAAATGTCTCTCTTCATCACTGATAATCGCTCCAGGGATGCCAAATCTAGAAAAGATGTTCTTGTGCAAAAACTTTTGGACCGTTTTGGCATCATTCTTTTGAGTTGCGATTGCTTCTACCCACTTGGAGACATAATCCACTGCTAGGAGGATGTAAAGATTTCCACACGAAGATGGAAAAGGTCCCATAAAATCAATCCCCCAAACGTCGAAGATCTCGACTTCCAAAATATTTTGCAGTGGCATCTCGTTTCTCCTCGAGATGTTACCTGTCCGCTGGCACCTGTCACAGTTCTTGTAAAATTCCTGTGCGTTCTTATACAATATCGGCCAGTAGAACCCTGACTGCAGCACCTTGGCAGCAGTTTTATTGCCTCCTAAGTGTCCTCCATATTGTGAAGCATGACAGTGATGGAGAATGTCTTCTTGTTCTTCTTGTGGTACACATCTTCTTATAACCTGATCTGCGCACATTTTGAAAAGAAGAGGTTCGTCCCAATAATAATGTTTAACATCATTTTGAAACCTCTTCCTGGCTTGATAAGTAAGATCAGAAGGTAATATTCCGCTAACAATAAAATTAACGAAATCAGCATACCAGGGAAGGTTAGAAGACTTACCTGGCGCCATTGCTGTCGCGACAGCTATTGCGGCAGCAAAGAGCTGCTCATCTGGGAAGGTCTCCAGTATGTGTGTATCATCAATGGGTAGACTCTGTCCCGTCTCCAATCTTGACAAGTGGTCTGCCACCTGATTTTCTGTCCCCTTTTTGTCTTTGATCTCAAGGTCGAACTCTTGTAATAGCAAGATCCACCGTATCAATCTCGGCTTGGCATCCTTCTTTGCAAACAAGTACTTGAGGGCAGAATGGTCGGTGTGCACTATTACTTTCGTCCCAAGTATATAGGAACGAAACTTGTCGATGGAGAATACCACAGCTAACAGCTCCTTTTCTGTGGTGGTGTAGTTCACTTGGGCGTCATTTAATGTTTTGCTGGCATAGTATATGACGTGAAACAGCCTGTCTCTGCGCTGCCCAAGTGCTGCCCCGACAGCATAGTCACTAGCATCACACATAATTTCAAACGGTTGTGTCCAGTCTGGTGGCTGTACTATGGGGGCTGTCACTAACTTTTCCTTCAGAACCTTGAATGCTTCAGTACATTCCTCATTAAAGTCAAAGGGTCGGTTCTGCTCTAAGAGATGGCATAACGGTTTGGTGATTTTTGAGAAATTTGCAATGAATCTCCTATAATAACCAGCATGCCCTAAAAAACTCCTAATGCCCTTAACTGTGGTTGGCGGCGGCAGCTTCTCTATGACCTCTATTTTTGCCCTGTCGACTTCTATCCCACGGCAGCTAATCTTATGGCCTAGAACTATCCCTTCATCTACCATAAAATGGCATTTTTCCCAATTAAGAACAAGATTAGCTTTTTCACATCTTTCAAGTACCTTTTGAAGGTTGCCGAGGCAGCTCTCAAAATCGTCTCCAAAGACGGAAAAATCATCCATGAAGATTTCAAGGAAGTCCTCTACCATGTCGGAGAATATAGCCATCATGCATCTTTGGAAGGTGGCAGGTGCGTTACATAGGCCGAACGGCATCCTTCTAAATGCGTATGTTCCGTAGGGGCATGTGAAAGTCGTTTTCTCTTGGTCCCCCGGTGCAATAGCAATTTGATTATATCCTGAATAACCATCAAGAAAACAATAGTAAGGTTTACCCGCTAATCTATCAAGCATTTGATCAATAAAGGGTAAAGGAAAGTGGTCCTTTCGGGTAGCTTTGTTAAGCTTCCGATAGTCCATACAAACCCTCCAACCGGTCACAGTCCTGGTTGGGATTAACTCGTTGTTTTCGTTGGTTATCACGGTCATGCCTCCTTTCTTGGGAACACATTGCACCGGGCTTACCCATTTGCTGTCGGAGATGGCGTAAATAATACCAGCATCTAACCATTTAATTATTTCTTTACGCACTACCTCCTTCATCGCAAGGTTTAACCGCCTTTGGGCATCAATAGTCGGCTTATGATCTTCCTCTAGGAGGATTTTGTGCATACAGATTGCCGGACTAATGCCCTGAATGTCTGCTATCGTCCATCCTATCGCCCTTTTATGCTGCCTTAACATGTGGATCAACTGTCGTTCCTGTTCCTGCGGCAGCTTAGCAGAGATGATTACGGGCAGTGTGTCATCATAACCAAGATAAGCATATTTAAGCTGCCCTGGCAGGGGCTTAAGTTCTAAGACAGGTGGTTCAACAGTAGAGGGCTTTTGGATTAAATGGTTATCCGAAGTGTAATTCAAAGGTTCGAATAACTTACCTGGACGATGGTCTAACCAGTTTACCTCCTCATGACCTTCAGTATCTGATGTATCGGATTCAGAGGGGTCACTGCCGTCGGTGCTGTCATCGTTGCTGTCGTGACAGGCCTGCAGATGGCTGTCACAGCAGTGACCAAATTTTATATCACGGCAGCCCGACCTGATGCAGGGTTGATCAAAGGTCACCTCAATGATGGCCTTGCATTCCTCATCCACATCAGCATGTTTCATTGCTTGGAGAACATTCAACTTAATTTCTTGATCGTTCACGCGCATGGTGAGTTCTCCTTTCTCCACATCAATCAATGATCTTCCCGTGGCTAAGAAGGGTCGCCCTAGGATGACTGGTGCGTTCTCATCTGCCTCACAATCTAAAATAAGAAAGTTAGCAGGAAAAATAAGTTTATGCACTCTTACCAAAATATCTTCAATTTTTCCCTCGGGGTGAACGTAAGAGCGGTCGGCTAGCTGTAGGGTAACTGTCGTGGGCCGCGCCTTGCCAATACCTAGTTTCTGAAAAACAGATTTGGGCATTAGATTAACACTAGCACCAAGATCACAAAGTGCCTTACCCACAAATTTATCGCCGATTACGCAAGGTATGAGGAAGCTCCCCGGATCCTTCTTTTTCTGGGGTGGCTGCCGATGAAGAATACTCATGCAACCTTCTTGCATCCTTACCGTTTCAAATTCCCCAAGTTTAGATTTTTTAGACATGACATCCTTGAGAAATTTAGCATAACCGAGCATTTCCCTAACAACATCTAACAACGGAATGTTAATATGAACCTGTTTAAAAATATCATAAATTTTTTTGAGTTGAAATTCATGCTTAGCTTGCTGTATCCGTTGAGGGAAGGGTGGTGGGGGGCGATAATCAGCAATGCGTCCTTCCCACTGCATGCGAATCTGAGGACGATAATCATCCTTTTTCTCCTCTGTCGCTTCTGCTGTCGTGACAGGCTCATCGGCAGCAGTCTGTTTGTCACCTGTCGGGGCAGCTTCCTCGGCAGGTTTATCCAAAGCAGGGTCCTTTTCTGTTTCAGCTTCTTTTTCCAGCCCTGGTAGCTTTTTCCCACTCCTAGTAGTAATCGCCTTACATTGCTCATGTGGGGGCGGTCTAGCATTTTCAGTATTGCTAGGGAAACCTCCATTCTGCCTCGGCTTAATATGCTGCGACACCTGACCCATTTGTGTCTCTAGAGATTTCAGGGTAGCTTCATGGTTTGTCATTCTCATCTTAGTTTCATCCATAAAGGTTTCTGTCTTCTTGACAAACTGATTAATATTCTCCATATATGTGCCAGTCTGAGACATAAAGGTGGCCAGAGTCTGTTCCAATACACTACTCGTGGCAGGTGGTGGCTGCTGTTGCTGCTGCGGCGGCAGGTTCTACGGCTGCAGTTGCTGTCGCGTCAACAATCTAGGAACCCCCTGATTCTAATTATGTGCTTGCGGATTCAGGGCATTGTTAGGGTTACTCCAGGAAAATTTGGGATCTTTCCTCCAATTAGGGTTGTAGTTGTTGGAATTGTAGTTTGGCTTGTAATTTCCAACATATTTTTCCTCTTCTATATTTATCGGGCACTCTTCACTACTATGATTTCCTTCACAAGTGGCACAAATTTCCTCGACAGCAAATCCTCGTAAGTCCTCTTCATTCAATAAGTGTTTCATGGCTTTAGTGAGGAATGCTACCTGAGATTTCATAGTGCTGTCGGCCTCATAGTCCTTGACAGCAAGTACCCGTTTACTCCCTCTTCTAGCTGTCGGAAACTGCTCCTCATTCTTGGCTAGATTTTTCAGAACTTGCAATGCCTCGTCCGGATCTTTATCCAATAATAGTCCATTTGCTGCAGAATCAATGCGAATGCGAGTTTGTAAGTTAGCAGCATTATAGAATTTAGTTACCTGATTCCAGACAGGGAATCCATGCATTGGGCAGTTCCGAAGAAGAGTAGTAAATCTGTCCCAGGCCTCGTGCATCGGCTCGTCATCTTCCTGTTGAAAAGTAGCAATTTCGTTACGTAATCGCTCAGATAAATGCGAAGGATTAAAACGAGATAAAAATTCACGAGTTAGGTCTGCCCAAGTCATAATAGAACCCGGTGTAAGTTTATTCCACCAAGTTTTAGCTCTGTCCCTCAATGAATGAGGAAATAACCGAAGCCTCAGTATCTCCGGACTAACTCCTGGTAGCCTAAACGAACCACAGATCTCCTGGAACGTTTTGAGATGCTCCCTAGCATCTTCTGTCGCAGAACCACTAAACTGCCCGGCGTTGTTGATCATACTAAACATGACAGGCTTAAGCTCGAAGTTGTCGACATCAATATCCGGCAGCGTGGTCTCCAGCTCTACATGATCGTTCAGCATGTAGTCACGACATGACCGTCGTCCACCTGCTGCGGGCGGGTCGCCAACAGGCGGTATGTCTCCTCCAGCAGGCTGGTTACGGGCCATCTGCTCTAGCTGTTCTTCAAGGTATTCATTCCTGTCTAAAAGGTGGCGAATCTGTTTCTTGAGATTGAATGATCGTTCGATTTCCGGATCTAACTTATACTCAGGATCTTCGCCTCTTTTCGATCTGCGCATAAACAAGAGAACCTCGTGAAAAGCAAGAGTTGAAAACAAAAAATAAAAATTAAAGAAAAACTAAAAATAAAAACGAAAACAAAAATAAAAATAAAAGCAAAAAGTGCAATAAAAGAAAGATGTAGTTATGTTGCCAGCCCCCGGCAACGGCGCCAAAAACTTGTTGCGTGTAAAATAGTCTATCACAATTGTAGTGCAAGTGTACACGACGCAAGTAGTAAAGTGATACTAAGTATCGGATATCGTCTCCACAGGGATTGGGCTAATGACTTCACCTTATTTTACTGCACGAAGTAAAAAAGATAGTTTAGAATTGTCACGAGAATAATAAGATAAAAACGTAAATAAAAGGATTGGAATATCAAGATAGAGAGAATGGGCTGGTATTGAATTGCTCGGTAGTGCAGGTATTGAATTGCTTAGGATCTCCAGTTCTGTCGTCGCTCCCGTCGCCGACAGCACCTGTCGCGACGTCTGTCCGTGGGCAGTCGCGGAAGCAGACACACCAACTCCGTACTTCAAGTTTGGCAAGAATCCCAGATCTGCCTTGCCCTATCCCTAGGCACAAGTCTGTCGATGAACACGTCTTTGATGATACCTCCCGGCGTGAATCGAAGGATGAACACCGATGTGTATGAATTCTTCCTTAGCCACTTAACCTCGCCTTATCCCTAAGCACGAGATGGTTCAACTATAAACTAGAGAACGCGCTTTTATCTCTTTCGTATACTTAACTCTCCCGATGCTAAGTAAATGGATAACCTCACAATGCTCTCCCGATGCTCTTGCAAGATATTAAAACCAAGATAAAAGAACTTGAAGTTTATTTTATTGAACTTGAAAAATCCTAAAACAAAGCAACCCTTGCAACTACTTTACAAAACAACCCGTAGCCCTAGGGGGAATTTAGAGCATGTCGGTGACTGGTGGACGGCAGGGTTTTGGTTTCGGTTATGGGGTAATCGGTTGTGCTCCTAGGTTAAATCTATGCCCTTATATAAGCTTTGGGCTCAAGTTATCTAAGGTAACAAGGATTACAACTTTAATTAAAAGTAAGATTCTAATAAAGACTAAATCTCTAAAGTCTCCTACTTTCCAGCCGCATCCTAGCTTTTAGGAATTTCCTCTCCTTGAGCTTTGGCTTGACATATCTTTTGATCCGGGGCTTGGAAAAATATTTGGCTTTCACACGACAGACAAGCAGATTTTTCTCTATCTATCGAGGTCCACTTGACTTTTCCTCTTCATAAGTCTGCTGTCACCATGCTGTCACGACAGGTCCATGACAGGTTCGTCTTCTTCAGCTGCTTGTCCAGTTCAGCTTTCCTGCTTATCTGCCCTGCGCCTGCCTTCATCGTCAACCATGGCAGCTACCTGCAAAATACACCATCTTTTAGTAGAATCCGTGCCTTTTATATAATTGTGATGTTTTATTGAAAACTAACCTAAATGCAATGCAATGATGCTTGAATGCAGCAGAAATATGGGTTAAAAAGGGTGTAAATAATAGAACTTTTACACACTCAACAACAACCATTATGCAACAATTTGAATATCAAATACAATACAAGAAGGGGTGGCATGCAAGGGAGAAGGCATTGCATTCAGTGTATGGTGATTACGATAAGTCGTACAATGAGATATCGGCTATATTGGTAGCAATGACCTATTTCATCCCAGGAATCATAGTGAGGTATGAAACAAATGATGCATACAATCGACAAGGCCAAGTGGTTGAAGGGCATAAATTTTTCCATTGATTATTTTGGGCGTTCAAGCCATGCATTGAAGGCTTTCTATATTGTAAACGTATGATCCAAGTCGATGGCACGTGGCTGTACGAGAGATACTCTCATATATTGTTGGTTGTCGTTGCACAAGATGGTGAGAGCAATGTCATTCCGATTGCATTCGCAATTATTGAGGGGGAGACGACGAAAGCTTGGAATTTCTTTTTGACCAATTTATGTGACCATGTTGTCTTGGAAGATGGGGTCTGTATTATATCTAATCGAGAGACAAGTATCAAAGCATCAATTAATTGAGAGGGAAGTCGTTGGACACCTCTGCACTCATACCCTGCATATTGTGTTCCTCACATCGGTAAGAACAGTTATGAACAGTTCAAAAATTCGTACGTTCGCAATGAGATTTTAAGCATGGGTAAGTATCATTTTTTCAAACTCCGTTACACATGCCCATCCAATTATGTACTTTGATTTTCTAGATGCTAACAACATATATTATGGCACAAGGTATCAACTGGTACGACCAGAATTTGAGAGGAAGATGACAAATTTACATAAATACAATGAGGGTGTTTGGAGTTTGGCCAACAATATCGAGAGAGAAAGATGGGCCCAATCATATGATGAAGGTGGTAGACGATACGGGCAAATGACAACCAACCTTGTGGAGTGCATAAACAGAGTACTGAAAGGATCACGTCATCTCCCAAAAGCAAGCTTGGTGAAAAAGACGTACTACCGGGTGGCTACGGTTTGGCCCATTAAAATGGAAGCAGATTGAGGCCTTAATAAATAGGGGGCAACGTTGGGTATCAGATATTGTGACAAAAATGCAGAATAATATGAAGAATGCAACGCCGTTGACCGTTCATGCATTTGACCAAAATAATCGAACTTTCGATGTTTTTGGTTCAAGACGCAACCACGAAGTAGCCCACTCAAATGTATTTCGAGTCGATTTGAGACATAGGTGGTGTGACTGTGGCGAGTTCCAGGTGTGGCGATATCCATGTTCTCATGCAGTTGCAACATGTATGTATGTGGGGGTTGACTCGTACAACTATGTTGACCAATGCTTTGATCTCCAATGGATGGTCAATATTTACAGAATTGAGTTTCTACCGATTAGGAATGCAAATTATTGGCCGTCATCGGAGCATGAAAGATGGTTACCGGATCCTGCACTCCGTAGAACTCCAAATGGTCGATCTAGATCTACTCGCATCTATACCAGTATTAATCTTCATCACAGAGAAAAAGGACAACGAAAGAGATGAATATTATGTAGGGCTGAAGACCATTCGAAATCAAACTGTCCAAATGAACCCATATATGTGCCTATGTCTCAGTGATTTATTATGTTTGTATTCGAAATATTCCACTTTGCACCATCAGCATTAATTAGTTATTTATAATGTTATATTTTTACTACTATCATATTCGGTGCTTAAGTCTGATTTAATAATTAGAGACCAAATTGCTTAAGTCATATTCAATAATTTCAGAAAGTCGATTTCAGATGTAGCTAAATATTAATTCGAATCTACTTTGATTTTAAATTTTAATCACAGCTAAATATTAATTCGAATCCACTTTAATATTTTAATAATTTTTAATACCCCAATTACCACAAATATTACCTCATTTTTTACATGTTTTTTGTATTCAAATGAATCAAGATAGTGACCAAAACTTGAGTTTGAATTTAAATTCTTGAATAAACATCAAACCAAAATATTAAAAAAATGAACTATATCGAACTTAAACTGAAATTCAATCTCCCTTTTCTTTTTAATTGCATTCCACCATTTTTTTAGTGATCAATTATTTTTTAATTAGTTTTAGATTAAGTGATTAATAAAAAATAAACAGTGAAAAATAAAAAACAATAAAATCCAAATTCAAACCTAAATGCCTCTAATGTATTACACAAAATACATAAAATCATTTTTTCTTCTACTCCCTCTTACGTAATTTCTGACAATGAACGGATATGATCGAAAAGCAAGTGTGTTTCTAGATCCTCTTACGTTGTGGCCTCTATTCTACCTCGGGATCCTCTTTAGCGTAGCTCAGCTCCTCTGTTCAATGAACGGATATAATCTCTGGTGAATTCAAGAAATTTTGTATTTCCTGAAAATCCATGCTCTGTCCAAAGTTCGAGTAAAGAGGTGACCGTTGAGGAATAAACTCGGGTGTGTATAAAACAACATCATCAAACCCGTGAGTATCTGAGGAGCTCGAGCCCACTTCTGGTTGTACATATGTAGGAGCTGGTTCCTTTTCCCATATAACTGGCGAGCCCACTTTTGGTTGTTCCCAAGTGGTTGGCCAACCTTTGGGGTTTTTACTCCAAACATGATTTTAAGATGTGCCCGTTGCAGCAGTCTTAGAGGATTCACCCTTACCACAATATTTTTTCTTATATTTTTAACATTCTTCCCGTCCATTGACCGAAATTAAGTATGACATTCTATTATTAAGAAAATAGATCAGGTACTATGACCTCTAAAAATTAAAATTATCCTCTTGAATTGGAGCGCGAAACGGTATCATTGAAGCTCTGTTGTTCCACATATTAATGTAGTCAACGTGTATGGCTTCTCAATTTACTTCTACCCTGCCGCGTCCATCAAAATCGTGCAAATAGTCATGCTCAGTGTTGAGATACGAAATGGGCTGGTGGAAGCCAAATTGCCTCAGCACCCTGTCAGCAAAATGGAACTCGACAATCGCAAAGTGGATCAATGGTGTAACACTACACCACTAATTAGAATGTTCCAGCAGATCATCCGGTACAAAAACGCGATCATCGTCGTACGATCTCCAAATAAACTAAAACATAAGAATTATTTTAATAAGACATCTAATTATAACATGAATAATGAACTACAAATATTTAACTAAAATCTAAACAATACATTTAATCGGATACCTACTCTTGACAATACAAATCAATCTGAGCTCTAAATACTCACAAGTTGTTGTTCGCCAACTCTGTGTGCGCTTTTTTCTCTCACCATCTGCATACATATCATAATAATGCTTTAAAAATAAATAAATAAATTTAATTTAATTGAACTCAAAATCAGGATAATTACTTGGCGACAAGAGAGAACTGTACCGTTGTTCGAGTAATCGGTGTCCAAAAGGTATGTCCCTGCCAAGCCCATGCTTGACAACAACAAATATCCACCAATACCCCAAACCTTATGACCATTTTCTATTTTAGCGCCATTGCACAACTCACGATACAAGAACGCTAATATGGTCGATCCCAACTATATGTACCAGCTTCCCATGGATACCTCAAAAAGCGTAGATACCGTGTATGAACAAGATTGTCGGATTTATTTGGCATCAATATACCTCCAATGAGTTGCAGAATATAAGCTCGACTGGTATTATAAATCACATCAACCAAATTATATTCACCGAGTTTAAATTCACTTTGCAACCAACTCATTTTCACACGAGCTCCACTTAAATTTGATTTATCCGACACCTTCCCATGGTAAAATGAGTAAATTGCTTCAGGTGTAGCTTTCATCTAGTCGACCGATGGATCCCCGGTCAATGGTTCCCCGATCAATGGTGCCACGTTTACTAAGACCCCGATAAGCATGACCACGTCTTCAAGTTTGATCGTGCATTCCCCACACGACATGTAGGACATATAGGTTTCCGGCCTCCAACGCTCAATTAGAGCGGCAATCAACCCGGGCACCAACTTGTACCCCTGAATGAATGTCGCATAATAAAATTTGGAAACTTGCAACCATTCATTGATTCGCTCGTCCAGAGGATTTTTTGCCATGGTCATATTGTTTTTAAATGTATCCTCCACATCTTGCAATTAACATATTAATCAATAAATATTATTAACAAACAAAAAAGTAATTAAATTTCTAATAAATAATTTATTAAAAAAATTTATCATCTCATCAACTGTGAGACTAGAAATGTGTCGATCCTGTAATCGCAAAAGCGGAGCTTGCCCATCCATCCTACAGAACAAAGTAAGAATATATTAGGACCCGAGACTAAATATACTACATTAAAAAATTATAAACATAATAAACTAAACAAACAAAAGTTATAATAATATTTTTAGTTTAGTTTCTAATTTGCTTAAATTCTACGAAATTTAAATTTTAACTCTAATACGTTTAAATTACATAACTAAATCAACTTATTACATTACCATTAAATTTAAATAAATCAATCATCGTTAATTAATTAAAATTTCACTTTGTCATTCTAAAATTTGTGTCATTTTGCCTTAAATAATGCAACTTACGACTAAATTAAAATACTCAAACACCCATATTTTTTTACTAATTGCCAACTCCTAAATTGAAAATGTTTTTTTTCTTAAAATTTTAAAAATAAAATTAAAAAACATTTTTTCTACTACTAATATAAATGTTAATTTTAGTCCCTACATTATTCGGCAATTTACTGTTTAAAACACTTCAATTTTAAGATTTTTATAAACTAGTCACTAATTTACTAATTTCATCATTCAAGTCCTATTTTCTCTTAACAAAATTCATTTCATTCAATAACTAACAAATTCAATCACATTCGGCCAATATTCTATAAAATCCTCTAAAATTAATATTTCACTCATTAATAATCAAATTTTCCAATATACTCATTTTAGTCCCTATATAATCATTTTTTTCTTTCGAAAATCATTATAAATAAATCTAATAAACTAAAAATTAAATAATACAAATATTCTAACATCAACTTAAAAAATATAAAAAAAATTCAAGAACAAGGCATACTTACTATATTTTCTTCAAATCTTTCTTTTTTTACTCAACCTCTTCATAAATTTTCTTCTCTTCAACCACATATTTAATAAAAAAAAGTCTGAAATATCAACAATACGAACAACAACTTCAAAATTTATCAAAATATAACGATATAAAATTCATAAAATTTAACTACAAAAAAATTCATAATTACATACATACATACATACATTAAAATTAAAATTATTAAATTTAAATAATATTAAAAAAATACATATCTTATATCTACTTACCAAATTTCTTCAAAATCTTCTTATTCTTCTTCACTCTATCTTCTTCTCAAAATTTTCATTACAAAAAATACATATCTTCAACACCCTATTTAACCTCAACTACTTTAAATCTCAACCATTCAATCCACCTACCAACCTTCCAATCAGATTACAAAATAAAAAAAAATTAAACCCCCTTCCCGAGGCATGCACGCAGTTGCATGCATGCCACCTTGCCACTACACCACTACCACCCCTCCATCTGAACATTGTTTGAAGTCGGATGGAGGGCTCTCTGTCTTTGAACATGGCAAGGTTCTTTGGGTGATTGACACGTGGCATCAAGGAGATATCCAGTCACTATTTAAATCGGATAGAGGACCATTCAAGTTTGAATAGTACCTTGCATTTTTAATGATTTTTCGTAAATCATTGTTCGAAAGCGGGGTGCAATCCATCCGTTTTTTGTTTTGCACAGTAATTCACAATATTTATAGAAATAATTTAAGAAAAATCATATTTTTGAAAATAAAAAAGAACCATAATATTGTGGTAAATTCTCCGTATACAATCAAAAGGTTAATTGATTTTTCTTTTTCATTTTTGCCAAAAAAAAATTAAAAGGTCAACGATAGCCACTTTCTTACATATTTGTTTTGAGTTATAAACCATATTATATGGTAAATTGTCACCGAAATATTGATTTTGTTTTAGTCGCTAACATTATGTTTATTCTTATTTTGGTCATTAACCGTTAAAATTTAACGACGATATTGGTGGGTTTATTTTTTTTTATTTTTCTCTCCACCACATATTATTTTTCTTTAATTTTATTCGACCACGCCTTATTTAAGAAAGAAATACAACAAAGCTCAAATTAATAATGATTTCATAAACTAAATAAATAATTATTTTTATTCCCAACAAAGTAGGAAAATAATTTTAGTTTTATTTTTAAATTTGATTTCAGTTTAAGTTAAAATTTTATTTTGTTAAAATTATATTAGAATTTTAATTTAGCTCAGCGGCTAAGTATCTTAATCTCTCTCACGAGGACATGAGTTCGAATTCTTTTCCCGCGTCATTCTCATTTTATTTTGTTAAAATTATATTAGAATTTAAAATATTGTTCTATTAACCATGTGGCTTAAGTGAAATGGTATGGTCTCTGCTACTTTAACCAGTGGTCGAGGGTTTGATCCTTGCACTGGACATGGAACAACTTTAAAACTTGTGGTAAGAGTCTACCCTTATATGAGCCGACATAACACGAACTTAGTCACCTGGCTCGTTATAGTGAACACCGGGAACCTAAAAAAAAATTCTAAATTTGATTTGACCCTGCTAGACCGAATTAATATCTATTTAGACCATTAAATAGATAGGTTGAAGACACATGTAGTTCGAAAGAAAAAATCCTCTAAGTTGTTCAACTTATCCTTAACCACGTTGATGTTGAATTAGATTCTACGATAAAAGGATTAACCACTACTGTGAACTATGAAATACCCAAACTTGACAAGGAAAACAAAGGCCAAAACCACACCAACAACCGTTGAAACTTTGATCCTTCCTTGAAACCTCATCCCATGTGACGTCCTCTCTCAAATATATATATACAATAATGGGGGTATCCGCCGCAATTTTATCTCCCTCTCCTTTTCATTCCGAAATCGTTTTCTCATTGTCTAAATTCTGAATTCTGAAACGTTGAAGTTGATTTCTTTTCATTAAAGAAGAAGAAGAAGAATAATAAAATACTCTTGCCTGTGTGGTTGGGGTGTTGACATTTCATGTTTGCCTGTGTAAGAAATGATAGATGACAAAGCTTTTCTTCTGGTTGTATTATAAGACGAAAACTAAAGGAGAGGTAAATGCAAAGCGTTTCTTTATCCTGTAAAACAAATTAAGGGAGGTTTTGTTGATGAAAATGCCAACGTCAAATCCTCATCATATTGCTCAATCCTTTGCCTAATCAACACACACACACACACACTAATCCCAGGCGAGTACGAAACAAGCAAAATTTCTCAGTGAAGAGAGGCTTGGTGAGAACATCAGCAGGAATATAGTTGACTTCAACTTTGTGCTCCATGACCTTTTCACGCACAAAATGAAGATCCAAGTCCACGTGCTTCGTCTTGGAATGCAACACAAGATTAGCAGCCATTGATATTGCACTGGTGTTATCACACCAGATCTGAGGAACAACATCAATTGAAACTCTTATATCACGTAAAATAGCAGATACCCACATAAGTTCAGCTGCAGAGTCAGCCAAGCTGCGGTACTCAGCTTCAGCTGTCCAAGGAACAAACCAGCAGAGGTTCGACTAGCCTCAAGACCAAGGAAAAATTCAACTTGACCTAGATCCTTAATAGAGAAAGAAGTATCTAGGTGATGGATGAACCTGACAATATGGGATTCTGAATTTCCAGTCATCGGAATATCATCAACATATATAACAACATATACAATAGTAGATTCAGAATGGAAAACAAAAAGTGATGTATCAGCTGAAGAGTTGATAAAGCCCAAGTCACCAAGTAGTTCCTTGAGCTTCAAGAACCAGTTGCGAGGGGCCTGTCGAAGTCCATATAAGGCCTTGGTGAGCTTGCAGACAAGAGCTCCACCTTCAGGAGTAGTACGAACAAAGCCAGGAGGCTGTTCCATGTAAACATCTTCTTGAAGGTCACCCTTCAAGAATGCATTGCTTACATGTAGTTGATGAACCTGCCGCTTGTTATTAACAGCCAATGATAGCAAAATATTCACAGTAAAGAAATGTATAACATGGCTATATGTATCAGTGAAGTCACAACCATGAGTTTGAGAGAAACCCTTAGCAACTAAACGAGCTTTATACTTATTAACAAATCCATCAGCATTTCTCTTAATTCTAAATAACCATTTACATCCTATAATTTTCCTATCAGAAGGAAGAGAGACTAGTTCCCAAGTTGAATTATCAAGTAAGGCATTATACTCATTATGCACAAAATCAAACCATTTAGGGTGTAATAAAGCCTCATGAACAGAACCAGGTGTATGATCATCATTAGAAACAAGAGCAGAATGAAAGAGCTTGGGTTTGAATATACTTGACTTACTTCGAGTGCGCATATGATGCTAATTACCTGAAGTGTCAATGGCTGAAGAGGTAGGAACATTACTAGACTCATGGAATGTGGCCTCTGTAGGGGGCTCAACTAAACTGGAGACTACAAGAGGATCAGACGCATGAGGAGGCACTAAGACATCAAGCAGAACCTCATGATGAGTAGGAACCTCAACATCATCTGCCATGGATGAAGATGGCACATCAGGACATACTAGAGGATCAATCGAATGCTAAGGGGAAGGGGCATCAGAACCCTTAGGAGAAGGGGCAATTGAATGCTCAGGTGAAGGAGCAGCAGAGCCCTCAGGAGAAGGGGCAATTGAATGCTCAGGTGAAGGAGCAGCAGACCCCTCAGAGAAGGGGTAGGTGAACCTTCAAGAGAAGGAACCAGATTAATTGGTGCAGGGTGAAAAGGAGCAGTAAATGCATATCGACAAGACATAGGAAAAGATAGAATTGGAGGAGATGTATGTAACACCCCCTTCCCGGCCTGGTAGAGAACCGGGTCGGACAGTGTTATCGGAAAACATATTTGGAGATCAGAACTTATTCCAGAGTTCAAAAAAATCATTTTAGAGTATTTTATTAATCTCTTCTAAGACTAAAAACATTAACTTATTAACAGCTTACTCAAACTGGGATCCATTTTAAACTTTTTCGAACTTAGGGACTAAATTGTATTTTTTACAAATTAAGGGTCCTTATCTGAATTCGTGTTACCATACTGAAATTAAACTTACTAATTATTAGCTTGTGAAATTTCATCACAAACGGAGGTCATTTATCTATTCGATGAGACGATACAATATCTATTGACTGTTTTGTAAATTATGCAAATATGTTTTTATTCGGATTAGCCAATCAAACACTTTCCAAACCTTACCAAGTTTTACCAAAAAGTCTAAAATCTATATTTCTAATAGCATGTCGAATTTTAAGGCATTTCGAATTAATTTACCTAATTTTTACCTTTTAGCACGTATAAGCTCATTTTACTAGTTTTAACCATTCTCGAACATGATAAATACCATATTTAACACTTGCACAACATTATTTTATCAAAAAGCACACATATAACATGCCTATACCATATGCCACCATACTAGGAGTTCAGGGCAGAAATTAACATACATGTGATTCATAAGAGTGACTTGCAACCGCAACAACACGATCGAAGGTCGAAATTCATTATGATCCTGAAATGCACGAGACGCACGAATGTTAGGCTTACATAGCCTAGTGAGGTAGTTACAACAAATGTAATGAATGTCCACAATTATGAATGGCATGATGAACAAATACATAACATAGATATAATCCAATAGACATATCATCACGCTTATTCCACAATTCACATGCTTTCATATTCACATATACATTTCACATAACCATATTGTCATAACAAAATTCATAGGCACATATCATATTAGGTACAATTGGATACGCGGATTCCCTGTACACCATATCATAAATAAGAAAATGAGCCGTTGCTCTGAGCCGTAGCTCCATATATCCCTTACACATCCATCCTTTTATCTCCCACATATAGGCCGTAGCCCTGGACCGTAGTCATCACTTACATGGTGAGCTCAAATAATCCTATGGCATGCCAATTGTATCCAATGTCCATAAATACACACAAATTCACATAGTCCATGATTTTCAGATCATATCATATCAAATAACAAGATGAGCTGTAGCTCCATATCAGGTAGCATTTCATATTATTTTCACATACATGTAGCATATCATAGTCATACTCGAACATATCAAAGTAATGCAAGGCACTTACCAAATTTACCATTCGAACATAGTTGCTCTTCGTGAGCCATTAACAAATGCAAACATAATCATAAATAATGCAACGGGACGACACCGAGCCTATCCCTTGACACAACTACACTCACCTCGACAATCAGACGCTTTTAAGGTTCTCGGATAACGAAGCCTTTATTTTTGATTTTCGGAGGAGATGACGGATGTTCTTTATCAACCTCTTAAACTAGGTTAATTAATAGAAATCGGTTAGAGTCGACAAAACAGTATCAAACTAATACAAAAATATTAATTAAATTCGATACCAAATTTTAGACTAACCAAGAATTTAAGCTTACCCCAACGATAGCAAAGATTTGATGTCGCTAAATCGTAAAATTTGAACTACCGATCTAACACTGAACCGTTGGTTGTTCGTACCTTAATTTTTCCGTGCATTCCTCATGAAATTCTTCCCCTATTTATATTCGGTTGAACACCACCCCCAATTTTTCATTCTCCAAATATCCCCTCAAATGAGTGCCACGTGTGGCTTACTCACCCACACTTTGTCCGAGTAATCCCACTTACGTGGGCTTAATTTTCCCTGGCCATGTTTGTGGCAATTGCCACACTCACCACGAATTGACCAAATGGCCTTTGACGTGTGCTTTGTGTGGGCAATTCCTTCAATTCGAAGGAATTGCCATGGCTATTATTTTAATAATAATAATAATAATAATAATAATAATAATAATAATAATAATAATAATAATAATAATAATAATAATAATAATAATAAACCGAATAAATAAGTTTCGAACCTAATTTTTACTAGACCCGAATAATCTAATAATAATAAACCCGAATAATTAATAAGATCAAATAATTTATAGAACCGATATAAAATACTCGGTCATCAGAACTTAATTCCGACTAGACCGGTTTTTGGGATGTGACAACTCTCCTCCTTTAAAGAAAATTCGTCCTCGAATTTTCACTTCAGGCGAATAGATGAGGATACTGTTTCTGCATAGTCTCCTCGGGTTCTCATGTTGTCTTTTTAACCGAATAACTTCATCGCAAACCTTTCGCAAATGGTACAGATTTATTTCGAAACCTCTTGACTTTTCGTGCGAGGATTTAAATAGGTTCTTACTTGTAAGTTAGATCGGACTGAATTTTTTTACAGACTCCGACTCGATCACATGGGAAGGGCCTGATTAGTTCTTCCATAGCATAGACACATAAAAACATTATGGATTTGACTTAACTTCTCGGGGAGAGCTAGTCGGTAGGCAACAAGTCTTACTTTTTCGATTACTTCAAATGGGTCAATAAAACGAGGACTTAGTTTCCCCTTTTTATCAAAACGAAAGATCTTCTTCCACGAAGACACTTTAAGGAAGGCTTTCTCACCAACGTCGTACTGAATGTCCGTTCTTTTCAAATCTTCGTAGGCTTTCTGTCAATCAAATACAGCTTTGAGTCGATAACGAATGATGGTTACCTTTTCTTCGATTTCCTAAAATAAGTTAAAGATTATTATTTTGTCTTCACCAAGCTTGGTCCAAAGAGGGGTTCTACATTTTCTTTCATTAAGAGTTTCGTACATGGATGTTGATGGTAACTAATATTTTACGCAAACTATTCTAAGGGTAGGGATTTCTCTCACGTATTTCTAAAATTGATAACACATGCTCGTATTTTTTAGAATCTTCAAAGAATGATTGGAATTTGTACAGAATACTTATACATACAAATTGAAGAAAAAATATAGGGTTGCCCGAATAACCCATTCAGATTAGTCATCGGTTTGAGGATGTATAGCAGTGCTTAGATGCACTTGGGTTCCCAAAGCCTCATGTAACGCCTTCCAAAATCGAGACACAAAACGTGGCTCGCGTTCGGAAATAATGGACACAGGAAGTCTGTGCAAACAAACAACTTCACGAATATACAACTCAACCAGTTAGGTAAGATAAAGTCCATTCTTACTGGAAAGAAATGAGCAAGTTTGGTGAATCGTTCCACAATGACCCAAATAGCATTATTCTTCTATGGTGTCATTAGTAGACCGCTTACAAAATCCATCATAATACGTTCCCACTTCTACTGTGAAAGTTCCATGGGTTGCGAGAGACCATTGGGCACCTTGTGCTCGGCTTTAACCCGTTGGCAGGTCAAACACCTAGCCGTAAAGTCTATGTTTTCACCTTTCATATCAGACTACCAGAATAACTTCTTTAGAATCTTATACATCTTGATAGTTTCAGGATGAACAGAAAATGGACTAGAGTGGCTTCATTTAGAATTTGATTCCAAAGATCATCATTATCGGAAACACATATACAGTTTTGAAAGCACAATAACCCTTCAGAATTCATATCAAGGTCAAGATTCGATTTGTCCTTAGCGATAAGGGTTCGCAACTACTCGTTGGATTCTTGGAGTGCCTTGATTCGGGATACAATGGTTGACTGAACTCTTAGTTCAGCTAAAAAGAGATCCAATTAAGGATTGCACGAATCTTCTTTGGATCAACTTATATTCTCGCAAAAGAGATCACATGTCCCAAAAATGATATTTCAGATAGCCAGAATTTGCATTTACTGAATTTAGCGTATAGGTGTTTCTCCCGGAGAGTTTGAAGTAAAATTCGGAGATGTCCTTCATGAGCAGTAAAATCTTTAGAATAGATCAGAATGTTTTTTATGAACACGACCACGAAGGTAGGACCGAAATACGCGGTTCATCAAATCTATGAGGTTGAAGGTGCATTTGTGAGCCCAAAAGGCATCACTAGGAATTCGTAGTGACCATGTCTAGTCCGAAAGATAGTCCTTGAAACATCAAACTCCTTTACTAACATTTTATAGTACCCCGATCGCAGTTCTAACTTAGAAAATACATAAATATCTTTCAATTAATCGAAGATATCTTCGATCCTCGTTAACAGATACTTATTCTTAATAGTTATTTTATTCAACTGGCGATAGTCAATGCACAGACGTACCGATTCACCTTTTTTTACAAACAAACCTGGAGCTCCCCAGGGTAAGGATCTCGGTCGGATGAGTCCCTTATCTTGAAGGTTTTCAATTTGAGCTTTTAATTCCTTTAACTCTACCGGAGCCATTCAAAATGGAAACCAGAGTAGTTTCAGGTTGTACTTCTATTCCGAGTTTTATTTTACGGGTGGGAGGGAATCTCAGAAGTACGTCAGGGAATTCTTTCACCATTTACATATTTTTGAGTTTTGGGATTTTCTTCAGACTCTATTGCATACTTAATAATTTTGTTAGACTTGAGTTTGATTTTTTATCAAGGTTATGCCTTCTTTATCGATTCCACGAAGATATAACTTCTTTTTCAAACGATTTACCTAGGTTTGATATTCAGCTAACCAATCAAGACCTACGATAAGATCAGACTCAGGAAAAGGCAAGGCCATCAAATCGGTCAGAAATAGGATCCCTTGGGTCCTCAGAAAACAAGCTTTATAAATCAAACGTATAACCACACTACCTTCTAGTGGGTTAGAGACGACTATCACAAAAGTGATAGGTTTGAATACTAAGGTATACTTCCCAATAAATGGTTCACTAATAAAGGATTGCGTAGAACCGAGATGTGGTTTTATTGTGATATGTCTATCATTGGGCGCAGATATTCCTAAATTTAATCAAACAGAAAAGGTTAAATCGTGTTGGTTGCAAATCATATACAACATATACAGATAAACTCTTAGGTGGCATATGCAGACACAGACACATAACAGATGTCTGGTCAGTCCTAGAATCGACTAAACCTAGGCTCTGATACCACAATTGTAATACCCCCTTCCCGGCCTGGTAGAGAACCGGGTCGGACAGTGTTATCGGAAAACATATTTAGAGATCAGAACTTATTCCAGAGTTCAAAAAAATCATTTTAGAGTATTTTATTAATCTCTTCTAAGACTAAAAACATTAACTTATTAACAGCTTACTCAAATTGGGATCCATTTCAAACTTTTTTGAACTTAGGGACTAAATTGTAATTTTTACAAATTAAGGGTCCTTATCTAAATTTGTGTTACCATACTGAAATTAAACTTACTAATTATTAGCTTGTGAAATATCATTACTAACGGAGGTCATTTACCTATCCGATGAGATGATACAATATTTATTGACTGTTTTGTAAATTATTCAAATATGTTTTTATTCGGATTAGCCTATCAAACACTTTCTAAACCTTACCAAGTTTTACCAGAAAGTCTAAAATCTATATTTCTAATAGCATGTCGAATTAATTTACCTAATTTTCACCTTTTAGCACGTATAAGCTCATTTTACTAGTTTTAACCAGTCTCGAACATGATAAATACCATATTTAACACTTGCACAACATTATTTTATCAAAAAGCATACATATAACATGCCTAGACCATATGCCACCATACTAGGAGTTCA
Organism: Hibiscus tridactylites; assembly: GCA_958450335.1. Taxonomy (NCBI): domain Eukaryota; kingdom Viridiplantae; phylum Streptophyta; class Magnoliopsida; order Malvales; family Malvaceae; genus Hibiscus; species Hibiscus tridactylites. The sequence goes on from OY288285.1 coordinate 30,867,777, forward strand.
GGGAAGAAATTAACATACATGTGATTCGTAAGAGTGACTTGCAACCGCAACAACACGATCGAAGGTCAAAATTCATTATGATTCTGAAATGTATGAGACACACGAATGTTAGGTTTACATAGCCTAGTGAGGTAGTTACAACAAATATAATGAATGTCCACAATTATGAATGGCATGATGAACAAATACATAACATAGATATAATCCAATAGACATATCATCATGCTTATTCCACAATTCACATGCTTTCATATTCACATATACATTTCACATAATCATATTGTCATAACAAAATTCATAGGCACATATCATATTAGGTACCATTGGATACGCGGATTCCCTGTACACCATATCATAAATCGGAAAATGAGCCGTAGCTCTGTGCCGTAGCTCCATATATCCCTTACACATCCATCCTTTTATCTCCCACATATAAGCCGTAGCCCTGGACCGTAGTCCTCCCTTACATGGTGAGCTCAAATAATCCTATGGCATACCAATTGTATCCAATGTTCTTAAATACACACAAATTCTCATAGTCCATGATTTTCAGATCATATCTGTTGAGTGGATCGAATGATCGAAATGAACCAAGAGGGGGGGGGGGTGAATTGGATTTTTAAAGGTCTAGGTGGTGGAAATTGCAAATTAAAAAGATAGACAAGGAATTTTAGAGTGGTTCAAGTTCCAAATGAACTCTACATCCACTACCTTAGCTTCACTAAGGATTTGCAACAATTCCACTAATTGCTCTTCCCCTTTTCTAGGCTAAGAAAGTAACCCTTACAATTTTCGGTTAAATTTTCTACCCAAAATTTAACCCAATCCTCACACAAATAAAACAAAGAATTTGTTGGCTAAGAAAGTATCTCTCAATACAAATTGTAGCCCAATTACAAGCACTCAACCCAATTGAAATCATAAGAATGAAAAATACAATTGAGGTTTTTAGACAATATTGGGATTTAGGCACAAAATGCTTGGATTTGATGTTTGGATGTTTGCTTTAGGATCAATAGTTGTTGCTGGAGCTTTTAGAGGTCCCTTTTATACATTCTCATTGATTTCTAGCCGTTGTGGTTGTTGCATTCATCAATAGAGCCGTTGGGGGTGTTATCTCACCTCCATAAATGCAGTCCGCAACCAACCGTTTCGAAACGCCAACCCTGTTTCGAAATAGACCAAAATAGAAGGAGCCGTTGGGGTGCATTAAAGAGCCCGTATCGAAATGGTTTGACCAGTTTCGATACGCTAAGAGCCATTTCGAAACTTGTTTCGAAACACTTTTGCCACTGTCAAGGGTCGTATCGAAACGGCTTGAAATCGTTTCGATACGCCTTAACGGTTTGTTAAAAATCAGTTAAAAACTTGCAACAGTCATATTTTTCAAATCAAATGAAGAACCATTTCGAAACACTAAATGACGTTTCAATACAGTTTCTCTATGTTCTAAAGCCGTTTCGAAACTTGTTTACGAAACACAGGTTGGCAGTGTTGAAAACGTTTCGATACCCGTTTCGAAACATAGGTTGGCAGTGTTGAAATCATTTCGATACCCGTTTCGAAACATAGGTTCACAGTTTCAAAACTGTTTCGAAACGCCTTAGGCCGTTTCGCAACGGTGACTCGAAAATCACTGTTTTGGCTTTAAGAACACTTAGAAAATATTTGGAAAACTTAGTTTTTAACTTAGGCATATTCTTTAAATCATATAGGGATGTTTGAGGACTTAAAAATTCGTTTTCACATTTTCAATTTAGTTATTAGGTTCTTTAGTTATATCAAAATTAAAATACCGGTTTCACAATCTCCCCCTTTTTGATATAACAAAACCAAAGTTAGAATTTTTAAGAGTTTTGAAAATTTTGAATATATTCCAACTCCCCCTCAATTTAAGATTGGGTTTTAAAGTTTTAAAAAGATTTAACTTTGAAATTCAAGGTTTAAAACTTAAAAACACTTTAAACATTTAAAACAAATTTTTGGCTCTTAAATTACTTCTCCCCCTTTTTGTTAGATCAAAAATAATAAACAAGGCTCATAGAGAAGAAATAGGGTTAATAACAATAATCATTAAGCAATAAGCAATAAGCAACAATAATATTAATTCATAAAATTAAAATATCCAAAACATAAATCTTCAACAATAATATTAATTCAAAGCATAATCCCAAATAAAATCAAAAGCATAGGTTCATAAAACATAATGGAAATAAAGATGCAAACTTAATCCTAAAATACATAGCTAATATGATATGTCATGAATATGCTAGGCCTCGTCGTCACCATCATTATCTGAGGTCTCATCATCACTCTTGACTTGAGATTGACGGAACTTCATCCATTGGCCATAAAAGGTAGAGAAGGACATATCCATGGCTAAGTGTTGATTCTCAAGGGATTGGAGTCGATCCTCTACATTTTGCAAACAAGTATTGATAGCACCAAAGCCCGAAGCCATGTTAGTGTCCATGGCATTAAACCGCTCGGTAAGGAAAGCCGTGAGAGCTTCATTGTTTGCAACTTGAGCTTGTGGTTGAGGTTCAACGGGAGGAGGAGGAGGAGGTGCTTCCCTATCAACACGTTCCCAATGTCCATTGTTTACATAGCGAAAACCGGACTTACGGAGAGAGGACTCACCAATTTTTGACTTGCGAGGTTCCGGAGAGTCGTAGGTGCAATCAAGATTAAGCTTGCTAAAGATGTGACTTAAAACCGTTCCATAAGTGAAGGATTTCAGTGCATCGGTGTCACGAAGCTTAACATTGTTAACCATTTCGGCAAATATGATCTTAACTAGATTAGGGCGCTCACCACGACGGAAACACTCAAGCCAAAAATAGTCTACTTGACGGATGTGAGAATATTTACCTTCGGAGGGGCGAAGGAACCATGAGACCATCAAATGGAGGAATCGATCGTGCGCATCCAAAGTAAGCACCGCACCGGTGTGAGAACCAAAATGACTCTCATTCTCAATTCCTTCATCCTTTAGAGAAAACGTAGACTCCAAGAGAGAGACATTAACGACAATCTTTTTCCCCAAAATAAAAGACTCAATCCCAACAACTTCGGAGTTGTCTTCATCATTGATAAGTTGAGCATTGGAGTAAAAGAGAAGTACCATGTGTTTGTACATAAGGACTAAATTGAAAATGTGAAAACGAATTTTTAAGTCCTCAAACATCCCTATATGATTTAAAGAATAGGCCTAAGTTAAAAACCAAGTTTTGAAATCATTTTCTTAAATATGGAATTCATGGTCTCAAATTCCAAAAATAATTCATCGAAAGCATCTTGTAACTCGTCAAATGTATATGAATTTAATTCACTTGAGTTAGAAGATACCTCGGGCTCATCGAGAGCCAAAACACCATCCACCTTAGGTGTTGAGAGGAGGTTTGCACAAGATGAAACACCATCTTTCTTTTCTCCCTTCTTGTTGCCATAGAGCTTCTCAAGCTTCTCCCAAATTTCTTTTGCACTTTTGCATGTGGAGACTTTCTTAGAAACATCTTCATTGAGGCCACAAAGAAGAGTGTGCATCGCCTTTGCATTTAGCTTGGCCTTCATGTCATTTGCACTCCTTTGCTTCTTCTTCTTCTTAAGAGCTTCCAAGTAACCATCTTTGATTATATCCCAAATCTCAAAATCAAGAGATTTGATGAAATACTTCATGACATTGCTCCATTGGATGTATGTTTCTCCTTTGAAGAGCGGAGGACAAGAGATAGAGCGGCCTTCTTCAAATCTTGCCATTTTCTTGAACGGTGAACTTCGAGCAATTGATCTTTACTCCTGGATGTTAGTCCTTTAATGGAGACGAGGCTCTGATACCAATTGTTGAGCTTGTAGCACGCTCGAATCGATCTCCGAAACTGTCAAGTGGGTTGTATTTGGTCATTGGATGAATTGGTTAAAAACCAAAAGAAAGGTAGACAATTTGCACGATGATTTTAGTGGATGTAGGCTTTGGTTACAAAGCCGAACCACTCTAAAATCATCGTGCAAATTGTCTACCTTTCTTTCGGTTTTTAGCCAATTCATCCAAGGACCAAATACAACCCACTTGACGGTTTTGGAGATCGATTCGAGCGTGCTACAAGCTTAACAATATCATATCAAATAACAAGATGAGCCGTAGCTCCATATCAGGTAGCATTTCATATTATTTTCACATACATGTAGCATATCATAGTCATATTCGAACATATCAAAGTAATGTAAGGCACGTACCAAATTTACCATTCGAACATAGTTGCTCTACGTGAGCCCTTAACAAATGCAAACATAATCATAAATAATACAACGGGACAACATCAAGCCTATCCCTTGACACAACTACACTCACCTCGACAATCGGACGCTTTTAAAGTTCTCATATAACGAAGCCTTTATTTTTGATTTTCGGAGGAGATGGCGGTTGTTCTTTATCAACCTCTTAAACTAGGTTAATTAATAGAAATCAGTTAGAGTCGACAAAACAATATCAAATTAATACAAAAATATTAATTAAATTCGATACCAAAATTTAGACTAACCAAGAATTTGAGCTTACCCCAACGATAGCAAAGATTCGATGTCGCTAAATCGTAAAATTTGAACTACCGATCTAACAGTGAACCGTTGGTTGTTCGTAACTTAATTTTTCCGTGCATTTCTCATGAAATTCTTCCCCTATTTATACTCGGTTGAACACCACCCCCAATTTTTCGTTCTCCAAATATCCCCTCAAATGAGTGCCACGTGTGGCTTACTCACCCACACTTTGTCCGAGTAATCCCACTTACATGGGCTTAATTTTCCCTGGCCATGTTTGTGGCAATTGCCACACTCACTACGAATTGGCCAAATGGCCTTTGACGTGTGCTTTGTGTGGGCAATTCCTTCAATTCGAAGGAATTGCCATGGCTATTATTTTAATAGTAATAATAATAATAATAATAAACCGAATAAATAAGTTTTGAACCTAATTTTTACTAGACCCGAATAATCTAATAATAATAAACCCGAATAATTAATAAAATCAAATAATTTATAGAACTGATATAAAATACTCGGTCATCAGAACTTAATTTCGAGTAGACCGGTTTTTGAGATGAGGAAGTAGAATTGTCAGCAAAAGGAAAAATATATTCATTAAAACGAACATGGCGTGAAACAAAAATCTTCCCTGTTTTGACATCAAGGCACTGATAGCCATGATGTTTAGGAGAATAACCAACAAACACTGCAGCACAAGAATGAAACTCTAACTTATGATTATTATAAGGACGAAGACAGTGGAAACATTGACACCCAAAGACACGAAGAAAGTCATAATCAGGGGATTTGCCATATAAAAGTTGAAATGGAGAAAGACCATTCAAGTTAACTGCGGGAAGACGATTAATTAAATAAGTAGCACTCAAAACTGCAAAAGACCAGTAGTGAAGAAGCATAGAAGCCTGTGCCAACAAGGTAAGGGTTGTATCTGTGATATGACGATGACGTCTCTCGAAAACACCATTTTGTTGGGAAGTGTAAGGGCAGGTGATCCTGTGTTGAACCCCCATTTGAGCAAGAGTGGCCTCCAGAAAGTGGAACTCCCCATCTCCATCCGTCTGCACTACCAAGATCTTAGAAGAAAACTGATTATGAACTAAAGCATTGAATAAATGAAAAGCTTGCAGAACCTCAGATTTATTGCGTAAAAGATAAACCCAGTAATTTTTGTTGTACATATCAACAAAAGAAACATAAAAAACGAAACCCAGAAGACATAACATGAACAATGCCCCAAACATCAATTTCTATAAGCTCAAAAGGTTGTGTGTAAACAGTAAGGGAATGGGGAAAAGGGAGACGATGACTCTTGCCTTATTGACAGGCAACGCAAAGATTAGATGCAACAGTAGACACATGCTTATTAACAGCTAAACGAACAACATTAGGAGCTGGGTGACCCAGACGTCTATGCCACAAAGAATAAGAATCATCAGCAGAAGAGACAGAAGTATGCAGAATAGAAGGTGCAAGGGAGAATGATGTAGAATCAAAACAATAAAGACCATCACGTTGCACACCCTCAAGCAACACCAATCCAGTTTGCTCATTCTTCACAAAACAATTATCAGAATGAAATTCAAAATAAACCAAGTTATCATGAGCAAATTTGGAAACAGAAATCAAATTCTTAGTCAACTCAGGAACACACAGAATGTTTTGAAGTAACATAGACTTATCAGAGGAAGAGGAATTCATGTGACCAATATGAGATATACTGAGTTGTGCCCCATTACCAAGGGATACATGATCCTTACCATCAAACTGACAAGCACCTTGCACATGTTGTTTCTCATGAGTAACATGGTGAGTGGCACCGGAGTCGACGTACCACTTCGAATCGGACCCCCTGACTAGGCTCCACAAGAGTGTTAATCTGAACCGAAGAAGAGTTACTGGAAATCAAAGTATCATCAGATATACCTGCAGACTTGGGAACAAAAGGGTTATAGCAGGTTTCAGATGTAATGGAGTCAGTAGAACGAGAAGTAGGTATTTGGGAAAAATGAACTTGAGAGGGAGGAGACGAGCGATAGCCGGCCCCCTTAAACCCCTGATCAAACCTGTGCCAGCATCTGTCGGCAAGATGCCCTAGTTTGCCATAGATCTGGCACTGAAATCGTGGACGCCCACGACCCCTGGACGGAGGAGCAGCAGAATGGGACATCGAAGAGGGAGAATTGGCAGTGGAATCATTATCAACACGAGGATTCGACGAGTCGCGATGATGAACATAGTTAATCCCAATCGAAAGACGATGAGTGTCAGTGACACGTATCTCAACATCAATTAGAAATGAAACAGCTGCCTCTAGGGTAAAAGGTTCTATGCTTCCAGTAATCACGGCAACAAACGGCTCATATTCAACCGAGAGCCCATTGAGAATGGTAGCCAGTTGTTCGATATCGGAGATCTTATTGCCACTAACCGCCAAGAGATCACAGATTTCCTTAATCTGTGTGACATACGCACGCATGGAAAGGGAACCTTTCTTGATGGACCGCAACCGACAGTGAAGGTGCATCACCTTGGTGGTAGACTTCTGGGCATACCACTGAAGAACAGAATTCCAAATAGCAGCGGTGGTTTCAGCACCAACCAACTGTGGTAAAACGCCGGGACTCATTGTGGACAAAAGCCACGAAGCAAGTGAGCTATCTTGCTTTCGAAACGCGAGATATTGAGGATTTGGGATCGATTCACCCGTGGACGACGTGGTGAGCTTGGCCGGAATAGGAGTGGCCTCGTCGAGAAAATGCTCGAGGCCATGGCCGCGGATCAGAAGAAGCACTTGCCGCTTCCAGAGAAGAAGGTTATCGTCATCAAGCCGAACGGAAATATTCTTGTTGGCTAAGAACAGAGATGAAGAGTCAGAATCGGGAGAAGAAGAAGCGATGGTGGTGATCGGAACCTGACCCTCTGATACCATATTGAAGATAGTGGGTGAAGATGAAGAGTTTGAGAATCAGAAGAGACGATACAAAAGAGGGAGAAAATACAGAGAATCTGAAATATGTATTTTATTGATTTTTTTACACTATAGAAAATGTGGGATACAACTCTGTTGTTCCAGTACCCAAAACGGGTTATTATAGCCCAAGTAGAGGCTTAACCGAAGGGCCACTGATGGGCTCAATCAGTTAGCTCTGACGGGCTGGTTTGTTACAACAGCCTAACAACCCAAAACAATATTCAACAACTCTAACAAACATAATACAGTCAACAATACACTCAGCAATACACATTCATTAACAATACATATATATATATATATATATATATATATATATATATATATATATATATATATATATATATATATATATATATATGTATGTACGTATGTATGTATTGGCAATAAGATTATCATATGTGAGGATCTAGTTTTGGCTTTATGCTAAAATTTGCTAATGTATTCTTTCTTCAATTCTCTATGTTTTTAGACTGAGGTTGAAACAAAACTCCATCAAAATGCTGATTTGAATTCATCATCACCTTGCCATGAACACTTGGTGGATAGCAAAGAGGTAGATAATTGCATTACTCTCTCATGGACACTTTTTCATAGAATTTTAATAATAAAATTAATTGTTGGAAAGTTTCAGTGATCAATTAACATGGATTTGAATATTAAGTCAATTATATATATATATATATATATATATATTGAGTTGATCACACAATTGCAAATGGCCAAGAGGGGGGTGAATTGGCAATTAAAAATTTGGTGGGAGGAATGAGTGAAAAATAAAAGATGACACAAGTAGTTAGAGTGGATCAAGTTCTCTAAATGAACTCTAAATCCACTACCTTAGTTCCCATTAAGGATTTTCAACCAATTCACTACTTAAATTCTTCCCCTTTTCTTGGATGAGGAGGTAACCTTACAAATTGATTAAGCTTTCTACCCAAAGTTTAATCCACTCAATTTACAAAGAGAAGGATTTGGTAAACTCAAATAATTCCTCACAAAGGATAAATGTTTACCCAAATAAAATTTCAATCACCCCAAACTCACAGTACAAGATACCAATAAAATCACTAGAGTTGGGTACAAGAATTTGACTTTGAAGAGCACTAGGGTTTGGATTTTTGCTTTGATGTTGCTTGTAGGTTCAATAGTTGTTGCCTGGTCAATTGAAGCTTGTTTTTATACACTTGCATTGATTTCTAGCCGTTTGAGTAGTTGGGATCATCAATAGAGCCGTTGGGAGCAATTTTCCCGCATTAAATGCATCTCTGCAGCATACCGTATTGGTACTCGGGAAAGGCGTATCGATACCTGCATCAAAGAGGAAAGAGCCGTTGTGCCTGAAAATAGAGCGTATACATATGCATAAAAGGCGTACCGGTACGGTTTTAAGGGGCGTATCGGTACGGAAGGCCGTATCGATACGATTTTTCCTCACTGGAATCCCAAGTCATGTTTGCATAAAAAGCGTATCGATACGCACACCAAGCGTATCGGTACAATATAACGATCTTTTAAAAATTGGGAAACCAACCAACTGACAAGTAACAGTCAAATAATTAAATGCTCAGATTTTTCAAAGATGTGCTTATCGTATCGATACGGTTGCAAGGCGTATCGGTACGGTTTCATGAAAACAGTTGCCCAGATGAATATCGTATCGATACGGTTGCAAGGCGTATCGGTACGGTAACTCCATTAAAATTCCAGTGGCAAAAGAGGGTATCGATACACCTGAGCGTTTCTGAATACTTTGGTTTGAAAACAAAATTCCAGTAGCCAAAGAGGGTATCGATATGCATAAGGGTATCGATACGCCTGAGCGTTTTTGCATACTTAAGCTTGAAACATAGGAAAAGACTTAGAGAATTTTATATGTTTAAGAGCAGGTCTTTAGATATTATTTTGTTTAAAAATACTTATCAATTGTGAGACTTTAAAGAGTACTTAAAAATTTATTGTTTTGCAAATTAGTACTTAAGTTTATGTGTTATATCAAAATCAATTTCGGTTTCACAATATATATATATGCTGCTTTGATTGATGCATATAAGTATATTGTTCAGGAGAATAAACTTGAATCTGCAAAAGCTGAGATGGGCGAGGTGAAGGAAGAAGATGATAGAGAAGATCCAGGAGAATTACAAGTCACTTCAATTAAGTGCCTTTGAAATCCTTCAACACGGAGTTATCAAGTTCATTAGTATCTTCATCACCAGTTAATGTTCCAGAGCCTGAACTTGTTCCAATGGAGTTCCTACAAGATGGGAAAACAACATGCTCAATTAAGAGTAAAGATAGCCCAGAGATCAAACCCGGTTTAACTCTTGGATTAGACTCCAAATTCCAATTGTCAAGCCCTGGAAATAGTTCAGAAGATCAACTGAAGGAAGATGGTGCATGAAAAACATGGACACCAGACAACAAGCAGAAATGGAGATGAAGATCAACAAAACCATGTTAAGAGAGCTAGGGTTTCTGTGAGAGCGAGATAAGTATTGCCAATAATTTTCAATCTTTTTTTCTTCGTTTTGATCATTGAATATTCATTTTTATTTTCAATCACAGATGAATGATGGATGCCAATGGGCAGAAAATTTCAAAAGGAAATCCATGCTCCGGAGCTTACTATCGTACTTGCACCAGGTTGTGGAGTAAGAAAACAGGTAGAGTTCTTGTTCCCATAAGCCTAATCCCCTCCAAAGAAGATGTGTTAAAGGGCTAAAACTTGGTGATACATAATATGTAGGTGCAAAGATGAAGGGAATCACAATCATCCACTTCAGGATTCAGCGACGGCCATGATAATAATTCAACAACAACACAGTTCTACTTACCAAACTCAACCTCATCACCTTTGTTCCCAACAATTACTCTACACCTTACTTCTCCCCCCTTCATCTTCATCGAATTATTTCAACAGTTCCTCTAGAAACTTTCCCAGATTTCCTTCAACAAGTCTCAACTTTTCTTCATTAGAATCCAACAAATTGCCTGCAGTTTGGGGCAATGGCTGCTCTGGTTTTGGTGCACAAGTACCCTATTATCAAACTCAGCCTGGGAACTTAGGACTTGAAAAAGTGTCCCAGAACCAGATTTACCAGTTTTTCTCAGGAAACAATCAGCAAGGGGACACTTGTCAACAATCTTTAACAGAAACCTTAAACAAGGCAATCACATCAGACGCAAGTTTCAGATCAGTAATAGTTGCTGCAATTTCATCAGTGGTTTGTAGACATGTAATGACATGATTTAATTCTGTATTTATTTGTGCAAGTGAAATGTCATTTATAGACATGTTTTACAACCTATAAATAGAGATGTTGCATGCAGCATTTTATATCAACAAACACATCACAAAGCATTCCTATTCTCTCTGCTTTCTCCACTTGTTCGAGCAGTTCCACTGTTGTTCACTCCGGGAGTCGAGTGTACGGTTCCAGGAGCGTCCGTGTGCACCTCGGGGGACAGCCTGCCCGTGAAGCGACTACACTGTTCGGGGCAGTTTTGTTTCTAAGGCAGTGGCCACCATACCACGACACGGTCAACGAATTTACGTTCTGTTTTTGCTTATAGTTTCCAGTCAGTGCTAACAGCTTTTTTACAGTTCAGTTTACCAACATTATGTTCGTGTAAATATGATTTCAAGTTAATACAAACTTTTAAATGATCAGAGTTCAAGATAATCCGAGAAATTTAAATTAGATCTTACATAAAATTTAAATTACAAACAATAATTATATTGAACGGATAATAATATATTTATATGATAATGTTTAAATAAAATATAAAAAAACAAATGAATATATTTGTTTTATGAAATCATATTCATAAATATTATATAATTATATTTAAAAATAAAATTTTTAGTAATATGTATGTCTGTCTTACGATCAATGTTCGGGGTGCGTGACTGCCTCTCCCGACAATGTCATCTCTAAAGTTCGAACTCACGTCATCTCATTGAGAGTGTAATGTGCCTTACCAATACACTCAACCCTTGTTAGTTAAAAATAATTAACAATAAATCTTTATTCTGACTTACAAAGTGAAATAAATTTTTAAAAATAACTCTAAATTTCAAACTATACATTATTTTTTATATTTGATATGGGTAAATTTTATAGATTTAATGTTTATGGATTTGCATATTGGGTAAGATTATATTTTGAATTAGGGTTTTGATTTGAATAATATTTATTTGGGTCGGGACATTAAGGGTGAATTTGGCTTTGAATAACATACTTGGATTTGAGTTTTGGTATAAATATTTTAAAATAAAATTTAAATAAAGTAGCATGTTTTAACTGATCTCTTCAATCGACCTAAAATCAATACCAAATTAACTGAATCAATTTGACCGAATTGGCTTCGTTAGATTGGTTGTCCTTTTGGAAACTAAACTCAACCGTAACCACCATTTTCTCTCTATAGATGTATAGAACACCACACCTTTTTTTTTTAAATTTTGTTTAACTAACGACCACATTGACTTTAATGCTGGTTGTCGACCATCAGTTTTTTCTTTTTTTGTTTTTGTTTTTATAATTTTTTAATAAAAATAAATTTACCTTTGTGGCAGGTCTTCCTCTGTCTTTATGGCACGTTTGTTTCCACCTTTTGACACGTTTTTTGTCTTCTTTCTCAGCCGTTTAACTGTTTCTTTTTCTTTAATGTTTTCTCAAGGGTTGATTTGACGACGCCACGACTGATCAAGATGACATTTATTTGTAATCATGTTGCTTTTTCCTGCACTGGGCACTCAGATTGAATTTGGATATGCGATTTGCGTTCGTGGATAGTTTCTCATGAAACCCGGCTTTGATTTGTAGTTCTCAGTGGTCTTTCAATAGCTTAATCCTCTTTTGTAGTTCGTTTTTCGATGCATTCAGATTTGTTTGTATCTATTTTTCATTCGAGTCTTTTGGTTGTGTTTTTAATCTTCTCCATGTATGATGTTTGTATGCTCTAAAGTAGTTAATTTCTTGTGTCAATGTTATAGGAAAATTTCCAAATTATGTATTTAGTTTACGATGTTAATTGTAAACCCTTATTGTAATTTTGAGATTTTTCTCTTTTTTAATAAGACTAGAGTATTCTTTTAAAAAAATTGGTTATCCTTTTTGGATAAAGATTCTTTGTCCACCATTGGTCATTAAATTATTCTTATTTTTCTGTTTTAATCACCAAACTTTTATTTCGTACAAAATTGTCACCAACGTTACGTTTTATCCAATTTTAGTCACTAATGTTACTTTTTTCCTGTTTTGGTCACCAACCTATTGCTTCTTTCCTATTTTGGTCACTAAACTATTCTCCCTTTCTTTTTTTTCCTGTAATTTTTCAACGAAGGGTGATCAAGATAGAAAAAATATAACATTAGTTACTATTTTGCCAAAAATAATAGTTTGGTGACAAAAATAGAAAAGCGAGAATAGTTTAGTGACCAATGATGATGTTTACCAAAAAATAATTCTTACACTCTAACCATAAATTTTATACGCTAAATCATAAATCTTAAACCCTAAAAAGTAAACAATACACCATAAATCATAAACTCCAACCATAAACTATAAACACCAACCATAAACCCTAAACCTTATTTTTTATGTTAGAGCATAGATAAAGGATAAAAATAGATAGAGAATTTCTATTCATTATTTTTAATTACACTTAGTAATGAGTTTTAGTAAGTTTTAGAATTTTGTATATTTGATTTATTAATGCCCGTTTTTCTTTTTAATAAAATCTAATAAAATATAATTAATTACATTCTTAAAAAGTTGTGTTTAATTAATTTAGGGTATTTAATGCAATTAATATTCACCTAAAAGGATTTATGGTTTAGTGTTGGTGTTTTATGAATTTAGTGTTTAGGGTTTAGGTTTTTGAGTTTAGGTTTTTGTATTTTAGGTTTAAGTTTTAGGATTTAGGGTTTAGGGTTTGGTTTTTATGTTTTAGGTTTATGGTTTTATGTTTTATGTTTAGGGTTTAAGTTTTAGGACTTAATGTTTAGAGTTTAAAGTTTTAGGGTTTATGTTTTAGATTTTTAAATTTTAAGTTTAGGGTTTAGACATTCAATGTTTAATTATATGAAAAAGTTTAGATTACCGGAACACACGTTTTTAGAAATGTAATTAATTATATTTTACTAGATTCCATTAAAAAGTCAAATAGACATTAATGACAGGAATCATATAGTTCTTATTGACAGCCCTTAGGACTGTCAACATCATAACCCAAAATAAAAATATATTATCAAATATACAAATCATTTTTTATAAAAATAATACAAATTGTTAAACACGCTCGCAATGTTGATATATACATACAATTTTATTAGGCTCAAGGGGTATTTTCCCTCCTAAGTTCGTACCAAATAATCAATTTAGCCTCTCTATGAAAAATGCACCTAATTTGGTCTTCGAATTCACGAATTGCATCAATTTAGCCCTTTGATTAACGTTGATCATTAATCTTTTGACGTGACAGTTAACGATGCTAATGTGACAAATCACATACGAATGACGACATGTTAGAGAGGCAACGTTTGATTTGTTAGAGAATTCGAGGCAAAATTGATTTTTAAGGAGTTTGAGGACTTCATTGATTTTTATATCATATTTAAAAAATAAAAAATACTATTAGATTTTTAAAAAATATATTGTGTAATAATTTAAAAATTCTAAAAATATCAAAAACATATAAATGATAAAAGATAAATTATTAAAAAATCTAAAATATTTATATACTGTTAAAATTATAAACATAAAATATAAATCATTAAGTGTAAAACATATGTTTGATTTTAATATAACAAATTAATTAAATTGAAAAACTTGAAATAGATTTTTTAGCTCCTCAAAGAGTTTTAAATCAACAAGGCTTTAATCTAGTTTGAAAAACTCAAACTCCAAAATATTTTCTAAGTGTTCCAAGGCCAAACTATTGAAAATCTCATATGTGTATCGATACGCTTCTAGCCGTATCGATATCTTTTTTTTACCAAACTTGGCCACTGGAGAAACGTGTTTAGATACGCCCTTTACCGTATTGAAACATCGTATCGAAACATATTGAATCTGTATCGATACACTCTCTCTACAAACACTGAAGGAGTTTGAGTGGCGTACCGATACGGTGTCACCCGTATCGATACGTATTTAATGGAATTTTAAATTCGAAAGCCTTTAATGTTTTGACCGTTGGTGTCAGTTGTTAGGTAATAAAATTTTAAAGTGTTGGTAGTCCCGTACCGATACGCCCTTTGCCGTATCGATACAAAATCTTCCAGTAAGCTTTGATGAAATAATTGTTTTGATACGGTCTTACCCGTACCGAAACACTTCCTTAACCCATACCAATACGCCTACACGCGTATCGATAAGCCCCTTTTGTAAATGTGCAATGACTCTTTCTGTTTTGAGACAGGTACCGATACGGATCCCCGCGTACCGATACGGTAGGCTACAGAAGTGCATTTATGGTAGAAAAAGAGGGTCCCAACGGCTATATTCAATACCCTAACCACCCAAACAACTAGAATTAATGGAGAAGGTATAAAATGAAGCCAACTAAAGACTAACAACAACTATTGCATCCAAGTGAAACATCTTTACAAAAATTCAATCTCAAAGTGCCTAATTTCTCATTTCTTGTAAAATCCCAAATTGTTATCTTATATTCCAATTTGGGTTGAGTGCTTGTATTTAAAGGGGCAAACTTGTATTGAGAGATATCTTTCTTGCCTTAAATTCTTCTTTGTATTCTTGTGAAGGTTTGGTTAAATTTTGGGTAGAAAATTTGACTGGTATTGTAAAGGTTACCTCCTAAGCCTTGAAAAGGGAAGAGAAATTAATGGATTGTTGGAAAATCCTTAGTGGTAGCTAAGGTAGTGGATGTAGAGTTCATTTAGAACTTGAACCACTCTAAATTGTCTTGTTCTTCAATTTTTTCTATTCCACTTTCTCCAACAAATTTTAAAAACCCAATTCACCCCTATCTTGGCTTTGATCAATCCATTGATCCACTCAACAATTGGTATCAAAGCCTACCTCTTTGACAGATTAACAACCACAAGAGGAGATTCTAGGAAGAGTGTGATCAACTACAAGACAAGCCATGACATCTACTTCAACCTCCAACCTCTATGAGTCACAATCAACCACTAAACCACCCTTCTTCAATGGGGACAACTACCCATATTGGAAGAATCGGATGTGTCTCTTCATCAAGTCAATGCATTACATGGTTTGGGATGTAGTGGAAGAAGGCCCCTACATTCCGGTTAAGATAAACGATGAATGAAGACTAGTTCCGAAGGTGAAGTCGGAGATGACCGAGGAAGATAGACGAAAGATGCAAGTCAACGACAAACTCCACATATCATATTTTGTGCACTTTGTCCAGATATCTACTCAAAGGTTTCATCTATCGAAATCGCAAAGCAAGTGTGGGACACTTTGGAGATAAATTATGAGGGAACTAGCGATGTGAAAGAGACGAAGATCGAGTTGCTAAACTTGAGCTATGAGAATTTTAAGATGGACCCCGATGAGAGCGTCTCAAAGATGTTTGATCGATTTTCGATCATCGTCAATGGTCTTAAAGGATTCGGTAAAGTAATTCTCGAAGATAAGCTAGTGAGAAAGCTTCTATACTCTCTCCCGGAGTCTTGGGATGGTAAGAGGACGACCATCATTGAAGCAAAGAATTTGAAAACCTTAAAGCTTGATGAGCTTGTTGGGTCTCTTCTTACACACGAGATCATGAAGCAAGGAAAAGATGAAGAGAAGAAGAAGGAAGCGAGAAGATTAGAGAAGCATAAGGTAGAGAAGAAGAAGAAGCTAGGAGTTGCTCTCAAGGCCTCTCTACAAGAGGAGAGCTCTTCTAGTGATGAGGAAGACCTTGAAGAATTGGCCATGATAGCCAAACGATTCTCACGATTCATGAAGTCCAAACGAGGGAGAAAATTTCAAAGAAAGATGGATTTCAAGAACAAAAGCAAAGAAGAAGAGAGGGATCAAATCATTTGCTTTGAGTGCAAAAAGCCGGGTCACATACGTTCCGGTTGCCCTCAACTCAAGAAGAAGGGCTTTTAGAAGAAGAATAAGCTCAAAGCCAAGCTTGCTACTTGGACTGATGAGGAGTCATCCGAGGATGAGGAACATGAATTAGCAAACCTTTGCCTCATGGCTATTGAGGAGGATTTCTCTATGGTAACCTCTAACTCATCTTCTTTTGATTTTACATTTGATGAATTACATGATGCTTATGATGAGTTACAATAGGTATACGGTGAGTTAGTTGAGAAGTATAAAGAGTCCGTTTTAAGAAATAAAAAGATCATTTCAGAATTAAATGCTAAAAATGACTTACTTTCTCAAACTAACTTGAAATTTGAGAAAAAGATCTTAGGTTTACAAGATGAACTTAAATTCTTTCAAAATGAAAATGTAGACTTAAACAATCTTATTTCCCAATGCAATAGTGAACACCAAAAGGTGTTAGATGAGCTTAATGAGCTCAAAAAGTCTTTCAAGAGTGTTGGTAATGTGAAAAATGAAATAGGTGAATCATCTAGATCAAACCAACCTAAGAAAAAGAACAATAACTACAAACAAAGTGGCTCCTATATGCATAATAGAACTAAAAGAATTAGAAGTGTATGGGTATCTAAGGAACTTGTCAAATATAATAATGTTGATGCCATGTTGCCTTGGCTTTCTAAGGGAACCAAGCTTTTGGGAGCTAACACTCGTTGACCCAAAATGATTTGGGTACCAAAAATCAAAGTTTAACTATTTGTTTGTAGGGGGAGCATTGCTACAAGGCCAAAGCACAAAGCCAAAACTCATGGCACCTTGATAGTGGATGCTCGAGGCACATGACCGGAGACAAGAGTCGATTCATGGACTTAAAGCCTAAAAGTGGAGGAGTAGTGACATTTGGTGACAACTCCAAAGGCCACATTGAAGGTATTGGCTCCATAGGTAATCACTCTACTATACTCATTGAAAATGTTTTGTATGTCAATGGTCTGAAACATAATTTATTGAGCATTAGTCAATTGTGTGATAAGGGGTTTAATGTCTTGTTTGATAAAAATGGGTGTAAAATTGTTGACATTAAATCAAATAAAATAATGCTCATTGGTCATCGCATAGGTAACATTTATATGGTGCATCTAGATGACATTCATACATCCCATGCACATTTTGTTGCTCAAGATGAAAATGATGCATGGTTATGGCATAGGAAACTAGGACATGCTAGCATTAGTGTTTAAGAAAAATTAGTTTCCCTAAATCTAGTTAGAGGTTTTCCCAAGATTAAGTTCTCAAATGATAAAATATGTGATGCATGCTCTAAGGGTAAACAACATAGATCATCCTTTAAATCCATTAATGATGTCTCTACTAGTTGATGTTTACAGTTGATTCACATGGATCTTTTTGGGCCTATTAGAACTATGAGCTTGGATGGTAAATCGTATGCTTTTGTACTTGTTGATGACTAATCTAGATTTACTTGGGTTCTATTCTTAGGTACAAAAGATGGGGCTTTAGAAAAATTCATCACTTTTTCAAAATTAACTCAAAATGATCTTGAACTTAAGATTACTCATATTAGAAGTGATCATATTACAAGAAATGGCTAGAACCATGCTTTGTGAAAACAATCTACCTAAATATTTTTTGGCGGAAGAGCAATTAGTGGATTGTTGGAAAATCCTTAGTTGTAGATAAGGTAGTGGACGTAGAGTTCATTTGGAACTTGAACCACTCTAAATTGTCTTGTTCTTCAATTTTTGCTATTCCACTTTCTCCAACAAATTTTAAAAACCCAATTCACCCATCTTGGCTTTGATCAATCCATTGATCCGCTCAACATTAAGTTTATATAAAAAAATTGAAATTATAAAAATTAAAATAGATATTAATTTTTTATAAATATTATATTGTTGTGTTTTAGATTTTGCAGAGCTTGAAATTCTCTAGAAATGAGGGCAATGATGAAGCTAATAAACTAGCTAAGGAAGGTATTTATCGAAGACAATTATTATGGGAAATCACAACTCAAACATGACCAAACGACCAAAAGCACACAATAGGTAAAACACTTGGGCACGTTCGACAAATACTTTCTTTAACTAGTTTGTCAACTTCACTGTTACTTGAAAAATCTTTTTTTAAATCTATGACACAACAATACATATTTTTAAATTTATCACTTTATAGCTTATGGTAGTTTTAATTTTATATTTTATAAAATTTTTAAAATTTTAATAGTATTTTTTTAATATTGTAATAATGTATTTTATATTTTTGATAATTTAAAATTTTAATTTCTTAATTTATTATTTAAATACTAAATAAAAATAATGCAACATCGAACTTACTAAAAAATAATTTTACCCTCGAACACCAAACAAAATTAAACGTTGTCCCTCTACCACATTAGCATTTTGACGTTATTTGCCACATCAACGCCGTTAATTGTTATGTCAACACATTAACGATCAACGTTTGTCAAAGGGCTAAATTGATACAACTTGCGAGTTCGGGGACCTAATTATGTGTGATTTTTGCGGAGGGGCTAAATTGATTATTTGGTACAAACTCAAGGACAAGAATACCCCTTATGCCTATTTATTATAAAGTTGATATGCATTTCATTAATCATATATAATTTTTTAATAATAGCCATTGATTTTTTATTAAAACTATAGAAGATAACACAATTACAACGCATCTAGGAAGAAGAATAATAGGACTAATCTACCAAAAACTCTTACAACCCTAAAACAAAAAAGTGAATACTTCTATAGAGATAATCATACCATCAAAATTCAAAAGCTTTCCTGAATCTCTTTGTCTCTATCCAATCGAGACGCATAACAGGTGAAAAAGGAGTGGTGAGCGACCCAAACTATCATGCAGAAAGTTCCGCTACACATGACTGATTACATCTGCAACCAACCATCAACCGAGTGGGGATCTATCTTTGTAAGACCGCCGACAAAACCATAATCAGATATTAGCACCGTGAAGATCTCTGTGCAAGTACCAACCGGTTTCCAAGGTATGCTGAAAATCAAGCCACAAAAAACAAAAAAAAGCGTGTCACAAGGACAGAGAAAAACACGTGCCACAAAGACAAAGTTTCTTATTAAAATATAAAAACAAGAAAAAATAAAAAACACCGACGACCGACAACCAAAAGCTTATTGATTACCGATCGCCGGCTAATGAAAAAAAGTGAAGAAGGTACAACGACGACTTAGCTATTTGAGAGAAAAAAACTAGGGCACATACTCACATATATTAATCATATATGTAGTTTTTATGAAAGAAGAAAAATACATTCATATAATAAAGTTATAAAACATAATAGTTCATCATATACATAAGGTAGAGTATATAATTGCATAATATATGATGATAACATATTTAATATATTTTTGTTTAAGCAGCTAACATGAGTTGGTTTTAATTAAGTGTTCATTAACACATTGATATATATATGGGTTAGGATCCACTTACACCATGTAAATTTTAACTAGTTTTACACTAATTCATGGCCATTAGATGGGTGGAATGGATGGATGAGAATAACTCCTTACTTTTTTCTCAAGTGATAATCTTCAC
Organism: Hibiscus tridactylites; assembly: GCA_958450335.1. Classification (NCBI taxonomy): domain Eukaryota; kingdom Viridiplantae; phylum Streptophyta; class Magnoliopsida; order Malvales; family Malvaceae; genus Hibiscus; species Hibiscus tridactylites. The sequence goes on from OY288285.1 coordinate 30,887,943, forward strand.
ATATCCTACATCTAATCTCATCCATCCATTTCTCTCATCCAATTGCCATGGATCTGTGTAAAACTAGTTGAGTTTTACATAGTGTAACTGGATCTCATCCCTATAGTGTAACATGAATATTTTGTTTAAGCAACATTATTTTTTTATAAATGTTGTGATTTTATTTATCTAGAACCAACAAGTTGCAACATCAAATCAATACAACTATAAGGTGATTACAATGCAATCCCAGTCGTGGCACAATTGTAAATTAATTGAATCACCGTCAGCTATACATTTCTTCTATCATAAATAATACCGTGTACAATATTAAAAATGGTAAGAAAGTCTCTCGAAATTCCTTTCTTCCCAGATGCAATGCAATTTTTAAAATGGATACTACCAATGATTTAACTTTCCATATCTCGCTCGCCTAACTAATTTTGGAATCCCAGTGTTGTATCTACCTTGCACAGTTGCAGAATAATATGGGCAGTATTGCTATGAGGCGGTTGATATACGACATGACCGGTTAAACATAACAAAATAGGTAAATTTACCTATTTTGTTGATAAGAGTATCAACATATCCAGTAAAATTACCTATTTTGTTGATACTTTTGAGTAAATTACTTATTTTGTTGATACTTTCGAAAGTATCTATACTTTTCTAAAAGTATTGATACTTTTTTAAAAAGCAATGTAACCGGTTGCAATGTGGCTCGAAAGTATCGATACTTTTTTAAAAAGCAATGTAACCAGTTGCAATGTGGCTCGAAAGTATGGATACTTTTAAAAAAGTATAGATACTTTCGAAAGTATCAACAAAATAAGTAATTTACTCAAAAGTATCAACAAAATAAGTAATTTACTCAAAAAGTATAGATACTTTTCAAGGCCCCGTCAGCTTAAAATAAGTAATTTACTGGATATGTTGATACTCTTATCAACAAAATAGGTAATTTTACTTATTTTGTTATCGTTGGATTTCCAAGGCCCGATCAGCTTAAACTTTAATAACAAATTAGGCGCTACCGAATATGTTGATACTCTTATCAACAAAATAAGTAATTTTACCGATTTTGTTATCGTCGGATTTCCAAGGCCCCATCAGCTAAACTTTAATAACAAAATAGGTAAAGCGCTACAAAATATGTTGATACTCTTATCAACAAAATAAGTAATTTTACCGATTTTGTTATCGTGGGATTTCCAAGGCCCCATCAGCTAAACTTTAATAACAAAATAGGTAAAGCGCTACCGAATATGTTGATACTCTTATCAACAAAATAAGTAATTTTACCGATTTTGTTATCGTGGGATTTCCAGGGCCCCATCAGGTTAAACTTTAATAACATAATAGGCGCTACCTAATATGTTGATACTCTTACCAACAAAATAAGTATTTTTACCTGTTTTGTTATGTTTGTGTCGATACCTACCGATAACTTAAGTTTGCCGGTTACCAATTTTTTAATATTTTTTCATGTTTTCTACCGGATACATTATTTTAAATCAACATATCTGGTAACACTTTACCTATTTTGTTATTTATCTTACAATGTTTCCGGTAACGCCGTTTCTTAGTCGTATATTAGTCCGCCTTTCATTAGAATTTCCCGAATAATATTTCAAGTGCAGGTGGTTGAGACTCTCCCTATAGGTACCACACAATCGGCACTGTGCATCCACCACCATTCTCATCTTAATCAATCTATCTTTAGTGGGAAGTGTGCCATCCAAAAAATTATAGCATGCTTCGGGATGAAAAAAGAGAACCACACTAATCGATGCCAAGCAACTTTGTTCTTCCTCTCCCGTACCTCCTCCCAAACATCCTCAGTCTTTACCATTTCCATTACAGAACCGATCCTCCACTTCCTCTCTTCTTCATAACCCAATCTATCTTTTAATTGTCAGAAGTCTGTACCCTTGAAGACATATTCTCTGGTCCAAGCAACCCTCATTTGCAAGCAGATCAAACAAGCCTTATTTCAAGAGGCAATGCTCTTTAGAACAAGGCCACCCTTAGACTTCCCAAAGTAAATTTGCTTCCAACTCACCCTAGCTCCCTTTGTTGTAGCATCACATCCTTTTAAAAAAGAACCAACTGCATAATTGTTCTATTTTTTGTCTGGCATCTTTAAGTAAGAGTAGTTGCCTACACCAATAGTTCGCAATGCTGAACAAGACTGCCTGAATGAATTGTAACCTTCCCTCATAAGAAAGATTCCTATTAGCCCAAGTCCCTATCTTTGCTTTAATCTTCCCGATCAGTGGCTCGCAATCCTTCAATGTTAGCTTCATGCTCATTATAGGAGAACCCCTAAGTACCTCACAAGGAGTTTGCTAACCTTGAACCCAGTGGTGCTATAAATCTCATCGAGCTTCTTAACTAAAATACCAGAAGTGAATAATTTAGGCTTAGCAATATTTAGTTTGAACCCAGAAAGTTCATAGAATTTGCCAAGTACAACATGTACACCAAGAATAGAACCGAGGGTGCCTTTAAAAAATCAACAAATCACCAGAGATGTCACAGATTCACCCTAAGCATCATAGTTTTTTTCCTGAATAAGTTTAAATAACTTAGTTATATTATATAATTATAGTACATAGTTACACATAAATGGACATTATATAAAATATTTATAATATATTATAGGACACATATAGTTACTAACATAGTAATTTCATATACATTTATATATGTAACGCATTGTATAATATAGTTATATATTTTACCCCTTATTGAACCCATATTACAATGATATACATTATAATATTAATAGTTATTGTTGAGTGTGTAAAAGTTCTATATTTTACCCCTTATTGAACCCATATTTCCGCTGCATTCAAGCATAATTCATTTCATTTAGGTATAGTTTCACATATACATCGCAATTAGATGAAAAGGCACAATTGCCACTAATTTTGGCTATTTATTGCAGGTAGCTGCTGTGGCAGACTCAAGGCAGTGAAGGAACAAAGCTGAAACACATGACTGGAGTCAAGAAGGAGGACGCTGTCGTGGCCACTGCCGTAGAAGCCATGACGACAACAATGGTGAAGGGAAAAGTAAAGTGGATCTCAACAGATAGAGGAATTCAAGCCGGTTTGTCGTGGGCACTCCTATATTTTTTTGAGCCCTAGAGCAGAATGAAGGCCAAGCCCAAAGTTCAAGGAAGAAACCCAAAGCAAGAAAAGAGGACGAATTAAAGGCATCTACTCAGAAGATTTAATCTTAATTAGAGTTGTACTTTAGTTTGAACTTGTATTCTTACCTTATTAGAAAACTTGAACCCAAGGCCTATATAAAGGCATGTAATTCGACCTAGGGTGAATAACAGAACATGAGTTCTTATACAGTGCAACACCTGCACTACCAAGCATATTAATACCGGCCTATTTCTTAACCCTGAAAACTTCGTTATCTTATATTCAGTATTCTTCAATATTATTTCCCAATAATTTAAACTCTTTTATTTCTCTCTTGTGCAGCAATCCAAGGATAAAGCTATTTCCAGTCCCTGTGGATTCGACATCTGAAACTTTAAGTATCACTTTCCTACTTGCGTCGTGTACACTTGCACTAGATTGCGATAGGACTTTTGACACACAACAAGTTTTTGGCGTCGTTGCCAAGGACTGACAACATATCTTTACACTTACCTTTACTACACTTTCTTTTTAATTTTTCTGTTTTTATTAGGACTGTTTACCCTGTGCTTTTCACAAGGTTTTTCATTTTCTTATGCGCAGATCAAGACGAGGCAAAGTACCTGAATACAAATTAGATCCTTAAATCGAACGTTCGTGCAACCTCAGGAACCAAGTCCGTCTTTTAATAGCCAGAAATGATAATCTTAAGGAACAGTTAGAAGCAATGCATAACGGGGAAAACAACCCGAGGAATCCTGAAGATCCTCCCGTCGATGAAGGGAACAGACAACCTGCCGCTACCGTGGCCGCACGACGGTCTTGCCGTGATTACATGATCAACGATCAAGTGGAACTGGAGACCACCCTGCCAGATGTAGAAGCTAAAAATTTCGAGTTGAAACCTGTGATGCTCAGCATTATCAATATCCGCTGGCCAATTTAGTGGTGCTGCTACAGAGGATGCCCTAGAACATCTAAAAACGTTCCAAGAAATCTGTGGATCGTTTAGATTACCAGGAGTAAATTCGGAGATACTGAGGCTTCGGTTATTTCCTCATTCACTGAGGGACAGAGCGAAAACTTGGTGGAATAAACTAACACCGGGGTCAATATGAACTTGGGCGGACCTCACTCGTGAATTTTTATCTCGTTTTAATCCTTCCCATTTATCTGAGCGATTACGTAATGAAATTGCTACTTTTCAACAAGAAGATGACGAGCCAATGCACGAGGCATGGGACAGGTTTACCACTCTTCTAAGGAATTGCCCGATGCACGGATTCCCCGTATGGAATCAAGTAATCGAATTCTACAATGCTGCCAACACACACACACTAGAATGAGAATAGATTCAGCAGCAAATGGACTATTGTTGGACAAAGATCCAGACGAAGCCATGGTATCATTGAAAAATCTAGCAAAGAATGAAGAGCAATTTCCCACAGTGAGGAGAGGAAAACGAGTGTTAGCTGTAAAAGATTATGAATTCGGCAATTCCCTAAAGACACAAGTTGCGTGCCTCACAAAGGAAGTAGAAAATTTGCTAAAGAAAGATTCAAAAACTGTCTACTCTGCAGAAGAGGTTTGTGAAACTTGCAGTGGGAATCACAGTTCGGAAGACTGTCAGTTACAACTAGAGGAAGGGATGTATGTTGGAAATTACAACAAGCCAAGAAATTATGATTCGAACAATTACAATCCCAACTGGAGGAAAGATTATAAGTTCTCTTGGAGCAATCCAAACAACACACTAAATCCTTAAGTGCAGAACACTCAAAACCTGGGGGCACCCAGAATCCTGACACGGCAGCAACCGCAACAGCAGCCACAACAACAGTCGGTAGCCGCACCTAGTATACTAGAGCAGACTTTGGCCACATTCATGTCACATACAGGAGCTTACATGGAAAACATGGATCACTTTGTCAAGAAGACTAAGTCATTCATGGACAAAACATAGATGAGAATGACTAACCATGAGGCTACACTAAAATCACTGGAGACGCAGATGGGCCAGGTTTCCCAGCATATTAAGCCGAGGCAAAACGAAGGATTTCCTAGTGATATAGAGGTCGCTAGACAACCCACACATGAGCAGTGCAAAGCTATTACAACTAGGAGTGGGAAACAACGGCAAGGGCCAGAATTGAAAACCGCACCGATTGAGGAAACACCTGCCGCGAACACTGCCCCGACAGAAAAAGAGAGACCTGCTGCCGACATACCTGTCACGACAGCAGAAGGGACAAAGGAGAAAGACAAGAATGCTGAATAACCTAAGCCTCCTCAGATTCGGATACCATGTGAAGGACGTTTGGAAGATTACCGTCCTCCACCTTCTTTCCCACAGCAGTTACAAAAGCAGAAATAGGAATATCAGCTCAAAAAGATCTATGATATTTTTAAGCAGTTTCACATCAATATACTGCTGTTAGAGGCCATCAAGCAGATGCTCGGTTATGCAAAATTTCTCAAGGATGCTATTTTGAAAAGATCCAGACTTGGGGAATTTGAAACGATAAAAATGACAGTAGGATGTATGACTGTCTTGCATAAGCATCCACCCAAGAAAAAAGAAGGATCCGTAAAGCTTCATCATACCGTTTATAATTTGTGACAAATTCGTGGGTAAGACACTTTGTGATCTTGGTGCTAGTATAAATTTAATGCCAAAATCTGTGTTCCAGAAATTAGGTATTGGACGAGCACGACCCACGGCAGTCATGCTGCAGCTAGCAGACCGCTCTTACGTACAACCAGAAGGGAAGATCGAATATATTCTGGTAAGAGTGGATAAGTTCATTTTTCCTGCTGACTTTCTCGTTTTCGATTGTGAAGTAGATGAGAATGCACCAATCATCCTGGGGCGACCCTTCCTAGCCACATGCAGATATCTGATTGATGTAGAGAAAAGAGATTTGACAATGAGAGTAAATGATCAAGAGATCAAACTCAATGTTCTCCAAGCAATCAAACAAACTGATGCAGAAGAAGAATGCAAAGCCATCACTGAAGTAATCCTTGACCAACCTTGTATCAGGTCGAGCTGTCATGACATTAAATTTGGTCACTGCCACATCAGCCATCTAGAAGACTGTCACGACACCAACGACAAAAGCAACTCCTCAGATTCAGACATATCCGACACTGAAGGTCATGAGGAGGTAAATTGGATAGGAAATCGTCCAGGTAAGTTATTCGAGCCCCTAAACTATACCTTGAATGAACACATAATCCAAAAGCCTTCAACTATAGAACCACATGTTTTAGATCTTAAGCCCTGCCAGGGCAGCTTAAATATGTTTTCCTTGGTTTAAATGATACATTGCCCGTAATCATCTCTTCCAAGTTAATGTAGAAACAGGAACAACAACTAATTGGGATGCTGCAGCAGCATAAGAAGGCTATTGGATGGACGATAGCTGACATCCAAGGCATCAGTCCGACACTATGTATGCATAAAATTCTCCTAGAGGATGATTATAAGCCGAACATTGATGCTCAGAGACGTTTAAACGACGCTATGCGAGAAGTGGTGAGAAAAGAAATTATCAAATGGCTTGACGCTGGGATAATTTATGCCATCTCAGATAGTAAGTGGCTGAGCCCGGTGCAGTGTGTTCCTAAAAAGGGAGGAATAATCGTGGTGATCAATGAAGAGAACGAACTAATCCCAACCAGGACTGTGACCGGTTGGAGGGTTTGTATAGATTACCGGAAGCTTAATAAAGCTACCCAGAAAGACCATTTTCCCCTACCTTTCATTGATCAAATGCTTGATAAATTAGCGGGAAAACCTTATTATTGTTTTCTTGATGGTTACTCAGGTTATAACCAGATAGCTATTGCACTAGAGGATCAAGAGAAAACGACCTTCACTTGACCATACAACACTTATGCTTTTCGGAGAAAGCCATTTGGACTCTGCATTGCACCAGCAACCTTCCAGAGGTGTATGATGGCAATATTCACTGACATGGTAGAGGACTTCCTAGAAATATTCATGGACGATTTTTCCGTCTTTGGAGACATTTTTGAAGGCTGTTTAAGCTACCTACTGAAGGTGCTCGAAAGATGCGAGAAAGCGAACTTGGTCTTAAACTGGGAAAAATGTCACTTCATTGTGGATGAAAGGATAGTCCTAGGCCACAAGATAAGCTGCTGCGGCATAGAGGTCGACAGAGCAAAGATAGAAGTGATTGAAAAGCTGCCGCCACCCACCACAGTCAAGGGAATTCGAAGTTTCCTAGGGCATGCTGGGTTCTATCGAAGATTTATTGCAAATTTCTCGAAGATTACCAAGCCTTTATGCCACTTATTAGAGCATAATCGTCCCTTTGATTTCAATACTGAATGTACTGAGGCATTCAGAATTCTGAAGAAGAAACTGGTAACAGCCCTAATTGTACAACCATCAGACTGGAGTTTGCCATTTGAAATTATGTGTGATGCCAATGACTACGCTGTAGGGGTAGCACTTGGGAAGAAGAAGGACAAGCTTTTCCACGTAATTTATTACGCTAGCAAAACACTAAACGATGCCCAAGTGAATTACACCACAATAGAAAAGGAACTATTTTGCAGTGGTGTTCTCGATTGACAAGTTACGTTCGCACATACTTGGAACAAAGGTGGTGGTCCGTACAGACCATTCAACACTGAAGTATATGTTCGATAAAAAAGATGCAAAACCTAGACTATACGTTGGATTCTGCTGCTGCAAGAGTTCGACATTGAAATCAAGGAGAAAAAAGGGACATAGAACCAAGTCGCAGACCACTTGTCAAGATTAGAGATGGGAAAGAGTCTACCGACAAACAAGACCAATATACTAGAGACTTTCCCTGACGAGCAGCTGTTTACTGCCACAAGCACTGCCGCGACAGCCATGGCGGCAAGTTAGTTTTCTGAACTTCCTTGGTACGTGTATTTTGTTAATTACATAGTTAGCGGAGTACTACCTCCTGAACTTAATTACTAAGCAAGAAAGAGGTTCCAAAATGATGCAAAACATTATTATTGGGACGAACCTCTTCTTTTCAAACATTTTGTAGATCAAATTATCAAGAGGTGTGTACCACAGAATGAGCAGGAAGCTGTGCTTCACCGCTGCCATGCTTCCCCATATGGAGGACACTTAGGTGGAAACAAGACCGCTGCCAAGGTGTTGCAATCTGGTTTTTATTGGCCCTCACTGTTCAACGATGCCCAAGCATTCTACAAGAGGTGTGACAAGTGCCAATGGACTGGGAGCATCTCAAGAAGACATGAGATGCCACTGCAAAACATCTTAGAAGTCGAAATCTTCAATGTATGGGGGATTGATTTCATGGAACCATTCCCAACATCATGTGGGAACCTCTACATCCTACAGGCAGTGGATTATGTATCCAAATGGGTTGAAGCGATCGCCACACAGAAAAATGATGCCAAGACTGTTCAGAGATTTCTGCACAGAAACATTTTCTCCAGGTTTGGCATACCTAAGGCGATCATCAGTGATGAAGGGAGACATTTCGACAATAGGGTAATCATTGTTGCTTTAAGAAAATACGACGTAAAGCACCGCATTACAACAACATATCACCCTTAAACCAATGGACATGCCGAAATATCCAACCGGGAAGTAAAGAACATTCTTGAGAAGATGGTTAAACCTAATCGAAAAGATTGGTCTTTACACCTAAATGATGCACTCTAGGCCTATAGAACAACATTCAAGACACCATTGGGAATGCCACCCTACAAGCTTATATATGAGAAAACATGCCACTTACCTGTCGAGATAGAGCACAGAGCTTACTGGGCTATCAAGGCAGTAAACATGGACTTAGATAAGGCAGGATAGAAGAGGCTACTTGACTTGAATGAAATTGAAGAAATTCGAGCAATGGCCTACGACAACGCAAAGATTTACAAAGATAAAACCAAAAGGTGGCATGACAAGAAGTTTCTGCCACAACAGTTCTGCCCAGGGCAGTTTGTGTTGTTGTTTAACTCTAGGTTAAAACTTTTCCCAAGAAAGCTTAAATCTAGATGGTCCGACCCCTTCCAAGTTGTGCAGGTTTTTCCCCGTGGTGTCATCACGATCAAATCCTTAAAATACGGGCACCAATTCAAAGTCAACGAACATAGACTAAAGCATTATCAGGGGACTAAAGCCCCAAGGATGCAGGAAGTAGTTACTTTAGGAGATGCCCCTCAAGGCATCCCTAATTTAACTTAATTAATTTATTTTATTTTATTTTATTTATTTATTAGGAATTAAGAATTATTTTATTTTATTTTTAGGAACTAAGGTTTTATTTGAATTATTTTTAGGAAATAAGGGAAACAAGGAGAGGAGAAAAAGTGAACCAGCCCACCATATCAATAGCAGCCCAAAAAGCCCAAAGGATGAGTCTGTCGTCACAGCTTGTAATCAGTTGTCGTGACAGACGCGGAAAATACAGCATGTCACCACGCTATTGCGGCAGACACGTAAATGCGTAACAGACGCACAGTAGATACGGAAACGCGTGACAGACGCGTCAGAAACCGCATAACAGCTGGCCCCGTTATTCGTGCCTGCCGTTACAGCTCCAACGGGGAGAAACCCATTCATCTATATAAACCTCCATTCACTATTCATTTTCACCTCACTTTTACTCTCTTAACTTCCTCTCTCTAAATCTCAAATTTCTCTTTATTTTCAACAGCCTTGCAACTATGACTAGCAGACAAACTCGCAGAAGTGCTGCCTCCAGCTCTGCCGCAGCACTGAGCACACCCAGCTATAGTGCCATCCCAAACCGCTTTGCCTCTACCGACTCTGTCGACAGATACTACCAATCTTTCCAAAAGAAGGAGATGTGGGAAGAAAGGGGTTTTCTTTACAACGAGCCCACGGGAGACCTAGGGCTTGAACTTTTCATTGCAAAGAAGATCCATGCCCTGAAGTGGCAGCGGTTTGCTGCCCAGCCAAAAGAAATGAATGTCACGCTGGTCCGGGAATTCTATGCTGCCGTCGACAGCAAAGATACCAAGACCGTGACGATACGAGGTAAAGAACTTACTTTTGAGCCTTCCTACATCAACACTCTCTACGGCCTCTATGTCAGTAGAAGGGAAGACGCCTACAGAATGTTGTAATGGCAGAAGTGACGGAAGAGGGGACAGAATGGAACTCCGACCCAAAGCATAGGTGGATGGTGAAAAGAACTCAACTCACTCCCGAGGCCAAATTATTGAACCACTTCGTAAAGAAGAGAATCATGCCTTCCTCCCATAACAGCACGGTCGACCGACCCAGGTTAGCACTTGTTCATTCAATTTTAAATGAGAGAACCATCAATGTCGGCCGATACATAAGGGAGGGGATTTTGGAATGTGCTCTCCGACCATCGAGACCTCTTGTTTTTCCGTACCTTATCACCGAAATCTGCTGAGGGCACAACGTTCCAGAAATTGCAGAAGACTTCAAAGTCCGAGGGAAAGGGTGGACGGAGCGTAACATCTTCAGCCTCATGGAGCTGAAAGCAGCCACCCCTCTATCTTTATTCAACCCGTTTGCCACAGCAGAGGAGCCGGCAGGCCCAGTCAGCCAGAACCTGCCGCAACAGAGCAGCAGCAGCCCCTCCAGCAGATGCCTCCACTCAGTTTCTGGCCACACTCAAAAAGATGGAGGAAAGGCAGCTCGGTCTTATGAGTTTCGTAAGGGACTTCACGGCAGCCAGGATACATGTTATTCATAATAATTTAAATTTTGCAAATGTACCATTCCCTGCCTTCCCAGAACAGTATTTTGCTGCTCCCATACCTACTCCTACTGCCACACCAAAGACCCCATCTTCTCCCTCTACTCCTACTCCGGCCGCGACAGCTGAAGGCGGCAACCACACTGCCACAGCCAGAGGCGAGAAAAGAAAAGAGCCGCTACCAGAACTCGACGACGATTACTTTGAAGGGTTCTCCTCTTTATCTGTCTGCTAAGACTCTGACGGGGAGCCCTCTGTTGTTCGAAACCTTTCGAAGGAGTTCACTCCAATGAAGAGGCAGAAGCCCAACCAAGCTGGTGAAGGACCATCCGGCCAGGGCAAGTCTGCCAGTAGCAGCAGCAGCAGCTCCGAAGACGAGGTACAAGTGCTGGACAAGCTACCACAAATCTCACCCACTCGTATCCAGCTGTCAAGGGAAGCCAAAAAGAAAACTGCCTCCACCTCTCCTAGCATTCTACCGGCACCCACAATGAAGGTCACTACCCGCCGGCATCTACAGATTAGCAGCAGCAGCAGCGATGACAACTCCTTAAATTAAGTTTCTATCTTATTCTTGCTGTCTTGTTGTTTTATTTATATTGTGATGTATTTTGTTTTTATTTCTTTTTTATCCCTGTCATCATGCATTGAAGGCAATGCAACCCTCGAGTTTGAGGTGGCATCCCTCCAGTAATGAAGTGTCTTTTAGGTTTTAAAATTGTGTCTAAGTGTTACTTGTTATTTAAGTTTATTTTTGTCAAAAAAATCAATTGGCTTAAACTTTTGAACTGAACTTACCTGCCGCGATAGACTCTGTCGTGGCAGTGCCTTTAGGATATTTTTAGGAACAGTTTAGGGCCTTACTATAGTTCTGATCTTTAAACACCCTTTGTGACTCTTATGCTGTCTAGACTTCTACTGGTAAACTAGAATAGGGAAAACTTAAACACTTGAGTTGCCCCTAGAGGTGCCTAACACTGGCTCTAGGAAAAGAAGATAAGAAAATTTAGACTCAATACACCTAGAGGTGCCTAAAACCGGCTCTAGGAAGTTAGCTAGAGGTGCCCAAAAATAAACTCTAGTCAACTTAAAATAAAGAAAAGAAAACCGAGTCTAAGAAAAACTAAAGGAGCCTAAGAATTGCCTCCAAGAAAATGAAAGTTGGCGTAAAAATTCAAGTAAGTAGCTTAACTATTCTAGCAAATTAAAGGAGTCTAAGCACATATCTGTTCATAAGGCATGCACACAATGCACGAGACCTATAGCATGGTTCCGAATAAATCCAAGAAATGTCCGACAATGTGTTGTTCGTGATAGAGCATGTGTGGTAGGTAATGGAAAGTTCACTGAATTAAGCCAAACAAAATTTTTTTAAGACATATTTGCTTGAGGGCAAGCAAGAGCATGAGTTTGGGGGTGTGTTGAGTGTGTAAAAGTTCCATATTTTACCCCTTATTGAACCCATATTTCTACTGCATTCAAGCAAAATTCATTTCATTTAGGTATAGTTTCACATATATATCACAATTAGATAAAAAGGCACAGTTGCTACTGATTTTGGCTATTTATTGCAGGTAGCTGCTGTGGCAGACTTAGGGCAGTGAAGGAACAGAGTTGGAACACAGGACTAGAGTCAAGAAGGAGGACACTGCCATGGCCACTGCCGTGGTAGCCATGACGACAACAATGGTGAGGGGAAAAGTAAAGTGGATCTCGACAGATAGAGGAATTCAAGCCGGTCTGTCGTGGGTCACTCCTATATTTTTCTGAGCCCAGAGCAGAATGAAGGCCAAGCCCAAAGTTCAAGGAAGAAACCCAAAGAAAGAAAAGAGGACGAATTAAAGGCATCTACTCAGAAGATTTAATCTTAATTAGAGTTGTACTTTAGTTTGAACTTGTATTCTTACCTTATTAGAAAACTTGAACCCAAGGCCTATATAAAGGCATGTAATTCGACCTAGGGAAGGACATCTCATTCCCTAGCCATCTTCCCCAAAAACCTAGTCGTTTTCCCCTTCTCATCATGTTCTAAACTTCCCCTAGGGCTAAGGGTGGATTATGTAAAGTAGTTGCAAGGATTGTGCTATTTTAGGAATTTTCTGTTTAATAAAATAAAACTTCAAGTTTGCTTATTCTGGTTTCAACATCTTGCAAGAGTATCGGGAGAGCATTGTGAGATTATTTATTTACTTAATATTGGGAGAGTTAAGTATACGAAAGGAATAAGTGCGGGTTCTTTAGTTTATGGTTGAACTATCCCGGACCTAGGGATAGGACGAGGTTAAGTGGCTAAGGAAGAATTCAACAAACATTGGTGTTCACCCTTTGATTCACGCCGGGAGGTATCATCCGAGAAGTGTCATCAACAGTACTTGGACCTAGGTATAGGTCAAGTCACAATAGGGATTCTTGCCAAGCTTGAAGTATAGAGTTGTATGATCGATGTCGCGACAACAACAAACTGCTGCCACGACAGGTGCTGCCGCGACAGGGAAAATAACAGAACATGAGTTCTTATACAATGCAACACCTGCACTACCAAGAAGATCAATACCAACCTATTTCTTAACCCTGAAAACTTCGTTATCTTATATTCAGTATTCTTCAATATTATTTTCCAATAATTTAAACTATTTTCTTTCTCTCTTGTGCAACAATCCAAGGATAAAGCTATTTCCAGTCCCTGTGGATTCGACATCCGATACTTTAAGTATCACTTTACTACTTGCGTCGTGTACACTTGCACTACATTGCGATAGGACTTTTGACACGCAACAAGTTTTTGGCTCCATTGCCGGGGACTGGCAACATATCTTTACCTTTACCTTTACTGCACTTTCTTTTTAATTTTTATGTTTTTATTAGGACTGTTTACCCTGTGCTTTTCACAAGGTTTTTCGTTTGCTTATGCACAGATCAAGACGAGGCAAAGAACTTGAATACAAATTAGATCCTTAAATCGAACGTTCGTGCAACCTCAGAAACCAAGTCCGTCTTTTGATAGCCAGAAATGATTATCTTGAGGAGCAATTAGAAGCAATGCATAATGGGGTAAACAACCCGAGGAATCCTGAATATCCTCTCGTCGATGAAGGGAACAGACAGCCTGCCGCTGCCATGGCCGCACGACGGCCCTGCCGTGATTACATGATCAACGATCATGTGGAACATGAGACCACCCTGCCATACATGGAAGCTGAAAATTTCGAGTTGAAACCTGAGATGTTCAGCGTGATCAATTCGGCTGGCCAATTTAGTGGTGCTGCTACAGAGGATGCTCGAGAACATCTGAAAATGTTCCAAGAAATATGTGGATCATTTAGATTACCAGGAGTAAATCCAGAAATACTGAGGCTTCGGTTATTTCCTCATTCACTGAGGGACAGAGCGAAAACTTGATGGAATAAACTAACGTCGGGTTCAATACGAACTTGGCCAGACCTCACTCGTGAATTTTTATCTCGTTTTAATCCTTCCAATTTATCTGAGCAATTACGTAATGAAATTGCTACTTTTCAACTAGAAGATGACAAGCCAATGCACGAGGCATGGGACAGGTTTACCACTCTTCTAAGGAATTTCCCGATGCACGGATTCCCCGTATAGAATCAAGTAATCAAATTCTACAATGCTGCCAACACACACACTCGAATGAGAATAGATTCAGCAGCAAATGGACTGTTGTTGGACAAAGATCTAGACGAAGCCATGGTAGTATTGAAAAATCTAGCAAAGAATGAAGAGCAATTTCCCACAGTGAGGAGAAGAAAACGAGTGTTAGCTGTAAAAGATTATAAAGCCGACAATTCCATAAAGACACAGGTTGCGTACCTCACAAAGGCAGTAGAAAATTTGCTAAAGAAAGATTCAAACCCTGTCTACTCTGCAGAAGAGGTATGTGAAACTTGCAGTGGGAATCACAGTTCGAAAGACTGCCCGTTACAACTAGAGGAAGGGATGTATGCTGGAAATTACAACAAGTCGAGAAATTACGATTCCAACAATTACAATCCCAACTGGAGGAAAGATCCTAAGTTCTCTTGGAGCAATCCATACAACGCACTAAATCCTCAAGTGCAGAACACTCAAAACCAGGGGGCACCCAGAATCCTGACACGGCAGCAATTGCAACAGCAGCCGGCAGCCGCACCTAGTATACTGGAGCAGAATTTGGCCACATTCATGTCACAGACAGGAGCTTACATGGCAAACATGGATCACTTTTTCAAGAAGACTGAGTCATTCATAGACAAAACATAGATGAGAATGACCAACCATGAGGCTACACTGAAATCACTGGATACACAGATGGGCCAGGTTTCCCAGCATATTAAGCCGAGGCAAAATGGAGGATTACCTAGTGATACTGAGGTCGCTAGACAACCCATACATGAGCAGTGCAAAGCTATTACAACTAGGAGTGGGAAATAATTGCAAGGGCCAGAATTGAAAACCGTACCGATTGAGGAAACAACCCTAGAACCACCTGCCGCGAACACTGCCCCGGCAGAAAAGGAAAGACCTGTTGCCGACATACCTGTCACGGCAGTAGAAGGGACAGAGGAGAAAGAAAAGAATGCTGAAGAACCTAAGCCTTCTCAGATTCGGATACCATATGAAGGACGTTTGGAAGATTACCGTCCTCCACCTCCTTTCCCACAACAGTTACAAAAGCAGAAATAAGAATATCAGCTCAAAAAGATCTATGATATTTTTAAGCAGGTTCACATCAATATACCACTATTAGAGGCCATCAAGCAGATGCCCGGTTATGCAAAATTTCTCAAGGATGCTATGTCGAAAAGATCCAGACTTGGGAAATTTGAAACGGTAAAAAAGACAGAAGGATGCATGAGTATCTTGCATAGACACCCACTCTAGAAAAATAAGGATCCTGGGAGCTTCATCATATCGTGCATAATTGGTGACAAATTCGTGGGTAAGGCACTTTGTGATCTAGGTGCTAGTATAAATTTAATGCCAAAATCTGTGTTCCAGAAATTAGGTATTGGACGAGCACGACCCATGATAGTCATGCTGCAGCTGGCAGACCGCTCTTACATACAACCAGAAGGGAAGATCGAAGATATTCTAGTAAGAGTGGATAAGTTCATTTTTCCCACTGACTTTCTCGTTTTAGATTGTGAAGCAGATGAGAATGCACCAATAATCCTGGGGCGACCCTTCCTAGCCACAAGCAGACCTCTGATTGATGTAGAGAAAGGAGAACTGACAATTAGAGTATGTGATCAAGAGATCAAACTCAATGTTCTCCAAGCAATCAAACATGTTGATGCAGAAGAAGAATGCAAAGCCGTCACTGAAGTAATCCTTGACCAACCTTGCATCAGGTCAAGCTGCCATGACATTAAATTTGGTCACTGCCACAACAACCATCTAGAAGACTATCACGACAGCAACGGCGACAACAACTCCTCAGATTCAAACATATCTGACACTGAAGGTTATGAGGAGGTAAATTGGATAGGAAATCGTATAGGTAAGTTATTCGAGCCCCTAAACTATACCTCGAATGAACACATAATTTAAAGCCTTCAACTATAGAACCACATGTTTTAGATCTTAAGCCCCTACCAGGGCAGCTTAAATATGTTTTCCTTGGTTTAAATGATATGTTTCCCGTAATCATCTCTTCCAAGTTAATACAGAAACAAGAACAACAACTAATTGGGATGCTGCAGCAGCATAAAAAGGCTATTGGATGGACGATAGCTGACATACAAGGCGTCAGTTCGGCACTATGTATGCATAAAATTCTCTTAGAGGATGATTATAAGCTGACCATTGATGCTCAGAGACGTTTAAACGACGCTGTGTGAGAAGTGGTGAGAAAAGAAATTATCAAATGGCTTGACGCTGGGGTAATTTATGCCATCTCGGATAGTAAGTGGCTGAGCCCGGTGTAGTATGACCGGTTGGACGGTTTGCATGGATTACCGGAAGCTTAACAATGCTACCCAGAAAGACCATTTTCCCCTACCTTTTGTTGATCAAATGTTTGATAGATTAGCGGGAAAACCTTATTATTGTTTTCTTGATGGTTACTCAGGTTATAACCAGATAGCTATTGCACCAGAGGATCAAGAGAAAACGACCTTCACTTGCCCATACGTCACTTATGCTTTTCGGAGAATGCCATTTGGACTCTGCAATGCACCAGCAACCTTCTAGAGGTGTATGATGGCAATATTCTCTAACATGGTGGAGGACTTCCTGGAAATATTCATGGACGATTTTTCCGTCTTTGGAGACAGTTTTGAAGGCTGTTTATGCAACCTACAGAAGGTGCTCGAAAGATGCGAGAAAGCGAACTTGGTCTTAAACTGGGAAAAATGTCACTTCATGGTGGATGAAGGGATAGTCCTAGGCCACAATGTAAGTTGCTGCGGCATAGAGGTTGATAGAGAAAAGATAGAAGTGATTGAAAAGCTACTGCCACCTACCACAGTTAAGGGAATTCAAAGTTTCCTAGAGCATGTTGGGTTCTATCGAAGATTTATTGCAAATTTCTCGAAGATTACCAAGCCTTTATGCCACTTATTAGAGCAGAATCACCCCTTTGATTTCAATATTGAATGTACTAAGGCATTCAGAATTCTGAAGAAGAAACTGGTAACATCCATGATTGTACACCAGACTGGAGTTTGCCATTTTGAAATTATGTGTGATGCTAGTGACTACGTTATAGGGGCAACGCTTGGGCAGAGGAAGGGCAAGCTTTTCCACGTAATTTATTACGCCAGCAAAACACTAAACGATGCCCAAGTGAATTACACCACAACAGAAAAGGAACTATTAGCAGCGGTGTTCTCGATTGATAAGTTTCGTTCGTACATACTTGGAACAAAGGTGGTGGTCCATACAGACCATTCAGCACTGAAGTATATGTTCGCTAAAAAGGATGCAAAACCTAGACTAATATGTTGGATTCTGCTGCTACAAGAGTTTGACATTGAAATCAAGGATAAAAAGGGGGACAAAGAACCAAGTCGCAAACTACTTGTCAAGATTAGATATGGGAAAGAGTCTACCGACAGACAAGACCAACATAATGGAGACTTTCCCTGACGAGCAAATGTTTGCCGCCACAAGCACTGTCGCGACAGCCATGGCATCAGGTAAATTTTCTGAACTTCCTTGGTACGCTGATTTTGTTAATTACATAGTTAGCGGAGTACTACCTCTTGAACTTAATTACCAAGAAAGGAAGATGTTCCAAAATGATGCAAAACATTATTATTGGGACGAACCTCTTCTTTTCAAACATTGTGCAAATCAAATTATCAGGAGGTGTGTACCACAGGATGAGCAGGAAGCTGTGCTTCACCACTGCCATGCTTCCCCATATGGAGTACACACATCTTTAATATGCATAACATGTTGTCTCATTAAAAACCTTACCAGGAAAACCCATTGGGACACAACCTCGATTAAGGGAAAAAGAGTGCAATGCATATTTACTCCCCCTCATGAAAACATCACAGAAGATCTTTGAATCTTCATAATTCAATCTTGAATATTATTTTTTAGAAAGATCGTGAGGGATGAAACTTTGGAGTAATATGTTCCATGATGTATCCACTTTCAAACTGAGATATACATCTTGCATTATCTTCACACAAGGTAGCTTTTATCATATCTTGTAAAAGTAAATCCGCATATCTTTTGGATATGTTGGGTCAGTGGTCTTAGCCAAACACATTTTTGGCTTGCCTCGTGTATAACAATTATTTCTACGACATTTGAGGAGGCATCAACGAATGTTTGAAGATCTAAATGTGATGATCTTTGTATATCCATGGATATTGCTTGACCATCTATATAAGGTGCTTCAAAACCAAGAAAAGATATAATTATCTTTATTCACATCCAACAATCTTACAACTATTGGGATACTAAATAGATATGCTCTATTCATATTGAATCTTCTTTAAGATTCTTTCAGCTTATGTCTATTCATAGACAAAAAATATATAAAAATGCTCGATCTTCAAGTCGAGATAAACTTGATGTCAAGATTCAAGTACTTGTATTGAAAGTATTTCATGAGTTTCCAATTTGAAGCTCTTTAGGACTTCTAAAATTATCGTAATGGATCTTGATCCAAACTCCTTTATAAAATACATAAGGAAATCTAATCATTCTTATAATATTTTCTCAATTAGTATTCACTAAGGTGATTATACCAAATGCGCCAAAATATTAATGAGACATGTCTAAATAAATTTCCTCGGAAATTTCCAAATGCGTGTAGCATTTTAAATCCATCAAGGATAAATATGGATCCACAAATAATTAGACACGTGTAAAATTTTTCATAACTGCCAAAGTAATTGCATCCACCATGAAGTAATTAAAAATTTTCATAAATCATAGTTCAAGTCGTATTTACGACTACTTATTTCTGCCTCACTTGCATTACACCTTTAGGTGTTTGGACTGTTGGTCCAAATACTTCTATCTTAGAAGTTCAAAGCGCCTTTCAACATCGGCCAATTCAATATCTATACTCCTGGATAGATTTTATACAAGATCCCCGATTTCTTTCTTTACTTTTATAGAAGTATTTTATGTAAAATTGTTTGTAAAATCGTTTTCGACAACTTTCCAATTTTCTGGTTCCATTCTTGTAATGATATAACTCATCGAGATCTCTTCAAGATTTCAATATTTATTTCAGGTAATTGAAACTCTTCAAGAGTTTTATTATTAGTTATGTCTTGGGTCTCTTTAGGAGCACTCGTCTCCAATATATGACCATCTCATAGTACTTTTCATTTACGAGAATTTTGATCATTGGAACCATTTCAACTATCATGCTTCAAGCATGATTTACATCCACTTGCGCTGACATGTAATTTAAACTTAGAGCATTTCAGCTGGAATATGAGACTTAATTACTCTCATTGGGTCAGTAAATATGTCAGGCAGTTGACATGAAATAACATGAATTATCTTATGAACTTTTAGTTCATATTCGAGGATCTAGATAATGATAATTCATTTCCTTCTTTATCCAGCTGATCATTCTCCCCCCTGATGTTGAGAAAAATCATCTAATAAATGATTCTCCAATTAATGTTTAGAATTTAAACATAAAAGGAGACTCGTACTCAATATATATTCTCAACCCTTTTTACTTGCCCATTTTGTGCGTTATGGTGGAGCAATTCAACTATATATCGCACATTCAAAAATTCAAAATGGGAAATATGACTTCTGACCAAAAGTTAAATCATAATGAGGAGTTTATTATAACTCGTTGGCTTGATGTGTATAAGTGTTGCTATATGGAAGTACCATATAAATAATAAATCTTTTGTTCTCACAGTTTAGCTATTAAATAGGAGGCATCCAATTAAAAATTTGCTAAACCGTATTTTTCATAATCAATAGGCTTTGTAACAACCGATATAGCCTAAAATATAAACCCACTAGCTTTTCAAGACGAATAGTCTAACTGCATAATCTGAATCTTTTTAGAATCAATCTCACAAACTTTTGGTTGTAAGTCGATAAAACAATGTAGATGCATCTACTAAAATCATATAAAACTTTCCAGATTTGTGGATATATGGGCCCATATTTCATTCAAATAGGCAAGATATACAGTCTCAACTTCAGTACAAGAACTTTAAGTTCTAATTCTTTTGGTAAGTGGGGTCATCTATATCCTTTGAGAACAAACAACACAAGAACTTCAGATTCTTTTAGTAAGTGGAATTTAATCAATTCCTTTAAGCAACACAAGAACTTCACGTTCTTTAATAAGTGGAATTTAATCCATTCCTTTAAGAATAAGCACCACAAGAACTACATGTTCTTTTAATACATGTGCATGTAAATCTTAATAATTTCTGCACCATTATTGATCAGGATGGTCTAACCGATCATGCGAACTAAATATGTGTGTGTATATATCTATGAATTTGTAAACTTCTTGTTTACCATAACATGTAACTCAATCTCACTCGTACATGTCTAGTACGACCACCAAAATTGTTCCTTTAAATAGGAATATATTTAGCTCTTTCGAAGCTTTCAATTGAAATTACCTTTTGGTAGCAATATATAGCTCTTCTAGAGCTTTCAACTGACTTTTTGGCTACCGGAACTTATATCCATATTGGCTTATTTTAAATGTCAATTGATAACATATGTTATCTATAATTCCCAAAGGGATATTTTGTGAACTCATATTGTTCTCTTAAAATTTCCACTTATAGTGGTGAGGATATTATTACCATTAACGGTAATTATTGCAATATTCGCAATTCTGCACTTTTCATAATGTGTTTTCTCTCAAGAATTTGTTGCTCTTCTAGAGCATCAATATTTTCAGTACTTTGAGATATAGTATTCACATTATTCCCTTGCATTAAAATGGGAAAATATATCATATGCTTATGTTGAATATAAATCGTCACCATAGATTGTATTTGACAAGTAATCATGTTAAACAAAATAAATAAATATCATAATATATAAATATTAATATAAAACGTAAATAATTAATGTGTGTAAAATAAATAAACATAAAGTAAAATAAATAAAATAAATAATTCTCTTGAAAGTTATAAGAATAATTAGAAGATGATTTATTTCTTTCGAGGGTTATAAGAAAATCAACAACGTCCAAAAGAGTTGGACTAACAATGTCCAAATAAAGTTGGACCAGTATCATCTTCGTCATGTTTCGCAAACAAAATTTGCTTCTATTTTCTTTCCTTTATCATTCAATGATTCTTGATTTTTCAACCTACAACACGTATGAGACCAATGGTTTATAACATCGCATTGGTAATAAGAAGAGTTTTACTTCAATAGAATGATCTTTATCATTCTTGTCATCCTTATAACCTCACTACCGGTGGGTAGAAATATTCTTAAAATGACCATATATTTCATGTCTATATTCATAGCCTCGACCACGACCACAACTTCTAATAAGGTTTTTATTCCTTCCATAATATAATCTCACATTCACTTCAGGGAATGAAGTAGAGTCAGTGGGCCTTTAAAACCTTTTTCACATATCCTTATCACAGAGAACAAAGATTTAATCCTCGTACTCGACATTGTTAAACCTGTCCACAAGGTCCTTTAAAAACCTCCTTTGAGACCAGTAGCTTCGTAGAATGGGATGTCCAACCAATATACTTGGATTATATCGAAATTATGTCTCTAATTGAATAATGATTTACCATGTTTGCATTCACTTCAGGGAATGAAATAGTTCCAATAATCGCATGGAATAAACATCATGCTTGCATTCACTTCAGGGAATGCCCCATCATTGATAATCGCATGGAATAAACATCATGCCTTGCATTCACTTCAGGGAATGCCCCATCATTGATAATCGCATGGAATAAACATCATGCCTTGCATTCACTTCAGGGAATGCCTCCCATAAAACTTTTTGGATCAAGACAAATTTTCATAATTTGAAATTGGGAGAAGTCTATGGTCGAGTTTTTCGACGAAGAAGAAATATTGCTTTCGAGCTAATATAGACTTTATAACAGTCTCTTACAGATTCAAAATCACCATAATATATCGCACTTTAAAATTATAGTTTAAAGGAAAATAAAATAAAATAGAGTTTACCGATAATGTTTTTCCTCTCGAGGACGATGGAGACATAGTGAATGACCGAGGCAGCTTCTCATAATCCCTTTATATCATGTCTCTTTGCAACTCATTTAAACACATGTAAAACTCAAAAACATGGTTAAAAATATTAATTTTCATCATTAAAATAACATAAAAATAAAGACTATTTAAAGTCAGATAAAAGCAAACTTGATTTTGCCATTGTCGAATGATAACGTGTTGAATGATGTCACTATCGATAATCATTAGAGCATCTCTGCCACCAACGAAAATGAAACCATCGAACTATAGGTTAAAGTGCAAGGTGCGCAACCACAATGGAAGCTCGATTTTACACGTGGCTTCACAAGCATGACTTGTTTTGCAAATCATTGCTTTAAATTTGGGTGCTTCGTGAAGCATCATGAGTAGTAACACAATATATCAATGGCTAAATTGGTTAGTATAATAACACTGTAAAATCAATATAACAAATTATTGGGAAAATAATATGTTACAAAGAATTGGAATACAATAAATATCATAACCTTTAATTTTGGTTTAGACCATAGTGAATGGCTCTACTTTCGCGAGGTCTTTGAGTCCCTTCAAAATTCATGGTTCGTCCAAACCTTCAAAACATGCCATCATATTTTTCAAAAATTAAAAATCAAGTTAAAATATCAAGATAAAGGCAAACAATAATTAAAAAAATACGGGAAAAAAACTTATCTTCGGTACAACGTAGAATCGAATTTGTTTCGGTAACTCTTTTGGGATTAAAACGAAGAGCACCAAAGTCTTTCGAGCGAACTCGTGCTGATAACGTGTTGTGAATAAAATAACAAGAAACAATAATATGAACAAAGAACAAGAATGGAAGAACAAAGAGATGAAAGAAAGAGGGAGATTTGTATTATTCTAAAAAATATAGAATTGTATACAATGTCTTCATCAAGTCATCTAATTATATGCATAAGAAGTACAAATTACATTGAACTCTAATTAATAGAAATAATATTCCTAATAATAAACAAATCAAACTCCTTAGATAAAGTACAAATCATGATAGACATCCACATAGATAAATATTCATAACAATATTAGATTAATTTTAAAATTATGGGTATTACGTTTTTTAATTTAATAAAATAATTTTTTAATACTCAAGTTTTAATAGTAGAAAATTATACAAAAGTAAATGCAGTCATATAATAAATAATAAAAGATTTTTAATATTCAACTTTTGTTTTTATATATAGATAATAATTTAATATAAAAAATTCATATAATAAGCACATTTTGTTAAGTTATATAGTATATATCCAATTATAAAACAAACATTTGTATATTAACGAGTTGACCCAAGTGACAAGCAGTTTGGAGTTGTTTAAGTAAATTTCGAGTTCAAAATTTTATGCATGTAAAAAATTCTCACTAAAAGATTCACTCACCAAATTCAGGTGTATGACACGAATCGTTTTAAAATAACCCTAGTAAAGCATTGAGATAGGGAGGACAAGAAAAACAAACAAACATATATATATATATATATATATATATATATATTTAATGTTTTGATCTTTGTAAGGCGGAAATAAATTGTAAATGTAAAATCATCGAATAAACGTAGCATTTAATATAAAATTGAAAATTATTTGAATTTGTGCGTGTCATTCATATCCAAACCTATCCAATCTAAAATAATCGAGTGTAAAAATTTGAAGGGTAAACTACATAAATAGTCCCCCGACTACGTTCCTATTATCTTTTGCATCCCTCGACAATCAGAAGTTACAAACTGGTCCCCTGACTTAAAAAAAATAACAAATTGATCTAGTGCCGTTAAAAATTTAACGGTCGGTGACGTGGCAGTTAACAAAAATTGGCATAATAACACATTTAGTCCTCAACTTTTACACTTTGTTTAACTTTGCCCTAATTCTAAAAAATGACCCTTAACATTTCAAAATTCTATCAATTTAATCCATTTTTTCTCTCCACACAATCCTTTATATAGCCTAATTTGGTTTTGTCAGTTGTGAAGCAGTATTTATTTGCATGTTTACACGATTAGTCATTTGAGGAATTAACTCAATCCATAAATACTCAGTATATAACTTGGTTCAATCTTCTTTAACGAATTTTCTTCGCACCAAACCGACTATCTATCCATTCCGAACCCCAATTGTGCATCATTCATCATACACATGCAGATCATAGGAATACAAATTCTACAATGTAATTCTTATAGTGTCCTATCAGTTGAACATGATCCTATGTAAAGATTAATAAAAATCACCTGCCATTCCTCATATCCCTGCAAGCTCTCGGAGTTGAGTTTTTTAACGGCGACAAGCATTCCGCTTCCGACCTTCCCCGGTGTTTTCTCATCGAGCCAACCTTTGAAGACTTTACCGAAACCTCCCTCGCCGAGCACCATTCCGGGCCTGAAACCCTTAGTTGCAGCCTTCAATTCTGCAAAACTGAAGATCCTTAGATCAGGTATGGGCAAGATCTGCCCATTCGGGAAAGCCTCATCCCCACTCGAAGCCGAAAACCTACTGCCCCTTGAAACTGCTGATGATGATGATGTGTTGCTGGTTGTCTGAGATATCACTATTGCAAAACACACACACAATTGAAATGTGCTCAACAAATGAAACAAAACATCACACAATCATTAAAACAAACAAAACTAGCATCAGGAGTTGAATAGATGCCTGAAATTTTGTTTCAGAAAAAAAGGGGGAAGATCTGGAAAAATAGGGTTTACCTTAGAGACCGAAAAGAAAGAGATAAGTCTTTTTGTTTCTTTAGTTTCTCCTTTAAAGACATGCTTTCTTAGAGGTTTTTGCATAGGCGGGAGGGTCTTTCAATTCAAGGTGTCTTCCTCCTTTTATTTCTTTCTTGTTTCTTTTTAGAGCCAAAAAGACTAAAAGTGAAAAAAAAAGTTTCTGTAATTTGGTGGGGGATACAAATATAGATATAGTTACTGAACTTTGAGCATTTTCTCGTCCAAAGTTTAGCAATCTGTACTTTTGAAGGTCGAATTTCCGACATTGCGGTTTTAAGTCCTCTTTCTGCTTCACAACTGAGGAAACCAAATTAGGCTATATAAAGGATTGTGTGGAGAGAAAAAAATGGATTAAATTGATAGAATTTTGAAATGTTAAGGGTCATTTTTTTAGAATTAGGGCAAAGTTAAACAAAGTGTAAAAGTTGAGGACTAAATGTGTTATTATGCCAATTTTTGTTTACTGCCACGTCACCAACCGTTAAATTTTTAATGGCACTGGATCAATTTGTTATTTTTTTAAGTCAGGGGACCAGTTTGTAACTTCTGATAGTCGGGGGATGCAAAAGATAATTGGAGCATAGTCGGGGGACTATTTATGTAGTTTACCCAAATTTGAATTTGAAAGACTTTAACAGCTCGAGAGAATTCAAGTCCAGAAAATATCCGAGCTTAAAAAAATCTTAACTGGAACTAATTCGAGTAAGAAAATATCCAAAACCATGAAATCAACTCAATCCAAACCCATCAATTGTCTGCTCCATCCATTATTACCAATTACATTTAAATTAGTAAAAACTACATATTTAGTACCTCAACTATGCCCACATTACTGCTTTGGTATCTCAATTATTATTTTTGGCAAAATGGTACCTAACATTACCAGTGGTGACCTTTGTAGATGGCTGCAAGGTGAAGTTTTTGCGATCAGAGTTAGCAATGTTGGTGTAGACTCTCTTTTCATCCGTGGCGGCTCCCCATGTTCCTCCGCCGGTGAGGCCACCAGGTCCAGCTTCCTACATTCCAAATTAGCCAACTGAATTTAAGAACGGATGAAATGAACATGATCAAATTTATTATTTCGTAAATAAACATTGACGATATCTTACTGTGGACCATATAAGGTTGCCATTGTCACGGTCCAAAGCCCAAGCAAATCCACTTTTCTGAACAGCCACAGCAAGGTCTCGCTTAATTCCATTAACATATGTAGTTAGCATCATTGGTGCTGCGGCAAAATCAGCACCTAAGTTGGGACCAGGCGGACACTTCGGGTTCGACACATTGTTGCATTCAAAAAACCAGACATCATAGCCTCCTAACTGATTGAACCACTTGATCTTTCCACTGTCCAAATCAAGAGCTAGAATTGAATCGGAGTGGTTTTCAGGCTCCACACATTCATCATTAGTACCTGTATCCGTTCCATTGTTTTGTCTCTCTTGGCACTCTCTTACCCTTTTAGGTGCCGAGTAGAGGTTCCCGTGGCAATATAAACATGGTTCCTGCGGATATCGATTGACGGGCTGCTTCCCCAAACGGCAGCTCCGGCATACTCCCCACGGCGGCCAAAATTGTCAGGCAACATGTAGGTTCGCCATAAGATTTTTCCAGTTCGGCCACTCAGCTTAACAAAACTTCCTCGAAAGATACAACATTGTTCAAAGCTGACTGTCTCCTCGTTTGAAGATGTGCCAACATAAAAATGCCTGCGTTTGTTTGAATTGAAACCGATCACTCTACCATATTGCTTACATAATAAAATCTAATATTCATACATCGCCCAAATGACAAATGGTTACTCTTATTTCTATTTAAATTGCTGAAATTTTATGGTTTTAGTTGCCTAACTTCTTTCTTTCAAATTTCATACCTATCTAACTTACATCACCGTGATTTTATGTTTGGAGTGTTGAATTTTTAAAAAGTTATATTTAAGGGTGGCAATGAGTCGGGGACGGTTTTGCATTCTCCACTGCATCCTCAACACTTGTGACTTGTTAGTATGGTTTTGGGAACATTTCAGGGATTTTTTTCTTCCCTATTCTCATCCCTTATTGATCCTTGTTGTTTTCGGTTAATCCCCGTGTTAAAAAAAATTATATTAAAACAAATACTGAACATTAAATCTCTAAAATTACAAATATAAATTTGATTTTACCAACATCAAACAAACATTTTCTCTAAAAGGAACATTGCAGCCTGACAACCTTTAAAGAAAATATGTAACTAATAATCTACAGTTTGAAATCAGTTTGTTCTAAAAGGAACTAGATTAGATAATATTTCTAATCAAATAAATTACATCTTTCAATTTTACTCGTACAATTCATGGCGAATTCCTGAAGTCACTGTCATTGTTGTTTTTTAAAACAATATGCAGTCAGGGCCAACCCTGGGCAGGGGCAACAAGGGCCCCCGCCTAGGGCCCACCGCCGAAAGAAGTTACATGTATATAATTATATTGGAATTGTATTTATTTTTAATTGTGTAATTTTTTTAATACTTGTTATTAGGGATATTTTTTTCAATGTTTTTTAATAAATGTTTAATTTTTTCAATATTTATTATTAGACGCATATTTTTAAAATTCAACTTTTTCTAATGCTTGTTATTAAGGTCCGATTTTTTTATTTGTTATTATGGGCATAGTCTTAAAATTCATTTTTTCAATTTTTGTTATTAGGGGCCCAATTTTTCAACACTTGTTATTATGGACCTACTCTTAAAATTATTATTTTTCGTTACTTGCTATGAGGGACAGAAATTTAAATAACGTTATGCAACCGTAATAACGACCGTTACATGACGATAGCGATAGTGGTAGAGCCATGATTTTCTTATAGTGGGGTCATGAGTGAAGTATGAGGTATTGAGGTTTTCTATACCACTAGAATAAGCATTGTTGACTTCATACCTCAACAAATTAAGTAGGGTCAAATCTAATATTTCTTATGTAAAATTCTATATTACCTCATCGAAAACCACATACCCCAACAAATCAAGTGAGGTCAATTGCACCCCCAATTTATATGCCCACAACCACAATAAAATCTAACATAACAGTAAATATGACCTCAACCGCAATTTAAATTTCTAATTTAGAGCTCATTTTTTATTTCGCCTTGGGACACTAGAAGCTCAGGACCGGTCCTGACTGCAGTCTTTTCTTCTAACTAGGGATGGGCATTTTACACGACCCGGTAGAGTTCCGAACAAAACCGGCTCGATTGGGTTAAGTTTTTTTATTAAAAAATTAGGTTCGGGTAGGATTTAGGGTGGAAAAAATCTGACTCGACCCAGGACAAATAGTGTAATTTTTCTTTATATTTTTAGGAATATTTGTAATAATACCCCCTCTTTATATATATTTTTATAATTGAGTCCTTAAAATTGAATTTTTTATTTACAATTTGGACTTTAAAATTATTTTTTACAATTAGGTCCTTAAAATTAATTTTTTAATAGGTCGGGTCTGGTTTAGGTATCTAAACTCCGGGTCGGGTACACGTTTAGGATAATTATTTTCGGGTGGGGTTTGGGTGGGCCAAAAACTTGATCTGACCCGACCCGTGCCCATCCCCATCCCCACTTCTAACCTTTGCTCACTCAAAAATTAATAACTTTCAATATATAAGTCGAAATTAAGAACCGTTTGTTTTAAACGAATCTAGACCTTCGTATGGTTATAGAAATATAAGGTTCACTTCCTTATTTATCTTGTAGAATTTTTGGTGATTTTTCAAATTCACTGCTAAATTTTTATGACATTTCAACACTCAAATATTCATATAACTAGTTAGAAAATTTAAAATTTTTAAAAGAGTGAGACCCACTCCATCCCTACAGATATTTTTGCTTTGCTCCTACTCGATTTTGGATAAACCAGGTTGAAAATATTATTTTGTGGATTGAGTATAAGGAGATGATATATAGCAGAAAGGACTGACCCCTTGTAATAAGTTCCTGACATGGTGACGAGAGCTTTGTAGTGTTTATCGAGCTGGGTTAACCAGACAAGTCGCCCATCCGATCGTTTAACAGCAACAACATAAGCGGGTCCGCCAAGTCCGAAGATAAGCATATCATCTGCAATCACCGGAGTTGATCTGGACACTGTTATATTGGCCTCGAAATCGAATATAGCTCCTGTTGAATTAAGGCCAGTCAGTTGTTGCAAATTTTTCTTCCAAACAAGACTTCCGTCCGATGCTTTGACAGCAAAAATGTACCCGTTCCAGCTGGGGAAATAAAGGGTTCCATCAGAAATTGCTGGCGTTGCAGAAATATCTCGACCTGCATTAAATTTCCACTTCAATCGTAGCCTTGAAGCTGTTCCAGGGCTTATCTTGGTTTCCTTGTCTGCATATCTCCTGTTCAGCATATTTCCTCCATGGTTCACCCAGTCCTGTACATTATCACCTCTAACATATGAATTTCAGTATTTGTTCTAAGTATTACTATTTGAATAATTTGAATGTGTGTGAGTGTGGAATATAAATATGTGCTCGAAATTAATTTGTTTAATTTTTTTCTAGTTTTTTCCCCCACGTATTGCAGGGTAAGGAATGTAACAAATGGACTTACATTTGAAACTGTAGCAGCTATGGAGACCAGTAGAGAAAGAAGGCAGAGGGAGAGAAGGAGCTCCATTGAAGTTGAATTATTATGCTAACTTCTCAAAATAATTGACTATATATATATATATATATATATATATATATATATATATATATATATTATGTTATAATAAACCTCATTTCCGTGGCCCTGCAAACAATTATGTCGATTATTTATTACTTTATTTCATAAAGAAAATGTCAAATTTTTACTTTGGAACTGTGTAGGAAAATATTTATTTACTTTAATATACAAAAAAGCACCATTAACACTTTACACTTTAGGTGAAAAGTGAAAACTGAAATTTGAGATTTGTAAAAAGAATTCATATTATCAATATATTTTTAGATAAGGTAAATCCTACAACGGGCGACGAACATTGATAAACACCACTAACGATGAACACCGATGAACACCATTAATTTTTTTAAAAAATTTAAAAACCTATAGGACTAAAATTATAATTAAAATTATCTCTTAAAAAAATAAAAATTCAAATTTAATAGTTACTTTATAATATTTTTTTTAATATGTTAGAATCAAATATATCCAATTCTCCTAAACCCTAGCAAAATCAATCTCTTAAAAATTCAAATTTAATAATTACTTTATAATATTTTTTAATATGTTAGAATCAAATATATCCAATTCTCCTAAACCCTAACAAAATCAATCTCTTAAAAAAATAGTGAAAACAGACTTGCTAAAAATGATTACCAGTTCCCAACTACCCGAAGAGGAGGAGTCAGATGCCATGCTACAATAAACAAGCTTGAGTCATCGGATTCGATTCTCTCGCAATTGGCTACCTTAACCAATTTGGTTAAGAACATGCAACGACCAAGCAACACACATGAGTTCAAGGTAGTAGGTTCATTATGTGATTTATGTAATGGTAACCATGATTCTTCTGAGTGTCCACAGAACCCAGAGTCCAGTTTTTATATTGGAAACTACAACTGAAACAACAACGTGATGTCCAACACTTATAATTCCGCCTGAAAGAAACATCCAAATTTCTCATGGAGCAATCCCAACAATGCCCTTAATCAGAACAATCAGAATTCTCCAGCATTGAGATTCCAACAGAACATGCCTCGGCAATCGATACTGCATCAACCGATGCTGCAGTAACAATCAATGCCATCCAATTCTTTGGAAAACTCTCTAAATGCTTTCATGTCTCAAACTAGTGCATATATGGATAATACTGATAAGTTCATTAAAAAGATTGATGCTTTTATTGACAAGACTAAGATGAGAAGGTAGAACCACGAAGCAACTTTGAAATCATTAGAAACTCAAGTTGGAGAATTCGCTCAGATCCTAAATTCGAGACCGACGGGCGGGTTGCCTAGCGATACTGAGTTTGCAAGGGGAACAACTCATGAGCAATGCAAAGCAATCACAACACGAAGTGGAAAACAACTCAAGGAACTCCGAGTTAATGAAATAGAGGAGACAAAATTAAAGGAGCCGATTGCCTCGGCAATGACAAACAACATTGCCACGACAATGCCCAACAACATTGCCTCGACAATGCCCGATAACACTGCCCCGACAATGCTAGACAAAGAGACCAGAGAAAACAAGAAGGCATCTGAAGGTCATGATTCAATGCCTCAAATCAAATTCACATGCAAGGAACGAATTGAGGACATTCAACTTCCACCACTGTTCCCACAAAGGTTGAAACACCAGAAACAAGAATACCAATTCAAGAAGTTCCTCGACATCTTGAAGTAAGTCCATATAAACTTGCTTTTCGTAGAAGCAATTGAGAAAATGTCAAACTACGCCAAGTTCCTTAAAGATACTGTCTCAAAATGAACAAGAATAGGGTAATTTGAAACTGTTGCTGCGACAAAAGAATGTATGGCCATGCTGCATAACGGAATGCCACCTAAGCTGAAAGATCCCGATAGTTTCACCATACCATGTGCGATTGGGAATCACTATGTTGGGATGGCATTATGTGATCTTGGAGCAAGCATAAACCTTATGCTGTAATCAATCTTCCAACGATTGGGGATAGGGAAGGCGAGACCTACTATCGTGATGCTACAAATTGCGTATAGATCCTATGTTCATCCAGAGGGAAAAATTGAGGATATCTTGGTAAAAAGTTGATAAATTTATTTTCCCTGCTGACTTTATTGTTTTGGATTGTGAAGTAGATGAGTTTGCACCGATTATCCTTGGCAGGCCATTCCTAGCTACAGGAAGGACCTTGATCAACGTTGAGAGAGGGGAACTCACCATGAGAGTAAATGATCAGCAAATCAAGTTGAATGTTTTCCACACCCTCAAGCAAGCCAACGACCCAGAAGAATTATAAGTCATCTATGCCACAACCGAGTTCGATTTTGAAGTGGAGAAAGATTGCCTTGGAAATTTCCTCGACAACAGTTGTGACGATTGCCTCGACAATTGTTTTGACGACTGCCTTAACCTTGAACACTAGAATGACGATGAGCAGGAAGAAGCCAACTAGATAGCTAGTCATCTAGGTAAGTATTTCGAACCACTAGATTACTCCGAGGGGAAAGAAAGATCGAAAAGCCCTCTATCGAGCAACCTCTTGTTCTTGAATTGAAACCATTGCCAGGGCAATTGAAATATGTTTATTTGGGAACCAATAATACATTGCCCGTAATCATATCTTCTAAGTTGCAGCATGAATAGGAGCAAAGATTGATCGACATGCTAAAGATGCACAATAAGGCAATAGGATGGGCAATTGCCGATTTGAAGGGAATTAGCCCAACAGTTTGCATGTATAAAATCCTTTTGAAGGATGATCATAAACCGACCATTGAGGCACAAAGAAGGCTGAACCGAGTCATGAAAGAGGTGGTAAGGAAAGAAATCATCAAATGGCTCGATGCCAGTATCATCTATCATATATCTTATATTACATGGGTAAGTCTGGTACAATGTGTACCGAAAAAAGGTGGTATCACATTGGTAAGCAATGAAAACAACAAATTAATCCCAACTAGGACCGTGACCAGTTAGAGGCTTTGCATTGATTACCATAAGTTGAATAAAGCTACTAGGAAAGATCATTTTCCTTTACCTCTTATTGATAAAATGCTTGACCATCTTGCAAGTAAACCATTTTATTGTTTTCTTGATGGTTATTTAGGTTATAACAAAATTGCCATAGCACCAGAAGACCAAGAAAAGACCATCTTTACATGCCCATACGACACTTATGCCTTTCGAAGGATGCCATTCGAAATATGCAATGCCCCGACAACCTTCCAGCGATGCATGATGACAATTTTCTCCGACATGGTAGAAGATTTCCTGGAAATCTTCATGGACGATTTCTCGGTATTTGGAGATGATTTCGACAATTGCCTAGGCAATTTGGAGAAAGTACTCAAAAGATGCGAGGAATCCGACTTGGTCCTAAATTGGGAGAAGTGCCACTTTATGCTGGAGGAAGGCATAGTTCTCGGCCACAAAATCTCATCGAAAAGAATTGAAGTCGACAAAGCAAAAATGGATATGATCGAGAAACTACCGCCACCAACTTCAGTCAAAGGAATTCAGAGTTTTTGACTTGCTTGAACAGGATAAAGCCTTTGACTTCGATGACTCATGCATCAAAGCGTTCGAGACCCTGAAGCAGAAACTTGTAACCGCACCAATCGTAGTCCCACCAGACTAGACATTACCCTTTGAACTTATGTGCGATGCAAGTGATTTTGCAGTAGGAGCAGTTGTAAAGTGCTCATTAGTTCTATATTTTGTGCGCATTCCATCTCATATTATTGTTGTTCCTAAGTACATTTTACGCATAATTAGGTTCATGCATTGCATATTCACAATATTCTTTACTTTTCCATGCTTTTATTGATTATCTTTTATCTGGTAAGGAAAAGATGATGTTTTAGTTTAGTTTGCATTTCAGGGCTAGAAATTGTTAGGAAGAGGATAAACTAGAGGAGATTATACAGAGGCAGCAGATTAGGGAGCTGTACTATGCAGTTCCAGATGGAAAGAACCATTGCCGAGAACCTAATGCCGCCTTACCTGCCGCCCAAGGCAGCAAGCCGAGGAATTGGAAAATTGGAGTGCGATCTGTAGAGCAGAAAATCCTGATTCCAACGATGCCATCCACTCAATTTTCTGACGCCTGGAGCAGTAGACAAAGCCGCTGAAGGAGGAGATCAAGATGACTTGTAGTGCAAGGCAACGAGAAGGAGTCCACATTCAACTCAAAGAAGTTAGAATTAAAGGTTGCATTTAATGCAAAAGCCACTTTGAAGACTTCTACTCCAAGGACGACTTGGCCTAGCTAATGCCTATATATACTCGACATATTTTGTAATTGTATACATCTTAGGTTTTCCTTTGGGCATAGTCTAGGTTTTCTTGCCGCCAACAATGTTCTAAATTTTCTCTTGGGTTTGGGTTATGTTTGTAAACTAGTGTGAGAACGGTTGTTTAGGAATTAAGTTTGTATTTGCAATAAAACTTAAAGGTTTGCTTATTCCATGCTCTTCATAGTTTTCAATTAAGTTCGATAGATTAGTTGTTAACTATCTATTTGTTCGGTATCGAGAGAGTCGAACTCACGAAAGGGATAAGTACGATCCTCATCCTAATCAGGTGTTGATCAATTCAACCTAGACACAAGTGCGAGTTTAACACGGCTAAAAGAGGACGAACCAAGGTTGCTGTTCGTTGACAGATTCACGTCGACGAGTATCATCTGCAGTGGGCAACAACAACATTTCGACTTAGGCATAAGAGGAATCATAATCAAAGCGTTCTTTCAAGCCTTGAAGATCCTGTCAGACTTGCCGCCGAGCCGTTCATCCATTCCACCTGCTGAGGCAGTGAAAGTTGTCAAAGCTTCTATCTTCCATAACCCGCCGAGGCAGCACAATCTGGTAGTGCAGTACAACTTATCCTATTCAACATAGTTCCACACTAGGGAGAAGCATAACCTGGCCCATTCCATCATCTTGATCTCTTCTATTAAATACTTGTGTTTTTATTTTAATTTTTATAAACTAAAATTTACTTATGCATTTGATTTCCCTTGTGTAGGAACTGCAACTCGAATAAGATGTCCAATCCTCGTGGAAGACGATATCTTTTATACTATAACTTGACAAGAGTGTGCACTTGCACTCATATTTAGAGAACACCTAAACGCTCTACACAGTCCCAGGCCAACGAACATGTAAGATCTTTCATGTGATCTACTACGCTAGTAAAACTCTTAATGAGGAGCAAGTGAACTACACCACCACCGAGAAAGAGTTACTAGCTGTAGTATTCGTTTTTGATAAATTTCGTTCATACCTGATCGGAACCAAGGTAATTGTTCATACTGACCATTCAGAAATTAAGTACCTATTTGCCAAGAAAGATGCAAAACCTCGTTTAATTCGTTGGATTTTACTTTTACAAGAGTTTGACATTGAACTTAAGGACATGAAAGGTACCGAGAATCAAGTTGTCAACCACTTGTCCCGGCTGGAACAAGGAGAAAATAATACCGCAAACATAGAAATCCAAGAAGCATTCTCGGATGAGCAACTACTCATTGCCCAGGCAATTTCGACCAGTATTGCCACGATAACCATTACCCCGACAATGGCACAAGGGATTGCCTCAACAATAGCCGTAGCACTAGCTTCAACAACACCATGGTATGATGATCTTGTGAATTTCTTAGTTAGTGGTATATTACCTTATAACCTTACTCACCAAGGGAAGAAGCAATTCTGACATGATGCTAAGCATTATTATTGGGACGAGCCTTTTTTGTTTAAACAATGTACAGATCAGGTTATAAGAAGGTGTGTCCTAGAGGAAGAACAACAAAATGTGCTCGAGCAATTCCATTCTTCACCTTATGGAGGCCATTTTGGAGGGACACGAACCGCAACCAAAGTCTTGCAATTAGGATTGTATTGGCCAACGCTTTACAAAGATGCCCAATAATTTTACAAACAATGCGATCGGTGTCAACGAACATGCAATATCTCAAGGCGACACGAGATGCCCTTAGAAAACATCCTTGAAGTCGAACTATTTGATATTTGGGGAATTGATTTCATGGGACCTTTTTTGTCTTCATGTGGGAATCTCTATATCCTCATTGTCGTTGACTATGTATTAAAGTGGGTTGAGGCAATAGCAACTCCAAACAACGATTTCAAAACCGTACAAAAATTTCTTCAGAAAAACATATTAACACGGTTTGGAATGCCAAGAGCAATCATCAGCAATGAAGGCAAGCACTTCGATAACAAGCTAATTGCCAAGGTATTGCAAAGATTTAGAGTGTCACACAAAATTGCCATGGCATATCACCCACAAACAAATGGGCATGATGAAATTTCAAGCCGAGAGTTGAAGTATATCCTTGAGAAAGTAGTCAACCCCTCTCCCAAGGATTGGTCTCTTCGACTTGATGATGCACTTTGGGCCTATCGAACAACATTCAAAACACCATTAGGCATGTCTCCTTTCTGACTTGCCTACAACAAAAGTTGTCATCTACCGGTGGAAATCGAACATAAAGCTTACTGGGCAATCAAAACTATGAATATAGACTGGGAGAGTGCTGGACAAAAACGACTAATGGACCTCAATGTGATAGATGAGTTTTGTGACTTAGCTTATGACAATGCAAGAATTTACCGAGCGTTGGCATGACAAGAAGCTATTTTCGAGGCAATTCTTGCCCAGGCAATTAGTTCTCCTTTTCAATTCTCGGTTGAAACTCTTCCTGGGAAAATTGCGATCAAGATGGTCCGGACGTTTTGAAGTTGTCAAGCCATTTTTCCATGGTGTCGTTATAATCAAGTCCATAAAAGATGGCCATGAATTTAAAGTTAATGGACAAAGATTAAAACACTACACCAGCACACATGTCAAGCGCGATAAGGAATTGTTACTTTAGGAGATGCATGACCATGCTCTCCTTTAGTATTTTTAATTTTTGTTTTTATTTTATTTTTCCACATTTTTTATTTTATTTTTAGGATAAGGAGTAATTTTTATTTTATTGCTAATAAATATTTTCTTTATTTTTACTTTTTAGGAAAAGAATTTTAAGTGAAGAAGAATTGGAAAGAAGATTGGAATCATAGATAAGGCCTTGTTTTTAGTGAGATATGGGCCGATTTTTCGAGATTTCAATCCCACATAAACTCCACCTTTTACCCAAATTACCCCCAACTCTCCCTTAACCGGCCGACTAACCCCCTTCCTCATGCATTACTTGCCGCCCACTCAAACCACCACCGTTAGAGATCTTAAATTTGATTTTCAAATTTGCAATCATCACACCCACCCTATTAAATACCCCTCCCTATAACACTCAACAATCACAATCTTCTTTGCTATCTTTCACTTCAAACTTCCAAGATTTTATTTCTTCTCTTCTTTTGCTCGACCGATTCTCACAACACCACCATGGCTTTGAAACTCAAGACTTTGAAGCACCCATAATCAAGAAAAGAACCGACCTTCAAGAAGTATGCATCAACCGAATCGAGAAAAGATAACTCAAGAAGTTTGCAAATCGAAAGGTATGGGAAGAACAAGGCTTTTTCTACAACTCCTCCCACGAGAATTTTGGTTTGGAACCCTTCATCTTCTGCTCGATCGAGTACCAAAAGTGGAAAATCTTTTGCCATCAACCGAAGTCGAGCAACGTCCATTAGGTTAGGGAATTCTACGCTCACTCACCGAGCCCAAACAATCTGTACATGTTCGTTCGTGACAAAG
Organism: Hibiscus tridactylites; assembly: GCA_958450335.1. Lineage (NCBI taxonomy): Eukaryota > Viridiplantae > Streptophyta > Magnoliopsida > Malvales > Malvaceae > Hibiscus > Hibiscus tridactylites. Next base: position 30,925,616 of record OY288285.1, read on the forward strand.
CAATCCCCTTTGATGATGATACCATCAACACCTTTTACGAGATTTACGTGAAAAAGGATGAACATCAAGAGTTTGTTGACAATTTGACCCCATACAATTACATCAACATACTCGAGGATCTCACCATCGCTGGCACAACGTGGAACGAGAAGCATTTAGAGGAACAGTAGATCACCAAAGGCTTAAGCCCGAGGAAAAACTTTGGAACAAATTTGTGAAAACATGCCTAATGCCCACCTCATACAACACCAATGTTGATAAACCGAGACTTTTTCTCATTCACTCTATCTTGCACAATCGTATTATCAATGTTGGTGTTATAATATGCAATGAGATGTTTGTTTGTAGCCAAAAGGAAAAGGGAACTCTCTACTTCCCATTCCTAATAACCGAGTTGTGTGAGGAACACCATGTGCCTAGTGATCCAACGGTTAAGAAGATGCCCTAATGGAAGGGATGGGCGAGAGAAAGATACCTCCAAATCATGGGAATAACCAAAGTCGAGCCACAATCAACCGTTGCCGAAAAGATTGCTGAGGCAACCTCTTCGGGCAATGAACCGACATTCTCTCGTACCAATGCCAAGGCAAGTGGACCGACAACACCAACACTTGTACAACTTACCAACATGATCCAGCCACTTGCCAACCGAATCGAAGCCATGGAGAAAAGGAAAATTTCTTTCATGAGGTATATGAAGGATTACAACAATGCCATCATCCGAGTGATCCTTGAAAAATACTCCGACAACTCGTTAAGGTTCCCAATTTTCCCTGCCGATCTCATTGAAGACGATGACCCATCCGAGTCATTGTAATTTTCTTTCTTTTCTTGCATTTAGCTTTTATTTTTCTTTTCTTTATTTTTCATGTAATCATGCATTGAGGGCAATGATTTTCTCGAATTTGGGGGGTACTTGTTTTTAGTTTAAGATCATTGTAGTGCATTCATCCTTAAATAGTGCATTTAGGTTGCATATGTACTTGCCATGCTTTTAATTAAATCAAATTGCCCGGACTTGTTGAATTTCTAATGATAAATCTTAAAGTAGCACACCTAATCAAAAGAACTTTAATCTATGGATTTCATGAAAAGGACTTAGAATTTACTATGATGCTAAAATATTAACACAATTGTGGCTTGTTGATTGAAAGAGACTTAGTGAACTTAGGTTGCTTAAGATTTTGGGTAAATTAAAAAAAATTGAGATTCTTGTTAGAGGTTCCCGAAACTGGCTCTAGTAGTAATGAACATTAAAAAATCGCTAGAGGTGCCCAAAATTGGCTCTAGTTGACTAAATTAAATAAGAAATTGTTGAATTGCAAGAGGTGCTCGAAATTGGCTCTAGTGAAAAATAAAAACAATTGCCCGACAATGAAATTGACAAAGACCTATTGTTCACATAAGACTCTTGATAAATCAACTTGCACACAAGCTTGCACACACATAATCACATGCATTATAGTTTGGTTCCTGGAATATTCATGTTGTCCGAACACCCATCTTAATTTGTAAAATGATTTTGAAGATTGAAGGTAAGTCCGAAGCATGTTTCTTTTGATTAAATTCTTGGCAAGTAATTGTTAGCTTGCATTGCTTGAGAACAAGCAATAGTTCGAGTTTGAGGGTGTGTTAAGTGTGTGAAATTACTAATTTTCTACCCTTTTTCATTTGAATTATTGCTAGACTTAGACTCATTTAGGTTGCACATCTAGTCATTCATGCATATTTGCATTATTTTCTTTCTTGCCGTGCTTGATGATTTTTAATTGCTTAGTTGGTGGAAAATGCACTGCTTTGGTATGTGTTTCGATGTGCGCAGGTTAATTTCCCGGGCAAGTATTGCTGCGGCAATAAAGGAAAGGAGGAGGCTATCGATTGATCTTGACCGAGTAGAACCGATCTGTATTGTGCGATGCTGAGTGCACCTGACTGAGCGAAGACGACCAAAAAATCACCACCAGGCCATTGTCGCGCCGAACTATGTCGAGCCATTGCCCAGGCAATTCCTGGCTTGGGAGAAAAAGAGCAAAGTGGTAGGTGACTTGAATAGCGTAAAGAGCTGAAATTTTGGAGATAAATTACATGAAGATGGAACTTGGAATTGCATAGGAAGGTTAATGGGAGATTAAATTCCATGAAGATAGCTGGAGTTTTAGGAGGAAGAAAAGAATAAAATAAAAGAGACTTATTTCTTTTATTGTCTTTAATTGCAACTTAACTTCCTCCTCAAAGATGACTTTGACCTACCCATCTCCTATAAAGAAGAGGCCAAGCCGTCCATTGGAAAATGACTAGGAGGGGAGAGACGCAAGGATTGAAGACCGATTGAAGACCAAAGCTGACCAAGTCTTTCTTGTTTTCTTTCATGTTCGGTTGATGTTCTTGTTGGGAATTAATCTTGTCTTGTTCCCGATCCCAACTATGAACTAAGCTTTCTTAGGCTAGGGTTATTTTGTTTAGTGGTTGTGAGAAAACGTTTGGATTTTGTTTAGGTTTTTGTTATGCAACTTAAGTTCAAGGTTTGCTTATTCTTAGTGTTTATATTTACTTACAATTGAATCGGGAGAGGAAATTGTGATTGCATCCATTTATCTAATATCGGGAGAGTTAGATTCAAGAAACGAATAAGCATGGTTTTTGCCTAAATCCCTGAAGGCTAATTTAGCTTAGAAATAAGTATGAATTTCAATGGCTAAGAGAGGCGTTAGATCGATTAATGTTCACCCTTGGTTCACGCTGAGAGGTATTATCAAGGCTTGTACATTGATAGAGTTTTGACTTCGGGATAAGATGGAACCGTTGAAGAACGCTTTGCTGAACCTTGAAGGTTATCGCCAAATTGCCCAGGCAGTAGCCGCTTTCATTGCCCAAAAAACTGCCTTACCAATTTCCCAAGTAATCACTTTGTGCATTTCCCAGGCAATCGTATTACCCCTTGCCGAGGCAATCATTCTGCCCATTGCCTAGGCAATTCAGCTTCCTCTTGAATGTAAAACTGAGACAGTTCCATTCGAATTCCACACTATGGCGCAATATAATTCGACCTATTCTCTCATTATGTCAACCTATCTCTTTATTTTACTCATTTATTTCAGTTTAGTAGTTTATTCAATCCAAAACTATTACTTGTGTTTTTACTTTTTCAGTGCGAGACGATAGATTCTTGAAGTAGCACCAATCCTTGTGGAGACAATATCTTTCTATACTATAACTTGCGACGTGTATACTTGCATAAATTGTAAAGCACTCAAATCATGTAACAATCGTCAAATGTTTCTCTAATGAATCCCCACCCTAATCGATCATACGTTTTTTCCAAATCCATCTTGATGGTCATCCATCATTTCTTTCATTTTTTGCCTCATGGAATGAATTATCTCTTACGCCACAATGATGTTATCAGTAATATTTCGTCATGGCACAAAACTAGTTTGATTCAACATAATCCACAATGGAAGATATAGTTTCATTCGATTTACAATTATCTTGGATACTATTTTATAAACATATGTGCATAAATTAATAAGGCAAAATTGTTGGATAGTTTACAGTACCAGAACTTACAAGATTAAGACAAGTAAAGTTCTAGTGAGCCATCCCTCAAGTATATATGTGGTAAAAATATAACATTACTTAAAATGTTTCAAAGAATCATACATCTCTCTTTTATATTATTTGTTTTGAGTTTAAATAGAAAGACTTGATATTGGGCTTGTAAGAGAAAAATATGATGGTGATTGCACGCACATGAGGTTTGGCCAAGAAGTCCCCAATTGAAATTGAAATCAACCAATTTTCTCATGTGCATGAACTAGAGGCTCGATCCATTTTTTATTATTTTATTATTATTGTTAAAATTCATTTTAACCATTCATTTTAAAATGAAAGTATATTCATTTTTAACCATTCATTTTTCTGATTAATTTTAACCACTCATTTTAAATAAAAGTATCTTTATTCTTAACCATTCATTTTATTTTTGACTAATTTACCATTAACTAATGGATATTTTTAAATGCCCTTTTTGGGCATGCATGGTACTATAAATACCACGCAGACATGCCTTCAAAAATAATCTAAAAGTAGAATCATCTACTTACTTTCTTCTCCTCGCTCTCATTTTAAACATGTCTTAAAGCTGAGTATTCATTGGTTCTATGCTCTTTCTGTTGCCTGCTTCGGCAGAAGTTCTTATTGAATCCTGGAGGGTATGCTTCATCGCGAAATATCCTTAAGAATAGTGTCTAGTGCACACCTCAAGCAAGTCTTATTTCAACACTTTTTCGGTTTACATAACATTTTTTCTTACAATATTAAGGATATTACCTGATGCCTCTTTAAATCAAAAAAATCTACGACCTCTTAACAAAGATTTTTGTCGGTGTTGTTGTTGTTACGTTGTCCGTGCAATACTCTGATTCGTCAGCTTATTGTCGTGTTGTTGTGTGTACATCCATAATTTAAACTCAATGCTACTAAATTGGTATGTATTATCTATGAATTTTTGTGAATGCTTTTAAATAATAATTTTATTTATCTATGCTATAATATTGGATTATTAAAAAAATCTTATATCCAATATTTATTCTTACAAATTTTTGTATGTTGAGCTTTAATCATGATTGATTTTGGTTATAAACTCAAAATAATATTTTGAGAAAGAAGGAAAAATGAAATTATTTTATATGTTGCAAACTCCATAAGTGATTGTTGGGATAATACGAAACTGCATGTCTAGGATTGGTTCTATCAAAGACTGAGTATTTAAGAGTGCTTTGTACACCATCTCTCTTTCATAAGAACCTACCTGGTGCATTATTCATTGACTATACCCACGATTTTATCTCCAATTATGCTGACACATTGAGCCACCATATAACTTAGTGTAAAAAATTCAATGAGATATGAGTATCATGTTAAACCACATATTTATTTGGGTGAAACAGATGTCGTTAATCCTCTTAAGCCATATTTTAATTTGGTTGAAACATATGGAATAATGGAAAATGAAAATCCTGTAAAGCCAAATTTTAATTTGGTTGAAGTAGATGAGATAATTTTGTGTTCATTTCTCAAAGTTAATATTTTTACGAATACAAAAGAGTGGATGATAGACAATGGAGCTACTAGGCACATATTTATGTCATACCCCCTTGCGGAGGAAGGAGAATCAACTATCTATCCTAGAGAACGTTCGAAACTACACAAGTATTTTAAAAGGTAAGGTATTATTCAAAGTAAAAAAAAAACCTTAGCGTAAGTTTCCTTCAAATGTGACGAATTGAGAATATATTTTGTGAAAAGGGTTTTGTAACATGTTTATTCAATATTAGGCATGCTATTTATATTTCTTGTATGATTAAATGTAACGATGATCTATGAAACATGTTAATGTGAGAATTTGTATTATTATGTGTAATCACTAATTTTGTCCGGGGTGTTAACCCGTTTTTATATTTTGTCAATCTTTGCAATAACGGGACTTGGTTGCTTTATCTATTTATTTAAGAATGTATGTTTAAAAAAAGAAAAACATTACTAGTGTAACTTGTTAAGTATTAACAAACTTATATTATGCTAGTGACATATATACATGTTTATCATTATGTTATTATCGAATTAAAAACCCCAAAATATTATTAGATTAGTCTTTATGTTACTATATAATATCATCATCATCATCATCGTTGTTGTTGTTGTTGTTGTTATTATTATTATTATTATTATTATTATTATTATTATTATTATTATTATTATTATTAAGATGAAAAAAGAATGAGGAATCTATACATATATATATATACACTAATTAATCTATAATAAAGCCCAAATTTATTAATAAAACAGTTCATTACTACAAATATTAAAACCCAAAAATAATTTTATTAAATAGGCCCAAAAAATTAAAACACTAGCCCTAATCTGAAAAAACCTAATTTCCTATCTCTTTTGTGCAGCCGCAGCATCCTGAACTGTCAGATTTGGAAGGGAGATCAAACGGCCCAGATCAAGCCTCAGATGAAAACCCTAGGATCGCTTCGAATCCCTCAACGCCACATCGATCACAGCCGTCAGATCCGATGGCGCACTAACGGTCCGGATCAACACAGAGAAGGTTCTAGAGCACCCAAGCGCCCACACACGGCTCTTGGAATTCCAGACGCACGCGTACATGCCGTTTCGCCATCCACATGGCTCCCACGCGCGCCAGTCGACCTTCCAACTTTGCCTCCACATTGGTCGAAGGATTCAATGACCCATGCCACCTCACCTTTGATTCGCCATGTCGACTGCCACGCTGGCCAGAAGCCATCTCTCTCTCTGGTCCTCTCTCCTCCAACGATCATCCACATGAAAATAAACAACAAAATCAAAAACAGATGGTGCATGAATTTGGCCAAAATAGACAAAGATCAACCAATAACAATTTTTTATTCTGATTTTTAAGTAAACAAATTTGTAATTATCAGTTATAAAAGCCAAAACCAAACAATGTAAACCCGAAGCTACATTGGAGAAATTTCAGAGAATAATCAATACAAAAGCAGTCTTCTGAGGTATACCCTATTTCTTTTTATTTTCGAAGCATATCATAAACGAAAAAAGGGGTCTAGGGTTTCTGTTACCTTTGTCGTTCTCGTCTTTCCGCAAGTCGGTCAGCCTTCCTTCGTCAATAATAAGCCATCTGGCAATCGAAAAGCCATGAAATGTGAATCGGTGGAGGGGCGATCAGTAATGAGCACTCGTTTTAAAAAAAGGATTATGGTTTCAGTTTTTTAAAATAGGGACGTCTCTCATCGTTTGAAGGGTCTAATTTTAGATATGGGTTTACAAAGTGAAAGTGAGTGTTTTAAGGGTGTTTGGGAGTTCGCTGGCCGCCGATTAGCGACGACCGACATTCTAAATTTTGACATCGAAAGAATGGGGAGGTGTCTGAGAGGGATTTAGCAAAAAGGGTTTAAAATGAATTAAACATACTTTTGTACTGCTTTAACAATTTAAAATCGGTATAATTCCTTCATAAGCCCTTTCGCGTCGCGCTATTCTTGCGCACTAGGGTTTTCGTGTTTTTAAATCGCGCCCCTGGTCCTTATGGTGTTTTAAACATTTGCAATTTCGTCCGTTCTAAGCTTAATCCGATCTCAAATGGTTTAATCACCCCTTGAGTCCTGGGAGTCTATTTCGGGTTCAAATTTAGTCCTAATTCCAGTGTTAAAACCTCTTGGAAATGCATATATAATTTTAGCTCTATAATATGTTATTATTGTTGTTTGTTCTTGCCATGTTGATATTGTTATTATTCTTTCCCTAATGTTGTAGATCTATCTAATTCGAGGTTTGTTGTAGATATTTATGCTATGTGGTTGTTTTTTTAGTCTTGTTTGACATCTTATTTTCGTTCATATAGTATTTTTTATATTGTATAATTTATACATAATATAAGGTTTTTATATAGTAATATAGTTTACACATAGTAAAAGTCTTTTTTTATATATAGTTTCATATGTAATATATAGTTTATATAATATGGTTTATATATAATATTAGTTTTATATATAATATATAGTACGTATGTAGTATATAGTTATATATATATATATATATATATATGGTTTTAATATAATATATAGTATATATATAATATAAGGTCTCCTTATATAATATAGTTTTTATATAATATATAGTTTTAAAATATATACTTTAATGCATGGTAAAATATGATGTTTTAATGTGTTGTTTATATGTGACATGCATTTTTAATTGTCATTCATAAGGCCCATAATATTTTGATTGCATGGTAATTAAAACTTTGAAAAGGAGGTATTTATTAATTTCGATATTTGCGCCGTAACAATCGTGCTTTAATGGATGTTGGCCGACTATTTGGATTAATTTTCACCGTCAAAAGGTAAACATTAATTTAAAATCGACAATATCATGACATCATTCCTAAAATGCTTGCATCATGCTTAAAGGTGACGTACTAGATTCGAACCGTAAATTAACACGACATTTAGACTTATATGATGTGGCTTAATCTATGGTCTAATGTATTGTCATCCTTATTAATTAAGTGCCTAATTAATTCTAAAGAAACGATTTGATAAAGCCCATACAGTTAGAGTCAGATTTTCAGTTAAGAACATCTAATTAAATTCACTTTAAACTTTAAATAATTTCCATCGATTGAAGGTAACAAATATTTTGGTACCGATTTCCGGGCGTGACGGGGGTGCTAATCCTTCCCCACATGTAACAAACTCCCGAACAATTTTCAAAATGAATCTCTGGTTTTTATGGTGTCCGGCCTACCTAAGTGGCTGGTGGCGACTCCAAGCTTTTATCGTTTTTCAAAACTCGATTTTTTTCGAAAGAAATTCCCCTTTTAAACAAATCATTTTCAGAAAGTGGGATACTTAAAAGTTTCCTAAAAAAAATGTTATTACAGTTTGGCGACTCCATTAGGGTCTGAATTTTGTTTTACAAAACAAAAAGAGAGTTAAGACAAGAAAATACTTGTTGCCTTTAATCGATGGAAATTATTTATATCTTAGTTTGAAAATGTGACTTAAATTGTACGAGCTTTGATAATTGGTAGCCTTCGAATTAATTCTTCATTTAATTTCTAAGGAGTCAGCGACATGTGTTGCATCATGATCATCAAGCTCTATACCCGAGCTCCAACCTTTAGGTGGGAGTGAAACTCCCATACCCACGTGAGTATCCCTCCACGGGTTGGTAATTCACTTCTGGAATCCACACCTTTGACATGTGAGCACTTCACGTCATTAGGTCGTGCTTTCCATCGAACCAAAACCAATTCTCAAGCTTGTAATGGGCCAGAATTGAGGTTCTTGTTGCCTTAGTAAGTAATGAGATAGGTTCGGTACCCTTGTTAGAACTAAACCCATGCGTGAGAATCTAAGAAGCCCACCCCATTAGATCCATGCGGATAACCGTAGAGCTAGAATTCATGTTGTAGGTTTTTCCTTTATCTGTCTTGTTTTGGTTAATTGCTTTTCTCCTTGCGATTAATTTTGCTCACTTAATTATTTACCTTTTTACTAACACATTCGTTCTCAATGTTCTTTTACTTGTTTTGTTTATTTTTTGTGCATATTCATGGCATTTTCATATGAAGTGTTGATTCGAGAACAATCCAAAATTAAAGGCTTTTGTAATGGGAGAAAGAGTCCATCATAACGTGTTGAAGAATCCAAAAGTTCAAGATTGATCAGAAGACGAGCAACGGGTAATCTGGTTACTAGTGGAGAAGGAATCTAGTTGTGTTTTATGTGGTAGATATTTCCTTTTCTCGTTGTAATGAGAGTCGATCTCCATTGTGGAAAGTTGTTTAATGAGGATGTTCGTCGATCAGCACTTTTTCTCATTATTCTTGCATACTTGTCTTTAAATTATCTCATTTTCATGCATATGATACATTGCATACATTAATCAATCATAAAATTAATTACGAGAAATATCATGGTAGAAAGTGAAAGTTTAATATGCAGTCATTCCTCATTCATACGTTACCCGTTTGCAACCCGAGCAATGGAAGAGAGATTGCCAAGGTAGAGAAAAGGCAAAAGAACCTCGAAACTCGTTTGGATGGGGTCATCAAGAATACCAGCGATCAGATCGCACAGTTGCAAGCTTCTATTATTGCTAAGATGACTGGCCTGTTATTGAAGATGAAAGGTGAGGAAGGAGTTTCTATGGATAGCTCAAACATTGAAGGACACAAGGGTACTGCATCTTGTGTGAAGGATCAACCAGAAGTGCCAAATCCCGGAAAAAGAGTCCACATTAATCTCGCGGGAGTTTCTGCCAACCCCGCTATTGGAACACCTGTTAGCCACCATGGGGGAACCTCAACGAATCACCTTATTGACTTAGGGGCGAGATATTAGGATGAAGTGGAGAGGATTAAGGCCGAGATGGAAGAGAAGCATGAAGAGAGGTTCCACTTCTTTGAAGAAAGATTCAAGACCTTACAAGGGACAAATGAACAAGGGAATTATGCCAGTGATTTGAGCCTTGTAACAGATTTAGTCCTTCTGCCGAAATTCTAAGTTCCCGATTTTGAGAAGTATGACGTAACTACTTACCCCTTAGCTCACATTACTATGTATTACCAGAAGATGGAAACTTTTATATAAGATGAGAAGCTACTTATTCAGTGTTTTCAAGACAGTTTAACTGGTTCCGCAACCCGTTGGTATACTCAACTTAGTCGAGTCGACATCAAGTCATAGAGAGATCTTTCAAAAGCATTCGTGGGTCAGTACAAGCATGTAACTGATATGACTCCAAATCGGCTCATGCTACAGGGTTTGGAAGAAAAGCACAATGAGAGTTTCAACGAGTATGCCAAGCGTTGGCGAGACGTGGCAGCTCATGTACAGCCCCCACTTTCGGAAAGTGAAATTATTCCTTTGTTTGTGGACACTCTAAAGGGTGTCTTGTATGATCGCTTGATAGAGAATCCCTCCAATAGCTTTGATGACATGGTCATGACGGGAGAACATATTGAGGATGCTATCAAGAAAGGGAAGATAGTAGATCCCTATAGCACAACCGCCCACAAGGGGAATGGGTCCCAAGTTCATATGGTGGGTTCTCGCCCAGGCAACCAGTCTTAAGGCCACTACCATAATCAAGCATCCTGGTTTGCAAAGCTTCTAACACCGGTTCAGTCCAAACCAAAGGATCCTCCCTATCCCGAAGGCTATGATGTCAGTACCTTATGTGACTACTATGTGGGAAGCACGAGCCACACCACAAAGAATTGTGAGGGACTGAAAAACAAGGTGCAAGCTATGATCGAGAAAGGTCTTTTGACGTTTTGAAAAAGAATGAGAATATGACTTTTGGGAGGTGCTAATACCTGATCTTGTTTAGGAGTTTTTGTGTTTATGTTTCTTGCATGTTACATTTTCTCTCGAAGTAATGCATAGAACAAACATTGCTATCATTTGCCCAAGATAGCAATGATCTTTTTTAAGGGCACTTGTTATGTTTGCAGATTTTCTTTCTAATGAAAATGCATTTTTCTTAACCTAAAATGACCTTGAAATCATATATATGTATATCCCTCCTTACCTCTGTAGGTCCTCAGATATCACAGGCATGATGTGGCATTGATTCTAGTGAAAGAGATCGATCAAATGTTGTGATAACGATGAAGTGTGATTTCACACTCCGTCCGCTCTGGTCGATAAAATGAGAGAAGCAAGATTACTATTCCTTCAATGATGTTCGATGATTAGGAAATATCCTAGGAAAGACCAAATATAGTTGCTTGAATGTGCCTGAAGAAAAGAGAAAAAATAGACTATTTCAAAATAAAATGTTTTTAACTTCAGAACTTGGTAATAAGCAATAACCAAAAAGCACTACAATTTTCGAAACCTAGTAATAGGAATTTTTGGAAATGAGTGTAGAATTTTAGGGGCACTCCGCTGAAGCCTGAAACTCTTCGCTTCATGAGTGATGGTAATATTTTCAAAATCGTGACCATGTCGAGTAAATCGGGGTATTGTTGTATGCTCCATCATTTTCCTCGAGACAGAGGATTGTGATGAGTTAAATTCCCCTAAAAAAAGAGGGAGAAAATGAATGAACAAATTGAATAAGTCCCAGAGAGGAATCCTTGAGGACACTGACACAAAATCAAACGTAATCATAAGCACACACTTACATATAAAGTCCTTAGAATGACATGTTCCACGCTCCATGGGCTAAACAAAAGTCAAAAGTTTAAACATACACATGAATGGAGAAACATGATGAGAACTAGAAGGAATAGTAATTGAACAGATCAAGAAAATACCATAATCATGAGGATGAGCCGAGCAATTTGATGGGAGTTTCGCAACTTCAAATATCACCACAACATTCAAAGTCTTCATAGACACAAGCTATGCTTGAGATCATCACTAGAAGGTTGAATCTAAGACGCTCTTGCATTTGATATCCGAGGCATCCTATTCTGTTTTTTTTCTTTCAATCAAAATTTTGGTTTCAAGGTTCTCTATATTAATTTAAAACTTCATTCTTCATTAGAATGACGACCAACAAATTGATATATTTTAAACAAATAAATTTACTTTTATTACTTCAGAGATAAATACATCACCGTCAGTGAGGCCTAAAATTGAGAGGAACTACATGAGGTAGGATAATGAAGTGCCATTGAAGTTATTTTGTCATGAAGGGGCATCATTGTCCGTGGGTAACAAGGGTTTTTGCGCATAAGAGTTTCAATTAGAATAGATAAGAGATGGTGTAAGGCTTGAAAGAACTTGATTAATAATTCTGAATACGACCGAGGTCACTCGACTCGAATATTTGAACGAAGAATGGGCAACACAAGTTTTGGGGGTAAGTCTTGTCAAGACATGGGATTGATGAGTGGTTGTAGTCCCAAGATGATGACCACCGACCCTAGAGAACGAAGACGAGCTAAATCCATGCATCTTTGCATTCTCACGAACACACATCTTTGTACCATGAAATATGCTCATGCATCATTGATAGTTAGACATCTATATGTTTGGAGCATGCTAACTCATATCATCATAGCATTTTGTCTATTTTAAACAGGCTTTTGAGAAAGGATGGATCTACAGCCCTGCGAGAGGAGAAGTAGATCTCGCAAAATCAAGAGTTCTTCGACTTGTATAGTGAGGACTGTCAAAGGTCTTTCAAAACCAAATTTCTCAATTCCTTAAAACCCTAGATTCCTAAATTCACCCCTTCCAAAAGGACGTTTTCCTGAAAAACTAAATTCCTCAATTCGACCCTACCAAAAGGATGTTTTTCTTAAAAATCAAAATTTCTCAATTTTATACTTCTCAAAATTTCTCAATTTTATCCTTCCCAAAGGATGTTTTTCTTAAATTTCAAAATTCTCGATTTTAACCTTCCCAAAGGATGTTTTTCTTAAAATTCAAAATTTCTCAATTTTATCCTTCCCAAAGGATGTTTTTCTCAAAATTCAAATTTCTCAATTTTAACCTTCCCAAAGGATATTTTTTCTTAATACTCCGTTTGTTTTCACCGTTTCGGGAAATCAAGTTATTTGGATTTGTTCTTTGCCGCTACGGAGGAATGAATCATCTGCAAACTGGTCCGTCCATTGCCACTCAAAGAGGACATGCCAACGCTACCCACTTTGTTTCTACTGCTTCAGAAGAGCAAATCACTCGAACAAGGAAGTTGGACAAAATTAGTGCTTATGGTCGTTGCTATATTCTTGTTCCACAAGGCTAAGCAAAGAGGGGCACTTGTAATCACTAATTTTTTTGGGGTGTTAACCCGTTTTTATATTTTGTCAATCTTTGCAATAACCAACCTTGGTTTCTTTATCTATTTATTTAAGAATGTAGGTTCAAAACCAAAAAAAAAACATTACTAGTGTTACTTGTTAAGTATTAACAGACTTATATTATTCTAGTGACATATATACATGTTTATCATTATGTTATTACCGAGTTGAAAACCCCAAAATATTATTAGATTATAGCCTTTATGTCACTATATAAAATCATTATCATCATTATTATCATCATCGTCATCATCATCATCATCATCATTATTATTATTATTATTATTAAGCTGAAAAAAGGAAAATTATATATATATATATATATACTAATTAATCTAGAATAAAGGCCAAGTTTATTAATAAAGCAGTCCATTACTACAAATATTAAAACCCAAAAATAATTTTATTACATAGGCCCAAATAATTAAAAACCTAGCCCTAATGTGATAAAACAAGAAAAAACCTAATTTCCTATCTCTTTTGTGCGGCCGCAGCATCCTGAACTGTCAGATTTGGAAGGGAGATCAAACGGCCCAGATCAAGCCTCAGATGGAAACCCTAGGATCCCCTCAAAACCCTCAGCGTCACATCGATCTTGGCCGTCAGATTCGAGGGCGCACCAACGGTCCGGATCAACGCGGAGAAGCTTCCAAAACTCCCACGCGCCCACGCACGGCTCTTGGAATTCCAAACGCGTGCGTACATAACGTTTCCCCATCCGCCTGGCTCCCACCTGCGCCGGTCGACCTTCCAACTTTGCCTCCACGTTGGTCGAAGGATCCAGTAACCCGCCGCCGCCTCACCTTTGATTCACCACGTCGACTGCCACGCTAGCCAGAAGCCATCTCTCTCTGGTCCCCTCTCCTCCCACGATCATCCACATGCAAAGAAACAACAAAATCAAAATCAGAGGGTGCATGAATCCGACCAAAACAGACAAATATCAACCAATAACAATTTTTTTATTATGATTTTTTGTAAACAAGTTTGTAATTTTTGGTTATATAAGCCGAAACCAAACAATGTAAACTCAAAGCAACATTTGAAAATTTTCAGAGAACAATCAATGCAAAAGTATTATTCTGAGGTATACCCTCTTTCTTTTTATTTTCGAAGCATATCGTAAACGAAAAAAGGGGTATAGGGTTTCTGTTACCTTGGTTGTTCTCGTCTTCCCGTGCGTCGGTCCACCTTTCTTCGCCGATAATAAGCCATATGGCAATGGAAAAGTCGTGAAAGAACGTCCCTCATCGTTTTGAAGGGTCTGAGTTTAGATTTGGGTTTGAAAAGCAAAAATGAGTGTTTTAATGGTGTTTGGGAGTTTGCCGGCCACCTATTAGCGACGACCGGCGTTCTAAATTCTGTCGTCGAAAGAATGGGGAGGTTTTTGAGAGGGATTTAGAAAAAGAGTTTAAAACGAATGAAACACGCTTTATACTGATTTAATAATTTACAATTGGTATAAGCCCTTCCGCGTCGCGCTATTAACGCGCACAAGGGTTTTCGTGTTTTTAAATCGCGCCCCTGGTCCTTATGGATTTTCAAACGTTTGCAATTTTGTCTGTTCTAAGCTTAATTCTTTTCTCAAATGGTTCAATCACCCCTTGAGTCCCTAGAGTCTGTTCCGGGTTCGAATTTACTCCTAATTCCAGTGTTAAAACCCCTTGTTTATGCATATTTAATTTTAGTTCTCTAATATGTTATTATTGTTGTTGTTCTTGCCATGTTGATATTGTTATTATTCTTGCCCTAATGTTGTAGATCTATCCAATTTGAGGTTTGTTGTAGATATATATGTTATGTGGTTGTTTTTTTAGTCTTGTTTGACATTATGTTCGTTTATATAGTATTTTTTATAATGTATAGTTTATACATAATATAAGATTTTTATATAGTAATATAGTTTATCCATAGTATAAGTCTTTTTTTATATATAGTTTCATATGTAATATGTAGTTTATATAATATGGTTTATACATAATACATTTTATATATAATATATAGTACGTATGTAGTATATAGTTATATATATATATATGGTTTTAATATAATATATAGTATATATATAATATAAGGTTTCCTCATATAATATAGTTTTTATATAATATATAGTTTTAAAATATATACTTTAATGCATGGTAAAATATGATGTTTTAATGTGTTGTTTATATGTGACATACATTTTTAATTGTAATTCACAAGCCCCCTAATATTTTGATTCCATGGCAATTAAAACTTTAAAAAAAGGTATTTATTAATTCTGATATTTGCGCCGCAATAGTCCTGCTTTAATAGATGTTGGCCGAATATTTGGATTAATTATCACCGTCCGAAGGTAAACATTAATTTAAAATCGACAATATCATGAAATCATTCCTAAAATTCTTGCATCATGCATAAAGGTGACGTACGAGAGTCGAACCGTAAATTGACATGGCAGTCATACTTATATGATGTCGGTTTAATCTATGGTATGATGTATCGTCATCCTTATTAATTAAATGCCTAATTAATTCTAAAGCAACGGTTTGATAAAGCCTATACAATTATGGTCAGAATTTAAGTTAAGAACATCTAATTAAATTCACTTTAAACTTTAAATAATTTTCATCGATTGAAGGTAACAAATATTTTCTTACCAATTTTTGGGCATGATGGGGGTGTTAATCCTTCCCTACACGTAACCAACTCCAGAACCCTTTTCAAAATGAATATTTGGTTTTTATGGTGTCCGTTCTACCTAAATGGCCGGTGGCGACTCCAAGCTTTTTTCGTTTTTCGAAACTCGAATTTTCTCGAAAGAAATTCCCCTTTTAAACAAATCTTTTTCAAAAAGTGGGATACTTAAAAACTTCTTCAAAAAAATGTTATTACATTATGGTTAATATGACATGCTGATAATAATATAACTTGTAAAATGTGTTGATTGTCTATGTGAAAATTATTAGAGAAACATTAAATAAATATTTTTTGAACTGTGGAGGTATTTTTTCAAATTTATGCTTTTAGTTCATAAGAAAAGATAATTGGCTTTAAAGTATTAGATTGCATGTTCATAGTGTTGCATAGATGATTTATGCTTTAGATAATAACATATTTGGTTGAAATAAAATTGTTGAACAAACAATGGCTATAATTTATGTCAGTTTTAGTGATATGTGTTTTCGAGTAATATCATATATTATTTCAGGAATAAAAGAATAAAAAGATGGGTAAGATAAAAGAATTGCTTACTTTGTTTAATGAGTTGAGAAGATTTAAACAAACTAAATCTATATATCTTTTTGAATGTTTTGTTTTTATGTGTACTTGGCTGAAAATGATTCAAATTTCTAGAACAATTTCTTGTTACAAAGTTTTTCTTTTGAGAAAAGGTGGTTATTGTTGAACGTAACTCTTTTTATGACATTTGTAAATTAGTTGTTTACTTCATACAACATATCGTATCGGTTACAAATAAATTATTTTTACAAAGAAATTTTAAGACTATTGATATTATAAATATATATTGCAAAATAATTTACCTAAAACAGTATAGATTTTTTTGATATTTTTACTCGAATTACAAAAATTTCTTAATTGATATTTTTTTCTAGTTTCAACACACAATTTTCATCAGCCAAATAGATGTTAAAATCATGTTTTTGGTTATTTTAAAGTATATATTGGACAACCCAAAGAATGCATTAAATCAGGTTGTGAAATTAAAGTTCATAAATTTCTCAAATCATTATATGTCTTGAAACAAACTTCCAAAATTGGGAATGTGAAATTCAATCAAGTGATAAAGTGAAAAACATGAATGTAACCCCCTCGTCCCGGTCTGGCCGGATGACCGGTCCGAGTGGGCCACACGGGGAAAACTGAAGCGAAACCCAAAGGAGTTCCTCCTCGGTTAGCAACCCTAATTTTTTTTTTATTTTAAACTCGTCATTTTGAACCCCCAACCACAAACAAACGCCCAAATTTTAATCTTAACTAAAGGCATATTAAATCCTATGTATTTTTCTCTTTGAACAGACCAACAACTCAAAACAGTGCAATACTAAGCAGAAGTTTCGAAACCTTGGGGAAGGGTTTCGAAACTTTTTGCTGGCAGAAACCCCTGGGACCAAAATTCTCCAAAGGTTTCGAAACCTTGGGGAAGGTTTCGGAACCTTTGACCAAAGTTTCGAAACCTACCCAAAGGTTTCGAAACTTTTGGTTGGCAGAATGCCCTGTAACCAAAATTCTCCAAAGGTTTCGAAACCTTGGGAAGGTTTCGGAACCTTTGACCAAAGTTTCGAAACCTACCCCAAAGGTTTCGAAACTTTGGGTTGGCAGAATGTCCTGGGACCAAATCCTCTGCAAAGGTTTCGAAACTTTACCCATGGTTTCGAAACCTTAGTGCAGGGGATCACATTCTGCTCAACCTAAGGACTTCCTAACCTTGCAAAACCCCAAAATCATACATGGACATGTATAGGAGCGTAAAAAGGATCAAAAGCATGCATCAACACCCACAAGACCCGCACATATGACCATTTCAACAAGCATACATGAGCCATAGGAAGCATTTAACATAAATCAAGCATTCGTAACATGGCATTCCATCAAAAGGGTAAAATTCAGCATTTAGAGACATATATGGAGCTCAAGAGCCCAAAAGGCACAAAACAACACAAGAGGTTTGCACTCAAACATAAAGCAACCTAAGCATCCTAGAGATGCCATCATACACCATCGATCAACATAGCATTACATGCTTTACAATCCAAATATCAATCCGAAACAACATCATCAAAAGGGTCATACAAGGCTCGTACAAACACCCTATTGCCACATTGCTTAACAACTACAAAATTAACCATACTTGAGCAACAACTTGGAAAGCCCTTCTTGCCTTGCCTCGAGCTAACGCCACGCTAATGATCTGCATTGTTGAACATATAGAGCGTAAGCTATAAGCTTAGTGAGGGTGCTCTAAAACGAAAAACAACAACAATGCAGGGTCCAAGCATGTTAATCCTAGTCTACATACATCAAACATGGGCATAATATCAAGTAGACTTAGCTAGTCTTTCAAGTGGCATATATGGTCTCTCAATCCTAACAAGTTCAAATCTCATATATCATCATCATGTAGCAACAAATATAACACAACCATATATCACCATCATATATCACCATACATGATTTAAGTTTAATTGGCCACTTTAATTACCCCGATTGTGCGGATTTAAACCTTGACAACACTTTACCTCGGTGGGATTCCACTCATCACCGGACCTTGCATGTGCAGGATTCCACTCATCGCCACATGCCCTACGGATGGGATTCCACTCATCATCCCCTAGAAATGTATGAATAGCTTCCGGTGGAATGTTACCTCACCGTACTCCTCCTTGATGACTTAACGCCATCAAGGCCACGTACGTTTTGACTCAATTTGTGTGCACACTATCCTAATGATCGATCATTTACAACCGGTAATTTTTAGTGCCAATTATCATACCCACATCATATTTAACCATCTTCAACCACAATACATGCTCATCACATATCTACTCATCATGATATATATACATGTATCAATCAATCACAAAACAAGAGCATAACTAGTAAGCACAAAGCATTTAAGGATATCAAAGCTAACTATCAACTTGAATTAAATGGAAGTGGCCTACCAAGCACACTTTACACACACACACTACACATGCTCGAGCCAAACTTAAAAACAAGTTGAACCACTCACCGCCCTTCCTTAGCAATTCGAACCAAACTCCCTACGAACCCGGATTCGGTCCCAAAGCCTCTTCCGCGTTTCCTCTTGCTTCTAGTCAAACAAAAACACATATATTACTTCCAAATTCGATGCTAATTCAACCTTCAACCCACTTTACATTCACAACCCAAATTCCACAATTTCCAAACCACATAACATCTCTAAAAATCCCATTTTCGGACTCCCACAACTCAAGGCTGAAAATTCAATTTCCAAACATCCAAATGGCTTCCAAATCATCCCAAAACACTCTCATACCATAGGTAGACCAACATCCCCTTACTTTCAACCTAAATTCCACCAAAAACTCAAGTTTTACCACCTTAAATCTAGCCCTAAGACCATACTACGAATTTTTATCAAAACTCAACCAAATTAAAGTATATGGTGTATTTCATCATGCTTAAACAAACCCCCAACATAATTTAACAAAACAAATTGAAAAGCCCCATCAAAACCCCAAATTTCATATGAACCCTAATTTTCAAAACACCATCTTTTTGAAATCTACAACAAGGGATAGATAGGGAATAAAGAGGAGGTTTAGAAAACATAATTACCTTTGAAAAACACCTTTAATTGAAGGAGATAATGGATGAAATAGTAACTAATATTTTTGGGAGAGTTTGAAGGTGGGGAAGAAGGGTTTCACGTTTTGGGAAGGGGATGGGGGGAAAAGGGAAGACAACTTTTCTATAAAGTTGTCTTGCTTTTTAAATTTGGGTCAAATAGCAACATAGGTCCCTCCCCTTTTTCCAAAACTCCAATTAGGTCATTATTTGTAAATGAAATGTTTTAATTAAGTTTTATTTGACTCGAACTAAGACCCGGCTAACTCCTAGGCCCAAAACACGGGTGTTACAACTCTCTCCCACTTAAGAAATTTCGTCCCCGAAATTACCTGACTGAAAGAGATACGGAAACTGCCTTTCCATATCCTCCTTCCTCTCCCAAGTGGCCTCGTCCACACCTCTACGTTGCCACCGCACCTTTACTAACTCAATCGATCTACCTCTAAAACACTTTACTGTCAGAAGCTAAGATCTCCACTGGCTCTTCTTCATAAGTCAAATCCGGATTCAATTCAATTTCTTCTACGGGCATAACATGTGATGGATCGGACCTATACTTGCGAAGCATCGACACATGGAACACATCATGTATCTTCTCAAGCTCGGATGGCAAACGCAACTGATAAGCAACCGGACCAACCCTCTTCACAACCTCATACGGTCCTATGTACCTCGGACTCAATTTCCCTTTTCGGCCAAATCTCATCACTTTCTTCCACGGAGACACTTTCAAGAATACCTTCTCACCCACTGAGAACTCAACTTCCTTCCTCTTCAAATCGGCATAGGACTTCTGCCTATCCGAAGCAGCCTTCAAACGATCACAAATCAATTTTACCTTTTCGGTTGTCCCCTTGAGCAAATCCGGCATAGGTAACAGTTGCTGTCCTACCTCGGCCCAACACACTGGAGTTCTACACTTCCGGCCATACAGGGCCTCATATGGAGCCATCTGAATGCTCGACTGAAAACTGTTATTGTACGCAAACTCTACTAGAGGCAGATGCTTCTCCCAAGTACCCTGATAGTCAATGATACAACAACGCAACATGTCCTCTAAGATCTGAATAACCCTCTCTGACTGGCCATCTGACTGAGGATGATAAGAAGTGCTGAAGTTCAAACGGGTACCCAAAGCTGTATGCAGACACTCCCAAAATCTAGAAGTAAACTGCGGATCTCTATCTGACACAATGGACTTCGGCACACCATGTAGCCTCACAATCTCACCAATGTACAAATCGGCCAATCTATCTAAGGTGTAAGTAGTGTTGACTGCCAAGAAGTGAGCACACTTCGTAAAACGATCTACTATCACCCAAACTGAGTTCTTCTTCGTAGGAGTCAAAGGCAAGCCCGAAACAAAATCCATAGTGATGTTCTCCCACTTCCATTCCGGAATCCTCAACGGCTGTAACAAACCTGAGGGAACCTGATGTTCCGCCTTCACCCTCTGACACACTAAGCACTTACTCACAAAGTCGGCCACATCTCTCTTCAAGCCAACCCAAAAGTACTCATTCTTCAAATCACGGTACATCTTCGTACTTCCAGGATGCATAGCAAATGGACTACTGTGGGCTTCAGTCAAGATCGTACGTCCCAAGTCACTGTCTTCTGGCACACCTATTCTATCTTTGAAACACAGAACCCCATCAGTGCTGAAGCTGTAATCTGAAGATCTACCTTCGGCTATATCTTGCACGTGAGGTGCCAAAGATCTATCTAAGAGCTGTTTCTCTCGAATCAACTGACCTAGAGTAGGTCTAACCTGAAGCTCGGCTACCAAGCCACCATCTCCGGACAAACTCAATCTAGCAAACATAGCTCTCAAGTCTACAACCATCTTTCTACTCAATGCATCGGCCACTACATTGGCCTTACCCGGATGGTACTCAATGGTAAGATCATAGTCTTTTAGCAACTCTAACCACCTACGCTGTCTGAGATTCAAATCTCGCTGAGTCATAATGTACTTCAAACTCTTGTGATCGGTGTATACTGTGCGTTTCTCACCATACAAATAATGTCTCCAAATCTTCAAAGCAAACACAATTGCCGCTAACTCTATGTCATGGGTCGGATAGTTGCGCTCATGAGTCTTCAACTGTCTTGAGGCATAAGCCACTACTCTTCGGTCTTGCATCAGAACACATCCTAACCCTACATACGAGGCATCACTATAAATCACATAGTCCTTCTCGGACTCAGGCTGAATCAAAATCGGAGCTTGGGTCAAAGCTTCTTTCAATTTCTCAAAGGCTCTCTGTCTTGCATCTGTCCACTCAAACTGAACACTCTTCTGAAGTAACTGTGTCAATGGAGCGGCTAGCTTAGAGAAACCCTCTACAAACCTCCTATAGTATTCGGCTAAGCCTAGGAAGCTACGTACTTCTGTCACTGACTTCGGTTGCTTCCACTCAACAATGGCTTCAATCTTCTTCGGATCAACTCTAATGCCTTCAGCTGACACTACATGTCCTAAGAAGACTACTTCCCGGATCCAGAATTCACACTTGCTGAGCTTCGCATACAACTGATGATCTAGCAAAGTCTTCAAAACAAGTCTCAAATGTCGGTCATGGTCTTCTTCAGTTCGCGAGTACACCAAGATGTCATCAATAAATACAACCACAAACTGATCTAGATACTGATGAAAAATCCTATTCATCATGTCCATGAAAGCTGCCGGTGCATTAGTCAACCCAAAGGGCATGACTAAGAACTCATAATGACCGTACCTAGTCCTAAAGGCCGTCTTCGGTACATCAACTTCTCTAACCTTTAGCTGGTAGTAACCTGATCTCAAATCAATCTTCGAAAAGACAGACGCCCCTCTCAACTGATCAAACAAGTCATCAATTCTAGGCAACGGATATTTGTTCTTCACTGTCAACTGATTTAACTGTCTATAATCTATGCACATTCTCATACTTCCATCTTTCTTCTTCACAAACAATACCGGTGCACCCCAAGGTGAAGAACTATGCCTAATAAAACCTCTATCTGCCAATTCTTGCAACTGAGTCTTCAACTCTTTCAATTCTTTTGGTGCCATACGATACGGAGCAATCGAAACAGGAGCTGAATCAGAATAAGTCTCAATGCTGAACTCTACCTCTCTGTCCGGTGGTAACCCTGGCAATTCTTCCGGAAACACACTAGGAAAATCACATACTGTCCGGATGTCCTGAGGTCTAACCTCACTCATGTTAGGGTTCATCACATACGCTAAGTATGCTTCACACCCCAGCTCCACTAACCTCTTAGCCTCTAACACTGAAACCACATTGGACAAGAACTTCACATTCTCACCCACCACTACAATCTCATAATCATCTGTGAGCTTCAAAGAAATCCGTTTAGTTTCAAAGTCTATCCTAGCTCTATGCTCCGTGAGCCAGTCCATACCCAGAATTACATCAAAACCATAGAAGGGAAGCTCCATCATATCCACTAGAAACACATGTCCCTGAACCATCAACGGACACCTTCGGTACATCTTCCTAACCACTACCGTGTCCCCAAAGGAACTAGTAACACTAACTCCTACCTCTAGCAACTCACAAGGCAAATTCAAAGACTATGCATGCTCACTCAATATGTAGGAATGTGTAG
Source organism: Hibiscus tridactylites (assembly GCA_958450335.1). NCBI lineage: Eukaryota > Viridiplantae > Streptophyta > Magnoliopsida > Malvales > Malvaceae > Hibiscus > Hibiscus tridactylites. The sequence goes on from OY288285.1 coordinate 30,948,906, forward strand.
ACCCAGAGTCAATCAAGGAAAGTAAACCCAAAGACTGTATCGAGAAGTTACCTGCGATCACATCGGTGTCATGCTGCTCCCCGCGCTGAGCATAAACCCTAGCCTGTCCTCCGCCCTCCGGCTGGACTGCAACAACATGAGCTATGTTCCTCTGACCATCGTTCCTTGGCTGGAAGTTTCCCCTACCACGCCCGCGGCATCTCTGAACATCATTGGCTCTAGCAGGAGCCTGAGCTGGTGCCTGTCCCACCTGATGTGGACAGTCACGCCTAATGTGGTCTCTAGCACCAAAACTCCAACAGGAATGATAATTTCCCCAACACTCACCGGTGTGGTTCCTCCCGCAAGTAGCACATGTGGGCAACTTCCCACCAGCTCTCTGACCCTGATGGCCCCTACCGTGGTTACCGCCACCACGCCTATGATCAAACTGATGCCGGTTGTCCCGATGCCTCTTGGCATCACCTCTATTAAAGTTGCTGGACCTCTTACCTGAACTAGATCCACCTGACCGCCTGGTCAAACTCAGATTGTGCTCCAAGTCCTTGGCCCTCGAGACCAAGACATCAAAATCAGTGTAATCTGAAGCTAGTGTATAAGTCTTGATCTCCTCACTCAGCCCATATCGGAAGCGGTTACAACGCTCCACCTCGGTAGGTACAAGCTTAGGTGCATACTGACTCAGTCTGACAAATCGGATCTCATAATCAGTCACGGACATACTCCCCTGAAGCAGTGCCATAAACTCTCTCTTCCTCTCATCGAGGTATCGCGGACCCAAATACTTCTTCCGGAAAGCTGTCTCAAAGAACTCCCAAGTGATCTCGGTCTCATCCATCCCCAAAGTAACGGTGACCCACCAGGTGTAGGCATCACCCTGAAGCAGAGACTCAACACATCCCAACTTGCGCTCACCAGTACACCCCATCTGAGCAAGAATACGGACGGTCTTCTCAAACCACATCTCTGACCTCTCCGGAGTAGCACCTCTAAACTCTTCGGCCCGAAGGCCCCGAAGTCTCTCTAATGGTAATTCGGTGCCCTCACCCTGATGATGAGCTGCCTGACCTCCAGCTACTGCAGCCTGGAACGCCCCGGCTATTGCCTGAACCAACGGAGCTAAGTCAATCCCGGCCGGTCCTTGGCCACCTTGGCCTCCTTGTGGTCCCATTCCTCCGGGCCCGGCCTCGCCTACCACTCCCGGTGGAGGAGGTGGTGGTGGTGGAGGTGGTGGAGGAGCTCCAACTCCAACCACTGGTTCTCCCACTTGAGCCTCAACTCTCACAACTGGCTCAACTCTCGGAGCCTCTGCCCGTGGTTCCGGTCGAACCATCCTAGGCCTCCCACGTGGTCTCATGGTTCAACTAGCAAGGTAAAACTACAACAAGAAACATATAAGGATTACGTTAGTCAAAGCAAGGGTCCAATAGTGCTCAAGTATTCCTCTTTCAAAAATCTTTTTAAATTAAGTAATAGTAGCAATGGGCACTCACTCTATACCAGACACAACAGTTCAAGCATTCCAAACATCATACGATCAATCAAGAATCAAGGATTCATGGCAAATCATGCATCAAGCAACACAAGCATTTAACACATTAATCTTACCTCACTTACCTGCCCGAGGTCTCGGTAACCTCAGGCTCTGATACCAACAAATGTAACCCCCTCGTCCCGGTCTGGCCGGATGACTGGTCCGAGTGGGCCACACGGGGAAAACTGAAGCGAAACCCAAAGGAGTTCCTCCTCGGTTAGCAACCCTAATATTTTTTTTTATTTTAAACTCGTCATTTTGAACCCCCAACCACAAACAAACGCCCAAATTTTAATCTTAACTAAAGGCATATTAAATCCTATGTATTTTTCTATTTGAACAGACCAACAACTCAAAACAGTGCAATACTAAGCAGAAGTTTCGAAACCTTGGGGAAGGGTTTCGAAACTTTTTGCTGGCAGAAACCCCTGGGACCAAAATTCTCCAAAGGTTTCGAAACCTTGGGGAAGGTTTCGGAACCTTTGACCAAAGTTTCGAAACCTACCCAAAGGTTTCGAAACTTTTGGTTGGCAGAATGCCTTGTAACCAAAATTCTCCAAAGGTTTCGAAACCTTGGGAAGGTTTCGAAACCTTTGACCAAAGTTTCGAAACCTACCCCAAAGGTTTCGAAACTTTGGGTTGGCAGAATGTCCTGGGACCAAATCCTCTGCAAAGGTTTCGAAACTTTACCCATGGTTTCGAAACCTTAGTGCAGGGGATCACATTCTGCTCAACCTAAGGACTTCCTAACCTTGCAAAACCCCAAAATCATACATGGACATGTATAGGAGCGTAAAAAGGATCAAAAGCATGCATCAACACCCACAAGACCCGCACATATGACCATTTCAACAAGCATACATGAGCCATAGGAAGCATTTAACATAAATCAAGCATTCGTAACATGACATTCCATCAAAAGGGTAAAATTCAGCATTTAGAGACATATATGGAGCTCAAGAGCCCAAAAGGCACAAAACAACACAAGAGGTTTGCACTCAAACATAAAGCAACCTAAGCATCCTAGACATGCCATCATACACCATCGATCAACATAGCATTACATGCTTTACAATCCAAATATCAATCCGAAACAACATCATCAAAAGGGTCATACAAGGCTCGTACAAACACCCTATTGCCACATTGCTTAACTACTACAAAATTAACCATACTTGAGCAACAACTTGGAAAGCCCTTCTTGCCTTGCCTCGAGCTAACGCCACGCTAATGATCTGCATTGTTGAACATAGAGAGCGTAAGCTATAAGCTTAGTGAGGGTGCTCTAAAACGAAAAACAACAACAATGCAGGGTCCAAGCATGTTAATCCTAGTCTACATACATCAAACATGGGCATAATATCAAGTAGACTTAGCTAGTCTTTCAAGTGGCATATATGGTCTCTCAATCCTAACAAGTTCAAATCTCATATATCATCATCATGTAGCAACAAATATAACACAACCATATATCACCATCATATATCACCATACATGATTTAAGTTTAATTGGCCACTTTAATTACCCCGATTGTGCGGATTTAAACCTTGACAACACTTTACCTCGGTGGGATTCCACTCATCACCGGACCTTGCATGTGCGGGATTCCACTCATCGCCACATGCCCTACGGATGGGATTCCACTCATCATCCCGTAGAAATGTATGAATAGCTTCCGGTGGAATGTTACCTCACCGTACTCCTCCTTGATGACTTAACGCCATCAAGGCCACGTACATTTTGACTCAATTTGTGTGCACACTATCCTAATGATCGATCATTTACAACCGGTAATTTTTAGTGCCAATTATCATACCCACATCATATTTAACCATCTTCAACCACAATACATGCTCATCACATATCTACTCATCATGATATATATACATGTATCAATCAACCACAAAACAAGAGCATAACTGGTAAGCACAAAGCATTTAAGGATATCAAAGCTAACTATCAACTTGAATTAAATGGAAGTGGCCTACCAAGCACACTTTACACACACACACTACACATGCTCGAGCCAAACTTAAAAACAAGTTGAACCACTCACCGCCCTTCCTTAGCAATTCGAACCAAACTCCCTACGAACCCGGATTCGGTCCCAAAGCCTCTTCCGCGTTTCCTCTTGCTTCTAGTCAAACAAAAACACATATATTACTTCACAATTCGATGCTAATTCAACCTTCAACCCACTTTACATTCACAACCCAAATTCCACAATTTCCAAACCACATAACATCTCTAAAAATCCCATTTTCGGTCTCCCACAACTCAAGGCTGAAAATTCAATTTCCAAACATCCAAATGGCTTCCAAATCATCCCAAAACACTCTCATACCATAGGTAGACCAACATCCCCTTACTTTCAACCTAAATTCCACCAAAAACTCAAGTTTTACCACCTTAAATCTAGCCCTAAGACCATACTACGAATTTTTATCAAAACTCAACCAAATTAAAGTATATGGTGTATTTCATCATGCTTAAACAAACCCCCAACATAATTTAACAAAACAAATTGAAAAGCCCCATCAAAACCCCAAATTTCATATGAACCCTAATTTTCAAAACACCATCTTTTTGAAATCTACAACAAGGGATAGATAGGGAATAAAGAGGAGGTTTAGAAAACATAATTACATTTGAAAAACACCTTTAATTGAAGGAGATAATGGATGGAATAGTAACTAATATTTTTGGGAGAGTTTGAAGGTGGGGAAGAAGGGTTTCACGTTTTGGGAAGGGGATGGGGGGAAAAGGGAAGACAACTTTTCTATAAAGTTGTCTTGCTTTTTAAATTTGGGTCAAATAGCAATATAGGTCCCTCCCCTTTTTCCAAAACTCCAATTAGGTCATTATTTGTAAATGAAATGTTTTAATTAAGTTTTATTTGACTCGAACTAAGACCCGGCTAACTCCTAGGCCCAAAACACGGGTGTTACAATGAATGATTAATTATTTGTGTTGATAGCATGTTTTATATACCAATCTAATTGACGAAGTTTATGTGATTATTATGTATTGATTATATGCTTATCTTAGTATTTATTATGTGAGACTGAGAGGTATCTTGCTTTAAAATTCGATATGAAATACATGGATAAAGCACATGTCTTATGGGTTATTTAAATCATAAGGAAGTGTGGTAGCAAAATGCTATCACAAGAACATTGTAACACCTCGAAATTCGGTCTAGGCAAAATTGGGTTCCGGCGATCGGAAATCCTACACCGTAAAGTTCCAAAATATTGTTTCAACTTGACCATGTAGAAATTTTGTCGATATCGAACTCTAGTTGAGTCAATTCCTTGTTCAAGGACCTTATTGAATAATATTGAAACCTATTTAGTAATTAATTGGGAAAATTGGAAGTTCTGAGGCAATAGTATAAAGTATGAAAATTAGAGGGACTAACCTTGTGATTAGCCGCTCCTCAAATAAAATTACCGCTTACGTGGATGAATTGGATGTGCTTCCTTCATGTGAAGGAAATCCATCGGTTCATTGTATTGAAGTATGATAAATGAGAATTGAAAGAAAAGCTTACCCGATTGTTAATTAAAGCAAGCACCTCCCTTAAAGCTACCGTCTCCTTCAACCTAAGCACACACCTCTTTTAGAGCTTAGTTTAAAGCTTAGTTTTCTTGAATTGTTACTATCAAAATATTGTTATTGATCGGGTAAGTCTATCCCCTCAAACAATCATTGAATTCTATGGATGTATCAAGCTCAATCACAAGTTAGGTTTTGACTATCCATGGTTATTTTAATAGCTAATAGCTATATTGAGTTAGATATAGATTTTGATAACGTTATATTGATTACGATATCATAAAATTGTTTCTAACATATTCCTATTGGTTTCCATAGCTCAAGAAGTTGATAAAGAATATCCATCAAATTCACCAAGGGCTAGGAACAAAGGGGTTATCATCAGATAGCCATAAAAGCTTTGGATTATCGAGGTGAGTGTAGTCGGAGTCTCGGGATTAGGCGAGGAGCCTTCCTGAATTCATTGTTATTAATTTTATTGATTTAGCTAACCTTGCTCTAAGGGATATTGCACCCAAATCATTAGATGGATACATTGGTAAGCATTCGTAAGTATAGCAACAAATATTGGACATTGGTATTGCTATCGTCATTGTACATTTCTATTGCTATTGATATTGTTATAGAAGCATCATAATTAAATCATTGATCATGAAAATTGGTATTGAAATCATTGAAAATTGATATAGGTAATGTACGTTGTGAAGGAACATTGATATCGGAACATTGTTTATTGATAAATTCATTGGAAACATTGAACATTGTAATTATCATTAAACCTTTGTTGTTAATGGACCTTGGATTCGAAAGGACAATGGATACAGTTGGCATGCCATAGAATTCATGAGCTTAGTGTATGGGTGGACTACGGTCCTAAGGATACGACCTATGTTGATTTGGCGAGGCGGAGGGATGTGTTATGTGATTGATCATATTGGTGAGGTGGAGGGACTAGACCATACATTGATTTGGCGAGGCGTAGGAATTCGTGAATCCACTATCTTGCTTCAATCCAAGGGTTAATAAATAAATATGAAGAAATTGATGTTGAATATGAGCATTGCATTGTTATCATAGACTATTATCATTGATATTATTTAGTACTTGAATTTGAAGTGCATACTATTGATTTAGATGTTTCTTATGGCTACCTCACTTAGACTATGTAAGTCTAATGTGTTCACTTTTCATGCATTTCAGGTTAAGGGATTTATGGTTGGAGATCGGAGAGGTTGCAGTGTTGCGCAAGTCACAAGCTAGCTTAAAGTAATGTATATATTGAACCTATGGACTCCTACTAGGGTGGCAAAGTATTTGAACTAGTTAAATAGGGCTTTTTGGACATGTAGGTTTTGTGCTTGAACCATATGGTGCATAAGGCTTATAATGGCCTTGTAAAATGGCCTAAAAGTGACCCAAAAATACATATATGGCTATTAAAGGTGAAAACATAGTACACGGATCCAAATGACCATAAAATTTGGCATGCTAGTAGTTTATGGCATTAGAATATTGCATGCAAAGTCTCATTGCATTTGTATTTTGTTTGATGGGTCAAAGTGTTTAAAATCCAGGAAAAATTTTGTCATTACATGCCAGGTATATCGATACGGGTCATGGCGCATCGATATGGCCTTTAGGGAGTATCGAAACGGTCAACTTTTGGTTAAAGTGTATCGATATAGACATATGTGAATCGATACCATCCTGCTGAAAAGGTCAACATTGGTCAACTTGTATCAATACAGGGTGATAGTGTATCGATACAGGAATAGGCAGAAACAAATTCAGGCTTAATTTTTATACACCCGTATCGAAACATCTTAAGGCTTATCGATACATGGCTAGTTAAATTGATTAAAAGTCATAGAACATGATTTTACTTGTTTTATAAATTGGTTACCGAATATCGTATAACTTAATTTGATCAGTAAATGTTATTCGGTAAAGTTTAAAATGACTAATATTTTTCATGAACCAGTATTAAGGTTGAAATTTATGGCATCGATCACCGTATAGTTTATTGGTAACATTTGTCGACCCGGTTCATGACCAGGTCGGGTAGGGCGTGTTACATTTATGGTATCAAAGCTAGAGTTTAGTCGATTCTAAGACTAAACCGAAGCTTATTGCATTGTTATATATTGTGTGTAAATTGACTTGTTGACTATTCCTGTCTCTTTGTAATATAAATATGTCTGAAACTAATGAAGCTAATATCAACGAGCTTGCCACCGGCTCATCGACTCATGGCGAGGAGATAAGAGTAGGAGATTCTTCGAATCCTCCGAATCCACAGGATCTTACTCCTAAGAATGCTGAGCTTGCAGCGCCCACAACTCAGGTTGAGTATTATAAGAACACAACTGATATGTTCAAGTAGTTTATGACTGCAATAAAGGCTGAGTAGGTTATACAGCCCATCGCTTCTGTTATTCAGCATACTTTGGCTCCTATGGATAAACTACCCAATACCGAGCTTACACCTTTACCGATCAAGATGATGACAACCCAGAAGTTGCCGAGTATTGGTTGGATAACACTCTTCGAATCCTGAACAAGCAGTTGCAGTGCTCGAACGAGCACAGGCTTGAGTGTGCCCTCGCGTTGCTGGCTGATGAGGCACTCTACTGGTGGGAGTCTACTACTTTGACTGTCTCCGAAGACTTTGTAACATGGGAATTCTTCTTTAAAGAATTCTAAAAGAAGTACATTAGTGAGTTCTATCTCGCTGAAAGGTGAAGTAGCTTCGTCCATCTCAAGGAATGTGGGCGACCGATTGAGTAGTACATTCATGACTTCTATAAGTATTGTAGATATGGTGCAGAGTACATTAAGAAGGAGGTAGAGATGTTCCAAATGTTTATTATCTGACTCAATGATGAATTATGCCTCATGTTCACTACATTGAGCATTGTTGATTTCCAAGACTTGGTGAATCGAGTCAAGGCTACTGAGGCTGCATAGAAAGTTCAACAGACTAGTGGGTTCGGTAAATCTGAGAAGAGGTTTAGGGATGATTCTTGACCTCCCAAATTGAATAAGAAAGGAAAGTATCAAGGTCCTAAGCAGAATATTTATCCACAGTGTAGAGCATTTTGGTGTTCTCTATTTAGGAGCGCGCACACTCTTGTTAAGTTATAGTATAAAAGATATCGTCTCCCACATGGATTGGAGCAGTTACTATGAGTGTTTTCCTGCAAATGGAACTAGTAAATACACAATTAAATTTCTGAATAATGAAAACATAAAAATAAAAACACAAGTAAATTAAGATAGTGATACAGAGAGATAAGGTTGATAGATCAGGTCAGGTAGTTGCAGCTGAGTAGTGTGTAGATTGTGTTGTAAAGCCTAAGTGTGTTTTGCGCTGCCATAATATGCTGCCTCGGCGGGTAATGGCAGATTGAGGCTGTGGCCATTTCGCTACAGCAACGGATCTATGCTCTTGCAACTTTCGCTGTCTCGGTAGATGGAATGGAGAGAATTCCTGGCGGCAAGTCTGGCAAATACTCCAAGTTCGGCAGAGCAATTCTGAAGTTATCATTTCCTATGTCTAGGTAAGGATTATGTCACCACGTGATGTAGGTAATACCTAGAAATCTCAACGTAAACCTAACACAGACAGTCACATTTGGTTGCTCCTCTTAGCCGTTGAAACTCGAACTTATATCTAAGCCGAATTAGTCAACGCCTCGACATGATGAGACCATGCTTAATTCTTTCGTGAGTTTGACACTCTTGTGCGCGACAAATGGATTTCTTCAACTGGACTTTTGGAACTAATTGAAGAAGTGAAGAACATGAATTAAACAAACTTGAGAGTATTTTATTGAAAACACACTTAAACTAATACAACCGTTTCTCACAACTACTTTACATACAAAAACCTAAACCCTAAGAGAGAATTAGGTTGCGGCCTTCAAAACCCCCCATTAAATCTATTTATCTACCTCTCCGCTATGCCCCTATACCCTCACATACATTGGGTATATATAGGGCTTGGCCTAAGTTCGAGTCCTCTTTGAAGTAGAAGTCCTTAAAGTAACTTTACATTAAATGCTGACTCCTTTTTTACTTGAATATGGACTCTTTGGACGTTGCCTTCTCCAGCAAGTAAGTATAAGTCACTTTACTTATCAATCTTTAATCTGCTTTTCAGGCCGCTACAGGCTTCAGAAAATTGAAAGACTGGGCTCATTAGACTCAGGAAATTGTCATCTTTCAATCCCAACCCATCTTGACTAAGTCGGTTTAACTCCTGCTTGGGCGGCAGTCCACGACAATGCTACTATGGCGGCGTCCTTGGCGGCAACTGGAACTGCTTCAGTATAACTCCTTTTGCTCCCTACTTTCCTGTTCTCTCCTCCTCTACATAGCTATAGCACCTGAAAAAGAAAACTAAACTAAAATAGTATCTTTTCTTAACCAAACAAAGAATATTCAATAAAAGCATGGTGAAAGAGAAAATATTGTTATTATGCATGCAATGCACCTAAATATGGCTAAATGAGCTTAAGAACAACAATAATAAGGGTAGGAATGTATACAAAATATAAAACTTGTGGACACTCTACACACCCCCAAACTCAAACTATTGTTTGTCCTCAAGCAATGCAACCTAACTAGTAAACATGCCCCTTGCACAAAATTTTAACAGAAACTTAGCCTTTAACATGATTTCTTACCTCAAGGCCGAGGCACCTATTTTATGTTAGTGACAAGGAATAGCATGAAATAACTTAGAATTTAATTTTTCCTAGTGCCAGTGCAGTGTGTGCAGGTCTGTGTCCATGCTAAACATGTTGAGTATAGTAAGTAAACAAAGAATGCTAAAAATAACTAAATTACGAAAAATGATATGAGTTGCTGCCTTGGCAGCACGGTTAAGCACTTCTTTTTCTGATCATGGCCTTAAGGGCTTCAGCTCATCACAACTATTCTCCGGGTTTGAAGTTAAGATAGGTGCACTCTACGAAACTCCGAACCCTTTGAATAGACTCACAATGTGAAGGCTTTCATTCACTCTTGCTAATTTGTCCGTCACTTCATTTAATTTTCAGATACTTGGACTTTGATAGCAGCAAAGTGTCCTTTCTCATGATCCTTCCTAGAGCCTGTTTCGAGCACCTCTAGGGTACCAAGCATCCTTTCTAGAGCCTGTTTCGGGCACCTCTATGGTATCAAGCATCCCTCCTAGAGCCTGTTTCAGGCACCTCTAGGGTATTAAACTTCTTTGTGCTGCCGCGTCGGCAAACCTGTATCCAATTGAAAAAAATTCATTAAATAAAGCAGGCGGTGTTAAACTTAGAACTCTAGCAAAACTCAGCACTTAATAGACAGTGTAAGAATAATTGGCAAAAAAGAAAAAATTTCTAAGTGTTTTTCATGCTTCTTCCCATGGTTAAGTTAAATTTTAAGTAAGGTGTGAAAAGAAGTAATCGGCTAACTATCATAGGCATAAGTTTTTAAGCTAAGAATTTTCTATTTCATTAAGTGCTATGGTAGAATTTACATATGCTACTAAATGCTTCTACATGAATCTAAAGAAAACAAAGAGGACTATTCCTCCCAAACTCAAGGCTGACATTATCCTCAATGCCTTACAAAATAAAAAAATTAGAAAAATAAAACATAAAAAGAAAAATATAAAAATTAAAGAAAACATAAAAAATATAGAAAAATAAAAAATGGTGCTATAGACTAAGGGATTTCCCCTCTGTTGTTGCTGCATCAAAGGAGGATTCTAAGGAGGCGGGCAGAACAAGGTGGCGTGTGGCAAAAGGTTTGGCAGATGTGCTCTCCTTCTTACCATGTGGCGGCTAGATGCGGCTGGAAATGGGTCGCTTTGCTTGTGCTTCTGGTTCAGGTTCAGACACTCCACCTTGAGGCTCAGTCGCATCAGTGAGCCACTTCCTTTTCCTTGATGCCTCAGCCGATTCATCATCGAGGGAGTCAGATATCTCCATGTTTGAGTCCTCAGCTTCTTTGGTAGTTGCCTCATTTGCTGCTGGGTGGCGGCGGTAGTCTCCTCCTCTTTCTCAGAATCTGACGATGAGGTGAGGTTGTACGGTTGGATGGGAGTAGGTGAGGTCCTTCTCTTGGGGTGGATGTGCGGCCCTACGCTGGCTGGGGCGGCTGGAGTGGAATCTGGTCGAGGTGTGATCTGGGTGGGTTTAGTATATGTTCACTCCAATGAGAAGGTGGGCAACTATGGGTCGGCGTAGTGGTATTTGTCCAGCAAGGAAGCCACAAAGGCTTGTTGCACCTCCGTAATGTATTTGGTGAAGATTACCTACTTGTGCTCTATCCTTTGGCAGCTCTCCACAAGGCTTCGCAGCAGAGGAATCACGGCGTAGGGCAGCATCAGTACCGCCCGCTGCGGCTGGGGTGGCGGCAGGTTGGGACGACAGCTAGGCAGTTGCTGGCATTTCCGGCTCTAGCTCCTGCATCATTTGGAGGCGCGTCTTCCTTTTCCACCCTTCCTTGGCGGCAATGATGGTGTCTTTTGGGTGCGGAGGCACACGGAAGTTGGCGCAGAGGCCTATGATGAGTGCGGGGAAGACGAGAGGTCCCTTAGAGTTGGGCTTGTCTGCGTGGGCGTATATTTCTTCAAGAATGACTTCTCCAACGTTGATTGGCTGCCCCTTCATTATGTTGTGGATTAAAGCTAGCCGCGGCCTGTTGACTGTAGATCCGTGTGAAGTGGGCATTAGGCGGTGCTGGATGAAGTTACTCCAAAGAATTGCCTCTGGCAGCTGATCGCAACGGTTTACTTAACCGTTATTCTTGTCGGTTAGCCACTTGATGTTAGGCTGGCAAATTTCTCTTTTAATCTTTTCATAGTTTGCTGCTGTTAAATATGACCTCCATTCATCGTGTGGATTACCTATGATTTCTAGCCCATAAAAGTTGTTGATTGTTGCCTCTGTGAGTTTGACACCTTCGTCGCGAACATAGACGAAAGGGTTTCCCGGGGTAGGCTTGTGGGCATAAAATTCTCGCAATAGGTTGTTGTTTATCTCCTCTGGCTGTCGTGCCAAAATGTGTCATCCTAGGGTGTGGACCCTTTCGAATATGATGGGCTTAAGGCTAAGATCTCCATCTTGCTTTGTGTATTGGAAGCCTATCTCTTCCCATAGGTTCCGATCAACATAGTATTATCGGTAGGTTGCCGCTACATCAATATCCAAGAACCTCTGGAAGGTTGGCTTGGAGGTTGAGATGGTGGGTTTTGATGTTGCCATGGTTGTGAGACGATTGTGTTCCCTAAAGAAAAAAATAAATTGCAAGAAAGGAAAGGAAACGAAATCTTGAAAGCAAAGATGATAAGAAGAATTGAGAGTAAAAGAGAGAGTAAAGTGAAGAATAGGGAGAGAATAGTTGGCCTTATATAGCTGCTACTCTCTGCTGCCTTGGCGGGCACACTGCCAACGAGCGGCAATGATCGTGGCGCGTTGTACGCGATTCTAGCCGTTACGAAGATAGTCGTTCAGCCAACTATTGCAAATGTAGTCGTTGCGGCTAGCCGTTATGAAGCCGATAGCCATTATGCTCGTTTTTCTTGGGCTGCCTTGGCCGCTGGGTTGGGCCTCTCCTTTATTCTTTATCCTTCTTGGTCTTGCTTTCATTCTTAAACTGAAATAAATTAAATACAAAAGTTAAAAATAAAAAATAGCTTATAATTAAATCTATTCCTAATGCATAAAAATAAATTAAACATAAAAATAAAAATTAGGTCATGTTGGGTTGCGCATCTCCCAAACATAACCACTTCCTGAGGGCTTTGCGTTTGGCTTTTCGTCCAGGTATGTCATTCCCCTCCTCAAGTGGTTGTTGGCTGCCATCTTTGCCGCTCTGGTGGGACAAACAAGAGGCATTTTTTTGTAAAATAATATAAACATAAATTTAAGTCCAAAAACTAAAATAGAAGTGCAAAAATTCAATCGCAGTTGCTGTTGCCAATCCCTGGCAACGACGCCAAAAACTTGCAGATCGTTTTGGTGTCATTTATTTAGGAGCGCAAGTGCACACTCTTGTCAAGTTATAGTATAAAAGATATCGTCTCCCACAGGGATTGGAGTAGCTACTATGAGTGTTTTCCTGCACAAGGAATTAGTAAATGCACAATTAAATTTCTGAATAATGAAAACATAAAAATAAAAACACAAGTAAATTAAGATAGTGGTAGGGAGAGATTAGGTTGATAGATCAGGTCAAGTAGTTTCAGCTCAGTAGTGCGTAGACTGCGTTGTAAAGCCTAAAGAGTGTTTTGCGTTGCCATGATATGACGCCTCAGCGGGTAATGGCGGATTGAGGTTGCGGCCCTTTCGCTGCCACAGCGGATCTCTGCTCTTGCAACTTTCGTTGTCTCGGTAGGTGGAATAAAGAGAAGTCCTGGCGGCAAGTCTGGTAGATACTCCAAGTTTGATAGAGCAATTCTGAAGTGATCCTTCCTATGTCTAGGTAAGGATTTTGTCACCACGTGATGTAGGCAATACCTAGCAATCTCAGCGTAAACCTAACACAAGCAATTCTGAAGTGGTCCTTCTTATGTCTAGGTAAGGATTGGTTGCTCCTTTTAGCCGCTAAAACTCGAACTTTTGTCTAAGCCGAATTAGTCAACACCTCGACATGATGAGACCGTGCTTAATTCTTTGTTAGTTTGACACTCTCGTGCCCAAAAAATGGATTTCTTCAACTGGACTTTTGGAATTAATTTAAGAAGTGAAGAACATGAATTAAGCAAACTTGAGAGTATTTTATTGAAAACGCACTTAAACTGATACAATCATTTCTCACAACTACTTTACATACAAAAACCTAAACACTGAGAGAGAATTGGGTCGCGAGCTCCAAAACCCCCACTAAATCTACATATCTACCTCTCCGCTATGCCCATATACACTCACATACATTGGGTATATATAGGGCTTGGCCTAAGTTCGAGTCCTCTTTGAAGTAGAAGTCCTTAAAGTAACTTTACATTAAATGCTGACTCCTTTTTGAATTGAATATGGACTCTTTGAACGTTGCCTTCCCCAGGATGTAAGGATAAGTCACTTTACTTATCAATCTTTCATCAGCTCTTCAAGTCGCTATAGGTTTCAGAAAATTGCAAGACTGGGTTCATTGGACTCAGGAAATTGTCTTCTTTCAATCGCAACCCATCTTGACTAAGTCAGTTTAACTCCTCCCTGTGCGGCAGTCGGCGACAATGCTACTATGGCGGCGTCCTTGGAGGCAACTGGAACTGCATAACTACAACTGCTTTTGCTCCCTTCTTTCCTATCCTCTCCTCCTCTACATAGCTGTAGCACCTGAAAAAGAAAACTAAACTAAAATAGTATCTTTTCTTAACCAAACAAAGAATATTCAATAAAAGCATGGTGAAAGAGCAAATATTGTTATTATGCATGCAATGCACCTAAATATGCCTAAATGAGCTTAAGAACAACAATAAAAAGGGTAGGAATGTATACAAAATATAGAACTTGTGGACACTCTACACACAGCCTTCCCATTCTGGAAATATTGATAGGCCTCAATCCGCGACTCAATCTTTCGATGAAGCTGCTTCCATTGATAGCACCGGAGGCTCGAATCGAAGTACTCAATATCCAATTTGCAACTAATGTTAGAATAAGCACTCAGCAGGACAATGTCGAAAGCATACTGGAGCTTGTTTCTATTGTGGTGACCATGGCCACTTTATTCGTGATTGCCCTCTCAATGCTACGAAGTCTGCTGCTACACCAACTACTGCTGCCTCTCATGCTCAATCCTTTCGAGGTAAAGGATCAAGACAAATATCATCGAGGAATGTTGGGAGACTAAGTCACTCGGGGAAATCGTTTAACAAGCAAGATTCCAAATCCTTTACCAAGATGAGTCATGTGAGGAGCAAGGAATAAGACGATGAACCTAATGTCATTGCAGGTACCATTGAGTTGTATTCGCATTCTTTATACGCATTGATTGATCTTGGTTCTACTCACTCTTTTATAAGAACTGTAATAGTTATGAAGTACATAATGTCTTCTGAACCCATAGCATCGAGAATCTCTATAACCAATCTTTTAGGTGATTGTGTCACCTTGAGTGTAGTATGCAAGAACAGTCTCTTAATAATTCATGGGATTCCTTTTCCAGCCAATTTGTTGGCCTTAATGATCCATGAGTTTGATGTTATACTAGGCTTAGATTGGCTTAGTGAGCATCAAGCCTGGGTAGATTGTTGTAAGAGAAAGTTGTATCTTCGAGGCCTTGGCAAGTAGAGCGTTGTTCTGATAAATGTGAGGAATCCTTCATTGTGTGCCTTGACATTGGAAGCCAAGGATAAACCTCAATTACGGAACATTGACATTGTATATGAATTTCATGATGTCTTACTGATGAACTTCTGGGTTTACCCCCAACCTGTGAAGTAGAATTTGGCATTGAAGTGCAACTAGGGACTGCAAGAGTTTCCATTACACCTTATCAAATGGCTGTCGTTGAATAAAAAGAGTTGAAGGCTTATATCCAAGAATTACTAGATAAAGGTTTCATCCGACCGAGCTCTTCACCTTGGGGAGCTCCGGTTCTCTTTGTAAAGAAGAAAGATGGTTCTATGTGATTATGCATTGGTTATCGACAGTTGAACAAAATGACTATTAAGAACAAGTATCCTTTTATCATAATAGATGACTTGTTCGATCAATTAAAGGATGCCTCTGCGTTTTCCAATATTGATTTAAGGTTTGGCTACTATCAAAAGAGAGTTAAGGAGTGTGATGTACCAAAAACTGCTTTCCGTACGAGATACAGACACTACAAATTCTTGGTAATGCCTTTTGGGATAACCAATGCACCGACAGCTTTTATGGCTTTAATGAATAGGGTCTTCAGACCCTATCTTAACAAATTCGTAATGGTGTCCATAGATGATATATTGATATATTCCAAGGATACTGCAGAACATCGAGATCATCTCCGCATAGTGCTTCAAACCTTACGGGAGAAGTAGTTGTATGCTAATTTCTCTGAGTGTGAGTTTTGGCTCACCGAAATTGCCTTCCTTGGGCATATCGTATCGGCTTCGGGTATCCAGTTAGATCCGAAGAAAATCCAGGCCATTATGATTGGCATCCACCGAAGAACATTAGAGAAGTTAGAAGCTTTCTTGGTCTTGTTGGCTATTATAGAAGGTTTGTAAAAGGGTTCTCTATGATAGCGACTCCTTTGACTAAGCTGTTGAGAAAAGAAGCTCTCTTTGTTTGGACCAAGGAACAACAATGAAGTTTTGATCAATTGAAACACGTCTTGACTCGTTCACCAGTCCTAACCGAACCTGGGACTGGAAAAGACTACACGATTTATAGTGATGCATCGCATCTTGGGTTTGGATGTGTATTGATACAAGAAGGCAAGGTCATCGCTTATGCTTCGAGACAACTTAAACCACACGAGATGAATTATTCTACTCATGATCTAGAGTTGGCCGTGGTTGTCTTTGCATTAAAAATCTGGAGACATTATCTCTACGGAGAAAAATGTTATCTCTTTACTAACCATAAGAGCCTTAAGTACATTTTGACCTAAAAAAGCTAAATCTTCAGCAACAGAGATGGATGGAACTCCTTAAAGATTACAATCTTGTCATTGACTTCTATCCGGGCAAGGCCAACGTTGTAGCTGATGCACTTAGCCGCAAACCTCTGACTGGTAAGTATTGTTAATGACTATTGAGTTTTATGCATTGTATGGTATATTGACTCATTGCAATGTCACTGTGTTGTAGCTCCTTGAGCAATTAATGCCCACAATTGACTTCAGAAGCATCGTTGTCTCGTGGATGAACTTCAAGTTCAGTCTACCATCGTTTCGAGAATTATGGCTTTGCAAGATCAAGATTCTGAACTCCAATCCATTGTTTCCATGTTGTTAGATAATCTCGACTTTAAAATTAATTCTAAAGGACTCTCGTGTTTCTATGACCAGGTCTCTATACCTATCGATGAATCTCTTCGTATAGATATTCTTAAAGAGGCTCATTCAAGTTCTTTCTCCATTCACCTCGGTTTCGTGAAGATGTATAAGAACCTTCATGAACTCTATTGGTGGTCGGGCATGAAACATGACATAGTTGATTTAATATCTAAGTGTCTCACTTGCCAACGTGTTATGGTAAAACACCGTGTCCCTACCGGATTGTTACAACCTATCCATTTACTGCAATGGAAGTGGAAGAAGATCACTATGGATTTTGTTAGTGGTCTACCTTTAACTCCTGCTAAACATGATGCCATATGGGTCATTGTAAATCGTTTTACCAAATCAACTCACTTCATACCAATTAGAATAGATTGCGGTCTTCCTAAATTAGCTGACTTGTACATCAAAGAAGTAATTCGACTCTACGGAGTACCTAAGTCCATCATCCCCGATCGAGATCCTCGTTTTGCATCTCGATTTTGGAGAACATTGCAGGAAGCTCTGGGCACCAGAGTTAATCTTAGCACAACCTTCCACCCTCAATTTGACGGCCAGTCAAAAAGGGTAATTCAGGTAATTATCGAAAACCATCTTCATCAAACCTTTAAGAATGAATATCAACATTGGATACTCTTCTATATAGATTTTGGAAGACATGCTTCAAGCATGCATCATTGACTTTGGTGGATCTTGGGAGAAATCCTTACCTCTTATCGAGTTTTCCTACAATAATAGCTATCAAACTTCAACCCAAATGGCTTTGTATGAAGCGTTGTATGGCAGACATTGCAGAACTCCATTGTGTTGGATTAAACTCGGTGAAGGCAAGATATTAGGCCCTCATTTACTTTGGAAAACCGAAGAACGCGTTATTATCATCCATGGTCGCTTAAAAGCCGTCATTGATCAACAAAAGGCCTATGTTGATCGTAAACGAAGGGATATTCAGTTCGAAGTGCGCGAGAAAGCCTTTCTTAAAGTTTCACCGTGGAAGGAAATTATGATGTTTGGTAAAAGGGGGAAGTTGAGTCCCCGATTCATTAGACCCTTTGAAGTCATCGAGAGAGTTGGCCTCGTGGCATGTTGATTATTATTGCCCTCACAACTGAGTAAAATCCATGATTTCTTCCATGTATCGATGCTTCGGAAGTACCGTTCTGATCCTTCGCATATCATCGAATCTGAATTTGTAGAGATTCAACCAAACCTGTCATACGAGGAAGAACCAATTTAGATTCTCACAAGAGAAGTCCAAAGGCTTTGTAACAAATCTGCATCGTTAGTTAAAGTGCTCTAGAGAAGCCATACCGTTGGAGAAGCTACCTTGGAACCTGAGGAGACTATGAAATAGCAATACCCTTATCTCTTCGGTTCAGGTAAAATTTGAGGATGAATTTTTCTTAAGAGGGAGAGTTGTAACACCCCGAAATCCGGTCTAGGCGATATTGGGTTTCGACGATTGGAAATCCAAAACCGTAAAGGTCCAAAATATTGTTTCGACCTGACCATGTAGTTAATTGTGTCAATATCGAACTCTAATTGTGTTAATTCTTTGTTCAAAGACCTTATTGAATAATATTGAAACCTGTTTAGTGATTAATTGAGGAAAATGGGAAGTTTAAAGGCAATATTATAAAGTATGGAAATTACAAGGACTAACATTGTGATTAGGCCCTCCTCAATTAAAGTGACCACCGACGTGGTTGAATTAGTTGAGCTTCCTTCATGTGAAGGAAAGCCATCGGTTCATTGTATTGAAGTATGATAAAAGAGAATTGAATGAAAACCTTACTCGATTGTTAATGAAAGCAAGCGCATCCCTTAAAGCTATCGTCTCCTTCAAACTAAGCACACACCTCCATTAGAGCTTAGTTTTCTTGAATTGTTACTAACAAAATATTGTTATTGATCGGGTAAGTCTATCCCTTCAAAACAATCATTGAATTCCATGGATGTATCAAGCTCAATCACAAGTTAGGGTTTGACTATCCATGGTTATTTTGATAGCTAATAGCTATATTGAGTTAGATATAGATTTTGATATCCTTATATTGATTACGGTATCGTAAAATTGTTTCTAACATATTCCTATTGATTTCCCTAGCACAAGAAGTTGATAAAGAATATCCATCAAATTCACTAATGGCTAGGAACAAAGGGGTTATCATCCAAGAGCCATAAAAGCTTCAGATTATCGAGGTGAGTGTAGTCAGAGTCTCGGGATTAGGTGAGGAGCCTTCTCGAATTCATTGTTCTTAATTATATTGATTTAGCTAACCTTGCTCTAAGGGATATTGCACCCAAATCATTAGATGGATACATTGGTAAGTATTCGTAAGTATAGAAACAAATATTGGACATTGGTATTGCTATCGTCATTGTACATTGCTATTGCTATTGATATTGTTATAGAAGCATCATAATTAAATCATCGATCATGAAAATTGGCATTGAAATCATTGAATATTGATATAGGTAATGTACGTTGTGAAGAAACATTGATATCGGAACATTGTTTATTGATAAATTCATTAGAAACATTGAACATTGTAATTATCATTAAACCTTGGTTGTTAATGTTGTTACTAGACCTTGGATTCGAAAGGACATTGTATACAGTTGGCATGCCATAGAATTCATGAGCTCAGTTTACGGGTGGACTACGATGCTAAGGCTACGTCCTATGTTGATTTGGCGAGGCGGAGGGATGTGTTATGTGATTGGTCATATTGGCGAGGCGAAGGGACTAGACCATACATTGATTTGGCGAGGTGTAAGAATTTGTGTATCCACTATCTTGATTCAATCCAAGGGTTAATAAAGAATATCCATCGAATTCACCAAGGGCTAGGAACAAAGAGGTTATCATCCGAGAGCAATAAAACTTTCAGATTATCGAGGTGAGTGTAGTCGGAGTCTCGGGATTAGGCGATGAGCCTTCCCGAATTCATTGTAATTGATTTTATTGATTTATCTAACCTTGCTCTAAGGGATATTGCACCCAAATCATTAGATAGATACATTGGTAAGCATTGGTAAGTATAACAACAAATATTGGAAATTGGTATTCCTATCGTCATTGTGCATTGTTATTGCTATTGATATTGTTATAGAAGCATCATAATTAAATCATCGATCATGGAAATTGTCATTGAAATCATTGAATATTGATGTAGCTAATGTATTTGTGAAGGATCGTTGATATTGGAACATTGTTTATTGTTAAATTCATTGGAAACATTGAACATTGTAATTATCATTAAACCTTGGTTGTTAATTTTGTTACTGGACCTTGGAAAGGACATTGGATACAGTTGGCATGCTATAGAATTCATGAGCTCAGTGTATGGGTGGACTACGGTCCTAAGGCTACGGCCTATGTTAATTTGGCGAGGCAGAGGGATGTGTTATGTGATTGGTCATATTGGCGAGGTAGAGGGATGTGTTATGTTATTGGTCATATTGGCGAGGCGGAGGGACTAGACCATACATTGATTTGGCGAGGCGTAGGAATTCACGTATACACTATCTTGATTCGATCCAAGGGGTAATAAATAATTATGAAGAAATTGATGTTGAATTTGAGCATTGAATTGTTATCATAGACTAATATCATTGATATTATTGAGTACATGAATTTGAAGTGCATACTATTGATTTAGATGTTGCTTATGGCTACCTCACTTAGACTATGAAGTCTAATGTGTTCACTTTTCACGCATTTCAGGTTAAGGGATTTACCATTGGAGACCAGAGAGGTTGCGGTGTTGCGCAAGTCACAAGCTAAGTTAACGTAATGTATATCGAACCTATGGAATCCTAGTAGGGTGGCAAAGTACTTGAACTAATTAAATAGGGCTCTTTGGACATGTATGTTTTGTGCTTGAACCATATGGTGCTTAAGGCTTATAATGTCCTTGTAAAATGGCCTAAAAGTGACCCAAAAATACATATATGACGATTAAAGGTGAAAACATAGTAAACAGATTCAAATGACCCTAAAATTTGGCATGCTAGTAGTTTATGGCATTAGAATATTTCATGGAAAGTCTCATTGCATTTGGATTTTGTTTGATGGGTCAAATTGTGTAAAAACTAGCAAAAATTTTGTCATTATAGGTCAGACGTATCGATACGGCCTTGCTTAGTTGGCTAAGCTGAAATAGGGCTTATCGGAACACCTTGATGGTGTTTTGATACAAAATTTGGTAGTGAGGTCTGGAAAATATTTAATTGCATCGATACGAAGGGAGTATCGAAACGGACAACTTTTGGTCAAAGCATATCGATACAGTCCTACTAAAAAAGTTCAACATTGGTCAACCTGTATCGATACAGGGTGATGGTGAATCGATACAAGAATGGGAAGAAACGAATTCAGGCTTAATTTTTATACACTCGCATCGAAACAGCTTAAGGCGTATCAATACAGGGCTAGTTAAATTGATTAAAAGTCGTAGAACATGATTTTACTTGTTTTATAAATTGGTCACTTAATATCGTATAGCTTAATTTGATTAATAAATGTTATCCGATAAAGTTTAAAAAGACTAATATTGTTCATGCACTGGTATTAAGGATGAAATTGATGGCACCGATCACCGTATAGTTTATCGGTAACACTTCCCGACACGGTTCACGACCAGACCGGGTAGGGGGTGTTACAAACATAATGTTGAATTTTTAAGAAGTTTGGATTCATTAATACCAAACCTGTGAATACTCATTATGATTGTAATATCAAATAACAAAAATATACATGTGATCATGTTGCTCAGTTCAAGTATGCAAAAATTTATTAAAATTCTGATGCACTTGATGAATTTTACATGACCTGAGATGACACATGTTATTTTTCAATTGAGCTAATATACACAACTCAAATCATTCTTGTTTAGTTGATGTAGCAAAGTTAATGAGATATCAAAAGACTATCATGAGTTATGATATTCTACTTAGTGGAGTACCCGATGTATTAAAAAGATACAATGATGATAATTTCTTATTCAAGTGAGATTAGATCTACTAGTGGTTATGTATTCACCATTGGAGGTAGAACAATATCTTGAAAATCAGCCAAACAAACATTTATAGAAAATTTAATATGAAGTTTGAATTTATTGCGTTAGAGTTGGCTAATAATGTAGTTAAGTGGTAGAAAAACTTCTTAGCCTGTATAATGAAGCTAAGTGATAGGAAAACTTCTTAGCCTGTATAATATGAAGTTAAGTGGCAGAAAAACTTCATAACTTGAATAATAAAGCTAAGTGATTGAAAATCTATTAGCATGTATATTGAAGTTGAGTGGTTGAAAAAATCTCTTAGCATGTATTTCATTAGGCACAAAATTGATAGATTCAGTGCCCTTACATTGCGATTGTCTAGTAGCAATAAACATTGCAAAAACTTTTAATAGTTAAACTAGACATATTTGTCTAATGACATGAGGTAATAAAGCAGCTGCAAAAAACTAAAGTGATAATCGATTGATTATGTGAAGTTAGAAAAGATTTTGGCCAAATCATTCAGCTAAACCCCTAGGAAAAAAATTAATATGTGAAACATCGAGGGAGAAGGGAATTATGCCAATATAAGAAATCAACAATGATGGTAACCCAACATTTATGATTAGCGATCCCATGAAGAAGGTTCATATGGGTAAAAACAAGTCACTGATTAATCTTGTAGGAAAAGAACTACATTATTTTTTTCTTTTGTCCCTTACTATGGTGTACATAGTGCCTAAAAAACATCAAGGATAGTGAGGATGGGTAAAATTTTTAATCAAGTCCATGACCTTTATAGGTGGTGTATTGACTTGCAGAATACACTTGATGGCTTGACCTATATAAGTGTGAAGTGGGACCACTTCTATGAGACTTATGGCAAAGTCTCTAGAGCACTTATGAAAATTCAAGCACGCGCATAGCCTATTAGCGCACAACCGCGATAAAGAGCTAGAATAGATATATTGTGATTAATGAGAATGTTAGCTTACAATAATGAGTTATTGGTTCATAGAAACGTGTTTCACCAATTACTTGGTAGGTTATGTCTCATTTTTCTAAGTTCTGGTTCATAGTCTAAAAAGACACCAGAATGAATATGTTATGCTAGAACACTCAGCTAAACCTTTTTTTTTCATTCTTTGAAATATGTGGGGGATTGTTGTAAAAATATAACTTTACTTAGTATATTTCAAAGAATCTCACATCTCTCTTTTATATTATTTGTTTTGAGTTTAAATAGAAAGACTTGATATTAAGCTTGTAAGAGAAAAATATGATGATGATTGCGCGCACATGAGGTTTGGCCAAGAAGTCTAATCCAATTGATATTCAAATCGGCTAATTTCCTCAAGTGCATGAACTAGAGGCTCGATCCATATTTTATTATTTTATTATTATTATTTTAAAAATTCATTTTTAACCATTCATTTTAAAATGAAAGTATATTCATTTTTAACCATTCATTTTTCTGATTAATTTTAACCACTCATTTTAAATAAAAGTATCTTTATTCTTAACTATTCATTTTATTTTTGACTGATTTACCCTTGACTAATGGCTATTTTTAGATGCCCTTTTCGAGCATGCATGGTACTATAAATACCATGCACACATGCCTTTAAAAATGATCTCAAAGTAGAATCATCTACTTACTTTCTTCTCATATCTCTCATTTTAAACACGTCTTAAAGCTGAGTATTCATTGGTTCTATGCTCTTTCTGTTGCCTGCTTCGGCAGAAGTGCTTGTTGAATCTTGGAAGGCACGTTTCATCGCGAAATATTCTTAAAGACAGTGTCTAGTGCACACCTCAAGCAAGTCTTATTTCAACACTTTTTCGGTTTACCAAACATTTTTTCTTACAATATCACCTATAAAATATAATGGCTCATGGATAGTTCCCCTTTAAAATTATGAAAAAATTGCCCATTATCAAAAAGTAAACTAACAAAAATCAATTATGCATCAAAAAAGAAAGTTAACAAAAATCAATAAAAACAAAGTGTAGTAAATTTCGATATCCATGATGGCATGTTTGCCCGAGACTTTGAATTAAAGGACCATTAATTTATTTTTAAAAGAAAAAGACCATTAATTAAATCAATTAAACAAAAAGTGAACCCTTCCTATAGGAGATTTAATTATTTGGCACAATACCTAATTCCACAAGTCAAAGGAAGTTTTCTTCTAGTACTAACAGTCAAAATGGTGGCCTATGTGGTTGAGTCATTAAGCAATGCAAATAGTATTAGCACTTTTTTATATAAGAATATGACTTTTCGTCACGCTTCACGAACTTATATTAAAATTTTAATTAAATGTATTTTTATGGTATGTATTTGATTGATATAATGATTTAATTATTAACTAAATTAATTTAGAATTAAGATTAAATTATTATAAAAAAAACTAAGCAAATTATTGAATACATTGAAACATGACACATAAAATACTGAAAAAAAAATCAAAAACATGCATACTCACAAACAAAATATCTTATATGATGCTTTTGCATGTCTTTAATGGTAATTGAATGTGGGAGGTAAACTTATTTTTTTTTTAAAAAAAAATTAATGTTAAATTTTTTTTTTGAAAAACTTTAAATGATTTAATTTTTTTCTTTTTTTTTTCCAAAAATTTAAGGTCTAACTAGAATCTTTGAAAATTTTAGAGGCTTAACGAGAATTTTTAAAAATTATGGGAGGGAAAAAATTTAATGTTCAATAAGAATTTTTTAAAATTTGTGGGAGCCAAACAAAAGTTTTTAAAAACTTAAATGACTAAATTCTAAATTTCCAAATTTTGAGGGTCATGCCTCAGATGTTTCTAGCACGTTCCACCGCTGACCGGGGGTGAATGGAAGTGGGATGAGCTACATGGGATGTTATCATATTGGGTTCTACTTCTACTACAACTGGAATCACTAAGTTTTGTGGCTTACAAAGGGTTAAATTTTTCCTTAAGCTTGTGGCATGTGGGAAACTTCTCAAACATTGTGATGCGGATGTTGAGTCGGTAGATCACTTGTTTAGAAAAGTATACCACTACAGTTGTGATATGACTTAATCTTGTTAAAAGTGAGCGGCTCTCGAAATCTCTGGGGGTGGATGTTAAGCATTGGATTAGAATTAATCTGAAAATCATTTTGGCTCAACCGGACAACCTTGGAATGGGATCAGTCATGGAACACAGCTGCATAATCTAGAGAAAGAGCAAAGGTCGCATGATTTGATGCGATGGACAACACCTCCACGAGTCTTGTGTAAAT
Source organism: Hibiscus tridactylites (assembly GCA_958450335.1). Lineage (NCBI taxonomy): Eukaryota > Viridiplantae > Streptophyta > Magnoliopsida > Malvales > Malvaceae > Hibiscus > Hibiscus tridactylites. Next base: position 30,974,251 of record OY288285.1, read on the forward strand.
TGAATACGAATGAGGCGCGTAATCGGTGGCGGAGCCACATGTGTTATTGGATGGGCTTGCCCACCCTCAACTTTTAAGTTCATACATTTTGCTTTTATTTTTTATTTTTATTTTTTATGAATTAGTTCTTAAATTTTATGGTTTGTGTCCACCTGAAATTTTGAGATTTTTAAGACTTGTGCCCACCTTAAAAAATATTTCTGGATCAGCCACTGCGCGTAATGGTTTGGACGGTTTCGCTTCTTGCAGGGGTCTTATTCGAGCATATAATAGTAATTGGTTAGTTGGATTTTCTAAATCAATTGGCATTTGTTCGGTAATGGAAGCTGAGTTATGGAAAGTATACCAAAGATTAATACAAGCATGAAATCAGGTGGATAGTTCGGAGGTATCTCGACTACTTCTAGGGACAGAGCCAAGATTGAAATACGAGGGTGTAGATCGAATAACTTTAAAATGAATAGAGTTTTAAAAAGTAATTAAACCATGAAAATTAAGGTGTTTTGGTTTAATTTTACATGTTTTAAAATGAAATGTCTTAAAATATAATAAAACCAAAAAAATGAGGGGTCAAATTTTAATTTTATCTAAAAAATAATAAACAAAAAATTTTAGGATGGACAAGGGTTTAACTACAATGGTTTTAAAACTAGTTGAAGCTAAAATTTAATTAACCCATCAAGTTTTGGGTGTGGGCAATTGCAGCTCCACCTTGCATGCTGATTGTAATGTCTTAGGGCAGCTTTGATTTTCTTTTAAGTTAGTTCAAGCTCTTATTCATAAAAAATTATCATATACGATATAGATCTATTAATTAGTTGAGTGGTCAAAAATACTCATATTTGTATGAGTTTAAATCCTAACATTTATCTTAAAGAGATAATATTTCTCTATTTAATTAAACAACCATATATGATACAAACCATGTTTTCTATTAAGTCATGAAAAATTATACAACATGAACAAATAAATTTTATATAAACTAGATCGCTATGAAAAATATATAAAGCACAAGAAAGATAGTATGATCACGACACACAAACATAAAATCTAGTTAAAATAAAGGTATAATGTCAAAAAATACCCCTAACGTTCGAATGATTTGTCATTTTGGCCTCAATTCTTTTTTAAACAATTTGGCTCTTAACGTTTTATTTTGGGTCAAAAATAGAGTTTTAAAACTAGTTGAAGCTAAAATTTAATTAACCCATCAAGTTTTGGGTGTGGGCAATTGCAGCTCCACCTTACATGCTGATTGTAATGTCTTAGGGTAGCTTTGATTTTCTTTTAAGTTAGTTCAAGCTCTTATTCATAAAAAATTATCATATACGATATAGATCTATTAATTAGTTGAGTGGTCAAAGATACTCATATTTGTATGAGTTTAAATCCCAACATTTATCTTAAAGAGATAATATTTCTCTATTTAATTAAACAACCATATATGATACAAACCATGTTTTCTATTAAGTCATGAAAAATTATACAACATGAACAAATAAATTATATATAAACTAGATCGCTATGAAAAATATATAAAGCACAAGAAAGATAGTATGATCACGACACACAAACATAAAATCTAGTTAAAATAAAGGTATAATGTCAAAAAATGCCCCTAACGTTCGAATGATTTGTCATTTTGGCCTCAATTCTTTTTTAAACAATTTGGCTCTTAACGTTTTATTTTGGGTCAAAAAGATCCCTTTGTGGATGAAAATTGTTAGTCAACCAACAGTTAATGGCTTGAAATGACATGACAAACCTACATGGTAGTGCACACTGCAATAGCAACATCATATAGGCAAATATGTTGACTTTATAGATTGACACATCAATCAAAAATAATTTTATAAAACTTTATAAAATATAAAATATTTTTTCTTCTGACGTGTCATTCTGCGAAGTCATATAAAGTTGTTTGTAGTCATTTGATTAACAATTTTCATTCGCACATGGCTATTTTGGTCCAAAATGAAACGTTAGGCCTAAAGTGCTTCAAAAAAAGGGGCCAAAGTGACTATTCAGTCAAACGTTATAGGCATTTTTTGACATTATGCCTAAAATGAATGATAATGAGTAAGACCCCTTTTTGGTATTGCTTAAAAAAGAATTTTTGCTCAAAAAAGTAATTTTTCACCCGTATATGACAAATACTAAATATATTAAAAGTAATAATAAATTTATAATACAAATGTTATGAAAAAAATATCATAAACAAATATAAAAACAAAGGAAATGAGAAAAACCTTGGCTTTGTCTTGTGGTAAGTCAAGCCAAGTAAAGAAATAGAGTAATTCTTATAAAGTAAGAATGTAATTTGGGATACCTCAAAATATCATATTAAATCGTTAGTGTGATATTTATGAGTGTTGGGTGTAACACCTATTTGTGTTTCTCTGTTATAAAACTCAAATTTTTATTAACATATTCACATAAAAAAATAAAAACCACTCGATTGACTTATGCTTAGTATCACGGGGATAGACTGTTGGTAGCAAGCTCGTGTCGCCTTAGTCGCTTTCTCGGTCGAAAATACGGCTAGGTCACCTTGAATCTCTAAGTAAAATCACTTAGAACTATGATGAAGAAAAAGAACAACGATGGCAAGCAAAAGTAAAGAAAGGATGACTTAGAGTGAATGGTGACTTGTACTCAATCTGAAGTGACGAAGTGTGTAAATGAATTGAGGGTGAACCTCCTTTTATAGTTGGAGCCCTTTACAATCAATGGTTGAGATTACATTACATCAAAGGTCAAGATGAGAGCATATCATATCTACATCTCTATTTGAATTTTAAATAAAAGATAATGTGAGAATTGTCTAGAAATAATTAAAGTGATAATTACAATGCCTTATCAAATTCTACATGGTTGATGGGTCAGCTTTCCTAGGTCATCTGGTAGACCCAAAACGTGGCAAAGATAGTCATGGGCTGCTATGATTGCACTTGTCTTGGTTACGAGCTTGCGAACCGTGACATTCTTTTTAACACCTCTTACCCGGTCTAGGAGGAAACGGGTTTTAAGAAGTGTTACTGAACGAGGATCCACACAATCTAACAATGACATAGCACTTCTTAACAAAACATGCATCCAGAAGACATGCAACTTAAAACTTTTTCGATTATGACTAAGCCTAAACTTAGTCCACAAATCATGTATAATTGATCATACAATAAATAATAACACCCTTTTTATTTACTATTTCATATCTTACTCTTATTTCTTATCAAGTATGAATGTCTACCTTTTCAAACTCCTAATTTAGTCCTAATTCAGTTATAGACTTATACGCCAAAACCTGAACTATGAACCCAAAAACTTATACAAGTTCCAATTAAACAGTTATAGCAGGTATTTACATTTCTCATAAGAAACAAGAAATCACAAGTCTAAACATGACACCTTTTAAACCAAACATATTAAGGATTCTAATCATATTGATACACAAAAATCCATTTCAAAAACTTATACAAGTATTTGAACATATAAAAAGGACTCTTTTGAACTATATGGTCATTTCAACCTAGTCTCTAAAACCATAACTCTCTTCAATCATTTATCAAACAATCAATTATCAATATTCATTTAGGTTTTATCAAGTATGATTTCATATTCATATTTCCTATTTAATATCCAAGATTAACAACTAAATACTTGAATTATCCCTACCTTGCATAGATCTAACAATAAATACATAATACGTATAAACTTGCATACTTATACTCCACAATATATAAATCCATTTTTTAAGCATCTCTATTTATGCCTTTAATCTAATTTACCATCATTATAACTATTATAATAAATCTGAGAGCAAGCAACCATAAAACGAATAAAAGGCCCTTTACAAACATAGAACTTATATATACACATTTACATAAACGAATGATACTTAACAAGCATAATGCGCATAAATCTACGATGGGCCACCATCTAGGAGTACTTCAGTCAATTAGTAACATACTTTTTGACGCTTGTGATCATGCTCAAGCTCGATAGATGAACGGAAGCTTTGATACCCTAAAAGGTTATGGGAAGGGAAATAAAATGGGGTAAGCTAATTCTTAGTGAAGTAGTACTAAGGGCCTAAAATAATTACTAAAACTTGTATTAATCAAATCTCATTCTTTCCCCAAGAATTTTCCGAGTTTCAAGCAAATACCAAAGTGGTTGAACAAACATATAATAAGACCTCAAGGTTACCAAGTATTATATCATAAAACTCGACAATCTATGTTGCTTGCCACAAGAGTTATTTAATAAACATCAAACATTACATGTTATCTTCAAAAAAAATTTGTCACACAAAACACTAAGTTTACAAATCAAGTCAGAGGTTCCTTAATAAGCAAGGCATCAAATATAACATGCTTGAGACATAAGATTTTTAACACATAAACATTAGGCAAAAACATTTTTTTAATCAATGTAACTAATGATAAGTAAGTATTCTTACATAACTTATCAATTCCTATAAAAGCGCCTAATTTTCAATATTTACATTACTTAACATGCAAGCCATTATCATGATTCTTTAGTCCTGACTTATAAACTTTCTTGGATTCTTTTATCATAGCCTTTCCATACCCGACTTACTTATCTTTTACTTAACAAACAATTTAGCAAGTTAATACTACATGATCATATGTTGCTTGCTATACGAGATAACTAACATATCAAATCATGAAAGTTTCCTGAATTATTCTTTTACAGATTTCTAATATTCATTCTTTATCATAGCCTTCTATATTTACCAAACTATAAAAGAAGTATCATATTATATACACATTGTTTGTTATTCAAGTAATCATGTATTTAGTAGAATATCTTTTAAAATCTCATCGATGTCCGAATTAAATTATTAGATTTTCTATTCGAATGTACACCCCAAAAAAGGGTAGCTTGGACTTTAAGCTAATCCACTTCTCTTTGTTAGCATATATATACCCATTCAAATCATAGCAAGATTTACATATGTTGTTTCTTTTCAACCCACTTATCCAATTCTAAATAGAACTCGAGTTAAACTGAAAGCGGATTACCATATTTCTAGATACAAGAAACCTTTCAAGTTTATATACTATAACATAAAGAATATACCATAAATCTTGAACATAATTATTAAGAGTAAGCTAAGACATTTGGATTGAACATAAATACATAGAAAAAATATATTCGGTTAAGGCCTAAGTTTTCAAGCAATTAAACATGCCACATATATTTATCTGAATATCTCAACAAAGCAAAATTATTCACCAAATAAAATTTTCAATGATCATTTATACAAATTACTTGTTGTGTAAGTTAACTTAATACTTTATTGATTAGTTATAATCATTCGTAATTTCAATGACCCAATTGTCTATCTTTTCACTCCAAGTTACACTTAACTATATTTTCCCGAAGTTTCGAATAGAGAAACGATTATTTTGGAGTAGAATTCTCGAATTCAGCTTAAATTATTGTGAACATGGATCAATCGAATACTCCATGTTTACTAGCATACATTACATTAGAACAAATCACAACGCATTGTCATTTTAACAAATTTTATTTGTTATACTCACGACATAATTCATTTACATACTTAGACCTTCTAAACCAGTAATTTTATTTTCCTAGAATATAATCACTTTTATCAAAGTTACTCAAGTCTTATTAATAAAAATCAATGTAACTTCATTTCTAGATTTATTGTACTCGAACCAATAGCAATTTATCAGGTACTAGTCATCATAGTCACTAAGTTACAACCATGGAATTTCTTCTAATTTCAATTATGCTCAAGTATTATTTGAACATTAGTTACTTAAGGCACAAGTATCAAAGTGACTAACTAAAATGACTTATGAATTTAACATTTTGCTTAAAAACGTAGTCTTTCTCACGCGTGTCTTGTTTGCCAAATATATGTGCTTCATCATACAAGTTATCAAATTATCATATCATAAACTCAAGTTTCTTTGGCACAAAAGAAATTAAGATTCAGGAGTCATCATTTGATCACCATTAGGGATCTCTAAAGCAAATCATTTAAATCAATTCTATCTTATCACAAAAGCAATAGGGTACTAATAAGTAACTATTCGAATAAGCATATTAAAACATGTATAAGCAAATCATTTGAGGTTGCAAACAATCATCTATTCATTATCATGTAAGCCTTCAAAAGATCATATCTCTTTTAAAGGTCTTCCAAGTTTCAATAGATATACAATTCTTAATAATCAAGTAATTCCAAATTCTTTCTTATTTTAACCTATACACTTTTGCTTTCTTGTTAACATAGCCTTGAGAATCTAATTACAGTCCAGGTACACGAATCCCCAACCAATTGTCGCCCATAAACAAAATGGTACTCGCAGTACCAATCAATTCTTCCTACCGTTGCCAAGTGACCACATACACATCCCTTCTATTGTCGCCAAATAGGGACCACTATCCCAAACCGTAGTCCACCCCGACATTGAGCTTTATGGACTTTATGGCATGCCAACTATACCTAAGATTGACTCAAAACCAAGGCTTTCATCTTAATCTTATCACATCATATACATTATGAGCATAGATCCTTGTCTCAATAAACTATCAATAAGCTTATTACACTTATCAAATCGGGTATGTAATTGTTACCTCTCCAAAAGTATTGTTTTTAATGCCAATCTTACAATGTTTTTGCTTGTTTGTAGGTACATTTAGTTGCATTAGGATGTTAAATCATGCATTTACATAAGGAGTTAGGAATTCTGTTTATGCCAGTATGAAAGGTTGTTATGTTGGCAATTTTGCAGGTTTGGCATAGTATTTGGCATAGAGAGGATGTAATCACCTCATGTGACTTTACATTGTATCATTTCTGATCAAATGGCATCTTAGCCAAAATTACAGTCATACATGAACCATACATGGTCTTTCATTGTAGCCATATTTACAAATTCACATTAGGTTTATTAAGGCTTATAACTCATCGATTCGATCACACACATTCATATAGTCATATAAACAAAGCTTGTGATGTATTCCGTCATTTTAGAATCGAAAATTGAGTCTAACTTCTACATGAACTCATCATATTATATTCATAACTTTTCAAGCTTATCAAACCATAAACAAATCATCAAGCAATGCTAACAATTATCTTTCATTCCAAGATTGAACATAGAATTCAATTACAATTCATGCTTTCAACTAAATTTACATACCACAAAGTACTTTTTATTAAAGCACTTACCTCAGAATCCAAGCTTAATCGCACAACGTCACTTAATTTATCAAGCAAGTAAAACAAATCAAAGCAATTAAAGGTGCTTGGGATAGATTCGATCTATCTCATGACTTTTAACTACACTCACATCTTATCCCGAAGTTACAGAATACCCAAATCCTTAACTAAAACTTTCTATTTATCAAATTCCTTCCTAGGTTCTTCTTGATCTAAGTATAACAAGAATATAACTATAGATTAGAATCAATTCAATCTTTCAAACATGCACCAAACTGGACAACTCATACTCATACACATTTGATCACTCAAATATGTCCCATTACATTACATATATGCACAAAACAGAAAAACTTTCATATGTGAACATTTATTCGATCATAACAACCCACTAACTTAAGCATTCATATTCAAACATATCGAAATGGCTTATTGTTCACTACCAAAACAACCTACATCATTCATTATACATTCAAGACAATCCATCATGTTCTCTGTGTGTTCCAAACTATTTCTAGCATGCTTTTACACATTCTAACCACCTCATTTTCATAGATATACATTTACATACTTAGCAATCCACTTGTTGTAAAACAATCAAATTAAAGCTCTTAAACAAGCAGTTCTGCCATGTATCAATATATTAAAAGAAAACTGCATTTTCAAAACTGTTTCCGGTGTGCTTATTCTCAGTTAAAACAACCCTATAAACTTTAAAACCGATTTTCTATGTTTCTTAGTCATAAAAATAGTCATATTTCATCATATTTACAATCATAATTAGCAAACTTTCCCTGAACATATTTGCATATCTGTTTTCCTTAATAAAACAACCCTTAATAGTTCTTGCAATAATCCCTAATCTATAATCTTGTAAATTTATACTTCGAACAGTTAATGTTTGTATCCTTAACATACATTACCATCCAATTTAACTTCAAATCAAGTATAAGATATACAATCGAATCATCACAAAAAGAATGGCATTCAAAGTTATCACACATATATAACAATTCATGAGTATTCATCATGTAACCATCAAACATAGGTTCAAATTTTCAGAATAAAATAATACAAACATGTTGTTGGGTTTTACGGTGCTCGATTCCTTCAACCGTTCTTGCTTGCCAAGTGGTGGAGAAGTGGAATTTTGGGTGAAAGAGGTGTGGAAGCTAAAATGAATAAAGACAAGATGATTTATAGTGGTTCAACCTTCTAACTAAGGTCTACATCCACTACCTTAGCTTCCTACTAAGGATTTCCAATCAATCCACTATTGATTCGTCCCCTTTTCTAGGCTTAGGAGGAAACCCTTACAAACCGATCAAGTTTTCTACCCAAAGCCTTGATCAAACCCTCTTTACAAAGAGATAAAATAAGCAAACTCAAATCCCTCTAATTGGTATTTGTTTGCACAATTAAGCTCTCACCTAATCCTAAAACACTTGAGCAAATCTAACAATTTTGGCTCATTAGTGTTTGTTTATACAAGGAATTGACAATTAAGCACTAAGACACATTTTGATCATATGTTGTATTACAATTGAAGCATTAACCATTACTAGATGCTTGGAGGTCCATTTTATACTCCTCTTTGAGTTTGTAGCTGTTACTAGCCGTTGGGGTTGAATTGTAGCCGTTGGAGACTTCATTTCCCACCATAAATGCAGTTCTGCAACTCCCCGTTTTGAAACGCTCGAAACCGTTTCGAAACACTCTTGAAATAGAAAGATTCATTGCAGTCTGATGCAGCACCCGTATCAAAACGCCCTTGGCCGTATCAAAACTCTTGTCCCCGTATCGAAACATCCTGCATTTAAAAGGTATTTTGGAAATATCCGTTGAGGGTTTATGACTGTTGAGGTCAATGCCACATAGGCGTATCGAAACGGCAGAGGTCGTATCAAAACGCTATGCAAAAATCTCATCCATATTAAAGCCCGTTTCGAAACACGTTTCGAAATGTTTTGCCACTGTAAAGACCCGTATCGAAACACTTGGATGGTTTTGTTGAATCTGGCTTTGAAAACATATAAAAACCTTTTAAAATATCCATAAACATAGTTTCAAGTTGTTTGGACTTTAGAAATTGTTTTGAATTCTTTTTAACTTTTTCCAAAACATTTTTTCAATTATTATATCAAAACATTAGTTCTACAATCTCCCCCTTTTGATATAATAAAACTAACTTGAAAAATTGTTTGGGATTCTCCCCCTTTAAGTTTAAAAAATGTGAATAAGAGATGAAATTTTTTAAAAAATAAAGTAAAGCACCCCTTATTCATTTTAAAATGCAATTTTCAAACCAAACTCCCCCTTTTTGTTATATAAAAAATAATTCAAAAGACATTAAGTTCAAAATAACTTAGGAGGATTGAAAAGATGACAAAAATTTAGAATTTTGGTTTTAAAATGGCTCCCCCTTACTCAAAGCATCATCAAAATGTTAGTCAAACATATGTCATAATCTAGTTGAAATAAAAAATAAATCAAATTGAACAAATAAAACAACTAGATTTTTACCACACTTGAACACAAGGGATGATGTGAAGCCTTCCTTCTTCAAGTGTCTTTCTTTGTGTGCATGGAGCTCTCCCTCAATGTTTGACTTGTTGATCAATCTCCATCACACCTAGCAAAAGACAATCAAGTAATTTTTGGTATCCAAATTTCTTTGGATCCATAGACGTTAGTAGCACAAAACTTAGTCCCCTTAGGAATCCATTTTTCAATTTCATCCTTTTTAGTTGAAGTACTTAGTCCTTTTGGGACCCAAAAACTTCTAAAACATTTACCATTTACACATCTAGGGGCACTAGATTGTCATACATAAAGGTTTGATTTTCCAAAATTATTTTTCTTTTCAAGCTCTTTGGAAATCAAATCTTTTTCTTCTTGAACTTTATGAAGCAAATTATGTAAATTAAAACATTTTTGTTCAAACTCTTCAAGTTTTGCTTCAAGTTCAATTTTGGTTTTAGAAATCAAATCATTTTGAATTTTCAACTTTGAAATCATTTTATTGTTTTTCAAAATGTAATTTTTAAACTCTAAAACCAAATCATCATAGACATCTTGTAATTCATCAAAAGAATATGAACATGATGTAGATGAATTAGAAGTTACCCTTGAATCTTCTTCGATGGCCATAAGGCAAAGGTTGGCTTGTTCATCGTCGCTGGAGTCTTCATCACTCTAAGTAGCCACATATGCCTTCTTCTTATGGCTTGAAGTGCTCGCCATCTTCTTTTTCATGGATTCTCGTTCAAGCTCTTTCAAGGTTTTCTTAATGTAAGGGGCACACTTCTTGAACAGATGAACTATCTCTTCTTCTTCATCCTCCTCTTCACTTGAATCTACATGATGGCATGTGGAGGATTTGAGAGCAATGGCATTTGTGTTGATGCCAAGCCCTTTGAGCTTCTTCTCCCCCATAGCTCTAATCTCTTTCTTCTTCTTTGTTTTTCTTCATAATTTGATGAGTGAGAAGAGACCCCATGAGTTCATCAAGCTTCAAGGTCTTCAAATTCTTAGCTTCGGTGATGGCGGTCCTTTTTGAGTCCCATGACTCGGGAAGGGAGTAGATGAGCTTTCAGACAAGTTTCTCTTCCGGGATGGCTTCTCCATAACCTTTAAGTCCATTGGTGATGGTGGAGAACCTATCGAACATCTTCTCAATGTCCTATTTCGGATCCATCTTGAAGTTTTCATACACTAGGTTGAGGAGCCCGATCTTGGTCTCCTTTACTTCATTTGTCCCCTCGTATGTAACTTCGAGCTTGTCCCAAACTTCCTTGGCACTTTCACTAGAAGACATCTTCTCATAGATGTTTGGGTCAAATGCACAAAATAAGATGTGCAAGGCTTTGCAATTAAGCTCCATCTTCTTGCGATCTTCAGCACTCCAATCTGTCTTGTTTTGTTGAGGCACGAACGGACCATCTTTTACTATGACCCAAAGCTTGTAGTCATTTGACTTTATGAAGAACTTCATCCTTGCCTTCCAATGGGCATAGTGTGTTTCGTCGAAAAAGGTCGGTTTGTCGATGGATTGCGTCATTGAGCCGGTTGTATGAAATGTTGATCGAGCTTGCAGGATCTTCTCAATAGAATGTTAATCCTCTTCAATTAAGCAAAGAACTGGTACAAATTGTTGGGTTTTATGGTGCTCGATTCCTTTAACCGTTCTTGCTCGCCAAGTGGTGGAGAAGTGGAATTTTGGGTGAAAGAGGTGTGGAAGCTAAAATGAATAAAGACAAGATGTTTATAGTGGTTCAACCTTCTAACCAAGGTCTACATCCACTACCTTAGCTTCCCACTAAGGATTTCCAATCAATCCACTATTGATTCGTCCCCTTTTCTAGGCTTAAGAGGAAACCCTTACAAACCGATCAAGCTTTCTACCCAAAGCCTTGATCAAACCCTCTTTACAAAGAGATAAAATAAGCAAACTCAAATCCCTTTAATAGGTATTTGTTTGCACAATTAAGCTCTCACCCAATCCTAAAACACTTGAGCAAATCTAACAATTTTGGCTCACTAGTGTTTGTCTACACAAGGAATTGACAATTAAGCACTAAGACACATTTTGATCATATGTTGTATTACAATTGAAGCATTAACCATTACTAGATACTTGGAGGTCCCTTTTATACTCCATTTTGAGTTTGTAGCTGTTACTAGCCGTTGGGGTTGAATTGGAGCCGTTGGAGACTTTATTTCCCACCATAAATGCAGTTCTATAGCTCCCCGTTTCGAAACGCTCGAACCCGTTTCGAAACACTTTTGAAATAGAAAGAACCGTTACAGTATGATGCAACACCCATATTGAAACGCCCTTGGCTGTATTGAAACGCCCGTATCGAAACGCTTGTCCCCATATCGAAACGTCCTGCACTTAAAAGGTAGTTGGGAAATAGCCGTTGGAGGTTTATGACCGTTGAGGTCAATGCCACATAGGCGTATCGAAATGACAGAAGATGTATCGAAAAGATATGTAAAAATCTCTTCCAGGTTAAAGCCCATTTCGAAAAACGTTTCGAAACGTTTTGCCACTGTAAAGACCCGTATCGAAACAACTAAAGGTGTTTCGAAACACCTTGATCTTTTTGCTGAATCTGGCTTTGAAAACATATAAAAACCTTTTAAAATATCCATAAACATAGTTTCAAGTTGTTTGAACTTTAGAAATTGTTTTGAATTCTTTTTAACTTTGTCCAAAACATTTTTTCAATTATTATATCAAAACATTTGTTCTACACATGTGAAAATTTCTCCTAATTCTTCAAGTTAAAAAGTGAACTTAAAGAAAGAAAATTGGGCTTACCTATTGCTTAAGCTATTTGATCAAAATCAAGAAGAAATGAAAGAGCTTAATTTTGAAATCTCTCTTTCTCTCTATAAACTTGTGATTTGGTTATTTGGTAAGGAAAATGGAGATGGAGCAAGCTTTGTATATTCCTCTTCCTTAAATGCCGCCCCCAACACATGTTTCCTAATTCACATGACATGTGTGCATAATCATCCAATTTCTATAATTTTTTGCATGCAAGCCACAACTTTATCATAATTTCATAAAAGCCTTTAATGAAAAGACACACATATTTTGTTTTAATTCTAAATGATTCCTAAAGTCCCCAATTAAGTCAATCCTCAAATAATTAGACAAAGAATTTTGGGATATTAAATTCTCCCCCACTAGTTCTAGCAACGCCCTCGTCGCGCGACTAGAATAGAACTGGTCAATCTGATCTCGAAATAAAAATAAGGCATTGTCAGGTTCTCGACTCAAAATCAGGCAATGATGTCTTCCCACAAGGACTGCTCGCATCGGTCTATACCGTCTTGTAACATCTCTCTCACTATCATTGTGCATATCTCGATCATAAGATCATCCTCTAACTAGTTGTGATTTCCTTGGCTTGGACCCTCTCGATCCTCGTTTAAAGGCTTGGACGCCACAATATTGAACACCCAGTGATCTCGTAGAATTCTAAAAGGCCTCTTGTGTCCTTGCCAAGTCTTTGAACTTCTTGATGGGTTAGGTTTTCCACACCCTACATCCAACAAAGGTGGCAAATCAAACTAAAAACCATTCTTAGTGTGTTTGAGATGTACCTCCCTTGAAATACTTTCAGTGGCATTCACTTTAAATGGCATCAACCCATCTTTCTCCATGATGTTTGATGCCCCACTCATTGACCCTTCTTCTCTCACGAAGTCCAATGCCCCTTTCACCTCGCCAAAAGGTGATTCTCTAAAGGGCTTCATGTCACAAAGTAGCTTGGGCAACTCTTGCCCCTCCAAGGTAGTGTCCCCAATAGTAGCCTCCAAAGCAATGTCTCCTTGGCTTGGAGAATCCTCGACAAGCTTAATGGTAGTCACCATCTAGGTTTCTTTCCCCTTGTCTCGACAAATGGGCACAATACATTGGTGTTTGGGATCTAAAATACAGATAACATCGGCACAAGGAAGGATGAGAGCATCTACACGATCAATGAAGTTCAGTCCCAAAACAAAATCTAAGTCATCTAGATGGATTGCATTGAAATTTTCCTTGCCCTTCCATTTACCAATCTACAGCTCAACTTTTTGTGCCTCCCCAACAATTAGAACTTCCTCAGCATTCGCAGTCTAGATCTTACCAGTTGTCCCTTCAACCTTGAGACCAAGTTTCTCAGCAGCCTTCTTGGACATGAATAGATCGGTTGCCCCGGTTTCCACTAGGGCACTCCTCGATTGTCCTGCATCATTGATGTCGTCAAACTTCAACCATTTCTACTTATGGCCTTTCATTGCCTTAGTAGAATTTAGTATCATTGAACCAAGTCTCGCAACCAATCTCGCGACTTGTTTTGCCTCTTGCATTGGTAGCACTTTAGTTGTGCCTCTTCCACCTTCGGCCTGCCTGCCTTAAACCTGGAAATTCCACCAAGTCTCAGTGTCTCCTCTTCTAGCTCGTCCTTCTCTTGAACGATGGTAGAGAGTTTTTCCTTCTGTGAACAATCTTTCGCCAAGTGCCCTTGATTGTTGCAATTGTAGCACTTGATGGACTGCTTGTCCCTCTTATCTACATGCTTCCAATTCGATGGTATGCCAATGCCACTCGAATCTCTATCGGATCTGAATGACTTCTCTTCATCTTCACCATTACCTTGGAAGTTTGGTTCTGGTTTGGAGTAGTCATGCTTTGTGACCCCAAGCTCAATGATTGACTCAACAGTTGTCAATGCAACAGAGAGTTACTTTATGCCTCGTCGCCTTAGCTCATTCTTCACCCATGGCTTCAACCCATCCATGAAGGTGAAGAACACATCCTCTTTGCTTAAACTTGGAACTTGTAGACTCATCTTGACAAACTTCCGAACATGATCCCTTATTGACCCTTTATGCTTGAGATGCCTCAGCTTTGACCGTGTCTCATCTTCAGCATACTCCGAGTAGATTGTTCCTTGAATTTAGCTTGGAACTCTTCCTAATTCTCGATGGCAACATTCCCACGCTTCACATCATTGCACCTCTTTCTCCACCATATTAGTGCAATCTCAGTTAAGTAAAAACTAGCAATACTTACCTTCTTGGCATCTTCCTCAATGCCCATGGATTTGAAATATTGGTCCATCCCCCAAAGGAAATTCCCCACATCTTGGGCAAACCTTGTCCCCTTGAACTTTCCATGTTTGAGGATATCACCCAAGGCTTTGGGCGCTGCAATTGTTGTTGCGTGTAAAAGAGTCCTATCGCAAATAGTGCAAGTGTACACGGTGCAAGTAGTAAAGTGATACTTGGAGTATCAGATATCGTCTCCACAGGGACTGGAAATAACTCTATTCTTAAGTTTCGGCACAAGAGAGAAAAATAGTTTATTTGAATTTGTGAAGTAATCTTGGGAAACAAGTAAAGTAAAAGATAGAGAAATCATGTTTAAAGAATAGACCGATATTGAATTGCTCAGTAGTGAAGATGTTGCACTGTAAGAGGAACTTCTGTTTTCTATCGTCGTTCCTGTCGCGGCAGAGGTTTGTTGATGTCACGGCAGCGATCGCACAACTCTGTACTTCAAACTTTGCAAGAACCCCTGCTATGATTGTCCTATCCCTAGGTCCAAGTTCTGTTGATGGACACTTCTTAGATGTTACCCCCTGGCGTGAATCGTAGGGTGAACACCAATATTGTTGAATTTTTCCTTAGCCACTTAACCTCGTACTTATCCCTAAGTCGAGATTGTTTACCCATAAACTAGAAACACGTATTTATTCCTTTCGTATACTTGACTCTCCCAATATCAAACAAATGGATAACCTCACAATGCTCTCCCGATACTCTTGTGATATATGAAAACCAGAATAAATAAACTTGAAGCTTTTTATTACTTGACAGAAAATTCCTAAAATAGTACAATCCTTGCAACTACTTTACAGAATCAACCCTTAGCCCTAGGGGGACTTTAGAACATGATGAAGAGAGGAAAACGAAAAGGGCTTTAGAGAAGACGGCTAGGAATGAGATTTTTCTCCCCTAGGTCGAATTACATGCCTTTTATATAGGTCTTGGGTCCAAGTTTTCAAATATGTCAAGAATACAAGTTTAAACTAAAGTACAACTCTATTAAAGATTAAATCTTCTAAGTAGACGCCTTTAATTCGTCCTCATTTCATGCCTTGGGTTTCTTCCTTGGACTTTGGGCTTGGCCTTCATTCTGCCTCAGGGCTTAGAAAAATATAGGAGTGGTCCACGACAGGCCGGATTGAAATCCTCTATCTGTCGAGCTTCACTTCACTTTTCCCCTTCACCATTCTGTCGTCATGGCTGCCACGACAGTGGCCACGACAGCGTTTGCTTATCGACTCCAGTTCTGCGATCCACCTCTGTTCCTTTGCTGCCCTGAGTCTGCCGTAGTAGATACCTGCAAAAGTGACCAAAATCAGTAGCAACTGTGCCATTTTATCTAGTTGTGATGTATATGCAGAAATCTATCCTAAATGCAATGAATTATGCTTGAATGCAGTAGAAATATGGGTAAATGATGGGTAAAATATAGAACTTTTATACACTCAACACACCCCCAAACTCAAGTTCTTGCTTGTCCTCAAGCAAATACGACCTAAATAAAAATAAAAACTTTTTGGTTTGGCTTAATTCAGTGAACTTTTCATTAACTACCACACATTCCCTATCAAGAGCAGTACCTTGTCGGGCGTTTCTGGATTTGTGGACAAGTATGTGTCTAGACTTCTTTAGCTTACCAGAATAGTCATGCTTACAAACTTGAGTTTTAAGCCAATTTTTATGGAGGCAATTCTTACGCTTCATTAGTTTTTTCTGACCTTGGACTTCATTTTTTCTAGAGGCAATTCTTAGGCTCCTTTAGTTTTTTTCTAACTTAAGCTCAAAGAAAAATCTTCCTAAAATCCTTATAAGGCAGTTTTGCAAGCAAGTGAGTCTGAAATGTTTCTTTCTTTTATTCCTTTCCTAGAGCTAGTGATAGGCACCTCTAGGGGCAACTCAAGTGGGTAAACATTCCTATTTCATTGTACTACAGAAATCTTGACAGCATAAGAGTCACAAATGGTGTTCTAAAGATCAGAACTATAGCAAGGCTCTAAACAGTTCCTAAAAACATCCTAAAGGCATTGTCACGACAGAGTATGTCGCGGCAGGTAAGTTCAGTTCAATGACTTAAGCCAAAATTTTGTTTTTATTTTCATTTTTTACACAAAAATAAACTTAAAAATAAACTAACAATTAGACACAAACTAAGACACAACTAACAATTTCAATACTGGAGGGATGCCCACCCCCAAACTCGAGGGTTGCATTGCCCTTAATGCATGACAATGATAAAAAACAGAAAATACATCACAAAATAGATAAAACAGCAAAGACAACAAAATTTAAGAAAAGAAACTTAAGTTGAGGAGCTGTCGTCGCTGCTGCTGCTGACTTGGAGGTGTCGGCGGGCAGTCACCTTAACGGCAGGGGCTGGCAGGTTGCTGGGGGACGCAGAGGCCATCTTTTTCTTTGCCTCTCAAGGTGGCTGGACGCGGGTCGGTGAGATGTGTTGGGGCTGGTCCAGGACCTCGAGATCATCATCACTGTTGCTGCTGCTGCTGGCAGAACTGCCTTGGTAGGGTTCTTAGACAGTCTCGTTCAGCTTCTTCCTTTTCATTGGAGGGAAGTCTTTGGAGATGTCTCGGGCTACAGATGGCTTGGAGTCAGAGTCCTACCAGACGGAGGAGGAGGAGAACCCTTCAAATTATTTGGGGTCGATCTCCGGTAGGGGGTCCTTCCTCTTTTCTCCTCTAGGAGTGGCAGATTTTCTGCCGCCTTCGCCGGTCGTGGCAGGTGTGGGTGTGGAGGCAGCAGTGGGAGTTCTTAGGATCGCAGCAGGAGTGGGGCAACAAAGATATTTTCTGGGAAGGAGGGGAATTGCACATTGGTAAAATTTAAATCATTCTTAATAAAATTTATCGTTGCTGCAGTGAAGTCCCTCATGAAACCCATCAGGCTGAGTTGTCTTGTCTCCATCCTTTGCAGCATCGTCAAAATCTGGCTGGAGGTGTCTGGCGGTGGTGCTGTTGTCGGCTGCTCTGGTTCTGCTGTGACAGCTTCAGGGGAACTAGGGTCTGCCATTTGTTCTGTCGCGACAGAGGGGTTTATGTACGACAGAGGGATGGCAACTTTCAATTCCATCAGACTATAGATATTCTGTTGTGTCCACCCATTCCCTTGGACCTTGACATGTAACACCCCAAATTTGGGCCTAGATGTTTTAGAGTTCGAATCGGACCGGTCGAGAACGATTTGAATCTTAAAGGGAGATTTAGGGAACACCTAGTTCGGGATGCTTTAAAAATATGGAAAATACCTAAAATCCTCATTTATTATATGAATGATTATGGTGAAATCAATTTTACAAAATAAGGTTTGGAAATACTACATTTCGGTCTAGTGACCAAATCACAGTTTTTGCAAAAGTTAAATAGTGACTGTTTTGTAAAGGATTGAAACTTTGAATCTTTAAGTAGCTAATTTTACCAAAATGTTTTTAATCAGATTTCTCCTCATTTTGGGTGATTTTAATATTGTTTTAATTAAGGGAAATAAAGATAATTAAAAGGAAAACTATCTTTGACTTTTCATAACTACCTTTCATCAATTTTCTCTCATTTCATTTTCTCTCAATTTCTTTTCAGCCAAACACATTTCCTCCATCAATTAGCCTTTGATTTTCATTCCTTTTGATGAGATTTTAATCCCCTTTTGATTCCTAATCTTTTCCTCATCAAATCCTCTTGTTTTTACATTGGATTTTCAAGAAAACTTGCCCAATTCAAGGAGAAATCAGACATTAGAGGTAAGCTTCGTCCTTCTTCTCTAATGATCAGTTATTTACTGAAATTTCCAAGTTATCAATCCTTTGTTAATGATTTTTGAGTTGTTTTAATGTTAGAAACAAGAAATGTAACGCCCCGGTTTTGGGCTTGGAAGTTTGAGCGTTGACCGGTTTGGTCAAAGTGCTGTTCGAATCTAAAAAGGTGAAATTAGGAAAGCCTAGTTCGGGTTGCATTAAAAATATGGGAAAATGTTCTAAAATCATCTTTTAATATATATAAGTGAACTGTGAAATCAATTTTATAAAATGAGGTTTGGAAGGGTGACATTTTGGTCTAGTGACCAAAATGTAATTTTTGAAAGTTGCGTGACTATTTTAGAAAGGATTGAAACTTTGAATCTTTAAGGAGCTATTTACCCAAAGGGAGTTTCTCCAGATTTTTCTAAGATATTTTAATGTTTAATTCTGATTTTAAAGCTAAAGAAAAGTGGAGGGAAATCATTTTGGCTATTTTGCAACTAACTTCCATATTTTCCAATTTTCCTTTTCTCTCATTTTCTCTCAACCCAAACACTTTCTCTCCAGAGATTTCTTTCTGATTTAGTCACTTAAATCTTCCTTTTCAATTCTCTTTTGATTCCTAATCATCACATCAACTAAACCTCACCATTTGCTAGTTGATTCATCAAGGTTTTTGGTTCTAAAAGAGGAGAAGCTCAAGTTTGGAGGTAAGAACGTCCTTCTCCTCTAAACTATCAGTTCTTTACTGAAATTACTAAGTTCTCAATCCTTAATTGATGTTTTATAAATGGCTTTTAAAGTTGTGAAATGGATCTTGGCTTAAAATGCAAGATTTGGTGATTTTTGATAGATTTTCGTTTGATCTGTTAAAGCTGTGAGTTGAGATGTGTTTTTGATGATAAATGAACATTAAATTGATAAGGAATTGAGTTTTGATTAATGCAATCCCGGATAGGTTGAGTTTCCTAAGTTTATCTTGAGATTCTTGGTTGTTTTTGAGGTGATCTTGTGGATCTGATGTTGCTGGAGGTATAAGGATGTTGTTAGGTTCTTTCTAGATGTTAAATGATGTTAAAGGATGTTTAGTCTTGATGGTTTATGGCTGGGCTTTGTTGAGGAGTTGTTTGGATGCATTTTCGGTTGTGTTGGGTGGCCGAAAATGGAGTGTGGATGAGAGCAGCAAGTTTAGGTGCTTTCATTGAAGCTCTTAATGCACGATGATGCATTAATCCTCTGCTTTGATGTGTTTAAAACAGAGGAGTCATCCTTGGATCCAAGTGTTGGTGATCCGGAAGCTTGAATTGGTGCTTCGGCAAGAGGCGAAGTGGAATTGGTGAGTGAAATTGGGTTTTCGGCTTTGAAACCAATGTCTTGGGAGCTTAGTTTAAGTCTAAACAACTTTACTAAGCTCAAGTGTAAGTTTTCGGAAAAACTCTCTAGTGGTGGCCATGGTTTGGTTGTTGTGCAATGTGGTTTATTGCATGTTTTAAATTCTGTTTTGGAAGCATGATTTAGCATGGTTATTGCTGATTTTGTAAGCCATATGTTGAAGGAAGCTCAAGGTAAGAGTTCCTTGTTTTGAACATTGATTAAATGTGGTTTGATGCTTTAAAATGCATGATGAATATGGCTTGGTTAAATGCTTTAAAACAGTGGATTATTTGATGTTAATGATGTATATTGGCAAGTGATGTTTTGAAAAAGGTTAAGGTCACTAAGGTGGTTAAAAGTCCTTGAGTGAGCCTTGTGGATTCTAAGAACTTCATGGTGGTTAAAAGTCCATGATGATTCTTGTTAAGGTCACTAAGGTGGTTAAAAGTCCTCGAGTGAGCCTTGTTACTTAAGAATATCAAGGTGGTTAAAAGTCCTTGGATGGTTCTTGTTAAGGACACAAAGGTGGTTAAAAGTCCTTGTGTGGTCCTTGCCATGGTGTTTAAAAGTCCATGGGCCAAGGTGTTTAAAAGTCCTTGGGGCCAAGGTGTTTAAAAGTCCTTGGGGTGAAACTTGTAAGAACACAAAGGTGGTTAAAAGTCCTTGTGTGGTTCTTGGAAATTATAAGATCACAATGGTGTTTAAAAGTCCATGTGTGAGTCTTATGTTGATCTTGTTTTAAAAAGATGGAACTTATCACTTGTGGCCAATATGACATGTAATGATATGGAAGCATGTAATGCTTGTTTAAATTGCTTTGAGCATGAGTAAATGATGTTTTGAAGTATGATTTATAAAGTGTTTTATAAATGCATTATTGAATGGTTTTAATGAGCATTCCTCACTAAGCTTTGGCTTACGCTCTCTTTCGTTTTCTTAAACCAATAATGCAGATCATTAAGGTACTTTGAGGGCAACAAGGAAGGCAAGCATTCAAGTGGAATTAAGCTCAAGTATGGAAGGTTTTCTTAAACACTTAGCTTTTGGGCATTTGGCAATAGGGGACCTATGTGTATGTTTTTGGGAGATGTTTGGACTCCGTAAGTATGTTTAATGTTGCTGGAAATGCTGGATTTGTATTTGGCCTTTATGTGCTTGGATTTGAAGGTTTTATGCTTGAATGGTTTGCTTGTGTAGGAAGTATGCCATTAGAATTGGGGCTTTTCATATATGTTGATAATATGTTGATTGGTTGATGCAAACATGTCTCTTATATGTTGTATGAGATGCTGGTAAAGTTTAGTAGCATTTGGAGCATGTATGGTTGATCAATTGTGTGTTTAAGCATGCTTTTTGCTGCATTCTGTGCAGGGCGTTTCGGAACAGTGGCTACCGTTTCGGAACGGGTGCCTTGTAGTAACCCAGGCGTCCGAAACGGGAGGCACCGTTCCGAAACGGAAAGGCCACTGCCAGCCCTCGTTTCGGTACGCGTTGCGGAACGGCACCGCGTTCCGAAACGGGCTCTCCCTGTTTCAGAACACGTGACCGTTGGGGGCTGACATTGGTAGTTAAATGTTTTGGAATGTTTGCATTTTGGTCCTGAATCTTGTTTGTGCAATTGTATGAGTTTGGAATGTCCTTTTGAGCTGAAATTTGACAGAGAAGCATGAAATCGGACTAATTACAAGTTGGTAACTTTAATTTGAGTTAAGGCCTTATAATTATCAGAATTTACAATTTGGTCCCTAAAGTTGTAAATTGTTCAATTGGGTCCCTATTTGATCTCTGATGTTTATGATCTTTGAGCATGTTGTTTGTGTGATCATAACTAGGGTTAACGTGCATCTAGACAAGTTTAAAAAGAAAAAAAAGGGTCGTTAATCAAGGTTGACTTTCGGGTTGACTTTGGTTTTCCCCGTGTGACTTTCTTAATTCGGGTCAACCGTCTAGGCCGGGTTAAGGGGGTTACGTTTGGTGGTATCAGAGCTGAGTTCTCGAGTAATTGGGAATGGTTGTGTGCATGATTGAAGTATGTATGCTATGTATGCTTGGTTGATTGAAAGCATGTTTAGTGGCTTGTGTTTTTGATGCAATTGAGTTGTATGCTGTGGTGAAGCATGTTGTGGGTACCCATTGCCAAATCAAGCTAAGTAATGATGTTGATTTTGAATGAAATTGAGCTTGAGTACTTGGATTGCTTACCTTGCTGGGCCTGACTTTGTTTATTTGCATTGTGATTGCATGGTTATAGTATGGCACCACGTAGAGAGTTGAGAAGTAATGCGCAAGATACGGCTCCGAATGAGAATGAGAATGAGGAAAACGCGGGTAGTGCGGTGTTACCTCCTCCTCCACCTGGTGGTGGTGCTGGAAGAGGAAGAGCTGAAGCTGCAGCTGGTGCTGAAGCTGCTGGACCTGAGGTTGGTCAGGGGCAAGCTATGTCTGACATGACGATGTTGGTGCAAGCTATTGCTGGTGCTTTTCGAGCGGCAGTAGCTGGAGCTCAAGGAGCTGGGCATCAGGGAGATGCTGGGGGTGAGACTACCCTTGGAGCGCTTACGCAGTCTTGGTGGGACTGAGTTCAGGGGTATGTCTGCTGAGGGTTCTAAGTCCTGGTTGGAGAGTACCAAGAGGATCTTGGGTCAGATGAGTTGCACTGATGTGCAAAAGCTGGGTTGTGTTGTATCCTTGCTACAGATTGATGCTTATACGTGGTGGACGACCACTATAGCTGGGATGGCTGAAGCTGATATAACTTGGACATTCTTTCAGAATGTGTTCAAGAGGAGGTATCTTGGTGTAAGGTACCTGGATGAAAAGAAGCGTGAGTTCATGTCTCTTACCCAGGGGAGCATGACGGTGGCTGAGTATGAAGTGCAGTTTGTGCGACTCAGTCAGTATGCACCTGAGCTGGTACCTGATGAGCGGGCGAGGTGCGAAAGATTCCGTTATGGGTTAGTGACGGAGGTGAAGATGTATGTGCTGGCCACCGAGTATGATGATTTTGATGTGTTGGTGGGCCGAGCCAAGGATATTGAGATGAACTTGGGTCTATCTGCTAGAGGTGCTGGAGCAAGTTCTGGAAAGCGATCAGCTGAGTATAGTTCCGGTGGTGGACGGAATAAGAGGGGACGTGATCAGAAGTATCAGTCCCCAGCTAAGAGAGGTGGTGGAGCATCTGCTCGAGGAGGCAATGCTAGAGCTGATCCGAGTGCTTGTTGGATTTGTGGTTCACGTGGTCACATGAAGCGTGACTGTCCTCGTGCTGTGAGGGAGGTGCAAACTCCTGTTGCGGCAGCTGGTAATGGGTGCTGGAATTGTGGATCTGCGGACCACTTGAGGCGAGATTGTCCTATGTTGGCTGGAGGCCAAGTGCGTGCTCCTGTTGTTGCTGCTCCGCAGAGAGGTCGTGGGCGCGGCCGTGGTAATTTCCAGAGAAGGGAGGAAGGTGGTCGTGGAGTGGCCCATGTTGTGGCTATTCAGCCTGAAGGTGGAGGTCAAGCGAGGGTGTATGCTCAGCGAGAGGGGAGGAATGACGCGGATGTGATTGCAGGTACCTTTACTTTGCAATCCTTGTCATTACTTTCCTTGATAGATTCTGGATCTACGCATTCATACATTTTGCGTGAGCATGCTGAATTGCTTGGTTTGCCTGTTGAGTCTTTGGATGTTGGAGTTCGTGTCACTAGTTCTTTTGGTGAGACTGTTGTGACTCGAAAGTTGTATAGAAGGTGTCCTTTGGTTGTTCAAGAACATGTTTTTCATGTTGATCTTATGGAGCTGCCTTTCTATGGTTTTGATGTGATCCTTGGTATGGATTGGCTTGCTGAGCATCGTGCTGTTGTGGATTGTGAAAATAAGCGAGTTTCGCTGAAGCTTGCGGATGATTATGATGTTGTTGTGGTTGGTGAGAATGTGAAGTTTCTTGCTAATGTGGTGTCTACCTTGGAGGCGAGCAGGATGCTGAGGCAAGGTTGTGAAGCTTATCTAGCTTTTGTGATGAATCCTAGCTCTAAGGAGTTGCGTGTGCAAGATATCAGAGTTGTGAAGGAGTTTCCTGGAGTGTTTCCTGAGGAGTTGCCTGGTTTACCTCCTAATCGCGAGGTGGAGTTTGGCATTGAGCTGTATGAGAATACAACTCCTGTGTCCATTACCCCTTATAGAATGGCACCTAAGGAGCTGAAGGAGCTGAAGACGCAGTTGCAAGAGTTGCTTGATCGTGGTTTCTTTCGGCCGAGTGTGTCACCTTGGGGTGCACCGGTCTTGTTTGTGAAGAAGAAGGATGGCACTATGAGAATGTGCATTGATTACCGTCAGCTGAACAAGTTGACTATCAAGAATCGGTACCCTTTGCCGAGAATTGATGATCTCTTTGATCAATTTCGGGGAGCTGCTGTGTTCTCTAAGATTGACTTGAGGTCAGGGTATTACCAGTTGAAGGTAAAGGATGTGGATGTGCCTAAGACAGCTTTCAGGACAAGGTATGGGCATTATGAGTTCCTTGTGATGCCGTTTGGTTTGACAAATGCTCCTGCTGCTTTCATGGACATGATGAATCGTGTGTTTCATGAATACCTGGACAAGTTCGTTGTGGTGTTCATTGATGATATCCTCGTGTACTCGCGTACTGAGGAGGAGCATGAAGAGCATTTGAGGATTGTTTTGCAAGCTTTGTTGGAGAATCAGCTTTATGCTAAGTTGAGCAAGTGCGAGTTCTGGCTTAAGGAGGTGGTGTTTCTTGGGCATGTAGTTTCTGCTGAGGGGATTCGTGTTGATCCTCAGAAGATTGAGGCGGTGATGAATTGGAAGGTTCCTAAGTCTGTTCATGAGGTCCGTAGTTTCCTTGGTTTGGCGGGATACTATCGGAGGTTTGTGGATGGGTTTTCTAAGATTGCTGCACCTTTGACGAAGTTGTTGCAAAAGGATGTTAAGTATGAGTGGACGGAAGCGAGACAGCAGGCTTTTGAGAAGCTGAAGGTGGCTTTGACGCAAGCTCCTATCTTGGTTCAGCCTGAATCAGGGAAAGAGTTTGTGATCTACAGTGATGCGTCCTATGTTGGTTTGGGATGTGTGCTGATGCAAGAGGGTAAGGTTGTGGCTTATGCATCGCGGCAGTTGAAGGTGCATGAGCGCAATTATCCTACGCATGATATTGAGTTGGTTGCAGTGGTTTTTGCTCTAAAGATCTGGAGACATTATCTGTATGGTGAGAAGTGTACTGTGTACACGGATCACAAGAGTTTGAGGTATCTGATGTCTCAGAAGGAGTTGAATCTTAGACAGCGGCGTTGGTTGGAGTTGCTCAAGGATTATGATCTAACGATTGAGTACCACCCTGGAAAGGCTAATGTTGTTGCGGATGCCTTGAGTAGGAAGGTAGTTGTTGAGCTGAGAGCTATGTTTTCCAGTTTGAGTATTTCGCGAGATGGTGGTCTTGTAGCTGAGTTGCAAGTGAAACCATCTATGGTTCAGTTGATCAAGGAAAAGCAGTTGCTTGATGATTCCTTGGTGTCTCATGTTCAGGATATCGCGGAGGGTAGACCTTCGGATTTCTGCTTTAATGATGATGGTGTGTTGTGTTTTGGGAGTCGAATAGTAGTGCCCAATGATGCTGAGTTGAGGCATGCTATTCTGACTGAAGGTCATAGTAGTCCTTTTGCTATGCACCCAGGTAGTACTAAGATGTATCGGGATCTTCGTGATGAGTACTATTGGGTGGGTTTGAAAAAGGATGTTGCGGAGTTTGTGAGCAAGTGTATGGTGTGTCAGCGGGTTAAGGCTGAGCATCAGGTTCCTTCAGGTTTGTTGCAACCGTTGAGAATCCCTGAGTGGAAGTGGGAAAGGGTTACCATGGATTTCGTATCTGGTTTACCTTTGTCACCGTCAAAGAAGAATTCGGTTTGGGTGATTGTGGATCGCCTGACGAAGTGTGCACATTTCTTGCCTGTGCATACTACGTTTTCTTTGGATAGGCTTGCGGAGCTGTACATTGCTGAGATTGTGCAGCTGCATGGTGTGCCTAAGTCGATTGTGTCAGATAGGGATCCGAGGTTCACATCGCGGTTCTGGCAGTGTTTGCATCAAGCGTTGGGTACAAGGTTGAATTTCAGTACATCTTATCATCCTCAGTCGGATGGTCAGTCTGAGCGAGTTATCCAGATTTTGGAGGATATGTTGAGGTGCTGCGTGATTGAGTTCCAAGGTTCTTGGGAGAAGCATCTGCCCTTGGTGGAGTTTGCTTATAACAATAGTTATCAGGCGAGTATTCAAATGGCACCTTATGAGGCTTTGTACGGGAGGAAGTGTAGGACTCCTCTTTGTTGGGCTGAAACTGGTCAAAAGTTGGTTTCGATGCCAGCTTTGTTGAAAGGAACCACAGAGAAGGTGAAGCTCATTTGTGAGCGGTTGAAGGCAGCCTCTGATAGGCAGAAGTCTTACGCGGATTTGAAGCGTAAGGAGATTGAGTATGCGGTGGGTGACCGTGTGTTCTTAAAGGTTTCGCCTTGGAAGAAGGTGATGAGGTTTGGCCGGAAGGGTAAGTTGAGCCCTAGATACATTGGACCATATGAGGTGGTTGAGCGTGTGGGTCCTGTTGCGTATCGGTTGAGGTTACCTCAAGAGTTGGAGAAGATTCATGATGTGTTTCATGTATCTATGCTCCGGAAGTATAGATCTAATCCTCCGCATGTGATGCCTGTGGAGGAAGTGGAATTGAATCCGGATCTGACCTATGATGAGGAACCGGTGAAGATTCTGGATGCGGATAGCAAGGTTCTTCGTGGCAAGACCATTGAGTTGGTAAAGGTGCTGTGGAAGCATCGCGGTGTTAAGGAAGCCACGTGGGAGCGGAAGGATGACATGCTGAAGCAGTTTCCTTATCTCTTTCCTTCAGGTAAATTTCGAGGACGAAATTTCTTAAGGGGGGAGAGTTGTAACGCCCCGGTTTTGGGCTTGGAAGTTTGAGCGTTGACCGGTTTGGTCAAATTGTTGTTCGAATCTAAAAAGGTGAAATTAGGAAAGCCTAGTTCGGGTTGCATTAAAAATATGGAAAAATGTTCAAAAATCATCTTTTAATATATATAAGTGAACTGTGAAATCAATTTTACAAAATGAGGTTTGGAAGGGTGACATTTTGGTCTAGTGACCAAAATGTAATTTTTGAAAGTAGCGTGACTGTTTTAGAAAGGATTGAAACTTTGAATCTTTAAGGAGCTATTTACCCAAAGGGAGTTTCTCCAGATTTTTCTAAGATATTTTAATGTTTAATTCTGATTTTAAAGCTAAAGAAAAGTGGAGGGAAATCATTTTGGCTATTTTGCAACTAACTTCCATATTTTCCAATTTTCCTTTTCTCTCATTTTCTCTCAATCCTCTAAACTCAATCCTATTTGGTGATTTTTGATAGATTTTCATTTGATCTGTTAAAGCTGTGAGTTGAGATGTGTTTTTGATGATAAATGAACATTAAATTGATAAGGAATTGAGTTTTGATTAATGCAATCCCGGATAGGTTGAGTTTCCTAAGTTTAGCTTGAGATTCTTGGTTGTTTTTGAGGTGATCTTGTGGATCTGATGTTGCTGGAGGTATAAGGATGTTGTTAGGTTCTTTCTAGATGTTAAATGATGTTAAAGGAGGTTTAGTCTTGATGGTTTATGGCTGGGCTTTGTTTAGGAGTTGTTTGGATGCATTTTCGGTTGTGTTGGGTGGCCGAAAATGGAGTGTAGATGAGAGCAGCGAGTTTAGGTGCTTTCATTGAAGCTCTTAATGCATGATGATGCATTAATCCTCTGCTTTGATGTGTTTAAAACAGGGGAGTCATCCTTGGATCCAAGTGTTGGTGATCCGGAAGCTTGAATTGGTGCTTCGGCAAGAGGCGAAGTGGAATTGGTGAGTGAAATTGGGTTTTCGGCTTTGAAACCAATGTCTTGGGAGCTTAGTTTAAGTCTAAACAACTTTACTAAGCTCAAGTGTAAGTTTTCGGAAAAACTCTCTAGTGGTGGCCATGATTTGGTTGTTGTGCAATGTGGTTTATTGCATGTTTTAAATTCTGTTTTGAAAGCATGATTTAGCATGGTTATTGCTGATTTTGTAAGCCATATGTTGAAGGAAGCTCAAGGTAAGAGTTCCTTGTTTTGAACATTGATTAAATGTGGTTTGATGCTTTAAAATGCATGATGAATATGGCTTGGTTAAATGCTTTAAAACAGTGGATTATTTGATGTTAATGATGTATATTGGCAAGTGATGTTTTGAAAAAGGTTAAGGTCAATAAGGTGGTTAAAAGTCCTTGAGTGAGCCTTGTGGATTCTAAGAACTTCATGGTGGTTAAAAGTCCATGATGATTCTTGTTAAGGTCACTAAGGTGGTTAAAAGTCCTTGAGTGAGCCTTGTTACTTAAGAACATCAAGGTGGTTAAAAGTCCTTGGATGGTTCTTGTTAAGGACACAAAGGTGGTTAAAAGTCCTTGTGTGGTCCTTTCCATGGTGTTTAAAAGTCCATGGGCCAAGGTGTTTAAAAGTCCTTGGGGCCAAGGTGTTTAAAAGTCCTTGGGGTGAAACTTGTAAGAACACAAAGGTGGTTAAAAGTCCTTGTGTGGTTCTTGGAAATTATAAGATCACAATGGTGTTTAAAAGTCCATGTGTGAGTCTTATGTTGATCTTGTTTTAAAAAGATGGAACTTATCACTTGTGGCCAATATGAGATGTAATGATATGGAAGCATGTAATGCTTGTTTAAATTGCTTTGAGCATGAGTAAATGATGTTTTGAAGTATGATTTATAAAGTGTTTTATAAATGCATTATTGAATGGTTTTAATGAGCATTCCTCACTAAGCTTTGGCTTACGCTCTCTTTCGTTTTCTTAAACCAATAATGCAGATCATTAAGGTACTTTGAGGGCAGCAAGGAAGACAAGCATTCAAGTGGAATTAAGCTCAAGTATGGAAGGTTTTCTTAAACACTTAGCTTTTGGGCATTAGGCAATGGGGGACCTATGTGTATGTTTTTGGGAGATGTTTGGACTCCCTAAGTATGTTTAATGTTGCTGGAAATGCTGGATTTGTATTTGGCCTTTATGTGCTTGGATTTGAAGGTTTTATGCTTGAATGGTTTGCTTGTGTAGGAAGTATGCCATTAGAATTGGGGCTTTTCATATATGTTGATAATATGTTGATTGGTTGATGCAAACATGTCTCTTATATGTTGTATGAGATGCTGGTAAAGTTTAGTAGCATTTGGAGCATGTATGGTTGATCAATTGTGTGTTTAAGCATGCTTTTTGCTGCATTCTGTGCAGGGCGTTTCGGAACGGGTGCCTTGTAGTAACCCAGGCGTCCGAAACGGGAGTCACCGTTCCGAAACGGAAAGGCCACTGCCAGACCTCGTTTCGGTACGCGTTGCGGAACGGCCCCGCGTTCCGAAACGGGCTCTCCCTGTTTCGGAACACGTGACCGTTGGGGGCTGACATTGGTAGTTAAATGTTTTGGAATGTTTGCATTTTGGTCCTGAATCTTGTTTGTGCAATTGTATGAGTTTGGAATGTCCTTTTGAGCTGAAATTTGACAGAGAAGCATGAAATCGGACTAATTACAAGTTGGAAACTTTAATTTGAGTTAAGGCCTTATAATTATTATAATTTACAATTTGGTCCCTAAAGTTGTAAACTGTTCAATTGGGTCCCTGTTTGATCTCTGATGTTTATGATCTTTGAGCATGTTGTTTGTGTGATCATAACTAGGGTTAACGTGCATCTAGACAAGTTTAAAAAGAAAAAAAAAGGGTCGTTAATCAAGGTTGACTTTCGGGTTGACTTTGGTTTTCCCCGTGTGACTTTCTTAATTCGGGTCAACCGTCTAGGCCGGGTTAAGGGGGTTATAAGAAATTGTATTAAACTCAAGGTTTTTGGAGAGTTCTTGATGATTTTCGTGGTTGATGGCTAGGCTATGTTTTGAGGTTGTTTTCTAATGTATTTTGGATGTTAATTGATGTTATAAATGAGGTTTTATCAAACAAATCCCGAATAGGTTTGGATTCCGAAGTTTTGCATGCTAGAATGTTGGTTTTTGGGGTGGTTTTGGTGTTTTGTCATATCTGGAGGTATAAGGACGAGTTTGTGGTGATTTTTGATGTTTATTGATGTTTAGAAATGATTAGAAGTGATAGATCTTGGCTGGGCTTTGTTTTGGAAGAGTTTGGAGATGATTTCGGTTGTATTTGGTAGTTGAAATGAGTTTCTTCAGTAGAGTAGCAAGTTTAGGTGTGTGGATGATGATTTTAATGAATGATGATGCATTAATCCTCTGCTCTTATGTGTTATAAACAAGAGAGACATCTTCGGACGCCTTTGGTGTTGATCCGGGGGCTTAGATAGCATTTCGGCAAGTAAGCGAAACGTAATCGGTGAGTGCGAATGGTTTTAGAAGTCCTTGAGGGACAAAGAAACAAGGTTTGGGGATTTAGGAAAGGTTTGAAACACCTTCCTAAGTCCGGAAGTAAGTATTGGCTAGATTGCTCTCTTATATGTGGCGGTTGCCCCTAAAATGCTTTTACATGCTCATGGTTTGAGATAGATAAATTCCTATTGTTTTTATGCATGATTTGTAGCATGAGATGATGCTTGAAATGATTTTATGAAATAACATGTTGCATTGTTGAGTTTCGAGCTTCTGTTTTAAAGCATGGCAAATGTTATGGTTTTGAAATGAGATGAGAAAGATTTGAGAAATGTTGCATGAAAAACAGTAGGTGAGATGATTTTTGACATAATATATTGGCATAGAAGATGTTATACTTACCGGATATACTTGATCGATCAATAGGATGAGAGTTCACTATAAACTAAAAATTCGTACGTGCTCTTTGGTTTAATCCAAAGGGAGAGACCGATGATGGGCATTCCATCGGGTAGGACTTGGTGAAATACCCAAGCTTTGTGGCGATGAGAGATTTCACCATGTGAGTACGGTGGTGTGAGATTCCACCGAAAATGATGTTACTAGACAAGTGAGTACGGTGATGTGAGATTCCACCGGAAGCGTCTAGTGGTTTGAGAATGTTGTCCGCACATCCGAGTAATAATGAGATGTGAAATGCCAATATAATATATGAAAATACTTTTGATTCACATGTACCTATTGTTGAGATGATTTAATGCTATGAGAATTGCATATGAGATTTGTATATGAAATGCTTTGGTTTCACAAGCATGTGTATGGCTTTGCCATGAGATTTGCATTGGTTTAAATGCATGAGATAGAATTGAGGTACATGTGTTTTCAATGAATAGTTGCTTTGAAATGGTTTTCAAGCATGAGATAGAATGAGCATGTTGTAGAAAAAGGCTTTTGAGAAAGTGTTTTGAATAATGCATTATTGTGTTGGTTTTCTTTAGAGCATGCCTCACTAAGCAATTGTACTTACGCTCTCTTTTACCAATAATGCAGATAATTGAGGTGTTTTTGGGCAGCGAGAAGGTTAAGAACATCCAAGGAAGTGAAAAGCTCATGTATGGTGATGTTTTTATACACTTTAGTTTTGATATTTGGCAACAGGACTTCAAGGTTGCATTTGGGAGATGTGTTTTGAACTCCATAAGTTTGTGGCGTGTTTGTGATGGCTTTTATGAGTTGTAAATGGTCCTATTGGTTGGTTTGAGGTTTGAGAGCTCATATTTGGTTTTGTGGCTAGGAAGCATGCATATAGATTGGGTGATTATGTATTTGATGCCATGCTCTAGCTTAAGGTCCTCAAATATGTTCTTTAGTGTTTAAGTAGGTTGCTGGTATGTTATGATGCTTGTTGAAGCATGTTTGAGTGGTTTTAAAGGTGAAAAACCAGGAAATTCTACTGTCGCAGTGCAGGGTGTATCGAAACACCCTTAACTGTTTCGAAACGGAGATCTGTAATGGCCATAGCGTTTCGGAACAACTGAAGGTGTTTCGGAATAGTTTCGCTACTAGAGAGGCCTATTTTCGATACTGGTCTCGGAACGCACCAGAGTACCGAAGCGGTCAACACCGTTTCAATACGGGTGTTTCGGTACGAAAGGTGGGTGTTCCGAAATAGGTGACCGTTGGATGATGATTTTGAATTGTTTTAAGTTTCCATGTTTTACGTTTTAGTCCTGAATGTTGTGGATGCAATTGCTTGAGCTTGGGATGTTTTTTTAAGCTGAGATTTGACAGAGGAGCATGTAATATGACTAATTACATACTGGTAAGCTTAAAATCTGTTAAGTCCTCCTATTTTCTAAAAATTACATTTTGGTCCCTAAACATGTTATTTATGCAATTAAGTCCCTAAATGATTTCCGATCGACGTGCCTTTCTCTTCCATGATTCTTGAGTGTTCACATAGGCTTAATGTGCATCTAGAAAAGATTAAAAAGAAAAAAGGGTCGTTAATCAAGGTTGACTTTTGGGTTGACTTTTGTTTTCCCTGTGTAATCTTCGTAGTTCGGGTCAAGTGTCTAGGTCGGGCGAAAAGGGTTACATTTGTTGGTATCAGAGCCATGTTATCGAATAATTGGGGCTTGGTATGTGGTTATTGTATGTGGTTATGTATGATTGTGACTTTTCGGTGAAAGTATGATGTATGAATATTGATGTATGATTCAATTGAGATGAATTTGTGATGCTATGCTATGTTTGGAGTGTGGTTGGGGATCCCATTGCCATGTCATTACTAATGAGAAGAAATGGTTTCAAAAATGAGCTTGAGTACTTGGATTACTTACCTTATTATGCCTAATTGAGTTTGTTATAATTTTTTAATGCATTGTTTTTATTATGGGGCCACGTAGAGAGCTGAGAATCAATACTTGGTCTATGGCTGAGAATGAGAACGTAGAGAATGCTAAGGATTTACCTCCTCCTCTCCCTGGTGGACCACCTGGTGGTGGTGGAGCTGGGGTTGGTGCTGCTGGAGTTGGTGTTGGGGTTGGTGGACCCGAGGGAGGTCAGAGGCAAGCTGCTCCTGATATGACGGTGCTGATACAGGCTATTGCTGGAGCTTTCCAGGTAGCGGTAGCTGGAGCTCATGGAGCTGCACCTCAGAATGGTGCTAATGTGAGATTGTCGTTGGAGAGTCTCCGCAGTCTAGGAGGGACTGAGTTTAGAGGTTTGACTCAAGAAGGTTCTGAGTCTTGGTTGGAGAGCACCAAGAGGATTCTTGGACAGTTGAACTGCAATAATGTTCAGAAGCTGGGATGCATTGTGTCATTACTGCATGGTGATGCATACACGTGGTGGACGACCACTATCTCTGGAATGGAGGATGATGAAGTGACTTGGACATTCATTTTGAATGCGTTCAAGGGAAAATATTTGGGAGTTCGCTACCTCGACGAGAAGAAGAGGGAGTTTATGTCTCTTGTGCAAGGGAGCATGTTTGTGGCTGAATATGAGATTTAGTTTGTTCGCCTTAGCCAATATACACCTGAGCTAATTCCTAACGAGAGGGAAAGGTGTGAACAGTTCGGTTATGGGCTGGTAGCGGACGTGAAAACCTATATGCTTGCGGCCGATTACAATAGTTTCGATGTCTTGGTCACTAGAGCCAATGATATTGAGTTGAATCTTGGCTTGGCGAGTCGAGCAGGAGGTTCTAGCTCGGGAAAGCGAGCTGCAGAACGCGATTATGGTAGAGATCGCAACAAGAGGCATAAAGATAGAAAGTCACATTTTGATGCTAGACGCGGGGGTGGTAACCCTGGTAGAGGTCAGCAAGGACCTAATGCCTTCTTGAGGACTCCTGAGTGTAACCGGTGTGGTAGGAGACACACTGGAGAGTGTTAGGGTAACCTTGGGACATGCTGGAACTGTGTTAATCAGGGGCATATGAAGAAAGATTGTCCTCAGCCACTAAGAGAGGGACAGGCTCCGATGAGAGCAACTGAGCCACATAGAGGTCGTGGGCGCGGCCGTGATAATTTTCAGCGTAGATATGGGGGTAGAAGGAATGTATCGCATGTGGTGGTTGTCCAGCATGAGGGTGGTGGTCAGGCTCGAGTGTATGCCCATCGTGAGGGAAGGAATGACACAGACGTGATCGCAGGTACCTTTACTTTGCAATCCTTGTCATTACTTTCTTTGATTGATTCTGGATCTACACACTCGTACATATTGCGTGAACATGCTCAAATTCTTAGTTTGCCTGTTGAGTCTTTGGATGTTGGTATGCGTGTGACTAGTTCCTTTGGTGAGACGGTTGTAACAAGAAAGTTGTATAGGAGGTGCCCCTTAAAGGTGCAAGATCATGTGTTTCTTGTTGATCTTATGGAATTGTCATTCTATGGTTTTGATGTAATCCTTGGCATGGATTGGCTTGTTGAGCATCGAGCCGTTGTGGATTTCGAAAGCAAGTGAGTTTCGTTGAAACTTGCGGATGATTATTAGGTGGTGGTGGTGGGAGAAAATTTGAATTTTCTAGCTAATGTGGTGTCTACGTTGGAAGCAAGCCGGATGTTGCGGCAGGGTTGTGAGGCTTACCTAGCCTTTGTTATGAATCCTAGTTCAAAGGAGGTGCGCGTTCAGGATATAAGTACCGTGTGTGAGTTCCCGAGGGAGTTTCCGGAGGAATTACCTGGTTTGCCGCCTAGTCGAGAGGTTGAGTTTGGAATTGAGTTGTATTAGAACACAACTCCGGTGTCCATTGCTCCCTATCGCATGGCACACAAGGAGTTGAAGGAGTTGAAGATGCAACTTCAGGAGTTGCTTGACCGTGGCTTTATTCGGCCTAGTGTGTCACCTTGGGGTGCACCTGTCTTGTTTGTTAAAAAGAAAGATGGCATGATGAGAATGTGCATCGATTATCGTCAGCTGAATAAGTTGACCGTCATGAACAAGTATCCTTTGCCGAGGATTGATGATCTTTTTTATCAGTTTCGGGGAGCGGATGTGTTCTCAAAGATTGACTTAAGATCAGGGTACTATCTGTTAAAGGTGAAGGATGTGGATGTGCCGAAAACAGCCTTTCGAACGAGGTATGGGCATTATGAGTTCTTTGTGATGTCGTTTGGGTTGACGAATGCTCATGTTGCTTTCATGGACATGATGAATACGGTGTTCCATGAATTCTTGGACAAGTTTGTTGTGGTGTTCATCGATGATATCCTTGTGTACTCTCGTACTTAGGAGGAGTATGAAGGTCATTTGAGGATTGTTTTGCAAGCGCTGTTGGAAAATCATCTTTATGCTAAGCTGAGCAAATATGTGTTTTTGCTAAAGGAAGTTGTTTTCCTTGGTCATGTGGTTTCGGCCGAAGGGATTCGAGTTGATCTCTAGAAGGTTGAGGCGGTGATGAATTGGAAGCCTCCTAAGTCCGTTCATAAAGTCCGTAGTTTCCTTGGGTTGGCAGGATACTACCAGAGGTTTATGGATGGATTTTCTAAGATTGTTGCCTTTTTGACGAAGTTGTTGCAAAACGACGTTAAGTATGAGTGGACGGAAGCGAGACATCAAGCTTTTGAGAAGCTAAAAGTAGCATTGACGCAAGCTCCTATCTTGGTTCAACCTGAATCAGGGAAAGAGTTTGTGGTGTATAGTGACGCATTCTATGTTGGTTTGGGGTGTGTGTTAATGCAGGAGGGTAAGGTGGTGGCTTAAGCATCGCGACAGTTGAAAGTGCATGAGCGCAATTATCCTACGCATGATATTGAGTTGGCCGTAGTGGTTTTTTCTCTAAAGATCTGGAGACATTATCTCTATGGTGAGAAGTTTATTGTGTACACGGATTACAAAAGTTTGAAGTATCTTATGTCTCAGAGAGAGTTGAATCTTAGGCAATGGCGATTGGTGGAATTGCTTAAGGATTACGATCTAACGATCGAGTATCATCCGGGGAAGGTCAATGTTGTGGCTGATGCTTTGAGCAAGAAAGTGGCGGTGGAGTTAAGAGCGATGTTTGCTAGCTTGAGAATATCTCGTGATGGTGGTCTTGTTGTTAAATTGCAAGTGAAACCATCTCTAATCTAGTTGATAAAGGATAAACAATTGTTGGATGATTCTTTGGTGCCACATGTTAAGGATATCGCTGAAGATAGGCCATAGGATTTCTGTTTTAATGATGATGGAGTTCTATGTTTTGGGAGTCGGATAGTGGTGCCGAATGATGTTGAGTTGAGGCGCACTATTATGACCGAAGCTCATAGTAGATTGTTTGCTATGCACTCTGGTAGTACAAAGATGTATCGTGATATGAAGGATGAGTACTATTGGGTGGGTTTGAAAAAGGATGTCACTGAGTATATGAGAAGATGTATGGTTTGTCAGCGGGTTAAAGCTGAGCACCAGTTTTCTTCAGGGTTGTTGCAGCCGTTAAGGATCCCTGAATGGAAATGGGAGAGGATCACCATGGACTTTGTGTCTGGTTTGCCTTTATCACCATCAAAGAAGAATTATGTTTGGGTGATTGTGGATTGCCTTACAAAGTGTGCGCATTTCTTACATGCGCATACTACGTACACCTTGGATAAGCTTGCAGAGTTGTACATTGATGAGATTGTACGTTTTCATGGTGTGCCAAAATCTATAGTGTCGGATCGATATCTGAGGTTCACCGCAAGATTTTGCGAGTGTTTGCATCAAGCATTGGGTACGCAGCTGAATTTCACTACTTCTTATCATCCGCAAACGGATGGACAGTTGGAGCGTGTTATTCAAGTGCTTCAGGATATGTTATGGTGCTGTGTTATTGAGTTTCAAGGCTCCTGGGAGAAGCACTTGCCTTTGGTGGAGTTTGCTTACAATAATAGTTACCAGGAAAGTATTCAAATGGCACCTTATGAAGCTTTGTACTGGAGGAAGTGCAGAACTCCTCTTTGTTGGGCTAAAACGGGACAAAAGTTGGTCTCGATGTCGGATTTGTTGAAAGGAAACGCCGAGAAGGTGAAGCTCATTTGTGAGCGGTTGAAGGCAGCTTTTGACCGGCAGAAGTCTTACGCGGATTTGAAGCGTAAGGAGATAGAATTCGCGGTGGGTGACTCTGTGTTCTTGAAAGTTTCACCTTGGAAGAAGGTAATGAGATTTGGCCGGAAGGGCAAGTTGAGCCCAAGATACATTGGACCATACGAGGTGGTAGAACGTGTGGGTCATGTTGCTTATAAGCTGAGACTACCTCAAGAGTTAGAACAGATTAATAATGTGTTTCATGTATCCATGGTTCAGAGGTATAGATCGGATCCTTCGCATGTTATGCCTGTGGAGGAAGTTGAGTTGAATATGGATTTGACATATGATGAGGAACCTGTTGTGATTTTGGATTCGGACAGTATGGTTCTCCGTGGTAAGACCATTGAGCTGGTCAAAGTGTTGTGGAGACATCATGGTGTTGAGGAAGCCACGTGGGAAAGAGAGGAAGACATGAAGAAGCAATTTCCTTACCTTCTTCCTCCAGGTAAATTTCGAGGACGAAATTTCTTAAGAGGGGAGAGTTGTAACACCCCAAATTTGGGCCTAGATGTTTTAGAGTTCGAATCGGACTGGTCGAGAACGGTTCGAATTTTAAAGGGAGATTTAGGGAACACCTAGTTTGGGATGCTTTAAAAATATGGAAAAATACCTTAAAAATCCTCATTTATTATATAAATGATTATGGTGAAATCAATTTTACAAAATAAGGTTTGGAAATACTACATTTCGGTGTAGTGACCAAATCGCAGTTTTTGCAAAAGTTGAAAAGTGATTGTTTGCCTCGAGAGACTATTCACGAACCTTCGGTGGGCGTCCTCCTTCTTGCTCACGTACAGCCCATATAGTGTGTTGATGTACGCTGGCACGAGAGAGATTTCTTTGCCTCGAACAGTCACTATCGTGGCATCCTTATTTGTGACGGCAACGTAGAATTCATGAACGAGGGTTATGCTCATTTCCTCGGGCTGGGTAGCAAATTTCGGCCACTTGAGGGCTTGTATCTTCTTGGAAATGAAACCTTCTAGCCCTAGATCTCTCGTTTGTTGGGTAATGATGAACCCTCGTTCCTCCTACATTTCCCTCTTTTGGAAAGAACTGTAGTACCTCAATGCCGAGTCTGTGGATGCGAACCGGTTGGGTATGGTGTTGTGGCTTGGGGTTGACACTGTCGTGGTAAAGGTGGAGGCAGCGTTGTGTCGGTTGTTTCTGCTGGCCATTGCATGGAACTGTAGCAAAAATGAAAAGAAATTTTCTGAGATCTAAAATAGAGGAAGCAAGTTGAGAGGATGAGAATGAGATGAAAAATGAAAAGGGAGTAGGTGTTTATATAGAACGAGGTTTTTCTACCCGTTAGGACTGTAACGGCAGGCGCGAATAACGGAGCCAGCTGTTACGCTGTTTCTGACGCGTTTGTCACGTGTTTTTGTGTCTGCTGCGCGTCTATTACGCATTTGCGTATCTGTCGAGACATCTCTGTGACGGGCTATCTTTTCCGCGTCTGTCGCGACAGTTGGTGACAGGTTGTGACGACATGCTTGTCCGTTGGGCTTTTTGGGCTGTTATGGATGCGGTGGGCTGGTTCATTCCTCCTCTTTGCTTTGCTTCCTTTATTTCCTAAAAATAATTAAATAAATAAACTGAATTAAAATCTTAGTTCCTAAAATAATAAATAAAATTCTTAATTCCTAATAAATAAATTAAATAAAATAAAAACTAAGCTAAACTAGGGATGCCTTGAGGGGCATCTCCTAAAGTAACTACTTCCTGCATCCTTGGGGCTTCAGTCCTCTGATAATGCTTGAGTCTCTATCTATTAACCTTGAACGGGTGCCCATCTTTCAGTGATCTGATTGTAATGGCACCATGAGGGAAAACTTGGACAACCTGGAAAGGACCAGACCACCTAGATTTAAGCTTTCCTGGGAAAAGCTTCAACCTCGGATTGAACAACAACACCTGCTGCCCTGGGCAGAACTGTCGTGGCAGCATCTTCCTGTCGTTCCACTTCTTGGTTTTGTCCTTATAGATCTTGGCATTTTCGTAGGCCATTGCTCAAATTTCCTCAATTTCATTCAAGTCTAGTAGCTTTTTCTGTCCTGCCTTATCCCAGTCCATATTTACCGCCTTGATAGCCCAATAATCTCTGTGTTCTATCTCAACATGTAAATGACAGGTTTTCCCATAGATGAGTCGATAGGATTACATCCCCAGTGGTGTCTTGAACGATGTTCTGTAGGCCCAGAGTGCATCATTGAGATGTAGAGACCAATCCTTTCGAGTGGGTTTAACCATCTTCTCTAGTATGTTTTTTACTTATCTGTTGGATATTTCGGCCTGCCCATTGGTTTGAGGGTGGTACGTTATTGCAATTAGGTGTTTTACTCCGTATTTCCTTAAGGCGGCATCTATCACCCTATTGTCGAAGTGTCTCCCTTCATCACTGATTATCGCCCTTAGAATTCCAAATCTGAAGAAGATGTTCTTGTAAAGAAATCTTTGTACAGTTTTGGCGTCGTTCTTCTGAGTGGCGATTGCTTCTACCCATATTGACACATAGTCTACTGCCAATAGGATATACAAGTTCCCACAAGATGTTGGGAACGACCCCATGAAGTCGATTCCCCATACATCAAAGATTTCGACCTCCAATATGTTCTGCAGTGGCATCTCATGCCTTCTCGATATGTTCCCAGTCCTTTGGCACTTGTCACAGCCCTTGTAAAAAGCTTGTCCATCCTTGAATAGTGTGGGCCAATAGAGACCAGATTGCAGAACCTTGGCAACGGTTTTGTTTCCTCCTAGGTGTCCTCCATAAGGGGAAGCATGGAAGTGGTTAAACACTGCTTTCTGTTCGTCCTATGGTATGCATCTCTTGATAATTTGATCAACACAGTGTTTGAAAAGAAGAGGTTCGTCCCAATAATAATGTTTTGCATCATTTTGGAATCTCTTCCTTACATGGTAAATAAGCTCAGGAGGTAATAACCCACTTACAATGTAATTAACAATGTCAGCATACCAAGAGGTTTCAGAAAGCTTACCTGCCGCCATGGCTGTCGCGGCAGGGCTAGTGGCAGCAAACAACTGCTCATCTGGGAAGGTCTCCAATATGTTGGTCTTGTCTGTGGATTGACTCCTCCCCGTCTCCAGCCTTGACAAGTGATCTGCTACTTGCTTCTCTGTTCCTTTTTTATCCTTGATGTCAATGTCAAATTCTTGCAGCAGCAGAATCGAACGTATTAATCTAGGTTTTGCATCCTTTTTGTGAACAGATACTTCAGTGCTGAATGGTCTGTATGGACCACCACCTTTGTTCCAAGTATATACGGATGAAACTTGTCGATTGAGAACACCATTGTTAACAGCTCATTCTCTGTCATGGTGTAGTTGATTTGGGCATCATTTATTGTTTTGCTGGCATAGTAAATCACATGGAAGAGCTTATCCTTCATCTGCCCTAATGCTGCCACGACAGCGTAGTCACTAGCATCACACATTATTTCAAATGGCAAACTCCAGTCTGATGGTTGTACGATCGGGGCAGTTACCAGCTTATCCTTTAGGATTATGAATGCCTTAGTACATTCAACATTAAAATCAAAGGGACGATTATGCTCCAACATGTGGCATAAGGGCTTTGTAATCTTCGAAAATTTGCTATAAATCATCGATAAAACCCTGCATGCCCTAAGAAACTTCGAATCTCTTTGAATGTGGTGGGTGGCGGTAGCTTTTCGATGATCTCTATTTTGGCTCTGTCCACCTCTATGCCGCGGCAGCTCACCTTGTGGCCCAGTACTATTTCTTCATCCACCATGAAGTGGCATTTTTCCCAGTTCAAAACCAAGTTCGCCTCTTCGCATCTCTCAAGAACCTTCTGTAAGTTGCCTAAGCAACCTTCAAAACTGTCCCCAAAGACGGAAAAGTCGTCAATGAAAATCTCTAGGAAATCCTCCACCATATTATAGAATATTTCCATCATGCACCGTTGGAAGGTTGCTGGTGCATTGCAGAGCCCAAATGGCATTCTCCTAAAGGCATAGGTGTCGTACAGGCATGTGAAGGTGGTTTTCTCTTGGACCTCTGGTGTGATTGCTATTTGGTTATAACCTGAGTAACCATCAAGAAAACAGTAGTAAGGTTTCCCCACTAATCTATCAAGCATTTGATCAATGAAAGGTAAGGGGAAATGGTCTTTCCGGGTAGCTTTATTAAGATTCGATAATCCATAAAAACCCTTCAATCGGTCACAGTCCTGGTTGGGATTAGTTCGTTTTCTTCGTTAGTTACCACGATTATGCCTCCCTTTTTGGGCACACATTGCACCGGGCTCACCCACTTGCAATCTGAGATGGCGTATATGATTCCAGCGTCGAGCCATTTGATAATCTCTTTCCTTACCACCTCTCTCATAGCCTCATTCAATCGTCTCTGAGCATCAATGGTCGGCTTATGATCATCTTCCAAGAGGATCTTGTGCATGCATAATGCCGGACTAATGCCTTGGATATCAGCTATAGTCCATCCAATGGCCTTCTTATGCTGTTTTAGCATTTTGATTAGCCGCTGCTCATGTTCCTGCATCAGCTTAGAAGAGATGATTACGGGTAACGTATCATTTAAACCAAGAAAGACATATTTAAGCTGCCCTGGCAGGGGTTTAAGGTCTAGAAAATGTGGCTTTTCAATGGAAGGATTCTGGATTACATGTTCATTCGAGGTATAATTTAAAGGCTAGAAGAACTTACCTGAACGTGTGCCTATCCAATTTACCTCATCAGGACCTTCAGTGTCGGATGTTTCTATGTTTGAGGAGTCACTATCGTCATTGCTGCCATGACAGTCTTTCGGGTGACTACGGTGGTAGTGACCAAACTGTCTGTCGTGGCAGCTCGACCTGATGCAGGGTTGGTCAATGACTACTTCAGATATTGCCTTTCACTCTTCTTCTGCATCAGCCTCTTTTATTGCTTGGAGAACATTGAGTTTGATTTGCTGATCATTCACTCTCATGGTCAGTTCTCCTTTCTCAACATCGATCACAGTTCTGTCTGTGGCTAGGAAGGGTCGCCTCAGGATGATCGGTGCGTTTTCATCTACTTCACAGTCTAAAACAAGAAAGTCTGCAGGAAAAAAAATTATCCACTCTTACCAGAATATATTCTATCTTCCCTTCTGGTTGTACGTAAGAGCGGCGTACTAGCTGCAGCATGACTATCGTGGGCCTTGCTGGTCCAATACCTAATTTCCGAAACACGAATTTGGGCATTAGATTTATTCTAGCACCAAGATCACAGAGTGCCTTACCCACAAACTTATCGCCAATTATGCACGGTATGATAAAGCTCCCAGGATCTTTCTTCTTTTGGGGTGGATGCTTATGCAGGATTTTCATGCATCCTTCTGTCATCTTCACCGTCTCAAATTTAGCATAACCGGGCATCTTTTTGATGGCCTCTAACAGCGGTATGTTAATGTGTACCTGCTTAAAAATATCATAAATCTTCTTAAGCTGGTACTCTTGTTTCTGTTTCTGTAACCGTTGTGGAAAAAGAGGTGGAGGACGATAATCTTCAAGAAGTCCCTCACATGGAATTCGGATCTGAGGAGGTTTGAGTTCTTGAGCATTCTCTGTCCCTTCTGCTGTCGTGGCAGGAGTGTCGACAGCATGTTGTTCTTCCTCTGTCGGGGCAGTGTTCACGACAGGTGTTTCTAGGGTCGGTTCCTCACTCAGTACGTCATTTATCTCCGACCCCTGTAACTATTTCCCACTCCTAGTTGTAATTGTTTTACACTACTCATGTATGGGTTTTCTAGTGACCTCTGTATCACTAGGGAATCATTCGTTCTGCCTTGGCTTGATATACTGGGAAAACTTGGCCCATTTGTGTCTCCAGAGATTTTAGGATAGCCTCGTGGTTTGTCATCCTCATCTCTGTCTTGTCCATGAATGACTCAGTTTTCTTGACAAAGTGATCCATGTTCGTCATGTATGCTCCCGTCTGTGACATAAAAGTTGCCAAGGTATGTTCTAGTATACTAGGTGCGACTGTCGGCTGCTGTCGCGATAGGATTCTAGGCACCCCTTGGTTCTGGTTGTTCTGTACTGGAGGATTCAATGTGTTGTTCGGATTGCTCCAGGAAAATTTTGGATCCTTCCTCTAGTTGGGATTGTAATTGTTGGAATCATAATTTCTTGGCTTGTTATAGTTCCCAACATACATCTTTTCTTCCAGCTGTAAAGAACAGTCTTCTGAACTGTGATTCTCACTACAGGTTTCACATACCTCTTCTGCAGAATATACGACTTTAGAATCTTTCCACTGCAGATTTTTGACTATCTTTGTGAGGTATGCAACATGTGATTTCATCGAATTATCAGCTTCATAATCCTTTACAGATATTCCTCGTTTGCCCCCTCTCCTAGCTGTAGTAAACTGCTAATCGTTCTTTGCTAATTTTTTCAACACTATCATTGCCTCGTCTGGGTCCTTATCCAGTAATAGCACATTCACTGTTGAATCTATTCTTAGTCGAGTGAATGCATTGGCAACATTGTAAGAATTTGACAACCTGATTCCACACGGGGAATCCATGCATCGGACAGTTCCGTAAAAGAGTTGTAAATCTGTCCCACACCTCGTGCATTGGTTCATCATCTTCCTGTTGAAAAGTAGCAATCTCGTTACGCATTCTTTCAGATAAATGAGAAGGATTAAAATGAGAAAGGAATTCATGAGAGAGATCTGCCCAAGTTCTTATTGAACTCGGTGTTAATTTATTCCACCAAGTTTTAGCTCTTTCTCTCAATGAATGGGGAAATAACCGGAGCCTCAGTACTTCCGGATTTATTCCTGGTAGTCTGAACGATCCAAAGATTTCTTGGAACGTTTTCAGATGTTCTCGGGCGTCCTTAGTTGCAGAACCACTAAACTGGCGAGCGGAATTTATCATGCTGAACATGACAGGTTTCAGCTCAAAGTTTTCAGCTTCCACGTCTGGCAAGGTGGTTCCCAGTTCAACATGGTCATTGTCCATGTAGTCTCGACAGGACTGTCGTGCGGTAGCGGCAGCAGTAGCAGGCCGTTCATTACGGGTATCTTGGGGAGGATCTGCAATAATTCTCTGGTTATTGTTGTTGGGGTCATCTATCCTGTTGTTTTGCCTTTCGTTCACCATTGCTTCTAGTATCTCCTCAAGATAGTTGTTTCTTGATATCAAGAGTCGGCCTTGGTTCTTGAGTTGGTACGTCCATTTGATTTTTGGGTCTAGTTCGTACTTAGGTTCTTTACCTCGTCTAGATCTGCGCATAAGCAAACATCAAACCTTGTGAAATGCACGGGGTAAATAACACCACTAAAAACAGAAAAATAAAAAGAAAAAGTGCAGTAATAAGAAGGGTAAAGATATGTTGCCAGTCCCCAGCAACGACGCCAAAAACTTGTTGCGTGTAAAAGAGTCCTATCGCAAATAGTACAAGTGTACACGACGCAAGTAGTAAAGTGATACTTGGAGTATCAGATATCGTCTCCACATGGACTGGAAATAACTCTATTCTTAAGTTTCTGCACAAGAGAGAAAAATAGTTTAATTGAATTTGTGAAGTGATCTTGGGAAACAAGTAAAGTAAAAGATAGCGAAATCAGGTTTAAAGAATAGGCCAGTATTGAATTGCTTAGTAGTGCAGGTGTTGCACTGTAAGAGGAACTTCTATTTTCTGTCGTCGTTCCTGTCGCGGCAGTACCTGTCGCGACAGAGGTCTGTAGATGTCGCGGCATCGATTGCACAACTCTGTACTTCAAGCTTGGAAAGAATATCTGCTATGACTTGTCCTATCCCTAGGTCCAAGTTCTGTTGATGGACACTTCTTAGATGATACCTCCCGGCGTGAATCGTAGGGTGAACACCAATATTGTTGAATTTTTCCTTAGCCACATAACCGCGCACTTATCCCTAAGCCGAGATAGTTTAACCATAAACTAGAAAACACGTATTTATTTCGTTCGTATGCTTGACTCTCCCGATATC
Organism: Hibiscus tridactylites; assembly: GCA_958450335.1. Lineage (NCBI taxonomy): Eukaryota > Viridiplantae > Streptophyta > Magnoliopsida > Malvales > Malvaceae > Hibiscus > Hibiscus tridactylites. The sequence goes on from OY288285.1 coordinate 31,019,143, forward strand.
AAACAAATGGATAACCTCACAATGCTCTCGTGATACTCTTGCGAGATATGAAAACAAGAATAAATAAACTTGAAGCTTTTTATTACTTGACAGAAAATTCCTAAAACATTACAATCCTTGCAACTACTTTACAAAATCAACCCTTAGCCCTAGGAGGAGTTTAAAACATGATGAAGAGGGGAAAATGACAAGGGTTTTAGGGAAGACGGCTAGGAATGAGATTATTCTCCCCTAGGTCGAATTACATGCCTTTATATAGGCCTTGGGTCCAAGTTTTCAAATATGGCAAGAACAAGTTTAAACTAAAGTACAACTCTATTAAAGATTAAATCTTCTGAGTAGATGCCTTTAATTCGTCCTCTTTTCTTGCCTTGGGTTTCTTCCTTGGACTTTGGGCTTGGCTTTCATTCTGTCTCAGGGCTCAGAAAAATATAGGAGTGGTCCACGACAGACCGACTTGAAATCCTCTATCTGTCGAGCTCCACTTCACTTTTCCCCTTCACCATTCTGTCGTCATGGTTGCCATGGCAGTGGCCATGGCAGCGTTTGCTTCTCGACTCCAGTTCTGCGATCCACCTCTGTTTCTTTGCTACCCTGAGTCCGTCGTAGTAGATACCTGCAAAAGTGACCAAAATCAGTAGCAAATGTGCCATTTTATCTAGTTGTGATGTATATGCAGAAATCTATCCTAAATGCAATAAATTATGCTTGAATGCAGCAGAAATATGGGTAAATGAGCGGGTAAAATATAGAGATTTTATACACTCAACACTACCACGCTATTCCCAAACGTAGCCTTGCACACGAGCAAGTCGGTCTTCTGCAGCTCCACTTCCCTCTTTAGATCCATAATCTCGGACTTGGAACCCTTCTTCTTGAGCTCCTCGACCTCTTTCCTTAGAGCTACCATTGTAGCCTCTAAGGCATCGCCTCGTTCAACCATCTTCATATCCAACCTATTAAACGCCTCTTGAACCTCCTCCTGGATCCCTTCCAAGGACTCGAGCTTCTCAAGATCCAACGTGGCAAAGATAGTCTTGGGTCATCTGGTAGTCCCAAAACGTGACAAAGATAGTCCTGGGCTGCCATGATTGCACTTGTCTTGGTCACGGGCTTGCGATCTGTGACATTAGAAAGGTGTGGGCGGAGCAAACATTAGTCTCGGTGCAATTAGTGCAGTAGTAATCGGAGGCCAAGAGGGGACTATGTTGACCGAACAAAGATGGCATGATTTCAGAAGTGACGTTTAAAACAATTTTGTCGGGTATTATTTTTAATTTTTTGCATTTGGTGAATCAATTATGAAGAATTTTCTTAAGTGATTAAAATTTGACAAATTCATCCATTGTTCTTAACTCTTGATTATAATTTCATTCTACTCCTTAAACTTTGAAATGTTACATTTCAGTTAAGATGTAATATTTTCTTGTTCAATTTAGACCTTCTCTCAAATTATTACATTACTTTTGTCATAGCAACTTCTGTGTTTCACATTCATTAAAAAAATATCCTCATATTAAGTATTTTATCTAAAATATTGTCAAGAAGTGTAACACCCCTTCTCGGTCTGGTAAGAACCCAGGTCGAAAAGCGTTACCTAAGATCAGTGCAGTGATTCTGGTACAATAATTCATTCAATAAACAATATGATGCGATACGTTATCAATATGCTACAATAACATCTTGTATTAAGACTTGCTAATCTATTTTAGGGTCAATTTAAAACTTTTTTAAACTCTAGGGACTTAACTATAATTTCAGTAATTTAGGTGTCCTTTCAATAAAGCGACCGAACTACAATGAAATTCAACTCAATTTCAATAAGCCTGTAAATTTTCACGTTAGTCCGAGTTCATTTACCCACCTAATTAAACTTAAGAAGATTTAGTGACCAAATATAAACAATGCAAAACAATACTCATTACCAATTAACGAATATAACTAACACTGTACCGAAACCCCTTAGGTTGTATCGATACAGGTAGGTGTTAATTAAAAATTCCACTGAAACTGTCTAACATCGTACCGAAACAACCAAATATGTTTCGGTACAAGTCGACTTCCATTGACTTTTACCAAAAGACCATGTTTCGATACGGTTAAGCCCGTATCTATCCCAGTTGACTCTCGTTGACCCCATTTCGGTACACTCTGGGCCTGTATCGAAAAGAGTTTTAGCAGTGTCTAAAGTCCCAAAAATTGTATCGATACGCCACTAAGTCGTATCGAAACACCATGTTTTACCCTGATTCCTTATAGCTTTAAGATGATGGCCGTACCGAAATGCTATCACCCGTATCGGTACGCCTGACCTGTAATGATAGATTTTGGTCTGGTTTTTAATCAAATTGTTCTACCGAATGACGTCCAAATGCAATGAAACTTTATACGCAATATTTCAATTCTATAATCTATTAGCATGCCAAAATTCATGGTTGTTTGAATACATTTACTAAGAATTTACCTATTAGATCCCATTATGTAAACTTGGTCATTTTTAAGCAACATTAAACATGCCATTAGGGTCCATAGCCATTTTACAAACCATGCAAAATATCAACATAACAAAAGGGCCCTATCGGACTAATTCAAGTACTTTGCCACCTTACTAGGGGTTTATAGGTTCAATATGCATTACTTTAGGCTTGCTTGTGACTTGTGCAACTCAACAACTTCTCCAATCTCCAATGATGAATTCCTTTAACCTGAAATGCATGGAAGATGAATGCATTAGACTTACATAAACTAAGTGAGGTAGCCAAAACAATCTTCAAATCCACAATATGCATTTCAAAATCAAGTAATCAACAATATCAATGATATAAGCCTTTAGTAACAATGCGAAGTTCATGATCATCATTAATTTCTTCTTACTTTTATAGTTAACCCTTGGATCAAATCAAGATAGTGGATATGCGAATTCCTACGCCTCGCCAAATCAATGAATGGTCTAGTCCCTCCGCCTCGCCAATATGACCAATAACATATCACATCCCTCCGCCTCGCCAAATCAACATAGGTCGTAGCCTTAGGACCGTAGTCCACTCGTACACTGAGCTCATGAATTTTATGGCATGCTAATTGTATCCAATGTCCTTTGAATCCAAGGTCCGGTGATAGTATCAATAATCGATGATCAAATGACAATAGCAATATTCAATGCCCTTACCAATAACAATGTTTCAATGGCAATGTTCAATAACATTATCAATGACCTAGATTTCCATAATTCAATGACAATAATAATGATGATATCTATATCTGATGTTCTATAACAATAATGATGACGATGACAATGTTCAATACTCGATGTTATAAATTACCAATACTTACCATGATGTCCACTAAATAGTTCGATGCAATAGTCCTTAATGATGAAAACAAGGATGATGATTTTAAAAACAATGAAATCGGAAAAGGCACCTAGCCTAATCCCGAGACTCCGACTACACTCACCTTGAAATCTGATGCTCCTACGGCTCTCAAATTATTAATCCTTTATTTCTAGCTTGTGTGGGACATGATGGATGATCTTTCTCCAACTCTTGAGCTAGGTAAAGACAATAGAAGATTATTAGGATCGATAATACGATATTGAAATCAACATAAGGATATCAAAGTTAATATTCGAGTTTGATATATACAATAACGATAGATTATCCATTGATGATCAAAACCCTAACTTGATATTACACTCAATATTCCTATGAATTTCAAAAATTACTTGAGGGAATAAGCTTACCTGATTGATAGCAACGTTTCAAAAACAATAAATCAAAGAAAACTAAGCTTGGATTATCCTCCAATGGAGGTGTGTGCTTGGAAGAAGATGAAGGTGGAGTTAGCTTGCTAAGTTTTCGGGTAAGCTTCCTTTCTCACCCTTTTTTTTCTTTTACACTCAATGACCATATAGCTTTCCTCACAATGAGGGAAACTATTTCCTATCATCTACGTAGGTGGTGATTTTAAGTGAGGAAGGTCATCGCAAGGTTAGTCCCTCAACTTTCAATATTTTACGATTTTCTCCCAAACTTTCAGTTTTCACAATTTAGTCACTAAACAGATTTCAATATTATTCAATAAGGTCCAAGAAGGATGAATTGAATCAAATAAAGTTCAATATCAATATAATTGATCACACCTACGGTGTTAAGGCAATACTTAGACCTTCTCGGAATAGTGTTTCAATCGCCAAAACCTAATTTTGACTAGACCAAATTTCAAGGTGTTACAAGAAGTGTTTGTTATTTCATCTGAAAATTAAAATAAATACATCGATAGGTTGTTTAGTAATTTTATAGGATGTCTAAAAAAGACGCCTTAGTTTTCTCTCTGGTTTTGTAATCCATTGGATCTTCGACTCTTGTGGCCCTTGCGTCGCTGGGAGCCGGTCCTTTCCCTCTACCTTGTACTTTGTCTCCCCTTGCTTTTAGCCTCTCGTTTCTTCCTTTTTTACCTAAAGCTTTCTTTTGAGGTAACCATGGGTTATTCTTTGGTGTTTTTACCTCCGGTCACCGCTTACCCTTCCTTCAGGAGCTATAGAGTGGTGAAAAGCATGAGTCTCGGTCCTTGGCGGTCGAGTCAAAGATTTCTTCGGGGAGTTTTGGTCTGCCTCTTCCTGTCTTCTGGGATAGGTTTTGCCTGTGTCGACCTCCCCCATTGTTGGTCACTGAGTACCGACCGCCCCAAAGCATGTCTTCATCTCTGCTCCGTCTTCAATGTGGAGTTTTCCTAAGATTCTTTGAAGCTTTTTCTGAGCCGAGCTACAAATGCTCTCCCCCTTTCTTGGTTCATGCCCAAGTACGATAGCTGGGTTAGGAAATGATGCTGGGTCTAGTTTTCCGATCACTTGGTTTACATAGGAGGAAGAAACTTCTTTATCCTCTCCAATGGAAGAGTTCTCAAGAGCTTTTGAGGACTTAAGGATGTCTGCTCTAGCCTTCTGTCAAAACCATCTCCGACCATCATCATCTTCCCCTTCACCCCCGAAGTTGTTTTTTGCTTTTTGATCGCCTCCCAAACCCCCTTTTCGCCTTATTGGACCTTTCTCCAGAGTTTCCAAAGCCTTATGTGCTCTACTGCAGAGCTTGTTGTTGCTCGAGGGCGGTTTTCGTCGCTTCTGAGAGTCATACTGCCTCACCGCTTGTTTGTCTCCATGGTTTCTGTTGGTGGTCCCCCAGTGATGCGGACTGGGAACTTCATTGTTCAAGCAGTATCCCCGATCAATGAGCTCTCCTGGATCAGACTTATGTGTCACCAAAAATGTTGATGGTGATCTTTTGGTCTGTGGCGGCCGGTTGTTTCTTCTGCCGGTTTTGGTTGTTTCTCCCTTTTTAGATTAGGGTTGGCTTTTGGGCTTTGTTCGCCTTGATCTATTCCGGCCTTATGACCGTTTTTATCTCGGGCTTCTGTGCCGATGTTCTTGTATGTGACTTATTATGGTAGTGAATTTATTTTCCTTTGGTAAAAAAAATAAAATAAATACTAAATATCAGCTTTATTGAAGATTAGGAATGCCTTAGTTTATTGTAATTTGTCTTGTTGGTATGGATCAATAGACACAAAAGGCAAAGACTGAGTTTCCGGCAGTGTATTCTGGATTGTTGAATCCAAGACTCACCTTGTATCCATGACCTAAGTAAATGCATCCATAGCTAACTGACGCGCCACCATATATGGTGGCCCCTGTGTTATAAGACCATAAGATTTCTCCGGTGCTTGCACTCATGGCATATATTGGCCCTTCTCTAAATGTTGAACCGCCAAATAGGACTCCGTTGGCCACAGTCACAGGGCCATTGACTGTAGCATTAGTAGGGTCGGCTGTTGACCAAAGGATGTTGCCATTTTTGGAATCCATAGCAACCCATCCGCCGCCAGTAGAGACCTTTGTGGATGGCTTTAAGGTGAAGTTTTTGCGTTCGGAGTTAGCAATGTTGGTGTAGACTCTCTTCTCATCCGTGGCAGCTCCCCATGTTCCTCCGCCAGTAAGACCACCAGGTCCAGCTTCCTACATTCCAAATTAACAGTTGAATTTAAGGAGACAATGTTTGCAATCTTGATATTTAAGAAAAAATGAGGATATCTTACAGTGGACCATATAAGGTCGCCATTGTCACGGTCCAAAGCCAAAGCAACTCCACTTTTCTGAACAGCCACAGCAAGATCCCGCTTAATTCCTTTGACATAGGTGGTTAGCATCATTGGTGCTGCTGCAAAATCAGCATCGTGGTTGGGACCAGGAGGACACTTTGGGTTCGACACATTGTTGTTGCATGCGAAAAACCAAACATCATAGCCTCCTGACTGATGGAACCACTTGATCTTTCCGCTGTCCAAATCAAGAGCCAGAACTGAATTGGAGTTGTTTTCAGGCTCCACACATTCATCATTAGTAGGCGTATCTGTTCGATTGTTTTGTCTCTCCTGACAGTCTCTTACCCTTTTAGGTGCGGAGTAGAGGTTCCCTGTGGCAATATAAACATTGTTCCTGCGGATATCGATTGACGGGCTGCTTCCCCACACGGCGGCTCCGGCATATTCTCCACGGCGGCCAAAATTGTCAGGCAACATATATGTCCGCCACAAGATTTTTCCATTTCGGGCACTTAGCTTAACAAAGCTTCCTCGGAAGGTACAACATCGTTCAATGCTGACAGTCACCTCTATTGAAGATACGCCGACGTAGAAATGCCTGAATTTGAATTTAATGAACTGAAACCAATCAATCGACCATATTGCCTATAGACGTGACAGAATCTAACAATACGAAGTTAAATTTTATGAGTTTAGTTGCCAAAAAAATATCAGACCCATCTAACTTTATGAATCATGTCTTACAATTAGACAGTTTTTGGTTATTCCATAATATGAACAGTATCAAGTAGATTTTGATTCGACTCTAAAGTTCGGTCCTGTTTTTTTCAGGTAACAAAAAGATTATAAAGTTGTATGAAGTTGAAACCCAAAAATTCAGATTTTTATTTAGTTGATGGAGCATAAAATGATTATATATGTAGTAAAAAAGACTGACCCCTTGTAGTAAGTTCCTGACATGGTGATAACTGCTCTGGGGTGTTTATCGAGCTGGGTTAACCAAACAAGTCGGCCATCTGATCGATGAACTGCAACAGCATAAGCCGGTCCAACGAGTCCAAAGATAAGCAAATGGTCTGCAATCACCAGAGTTGATCTGGACACTGTTATATTGAGGTCGAGATTGGATATAGCTCCTGTGGAATTCAGGCCAGTCAGCTGTCGCAAATTTTTCTTCCAAACAAGATCTCCGTTTGATGCTTTGACGGCATAAAGGTATCCATTCCAGCTGGGGAAATAAATTATTCCATCAAAAATTGCCGGCGTTGCAGAAATATCTCCACCTGCATTAAATCTCCATTTCAATCGTAGCCTTGAAGCTGTTGCAGGGCTTATCTTGGTTTCCTTGTCCGCAAATCTCCTGTTTAGCAGATTTCCCCCGTGGTTTACCCAGTCCTGTACGATGCAATATTATCCTTGTCACTTCTATCATAAGTCTTAAGTTATGTGCTTCGAAACGATTGTGCTTTTTTTTCATGTATTGTATTTGCAGGGTATGGAATGTAACAGATGTTTTATACACACAGAAAAGAAGAAAGAAAGAAAGAAAAAACAGAAGGAATGGGCTTACATTTGAACCTGCAGCAGCTGTGGAGGCCAGTAGAGAAACAAGGCAGAGGGATAGAAGGAGCTCCATTGAAGTTGAATTATTATGCTAATATCTTAAAATCATGGACCATATTATATATATAATGTAATGTAATAATTATCCTCATTTCTGTGGCCTTGCAAACAATTATGCCGATTTATTACTTTTGTTTTCATAAAGTGTTAGGCTTGTAGTACGCTCGAATCGATCTTTCGAAACCGTCAAAAGGGTTGATATTACTTTCCGAATGAATTGGCTAAAATCGAAGAATAGTACACAATATTTGAACGATGATTTTAGAGTGGTTCGACTACTCAACGAAGTCTACATCCACTACCTTAGCACACCACTAAGGATTTCCCAATTCATTACTATGAATTCTTCCTTTTGAGGCCAAATGGATAATCTTACAACCCTATCTTTTCAATGGCTAAGATAGAACCACTTTAGTTTTTTCTTAGGCTAAACTAGAACCTCACTCTTTTACAAGGAAATTTGTGTAAACAATGAAAACCTCACAATGTGGGTGTTTACAAGAATTGAGCTCACAAAAGTGTAAAGAATAAAATAATGAAAAATACTCTATATACAATATATACAAGAGAAATGAAGAGTAAAGACTTAAATGTTATTTCTCTTGATAATGAAGCTTGGATATTGTCTCTAACTTTCTTCAAGTGTCTCAAGTCTTGCTTTTATGTTTGGAACGAGCTACTAGCCATTTATGACCGTTGGGATGTTTTGGAGCCGTTGAGAGTCATTGAAATTGAGCATTAAATGCTCACCTGCATAGTGGTTTCGAAACCATTAGAGGTTTTCAAAAGCAAAACTAGCCGTTACATAAGTCTGGTATAGAAACCAAGCAGGGGTTTCGAAACCAACTATGAGGTTTCGAAACATGTTCCCAGGTTTGGTTACCAGGCCTTACTGTCTTACTGGTTTTGAAACCATTTATAGGGGGTTTCGAAACCTGCATTAAAAACTTGTAAAATCAGCTAAAAATTTACTTTAAAAGATATATTCGATATAGGAACAAAGTCAAAACGTTTTAAACATATTTTTCAAGTTTTGTGGACTTTGAATATTTTTGTAATATTTGAATTTAGTCCAAAAACATTTCTCACTTTTTATATCAAAATCAATATCTCAACAATCTCCCCTTTTTGATATAACAAAACCACTTGAAAATTTGTTTTGTGAAAACTCCCCCTTAGAAAAATAATTTTTGAAAAAAAGAGAAACATTTTTGGAAAATAATAAAAGCTCCCCTTTTCTTTTTTAGAATTGAATTTTTCAAACATATCTCTCCTCCTTTTTTTCATATAAAAAAAATTCAAAACCAAGTTTGAAATCACATTTAAGTTCAAAACACCAAATGCTGAAAAGGTTAAATTTAGTACCAATTAATAGAAAATATCAATCGTTGGTGTAAAATAACAATAACGAATAAGATAAAAAAATTAAATCAAAAGCCCCCTTTAATCAAAGCATTCCATTTAAAAATTTAGTTCGAATTTTGACACATAAGAGATTGAATGTCACCATTGTATCAAATCAATTTAAAATCACACGAAATTAAATTTTATCCAAGACTTTTAAAAATTTTATGCAAACATATGAATAAAACAATGTTATTCATATGCATAAAGAATCATAAAATATCATGCACTTATAAATATAAATAAGCAATGATGCATGAACATTTATCATCAAAATAGGCAACCAAATGATATAAAATCAAATACATTAAGATTAGAGGTTACCTATTTTCTTCACTTGTGTGACTAGAGCATTTGAGATTCTTGATTTTCTTGCCTTTGCTCCAACACACCTACAAGAGACATTTACTTGAATTTTGGTATCCAAATTGCTTTGGATCCATTAACATTAATCTCAATGTCTCTAGTTCCCTTAGGAACACATACTTATCTAATCCTATAAGATGTTCTCTTCTTTATAGGATAAGTATGCAAGGAATGACCATGATAATGACAATGTGAACATTTTGTCATTATGTGATGAGATAAATTATTAAAAATAATTTTTTTTTCTTGTGTTAAGCTTTCAAGCTTAACTTTCAAATCAAGATTTTCTTTTTTCTAAAACTTCATTGCATGTTTTTGAAAACTCTAAATCATTTTTCAAAATTTCATTTTGATTTTCAAAATCCAATTTTGTTTTCAAAAGAAAATCGTATTCAAATTCAAGTTTAGAAATCATTTTCTTAATTTTGGAATTCATGGTCTCAAATTCCAATAATCATTCATCAAATGCATCTTGTAACTCATCAAAATAATATGAATTTAATTCATTTGAGTTAGAAGATACCTTGGGCTCTTTATGAGCCATAACATCATCCACCTTAGGGATTGAGAGGAGGTTTGCACAAGATGAAGCATCATCCTTCTTCTCTCCCTTCTTGTTGCCATAGATTTTTCAAACTTCTTCCACATCTCTTTGGCACTTTTGCATGTGGAGACCTTCTTTGAAACATCTTCATTGAGGCAACAAAGAAGAGTGTGCATGACCTCGGCGTTTAGCTTTGCCTTTGTATCGTTTACACTCCTTTGCTTCTTCTTCTTCTTCTTAGAAGCTTCCAAGTAACCATTTTCAATGATATCCCAAAACTCAAAATCGAGAGATTTGATGAAATACTTCATAACATTGCTCCATTACGAGTATGCTTCTCCTTCGAATAGTGGAGGACATGAGATAGAGCGACTTCTTCAAATCTTGCCATTTTTCTTGATCGATGAACTTCGAGAAAATGATCTTTACTCCCGGATGTTAGTCCTTTGATGGAGACGAGGCTTTGATACCAATTGTTAGGCTTGTAGCACGCTCAAAATCGATCTTGCGAGTAGATAATATTTCCACGATGATTTTAGGGTGGTTCGACTACTCAACTGAGTCTACATCCACTACCTTAGAACACCACTAAGGATTTCCCAATTTACTACTATGAATTCTTCCTTTTGAGGCCAAAGGGATAACCTTACATCCCTATCATTTCAATGGCTAAGATAGAACCACTCTAGTTTCTCCTAAGGCTAAACTAGAACCTCTCTCTTTTACAAGGTAATTTGTGTAAACAATGAAAACCTCACAAGGTGGGTGTTTACAAGAATTAAGCCCACAAGAGTGTAAATAATAAAATAATGAAAAACACTCTCTATACAATATATACAAGAGAAATGAAGAATAAAGACTTAAATGCTATTTCTCTTGATCATGAAGCTTGGATATTGTCTCTAACTTTCTTCAAGTGTCCCAAGTCTTGCTTTTATGTTTGGAATGAGCTACTAGCCATTTATGGTCGTTGGAGATATTTTGGAGTCGTTGAGAGTCATTGAAATCGAGCATTAAATGCTCACTTGCACAGTGGCTTCGAAACTATTGAAGAGGTTTTGAAACCATTAGAGGTTTTCAAAAGAAAAACTAGTCGTTACATGTGCCTAGTATAGAACCAGGCAGGGGGTTTCGAAACAAGGCAGGAGGTTTCGAAACCAGCCAGGTGGTTTCAAAATCTTTAAGGGGGTTTCAAAACTTGTTCCCAGGTTTGGTTTCCAGACCTTACTGCCTCACTGGTTTTGAAACCACTTATAGTGGGTTTCGAAACTTGCATTAAAAACTTGTAAAATCAGCTAAAATTTGACTTTAAAAGATATATTCGATATAGGAACAAAGTAAAAACATTTTAAACATATTTTCCAAGTTTTGTTGACTTTAAAATATTTTTGTAATATTTAAATTTAGTCCGAAAACATTTTTCATTTTGTTATATGAAAATCAGTATCTCAATATAAAAAAAAATGTTAGAATTTGACTTTGGAACTTTGATAGGAAATTATTGATCCATATTATAGTTGTGTCTGATTCACAACAATTAAGAGTACAAAATAGGATTACACGAGTTCATTGGGTGTCAGCTTTAGGCTGTTTTGGAGGCGTATTTGGGTGAATTTATGTTTTCTAGTTCTATAGAGTTTGGTGGAGTTGGTTCTTTTGGACTATCTTTTTATCGAGGGTTTCAGCTTTGTTCCGTTGTTGTTATTTCGACATATATTAGATTATGTGATTTCTTTTTGGTTGGCTCGGTTGATTTGCTTGTGGCCTATTTTAATAATTGATTGTTTGTTTGTGGTATACTAAATAGCAAAGCAGATTAACACTTGATGGAATTGAATTTTGGAAGCTAAGGTCTGAAAATGTATTTGGTATTGATGATAATGTAGATACCAACCCATTAAGTGCATTGTCTGTATGTATTTATAGCAGGTTATTGTAAGTTGCTTATGTTTCTTTAGGGGAGAGTATCGAGTGCGGGTGATAGTAGCAGCGACGACTGATTCCAAGATATTTGTATTAAGTTATTGAGGCTTGTTGGTTTATTTGAATTTTGTGGATATGCGTACTTGTAGTGTACTCTTTTCTTCCATTTAAGGTTAGAGAAATTTTTAGTGTAACACTCAATATAGGCCTGAATTATACGATTTAGTCTTATCAATAAAATCTTATTGTCGAGTAAAAAACTTACACGAATTTTATATAAATTTATTTGACTATTGTAGAATGTATGGTTAAAATGCTTAGATGAAAATGTAAAAAAATAATTAGAAATGCAATTTACTAAAATATATTTTTATTTAAAAAATTATTTGTTTTAAATAAAATTAATTCTTTTAATATTTTGATATATTTAAATTTATCAAAAATAAAAATTGGTTTTTTATTTTCAAAAAAGTTAAGAAATTTATCAAAATTATAAAACTGCAATATTATAAATAAATATTTCCTTCCTCCCTACTTTCTCTTCTTCACCCAAACTCAATAAATAAATCAAAACTTCACCGCCTCTTCAAATTTATTTTAACTCTAAAATAATTACAATTTGATTCTTCATTATTCTAATCCTGGCATATAACTATTTAAACTCACCTATGTATTTAAGGTATTTTCATATATGCAATATAGTACATTAATATTATATTATTAATATTTTGTCACTGTATTGAAAGGATTTTGTTGTAGCGTTTTTTTATTTGTTGCCTCGCTGCAACTGTTTTGATTTGGTATTGTGGCTAGCCTAGATCGTTTCAGTTAAGTTGGACCCATATGCTTCAATGTGTGCGTCAAGCCTTGCTTAAATAGAAAGAGGAGTAGGGTGAAGTCTTTCTTAGATAGGAAGTTAAGTTGGACTTATTTTCATTAAACATGCGAATCTCTTTAACTTTAATGCCTCTATTCACTTTTGTCAAATTTCATCTTTAGCCTTCCTTCCAAGCTTTCATCGTCTTTCAGTGCTCCGATTGCCATGCAAAGTATGTAGAAAAATCCAACGTTTTATGCTCTTCAAATCGACTATCACTTTGCATGCTTTTCCCTCCGGCAGGTTGGTATGTGCTCTGCCTCGGCAGGGGTCTGTCACTGGATCTACTGCGTAAGGCTTCCTCTTCATAGTTCAGCTTCCTTCAATAGAAGCTTTCATCTTTGGCTGGGCTTGATCTGGATCAGTTTCGAGCTCATTCTGCACCATCTTGCCTTTTCTTCATTGCCCTGCATCGCCTGGCCCAGCAGTGGGTAAGTCTGCGCAAATACCAAACATGCATTAAAACAATACATTTTCATCAAATAAATCAAATATCATGATCAAAGGTAAAGATAGTGTAAATAATGCATATAAGGCCATAATGCCACTCGAATGGGTGTAGGTTAAGCCATAATTGCCACGTAGAAGGGGTAAAAATATAGGACTTTTGGGCACTTATCACACCCAAACTCGAGCTATTGCTTGTCCTCAAGTAATGCAAACCATCAATTGGCAGCCCTTAGTCCTCATGAAAATCCACCTTGGTCTTTCTTTTCCTTCTTCTCCCCAAACCATGGCAAATAATACTCAGCCCCCTTAAGTCTTTGGATGCCTTAGGAATTCCCTGAAATCAAACAATAAGATTTGTGAGTGTGTGCATGCATTGTGAACTAGATGATTATCCTGGTTCTAAGTAAACACTTAAGCATTAAACTACTTAACTTGGGTATTTTCTTTTCTTTTTTTATAAGCATTCTAACCTACTAGAGCCAATTTCGGGCACCTCTAGTGATTAGCCTAGAGCCGGTTTCGGGTACTTCCAGGGCTTCCTTAAGCTAGAGCCAGCGTTAGGCACCTCTAACTTTTTACCCAAAATTTTCTTTCTAAGCAAGACTATGTCCTAAGTGTACTAGAACTCCATAAATCATACAAGTCACAAAGGTGTTTTAAAATTCTAATCTCATAGTATGATCCTAAGTTATCTTCCTTAAGGATCCTAAAATTAAAGGCTCTAAACAGTTCAAAGCTATGGTAAGAAGAGAGATATCTATGGCCAAGATAGAAAATTCAATTAAATTAAACTAAGGCAATTGATAAAGAAAATTTCCGAGGCATAAGCTTCATTCGGCTAAGGCAATATGTGCAGTTAAATTTTTTGGACAAGTATAGAACAGAATTGCATAGCAATTATATTAATATGCTGCGGTAGAATAATGCCTCACGGCAGCATAACCTACACCCCCAAACTGGAGAGAAGCATTTCCCTCAATGCTTTAACAACAGATGCAAAAAATAAAAAAAATAAGCACGACAATTAAAGGCATTAAAATAAAGGAAAGAGAGAAAAAATTAGATAGATTCAGATGATGAGTCATCGTCATCGCTTGAAAGGATCAATTTTCTCCCTTTGCCGACCGTATGCTTGAATCTCTTTGTTTCACGTGGCGGTTGGATGCGCGTTGGGGGGTTGGCTTGGTCGGGGCATTCACTTCCTCCTCGCCATCCGTGTCGATGTGGAACTCCTCCGTTGCCTCTAAGGCGGATGCTTTGCATTTGGCAGTTTCAAATGTTCGTCGGATAGACTAGGCAGTTTTTGTCCAATGGGAGAAGCCTTCTGTTCCGACTAGCGAACCTTGATGAGTGTCTAGTCCTGCTCGAGCATAGTGCCTTGGTGAGGCCGGAGCAGTGGCGGTGGCAGGTGTGTCTTCGGCACGGGGTGCTGGGGCAGCGGCAGCACGTGGTGCTTGGGTGGCTGCAGCAGAGACGGCGGTAGGGAACGAAAGGAACTAGACGGTGTGGCCTGGGAACTTCTCTTGAATTAATTGGACAATAGAGGTGGTGAAGTCCCTTGCAAAGGCCATAAATAGGCGTTGTCGTCTGTCCATGTTCTCCAATTTTTCAGCAATTTGATGGAGGGTGGCTGCCGGTGCAGTGGACTGTGGCGTTTCCAGAATATTTGTCGTGGATGTTGTCGCGAAAGTGCCCTGCATTGGCATCGATTGCCACGGTTCTGCCTCCATGAAATGCATAAGCTGGTATTAGGCTTTTCGATCCCATCCCTTCCTTGGAGGTGCATACTCGTCGGCATCGTTGGTCGGTACCTCCTGCTTGGTGGATAGGCCGGTGATAAATGATTGGAAGTAAAGAGGGTTGCGGTCCTTTCGGTTGCAGTGGTGAATTTCATGGCATATAATGTCACCCACATTAATAATACAATTATTCAAAATAGAATGGATGAGTGCAAGCCTGGGCCGGTCGACGGTGTTGTCGTGCGCGGTGGGCATAAGGAGGCGTTTGACAAATGTGTTCCATAGCTTTGCTTCTAGCCGCAACTAATGCCGGTTGACCGAACCCTTGTGTGCCCCGACATTCAATACCATGTCGGCATAGCAGAGTTCCTCTTTGATGTGTTCCTAATCTTCCTCTGCCAAGGACTCCACAAATTCTGCATACTCATCCCTTTCGAAGTGGATGCCGTAAAACAGGTTTATGGCATCAGCATCAACCTTGATCGCCTTGCCCCGAACGTGGACAACAAGTGTGCTCAAACTTGGGTTGTGCGCGTAGAACTCTCAGACCACCGTTATGTTGGCTCATTCGGGTTGTAAGCAAAATATTTGCCACTTTTGGTGATCGACTTTATTGAAGAGGTAGTGGTTGAGGCCGAAATCTGGTTCACCGGAGTATTGAAACCCTTGCTCTCCCTACACCTTGCGGGGGATGAAGTGTTCATTGAAATGCCTTTCTACCTCTGGTGGTGCAAAGCGTTTGTACATGGATGTCTCGGCTGTGCGTGAGCTATCTCCTTTATTTAGTTTGAGGGCCATCTAGAAAATAGTTGTATGAGTTGTGAGAGAGTAAAGGAAATATTAAGCTTTGGAGAATGCACTAGAGTAGAAGAGAATGTTGAGTGATGAACAATTTAGAGAATAGTGGCCTTTATATAGAGGTTGGCAGGCCATGACGTCCGACATTAAATGTGGAGCGGCATCTCTATCCTTTTTCTGTCTGTCACAGTCTTCTGCCCATTACAAATATAGTCGTTACAGATTTTGCGGCCCGTTGGCAGATCATGCCGTTGCATTTTTCTGCCCGTTGGCAGATCATGTCGTTACGTTTTTCTGCCCGTTGGCAGATCATGCCGTTACGCTAGTGACTTCTCCTCACTTAGCCATTAGGTCTTCTTTTATTTCTTTCTTGATCTCCATCCTAAAAACAAAATAAAATAAAATTAAATCTAAATCTTTATTCGTAAAAAAATAAAATGTGGAAAATAAAAAATGCAAAATAATAAAAATTTAAGTTAAAGAGAAAAGGTCAAGGCACTGGAAGAGTGCATGTGTATGCATCTCCTAAAGTGAGTTTTCCCTTATTCCTTATGGCATGTAGTCCCAAGTTTGGTTCCAGCTTGTGTTCAGGTTCTCTTGTCAGGCTGTCGAGGCAGTTGCCCATGTTAGTGCTGCGGCAGTGTACAATCTCTATGTCGGGGCAGTGCTATTCTAGGTTGATGTCTTTCTTAGTTTGAGTATGGATTGCTTGACATTTTTCGGCGTCATCATCATGTTTCCTGGTGTTGAGTACATTAATTTTAACATGATGGTCGTTTATTGTCATTGTCAGCTCTCATTTTTCAACATCAATTAGAGTTCTCCCAGTGGTGAGGAATGGCCTTCCAAGGATGATTGGAACTTTGTCATCTGCATCACAATCTAAGATGAGAAAATCGGAAGAGAAAATAAATTTATTGACTTTTACCAATATATACTCAATTTTCCCTTCAGGTTGAACATGGGAACCATCAGCTTGGGTGGTGTCCAATTGTGCAGCATTGCCATACATTCTTCAGTAACAACCACAGTTTCAAATTCCCCAATCCTTTTCTGTTTTGAGACCATGTCCTTGAGGAATTTGGCATAATTGGAATTTTCTTGATCGTTTCCACCAATGGCAGGTTGATATGTACATGCTTCAATATGTCTAAGAACTTCTTGAATTGGTACTCCTATATTTGTTGCTTTAGCCTTTGTAGGAATGGTGGAGTTGGTCGAGTATCCTTTATGCTTTCTGTGCATGTGCCTTTAGTAGCATCGACATTGGGCTTTGCCATTGGTGCTGCTACAGGATCTGCCGAGGCAGTGCCTTCAGGGTCCGCTGCTGCGACATTGTTGTTGGGCACTGTTGTGGCAGTTGGCTCCTTTGTCTTTGTCTGCTCTTTTTCCTTTGCTTGGGGCTCCTTGAGCTGAATACCACTTCGAGTGGTTATGGCATTGCATTTCTCATATGATAATCTCTTAGCTGATTTAGTGTCGTTAGGTAAACCTCCCGTCGGCCTTGTGTTTAGGACTGTGCGATTTGCCCAACTTGAGTCTCTAGGGATTTCATTATTGCATCATTATTTTGCAGCCACATCTCGCTCCTGTCCATAAAAGCTTCAGCTTTCTTTATGAACTTATCAGTATTAGCCATGTATGCACTAATTTGAGACATAAAAGCATTAAGAGTGTTTTCTAAGGAACTAGTTAGCATAGGCTGCTGTTGCGGCATGGACTGCCGAGGGGCATTGTTTTGCTAAAATCCTGCAGCTGGAGCGTCTGATTGTTCAGATTGAGTATGTTATTGGGGTTGCTCGAAGAGAAATTCGGGTGTTTTTCCAGGATGGGTTGTAGTTGTTGGACATCATGTTGTTATTCAGGTTGTAATTTCCCACGAAACAGCTTGACTCTGTGTTCTGTGGACATTTAGAAGAAACATTGTTACCTCCACAGTTTTCACAAAATAAATCCATTACCTTGACCTCCTGGCGATTGTTTTGCGATTGCATACTCCTGACCAGCTTTGTCAAGGTGGCAATTTGAGATGAAATTGAGTATGAGGACTGTTGCGTGTAAAAGAGTCTATCGCAATAAAGTGCAAGTGTACACGACGCAAGTAGTAAAGTGATACATGAAGTATCGGATGTCGAATCCACAGGGAGTGGAAATAGCTTTATCCTCAGATTGTTGCACAAAAGAGAAAGAAGATAATTTAATTGTTTGTAGAAAAATATTGAAGAATACTGAAGATAAAAGATTAAAAGATTCAGGGTAGAGAAATAGGCCAGTGTTGATTTGCTCAGTAGTGCAGGTGTTACACTGTATAGAACTTCCTGTTTTTTCGTCGCTCCTGTTGCGGCAGCACCTGCGGCAGCAGCAGTCTGTTGTTGTCGCGGCAGCGATCACACAACTCTATACTTCAAGCTTGGCAAGAATCTCTGCTGTGCCTTGTCCTATCCCTAGGTCCAAGTCTGTCCATGAACACGTCTTAGATGATACCTCCCGACGTGAATCGAAGGATGAACACCAATGTTGTTGAATTCTTCCTTAGCCACTTAACCTCGTCCTATTCCTAGGTCCGAGATAGTTCAACCATAAACTAGAGAACCCGTACTTATTAATTTTGTATACTTAACTCTCCCGATATTAAGTAAATGAATAATCTCACAATGCTCTCCCGATACTCTTATAAGATGTTGAAAACCAGAATAAGCAAACTTGAAGTTTATTTTATTGAACAAAAAAATTCCTAAAACAGTACAATCCTTGCAACTACTTTACAAAATCAACCCTTAGCCCTAGGGGAAGTTTAGAACATGATGAGAAGGGGAAAACTACTAGGGTTTAGGGGAAGAAGGCTAGAGAATAAGATATCCTTCCCTAGGTCGAACTACATGCCTTTATATAGGCCTTGGGTTCAAGTTTTCTAATAAGGTAAGAATACAAGGTCAAATTAAAGTACAACTCTAATTAAGACTAAATCTTCAGAGTATATGCCTTCAATTTGTCCTCTTTTCTTGCTTTGGGTTTCTTCCTTGAACTTTTGGCTTGGCCTTCATTCTGATCTAGGGCTCAGAAAAATATAGGAGTGATCCACGACAGACCGACTTAATTTCCTCTATCTATCGAGCTCCACTTCACTTTTTCCCTTCACCATTACTGTCGTCATTGGCTGCCGCGGCAGCGTCTTCCTTCTCGACTTCAGTCCTGTGTTCTAGTTCTGCTTCTTCACTACGCTGAGTCTGCTACAACAGCTACCTGAAAAATCAGCAAAAATCAGTAGCAAATGTGCCATTTTATATAATTGTGATGTATATATGAAACCTATCCTAAATGCAATGTATTATGCTTGAATGCAGCAGAAATATGGGTTAAATATGGGGTAAAATATAGAACTTTTACACACTCAAGACACCCTCAAACTCAAGTTCTTGCTTGCCCTCAAGCAAATATTACCTAACTAATATGAAATCTTCTTTTTTTTTGTTTTGGCTTAAATCAGTGAACCCTACATTACCTACCACTTATTTGCTATCAGGAACAATACCTTGTCGGGCATTTCTGGATTCATTCGGAACCATTCTATAATTCTTGTGTGGTGTGCGCAGTTTTTGTGAACACTTATGCATCTAGACTACCTTAGTATATCAGAATAGTTATTCTTACATACAGCGTAATCACTAGCATCACACATAATTTCAAATGGCAAACTCCAGTCTGGTGGCTGTACGATTGGGGCTGTTACCAGCTTCTCTTTCAGAATTCTGAATGCTTCAGTACATTCAGTATTGAAGTCATAGGTACGATTATGTTTCAGTAGGTGGCATAGAGGCTTGGTGATCTTCGAAAAATTTGCAATAAACCTTCGATAGAACCCAACATGCCTCGAGAAACTCCTAATTCCCTTGACTGTGGTGGGTGGCGGCAGCTTTTCAATCACTTCTATTTTGGCTCTATCGACTTCTATGCCGCGACAGCTTACCTTGTGGCCTAGGACTATCCCCTCATCCACCATGAAATGACATTTTTCCCAGTTTAATACCAAATTCGTTTCTCACATCTTTCGAGCACCTTCTGTAGGTTGCCTAAGCACCTTTCAAAACTGTCTCCAAAGACAGAAAAATCGTCCATGAATATTTCCAGGAAGTCCTCCACCATGTCAGAGAATATCGCCATCATACAACTCTGGAATGTTGTTGGTGCATTACAGAGTCCAAATGGCATTCTCCGGAAAGCGTAAGTGACGTATTGGCAAGTGAAAGTCGTTTTCTCTTTATCCTCCGGTGCAATAGCTATCTGGTTATAACCTGAGTAACCATCAAGAAAACAATAATAAGGTTTTCCCACTAATCTATCAATCACTTGATCAATAAAAGGTAGGGGAAAATGGTCTTTTCGGGTAGCTATGTTAAGCTTCCGGTAATCCATACAAACCCTCCAACAGGTCACAGTCCTGGTTGGGATTAGTTCGTTCTCTTCATTGGTTACCACGGTTATTCCTCCCTTTTTAGGAACGCACTACACCAGGCTCACCCACTTACTATCCGAGATGGCATAAATTATCCCGGCGTCTAGCCATTTGATAATTTCTTTTCGAACCACTTCTCGCATAGCGTCACTCAAGCGTCTCTGGGCATCAATAGTCAGCTTATGATCATCCTCTAAGAGAATTTTGTGCATGCATAGTACTGGACTGATGCCTTATCAGCTATCGTCCATCCAATAGCCTTTTTATGCTGTTGTAGCATCCCTATCAGCTTCTGTTCCTTTTCCTGCATTAACTTGGAAGAGTTGATTACGAGCAACGTATTATTTAATCCAAGGAAAACATATTTGAGCATCCCTGGCAGGGGCTTAAGGTCTAAAACAAGTGGTTCTACAGTTGAGGGCTTCTGGATGATGTGTTCATTCGAGGTATAGTTTAAGGGCTCGAATAACTTACCTGGACGTTTGCCTATCTAGTTTACCTCCTCTTGACCTTCAGAGTCAGATGTGTCAGAATCTGAGGAGCTGCTGTCGTCGTTGCTGCCGTGACAATCTTCTAGATGGCTGCTCTGGCAATGACCAAATTTAATGTCATGGCTGTTGAGTCACGTCGGCACGCCTTGTGGCGCAGTGGAAAAATTAATCCGACGTAATCCAGCCAGGATCCATGTACAGGAATAAATTCGGGGTGAAAAGATGAAGAGTTACCTTATAAAACTCTAGAAACTGGAAAACCGACGGTATGTGGAATAACCACGCCAAGTAAAACCGGAATCGTAACAGGTTCACAACGACCTCTACGGAGTCCACCCGAACAAAACGAACAAAGTTTTTGCCTCCCTAACACTTAGGGATTAATTTCGACAGATTTGAACACCTTCCAAGGAGAAGTCGAAATCCCTCCAGGGATTCTTGAGAGAGTCTGAAATCGACCAGGGGTTCTACCGGGACTTGGATTCGAACTAGGAAATTGCCAGGAATTTGCCAGGGGGCAAGAGGAACACCAGAAAATTATCGAACAGCTTCTCAGAAGAAATCTGGGACTTGTCGAAAATTCCAGAGGGGAATTTCCAGGGATATGTCGAAATTTGCAAGGAGGAATAGGGATGATTTGGTTGCTAGCCCTTGTCCCTTTAAATAGTATTCAGAGACTTAATTCTAGTTGAATTCCTTAAATCCAAGTTCAACCAAAATTTATAGAATCTAATTCTACTTGAAATTGGTTTATATACATTATATTTAATAATATTAAATGAAATATATATATTTAATTATGTAGAATCTTATTCTACATAAAATATGCATTTAAATATACATTATATTTAATCTAAATATATATATTTTTATTATATAGAATCTCACTCTATCTTTACTTGGATTTAAATATATTTAAATATATATTTTTAATTATGTAGAATCTAATTCTACATAAACTTGGAATTAAATATACATTATATAAATTCCAAATATATATTTAAATTTCTAGAATCTTATTCTATAATATTTAAGTCTCTAAATATTTTCCATACTCTAAATAATATTTGATAAATACAATATTTATCCAATATTATTCCCATTTAAGGGAGTTGCCGATTTCCCCTATCCCATAGAGGATTTTCGGCATCCTCCCTAAAATAGGGAGTATGGTTTCCAATTTTTGTTCGTTTCATTCGAAGGGTGTGACCCTTGTAGGTTCATGCAACGTTAGCAGCAAAATTAGAACTGTTCTAATTTTACAAACAATGAGTGCCATCTAGCAATACATCATTGCTACCTAAGTTGCATGAAGTCATGGTTTGACTTTCCTAATTCTTGAATAAACTTCATTTATGTATTTCATCCTTTTGTCCTTTATATCTTAGATGAACACAAGTCATGGGTTAGTCACACTTGCGTTGTCCATCTAGTGTTTCTTGATGTCTTGAGTAGATTATGATAAATGAATCTCTATGATATCCCATATCATAATATTCGAGCATGGCCATGCATTTTCTAATCTCACTCAATCAAGTGGCCGAAGATATTTCTCCCATTATGTAGGAGGGACAAATCCTTTCTTGATCAACCATATTTCACTACATAGGTCATCACGTATCCAATCATCAGTCTTTATAATGTAGTCAGTTACGACACACGTTTGACTATGTAAAAATACGTAAATCTTTATGTTGAAATCATGTTGAACTCAAGTCTGAGGATTATACATATGTTTATCATGAGCAATGTTGTGACTGTCACATAATTACCCAAGAAACATGCTCATTGCGGGTCAATCCAGTATGTTGTTCTCTAACAAATACTTATGTGTTGATTTTGACATCTTTAAGTCAATGACAACGCTTGTCATCAACCACAAATTAGTCTTTATATATTATCACTGTCCATACCCGTAATAATATTCGACTAAGGATCCTATTTAACAATAATCACATTATTGTATGGACATTATTATCCAATGGTTAGTTTGACGCATAGAAACATACAAATGATAATAACAGCAATGCCATTACTTGATAAATCTAGTAAAATAGTATGTCTATTCAATTGTCATATGATTGGTCTTTGGGCATACTCCAACAATCTCCCACTAGCACTAAAACCAATCATTCTCGTATCTAATACGATATGGCTTAGTGTAACTGACATGCTTATGCTATGTCAAAAGCTTTGTCAGGGAGTTGACAAAGTTATCAACTTTGTGCGTATGTTGCATACTTTCACATCTCCAAGATGTAAGCACTTTAGAATATGTTTGGATTTATTGATGAGATCTGGGTTTTATTTGCTTACGCAAAGGTTCCATCATAACAGAGTTATGTAGCATCTAATATGCTGGGAACAACCCTTAGTTCAGAAGTGAACCCTTTAGATCCAAACATCCTTCTTTATTGCTATGTCGACAGTAATACATTCAGCCTATGTTGTAGAGTTAGATACTGTCTCATGTTGCTAACTCGCAGTATCTTTTATTAATGCAAAATGGATTGCGATCTTTAGTTCCTTTTGATGAGTATGTCGTCTACATACAATACTTATGAAAGTAACAATGCTCCCACTAGCTCTTTTGAAAACAAGACTCCCCTTTGTTTCTAGATAAACCAAACCTTTTGATTGTATCTTCTGAAACAAATATCCCAACTTCGAGAAGCTTGCCTTAGTTTACAGATAGACCTTTGTAGCATACATACCTTCCAAGTGTTTACTGGAGTGGCAAAACCTTCTGGATGTGTCATGTACACATCTATTTCAAGTTTTCCCTTAGGAAAGTGGTTTTGACATTCCTTTATTTGATTCCATAATCATCGTATGTAACTACTTGCAAGTGAGATTAAGATGGATTAAACATAGATACAAGGAAGATGCTTTATCATAGTCTATACTATGAAGTTTGTCGAAAACTTTTATCGACGAACCATCCGTTGTATGTTTTATCATCCATGTCGATTTTTCCTTTTTGAAAAACTCATCCATCCCTCTTAGGTTTTACTGTAACGCCCCGGTTTTGGGCTTGGAAGTTTGGGTGTTGACCGGTTCGGTCAAAGTGCTGTTCGAATATAAAAAGGTGAAATTAGGAAAGCCTAGTTCGGGTTGCATTAAAAATATGGAAAAATGTTCTAAAATCCTCTTTTAATATATATAAGTGAACTGTGAAATCAATTTTATAAAATGAGGTTTGGAAGGGTGACATTTTGGCTAGTGACCAAAATGTAATTTTTGAAATCTGCGTGACTGTTTTAGAAAGGATTGAAACTTTGAATCTTTAAGGAGCTATTTACCCAAAGGGAGTTTCTCCATATTTTTCTAAGATATTTAATGTTTTAATTCTGATTTTTAAACAAAAGGAAAGTGGAGGGAAGTTATTTCTAACTAATTTTCCTAAAATCTCATTTTCCTTTTCTCTCATTTTCTCTCAACCCAAACACCTTTTCTCCAGAGATTTTCTTCTGATTTTGTCACTTAAATCTCTCTTTTCAATTCTCTTTGGATTCCTAATCATCTCATCAACAAAACCTCACCAATTGCTAATTGGATTTTCAAGATTTTGGTTCTAAAAGAGGAGAAACTCAAGTTTGGAGGTAAGAACGTCCTTCTCCTCTAAACTATCAGTTCTTTACTGAAATTCCTAAGTTCTCAATCCTTAATTGATGTTTTATAAGTGGTTTTAAAGTTGTGAAATGGATCTTGGCTTAAAATGCAAGATTTGGTGATTTGTGAAGAATTTTCGTTTGATCTGTTAAAGCAGTGATTTGAGGTGTGTTTTTGATGTTAAATTGATAAGGAATTGAGGTTTAATTAATGCAATCTCGGATAGGTTGAATTTCCTAAGTTTAGCTTGTGATTCTTGGTTGTTTTTGGAATGATCTTGTGGATCTGATGTTGCTGGAGGTATAAGGATGTTGTTAGGTCCTTTATAGATGTTAAAGGATGTTTAGTTTTGATGGTTTATGGCTGGGCTTTGTTGAGGAGTTGTTTGGAAGCATTTTCGGCTGTGTTTGGTGGCCGAAAATGGAGTGTGGATGAGAGCAGCGAGTTTAGGTGCTTTCATTGAAGCTATTAATGCATGATGATGCATTAATCCTCTGCTTTGATGTGTTTAAAACAGGGGAGTCATCTTTGGATCCAAGTGGTGGTGATCCGGAAGCTTGATTTGTGTTTCGGCAAGAGGCGAAACGGAATCAGTGAGTGAAATTGGGTTTTCGGCTTTGAAACCAATGTCTTGGGAGCTTAGTTTAAGTCTAAACAACTTTACTAAGCTCAAGTGTAAGTTTTCGGAAAAACTCTCTAGTGGTGGCCATGGTTTGGTTGTTATGCAATGTGGTTTATTGCATGTTTTAAATTCTGTTTTGAAAGCATGATTTGGCATGGTTATTGCTGATTTTGTAAGCCATATGTTGAAGGAAACTCAAGGTAAGAGTTCCTTGTTTTTGAACATTGTTTAAATGTGGTTTGATGCTTGAAAATGCATGATGTTTATGGCTTGGTTAAATGCTTTAAAATAGTGGATTATTTGATGACAATGATGTATATTGGCAAGTGATGTTTTTGAAAAAGGTTAAGGTCACTAAGGTGGTTAAAAGTCCTTGAGTGAGCCTTGTGGATTCTAAGAACTTCATGGTGGATAAAAGTCCATGAGTGATTCTTGTTAAGGTCACTAAGGTGGTTAAAAGTCCTTGAGTGAGCCTTGTTACTTAAGAACATCAAGGTGGTTAAAAGTCCTTGGATGGTTCTTGTTAAGGACACAAAGGTGGTTAAAAGTCCTTGTGTGGTCCTTGCCATGGTGTTTAAAAGTCCATGGGCCAAGGTGTTTAAAAGTCCTTGGGGCCAAGGTGTTTAAAAGTCCTTGGGGTGAAAATTGTAAAGGACACAAAGGTGGTTAAAAGACCTTGTGTGGTCCTTGCGAATTATAAGATCACAATGGTGTTTAAAAGTCCATGTGTGAGTCTTATGTTGATCTTGTTTTAAAAAGATGGAATTTATCACTTGTGGCCAATATGACATGTATTGATATGGAAGCTTGTATTGCTTGTTTAAGAATGCTTGTAAGCATGTATAATGATGTTTTGAAGTATGATTTATAAAGTGTTTTATAAATGCATTATTGAATGGTTTTAAATGAGCATTCCTCACTAAGCTTTTGCTTACGCTCTCTCTCTCTTTTCTTAAACCAATAATGCAGAGCATTAGAGTGCATTGAGGGCAGCAAGGAAGGCAAGCAATCAAGTGGGAACTAAGCTCAAGTATGGAAAGGTTTTCTTGTACACCTTTAGCTTTTGGCATTTGGCAATGGGGGGACCAATATGGATGTTTTAGGAGACGTTTGTACTCCCTAAGCTTGCTTAATGTTGTTAATAATGTTGGATTTTGTATTTGGTCATTATGTGATTGATTGAAGGTTTTATGCTTGAATGGTTTGCTTGAGTAGGAAGCATGCCATTAGAATTGAGGCTTTTCATATATGATGATATTGTGTTGATTGGTTGATGCAAATATGTCCCTTATATGTTGTATGAGTTGCTGGTAAAGTTTGGTAGCATTTGGAGCATGTATGGTTGATCAATTGTATGTTTAAGCAAGCAAATTTCTGCATTCAGTGCAGGCCGTTTCGGAACAGTGGCTACCATTTCGGAACAGGTACCTTGTAGTAACCCAGGCGTCCGAAACGGGAGACACCGTTTCGAAACGGGAAGCCCTTTGCCAGCCCTCGTTTCGGAACACGTTGCGGAACGGCCCCGCGTTTCGAAACAGGCCCTCCCTGTTTCGGAACAGCCGACCGTTGGGGGCTGACATTGGCAGTTAAATGTTTTGGAATGTTTGCGTTTTGGTCCTGAATCTAGTTGGTGCAATTGTATGAGTTTGGGATGTCCGTTTGAGCTGAAATTTGACAGAGAAGCATGAAATCTGACTAATTACAAGTTGGTAACTTTAATTTGAGTTAAGTCCCTGTAATTTGCAGAATTTACAATTTGGTCCCTTAAGTTGTAAATTGTTCAATTGGGTCCCTGTTTGATCTCTGATGTTTATGATCTTTGAGCATGTTGTTTGAATGATCATAACTAGGGTTAATGTGCATCTAGACAAGTTTAAAAAGAAAAAAAAAGGCTCGTTAATCAAGGTTGACTTTCGGGTTGACTTTGGTTTTCCCCGTGTGACTTTCTTAATTCGGGTCAACCGTCTAGGCCGGGTTAAGGGGGTTACATTTACCCTTTTAGGTAACCAAAGTCTATACTTGGTTTTAGACATGGATTCCATCTCATATCTCATGGCTCTTAGTCATTTCTCGAATTTTGGGTTCACCATTGCTTTCTGATAAGACCTAGTCTTTATCTTGATCCGAAAAGAAGAGTGTTTCCATGTACGGATAGTGAGAAATCCATATTTCTCAAGTATATGGTATTCTCTTAAGGATCAACATAATGGTTTTGTTTTGTTCCAATGTTCCTTGATCATTTGTGGAACATTCTCAATATTTGGTTCATAAATTTGTTGTCTAAAATTTCTTCACATTCCAAATTCCATTTTTTTCCTTTTGTGAGAGGTAATCTCTTTCGAGAGAAACTCTCGTTTGAGCAACAAACATTTTGTTCTCGTTGAAAAATGAAATCCCTTAGTGATAAGTATTCTCTTTCGTGATAAACTATCGTTTGAGCAACAAATATTTTGTTCTCGTTAAAGTTGAAGAAATAATATCCCTTTGTGAGAATTAATCTCTTTCAAGATAAACTCTTGTTTGAGAAACAAACGATTTGTTCTCGTTAGGATAAACAACAAATGAAGTTTTTAAGGTTCGAACTTTGTAAACATTTTAACATGTAAGTAACCTTAAAACTTCAAAGGTATTCTAGAACAATTCTTAGTCCATATCTTATATGACGTTTCGAAAAAAAATACGATTAAGTATGAGAGTTGTTTTTCTAGTGTGTAAAGAAGTCGAAAATGACTTGTTATGAATCAAAACATGTATAACATATTTGATTCTCTTTCAAAGACTTTTCGTTCCACTTGTGGGATTTAATTATGGGACAATCCCATATTCTTTGAAAGTTCATCAAACTTTAAATATTCTTGAATTTGATCTCATCAAATTACCTTAATACTTTTATGAGTTTGAGATTAGTCATTTGTTTTATTTATCTTATAAATATTATTGATTTGATTAGTTTAAAGATCATTGATTCGTTGTGCCATAAGAGATTAAAAGAATAACATTTATTTAAATAATCTCAAAATTAAAATATCTTGTCCTTACAAGATAACTAAAACTTAGGCACAAAATAATAATCTTAAAAACTAAAACTAATCTATTTAAGCAAAAACACATGTCCTAAAGGATGATGTAGCAACTCTTGCTTTATTTCCATTCGCATGTCCATGTCTATTCTGATGCCTTCTCTTTAGAAGCCTCTGAGGTTGATGCCTCACCCGTTTTTGGTTTCTTGACTTCTTGTAGGTGTGTGGGGCAGTTTCTCTTCCAATGTTCGGTCTTGTCGCAATAAAAATATTTTCCATCCTTCTTGATTCCCTTCTTAGGTTTCAATGCCTCCTTTCTATCGGTTTTATTCTTACCATCACCTTTAGACTTTGCTGCCGATTTACCTTTCTTCTTGCCCTTGCGGACCATCAGAACAGGTTTAGGTCCTACCTTCTTCAGGTTGATTTCAGCAGTTCTCAACATGCCGAGCAACTGTGGCAGCGTCTTGTTAATTTCATTCATATTGAAATTAAGGACAAACTGATTGAAACTATCCGACAACAATTGCAGGATGACATCAGTAGCTAATTCGTCTTTTAGCGGAAAGCCGAGCTTCTCCAACGTTTGGATGTAGCCCATCATTTTGATGACGTGAGCTCCTACGGGAGATCCCTCACTCATCTTTCATTGAAACAGAGCTTTAGAGGTCTCGTACCTCTCTTGACGAGCTTGCCCTTCATAAATCTCCTTGAGATTTTGAATCATATCATAAGCTACCATGTCATCATGTTGCTTCTGAAGCTCGAGGGTCATGGAGGCAAGCATAACACAACCGACATCCAGCATGTGGTCCATGTGTTTCTTAAACTTGTCTTTGTCAGCTCTGGAAGCAGTGGCAACCGGTTCATCAGGAACAAGTTCTTCAATGACATATTCCTTCTTTTCTTGTTTGAGAACAATTCTCAAATTGCGGAACCAGTCAAGGAAGTTTATGCCATTGAGCTTATCCTTCTCAAGGATAGATCGCAGAGATAGAGTATTATTTTCCATTAATTCTACAACAAAGAAAATATGCTACATAAGTTTTACTAAATTTTAAATTTTATAGATAGGTCTTTACTATAAATTTACTCCCACTATTTTCTTCAAAATTAAAAACCCTCTAGTTTTAATTTCGGAAAAACGTTTCGATAGTTTTTCTAGTGAGTGAGGATCCATATTTCAACATTCCTAAATCAGCTTTGGCCAATCTTTTAGGAAATGGTTATTTAGGTAAGTAACACCTTACTAATTACATCTCATGTAATTCCTCATCTTTTGGCGAACAACTCTTGTTCTTTAAATCATCTTATGATTATCCAAAACTTTTAACCACTAGGTTTTCTAATCCTATTAGAACAACCCAGCTAAGTCAATACCAATATCTCAACCGGCGAATATCACTAGCTTATTCTTCGCGTTTAACTAAGATAGATAAATGTGACATTGCTTTGGCAAAGCTCGCATTATATCGATCGAAGATTTAACGAGGGTAAATATTGGATGGTTAAAACAGACTTAGAATTATAGTGAGGGATTTACTTACCTATCTAATCATTTTAACATTGATCCTATCAGTAGAACTATGTTTTATCATGCTTATAAAACATCCATTGCATCACATACAAGGTAAATATAAGCGGTAAATAAATATGCAGTGATTATAGCCCTTCTTAACCTAAGGCGACCCGTCCCAAGCCAATGGGAGGACCATTCTACTGAAGATAGAATTTGCTTCTGAAACGCCCGATCCACCAGGGAAGGCCCACCACGCTGCTACCTTGGTTCTTGCTTTATCTCCATGAGTATTTACAATTTTCAGAAACTCGCGTTACATGCGAGGGAGTGAGACGAGAAGAGAAGTACAATAGAAGTTAGAGAAAGGCACGACACGCAGGCCGTATTTATAAAAAACCAAAACTATAAAGGCCATGGGCTATAACCATGCAAAACAAACACCGTGCAATCTAACATGCATTTCAAACATCGTGCGAACAAAGTAACGGCGTGTTTACTGAGTTTTAAACTGATTATCCCTATGTTGCGGTTAATGGGCCAAAGAAGGATCACGAGGTTTCATAAACCATTTGCGTTAACGAACAAATGCACCAGGTAGGTCAACATGAAAGAGAGGTGGCACACTAGGCACACTTAAGTACCAGGTCTTTGATGATGCCAATCCTAGACATGCATTTTTCATAACGTCTAACCATAACTCTTATGGATTCACCGTGAAAGATAGTTTGATAACTTTTATCAAATTAGAAGCCCTTTCAGAGATTTCATAAATCTATGAAACTACGAACAACTACTTGTTCTCTAGACTATCTATTAGTCTCAACATGTTAACATTTTAACATTGAAGCAACCTAACATAGTTATGATTAACTCTTAATCATTCAATGATAATCGAAATAAGTCTTTATTAGGTGTGATACGATAAACGATAAATATCTAAATCGAATCAAACAACATGCATCTCATACATAAACATCACCCAAAAATTTAAGTATGAATCCGTATGATACAAGTGGCTCTGATACCACTGTTGAGTCACGTCGGCACGCCCCGTGGCGCAGCAGAAAAATTAATCCGACGTAATCCAGCCAGGATCCATGTACATGAACGAATCCGGGGTGAAGAGATTAAGAGTTACCTTTTAAAACTCTAGAAACTGGAAAACCGACGGTATGTGGAATAACCACGCCAAGTAAAACCGGAATCGTTACAGGTTCGCAACGACCTCTACGGAGTCCACCCGAACAAAACGAACAAAGTTTCCGCCTCCCTAACACTTAGGGATAAATTTCGACAGGTTTGAACACCTTCTAGGGAGAAGTCGAAATCCCTCTAGGGATTTCTGAGGGAGTCTGAAATAGACCAGGGGTTCAACTGGGACTTG
This sequence comes from Hibiscus tridactylites, assembly GCA_958450335.1. Classification (NCBI taxonomy): domain Eukaryota; kingdom Viridiplantae; phylum Streptophyta; class Magnoliopsida; order Malvales; family Malvaceae; genus Hibiscus; species Hibiscus tridactylites. Next base: position 31,050,064 of record OY288285.1, read on the forward strand.
GATTCGAACTAGGAAATCGCCAGGAATTTGCCAAGGGGCAAGAGGAACACCAGAAAATTATCGAACAGCTTCTCAGAAGAAATCTGGGACTTGTCGAGAATTATAGAGGAGAATTCCCAGGGATATGTCGAAATTTGCAAGGAGGAATAGGGATGATTTGGTTGCTAGCCCTTGTCCCTTTAAATAGTATTCAGAGACTTAATTCTAGTTGAATTCCTTAAATCCATGTTCAACCAAAATTCATAGAATCTAATTCTACTTGAAATTGGTTTATATGCATTATATTTAATAATATTAAATGAAATATATATATTTAATTATGTAGAATCTTATTCTACATAAAACATGGATTTAAATATACATTATATTTAATCCAAATATATATATTTTTATTATATAGAATCTCATTCTATCTTTACTTAGATTTAAATATAAATTTTTAATTATGTAGAATCTAATTCTACATAAACTTGGAATTAAATATACATTATATAAATTCCAAATATATATTTAAATTTGTAAAATATTATTCTATAATATTTAAGTCTCTAAATATTTTCTATACTCTAAATAATATTTGATAAATACAATATTTATCCAATATTATTCCCATTTAAGGGAGTTTCCGATTTTCCCTATCCCATAGGGGATTTTTGGCAACCTCCCTAAAATAGGGAGTATGGTTTCCAATTTTTGTTCGTTTCATTTGAAGGGTGTGACCCTTGTAGGTTCATGCAACGTTATCAGCAAAATTAGAATTGTTCTAATTTTACAAACAATGAGTGGCATCTAGCAATACATCATTGCTACCTAAGTTGCATGAAGTCATGGTTTGACTTTCATAATTCTTGAATAAACTTTTTTTTTATGTATTTCATCCTTTTGTTCTTTATATCTTAGATGAACACAAGTCATGGGTTAGTCATACTTGCATTTTTCATCTAGTGTTTCTTGAAGTCTTGAGTAGATTATGATAAACGAATCTCTATGATATCTCATATCATAATATTCGAGTATGGCCATGCATTTTCTAATCTCACTCAATCAAGTGACCGAAGGTATTTCTCCCATTATGTAGGAGGGACAAATCCTTTCTTGATAAACCATATTTCACTACATAGGTCATCACATATCCAATCATCAGTCTTTATAATGTAGTCAGTTACGACACACGTTTGACTATGTCAAAATACGTAAATATTTATGTTGAAATCATGTTGAACTCAAGTCTGAGGATTATACATATGTTTATCATGAGCAATGTTATGACTGTCACATAATTACCCAAGAAACATGCTCATAGCGGGTCAATCCAGCATGTTGTTCTCTAACAAATTCTTATGTGTTGATTTTGACATCTTTATGTCAATGACAACGCTTGTCATCAACCACATATTAGTCTTTATATATTATCACTGTTCATAACCGTAATAATATTCGACTAAGGATCCTATTGAACAATAATCACATTATTGTATGGACATTATTATCCAATGGTTAGTTTGATGCACAGAAACATACCAAATGATAATAACGGCAATGCCATTACTTGATAAATCTAGTAAAATAGTATGTCTATTCAATCATCATATGATAGGTCTTTGGGCATACTCCAACAATGGCAGCACGACCTGATGCAGGGTTGATCAAGGATTACTCTCATTGAGCTTGATCTCTTGAGAACATTGAGCTTGATCTCTTGATCATTTACTCTCATTGTAAGTTCTCCCTTTTTTTTACATCAATCAGTGTTCTGCCTGTGGCTAGGAAGGGTCGCCCCAGGATGATTGGTTCATTCTCATATGCTTCACAATCTAAAACAAGAAAGTCAATAAGAAAAATAAACTTATCCACCCTTACCCACGAATTTATCACCAATTATGCACGGTATGATGAAGCTCCCAAGATCCTTCTTTTTCTAGGGTGGATGGCTGTGCAGAATAGTCATGCATCCTTCTGTCATTTTTACCGTTTCAAATTCCCCAAGTCTGGATCTTTTCGATATAGCATCCTTGAGAAATTTGGCATAGCTGGGCATCTCCTTGATGGCCTCTAACAGCGGAATATTGATGTGAACCTGCTTAAAAATCTCATAGATCTTTTTGAGCTGGAACTCCTTCTTCTGCTTTTGTAACCGCTGTGGGAAAGGAGGTGGAGGACGATAATCTTCAATTCGCCATTCACATGGTATTCGGATCTGAGGAGGCTTAGGTTCTTCATCCTTCTCCTCTGTCCCTTCTGCTGTCGTGACAAGTGTGGCGGCAGCATGCTGTTTATCTTCTGCTGGGGCAGTGTGCATGACAGATATTTCTAGGGCTGGTTCCTCATTCGATACAACTTTCTTCCCTGACCCTGGTAATTGCTTCCCACTAATAGTTGTGATAGCTTTGCACTGCTCATGTGTGGGCTGTCTAGCAACCTCCGTATCGCTAGGGAATCCTCCGTTATGCCTTGGCTTAATATGTTGGGAAACCTGGCCCATCTGTGTCTCTGGTGATTTCCGAGTAGCTTCATGGTTAGTCATTTTCATCTATGTTTTATCCATGAACGACTCAGTCTTCTTGACGAAGTGATCCATATTTGCTATGTAAGTTCCTGTCTGTGACATAAATGTGGCCACGGTTTGCTCCAGTATACTAGGTGTGGCTGCCGGCGGCTATTGCGGTTGCTGCCGAGTCAGGAGTCTAGGTGCCCCCTGGTTTTGAGTGTTCTGCACTTGAGGATTCAATGCGTTGTTTGGGTTACTCTAGGAAAACTCGGGGTCTTTCCTCCAGTTTGGATTGTAATTGTTGGAATCGTCGTTTCTTTGCTTGTTAAAGTTTCCAACATACATTCCTTCCTCTAGCTGTAGCGGGCAGTCTTCCGAACTGTGATTCCCATTGCAAGTTTCACATACCTCTTCTGCAGAGTAGACATGTTTTGAATCTTTCTTTAGCAAATTCTCTACTGCCTTTGTGAGGTACGCAACCTGTGTCTTTAGGGAATTGTCGGCTTCATAATCCTTCACAGCTAGTACTCGTTTACCTCTCCTCACTATGGGGAACTGCTCTTCATTCTTTGCTAGATTTTTCAATACTACCATGGCTTCGTCTGGATCTTTATCCAACATCAATCCATTGGCTGCTGAATCTATTCTCATTCGAGTGTGTATGTTGGCAGCATTGTAAAATTTGATGACTTGATTGCAAAAAGGGAATCCGTGCATCGGGTAATTCCTCAGAAGAGTAATAAACATGTCCCATGCCTCGTGCATTGGCTCGTCATCTTCTTGTTGAAAAGTAGCAATTTTGTTACGTAATCGCTCAGATAAATGGGGAGGATTAAAATGAAATAAAAATTCACGAGTTAGATCCGCCCAAGTTCTTATTGAACCCGACGTTAGTTTTTTCCACCAAGATTTTGCTCCGTCCCTCAATGAATGAGGAAATAACCGAAGCCTCAGTATCTCCGGATTTACTCCTGGTAATCTAAACGATCCACAGATTTCTTGGAACGTTTTCAGATGTTCTCTGCAACCTCTGTAGCAGCACCACTAAATTGGCCAGCGGAATTAATCATGCTGAACATCACAAGTTTCAGCTCGAAATTTTCAGCTTCCACATCTGGCAGGGTGATCTCCAGTTCCACATGATCATTGATCATGTAATCACGACAGGATCGACGTGCGGCCACGATAATGGACGGCTGTCCGTTTCCTTCAACTCTGATAGGATCTTCAGGATCTTCGGGATTCCCTTGGTTGTTCCTCCCGTTATACATGGCTTCTAATTGTTCTTCAAGATAATCGTTTCTTGCTATCAAAAGACGGACTCGGTTCCTGAGATTGCACGAGCGCTCGATTTCAGGATCTAGCTGATGCTCAGGTTCTTTGCCTCGTCTAGATCTGCGCATAAGAAAACGAAAAACATTGTGAAAAGCACAGGGGGAACAGTCCCAATAAAAACAAAAAAATTAAAAAGAATGTGATGTAAAAGTAGGGTAAAGATATGTTGCCAGTCCCCGGCAACGGCGCCAAAAACTTGTTGCGTGTAAAAGAGTCTATCGCAATAGAGTACAAGTGTACACGACGCAAGTAGTAAAGCGATACACGAAGTATCGGATGTCGAATCCACATGGACTGGATATAGCTTTATCCTCGGATTGCTGCACAAAAGAGAAAGAAGATAATTTAATTGTTTGTAGGAAAATATTGAAGAATACTGAAGATAAAAGATTGAAAGATTCAGGGTAGAGAAATAGACTGGTATTGATTTGCTCAGTAGTGCAGGTGTTGCACTGTATAGAACTTCTTGTTCTGTCGTCGCTCCTGTCGCGGCAGCACCTGCGGCGGCAGCAGTCTGTTGTTGTCGCAGCAGCGATCACACAACTCTGTACTTCAAGCTTGGCAAGAATCCATGTTGTGCCTTGTCCTATCCCTAGGTCCAAGTCTGTCGATGAACACGTCTTAGATGATACCTCCCGGCGTGAATCGAAGGATGAACACCGATGTTGTTGAATTCTTCCTTAGCCACTTAACCTCATCCTATTCCTAGGTTCGAGATAGTTCAACCATAAACTGGAGAACCCGTACTTATTCCTTTCGTATACTTAACTCTCCCGATATTAAGTAAATGAATAATCTCACAATGCTCTCCTGATACTCTTGTAAGATGTTGAAAACCAAAATAAGCAAACTTGAAGTTTATTTTATTGAACAGAAAAAATCCTAAAACAGTACAATCCTTGCAACTACTTTACAGAATCAACCCTTAGCCCTAGGGGAAGTTTAGAACATGATGAGAAGGGGAAAACGACTAGGGTTTAGGGGAAGACGGCTAAAGAATAAGATATCCTTCCCTAGGTCAAATTACATGCCTTTATATAGGCCTTGGGTTCAAGTTTTCTAGTAAGGTAAGAATACAAGTTCAAATTAAAGTACAACTCTAATTAAGACTAAATCTTCAGAGTAGATGCCTTCAATTCGTCCTCTTTTCTTGCTTTGGGTTTCTTCCTTGAACTTTGGGATTGGCCTTCATTCTGATCTAGGGCTCAGAAAAATATAGGAGTGATCCACGACATACCAACTTAATTTCCTCTATCTGTCGAGCTCCACTTCACTTTTTCCCTTCACCATTACTGTCGTCATTGGCTGCCGCGGCAGCGTCTTCCTTCTCAACTTTAGTCCTGTGTTCCAGTTCTGCTTCTTCACTGCCCTGAGTCTGCTACAACAGCTACCTGAAAAATCAGCAAAAATCAGTAGCAACTATGCCATTTTATATAATTGTGATGTATATATGAAATCTATCCTAAATGCAATGAATTATGCTTGAATGCAGCAGAAATATGGGTTAAATAGGGGGTAAAATATAGAACTTTTACACACTCAACAAGGACCCTATTTCGTTTATTGTGGGTTGACGTCGGATTCCTCCTCGTCTGGCCGTTGGGAACTGATAGTCGTTCTTGGCCGTCCTGTTCAGAATATACATTGCTTCCTTCGATTTTTTGTCTACGAGTATGTTGTTTGGCGAGGCATCAAGCATCATCTTAGTTGCCATGTTGACAGTGTTATAGAATATGGTTACCTGCGTCCACAATGGGAATATGTGCAAAGGGCATTTGTGTAACAGCTCTCTGTATCATTCCCAAGCCTCGTGTATAGATTCATCGTCAGCCTGTCGAAAAGAAGTGATTTTGTTACGTAATTTATCAGTTAAATTTGTAGGATTAAAACGTGCCAAGAAATCATGACATAAATCACTCCAGGATCCAATTGATCCTGTTGGAATACTGTTTAGTTAGGTTTTTACTCTTTCCTTCAGTGAATAGGGGAACAATTTTAATCTCGAAATATCCTTATGTACTCCATGTATTTTAAACGAATTACAAATCTGCAGGAAGGATTTGAGGTGTTTTCTGGCATCTTCAGTTCAAAGTGTACGACCTCTATTTTCGGTGTGACAATTCCCGAATTTAGTCTGTTCAGATCCTCTTCTAGGTAGTTTTGGATATTTAGGTTTCGTACTAGCTCGATTTGAATTCATAGATTTTCTCCATCTGCTAAAGGGACATTCTACTGCCCATTGGCAACTGGCTGCCCGTCGATAGGTTGTTGCGCATTGGCATTCCAATTGTTGTTGGCATTGTTGTCGCCAACTTCGTGTGCCATCTTTGGTCGCAGTTGTTGCCTTATTTTTTGCTTGAGTCTCTGACAACTTCGATCGATTTCTTGATCAAGGTCGCGGAGTGGATAATTAGGGTTCGCCCTGGTCATACACCAATGGAAAACCAAAGTTTATTAGTGCTTGAAAAACAGATAAATAAAAAGTGCAAGAAAATAAATTGAAAGTCGCTATTGTCAATCCCTGGCAACGGTGCCAAAAACTTGTTGCATGTAAAGGGTGCTCCATAATTAGTGCAAGTGTACACGTCTCAAGTAATAAAGTGATAAGTATCAGAGTATCATCTCCACAAGAATTGGGATGCCCTCCTTGAATTATCTTCTTGCACTTAAAGAGAAAAAGAAAAGGTAAAAACACAAGTAAAAGGGGTTTTGGATTTTAACTAAACTAAAGAACACAAACTAAAGCAAATAAGTAAATATTGTGAAATCCAAATAATATAATGGGCTGGATTAGATTGCGTCGTAGTGTGGAATCCAATTGACTTGTCTCGAGTTTTAAATGCAATGAGCAGCAAACTGCCTCGACAATGTCCTACGTTCCTTCCGCGGCAATAAGATGTGTTGCCTCGGCAATCTCTTGCTGGTCGGCATTGATGTCAAGGTTTGACAAAGCATCCTTCGTTAGCTATTCCTTATCTCTAAGGTCAAAACCTTGCTGATAAATGGGCCTTTCTGATACCCCTCGGCGTAAACCAAAGATAAACACTTATCAATCTCACGTTTCTTTTAGCAATTGAAAATCTAACTTATCTCTAAGTCGAGCTTCCGTCGTTCGGGATGAAAACCATGCTTATTCGTTTCGTTAGTCTAACTCTCTCGATGAGATTAGAAGAATCAATTTAATGCAAAGAATAAGCAAACCTTGAACTAAATTGCATTAAAAACTTAAACAAAGTACAATTGTTTTCTCACAACTACTAAGTAATATAATCCTAACCCTAAGAAAGTGTAGAACATAATGGACATGGAGAACACACGAGTAAACCCTAATCTCAAGCTCTCGACTCCTTAGTTCCAAGATGCTTCAATGTGTGCGTCAAGCCTTGCTTAAATAGGAAGAGGAGTATGGTGAAGTCTTTCTTGGATAGGAAGTTAAGTTGGACTTGGACTTGTTTTCATTAAATAGGTGAATCTCTTTATCTTTAATGCGTTTATCCATTTCTGCCAAATTCCATATTTAGCCTTCCTTCCTTGCTTTTGTCATCTTCTAGTGCTCTGATTGCCATGCAAAGTATGTTGAAAATTCCAGTGTTTTATGCTCTTCAAATGAACTATCACTTTGCATGCTTTGCCCTCCGATATGTTGGTATCTGCAATGCCTCGGCAGAGAATATCTGCTGCCTCGGTAGGGGTCTTTCACTCGATCTACTCCGTAAGGCTTCCTCTTTATAGTTCAACTTCTTTCAGTAGAAGCTGTCATCTTTGGCTTGGCTTGATCTGGATCAGTCTCGAGCTCGTTCTGCACCATCTTGCCTTTTCTTCATTGCTCGGCATCGTCTGCCCAGACAGTGGGTAAATCTGCGCAAATACCAACCATGTATTAAAACAGTACCTTTTCATCAAATAAATCAAATATCAGGATCAAAGGTAAAGGCAGTGTAAATAATGCATATAAGACCATAATGCCACTCGAATAGTTGTAGGTTAAGCCATAATTGCCATGTAAAAAGGGTAAAAATATAGGACTTTTGGGCACTTATTAGCAACGCCCAATTTGGTGGGACTACTATTGGTGCGGTCATAAGCTTTTGTTTCAAAATTTCAAAAGCTTTATTACATTCATCATTGAAGTCTAAGGTCCTATCCTATTCAAGCAGAGAACACAAGGGTTTAGTAATCTTAGAAAAATTTGCAATAAATCTTCTGTAAAAACCTGCGTGTCCTAGAAAACTCTGGATTCTTTAGACGGTGGTTGGTGGGTACAGCTTCTCGATCACATCTATTTTAGCTTTATCCACTTTAATTCCTTTTCGTGTGATCTTGTGGCCGAGCACGATGCCCTCATCCACCATAAAGTGGCACTTCTCCCAATTTAAAACTATATTGGATTCCTCGCATCGTTCGAGTACCCTCTCCAAATTGTTGAGGCAATTGTCGAAGTCATCGCCAAATACTGACAAAACATCCATGAATATCTCTAAAAAGTCTTCTACCATGTCGGAGAAGATTGCCTCATGCATTGTTGGAATGTTTTCGAGGCATTGCAAAGGTCGAACGACATCCTCCTAAATGCATATATGCCGTATGGGCATGTGAAGGTGGTTTTTGCCTGATCGTCCAGTGCTATGGCAATCTGATTATAACCTGAATAACCATCAAGAAAATAGTAAAATGGTTTACCAGCAAGTCTATCAAGCATTTGATGAATAAATGGCAAAGGGAAGTGATCCTTTTTAGTAGCTTTATTTAGCTTGAGATAATCCATACAAACCCTCCAACCGGTCACAGTCCTGGATGAGATTAACTCATTGTTTTCGTTGGTTACCATTGTTATTCCACCTTTCTTTGGTACGCATTGTACCGGGCTTACCTATGTGCTGTCAGAGATAGGGTAAATAATTCCAGCATCAAGTCATTTAATGATGTCCTTTCTTACCACCTCTTTCATGGCATGGTTAAGCCTTCTTTGGGCCTCAATGGTAGGTTTATGCTCATCTTCCAAAAGGATCTTGTGCATAGATACCACTGGGCTTATCCTCTTTAAATCAGCAATTGTCCACCCTAATGCCTGCTTATGCCACTACAGCATGCTGATCAAACTTTGTTCATGTTTTGGTTACAACTTAGAAGAAATAATTACGAGCAATGTGTCGTTGGGTCCCAAATAAACCTATTTTAACTTATCAGGAAATTGTTTTAATTCAAGATCTGGTGGTTGCTCGATTGAGGGGTTTTCAACCTTTCGTTCCTCTCCAGAATAATTGAGGGGTTTGAAATACTTACTTGGACGAGATATTGTCCTGTGGCCTTCCTGAATTTCTGCCACTTTTAGTTTCTTTAGTTTCGCGAAGGTTGTTCAATATACTATCGAGGCAGTGGCCATTGTCGTTGTCGAGGCAGTGTCTGCTGAGGCATGGTGCATCGATGTCAAAGTTGAATTCGGTGGTGGCTTGCATCATTTCACATTCTTCTTGATCATCGGCACATTTGAGGGTTTGGAATACATTGAGCTTGACTTGTTGGTCATTTACCCTCATTGTGAGCTCACCTTTTTCTACATCGATAAATGTCCTCTCGGTGGCTAAGAATGGTCGCCCAAGTATGATGGGCGCATGTTCATCTGCTTCACAATCAAAAACAAGGAAGTTAGCGGGAAAAATAAACTTATCAACTCTTACCAGTATATCCTCAATTTTTCCCTCTGGTTGCACATAAGAGCGATTGGCTAGCTAAAGCATGACTGTGGTTGGTCTTGCCTTTCCAATTCCTAACTTCTGAAAAACCGATTTGGGCATCAGTTTTATGCTTGCCCCCAAGTCACACAATGCCTTCCCAACATAATAATTCCCGATTGTGTAACATGGCCATACACCCCTCTATTGTGGCAACTATTTCGAACTCCCCTATGCTTGTCCGCTTTGACACCATATCTTTTAGGAACTTGGCATAATTCAACATTTGTTATATTACTTCCACGAAGGGAATGTTAATGTGAACTTGCTTCAAGATGTCTAAGAACTTCTTGAACTGGTACTCGTGCGTCTACCTTTTAAGCCTTTGTAGGAATGGTGGTGGGGTTCAAATATCCTTGATCTGTTCTTTACATGGAAATCTAATTTGGGGCATCATGTCTATTTTTTCCTTCTGATTTCCCTCAACATATTTGTCTTCTGCCGTAGCTTGTTCAGGTTCTGCCGGGGCAGTGGGATCGCGTAATGTCGAGGCTGGTTCTGCCGCAGCAGAGGCTTCAGGGGTTGTTGCCACGACATTGTTGTTAGGAAATGTTGTGGCAGTTGGCTCCTTTGGCTTTTTCTGCTCTGTTTCCTTAACTTAGGGCTCCTTGAGCTGAATACCACTTCTAATGGTTATGGCATTGCATTGCTCATATGATGTTATTTTAGCTGCTTCTGTGTCACTAGGTAAACCTCCCTTCGGCCTTGTGTTTAGGATCTATGTGATTTGCCCAACTTGAGTCTCTATGGATTTCATTGTTGCCTCATTATTTTGCAGCCTCATCTCGGCCCTGTCCATAAAAGCTTCAGTATTATTTATGAACTTATCAATCTTAGCCATGTATGCACTAGTTTGAGACATAAAAGCATTAAGAGTGTTTTCTAATGAACTAGTTAGCATAGGCTGTTGTTACGGCATGGTCTCCCGAGGGGCATTGTTTTGCTGAAATCCTGAAACTGGGGCATTCTGATTGTTTAGATTGAGTGTGTTGTTAGGTTGCTCCAGGAGAAATTTAGGTGTTTCTTCTAAGACAGTTTGTAGTTGTTGGACATCATGTAGTTGTTCTGGTTGCAATTTCCAACAAAACAACTCGATTCTGTGTTATGTGGACGTTCAGAAGAAACATGGTTACCCCCACGGTTTTCACAAAATAAATCCATTACCTTGACCTCCTGGCGATTGTTTTGTGATTGCTTGTTCATGACAAGCTTTGTCAATGTGGCAATTTGAGATGAAATTGAGTTCGAGTACCCTATTTCGTTTACTGTGGGTTGGCATCAGATTCCTCCTCGTCTGACCGTTGGGAACTGATAATCGTTCTTGGTCATCCTATTCAGAATATCCATCACTTCCTTTGGTTCTTTGTCTAAGGGTATGCCGTTTGCCGAGGCATCAAGAATAATCCTAGTTGCCGTGTTGACAGCGTTATAGAACATGGTTACCTACGTCCACAATGGGAATTCGTGCAAGGGCCATTTGTGTAACAACTCTCTGTATCGCTCCCAAGCCTCGTGCATAGATTCGTCGTCAGCCTGTCAAAAAGAAGTAATTTTGTTACGCAATTTATCAGTTAAATTTGTAGGATTAAAACGTGCTAAGAAATCACGACATAAATTACTCCAGGATCCAATTGATCCTGCCGGAATACTATTTAGTCAGGTTTTTGCCCTATCCTTAGTGAATAAGGGAACAATTTTAATCTCAAAATATCCGCATGTACTCCTTGTATTTTAAACGAATTACAATTCTGTAGGAAGTATTTGAGGTGCTGTCTGGCATCTTCAGTCGTTGAGCCGCCAAATTGCCCCATAGTATTGGTCATATTGAACATCATGGGCTTCAGTTCAAAGTGGAAGACCTCTATTTCTGGTGTAACAACTCTAGGATTTTGTCCGTTCAGATCCTCTTCTAGGTGGTTTCAGACGGTTAGGTTTCATACTGGCGCGAATTGAATTCACGGATTTTCTCCATCTTCTATAGGGACATTCTGCTGCCCATTGACAATTGGCTGCCTGTCGGCAGTTGCTGCCCATTTGCATTTTGATTGTTGTTGACATTGTTACCGCCACTTCGTGTGCCATCTTTGGTCGCAGCTGTTGCCTTATTTGTTGCTTGAGTCTCTAACAACTTCGATCGATTTCTTGATCAAGGTCATGGAGCGGATAATTTCGGTTCACCCTGGTCATACACCAATGCAAAACCAAAGCTTATTAGTGCTCGAAAAACAAATAAAAAAAGTGCAAAAAAATAAATTGAAAGTCGCTATTGCCAATCCCCAGCAATGACGCCAAAAACTTGTTGCGTGTAAAACATGCTTCGCAATTAGTGCAAGTGTACACGTCGCACGTAATAAAGTGATAAGTATCAGAGTATCGTCTCCACAGGGATTGGGATGCCCTCCATGAATTATCTTCTTGCACTAAAAAAGAAAAAGTAAAAGTAAAAATACAAGTAAAGGGGTTTTTGGATTTTAACTAAACTAAAGAACATAAACAAAAGCATGTAAGTAAAGTAGAGAAATCAAGATGATAGAATAGGTCGGATTAGATTGCGTCGTAGTGTGGAATCCAATTGACTTGTCTTGGTTTTTAAATGAAATGTTCACCAAACTGCCTCGGCAGTGTCCTTCGTTCCTGTCGCGGCAATAAGATGTGTTGCCTCGGCAATCTCTTGTTGGTCGGCAGTGATGTTAAGATTCTGCAAAGCGTCCTTCGATAACTCCTTTTCTCTAGGGTCAAAACTGTACTGATGAACGGACCTTGATAATACCTCTCGGCGTAAACCAAAGATAAACACTAACCAATCTCACTTTTCTTTTAGCCATTGAAACTCTAACTTATCTCTAAGCCGCGTTAGCTTCCACTGTTCGGGATAAAAACAATGCTTATTCGTTTCGTGAGTGTAACTCTCTCGATTTTAGACAAATAGATAACCTCACAATACTCTCTCTCGATGAGATTGCAAGAATAAATTCAATGCGAAGAATAAGCAAACCTTGAACTAAATTGCATTAAAAACTTAAACAAAGTACAATTGTTTCCTAACAACTACTAAGCAAAAATAATCCTAACCTTAAGAATGTTTAGAACATAATGGATATGGAGAACACACGACTAAACCCTAATCTCAAGCTCTCAACTCTTCAGTTCCCAGATGCTTCAATGTGTGCGTTAAGCCTTGCTTAAATAGGAAGAGGAGTAGGGTGAAGTCTTTCTTGGATAGAAAGTTAAGTTGGACTTGGACATGTCTTCATTAAAGAGGTGAATCTCTTTAACTTTAATGTTTTTATCTACTTTTTCCAAATTCCATCTTTAACCTTCCTTCCATGCTTTCGTCATCTTCCAGTGCTCTAATTGTCATGTAAAGTGTGTAGAAAAATGCAGCGTTTTATGCTCTTCAAATCGGCTATCACTTTGCATGCTTTGCCCTTCAGAAGGTCGGTATGTGCGCTGCCTCGGCAGGGGTCTGTCACTAGATCTATTCTGTAAGGCTTCCTCTTCATAGTTCAGCTTCCTTCAATAGAAGTTGTCATCTTTGGCTGGGCTTGACCTAGATCAGTCTCGGTCTCATTTTGTACCATCTTGCCTTTTCTTCATTGCCCACTCGGCATTACCTGCCCCGTTAGTGGGTAAATCTGCGTAATTACCAAACATGCATTAAAATGTTGTCTTTTCATCAAAAAAATCAAATATCAGGTTCAAAGGTAAAGGCAGTGTAAATAATGCATATAAGACCATAATGCCACTCAAATGGGTGTAGGTTAACCCATAATTGCCATGTAAAAGTGGTAAAAATATAGGACTTTTGGGCACTTATCAATAAGCTATATAGAAATGGAGCCCCATTCGAATAGGGGCTTGTGGATCCTTGTGTTCAATTGGTTGATTCTTGATAGAACCTTGCTTTCTAGCTTATCTTGCTCTTGCTATTGCCTAATTTCTTGACTTGTTCAATATGAGTAACGAAATGATTCTTGATTTCTTGAGTATGCAGTCTCCTATGATATATGTGATTTCAACTCTCGAGTAATAGCTTGTAATGGATTGAATAATGAGTAATTGATGCTAGAGTTGTATGCTACATGAGCTTGAATGTAAACTTGATCTTATTGTGCTTGTGAAATGCTTGCTAGTCTTGTTTGAAAATGAACTACTAGGAGTCTTAAACTTAAACGACTATTCCAATGGTGCGTGTTTGAATGGATATATTAGATAATCAAGACTAGGTACTTAATAAGATGGCGTCTTGTATTGCATATATGTAATTTTGGTAAGTAGTAATTAAAATGAATTATTCTTGATCTAGATGAATCTAATGGTAACTTGATAGCTAAGGAACTCATTGTTTAGACTTGAGTTTTAAAAGATGGTTCGAATGATGCTATATGAAACGAGTTTACTTTGTGTTGTTCAAATGGGGCTAGAGTGCTAAGTGACTTGTCTAGTTCAACCTAAAATGAATTAGACGTATAGATTCAAAATCAGGGTTTATACATGCTTGTTTAATGGATTAAAATGAACCATAACCACATGTAATCGAATTGGCTAAGATTAGAGGATGAATTACATCAATAGTGAAATAAAGGAATGTTGTGTAACAAATGAATTAATTCGAATATAGTGCTATTATGCCCTGTTTTAATCGCATTAATAGGTTAATTAGACTGACCTAGACTAATAGGAATATGTGTACACGTTGAATAATAATGTTAGAAACATGGCCTAAATAAAAAATGAAGCTAAAATCGAGTCTAGTAAAATCTGCCCACGAAGTTCTATTCTTGGCAGCAACTTTAAAAATTCACCATAAATTTTGTAGGTCGAATTAAGGGCTGAAATTTATAAGAAATGAACCTTAGTATGTCTATTTTCATTAGGAGAAAACAGAATTAAATTATGATTTGTGAGCTGAAATCTAGAGATGAAAACCTTTGGACAATGCAAATTGTCCAGAACTGTAATTGTCGTAACTTTGATTTAAAAATTGTATTAATTGGAAAGATATTAATATGAAATGTTTAAACGGTTGTAAAAGGGGTTAAGTAAGCTTTTAAACGGTGTAAACTAATTGAAATTTTGACGTACGGAATGAAAATTTTGCATGTTTAAGTAAATAGTGCACAAGCTGCCTGGCAGCAGCAATCTAGGTAATTTGGATAATTTGTAAACTATTTTATAAACAATTTGGACATTTTGGTACTGCCATAAATAAATCTTGACCTTGAATAATGAATCACCTTAGATAATTATATTTGAAACCAAGTCAAGAGTTAACTAAATTGGAGTATTAAGCTTAATCAAATTGTCTAATAAGTTTGTATGCTAGTGAAGTAATGAATAGGGTCGATTAAGAAACTTGATAAATGAAATGTCAATATTACTTGTTTCTTGAAAGATAGGTTAAAGCATAAATGAATTTAAATTGAATAGGAAAGTATGATTGTCTAGTTGAAAACCCAAATCGAATGAAGTGATTGATCACTTGAATGGTGCACAGTCCTTGTCTATGAGATGCTTGTTGAATGTGTAATGTGTACCCTTGAATTGAACCTTTGTTCATTGTGTGATTGAAAATTTGAATGATAATTTAAATACTAGACTAAGGCTTGACCTAACATGTTTAAAGCTTGAACAAGTTGTAATTGGATTAAAGAACCTTGGAACGCAATAACTTGATAGATTTTAGATGATACCTTACTAAGTACAAACTTGTACTTATCACTCTTGCTTGCATTCTTCCCAAACCTTAGGTAATATCCATCCCGATCAGTAGCTTGACAGTGAAGTTATCTTTCTTAGACCCGAAGCAAGATAAACGAGACTCGATGTATGATTGTGTATTTAAGTGTATTCTCCTAGTTAGTGGCACATAGTTTGTCATGTATTGTACTTGACTAAGGAATATGTATAGATATAATATTGATAATATTTATAATGGCTTTAGTGGCTTATGATATTGGTCTTTGTAAACATTATGTTTATGTCTTGAAAATGAATGGTTTATAACTATATGTAAGTTGTTCAATTCGAATAGAAGTATGAAATAAGGATATTTTAACTTGTCTATAGTAATGAGATATAGATGAAAAACGTATGAGATTAACTTACTGTAATGTCACTCGAATAAGCATAAGATGCTAAGTTAATTGGTTAACCAATCTTCATTGTATGGTAAATGGTAATATTCTTGAATGGGATTCAAATGTGACTAGGTTAGATGGTGATAACTTGTTAGTTAAGTAACTCAACTATTCAGGTTGAGTTATAATTGGAAAGAAAAAAGTTTAAATAGTCTGTATCTTCATGTTTCATTCGCTAGTTTTCTCGTAGTAACGCTTCTCGCTCCTAACCCATGCGAGGGGTGTTACAGGCGTGTAGGCCTCATTCACAAGTTGTTGGAAAATCCCTTATGAGAATCAGATCACATCACCCACCCCACCCGATTCCCACCCATATTGGTTGCTGAGCTGCACTACTCTCTCCATGAGGTGAACAATGAGATACAACTAACTTTCACTAATGTTGAGGTGACCTGCGCTCGTCAGCAGAAGAATTTTGTTGCCAAGGAAAATGATCTTTCTCAGGCAATCAACAAAATTGTTTTGATGGTCAGGGAGATTGAGGCCATAAGGTAACAACTAGGGGAGGCCCATGGTAGCCTAATGGGAGCCGAAATACAAGTTGCCAACGAATGGAGGAAGTGTGAGCTCGTCTCGGCATATGCTGACGCGCAAAGGGGAATATGTAAAACCTATGTTTGATTTTGATATAACAAAGTGTTTTAAGGATAGAATTGAAAACTTGAATAAGATTTTTAAGTCCCTCAAAAGATATCAAATCAACAAGGTTTTAATCTAGTTTGAAAAACTCAAACTTTAAAATATTTTCTAAGTGTTCCAAGGCCAAACTATTGAAAAACGTCCAGGCGTATCGATACGCTTCTAGTCATATCAATACCTTTTTTACAAACTTGGCTACTGGAGAAACGCGTTTCGATACGCCCCTTACCGTATCGAAACAACGTATCTAAATAGATTGCATCTGTATCGATACACTCTCTTTGTAAAACTTAAGGAGTTTGAATGGCGTACCGATACTGTGTCACCCGTATCAATACAAATTTAATGGAATTTTAAAATTCAAAAAGCCTTAAATATTTTGACTGTTGGTGTCAGTTGTTAGGTAACAAAAACTTAAAGTGTTGGTTGTCCCGTACCAATGCGCCCTTTGCCGTATCGATACGAAAACTTCCAATGAGCTCTGTGAAAATAATTGCATCAATATGGTGTTCTCTGTATCGAAACGGTCCATGTCCCATACCGATACGCTTACCCGCGTATCGATACGCCCCTCTTGTAATTGTGCAACGGCTCTTTCTGTTTTGAGACAGGTATCAATATGGGTCATCGCGTACTGATACGGTAAGCTACATAAGTGCATTTATGGTGGAAAGAGAGGGTCCCAACGGCTATATTCAATACCCTAACCACCCAAACAGCTAGAATTAATGAAGAAGGTATAAAATGAAGGCAATTGAAGACTAGGAACAACTATTGCATCAAAAATAAACATCCTTACAAAAATCCAAGCTCAAAGTGCCTAATTTCACATCTCTTGTAAAATCCCAAATTGTTTTGTGTTCAATTTTGATCTTGTATTCAAATTTGGGTTGAGTGATTGTGTTTAAAGGGGAAAACTTGTATTGAGAGATATCTTTCTTGCATTAATTTCTTCTTTGTACTCTTGTGAGGGTTTGGTCAAATTTGGGTAGAAAAATTGGCCGGTATTGTAAAGGTTACCTCTTAAGCCTTGAAAGGGGGGAGAGCAATTAGTGAATTGTTGGAAAATCCTTAGTGGTAGCTAAGGTAGTGGATGTAGAGTTCATTTGGAACTTGAACCACACTAAAATTCCTTGTTCTTCATTTTTAGCCATTCTACTTTCTACAACAAATTTTAAAAACACAATTCACCCCCTCTTGGCTTTGATCAATTCATTGATCCACGCAACAATTGGTATCAGAGCCTACCTCTTTGAAGGATTAACAATCACAAGAGGATATTCTAGGAAGAGTGTGATCAACTACAAAGCAAGCCATGACATCTACCTCCGGGTCAAGCATGTACGAGTCTCAATCGACCACAAAATCACCTTTCTTCAACGGTGATAACTACCCTTTTTGGAAGAACTGGCTGCGTCTCTTCATTAAATCCAACTATTATCTAGTTTGGGATGCTATTGAAGATGGTCCCTCTATTCCAATGAAAAGAGACGACGAAGGAAGATTAGTGCCAAAAAGGAAGAATGGAATGAGTGAAGAAGAGAGAAAGGAAAGAAGATTCAAATCAACGACAAGGCTCTTAACATGTTATTTTGCTCTTGAGGTCCCATATCTACTCCAAAGTTTCCTCCATCGAAAGTGCAAAGGAAGTGTGGGATACACTTGAGACTACATATGAAGGAACAAGTGATGTGAAGGAGACAAAGATTGGAATTCTCAATCGTAGCTATGAGAATTT
The DNA here is from genome assembly GCA_958450335.1 of Hibiscus tridactylites. Classification (NCBI taxonomy): domain Eukaryota; kingdom Viridiplantae; phylum Streptophyta; class Magnoliopsida; order Malvales; family Malvaceae; genus Hibiscus; species Hibiscus tridactylites. The sequence goes on from OY288285.1 coordinate 31,068,136, forward strand.
CAAAATGGAGCCTGACAAAATCGTTTCAAAGATGTTCGATTGTTTCTCAACAATCGTCAATGGGCTAAAGGGTTTTGGAGAGATAATCTTGGAAAACAAACTAGTCCAGAAGCTACTATACTCACTTCCTGAGTCTTGGGATGGGAAGAGAACCGTCATCATCGAGGACAAGAATTTGAAGACACTCAAGCTTGGTGAGCTAGTTGGTTCTCTCCTAACTCATGAGATCATGAAGCAAGGAAGGGAAGATGAAAGGAAGAAGGAAGAGAGAAGAGTGGAGAAGCTTGAGGTAGACAAGAAAAAGAAGCTAGGAGTGGCTCTCAAAGCTTCTCTACATGAGGAAAGCACTTCTAGTAAGGAGAAAGACCTAGAAGAATTGGCTATGATAGCCAAAAGATTCTCACGGTTTATGAGGTCCAACCGGGGTAGAAAAATTCAAAGAAAAATGGACTTCAAGACCGAAAACAAAGAAAAAGAGAGGGATCAAATCATTTGCTTTGAGTGCAAAAAACTGGGTCATATTCATTCTGAATGCCCTCAACTCAAGAAGAAGGGCTTTGAGAAGAAGAAGAAGCTCAAAGCCAAGCTTGCTACTTGGAGTGATAAGGAGTCATCCGAGGATGAGAAACAAGAAGTGGCCAACCTTTGCCTCATGGCTCTTGAGGAGGATTCCTCCATGGTAACCTCTATCTCATCTTCATTTGATTTTACATTTGATGAATTGCATGATGCTTATGATGAGTTACAAAAGGTTTATGATGAGTTAGTTAAGAAGTATAAGGAGTCGGTTCTAAAAAATAGAAAAATCATTTTGGAATTTAAATGCTAAAAATGACTCACTTTCTCAAGATAACTTGAAATTTGAGAAAAAGATCTTAGGTTTACAAGATGAACTTAAATTCTTTCAAGATGAAAACGTAGACTTAAATAATCTTATTTCTCAATGCAATAGTGAACACAAAAAGGTGTTGGATGAACTTAATGAGCTTAAGTGATCTTTCAAGAGTGTTGGTAATGTGAAAAATGAAATAGGTGAATCATCTAGATCAAACCAACCTAAAAGAAAGAACAATAACTATAAACAAAGTGGCTTCCATAGGTATAATAGAATTAAAAGAATTAGAAGTGTATGGGTTCCTAAGGAACTTGTCAAATCTAATAATGTTGATGCCATGTCACCTTTGATTCTTAAGGGAACCAAGCTTTTAGGAGCTAACACTCGTGGACCCAAAATGATTTGGGTACCAAAAATCAAAGCTTAATATCTTTGTTTGTAGGGAAGCGTTGCTACAAGGCCAAAACACAAACCCAAAACTCATAGTACCTTGATAGTGGATGCTCGAGGCACATGACCAGAGATAAGAGTCGATTCATGGAGTTAAAGCCGAAAAGTGGAAGAGTAGTGACATTTGGTGACAACTCCAAAAGACACATTAAAGGTATTGGATCCATAGGTAATCACTCTACTATACTTATTGAAAATGTTTTGTATGTCGATGGTCTAAAACACAATTTATTGAGCATTAGTCAATTGTGTGATAAATGGTTTAATGTCTTATTTGATAAAAATGGGTGCAAAATTGTTGACATTAAATCAAATAATATAATGCTCATTGGTCATCGCATAGGTAACATTTACATGGTGCATCTGGATGACATTCATACATCTCATGCATGTTTTGTTGCACAAAATGAAAATGATGCATGGCTATGGCATAGGAAACTAGGACATGCTAGCTTGGGTGTACAACATAGATCATCCCTTAAATCCATTAATGATGTTTCTACAAGTAGGTGTTTAGAACTAATTCATATGGATTTATTTGGGCCTATTAGAACTATGAGCTTGGGTGGTAAATTTTATGCTTTTGTGCTTGTTGTTGACTATTCTAGGTTTACTTGGGTTCTATTCTTAAGTACAAAAGATGAGGCTTTAGAAAAATTCATCACGTTTTCAAAATTAACTAAAAATGATCTTGAACTTAAGATTTCTCATATTAGAAGTGATCATGGAACCAAATTTCAAAATCTAGGTTTTGAAGAGATTTTAGATGAAAATGGTATTAGCCACAATTTTTCGGCTCCTCGAACTCCTCAACAAAATGGGGTAGTTGAGAGGAAAAATAAGACTTTGCATGAAATATCTAGAATCATGCTTTGTGAGAACAATTTACCTAAATATTTTTGGGCGGAAGCCACAAACACCGCTTGCTACATTGTATATCGAGTAATGATTAGGCCACTTTTAAAGAAAACACCATATGAGATTTTAAAATCTAAAAAGCCTAACATTAGCTATTTTCATCCATTTGGTTGCAAGTGTTTTGTTTTAAATAATGGAAAAGACAAGTTAGGTAAATTTGATGCTAAAAGTGATGAAGTTATTTTCTTAGGATATTCTTTAACCTCTAAAGCCTATCGTGTATTTAATAAGAGAACTTTAGTAGTAAAAGAGTCGATTCATTTTGTATTCGATGATAACCTCCTTTCGAGGAAGGAATCTTGTGATGATGATGATGTAGGAATCCTTGATGCTTTTGATGGAGGACAAACTTCAAAGAAGGATGAGATTCGAACTAAAGAGGAAGATGCACAAGATCCACCTCTTGAAGCCTTGAAGGACTTGACTCTTGAGGAAAAGGAAGTGAGCTACCCAAGGGAGTACAACTATGTCAAAGGTGGTGAAATCTTGGGTGATACATCCAGTGGGGTAACTACTAGATCTTCTCTTAAACTCATGAATCATGTTGCTTTTATCTCATGCATAGAGCCTAAGAACATTAAAGAAGCATTAAATGATGATTTTTGGATGATGGCTATGCAAGAAGAGTTAAATCAATTTGAGAGAAGTAACGTATGGACATTAGTTGAAAGACCTAGTAATCAATCTACTATATGAACTGAATGGGTATTTAGGGATAAGATAGATGAGAGTGGCAACATTGTGAGAAACAAAGCTAGATTAGTTGCTCAAGGTTACACTCAAGAAGAGGGAATAGATTTTGATGAAACCTATGCACTCGTAGCTAGAATGGAAGCTACTAGGATGTTGCTTGCATATGCATTTTACCATAATTTCAATCTATTTCAAATGGATGTGAAAAGTGCATTTTTAAATGGTTTTATAAACGAGGAAATGTATGTGGAACAACCACCGGGTTTTGAAGATTCAAAATTTCCAAATCATGTTTTCAAACTAACCAAAGCACTTTATGGTTTAAAACAAGCTCCTAGAGCTTGGTATGAAAGGCTTTCAAACTTTTTGATTGAAAAAGGTAAGGTGGACACTACACTTTTCATAAAAAGATATAAAAATGACGTCTTAGTAGTACAAATATATGTTGATGATATTATTTTTGGATATACTAATGAGTGTCATTGCAAGGAGTTTGCTAAGTTAATGCAAGGTGAATTCGAGATGAGCATGATGGGGGAGCTCTCATTCTTCTTGGGACTTCAAATCAAACAAAGGAAGGATGACACCTTCATCAATCAAGCAAAGTATGTGAAAGATATGCTCAAGAAGTTTGGCTTGGAGCAAGAAAAGCCTCAAGCTACACCAATGAGCTCATTTACAAAGCTTGACAAAGATGAAGGAGGTAAGTGTGTTGACTCTAAGCTTTATCGCTCTATGATTGGATCTTTACTTTACCTTGCCGCAAGTAGACCAGATAATTTGTTTAGTGTTTGCTTGTGTGCTAAGTTTCAAGCTAGTCCTAAAGAGTCTCATCTTATAGCCGTTAAGAGAATCTTTAGGTGCCTTAGAGATACCCCTTGTCTAGGTCTTTGGTACCCTAAAGACTAAACCTTCAACCTTCATACTTATTCAGATGGGGATTATAGAGGGTGTAAAATTGATATGAGGAGTACTTCGGGAACATGTCAATTCCTAGGTAGTATGCTCATATCTTGGTTCTCTAAGAAACAAAATAATGTAGTTCTATCTACCACCGAAGTTGAGTACATATCCTTAGGGAGTTGTTGTGCTCAAGTCCTTTCGATGAAGCAACAACTCTTAGATTATGGTGTTAAAGTTGAAACCATGTCCCTTTTGTGTGATAACACTAGTGCTATATGCTTAACCAAAAATCCCATCCAACACTCTACAACCAAACATATAGAAATAAGGCATCATTTCATTAGAGATCATGTCCTTAAGAAAGATGTTGTTATAGAGTATGTTGACACCTTGAACCAACTAGCGAACATTTTTACTAAACCTCTCGATAAAGAGCATTTTTTGGTCCCTTAGGAGAGATTTAGGTCCAACTAGCCTACCATTTTTACACTCTTTTTGTTGTTATAGAGTATGTGTTGTTGATCTTGAAAATATCCATGCTTATAGCTAGGGGAGTATGCTTCTATTAAAATATGTTTAGAACTGCTCATTCATTAATTGCATTCATTTAGAAGGTGTTAAAGTCGAGCCTTTGGTTGTTCTTAAAGCCAAAATTGCATTTCTGGCATAGGGTATCAATACGGTCTTCTGCGTATCGATACGCAAACTGTATTAGGTTACCATATTGCATTTTGTTTAAAACAGGTATCGATACAGTTAAAGCTATTTCGATACGATAAGAGAGCATTTCGATACGAATAGCATCCTATTCGATACGGACCTTTGACATGAGTTTCTAGGGAATTACGATTTTACCCCCATATCGATACACCCTCTGGCATATCGATACTCGATTGCGCAGACAGCTTCTTAATGGCATTTAAAGAGTTTTACTTTTACCAAAATTGAATTTTCAAAACCCTAACCGTGTTTACTCTATAAAAAGCCTCTTAATCCCTCATATTTTCACCACACAACTTAAAATATCTTGAGGGTTTTCAACATCAAGCCAAGCTTTTCAAGCTTTCCATCAAATTGGTGAAAAGTTCTTCTCCCATTCCTTTCTATCAATATCAAGGTATAAATCTCTTTTATCTTTTTATTTTCTTCGATTTTCGTTTTAAGTTTTCCTTGTTTTGTTTTGTTTTCTCAAAAACAAACTTTTTCAAATTTTTTGCTTTTGTTTTGTCTTTCAAAAAAATTGTAAACCTTGATCATTGATTTTCCATGAGTTGAAAGAGAAAAGTAATGCATACACACTGTTTTGATCTACTTTTCTAGTCAATGGCACCCAAAAAGAGAGCGCGTACTAACAAAGTCGGTGAAGCTTCTAATGCCGGAGATGGTACTCGCCCAAACCTCACTCTTATCTATCAAAAGTGCTTTAAGACCACCGGAGATCTCACCTATTTCCGACAATTTCAAAACTATAAAATCCGTCCAGAGAGGGTAATTTCCGTTCCTTTTCTCAACTCGGAGCGTTTCAATTTGCTTACTTACCTTTGCTCCAAGAATGGAAATTTATGGATTTTATTCAAATTCCCGGCTTTTTCTATCGCAATTTGGTTTTGATTTTCTATGCTAATTCCAAGTGTGTTGCCAATCAAGTGCGTGTTGTTACGGTCGTCAATTCTTATCTAATGGGTAAAAAGATCACCATCGATGTTCAATCTATTTGTGATGTGTCCAAGTTAGAAGATGAGAGTCTAGATGATGAGAATTCTCTTGGCCATGTCTTGGGAGGTTTCGTGACCGCTCTTAACGCTCAAGATCGAATCCTACACTTGAAGGTTTCTTGGTGGTTTAGGCCATCAGGAGGAAAGTATTCAACTATCCGCCAAGTTGACGACTTTTGGATTATGTGCTTCCGTGAAAGAAAACAACCAAACCTTGCTCGCATCATGTTTGTGGAGATTGTCTATCTCGTGCAACATCGCCACACTACTCTTGTCACTTCATTCACTTATGGGACGACCTTGAGTTATTTCTTCACCCAAAAGGAGATAGATTGTTCTCACGACTACCCAACACCCCTCACCGATCCCATTGATGAAAGATCACTTTCAAGGGGGAAGTTCATGTACTTCAATGGTAGTTGGCTTCGTCTCTCTGAGCTCCCTAGCGATGCGATTTCGGAAGAAATTGACAATCCTCAAGCCGCTCAAGCTCCTCCTCCACCCTCCATGGATGCCATTATGACCTTTCTCAACGAGCAATTCACAGGCCTGCGCACTGGAATTGCTTCCATGGATCAAGCGATGAATTCGGGGTTTGCCGCTATCGACACACGCTTTACAAGCCTTGAAGATCGTGTGAAGAATGTGGAGACGCGTCTCACTTCCCTTGAAGGCGGTCATAACTCGATGAACATATCTCTTACCGCTTTTTTATGACGAGTGGTGTCAATCTCGGAGGAATGATGATGCACATGAAGAGGACGATGAAGATGATGAAGATGGCGATGGAGAAGCGTAGTAGTTTATCTTTGCATATCATTCATGTCATTTAGGATATCTATTTATGCACTTTGAATTATGCTCTTAGGATTAAGTTTGCATTCTAAAACCTATGCTTTGATTATTGCTATTTGGACTTTATTTTGATGTTTCCTTTGTTATGAACTTAATGTTTATCTATAATATGTTGCTTGGTTATTATTTTTGCCTTTTGCCTATGTTTATTTATGTCTCTATTTTTGATCTAACAAAAAGGGGGGAGGGAACAAGCTCACACTTAAAATTTTGATTTTTAACTTAAATTTTACCTAGCTAATATTAAGGGTGACTTATTTTGCAAAGTTTTTCAAAAGTCTCAAAATTTTCAAGTTTTGATTTTGTTATATCAAAAAGGGGGAGATTGTAAAACCTATATTTTATTTTTTATATAACAAAGTGTTTTAAGGATAGAATTGAAAACTTGAATAAGATTTTTAATTCCCTCAAAAGATCTCAAATCACAAGGCTTTAATCTAGTTTGAAAAACTCAAACTCCAAAATATTTTCTAAGTGTTCTAAGGTCAATCTATTGAAAAACGTCCAGGCGTATCGATACGCTTCTAGCCGTATCGATACCTTTTTTACAAACTTGGCTACTGGAGAAACACATTTCGATACGCCTCTTACCATATCGAAACAGCGTATCGAAACATATTGCATCTGTATCAATACACTCTCTTTGTAAAACTGAAGGAGTTTGAATGGCGTACCGATACAGTGTCACCCGTATCAATACGGATTTAATGAAATTTTTAAATTCTAAAAGCCTTAAATATTTTGACTGTTGGTGTCAGTTGTTAGGTAACGGAAATTTAAAGTGTTGGTTGTCTCGTACCAATATGCCTTTTGCCGTATCAATACAGAAACTTCTAGTGAGCTTTGTGGAAATAATTGCATCGATACGGTGTTCTTCGTATTGAAACGGTCCTTGTCCCGTACCGATACGCTTACCAGTATATCGATGCGTCCCTCTTGTAATTGTGCAACGGCTCATTCTGTTTTGAGACGGGTATCGATACGAGTCCTCGCGTACCGATACGGTGAGCTGCAGAAGTGCATTTATGGTAGAAAGAGAGGGTCCCAACGGCTATATTCAATACCCTAACCACCAAAACGGCTAGAATTAATGGAGAAGGTATAAAATGAAGCCAATTAAAGACTAGCAACAACTATTGCATCAAAAAGAAACATCCTTACAAAAATCAAAGCTCAAAGTGCTTAATTTCATATCTCTTGTAAAATCCCTAATTGTGTTGTGTTCAATTCTGATCTTGTATTCAAATTTGGGTTGAGTGATTGTGTTTATAGGGGCAAACTTGTATTGAGAGATATCTTTCTTGCCTTAATTTCTTCTTTGTATTCTTGTGAGGGTTTGGTCAAATTTTGGGTAGAAAATTTGACCGGTATTGTAAAGGTTACTTCCTAAGCATTGAAAAGGGGAAGAGCAATTAGTGGATTGTTGGAAAATCCTTAGTGGTAGCTAAGGTAGTGGATGTTGAGTTCATTTGGAACTTGAACCACTGTAAAATTCCTTGTTCTTCATTATTAGACATTCTACCTCTCACAACAAATTTTAAAAACCCAATTCACCCCCTTGAATCAAATTCTTAATATAACTGTATAAAAATTTGCACTCATAATATAAAATAATGTATTTCTTACTGATGTCGAACTGCCATATTAAACTTATAAATATGATTAGAGTGTGGAGTATTAGTAGTTGTATGAAAATTGAGTCAAGTAAGAGCAAACGAAGTTTGTGGGCCAAAAAAATAGTTTGTGCATACAAGTGAGAAAAGAGAGTGATAACCATTAGGGATGTAAAATTAGATACTCGGATTAGTTTTGGGTTGGGTCAAGTTAGATCGAATGCCAGTTATGTTGGGTCAAGTCAATGGTTTGATTCGGGTTAGATCGAGTTCTAGTTTACTCGGATTAGATCAACGTCGAGTTGTTCTCAACTTAGACTTGGTTAAATTTTAGGTCAGGTTAATATCATGTTTGGTTCAAAATAATTTGGGCTCCAGTCATTAATCATCAGGTTAATTCGTATTCAGATGAATTTAGGTTCGGGTCATTATGGATATTAGATCAAGTTTAGGTCAAGTTATATCAGTTTCAGATGAATTTTAAGTCAGGTCAAGTCAATTTCAGATGAAATTTGAGTGGGTGAACTCTCTCGAGTTTAAAGTATATATTCAAGTTACCCGATCAATTTATAACAGAGGGGATATGAGAAGATATATTTTCATGAAGAAAATAATTGTCACAATAAGTGGAAAATTAGTGTATGTGACAATTAATTTCGTAGGCCTTTTGAAATAATTGTAAGAAAATAAATTCAATACTTTTTAACAATCAATATCATGTAGTAGTAGTAATAAAAGTGAAAATGTTAAAGTTTTCGATTAAAACAAATACTTAGTAAAAATTGAAGAAAAATATATTTAATTAATTAGTCAGTCACTTTAAGTCTTTTTTTTTTGAAGTGCGTTTTAAGTCAGTTAATTACAAGTCAAGTCAATATCAATTTTTGGCAATCACAAGTAATGCGAATTAACAAGTCGGTTCAATAACACGTAAGGTTAATTATAGTTCGGGTCATTTAATATGTCAGGTCAACAACAATTCGGGTCAATTATACGTCAAGTCAACAACAAGTCAGGTCAACTATAGGTCAAGTAAAATTAGGTCTCAAATCGTTTCAAGTCAGGTTATATTTGATATTTACCATATTAATTTCGCGTTTGGGTTCATATCAGGTCGGAAGTAGGTCATATTCAGTTATCACATTATCCAATTCAATTCGAGTTTGAGTTGTTCTCAGGTCAATGACAACTCAAATTTGAATCCAAAAAATTGGGTCCAACTTGGGTTCGAGTTAACATCAGATCATACTCTGATCAAATTCGAATCAGCACAACAATAAATTATAACCAGTTAAAACTTGAGTTGGATTCAGTCGAGTTTTCGGGTGAATTTTTACACCCCTAGTAACCATATATTAGGTCTTGGTGTGCATTAAACTTGCAGCAGCAAGGTAATTTTATTTTCGTTTATTCGTATAATAATGTTTGTGAATCATAAATATAAATCATTTTGTCTACTTTTGGCTTTCAACAAAACATATGAATATAAACAATATTAAAAAAATAAATCTCATAATAGAATATAAAATACAAGGCGTCGTTAGATTTTTATTAAAATTTTCTCACTATCTACCACTTTGCTTTTTCATCTTGTTTAATGTCGGAAGCACTAATTTTAGTGTTGGTTTTTTACTGCAAGTAATCTTTCTTTTCCTTTACTACTTTTATTATATTCTCTTTATTTTTATTTTTAACTAGTTTTATTAAACATAACTTTATTTTTGGGCATACCTTTCTCTACCTTTATGGCATGTTTCCTCTGTTTTTAGCACGTCTTTTTGGCTTTTTGGCACATTTTGTCTTTAATGACGGTAGTTTGGCTATTTATTTTTTTTATTTTTTATTAGGGTTAGATTTGACATCGCCGCGACTGATCAAGATGACACTTATTTGGTTATCCTGCTAATCTCCCATGCTTTGAGTTGTGAATTTTTCTAATGACGCTTGGCTCTAATTTGTGGTTGTCGGTGTTCTTTCAGTAGTTTGATCCCCTTTTGTGGTTCGTTTGCCGATGCAGTCAAATATGTTCGTATTTATATTTTGTTCGAGTCTTTTATTTTGGATTTTAACCTTTTCATTGTATGATCCTTATACGATCTAAAGTGGTTAGTTTTTTTTGTCATTGATTATTAGAAAATGTTCAAATTATATGTTTAGTTTATATTTAAGATCGTAAACTCTCATTGTAATTTGAATATTTTTTTCTTTTTAATAATATTAGCAGTTTCTATTAAAAAAATATGGATCTAAACTCAACTTGCATCAAATACATTATTATGATCCCAACAAAAAACAAGTCATAACAAATTCCTTTTGATTTATCTATCTTCAAAACAGTATACTTTTTTTAAAAATTATTTTATATCAAAAAGTTTTTTTATTTTTTAAAATTTTCAGGCCATTTTTTCTTTGATTAAAAATTATATGTTAATTTATAATATCTTTATGAATTAATTTATTTAAATTATTAAAACAAAAAAAATTATATAAAGTTATGGGCGTATTAATTTACAGTTAGTTATTAGAAATAAAAATTTTATGTTAATTCAATTAACTTTATAATAAGTGTCCATAATCCCAAAGTAAATAAAAAAAATATCAATTAAAACAAAGTGGGGAAAATATCAATATCCATGATAGAATTTTTGCCCAAAACTATTGACTTAAGGAGAATTAATTGAATCAATTTAGTTAAAATTGCACCCTACTCATTAGAGATTTAATGATTTGGCACAATGCCTAATTCCACAAGTCGATGGAAGTTTTCTTCTAACACTAACAATCAAAATGGCGGGCTATGTGGTTTTGTTGAGGCAGTAAGGCAAATTGTGTTAGCTAGCTTTTGTTTGGTACATAAGACATGAATTGCTTTTATTATAAGTAAGGCAAATTGTGTTTGTAGCTTTTCTTTGTACATTTGTTCTTCATATTTATTTTTGTATCAGATTTTTTTGGTAGATTTAGTCTCAAATTTATCTTTTGGTGCAATGTATTTGTGATATATTCTATTATTTTTAATAAAGTTTAATTACTATTATTCAAAAAAAAATTGAACTTTTACACTATCAATTCCATCGGTTGATGTTTAATTAGTTGCTCGATTGAATCAAATAATTTAATTATTTTTTATAAGATTTAAATAAAAAAATTCAATATTAAACAAACATATTTTACTACTAAAACACAGAAAAATAGATTAAACGTCCATTACAGCATAATAGATCTTTAACGGCGTTTTTTAGCCCTATAGTGGCGTTTTTAGCACCACTAAAAACCCTCGTTGTAACCCCCTTAACCCGGCCTAGACGGTTGACCCGAATTAAGAAAGTCACACGGGGAAAACCAAAGTCAACCCGAAAATCAACCTTGATTAACGACCTTTTTTTTTCTTTTTTAAACTTGTCTAGATGCATATTAACCCTAGATATGATCATTCAAACAGCAAGGTCAAAGATCATAATCATCAGAGATTAAACAGGGACCCAATTGAACAATTTGCAACTTTAGGGACCAATTTGTAAATTCTGTAAATTATAAGGTCTTAACTCAAATTAAAGTTACCAACTTATAATTAATCAGGTTTCATGCTTCTCTGCAAAATTTCAGCTCAAACGGACATCCCAAACTCATACAATCGCACAAACAAGTTTCAGGACCAAAATGCAATCATTTCAAAACATATAACCGCCCAAGTCAGCCTCCAACGGTCAGGTGTTCCGAAACAGGGAGAACCTGTTTCGAAACGCGGGACCATTCCGCAACGGGTTCCGAAACGAGGCCTGGCAGAGGCATTTCCGTTTCGGAACGGTACCTTCCGTTTCGGACGCCTGGGCCACTACAGGGCACCCGTTCCGAAACGGTAGCTCCCGTTCCGATACGGCCTGCACAGAATGTAGAGAAATGGCTGCTAAAACACACAATTGACTTACCATACATGTTCCAAATGCAACCAAACTTCACCAGCAAGACATATGACATGCAAGGGACATAATTGCAGTAACCAATCATCATCATAACATCAAATATGGAAAGCCCCAAATCTAAAGGCATGCTTCCTACTTAGCAAACCATTCAAGCATTAAATCTCCAAACAAACCACATAAAGGCCAATTACATATTCCAGCATTATTAACATTAAACAAACTTAGGGAGTTCAAAACATCTCCCAAAACATCCATATAGGTCCCCCATTGCCAAATGCCAAAAGCTAAAAATGTTTAAGAAACCTTCCCATACTTGAGCTTAGTTTCCACTTGATTGCTTGCCTTCCTTGCTACCCTCAATGCACCTTACTGCTCTGCATTATTGGTTTAAGAAGAGAGAGAGAGCGTAAGCAAAAGCTTAGTGAGGAATGCTCATTTAAAACCATTCAATAATGCATTTATAAACTCATTTATAAATCATACTTCAAGCAACTTTACACATGCTCTTAAAACCATTAAAACAAGCAATACATGCTTCCATTCCATTACATGACATATTGGAAACAAGTGATACATTTCATATAAGATTCACACATGGACTTTTAAACACCATTGTGATCTTATAATAACCAAGGACCACACATGGACTTTCAAACACCATTGTGTCCTTAACCCCATGGACTTTTAAACACCATGGACCCATGGACTTTTAAACACCATGGCAAGGACCACACAAGGACTTTTAAACACCTTTGTGTCCTTAACAAGAATCTCCCAAGGACTTTTAAACACCTTGGAGTTCTTAAGTAACCAAGGCTTACACAAGGAATTTTAACCACCCTGAGCCTTAACCAAGAACCAACCATGGACTTTTAAACACCATGTTGTTCTTAAAATTCACAAGATTCACACAAGGACTTTTAACCACCTTTGTGATCTCAACCAAGAACCATTCAAGGACTTTTAACCACCTTGATGTTCTTAAATATACAAGGCTCACACAAGGACTTTTAACCACCTTTGTGACCTTAACCATCACTTGCCAATATGTATCATAATCATCAATATTCCACTGTTTTAAAGCATTTAATCAAGCCACAAACATCATGCATCTTAAAGCATAAAACCACATTTAAACAATGTTCAAAAACAAGGAACTCTTACCTTGAGTTTCCTTTAACACATGGCTTATAATCTCAGCAATTAAACATGCTAGATATGCTTTCAAAACAGATTTAAAATCATGCAAACAACACATTGCATTACAACCAAAACCATGGCCATCACCAAGAGAGTTTTTCCGAAAACTTACTCTTGAGCTTAGCTAAGTTGCTTAGACTTAAACTAAGCTCCCAAACCTTCAAAACACTGGTTTCAAAGCCGAAAACCAAATTCCACTCACCGATTCCGTTTCGCCTCTTGCCGAAACACCAATCAAGCTTCCGGATCACACCACTTGGATCCAAAGATGACTCCCCTGTTTTAAACACATCAAAGCAGAGGATTAATGCATCATCATGCATTAATAGCTTCAATGAAAGCATCTAAACTCGCTGCTCTCATCCACACCCCATTTTCGGCCACCAAACACAACCGAAAATGCATCCAAACAACTCTTCAACAATGCCCAGCCAAGATCCATCAAAACTAAGCATCCTTAAACATCATTTAACATCTAAAAAGGACCTAACATCATCCTTATACCTCCAGCAACAACAGATCCACAAGATCACTCCAAAACAACCAAGAATCACAAGCTAAACTTAGGAAATTCAACCTATCCGGGATTGCATTAGTTAAAACTCAATTCCTTATCAATTCAACATTCATTTAACATCAATTTAACACCTTAAAACACAGCCCAATCAGATCATACGAAAATCCATCAAAAATCACCAAATCTTGCATTTAAAGCCAAGATCCATTACACAACTTTAAAACCATTTATAAATCATCAATTAAGGATTGAGAACTTAGGAATTTCAGTAAAGAACTGAGAGTTTAGAGGAGAAGGACGTTCTTACCTCCAAACTTGAGTTTCTCCCTTTTTAGAACCAAAAAGCTTGAAGAATCAACTAGCAAATGGTGAGGTTTTGTTGATGAGATGATTAGCAATCAAAAGAGAATTGAAAAGAGATGTTTAGGTGAAAAAATCAGAGAAAAAGCTCTGGAGAAAAGATGTTTGGCTTGAGAGAAAAATGAGAGAAAATGGAAATGAGATTTTAGGAAAAATTAGTTGGAAATAACTTCCCTCCACTTTTCTTTTGTTTAAAAACCAGAATTAAATCATTAAATATCTTAGAAAAATCTGGAGAAACTCCCTTTGGGTAAATAGCTCCTTAAAGATTCAAAGTTTCAATCCTTTCTAAAACAGTCACGCAGTTTTCAAAATTTACATTTTGGTCACTAGCCAAAATGTCACCCTTCCCAACCTCATTTTGTAAAATTGATTTCACAGTTCACTTATATATATTAAAAGAGGATTTTAGAACATTTTCCATATTTTTAATGCAACCCGAACTAGGCTTTCCTAATTTCACCTTTTATATTCGAACAACACTTTGACCGAACCGGTCCAAGCCCAAAACTTCTAAGCCCAAAACCGGGGCGTTACAACTCTCCCCCCCTTAAGAAATTTCGTCCTCGAAATTTACCTGAAGGAAAGAGATAAGGAAACTGCTTCAACATGTCATCCTTCCGTTCCCACGTGGCTTCCTCAACACCACGATGCTTCCACAACACCTTTACCAACTCAATGGTCTTGCCACGAAGAACCTTGCTATCCGAATCCAGAACCCTCACCGGTTCCTCATCATAGGTCAAATCCGGATTCAATTCCACTTCCTCCATAGGCATCACATGCGAAGGATCAAATCTATACTACCGGAGCATAGAAACATGAAACACATCATGAATCTTCGCCAACTCTTGAGGTAACCTCAACCTGTACGCAACAGGACCCACACACTCCACCACCTCGTACGGTCCAATGTACCTAGGGCTCAACTTACCCTTTCGACCAAACCTCATCACCTTCTTCCAAGGCGAAACCTTCAAAAACACACGGTCACCCACCGCATACTCAATCTCCTTACGCTTCAAATCCGCGTAAGACTTTTGCCGATCAGAAGCTGCCTTCAACCGCTCACAGATGAGCTTCATCTTCTCGGTGGTTCCTTTCAACAAAGCTGGCATCGAAACCAACTTTTGACCCGTTTCAGCCCAACAAAGAGGAGTCCTACACTTCCTCCCGTACAAAGCCTCATAAGGTGCCATTTGAATACTTGCCTGATAACTATTGTTATAAGCAAACTCCACCAAAGGAAAATGCTTCTCCCAAGAGCCCTGAAACTATATCACGCAGCACCTCAACATATCCTCCAAAACCTGGATAACACGCTCTGACTGACCATCCGACTGAGGATGATAAGATGTACTGAAATTCAACCTTGTACCCAAAGCTTGATGCAAACATTGCCAGAAACGCGATGTGAACCTCGGATCCCTATCCGACACAATCGACTTAGGCACACCATGCAGCCGCACAACCTCACCAATGTACAGCTCCGCAAGCTTATCCAAAGAAAACGTAGTATGCACAGGCAAGAAATGCGCACACTTCGTCAGGCGATCCACAATCACCCACACCGAATTCTTCTTCGATGGTGACAAAGGTAAACCAGATACAAAATCCATGGTAACCCTTTCCCACTTCCATTCAGGGATTCTTAACGGTTGCAACAACCCTGAAGGAACCTGATGCTCAGCCTTAACTCGCTGACACACCATACACTTGCTCACAAACTCCGCAACATCCTTCTTCAAACCCACCCAATAGTACTCATCACGAAGATCACGATACATCTTAGTACTACCTGGGTGCATAGCAAAAGGACTACTATGACCTTCAGTCAGAATAGCACGCCTCAACTCAACATCACTGGGCACTACTATTCGACTCCTAAAACACAACACACCATCATCATTAAAACTGAAATCCGAAGGTCTACCCTTCGCGATATCCTGAACATGCGGTACCAAGGAATCATCCAGCAACTGCTTTTCCTTGATCAGCTGAACCAAAGATGGTTTCACTTGCAACTCAGCCACAAGACCACCATCACGCGAAATACTCAAACTGGCAAACATAGCCCTTAACTCAACAGCTACCTTCCTACTCAAGGCATCCGCCACAACATTAGCTTTTCCAGGGTGATACTCAATCGTCAGATCATAATCCTTGAGCAACTCCACCCAACGCCGCTGCCTAAGATTCAACTCCTTCTGAGACATCAGATACCTCAAACTCTTGTGATCCGTATACACAGTACACTTCTCACCATACAGATAATGTCTCCAGATCTTCAGAGCAAAAACCACTGCAGCCAACTCAATATCATGCGTAGGATAGTTGCGCTCATGCACTTTCAGCTGCCGCGATGCATAAGCCACCACCTTACCCTCCTGCATCAACACACATCCCAAACCAACATAGGACGCATCATTATAGACCACAAACTCTCTCCCTGATTCAGGTTGAACCAAGATAGGAGCTTGCGTCAAAGCCGCCTTAAGCTTCTCAAAAGCCTGCTGTCTCGCTTCCGTCCATTCATACTTAACATTCTTTTGCAAAAGCTTCGTCAAAGGTGCAGCAATCTTAGAAAACCCATCCACAAACCTCCGGTAATATCCTGCCAAACCAAGGAAACTACGAACCTCATGAACAGACTTAGGGACCTTCCAATTCATCACCGCCTCAATCTTCTGAGGATCAACACGAATCCCCTCAGCAGAAACTACATGCCCAAGAAACACCACCTCCTTAAGCCAGAACTCACACTTGCTCAGCTTAGCATAAAGCTGATTCTCCAACAAAGCTTGCAACACAATCCTCAAATGCTCTTCGTGCTCCTCCTCAGTACGTGAGTACACGAGGATATCATCAATGAACACCACAACGAACTTGTCCAGGTATTCATGAAACACACGGTTCATCATGTCCATGAAAGCAGCAGGAGCATTTGTCAAACCAAACGGCATCACAAGGAACTCATAATGCCCATACCTTGTCCTGAAAGTTGTCTTAGGCACATCCACATCCTTCACCTTCAACTGATAATACCCTGACCTCAAGTCAATCTTAGAGAACACAGCTGCTCCCCGAAATTGATCAAAGAGATCATCAATTCTCGGCAAAGGATACCGATTCTTGATAGTCAACTTGTTAAGCTGACGGTAATCAATGCACATTCTCATAGTGCCATCCTTCTTCTTCACAAACAAGACCGGTGCACCCCAAGGTGACACACTCGGCCGAATGAACCCACGATCAAGCAACTCTTGCAACTGCGTCTTCAGCTCCTTCAGCTTCTTAGGTGCCATTCTATAAGGGGTAATGGACACAAGAGTTGTATTCTCATACAGCTCAATTCCAAACTCCACCTCGCGATTAGGAGGTAAACCAGGCAACTCCTCAAGAAACACACCAGGAAACTCTCGCACAACCCTGATATCTTGCACACGTAACTCCTTAGAGCTAGGATTCATCACAAAAGCTAGGTAAGCTTCACATCCTTGCCTCAGCATCCGGCTTGCTTCCAACGTAGACACCACATTGGCAAGAAACTTCACATTCTCACCAACCACAACCACTTCATAATCATCCGCAAGCTTCAACGAAACTCGCTTATTTTCACAATCCACAACAGCACGATGCTCAGCAAGCCAATCCATACCAAGGATTACATCAAAACCATAGAAAGGCAACTCCATAAGGTCAACATGAAAAACATGATCTTGAACAACCAAAGGACACCTCCTATACAGCTTTCGAGTCACAACAGTTTCACCAAAAGAACTAGTGACACGAACACCAACATCCAAAGACTCAACAGACAAACCAAGCAATTCAGCATGCTCACGCAAAATGTATGAATGCGTAGATCCAGAATCAATCAAGGAAAGTAATGACAAGGATTGCAGAGTAAAAGTACTTGCGATCACATCCGCATCATTCCTTCCCTCACGCTGAGCATACACCCTAGCTTGACCACCACCCTCAGGCTGAATAGCCACAACATGGGCCACTCCTCGACCACCCTCCTCTCTACGCTGAAAATTACCACGGCCGCGCCCACGACCTCTCTGCGGTGCAACAGCAACAGGAGCACGCACTTGGCCACCAGCCAACATAGGACACTCTCGCCTCAAGTGATCCGCAGATCCACAATTCCAGCACCCGTTACCAGCTGCCGCAACAGAAGCTTGCACCTCCCTCACAGCACGAGGACAGTCACGCTTCATATGACCTCGCGAACCACATATCCAACAAGCACTCGGATCAACTCTCGCGTTGCCTCCTCGATCAGGTGCTCCACCACCTCGTTTAGCCGAGGACTGATACTTCTGATCACGTCCCCTCTTGTTCCGTCCACCACCGGAACTATATTCAGCTGCTCGCTTACCAGCACTTGCTCCAGCACCTCTATCAGATAAACCCAAGTTCATCTCAATGTCCTTGGCTCGACCCACTAGCACATCAAAATCATCATACTCGGTGGCCAGCACATACATCTTCACATCCGTCACTAAACCATAATGGAATCTTTCGCACCTCGCCCGCTCATCAGGGACCAGCTCAGGTGCATATTGACTGAGTCGAACAAACTGCACTTCATACTCAGCCACGGACATGCTCCCCTGGGTAAGAGACATGAACTCCCGCTTCTTTTCATCCAGGTACCTCACACCAAGATACCTTCTGTTGAACACATTCTGGAAGAATGTCCAAGTTATGTCAGCTTCAGCCATCCCAGCAATAGTGGTCGTTCACCACGTATAAGCGTCATCATGTAGCAAGGATACAACACACCCCAGCTTTTTCACATCAGTGCAACTCATCTGACCCAAGATCCTCTTGGTACTCTCCATCCACAATTCAGAACCTTCCGCAGACAAACCCCTGAACTCAGTCCCACCTAGACTGCGCAAGCGCTCCAAGGGTAGTCTAACACCAGCATCTCCCTGATGCCCAGCTCCTTGAGCTCCAGCTACTGCCGCTCGAAAAGCACCAGCAATAGCTTGCACCAACATCGACATGTCAGTAATAGCTTGCCCCTGACCAGCTTCAGGTCCAGCAGCTCCAGCACCAGCTGCAGCTTCAGCTCTTTCACCCTCAGCACCACCACCACCAGGTGGAGGAGGTAACACCGCACTTCCCGCATTCTCCTCATTCTCATTCTCGTTCTGAGCCGTAGCTCGCACATTACTCCTTAACTCTCTACGAGGTGCCATACTCTAACAATGCAATCACAATGCAAACAAACAAAGTCAGGCCCAGCAAGGTAAAAAATCCAAGTACTCAAGCTCATTTCACTTAAAAACAACATCATTTCATTAGCTTTGATTTGGCAATGGGTACCCACAACATGCTTCATCACAGCATACAACTCAATTACACCAAATTCACGAACCACTCAACATGCTTTCACTCAACAAGCATACATAGCATACATACTTCAATCATGCACACATTCATTCCCAATTACTCGAGAACTCAGCTCTGATACCACCAAATGTAACCCCCTTAACCCGGCCTAGATGGTTGACCCGAACTAAGAAAGTCACACGGGGAAAACCAAAGTCAACCCGAAAATCAACCTTGATTAACGACCCTTTTTTTTCCTTTATAAACTTGTCTAGATGCATATTAACCCTAGATATGATCATTCAAACAGCAAGGTCAAAGATCATAATCATCAGAGATTAAACAGGGACCCAATTGAACAATTTGCAACTTTAGGGACCAATTTGTAAATTCTGTAAATTATAAGGTCTTAACTAAAATTAAAGTTACCAACTTATAATTAATCAGGTTTCATGCTTCTCTACAAAATTTCAGCTCAAACGGACATCCCAAACTCATACAATCGCACAAACAAGTTTCAGGACCAAAATGCAATCATTTCAAAACATATAACCGCCCAAGTCAGCCTCCAACGGTCAGGTGTTCCGAAATAGGGAGAACCTGTTTCGAAACGCGGGACCGTTCCGCAACGGGTTCCGAAATGAGGCCTGGCAGAGGCATTTCCGTTTCGGAACGGTACCTTCCGTTTCGGACGCCTGGGCCACTACAGGGCACCCGTTCCGAAACGGTAGCTCCCGTTCCGATACGGCCTGCACAGAATGTAGAGAAATGGCTGTTAAAACACACAATTGACTTACCATACATGCTCCAAATGCAACCAAACTTCACCAGCAAGACATATGACATGCAAGGGACATAATTGCAGTAACCAATCATCATCATAGCATCAAATATGGAAAGCCCCAAATCTAAAGGCATGCTTCCTACTTAGCAAACCATTCAAGCATTAAATCTCCAAACAAACCACATAAAGTCCAATTACATATTCCAGCATTATTAACAACATTAAACAAACTTAGGGAGTTCAAAACATCTCCCAAAACATCCATATAGGTCCCCCATTGCCAAATGCCAAAAGCTAAAAATGTTTAAGAAACCTTCCCATACTTGAGCTTAGTTTCCACTTGATTGCTTGCCTTCCTTGCTACCCTCAATGCACCTTACTGCTCTGCATTATTGGTTTAAGAAAAGAGAGAGAGCGTAAGCAAAAGCCTAGTGAGGAATGCTCATTTAAAACCATTCAATAATGCATTTATAAACTCATTTATAAATCATACTTCAAGCAACTTTACACAAGCTCTTAAAACCATTAAAACAAGCAATACATGCTTCCATTCCATTGCATGACATATTGGCAACAAGTGATACATTTCATATAAGATTCACACATGGACTTTTAAACACCATTGTGATCTTATAATAACCAAGGACCACACATGGACTTTCAAACACCATTGTGTCCTTAACCCCATGGACTTTTAAACACCATGGACCCATGGACTTTTAAACACCATGGCAAGGACCACACAAGGACTTTTAAACACCTTTGTGTCCTTAACAAGAATCTCCCAAGGACTTTTAAACACCTTGGAGTTCTTAAGTAACCAAGGCTTACACAAGGAATTTTAACCACCCTGAGCCTTAACCAAGAACCAACCATGGACTTTTAAACACCATGTTGTTCTTAAAATTCACAAGATTCACACAAGGACTTTTAACCACCTTTGTGATCTCAACCAAGAACCATCCAAGGACTTTTAACCACCTTGATGTTCTTAAATATACAAGGCTCACACAAGGACTTTTAACCACCTTTGTGACCTTAACCATCACTTGCCAATATGTATCATAATCATCAATATTCCACTGTTTTAAAGCATTTAATCAAGCCACAAACATCATGCATCTTAAAGCATAAAACCACATTTAAACAATGTTCAAAAACAAGGAACTCTTACCTTGAGTTTCCTTTAACACATGGCTTATAATCTCAGCAATTAAACATGCTAGATATGCTTTCAAAACAGATTTAAAATCATGCAAACAACACATTGCATTACAACCAAAACCATGGCCATCACCAAGAGAGTTTTTCCGAAAACTTACTCTTGAGCTTAGCTAAGTTGCTTAGACTTAAACTAAGCTCCCAAACCTTCAAAACACTGGTTTCAAAGCCGAAAACCAAATTCCACTCACCGATTCCGTTTCGCCTCTTGCCGAAACACCAATCAAGCTTCCAGATCACCACCACTTGGATCCAAAGATGACTCCTCTGTTTTAAACACATCAAAGCAGAGGATTAATGCATCATCATGCATTAATAGCTTCAATGAAAGCATCTAAACTCGCTGCTCTCATCCACACCCCATTTTCGGCCACCAAACACAACCGGAAATGCATCCAAACAACTCCTCAACAATGCCCAGCAAGGATCCATCAAAACTAAGCGTCCTTAAACATCATTTAACATCTAAAAAGGACCTAACATCATCCTTATACCTCCAGCAACAACAGATCCACAAGATCACTCCAAAACAACCAAGAAGCACAAGCTAAACTTAGGAAATTCAACCTATCCGGGATTGCATTAGTTAAAACTCAATTCCTTATTAATTCAAAATTCATTTAACATCAATTTAACACCTTAAAACACAGCCCAATCAGATCATACGAAAATCCATCAAAAATCACCAAATCTTTCATTTAAAGCCAAGATCCATTACACAACTTTAAAACCATTTATAAATCATCAATTAAGGATTGAGAACTTAGGAATTTCAGTAAAGAACTGAGAGTTTAGAGGAGAAGGACGTTCTTACCTCCAAACTTGAGTTTCTCCCTTTTTAGAACCAAAAAGCTTGAAGAATCAACTAGCAAATGGTGAGGTTTTGTTGATGAGATGATTAGCAATCAAAAGAGAATTGAAAAGAGATGTTTAGGTGAAAAAATCAGAGAAAAAGCTCTGGAGAAAAGATGTTTGGCTTGAGAGAAAAATGAGAGAAAATGGAAATGAGATTTTAGGAAAAATTAGTTGGAAATAACTTTCCTCCACTTTTCTTTTGTTTAAAAACCAGAATTAAATCATTAAATATCTTAGAAAAATCTGGAGAAACTCCCTTTGGGTAAATAGCTCCTTAAAGATTCAAAGTTTCAATCCTTTCTAAAACAGTCACGCAGTTTTCAAAATTTACATTTTGGTCACTAGCCAAAATATCACCCTTCCCAACCTCATTTTGTAAAATTGATTTTACAGTTCACTTATATATATTAAAAGAGGATTTTAGAACATTTTTCCATATTTTTAATGCAACCCGAACTAGGCTTTCTTAATTTCACCTTTTATATTCGAACAGCACTTTGACCGAACCGGTCCAAGCCCAAAACTTCTAAGCCCAAAACCGGGGCGTTACACTCGTGGCGTATTTAAAAGCGCCGCGAAAAGTGCCACTAGGCGGTTGTGTACGAAAAACCCTGCAAGAGATAGTGTTCTATAACGGCGTTTGATAAATAAAACGCCGCTAATAACCTTTTTTAGTGGCATTTTATTATACAACACATCCAACCACTCAACAGCGCCAATTTTGACAAGTGTCGTTTTACTTGCCAAAATAAATTAAAATAAGCCTCTTCAAATAAATAATAAGATAAAGAAATTAAAGTAGAATAGAGGAAGAGGGTCGATCCACAAGGAATTTTGTTGGAATCGCTGACTGAGCCTTGTTGTGATTTAGATCCCAGAAGTGGCTAAAACAAATAAGTAAAAAAAAGGGGGTTTGGTGTGATTGAAGTAACGACAATAATAATAAACAATTAAAGAAAAATGCAGTAAATAAAGTGAGGAATGGAGTAGAAAAATCACTAATAGGGAAGCGACCTCGAGCTAGTTTTGTCAATTCTTGCGATCATTGAAAATATATTTTCACAACGGGATTCATGTCGATTACAGTCTACAAGGCCCAACCCATCTTAACTTACTTTTCTCTCAAGTAACCGATCTTCCCAAGTCTATCTCCGAAAGTCGATCCTTAAATAAATCAACCACGTCTATCGCCGTCGAAGTACTTAGTTTAAAAACAGGAAAAGCCCGACTCACAAGTTGTCTCATTGAGAATCGTTTCTGATTTCATCTATCCTTAGCGGACCGCCGCTAAGAGTGTTCACAGGAAGTCGAAGTGCCACATGCCGATTCTTCCTCCCAACTGTATGATTAAACAATTCCAGACCAACATATCCTTTTTTATTTGAAAAACATTTAAAAATTCTAGTAAGGTCGATTGCCAAACTATCTAAACAGAAAGATGAAACTATATCCCGAAGGGATTTAAGCAATATTCAATTCTCACGCATGGAATTGATTTGTACTAGCTCTCGGCTTTTGGGAAAATTAGCCAAGCATGATATTGATTATCATACTTAGCATGTTTTTGGCAAAATGTTTAAGATGCGTAAAAATAAATAAGAAGCAAAGATGAAACATGTAACCCCGTAGCCCAACCTAGACGCTTGACCCGAACTACGAAGATTACACCAGGAAAACCAAAGTCAAACCAAAAGTCAACCTTGATTAATGACCCCCTTTTTCTTTTTATCTTTTCTAAATGCAATATTAAGCCTATGTGATCACTCAAGATCGTAGGAAGGAAAGGCACAGCAATCGGAATTCATTTAGGGGTTTAATTGTAAGAATTAGACTTTTAGGGACCAAAACATAAATTTTGCAAACTACGACGACTTTGCAGATTTTTAGTTTACCAATATGCAATTAATCATATTTCATGCATATCAGTCAATAATCAGCTTAATTAGACATCCCAAACTCAACCAATTGCATCCACAATCATCAAGGACTAAAATGTAAGGAACAAGAACTTGAAACAATTCAAAATGCAGTTCAACGGTCTGGTGTTTCGAAACGCTGACCCTTGTATCGAAACGACCGTATCGAAACGGAGTTGATTGTTTCGGTACTCGGGTGCGTTCCGAGACCCGTATTGGAACATGGCTCTCCAGTAGCTAAAGTGTTCCGAAACACTCTTACCCGTTCCGAAACACTATGACCATTTCAGGCCCCCGTTCTGAAACAAATAAGGGTGTTTCGATACACCCTGCCCTGCAACTATACATTTTTCTGGTTTTTCACATCTTTACACATTCAAATACATCCCAATTCATACCATATCACACCCACAACATGATTAAACATCAAAGAACATTATTATGAAGCTTAAGCTAAAGCATGGCATCAAGCGTGTTATCATTGAGTCTATAGGCATGCTCCCTAGTCATAAAAACCAAATAAGAGCCTCAAGCTTCAAAGCAAACCAAATAGGACAATTACAATCCTCAAAAACCATATTAAACTTGCAACAACCGTGGTGATTTCAAAACACATCTCCCAAAACCAACCTGTAAAACCTATGTTTGATTTTGATATAATTAAATTTTTTAAGGATCAATTTGAAAAACTTAAAATTGTTTTATAAGTCCCTTAATAAGTTTTTAAATCACCAACACTTTAAAACTGATTTGAAAAACTCAAACTCAAAATATTTTCTAAGTGTTCCAAGGCCAAACTATTGAAAATCGTCCAGGTGTATCGATACGCTTCTAGCCGTATCGATACCTTTTTTACAAAGTTGGCTACTACCGGAACTCGTATCGAAACAGATTCAATCGGTATCGATACGCTTCTTCGTAAAAGTCTAAAGAGTTTGAATGGCGTACCGATACGACTTCACCTGTATCGATACGGTCTTAATGAATTTTAAATTCAAGTCGGTTTAAATATTTCGACCGTTGGTGTCAGTTGGTTAGGTAACCAAATTTTAAATTGGTCGTTGACCCGTATCGATACGGTAAACCCTCGTATCGAAACGGAAATCGACAGTGAGCTAAGTTGAGAAAAAGGTATCGATACGGTCTTAGCCGTTTCGATACCCCGTATCGATACGCTTACGTGCGTTTCGATACCCCTTATTTATTGCACACAACAACTCTTTCTTTTCTGAGACAGGTATCGATACGGCTCCCCGAGTACCGATACGGGTTGAAGAACTAACTGAGAAAACTCAGATGATCGGAGATTAGATCAGAGATGAACATTGTATTTAGGGATTATGAGATTTGGGGATTTTACGAAGAGAATATTAGATGATGTTTACAGAAAATAGGCTTATTCTCATTAATGAATGATAGGCCCAATACATTCTTATATAGAAGAGTTAAAACAAACTCTGAGCCCACATCAGCCCATAACCGTCTAACAAACATGAAAATAACAACCTAACAAATCTGTTTACAGAATAACAAATCTGTTATATTTAACATTCACCCTACTCTTCTTCTTCCTGGACTTGTTCGACTTCCCTTTTTGAGTAAACTTTCACGTGAAGACGAAACTCATCAAACATAGCACGTGACAGTGGCTTTGTTAGTCCATCTGCTATTTGATGTACAGCAGGAACATAGTCAATCCTTAGACTCCCATCAGCTACTTTTTCCCGTACGAAAATGTATATCAAGCTCCACATGTTTGGACTTGGCATGAAACACCAGATTAGCACTCATTGCAATGGCACTAGTGTTATCGCTCCACACAACAGGACAGCTTCCTTGTTCAACTCCCATATCAGTAAGCAAGGCACAAAGCCATGTGATCTCGGCTGCTGTGTCAGCAATACTTCTATACTCCGCTTCAGACGTGGATCGAGAAACTGATTTCTGTTTTCTAGAGCACCAAGAAATCAAAGACTTATTCAAATAAACACAGTACCCTGTAACTGATCTCCTATCATCAGGACTTCCAGCCCAGTCTGCATCAGCAAAGCCAACTATACTGGGCCTTTCCTTTGAGGCTGTAAACACTAGCCCATAATCCAAGGTGCCTCGCAAGTATCGTAAAATTCTCTTAACTGCTTCCCAGTGTGACTCACAAGGAGAATGCATAAACTGAGCAACTTTATGAACACTGTAAGCTATGTCTGGGCATGTATGATTCAAGTATAAGAGTGCTCCAACAGTGCTTCTGTACCCTTGTACATCTTCTAAGCATCTTCCTTCATTTGAAACTAACTTGGTTGAAGCAACCATTGGAGAAGTAGCCACAGCAGCTTGCTCCATTCTGGTTTTATGAAGAAGTTCCAGTATGTACTTCTTTTGATTCAACACCATTAAATTTCTTGTTCGAGAAATTTCAATACCCAGAAAATAATGCAGCTCTCCCAAATCTTTCAAAGCAAACTTCCCACCAATCATATGTACCACTTCATCAACATCCTTGGACATACTTCCAGTGATAATGATATCATCTACGTAAATTAACATGTAAATGATATCATTCTCCTTCTTCCTTATGAACAAAGACGCATCAGCTGCCGTTCCTTGAAAACCAATTTCGAGAAGACAAGACTTCAACTTAGAATACCAGCTTCTCGGTGCCTGTCGAAGGCCATACAACGCCTTTCTTAACTTACACACAAGTATTCCTCCATCCACAGCATCTTTCTCAAAACCAGGTGGTTGCCTCATGTACACATCCTCACTTAAATCTCCATTAAGGAAGGCGTTATTCACGTCTATTTGTCGAAGCTGCCAGCCATAAGATACAACAAGTGCTAACACCACATTCACAGTTGCCATCTTCACTACTGGGCTAAAGGTGTCATGGAAATCTTGACCAGGGACTTGTAAGAACCCTTTAGCCACAAGCCTCGCCTTGTAACGAGCAACCGACCCATCTGAATTTTTCTTTACTTTAAAGATCCACTTGCACCCAATCATTTTCCGTCCAGGTGGTAATAATTCCAACGTCCAAGTACCATTGTGAAGTAAAGCATTGTATTCTGCTTCTACAGCATCTTTCCAATGTGGTGAGGCTAAGGCTTGATGAATTGTAGCTGGTTCATCCTCCAAACTACTGGCTTCTGAAAAATAAACCTTCGGTTTGTAAATACCACATTTACTTCGTGTAAGCATTGGATGAGCATTCACAGGTTCTTGATCAGATTGTAACTCTGATGCACCAATGTCCAAACAACCAGGGGCTAATGCTTCAGTAGAAGGAAACAAATTTTCTGCACCATTAGCACCACTACTAGCAGACATAGAACCAAAACGATCCTCATTTTCCGTAGCAATCATATCTTCATTTTCAGCACCAAGCACCTCCTCAGTACTAGGAACGTCAGAACGAACAGATGTGGATGTAGGAGCTGGAGTAACCAGATCTACTGCAGGCTGTGAAGCATCTGAAACTGCAGGAGATGCAGGAGCAGCAGTACTAACTGGAGAAATATGATAAGCCTCAGGATGAGAAGCTGCAGAAATTTCAGAGGATGTAGAAGTAACAGGACCAGCATTGTTCAATTTTTCAACTCCAGGAATAACTGTCAGATCGGAGGACTCTTGTGACAAACCACCAGAAACATATGACAAACTATGGCCTTCTTCTTTAAAAGGGAACACCCCTTCATCAAACACGACATGCCTAGAGATATACAACCTCCCACTGGAAGCAAGGCAAACATACCCTCTATGTTGTGGACTATAGCCTAAGAAAGTACATGGCTGAGATCTGAAGTCCATCTTGTGAGCATTATATTGTCTAAGATGAGGAAAGCATTTACAACCGAAGACTTTCATCATATCATACTTAGGCTTTTTGGCAAACAACTTTTCATAGGGTGAAACTCCTTCAAGAACCCTAGTAGGCAATCGATTAATGATAAACACAGCTGATATCACAGCTTGAGACCAAAATTTAAAAGGCACACCAGATTGGGCTAATAAAGTCAAGGCTAGTTCTATAATATGGCGGTGTTTCCTCTCTACTACACCATTCTGTTGCGAAGTATGGGGACAAGTGATTCTATGCTTAATTCCAGATTTAGCAAGAACAGAACTAAGACTCCTATACTCTCCACCCCAGTCACTTTGAAGTTCTTTAATAACAGCCCCAAACTGAGTTTTTACTAACTGCTGAAACTGTAAAAAAGCATTAATAGCCTGACTCTTAGCCTTAAGCAAAAACAACCAACAGTGTCTCGTAGCAGCATCCACAAAAGTAATATAATACAGAAAACCACTGGAAGAAACATGGGCAGGTCCCCACAAATCAGTAAACACAAGATGGAAAGGATCATGATAAACAGATTCAGAAGATTGGAAAGGCAACTTGTGACTCTTCCCCATTTGGCAGGCAACACAAACAACTTTATTATCTCTTGCAGTAAGTACAATATTAGCATCCCTGCACACTTTCAACAATGTCTCATGTGCAGGGTGCCCTAACCTTCTATGCCACAAATCATAACTATTCTCTATAGTACTAGCAACATTTACTTCAGCAGCAGAAATACATTTATTATCACACACATTAATAGAAGAACAAACAGAATCAAACTTGTATAAACTATCACATTCAACTCCTTGCAGTAAAACAGCTCCAGTTCCCTCATCCTTTATCACACATGATTTGGCATGAAACTCTAGATAAACATTGTTGTCCCTAGCAAGCTTAGACACAGACAGTAGGTTTTTAGTGATGCAGGGAACATGCATTAGGTTATGCAGAACTAAAGCACGATCAGAGGTATGTAAAACAGATTGACCTATTTTTGCAATAAGTAAATCAGAACCATCACCAACAGTAAGCTTACCAGGTCCTGCATAATCCTGACCATCCACCACATTTTCTGCCTCTGGTGTGACATGGTGAGTAGCACCTGTAACCCCCTTAACCCGGCCTAGACGGTTGACCCGAATTAAGAAAGTCACACGGGGAAAACCAAAGTCAACCCGAAAGTCAACCTTGATTAACGACCTTTTTTTTTCTTTTTAATCTTGTCTAGATGCACATTAACCCTAATTGTGATCATACAAACAACATACTCGGAGATCACAAACATCAGAGATCAAACAGGGACCCAATTGAACAATATACAACTTTAGGGACCAAATTGTAAATTCTATAAAATATGAGGACTTAACCCAAATTTGAGTTACCATCTTGAAATTAGTCAGGTTTCATGCTTCACTGCCAAATTTCAGCTTTAACGGACATTCCAAACTCATACAATTGCACAGACATGATTCAGGACTAAAATGCAAACAATGCAAAACATTTAACTACCAATGTCAGCCCCCAACGGTCACGTGTTCCGAAACAGGCAGAGCCCGTTTCGAAACGCGGGGCCGTTCCGCAACGCGTACCGAAACACGGGCTGGCAGTGGCCTTTCCGTTTCGGAACGGTCTCTCCCGTTTCGGACGCCTGGGCTGGTTTAAGGCACCTGTTCCGAAACGGTAGGCACTGTTCCGAAACACCCTGCACAGAATGCCACAAAATACACACTTAAACTTGCAATTAAACATCCAATCATGCTCCAAATGCTACCAAACTTTACCAGCATGCAATTCAACATGTAAGAGACATGCTTGCATCAGCAATTCAACATATTAACCTCATGAATGAAAAGCCCCAAATCTAATGGCATGCTTCCTACACAAGCAAACCACTCAAGCATAAAACTTCCAAAACAAGCATATAATGGCCAATTACAAAACCAGCAATCAAAACAACATTTAACATACTTAGGGAGTTCAAAGCATCTCCCAAAACATACTCATAGGTCCCCCATTGCCAAATTACCAAAAGCTAAAATGTACTTTAGAAAACCTTCCATACATTGAGCTCAACTTCCACTTGATTGCTTGCCTTCCTTGCTGCTCTTAGGTACCCTAATGATCTGCATTATTGGTTTAAGAAAACGAAGAGAGCGTAAGCAATAGCTTAGTGAGGAATGCTCATAAAAACCTTTCAATAATGCATTTATAAAACACTTTATAAATCATGCTTCAAATCATACTTTTCTCATGCTCAAAAGCAATTTAAACAAGCAATACATGCTTCCACATCATTTCATGTCATATTGGCCACAAGTGATATGTTTCATCATTTTAAAACAAGTTCAACATAAGACTCACACATGGACTTTTAAACACCATTGTGATCTTATACATTCCAAGAACACACAAGGACTTTTAACCACCTTTGTGTTCTTCCCAAGGACTTTTAAACACCTTGGCCCCAAGGACTTTTAAACACCTTGGCCCATGGACTTTTAAACACCATGGCAAGGACCACACAAGGACTTTTAACAACCTTTGTGTCCTTAACAAGAATCATCCAAGGACTTTTAACCACTTTGATGTTCTTAAGTAACAAGGCTCACTCAAGGACTTTTAACCACCTTAGTGACCTTAACAAGAATCATCATGGACTTTTAACCACCATGAAGTTCTTAGATACCACAAGGCTCACTCAAGGACTTTTAACCACCTTAGTGACCTTAACCCTTTTCAAACATCACTTGCCAATATACATCATTATCATCATTTAATCCACTGTTTTAAAGCATTTAAACCAAGCCATGTTCATCATGCATTTATAAGCATCAAACCACATTTTAACCATGCTCAAAAACAAGGAACTCTTACCTTGAGCTCCCTTCAACACATGGCTCACAAAACCAGCATTAACCATGCTAAATCATGCTTTCAAAACAGAATTTAAAACATGCAATAACCACATTGCACAACAATCAAACCATGGCTACCACTAGAGAGTATTTCCGAAAACTTACACTTGAGCTTAGTAAAGTTGTTTAGACTTAAACTAAGCTCCCAAGACATTGGTCTCAAAGCTGAAAACCCATTTCCACTCACCGATTCCACTTCGCTTCTTGCCGAAGCACCAATTCAAGCTTCCGGATCAACAACTCTTGGATCCAAAGATGACTCCCCTGTTTTAACACATCAAAGCAGAGGATTAATGCATCATCATGCATTAATAGCTTCAATGAAAGCACCTAAACTCGCTGCTCTCATCCACACTCCATTTTCGGCCACCAAACACAACCGAAAATGCCTCCAAACAACTTCTCAACAAAGCCCAACCATTAACCATCAAAACCTAACATCCTTTAACATCATTTAACATCTAAAAAGAGCTTAACAACATCCTTATACCTCCAGCAACAACAGATCCACAAGATCACACCAAAAACAACCTAGAATCATAAGCTAAACTTAGGAAATTCAACCTATCCGGGATTGCATTAATCAAAACTCAATTCCTTATCAAATTATCTTTCATTAATCATCATTTTAACACCTTAAAACACTGGTTAAACAGATCCAACGAAAATTCATCAAAAATCATCAAATCTTGCATTTTAAGCCAAGATCCATTAAACAACTTAAAAGCCTTTAATAAAACATCAATTAAGGATTGAAAACTTAGGAATTTCAGTAAAGAACTGATAGTATAGAGGAGAAGGACGTTCTTACCTCCAAACATGAGTTTTTCCTCTTTAGAGCCAAAAAGCTTGAAAATCCAATTAGCAACTTGCAAGGTTTTGTTGTTGAAATGATTAGGAATCCAAAGAGAATTGAAAAGATAGATTTGAGTGACAAAATCAGAAAGAAATCCTCTGGAGAGAAAGTGTTTGGGTTGAGAGAAAATGAGAGAAAAGGAAAATTGGAAGAAAATGAAAAGTTGGTTACAAAATAGTAAAATGATTTCCCTCCACTTTTCTTAAGCTTTAAAATCAGAATTATACATTAAAATATCTTAGAAAAATCTGGAGAAACTCCTTTTGGAATAATAGCTCCTTAAAGATTCAAAGTTTCAACCCTTTATAAAACAGTCACTCAACTTTCAAAAATTACATTTTGGTCACTAGCCAAAATGTCACCCTTCCAAACCTCATTTTTCAAAATTGATTTCACAGTTCACTTATATATATAAAAAGATGATTTTAGAACATTTTTCCATATTTTTAATGCAACCCGAACTAGGCTTTCCTAATTTCACCTTTTTAGATTCGACCAGCACTTTGACCAAACCGGTCAACGCTCAAAACTACCAAGCCCAAAACCGGGGCGTTACAACTCTCCCCCCCTTAAGAAATTTCATCCTCGAAATTTACCTGAAGGAAAGAGATAAGGAAACTGCTTCAGCATGTCTTCCTTCCGCTCCCACGTGGCTTCCTCAACACCTCGATGCTTCCACAGCACCTTCACCAACTCAATGGTCTTGCCACAAAGAACCTTACTATCCGAATCCAAAACCTTCATCGGTTCCTCATCATAGGTCAAATCCAGATTCAATTCCACTTCCTCCACAGGCATCACATGCGAAGGATCAGATCTATACCTCCGGAGCATAGAAACATGGAACACATCATGAATCTTCTCCAACTCTTGAGGTAGCCTCAACCGATACGCAACAGGACCCACACGCTCAACCACCTCGTATGGTCCAATGTACCTAGGGCTCAACTTACCCTTCCGGCCAAACCTCATCACCTTCTTCCAAGGCGAAACCTTCAAGAACACACGGTCACCCACTGCATACTCCATCTCCTTACGCTTCAAATCCGCGTAAGACTTTTGCCGATCAGAGGCTGCCTTCAACCGCTCACAAATGAGCTTCACCTTCTCGGTGGTTCCTTTCAACAAAGCTGGCATCGAAACCAACTTTTGACCAGTTTCAGCCCAACAAAGAGGGGTCCTACACTTCCTCCCGTACAAAGCCTCATAAGGTGCCATATGTATACTCGCCTGATAACTATTGTTATAAGCAAACTTAACCAAAGGCAGATGCTTCTCCCAAGAACCTTGGAACTCAATCACGCAACATCTCAACATATCCTCCAAAATCTGAATAACTCGCTCAGACTGACCATCCGACTGAGGATGATAGGATGTACTGAAATTCAACCTTGTACCCAAAGCTTGATGCAAACACTGCCAGAAACGCGATGTGAACCTCGGATCCCTATCCGACACAATCGACTTAGGCACACCATGCAGCCGCACAATCTCAGCAATGTACAGCTCCGCAAGCTTATCCAAGGAAAACGTAGTATGCACAGGCAAGAAATGCGCACACTTCGTCAGGCGATCCACAATCACCCAAACCGAATTCTTCTTTGATGGAGACAAAGGTAAACCAGATACAAAATCCATGGTAACCCTCTCCCACTTCCATTCAGGGATTCTCAACGGTTGCAACAATCCTGAAGGAACCTGATGCTCAGCCTTAACTCGCTGACACACCATACACTTGCTCACAAACTCAGCAAGATCCTTTTTCAAACCCACCCAATAGTACTCATCACGAAGATCACGGTACATCTTAGTACTACCAGGGTGCATAGCAAAAGGACTACTATGGCCTTCAGTCAGAATAGCACGCCTCAACTCAACATCATTGGGCACTACTATTCGACTCCCAAAACACAACACACCATCATCATTAAAGCAGAAATCCGAAGGTCTACCCTCCGCGATATCCTGAACATACAACACCAAGGAATCATCCAGCAACTGCTTTTCCTTGATCAACTGAACCATAGATGGTTTCACTTGCAACTCAGCTACAAGACCACCATCACGCAAAATACTCAAGCTAGCAAACATAGCCCTCAGCTCAACAGCTACCTTCCTACTCAAAGCATCCGCAACAACATTAGCTTTTCCAGGATGGTACTCAATGGTCAGATCATAATCCTTGAGCAACTCCAACCAACGCCGCTGCCTAAGATTCAACTCCTTCTGAGACATCAGATACCTCAAACTCTTGTGATCCGTGTACACAGTACACTTCTCACCATACAGATAATGTCTCCAAATCTTCAGAGCAAAAACCACCGCAGCCAACTCAATATCATGCGTAGGATTATTGCGCTCATGCACTTTCAACTGTCGCGATGCATAAGCCACAACCTTACCCTCTTGCATCAGCACACATCCCAAACCAACATAGGATGCATCACTGTAGACCACAAACTCTTTCCCTGATTCAGGCTGAACCAAGATAGGAGCTTGCGTCAAAGCCGCCTTCAGCTTCTCGAAAGCCTACTGTCTCGCTTCCGTCCACTCATACTTAACATCCTTCTGCAACAACTTCGTCAGAGGTGCAGCAATCTTAGAAAAACCATCCACAAACCTCCGGTAGTATCCTGCCAAACCAAGGAAACTACGAACCTCATGAACAGACTTAGGAACCTTCCAGTTCATCACCGCCTCAATCTTCTGAGGATCAACACGAATCCCCTCAGTAGAAACAACATGCCCAAGAAACACCACCTCCTTAAGCCAGAACTCACACTTGCTCAGCTTAGCATAAAGCTGATTCTCCAACAAAGCTTGCAGCACAATTCCCAAATGCTCTTCATGCTCCTCCTCAGTACGCGAGTACACGAGGATATCATCAATGAACACCACAACGAACTTGTCCAGGTATTCATGAAACACACGATTCATCATGTCCATGAAAGCAGCAGGAGCATTTGTCAAACCAAACGGCATCACAAGGAACTCATAATGCCCATACCTTGTCCTGAAAGCTGTCTTAGGCACATCCACATCCTTCACCTTCAACTGATAATACCCTGACCTCAAGTCAATCTTAGAGAACACAGCAGCTCCCCGAAATTGATCAAAGAGATCATCAATCCTCGGCAAAGGATACCGATTCTTGATAGTCAACTTGTTCAGCTGACGGTAATCAATGCACATTCTCATAGTGCCATCCTTCTTCTTCACAAACAAGACCGGTGCACCCCAAGGTGACACACTCGGCCGGATGAAACCACGGTCAAGCAACTCTTGCAACTGCGTCTTCAGCTCCTTAGGTGCCATTCTATAAGGAGTAATGGACACAGGAGTTGTATTCTCATACAGCTCAATTCCAAACTCCACCTCGCGATTAGGAGGTAAACCAGGCAACTCCTCAGGAAAAACACCAGGAAACTCCTTCACAACCCTGATATCTTGCACCCTCAACTCCTTAGAGCTAGGATTCATCACAAAAGCTAGATAAGCTTCACAACCTTGCCTCATCATCCTGCTCGCCTCCAAGGTAGACACCACATTGGCAAGAAACTTCACATTCTCACCAACCACAACAACATCATAATCATCCGCAAGCTTAAGCGAAACACGCTTATTTTCACAATCCACAACAGCACGATGCTCAGCAAGCCAATCCATACCAAGGATTACATCAAAACCATAAAAGGGTAACTCCATAAGGTCAACATGGAAAACATGTTCTTGCACAACCAAAGGACTCCTTCTATACAACTTTCGAGTCACAACAGTCTCACCAAAAGAACTAGTGACACGAACACCAACATCCAAAGACTCAACAGGCAACCAAGCAATTCAGCATGCTCACGCAAAATATATGAATGCGTAGATCCAGAATCTATCAAGGAAAGTAATGACAAGGACTGCAAAGTAAAGGTACCTGCAATCACATCTGCATCATTCCTCCCTTCACGCTGAGCATACACCCTCGCTTGACCACCACCCTCAGGCTGAATAGCCACAACATGGGCCACTCCTCGGCCACCTTCCTCTCTTCTCTGGGAATTACCACGGCCGCGCCCACGACCTCTCTGCGGTGCAGCAACAACAGGAGCACGCACTTGGCCACCAGCCAACATATGACAATCTCGCCTCAAATGATCCGCAGATCCACAATTCTAGCACCCATTACCAGCTGCCGCAACAGGAGCTTGCACCTCCCTCACAGCACGAGGACAGTCACGCTTCATGTGACCACGTGAACCACAGATCCAGCAAGCACTCGGATCAACTCTAGCATTGCCTCCTCTAGTAGGTGCACCACCACCTCTCTTAGATGAGGACTGATACTTCTGATCACGTCCCCTCTTGTTTCGTCCACCACCGGAACTAAACTCAGCAGCTCTCTTACCAGAACTTGCTCCAGCACCTCTAACAGATAAACCCAAGTTCATCTCAATGTCCTTGGCTCGGCCCACCAACACATCAAAATCATCATACTCGGTGGCCAGCACATACATCTTCACATTCGTCACTAAACCATAACGGAACCTCTCGCACCTCGCCCGCTCATCAGGTACCAGCTCAGGTGCATACTGACTGAGTCGCACAAACTGCACTTCATACTCAGCCACACTCATGCTCCCTTGGGTAAGAGACATGAATTCACGCTTCTTTTCATCAAGATATCTCACACCAAGATATCTCCTCTTGAACACATTCTGGAAGAATGTCCAAGTGATGTCAGCCTCAGCCATCCCAGCTATAGTAGTCGTCCACCACGTATACGCATCATCCTGAAGCAAGGATACAACACAACCCAACTTTTGCACATCAGTGCAACTCATCTGTCC
This sequence comes from Hibiscus tridactylites, assembly GCA_958450335.1. Lineage (NCBI taxonomy): Eukaryota > Viridiplantae > Streptophyta > Magnoliopsida > Malvales > Malvaceae > Hibiscus > Hibiscus tridactylites. Next base: position 31,104,696 of record OY288285.1, read on the forward strand.
CAAAATCCTCTTGGTACTCTCTAACCAAGCTTCAGAACTCTCAGCAGACATACCCCTGAACTCAGTCCCACCAAGACTGCGTAAGCGCTCCAAAGGTAGTCTAACTCCAGCATCTCCCTGATGCCCAGCTCCTTGAGCTCCAGCTACTGCTGCTCGAAAAGCACCCGCAATAGCTTGCACCAACATCGACATGTCAGACATAGCTTGCCCCTGACCAACCTCAGGTCCAGCAGCACCAGCTGCAGCTTCAGCTCTTTCTCTCTCAGCACCACCACCACCAGGTGGAGGAGGAGGTAACACCGCACTACCCGTGTTTTCCTCATTCTCGTTCTCATTAGGAGCCGTAGCTCGCACATTACCTCGTAACTCTCTACGTGGTGCCATACTTTTACCATGCAATCACAATGCAAATAAACAAATTAGGCCCAGCAAGGTAAGCAATCCAAGTATTCAAGCTCAATTTCATTCAAAATCAACATCATTTCATTAGCTTTGATTTGGCAATGGGTACCCTCAACATGCTACATTACAGCATACAACTCAATTGCATCAAAATCACAAACCATTTAACATGCTTTCAATCAATCAAGCATACATAGCATACATACTTCAATCATGCACACACACATTCCCAATTACTCGAGAACTCAGCTTTGATACCACCAAATGTAACCTCCTTAACCCGGCCTAGACGGTTGACCCGAATTAAGAAAGTCACACGGGGAAAACCAAAGTCAACCCGAAAGTCAACCTTGATTAACGACCCTTTTTTTTCTTTTTAATCTTGTCTAGATGCACATTAACCCTAATTGTGATCATACAAACAACATACTCGGAGATCACAAACATCAGAGATCAAACAGGGACCCAATTGAACAATTTACAACTTTAGGGACCAAATTGTAAATTCTATAAAATATGAGGACTTAACCCAAATTTGAGTTACCATCTTGAAATTAGTCAGGTTTCATGCTTCACTGCCAAATTTCAGCTCTAACGGACATTCCAAACTCATACAATTGCACAGACATGATTCAGGACTAAAATGCAAACAATGCAAAACATTTAACTACCAATGTCAGCCCCCAACGGTCACGTGTTCCGAAACAGGCAGAGCCCGTTTCGAAACGCGGGGTCGTTCCGCAACGCGTACCGAAACACAGGCTGGCAGTGGCCTTTCCGTTTCGGAACGGTCTCTCCCGTTTCGGACGCCTGGGCTGGTTTAAGGCACCTGTTCCGAAACGGTAGGCACTGTTCCGAAACACCCTGCACAGAATGCCACAAAATACACACTTAAACTTGCAATTAAACATCCAATCATGCTCCAAATGCTACCAAACTTTACCAGCATGCAATTCAACATGTAAGAGACATGCTTGCATCAGCAATTCAACATATTAACCTCATGAATGAAAAACCCCAAATCTAATGGCATGCTTCCTACACAAGCAAACCACTCAAGCATAAAACTTCCAAAACAAGCATATAATGGCCAATTACAAAACCAGCAATCAAAACAACATTTAACATACTTAGGGAGTTCAAAGCATCTCCCAAAACATACTCATAGGCCCCCCATTGCCAAATTACCAAAAGCTAAAATGTACTTTAGAAAACCTTCCATACATTGAGCTCAACTTCCACTTGATTGCTTGCCTTCCTTGCTGCTCTTAGGTACCCTAATGATCTGCATTATTGGTTTAAGAAAACGAAGAGAGCGTAAGCAATAGCTTAGTGAGGAATGCTCATAAAAACCTTTCAATAATGCATTTATAAAACACTTTATAAATCATGCTTCAAATCATACTTTTCTCATGCTCAAAAGCAATTTAAACAAGCAATACATGCTTCCACATCATTTCATGTCATATTGGCCACAAGTGATAAGTTTCATCATTTTAAAACAAGTTCAACATAAGACTCACACATGGACTTTTAAACACCATTGTGATCTTATACATTCCAAGAACACACAAGGACTTTTAACCACCTTTGTGTTCTTCCCAAGGACTTTTAAACACCTTGGCCCCAAGGACTTTTAAACACCTTGGCCCATGGACTTTTAAACACCATGGCAAGGACCACACAAGGACTTTTAACCACCTTTGTGTCCTTAACAAGAATCATCCAAGGACTTTTAACCACCTTGATGTTCTTAAGTAACAAGGCTCACTCAAGGACTTTTAACCACCTTAGTGACCTTAACAAGAATCATCATGGACTTTTAACCACCATGAAGTTCTTAGATACCACAAGGCTCACTCAAGGACTTTTAACCACCTTAGTGACCTTAACCCTTTTCAAACATCACTTGCCAATATACATCATTATCATCATTTAATCCACTATTTTAAAGCATTTAAACCAAGCCATGTTCATCATGCATTTATAAGCATCAAACCACCGTTTCGGACACCTTGAGCTCCCTTCAACACATGGCTCACAAAACCAGCATTAACCATGCTAAATCATGCTTTCAAAATAGAATTTAAAACATGCAATAACCACATTGCACAACAATCAAACCATGGCCACCACTAGAGAGTATTTCCGAAAACTTACACTTGAGCTTAGTAAAGTTGTTTAGACTTAAACTAAGCTCCCAAGACATTGGTTTCAAAGCTGAAAACCCATTTCCACTCACCGATTCCACTTCGCTTCTTGCCGAAGCACCAATTCAAGCTTCCGGATCAACAACTCTTGGATCCAAAGATGACTCCCCTGTTTTAACACATCAAAGCAGAGGATTAATGCATCATCATGCATTAATAGCTTCAATGAAAGCACCTAAACTCGCTGCTCTCATCCACACTCCATTTTCTGCCACCAAACACAACCGAAAATGCCTCCAAACAACTTCTCAACAAAGCCCAGCCATTAACCATCAAAACCTAACATCCTTTAACATCATTTAACATCTAAAAAGAGCTTAACAACATCCTTATACCTCCAGCAACAACAGATCCACAAGATCACACCAAAAACAACCTAGAATCATAAGCTAAACTTAGGAAATTCAACCTATCCGGGATTGCATTAATCAAAACTCAATTCCTTATCAAATTATCATTCATTAATCATCATTTTAACACCTTAAAACACTGCTTAAACAGATCCAACGAAAATTCATCAAAAATCATCAAATCTTGCATTTTAAGCCAAGATCCATTAAACAACTTAAAAGTCTTTAATAAAACATCAATTAAGGATTGAGAACTTAGGAATTTCAGTAAAGAACTGATAGTTTAGAGGAGAAGGACGTTCTTACCTCCAAACTTGAGTTTCTCCTCTTTAGAGCCAAAAAGCTTGAAAATCCAATTAGCAACTTGCAAGGTTTTGTTGTTGAAATGATTAGGAATCCAAAGAGAATTGAAAAGATAGATTTGAGTGACAAAATCAGAAAGAAATCCTTTGGAGAGAAAGTGTTTGGGTTGAGAGAAAATGAGAGAAAAGGAAAATTGGAAGAAAATGAAAAGTTGGTTACAAAATAGTAAAATGATTTCCCTCCACTTTTCTTAAGCTTTAAAATCAGAATTATACATTAAAATATCTTAGAAAAATCTGGAGAAACTCCTTTTGGAATAATAGCTCCTTAAAGATTCAAAGTTTCAACCCTTTATAAAACAGTCACTCAACTTTCAAAAATTACATTTTGGTCACTAGCCAAAATGTCACCCTTCCAAACCTCATTTTTCAAAATTGATTTCACAGTTCACTTATATATATAAAAAGATGATTTTAGAACATTTTTCCATATTTTTAATGCAACCCGAACTAGGCTTTCCTAATTTCACCTTTTTAGATTCGACCAGCACTTTGACCAAACCGGTCAACGCTCAAAACTACCAAGCCCAAAACCGGGGCGTCACGATCAGAGGTATGTAAAACAGATTGACCTATTTTTGCAATAAGTAAATCAGAACCATCACCAACAGTAAGCTTACCAGGTCCTGCATAATCCTGACCATCCACCACATTTTCTGCCTCTGGTGTGACATGGTTAGTAGCACCTGAGTCCACAAACCACTGCCCTCGCCCAGCTGTAGCCAACTGAGCTTGCATCTGACCATCAGAAGTCAATCGAGAACTACTGGACCCTGCACAATGACATCCACACCCTGATTTGTTAGTCTAAACAGTAGTAACATGTGCTGAAGGTGATCCATTCCTAAACTCAGAATTCTGATTGTTCGAAGGTTGATCTGAATAGCTCTTGTTGTAACGGTACCAGCACCGATCTGCCATATGCCCAATCTTCTGGCAAATTTGACACTGAGGTCGTGAAGATCTGCCTCGTCCTCCATTTCCAGATTGATACGACTGCCTACCGGGCTGATTTTGGCTAAAGGATCTCATATCAGTCCTCGATCCAGACTCATCTGTGGACACTTGAGCAACATTTACACTTGCAGAGAAATTATTAGCCAGATCAAACGTTGTTTGCTGAACCTCAGCATCAATAAGAACAGAAATGACAGCATCTAAAGAGTATGGTTCCCTACTGGCAGTAATAACGGCAACGAAGGGTTTATATTCGATAGGCAAACCATTAAGGATAGTTGCGACCTTTTCCAAATCAGACACTGGACTTCCGCAAGCAGTTAATGCATCAGAAATTTCCTTAACTTGTGTTATATATGTACGCATATTTAAATCTCCTTTTTTCAGTGATTTAAGCCTACAGTGCAGAGTCATTACCGTTGTTGTAGATTTGCTAGCAAAATAGTTGTTAACAGTAGACCATACCTCTGCCGCCGTCTCAGCACCGACGAACTGAGAAAGAAGCTGTGAGCTTATCGTGGACAACAACCACGACGCGAGAGCACTGTCCTGGGCGACGAAGATCTCGTACTCCTCGTTGTCAATCTTCTCACCGGCATCAGTCACCACCGTAGCTGGAGGCGCCTTAACCTTCCCAGTCAAGAATTTCTCGAGACGAAGACTTCGAACGGTCAAGAGGACTTGCTGCTTCCACAGCAAAAAGTTCAACTCGTCGAGAACGATGTTTACACGTTTATTCGTGAACATCTTTCCTTTCTTTGAAGAGAAAACCGCACTGACATCGTCGTCCGACTGTGGATCTGAAGCAGGACTCATCGGAAGAGAATTGGCACCGTCAACGACTCACTATACTGACCGGAAAAGCTCTGATACCATGAAGAACTAACTGAGAAAACTCAGATGACCGGAGATTAGATCAGAGATGAACATTGTATTTAGGGATTATGAGATTTGGGGATTTTACGAAGAGAGTATCAGATGATGTTTACAGAAAATAGGCTTATTCTCATTAATGGATGATAGGCCCAATACATTCTTATATAGAAGAGTTAAAACAAACTCTGAGCCCACATCAGCCCATAACCGTCTAACAAACATGAAAATAACAACCTAACAAATCTGTTTACAGAATAACAAATCTGTTATATTTAACACTGGTAGCTGCAGAAGTGCATTTATGGTGGTAAGAGAGGGTTCCAACGGCTCTATTCAAGTTCCCAACTACCCAAACGGCTAGAATTAATAGAGGAGGTATAAATTGAAGTCCTTTGAAGGTCATCAACAACTATTCAACCCACAAGCATCATCAAAGCAAATATCCAAACCCTTGAGCTATTCAAAGTCGAATTTTTGTACCTAACTCTAGTGTTTGTCAATTGTCAATTTGTATTGTGAGTTTGGGGTGATTGAAATTGTAATTGGGTAGACAATTATCCTTTGAGAGGAATCATTTGAGTTTACCACAACCTTTCTTTGTAATTTGAGTGGATTAAGCTTTGGGTAGAAAGCTTAATCAAATTTGTAAGGTTACCTCCTCATCCAAGAAAAGGGGAATAATTCAAGTAGTGAATTGTTTGAAAATCCTTAGTGGGAACTAAGGTAGTGGATGTAGAGTTCATTTGGAGAACTTGAACCACTATAACTACTTGTGTCATTTTATTTTTGACTCTTTCTCTCCACCAAAATTTTAATTGCCAATTCACCCCCCTCTTGGCCATTTGCAATTGTTCGATCAACTCAACAATTGTTATCAGAGCTACACTCATTGGAAGGATTACAACCCCCTTGAGTCGATTCTAGGAGAGTTTGATCAACAACTAGTCAAGCAATGGCATCCACCTCCAACTATGAGTCCCAATCCATCACCAAGCCACCATTCTTCAATGGAGGAAAACTACCCATATTGGAAGAATAGGATGAGGCTTTTCATCAAGTATACCGACTACATGGTGTGGGATGTGGTTGAAGAAGGTCCATACATTCCCATGAAGAGAGATGGAGAAAGACTTGTCCCAAAGGTCAAAGCCGAGATGACGGATGATGAAAGAAGAAGGATGTAAGTGAATGACAAAGCTCTTCATGTGATATTTTGTGCACTTAGTCCAGATATCTACTCCAAGGTGTCTTCAATCAAAAATGCCAAGGAGGTTTGGGACACCCTCGAGACAACATATGAGGGAACTAGTGATGTCAAGGAGACAAATATTGGGCTACTCAATCTAAGCTATGAGAACTTCAAGATGGATCCCGATGAAAGTGTCTCCAAGATGTTTGATCGATTCTCGGTCATTGTCAACGGATTGAAGGGGTTCGGCGAGATCATTCCTGAAGACACGCTAGTGAGAAAATTGTTGTACTCTCTTCCGGAGTCATGGGATGGCAAGAGAACGGCTATTATTGAAGCTAGAGATTTGAAGACTCTCAAGCTTGATGCTCTTGTTGGATCTCTACTCACCCATGAGATTATGAGGAATGGAAGAGAACAAGAGAAGAAAATAGTTGAGAAGAAGGAGATTGAGAAGAAGAAAGTGGGAATCGCTCTGAAAGCTTCACATCAAGAAAGCGATTCTAGTAAGGATGAAGATGAGGAGATGGTCATGTTGGCCAAACGGTTTACTCGGTTCATGAAGTCAAATCGTGGAAGAAAATTCATTAGAAAAGGAGACTTCAAGAGTAAGAGCAAGGAAGAGGAGAAGGACCAAATCACTTGTTATGAATGCAAGAAACCGGGTCACATCGGTTCCGAATGTCCTCAATTGAAAAAGAAAAGCTTTGGGAAGAAGAACAAGCTCAAAGCACAAATAGCCACTTGGAGTGACGATGAGTCATCCGAGGAAGGGGAGGAAGTGGCCAATCTATGTCTCATGGCCATTGATGATGAACCAAAGGTAAACTCTAACTTATCCAATTTCAATTTTACTTTTGATGAACTTCAAGATGCTTATGAGGAATTGCAAGAGGTGTATGATGAGTTAGTAGGAAAACACAAAGAATCCATTTTGAAAAACAAGAAAACCATTTCCGATTTGAAAAATCAAAATGAGACATTTTCTAAAGCTAACTCCGAATTGGAAAAGAAGGTTTTGTTTTTAGTAAATCTTTCAAATGATCTTAAAACAAAAAATCTTGAACTTGAAAAACTTTTTTCCGATTTTCAAGATTATCACACAAAGGAAGTGGATAATCTTAAAACATCTATTGCTATTGGGAAAAATAAATTTGAAAAGGGAAATCATTCTAAATCCCAATATGTAAAAAGAAAACCTTTTATTCCTAAACAAAGAAATTTTAATAAGCGATCTAGAGGTCAAAGAGTTAGGAGTGTTTGGGTTCCTAAGGAACTCATTATTTCTAATGATATGAATGCTATTGCTTCTTGGATTCCTAAGGGAACCAAAATGTTGAAGACTAACACTCATGGACCCAAAATGATTTGGGTACCAAAAATCAAGCCCTAATTTCTTTGTTTATAGGAGGAGCATTGCTACAAGGCTAAAGCTTCAAGCAAAAATTCTTGGTACCTTGATAGTGGATGCTCAAGACACATGACCGGTGACAAGAGTATATTTGTGGAACTAAAGCCAAAGAGTGGTGGAGTGGTAACTTTCGGTGACAACTCCAAAGGCCACATTGAAGGAATAGGCTCCATTGGTAATCACTCTTCTATTTTCATTGAAAATGTTTTGTTTGTCAACGGTCTTAAGCATAACTTGTTGAGTATTAGTAAATTGTGTGACAAGGGTTTTAATGTTTTATTTGATAAAAGTGGTTACAAAATTGTAAACATTAAAACAAATCAACTAATGCTCATTGGTCATCGCATAGGGAACATTTACATGGTGCATCTAGATGACATTCATTCATCTCATACATGCTTAGTTGCACATGATGAACATGACTCATGGCTTTGGCATAGAAAATTAGGACATGCTAGCATGAGTGTTTTAGAAAAATTAATTTCTCTTAATCTAGTTAGAGGTTTACCCAAACTTAAATTTTCTAATGATAAAATTTGTGATGCATGTTCAAAGGGTAAACAACATAGAACTTCTTTTAAATCCATAAATGATGTCTCTACTAGTAGATGTTTACAATTGATTCATATGGATCTTTTTGGGCCTATTAGAACAATGAGCTTGGGTGGAAAATCATATGTTTTTGTGCTTGTAGATGACTATTCTAGGTTTACTTGGGTTCTATTCATAAGTACAAAGGATGAGGCTTTAGAAAAATTCATCACATTTTCTAAAATAACTCAAAATGATTTTGAACTTAAAATTTCTCACATTAGAAGTGATCATGGAACCGAATTTCAAAATCTAGGTTTCGATGAGTTTTTAAATGAAAATGGGATTAGCCACAATTTTTCCGCACCTCGCACTCCTCAACAAAATGGGGTAGTTGAGAGGAAAAATCGAACTTTAGAAGAAATGGCTAGAACCATGCTTTGTGAAAATAATTTACCTAAATATTTTTGGGCGGAAGCCACAAATACCGCTTGCTATATTATAAATCGAGTAATGATTAGGCCAATTTTGAAGAAAACACCTTATGAGATTTTAAAATCTAAGAAGCCTAACATTAACTATTTTCATCCTTTTGGTTTCAAGTGTTTTGTTTTGAAGAATGGTAAAGAAAACTTAGGTAAATTTGATGCTAAAAGTGATGAAGCTATCTTCTTAGGGTACTCTTTAAACTCTAAAGCCTATCGTGTATTTAATAAAAGAACTCTAGTAGTTGAAGAGTCTATACATGTTATTTTCGATGATAACCTCCTCCCGAGGAAGGAATCTTGTGATGATGATGATGTAGGAATCCTTGATGCCATTGATGGAGGACAAACATCAATGGTGGATGAGGTTCCAACTAAAGATGAAGATGCACAAGATCCACCTCTTGAAGCCTTGAAGGATTTGGCTCTTGAGGAAAGGGAGGTGTCTTACCCAAGGGAGTTAAACTATGTCAAAGGTGGTGAAATCTTGGGTGATCCATCCAAGGGGGTAACTACTAGATCCTCTCTCAAATTAATGAATCATGTTACATTTCTTTCATGCATTGAGCCTAAAAATATTAAAGAAGCTTTAAAAGATTATTTTTGGATTTTGGCCATGCAAGAGGAATTAAATCAATTTGAGAGAAGTAGAGTTTGGACATTAGTTGAAAGGCCTAATAATCAATCTACTATAGGTACAAAATGGGTTTTTAGGAATAAATTGGATGAAAGTGGTAATATAGTGAGAAACAAGGCTAGGCTTGTTGCTCTAGGCTATACACAAGAAGAGGGAATTGATTTTGATGAGACTTATGCACCCGTAGCTAGGATGGAAGCTATTAGGATGTTGCTTGCATTTGCATGTTATCATAATTTCAAGCTTTTTCAAATGGATGTGAAAAGTGCCTTTTTAAATTGTTTTATAAATGAAGAGGTGTATGTTGAACAACCACAGGGTTTTGAGGATTCAAAATTTCCAAACCATGTGTTTAAACTAACAAAAGCTCTCTATGGTTTAAAACAAGCTCCTAGAGCTTGGTATGAGAGACTTTCAAATTTCTTAATTGAAAAGGGTTTTGAAAAGGGAAAGGTGGATACAACACTCTTCATAAAAAGATATAACAATGACATCTTAGTAGTTCAAATTTATGTTGATGATATCATTTTTGGTTCTACTAATGAGTGTTATTGTAAAGAATTTTCTAAGCTAATGCAAGGTGAGTTCGAGATGAGCATGATGGGGAGCTCTCATTCTTTTTGGGACTCCAAATCAAACAAAGGAAAGATGGCACCTTCATAAATCAAGCTAAGTACGTGAATGATATGCTCAAAAAGTTTGGCTTGGAGAATGCAAAGCCTCAAGCCACTCCTATGAGTTCTTCCATAAAGCTTGACAAAGATGAAGGAGGTAAGTCTGTTGATTCTAAGCTTTATAGATCCATGAAAGGTTCTTTGCTTTACCTTACCGTAAGTAGACCGGATATTATGTTTAATGTTTGGGTTTCAAGCTAGTCCTAGAGAATCACACTTAATTGCCATTAAGAGAATTTTTAGATACCTTAGAGACACACCTACTTTAGGCCTTTGGTATCCTAAAGATTCTTCCTTTAGCCTTCATGCTTATTCGGATGCGGATTATGGGGGATGTAAGATAGATAGGAAAAGTACTTCCGGGACATGCCAATTCTTAGGTAGTATGCTCGTATCTTGGTTCTCTAAGAAACAAAATAGTGTAGCCTTATCTACCACCGAAGCGGAGTACATATCCTTAGGGAGTTGTTGTGCTCAAGTCCTTTGGATGAACCAACAACTCTTAGATTATGGTGTTGAAGTAGAAACCATACCCCTTAGGTGTGACAACACTAGTGCCATTTGTCTTACTAAGAATCCCATCCAACGCTCTAGAACTAAACACATAGAAATTCGACATCATTTTATTAGAGATCATGTTTTGAAAAATGATGTTGTTATAGAATATGTTGACACCTTGAACCAATTAGCGGATATATTTACAAAACCTTTAGATAAAGAACGTTTTTGGTCCCTTAGGAGAGAGTTAGGTTTAGCTAGCCTATCTTGACCTTTTAGGACCTTTTTGTGCTTAAAATTGTTTGATCTTGTGAAATTGCATGTTTTATGTGTTGTAACTCCTGAAAATATCCATGCCTATAGTTAGGGGGAGTATGATTCTATTAAAATATGCTTAGAACTGTTCATTCATCATTTGCATACCTTTAGGAGATGTTAAAATCGAGCCTATGGTTGTTCTTTAGGCCTAAAGATGCATTTCTGGGCATAGGGTATCGATACGGTTCTACGCGTATCGATAGGTGTTCTTCATTGAGATTCTCAGGCTTCTTTTTGCCTTAAACGGGTACCGATACGGCTAAACCTGTATCGATACGAGCTTCAATCGTTTCGATACGGATCTCATCCATTTCGATACGATTCTCCAACGGGCATTTTTAAGGAAATGACATTTTTACCCCTGTATCGATACACCTTCAGGCTTATCGATACTCGACTGCGCAGACAACTTTTAATTTGGCATTTAAAGTGTTAAACTTTTACCAAAACTAAAATTCTTCAAACCCTAAAAACCCTAGCCGTTTTTGCCTATAAAATGGCTCTTCCTCCCTCATATTTTCACACCACAACTCAAAATCTTAAAGAGGTTTTCCATCAAGCAAAGCTCTAAGATCCTTCTCATCAAATTTGTGCTAGATTTTTCTTCATTCTCTCAAATTCCTATCAAGGTAAAATTCTTTCTTTTTCTTTTTCAATTTTTTTTGTTTTGTTTTTATGTTCATCTTTTTAACAAATTTTTTGTTCTTCAATTTTTTTTCCTTCAATTTTTATTTTCAAATTTTTTTTTACCTTGGTTCTTAACTTAAATGAAGAAATCTAAATGCATGATTTTCTTTTAAATCATGGCACCAAAGGAATCTAGGAAGAGATCAAGGGTTTCTCAAACCAGTGAATCATCCAATCTTGGAGTTGTTGCACGTCCAAATTACACTTCAATCTATGAACACTCCTTTGAAAATCCCGCGGCTCTCGCATATTTTCGACAATTCGAGAACTACAAGATTCGTGCGGAAAGGGTAATATCCATTCCTTTTATCAACTCGGAGCGTTTCCAATTTGAATATCTTCCTTTGCTCCAACGTTGGAATTTCATGGATTTTCTCTCTATTCCCGGTTTTTATTACCGTCTTTTAGTTTTGATCTTTTACACTAATGCCAAATGTATCTCTCTCAATGGGGTTGTTACCACCATTATTTCTTATCTCATGGGCAAGAAATTCATCCTTGATGTCAAATCCATATGTGAAGTTTTTAATTTGGAGGATGAAGGCCTTAAAGATGAGAATGCTTTAGGGCATGTTCTTAGTGGCTCCGTCACCGCCCTAAATGCTCAAGATCGGATCCTCCATTTCATGGTGTCTTGGTGGTTTAGGCCCTCCGGAGGAAAAAACTCTACCATCCGTCAAGTGGATGATTTTTGGATATGTTGCTTCCGTGAGCGAAAGCGTCCAAACCTTGCTCGAATCATGTTTGCGGAGATCGTCTATCTTGTGCAAAATCGCCACACCTCTCTCATCACTTCTTTTACCTATGGTACGGCCTTAAGCTATTTCTTTATGAAAAAGGATATTGATTTCTCTTTTGACTACCTAACTCCCCTCACCGATCCCATTGATGAACGATCTCTTGCACGGGGAAAGTTTCATTATTTTAATGGTAATTGGGTACGTCTTTTCGAGCTACCACCCGAGGCCACGACAATTTTTGAAGAACCTCAAGGTGATCAAGCTCCTCAACCCTCCATGGATGCTCTTATGACATTCCTCAATGAGCAATTTACCGGGTTGCGCACGGACATGGGAAATCGTCTTACCGCCCTTGAAACAACTTTTGATACAAGGATGACGAGCATGGAGAATTGCCTCACCTCTCTTGAAAGCGGTCATAACTCGTTGAATATTTCCCTCTCCGCTTTCCATGACGAATGGCGAAATAGCATGAGGAATGATGATCCCATTGGAGTTGACGATGAAGATGATGAAGACGCCAAAGATGATGCCTAGAAGCTTCTCCTTGCATCTCATGCATACCATTTAGGATATTTCTATTTTATGCATCTTTGATTAATGTTCTTAGGACTAAGTTTGCTTTATTATTAAACCTATGCTTTGATTTTATGTTTTTTTTGTTGGATTTTTAAGATTGATGCTATGCTTAATAATATTACTATTGCTTATTTATATTTTTGCCTATGTTATGCACCTATATCTTGTCTCAATATTTTTTATCTAACAAAAAGGGGGAGAGAAACTAGCTCACAAACACTTTAAAAATTTTGATTTCAACTTAAAAGTTACCTAGCTTATATTAAGGGGAAGTTAACTTTGTAAAGTTTTTCAAAGTGTCAAAAATTTTAAGTTTTAGTTTTGTTATATCAAAAAGGGGGAGATTGTAAAACCTATGTTTGATTTTGATATAATTAAATTTTTTAATGATCAATTTGAAAAACTTAAAATTGTTTTATAAGTCCCTTAATAAGTTTTTAAATCACCAACACTTTAAAACTGATTTGAAAAACTCAAACTCAAAATATTTTCTAAGTGTTCCAAGGCCAAACTATTGAAAATCGTCCAGGTGTATCGATACGCTTCTAGCCGTATCGATACCTTTTTTACAAAGTTGGCTACTGCCGGAACTCGTATCGAAACAGATTCAATCTGTATCGATACGCTCCTTCGTAAAAGTCTAAAGAGTTTGAATGGCGTACCGATACGACTTCACTCGTATCGATACGGTCTTAATGAATTTTAAATTCAAGTCGGTTTAAATATTTCGACCGTTGGTGTCAGTTGGTTAGGTAACCAAATTTTAAATTGGTCGTTGATTCGTATCGATACGGTAAACCCTCGTATCGAAACGGAAATCGACAATGAGCTAAGTTGAGAAAAAGGTATCGATACGGTCTTAGCCGTTTTGATACCACGTACCGATACGCTTACGTGCGTTTCGATGCCCCTTATTTATTGCACACAACGGCTCTTTCTTTTCTGAGACAGGTATCGATACGGTAACAACAAAACACCAAGAACACTCCAAAAACCACAAATCTAACATGTAAACCTTAGGAATCCAAACCTATTCGGGATTTCTTTGATAAAATCTCATTTATATCATCAATTATCATCCAAAATACATTAGAAACTAACCTCAAAACAGAGGCTAACCAAGAGTTACGAAAATCATCAAGATCTCACCAAGAATGTTGAGTTTTACCACAATTTCATGTTTCTAATATTAAAGCAACTCAAAAATCATTAACAAAGGATTGAGAACTTGTGAATTTCAGTAAAGAACTGATCATTAGAGGAGAAGGACGAAGCTTACCTCTAATGGCTGATTTCTCCTCAATTTGGGCAAGATTTCTAGAAAATCCAAAGTAAAAACAAAAGGATTTGATGAGATAAAGATTAGTGATCTTTTGGAGAATGAAATCTCTGCAAAAGAGATGAAAATCAAAGGTTATTTGGTGAAGGCAATGTGTTTGGCTGAGTGGAAATTGAGAGAAAATGAAATGAAAGAAAACTAACGTAAGGTAGTTATGAAAAAGTCAACTTAGACTTTCTTTTTAATTCTCCTTTATTCCTTAATTAAAACTCCCAAATCAAAGAGAAATCTGATGAAAAACAATTTGGTAAAATTAGCTCCTTAAAGATTCAAAGTTTCAATCCATTACAAAACAATCACTAGTCAACTTTTGCAAAAACTGCAATTTGGTCACTACACCGAAATGTAGTATTTCCAAATCACATTTTGTAAAATTGTTTTCACCATAACCATTTATATAATAAATGAGGATTTTTAGATATTTTTCCATATTTTTAAAGCATCCCAAACTAGGTATTCCCTAAACCTCCCTTAAAGATTCGAACCATTCTCGATCGCCCCGATTCAACCTGTAAAACATCTAGGCCCAATACCAGGGCGTTACAAAACAAGGAAATACTTTTATTAAATTAAAGGCAAGTAGCTACAAGAACTAAAGACAAGAGATGATTCTAAAGCCTTACCCAAAGAAGGTATTTATAGGCTTAGATTTACTAAAGATAGCAAAAAGATAACTTAATTTAAAATGTTTATTTTGAAATCTAAAAATTAAAAATCCTAAGCTCGAATTGTGCTGACTAGATCTTCCAGATTCTTTCCTTGCGCTGACTGTATCTTCTAGAAACTGCCACGTCAGACGCGTCGTGCCCAGAGTCGTGCCCATGATGTCAGCCACAACCAGAAAAATAAATAAAACTGCAGAAATGCACCTTTCTGTTGCTAATTTCAGAATTGAGTCACTGCACAAAAAATGAAATAAATACAATCGATTAAGTAGTGAAAAGTTCTCTAGACAAAGAAAATAGCAAGCAAAGAGTGGCATCTATAAGAGCTTATCAACCGCTAAAAACCCTCACGGCGCTTTTAAAAACGCCGCGAAAAGTGCCACTAGGCGGTTGTGTACGAAAAACGCTGCAAGAGATAGTGTTCTATAACGGCGTTTGATAAACAAAACGCTGCTAATAACTTTTTTTAGTGGCATTTTATTATACAAACGCGCAGTATGTCATGATTTTTAGTGGCGTTTTTGTCACAAATGCCGCTAATAATAACCTTTTTTAGCGGCGTTTTAAAGCACAAATGCCGCAATATTTTATGATTTTAGTGACGTTTTCTACAACAAACATCGCTAATAATAACATTCTTTAGCGGCGTTTTGGAGTATTGTATGCTAATAATAACAAAATGTGATCACATAGAAGATATAATTAAATCTAGAGCCCAATACTCTAACAGAAAATATATTTGATGAAAGCGAACATTTAATCTAAAGTCCAATGCCTTGCTATCCGCCCAGTGAAGGGTAAGAGGTTCTTCAAAATCAGTAGCTTACCAGAGGGCTATACATATGTTTACCCTTTCGCTCCCACCTTAAATATTCTTGAATCTGAACTGAAATGTTTGAGACCAATGTCTTCCTATGCGGTAACTTTACATGAAAGTTCTGACCATTATTCGCAATATGGGGAGAGAAAACCAGCATATTCATTTTACAAAACCCTTGTAAATGATATGAACTTAGTAAAACCAAAACCAACAGATCCTTACCATTTATTTCGGGCTTCATCAAATATGAGAAACTCTATAGCATCTATAGAAAAATTAAACCATTTATTTCAGGATCAACAATTTCTAACTTCAAATATGAACTGGAGCCAGACTACATGAGCAGTATGTAGAAAAATTAAACAACTAAAATATATGTTAGGATTAATCCAAACTGAATTTTTGTGTCACTTTTTAACACTAACCTTCACAAATGGAGTTCTTAGGGCTTTATTCTTGTAGTTTTTGGTCCATTCTGGTTGACGTGAAGGAAGTACCCACTTTCTGTCGAAAGATAAAAAAAAATAGAAGAGGGCTTTCTCAAACAGTAATATAGTGAAACGTACTATCAGCACCTGAAAATCAAAATCAAGTAACATTAACCGATAGAAGTGAACTTACTCATTCCTACCACGAGTGCAAGATCAAAGAGTCACTAGTATATATGATCCTGAAATTTACTATGCATCTATAAAGGTTTATGGTTTGCATTAACTATGCATCTTTAGTTCATAGACTTTGTACTAAACTTCAGTCAACGAAGAAAGACAACCAACAGATCCAACAGAGATAAAAACAAAATAAAGACAACCAATTTTGAAGTTATAGAACAACACCAAAGAAAACTTGAACCAACAGAACCATCAGAACCAGAGAAAGGGAATAGAAACACACCTTCAGATGCGGAAACCAGAGAAATGATGAGAAGCTTCTTTTCTTTCTTCATTTTATGGATGGGAATTTTGAAGTTATAGAACAACACCGAAGTAAGATAATTTGAACCAACAGAACCAGTAGAGATAAAAGAAAAATAAAGACAACCAATTTTGAAGTTATAATGTTTGAAAAATAAACTAAAGCTTTTATCTGAGAGCACTAGCAAATGAAAGACACAAAGAATTAAGATCTACTCCATTTGTAATTCATCAAAACTCACCTTTCAATGCCTGCA
This sequence comes from Hibiscus tridactylites, assembly GCA_958450335.1. Taxonomy (NCBI): domain Eukaryota; kingdom Viridiplantae; phylum Streptophyta; class Magnoliopsida; order Malvales; family Malvaceae; genus Hibiscus; species Hibiscus tridactylites. The sequence goes on from OY288285.1 coordinate 31,121,597, forward strand.
GATGGGTAGCTTTTTCTTTGCAAAATTTCTCATAAACCTCTTGAAACAGAAAGCCACTTTATTTAGGAAATAGAAGTATGTGAGATGAGCATAAATGCTCTATGTGTTTTTCCTTCAGCTTTTTCACAAAAGAAAACCAAAATCGGTGAGAGTTCTAGAAAGACCTTTGAAGCAAATCCCATCAAAGTTGCACATACCGTTTTTAGAAGAAAAAAAGAATTGAAAGAGGAACAAATAGTGAAAAGTAAAAGCACCTACTAAATGGAACCTTAGATGATCAGACATGCATAAAGAAGGCTCGAGGTTACACATTTTCAGTCAACTCTGTACTTAAGTTTATTCAAACCCATATTATACATGTGTCTCTTGATTGTTTCACTGTAATTGGTTTTCTTAAAAACGTTTTCATAACTTTTCGTTGTTTGGTTTATGGAAAATGAAAAAGTCAAAGGAAAACCAACTACAGTCAATAGAAAACATACCTTGTTCAGTGTAAAATGACTTACCCATTGATTTTCGGTAAGTCGCTTTCCTTCCTCCCATTCTCTCTACAAATACTAACCTAAACCATCAACCTTAAAACCTAAACCCTAAATACTAACATGAAAACTAAACCCTAAATATTAAACCATAAATTTTAAATCTCAAATACTAAATATCAAACCCTAAACACAACCCCTAAACCCTAAATCATAACATAAACACTAAACACTAACACAAACCCTAAACCCTAAATATTAACATAATCACTAAACACTAACAAGAAACCCTAAACATTAAACACTAACATAAACCTTAAACCCTAAATGAGCACCTAAACCATAAACCATAAACATTAAATCCTAAACCCTAAACCCTAAACCACAAACCACGAACACTAAACAACAAATGTTAAACCCTAAACATTAAAAACCCTAACCCTAAACACAAACCCCATAAACCTTAAATGTTAACATAAACACTAAACACTAATACAAACCCTAAACCCTAAATATTAAACCATAAATTTTAAATCTCAAATACTAAATATCAAACCCTAAACACAACCCCTAAACCCTAAATCTTAACATAAACACTAAACACTAACACAAACCCTAAACCCTAAATATTAACATTATCACTAAACACTAACAAGAAACCCTAAACATTAAACACTAACATAAACCTTAAACCCTAAATGAGCACCTAAACCATAAACCATAAACATTAAATCCTAAACCCTAAACCCTAAACCACAAACCACGAACACTAAACAACAAATGTTAAACCCTAAACATTAAAAACCCTAACCCTAAACACAAACCCCATAAACCTTAAATGTTAACATAAACACTAAACACTAATACAAACCCTAAACCCTAAATATTAACATAAACATTAAACACTAGCAACAAACCCTGAACATTAAACACTAACATAAACCATAAACTCTAAATGAGAGCTTAAACCATAAACCATAACTTAACCTTAGACACTAAATACTAAACACTAACCCTAAACCATATATGATAAACCCTAAACACTAACATAGCCATAAACTATAAACACAAACCCTAAATGATATATCATAAACATAAACCCTAAACCCTAAATGTTAAACCATAAACACTAACATAACCCTAAACTATAAACACTAATCCATAAACACAAAACCCTAAATACTATATCATAAACATAAACCCTAAATGTTAAACCATAAACACTAACATAAAACTTAAACCCTAAATCTTAAACCATGTATATTAAACCCCAAACACTAACATAAACCCTTACACTAAACACTAACCCGTAAAACCTAAGTGCTAACATAAACACTAAATCATAAACAATAAACACTAACATAAACCCTAATCCCTAAATACTACTATAAACAATAAACCCTAAAACCTAAACACTAACCTAACCTTAACATAAACTCTAAACCCTAAATGTTAAAACTTAAACACTAACATAAACCCTAAACAATAAACACTAACCCCTAAACCCTAAATGCTATCATAAACACTAAACCTTAAACACTAAGCACTAACATAAACCTTAAACCCTAAATGATAACCTAAACCATAAACACTAAAAGCTAAACACTAAACCATAAACACTAACCTACACCTTAAATGATAAACCTTAAACACTAACCATAAACCATAGACCCTAAATGCTACCATAAACCATAATCCATAAACCCTAAACCCTAAATGTTACCATAAAACCATAAATCCTAAACCATAACCACTAACCTAAACCCTAAACCATAAACACTAATCTAAACCCTAAATCTTAAACCTTAAATATTAATCCTCAAATGCTACTATAAACACTAAATACTAATCTAAACGATAAATCATAAATGCTATCCTAAACCCTAAACCTTAAACACTAACCTAAACCTTAAACCATGTTTTGGTTGGAACTTGTTTTTACCATTATCGATGCTTATTTGTGGATTGTTCATGAATTTTTCAGGAAACTCTACTAAATTGTGTAAAATGAATTGTACAACATCATCCAAGCACCGGAAAATGATTTCTGCAATTAGTTTTCCAACTGTAGTTCATTTTCCAGAATTCATTTTATGGAAACAGTTTTCAGTGAAACAAACAGACCCTAAGAGAAATGATTAACTTTGTTAGACTGTCACTATTAGCAGGCACAAATCATAAAACAAAGACTTAGGAACTGTCATTACTTCACTACACAATTATGTTCATTTTCCTTCCCTTATGTTTGATAGAAGCACTCAGTTCCAAACAAACCTTGCAATTGTAAGCATAACACAATTTAAACAACCAAGCTCCAAATATTGCAAATAAGCCATTACTTCACTACACAATTATGTTCATTTTCCTTCCCTTATGTCCGATACGAATTGCCCTCGTATCGATACACCTAGGCAAAAGATTGAAGGCCATTTCGATACGGGCTTGGGCGTATCGATACCTTTTTCCCAAAGGTCGCTACCGTCGATTCACGTATCGATACAGGAAGAGGCGTATCCATACAGGTTCATTATTTTTAGTTAAAGGAATATTTTAAGTTTGGAATTTATGCATTTTGCTCCTTGATTAATGTTTGTTCAAATAGTTGAGTTTGGATGATCCGTTTGTGAGAAAATTTGATATGTTGGCATGTTATATGATTAATTGTGATTTGATGTCTTTAGAATTTGCAAAGTCCCTGTATTTTCTGGAAATTACATTTTAGTCCCTAAAAGGCAAATGTACGCAATTGAACCCCTAATTGAACTCCGATTGCTGTGCCGTTTTCACCCAATCGCTTTGCTGTTCATATAGAATAATAATGTGCATCTAGAAAATATAAAAATAAAAAAGGGGTCGTTAATCGAGGTTGAATTTTACGAGTTGACTTTAGTTTTCCCTGTGTAATCTTCTTAGTTCAGGTCGGGCGTCTAGGCTGGGCTAAGAGGGTTACATTTATTCGTATCAGAGCCAGGTTTCGAAAGAATTGGGGATGATGGCAAGTGAAATTGGTATGTTTTGATGTATGATGTTTGAAAAAGCATATTTTTGATGAAATGTTGGAGCTTATGCCATGCTTGATCATTGTGAATCATATGTGTGTTAGAAATGATTGTATGATGATGATGTGAAAATGATGTGTGCTGATTTCGGATGATGTAAGCATGTTGATTATTAATTGCTATTGTATGCTATGTCATGCTCGAGGGAAATCGGGATGCCCATTGCCTTATTACATTAGTTAAATGATTTTGTGAACTTGGATCCTTGCTTGAGGCTAGCCTAAATCATGGGTTGATTTGTTTTATTGTTTTGCCTTGTTAAAAATAGCACTATGGGTCCGAGGAGATAGCTTAGGTCGAACACAATAGTGCCTGCGGCTGACCAGGGTAACCAAGGGGCTGATGTTCCCCCTGGTGGAAACTTACCTCCTCCGCCGCCACCACCTGGAGGGGGAGAGCCGGAGCAACAAGGACAAGCTAGTCCGGTATTGGGTGATCTAACGCCACTGGTTCATGCGATCACTGAAGCGTTTCAGGCTGTGGTAGCGGGAGCGCATGTTCAGGCCCCTACAGCTGGGTAGGTGGGTTTGCCTTTGGAAAGGCTGAGAAGTTTAAGAGCTGTTGAGTTCTTTGGAATGTTTCCTGAGGCGTCGAAAGCCTGGTTGGCAAGCACGATCTGTATCATGGATAAGATGGGATGTAATGATGTGCGCAAGTTGGGATGCATAATTTCGTTGCTCCAAGGTGATGCTTATAGTTGGTGGACGACTGTCATTGATGGTATGGAACTCAATGAGGTTGATTGGGAGTTCTTTGGAGGTGCCTTTAAGAGGAAGTATCTTGGAGTGAGGTACATGGATGAGAAGAAGCGCGAGTTCATGTTGCTTGTACATGGAAACCTTTCAGTGGTTGAGTACGAGGTCCAGTTCGTACGTCTGAGCCAGTACTCCCCTGAGTTGATGCCGAGTGAGAGGCATCGTTGTGATCGCTTCCAGTATGGGCTGGTGCAGGAAGTCAAGAATTATATGTTGGCTACATACTACACAGATTTCGATGTGCTTGTATGTCGAGCTAAGGACATCGAGCAGAATTTGGGTCTGTCATCTCATGGAGGTGGTTCTAGCTCTGGTAAGAGAGCAGCGAAGTCCAGTTCCAGTGGTGGACGGAACAAGAGAGGCCGAGATAGGAGATATCAGCCTGCTGCTAGGTGAGACAATGTTGGACATGGTGCAACGGTTCAGGGAAACATGATGAGGGCTGAACGGAACACATGTTCGACATGTGGATCGAGGGACCATCTGAGGTGAGATTGTCCTTGTACGGCCAGGGAGGCACAAGTTCCTGTTGTTCAACAAATCATATGAGGCGGGAGTGTCCTCTGTTGGCTGGTGGAGGCCAGGGACGTGCACCTTCTGTGGTTGCACCTCAGAGAGGTTGTGGGCGCGACTGAGGAAACTTTTAGAGTAGAGATGAGGGTCAACGAGGTATTGCTCATGTGGTAGCAGTTCGGCCTGAGGGAGGCGGTCCTGCGAGGGTCTATGCTCAGCACGAGGAGCGCAATGATATCAATGTCATCGCAGGTACCTTTGTTCTTCAGTCTTTATCATTGTTGCCTTTAATTGATTCTGGATCCACGCATTCTTATATCTTCAGTGAGCATGCAAATTTGCTTGATATACCTGTTGAGTTGCTCGAAGTAGGAATGCAAGTGACTAGTTCTTTTTGGTGAGACTGTAGTCACTAGGAATTTGTATCAGAGGTGTCCTTTATATGTTCAAGGTCATGTTTTTCTTGTGGATTTGATGGAGTTGCCCTTTTATGGTTTTGATGTGATCCTTGGTATGGATTGGTTGTCTGAGCATCGAGCAGTGGTGGACTTTGATGTTAAGCAAGTCACCTTAAAGCTTGACGATGATTATGAAGTGGTGATAGTAGGCGAGAATGTGAAATTCTTGTCTAATGTGATTTCGGCTTTGGAAGCAAGTCGTATGCTAAGGTTGGGTTGTGAGGCTTATCTTGCCTATGTGATGAATCCTAGCACAAAGAATGTACGTGTGCGGGACATCAGAACCGTTTGCGATTTTCTGGGTGTCTTTCCAGAAAAATTGTCTGGGTTGCCACCAAACAGAGAAGTTGAGTTTGGTATCGAGTTGTATGAAAATAGGACTTCAGTTTCCATTGCTCCTTATCGCATGGCACCTAAAGAGCTAAAAGAGTTGAAGATGCAACTTCAGGAGTTGTTGGATCGAGGGTTCATCCGGCCGAGTGTGTCACCTTGGGGTGCATCGGTCTTGTTTGTAAAGAAGAAAGATGGGACGATGCGGATGTCTATAGATTATCGGCAACTGAACAAGTTGACAATCAAGAACAAGTATCCTTTTTCCAAGGATTGATGATCTCTTTGATCAATTTCGAGGAGCCTCAGTGTTTTCTAAGATAGACTTGAGGTTAGGGTATTACTAGTTGAAGGTAAAAGATGTGGATGTACCCAAGACGACTTTTCGGACAATGTACGAGCATTATGAGTTCTTAGTGATGCCGTTTGGTTTGACCAACGCACCTGCTGCTTTCATGGACATGATGAATCGTGTGTTCCATGAGTTCTTAGATCGATTTGTAGTGGTGTTCATCGATGATATCCTTGTGTACTCTCGTACCGAGAAGGATCATGATAGACACCTAAGGATAGTGTTGCAAGTGTTGTTGGAGAACCAATTGTATGCTAAGCTAAGCAAGCGTGAATTTTGGCTTAGAGAGGTGGTCTTGTTTGGGCATGTTGTATCACCTGAGGGTATTCGTGTTGATCCGCATAAGGTTGAGGCAGTGATGGGTTGGAAGGTACCTAAGTCAGTGACGGAAGTGCGAAGCTTTCTTTGTTTGGATGGATATTACCGTAGGTTTGTCGAGGGTTTCTCGAAGATAGCTGCACCTTTTGACCAAGTTGTTGCAGAAGAATGTTCGCTTTGAGTGGACAGATGCGAGGCAACAAGCTTTTGAGAAGCTGAAGGATGCTTTGACGCAAGCTCCTGTCTTGATTCAACTTGAGTCTGGTAAGGAGTTTGTGGTCTATAGTGATGCGTCCATTGTTAGTTTGGGATGTTTGTTGATGCAGGAGGGTAAGGTAGTAGCATATGCATCTAGGCAGTTGAAGGTGCATGAGCGTAACTATCCTTCACACGATCTTGAGCTTGTGGTTGTTGTGTTTACCTTGAAGATTTTGAGGCATTATTTGTATGGTGAAAAGTGTGTGGTGTTCACGGATCATAAAAGCTTAAAGTATCTTATGTCTCAGAAGAAGTTGAAGCATAGGCAACGTCGTTGGGTGGAATTGCTTAAGGATTATGATCTATCGATCGAGTACCATCCTGACAAGGCCAATGTTGTGGCCGATGCTTTGAGCCGGAAAGTGGCTATGGAATTGAGAGTGATGTTTGCTCGATTGAGCATATCGCGAGAGTGTTGTCTTGTTGCTGAATTGCAAGTGAAACCATCCCTGATTCAGTTGATCAAGGATAAGCAGTTGCTTGATGATTCTCTTGTTCCTCATGTTCAGGACATTACGGAGGGTAAGCCTTCGGATTTTAGTTTTAATGATGATGATGTTCTGTGTTTTGGGAGTCGAATAGTGGTGCCAAATGATGTTGAGTTGAGGTGCACTATTCTGACCGAAGCTCATAGTAGCCCTTTCGCTATGCACCCTGGTAGTACAAAGATGTATCGCGATTTGAAGGATGAGTACCACTGTGTGGGGGCTGAAAAAGGATGTTGCTGAGTTCGTTAGCAAGTGTATGGTGTGTCAGCGAGTGAAGGCTGAACATCAGGTTCCTTCTGGGTTGTTACAGCCTTTGAGAATCCCAGAATGGAAATGAGAAAGTATTACCATGGATTTTTTGTCCGGTTTGCCTTTGTCACCATCGAAGAAGAATTCGGTTTGGGTGATTGTAGATCGCCTTACGAAGGGTGCACATTTATTTTCCTGTGCATACTGCGTATACCTTGGATAAGTTGGCAGAGTTGTATATTGCTGAGATTGTGCGGTTGCACGGGGTGCCAAAGTCCATAGTGTCGGATAGGGATCTGAGGTTTACGTCGCGGTTTTGGGAATATTTGCATCAAGCCTTGGGTACATGGTTGAATTTCAGTACTTCTTATCATCCTCAGACGGATGGATAGTTGGAACGTGTTATCCAGGTGCTTGAGGATATGTTGAGATGTTGTGTTATAAATTTTCAGGGTTCTTGGGAGAAGCATCTATCGTTGGTTGAGTTTTCTCATAACAATAGTTATCAGGCAAGTATCCAAATGGCTCCATACGATGCTTTGTATGAGAGAAAGTGTAGAACCTCTTTTTGTTTGGCAGAAGCTGGGCAAAAAGTTGATTTCGATGCCAGCTATGTTGAAAGGAACCACCGAGAAGGTGAAGCTCATTTGTGAGCGTTTGAAGGCAGCATCGGATCGGCAAAAGTCTTACGCGGATCTGAAGCGTAAGGAGATTGAGTTCACGGTTGGCGAACGTGTGTTCTTGAAGGTATCGCCTTGGAAGAAGGTGATGAGATTTAGGCGTAAGGGTAAGCTTAGCCCGAGGTTTGTTTGACCATATGAGGTTGTGGAGCGTATTGGTCATGTGGCATATCGGTTGAGGTTGCCTCTCGAGCTGGAAAAGATTCATGATGTGTTTCATGTCTCGATGTTGCAGAGGTATAGATCGAATCCTTCGCATGTGATGCATGTTGAGGAGATAGAGTTGAATCTGGGTTTGTCTTATGATTAGGAACCGATGAGGATCCTGGATTTGAGCAGCAAGGTTCTTCGTGGCAAGGCAATAGAACTTGTGAAAGTGTTGTGGCGACACCGAGGAGTTGAGGAGGCCACTTGGGAAAGCAAGGCAGACATGCTGAATCAGTTTCCGCACCTTTTTTCCTTCAGGTAAAATTTTGAGGACAAAATTTCCTAAGTGGGGGAGAGTTGTAACGCCCTGGTTTTTGACCTAGATGTTTTAGACATCGAATCGGACCGGTCGAAAATGATTCGAATCGTATTAGGTGGTTTAGGGAAATCAAAGACCGGGAAGGGATAAAAATATGGCAAAATTGCTAAAATCCTCTAAAATCATGGTTTAGAGGTTGGTCAAATTAATTTTACAAAAAGAGTTTCGAAAGTGGTACATTTTGGGTAGTGACTCAAATGTAAAGTTTTAAAACTGTGGAAAATTACAAAATTTCAAAAAGGAGTCAAAATATTAGAATCTTTAGGGAGCTATGGTGCAATTACACCTTCCTTAAATTGACATGTGTTTTAAAAGGATTTTAGATGATTAAATAAAAAGGATTTTATTTAATTAAAATGTTAAAATAGAATAATGAGAAGTTTTTCACGTAACTAACTTTCATTATTCAGCAAAATCATTTTCTCAACACTTTCTCTAGAATTATTTTCTCCCAAACACTCTCTCTTTGATTTCTAAACCGTTTTCAAGAGTTCTCTTCAAATTCTTCAAGCTTTGTGAAGGAAAATTTGTCAATCATTAAGGAAGGCAAGGATTGGAGGTAAATCTCGTTCTCAACCTTCAATCTAGGCCCTTTATTCAAATTCCCAAGATCTTTTGACTTCTAAATGTTGTTTTTGGCTGAGTTTTGATAATAGTTTTAATTTAGCATCAAAATCTTGCAAAATTATGATTTAAATCTTAATTTTTAGATTGATATTGATGAGCTCTATTTTGAATTGGTTTTAATTGAGTTTTGAGTTGATTATTATGTTGAAAAAGGGTTTTGATAATATAGATCCCAAAATCCTTGAGATTTTTTTGAGTTTCTTGTTAGGTTTAGTTTGGTTTTTGAGGTGAAATGGTGGTTTTATGCTTGTTGGAGGTATAAGGATGGGTTTAGGTTGTTTTTAGATGTGTTTTGATGCTTAATAATGGTTGGAAGTGATGTGTGTTGGCTGGGCTAGGTTTAGGAAGCAATCGATTGAGTTTTCGGATGGGTAAATTGGTGTAGTTTTGGTGAGCAACGAGTTTGTGTTTGGTTGCTGGTGTTGAAATACATTTTAATGCATTTGGATCTCTGTTTTGATGCTCTAAAAATAGGGGATCATGATCTGGAAGCAAACGAAGCATTTTTGGTGGCTTCAGAGGGGTGATCTTCACGTCAGCAAGCGAAGTTTTGCGTATCGATGAGTGGAAATGGATTTTCCAGCTTTGTAACGCTTTGAGCATGGTCTTGGGAGCTTAGTGTAAGTTTGAAACACTTAGCTAAGCTCAAGAGTAAGTGATTCGAAAGTCTCTCTTGGAATGTGTTATGTTTTTGTTGGAAAGTGCACTTGAATTAAATGTGGTTTTAATTGTTGTTTTAAAGCATGATATGAGCATTGATAATCCTGGTGTTTAATGTCTTTTTGTTAAGGATGCACTTGGTAGGTGATCCTTGGGTTTATGAGATATATGCATTTGAGTTTAAGCATGTTTATGCTTGTGAAAATGGAATTGTGATTTATGCTTGTAAAACCGTGAAATAATGATGTTGAATGATTATATTAGCAGGTGATGAAAATGGTTTTTGGTTACTTTAATCGGATATAGTTAGCCGGCTATAGGATTAGGTGCACCGTGAATAAAGTTGCCTTGGATGTCGAGGGGTTTTGATTGTACCGTAAACTCCATCCAAGTACCCTAACGATTGAGGCTAAGATGACAACGGTGAATGGTTTAATCCCGTGTGTGAATCTTGTGGTTTAAGTCTCGTGCTCTCGTTAGTGGAAGTATACAACTACCGATGAGTGGTGTTGAGGGGTTGAGATTGTACCGTTAAACTCCACCACGGGTGTCACAATGGTTGATGGTCTAATCTCGTGTGTGAGATTTGTGTAGTCTAGTAGTGTGTATGAAGCGTGTGGGACAACGCTTGTAATCCGCGTATCCGATTGTGTCAATTGTGTTGGTTTTGTTATGGTTTGAGATTGATCACTTGCGAGCCAATATAATGTTGTTGACTAATAATTTAAGCATGAGATGCTTGTGACTTATGCTAGGATGCATGAGGTTCTTGGTTTAAGCATGAGCAAAGGATTTTGCTGTTGATTTAATGATGCTATGAGCATGTGGTTTTAAAAGTGCATTGATGCTTTAAGGAGCATGTTTTAAAGAGAGGCATGAGTTGGCATATGATGATAATTTGGTTTTATAAAATGCATTGATGAATGTTTGGTTTTAGTGATCCTCACTAAGCTTTATGCTTACGCTCATTTGTTTCATCAATGCAGAGAATTGAGCAATCAAGGCAGCCCAAGAGCAAGGGAATTCCAAGAGTTTTTGGCTAACCAATGTATGTGGTTTATCCTTAGTGTAATAAGAGGCAATGGATGGGATTTCTATTATTGGTTTTGTTGGTGAAGTTAAACATCTGGAACATGTTTGGTTTATGTTTTTGGATTTGTTAATGGCCTCTAATTGGTTTATGGATTGCTTATAGTGTCTTGACTATGCTATGGCTTATTTTCTTAAGCATGCATGAATAGCTAATGTTTCACCATGGTTTGATGTGCTTGATGAGTATGTTATACTGTTTGTTGATGCTTACATGTTCAGTAAGTTGATTATAGCTTGTATGTATGATTGAAGCCTGTTTAGATGTGGTAAAATGTGTTTAAATGGTTTTTGGAAGTGCATCTCTGGTATGTGTATCGATACACGGGGTTGCGTATCGATATGCTAAGGCCAAAACCAAGCTTTTCAGCTTAGGTGTACCGATACGAATTGTCCGCGTATCGATACGCCTAATTAAAGGTCGTTTCGATACGGGCTTGGGCGTATTGATACCTTTTCCCCAAAGGTCCCTACTGTCGATTCGCGTATCGATACATGTTCGTTATTTTCAGTTAAAGGAATCATTTAAGTTTGGAATTTATGCATTTTGGTCCCTGATTAATGTTTGTTCAATTAGTTGAGTTTGGATGATCCGTTTGTGATGAAATTTGATATGCTGGCATGTTACATGATTAATTGTGATTTGGAGTCTTTAAAATTTGTAAAGTCCTTGTATTTTCTATAAATTACATTCTAGTTCCTAAAAGACAAATGTACGCAATTGAACCCCTAATTGAACTCCGATCGATGTGTCGTTTTCACCCAATCGCTTTGTTGGTCTTATAGGATAATAATGTGCATCTAGAAAAGACAAAAAGAAAAAAAGGCTGTTAATCGAGGTTGACTTCGGTTTTCCCTGTGAAATCTTCTTAGTTCGAGTCGGGCGTCTAGGCCGGGCTAAAGGGGTTACATTTCCTCCAACTAAGATTAGGGATGTTTTTAATGAGGCAACCAACTATGGCCAAAATCATATTAATAAAATTTGATTGCTTAGCAAAAAAAATGAAAGGGATACAAACCAATTATGGAGTATATAAGGCCCTTCTCATATGCACAAATATTATCCCCCATTGACACAAAAGGCAAAGAGTGAAGATTTAGAAGAATAAGTTGGAATAAAAGCTCCTAAATTAACCTTAAATCCATTACCAACATAAATGCATCCATTGCTCACATACATTCCACTATACACAGTCGCACCTGTCTCATATTGTCTCATATTGTATACCTTCCATTGCTCACATACATTCCACTATAAACGCATCTAATTTTGTTCAGCTCAACAGCAAACCCAATATCCAATTCACACATACTCATTTTTAAAAATAAATCTTAATCCAATTACAATTTGAGTAAATATCGCCGACACAAACCTTAAACCAATCAGAAACCCTAACTAACCTAACATATAAGTAAATATTTTGTGAGTAGTAAGGTAGTATTTATTCATATTTTTTCTTAACCTTTTGATAATGCGTACATACCTTGCAGATAAAACTATTTGAACATGGGTCTCTTAGGATGAACATCATCATGTTTTCCAATAGGACCACTCGTTGGGTTAACATATAAGTAAATATTAAACATAATTTATTTTTTAATAATAATGTATGTAAGATTATTTTTAAGCACCATGAACATTACTTATTTTCCCTTTTGTATTCATTTAACATTATATTAGGCTGAACATTACTTATTTATTTTATATTTTAATCTATTTTCATTCATCACTAATTAATGTTACCTCAAAAACCAGCACATTTGATCGGTTTGTCAAGCTACTTTGTTCCCTCAAATGCTCTTAGGCCATGGGTTCTAGACCCACTAGGAGCATTCTCCTTCCTTCCTCTACAATCCCCCTGTTATGAACCAAATGTGCGCGAGGAAGAAGAATAGAGTAGAGAAAGGAAATATGAGATATATTTAGAAGATAGGAAAATATTCTAGGGTTTTTACATGTCCTTTTGCAAATAAAACAACCAAATTATTTATATCCCAACTTCTAGTATAAGAAAAAATACGTTAGCGTTTTAGGAGGTCTTCTTTCCCTGGTTCTTTTGTATGCTTCTGGTGCAACATTCTCTACTGGTGGGTCCATTTCCATTGTCTCATTCCTCGTGGCACTCCTTGGGCTTGGAATGGTAGTCTGCTCTAGTGTATTCATGACATCACCCTCATCCTGAAAAGGAACCTTGTCCTCAAGGTTTGGCTGGGGCAATATTGGTGAAGATTCTTCTAGATCTTTCAACAATTGCAGTGGAGTGATCTGTTGCAGTGGCTGCCCTTTGCATGGCTTTATCTAAGAAACGTGAAAGACCATATGAATACGCGTTGAGTCTGGAAGGTCTAGTTTGTACGCCACAACTCCTACTCGTTGAAGCACCTGATACGGCCCAAAAAATCTAAGGTTGAGCTTTTGATGTTTCTTCAAATGCAAGGATAGTTGGCGATGGGGCTTTAGACGCACGAAACCTCAGTCTCCCTTTTTCAATTCTAGTTCCCTGCGGTGTTTATCCGCCTACGTTTTCATTATATTTTAGGCTCTTAACAGATTCATCTTTAACTCACGCAATAAAAGATCTCGCTCCCTCAAATCATGATCTAGTTGATCATTGGATGACCCTCCTTCCATGTAACTAAGGAGCATTGCAGGTTCACGGCCATATAAGGCTTTGAATGGTGTCATCCCCGTAGACGTTTGGTATGTTGTGTTATACCAGTACTCAGCCCAAGCCAAATAGCCTTCCCACTTACTCGGATCATCCCCAGCCATGCAACGCAAGTACATTTTCAAACAACGATTCAGTGCTTCCGTTTGACCGTCCGTTTGAGGATGGTAGGCGGAGCTCATACATAGTTCAGTTGCCTGAAGGTGTTCCAAATCAGTCCATAATTCACTTACAAATATTCCTTCACGATCACTAACGATGAAGCGAGGTACGTCATGTAATTTCACAACCCCTTGGACCATTGTTTTAGTAATGAGTTTGTTGTCAAAATGTCACAGAAGGGCAAAGAAATGATCGTACTTAGTGAAGCAATTGACAACCACCATAATAGCCTTATTGCTATTGGATTTGGGTAAGCCAGTGATAAAATCCATAGAAATATCTTCAAACACACGTTGAGGAATGGGAAGTGGCTAAAGCATACCGGATGGGGCCAAATTGTCACTCTTCATCCCCTGGCATATCCGACAATTGTGGATAAAAGCTCGAACATCATTGTGCATACCCTTCCAATAGAAATTGGCTAACATATGGTTGGAAGTACGTGGAATTCCCACGTGGCCACCCGCAATCGAACTATGGAACTTACGAAGCAAAAAAACTCTTAAGGCGTGATTATTTGGAACTAAAATTTGACCACAATGCACAATTAACCCATCTTGCAGTGTATAATCCAACAACTCGACATTTCCATTACCTAACTGATCCATAAGACTGCTCATTTGTGGGTTATTATTAGTGGAAAATCGAATAACATCAATAATCCCAAATAAAGGCCATGAGAAAGCCTTGAGACTTACACCCACTTCGCGCGATAGGGCATCCACAAATGCATTGAGCTTTCCTAGACGGTAACGAATTTCAAAATCTTACCCCATCAATTTAGAGAGACACTTTTGTTGTTCAGGCGTCTATATAGTTTGCTGAGTTAATCCGCACAAGGATTTCTGGTCTGTCGTGATAAATAATCAGCGTCCCAATAAGTATTGCTGCCATTTTCCAACTGTCTGAGTAATCGCATACATTTCCCTTGGTAGGTAGACGCACCCTACATCCGCGAACTCAATTTTTGACTATAGAATGCCAAGGGTCAATTTCCTTGAGTCAACACAGCTCCAATGCCCACGCCAGAAGTGTTGGTTTCCACCACAAATTCCTTGGTGAAGTCAGGTAGTCCCAACACTAGTGTGGAGCTCAGTTTCCGTTTGATCAAGTCAAAGGCTTCTTGGGATGATATGGTCCACTCAGAAGTATCCCCTTGCATAACAAGTCTGATAAAGGAGATGCCAAAGTTGCAAAGCCTTGAATAAATTGGCGATAGTACCAGGCGATGCCAAAGAACCCTCGTACCTCTTTCAAATTAGACGATATTGGCCAAGATTGTATCGCCTCCACTTTACTTGGATAAACGACCAAGCCTTCACGAGACAGCACATGACCCAAGTACTCAATTGAATGCTGCCCAAATACACACTTGGATTGTTTTGCCACAAAATCATGGAGCTGTAACACATTGAGCACCTAGCGCACATGACTCAAATGAGTAACCCAATCACGACTGTAGACAAAAATTTCATCTAAGAAAATCAAGAAGAATTTTCGAAGATACGGCCGGAAAATCTCGTTCATAGTAGACTGGAAGGTAGATGGGGCGTTCATTAACCTGAACGGTATAACACAAAACTCATAATGACCTTTGTGAGTTCGAAATATTATCTTGTGAACATCCTCGGTCGAACTCGAATCTTATGATAGCCTGCCAGTAAATCTAATTTAAAAAGGAAATGTGCACCCCCAATTTAGCAAATAATTCATTCTTAGTTGGTATAGGAAACTTATATTTAACGGTGATCGCGTTTAAGGCATGGTAATCAACACAAAACTGCCATTTACCATCTTTCTTCTTTACCAAGAGAATCGGTAAAGAGAATGGGTTGTTACTCTTTTGAATCAGTTGATTCTCCAACATCTAGTGGACTTGCCGTTCAATTTCCCCTTTCTGAAAATGCAAGTATCTGTAGGGATAGACATTTACAAGTTTACTAGCTGGGGTGAGATGAATCGAATGATCTGTCTCACTAGTAGGAGGTAACCCGCATGGTGACTCAAAAATCTCAGAGAAAGAACATAGAAAATAGCGATTAATATCGAATCCTGGTCAGAACCACCTCCCAACTGTAACTGATAAAAGGTGGCCACAGATCCAGTGTTATACAATTGGCGTAATGTTTGAACTTGCATCTATTGAGGTATAATATCAATCTCTCCTTGCCAGTGATGTCTGGTCATATGTTGCTAAAACTCAAGGGTTAAGTTAGAAAAATCCATCGTGACCGGCCCTAACATAGCCAACCAGGCCACCCCAAGAACTATCTTGGTTCCTTTTAAAGGAATAACATATGGACAAATCGGTATTCTGAACTCATACTTTCATGTCACAGATACAACCCTCAGTCTAGAGCTTCTCGCCATTACCGACCAAGACTTAAAAAATTTGTGTGGTTGTAATTGGTAATCCTGAATAACAAGCCACTCCAGACTGCACAAAGTTATGGGTGTTGTCGATGTCGATCAGAATCCGCACAGGCCGTCCATGAATCTCTCCCGTAACCCGCAAGGTGTTTAGCGTATAACAGCCTGCGAGGGCATTCAATGAAAGCAAAGAATGTTCACGATGCTCTAAGTCCTTTTCCTCATCGTCCCAACTTGCGCCGAAATCATCGACTGGTTCATCATTGACGGTATCATCAAGCAAGAATAATTTAGGATTTATACAGCGCTGGCCCTTGACATACTTGGTGTCACAGTAATAACACAAGCCCTTGTCACGATGCTCATGAGCTTTTGCAGCGGATAATTTTTGTGGTTGGAGGAAGCTTGGGTTATGTGTTTTTGGGGAAACATCAACGGGTGGTGGCCGACCCGGCATATTACGAGGCCCAAGAGTGGTTCCCGACAGTGTGGGCAAAAGAGGAGGATATTTTGGCCCTATACCATGACTTAAAGTACGTTTAATTTCGTTCAAGCGTGCCTCGTGAAATCGGGCCAGAGTCATGGCCTAACTCATGGATACAGCCCGTTGAGATAAAACCTTATTCTTGATGTCAGCCCCGAGACCCAAATTGAAGCATTTGGTCAAGAAAACCTTCGGTAGGTTTGTAGTACACAACACAAGGTCTTCAAAGCGAGTATGATATTCCTCCACTAACACTATCTGATTCAACTTCGTTAATTGGCCCCCTAGAGACTCAATTTTCGTCACGGTGAACCGTTTACAAATAGCCTTGATTAGAAGATCCCACCCGTCTAACTAACGTTGACGTTGCATCCACCAAAACCATTTTTTGTGACACCATCCATGCAAAATGATGCCATAATAACTCTATGGTGGTCTTCGGTACTGTAGTAAACAAAGAAATATTGTGCATATGCACTCCATTCTTCGGGATCTTGTCCAGTGAAGAGAGGCAGTCCCACTGAAATTGGTTCCGGAGTGAAATAAACCCATCATCGTTTTCGTCTCATAGCTTTCCTTTGCCCCTAATCACTCTAGTATCACTCACTCTCTCTTGAACGATGATTGATTGAGCCGGTTGATCTAACTGCTGAAGATAGATGTTAACTGGTGCAAAACGTCTTAGAGTTCTTGTTTGTTTTCGGTGGCTGTAGTTTGGAGCGCGGCCAAAGATTGGTTGTGACGAGTTGAAGCTTCTTGGAGTGTTTTAATATCTTCTGTATCATTCACCATAGCTAGGTGTGGACAATGAAAGCGCCAATTTGTTATGAACCAAATGTGCGCGAGGAAGAAGAATAATGCAAAGAAAGGAAGTAGAATATAGATTTAGAATATAGGAAAATATGCCAAGGTTTTTACATGTCCTTTTGCAAATCAAACAACCAAACTATTTATATCCCTACTTTTAGTATAAGACAAAATCTGTTAGCGTTTTATGTCTCCTTTCCCTGGTGCTTCTGCGTGCTTCTGGTGTAACATTCTCTGCTGGTGAGTCATGTTCCATTGGCTCATCCCTCGTGGCACTCCTTGGACTTGGAATGGTAGCATGCTCTGGTGTATTCATGACACCCTCCCCCTCTAGATAGGATTAGGATTAGATTTAAGATTTGTCAAAAACAAAGTATTGTTACCTCAAATGCTACAAATTTAGATTCGAGTGAAAAGTTATACGTATGATATACTAGTACAAATTTGTACAAGAGTTCGACTAATTGTCTTACCTATGAATTCTCATACATTTTTTTTTTTTTTTGACAAAATCATAATTCTAATCCTACCTAGAAGGGAGGGGGAGGGGAGACTCTAGGGGAAGGAAGGGGGTGCTCTTAGTGGGTTTAGAACCCATAACCTAAAGAAATACGAAGGAACAAAAATGAGCAGCTTGGCCAACCGGCCAAAGGTACTCGCTCAATTCTCGTACATATATTGCTATATAAATGAGATGATGAAAAAAAGAGTGGATGGTTAAGAATATCAAAATACAAAAAGGATTTATAATCAAAATTATGTGAATTCGGTTCATCCGCTCATTTTATTGAAATATCATTTCTTAGAAAAGCACACGATAACATAAAAAGAATACTAAGAACTTTAAATTCGTAGAAATGACTAGGAAGTAGGGGTGTTAAAAAATATCCGACTCAATTGACCTGACAACTCGAACATAAATAATCGGGTAATTATTCAAAAAAATTCTCTTAGCCCGCTAAAAATTATATTTTCCCAGGTCGGGCCCAGGCCGAAGGAATGCCCCTTATCGAGTACCCGATGACCCGATTAAAATTTTAAAATATATTATATTTTTATTAAATATACGTTCAATTGATATATAAAATTATTAAAAATTTAAGATATGTTTAATTTAAAATTTGTAAAAGAAGTAAAGCTAATCACCCATATTTAAAAAAAATTATACAAAAGAAAGAATTAAATCCATGGATCGAATTGATTTTTTCCTTGAATCTTATCAAAAATATATATATAATCCCAAAAGTGGGTTAGTTTAGAGATGTGGCATAGCAAAGGTTAATTCTTTCACTCCAAGAGTGAAAAAGGAGAAACAAGCATTACTTGTCTCTTAGAATCGAATCCCCTGGCAGCTTGATTAGGATTAAGAACAAATGAGATTATGTATTTTTAAATTTTCAATTTTCTCTGATCCTAAGTTTACTTCTAAGATGCCTTCACATACTGGAATTTTGCAAGTTTAGATCGTCAGCTGAGTAGGATTTCACAAATTTGGACATCATATCAAAAAAGCCTAAACAAACAACATCAAAGTACAATACATCAAAATTTGTATTCTAAAGTTGTTTGGATTAGTTAATTTGAATCTTAAACTCTATAATTAGATTATATAATTCGAACTTTAATTAGGTGTGAATTTATTTTATAAAATTAAGTGATTTAAAAAATTGTAAAAAAACAAAGAAAAAATATTCGGCTACTCAGATTTTGCGGGTACCCGGTTAAAGTGGGCTAGGAACGGGGCGAAAAAAGTGTACCCGATACTTCGTGTACCCGAGTACTCGTAAATGAACACCCCTACTAGGGAGTACGCCCAAATTTTCATTTCAGTCTAACATGTGTTTCTACGACGATTAAAGTTGCGACTATCAATAAGAATCTTTTATAATTTTTTTTAGTTTAAAACCATATTAGTGGTTTTCTTATATTCTAAAAAAATATATGAATGAATTAGTTTTTAAATATATTTTTATAAAATTCAATTAAACAAATATTTAAAATAATTGAGTTTAAAAAGTTTTGAAAAAAATTGTGATATTTTTTATATAGCCAATGTTATCAACTTATTAACTTATTAAAATATTTTTTGTAACCTCCTTGTCCCGGTCTAGCCGACAGACCGGTCCGAACGGGTTACACGGGGAAAATCGGGGCGAAACCCGCTAAGGCCTCACTCTGATTAGCAACCCTATTTTTTTAATTACCTTGTCTAAATATCACATTTAACCCTATGTGCGAAGACGACAGCGGAAAACGATAACGAAACAAACCAAACAGAACGAATGGCAACTTAAATTTACCAAGTGACATGTTAGGCCGAATTCATGCGTACGAAGCGAAACCGTACATAAAATATTCCTAAGAACTCTACAAGGAAGCAAACAAACATCAGGGACTAAACACAACGTTCGAGAAACTTCGAAGATGCTAAAAAGCCAATTTACTAGCATGCGTTTCGAAACAGGCTTGCCCATTTCGATACGTGGGCTCTAGTTTAAAAGCCAGACCAAGCCGTTCCAATACGGTCCACTTTGTTCCAGAACGGGGGTCAACAGTGACAAAACGTTTCAGAACTTGTTCCGAAACAGGCACTCACAGTGGCAAACTGTATCGATACGCGTACCGAAACGAGAGCTCAGAGTGTCAAATCGTATCGAAACGACACCACCCCCGTTCCGATAAGAGTATCCCTGGAGCTACCACCGTTCTGAAACCACTTCGAGCGTTTCGATACGCCTGCTCACAGAGTGGTTCGAAAAACAAACTTTAGCATTCTCAATGGTCCCCAAACTTGCCCCAAACATCAAATATCACAAGCAACAAGCATGCATACAATCTAGAGGCATCATATCCTACCATGAGTATGATCAAACCTACAAGCATGCATATGAGACATTTAACCAAAAGAATCATGCATCAACATAAGCATCACATAAACAAGGTTTACAACCCTTGAGCACAAAACATAGGCATTCAACAACATAAAAGCCAACATAGGAGTCTATCAAACGCCCCTGCAACACATAGCATGCACATTGCTATCTATTACATTATTTAAGAAAAACTATACTTGAGCAGCAACACACGCTCTTGGGTGCCCCTTCCTTGCTCCTTGCTAACTTCCACACTAATGATCTGCATTGTCGGAAATGAGAGTGTGAAATTGAAAGCTTAGTGAGAAAAGCTCAAAAACAAATATCGACAATGCAGGGTCCAAAGCATGGTATCACAAAACATCAACAAGGCAAGCATTAACACCAACATAGCAATGAAGCCAACCGCTACTAGAATGCATGAACATGGCATCTTACCTCATGTTATGCTTAGCATAGATATAACAGAACATCTTACCATATCAGCCACACATAAACAAGGTATATTGGCAACTATATGGCTTACTCGGATATGCGGATAACTTCCATTGGGATTTTCGCCCAACGTACTCAAACAACAAGATTACCTTCTGGTGGGATTTCACACATCACCGTTTTCTTTTACGGATGGGATTCCACTCATCATCATGCACATGTACACATTTTGGTGGAATGTTACTTCACCGCACTCCTCCTTGGTGACTCCACATCACCAAGGTCGCGCGTGAATTTGACTCTTACCGTGTGCACACTCATCCTAATGATCGATCATTTATATCCAGTAATCACGTCTAGTGCTAACATACTAAACGAGAACTCGCCACGATTTCACAATTATGCAACACAACATACAAACCACCATCATGCAACATAAATACTACATAACATGCATAAACGAACACTTATCACACAAGACCACATTTATGCACATTTAGCAAGATATACATAAGATTGAACAAGAGATTAAGCTACCAACTTAACCCACATTAGATTGGCATACCAAGCCCAATCTAATACCTCAACGACGCACACTGAACGAATTTAAAACCATTGAAAATAGTCCACTCACCAAACACCCTCAATACAAGCCAAGAATGTCGCTCAAGCCTCCAAGTTTCCCGGAATCGAGCCCGAAGCTTCTCCAACGGTTTCCCTTGTTTATAATCAACCAAAAACAGTGTATTACTCATCAAAACATTCACAAAATCCCTACCACAAATCAGATTACAATCTCAAGACCATTTCACTACACTTCCAATCCAAGAACCAACCCAAACTCTCCATTTTTAGACTTGAACACAACCCAACAAATACCCATCAATTCCAACACCCAAATCATCACTAAACATGCTCAAAACAACCCCCAAGCATAACCATACCATCATCCCAACTTTCTCCCACAAAACTACCTCAAAAACTCAAGATTTCTACCCCAAAACACCCCTAAAAACCCATTTCGGGATTTCAACAAAACCCCACCATTTTAAGATATGTTACACTTAAAGGGAAGACTATAACATATATTAACTTTACAAATAAAAAACTCATTAAAAACCCAACAAAGTTTCTTCCTTTTACTTAAAATTTTAACATTTGAAATATCTCAAAAATGGAGTTTATGAAAATCTAAAGCCATAAAAACGTTAAGGATGAAGAGGAGAAGTCAAAAACATATTTACCTTAATGAAAACACTTGAAATCACTGAGGAAGGAGATGAAACAATGTTTTAGGGTTGAATGGAGGTTTTGTCGTGGGTTTTTGGTTACAAGGAAGAAGATGGTAGCTTTTCTCAAAACATTATTTTTACTTGGCTTATTTAATCTATTTAGAAAATCTCCATTTTGCCCTTACTGAAAACATAAGGCCTTTTTTGTTGAAAACCAAGCCTATTTTATTTAAAACAAGCCCAACGACCCGAACCCGATTTTGCTCACTTAACACTCGACCCCTAAACTCGGGTGTTACAACTCTCCCTCACTTAAGGAATTTCATCCCCGAAATTACCTGATTGGAAGAGATACGAAAATTGCCTCTCTATATCCTCCTTTCTCTCCCATGTGGCCTTTTCCACACCTCGGCGTTACCACTTCACTTTGACCAACTCGATTTATCTATCACGTAACACTTTGCTATTTGATGCCAAGATCTCAACCGGTTCTTTATCTGATGCCAAGTCTGGGTTCAACTCAATCTCTTCCACAAGCATAACGTGCGACGGATCCGATCTATACTTACGAAGCACCGAAACATGGAACACATTGTGAATCTTCTCTAACTCTGATGGAAAACGTAACTAATAAGCAACCAGACCAATTCGCTTCACAATCTCATACGACCTAATGTATCTCGTACTCAATTTCCTTTTTCTGCCAAACCTCATAACTTTCTTCCACGAAGAGACTTTCAAGAACACTCTATCTCCCACGGCATGCTCAACTTCTTTCCTCATCAAATCGGCATATGATTTCTGTCTATCTGAAGCTGCCTTCAAACGATCACAGATTAACTTCACCTTATCGGTAGTCCCCTTAAGCAAATCCGGCATCAGTAACAACTTCTGACCTGCTTCGGCCAAACAAATCGGAGTTCTACATTTTCTACCATATAGTGCCTCATACAGAGCCATTTGAATGCTCGACTGATAACTATTATTGTATGCGAACTCGACCAACGGTAAGTGTTTCTCCCAAGTACCCTGAAAATCAATAATGCAACAACGCAACATGTCCTCTAAAATCTGTATAACCCTCTCTAACTAACCATCTGAATGAAGATGATACGACGTACTGAAATTCAATCGGGTACCCAAAGCACTATGCAAACACTCCCAAAATCTGGCTATAAATCTCGGATCTCTGTTAGACACAATCGACTTCGGCACACCATGCAGTCTCACAATCTCACCGATGTATAAATCGGCCAACTTATATAAGGAGTAAGTCGTATGAACAACTATAAAGTGAGCACACTTTGTGAAGCGATCAACTATAACCCAAACTAAGTTCTTCTTCGAATGAGTAAAAAGGCAAACCTAAAACAAAGACCATGGTAATATTTTCCCACTTCCATTCTGGAATCCTCAAATGATGTTCTGCCTTCACTCTCGTGCATACCATACACTTACTCACGTAATCGGCTACGTCTTTCTTCAAACCAAGCCAGTAGTATTCATTCTTTAGATCACGATACATCTTTGTACTACCAGGATGCATAGCGAATGAGCTACTTTGTGCTTCAGTCAAGATAGTACGTCTCAAATCACTGTCATCCGGCACAACTATTTTGTCTCTAAAACTCAAGACCCCATCAACATTGAAATTGTAGTCCGATGGTCTACCCTCAGCAATATCTTGCACGTGAGGTGCCAAAGATCTATCTATCAGTTGTTTTTCTCTAATCAACTGGCCTAAGGTAGGTCTAACCTGAAGCTCGGCCACTAGACCACCATCACCGGACAAGCTCAAACTAGCAAACATGGCTCTCAACTCAACGACTACCTTCCTACTCAAAGCATCTGCTACTACATTGGCTTTACCCGGATGGTACTCAATCGTGAGATCGTAGTCCTTAAGCAACTCAAGCCACCTACGATGTCTAAGGTTCAACTCTATTTGTGTCATTATATACTTTAGACTCTTGTGATCTGTATACATTGTACATTTCTCACCATACAAATAATGTCTCCAGATCTTCAAGGCAAACACAATTGCGGCTGGCTATATGTCGTGTGTCGGATAATTGCACTCGTGATTCTTCAACTGTCTCGAGGCATAAGCTACAACCCTTCCGTCTTGCATGAGCACACAACCTAATCCTACATATGAAGCATCAATGTAGATCACATATTCTTTCCCCGACTCTAGCTGAATCAAAATCGGTGCATTTGTCAAAGCTTCTTTCAGTTTCTCAAAGGCTTGTTGTCTCGCATCTGACCACTCAAACTGAACATTCTTCTAAAGCAATTTTGTCAAAGGAGCGGCTATCTTCGAGAACCCATCCACAAACCTCCTATAATAACCTACTAAGCCTAAGAAACCACGAATCTCTGTCACAGACTTTGGTTGCTTCCACTCAACAATGGCTTCTATCTTCTTCGGATCAACTCTAATCCCCTCGGCTGATACTACATGCCCTAGAAAGACTACTTCTCTGATCCAGAACTCACATTTACTCAACTAAGCGTACAACTGGTTGTCTAGCAAAGTCTGCGAAACTAACCTCAAATGTCTGTCATAGTCTTCCTCGGTACGCGAATACACCAAAATATCATTTATGAAAACAACCACAAACTGATCTAAGTACTGATGGAAGATTCTGTTCATCATGTCCATGAAAGCAGCTGGTGCATTTGTCAACCCAAACGGCACAACTAAGAACTCGTAGTGACCATATCTAGTCCTAAAAGCTGTCTTCGGTACATCAACTCTTTTACCTTAACTGGTAATAACTGGATCTTAAATCAATCTTCAAAAAGACTGATGCCCCTCTCAACTGATCAAACAAATCATCGATATGCGGCAAAGGATGCTTGTTTTTCACTGTCAGCTGATTCAACTGTCTATATTCAATGCACATCTTCATACTATTGTCTTTCTTCTTCATAAATAAAACCGGAGTGCCCCAAGACGAATAACTCGGACAGATAAAACCTCTATCTGACAACTCTTGTAACTGAGTCTTCAACTCTTTTAGTTCTTTCGGTGCCATACGGTATGGGGCAATCGAAACGGGAGCAGAATCTGAGTATGTCTCTATGGAAAACTCTACTTCTCTGTCAGGCGGCAAACCATGCAATTCATCCAGAAACACATTCGGAAAATCACACATTGTTCTGATATCTTGCGGTCTAACTTCATTCATGTTCGGATTCATCACGTAGGCCAAGTACGCCTCACAACCCAACTCAACTAATCTCTGAGCCTCTAAGGCTGAAACAACATTCGATCAGAATTTTACATTCTCCCCTACTACCATAATCTCGTAGTCGTCTGCAAGCTTCAAGTAGACTCTTTTTGTTTCGAATCTATCCTAGCACTATGCTCTGTAAGCCAATCCATACCCAAAATCACATCGAAGTCATAAAATAGTAACTCCATCATGTCCACTGGAAATATATGCCCCTGAACAATTAACGGACACCTTCTGTACATCTTCCTAACCACTACTATATCCTCGAAGGAACTAGTAACACTAACACCTACCTCTAGTACCTCACAAGGTATATTCAACATTTTTGCATGCTCACTCAAAATGTATGAATGCGTAGACCCGGAGTCAATCAAGGAAAGTAAACTCAGAGACTGTATCAAGAAATTACCTGCAATCACACCCGTGTCGTTCTGTCCCTCTCACTGAGCATAAACTCTAGTCTGACCTCCGCCCTCCGGCTGAACCGCATCCACATGAGCTATATTCATCTGGACATCGTTCCTTGGCTGAAAGTTACCTCGACCGCGCCCACGGCCTCTCGGGTACTCATTAGCTCTAGCAGGAGCCTGAACTTGAACCGGTGCAAACCCAACCTGATATGGACAATCATGCCTAAGGTGACCTCTAGCTCCACAGTTCCAACACGCATGAAAGTTCCCCCAACACTCCCCGGTGTGATGCCTCCCACACCTAGCACACTCGAGTAAACGCCCACCAGCTCTATAGCCATGATGGCCTCTTCCGTGGTTACAACCCCCACGTCTATGATCAAAATGATGCCTATTGTCCCTGTGCCTCTTGGCATCACCTCTATCAAAGTCAACATACCTCTTCCCTGAACCAGAACCATCTAAATGTTTGGTCAGACACAAATTTTGCTATATGTCCTTGGCTCTAGCGACCAAGACATCGAAGTCCATGTAATCCGTAGCCAAAGTATACCTCTTTACTTCCTCACTCAACCCATAAAGGAAATGGTCGCATCGTTCCCTCTTAGTAGGAACTAGCTCGGACGCATACCGACTCAATCTGACAAACTATACCTCATACTCGGTCAATTTCATGTCACCTTGAAGTAAAGCCATGAACTCTCTCTTCTTTTCATCAAGATAGCGGGGACCCAGATACTTCTTGCGAAAAGCATACTCAAAGAACTCTCAAGTAATCTCGGCATCCGGCATGCCTGTAGTAATGGTAACCCACCAAGTGTAGGCATCACCCTGAAGCAAAGAAACAACACATCCCAGTTTGTGTGCTCCATTACACCCCATCTAAGACAATATACGAACAGTCTTATTAAACCAAGCCTCTGATCTCTCAGACGCCAACCCTCAGAATTCTTCTCCGCCCAAACTGTGAAGCCTCTCAAGTGGAAAATTGGTGCCCTCACCTTGAGGTTGTGCCACTGCTTGTCCCCCAGCCACGGCTGCCTGAAAAGTCGCAGCTATAGCTTGAACCAACGGAGCTAGATCTATACCGGCCGGACCTTGGCCAACCTGAGGTCCTACGCCCTCAGCTCTCACCTCTCCTCCCTCTTGACGAGGAGGGGAAAGAGGAGGTATGTAACACCCCAAAATTTCCCTAATTTGAAAATCTAAAAATTTGAAAACCCTAATTCAGAAACCCTAAAATTTGGGAATTTTAATTTTGAAACTCTAATTTGATTAAGGGATTAAATTGAACAACATCAGAATTTTATGACTTAATTTAGGAATTTTGGGGTTATTTTGTAAAGTTGGTAAATGTTAGTGCTGTTTTGCAAACCCTAAATAACTTCAGTGGCTTCTTTTGTTATTTACCCATTTATTAGGGTAATTTAAACCCCATTAGCCATTCAGCTTGCATTTTGGAAACGGGTCAGCCGCATCTCCCTCATCCCCCTCTCTCGATATCTCCATCTCCTCTCCCCCACTCGGTCCGATGAAGCTCCGACGAGGGCGTCAACGCCGTCTGTTCAGAGTACCGCCGCCACCAATCGTGTCCCCATCTCCGTTCGACCATAATCCGCTCATCCCTTTACCCTCATTTTCGGCCGTTTGTTCAGAAACAACGTTAAACCGTTCGGTTTCTCTGCTCTGTCCACCTCTACCGTTCGCAACACCATCGCGACCATCACCGTCGTGCGATTAAACCCCGACCTTTGGCTCTCCCTCGCTTCGTCGTCTTCATCTTTGCTTTCGCCGTCGTTCGTTCCTTGCTCCGATCTAGGTGTGGGTAAGTTTTGAAACCATGTTTTTTATTAGGTCAATGTTTCTGAGGTATGGATTGATTTTAGTTTCCGTTCGTATTGTGGTTGTGAATGACCGTTATGGTTGTCGTGGTTGTAACAGCGCCGCCATGCACAATTGGGTTTGCCGTCGTCAGAATCTTCGCCGCCGTCGGGTTGTGTTGGCTGGAAATTAACTTTTGTGGTTGTTGTTCGGTGCGAGCGTATCACTGCCATCTGCCGCCGCCGTAATCGTCTAGACCTGCCGCTGCCGTTGTTGTCATGCACCATCTGCCGCCGCCGTCAAAGGTTTTTAGAAAACCTAATGTTGCCTTTGAGCCACCATCATAAGAAGTTGGGCCATCAGATTTCAGTCCAACAATTGGGTGACCCAAATCACTACATTGAATCAGGCCTGCAACTGGCCTTGGCCCAATTCGATGAGCCCTAATGTCAAATGCTCTAGTTTGTGAAAGCCTTTTTCCGAGTAAGCCATCTTGGTTTTTTTGAACCAATCCGAATCGTTTGCACAAGTTAATCTGAACCAGTGAATCGAATTAATAAACTTAGCCGGATCAAGCTTGAACTGAACTGGACCAGTGAAACTTGGACCAAACTGAACCGAACCATGAGCTTTGAACTGGACTGTTGACTTTGACCAGGCCTGACCTTTGACTAAGTTTGACCCTTTGACCGTTGACCCATTTGACCAGAGTTGACCATTGACCTTGGACCGTTGACTTTGATTGTCAGAGTTGACTTTGACCAGAGTTGACCAAGAGTTGACTTTTTCAGAAAAGGTTCACCTTAACCTTTCTCGACATCCTGAGTCCGTATCTGCTGCCCGTTCTGCTTAAATAGTTTTCGAAAGCTCATTTTTGCTCATTTTAAGTATTGTTATTGGAATATGATAAGTTATGATTTCAGAATCTGATTTGGAATATTCTCGTGTTCAGGTACCGATCTTGAGACCGTTGGGTTACCTCCAGTTGTTCAGACTGATCGTGCACGTTCTTCGAGATCTTTACGTGAGTATATCTTAGTTCAGTTTTCAGTGTTTTAGTTGGTGGCTTAGTGTTAGTAATAAATACTAATATAGTATTCATACCTCGTAGGTCCCGATTCAACTAGATCTGAGCGTAAGACGCGCTTTTCTCGGCATTAGAGCTTCTGTTGCTTAAGGTGTGTCTCTTCATGTTTTATAAATTTATGTGTTTCTTTTTGTGCTTTTCTGGTATTAATATAAGTAAATGTTTTGTACATTTTGTGTGCATACTCTGTTGTGATTGGGTGAATGTTTTCAGACATCATGCATAACATGTCGTACTGTGATTTACGTGAAATATCGGATTTTCAGAACTGTAAAACATCGGATTTATAGTATTGTGCAATTTGAATGTTCATAATTCAAGTTTCGGATCAGACTCGGATTTTAAATTCTGCATCATATCATTGTGGGTATATGGTTGAGATTTGTTCGGGGAAGTGCAGTGGTTTCATCCTTCGGGTTGAATTCCGCTTCGGATTAGTGGTTTCAACTTTCGGGTTGAATTCCGCTTCGGATCAGTGGTTTCAACCTTCGGGCTGAATTCCGCTTCGGATTAGTGGTTTCAACCTTCAGGTTGAATTCCGCTTCGGATCAGTGGTTCCACCCTTCGGGCTGAGTTCCACTTCGGATGGTGACATGGAGAAAGTAGGTTCTGGGAAACCTTACTTTTCGGTGTATCGGAGATGGGTATTATGATTCATGTGCATCAGACATCATATCATTATGATTCGGTTTTCATTGTGTTTTCAAAAAAAGTCTTTATCGGAAAATAAAATATTGTTTTGATTTGTTTTGTTTTCGTTTGCACTTTAGAGACACACTAAGCTCTTTAGCTTACACCCTTTAGTTTTTACTTTTTCAGACATCTCAGACTCTTTTTAGGCGATCGGTACTTGGAGCATCTCTTGTTTATTCAGATGAATTATTATTCAGTACGAACTTTTCTGTTACCTCAGAATTATTATTTTAATATATTTTTGGATATTTGTGTAATATGGACATTGGAACTATTTTTAATTTGGGTTTTATTAAATGCATGCATCTATGAAATTATTTTTGGATTTTTAATTAATTATCGGAACATCGTTCAAAAGTTTGAGTTTTATTTTAATCAGAATATTTGTTGAGTTTTACTTATTTAATCGATTCTTTTGAATTATAAAATATTTTAACCTAAATTGTTTCTTGAGGTATAAGTTTCCAATCGATACTTCCTAGATCCGACCTATTTCTTCTGGGCTGGGTTTAGGGGGTTACAAGGTAGAGGAGCCTCCGCCTCTACAACCGGCTCAACTTCAGGAGCTGCTACTCGTGGTTCTGGGTGAACCACCCTAGGCCTGCCTCTAGTTCTCATCTTACGGCTAGCAAGATATCAACTACAAACAAAATAAACACGCAAGGATTGAGTTAAAAAACACAAGGGTCTAAGGTCCTCAAGTATTCCTTTACAAAATATTTTTCAATAAAGTAATAGTAGAAATGGGAATTCAACAACTACACCTCAACACAACAACCATACTAACACATGCTTTCAAACACCATGCAAGCAAGCGAACAACAAGAGTACATAGCAAAAGCATTCACCGAGATATTGCAATATAACACTACAAGCTTACCTTACTTACCTTCTCGAGGTCGTGGAAACCTCAAGATCTGTTACCAACAAATGTAACCCCCTCATCCCGGTCTAGCCGACAGACCGGTCTGAACGAGTTATACGGGGAAAATCAAGGCAAACTCGCTAAGGCCTCACTCCGATTAGCAACCCTATTTTTTAATTATCCTGTCTAAATATCACATTTAACCCTATGTGAAGAGACGAAAGCGGAAAACGATAACGAAACAAACCAAACAGAATGAATGGCAACTTAAATTTACCAAGTGACATGTTAGTCTAATTTCATGCGTACGAAGCGTAACCATACATAAAAGATTCCTAAGAACTCAACAAGGAAGCAAACAAACATCAGGGACTAAACACAACGTTCGAGAACCTTCGAAGATGCTAAAAAGCCAATTTACTAGCCTGTGTTTCGAAACAGGCTTGCCCGTTTCGATACAGGGGCTCCAGTTTAAAAGCCAGAGCAAACTGTTTTGATACAGTCCACTTTGTTCTGGAACGGGGGTCAACAGTGACAAAACGTTTTGGAACTTGTTCTGAAACAGGCACTTACAGTGGCAAACTGTATCAGTACGCGTACCAAAACGGAAGCTCACAGTGTCAAATCGTATCGAAACGGCACCATCCCTGTTCCGATACGAGTATCCCTACAGCTACCACCGTTCCGAAACCACTTCAAGCGTTTCAATATGCCTGCTCACAATGTGGTTCGAAAAATAGACTTTAACATCCTCAATGGTCCCCAAACTTGCCCCAAACATCAAAGATCACAAGCAACCATCATGCATACAATCTAGAGGCATCATATCCTACCATGAGCATGATCAAACATACAAGAATGCATATGAGACATTTAACCAATAGAATCATACATCAACATTAGCATCACATAAACAAGGTTTACAACCCTTGAGCATAAAACATAGGCATTCAACAACATAAAAAGCCAACATAGGAGTCTATCAAACGCTCCTACAACACATAGCATCCTCATTGCTATCTATTGCATTATTTAAGAAAAACCATACTTGAGCAGCAACACACGCTCTTGAGTGCCCCTTCCTTGCTCCTTGCTAACTTCCACACTAATGATCTGCATTGTCAGAAATGAGAGCGTAAGCTTGAAAGCTTTGTGAGGGAGCTCAAAAACAAATATCGACAATGCAGGGTCCAAAGCATGGTATCCACAAAATATCAACAAGGCAAGCATTAACACCAACATAGCAACAAAGCCAACCCATACTAGAATTCATGAACATAGCATATTACCTCATGTTATGCTTAGCATAGATATAACAGAACATATTACCACGTCAGCCACACATAAACAAGGTATATTGGCAACTATATGGCTTACTCGGATATGTGAATAAATTCCGTTGGAATTTTCGCCCAACGTACTCAAACAACTAGATTACCTTCCGATGGGATTTCACACATCATCGTTTTCTTTTACGGATGGGATTCCACTCATCATCACACACATATACACTTTTTGGTGGAATGTTACTTTACCGTACTTCTCCTTGGTGACTCCACATCACCAAGGCCACACGCAAATTTGACTCTTACCGTGTGCACACTCATCCTAATGATCGATTATTTATGTCTGGTAATAACGACTAGTGCTAACATACTAAACGAGAACTCACCAAGATTTCACAATTATGCAACACAATATACAAACCACCATCATGCAACATAAATACTACATAACATGCATAAACGGACACTTATCACACAAGACCACATTTATGCACATTTAGCAAGATATACATAAGATTGAACAAAAGATTAAGGTACCAACTTAACCCCACATTATATTGGCCTACCAAGCACAATCTAATATCTCAACAACACACATTGAACCAATTTAAAACCATTGAAAACAATCCACTCACCAAACACCCTCAATACAAGCCAAGAATGTCGATGAAGCCTCCAAGTTTCCTGGAATCAAGCCCGAAGCTTCTCCAATGGTTTCCCTTGTTTCTAATCAACCAAAAACAGCGTATTACTCATCAAAACATTCACAAAATCACTACCACAAATCAGATTACAATCTCAAGACCATTTCACTACACTTCCAATCCAAGAACCAACTCAAACTCTCCATTTTCTGACTTGAACACAACCCATCAAATACCCATCAATTCCAACACCCAAATCATCACTAAACACGCTCAAAACAACCCCCAAGCATAACCATACCATCAGGCCAACTTTCCCTCACAAAACTACCTCAAAAACTCAAGATTTCTACCTTTAAACACACCCACAAAAACCCATTTCGGGATTTCAACAAAACCCCACCATTTTAAGATATGTTACACTTAAAGGCAAGACTATAACATAGATTAACTTTACAAATAAAAAACTCATTACAAACCCAACAAAGTTTCCTCCATTTTGTTGAGTGTATAAAAGTTCTATATTTTACCCCTTACTTAACCCATATTTCTGCTGCATTCAAGCATAATTCATTGCATTTAGGTAGATTTTTGCATATACATCACAAGTAGATAAAATGGCATAGTTGCTACTAATTTTGGTCACTTTTGCATGTATCTGTTGTGGCAGACTCAGGGCAGCAAGGGAGCAAAGCTGGATCACAGGACTGGAGTCAAGGAGAAAACGCTGCCAAGGCCACTGCCGTGGCAGCCATGACGACAACATTGGTGAAAGGGAAAAGTGAAGTGGAGCTCGACAGATAGAGGAATTCAAGCCGGTCTGTCGTGGACCACTCCTATATTTTTCTGAGCCCTGGGGCAGAATGAAGGCCAAGCCCAAAGTTCAAGGAAGAAACCCAAAGCAAGAAAAGAGGACGAATTAAAGGCATCTACTCAGAAGATTTAATCTTTAATAGAGTTGTACTTTAGTTTAAACTTGTATTCTTGCCTTATTAGAAAACTTGGACCCAAGGCCTATATAAAGGCATGTAATTCGACCTAGGGAAGGATATCTCATTCTTAGCCGTCTCCCCCAAAACCCTTGTCGTTTTCCCCTTTTTCATCATGTTCTGAACTTCCCCTAGGGCTAAGGGTTGATTCTGTAAAGTAGTTGCAAGGATTGTACTGCTTTAGGAATTTTTCTGTTCAAAGCAATAAAACTTCAAGTTTATTTATTCTGGTTTTCATATCTCGCAAGAGTATCGAAAGAGCATTGTGAGGTTATTCATTTGTTTGGTATCGAAAGAGTCAAGCATACGAATGGAATAAATACACGTTTTCTAGTTTATGGTTAAACCATCTCGGCTTAGGGATAAGTACGAGGTTAAATGGATAAGGAAGAATTCAAAAACATTGGTGTTCACTCTTCGATTCACGCCGGGAGGTATCATCTAAGAAGTATTCATCAACAACACTTGGGCCTAGGAATAGGAGAAGTCATAGCAGGGATTCTTGCCAAACTTGAAGTACAGAGTTGTGTGATCGTTGCCGCGACAACAACAGACTTCTGCCATGACAGGTGCTGCCACGATAGGGACGACGACAGAACAGAAGTTTCTCTTCAGTGCAACACCTGCACTACCGATCAAATCAATACCAACATATTTCTTAAATCTGATTCCTCTATCTTTTATATTACTTGTTTCCCAATATCACATTACAATCAATTTAAACTATTTCTCTCTCTCGTGCAGCAACTCTAGGTTAAAGCTATTTCCAGTCCCTGTGTAGACGATATCCGATACTCCAAGTATCACTTTACTATTTGCGTCGTGTACACTTGCACTATTTGCGATAGGACTTTTGACACGCAACAAGTTTTTGGCACCATTGTCGGGGACTGGCAACATATCTTTACCCTTACTCTTATTGCACTTTTTCTTTTTAATTCTCCAGTCTTCCTTGGTATTATGTACATTGTGCTTTTCACAAGGTTTTCTGTTTGCTTATGCGCAGATATAGACGAGGCAAAAAACCTGAGTACGAACTAGAGCCTGAAATCAAACGTACGTACAACCTCAAGAACCGAGTCCGACAATTGATAGCAAGAAACGACTATCTTGAAGAACAGCTAGAAGCAATGCAGAACAACAGGGTAGATGATAACCAAGGGGTTATTGGAGATCCTCCCCAGGATGCCCGGAATGGACGGCCTGCCGTTGCCGCACGACGGTCCTGCCGCGACTACATGACCAATGACCATGTTGAACTAGAGACCACTTTGCCAGACGTGGAAGCTGAGAATTTCGAGCTGAAATCTGTTATGTTCAGCATGATAAATTCCGCTGGCCAGTTTAGTGGTGCTGCAACAGAGGATGCCCGAGAACATCTAAAAATGTTCCAAGAAATCTGTGGATCGTTTAGATTGCCAGGAATAAATCCGAAAGTACTGAGGCTCCGGTTATTTCCCCATTCACTGAGAGACAGAGCTAAAACTTGGTGGAATAAACTAACGTCGGGTTCAATATGAACTTGGGCAGATCTCTCTCGTGAATTTTTATCTTGTTTAAATCCTTCTCATTTATCTGAGAGATTGCGTAACGAAATTGCTACTTTTCAACAGGAAGATGACGAACCAATGCACGAGGCATGGGACAGATTTACAACTCTTCTAAGGAACTGCCCGATGCATGGATTCTCCGTGTGGAATCTGGTCGTTAAATTCCACAATGCTGCCAATACACACACTCGTATGAGAATAGATTCAGCAGCAAATGGGCTATTATTGGATAAAGATCCAGACGAGGCAATGGTAGTGTTGAAAAACCTAGCAAAGAATGACGAGCAATTTTCTACAGCAAGGAGAGGTAAACGAGGGATAACTGTAAATGATTATGAAGCTGACAATTCCCTGAAGTCACAGGTTGTATACCTCACAAAGGCGGTGGAAATCTGTTGCGGAAAGATTCTAAACCTATATATTCTGCAGAAGAGGTATGTGAGACTTGTAGTGGGAACCATAGTTCGGAAGACTGTCTGTTACAATTAGAAGAATGGATGTATGTTGGAAATTATAACAAGCCAAGAAACTATGACCCCCAACAATTACAATCCCAACTGGAGGAAAGATCCCAAGTTTTCCTTGAGCAATCCAAACAATGCACAGAATCCTCAGATGCAGAACAACCAAAACCAAGGGGCACCTAGAATCCTGTCGCGACAGCAACCACAGCAGTAGCCGCAACAGCAGCCGGTAGCTGCACCTAGTATACTGGAGCAGACATTAACCACATTCATGTCACAGACAGGAGCTTACATGGCGAACATGGATCACTTTGTCAAGAAAACTGAGTCATTCTTGGACAATACAGAGATGAGGATGACAAACCATGAAGCTACCCTGAAAACTCTTGAGACACAGATGGGCCAGGTTTCCCAGCATATCAAGCCAAGGCAAAACGGAGGATTCCCTAGTGATACTGAGGTCACTAGAAAACCCACACATGAGCAGTGTAAAGCAATCACAACAAGGAGTGGGAAACAGTTACAAGGGCCGGAGGTGAAGAACATACCAAGTAAAGAATCGACCCTAGATACACTTGCCATGAACACTACCCCGGCGGAGGAAGAAAAATCTGCTGCCGACACACATGTCGCGATAGCAAAAGGGACAGAGGAGCAATTAGAGGATGCTGAAGAACCTAAACCTCCTCAGATCCGAATACCATGTGAAGGACGTCTTGAAGATTATCGTCCTCCACCTCCTTTTCCACAGCGGTTACAAAAATAGAAACATGAGTACCAGCTCAAAAATTTCTCAAGGATGCCATGTCAAAAAGTTCCAGACTTGGGGAATTCAAAACGGTAAAAATGACAGAAGGATGCATGACTATCTTGCACATGCATCCACCCATAAGAAGAAGGATCTTGGGAGCTTCATCATACCGTGCATAATTGGTGACAAATTCGTGGGTAAGGCACTTTGTGATCTAGGTGCTAGCATAAATTTAATGCCAAAATCTGTGTTTCAGAAATTAGGTATTGGACGAGCACGGCCCACGACAGTCATGTTACAGCTGGCAGACGCTCTTACGTACAACCAGAAGGGAAGATCGAAGATATTCTTGTAAGAGTGGATAAATTTATTTTTACTGCTGACTTTCTTGTTTTAGACTGTGAAGCAGATGAAAACGCACCGATCATCCTGGGGCGAACCTTCCTAGCCACAGGCAGAACTTTGATCGATGTGGAGAAAGGAGAACTGACCATGAGAATGAATGATCAAGAAATCAAACGCAATATTCTCCAAGAAATTAAACATGCCGATGCAGAAAAAGAGTGCAAGGCCATCACTGAAGTAATCCTTGACCAACCCTGCATCAGGTCGAGCTGCCATGACATAAAGTTTGGTAACTACCACAGCAGTCATCTGGAAGACTGTAACGGCATCAACGACGACAGTGACCACAGCAGCCACTTGTTTTAGATCTTAAGCCCCTGCCAGGGCAGCTTAAATACGTCTTTCTTGGTTTAAATGATATGTTGCCCGTAATCATCTCTTCCAAGTTAATGCAGAAATAGGAGCAGCAGCTAATTAGAATGCTACAGCAGCATAATTAGGCCATTGGATGGACGATAGCTGATATCCAAGGCATCAGTCTAGCATTAAGTATGCACAAGATTCTCTTTGAAGATGATCATAAGCCGACTATTGATGCCCAAAGACGTTTAAACGAGGCTGTGCGAGAAGTGATGAGAAAAGAGATCATCAAATGGCTTGACGCCGGAATCATCTACGCCATCTCGGATAGTAAGTGGGTGAGCCCGGTGTAGTGCGTACCCAAAAAGGTAGGAATAACCGTGGTGACCAACGAAGAAAATGAGCTAATCCTAACCAGGACTGTGACCGTTGGAGGGTTTGTATGGATTACCGGAAGCTTAACAAAGTTACCCGGAAGGACCATTTTCCCCTACCTTTATTGATCAAATGCTTGATAGATTAGCGGGGAAACCTTACTATTGTTTTCTTGATGGTTACTCAGGTTATGATTAGATAGAAATTGTACCGGAGGATCAAGAGAAAACTACCTTCACATGCCCGTATGGCACTTATGCTTTTTGGAGAATGTCATTTGGACTCTGCAATGCACCAGCAACTTTCCAAAGGTGCATGATGGCAATATTCTTGGTCTTTGGAGACAGTTTTGAAGGTTGTTTAAGCAACCTATATAAGGTGCTTGAAAGATGCGAAGAGGCGAACTTGGTCTTGAACTGGGAAAATGCCACTTCATGGTGGATGAAGGGATAGTACTAGGCCACAAAGTAAGCTACCGCGGTATCAAGGTGGACAGAGGAAAAATAGAAGTCATCAAAAAGCTGCCGCCACCCACCACAGTTAAGGGTATTCGAATTTTCTTAGGGCGTGCTGGGTTTTATCGATGATTTATTGCAAATTTCTCGAAGATTACTAAACCCTTATGCCACCTATTAGAGCAGAATCGTCCCTTTGACTTTAGTACTGAATGTACTGAGGCATTCAGAATTCTGAAGGAGAAGCTGGTAACAGGCCCGATCGTACAGCCACCAGACTGGAGTTTGCCATTCGAGATAATGTGTGATGCCAGTGACTATGCTGCCGGGGCAGCACTAGGTCAAAGGAAGGATAAGCTCTTCTATGTGATTTACTATGCCAGCAAAACATTAAATGATGCCCAAATCAACTACACCACAATAGAGAAGGAACTGTTAGCAGTGGTGTTCTCAATCGACAAGTTCCGTCTATACATACTTGGAACAAAGGTGGTGGTCCATACAGACCATTCAGCACTGAAATATTTGTTCACAAGAAAGGATGCAAAACTGAGATTGATACGTTAGATTCTACTGCTGCAAGAGTTCGACATTGATATCAAGGATAAAAAGGAAAAGAGAACCAAGTAGCAGACCACTTGTTGAGGTTAGAGACGGGAAAGAGTCAATCGACAGATAGGACCAACATATTGGAGACCTTCTCGGATGAGAAGCTATTTGCTTCCACCAACACTGTCGCGACAGCCATGGCGACAGGTAAGCTTTTTGAAACCCCTTGGTACGCTGATTTTGTTAATTACATTATTAGCGGGGTACTACCTCCTGAACTTAATTACCAAGCAAGGAAGAGGTTCCAAAATTATACAAAAACATTATTATTGGGACGAACCTCTTCTTTTCAAACACTGTGCAGATCAGATTATCAGGAGATGCGTATCACAGGATGAATAGGAAGCTGTGCTTCACCACTGCCATGCTTCTTCATATGGAGGACACCTAGGTGGAAACAAAACCCCTGCCAAGGTTCTGCAATCTGGTCTCTATTGGCCCACACTGGTCAAGGATGCACAAGCCTTCTACAAAAGCTGTGACAAATGCCAAAAAACTGAGAACATCTCGAGAAGGCATGAGATGCCACTTCAGAACATTTTAGAGGTCGAAATCTTCAATGTTTGGGGAATCGACTTCATGGGACCATTCCCAGCATCTTGTGGGAATTTTTACATCCTACTACTAGTGGATTATGTGTCCAAGTGGGTAGAAGCGATTGCAACTCAAAAGAATTATGCCAAGACTGTTCAAAGATTTCTTCACAAGAACATCTTCTCCAGATTTGGTATCCCCAAGGCGATCATTAGTGATGAGGGGAGACACTTCGATAACAGGGTAATTGTTGATGCCTTAAGAAAATACGGAGTAAAGCACCGGATTGCAACAGCATACCACCCTCAAACCAATGGGCAGGCCGAGATATCCAACCGAGAAGTAAAGAACATACTTGAGAAGATGGTTAAACCCACTCGAAATGATTGGTCTCTACACCTCAATGATGCACTCTGGGCCTATAGAAAAACGTTCAAAACACCATTGGGAATGTCACCCTATAGACTTATCTACGAGAAAACATGCCACTTACCGGTTCAGATAGAACATAGAGCTTACTAGGCTATCAAGGTAGCAAATTTGGACTGGGATAAGGCAGCATAAAAGAGGCTGCTAGACTTGAATGAAATTGAAGAAATTCGAGAAATGACCTATGACAATGCCAAGATCTACAAGGACAAAACCAAAAGGTGGCACGACAGGATACTACTGCCATGACAGTTTTGCCCAGGGCAGTAGGTGTTGTTATTCAATTCTAGGTTTAAACTTTTCCCAGGAAAGCTTAAATCTAGATGGTCCGGTCCTTTCCAAGTTGTCCAGGTTTTCCCTCATGGTGCCATCACAATCAAATCCCTAAAGGACGGGCACCAGTTCAAAGTCAACGGACAGACTCTAAAGCATTATCAGGGGACTGAAGCCCCAAGGATGCAGGAAGTAGTTACTTTAGGAGATGCCCCTCAAGGCATCCCTAATTTAACTTAGTTTTTATTTTACTTTATTTTATTTAATTATTAGGAATTAAGATTTATTTTATTTTAGGAACTAAGATTTTATTTTTAATATTATTTATTTAATTTTTTTAGGAAATAAAGGAAGCAAGGCGAAGAGAAGGAATGAATTAGCCCAACACATCCACAACAGCGCAAAAAGCCCAACGGACGAGTTTGTCGTCACAGCCTGTCATCCGATGTCGCTATAGACGTGGAGAAGACAGCCTATCACGGAGTTGTCGCGACAGACACGCAAACGCGTAACAGACGCACAGAAGACACGGAAACGCATGACAGACGCGTCAGAAACTGCGTAACAGCTGGCCCCGTTATTCGCGCCTGCCGTTATAACTCCAACGGGCAGAAAATCACCCTTCTATATAAACCCGCCGTAGTGCTGCCTCCACTTCTGCCGCAGCAGTATCCACCCGAAGCCATAACACCATTCCAGACTGCTTCGCCTCCACCGTCTCCGCCACGAGATAGTACAGCTTCTTCCAGAAGAGGGACATGTGGGAGGAACGAGGGTTTATCTACACAGAACCTACGGGAGACCTAGGGCTCAAGAACTTCATAGCAAAGAAAATCCAAGCCCTCAAATGGTAGCAATTTGCTGCTCAACCTGAGGAGATGAACATCACACTCGTCAGAGAGTTTTATGCTATTTTCGACAACAAAGACACCAAGATAGTAACAGTTCGAGGTAAACAACTCTCCATCGAGCCTGCCTACATCAACACCCTCTACGGCTTATATGTGACTAAGAAGGAGGACTCCCACAAAAGATTCGTGAATAGTCTGTCGCCGACAGACTACGACGCAGTTATGGAAGAGGTCACCGAGGAAGGGACGGAGTGGAACACTGACCCTAAACGCCGATGGACTGTGAAGATAACTCAGTTGACTCCACAAGCCAAATTGTGGAATCACTTTGTAAAGAAGCGCATCATGCCATCCTCCCACAACAGCACCGTCGACAGACCAAGGTTAGCCCTTGTGCATTCCATTTTAAATGAAAGACAAATAAATGTCGGCCGCTACATACGGGATAGAATACTTGAGTGTGCCCTCCGACCGTTGGGTCCCCTCGTCTTCACATACCTCATCACCACCATCTGTCGGGGCCACAATGTACCGGAGATTGCTGAAGATGTCAAAGTCCAAGGAAAGGGGTGGACACAGTGGAACATTTTCAGCCTCATGGAGTTGAAAGCTGCCACCCCGTTGTCATACTTCAATCCCTCTGCCACGGCAGACCAGACGGCAGGACCCAGTTCCCCAGAACTTGTCGCAGCAGAACAACAGCAGACGGCAGCAGCACCTCCACTAGACACCTCTGCCCAGATTATGTCGACGCTGAAAAGAATGGAGGGATGGCAGCTCAGACTAATGGGCTACATGAGGGATTTCACGACAGCAACAATAAACTTTATTCACAATGATTTACATTTTACCCAAGTGCCATTCCCCTCCTTCCCAGAACAATTCTTTGCTGCCCCCACACCTACCCCTACTGCAAGCCCCAAAACTCCATCTGCTGCTTCCACACCTACTCCTGCCACGACAGCCGAAGGCGGCAGACAGTCTCCAACCCTCAGAGGAGAAAAGAGGAAGGACCCCCTCCTGGAAATCGACCCCAAGTATTGGGAAGGGTTCTCCTCCTCTTCTGTCTGGTAGGATTCTGATTCCGAGCCATCAGTTGCCCGAGACATTTCCAAAGACTACCCTCCGATAAAGAGGAAGAAGCTCAACGAGACTATCGAAGGACCCTCCGGCCAAGGCAGATCTGCCAGCAGCAGCAGCAGCTCCGACGATGAGGTCGAGGTTCTAGACAATCCCCACACATCTCACCAACACGTGTCCAGCCACCTCGGGAGGCAAAGAAGAAAACAACCTCTACCTCTCCCAGCACACTGCCAGCCCCTGCAGTAAAGGTCACTACCCGCCGGCAGCTCCAGATCAGCAGCAGCGGCGACGACAGCTCATCAACTTAAGTTTCTATCTTATATTTTGTTGTCTTTGTTGTTTTATTTCTTTTTTGATGCATTTTATTTTCTATTTTTTATCTTTCATTTTGTCATGCATTGAGGGAAATGCAACCCTCAAATTTGGGGGTGGCATCCCTCCATTAATGAAGTTGTTAGTTGTGTCTTAAATTCGTGTCTAATTACTAGTTATTATTAAGTTTATTTTTGTGTTAAAAAAACAAAACAAAAATTTGGCTTATGTCTTTGAACTAAACTTACCTGCCGCGACATACTCTGTCGTGACAGTGCCTTTAGGAAATTTTAGGAACTGTTTAGAGCCTTGCTATAATTCTGATCTGTACAACACTCTTTGTGATTCTTATGCTATCTAGACTTCTGAAGTGCACTGGAATAGAAATGTTTACCTACTTGAAATTGCCACTAGAGGTGCCTACCACTGGCTCTAGGAAAACAATAAAAGAAAGAAAAATATTCAGACTCATTTGCTTGCAAAACTGCCATGCACTGATTTTAGGAGATTTCTCATTGAGCTTAAGTTAGAAAAAACTAAAGGAGTCTAAGAATTGCCTCCAGAAAAGATGCAGTTAAATCTAGAGTCAGAAAAAAAAACTAAAGGAGCCTAAGAATTGCCCCCAGAAAAAATTAATTTGGCATAAACACAAGTTTGTAAGCATGACTATTCTGGTACACTAAAGGAGTCTAGACACATAGTTGTTCACAAAACCTGCACACACTACACAATAATTATAGCATGATTCCGAATAAATCCAGAATTTCCCGACAAGCTATTGCTCTTGATAGGGAATAAGTGGTAGGTAATGAAAGGTTCACTGAATTAAGCCAAACCAAAAAGGTTTTATTTTTGCTTGAGGGCAAGAAAGAACTTGAGTTTGGGGGTGTGTTGAGTGTATAAAAGTTCTATATTTTACCCCTTACTTAACCCATATTTCTAATGCATTCAAGCATAATTCATTGCATTTAGGTAGATTTTTGCATATACATCACAAGTAGATAAAATGGCATAGTTGCTACTGATTTTGGTCACTTTTGTAGGTATTTTTTGTGGCAGACTCATGGCAGTAAGGGAGCAAAGCTGGATCACAGAACTGGAGTCAAGGAGAAAACGTTGTCGTGGCCACTACCGTGGAAGCCATGACAACAACATTGGTGAAAGGGAAAAGTGAAGTGGAGCTCGACAGATAGAGGAATTCAAGCCGGCCTGTCGTGGACCACTCCTATATTTTTCTAAGCCCTAGAGCAGAATAAAGGCCAAGCCCAAAGTTCAAGGAAGAAACCCAAAGCAAGAAAAGAGGATGAATTAAAGGCATCTACTTAGAAGATTTAATCTTTAATAGAGTTGTACTTTAGTTTAAACTTGTATTCTTGCCTTATTAGAAAACTTGGACCCAAGGCCAATATAAAGGCATGTAATTCGACCTAGGGAAGGATATCTCATTCTTAGCTGTCTCCCCCAAAACCCTTATCGTTTTCCCCTTTTTCATCATGTTCTAAACTTCCCCTAGGGCTAAGGGTTCATTTTGTAAGTAGTTGCAAGGATTGTACTGTTTTAGGAATTTTTCTGTTCAAAGCAATAAAACTTCAAGTTTATTTATTCTGGTTTTCATATCTCGCAAGAGTATCGGGAGAGCATTGTGAGGTTATTCATTTGTTTGATATCGAGAGAGTCAAGCATACGAACGAAACAAATACGTGTTTTCCAATTTATGGTTAAACCATCTCGACTTAGGGATAAGTACGAGGTTAAGTGGCTAAGGAAGAATTCAACAACATTGGTGTTCACTCTTCGATTCATGCCGGGAGGTATCATCTAAGAAGTATTCATCAACAACACTTGGGCCTAGGGATAGGACAAGTCATAGCAGGGATTCTTGCCAACCTTGAAGTACAGAGTTGTATGATCGCTGCTGCGACAACAACAGACTTCTGTCGTGACAGGTGCTGCCACGACAGGGACGACGACAGAACAGAAGTTTCGCTTCAGTGCAACACCTACACTACCGAGCAAATCAATACTGGGCTATTTCTTAAATCTAATTCCTCTATCTTTTATATTACTTGTTTCCCAATATCAATTTACAATCAATTTAAACTATTTCTCTCTCTCGTGCACCAACTCTAGGTTAAAGCTATTTCCAGTCTCTGTGGAGACGATATCTGATACTCCAAGTATCACTTTACTACTTGTGTCGTGTACACTTGCACTATTTGCGATAGGACTTTTGACACGCAACACTTTTACTTAAAATTTGAACATTTGAAATATCTCAAAAATGGAGTTTATGAAAATCTAAAGCCATAGAAACGTTAAGGATGAAGAGGAGAAGTCAAAAACATATTTACCTTAACGAAAACACTTGAAATCACTGAGGAATGAGATGGAACAGTGTTTTGGGGTTGAAGGAAGGTTTTGTCGTGGGTTTTTGGTTACAAAGAAGATGATGATAGCTTTTCTCAAAACATTATTTTTACTTGGCTTATTTCATCTATTTAGAAAATCTCCATTTTGCCCTTAATGAAAACACAATGCCTTTTTAGTTTAAAACCAAGCCCATTTTATTTAAAACAAGCCCAATGATCCGAACCCGATTTAGCTCACTTAACACCCGACCCCTAAACCCGGTGTTACATTTTTCAAAAAAATTAACTGGTTAATTTATATGGGCAATGTAGATGCTTATTTTAAGGAC
The DNA here is from genome assembly GCA_958450335.1 of Hibiscus tridactylites. NCBI lineage: Eukaryota > Viridiplantae > Streptophyta > Magnoliopsida > Malvales > Malvaceae > Hibiscus > Hibiscus tridactylites. The sequence continues at coordinate 31,165,596 of OY288285.1, forward strand.
ACTCTTCATATTCAATTTTCTCTATTTACATTGTTAGAATTTGAATATCTGACATTGCTTAGGAGATATTTTAATTGAGATGAAAGAGTTTAAATTTTAAATAAAAGTTGATGGATCCATCTTAAATGTAATATATAATTGAATTGAATTAAATTGAATTTTAAATGCTTAATTTCACTTCAAGTCAAACATAGAAAGAATTCATCAATTTTTGTTTGAAGTTTGTACATTGATTGTGATTCGTTTTTAACTAAAATAATCAAGTGCGTGCGATATCTGGTAAAATTTGAATTGGGATTTTCATTTACTATATTTTTATAATAATAAAAAGAAACTAGAAAGTTATAGTTGTAATAGAGCGGTTATATTAGATGGAGTTTGTTGCAGATTAGGTCAGCTTAAAATTTAAAATTTTCAGTTAATTTTGTCTAGATTGTTTTAACTTCAAGTTTATTGACTGGTAAAATAAACAAAGGTCGAAGACGACGGTTCGGTGGTGTTCTTAATGGTAGTTTTTATTCTGAGCTCAAGTGTAGTTTCTCTGGTATGGTGTTGGTGTTGTTTTAGTGGAAGATCGTGTCTTTTCCTTGTTTCATGTGTTCTTTTATACTATTCGGACAAGTGTCACAACATAGTTGTCATGACTCGTGGTGATGTGATTGGATTGACTATGACATGACGTCTTAAGTTTACGTTGTCATTAGTAACGATCATGTGGTCGCTAAATGTTGTTCGTCTGGATATGTTCACGGGTCGTAAAGTGAACGAGGGCTGCTCCTATTTTTTCGCCCATATGGTGGGTTCGTAGGAGTTGGCTACCGTCATTCGCCCGCAATATGTGTTCGCGTGTTGTGACCCTTCAACAAGTGGCGGTGGATGTTCGCAATACTAAAAAAATAATACTATCAATTTTTTTAAATTAGAGGGAAAAAAGGGATCAATTGAAAAGAATCGCCAGTAACTCTTAAACATATTTACTTAAATTATCCCCATGTTTAAGTGTTTAGAAAAGCCACATCCTTTCTGAAGTCAACCAATGAGAGACTACATTTTCAATCTCCCCGACATTAGCCTTATGAGAATATTGTAATTTTTAAATAGAAAAGTAATTATTTTAAAAAAACTGATCTTTAAGTAAAGAAATTGAATTTCCTTGATTTAATTTATTAGCCAACAGACTCATCCACACACTGGCCTCTGTAATAATTTTTATCAAGGATATTTATATTCTCAAGATAAATATTATGATTCAAATTCATATAATATTAAATAAAATATGTATGTTATACCACTTAATCCATTAGTATATCTCGATCTATGTTACATTAAATTACGAGTAAGAGTTACATAAACATTCTCCAGGATCAAGGAATACTATCTACGAAGACACCCTAAGACAAGTTTTACAAATCATTGACTTCGCATCAAATCCCAATTACCAAACCACGCATGGCCCAATTTGAAAGAAAACAAATGTTAACAAGTTTGAATACTAATTTATAGGGAAATTCTAAAAAAACGGCTTATTTGCCAACTAAATATCGGCCATTTAATTTGGGCCATTAGATGAAGCCACTTTTATAGTGGCCGTTGGATTAAAAAAAGGTAACCTTTATGTAGTGGCTTATAAGCCAAAAACCAATTGAAATCTCCCATATCGAGCAGGAAAAGAAAAAGCCTGATGCTTTAGGGTTTCGATACTCTAATACTCGAGGTTTATTGCGCCGATTGGATTGGAAGCAAAGGGGCGACTTGGAGTTTGAAAATCGGTTTTGATACTCTCAATAGCGACGGAGGAATAACGGTGTTGAGGTAAGCTTCATGTTTTTAGTTAGGGTTTAAATTTTTGTGGAAGAGCGGTTTTGAGATAAATGGTTGATGTTTTTGTGGAAGTAGGGTGTTGAGGAAGAGTTATTTTGAATACTCTCACTTGTTTGCTTCATGTTTTATAGTTATGGTTTTAATTTGTTGTGGAAGAACGGTGTTGAGAAGAACAGTTGATGTTTTTGAGGAACTAAGGTGTTGAGGAAGAGTTATTTTGAATACTCTAAGTTGTTTGTAAAATGTATGCTTCCCAATTCTTGTAAGTATTTTTCAATATCATTATATCAGCATTTTATTTTTGCGTTTTTTAGAACTCTTCGCTTTCTTTTCTTAATTGTTTTGGAGCTCTAAAATATGTCTAATCAATCTCTGAGCATGATACTTCTATCTTGACTTTAACCATGTACCTTCCTTTGGTACCCCTGAATCTTAATGAGTTGCTGAAGAAATAAATGTCATGTTTGCATGTCTTTCCTTTCTTAAATAACTTCTTGTGCTTCTGTAATGTTGTTATCTTCTTCGAGTAGTCAGCGTTATGGGGGAGGGCCGGAGCGGGGATTTCTGTTATGACCTGTGTGGTTTACCAGCAATATTTGTACCGTAAATTGACCTAAAAATTCCTCTACTTATTAGCTTGTATTCCTTGTAAGGCCTTATGCATTGCATTACTCATTGAGCTTTGAATCATTGGAGACTCTAGTTTTGTTTTTTTAGGTCATAATGAATTATGAAATGTGTCCTTCATTTCTATCATCATGGTGTCGAGTCTCTCATCCCCCCTATTTGTGCCTTAGTAAACTAGGAATAACCTTTCTAATGCAAACTATACTATCTGCATTTGAAATTAGTAGAAGATGCTAAGAATTAAGTTGTGTTTTTTTTTACAAGATACATGTTTATAAACAAAGCATTACATTAAGTTGTTATTTTTTAAAAGATACATGTTTATGCTTGAGTTGTAATAATGTGCAGTGTGATTACTATTAGTGTCATTTATGTTGTTTAAGCCAGTCAGACTTTTTATGAGCTTGTAATTGTGTGGTCCTTTTCAATGATGATGGCATAGTATCAGCCTCTAATCTTCATTTGTATGGCTCCTTTTGAATTTTCTTACATGTACTTGTTTCTCTTATAAACTTAAAATTTGGCTTAGAAGCATTAAATTTAGATCAGTGATGTAGTAACCCCATATATAAATCTACGGTGATGAACAATATTAGGGGCGAGGTGAATGCCTCTTTAATGGGAGCAATAATAGTCGGTGATGCTATGACTCATCTTGTTCCAGTTTCCAAATAAAGCAACTGTTAAGTTATAAATTTTATTGGCCTGCTGTGTATTTCCCTCTGTTTTTATTCGGCGTTTTTTTTCATTGTAGTCTGTGAACATTTTATTGTTTAGGCTTTGACGTACCGACAAACAGTGTTTACAGCTTGATGTTTGATAATGTATACGATGTGTATTTTGAAATAAAGATGAAGATGTTATCTTTTGGGTTCTTTGTTGATTGATTTAATATGTTCATGCTTGTTCAGTGTTATATTGTGGCTCGGTGTAGCAAAACTTTAGATAAAGCGTCATTTTTTGTTGGTAATGGAGAAATGCAGGTTTGAGAAGTGAATTATTTGAAAATGTAGACATAGTTTAGTGGATAACTTGGTTGCAGTAATGAATTCTTAGGGTAATTGTTTGGTTGTTTTTTTTTGTGAAGTATGTTGGTAGTGGATAACTTGGTTGCAGTAATTAATTGTTGTTACAAGTGGCTGGTATTATAGCATTAGAAATATGTTTGGTTGCATTTGTGATATTAGGTGTGTATTAGATGGTTAGTCTTTGATTTCAGATTTGGATTATGAGAAGTGATCTTTGTGTTTGATTTTAATTTCTGAATTTCTAAGCATGAGCATAATTGATATAAGAACAAGTCAGTGTGCTTGTTACAGTAGCAAGAATGACTTATATGTATATTGAGTATTTTGGAATCAGATGATGTTTGCATATCTTGTATTTTTACAAGTAAAAAGTTTATGGCTTAGTATTCAAATGTGCTTACACATGCTTGTTTTTGTTCTCTTTTCTGTTTGATCTTTGTATAAAGTGATAATGTACATTTTGTATAATATGATAATGTGTTTCATAGGGCTTAGTACTGTTATGCAATGTAATGTTTTGATTGACCGATTAGCTTACATGTGTTTAATAGGGGTTACATTTATGTTTAGACCACTCAAAAGTATATCATTGTTTGTAAATCAGTTGGCATCATTTATTTATTTAATCCTTACATCAGTTTTCATTTCAGATTGAAGTTAACTATAATGGAGCATCGTACAGAGGCGGAGGAAAAAAAGGTGAAGCAGCGACCGAAAAAAGTGACACAATATATACTATTCTAGAAAGTAAAAGCTGAATGTAGCAAAGCATTGTAGAAATTGTGTGTTGGTTAGCGATATGTAATGCATAACCTAACGTTGGAATGATGTTTTTACAGCATAAGTGAATGTAAAAGATCATGTGCCCTTTTGGTCTTTGGAAACCTATGGTAAGAAATTCGGTACAAACCTTATTTTATTACAAAGTGGTAACAAATTGTGTACATTTTGGTAATACGTTCCGGTACATAAAAAAATCCTTACATAACTTGTAAGAAATTATGCTTTAATATATCAAATACGGTATGTACAAAAATCCTTACAAGATTATCAGCCCTTTCGATCTTTCGAAACCTTTGGTAAGAATTTCGGTACAAACTTTATTTTATTACAAAGTGGTAACAAACTATGTAGATTTTGGTAATAAGTTCGGTACATACAAAAAATCCTTCAAGAAGTTGTAAAAATTATGTTTTATTGTAACAAATAGAGTATGTACAAAATTCCTTACAAGACAATGAGCCATTTTGGTCTTTGGCAACCTTTGGTAAGAAATTCGGTACAAACCTTTTTTATTACAAAATACTAAGAAATTGTGTATATTTTGGTAATAAGTTCGGTACAAATAAAATCCTTACATAACTTCTAAAAAATTATGTACATTTGTACCAAATAAGGTATGTACAAAAATCCTTACAAGACTGTGAGCCCTTTTTTGTTCAGAAAGATAACTTCATTTCATATCATAGAAAATTACACAGACAAAAGAAAAGACGGGGAGGAGTCGAGGTCCCATTGAGTTAGGCCCCGACATCTTTTAGCAAATTTAGCTAACCGGTCGGCAACCTGATTACAAGAGTGGGGAACAAAGGAAAAAATACAAGAATTGAAAGTTCTAGATGTCAATCTTATATCCTCTTCCACAGCCGATGTGGCCCAATCGGAGAGAATTCCCTCATTAAGCCTACAGATCACAGCTTTACAATCGGTTTCGATGATGATGTTTCCGAAACCATACTTTAAAGCCAACGAAACACCCATTCTGATTGCCAAAGTTTCTGCCACTGTAGCGGAAGGAGCAACGAAAAAGTCAGAAATTCCTTGAATAAACGAACCTGAGCTATCCCGTGCAATAGCCGCAGCTGAAACTGTCCCTAAGTGTGGATCAAAGGCAGCGTCACAATTGATCTTAACTGAGCACAGAGGGGGTGGTGTCCATAGCCTCGGTTCCGGACAAGGACGATGTTCTCCTATATGGAAAGATAAGGAAATTTGGTGGAATTCAATGAAGGCTCGTTCCGCCCGTAGCCAAACATCCCAAGGAAGGTCCTTTTGGCTCTCGTAAACCCAAGAGTTTCGTGACTTCCATATAGACTAGAGGAGGAAAGCGATAAGAGCACATCCATCATCAAAATTGCCAAGTTGCCGGAAGTCATTTATTTTACTCCACTATTTCGGGAATCCAGGAAAACCAAAGGAGGACGGGGAGTAGCTGAAACCTGATGCCTTCTAGACTCCCTATGCGAACGGACAAAAAAACGAGACGTGTTCGATCGATTCTCCTCTCTCCCCGCACCGAGGGCAGCAGTCAGAGTCTAGAAAGTTGACATGAAGGCGAGAAGCCAAAATACCTTTTGTTGGAACAATATTATGGCAAAGCTTCCACAGAAAGGACCGAATTTTGGTAGGAACCCCTAGTCTCCAGATAGAATTCCAGAATCCCCTCCTAGTACCCAGTTCCTCACTAGAAGAAGGATTATCACGATCCTTGTAGTAAGCCTCAATAAATCTGTAACCTGATCGTGCAGAGTACTCCTCATTCCTCGTACCAGCCCAAATGAAAGAATCCTGAATTTGAGGCCCCCCAATCGGAATGGTGAGAATTACCTTGGCTTTAGTCGGGTCGAACAGATTCCTAATCTTTGATATATTCCATGAACGGCCATCTGGATTCATGAGACTGCTAACCGATAGAGAAGGGGAATCCTGAGGCATTAGAGTGGATACTCAAAACTTTGGCAGTTTTGGGACCCAATTATCCTTCCATATCGAAATGAACCTGCCGTTCTCAACTCTCTAGAGGGCTCCTTCTTTCATAGTCTTAATGCCTTCCCTAATTCCTGTCCATGCCCAGGATGGATTGGTGCACTTAGGGGCATCGAAAATATTTCCGTTGGGGAAGTAGATTCCCTAGAGAATCTGAGCAAGAAGGGATTCTGGGTTCTTTATCACTTTTCATGCAATTTTTGTAACGAGAGCTTTGTTGAAAATTCTCAGGTTTCTGAATCCCATTCCTCCCTGGAATATTTATATCCTTGTCGGTGCCATTATTCCACCAGAAGTTAGCTACCATCGAGTTGAGTTCATCACAAAAGGTGACTGGTAGAAGGAAACATTGCATGACATATGTGGGGATGGCTTGTGCCACAACCTTTATGAGGACTTCCTTGCCTGCCAGATTCAGATACTTTGCTCTCCAACTCTTCAGCCTATTCTGAACTCTTTCTTTGATGAAACCCAATGCTTCTTTTTTGCTTCTCCCCCAAAAGGATGGAAGTCCTAGATATCTAGCGTCGTCCTTCATAGGAATGAAGCTTAACACATTAGACAAGTGTGCTTTAAAATTGCAACTGACATTTGGAGAGAAAAACGCAGAAGATTTCTAGAAATTTACAGATTGTCCTGTAGAAGTTTGGAACAGCTAAAGAATTTTGAGAGTGGCCGCACAATTTTCTTCATTTGCTTCAGAGAACAAGAGACAATCGTCGGCGAACAGCAGATGACTCAAAACTGGGCACCGTCTTTTTTCTCAGACCCATGAACTGATTCAGCTCAGTCTCCTTTTCAATAATCCAAGTCAGGATGCTAGATATGAAGGTGAACAAAAAGGGTGATAAAGGATCGCCCTGTCGCAACCCCCTGCTAGCTTGGACCTCCCCAAAGTGTTCCCCGTTAAAAACTAGTGAGAAGGAAATTGTCGTAACACACTTCATGACTCTACAGATCCACCACTCGTCAAAGCCCATCTTGTTCATAACAAATTGAAGTAAGCCTCAGTCAACCTTGTCGTAAGCTTTCTCAAGATCAATTTTTAGGGCCATGAGACCCTTTTTACCCTGTTTGATTGCATGAAAGGCCTCATTAGCGAGAATAATGTTGTCATGGATTGAACAGCCCTATACGAAGGCTGACTGAGAATGAGGGATGATGTCAGGGAGGATAACCTTCAGTCTTGTAGTGAGAATCTTGGTTATGACCATGAGAGAAAAATTGCAAAGGCTGATCGGTCTAAAGTGTGAATCTTCTGTTGAAGTAGTTTTTTTTTGGATAAGCACTATGTTTGTCTTGTTAAGCCCCGCACACATGTCACCCTCCCTAAAGAAAGATAAGACCTTCCCGATAAGGTCCTCCTTCACCGTATCCCAGTAGGTTTGATAGAAGCATCATGGGATGTCATCGGGACCAGGGGCTTTTGTAGCACCCATAACGAAGACAGCTTCTTTAATATCTTCTTCAGTCACTTCTTTCCTTAGCTCATGGTTCATTGCCTCGGTCACCAATCTTGGAATATAATCCCTGAGACTTTCAAAATCAACCGATTAGTCTCTCGTGAACACCTTCTGAAAGTGGTGTTGCAAAAAGTGTGCTATATGTTCAGGTTCCTCAAGCCAGATTCCATCTTCTCCTTTCAGCTTAACGATGGCATTTGTTCTGCGGTGTTGAATGGTCATAGCATGGAAAAATTTCGTATTTTTGTCCCCCCCCCATTTCAACCAATTAATCTTGGACCACTGATGCCAATATCTTTCCTCGCTTTCCCATTCAGCATCTAAATCCTTCTTAAGCTTTCTGTATTCCTCCAGCTCCGACTTTGTAAGCTTTCTCCCCTGGAAAAGCTTGATCATAGTCGTTAGCTTTTGTTTCCTCTCATTTTTCTGCTTCGATTTTTTCCTTTCTCTATTTGACAAGGACCGATATGGTGTTACGAATCTTCCTTCCAAACTTGGATGTCACTCTTTCCCCATGCGAGATACTCCACCCCTCAGAAACTGTCTGGGAGAATTCCTCATCCAGAAGCCATTTCGATTCGAACTTGAAATCCTTTTTGTATTTCCTGGTGAAACCCTTGGAGAGCAGAACAATAGGAGCATGATTCGAAGCGACAACAATTTCCATTACTCCCAGAGCTTTAGGGAAACTAAGACTCCAATCAGCGGAGCACAAGATACGATCAAGTTTTTCAAGAATGGAATTATCTCCGCTTCTCTGGTTGAACCATTTAAAGTGGTCGCCCTTAATAGGCAGTTCAATAAGACCCGCAGAATTAACAAAATCATTTAAGATTCTTGCCTCTTCTGGATTCACTGGGTTTCCACCCTCTTTCTCCTCTTGTCTTGAAACCATATTGGAGTCTCCTATGATAAGCCACTTGGTGTTTGTAGAGCTCCTAAGACTAGACAACCTCTCCCAGAAGGCTTGTCTTTCATCTCTATACGGGGGACCATAAATAAAGGTTCCAAACCAATTATCGCCGTTCTGAAAGACTACCTTTGTATCAATGAGATTCTTGGTATGATTGAGAACATAAATGGATACTTCTTCATTCCACCAAAGGGCCAGCCCACCTGCTATGCCACTTGGCTCCACGTAGAAAGAGGAGCTCAGTTTCATCTGCATCCTGATTTTCTCCAGGTGTCTCTTTTTTTGCTTCGTTTCACTGAGAAAAATGATGTTTGGTTTATGTTTGGTTACGGAATTCCGGAGAGCTCTAACCGTTTCTCTGTTTCCCAGACCTCGAACATTCCAAGCTAGAGTAGTCATAGTTCATATAGGAAAACCAACTTGCAATCAAAACCTCAGATCCAAGCACTTAGCTTCGCCCAAGGCGCAAAAAAAGCTCTGCAGTGAAACCAACAGAGACCAGAGGCAGCGGGCACGGCAAAGAAACTAAGGAAATCAAAGGAAATAAATAGCAGACTTCAAACAATGAAACCAAGTAGTTCAATCAGCCATAAAACAAATTTTGCGTAACCCAAGACTCAAGAGCCAGCAAAAACGAATTAGGGATCACAAAACGATTCCACAAAACAACCAATGTCCATGGAATTACCAGGACCCAACGGCAGACCACCAAAGAACATACAACAATACTCAGAAATGTCAGGCTTAAAGATGCCACTAATGTCTTTGAGGATGGTCAACCTTCTCAAACGACTAAAAAGAAATCCAACTTTATAAACAAGTTCTTAAATATGTTGGTAAGGAAATTAAAAAATGAAGGCAAAGCATTAGCTCCCACGAAAGCTTTAGCTTGAAAAATTCAGATTTAAGTATCTGACTTCAAATGTGGGAAGCTTGGTGCCAACCGCTTTAAACAATCAAAGTTCAAACTTTCCAGAAACATAAGCTTGATACCACATTCATCCACAACTCAACCTAACCTATCCTCTTAAAATCTACCAAGCCTTCGCAAGATATAAAATGAGCAAAACACAGGAACCATCCAATAGGGATGCAAAGTAAACCACAGAACAGGTAAGAGGCCACAAGGAGATGGGAAGGAAGTGAGGGGTAGGGATAGCAAACCAGAGACGGGGGTGTCACCAAAAAGGGGGTAGAAAGGAATAAAGACAAAAGTTACCGGTGGGGTTTGAGAACCAGTACATCGTTCGGCAACCACAGCTTCAGAAAGCTTCAGCAATTCCTTCAACGGTGACAGATACTTCGTAGTTAGCTTGAAACAAAAACAACACGGACTGCAAACCACCCTTAATTTTAGCCGCCTTGGCTCCACAGAGCAAACCACCAAACGTCGTCGTCTTCTAGCGATCTGGCAATCCAAAGACCAACAGCGGAGACGGCGTCACCCGTACACGACGGCCAAGCAACAAAGCGGACGAAAAAATCGAAATCAAAACGCCTGAGGCTCGGGAAGCTTAGGGAGGGGAAAGAAGGGGTGCGTGGGGCGTGTGTTTGAATAGTTTTTGATTTACCGTGAGCCCTTTTGATCTTTGGAAACCTTTGGTAAGAAATTCGGTACAAACCTTATTTTATTAAAAGTGGTAAGAAATTTTGTACATTTTGGTAATAAGTTCGGTACATACAAAAATCCTTACATAACTTGTAAGAAATTATGTACATTTGTACCAAATAAGGTATGTACAAAATTTCTTACAAGACTATGAGCCTTGTTGGTCTTTGGTAACTTTTGGTAAGAAATTCGGTACAAACTTTTTTTCTCTTAGAAAGTGGTAAAAAAAACTATGTACATGATTTATAACAAACTTTTTACAAAATGTTTACCCAGTCATCAGGTTCGCTGGTATTTAGCCTTAAAATACCCACCTTTTCCTAGAACTACCCTAATTTATATAATAAGGTGGACGGTTATAATAGCAAAAGCCATCAAAATTTTTATTTTTTACTTGGGAAGAATCCGTTTTTGTTATCAACACACTAGAAAAGAATAACTAAATAAATTAGTTATTCGTTAAGATTTCCTTTATTCAATAACCAAAATTAAACTGCGATGTATAATTTAGAGGTTTCGAACATTTTTTTTTTGTTATGAATATTTATTTATGGTGGATATCTATGCATTAAATGTGACTTTAATGCACTTTATTATTGGGGTTTAATGCCCATTGATATTAGGGTTTTCCCCTTGTGCCTATAAATATAGATATTAGATAAAACATTGTATATAACACTACATTGAGAATAATACAAGTCTCTGTCTTTCTCTTATCTCTTTATTCTTATTCTTGTTCTTCTTTATTTTATTCACAGCGCGTTATCAACATAAGACTCTAACCAACTGGGGTGTTTTTCGTTTGAATCCTAAAGGAAATTCTGAAGAAAAAAAATTGATTCTAGCATGAATCGAAGATAAGTTCTTCTCTCTCAATTATATTTTACTTATCGATTACCTTTCTCTCTTGATCATTAACTTGACTTTTATTTTTTGAAACAATCATTAGTTGATCGGTGTTAGTGTAGCAAGAGAGTTGCATCAATATCAAATATAAGTATCTATTTTATCCAAAGAGTGGCTCAACTATCGTGGTTCTTGTTGGGGATTCTTAAAAAGAATATCTATTTGGTATTGATGGCTGCAATTATCGTATATTCAAACTAGCTTGAAAAGTCTAGTATGTTCTGCCTATTTATATATCAATATAATGGTTGGTTAATCGCTCTTATTAAAGTTAGTGTATTTTAATCTATTGTTTGATTATTCTTTTGTTCTAATATTTTAAATATTTGTTACGCGTTAGTATTTTTAAGCATTGTACCGATATACAAATTGGGCAAAGGTTGCAAAGCCATGAAATTAGCAAAGGACAACATGGTAAATGAGTGTCATGGGAACAAGCATACATGTATTTTTTTAAGAAGTAGGAGAAATATTGCATCTTGTTCTTCACAGTACCGTAGAAGACATGACGATTTGGTAAATTCACCTATTACCTATTCGAACGCCTAAAACATGTTCTTTAATTAGCCAATATATTCTCTGTTCTGTTGGTTTAATTCACATATATTGGTTGGACATCCCGTTCTGCGAGGCTATTGGTCATAAAGGAGGTTTCTAAACGACCTTATTGTTGAAAAATTTTAATAATTTTGGAGCTTTGAATAAGAAAGTGATTCAAATGTTGTTGAGGAAAATGTGGAACCAATTGTTGGTTCGTAAATGTTCAGACGTACACGACGTGGGTAACGCAAATGTCTGAACCGGTCTAGTCCTTCGTGGGCTTGCAGATATTTTAACCCAAATTTGAAATGAATTTTCCTCAAATAAAAGCATAAATTTGCCAAATTTTATCTTGGAATTAAAAAGGGTAAATATTTGAAGTTACCTTTAATTCAGATAATAATTTTGGAAATTGCTTTATAGGAGAATCAATTGATTCTCAATATTAAATGCTCCATTAGGTCAAAATTTCCACTTATACCCTCATGACAATCCTATAAATAGGGAGTAAAGCTTTTAGGTTTACAACCAACAAAAACCACAGAATTTTTTTTATTGTTTTACTCTGTGGATTTTACAAGTGGTTTTCGGTGATAGGCGAAGGCAAGGGTCGGTTCATGATCTCCATAGTAGTGCAATTGTGGCTGATCTTATGTTGTTGTATCTTGGGAGACAGATGACCAATGAACTCGAGCACCATAAGGGTGGCCGAAAATCTGTCTTAAGGAAACTGCGTTCGTGCAGGCCTCAACACGTTTCTTTTGTTTCCAAATCGGTTTGATTTATATATTGTTGTATTGTTCTTAATTTTGTACTGTTCGTTTAAATAATATTATTTTATCTTATTATTTATTCTTGGATTAACGTTTATTTTCTAACAATCTTAAGATAGATTCTCAGTTTTAATCCAAGACGAACAGATTATTGTATCTAAAGCAATGATTCACACGATGAGGAAATTTTCACGCATAGAAAAAGGAAAGCCCAATGTTGTTATTTGTGATTTACATGTGTGCTTTTTCCATAACCTTTATATGGCTTTAAACTAAAGTGGTCAATTATTTCATATTTGGCATTTGATCATTTTTTCTTGTCTTCAAAGCTTTTGGTGCCCGTAAATGCTCGAAGACATCTCAATGATTTTCATGACAGTGAATGCCCAAAGACAAGAAACTTTGAGATTGCCAACACCACGGATTCAACACGATGCAAGCGGTTTTCTTGAGATAGAACATTTGGATATTCGATTAGTAAGGTAATTTAAATGTTCCTTAATAAGTTTTCTTGTAAATATGACACTTTTAAAACCATAAATTATGGTATTATTAAGGTAATATTCCATTTTAAATTTTGACTTTTAATATGGTATGATTTATGTCATAATTAAACTTTTTTATGACACTGTTAAGTAATAATGAAATATTCCTTAAACATTTTTGACATTAATATTAAATAATAAATACGGCATTCAATATGAAAATATGGTAATTTTATAACCTTATATGCCAACCTTTCTTGTAATGGAAATAAAAACTTTAAATACATATTTGCATGTATTGTTAAGATAAAGTTTTAAATTTGGTAATATGTTTGGTAATATTATTATGATAGTGTTACCTTATTATGTTGACATTTAAAATATGGCATGTATATAAATTATATTTTGTCACATTTTTTGTCTTAATTGTGATTCTTTGTATTTTTGGAAATTATGTGGATTTTATTTCGTACTAACAATTTCTTTTGAGAAATGTTGTAGTGAGAAATATTATATCCAGGCGAAGTCGTGTTTTGTTTTGGAAATAAAAGATCTTGTAAATAATTCGTTTCGGGAATTTAATTCTTGTCGTTTTAACGGGTTTACTTAATCTTCCAAACAATAAATGGAATTAAAATCAAAGGATTAATTCCTTTTGATTTCTGTTGGTTAAACATAACTAAGTTGGATTGATATCTTTGTTGTTTAACAGAAGATATAATGGAAATAAACTACTAAATTAGAATCTTGTGTTGATTCTAATTTTAGAAAAGAAAATAAAACATTGAATTTATTTTCAAGAGAATCTTGTATGATTCTAACGTTGCAAGAAAAATAAATCATTGAATTTATTTCCGTAAGAATCAATTATGATTCAATTTTTGTAAAAGAAAATAAATCATTAAATTTATTTCTATGCTAGAATCATGCGTTGATTCTAACTTGTTAAGAAAAATAAATCATTGAATTTATTTCCGTAAGAATCAAGTATGATTCAATTTTTGTAAAAGGAAATAAATCATTTAATTTATTTCTATGCTAGAATCATGCGTTGATTCTAACTTGTTAAGAAAAATAAATCATTTAATTTATTTCTGTAAGAATCAAATATGATTCAATTTGTGTAAAAGGAAATAAATCATTAAATTTATTTTTGCACTAGTGTAACCCCCTTAACCCGGCCTAGACGGTTGACCCGAATTAAGAAAGTCACACGGGGAAAACCAAAGTCAACCCGAAAGTCAACCTTGATTAACAACCCTTTTTTTCTTTTTAATCTTGTCTAGATGCACATTAACCCTAATTGTGATCATACAAACAACATACTCGGAGATCACAAACATCAGAGATCAAACAGGGACCCAATTGAACAATTTACAACTTTAGGGACCAAATTGTAAATTCTGTAAAATATGAGGACTTAACCCAAATTTGAGTTACCATCTTGAAATTAGTCAGGTTTCATGCTTCACTGCCAAATTTCAGCTCTAACGGACATTCCAAACTCATAAAATTGCACAGACATGATTCAGGACTAAAATGCAAACAATGCAAAACATTTAACTACCAATGTCAGCCCCCAACGGTCACGTGTTCCGAAACTGGCAGAGCCCGTTTCGAAACGCGGGGCCGTTCCGCAACGCGTACCGAAACACGGGCTGGCAGTGGCCTTTCCGTTTCGGAACGGTCTCTCCCGTTTCGGACGCCTGGGCTGGTTTAAGGCACCTGTTCCGAAACGGTAGGCACTGTTCCGAAACACCCTGCACAGAATGCCACAAAATACACACTTAAACTTGCAATTAAACATCCAATCATGCTCCAAATGCTACCAAACTTTACCAGCATGCAATTCAACATGTAAGAGACATGCTTGCATCAGCAATTCAACATATTAACCTCATGAATGAAAAGCCCCAAATCTAATGGCATGTTTCCTACACAAGCAAACCACTCAAGCATAAAACTTCCAAAACAAGCATATAATGGCCAATTACAAAACCAGCAATCAAAACAACATTTAACATACTTAGGGAGTTCAAAGCATCTCCCAAAACATACTCATAGGTCCCCCATTGCCAAATTACCAAAAGCTAAAATGTACTTTAGAAAACCTTCCATACATTGAGCTCAACTTCCACTTGATTGCTTGCCTTCCTTGCTGCTCTTAGGTACCCTAATGATCTGCATTATTGGTTTAAGAAAACGAAGAGAGCGTAAGCAATAGCTTAGTGAGGAATGCTCATAAAAACCTTTCAATAATGCATTTATAAAACACTTTATAAATCATGCTTCAAATCATACTTTTCTCATGCTCAAAAGCAATTTAAACAAGCAATACATGCTTCCACATCATTTCATGTCATATTGGCCACAAGTGATAAGTTTCATCATTTTAAAACAAGTTCAACATAAGACTCACACATGGACTTTTAAACACCATTGTGATCTTATACATTCCAAGAACAC
This sequence comes from Hibiscus tridactylites, assembly GCA_958450335.1. Lineage (NCBI taxonomy): Eukaryota > Viridiplantae > Streptophyta > Magnoliopsida > Malvales > Malvaceae > Hibiscus > Hibiscus tridactylites. The sequence goes on from OY288285.1 coordinate 31,180,993, forward strand.
ACAAGGACTTTTAACCACCTTTGTGTTCTTCCCAAGGACTTTTAAACACCTTGGCCCCAAGGACTTTTAAACACCTTGGCCCATGGACTTTTAAACACCATGGCAAGGACCACACAAGGACTTTTAACCACCTTTGTGTCCTTAACAAGAATCATCCAAGGACTTTTAACCACCTTGATGTTCTTAAGTAACAAGGCTCACTCAAGGACTTTTAACCACCTTAGTGACCTTAACAAGAATCATCATGGACTTTTAACCACCATGAAGTTCTTAGATACCACAAGGCTCAATCAAGGACTTTTAACCACCTTAGTGACCTTAACCCTTTTCAAACATCACTTGCCAATATACATCATTATCATCATTTAATCCACTGTTTTAAAGCATTTAAACCAAGCCATGTTCATCATGCATTTATAAGCATCAAACCACATTTTAACCATGCTCAAAAACAAGGAACTCTTACCTTGAGCTCCCTTCAACACATGGCTCACAAAACCAGCATTAACCATGCTAAATCATGCTTTCAAAACAGAATTTAAAACATGCAATAACCACATTGCACAACAATCAAACCATGGCCACCACTAGAGAGTATTTCCGAAAACTTACACTTGAGCTTAGTAAAGTTGTTTAGACTTAAACTAAGCTCCCAAGACATTGGTTTCAAAGCTGAAAACCCATTTCCACTCACCGATTCCACTTCGCTTCTTGCCGAAGCACCAATTCAAGCTTCCGGATCAACAACTCTTGGATCCAAAGATGACTCCCCTGTTTTAACACATCAAAGCAGAGGATTAATGCATCATCATGCATTAATAGCTTCAATGAAAGCACCTAAACTCGCTGCTCTCATCCACACTCCATTTTCGGCCACCAAACACAACCGAAAATGCCTCCAAACAACTTCTCAACAAAGCCCAGCCATTAACCATCAAAACCTAACATCCTTTAACATCATTTAACATCTAAAAAGAGCTTAACAACATCCTTATACCTCCAGCAACAACAGATCCACAAGATCACACCAAAAACAACCTAGAATCATAAGCTAAACTTAGGAAATTCAACCTATCCGGGATTGCATTAATCAAAACTCAATTCCTTATCAAATTATCATTCATTAATCATCATTTTAACACCTTAAAACACTGCTTAAACAGATCCAACGAAAATTCATCAAAAATCATCAAATCTTGCATTTTAAGCCAAGATCCATTAAACAACTTAAAAGCCTTTAATAAAACATCAATTAAGGATTGAGAACTTAGGAATTTCAGTAAAGAACTGATAGTTTAGAGGAGAAGGACGTTCTTACCTCCAAACTTGAGTTTCTCCTCTTTAGAGCCAAAAAGCTTGAAAATCCAATTAGCAACTTGCAAGGTTTTGTTGTTGAAATGATTAGGAATCCAAAGAGAATTGAAAAGATAGATTTGAGTGACAAAATCAGAAAGAAATCCTCTGGAGAGAAAGTGTTTGGGTTGAGAGAAAATGAGAGAAAAGGAAAATTGGAAGAAAATGAAAAGTTGGTTACAAAATAGTAAAATGATTTCCCTCCACTTTTCTTAAGCTTTAAAATCAGAATTATACATTAAAATATCTTAGAAAAATCTGGAGAAACTCCTTTTGGAATAATAGCTCCTTAAAGATTCAAAGTTTCAACCCTTTCTAAAACAGTCACGCAACTTTCAAAAATTACATTTTGGTCACTAGCCAAAATGTCACCCTTCCAAAACTCATTTTTCAAAATTGATTTCACAGTTCACTTATATATATTAAAAGATGATTTTTGAACATTTTTCCATATTTTTAATGCAACCCGAACTAGGCTTTCCTAATTTCGCCTTTTTAGATTCGAACAGCATTTTGACCAAACCGGTCAACGCCCAAAACTACCAAGCCCAAAACCGGGGCGTTACAACTCTCCCCCCCCCCCTTAAGAAATTTCATCCTTGAAATTTACCTGAAGGAAAGAGATAAGGAAACTGCTTCAGCATGTCTTCCTTCCGCTCCCACGTGGCTTCCTCAACACCTCGATGCTTCCACAGCACCTTCACCAACTCAATGGTCTTGCCACGAAGAACCTTGCTATCCGAATCCAAAACCTTCACCGGTTCCTCATCATAGGTCAAATCCGGATTCAATTCCACTTCCTCCACAGGCATCACATGCGAAGGATCAGATCTATACCTCCGGAGCATAGAAACATGGAACACATCATGAATCTTCTCCAACTCTTGAGGTAGCCTCAACCGATACGCAACAGGACCCACACGCTCAACCACCTCGTATGGTCCAATGTACCTAGGGCTCAACTTACCCTTCCGGCCAAACCTCATCACCTTCTTCCAAGGCGAAACCTTCAAGAACACACGGTCACCCACCGCATACTCTATCTCCTTACGCTTCAAATCCGCGTAAGACTTTTGCCGATCAGAGGCTGCCTTCAGACGCTCACAAATGAGCTTCACCTTCTCGGTGGTTCCTTTCAACAAAGCCGGCATCGAAACCAACTTTTGACCAGTTTCATCCCAACAAAGAGGGGTCCTACACTTCCTCCCGTACAAAGCCTCATAAGGTGCCATCTGTATACTCGCCTGATAACTATTGTTATAAGCAAACTCAAACAAAGGCAGATGCTTCTCCCAAGAACCTTGGAACTCAATCACGCAACATCTCAACATATCCTCCAAAATCTGAATAACTCGCTCAGACTGACCATCCGACTGAGGATGATAGGATGTACTGAAATTCAACCTTGTACCCAGAGCTTGATGCAAACACTGCCAGAAACGCGATGTGAACCTCGGATCCCTATCCGACACAATCGACTTAGGCACACCATGCAGCCGCACAATCTCAGCAATGTACAGCTCCGCAAGCTTATCCAAGGAAAACGTAGTATGCACAAGCAAGAAATGCGCACACTTCGTCAGGCGATCCACAATCACCCAAACCGAATTCTTCTTTGATGGAGACAAAGGTAAACCAAATACAAAATCCATGGTAACCCTCTCCCACTTCCATTCAGGGATTCTCAACGGTTGCAACAATCCTGAAGGAACCTGATGCTCAGCCTTAACTCGCTGACACACCATACACTTGCTCACAAACTCAGCAACATCCTTTTTCAAACCCACCCAATAGTACTCATCACGAAGATCACGGTACATCTTAGTACTACCAGGGTGCATAGCAAAAGGACTACTATGGCCTTCAGTCAGAATAGCACGCCTCAACTCAACATCATTGGGCACTACTATTCGACTCCCAAAACACAACACACCATCATCATTAAAGCAGAAATCCGAAGGTCTACCCTCCGCGATATCCTGAACATGCAACACCAAGGAATCATCCAGCAACTGCTTTTCCTTGATCAACTGAACCATAGATGGTTTCACTTGCAACTCAGCTACAAGACCACCATCACGCGAAATACTCAAGCTAGCAAACATAGCCCTCAGCTCAACAGCTACCTTCCTACTCAAAGCATCCGCAACAACATTAGCTTTTCCAGGATGGTACTCAATGGTCAGATCATAGTCCTTGAGCAACTCCAACCAACGCCGCTACCTAAGATTCAACTCCTTCTGAGACATCAGATACCTCAAACTCTTGTGATCCGTGTACACAGTACACTTCTCACCATACAGATAATGTCTCCAAATCTTCAGAGCAAAAACCACCGCAGCCAACTCAATATCATGCGTAGGATAATTGCGCTCTTGCACTTTCAACTGCCGCGATGCATAAGCCACAACCTTACCCTCTTGCATCAGCACACATCCCAAACCAACATAGGATGCATCATTGTAGACCACAAACTCTTTCCCTGATTCAGGCTGAACCAAGATAGGAGCTTGCGTCAAAGCCGCCTTCAGCTTCTCAAAAGCCTGCTGTCTCGCTTCCGTCCACTCATACTTAACATCCTTCTGCAACAACTTCGTCAGAGGTGCAGCAATCTTAGAAAAACCATCAACAAACCTCCGGTAGTATCCTGCCAAACCAAGGAAACTACGAACCTCATGAACAGACTTAGGAACCTTCCAGTTCATCACCGCCTCAATCTTCTGAGGATCAACACGAATCCCCTCAGCAGAAACAACATGCCCAAGAAACACCACCTCCTTAAGCCAGAACTCACACTTGCTCAGCTTAGCATAAAGCTGATTCTCCAACAAAGCTTGCAGCACAATTCTCAAATGCTCTTCATGCTCCTCCTCAGTACGCGAGTACACGAGGATATCATCAATGAACACCACAACGAACTTGTCCAGGTATTCATGAAACACACGATTCATCATGTCTATGAAAGCAGCAGGAGCATTTGTCAAACCAAACGGCATCACAAGAAACTCATAATGCCCATACCTTGTCCTGAAAGCTGTCTTAGGCACATCCACATCCTTCACCTTCAACTGATAATACCCTGACCTCAAGTCAATCTTAGAGAACACAGCAGCTCCCCGAAATTGATCAAAGAGATCATCAATCCTCGGCAAAGGATACCGATTCTTGATAGTCAACTTGTTCAGCTGACGGTAATCAATGCACATTCTCATAGTGCCATCCTTCTTCTTCACAAACAAGACCGGTGCACCCCAAGGTGACACACTCGGCCGGATGAAACCACGGTCAAGCAACTCTTGCAACTGCGTCTTCAGCTCTTTCAGCTCCTTAGGTGCCATTCTATAAGGAGTAATGGACACAGGAGTTGTATTCTCATACAGCTCAATTCCAAACTCCACCTCGCGATTAGGAGGTAAACCAGGCAACTCCTCAGGAAACACTCCAGGAAACTCCTTCACAACTCTGATATCTTGCACCCTCAACTCCTTAGAGCTAGGATTCATCACAAAAGCTAGATAAGCTTCACAGCCTTGCCTCAGCATCCTGCTCGCCTCCAAGGTAGACACCACATTGGCAAGAAACTTCACATTCTCACCAACCACAACAACATCATAATCATCCGCAAGCTTAAGCGAAACACGCTTATTTTCACAATCCACAACAGCACGATGCTCAGCAAGCCAATCCATACCAAGGATTACATCAAAACCATAGAAAGGCAACTCCATAAGGTCAACATGGAAAACATGTTCTTGCACAACCAAAGGACACCTTCTAAACAACTTTCGAGTCACAACAGTCTCACCAAAAGAACTAGTGACACGAACACCAACATCCAAAGACTCAACAGGAAAACCAAGCAATTCAGCATGCTCACGCAAAATATATGAATGCGTAGATCCAGAATCTATCAAGGAAAGTAACGACAAGGACTGCAAAGTAAAGGTACCTGCAATCACATCCGCATCATTCCTCCCTTCACGCTGAGCATACACCCTCGCTTGACCACCACCCTCAGGCTGAATAGCCACAACATGGGCCACTCCTCGGCCACCTTCCTCTCTTCTCTGGAAATTACCACGGCCGCGCCCACGACCTCTCTGCGGTGCAGCAACAACAGGAGCACGCACTTGGCCACCAGCCAACATAGGACAATCTCGCCTCAAATGATCCGCAGATCCACAATTCCAGCACCCATTCCCAGCTGCCGCAACAGGAGCTTGCACCTCCCTCACAGCACGAGGACAATCACGCTTCATGTGACCACGTGAACCACAAATCCAACAAGCACTCGGATCAGCTCTAGCATTGCCTCCTCTAGCTGGTACACCACCACCTCTCTTAGCTGAGGACTGATACTTCTGATCACGTCCCCTCTTGTTCCGTCCACCTCCGGAACTAAACTCAGCAGCTCGCTTACCAGCACTAGCTCCAGCACCTTTAACAGATAAACCCAAGTTCATCTCAATGTCCTTGGCTCGGCCCACCAACACATCAAAATCATCATACTCGGTGGCCAGCACATACATCTTCACATCCGTCACTAAACCATAACGGAACCTCTCGCACCTCGCCCGCTCATCAGGTACCAGCTCAGGTGCATACTGACTGAGTCGCACAAACTGCACTTCATACTCAGCCACACTCATGCTCCCTTGAGTAAGAGACATGAATTCACGCTTCTTTTCATCAAGATATCTCACACCAAGATATCTCCTCTTGAACACATTCTGGAAGAATGTCCAAGTGATGTCAGCCTCAGCCATCCCAGCTATAGTGGTCGTCCACCACGTATACGCATCATCCTGAAGCAAGGATACAACACAACCCAACTTTTGCACATCAGTGCAACTCATCTGTCCCAAAATCCTCTTGGTACTCTCTAACCAAGCTTCAGAACTCTCAACAGACATACCCCTGAACTCAGTCCCACCAAGACTGCGTAAGCGCTCCAAAGGTAGTCTAACTCCAGCATCTCCCTGATGCCCAGCTCCTTGAGCTCCAGCTACTGCTGCTCGAAAAGCACCCGCAATAGCTTGTACCAACATAGACATATCAGGCATAGCTTGCCCCTGACCAACCTCAGGTCCAGCAGCTCCAGCTCCAACTGCAGCTTCAGCTCTTTCTCTCTCTGCACCACCACCAGGTGGAGGAGGAGGTAACACCGCACTACCCGTGTTTTCCTCATTCTCGTTCTCATTAGGAGCCGTAGCTCGCACATTACCTCGCAACTCTCTACGTGGTGCCATACTTTTACCATGCAATCACAATGCAAATAAACAAATTAGGCCCAGCAAGGTAAGCAATCCAAGTATTCAAGCTCAATTTCATTCAAAATCAACATCATTTCATTAGCTTTGATTTGGCAATGGGTACCCTCAACATGCTACATTACAGCATACAACTCAATTGCATCAAAATCACAAACCATTTAACATGCTTTCAATCAATCAAGCATACATACTTCAATAATGCACACACACATTCCCAATTACTCGAGAACTCAGCTCTGATACCACCAAATGTAACCCCCTTAACCCGGCCTAGACGGTTGACCCAAATTAAGAAAGTCACACGGGGAAAACCAAAGTCAACCCGAAAGTCAACCTTGATTAACGACCCTTTTTTTCTTTTTAATCTTGTCTAGATGCACATTAACCCTAATTGTGATCATACAAACAACATACTCGGAGATCACAAACATCAGAGATCAAACAGGGACCCAATTGAACAATTTACAACTTTAGGGACCAAATTGTAAATTCTGTAAAATATGAGGACTTAACCCAAATTTGAGTTACCATCTTGAAATTAGTCAGGTTTCATGCTTCACTGCCAAATTTCAGCTCTAACGGACATTCCAAACTCATAAAATTGCACAGACATGATTCAGGACTAAAATGCAAACAATGCAAAACATTTAACTACCAATGTCAGCCCCCAACGGTCACGTGTTCCGAAACAGGCAGAGCCCGTTTTGAAACGCGGGGCCGTTCCGCAACGCGTACCGAAACACGGGCTGGCAGTGGCCTTTCCGTTTCGGAACGGTCTCTCCCGTTTCGGACGCCTGGGCTGGTTTAAGGCACCTGTTCCGAAACGGTAGGCACTGTTCCGAAACACCCTGCACATAATGCCACAAAATACACACTTAAACTTGCAATTAAACATCCAATCATGCTCCAAATGCTACCAAACTTTACCAGCATGCAATTCAACATGTAAGAGACATGCTTGCATCAGCAATTCAACATATTAACCTCATGAATGAAAAGCCCCAAATCTAATGGCATGTTTCCTACACAAGCAAACCACTCAAGCATAAAACTTCCAAAACAAGCATATAATGGCCAATTACAAAACCAGCAATCAAAACAACATTTAACATACTTAGGGAGTTCAAAGCATCTCCCAAAACATACTCATAGGTCCCCCATTGCCAAATTACCAAAAGCTAAAATGTACTTTAGAAAACCTTCCATACATTGAGCTCAACTTCCACTTGATTGCTTGCCTTCCTTGCTGCTCTTAGGTACCCTAATGATCTGCATTATTGGTTTAAGAAAACGAAGAGAGCGTAAGCAATAGCTTAGTGAGGAATGCTCATAAAAACCTTTCAATAATGCATTTATAAAACACTTTATAAATCATGCTTCAAATCATACTTTTCTCATGCTCAAAAGCAATTTAAACAAGCAATACATGCTTCCACATCATTTCATGTCATATTGGCCACAAGTGATAAGTTTCATCATTTTAAAACAAGTTCAACATAAGACTCACACATGGACTTTTAAACACCATTGTGATCTTATACATTCCAAGAACACACAAGGACTTTTAACCACCTTTGTGTTCTTCCCAAGGACTTTTAAACACCTTGGCCCCAAGGACTTTTAAACACCTTGGCCCATGGACTTTTAAACACCATGGCAAGGACCACACAAGGACTTTTAACCACCTTTGTGTCCTTAACAAGAATCATCCAAGGACTTTTAACCACCTTGATGTTCTTAAGTAACAAGGCTCACTCAAGGACTTTTAACCACCTTAGTGACCTTAACAAGAATCATCATGGACTTTTAACCACCATGAAGTTCTTAGATACCACAAGGCTCACTCAAGGACTTTTAACCACCTTAGTGACCTTAACCCTTTTCAAACATCATTTGCCAATATACATCATTATCATCATTTAATCCACTGTTTTAAAGCATTTAAACCAAGCCATGTTCATCATACATTTATAAGCATCAAACCACATTTTAACCATGCTCAAAAACAAGGAACTCTTACCTTGAGCTCCCTTCAACACATGGCTCACAAAACCAGCATTAACCATGCTAAATCATGCTTTCAAAACAGAATTTAAAACATGCAATAACCACATTGCACAACAATCAAACCATGGCCACCACTAGAGAGTATTTCCGAAAACTTACACTTGAGCTTAGTAAAGTTGTTTAGACTTAAACTAAGCTCCCAAGACATTGGTTTCAAAGCTGAAAACCCATTTCCACTCACCGATTCCACTTCGCTTCTTGCCGAAGCACCAATTCAAGCTTCCGGATCAACAACTCTTGGATCCAAAGATGACTCCCATGTTTTAACACATCAAAGCAGAGGATTAATGCATCATCATGCATTAATAGCTTCAATGAAAGCACCTAAACTCGCTGCTCTCATCCACACTCCATTTTCGGCCACCAAACACAACCGAAAATGCCTCCAAACAACTTCTCAACAAAGCCCAGCCATTAACCATCAAAACCTAACATCCTTTAACATCATTTAACATCTAAAAAGAGCTTAACAACATCCTTATACCTCCAGCAACAACAGATCCACAAGATCACACCAAAAACAACCTAGAATCATAAGCTAAACTTAGGAAATTCAACCTATCCGGGATTGCATTAATCAAAACTCAATTCCTTATCAAATTATCATTCATTAATCATCATTTTAACACCTTAAAACACTGCTTAAACAGATCCAACGAAAATTCATCAAAAATCATCAAATCTTGCATTTTAAGCCAAGATCCATTAAAAAACTTAAAAGCCTTTAATAAAACATCAATTAAGGATTGAGAACTTAGGAATTTCAGTAAAGAACTGATAGTTTAGAGGAGAAGGACGTTCTTACCTCCAAACTTGAGTTTCTCCTCTTTAGAGCCAAAAAGCTTGAAAATCCAATTAGCAACTTGCAAGGTTTTGTTGTTGAAATGATTAGGAATCCAAAGAGAATTGAAAAGATAGATTTGAGTGACAAAATCAGAAAGAAATCCTCTGGAGAGAAAGTGTTTGGGTTGAGAGAAAATGAGAGAAAAGGAAAATTGGAAGAAAATGAAAAGTTGGTTACAAAATAGTAAAATGATTTCCCTCTACTTTTCTTAAGCTTTAAAATCAGAATTATACATTAAAATATCTTAGAAAAATCTGGAGAAACTCCTTTTGGAATAATAGCTCCTTAAAGATTCAAAGTTTCAACCCTTTCTAAAACAATCACGCAACTTTCAAAAATTACATTTTGGTCACTAGCCAAAATGTCACACTTCCAAAACTCATTTTTCAAAATTGATTTCACAGTTCACTTATATATATTAAAAGATGATTTTTGAACATTTTTCCATATTTTTAATGCAACCCGAACTAGGCTTTCCTAATTTCGCCTTTTTAGATTCGAACAGCATTTTGACCAAACCGGTCAACGCCCAAAACTACCAAGCCCAAAACCGGGGCGTTACAACTAGAATCATGTGTTGATTCTAACTTGTTAAGGGAAATAAATCGTTGGATTTAATTTCGTGATAATCTAGAATGATTCAACCTTGAAATAAATTGGTGAATTTATTTTGGAAAGAGAAATAACTTAAAGTTATAATTTCCTGAAGAATCAAGTATATTTCTATCTTAGAAATAAATCAGTGAATTTATTTTAAAAATAGCATTGGTTACTAAATTTCGACTAAGGTCTCGAATCAAAGCATAGAAGAATTTGGTTCTCTCTGTTAAAATTAAATTCTTAAAGCATGTTCTTATGCATACTATGAAGTGCACAATGTTTAAAAATGGCTAGAGAATCGAGAGGGTCATTGGACCATAAATGGAAGATTCCAAATTGTTGTGAATCAAAGGTAGTGATTTCGATTGATCATCCATGCTTGGAATGATTTCAAGAATAGAATCCATAAACGGTGATTGAAAGAAAATTTAAAAATGCATGTCTAGGATTGGTTCTTTGAGAGACTTGGTATTTAAGCGTGCCTAGTGCACCACCTCTCTTTCATAAGTTACCTATCTGGTGTATTGTTTGTTATTGTTCTTTCAATTAATACTGTGTGAACTTTTGTTTGGGTTTATTTTACTAAATCATTGTCGTCTAACAAAAGTTAGAAATTATGTTTATGTTTCTGGTTAGTCTTTGACTAAATTTCTGACGTTTAACAGATTCTTAATGCTTGGTTTTGGATTGTGTCTACGTGACACAATGAAAAAACCAGTGAAATTTATTGGAAAGAATTTCATACATGGCAACAAAAGATGTTGCATAATTGACCGTGATAAACCTGGTTAAATATCTGAAGGATGATCCTCCTATTATTAGAGAGGATAAGGTAAATATTGTTACCACCTTCAAATGTTACTAAGGTAAATATTGCTAAGACAAATATTACCACGGCAAACGTAGTGGAAGTCAAAAACGACTTCAAACCGTAAATTAGACGGTGTGTTCAAGAAGCAAAATTTCATGGAAAAAATGCTTCAATTTCCATAAGATGGGAACAAGTATTCATACTATAGACTTCCAAACGAGGGCAATGTTATTGCCATAACAAATGATATGACAACATATTGGTTGAAGGAATATGTTTATTACCTTCATTGATGATAGCACAAAAATAATGTAAAGATGAAGCTATAGTGAAAATTGTTCTCTATGAGCATGATGTTGAATCCCAAACTTAATTAAAAGTTTAAGATGGGGAGAAACTCTATATGAGTAACATTTGTACTATAATGTGTCTAACATGTGGGGGAAGTTGTTCTATAAGCTAATTACCTTTCAAACAAGATTACACATAATTAAAGAGACTAGACACCATATAAGTTATGAAAGGTAATTAAACCTTCCAACAACTACTTGAAAATGTGGGGGTGTCTTGCAAAGGTAATGACCTCATTACTAAAGCAACTGAGAATAGATCCCTAAAAATGGTGGATTGTATTTTCATTCGCTATATAGAACATATCAATGTATATCGATTTCTTGTGTATGAATCGAAGAACCCTGAGATTCACAAGCATATGATAATGGAAGCAAAGGATGTTTTTTCTTTGAAAATGTATTCCCTTGTAAAGCTAGGGAAGTTGGTCAAAGTTCAATGAAACGAACTTCGAAGATTATCGATAAAGATGACTCAAATGATCAACAAGGGTTTGAGCTTGAAATAGAGCCACAAAAAAGTAAACGAGCAAGGGTAGAAAATTTCTTTGGATCATTTTTCTAAACTTTATGCTAGAGGTTGAATCTCAAACATATAATGATGTTATATATTCATCTGAAGGCATCTTATGGAAGGATACCATTAAGAGTGAAATTGATTCCATCGTGCAAAACCATACGTGTGGAATTAGTGGATCTTCCTCCGTGAATTAAACCACTAAGTTTTGAAAGGGTTTTCAAACGGAAAATGAAAGTAGATGGAACAATTGATAACTATAAGGCCAGATTGGTAATAAAAGATTATTGAATGCCTTGACTAATTCGATACATACTCTCATGTATCAAGGATAACCTCCATAAGTATGATACTTACAATTGTCGCTTTGCAGAATCTAGACGTACATCGAATAGATGTTAAAAGAGCTTTTCTAAATGGAGATCTTGATGAAGAAATATACATGGAACAACCTGAGGGTTATTTAGTTTCAAGTCAAGAGAGAAAAGTATGTAGATTGGTGAAGTCCTTGTATAGACTTAAACAAGGACCAAAGTAAAGACATGAGAAGTTCGATAATGTCATGATGACAAACGACTTCAAGATAAATGTGTGTGACAAATGTGTATATGTCAAAACTACTAACATTGGATATATTATTCTATGTTTGTATATTAATAACATATTCATTGTTGGAAGCAACAATAAAATGGTAAACGTACCAAAGACTTGTCAAATTCAAGATTGACATGAAAAATATGAGATTAACATATTTGATTTTGGGCATCCAAATCAAACGGTCACTTGAAGGTCTCATATTGACGTAGTCACACTATGCGGACTAGAGAAGTTTGGCAAGGATGTTTCTGGCATAGCTAGAACTCCAATAAATACATGATAACTTTTTGTCCAAGAACAAAGACCAAAGTGTTGACCAAGTAGATTCAATAGACTAGATATTGTCTCTACTGTGAGCAGTTCAAGTAGATTCACAGGCAATTCAAGTGAAAATCACTAGAAAGCAATTGTGAGGGTATTAAGATATATTAGATATACTCGAGATTATGAATTGCATTATTCCAGAGATCTTACTATTTAGAAGGATACTCCGATGCGATTGGATATCTGATATCCAAGATATCAAAGGCACAAGTGGATATGTTTTCACTTTGGGAGGAGGAACCATGTCATGAAAATCCTTAAGAAAATGATTATAATCAAATCCATAATAGAATTTGATTTGTAGTTCTAGACAAGTCTAGAAAAAAAGTCAAATGGCTTCAGAAATTTCTTGAAGGATATTCCTGAACGACCAAAGCCAATGCCCACAATTGGTAGAGCACAGAGCTCTGTGTATAATGGGTAAGTCGAGACATATGCGTCGTCGACATATTACCGTTAGACAACTGATCTCAAATGAAGTTATCTTTATTGATTTTTTTGAAATCAAAGGATAACGTTGCAGATCCACTAACCAAAGGGTTAAGTCGAGATCATGTTCAAAAAAAAACGAAAGGAATGAGACTAAAGCCCATGTAAATTTAAGGTGCTATGTGAAGGAAAACCCTACCTACTTGACTGGAGATCCCAAGATCTAGGTTCAAAGGGACAACCTAATTGCATAGACTTGTGCGGTCACTGTAGGGGCTCTTATCCCGAAGTCCATTCTTATGATGTAAACAGTGATCAAAATGGTTTAGGCTAAGCAATGCTTTTAATGACCATTGTGTGTTTTTGTGAGTCAAGCAACATAAGTCACCTATGTGAGAGTGAAGTGGGGCCGCTTAAATGAGACTATTGGGCATAGTTCTTTCAAACTCTTGCAAAACCACGCGATGTCCACGGCCATATGGACATACCCATGAGAACTAATACTCTTGTCAGAGAGGTAGTTGTGTGAAGTATATCATCGTTTACACAAACAACAGAACATTTCAAGGACATTACGTCTACTGGTCAGCTAGTAAAGCAAATATACTTTCACAAGGGAAGGTTCAAGGGTGGACACCTACCTATCCTATGCAGCTATCGATCATAGAATCTATCACCACATCGAGTCAAAATATTTTTGATTAAATCAATTTCATTCATGTGGGGGATTGTTGGAAAATTTTGATAATTTTGGAGCTTTGAATAAGAAATTGATTCAAATGTTGTTGAGGAAAATGTGGAACCAATTTTTGGTTCGTAAATGTGCAGACGTGCACGACATGGGTAACGCAAATGTATGAACCGGTCTGGTCCTTCGTGGGCTTGCATATATTTTGACCCAAATTTGAAATGAATTTTACACAAATAAAAGCATAAATTTGCCAAATTTTATCTTGGAATTAAAAAGGGTAAATATTGGAAGTTACCTTTAATTCAGATAATAATTTTGGAAATTGCTTTATAGGAGAATCAATTGATTCTCAATATTAAATGCTTCATTAGGTCAAATTTTCCACTTATACCCTCACGACAATCCTATAAATAGGGAGTAAAGCTTCTAGGTTTACGACCAACAAAAACCACATAAATTTTTTTATTGTTTTACTTTGTGGATTTTACAAGTGGTTTTCGGTGATAGGCGAAGGCAAGGGTCAGTTCGTGATCTGCATAGTAGTGCAATTGTGGCTGATCTTATGTTGTTGTATCTTAGGAGACAGACAACCAATGAACTCGAGCACCATAGGAGTGGCCGAAAATCTGTCTTAAGGAAACTGCGTTCGTGCATGCCTCAACACGTTTCTTTTGGTTCCAAATCGGTTTGATTTATATATTGTTGTATTGTTCTTAATTTTGTACTATTCGTTTAAATAATATTATTTTATCTTATTATTTATTCTTGGATTAACGCTTATTTTCTAACACTTGTGAACTGGTTTAACAATGCCGCGTACGAGGATTAAATCTTTGTTCTCTGTTGGTTTGTATATATATATATATATATATGTGTGTGTGTGTGTGTGTGTGTGTGTGTGTGTGTGTGTGTGTGTGTGTGTGTGTGTGTGTGTGTTTTAAGGATATTGATATGACTATTAAAGAGGGGAATGTAGAATCTGCTCAAAATAAGGTTAGAGCCATGATACTTCTTCGTTGTCACCTCAATGAGGGGTTGAAATCTGAATATTTAACGGCGAAAGATCCTCTTATTCTTTAGAATAATCTAAAGGAACGATATGATTGCCAGAAAACTGTTATTCTCCCTAAAGCTCGATATGATTGGTTGCATCTAAGATTGCAAGATTTTAAACCAGTAACCAAGTATAACATTGTTGTGTTTCAAATTACTTCACAATTGAAGTTATGTGGTCAAAATATCACTTGTGAGGATATGTTTGAAAACATACTTCACTTTTCACGCAAACAGTATTGTCCTACAGACACAATATCATGAAAACGGTTTTAGAAAGCCCACTGGCTTCACTCCATTCCCTGAAGTGAGTGTGATATTATATAACGGAAGAATAAATGCCACATTATTATAGGTACGGTCGATGCCACTGGCATAGACATGATGATCATTTTAAGAATATTTATACCCATAAGAAGTAGGGTTATAAGAATGCCAAGAGTGATAAAGAACATTATATGAAAGTGAAATTCTTTTATTACCAATATGATGTTACATACTATTGATCTCGTACTTGTCGTATGTTGAAACTTCAATAATCACTGAATGATAAATGAAAGAAAATAGAAGCAAATTTTGTTTGTGAAAAGGATGAAAATGATATTAGTCCAACTCATTTGGACGTTGTTGATTTTCTTATAACCCTAAAGTAAATAAATCATCTTCTAATTATTCTCATATCATTAAAGAGAATTATTGATCTTTTAATTTATTTTGCTTTATGTTTATTTACTTTACGCATTAATTATTTACGTTTTAAATTTATATGTTTGTATATTATGGCATTTATTTATTTTCTTTAACATGATTTCTTATCAAATACAATCTATGGTGACAATTTATGCTTAGTAGAAGCATAAGAAATATTTTCTCATTTAAATACAAGGGATAAATGTGAGTACTATATCTCAAAGTACTGAAAATATTGATGCTCCAGAAAAACAATAAGTTCTTAAAAGAAAGAATATTATAAAAAGTGCATAATTGTGAATATTGAAATAATTACCGTTAATGGTAATAATATCGTCGCCATCATAAGTGGAAATTTTAATAGAGCAATAAGAGTTTTCAAAATAATCCTTTGGGAATTATGGATAATATATGTTATCAATTGACATATGAAATAAACCAATGTGGATATAAGTTCTGGTAACCAAAAAGTAAGTCAAAAGCTCTAAAAGAATGGACAATGTATTATCAAGTGTCTAGGAAACTTGTATTTCAAAATTTGTACAAGATATGTACGAGTGAGACCGAATCACATGTTATGGTAAATCGGAAGTTTACAAATTCAAAAATATATATACACTTATATATAGTTGGCATGATTAGTTAGACCATCATGATCAATAATGATGCGAAAATTATTGAGATTTATATGCACATTTATTAAAAGAACCTGAAGTTCTTGTGGTGCTTGTTCTCAAAGGAATTGATTAAATTTCACTTACTAATAGAACACGAAGTTCTTGTGTTGTTTGTTCTCAAAGGATTTAGTTGATCCCACTTACCAAAAGAACTTGAAGTTCTTGTACTAAAGTTGAGACTACATGTCTTGCATATCTGAATAAAAAATGGGCCCATTTATCCACAAATATGGAAAAAAAATTACATAATTTTAGTAGATGCATCTAGATTGTTTTTATCAATTTACAACTAGAAGTTTGTGAGATTGATTAGAAAAATATTCAGATTATGCAATTAGATTATTCGTCTTGCAAAAGCTAGTGAGTTTATATTTTAGGCTATATCAGCTGATATAACTGTTACAAAGCCTATTGATTTAGCAAAAACTAGTGGGTTTATATTTTAGGCTATATCAATTGAAAAATATGGTTTAGCAAAAATTTTATTGGATGCCTCCTATTTAATAGCTAAACTATGAGAACAACATTTATTATCTATATGGTATTTCACATATAGAAACACTTATATGCATCAAGCCAACGAGTTATAAAAAAATTTCATTATGATTGGTTTTTGGTCAGAAGACATACATTTCCCATTTTATAATTTTTGAATGTGCGATACATAGTTGAATTGCTCCACCACAACGCACAAAATGAGTAAATAAAAAGGGTTGAGAATATATATTGAGTATGAGTCTCCTTTCATGTTTAAATTCTTAAACAATAATTGGAAAATCATTTATGAGATGATTTTTCTCAACATCGTGGGGAGAGAATAATCAGCTGGATAAAGAAAGAAAATGAATTATCATTATCTAAATTCTCGTATATGAACCAGAAGTTCATAAGATAATTCATGTTATTATATGTCAACTGCCAGACATATTTACTATCCTAATGAGAGTAATCAAGTCTCATATACTAGCTAAAATGCTCTAAATTTGAATTATATGTTAGAACGAATGGATGTAAATCATGCTTGAAGCATGTAGTTGAAACTAGTTCTAATTATCAAAATTCTCGTAAATGGAAAGTAATATAAGATGGTCATATATATTGGAGGCCGATGCTCATGAGGAGACCCAAGACATAAATAATAATAATAAAACTCTAGAAGAGTTTCCGGTACCTAAAATAAAGATTGAAAGAAGATCTTGACAAGTTATGTCTGTAGTGACGTTTTTGTTATGAAATCGACCACGGGTTCTCCCCATATTTTGAAATTTAGTTCTTAGGGGGTTTCTTTTAAAAATTTGTGTTCTTGAAAAAATAAAGACTTGGAGTCACCACCAGCCACTTAGGTAAGGTAGGTCGGACACCGAAAAAAACAAAACTAGAGATTCTTTTTGAAAAAGGATTCGGGAGTTGGTTACGTGTGGGGAAGGATTAGCACCCCCATCACGCCCGAAAATCAGTACCAAAATATTTGTTGCTTTCAAAAGAATGTAAATCTTTGAAATTTAAATTGAATGTAATTAAATGTACTTAAATGAAAATTGACTTTAATTGAAACGAGCTTTATCAAATTGGTGGGTTCAAATTAATTGGACATTTAATTAATAAGGATGACGATACATCGGATTATAGATTAAACCAACATCATATAAGTTCAACTACCGTGTTAATTTATGGTTCGAATTTCATATGTCACCTTTATGCATGATGCAATCATTTAGGTATGATGTTATGACATTGTTAATTTTTAGTTATCATTTACCATGGGAACGATAAGGATTAATTCAAATATTTAGTCAACATCCATTAAGACAATATTGTTACGACACAAATATCAGAATTAATAAATACCTCATTTTTATGATTTAAATTAATTAACATGCAATTAAAATATTAAAGGTCATATGAATGGCAATTATAAATGCATGTCACATAAGGGCTTAAAATAAACACTCAAAAGACCCACTAAAGTCCTAATCTAAAAAATCCCAAATTATGAAAAATCCAATTAGTAATCTAATTTTTAACTAGGTGAGTCTAATATTAACCCTAAATTAGTTAAAATATAAAAGCTAAAAAACCTAATAGTTTATAGACTACGTTGAATCGTGATAAGTAATTTGATCAATTTCAAACAAGTATCCCAATGAGCCAAGGATAGTATTTAAAACGAATCAAGTTAATTAATCATGATTTTAAATTAAGGATGAGTCTACCGCGTGCGACGAACATTGATGAACACCACTAACGATGAACACCAATGAACACCATTAATTTTTAAAAAAAAATAAAAATCTAAAGGACTAAAATTATAATTAAAATTATCTCTTAAAAAAATAAAAATCAAATTTAATAGTTACTTTATAATATTTTTTAAATAGGTTAGAATCAAATATACCCAATTCTCCTAAACCCTAACAAAATCAATCTCTTAAAAAAATAGAAATCAGTTTATAATTTTTTAATAGATTAGAATTTGTTAGGGTTTAGGTTTAGGAGAGTTGGGTATATTTGATTCTAATCTATTAAAAATTATAAACTGATTTCTATTTTTTTAAGAGATTGATTTTGCTAGGGTTTAGGAGAATTGGGTATATTTGATTCTAACCTATTCAAAATATTATAAAGTAACTATTAAATTTGATTTTTATTTTTAAGAGATAATTTTAATTATAATTTTAGTCCTTTAGATTTTTAAAAAAATTTTAAAAAAATTAATGGTGTTCATCGGTGTTCATTGTTAGTGGTGTTCATCAATGTTCGTCGGGTTTAGGGTTTAGGGTTTAGGGTTTAGGAATTTTCCTTAAAGTAAATGTCCATCTAAGCCCAATGTCAATTTTGTCCTAACAAGGTAATTAAGAAGTGTTTAACTAATTTAATGAATTTAACATTTACCCCATTAAGCTAAGGGTATATTTAAATTCACTAAACTAATTCAAACTTTAAGTCTAACTATGACTCTAAAAAACTAACCCTAAATCTAATTAAATTAATTTAAAGATCATACCCCTAATAAGCCGAGCGTACACTTTAAACTAATTAAATTAAATTTCCCTAAACTAACCTAAAATGCTTGTCCTAACTCTAAAAGGGAAACGAATATAAGAAAACGTAACCAAACATCAACGATTAAAGGCGCATAAACATGAATATTTATAAAACGCACGCATGTAAGCCATATCGGCTTAATTGGCCATATAAGCTAACTTTGGCTTAATAATTAGGGAATATGGGTGCATTGGCCGAAATTTGGCAAAGTAGGCCAATTTCTACAGTGAACACAGCACAACGCCACCTGCAGACGGCGTGCCTTGGACTTCGCCACCTCCTCCTGGCGTGGTCCTGTTGGAGGCAGGCTTGGCAGCGTGGGCGGCTCAGCTCCTCAGCTCCATGCTTCTCCCTGACGTGCCTGCAAATGGCGTGGTGTTGTTCATGCATGTGCCATGCAGACACGTCAGGCTTTATCTATGCTTTAAAATAGATAGGGTTCGACAGAGATAAGGTTGGCTTTAGGGTATACGGGTCAGAGATAGGGTTGTGTTTAGGGTATAGGGTTTATTAGTTGGTTATAATATGATTTTTATATAGTATGTATAGGTAAAATTGGGCATATAGGGTTTAGGTTTATAAATATTGTATGTGTTTTAAAAAAGATACTAAGATGGCGGGTCGTATTTGAAAAGTATATATATATATATATATATATATATATATATATTTAACATATTATTAAAATTTAAATTTTTTAATAAACAAAGTAAAAAAAATCATTATTCAGATCGTACCGAATATTTCGGTTAACCGAATAAACTATTAACTGGTTGAATGGTTACGATATAGGGTCGAGATTTGAGTGACCCGAACTTACCGGTTGACCGGAACAATTTACAAATGGTTAATCGAACCCAATTTTGCACACCCTAATTTGCATGTATGTTGTACTCGCATGTTTCATGATTTTTTTAAGGGTAAAGTACACAGACGGTCACTGAACTTTGGTAAAAAAAAAACAAAATGGTAACCAAACTTTCAAAAATCACAAAATGACAATTAAACTTTATGTTTTATAACAAAATGGTAATTAGACGTTAAATTCTGTTAACTGTCTGTTAATAAATTTGGTGTAATAACACATTTAGTCCTTTATATTTATACATTCAATTAATTTAGTCCCAATTCGAAACAATGCACTAAATTTAGCCCTCGTTATTTACGCATTCTTTCAATTTAGTCTTTTGTATTTAAAATATTAATTTATACAATATATAGTACAACTACAAGCTAAAGAGCTTCAATTTTTCCTATGAATTTTTTTCTACTTTTGTTTCTAGAATTTTTCAAAGAGTGTCCTCACCCGGACAACAAGAAAAGGAAGGAGCTTGGGCGTGAGTTATAATGGAGCCCTTCAAGTGGTAATGCAGAATTGCAAGTTTATATTGATAAGTTGTTAAATCAATTATATTATTAAAAAACTATGTTATTTAAATTCTCATATGACAGCTGAATTCCAAGTTCCTTCACCTCTTGTACCCACTCGCGAGATTTATTATGTTAGATACTGCAAACATCATGTAAAGGGAACATAGGCTATGATTGATATTTCCTTGGATGATATGCGCCCGAGTCCCACTGTCAGGTGTAGAAGAAGACAATCTGGTTGCCTAGTTCAAGAAATGCCCAATGGGTACTCAAGAGTATGCTGAAGCTAGCTGAGCGAATGGTAATCAGTTTCTGTGGTGGAGTGAGTGCGTCTACCGCTCACACGTGGACGACATTATCGGGAACCGGGGTCGACGATGTGAGGGTGATGACCCGAAAGAGTGTTGATGATCCAGGTAGACCTCCGGGGATTGTGCTTAGTGCTGCAACTTCGTTTTGGCTTCCTGTTTCGCCAAAGAGGGTATTCGACTTCCTCAGAGATGAGAATTATCGAAGTGAGGTATGTATTGATCAAGATTTTTTAAGCATTGCAAGTGTTTAATTGTTCCTACAACGAGGTTTCTGGTAAACACAGTGGGATATTCTTTCTAACGGAGGGGTCGTCCAAGAAATGACATACATTGCTAATGGTCGGGATCTAGGCAATTGTGTTTCACTACTTCGAGTAAATGTAAGCTCTGAATTTACTAATACCATAATTGATTGAATTCAGAATTTAGTTCGATTCTATATAACATGAAATAAATTTGTGTAGAGTGCAAATTCAAGCCAGAGCAACATGCTGATTCTGCAAGAGAGTTGCATTGATCCAACAGCCTCCTTCGTGATCTATGCTCCCGTTGACATCGTTGCAATGAATGTCGTCCTAAATGGAAGGGACCCAGACTATGTCGCACTTCTTCCCTCCGGTTTTGCAATATTCCCCGATGGAACCGACAATAGGATCGCTGACGTCGGCGGGTCTGGTGGATTTCTTCTCACTGTCGCATTTCAGATTCTAGTCGACTCCGTGCCGACGGCGAAAGTTTCACTTGGATCGATTGAAACAGTGAACAATTTGATTGCATGCACCGTTGAGAGGATAAAGGCTTATCTGTCATGCGATAATGCATGAACTATCTTAGCTAGGTATGGTAATGCAAGCTTTGAAATTTTAGATTATTTCATATAACATTACTAACATAGATTGTGCATGGTGCAGTGATTAACATAACGAGGAAGAAAGGGAAGGAAAATTAAATTAAAGAGCTATGGGGTTGAGGAATTCGGTCTTTGGAATTATAGGAAAGAGAAGGGGTAAAGTCAAGAACGCACCTTGCATGATCCTCTTTGGCACGTTGGAATTTTTGTTTGGGAGCCAAGAAAATGACCTAACCAAATTCATCAAAGGTATAAATTGAAAGAATGCTTAAATAATGAGGGCTAAATTTAGTGAATTATTTCGAATTAGGACTAAATTAATTGAATGTATAAATATAAAGGACTAAATGTGTTATTACACCAAATTTATTAACAGACAGTTAACAGAATTTAACGTCTAGTTACCATTTTGTTATAAAACATAAAGTTTAATTGCCATTTTGTGGTTTTTGAAAGTTTGGTAACCATTTTATTCTTTTTTTACCAAAGTTCAGTGATCGTCTGTGTATTTTACCCTTTTTTTAAAGTTGATAAAAATATTTTATACCTTCGGTTGGTAAAAATATAGGGTCGAGATTTGAGTGACCCGAACTTACTCGCACAAATTAAAAATATTTTAATCGAACCCGATTTTGCACACCCTAATAACCTAATATTTTTAAAGTTGATAAAAAAAATTTATCTTTTAAAAAGTATAACATAGTATGTATTATGTTGGTACAGATTTTATACATAACTTAAAAACAATAATTTTAAAATTAAAATATCCATCGAACCCTATTTAATTTTACCCTTTAATAGCAGGTGAACAGCACCTAGCCCGTACCTAGAACCCTATTTACCCTTTAATAGCCTGACGTGCCTAAACCCTATTTAATTTTACCCTATATACACTTGCCTAAACCCTATATACGTCAGGCAAGTGTATATAGGGTAAAATTAAATAGGGTTTAGGCACGTCAGGCTATTAAAGGGTAAATAGGGTTATAGGTACGAGCTAGATTTATTAAAGGGGATTAATTTTTTAATATTTTTTTATGTGTATATATAGAGGGTTTAGGGAAGATGAGATGAGTGTGTAGTGGTTAAGAAAAAAATTAAGAGAGTTTTTCGGCAAAGAGGGATGAGTTTGTGAGTTTCTGAAGAAATATTCGAAGACGGTGATTGAAGAGTTCGTAAAGGCCAGTGAAAATTAAGTAAGTAAATTTTGCCTTTTAATCTAAATTTTTTAATTCTAGAGAGTTTGTATATTTTTTGTATGATTGAAGATATATTCAGATGGTAATAGTATTTTTAAATTTTAATAAGAAAACCCAAAAATTTAATGTTGTGCTTATGTTTTTTAATATTTACAGAAGATGAGTTCATCAACATATTCGGACACCGAACCCACAATTGGTCGTTGGGGCGAATCGCTTGAAGATTTCATTGATGATGAAGAAAATATTGTTCCTATGAGTGAAGAAGATGGCGTTCAGTTACTCGATGCTGATGATATTGACGTTGTTATGACAGAAGCGTCTCAAGGCAATGGTATTGATGTTGAAGAAGATGTTTGGGCCGCGGCTGTTAGTAGGCTCGGGTTGAGAAATGAACAGCCGACTGTTTGGGGTAATGCTGCACCGCAGCCCCAACAACCAGAACCTCCAGCCTATGAAGCTCCAGCAGCCCACATGTATGAAGTTGACTATACTACAATGCAAGATCAAGAATATCAAGCTCGCGTATTTGGTTCTTCATCATCTTCGAACTTTGGAGAATTGGAACTAAAGGCTGAATTTGAAACAAAAAAAGCCGCGAAGCTTGCAGTTCAAGAGCACTGTCTCAAACGCCATACGTCATTTTTTGTTGTTGAGTCCAACAAAATTACCTATTGTGTAAGGTGTTATTATTGGAAGAACAATTGTCCGTGGTGGGTAAGAATTTCTTACAAGAAGAGGACTGAAATGTGGGAGGTGTCACGGTTTATTGATCAGCACACATGTACCCATATGGCTTTATCACAGGACCATATTAATTTAAACTCTGATCTAATATGTGCTTGCATCAGGACTTTGGTTGAACAAGAACCAAGAATTTCGATTGCAGTGTTAGTAGCATCTATCCGGTCCCAGTTTGGTTATGTTTCGTCTTACTACAAGGCGTGGATGGCAAAGCAAAAGGCGATGGTGGAACTCTATGGTGATTGGGATAAATCGTATAATGAGCTACCAGCTCTTTTACGAGCAATGCAACATTTCATCCCGGGGACCGTTGTAGAGTACGAGACTTTGCTGGTGTTCAACTTACAAGGCGAATTAATTCACGGTAAAAGAGTATTTAGTAAGTTATTTTGGGCGTTCAATGCGTGCATTCAAGGGTTTCCTTTCTGCAAACGCATGATTCAAGTGGATGGTACATGGTTGTATGGGAAGTACGGTCATATATTACTCGTGGTCGTTGCACAGGATGAAAACAATAATATATTCCCAATTGCCTTTGCCATAGTTGAAAAGGAAGACGCGGATGGATGAGAATTCTTTTTGAAGCACCTACGCAATTATGTTGTAAAAGAAGACGGGATTTGCATGATTTCTGATAGAGGAACTGCGCTCTTATAAGTAATTGACAGACGTGGGAGTTTATGGATACCTCCACATGCATATCCAACATATTGTGTACGGGATATTGCAGCGAATGCGAAGACGCGGTTCGGAAACAATCAGATCCGGAGAGAGATTTTAGGCGCGGGTAAGTTGTTATTTGTTGTTTATAAAAATTTTAATTTTTTTGAGTTCATCTTGTTGTTTTATTTAACTTATTTTTTATTTATAAATAGGGTATGAACTAATTCAACCAAAATTCCATGAAAGGATCAGAAGGTTGAGGCGGCACGGTGCACGTGTGATAAAATTTGTAAATGGCATCCCCACGGAAAGATGGTCACAAGCCTATGATGAAGGTCGGCGTTATGGTCATATGACAACTAACCTTGCAGAGGCAATAAACTATGTTCTTAAAGGAACATGACATCTCCCAATTGCAAGTATTGTGTGGGAGACTTACTTTAGATTGGGCAAAGTGTGGTCCGAAAAAGAGCAAGATGTCAATGCCCGAATAAACAGCGGACAATATTGGTCTAAAGCCCTGCGAAAAAAAATGATCGATCTTCAAGCTAAAGAGTCCGCTATGCGAGTAAAATCATTCGACTCACATAGATGGGAATTTTCTGTGGAAGCTACAGTCCGAGGTGAGCAAAAAATGTTCACTATCAAACTTCATCAGAAATGGTGTGATTGTGGTGCATTCCAAGCATTTAGATACCCTTGCTCTCACGCACACGCCGCATGTTTGCATTTTCGACTCGACCCTTACGGTTTTGCGGATGACTATTATAAACTAGAGAATATTGCAAATATATATAGAATTCAGTTCAACACAATCCCAAACCAAGACTATTTGCCGGTAGAGCCAATATACGAAGAATGGTTACCAAATCCAGTGTTTCGTAGAAAGTTGAAGGGTCGACCGAAGTCTACTCGTATTAATACGAATATGGATGATCCAGATGATAGAGAGGGAGGAGTTCAAGTTAGACATTGTAGTCTTTGTAGTCAACCGGGTCATTCAAGAAACAAGTGTCCGAACAAATCAAATCTTTCCAACTATCGTGCCGGACCGTCAACCTAAATGTTTTGTTTAATGTATGTCTAATTTTATGATAATGAGAAAATATAGCATGTTTTCAATTTTTATTTGCTTTTTTTCCTAAATCTATGTGTACATATTAATTCTCATTTTTTTTTCAAAAATGTTTAACTTGTTACCTTTGAAGAATTCATATATGTGACCTTTAATTTTTGACCTATGAACCCACAACACTTGACTTTTAGACCTTTAAACATCACTGCACTAGAAACCATCTAAAGGTAATATAATTTGTTCTTATTTAATATACTTTAAGGTAATATAATTTAATTTATTATAATTTATTATTTGTTCTTATTTTTTATTTTTTATTTTTTATTTTTTTCTATAATATTATTTACTATAATTTTAAATCTTGATTTGGAATTGGAATTCGAATTTAGAAATTGAATACGAAAATTAAAAAAAAACATAAATATCAAAATGCAATCGAAATTAAAAGAAATACATATAACATTAAATATCCGGGGTTCGCAAATTACAAATAAATAAAAACAAAACAAAACCCTATTTTCGCCTCCTCCCCCTCCTGGTGGGTAATTCTTGCCGGTTGAGAGGGCCTGTTTGTGAGTACTGCAGAGCGGGTTGAACCTGTCTACGAGCTCTTGGATTAGGAGCCAGCTCATCGTCATCGAAAAATTGCTCACCTGTTATTTGCATAGTAGGTGGTGTAGCAAACATTTCTTCAAGATGAAATGATGGGCTGCTAATGGTAGTTGTTGACAACATAGATGTCATGCTACCAACACCAAAACCTTCCCTATATACAGATGATTGAGGATACTGAAATTGTGATACGTATCCTTCATCATCATTGTAAGCCGGCTGAGAAGATGAGCTACCACCAGTTGCAAAATTAAAAGGTGGTTGTTGCGGAACATGACCAAATTCAAATGTTTGATGACTTTGTTGAAATGGGGTTTGTTCTGAAACATTACCAAATGGTGGTTGCTCCCAAAGATTACTGCTTACATGTCTCGGGGGGGAGTCAGATCGCGCCCACGAAGAAGTCCAACCTCGGTTGGTTGCTCCCGAAATTCCTTCCAAGTTTGGTTCGTCTGTTGATTGCTGAGAGCTCTGACCAAACTCGGTTGAGAGGCGAACCTGTCTTGAGCACTGCGGATTTTCAAGCCATTTATTTGCATCTTCGACAGATGCTATGAACGGTTTCCCATTTGTCGAAAACCATGAATAGTATTCTGTATTAAATTCAAAATCGCTGGCTTGAATTGGACTCAAATCATTAGCCCACCGCGTCCATCTTTCCTCCCACAATTCAATGAAATCGGCTTGTTTCACAATCCAATTCTCATTAAATCTACCTCTATGAACGGTGTGAATTTGTTCTCGTGGAGCTCTTGGAATGGGTTGATGGAAGTTAAACTGCCTCAACACTCTATCAGCACAATAAAACTCAACAATAGAAAAATGGATCAAAGGCACAATCGCACCCCAGAATCCTGCACATTTGAAGCACAGTAGGTGGTAGGCAAACCCTGACGTCGTCATTCGCGTACGACTGCCAAAAAAACTGTAAAAAAATTATTAATATGAATTCACTCACAATCAAATATACAATTTTTCTTTCAAAATTAAAATATACAATATACAAAATAAGAACAAATAATAAATTATATTATATTAAATAAGAACAATTAATATATTAAAATAAATTGATTATGATACCAGATCTTTTCCTATTGTTTGGATCTTTAATCTCGTCTCTCTGACAGTGTTGTGAACCACCCCCGCATTCTTCAACTTATGCCTCCATCTGCAAAGATATATTGAAATTATATTTCGAAGTCATTGGATATAAATATTATATTAATAAATATTTATATACAACTGCAATCACATTATTACCTTCCAGCAAGCGGAAACTCCATATCTACCGGTACAGAAAAAGCGGGCGTTAGATAAGGCAGCCTGTACCATGCCCAGGACTGCAGTAATACTTGACAACCACCCATATCTGAATTTGCCTTTTCACCATGCATAATTGTGACCTTGCACATTTTATGGTACAAAAATGCCAATACTGCGGACCCCCAACTATATGTAGCAATTGTGTCCAAATTACCCAAGAACTACAGGTATTGTGTGTGAACCATATTACAAGATGTATCTGGCATCAACACACCACCAATAAGTTGCAGTATATAAGCTCGAGCTGCACACTCAAGTTCTTGATGACCAGATTCATCGGTCACAATAAATTCCTACTGCAACCATGATACTCTGAGGCGTAGCCCGTCCACACGGCTCTGAGGAGGAGCTTTTCCCAGGTACTGCATGCAAAGGTCATATGTATTGTAATTATTTTGTCCAACCAATGGTGTCCCAATTGTTGGAATACCAAGTTGTACCGCAACATCCTCCAGGGTTATTGTACATTCGCCAAATGGAAAATGAAATGTGTGGGTCTCTGGTCTTCACCGTTCAATCAATGCAGTAATCAACCCGGGGACTATCTTAAACCCACGGAGAAATGTGGCATTATAAAAACCAGCTCGCTGTAAGTAATACACTAAACGCTGATCAGGTTCCTTTATCTTCATTCCTCGATGGCGTATCATATGCTCTACATCCTATAATTAATTCATTATAATTTCAAGTTATAATAATTACATAGTAAATATGAAATTTTAAATTACAAAACATTTACTTACTTGCTCTTCGTGAATATGAGACGAAATGTGTTCATAGTCACGGTACAACAAAACTCCTTCAGATGCCATTATCTATTTCTACAGCTAAAAAACAATTAGCATTCGAATATATAGAAAAAAATATATTAACTTCAACATTTCGAATATATACAGCTAATAAACTAACTTTAAAAATCAGATTAAAAAAAATACATGCCCTTACCAGATTCAAAATTCGAAAAACTAGCTTCTTTTGTTCGAAACGACAATCACAACCAACCAGGATAGCTTCATCAATAATAAAAAATAAATTTCATTAGATCATCAATCACACAAAATAATATATGGACATTAATAATTACAAAAACAACAGATAACTTTAAACTCAAAATTTTTCTCACCCTCTTCGAATATATCTTTAGAAAAATATACAGAAAATTCTTCACCTTCACAAATTTTTTTCTCTTCTACTCTTCACAAATAACCAACTCTAAAATTTTAACTCACACCACCTCTAAAATTTTAACTCACACCACCTATCTATACATATACACACAAATAATGTAAAAAAAAACAAAAAAAAATAATTGCGCAAGCCACCTGCTGCAGCCCGTGAGCCCATCTGACCAGCCTGCACCTCGCCATAAGGGCGGGGCGAGGTAGGCCAGCCCACGTGAAGCCGCAGCAGCAAGCATGCACGCCTGCACCAGCCACAGCTCGCCTGCAGCAGCCGGGCCATTGGCTCTTCCAGCCGGTCACCAGAGACCTCGCCTGGAGGAGGTGGCGTGGTCCACGACACGCCTTCTGCAGGTGGCGTTGTCCCCTACTCACTGTAGAGATTGGCCTACTTTGCCAAATATAAGCCAATGCACCCCTATTCCCTAATTATTAAGCCAAAGTTGGCTTATATGGCCATATCACACGAATACATGAGAGCATAAGACAAATAATAAAAGATGTCACATATAACGCACATAGTTAAATAGTATAAATATATTATAATAATATATAATAAAACTATATATGCATAAAAAGGCATATAACTATGACATATATGATAATAAAAACACTAACAAAACATAATAAGTCAAGCACATGAGGATTAGATGCCATATAAATAGTATTGAATTTAAAAGAAAATAAAAGAACAGGGCAGACATTAAAACATGCATCAGGACTCAAATGAAAAGAAGCGAAAGGAAGCAGGACTCACGGTGTGATTTTACCACCGATCAAGGGAAAAAAGATGAGATTGAACAACTTTTAGAAATCATGAGGGCTACAGATAGGAATTTCAAAGGGCAGAAGCCCTTAAATGAGTAAATAACCCTTTTTTAAAGTCAAGTATAAATATCAAACCGAAAACAAGTTCTTCATTTCCTCCATTTGCAAAACAGAAACAAAAACCCTCTCCGTTTTAATGAAAACAGAACCAAAAATCTTCATTTTTTTAGAAAACAAATATCCTTCCTAAACCAATTCACCCTTTGGTACATAGAAGGAACCAGGGATTATCATCGAAGGACGAGGCGTCTATCATCGGAGACTTAAGACGACCAGATGTTGAAACGACGATGAAGATAATACTCTAAACCCTAATATAAATGCATGTGCTGAAAAAAAAAGATAATATACCTCAAGAAGATTTTTTAGCTTTGTATTCCTTTCTATGAAACCCCCCAAATTTCGAACTAGCCTTACAATTGTGTTTGCTTTCAATTTATATATCCGAAAATTACATGAATTTAAAAAAATAAGAAAAAATGAATAGAAATCTTCTATTGGTTGCTTCTGTGTAATTTGGATGTATTCACATGCCTCTGATTTTTGGTCGGTTTGCCTCTATTTTTTCTCATATTTTGGTGCCATGTTTGTGTTTGTTTTTTTGTGGCTTTACATGTGTTGGTTGTTGGTCGAGGATGGGGTGCAGAGAGCTGGTGGTTGCAGACGAGCGTATCACGGTTGTTGCTGCACAAGTGTCTGAATCTAATGTGGCGTCAGGTTATTGGCTCTCTTTGCCAACGTGGAGGTGAAGTGGCGGGCGAGTAGCTGCACTCACGCGAATGGGGATTCGGACGACCTCAACTGGCTTGGCGTGTGCACCACGCAAGAGTTGAAGGGTCAACTTGGTTGTGATATGAAACGTCATATCAAAAATGATCCGACGAGTGCCCCTTTGACTACATAAGACAACATATTAGATTAGGGCTACGGTTTAGCAATATTGTTAAGGTTTTTATCTTTGGGCCCTAAACGGGCCAAATATATGTAATACATTTTTTGGGTTTTAAAGATTGTAAAGGGGCTTTTATTTAATCGAATTGGCTCATTTAATTAATGTTATATATTTTTTGTATTTTTTTAAATTCAACATAATGATAATAAAGAAACAAATAAGAAATAAAAGCAACAACAAAAAGATGGGTTATTGACCCGGACAAAAATTAGTGATTACAGGTTCCCCTCTTTGCTTATTCTTGTATAACGAGAATAAAGCAAAGACCATAAGCACTAATTTTGTTCCACTTCCATGTTTGAAGATATCGAGCT
This sequence comes from Hibiscus tridactylites, assembly GCA_958450335.1. Classification (NCBI taxonomy): domain Eukaryota; kingdom Viridiplantae; phylum Streptophyta; class Magnoliopsida; order Malvales; family Malvaceae; genus Hibiscus; species Hibiscus tridactylites. Next base: position 31,211,734 of record OY288285.1, read on the forward strand.
GCGAGTTCCTCCTATATAGAATTGTTCACCCTTCCTCTTCTTGAAATCCGGAGCTATGAGAATCTACCTCCTTCACTCTGAAGTCTTTGAGCTACGAGTGTCTACCTCCTTCGCTCTAAAATCTATACATGGCGAGTCTGAAATCCTTCGCCTGAAATCCTTGAGCTACGAGCCTTTCGATTTTGAAACCGGAAAACTTGAATTTTAAGAAAACGTCCTAAATGAGGGATTAAAATTGAGAAATCGGAATTTTGAGAAAAACTTCCTTTCGGAAGGGATAGAATTGAGAAATTGGAATTTTTGAGAAAAAAATCCTTTGAAGGGATAGAATCGAGAAACTGAGTTTCGAGAAAAACGTCTTTTTGGAAGGGATAGAATTGAGAAATTTAGATTTAAAAAAAAAAGTCCTCTTAGAATGGATGAAATTGAGAAATTGAATTTTAAGGAAAACATCCTTTGGGAATGATAGAATTGAATTTTAAGAAAAACATCATTTGGGAAGGATAGAGTTGAAAATTTTTGAATTTTAAGAAAAACATCCTTTGAGAATGATAGAATTGAGAAATTTTGAATTTGAGAAAAACATTCTTCGAGAAGGATAAAATTGAAAATTTTGAATTTTAAGAAAAACATCCTTTGGGGAGGATAAAATTGAGAAATGTGAATTTTAAGAAAAACATTCTTTGGGAAGGATAGAATTGAGAAACTTTGAATTTTAAGAAAAATCTTTAAGGATGGATTAAATTGAGAAATTAAAAGACCTTTAGAAATCCTAACTATGCCAGTCGAAGGACTCATGATCCTTATGAGATCTATTTCTCCTCTCATAGAGTTGTAGATCCATCGTTTGTCAATCTTCCAAAGCCTGTTTTAAAATGAACATAATGTTATGATGGTATGATTTAGCTTGCTCATAGCATAGGAATGTCTAGCTTTTAATAATACATGAGCGTATTTCACGATGCAAAGATACGTGTGTTCATGAGAATGAAAAGATGTATGATTTAGCTTGTCTTTGATCTTTAGAGAAGGTGGTCGTCATCTTCGGACTATAACCACTCATCAATCCCATATCCCAAAAAATTTTACCCCCAAACTTGTGTTGCTCACTCTCCGAGCCAAGTCACCTTAGTTGTAATCAGAATCATTAACCAAGTTATTTCGAGCCTTGTGCCATTTCTCATCTAATCTAATTCAAACTCTTATGTGCAAAAGCCCTTGTTGCCCCACGGGCAATGATGCCCCGTCACTGTTAATTAACCTTAAAGATTCTTCGTCATCCCACATCACGTGGTGCCCCTCAACTTTGGGCTTCACTGATGGCGGTGCACTTATCTATGAAGTAATACAAAGAAATCTCTTTGTGTAAAATATGTCAATTTGCTGGTCGTCATTTCAATGAAGTATGTCTCTTTTAGATTAACATACAGAACCTTGAAACCAAAATCTTAATTGAAAGAAAGAAAAAAAAAACAGAATAGGATGTCCTTATGCATTTTGTAGAGGAATTTGGGTCAAGATTCATTATGATAATTAAATATCATTAGAACTCTTGAAGAGCTTCAAATTGGAAACTCATGAATAGCTTTCAAATCATTTGACTATTTAACGAAAATATTTGAGAAAAAAATCTTGAGATCAAGTTTTGTCTTGACCTGAAGATCGAGCATTTAAATATGTCTATGTCTATGACTATACATAAGCCGAAAGTATCTTAAAGAAGATTCTATATGGATAAAGCATATATATTGAGTATTCTTATGATTGCAAGATTATTAGGTGTGAATAAATTTATCTTTGAAAGAAAGATGAATAAATAATTGGTATAGAATCACCATATATTAATTGGTCAAAAAAATATTATCTAAATGCTACAAAGATCATTACTTTTAGATCTTTCAGAACTGGATGCTTCCTCAAATCTTGTTATGCACAAGGTAAATCAAAAAATGTGTTTGGCAAACATGTGAATTATTTTTACAAGATAAGATGCAAGATATCTTGTGCAGAGATAATACAAAATTTATATCTCAATCAAAAGATGAATATGTCAAAGATGACAAAATGAAACATATTACTCCACAATTTCATTCGAATTTTTATGAGGGCAAAGTTTCATCCATCATGAGTTTTCATGAAAGAGAGTGAATATGTGTTTTACAATGGTTTTTTTTTGGCGTGGTTTTCAATGAGAACATTTTATGTGTATAAAAAATGTATGCACTGTGTATCATTGATATTAGGGTTTTTCTTTGTACCTATAAATATAAATATTAATAAGAGTATTACACATAACACTACATTGAAAATAATACAAATTTCTATTTTTCTATTATCTCTTTATTTTTATTTTTATTCTTGATTTTTATAAGATAATTACAATGTACATTTACCTCGCAGATAAAACGATTAAACTTATGTTTTAAAAAAATATATCATACGTTTTTTACTGGACCAATAAACCACTTATTGGGTTCTCATTATTGTTTTTTAACATCACTTCATTATTGTTTTTCTTTTCTGACATAACACTTCATTATTATTTGATTTATATCCAGAAGGGATAACAGATAAAAAAAAAACTTAGCTCAAACAATTTCTGCTCGAAAGGGATATCAATGTATTATTGAGATTAGAGTTTGGTTACGAAAACTGTCGGTCACGGTTTAATCAGAAACACGGACCAATTTAAACCTCATCATATCTCAAAAAGCTTAAAGAAATTAAAAGAAAAACAGATTCTTTGAAGAAACACAGACTTCAAATCTACAAGTTTGGCCATAAACAGAAAAAAGGGGGAAAAACCAAGATACAAGTAACCCTAACCTTCCACTTGAAAAATCCATTGGGAACGCCATAAACAGAAACAATGAAACTACGGCAAAGGTTTTGGGTTTCGGCAAGTCTTTATACATATCTAATTAGGGTTGTTTCGACAAACCCTATACTCAGACGATGCCGTTTTATTTTGGGCCCTCGAGAATGTAGTTGACTTCATTGGGCTTTTGAATTTCTTTTGTTAGTAAATATTTACAAAATGTTTTATATATCAGAAGTGGGATTTGAACCCACGACCATATTTACAAAATGTTTTATATATCAGAAGTGGGATTTGAACCCACGCCCTCTTTCGAAGACCAGAACTTGAGTCTGGCGCCTTAGACCACTCGGCCATCCTGACTAGACGAAAACTTTTAGCTCCATATGGTATATATAATTTAATTTATGCGTCCATTTTCCCTGCCCTTCCTCCTACTCTTTTGTTTAAAATAAAATTATCTCAACTTTAATTTTCTAGTAAAATACATAGGCCATTTGGCAATTAGCGGATAGCGGATTACATTAGCTGATAGCTGATTGTATTAGCTGATTTGACTAGCGAATTGTATTAGCTGATTGTATAAAAGTATTTGGTAAAATTAACTGATAACTGTTAGATTATTTAAACAAACAAAATGACATATAAGGACATGATTATATTCAATATTTGTTTGAATAGTTTATTAGTTATAAAATTTTTTTTAATATAAATTTTCTAAACATTCAAATTATTTATATATTAATTTATTATTTATATAATTATTTTAATATAATATAATTTAATTAATAAATAAATTTAAATACACATATAAATATGTGATAATAAAAAATAAATAGGATTAGCTTATAAATAGGGTGAGAAAATATTTAGTTTCAGTTATTTTGAGATTTTTGGTAACTGGTAAAGGTAAAAGAGTCTTTACAACTCTAATATCAAACCTCTAATCTAAAAAATCTCCTATTATGAGCTTTTTCAAAATTAGCGGTTTCACCACAATCCGCTCTTTCAATCCGATGTTTACCAAACAACAATATTAACGGATTTGACTGGTCAAACCTCTAATTATGCCTCAAACCTCTAAGTTTTGCGCAAACATTTCTTTACCAAACATGCCATAAAAATAAAATTAAATCCATGCATTTTGCATTCGTATTTTTATTTTTAATTATTCAAAATATGACTTTTTTTATCATAAATTGAGTGTGTTTTATTTTTTATTTTAAAAGATAAAAATCTTCTGTCCTTTTTTGTGCCTTATACTAAAAAAATTAGGGTTAAAATTTAAGATTAAAGTTTAGGATTAGTAATTAGGGAATTAGGGGTATGATGTGTTTTTTAAGATTTAGGGTTTATAACTTAAAATTTAAAATTTAAGATCAAAGTTAAAATTTTAATTTTTTAGTGTGGGCATAGAAAAAGGCATAAAATTTTTATACGAGGAGATGGCCCTAAGCTTTTAGACCCATGATAGCATAATATGGATGAAGCTAAATGTTCTAGTTATCTAGTACAAAGATAAGTGTTATAGTATGGTACAAAAGTTAGCCTATTGGTTGGAAGAAGTAAAGGGTCTCTCTCCTTTCTTTGTTTATTAGCCTAACCTCTACTTTCTTTATAATCATACATCTTTGGCTGGTTTAAATATCTTATAGCATCTTGGTCTTGGAGAACAAGTTCCAGCACCCCCAAAGTTCACCTTCGTTTTGCAGGGATCCGAGAGCTTGTCCATTCCATCTTTCTCGAAAGACATCTTCTATACGAAATGCGAAGATATAATTTCATCACAATTATCAACACATATATCAATAGAAAATACCTTAAACACGACAAAAGAACACGCCCACACGAAAGGGATAGACGAATTCCTCGATGTATCGATATAGAAGGCTGATCAGCTCCCCTTGTTGAAGGACATGAAGTTATAACATACTCTTTTGATGCTCAGTCTATATGGCGGTGTGTCAATCAGTCCATTGCATTGAAGCCTTCCACTATAATAACTTGTTTCAGAAGCTGGTTGCCAATTGGAGTTGAAGTTGCTAACTGCCCGTGCCAAATCCGGCCGCTCTATGTCCATGGTGCCTCAATCAGCCGAGTCGCATCTGACGGCAGACAGAATCCGCCGTCTGCCATCACCACATGGCCATCATTGGCTCCGGTTGTTGGCCATATAGGAAAAGGACACATGTTGTGTATATAAAATGTGACATTATGTGCCGGTAGATGCTCTGCAACATTTATTTGCCTTCATGTTTCATCAGTTTTGGATTGAAATATCTAAGAATAAGTGAATGTTATCATGACATTAACACAAAGCAAGAGCAGTACTAAAGTAAGAGTAACTTGTAATGACTTATTTTTTTAATTCAATTTGGATCAAAGTTTTTAAACTATGTATATATATGAATTTGGATTTGTTTTTAATAGGAAGAAATTAAGGGTTAGTTTAGCATTGCTTTTAAAAAGTGATTTTTAAAAGTGCTGTTAGAAAGAGATTTTGAAAAGGTATTTTAAAAAGTTTGTTGTAAGATTTTAGTGTTTATCATTACTGTCAAAAAGTGTTTTTAAGAAGATAAATGATCATTTTGGACATGATATTGTTAGTTATATATATTTGTATGTATAGATATATAAAAATAATAATCAAAATTTCTAATGTTATAATATATGAAATATATCAGCTTAAATCATTATAAAAATATTTTTATTAATAAATATACTTTTTTAACAATTATACGTGTTCTATAAAAATATAACAAAATTGACATATTTTATTTTAAAAACTTGACATAAATAAATATATATCATTTAAAATTAAAAAATATTAATTATATAACTATATCTTCGTAAAGAATTATAAATTTATAAATTATAAATTTATAAATTATAAATAAACACAATAGCAAATGAAGGTTAAAATTGTAATTTGTCTCTCAAAATCACTTTTACAACCGCAAAAGCTAAAAATTTTAGCTTTTGCGTTTGGGTTGAAAATCACTTTTCAAAAGCAATTTTTCCTCCAAAAATTAGCTGTTTAGCACAGCTTTTGGCCTCAAACCAACTTTTGGAACCAAAAGCTGGTTTAAAAATCAATGCTAAACAAAGCCTAAATCATTTATTGTTAGCTTTTTGCTTTGCTTTGATTGTTTTTTTTTTTTTTGGTTTTCTGCTATTCACTGGACTGATTTTGTACAAATATTGGTTCATATTGAGGTAAACATTGGCTACAAATTTTTTAAATAGTCTATTTCAAAGCCTTTAAGAGAGAAATGAGATGTCCAATGAGTTATGATTGTGAACTTGTAATTCTTTCTCATAGTTTTAAAGGTTAAATTTAGTTATATTTATAAACTCAAATATTTGGTTACCAAGAAATCTTATTTAATAAGTTTTCTTATTTAATATATATATATATATTATTAATTAAAAGTAAACCTTAATTATCAAGTAATCTCCAACCACTAAAATTACAATAATATCTAACTTAATTTCCAATTAAAATTTGAGTCAGAATACAATACTCTGAAATATTGAGTCGAATAAAAAAATTTGAGTTATTCAAGTTGATGTGTCTTATTTTACGACTCAAACTTTAATTGAATTTTTTTAATACAAACGAATTTATGAAATTCGAGTTGAGTCAAGTTTATATACAAATTTAATTGTGATTTGTTTATTATGTTATAATATAGAGTTATTCTAATTGAACAATTTTATCTAATCATATAAGATATACATATATATTTATATTCTTTTTCACATGTGTGAGTAATATTTGTAATATTATTTAATAAAAAATATCATTCTAAATTTTAAAATATATTTATAAGGTTATTTTTAAATAATGAACTTTTGAGGATAAAGTATTGACGAGAGTATAAAAAAAGTCAATAAATTAATGACAAAAAAATTTACAAAAAAAATTCATTTGAAGGACTAACATAATAAAATACAAAGTTAAGAAATTAAATTTAAAAAAACAAAAGCCCTTAGGGCTAACCAGTTATCGCTTTTAATTTGAATATTTGTTCTTTAATTTTAAATAAAAAAATTGAAAAATACTTTCTAAAAATTTACACTATATTTTTTAAAAGTAATGTTAAACTAAGTCTCTTATCTTTTATATTTATCCTTATTTTTTGAAATGTAAAAATTGTTTAATTTAAAAACCCAAAGGTAAATCTCATAATATGTTCTCTCTGCTCTAAGTAGCACATTCTCCTTGCTCTAAGTAGCATGTTTTTTTTTACTTCTTCTCTTTCTCTTGCTTTGATGTCGGATGTTCATGATAACCTTGCTCGTCTGGCAATCGACGAAGGTGAGGATGACTTTCTCTAGTATGATCCGGATGATACACTTGTGGCCCCTACTTATGAACACTACTTGTTGGTATATTCATGGCTGCCGGTACTATTAACTTCCAATCTATGAAAGTCACTCTTGCTAATGCGTGGAAACTAGTTGGAGGGATTGCAATCACGGATATTGTTGAAGCCCTTAACCCGGCCTAGACGGTTGACCCGAATTAAGAAAGTCACACGGGGAAAACCAAAGTCAACCCGAAAGTCAACCTTGATTAACGACCCTTTTTTTTTTCTTTTTAATCTTGTCTAGATGCACATTAGTCCTAATTGTGATCACACAAACATCATACTCAAAGATCACAAACATCAGAGATCAAACAGGGACCCAATTGAACAAATTACAACTTTAGGGACCAAATTGTAATTTCTGATAATTAAAAGGGCTTAACCCAAATTCAAGTTACCAACTCGAAATTAATCAGGTTTCATGCTTCTCTGTGAAATTTCAGCTCAAAAGGACTTCCCAAGCTCATGCAATTGAACAAACAAGATTCAGGACCAAAACGCAAACAATTCAAAACATATAACTGCCCATGTCAGCCCCCAACGATCGACCGTTCCGAAACAGGTAGACCCTGTTCCGAAACGCGGGCCGTTCCGCAACGGGTTCCGAAACATGGCCTTGGCAGAGACCAAACCGTTTCGAAACGGTACATACCGTTTCGGACGCCTGGGTTCATGTAAGGCACCCGTTCCGAAACGGTGCATACTGTTCCGAAACGCCTGCACAGATTGCAGCAAACTAGCATTCCAACTCATGCAATAGATCATTCAAACATGCTCCAAATGTCACCAAACTTTACCAGCATGCAATTCAACTTATAAATGACTTATAGGAATCACCAAATCAACAAACCAACATCATATGCAAAAAGCCCCAATTCAATAGGCATGCTTCCTACACAAGCTAGCTATTCAAAACACAAAACTTACAAAACAAGCATATAATGATCCAATGCAAAAACCAGCAATCTAAACAACATTCAACATACTTAGGGAGTCCCAAACACCTCCCAAAACATACACATTGGTCCCCCATTGCCAAATCACCCAAAAGCTAAAATGTTTAACAAAAACCTTCCATACATTGAGCTTTACTTGTACTTGAATTCTTGCCCTTCTTGCTGCCCCTCAAGGTACTTTTAATGCTCTGCATTATTGAATTAAGAAAACGGAGAGAGCGTAAGCAAAAGCTTAGTGAGGCATGCTCTTTAAAAACCATTCAATAATGCAATTAAAACCATTTATAAATCATGCTTAAAATCAACCTTTGCACATGCTCAAAAGCATACTTAAAACAAGCAATCTCATGCTTCAACATAAACCTTAAAACAAGCATCTCATGCTTCTTACATACATAACATGTCATATTGGCTCAAGTGATAAATTCCATTTCTTAAAACAAGTTCATCAACTTCCCAAGGACTTTTAAACACCTTGGCCCCAAGGACTTTTAAACACCTTGGCCATGGACTTTTAAACACCATGAATGAGGACCACACAAGGACTTTTAACCACCTTTGTGTCCAATGCTTGAATCACCCCAAGGACTTTTAAACACCTTGGCCCCAAGGACTTTTAAACACCTTGGCCCCATGGACTTTTAAACACCATGGCCCCATGGACTTTTAAACACCATGGAAAGGATCACCTAAGGACTTTTAACCACCTTAGTGTCCGCAACAAGAATCATCCAAGGACTTTTAACCACCTTGATGTTCTTAAGTAACAAGGCTCACTCAAGGACTTTTAACCACCTTAGTGACCTTAATCTTTTCAAAACATCACTTGCCAATATACATCATATTCATCATTTAATCCACTGTTTTAAAGCATTAAACCAAGCCATTTTCATCATGCATTTTAAAGCATCAATCCACATTTAAACAATGTACAAAAGCAAGGTACTCCTACCTAGAGTTACCTTCAACATATGGCTTATATCATCAGCAAAATCCATGCTAAAACATGCTTTCAAAACAGTAATTAAAACATGCAAATCATCATTTTGCATCACATCAAAAACATGGCCACCACTAGAGAGAAAATCCGAAAACTTACACTTGAGCTTAGCAAAGTTGTTTAGACTTAAACTAAGCTCCCAAAACCTTCAAACCTTGGTTTTAAAGCTGAAAATCCAATTTCCACAAATGCACTCACCGATTTCCACTTTGCTTCAAGCCAAAGCACCAAATCAAGCTTCCGGATCAACCACTCTTGGATCCAAAGATGCCTCCCCTGTTTCAACACATCAAAGCAGAGGATTAATGCATCATCATGCATTAATTGCTTCAATGAAAGCACCTAAACTCGCTGCTCTCATCCAACCTCCATTTTCGGCCACCAAACACAACCGAAAATGCATCCAAAACACTTCTAAACAAAGCCCAGCCATAAACCAGCAAAACCTCACTTCCATAAACATCATAACACATCTAAAAACAACCTATTAACATCCTTATACCTCCAGCAACATCAGATCACCAAGATCACCTCAAAAACTACCTTGAAACACAAGCTAAACTTAGGAAACTCAACCTATCCGGGATTGCATTAATCAAAACTCAATTCCTTATCAATTTAGAGATCATTTAACATCAAAAACACCTCTCAAATCACAGATTACTCAGATCTAACGAAAATCATCAAAAATCATCAAAATCTTGCATAATAAGCCAAGATCCATTTCAAAACTTAAAAACCTTTAATTAAACATCAATTAAGGATTGAAAACTTAGGAATTTCAGTAAAGAACTGATAGTTTAGAGGAGAAGGACGTTCTTACCTCCAAACTTGTGTTTCTCCACTTTTTGGAATGAAAAACCTTGATGAATCAAGAAGCAATTGAAGAGGTTTTGAAGATATGTTGATTAGGAATCAAAAGAGAGTTGAAAGGAGAGATTTAGGTGAGAAAATCAGATCCAATTCTCTGGAAAAGTAGTGTTTGGGTTGAGAGAAAATGAGAGAAAGAAAATTGAGAAGTTAGTTATGAAATTAGCCAAATGGCTTTTCCCTCCTTTTTGATATACTTTAAAATCAGAATTATAACTCAAAATATCTTAGAAAAATATGGAGAAACCACTTTTGGATAAATAGCTCCTTAAAGATTCAAAGTTTCAACCCTTTATAAAACATCCACCAAACTTGCGAAAATTACATTTTGGTCACTAGCCAAAATGTCACACTTCCAAAACTCATTTTCCAAAATTGATTTCACAGTTCACTTAATTATATTAAAAGATGATTTTAGAACATTTTTCCATATTTTTAATGCAACCCGAACTAGGCTTTCCTAATTTCACCTCTTTAGATTCGAACAGCACTTTGACCAACCGGTCAACGCCCAAAACTCCTAAGCCCAAAACCGGGGCGTTACAACTCTCCCCCCCTTAAGAAATTTCGTCCTCGAAATTTACCTGAAGGAAAGAGATAAGGAAACTGCTTCAGCATGTCTTCCTTCCGCTCCCACGTGGCTTCCTCAACACCTCGAAGCACCTTCACCAACTCAATGGTCTTGCCACGAAGAACCTTGCTATCCGAATCCAGAACCTTCACCGGTTCCTCATCATAGGTCAAATCCGGATTCAAAACCACTTCCTCCACAGGCATCACATGCGAAGGATCAGATCTATACTTTCGGAGCATAGAAACATGGAACACATCATGAATCTTCTCCAACTCCTGAGGTAACCTCAGCCGATACGCAACAGGACCCACACGCTCAACCACCTCATACGGTCCAATGTACCTAGGGCTCAACTTACCCTTCCGGCCAAACCTCATCACCTTCTTCCAAGGCGAAACCTTCAAGAACACACGGTCACCCACCGCATACTCTATCTCCTTACGCTTCAAATCCGCGTAAGACTTTTGCCGATCAGAGGCAGCCTTCAACCTCTCACAAATGAGCTTCACCTTCTCAGTGGTCCCTTTCAACAAATCCGGCATCGAAACCAACTTTTGACCAGTTTTAGCCCAACAAAGAGGAGTCCTACACTTCCTCCCATACAGAGCCTCATAAGGTGCCATCTGTATACTCGCCTGATAACTATTGTTATAAGCGAACTCAACCAAAGGCAGATGCTTCTCCCAAGAACCTTGGAACTCAATCACGCAGCATCTCAACATATCCTCCAAAATCTGGATAACCCGCTCAGACTGACCATCCGACTGAGGATGATAGGATGTACTGAAATGCAACCTTGTACCCAGAGCTTGATGCAAACACTGCCAGAAACGCGATGTGAACCTCGGATCCCTATCCGACACAATCGACTTAGGCACACCATGCAGCCTCACAATCTCAGCAATGTACAGCTCTGCCAGCTTATCCAAAGAGAACGTAGTATGCACAGGCAAGAAATGCGCACACTTCGTCAAGCGATCCACAATCACCCAAACAGAATTCTTCTTTGACGGAGACAAAGGCAAACCAGATACAAAATCCATGGTAACCCTCTCCCACTTCCATTCAGGGATTTTCAACGGTTGCAACAAACCAGAAGGAAACTGATGCTCAGCCTTAACTCGCTGACACACCAAACACTTGCTCACAAACTCTGCAACATCCTTCTTCAAACCCACCCAATAGTACTCATCACGAAGATCACGATACATCTTAGTACTACCAGGGTGCATAGCAAAAGGACTACTATGACCTTCAGTCAGAATAGCACGCCTCAACTCAGCATCAGCATGCACTACTATCCGACTACCAAAACACAACACACCATCCTCATTAAAGCAGAAATCCGAAGGTCTACCCTCCGCGATATCCTGAACATGAGACACCAAGGAATCATCCAACAACTGCTTTTCCTTGATCAACTGAACCAAAGATGGTTTCACTTGCAACTCAGCAACAAGACCACCATCTCGCGATATGCTCAAGCTAGCAAACATAGCTCTCAGCTCAACAGCTACCTTCCTACTCAAGGCATCCGCAACAACATTAGCTTTACCAGGATGATACTCAATCGTCAGATCATAATCCTTGAGCAACTCCAACCAACGTCGCTGCCTAAGATTCAACTCCTTCTGAGACATCAGATACCTCAAACTCTTGTGATCCGTGTACACAGTACACTTCTCACCATACAGATAATGTCTCCAGATCTTCAGAGCAAAAACCACTGCAGCCAGCTCAATGTCATGCGTAGGATAGTTGCGCTCATGCACCTTCAACTGCCGCGACGCATAAGCCACAACCTTACCCTCTTGCATCAGCACACACCCCAAACCAACATAGGATGCATCACTATAGACCACAAACTCTTTCCCTGATTAAGGCTGAATCAAGATAGGAGCTTGCGTCAAAGCCGCCTTCAGCTTCTCAAAAGCTTGCTGCCTAGCTTCCGTCCACTCATACTTAACATCCTTTTGCAACAGCTTCGTCAAAGGAGCAGCAATCTTGGAAAAACCATCCACAAACCTCCGGTAGTATCCCGCCAAACCAAGGAAACTACGGACCTCATGAACAGACTTAGGGACTTTCCAGTTCATCACCGCCTCAATCTTCTGAGGATCAACACGAATCCCCTCAGCTGAGACCACATGCCCAAGAAACACCACCTCCTTAAGCCAGAACTCACACTTGCTCAGCTTAGCATAAAGCTGATTCTCCAACAAAGCTTGCAGCACAACCCTCAAATGCTCTTCGTGCTCCTCCTCAGTACGCGAATACACGAGGATATCATCAATGAACACCACAACGAACTTGTCCAAGTATTCATGAAACACACGATTCATCATGTTCATGAAAGCAGCAGGAGCATTTATCAAACCAAACGGCATCACAAGGAACTCATAATGCCCATACCTTGTCCTGAAAGCTGTCTTAGGCACATCCACATCCTTCACCTTCAACTGATAATACCCTGACCTCAAGTCAATCTTAGAGAACACAGCAGCTCCCCGAAATTGATCAAAGAGATCATCAATCCTCGGCAAAGGATACCGATTCTTGATAGTCAACTTGTTCAGCTGACGGTAATCAATGCACATCCTCATAGTGCCATCTTTCTTCTTCACAAACAAGACAGAAGCACCCCAAGGTGACACACTCGGCCGGATGAAACCACGATCTAGCAGCTCTTGCAACTGCGTCTTCAGCTCCTTCAGCTCCTTAGGTGCCATTCTATAGGGAGAAATGGACACAGGAGTTGTATTCTCATACAGCTCAATTCCAAACTCCACCTCGCGATTAGGAGGTAAACCAGGCAACTCCTCAGGAAAAACACCAGGAAACTCCTTCACAACCTTGATATCCTGCACTCTCAACTCCTTAGAGCTAGGATTCATCACAAAAGCTAGATAAGCTTCGCAACCTTGCCTCAGCATCCTACTCGCCTCCAAGGTAGACACAACATTGGCAAGAAACTTCACATTCTCACCAACCACAACAACTTCATAATCATCCGCAAGCTTAAGCGAAACCCGCTTATTCTCACAATCCACAACAGCACGATGCTCAGCAAGCCAATCCATACCAAGGATCACATCAAAACCATAGAAAGGCAACTCCATAAGATCAACATGGAAAACATGTTCTTGAACAACCAAAGGACACCTTCTATAAAGCTTTCGAGTCACAACAGTTTCACCAAAGGAACTAGTGACACGAACACCAACATCCAAAGACTCAACAGGCAAACCAAGCAATTCAGCATGCTCACGCAAAATGTATGAATGCGTAGATCCAGAATCAATCAAAGAAAGCAATGACAAGGACTGCAAAGTAAAGGTACCTGCAATCACATCAGCATCATTCCTTCCCTCGCGCTGAGCATACACCCTAGCTTGGCCTCCACCCTCAGGTTGAATAGCCACAACATGGGCTACTCCACGACCACCTTCCTCTCTCCTCTGGAAATTACCACGGCCGCGCCCACGACCTCTCTGCGGTGCAGCAACAACAGGAGCACTCTCTTGGCCACCAGCCAACCTCGGACAATCTCGCCTCAGATGATCAACAGAACCATAGTTCCAGCATCCATTACCACCAGCTGCCGCAACAGGAGCTTGCACCTCCCTCACAGCACGAGGACAGTCACGCTTCATGTGACCACGAGAACCGCAGATCCAACAAGCACTAAGATCAGCTCTAGCAAAACCACCCCTAGCAGGTGCACCACCGCCTCTCTTGGCTGAGGACTGATACTTCTGATCACGTCCCCTCTTGTTCCGTCCACCTCCGGAACTAAACTCAGCAGCTCTCTTGCCAGAACTCGCTCCAGCACCTTTCGCAGATAAACCCAAGTTCATCTCAATGTCCTTGGCTCGGCCCACCAACACATCAAAATCATCATATTCAGTGGCCAGCACATACATCTTTACATCCGTCACCAGACCATAACGGAACCTCTCGCACCTTGCTCGCTCATCAGGTATCAGCTCCGGTGCATACTGACTGAGTCGCACAAACTGCACTTCATACTCAGCCACACTCATGCTCCCTTGGGTAAGAGACATGAATTCACGCTTTTTCTCATCCAGATATCTCACTCCAAGATATCTCCTCTTGAACACATTCTGAAAGAATGTCCAAGTAACATCAGCTTCAGCCATCCCAGCTATGGTGGTCGTCCACCACGTATACGCATCGTCCTGCAGCAAGGACACAACACATCCCAACTTTTGCACATCCGTGCAGCTCATCTGACCCAAGATACGCTTGGTACTCTCTAGCCAAGCCTCAGAACTCTCTGCAGACATACCCCTAAACTCAGTCCCACCAAGACTGCGCAGACGCTCCAGAGGTAGTCTAACTCCAGCATCTCCCTGATGCCCAGCTTCTTGAGCTCCAGCTACTGCTGCTCGAAAAGCACCCGCAATAGCTTGTACCAGCATAGACATATCAGGCATAGCTTGCCCCTGACCAACCTCTGGTCCAGCAGCTCCAGCACCAGCTGCAGCTTCAGCTCTCTCACCTCTAGCACCACCACCAGGCGGAGGAGGGGGTAACACTGCACTACCCGTATTCTCTTCATTCTCATTCTCGTTGGGAGCCGTAGCTCGCACACTACCTCTTAACTCTCTACGTGGTGCCATACTTTTACCATGCAATCACAATGCAAATAAAACAAGTCAGGCCCAGCAAGGTAAGCAATCCAAGTATTCAAGATCAATTTCCTTCAAAATCAACATCATTTCATTAGCTTTTGTTTGGCAATGGGTACCCTCAACATGCAACATCACAGCATACAACTCAATTGCATCAACATCTCAAACCACTGAACATGCTTTCAAACAACAAGCATACAAGCCAAACATGCTTCAATCATGCATACATTCATTCCCAATAACTCGCAAACTCAGCTCTGATACCACCAAATGTAACCCCCTTAACCCGGCCTAGACGGTTGACCCGAATTAAGAAAGTCACACGGGGAAAACCAAAGTCAACCCGAAAGTCAACCTTGATTAACGACCCTTTTTTTTTCTTTTTAATCTTGTCTAGATGCACATTAGTCCTAATTGTGATCACACAAACATCATACTCAAAGATCACAAACATCAGAGATCAAACAGGGACCCAATTGAACAAATTACAACTTTAGGGACCAAATTGTAATTTCTGATAATTAAAAGGGCTTAACCCAAATTCAAGTTACCAACTCGAAATTAATCAGGTTTCATGCTTCTCTGTGAAATTTCAGCTCAAAAGGACTTCCCAAGCTCATGCAATTGAACAAACAAGATTCAGGACCAAAACGCAAACAATTCAAAACATATAACTGCCCATGTCAGCCCCCAACGATCGACCGTTCCGAAACAGGTAGACCCTGTTCCGAAACGCGGGCCGTTCCGCAACGGGTTCCGAAACATGGCCTTGGCAGAGACCAAACCGTTTCGAAACGGTACATACCGTTTCGGACGCCTGGGTTCATGTAAGGCACCCGTTCCGAAACGGTGCATACTGTTCCGAAACGCCTGCACAGATTGCAGCAAACTAGCATTCCAACTCATGCAATAGATCATTCAAACATGCTCCAAATGTCACCAAACTTTACCAGCATGCAATTCAACTTATAAATGACTTATAGGAATCACCAAATCAACAAACCAACATCATATGCAAAAAGCCCCAATTCAATAGGCATGCTTCCTACACAAGCTAGCTATTCAAAACACAAAACTTACAAAACAAGCATATAATGATCCAATGCAAAAACCAGCAATCTAAACAACATTCAACATACTTAGGGAGTCCCAAACACCTCCCAAAACATACACATTGGTCCCCCATTGCCAAATCACCCAAAAGCTAAAATGTTTAACAAAAACCTTCCATACATTGAGCTTTACTTGTACTTGAATTCTTGCCCTTCTTGCTGCCCCTCAAGGTACTTTTAATGCTCTGCATTATTGAATTAAGAAAACGGAGAGAGCGTAAGCAAAAGCTTAGTGAGGCATGCTCTTTAAAAACCATTCAATAATGCAATTAAAACCATTTATAAATCATGCTTAAAATCAACCTTTGCACATGCTCAAAAGCATACTTAAAACAAGCAATCTCATGCTTCAACATAAACCTTAAAACAAGCATCTCATGCTTCTTACATACATAACATGTCATATTGGCTCAAGTGATAAATTCCATTTCTTAAAACAAGTTCATCAACTTCCCAAGGACTTTTAAACACCTTGGCCCCAAGGACTTTTAAACACCTTGGCCATGGACTTTTAAACACCATGAATGAGGACCACACAAGGACTTTTAACCACCTTTGTGTCCAATGCTTGAATCACCCCAAGGACTTTTAAACACCTTGGCCCCAAGGACTTTTAAACACCTTGGCCCCATGGACTTTTAAACACCATGGCCCCATGGACTTTTAAACACCATGGAAAGGATCACCTAAGGACTTTTAACCACCTTAGTGTCCGCAACAAGAATCATCCAAGGACTTTTAACCACCTTGATGTTCTTAAGTAACAAGGCTCACTCAAGGACTTTTAACCACCTTAGTGACCTTAATCTTTTCAAAACATCACTTGCCAATATACATCATATTCATCATTTAATCCACTGTTTTAAAGCATTAAACCAAGCCATTTTCATCATGCATTTTAAAGCATCAATCCACATTTAAACAATGTACAAAAGCAAGGTACTCCTACCTAGAGTTACCTTCAACATATGGCTTATATCATCAGCAAAATCCATGCTAAAACATGCTTTCAAAACAGTAATTAAAACATGCAAATCATCATTTTGCATCACATCAAAAACATGGCCACCACTAGAGAGAAAATCCGAAAACTTACACTTGAGCTTAGCAAAGTTGTTTAGACTTAAACTAAGCTCCCAAAACCTTCAAACCTTGGTTTTAAAGCTGAAAATCCAATTTCCACAAATGCACTCACCGATTTCCACTTTGCTTCAAGCCAAAGCACCAAATCAAGCTTCCGGATCAACCACTCTTGGATCCAAAGATGCCTCCCCTGTTTCAACACATCAAAGCAGAGGATTAATGCATCATCATGCATTAATTGCTTCAATGAAAGCACCTAAACTCGCTGCTCTCATCCAACCTCCATTTTCGGCCACCAAACACAACCGAAAATGCATCCAAAACACTTCTAAACAAAGCCCAGCCATAAACCAGCAAAACCTCACTTCCATAAACATCATAACACATCTAAAAACAACCTATTAACATCCTTATACCTCCAGCAACATCAGATCACCAAGATCACCTCAAAAACTACCTTGAAACACAAGCTAAACTTAGGAAACTCAACCTATCCGGGATTGCATTAATCAAAACTCAATTCCTTATCAATTTAGAGATCATTTAACATCAAAAACACCTCTCAAATCACAGATTACTCAGATCTAACGAAAATCATCAAAAATCATCAAAATCTTGCATAATAAGCCAAGATCCATTTCAACACTTAAAAACCTTTAATTAAACATCAATTAAGGATTGAAAACTTAGGAATTTCAGTAAAGAACTGATAGTTTAGAGGAGAAGGACGTTCTTACCTCCAAACTTGTGTTTCTCCACTTTTTGGAATGAAAAACCTTGATGAATCAAGAAGCAATTGAAGAGGTTTTGAAGATATGTTGATTAGGAATCAAAAGAGAGTTGAAAGGAGAGATTTAGGTGAGAAAATCAGATCCAATTCTCTGGAAAAGTAGTGTTTGGGTTGAGAGAAAATGAGAGAAAGAAAATTGAGAAGTTAGTTATGAAATTAGCCAAATGGCTTTTCCCTCCTTTTTGATATACTTTAAAATCAGAATTATAACTCAAAATATCTTAGAAAAATCTGGAGAAACCACTTTTGGATAAATAGCTCCTTAAAGATTCAAAGTTTCAACCCTTTATAAAACAGCCACCAAACTTGCGAAAATTACATTTTGGTCACTAGCCAAAATGTCACACTTCCAAAACTCATTTTCCAAAATTGATTTCACAGTTCACTTAATTATATTAAAAGATGATTTTAGAACATTTTTCCATATTTTTAATGCAACCCGAACTAGGCTTTCCTAATTTCACCTCTTTAGATTCGAACAGCACTTTGACCAACCGGTCAACGCCCAAAACTCCTAAGCCCAAAACCGGGGCGTTACAGGCGATTACTGTTCCCTTTGTTCAACCATATAGATGCTGATTGAATTGATTTAGGAGGGCCATGATATTTTAATTCGCACCTTTTGATAATGCATAGATTGCAGTAGGGTAAGATCCCAACGACGACTCCTTTATCTCATTTGTACTATTGGATCTTAATCCATGACGTGCCCCATGATTTTATCTTTGAGAGATTGCGCGGTTGATTGGAAATTTTATTGGTAATTTTAAGGAATATGGCTCAGCGGCAACAACACTCGGATATAAACGAATAACGCGCATTCGTGTTTAAATCGATATCAAATTGCCTTTGAAACGTAGAAAGAAACTTATGTTGCCAAATGGTAAGCCCCATTATGTCCATTTCGAATATGAGAAGTTAACCCTGTTTTGTTTCGTCTGTAGGTTATTAGGACATGGCGAAAACTTTTGCCCTGTTCGAGTTGCTAACACTGGTAAAGAAATCTCCATGGCTTAGGATTCCTCTTTACGCGCTCCTCGCCGTCGTGCGGTGGCTCCGGCGAGCCCTTGGTTGCCTGATGAGCCTATGATTAAGGCTGATTTTTCAGCCTCAATCAGTGCTCAATCCAATCCAAATATGAGCTGTTCTCCAGATAAGGCTAAATCTATCTAGGAGGTTATTGCTAATACTTCTCCGCCAATCAAGTCTTAATCCCCAATTGAGGCAAAGTCAACTATTATGGTCCTGGTTACTCCTAATGGGCTACCTCATCCTATTATTAATAATTTGGGTCGTACCGATGGGTTTGATACTCATATGCTTATTGTTGATGAAGACAACCCCATTGAGAGTTTGGAAGGCTCTAAATGGGCTCGTACACAAGACCTACCACCTGGATTTTCTGGTGGTAACACGAATTTGATTGGTGTCTCTCCCTCATCATCGCTCGGTCTTATTTAGGCCCACCGAACACAATGAAGATCATTAGTTAAAATGTCTGTAGGTTGGGGAAACTACGAGAAGTAAGACGACACAGAAATAAACTGAGGTCTGTTTCTCCTCAACTTTTGTTTCTTATGGAAATAAAACTCTCTGCAAATAAAATGGCTCGTATCTGTGCTAGGTGTGGTTTACTCAAGGTTTAGATATTGGTTCTCAAGGTTCAAGAGGGGGTTTATCCATTGCTTGGTCCCCCGACATCTCTGTTGCTATTAGAAGCTACTCTTCTCACCATATTAACGCTGAAATTATTGAAGTTCAAGCTGATCTGATGTGGCATTTAACAGGGTTTTATAGCAATCTAGTGGAGAGTCAATGTGATGCTAGTTGGGACCTTCTACGTTCTCTAGACACTGATTGTTATCTTCCTTGGTTAGTGGCTAGGGATTTCAACGAAATAATGCTTGCATCAGAGAAGAAAGGAGGTCTTATTCACTTTGAAAGAAATATAGAGGCTTTCTATTTAGTACTGCGTGATTGTGACCTCTCGGATCTAGGGTATTTTGGAAAATGGTATACATGGGGAGAGAGGTAGGCTATCTCGAAACAATGTTAGTGAACGCCTCGATAGAGGAGTGGCTACTTCGAGTTGGAGAGATTGTTTCCCAAATTTCTCTTTAGAACACCTCTCCCACACGATCTCTGCCCATTGCCCCCTCCTAATCAAGACCATCAGCTCAAATGTTCATAATGATCATGGTAAATGGTTTCGTTTTGATGCAAACTGGACCTTGAAACCAGAGTGTGAACAAATGATTCTTCAGTTCTGGAATTCTACTATTGTTGAGCTGCCTGAGAAACTTTCTAATCTCAGTACAATCTTTTCAAATTAGAGTAAAGAGAATAAGTTAATGAGGTGATGATATACAAAAGAGTTGAATGCTAAGCTTGATCACTTGTCCACTCTTGATCCGGATGATGACACACTTGCTAAATTATTAAAGTTCAAACATGCTTTAAATATAGAGGCAGATAAGGAAGAACTATACTGGGAACATCGCGCACATGTTAATTGGCTTAAATATGGTGACCGTAACACCAATTTATTTTATAAATGGGCATCCTACCGTAAAAAGAAAAACATGGTTACCGGCCTCTGTACTGATGATGGTAGATGGATCACTAGGGGTTAGACCTTGCAAACTTGACCCGAGAACCGAAACCCGAACCGAATTACCCGAACCCAGACCCGAACCGAAACCGAAAATCAACCCAAAATTTGATCCGAAATTTGATCCGAAACCCGAAATAAACCAAACCGAAACTGAACCGAATTTAGTTGAACCGAATGGACCCGAACCGAATGGACCCAAACCGAATAGACCCGAATCGAATGGACCCGAACCGAATAGACCCGAACCGAATGGACCCGAACCAAATAGACCCGAACCGAATGGACCCGATTAATAGAAATAAAGAAAGATAAAATACGAACAACCACACAAATCACTAAAATGTCAAATATATTGACTTTATAAAGTCATATATAGGGTGTAAAAATCTGACAAACCTAAAAATTTGATTAAAAACGACTGATCTCTCATTGAACCGAAAATAACTGAACCGAAATCAACCGAACCGAAATTAACCGAACCGAAAATAACTGAACCGAAATCAACCGACCCGAAATGACCCGAAACACAATAGACCCGAACTAAAACCGAACCGAAACCAAACCGAAACCTCAACCGAATCTGAACCGAAAATATCAGACCCGAAATAACCGAAACCGAAATGACCCGAACCGAACCCGAACCGATTGACCCGTTTGCCACCTCTACTAGGGGTGTTCAATCGGTCGGTTCGGTTAACCGACCGGACCGAACTTCCAAAATTTCATTAACCGAATTATTTTTTCATATTAACCGTTAACCAAACCGAAAATTTTCGAAAATTTTTAACCGAACTGAAAAAAGTTCGGTTAATTCGGCCGGTTTTCGAATTAACCGAAATTTGTTAGAAAATTTTGGGTAAATCACCCAAATGGTCACTAAACTATTTTAAAATAATCTTTTTGGTCACTAAACTTTCAAAAATTATAAAATAACCATTAAACTTATCGAACTATTACAAAATAGTCATTAACTTGCACGTTATAAATTATTGATAAATCATTTTGCGCTAATTTGATAAAGTTTAATGACCATTTTATAATATATCAAAAATTTTAATGACTATTTTATAATTTTTAAAAATTATGTGACTAAAACTAAATATATGAAATGTATAATATATAAAAATTTCGGTTAACCGATAACCGAATTAACCGATAACTGAAGTTTGAAAAAATTATTAACCGTTAACCGAACAAACCTAAAATTAACCGACCGATTAACCGAAAAAAGTTTGGTTCGGTTCGATTAATTCGGTTTTAACCGAAGTTTGAACACCCCTATGGATCACTAATGACAATGATTTGGTAACATTGGCTGACTCATTTTATCAAGATCTCTTCACTCACTCCATATCTGGTAACAATGATTTTCTTTCCACTATCGTGCAATCCTCTATTCCAATTGAAATGAACAACAGCCTATTGATGCCTTTTACTATGGAGGAAATTGTTTGTGCAATTAAAAATATGGCACCACTTAAAGACTCGGGCCAAGATGGCTTTCTAGCTTTATTTTTTTAGAAGTACTGACACAAAGTTGGTAAGGAGGTTATAGATTTCTGTCTGGAGATTTTGAATGAATGTCATGATTTATCTAAGATCAACGGGGCAAATATCATCCTTATCTTGAAGGTGGACAACCCGACCATAATGGCTCATTTCTGGCCTATAAGCTTATGCAATGTCCTCTACAAGATCATTGTTAAAGCTATAGTGAACAGATTATGCAAGTTGCTAGAATTTTGCATTGACCCGACTCAGGGTGCCTTTATTTCGGGTCGCAACATTATTGTCTTTAAAAATGAGAAAATCTTGCAATACATGTTCTTTTGCATTAAATCTAGACATGAGAAAAGCCTACGATCGTGTTGAATGGTCTTTTGTTCAAAAAATAATGTCTATTATGGGCTTCTCAGAATAATGGATCTCTTTGGTTTTGCGATGCGTATCTACTGTTTCATATCACGTGGTCTTAAATGGTGTTCATGGGGAAAGTTTTGGTCCCTCTAGCCCCTACTTATTTTTGTTTTGTGCTGAAGGTTTGTCTGCTCTTCTTAATGTCGCTAAAGCTAATAATGACATCAAGGGAGTAAAGCTAGGAAGAAGTGGTGTGACTCTGACGCACTTATTTTTTTGCTGACGATTGCATTCTTTTTGGGGATGCGTCGACTTCTGGTGTGCATACTCTTAAGAACCTCTTCTTAACTTATAAAGGATTTTCAGGTCAAAAAATAAATTTTGACAAGCCTCTGATTTACTTTAGTTATAATGTGACAACACCCACTCGACAACAAATTGGGGACTTTTATGGTGTTTGTATCTCTAGTAATCTAGAGAAATACTTGGGCCTACCAACGATGGTGGGAAGAAATAAACATGAAGCTTTTACCAATCTCCTTGATAGCTTCAATTGCAAGGTGGATAGCTGGAGCACTCGATTCTTCTTTATGGGGGAAAAGAGGTTTTCATTAAAGTAGTTTTACAGGTTATACCCATCTACGCTATGCAGTGCTTCCTTTTTCCTCTATCTCTCTACTGAGATTTAGAGTCTATCTACTGTAGATTTTGGTGGAGAAACAATGGTTCCAAGAGGGTATCCAATGGGCTATATGGAAGTCCCTATGTGCGCCAAAATCTATGGAAGGAATGGGCTTTAGAGACTTGGCTAAGTTCAATATAGCCATTCTAGTAATACAAGGATGGCAGGTTTTGACTAATCCTAACAGTCTTCATGCTAGAGTACTAAAAGGTAAGTATTTTTCATCAGGTAACTTCATGAATGCATCACTTGGTTCAAATCCATCTTACACCTGGAAGAGCATTTGGCGCTCAAGGGGTCTTATTAAAAAGGCTATGGCTGGAGAATTAGGTGTGGTTCCGCAGTTAACATATGGTTAGATCCTTAAATTTATGGAATTGGTAATGGTAGGATCCATAAAACTGTTGTTAACCCTTTCTATACAAGAGTTTTTGATCACATTATTACT
The DNA here is from genome assembly GCA_958450335.1 of Hibiscus tridactylites. NCBI lineage: Eukaryota > Viridiplantae > Streptophyta > Magnoliopsida > Malvales > Malvaceae > Hibiscus > Hibiscus tridactylites. The sequence continues at coordinate 31,235,566 of OY288285.1, forward strand.
GAGACCAATTGTTGGGATGCATAAACTATTAATTCTATCTTGAATCCAATCCAAGCATCACAAATTTTATGTATGAAGTTACCAAACATAGCCCAAGAAGACATGATTATTTGGCGCACATATAAGTTTGGAAACTACTCTATTCGCAGTGGGTATAAGTTATTGTGCAGTGAAGATCTCTATCTTATTGGTGAACCATCCCAGTTACAAGTAGAATCAGCTAAAGTTTTCAACACATTATGGTCTACTAATCTACCAGCAAAAGTGAAAATTGCAGCTTGGGGATTCTTTAAAAATTACCTGACAACAACTGCTAATCTGCACATACATAGACTCCATCCACACTTAGGTTGTTGCCTCTATGATTCAGCAGTTGAGTCTGTGCCTCATCTTCTATCGGATTGTTCATTTTCCCTACAAGTTTTTGGTGCCCTCAACATCATTCTTCCTACAGTATCTGAGGAACAACTATGGTTGCAATAGTTAGCTCATTTACTTGATTGCAAATCATCCACCAAAGTCAAACTGCTCATTACTGCTATTTAGGCAATTTGAACTTATCGGAATAAATGCATCCATGACGATGTATCTAAATCTCCTGAGGAAGTGGCCACTTTCACCTTGTGTTATATCCAAGAATTGGATGTTGTTAGAGACTCTGGACCCGCTGCCCCTTTCTCAACCCCTCGTGCTCAACGGATGCCTCCTCATGCGGATTTTATTAAAGTGAACTTTGATGTAGGTTATAATTTCAACACCAAGTCATCTATTTTGGGTATTTTATTAAAGAATTCAGAAGGGCTGATAATGGCAACATGCACTTACCCGCACTCGAATATTTCAAGCCTGGAGATTGCAGAAGCTTGTGTGTATGACCAGGCTATGACTTTAACCATTGATCTCAAATTCTGTAAAGCAATATTTAAAGATGATGCCCTCTCCATCATCAAAAAGGTAGCTTCATCTTTGATTGATAAAGCAGATACTTTTGCCCTAATTTATAACATTAAGAGGAAGAGCAACTATTTCGAAGTCGTTTTTTACCCATGTGAATCAGTGTCAAAAATGAGGCTGCTCATGTCTTGGCTAAAGTAGGTCAACCTTTCACAGATCCAAGGATATGGATTGAGGAAGTGCCGGAGCTGGTTGAGGTAGCGGTTCAACGCGATCATTGGTGGATGAAACCTCCAAATTAATGTTCACCGTCTGTGACTTTTCGAAGACCATGAATCTTTATTCTCTGATCTTAATCTCTCATCTACTTGTCGTGGTTCTATTTTGCTCTCTTACCCAGGGAGTTTGAGCTCAGATGAAGAAGTTGGTGTTTTTTCTTAAAGAATGTGCCTTTGGGTTTTGTCGTTTTGTTTTCCTAGTCTTTACTTTCCTTTTATTTTGAGTTCCTTTACTCTTTATTTACTTTATAACCCATTTTTCGCTCCACCTTCTTTTATTATAAATCGACGTTTTATTCAAAAAAACCAAAGGTCATAATGGAAAATGGATGATGTTCATCTTAGGAGATTCTAGGAGTTTATTGCACTAATAGTCCCTAAACTATGACTCTTGTTCTAAATCCGTCCCCAAACTTTTAAACGTGTCAATTTCATCCCAAAACTATGGATATATGCCAATTATGTCCCTCCGTTAAAAACCCAGTTAAACTTCATGTAAGCTATGATGTGTAAAATGACATGGCATAAATTATAATCAATGTGGAAAATAAAATAATAATTAACTTTAAAATCTAGAAAGATTTGTAAATAAATTGGGAGAAAAAACAAAAGAATGATGAAAGAACAAAACATTTTAGGATTGAGACTAGTTTTAGGAAAATGAAACTTCAATTACTTTTAATACACTGCAATGGGTTTTAAGATCGAATAAGGAAGATTTATTAAAATTGTATTATAAGGAATTGAGAAGAGCCATGGCGTTTTTTTTTTTGTTGAAATGGTTGCAGATTCCTTGTGGAGTGATGGTCTTTATGGGGATGATAATGTCATTACCGATGGATTTGGATTTGTAGCCTTTAATATTAAAAGTTAAGTTTTTTGAGGTGATTTATCCGTTCAATCACGTGTTTTTCATTGGAATTACACTAATGTTTGGTTTTTAATTGTTTTTTGTATTGGTTGATGGGGGTTTTAACGGATTAACGCATCTGAATGAAGAAGATGCAGAGAAGAAGTTGATTAAAATTTTATTCGAGTGTATTAATACATTTTATTGAAAGCGCTTAAGTTATATTTATTTGTTTTTTGTTCTATTTTTATTGATTCGTTGAAACCTTTAATTTTTTCAAATATGATTGATGACGACGAAAATTCAATGGTAAAACATTTTCAAGATGGTCTAGTATCAATTTCACTTTCAAATGGATGCGTTCTTGGACATTGGAGCATGAAAATTGTCGACGCCATTTTTGTCCGAGCCAAAATGGTTTGGTCCTTCATAGGCTCGTCATGGTTTGGAGTCGCCATCGGTCGTTTTGGGTTGAGTACGACCAAAAACCTGTAAAATCAGTTTGTGTCTGAACCAGAGTCGTGGTTGGGCTTGAGAGTCAGTTACGCGTGGGGAAGTTATAGCACCCCAACAACGCCCAAATTTGGTACCTAAAGGGGTTGTGTTGTCTAAAAGGCTTCAAGGGGAGGGTTTGTAGCACTATTATAAAAAGATGAAAACATACAAATAAAACAAAAGAATTAATAAACAAAATTAAACATGATAAAAAATAAATGGTATTAAAAACAAACGGAAAATTACTATTTTAATCGAAAGTCATAACTTTAAGTCAAATCTTAATTAATCTCAAATTATGAAAATTATTAACCGAATATACTTTAAAGACCGAATCACATTATTCGCGCAAGTTTAAGATTAAACTATAATTAAACTCAATTTTAAAATCAATTAAATAATTAATCATCCATTTAAAAGAAAAAATTAACCAAAGGAAGGCGGGGCAAGTTAAGACCTAAATTAATCTAAGGTGTAACTTATTAGCTAATGATCCGTTGAGTGGATCGTTGAATCGGTTTAAGCCAAGAGGGGGGTGAATTGGATTTTTAAAAGGTTTGGTAGAGAAGTCGTAAAATAAAAGTTTCAAGACAAGGCACTTATAGTGGTTCAAGTTCCAATTGAACTCTACATCCACTACCTTAGCTCCCACTAAGGATTTTCCAACAACTCCACTAGTTGATCTTCCATTTTTCTACGCTTAAAAGGAAACCTATACACAAGTGGTCAATTTTCTACCCAAAATTGACCAAACCCTCTCACCAGGTTACAAAGAAGATTAAGGCAAAAGAAAAGTATCTTACAATACAAATGTTGCCCAATTTATAAGCACTCAACCCAATTGAATCAAAGAGATATGAATTACAATGAACCACAATTGGGGTTTTACAAAGATATGAGAATTTTTTCTCTAGAGCTTGAATTTGATGTTGGAATGTTTCTTTTTGAGGATCAATAGTTATTGTTGGTGCTTTTAGGACTTCCTTTTATACCTTCTCATTCAATTCTAGCCATTGGGGTTGTTTCCATCATAATTATAGCCGTTGGGATGCAATCTTCCCACCATAAATGCACTTCCGCAACTACCCGTTTCGAAACACTCGTACCTATTTCGAAACATACCAAAATAGAAATAGTCATTGGGGTGTAATTAAGAGACCATATCAAAACGGACAGGATCGTTTCGATACACTAAGAGCCCGTTTCGAAACGTGCTAGAGCTCGTTTCGAAATATTTTGCCACTGCCAAAACCCGTATCGGAATAGCTTAAATCGTTTCGATACACCATAACTGTTTTTCTGAAAAATCAGTTATAAAACTTGCAACTGTCATATTTTTGAATCAAAGTTTGAAAATCGTTTCGAAACATTTGAGGTCGTTTCGATACTACCGTATCGAAACGGTTCAACCCGTTCCATTGTTCTTCATCCATTTCGAAACATAGGGACATGTTTCGATACACCCATATCGAAACAGAAAGGCTTGTTCTGAAACACATGTTAACAGTTTCAAAACGTTCTGAAACGTCTAAGGGCCGTTTCGAAACGGTGACTCGAAAATCATTGTTTTGACTTGGAAAACACTTAGAAAAATTTTCATAAACTTTGGTTTTGACTTGACCATTTTCTTAAGAGATTTTGAGAAGTTTTGAGGACTTAAAAATTTATTTTCTCTTTTTCGATTTAGTCCTTAAATTCTTTGTTATATCAAAAATCAATTCATTAATTTTACAATCTCCCCCTTTTTGATATAACAAAACCAAGTATAAATTTTAAGTGTTTTGAAATCTTTGAAAAAGTTTTAACTTCCCCTCAATTTAAGATAGGTTTTAAAGTTTTGAAAAGATTTAAAATTAAAGCATTTGAAACTCAAAACCAACTTAAAAACACTTAGGCTCTTCGATATTATTTCTCCCCATTTTTGTTAGATCAAAATATATAAGCAAGGCTAATAAGTGAATAAAGGAGTCATAAGGAATAAACCAAACAACATAAGATCATATATAGCAGTTAAGTTCAAGAAACAACATCAAAAACATAAATATTTAAAGCATTTAAGTTCAAGCTCAATCCTAAAAATAAATATTCAAAGTATAGGTCTTAAAGACAAAAACATAAATAGGTGCAAACTTAATCCTAATTTGTCATAATAATATGATATGCAATATGAATCCTAGGGTGCCTCATCACCATCATCGTCTCCAATGTCATCAATAAAATCATCCTTATCCTTGGCTTCATCTTGGCGAAAATGCCTCCAATCGCCATAGAAGGTGGAGAAGGAGAGATCCAATGACGATTGTTGATTCTCAAGAGTAGTAACACGATCATCCAAGGATTGCAAACGGGTGTTGACAACACCAAAACCCAAAGCCATGCTTGTGTCCACCGTGTTGAACCTCTCGGTAAGGAAGGCCATAAAAGCATCATTGTTAGGAGCCGCAACGGGAGTCGGAGCTTGAGATTGAGGCTCATCTTGGGTGCTTGAGATCTTCAATCAACACAAACCCAATGACCAAGGGTGTAACGAAACCTGGATCTCACAAGAGAAGATTCACCAATCTTTTGCTTTTGGGGTTCTGGAGAATCATAGAAGCAATCAAGACCGAGGCGAACAAAAATGTAGCTCAACACTGTCCCATAAGTGAATGACGTGAGTGAGTCGGTTGTACGAATCTTCACTTGATGGACCATCTCGGCGAACATGATCTTCACTAAGTTCGATTGTTGTGCTTGGCAAAAACACTCGAGCCAAAAATGATCGACTTGGCTGACGTGGGCAAATTTACCTCTGGATGAGCGAATGAACTATGAGATAATCAAATGTAAGAAACGGTCATGGGCATCTAAGGTAAAAACCGATCCGGTATGAGCTCCAAAGTGATTTTCATCCTCAATTCCCTCATCTTTTAGCCCAAGGATGTTCACTAAGACGGATGGATCAATACGGATCTTCTTGCCCAAAAGGTAAGACTCAATGGCTATGACATCAGAATGATCCTCGTTGTTGATGGGAACGACATTGAAGTAAAAGAGCAAAACCATGTTCTTGTAGATGATGTCGGGACTGCTCAAGAAGGCTAAGAAACCCCATTCATGCAAGAGAGGTAGATATCGGAAGAGAAAACGCTCGGAATCAAGGAAATCCATATCTACAACTCGTTCTCTTCGAACAACGAAATTGTGAAGTATTTGGAAACGACTCCTAGCGTCATGATTCCTAAGACTTTCTGAAAAGAGAAGGGTAAGGTTTGGATGGATGTCGTCTTGGTTCGAACCTTCACCCCCTTGAGTCTTTCGTTTCTTAGATTCCATTTAAAAACACCTAAAAACAAAGCAAGCAAGAAATTTTGAGTGTATGCATTTAAATCCTAATTCGATCCAATAAAAATCCCATTAAGGTTTTAAAAACACTTTGAAAGTATATACATATATAAAAAAATTTGAAGAAAAAAATTTGAAAAACTGTGTGAACCAAAATACGATTAAAATAAAATATATTCGAATAAAAAATTTAAGATTTTGAAATTTTTTTACAAGATTTTGAAAACCCATGATATAAAACATATATTCTATACAAAACTATATTTTTCTAACCTAAGATTCAAACAAAATCAAAAGAAAAGGATAGAAAATACCTTAAAAGAGGGATTTTGGAAGAACTGATGGATGAAATTGCACCAAATTGTTGAAGCTTGCTTAGATTTTCGTTTGGGAGTAAAAACCCACAAGATTTGATGAAAAGCAAGAAGGTTTGTAGGGTTTTTATAGAGTAAAACGTTTTAGGGTTTTTAGGGTTTGTGAGTTTGATTAAAAAGAGTATTTTGAGCATTTAAAACCCTTTAAAATAGGCTTTCCAAACACGCGTTTCGAAACAGGAGAAAGTGTTTCGAAACAGGCAAACCAAAACGTCTACGAACGTTTCGAAACCAACTAACCGTTTCGATACAGGTTTGACCATATCGAAGCCCAAGAGTTTGCATGTATCGAAACGCATAAGAGCAATTTTGATACATCTTCTAGCAAAACCAAATCGTTTCGAAATAGTATGACCCGTTTCGAAACACCTTGGTCCATTTGTGTTCTTAGAAGGCACTAATATCAAAACAAGGTGACCCGTTTTGATACCAATATGCCTGGAAGTGCATATGAGGCTCTGAATTGTAGAAAAATTGAATTTTAATTAATATTAGATGCATGAATGAGATGTATGAGCAAGTTTAACAAATCAAAACACAAACATATTCCCCCTAACTATAAGCATGGATGAAATTAGGATAAAAAACACATAAGCATGGCATTTAACAAGAATTCAAGCAATTTAAGCACAAAAGGTCCTAAGAGGACAAGATAGGCTAGTTAGACCTAACTCTCTCCTAAGGGACCAAAAATGCTCTTTATCTAGAGGTTTAGTAAAGATGTCCGCTAAGTGATTTAAGGTGTCTACATACTCTAAAACAACATCTTCCTTAAGGACATGATCTCTAATGAAATGATGCCTTATCTCTATGTGTTTGGTTCTAGAGTGTTGGATGGGATTTTTGGTAAGACATATGGCACTAGTGTTATCACACTTAAGGGGTATGGTGTCTACCTTAATTTCATACTCTAAGAGTTGTTGTTTCATCCATAGGACTTGAGCACAACAACTCCATGAGGATATGTACTATACTTCGGTGGTAGATAAAGCTACACTATTTTGTTTCTTAGAGAACCAAGATATGAGCATACTACCTAGGAATTGGCAAGTGCCGAAAGTAATTTTCCTATCTATTTTGCAACCCCCATAATTCGCATCTGAATAAGCATGAAGGTTAAAGGTTGAGTCTCTAGGATACCAAAGACCTAAAAAAGGAGTATCTCTAAGGTAACTAAAGATCCTTTTAACGGCTATAAGGTGAGACTCTCTAGGACTAGCTTGGAACCTAGCACACAAGCAAACACTAAACAATATATCTGGTCTACTTGCGGTAAGGTAAAACAAAGATCCAATCATAGAGCGATAAAGCTTAGAGTCAACACACTTACCTCATTCATCTTTGTCAAGCTTGGTAGATGAACTCATTGGTATAGCTTGAGGCTTTCCTTGCTCCAAGCCAAACTTCTTGAGCATATCTTTGATGTACCTAGCTTGATTGATGAAGATGTCATCCTTCATTTGTTTGATTCGGAGTCCCAAGAAAAATGAGAGCTCCCCCATCATGCTCATTTCAAATTCACCTTGCATCAACTTAGAAAAATCTTGACAAAGAAACTCATTAGTGGAACCAAATATAATATCATCGACATAAATTTGAACTACTAAGATATCTTTGCCATTGTTTTTAATAAAAAGTGTTGTGTCCACCTTTCCTTTTTCAAAACCTTTTCCAACTAGAAAACTTGATAATCTTTCATACCAAGCTCTAGGAGCTTGTTTCAAACCATATAAAGCTTTTGATAATTTAAAAACATTGTTTAGAAAAATAGGATCTTCAAAACTCGGTGGTTGTTCCACATACACTTCCTCGTTTATAAAACCATTTAAAATGCACTTTTGACATCCATTTGAAAAAGCTTGAAATCATGATAACATGCAAATTCAAGTAGCATCCTAATTGCTTCCATTCTAGCTACGAGTGCATAGGTTTCATCAAAATCAATTCCCTCTTCTTGAGTGTAACCTTGAGCAACAAGCCTAGCTTTGTTTCTCGCTATGTTACCACTCTCATCTAGTTTGTTTCAAAAGACCCATTTAGTTCCTATAGTAGATTTATTTCTAGGCCTGTCAACTAATGTCCACACTTTACTTCTCTCAAATTGATTTAACTCATCTTGCATGTCCATAATCCAAAAGTCGTCTTTTAATGCTTCTTTAACATTTTTAGGCTCAATGGATGAGATAAATGCAACGTGATTAAGCATTTTAAGAGAAGAGCGAGTAGTTACCCCTTGGATGGATCACCCAAGATCTCACAACCCTTGACATAGTTGTACTCCCTTGGGTAGCTCACTTCCTTTTCCTCAAAAGACATGTCTTGCAATTCTTCTAGAGGTGATTCTTGTGCTTCTTCCTCTTTGGTTGGAATCTCATTCACCTTTGATGATTCTCCACCATCATTGGCTTCAATGATCCCTACATCATCATAATCACAAGAATCCTTCCTCGGAATGAGGTTATCATCGAAAACCACATGAATAGATTCCTCTACAACTAAAGTCATTTTTTAAACACACGATAGACTTTAGAGTTTAAAGAGTAACCTAGAAAAATATCTTCATCACTTTTTGCATCAAATTTACCTAAATTGTCTTTTCCATTGTTTAAAACAAAACACTTGCAACCAAAAGGATGAAAATAGCTAATGTTAGGCTTTTTAGATTTTAAAATATCATAAGGAGTTTTCTTCAATATAGGCCTAATCATTACTCAGTTTATAATATATCAAGCGATGTTAGTGGCTTCCGCCATAAAATACTTAGGTAAATTGTTTTCACAAAGCATAGTCCTAGCCATTTCTTCTAAAGTTCTATTTTTCCTCTCAACTACCCCGTTTTGTTGAGGAGTTCGAGGTGCCAAAAAATTATGGCTAATCTCATTTTTATTACAAAAATCATCAATACCCATAATTTGAAATTCGGTTCCATGATCACTTCTAATATGTGAAATTTTAAGTTCAAGATCATTTTGGGTTAATTTTGAAAATGTGATGAAGTTTTCTAAAGCCTCATCCTTGGTGCTTAAAAAGAGAACCCAAGTATATCTAGAGTAATCATCAACAAGCACAAAAGCATATGATTTTACACCCAAGCTAGTAGACCTAATTGGCCCAAAGAGATCCATATGGATCAATTGCAAACATCTACTTGTAGAAACATCATTAATGGACTTAAACGAGGCTTTACGTTGTTTACCTTTAGTACATACATCAAAAATTTTATCTAATGAGAACTTGAGCTTAGGTAGGCATCTAACTAGATTAAGGGAAACTAATTTTTCCAAAACACTAATGCTAGCATGTCCTAGTATCCTATGCCATAACCATGCATCATTTTCATTTTGTGCAACTAAGCATGCACGAGATGTATGAATGTCATCTAGATGCACCATATATATATATTGCTTATGTGATGACCAATGAGCATTGTTTTATTAGATTTAATGTCCACAATTCTACATCCATTTATATCAAACATGACATTAAACCCTTTATCACACAATTGACTTATGCTCAACAAATTATGTTTTAGACCATTGACATACAAAACATTTTCAATAAGTATAGAAGAGTGATTACCTATGGAGCCAATACCTTCAATGTGGCCTTTGGAGTTGTCACCAAATGTTACTACTCCTCCACTTTTTGGCTTTAATTCCATGAATCAACTTGGTTCCCTTACAAACAAAGAGATTAAGCTTTGATTTTTGGTACCCAAATCATTTTGGGTCCATGAGTGTTAGCTCCCAAAAGCTTGGTTCCCTTAGGAATCCAAGGTGACATGTTAATAATATTATTAGATTTTACAAGTTCCTTAGGAACCCATACACTTCTAATCTTTTTAGTTCTATTATGCCTATAGGAGTCACTTTGTTTGTAGTTAAAATTCTTTCTTTTTACACAGTTGGTTTTTCAAGAATCACATTTTTCTAGTTTTGAAGAACCAACATTTTTTAAAGTATTTTTGAGCTCACTAAGCTCATTCACCAACCTTTGGTGTTCATCATTACATTGAAAAAGAAGGTTATTTAAATCAATGTTTTCTTGTTCAAAGAACTTCAAATCATATTTTAAGTTTAAAACCTTTTTCTCAAAATCCGAGTTAGCTTTAGAGAGTAAATTGTTTTGAGCTTTTAAATCTAAAATCACCTTTTTATTTTTCAAAATGGACTCCTTATATTTCTCTACTAACTCGTAATATGCCTCTTGTAACTCATCATATGCATCATGCAATTTATCAAATGTGAAATCAAAGCAAGATGAGTTAGAGGCTACCATAGAATCCTTCTCAAGAGCCATGAGGCAAAGGTTGGCCACTTCATGTTCCTCATCCTCGGATGACTCCTCATCACTCAAAGTAGCAAGCTTAGCTTTGAGCTTCTTCTTCTTCTCAAAGCCCTTCTTCTTGAGTTGAGGGCAATTGGAACGTATGTGACCCGGCTTCTTGCAGTCAAAGCAAATGATCAGATCCCTTTCTTCTTCTTTGCTTTTGTTCTTGAAGTCCATCTTTCTTTGAAATTTTCTTCCTCGGTTGGACTTCATGAACCGTGAGTACCGTTTGGCTATCATAGCCAACTTCTCAAAATCTTCCTCCTCACTAGAAGAAACCTCCTCTTGTAGAGAGGCTTTGAGAGCATCTCCTAGCTTCTTCTTCTTTTCCACCTCATACTTCTCTATTCTTCTCTATTCTTTCTTCTTTTCTTCTTACCTTATTTGTTTCATGATCTCATGTGTAAGAAGAGAACCAACGAGCTCATCATGCTTCAATGTCTTCAAATTCTTAGCTTCAATGATGGTCGTTCTTTTACCATCCTCTTGAGGTAGAGAGGCCTTGAGAGCAATTCCATGTTTTTTCTTCTCCACTTCATGTTTTTCCATTCTCTTCTCTTCTTCTCTCTCTTGCTTCATAATCTCATATGTGAGGAGAGAACCAACTAGTTTATTGAGCTTCAACGTCTTCAAGTGTTTAGCTTCGATGATGGTCGTTCTCTTCCCATCCCATGATTCGGGAAGAGAGTACAATAACTTCAGGACAAGCTTGTCTTCGGGAATCTCCTCTCTGAATCCTTTGAGACCATTTGCAATCACCAAGAATCGATCAAACATTTTTGGAGACGGTCTCATCCGGCTCCATCTTGAAATTCTCATCGCTAAGATTGAGGATCACACTCTTCTAGGATATTATCTTGAGGATTTAAAGCCTTCGAAGAGTCTAGCTCTAATACCAATTGTTGAATGGATCGATCGAATGGAAAATGCCAAGAGGGGGTGAATTGGAATTTTAAGAGTTGTGGGATGAAATTGGAAAATTGAAAAATCAAGACAAAAGGATTTATAGTGGTTCAAGCTTAGAACAAGCTCTACATCCACTACCTTAGTCACCACTAAGGATTTTCATCTAATTTCACTATGAAATCTTCCCTTTTTCTAGGCTTAGAAGGAAACCTTTTACAAAGATCAATCTTTCTACCCAAAGATTGATCTTGAGACCCTCACAAGAATAAAGATTTACAAAGGCAATAAAATATATCTCTAAATAGACATATATGCCCAAAATACACTCAACCACACACCCAATTTGAGAATAAAAGGTTTACAATAAAAGGATTACTAATTGGGGTACAAGAAATAGAATTTGAGCACAAGGGTTTCGATTAATTGCTTGGATGTTGCTTTGATGATCAATAGTTGTTGATGGTGCTTAAAATGCTTCATTTTATACATTCTCATTGATTTCTAGCCATTTTGGTGGTTGACATCATAAATATAGCCGTTGAGACTTTATCTTCCCACCATAAATACAGTTTTGCAACTACCCATATCGACATGGTACCTACCTATTTCGAAACACGACTACAAAAGGAAGAGTTGTTATGTGCATTAAAGGGGCGTATCGAAACGTTCGAAAGCGTTTCAAAACAATAAGGGGCATTTCGAGACATGTATCAAAATGGTTGAGCTCATAAAATTCCAGTAGCAAAATGTTTCGAGGCCAAGCTAAGTCGTATCGAAATGAGTACTTTACTTTAAAATTTTGTTCTGACAAGCAACAATCGAAAACATTAAATGCCCAATTTGAAAATTTTTAACTCTCGTATCGAAACGGATAACTACCGTTTCGAACAAAGTCAAAGTTTGACTTGCCTAGATGAAAGTCGTATCGAAACGGGTTGAGGTCGTTTCGAGACCTATTCGATATGAAAAATTCCAGTAGCAAAACGTTTCGAAACAAGCCTAAGCCGTATCGAAACGCCTGAGCAAAATCTACAGATTTAGCTTGAAAACACTTAGAAGAATTTATGGGGATTATTTTTAAACATTAAAATATTTTGGGTTAAATTTTTACTTGTCAATTTTTGAGCTTTTGGAGAACTTAAAAATTTATTTACTTTGCAAAATAGTCCTTAAAGTATTTGTTATATCAAAATTAAGTTAATTCAAATTAAGGGTTTTACATATTGCATGGCAAAAGATAAAGTATTCAATGTAAACATGGAAGTAAAAAACAATGCCAAGAATACGTCTTTTACGTGCAAGTATACACGGTCAGCAAATAATATAGTAGTGAGTTGAGTATCGTCTCCACGGGGATTGCCTAGGAATTAATTGTCACAATTAATACTTGAGAACTAGATAATAAAAGATGATTGAGGTAACGAATGAAGTAAGAGACTAGAAGTAAAACAAGCTAAAGTAAAGATTACGGTGATGAATTGATAACAGTCTGGCAAACAATGGGTGCAAGAATGATAATAAAGTTTTGGCAAAAAATGTCTGAATTTCATTCTAGCAATGTCGGCTAGTAATAATGTCTTGCCTTGGCATTGATTGTCGAGCATATTCAAATTGGCAAAGCCTCTCTCGATGATCATTGCCCTAAATAGACCATGTAAAAACCTCTATATTTCTATAGTGAATGTTTTTTCATAAACCAATTTGATTAAGATTCAATCTATACTCCTAAGGGGTATATTTCACTCCCGAAGTAGGTTCATCTACTTGAACATCTTCTCTTGAAGCATCTCATCTTAGTATCCAGCAACTGATCGTTGCCACCCAAGTCTGTTAAGATATTGAGGTGCAATAGGCCAACAATGCCAACTCTCGCTTGGCAAAGTATTTAGAAAACAATAAAGCGTGCCAAATAGAAGAACCAATGCCAAAGTTTTTGAATTATTAACAACTAAACATAAAACACAGCAAATATAAGTTTGAAATCATTCTTTAACACAGGAAAGAAATACGAAAATCAACAAAGAACTAAACCAAGGAAGGAGGTCTCTCGATACAGCCCTTCAATGGATTCCCGATGTCTCATGGAATCTTCAAGCCTTTGATTTTGTTGTCTCCGATTCCTCCTTCTCCAAGTTGTAGACCGCTTCTCAAATTCAAGTCTTCATCTTCTTCATCGCCTTTTTCTCCTTCTATAATTCTTTGTTCAGTGATGATCGATCTCCTCTTTAAATAGGATTGCGTAGAAGCCCTAGGATAAGCCTTTTCATTTAAAATTTGAATGCGCAAAGGATAAGACTTGTGATCACCTTATCCTTTGTTTGGAGTGCAAGGCTGATCAGGTGATAAGCTGATAAGGCTAGGGCTGACGTGTAACACCCTAAAACGTACCCTAGTTCGAACGGTAGAAAAACGACGATGATAACGTAAACAATTATAACCTAACTAAGATTGAATTGGTAACTAATATATTCATATGTTAAATAATATGCGATGTAAATTAGTGTACATGTAAATACATGTACAATTCGGTGAGATGATGAAAATATATATGTACAAGCTATGTATATATATAAGATTAAAATGTGATAAATTAATGATTAAAATATGTATATTATATGATATATGGCTGGTAGTTAATTATAATTTAAGATTAAAATACATAAAATAAGTTAGTGGAAAAATACTTGGTGAATAAACATACCAAGTGTCCATGCAAGAGCCATAACCGACCATTAAGTGTAAAAAAAAGAAACAAGTGTATATTGAAGGCCATTATCATCTTCTTCTTCCTTTCTTCATCTCAAACGAATTCTTAGAAAAACTAGAGAGAGTTTAAGCAATTTGGTTGCTGGAAATTGAGGGAAATTGTTGGGTTATTCGGTGCTCGATTCCTTCAACCGCTCTTGCTCGCCAAGTAATGGAGAAGTGGAAAGTTGGGTGATAAAGGTGTGGAAGCTAAAAAGATTAAGGACACAATGATTTATAGTGGTTCAACCTTCTAACTAAGGTCTACATCCACTACCTTAGCTTCCCACTAAGGATTTCCAATCAATCCACTATTGATTCGTCCCTTTTTCTAGGCTTAGGAGGAAACCCTTATACATCGATCAAGCTTTCTACCCAAAGCCTTGATCAAACCCTCTTTACAAGAGATAACAAATAAGCAAACTCAAATCCCTCTAATAGATATTTGTTTGCACAATTTAGCTCTCACCCAAAACCTAAAACACTTGAGCAAATCTAACAATTTTGGCTCACTAGTGTTTGTTTATACAAAGAAATGACAATTAAGCACTAAGACAATTTCTTGATCATATGTTGTATTACAATTAAAGAATTGACCATTACTAGATGCTTGGAGGTCCCTTTTATACTTCTCTTTGAGTTTGTAGCCGTTACTAGCCGTTGGGGATGAATTGGAGCCGTTGTAGACTTTATTTCCCATCTTTAATACTGTTTTGCAGCCTTCCATATCGATACGCATGGACCCGTATCGGTACGACCTTCATCAGAAACTAGATGTTGGGTTCTTTCCAGCCTAAGCGTATCGATACGCTTGAGGGCGTATTGGGAACGGTATGACATTTAAAAGGCCGTTGAGAAACTAGTCGTTGGGGTTGTTAAAATGGGGATTGGTATGCTTACCAGGCATATATAAACGATCCCTCTCCGTATCAAAACGGCAAAGCCTGTTTCGATACGGGTTTTGGCAGTGACCAAACCTGGGCAAAAAGGTATCGATACGGGTTACATCGTATCAGTACGGGCGACCTGAAAATTCAAGTTTGGCTATTTAAAAGCATGAAAAACTTTGCCAAAAACCTTTTAAGATCCCTCAAACATAAATTCAAGTTGTTTGGACTTAAAGACAATTTTTGAATTCTTTTCAAATTAGTCCAAAACATTTTTCAATTATTATATCAAAACATTAGTCCTACAATCTCCCCCTTTTTGATATAATAAAACCAACTTGAAAAATTGTTTGGGATTCTCCCCATTTAAGTTTAAAAATGTGAATAAGAGATGAAAAATTTGAAGTCAATTTGAGCTCCCCTTATTCATTTGAAAATTCAATTTTTCAAACCATTTCCCCCATTTTTGTTATATCAAAAAGAATTCAAAAGACATTAAGTTCAAAATAACTTAGGAGGTTTGAAAAGATGACAAAAATTTAGAATTTTTGGTTTTGAAATGGCTCCCCCTTACTCAAAGCATCATTAAAATGTTAGTTCAACATATATGATCATCTAGTTGAAATTAAAAAAAATAAATCTAATAAAGGCAAAAACAACTAGATTTTTACCACACTTGAACCCAAGGGAGGATGTGAAGCCTTCCTTCTTCAAGCGTTCTTCCTTTGTGTGCATGGAGTTCCCCCTCAATTTTTTACTTGTTGATCACTCTTCATCACACCTAGCAGAAGACAATCAAGTAATTTTTAGTATCCAAATTGCTTTGGAACCATAGACGTTAGTAGCACAAAATTTAGTCCCCTTAGGAATCCATTTTTCAATTTCATCCTTTTTAGTTGAAGTGGTTAGTCCTTTGGGGACCCAAACACTTCTAAAACATTTACCATTTACAAATCTAGAGGCACTAAATTGTCTTACATAAAAATTTAATTTTCCAAAATTATTTTTCTTTTCAAGCTCTTTGGAAATCAAATCTTTTTCTTCTTGAACTTTATGAAGCAAATTTTGTAAATTAAAACATTTTTGTTCAAACTCTTCGAGTTCTGCGTCAAGTTCAAGTTTCGTTTTAGAAATCAAATCATCATAGGCATCTTGTAATTCATCAAAGGAATATGAACATGAAGTAGATGAATTAGAAGTTACCCTTGAATCTTCTTCGATGGCCATAAGACAAAGGTTGGCTTGTTCATCGTCGGTGGAGTCTTCATCACTCCAAGTAGCCACATATGCCTTCTTCTTATGGCTTGAAGTGCTTGCCCTCTTCTTTTTCATAGATTCTCATTCAAGCTCTCTCAAGGCTTTCTTCATTAACTGGCACACTTCTTGAAGAGATGAATTATATCTTCTTCTTCATCCTCCTCTTCACTTGAATCTACATGATGGCATGTGGAGGATTTAAGAGCAATGGCACTTGGTTGATGCCTAGCTCCATGATCTCCTTCTTCTCCATAGCTATAATCTCTTCCCTCGTCTTCTCATCTTCTTTGTTTTTCTTCATTATTTGATGAGTGAGAAGTGACCCCATGAGTTCATCAAGCTTCAAGGTCTTCAAATTATTAGCTTCGATGATGGTGGTCCTCTATGAGTCCCATGACTTGGGAAGTGAGTAGATGAGCTTTCGGACAAGCTTCTCTTCCGGGATGGCTTCTCCATAGCCTTTGATACCATTGGTGATAGTGGAGAACCTATCAAACATCTTCTCAATGTTTTCTTCTAGATCCATCTTGAAGTTCTCATACGCTAGATTTAGGAGGTCGATCTTGGTCTCCTTTACTTCATCGGTTCCTTCGTATGTGACTTCAAGCTTGTCCCATACCTCCTTGGCACTCTCACAAGAAGACATCTTCTCATAGATGGTTGGGCCAAAAGCACAAAAGAGGATGTGCAAGGCTTTGCAATTAAGCTCCATCTTCTTGCGATCTTCGGCACTCCATTCCGCTTTGCTTCATTGAGTCACGAACGGACCATCTTCTACTATGTCCCATAGCTTGTTGTCCCTTGACTTTATGAAGAACTTCATCTTTATCTTCCAATGGGCATAGTGAGTTCCGTCGAAGAAGGGTGGTTTGTCGATGGATTGCGCCAGTGAGCTGGTTGATTGAAATGAAGATTGAGCTTGCCGGATCTACTCAATAGGATGTTAATCCTCTTCAATTGAGCCAAGCTCTGATACCAATTGCTGGGTTATTCGGTGCTCGATTCCTTCAACCGTTCTTGCTCGCCAAGTGGTGGAGAAGTGGAAAGTTGGGTGATAAAGGTGTGGAAGCTAAAAAGATTAAGGACACAATAATTTATAATGGTTCAACCTTCTAACCAAGGTCTACATCCACTACCTTAGCTTCCCACTAAGGATTTCCCATCAATCAACTATTGGTTTGTCACCTTTTCTAGGCTTAGGAGAAAATCCTTATACACCGATCAAGATTTCTACCCAAAGCCTTGATCAAACCCTCTTTACAAGAGATAACAAATAAGCAAACTCAAATCCCTCTAATAGGTATTTGTTTGCACAATTTAGCTCTCACCCAAAACCTAAAACACTTGAGCAAATCTAACAATTTTGGCTCACTAGTGTTTGTTTATACAAAGAAATGACAATTAAGCATTAAGACAATTTCTTGATCATATGTTGTATTACAATTGAAGCATTGACCATTACTAGATGCTTGGAGGTCCCTTTTATACTCCGCTTTGAGTTTGTAGCCGTTACTAGCCGTTGGGATGAATTGGAGCCGTTGGAGACTTTATTTCACATCTTTAATGATGTTCTACAGCCTTCTGTATCAATACGCGTGAACCCGTATCGGTATGGCCTTCATCAGAAACTAGCCATTGGGTTCTTGCCAGCCTAAGCGTATCGATATGCTTGAGGGCGTATCGGTACGGTATGACATTTAACAGGCCGTTGGGAAACTAGCCGTTGGGGTTGTTAAAATGGGGATCGATATGCTTACCAGGCGTATCGAAACGACAAAGCCTGTTTCGATACGGGTTTTGGCAGTGACCAAACCTGGGCAAAAAGGTATCGATACGGGTTACACCGTATCGGTACGGGCAACCTGAAAATTCAAGTTTGGCTATTTAAAAGCATGAAAAACTATGCCAAAAACCTTTTAAGTCCCTCAAACATAAATTCAAGTTGTTTAGACTTAAAGACAATTTTTGAATTCTTTTCAAATTAGTCCAAAACATTTTTTAAATAATTATATCAAAACATTAGTTCTACATAAATACATGAATGTTGAGTTCTTGGTTCAAGTAAGTGCTTGATAGTCAATTGATATTGTTCTTGGAATTTTGGGTTATTTTGATGATTATGATTATGATTGGTTGCTGGAAATAGGCTTAGAATTAAGTTAAGATGTTGTTAAAATGCTGGGTTTATGAATTTGTGGTTGAATTTCTTGAAATTAAAGCATGAACATGAACTTAGGTTTGAATCTGCCCATATTAGGTTCAGTGCACTGCTCTGTTTTAATTTGAAATTTCGAATGATTTTGGGTTAGAATTAGGAAAGGTCTTGCAGATCAAAGTTGTAGAGCATGAAAAATATTATAATATAGAGGCCTTGGAAGCATGAAAATGATACTAGAAGTGGCTGGAAATTAAGTTACAAATTGGCTGCCCATAAAATAATAAAACGGAAACTAGGTAAACTATATTGAATAAAAATACAATTTAGAGGTTTAAATGGTCATCTAAAAATTCTGTAAATTTGTTATTGAAACAGGGGATACCTTAAATGAATGAAAACATATAGGTTCATAAGGAAAACTTGTTTAAATGAATGGTTAAAGTGAGCTAGAACACTTAGAAGCAAATCTAGACAAGTCTGGAAAATGTGTTATTTAGAGTACTTAAATGCCCTGTTTTTGAGGTTTCTGGATTATCAAAATAATGTTATAAGATTAATGTAAATGTGGTTAAAAAATTAGAATTAAATAGGTAGTGAATTGTAGGTTAAATGTACACTAAAGTGGCAAGTTGAAAACAATGGGCAGAATAGGTTTCTGAAAGTGCCCTGTTTTCAAACAATAAACTGTATTTATAGATAAATGGTAAAAATATGTGCTATACATGGTTGTAAAGGTGTGTGGATAGGCTTTCTATAATGGTAAAACTGTATTTAGAACATGTTCATGTGTTTCATATATTGGTTGGATTCGAATGGAAATGTGTAAGGCTTAGGTTGATTGAAATTGTTATGTGATATGTATACATGATATTGTTGTTGTGGAAACTAGGATATGCATCTAGCTAATTCTTGGTTGCCTCGAGAGGTTACAATGGTGTTTTGTTCTTGATGTATATGTTAATTGATGAATGATGTAATTTTCGAATGGAACTTAGTATTGTTAGATGGATTGATCAATGATATATGTTTGGGTATTTAGAATGATTATATAAACATGTTTTGGTTCATATAATTGAGTATTATAAGAATGTTTCAATTGTACATGAGTTAATTAGGTCCTAGCCGAATGAATATAAGTAGATACATATAGGATCGGTTGCTGATTTATTGGAAGTTTGATTGTACATATGTTTCTAATTGGTTATAATCTTTATTAGCTTATAAGTTAGGTAACATGTTGGAAAAGTTTTAATTGGCTCATCAAATTGTATAAGTAATCATGTGTTTATATGATATGTCTTGGTGATCATGTATGGTTATATGTTTTGTTGTTTGCCAAGCTTGAGTGGGACACATGTTTGTATATGTTTGATACGTTGTTGTATATGAATCTGTCCGACGCCCGAAATGTGACATCTCTCGCTCGTAACCGGGTGAGGGGTGTTATATTAATTGGTATCAAAGTTTTAGGTTATAGGTCCTAAAATTGTCTGAAACATGTCATGCATCATATAGGATTTTTCTGTGCCATCTAGGAGATTTATATCAAACTGCTTTCGATTACGCTCTCTAACTCCGATTTTTTTCTTAAATCTGAATACAATGTCCGCAACTAATCTAGCTCGGGACGATGAAAGTCCCAATGGATCATCAAACAACGGGGATAGTGTCGGTATGCACCCTCGGAACCTCCGGTTCAACCGAAACAACCTCGAGAACCAATCGTACAACAACCTGAAAATCCGACCCTTAAATCTGCTCAACGCGAATGTCTCCTTAGCATGAAGTAGATGTTCGATCAACTTGTAATGAACATCAGACGAGAACAACCAACACCTATCGTTGCTGCTCCGAGTCGAGCCCCGATCGACAAGCTCGCGCAATACCGACCGTATACATTCACTGGCGAGAATGAGGAAAAGCCGGAAGAAGCTGACAATTAGCTTGAAAGAACCACACAAATCCTGACTAGACAACTTCAATGCTCGGACGAGCATAAGCTTGAATGTGCGATTGCACTCTTAGCCGACGAAGCCCTAAGCTGGTGGGAAACCACGACTCTGACTGCCCCTGCTGAGTCAGTCACGTGGAAATTCTTTGTCGAGGAGTTCAAGAAAAAAGTACATTAGTGAACAATACCTTGCTGATCAGAGGAAGAAGTTTATGTATTTAAAGCAGGCCAATCGGCCGATTGAACAGTATGTTGCCGATTTCTGTAAATACTGCAAGTATGGCTCGAAATACATCAAAATTGAGAAAGATAAGTGTAAAATGTTCATTGATGGTCTGAGCGACGAACTGAGTATGATGTTCACTGCACTCGACATTACAGACTTTCAAATCCTTGTGAACCGAGTCATCGCCACAGAATCTAAAATGAGAACCGCGGAGAAACGTAAGAGTGGTTATCGGGCTGACAAGAAGCGAAAAGGCGATGACAAGTTCCGGTGGTCAAAGAAGCCGAAACATTAGAAGGAATCATCCTCCACTTACTAACCTGTTACTCGGAGTAATTCTCAATCTCAATACTCAAATAAGATGGCTATTCCAATTGTTTATGTCAACAGTACGGGAAATACAGAAAAAGCTCCTACTTGCAAGTTCTGTCAGAAGCAACATTTCGGCCAATGCCGAGCCCAAGCTAATCTCTGTTTTTCTTGTGGCGCTGATGATCACTATATCCGGGATTGTCCGAAAAGAAATGATCAGTCTTCTATTCGACTTTCCAACCCGAGCTCTGTGCCATCTAGCCGAAACAAGAATCCGAGACAAGCTCAGTCAGTTAATCCGGGAAAGGCAAGGCTGCCCATTCGAAAGCTACAACTTATCAAGAATCCCGAGCCCCAGCTCGTGTCTACCACATTCGTGGAAAAAAAGAAGAAGAGTCTCCCAATGTCATTGCGGGTACGGTTGAACTAAACCTTAAACATTTTACGCTTTGATAGATTTGGGATCAACACATTCATTTGTTTGTTCATATCTGTTAGATGAACTAAATTTGAAACCTGAAATTGTAAAATCAAGCCTTGTAGTTTCAAGTCCAATAAGTGGAAACTTTCCGATTAACTTGATTTGTAGATACTGCCAAATAACCATACGAAATGAACCCTTCTCTTTAAACTATATGTATTGCCCAAATGTGAATTCGATCTAGTTTTAGGACTAGATTGGTTGGGAAAACATGAAGCTTGGGTAGATTGTCAAAACCGTAGGTTATATTTACGGGGTTTAGGAAAAGAATCCATCCTATTGATAGACAAGAAACCGACCTCTATTTTCGCCTCTATGGCACTGCAAGACGAGCTTGATTTCGGTTTACTTGAAATGCCTATTGTATCTGAATTTTCTGATGTTTTTCCCGAGGAACTCCCTGGCCTTCCTCCAACTCGGGAAGTCAAATTCAAGATCGAAGTTCAATCCGGAACTAACCCTATGTCCATTACACCTTATCAGATGGCACCTGTTGAACTCAAAGAACTAAAGAAGCAAATTCAAGAACTCGAGGATAAGAGATTCATTCGACCCAGCATATCTCCCTAGGGTGCTCTTGTCCTGTTCGTGAAAAATAAGAACGGTACGATGCGGCTTTGTATCGATTACCAGCAACTTAATAAAGTAACCATCAAGAACAGGTATCCTTTGCCAAGGATCGAAGATTTGTTCGATCAACTCAAAAACGCAGCATTATTCTCCAAGATTGATCTTCGGTCCGGATACTATCAAATGAGGGTGAAAGAAGAAGAAGTGCCCAAAACAGCTTTCCGAACTCGATATGGACATTACGAGTTCCTACTAATGCCATTCAGTTTAACGAATGCCATGTTGCGTTCATGGACCCGATGAATCGAGTATTCAAGCCTTATCTTGACAAGTCTGTGGTTGTTTTCATTGACGACATCCTTGTATACTCTCGGAACAAGGAAGAACATGCTGATCATCTTCAGATTGTGCTTCAGACGCTCTGAGATCACCAACTGTTCGCCAAATTCACTAAGTGTGAGTTTTGGTTATCCGAAGTTTCATTCCTCGGGCACGTTATTTCTGGCGAAAGAATCAAAGTCGACTCGAAGAAAATTCAAGCTATTCTTGATTGGAAACCTCCGAGAAATGTGAGTGAAGTTTGAAGTTTCCTCGGTTTAGCCGGGTACTGTCGAAGATTTTTGAAAGGGTTCTCTGTGATTTCTGCGCCACTAACCAAACTTCTTTGAAAGAATGAAGCCTTCGAGTGGTCGAAAAAGCAGCAACGAAGCTTCAACCAACTCAAACAAGCTCTGACACATGCCCTAGTCCTTATTCAACCCGAATCAGGTAGAGAATTCGTGGTGTACAGTGATGCATCACACTCGAGCCTAGGTTGTGTTCTGATGCAAGAAGGCAACGTGATTGCATACGCCTCCCGACAACTGAAGCCACACGAATTGAACTATCCTACATATGATCTCGAGCTTGCGGCTATTGTGTTCGCGCTCAAAATTTGGCGGCACTACTTGTACGGTGGAAGATGCAAGTTGTTCACCGATCACAAAATCCTGAAGTATTTACTCACTCAGAAAGATCTAAACCTTAGACAAAGAAGATGGTTAGAGTTGCTCAAATACTACGACCTGACCATCGATTATCATCCTGGAAAAGCCAATGTCGTTGCCTCTGAGTCGAAAATCAAACCTCTGTAAGTTACTCGAAATTCTCGAAAATTTGAAAACGTTCAATCTTCAAATTTAAAGTGATCATTTGAATTCCTTCTTCATAGTCAAAGAAGAATTCGAACACTTTCTTGTTTAGCAAGAAATCCTTCAAATGAAATTTTGTAACATGAGTAACGTCTTCAATTTGTTTATTCGTAGCTTCTTTGGCTATCAACGCTCATTTCCGGCTATGCAAGATCTGGAATTATCTGAATGAACTTCAAGTTCAATCTACTCTGATCACCAAGATCAAAGAACTCCAACAAATTGATCCGGAACTTCAGAAAATCAATTCTAAGCTTGAGGCTAATCCTGACTTCTCTGTTAAGTCGAACGGTCTTCTATACTTCAAAGATCGTATCTGCATCCCTAATAACAAAGAACTACAAGATGAAATCCTACAAGAAGCACACCAAAGTTCTTTTTCGATCCACCCTGGATCAATTAAAATGTACAATGATCTCAAGCCCTTGTATTGGTGGCCGGGAATGAAAACGGCTATCAACGACTTTGTAGCAAAATCTCTGAACTGCCAACGAGTTAAAGCCGAGCACCAAGTCCCTACTGGTTTGCTCCAACATCTCAAATTTCTGCAATGGAAATGGGAACGGATCACAATAGATTTCGTGACCGGTCTTCCTTGTTCGCCAAGAAAGTTCTACGCTATCTGGGTGATCGTTGACCGTTTCACCTAGTCAGCACACTTCATTCCAGTACGAATGAATCTTAGTCTTGAAGCCTTGGCTGAATTATACATCTGAGAAGTAATTCGTTTACATGGAGCTCCAATCTCAATAGTCTCTGATCGAGATCCCCGATTCACAGCTCAATTTTGGAAGACTCTACATAAAGCTCTCGGAACCAAACTGAATCTTAGCATAGCTTTCCATCCGCAAAGCGATGGTCAATCCGAGCGAGTAATTCAAGTTCTCGAAGACATGCTCAGAGCTTGTATTATTGATTTCGGAAAGAATTGGGAGAAATCGTTACCTCTGGTTGAATTTGCCTACAACAACAACTACCAATCATCTATTCCGATGGCTTCCTATGAAGCATTGTACGAACGAAGATGTAGAACACCCTTATGATGGTCTGAACTTGGAGATAATAAACTGTTAGGACCACAATTGCTTCGGGACACCGAAGAACAAGTGCAAATCATTCACTCCCAATTGAAGCAAGCCTTCGATCGTCAAAAAGTCATACGTTGATCTGAAGCGTAGAGACATTCAACATCAAGTCGGAGATAAGTGTTTCTGAAAGTCTCTCCGTGGAAGAAAGTATTCCGATTCGGCAAAAGAGGCAAGCTAAGTCCTCGGTTTATCGGACCATTTGAAGTAGTCGAAAGAATGGGCCCTGTAGCATATCGACTCGCTCTTCCTCCCGAGTTCGATAAGATACACAATGTCTTCCATGTCTCAATGCTCAGAAGATATCGATCTAATACGTCTCATGTTCTTGAGCCTGAAGAAGTTGATCTCAATCCTGATCTCTCGTACGAAGAAGAACCTGTTCTAATTCTTGATCGAGAAGTCAAGAGACTTCGCAACAAAATGGTTCCTCTAG
This sequence comes from Hibiscus tridactylites, assembly GCA_958450335.1. Lineage (NCBI taxonomy): Eukaryota > Viridiplantae > Streptophyta > Magnoliopsida > Malvales > Malvaceae > Hibiscus > Hibiscus tridactylites. The sequence goes on from OY288285.1 coordinate 31,260,314, forward strand.
TCAAAGTTCTTTAGAGATATCACAAAGCCGAAGAAGCGACTTGGGAACCCAAGGATTTGATGCGAAAGCCGTATCCTCACCTATTTGATTCAGGTAAAATTCGAGGACGAATTTTCTTTAAGGGGGAGGAATTGTAACACCCTGAAACGTACCCTAGTTCGAACAATAGAAAAACGGCGATGATAACGTAAACAATTATAAACTAACTAATATTGAATTGGTAACTAATATATTCATATGTTAAATAATATGATATGTAAATTAGTGTACACCTAAATACATGTACAATTCGATGTGATGATGAAAATATATATGTACAAGCTATGTATATATATAAGATTAAAATGTGATAAATTAATGATTAAAATATGTATATTATATGATATATGGATGGTAATTAATTATAATGTAAGATTAAAATACATAAAATAAGTTAGTGGAAAATACTTGGTGAATAAACATACCAAGTGTCCATGCAATAACCATAATTGGCCATTATGTGTAAAAAAAAAGAAACAAGTGTATATTGAAGGCCATTATCATCATCTTCTTTATTTCTTCATCTCAAACGAATTCTTAGAAAAAACAGAGAGAGTGTTTAAGCAATTTGGTTGCTGGAAATTGAAGGAAATGCATGCATGTTGAGTTCATGGTTCAAGTAAGTGCTTGATAGTGATTGATATTGTTCTTTGAATTTTGGGTTATTTTAATGATTATGATTATGATTGGTTGCTGGAAATAGGCTTAGAATTAAGTTAAGATGTTGTTAAAATGCAAGGTTTATGAAATTGTGGTTGAATTTCTGGAAATTAAAGCATGAACATGAACTTAGGTTTGAATCTGCCCAGATTAGGTTTAGTGCACTGCTCTGTTTTAATTTGAAATTTCAAATGAGTTAGGGTTAGAATTAGGAAAAGTGTTGTAGAACAAAGTTGTAGAGCATGAAAACTACTATAAGTTAGAGGCTTTTAAAGCATGAAAATGATACTAGAATTGGCTAGAAATTAAGTTACAAACTGACTGCCTAGAAAAGAATAAAACTGAAACTAGGTAAACTATATTGAATAAAAATAAAATTTAAAGGTTTAAATGATCATCTAAAAATTCTGTAAATTTGTTCTTGAAACAGGGGATACCTTAAATGAATGAAAACATATATGTTCATAAGGAAAATTTATTTAAATGAATGGTTAAAGGGAGCTAGAACACTTAAAAGCAAATCTAGACAAGTCTGGAAAATGTGTTATTTAGAGTACTTAAAAGCCCTGTTTTTGAGGTTGCTGGATTATCAAAATAATTTATAAGATGAATGTAAATGTGGTTAAAAACTTAGAATTAAATAGGTAGTGAATTAAATTCTAATGAGTGTCATATATGTTATGTTATGATCCAAGAAAACATTGGTGAGGATTTACAAGAGGAATCAAGGAGTGAACAAGAAAAAAGAAGGGGAAAGGGCATCACCATCAAAGAAGCAAACTAAGCTTGGAAGTATTTGTGAGTGTAGCTAATTTAGGTTTGTGATTAGTATCCTAACCATTTTGTTTTTGATTATTTGATGATTTAAAATGAAGCGTGTAATGAATTTATTAATGAATTGGTAAATTTAAAATGTTAAGGAAGAAGGACTAAAGGAATGATCTAGGTGTGTATTGCTATCTAGATAAGCTTGTTGATGCTTATGTGTATTTCCATGCATTGTGGATTGATTGAGCTATTTGAATTGAGTTTAAAGGATGATTTAGCTATTGTTTGTCAATGATCATATGATTGAAATGATCAATTGAGCTTGCTGGAAATTTTTATGAATATGAGCATGAGTGATGATCTTGCAAAATGGATATGAAATACTTACATAATCTTGTATGTGTTTGTTAAACAAGTAAATGAACTTGAAGGAGTTAAAAGATATAAGTTAAAGTCCTTGGTTGATTAGTGTTTATATGTAGAAGGGCATGCCTTTAGAGTCATTGAGCTCCTCTGATTTTTTATTCGGGATGGTGGTTAGTCACCTATGAACCTGAAGGTGGTTAGTCACCTTGTTAAATGAATGGTGGTAAGTCACCATTGATGCTTGTGCATCCTCCGTTATAAGTTGAAATGAGAAAATTGATACTTTGAGTATCTAAAGTTACATGTTACATGAAGACTTGATTACCTATTTCATTAATCATCCAAGGCAAAACATGATTGATTTTATGATATTTGTTTACATGAATAAGTTTGGGTAATGGCCCTAATGATATGAAATGAACTTGTGAACTTAATTGAGATTTAAATGATATATAATATGATGTGATCTTGTGAAATGTTTGCTACCCAAGATGACATTGTTTATATGTGTTGTTTGCTGCCCAAGAGGACATTGTTTATATGTGTTGCTTGCTGTCCAATTTGGTACGATTTATATGTGTTGCTTGATGCCCAATTTGGTATGATTTATATGAATGCTTGCGGCTCAAATAATATGTTTGTGAAATTAGCTAAGTTAACTTGAGTTTGATGGACTAGCTAGGTGATCTAATGTGTTCTAAGCCTAGCTAAGTAACCTTGAAGACTTGAATAAGACTTTAAAAGATTGAAACTAGTAATGTTTAGGGTTGTCTCACGAAGTACATTGTGTGTACTTATCACTCTCTTTCTTTCCTTCTTCCAAAATTTCAGGTGCGAATATTCAAAAGCTATCCGACTGATCTGTGAGCCGTCGCAAGCCTACGAACAAGTATGATGTAGTTTTATAATCTCCTAGCTGGTGGCATAGATTATGTTAGTTATCATGCATTATATAACATATACTTTGATTGATGGTTTGTATAAATTAAGCAAGTGATGTTATGTGTGAACTTAATGGTTGATATGTATATAAGTATGGGTTAATTATAAGTAAACTATGTTGAAGTTGTTCAAGAATGTTTTGATTTAGAACGTGTTCATGTGTTTCATATATTGGTTGGATTCGAATGGAATTGTGTAAGGCTTAGGTTGATTGAAATTGTTATGTGATATGTATACATGATATTGTTTTTGTGGAAACTAGGATATGCATCTAGCTAATGATTGGTTGCCTCGAAAGGGTCCAATGGTGTTTTGTTCTTGATGTATAAGTTAATTGATGAATGATGTAATTTTCGAATGGAACTTAGTATTGTTAGAAGGATCGATCAATGATATATGTTTGGGTATTTAGAATGATTATATAAACATGTTTTGGTTCATATGATTGAGTATTATAAGAATGTTTCTATTGTAAATGAGTTAATTAGGTCCTAGCCGAATGAATATAAGTAGATACATATAGGATCGGTTGCTGATTTATTGGAAGTTTGATTGTACATATGTTTCTAATTGGTTATAATCTTTATTAGCTTATAAGTTAGGTAACATGTTGGAAAAGTTTTAATTGGCTCATCAAATTGTATAAGTAATCATGTGTTTATATGATATGTCTTGGTGATCATGTATGGTTATATGTTTTGTTGTTTGCCAAGCTTGAGTTGGATCACATGTTTGTATATGTTTCATACGTTGTTGTATATGAATCTGTCTGACGCCCGAAATGTGACATCTCTCGCTCGTAGCCGGGCGAGGGATTTTACATGACGTCATCATCCCAATGTTGCCTCTGCATCCAAGCTTGGCATGTCTTTGCCAACATAACTTGGCATCACCTTGTCTACTATTTTTTCAGAGATTGATCCAATTGTGATCTTTTAGGAGCCTGGTCTTATCCTATTTTCTCGGGGTTCAACAGCCTCTTGACGTGGCATCAAGTTCACTTCTCTGCCAATAGGTGCTTGACATTGTCTAGTTCTTCTGTGCCAACAACACTTGGCATTCTCCTTGGCAATCCTAAATGTGTTGTTGTTCTGTGCCGAATACTATGCCAAACCTACAAAATTGCCAACAAAACAACCTTTCATACTACATAGACAGAATTTCTCATTCTTTATGTAAATGCATGATTTTAACATCCTAATGCAACTAAATGTACCTAAAACAAGCAAATACATTGTAAGATTGGCATTAAAAACAATACTTTTGAAGAGGTAACACATACATATATTCTTTGGAACAAACCACCATCTAACTTAGAAAGTATGTTGGAGCCAGGATTAGTGTTTCTTATCTCCTCGACATAGCTCCCAATCTTAGAGTACTGCTCACTGTAATTTCCTTGAAGTGTTTTTAAGGGTAGTTATTTTGCCCTAAACAACTTGGACATTGGGACAATTAACACACAATCCTTGTACACTAAGCTCTCAAATGTAGAGAGTGAAAAATTTGGATCAGCAAGAAAAGAATGCATATATTTATTGCACAACCACTTGTAATCCATATTCCTATTTGCATAATCTTTACAACATGTATGCTTCTATTTGTATGTTCTAATCTAAAATGTCGAGTTATTAGTGTCTTTAGTGAACTTCCTAAAATATAAAGTCCTGTCACACTTTTCTTTACAAACAACCCTAAACCTTATTTTATCATCTTTCTAGACAATTACATTCACCCTATCTTTAATGCTAACATTTTTACAGTGACCTTTAATTGTTTTTTATCGGCAAACAACATCCCAAACGAAAAAATTGGATCATCCATATTAACAAAATAATTAAACTTGAGCTATTTTTTATTTGGTTTATCAACTTCTTCATTGTCAGAACCATCAATACTATAAAGATCATCTGAAAAACAAATAACATCATTGTCTGATTCATTTCTTTCCTCTCCCAAATGCCCACCATCTCTCTCAATTAAAACATCTACGGCTTGCTCAAACATAGCATCATCACCCTCGTCAATTTCATATTCACTATCATGAAAATCTATCATTATGATCTCCTTCGACCTCAATTTCATTTTCCTCTCCAGCTTCATTAACACCCTCCATTATAAAACATAAATAAGTTTGCAATATATTGCAGGCATTAATGTATTAGTAATCGAAGTAAATAAAACCAAAATATTAATATTTAGTATCTATAATTTAGACGATGAATGCTTTAACAAAATCGAGCAAAGAATAATCTATTTATTTATCCTAGATAAAGCATGGTGAGTATATGATTGTTCAATCTAAGATAGAAGCACAAAAACATTAAAATACATATTGGTTTTCTGTAATGTTGTAAACAAACAAATTCAATACTTAGATTATTGTAAACAAATAAATTTTATTTAAATAAAATACAAAGAAAAAATTGGTATGAATATTTGTTTTAAATTTTAATAGATCGGTTCTAGATACTAACAAACATAACCTTAAAACTTTAAATTAAAAATAGTAAAACTAAAAATTTCAAAACTAATCAAAATATTAATAATAATTTTAGAATACTTACATGATATAGATGTCTTGAACCATGAGTTATCGATTCCCAACTTATCGTAAACCAAAACTTGTCGTCAACTCTAATCACGTCTAACTCCGTCCCTAACTTTTCTTCTATTTATGCTACTAGAAGTAGAGTTTTTGCAACTTTCAAAAAAAGCTGTGTAAAAGGTTCTTTCATCACTAGTTTACATGGAGTTTTACGGTTCCTTAACGGTTTTCTTAACAGAAGGACGTAATTGGCATATATCTATAGTTTAAGGATGAAATTGGTACGTTTAAAAGTTTGGGAACGGATTTGAAATGAGATTCATAGTTTAGAGACAATTGACGCAATAAACTCTTGAAGTTCAATTATAATGTACGCAAGATGTGTGCTTTATTAAAAAAAGTTAACAATATCTATAAAGATATACTAAAAATCTGTTTAATTTAAAATATATTTTTTTTCTGGTTTCAACTCCCCGTGTTTAAGCCCGCGTCTCACTCTCTCTTTCTTTGACTACCTCGGTCACATCACACCCTAACATATTCCTTGACCAACAGGCTATATTATCTTTTCAATCCTCTGTTATTATTATCTTTCTTTCAGGCATTTCATCAAACAGGTTTCTCATTTCAAACATGGATGAACAGCCTCAGAAAAATGAAAAGCGTGAAACTTTTTCCGTCACCAACGCCCTCAAAGATCTTTGTTTGAACAGTAACAATCTTAGCATTTCTGGGTCTGATTCTCTTATTAGTTGTAGCAATAACGGAAGTAGCAGTAGCGGCAGTTTTCCAGATGTTAACGTCAATAAGAACAGTGTTAGCATTAGCTTATGTAGTAGTGCGTCTGATTCGGCTAATAACACTAGTGTTAGTAAGAATGCCGAAAGCAGTGACTGTGAAGAGAGTGAAAAGGGTAGTTTTAGGAATTTTTGTCCATCGAAACCTCATAAGGGAAATGATAGAAGATGGGATGCAATTCAGCATGTTAAGGGCAAAGATGGGGACTTGGGGTTAGCTCATTTTAGGTTGTTGAAAAAGTTGGGGTGTGGAGATATAGGGAGTGTTTATTTAGCTGAGTTTAGAGGGATGGGATGTTTGTTTGCAATGAAGGTTATGGATAAAGGGATGTTAGCTGGGAGGAAGAAATTGATGAGAGCACAAACTGAGAGAGAGATATTGAGTTTATTAGATCATCCATTTTTACCAACCCTTTACTCACATTTTGAAACTGAGAAGCTTTCTTGCTTGTTGATGGAGTTTTGCAGTGGAGGGGATCTTCATATTCTCCGGCAACGACAGCCAGGCAAGCATTTTACCGAACCAGCAGCACGGTTCGTTTCTATCTTTTAAGGTTTAACTAATATGTTTTTGTCTTCTTGTTTATAGTACTAGTTAAGGAAATGTTCATTTGATTGAACATAGTACGATGCCAATATACCCTTTTCTCCGGAGAAGTTGAACCAATTGTACAATGCTAAATGCTAATATGGATTTTAAAAACCGTGTTCCAACTTCTATTACCGACAGTATCCATGGGAATATTCAAAACTGTTGTTATTTATGTTTAGATGAATTCTTAGTGATTCAGTCATCATTCCAAATTTTCAAATATCAGCCGTGCTTGGTTAACCCGATATCCATCAACATCAACTTGCTTAGGTTTACCTTCTGGAATGCATTTGAGATATTGTAAATTTTCTGATAATATTTTTATCTTCTTGCAGGTTTTATGCTTCAGAAGTCCTTCTAGCCCTTGAGTATCTACACATGATGGGGGTGGTGTATAGGGATTTAAAGCCTGAAAATGTATTGGTGAGGGAGGATGGCCACATTATGCTATCAGATTTTGATTTGTCATTGCGATGTCTTGTCAATCCTACTCTTGTGCAGTCCTGTTCCGAGCCATCATGTAGAATCGCTGCGTACTGCATTCAGCCAGCATGTATTGATCCAGCATGCAAATTACCTGTATGCGTAGCCGTAGAGCCTGCTTGTTTGCAGCCATCTTGCTTTAAGCCTCGGTTTCTCAGTTCCAAAACAGCAAAGGTGAAGAGTGAAAGAAAAAATTTCATGAAATCAGATTCATTTCCTGTACTTATTGCAGAACCAACTAACGCCCGCTCCATGTCATTTGTTGGGACACATGAATATTTAGCTCCTGAGATTATAAGAGGAGATGGTCATGGGAGTGCTGTTGATTGGTGGACATTTGGTATTTTCCTGTATGAATTACTGCTGGGACGAACGCCATTTAAGGGCAATGACAATCGGGAGACGTTATTCAATGTGGTGGGTCAGTCCCTAAAATTTATGGAGGGATCTTCAATCAGTTTTGGTGCAAAGGATTTAATCCGCGGTTTGCTTGTGAAGGATCCTCAAAAGAGATTAGGCTTCAAAAGAGGTGCAACTGAGATAAAGCAACATCCTTTCTTCGAAAGTGTTAACTGGGCTCTTATCCGCAGCACACATCCTCCAGAAATCCCTAAACCCGTTGATATCCCATTGCTAAACCAAGCAGTTAAGTCGTCAGTGCCTCCTAATGATAAGAGAGCTACAGACTCAGACAGGTCATCTGGTCCTTACTTAGATTTCGAGTTTTTTTGAATTCCGGCGGGAAGCTATAGTGGTTAGCATAGATTGTTGATGTATCTTCATGTTCTCAATGAAATCTTCGTGACATGCCTTTTTTCCTCGAAAGTAAACGTCTTAATGTTGTGATCCATAATGCTGCTATCCAGCATCAGTTGGCATCTAACGGCGACGGAAACGAAGACATGGATTCCTTTTGAACTACCCTAAAAGAGATGGACAAAAATTGAAGCAACTTTTGCAGTGAGTTGTCCTTCATTCCCCCTCTTTTGATGACTTTATTATGGAAGAGTCTCTCATTTGGGGACCTCCAATTGTGGGGCTTTTAAGCTCTTTCCATTTACACTCCTTGGTATAAAAAATCTGTCCTCACCCCAGATATTCCCTTAACACTTTATCTGCTAAAGAGACTGAAACAAGACGAGACGAGTCATAGTAAAAGGCTTGGTTATTGTAAACTCTTTGATGCCTACGCTGATACATTGTTTTGACTTTTTTTTTCTCTATTATTTGTGTCCGACACCCGTATCTGATCCATATTCAAACATAGATATGAGATTGAATATACAGAGAAAATCGAATATGCTCGTACCCGTATTCGAGCATTAGAAACATGGTTGAGAACCTAGGAATGAGTAAATGTTGCGTCACTTTCCTAATTTTATTTTGTTGCTTATATTTTCTTTTTAACCTTATGTGGTTATACTCTGCTTGAATTGCTCCCAGTATTTGCTTTATTTACGCAGGAAATGCACATTCTTTTTCTTAATTTCTCTTGTGGAGGATACAAATGTCGAATATGAATACTTCAAATAAAATAGTAAGTGGTTAGGAATGGAGAAGAGTGAGAAAGAATGATTCCTGACATAATTTAGACATAGAAATAACAAAAGCTGACAATGTGTTTGTGTTGTTGGGATCTCTTTTATTTTATTTTTGGGTTCTTTATCTGAATTCTGTTCTCAGATGGTCTTAAAACATGGCTTCCGGAGTTTGTTTAATAACTTGGACTTATATTATCCAAATTTGAGGTCATAAAAGAAAGTTTGAAGTCTTCTCAAGAATTGATGCCATGAATCATGGCGGTCCATTCAAGAAGTGCACTTAGAGCCCTTAAATTTATATTACTATAATTTAACAAATCACATGTCCAATTTCTTGGGAACATTTATCTATTAGAAACAAATATCAAAGGTAAACTATTTTAATTATTATTATTTAATTTAGTAAAAAAAATTTTATAAATAGTCGTATAAGCCATAAGGTTTAGGTAGGAGTGTTCATTGTTCGTCTAGGACGGAATTAACTGATCGAGTCGAAGTTTAGTTCAATTAATCAATCGGTTAGTTGTCAGTTAATTTGGTTCTAAATTGGTCAATTAATCGAAATAATCATATTAATGAAAATATGAAATATTATATATATATATAGGGGTAGTCATGGGTCGGGTTCGCGGCTGGCCCACACTCGACCTGACATTTGATGATGCTCTATCGGACTCAAACTCAACCTGAATTTTAGAGTAAAAATTTGAACCCGACCTTGCCCGATATAAATAATTTTTTTCATTTTTATTTGGTAAAACAGTGAGTTAAATGAAAAACACATATAGAGAGGGACATCATAATAATTATTTCATTTTTATTAGACAAAATACGGAGATAATTGAAAAAATATATAAAGAGATGGACATTATAGCAACTATCCTTAAATATTTAGAATAAACTAAACTATTATTTCTACTCGAGTCGGATATTTTTCACCCTAAACCTGAATTTAACTCAACCTCATCTTAAAAAAACTCGGACTCGACCGAACCCAAATTATTTTAAAGAGACTTAACTATTTTTTAATCTTGAACCTATTAAGATATCAATAATTAACCATATCAATAATATGGTTGGGTCAAGTCAAAACTCGTCGGGTTTGGGTCAAATGACCATCCCTAATTTTATTTATATATATATATATAAGTTAGGATCAACTTATACAATGTAAAACTCTTTTAAGTTTTACACGATTTTTGGATCGTTGGATGGGAGAAATGGATGGCTCATATTAACTCCTTACTTTTTTTCCAAGTGATAATCTTCACATATTTACTGTTAATTTCATCCATCAGTTTCACTCATCCAACGATCAAAAAAATGTGTAAAACTTAAAGTTTTACATTGTGTAAACGGATTCTCTCTCTCTCTCTCTCTCTCTCTCTCCCCCTCCCTCCCCCCTCTCCCCCTCTCTCCCTCTCTCTCTCTCCCCCCTCTCTCTCTCTCTGACGACCGAACGGGTGGGGTCGAAGACGATGGCCGACGGCTGAAGCGGTGAGGATTTGGAATTTATGATTTAGAGACTGATTTGAACATTTTTGTAAATTTTGAGATTTTTTTTAAAAAATATTAAATTTTAAAGTTTTTTTCAAAAAATGATGAACCCTAAACCATAAACCCTAAAACAATATTATTTACATACTACTTTTGTTAGGATTATACCAAATATTTAAGTTGGCTTGGTGGTTTGTTGTAAACCTTTCATCTTAGAGGTCTTTGGTTCATTCCTCTCGAAATGCAATGTTTTCTTAATTTTTTTTTCTAATAAAACGGCGTCGTTTTGAACAAAAAACAAAGTTCAGTGGTATTCCGTGTATCATTTTGTAGTTCAGTGGTATGTTCGATACAAAGGTCAAAGTTTAGTGGCATTTCGTGTAGTTTACCCTATTTTATTTCATTCTTTGTGAGCTTAAACTTTTTAAACACTAACTTAGAGAGGTATAATTTGTTTGCACAAATTCAACCTTGCAAAAGATAGAAGTTCTAGTTTAACCTTAGAAAACAATATTGGTTCTACCTTAGCCATTGTAAAAGATAGAATTCTAGAGGTTAAACCTTATCTTTGACATGTTCAATTCAAGTTAGTGAATTGGAAAATGTTTAGTGGGAGAAAGTTAAAGTAGTGGAGGTAGACTTTAGTTCAGTTCATGTATGTCGCAACCGTCTTTTTACGGGAGGCTTCAACTATTTTAGAAAACACTTTAAAAATCAACGGAGTCCCCATTAATCTTTTTCGGAAAAAAGTGTGATTGGATCACTTTAAAAATAGGGTTATTTTAATAAAACATTTTTTGGTTTTAATAAAACAACGTTTTGGTCTGCGAAAATCAAAAAACAGGTTCGTGGGTCGGTTACGCGTGGGGAAGATTAGCACCCCCACGACCCCCAAAATTGGTATCTAATTGGTTTTAAAATAGTTTTTAAAACTGGAATTTGCAAGTTCAAAAAAGTTCGACTTTACTTGTCCGTTTAATGAATATTAATCTATTTTAACGACCTTATCGCCCGAGAGATGAACTTTAATCACCGCCAACATCTCTGGCGCTAACTCGTCATTCCCGTTTGATAAGACACCGCATTGAATTATGTTTTCACTTTTCAATCAACAAGGAAATGTAAGTGCGTTAAGCATTTTATTTAATTCTAAATTCGATTATTTAAAAACCCTAAAAACATCTAAGTCTTTTATTCCTAAGTTAAGGTTTAAGTAAGTTTAAGTGTATTTTATTTTTTATGAAGAACATTTTTCAACAAAAAAAGTCTCTATCTAAGCTTTAGTCCCTAATCCTAAGTTTTCACCTATTTCTAAACAAGTAAGCAAATTTTTATTCTTTTGAATTTAACTCATTTTATTCTTCCTTTTAAAAGCCTTTATTTCTTTTTATTGTTTTCTAAGCTAAAACTATCTTTACATTTTTACTACTTTTTTCAATTTTTTTATGTTTCTTTATCTTTTTCCTTTTTTATGTTTTCTCCCTAAAAAAATTTTATTCTTTTTAAACTCGTTTTTATTTTTTTAGTTTTAAAGTTTTAAAACCACCAATTTCTAAAATGAACTTTATTTCTTCCCAAAAACCCTTTTTTAAGTTTTTTACCCTTTTCAAAAATTTATTTTTATCCTAGACCCCTAACTTTATTTAAAACATTTTTTTATTTTCCTTTTCCCTAATAACTTTTATTTTTCTCTTTTTACTAAAAAAACATTTTTTGCCCACCTATTATTTAAAATCAAATCATAAAAATCTTTTTTTTTTTAATTTTTTTTTCAAGATCAAGCTCTTTATTATTTAACCTACATTATCACTTTTTCTAATTAAACCCCTAAATTTAAGTTTTTCAATTTAACCACATTTATTCACTTTTATTCATGCATTAAAATTCAAAACACCTTTTAAATTAAATCCTACATTTCTAAAGATCAAAAATACTTTAACAACATTTTTTAAAATCATGCAAAAAGTCTAAGATCAAGCTAGAAATTTTAACAAAATTTAAAACGAAAAAGATTACCGAAATCGCGAACAATTTCCAACCTTGAGAAAGCAACCTAAAAAATCACAAACAACACAAACAAAAACACCAAAATTCAACCAAGAACAAACAATAAAATCAACATAAAAAAAGAACGAAAAGTTAGAAAGTTACCGAGAAATTGACGAACTCGAACTAGAACTTAGAGCTTCTTGAAATTCTTTGAATCACCTCCAGAAAATTGCTCCAAACTCCAATTTTTCTTCCAAAAATTTCCAGCCAACTCAAGAGAATTTTTAGAGAATTTTCGGATTTTTCCTTGAACCATTTTAGTGTTTTTTTCTCAAATTTTTGGTGTTTTGAACAAGTGGGTAAAGGGGGGTTTTATAGTTGATTTTGAGCTTCAAAATCAAGCTAAATCCCGAATTCAATCACCAAATTGGAGCCTAATTCAGACACAAAGCTTGATACCCGGTAAAACCACCCAAGAAATCACCCATTTTGATCCAAATTCGGGATAGAATTTCCCATTTAATTCGAATCTAGGGCTTGTTATTTCATTTCGGTTTTTCACAAATTCCGGTGGCTATAGGCAACGGCGGCAAGCGGGGTCGGTGGAAAATGGACGACGGCAACCAGGCGGCTCGAACGACACCAACCACGCCGGCTGCCGCGCCTGGTGGACGAAGAACGACAGCTGGCAGCTTCGCGGCAAGGGTTTGGAGAGCCAAGCCCCGCGCGTGTGGTCGTCACGTGCCAGCGCGTGACACGCGGGCTGGCTCTCCCCCCTTTTTATTTATTATTATTTTTCTTTTTTTTACTGTTTTTGACCCCCTTTTGTTGCTGTTTTTTTCTTCTTTTTCACACTTAATTATTATCCTATTTTATTCCTTTTTTACAATTATTAAACACTACAATTAATATTTGTTTTTTGCTTTTTGCTTTTTTCCTTTTTTTACTTTGTACTTTAATAAATGTGCTTTTTGAAAATGGGTTTTTATGGTTTTTTTATAAGAATGGGCTTTTCTTAAAAAATGGGTTTTTATTTTAAAAAATGGTTTTTATTTAAAGATAGTTTTTATAAAAGAATGGGCTTTTAAAAGGATTTTATTTTATTCTTTTTTTTGATTTTTTCTTTTGTTTTATTTTGCTTTTGTTAAAAGTTAGGGTGGAAATTTAGTGACAACAAGTGTCCCTCTTTGCTTATCTTTGTGACACAAAGACAAAGCAAAGACAAAAAAGACACAAATTTTCACCTGATTTATTGATTGGTTCCATTCTTCGAACGGATAGGCGTGCTCTATTCTCCTTATGCTCGAATAGATGAGCTGGGTTCCATTCTCCAAATGCCTGAACAGATAGCTTGGTTCTATTCTCCTTATGCCCGAATTGATGAGCTGGGTTCCATTCTCCAAATGCCCGAACGGATAGGCTGGTTCTATTCTCCTTATGCCCAAATAGATGAGCTGGGTTCCATTCTCCAAATGCCCGAACGGATAGGCTAGTTCTATTCTCCTTATGCCCGAATAGATGAGTTAGGTTCCATTCTCCAAATGCCCGAACGAATAGGTTGGTTCTATTCTCCTTATGCCCGAATAGATGAGCTGGGTTCTATTCTCCCAAAATGCCTAAACAAATGAGCTGGGCTCTGTCCTCCCGAATGCTCAATTAGGCCAAGTCTTCTAAAAAGCTTTCATCCTCCTTATGCTTGGATGAATAAGCATGCTCCATTCTCCATATGCCCGAATGAATAGAAAAATTTTCTTAAGCATTTCACCCTCCTTATATTTGGAAGAATAAGCAAACTCCATTTGAGCAGGTCTTCCATGTACCTGAAAAACAAAATGCAACATGCAATATGATGTACATGCCCCTAGGGATGTCTAAAACATGAATGCATGACATGTTTTCCTTTTAAAAATTCCTTTTGCTTTGACCATTTTTTTTTAAAATTTTGATGAAATTCTGGTTATCGAGACCAATCCGATTAATCATGAACTTTTTCTCCTAAACTTTTGTAGGTCGAAACAATTTGCTTCACTCTTCTTTCCACCCTTCTTGGTTTTTACTTTGAATTCACCATTCACTAAGGCAAGGCCATTTCTTTTGCTTTGAAAACTACCCACGAATTATGAGCTACTCTGACTCTTCCTCATTTTATGATTTTCTGTTGATTGGTTCAACATCTAATCCTTATCTATCTTTTGAGACAATATTTTCGTATTCAGGGATGCACACCCTATGTCAAGTTTCGATCTTGTAAGGCCGCTTCTATTGTCATGTAAAGGGAGTTTATAGCTAAGAGATGCTACTTAAGTGCTCAGACATTCATATGGACTTTCTTCCTTTTTTAGAAAATTTCTCAACAAGGCTTTACTTTTTCTCCTTTAAACTTTTTAACACCGTATGCCCCAAACAATTATGGAACACTTCATAGTCCCTGAACTTTTCAAAACATCCTCAAAGTAATGCTAAAAATTCTTTTGCATGTATAAATGATTGTCAAATCCATTAATCCTTATTTCAAAGCTAGATGTAACAATGATAGGGAAAGAAACAAGAAAGCAAGAAAAATTTATGAATCAAATTTATTAATGTTGTGGAAAACACGAAAAGGTTTATAAAAAAGGAAGGGAAACAAGTATTCAAATATCAATAGTCCAATTTTCTCTTTTTCAAACGCCAGAAGCAAACTTGAATGCCACCAGTATCGAGGAAGACTTGAATACAACACATGATCTATGGAGCCTCAAAATCTGACAAATTATTTGAGCCGCCCTTTACGGGTTTTCAACTCGGACCCTCCTTTGGTTTCAAAACGCCCTTTACAGGTTTTCATTTTGAACCATCTTTTCTTGTTCTTCTTTTTTTTCTTTTCTTTTTTTTCTTTTCTTTCTCTTTCCTTTTTTCTTCTTTTTTTCTCTTTCTTTTTTTTTTCTTTTTTTCCTTCTTCAAGCATAGTACTTCTTGACAGTGTCAGAGTTTACAGGGTTTTGAAACTCGTTTCCATCCATCTCGGCTAAGATCAATGCTCCACCTGAAAGAACCTTTGACACAATGTACTTTCCTTCCCAATTAGGCGCCCATTTTCCTCAGGGATCACTTTGAATTGGCAGCTTCTTCTTTAAGACTAGATCACGTTATTGGAATTCTCTAGGGTGAACCTTCTTTTCATAAGCCCTAATCATTCTTCTTTGGTACATTTGACCATGACAGATGGCTTTCAACCTCTTTTCCTCGATTAAGTTCAACTGGTCATACCTTGCCTGGACCCATTCTGCTTCATCTAACTTAGCCTCCATCAAGACACGCAACGATGGTATTTCCACCTCGATTGGTAGCACAGTTTCAACTCCATATACTAATGAGAACGGAGTTGCCCCAGTGTATGTTCGTACCGCTGGTTGATATGCATACAAAGCAAATGGTAACTTTTCATGCCAATCTTTATACGTATCAGTCATTTTGCAATTATCTTCTTAATATTCTTATTGGTTGCTTCTACTGCTCTATTTATTTTTGGGCGGTATACTACCGAATTGCGATGTTTGATGTTGAACTTCTCACAGACCCCAACAATCATTCGGTTGTTCAGATTACAGGCATTTTCTGTAATTATGCTTTCTTGTAGACCATATCGACAAACGTGTTGCGTGTAAAAGTGTCTATCGCAATTGAGTGCAAGTGTACACGTCGCAAGTAATAATGTGATACTAGAGTATCGGATATCGTCTCCACAGGGACTGGGCTAACCCTTTCCTTCGCTATCTGCACAAGGGGAAAAGAATAGATTAAGATATTGTCACGAAAATAATAAAGAATACTGGAAAATAAAAGTAGAGAAATCAAGATAGAGAGAATGGGCTGGTATTGAATTGCTCAGTAGTGCAGGTATTGCAGATTTTAGGAAATCCGGTTCTGTCACGCGCCCGTCGCGGACAACACCTGTCACGGCGGTAGTCCGTTGATTGTCGCGGCAGCAAACACTCAACTCAGTACTTTCAAGTTTGGCAAGAATCCCAGATCTGCCTTGGCCTATCCCTAGGTCCAAGTCTGTCGATGATCACGTCTTGATGATACCTCCCGGCGTGAATCGAAGGATGAACACCGATGTGTATGAATTCTTCTTTAGCCACTTAACCTCGCCCTATCCCTAGGCACGAGATAGTTCAACTATAAACTAGAGAACTTGCTCTTCTTTCTTTCGTATACTTAACTCTCCCGATGCTAAGTAAATAGATAACCTCACAATGCTCTCCCGATGCTTTTGCAAGATATTAATAACCAAAATAAGAGAACTTCAAGTTTATTTTATTGAACTGAAAATTCATAAAACAAAACAACCCTTGCAACTACTTTACAAATCAACCCGTGGCCCTAGGGGGTTTTAGAACATGTCGACGGCGGGTAGATGGCGGGTAGACGGCGGAGGGTTTTTGGTTGTCGGTTTAAAGGGAAATCGGCTATGGGTTATGGGTTATGCCCTAGGTTAAAATATATGCCCTTATATAAGCTTTGGGCTCAAGTATTCTAAGTTAACAAGGATTACAACTTTAATTAAAAGTATGATTCTAATAAAGACTTAATCTTCAAGGATCCTACTTTTCAGTTGTCCTCCTTGTTTCTTGGGATTTTCTCTCTTTGAGCTTTGGGCTTGACATATCTTTAGATCCGGGGCTTGGAAAAATATTTGGTTTTTACACGACAGACGAGCATAATTTTCTCTATCTATCGAGGTCCACTTTGCTTTTTCTCCACTAACTTGCTGTCGTCCTCCTGTCACGGCAGTACCATGGCAGCATCGTCCTCTTTATCTGCTTGTCCAATTCAGCTCTCCTGCTTCTCTGCCCTGCGCCTGCCTTCACCGTCTACGACGGCGGCAACCTGCCAAAATCAGCCATTTTTAGTAGAATCTGTGCCTTTTATATATCTCTAGAAGACATGTTAGTGCAAGGGTTGTGAAAAGTAATTGAAAGCAAATCAAAACTAAAAAAGGAGAGCAAGTAAGAAAAGCAGAAGTGAGTGAAAATGAAAATGAAACGGGGTTTTATGGAATAGGAATTTCTGCCCGTTGAAGTTGTAACGGCAGGTGCGAATAACGGGACGGCTGTCAATCTTTAGCGTGTCTGATGCGTCTGACACACGTTTCCGCGTCTGTTACGCGTCTGTCGTGACAGCATGGTGACAACCTGTCTTTTTCGCGTCTGTCATGGCAGGCTGGCGACAACCTGTCTTTTCCGCGTCTGTCATGGCAGGCTGGCGACAACCTGTCTTTTCCGTGTCTGCCGCGGCAACTGGAACGACAGGCCTCTATATTGGGCTTTGTTGGGCTGATGGATGGGTGGTGGGCTGAGTTCACTTCTCCTGTTCTTCTTGGCTCTTTTATTTCTTAAAAACAGTAAACATAAAAAAAACATTATTCGAATAAAATAAACTTAATTTCCTAATAATAAATAAGTAATAAAAATACTCCCTATTCTATTGATGCTTGAGGGGTCGTTTCCGGTACTTCTTGAAGTCCATCTGTACCCTCTATCTGGTGATTTTTCTCATGGTGGGGGCTCCTTTCTTTCTCTTCCCTTTGTAGTCCATGAAGTCCTCTTTTCTTGGTAATGTTTCTGAGGGCATGAACATATGATTAGAAAAAATCAAATTGACATTCGACCATAAAATTACCTTGTTTTCGTTGAATGTTGTTGTGGTTGAATTTATCCCTTGCTGTCGTGCCCGCTGCTGCGGCAGGTAGTTATTTTGACAGTTCTTTATCAGGTTATTTTGCAGGTCAATGGGACATTGGTAAGTGCCATCACTCTCTATATCAAATTTTGTTGACCACTCGTAGATCTCCATCAGTAGAGACTTTGTATAATTCTGAGTCCATCGGTGTTGGTTCCTCTAATATCTGCAATGGAATCGGTGAGTTTTCAAAGAATTCAAAAGGTTCGTTTATTACCTGCTCGTATTCCATTTGTGAAGAACTGTCATTGGGTAGCTCTTCTAGGTGGTCGTGCGAGTGCCATGACGGGGATGGATGTGTGCAATCTTGGTCAGGCATAATCGAGGTAGTGGGTTGAGAATTTGCCTCTGATGTGGTTGCTGCTTCAGCATCAGTTGCTGTCGAGGCGGCAGTTGCTGTCGAGGTGGCAGTTGCTGCCAAGGCGATAGTTTCTGTCGAGGCGGCAGTTTCCGCTTTGACTGGGGTTTATGCCTCAGAAGTGGTTGCTGCCGTGACATTCTCTTGAATTTCACTCAGATTTGTCTCGGTGTTGCTCCATTCCGGCTCCTCGATCATTGCCATGGCAAGTTGTTGCTCAGACTCATTATATGTTGGGTATTCCTTCACATGGGCGTCCTCGTCATCTTGCCTCGGGATTTCAGGTTCAGTCGTGGCATGAATGAGGACCGGTCTGCTCAAGAGTGCATCCATCTTGGCGATACTTGCGTCCATAGAAGTTGACAATTCTTGAGTGAGTGTCATGAAGGCTTGCAGTGTGTCTTCTAAGGATTTTGACTGCTCTTGAGGATGATGACATTGCCAGGGTAGGTCGGGTTCTGCAGCAAAACTGTTATGGTATAAAATATTTTGTGGGTTTTGATCGTACCATAAAAAAATTTGCTGCTGCGGCATCGGCATTTGCTGCCCCTGTTGCTGTCGTGGCAGCATATCTTTACAGTAATTGCAAGAACTTTCCCACATAAACTCTCGAATGGTTTTTCCTGGCATGTTGATGCCCTTGAACCTGTATTTTCACCTGAGTTTTTTTTTTTTGTAAAAAAAATAATAAAAATAATAAAAAAATAAAAATAAAAGAAAAGTGCAGAAGCTAGGGTAAGAGTGTGTTGCCAGTCCCCGGCAATGGCGCCAAAAACTTTTTGCGTGTAAAAGTGTCAATCGCAATTGAGTGCAAGTGTACACGTCGCAAGTAATAAAGTGATACTAGAGTATCGGATATCGTCTCCACAAGGACTGGGCTAACCCTTTCCTTCGCTATCTGCACAAGGGGAAAAGAATAGATTAAGATATTGTCACGAAAATAATAAAGAATACTGGAAAATAAAAGTAGAGAAATCAAGATAGAGAGAATGGGCTGGTATTGAATTGCTCAGTAGTGCAGGTATTGCAGATTTTAGGAAATCCAGTTCTGTCACGCGCCCGTCGCGGACAGCACCTGTCACGACGGTAGTCCGTTGATTGTCGCGGCAGCAAACACTCAACTCAGTACTTTCAAGTTTGGCAAGAATCCCAGATCTGCCTTGGCCTATCCCTAGGTCCAAGTCTGTCGATGATCACGTCTTGATGATACCTCCCGGCGTGAATCAAAGGATGAACATCGATGTGTATGAATTCTTCTTTAGCCACTTAACCTCGCCCTATCCCTAGGCACGAGATAGTTCAACTATAAACTAGAGAACTTGCTCTTATTTCTTTCGTATACTTAACTCTCCCGATGCTAAGTAAATAGATAACCTCACAATGCTCTCCCGATGCTTTTGCAAGATATTAATAACCAAAATAAGAGAACTTCAAGTTTATTTTATTGAACTGAAAATTCCTAAAACAAAACAACCCTTGCAACTACTTTACAAATCAACCCGTGGCCCTAGGGGGGTTTTAGAACATGTCGACGGCGGGTAGATGGCGGGTAGACGGCGGAGGGTTTTTGGTTGTCGGTTTAAAGGGAAATCGGCTATGGGTTATGGGTTATGCCCTAGGTTAAAATATATGCCCTTATATAAGCTTTGGGCTCAAGTATTCTAAGTTAACAAGGATTACAACTTTAATTAAAAGTATGATTCTAATAAAGACTTAATCTTCAAGGATCCTACTTTTCAGCCGTCCTCCTTGTTTCTTGGGATTTTCTCTCTTTGAGCTTTGGGCTTGACATATCTTTAGATCCAGGGCTTGGAAAAATATTTGGTTTTTACACGACAGACGAGCATAATTTTCTCTATCTATCGAGGTCCACTTTGCTTTTTCTCCACTAACTTGCTGTCGTCCTTCTATCACGGCAGTACCATGGCAGCATCGTCCTCTTTATCTGCTTGTCCAGTTCAGCTCTCCTGCTTCTCTGCCCTGCGCCTGCCTTCACCGTCTACGACGGC
This sequence comes from Hibiscus tridactylites, assembly GCA_958450335.1. Classification (NCBI taxonomy): domain Eukaryota; kingdom Viridiplantae; phylum Streptophyta; class Magnoliopsida; order Malvales; family Malvaceae; genus Hibiscus; species Hibiscus tridactylites. The sequence continues at coordinate 31,280,627 of OY288285.1, forward strand.
GGCAACCTGCCAAAATCAGCCATTTTTAGTAGAATCTGTGCCTTTTATATATTTGTGGTGTTTTGCTGTAAACTGACCTAAATGCAATGAAATGATGCTTGAATGCAGCAGAAATATGGGTTAAAAAGGGTGTAAATAATAGTACTTTTACACACTCAACACACCCCTAAACTCAAGTTTTTGCTTACCCTCAAGCAATTAAGACCTAAAAAATTGAAATATTTTTGTTTTGGCTTTCAAACAGTGAACTTTCCCTTACCTGTCGTTCGTTCCCTGTGGCGGCAGCAACCTGTCGGATAATTTAGGATCTGTCCGGACTCTCACTATAGTTCTCGTGCAGTGTGTGCATGCTTGTGAACAATTATATGCTAAGACTCTCTTAGTTTCACTAGAATATTCAACTCTTAACTTGAATTTTTATGCCAAAGTTTATCTTTTTGAAGGCACATTTTCATGTTTCTTTTGTTTTGACTCGATTTCTCTATTTTTCAAGCTAAAGTTTTACTAGAGCCAGTTTTAGGCACCTCTAGTTAACTTCTTAGAGCCAGTTTCGGGCACCTCTAGTTGACTTCCTAGAGCCAGTTTCGGGCACCTCTAGGATTTTTGAGTCTCTTTTTCTAAACTTCTTTCCTAGAGCCAGTGTTAGGCACCTCTAGGGGCTATTCAAGTGCTAAGCTTCCTATTCTAGTTTGGCTAAAAGAAGTCTAAGCAGTATAACAGTCACAATGGTGTTTAAGTTTTCAGAACTATAGAAAGGCTCTAAACTTCTCCTTAAACTATCCTAAAGATGCTACCACGACAGAGCTGTCATGACAGGCAAGTTCAATTCACAGTTTTAAGCCAAAATTTTCAAGATTTTTTCAGTTTTTTTTTGTTGAAAATAACTAAGTAAAAGACACAAAATTTAACTAAGATGTACTCCATGAATATGGAGGGTTACCACCCCCAAACTCGAGGGTTGTATTGCCTTCAATGCAAATGACAAAAAATAAAAATGAAAACATATGAAGGCAATACATCACAAAATATATATGGCAAGCAGCAATAAGAAGATAAGAAACTTAAATTTTAATCACTGTCTTCACTGCTGCTGCTGAGGCGGGTTTGGCGGCGGGTTCTGGTTCGCGGGGCGGGCTGGTGTGGTTGCTGTACAACCTGAATATCAGAGCTGCTGCCGCTGCTGTCACTGCTGCCGGCCCTTGGCAGAGTTTTCTTATCTGCCTCTTTACCGGTGTAAATTCCTTCGACAGGTTTCTCTGAATAGAGGGTTCAACGTCACTGTCTGCCCAGTCGGAGGAGGAAAAGAACCCAGCAACAAAGGCAGCAAGGTCATCCGAGGGCACTGGTCGCTTTGTTCCTCGAGCAGATGTTTCGGCATGGGTGCTGACGGCTGCCATCGGGGCAGGTGATGGTATGGAGGCAGCAGATGGTGTATGTGGTGTGGCAGCAGGTGTAGGTGTGTGGGCAGGAGTGGGGACAGTGAAGTAGCGGGCGGGGAAGGTGGGAAAGACAACATCAAGGAAATTTAAAGTATTGTGAATAAAATTTACCGTGGATGCGGCAAAGTCCTTGATGAATGTCATGAGGCCCAGTTGTCTGTCCTCCATCCTATGAATAGCAGCTAGGATCTGATTGGAGGGGTCTGTCGGAGCAACTGCTGCGGCGGCAGGTTAAGGATTTGGCTGCTCTGATGATTCAGCTGGAGCGGCAGCGGGGTTGGAAGATGAGAGAGGGGTTGCCACTGTCAGCTCTATGAGGCATTCCATTCGGTCCCCTCTTCTGTCAGTTCTGCCATGACAGCGTCATAGGCAGCATCATCCAAGGTGTCGAGGAACTGCTGATGTGCATCATCATTGGGGCCTATGCAGAGGCCATATAAAGAGTTGATGTGCTCGGCTGTAAACGGTACTTCTGTCCCTCTAACAATTATTGATGTCGCTGTTTTGCTGCTGATGGCAGCATAAAATTTTCTCACCAGCGTCTCGTTCATTTCCTCTGGTTGCTCCGCAAATGATTTCCATAATAGAGCTCTAATCTTCCTAGCGATTAAAGGCTTGGGTCCCAGATTCTTTGCCTCTGGAGTATAAATGAAGCCTCGTTTTTCCCACAGATCTCTGGTTGCAAAGGACTGTGGGGGAGTTGCTGCCGGTGAGGAAGTAGAGGCAGCATTGCGGCGGGTTTTTCTAGAAGACATGTTAGTGCAAGGGTTGTGAAAAGTAATTGAAAGCAAATGAAAACTAAAAAAAGGAGAGCAAGTAAGAAAAGCAGAAGTGAGTGAAATTGAAAATGAAACGGGGTTTTATGGAATAGGAATTTCTGCCCGTTGAAGTTGTAACGGCAGGTGTGAATAACGGGGCGGCTATCGAGCTTTAGCGTGTCTGATGCGTCTGACACACGTTTCCGCGTCTGTTACGCGTCTGTCGTGACAGCATGGTGACAGCCTGTCTTTTCCGCGTCTGTCATGGCAGGCTGGCGACAGCCTGTCTTTTCCGCGTTTGTCATGGCAGGCTGGCGACAACCTGTCTTTTCCGTGTCTGCCGCGGCAGCTGGAACGACAGGCCTCTATATTGGGCTTTGTTGGGCTGATGGATGGGTGGTGGGCTGAGTTCACTTCTCCTGTTCTTCTTGGCTCTTTTATTTCTTAAAAACAGTAAACATAAAAAAAACATTATTCAAATAAAATAAACCTTATTTCCTAATAATAAATAAGTAATAAAAATACTCCCTGTTCTATTGATGCTTGAGGGGTCGTTTCCGGTACTTCTTGAAGTCCATCTGTACCCTCCATCTGGTGATTTTTCTCATGGTGGGTGCTCCTTTCTTTCTCTTACCTTTGTAGTCCATGAAGTCCTCTTTTCTTGGTAATGTTTCTGAGAGCATGAACATATGATTAGAAAAAATCAAATTGACATTCGACCATAAACTTACCTTGTTTTCGTTGAATGTTGTTGTGGTTGAATGTATCCCTTGCTGCCGTGCCCGCTGCTGCGGCAGACAGTTATTTTGACAGTTCTTTATCAGGTTATTTTGCAGGTCAATGGGACATTGGTAAGTGCCATCACTCTCTATATCAAATTTTGTTGACCACTCGTAGATCTCCATCAGTAGAGACTTTGATAATTCTGAGTCCACCGGTGTTGGTTCCTCTAATATCTGCAATGGAATCGGTGAGTTTTCAAAGAATTCAAAAGGTTCGTTTATTACCTGCTCGTATTCCATTTGTGAAGAACTGTCATTGGGTAGCTCTTCTAGGTGGTCGTGCGAGTGCCATGACGGGGATGGATGTGTGCAATCTTGGTCAGGCATAATCGAGGTAGTGGGTTGAGAATTTGCCTCTGATGTGGTTGCTGCTTCAGCATCAGTTGCTGTCGAGGCGGCAGTTGCTGTCGAGGTGGCAGTTGCTGCCGAGGCGACAGTTTCTGTCGAGGCGGCAGTTTCCGCTTTGACTGGGGTTTCTGCCTCAGAAGTGGTTGCTGCCGTGACATTCTCTTGAATTTCACTCAGCTTTGTCTCGGTGTTGCTCCATTCCGGCTCCTCGATCATTGCCATGGCAAGTTGTTGCTCAGACTCATCATATGTTGGGTATTCCTTCACATGGGCGTCCTCGTCATCTTGCCTCGGGATTTCAGGTTCAGTCGTGGCATGAATGAGGACCGGTCTGCTCAAGAGTGCATCCATCTTGGCGATACTTGCGTCCATAGAAGTTGACGATTCTTGAGTGAGTGTCATGAAGGCTTGCAGTGTGTCTTCTAAGGATTTTGACTGCTCTTGAGGATGATGACATTGCCAGGGTAGGTCGGGTTCTGCAGCAAAATTGTTATGGTATAAAATATTTTGTGGGTTTTGATCGTACCATAAAAAAATTTGCTGCTGCGGCATCGACATTTGCTGCCCCTGTTGCTGTCGTGGCAGCATATCTTTACGGTAATTGCAAGAACTTTCCCACATAAACTCTCGAATGGTTTTTCCTGGCATGTTGATGCCCTTGAACCTGTATTTTCACCTGAGTTTTTTTTTGTAAAAAAAATAATAAAAATAATAAAAAAATAAAAATAAAAGAAAAGTGCAGAAGCTAGGGTAAGAGTGTGTTGCCAGTCCCCAGCAACGGCGCCAAAAACTTGTTGCGTGTAAAAGTGTCTATCGCAATTGAGTGCAAGTGTACACGTCGCAAGTAATAAAGTGATACTAGAGTATCGGATATCGTCTCCACAAGGACTGGGCTAACCCTTTCCTTCGCTATCTGCACAAGGGGAAAAGAATAGATTAAGATATTGTCACGAAAATAATAAAGAATACTGGAAAATAAAAGTAGAGAAATCAAGATAGAGAGAATGGGCTGGTATTGAATTGCTCAGTAGTGCAGGTATTGCAGATTTTAGGAAATCCAGTTCTGTCACGCGCCCGTCGCGGACAGCACCTGTCACGACGGTAGTCCGTTGATTGTCGCGGTAGCAAACACTCAACTCAGTACTTTCAAGTTTGGCAAGAATCCCAGATCTGCCTTGGCCTATCCCTAGGTCCAAGTCTGTCGATGATCACGTCTTGATGATACCTCCCGGCGTGAATCGAAGGATGAACACCGATGTGTATGAATTCTTCTTTAGCCACTTAACCTCTCCCTATCCCTAGGCACGAGATAGTTCAACTATAAACTAGAGAACTTGCTCTTATTTCTTTCGTATACTTAACTCTCCCGATGCTAAGTAAATAGATAACCTCACAATGCTCTCCCGATGCTTTTGCAAGATATTAATAACCAAAATAAGAGAACTTCAAGTTTATTTTATTGAACTGAAAATTCCTAAAACAAAACAACCCTTGCAACTACTTTACAAATCAACCCGTGGCCCTAGGGGGGTTTTAGAACATGTCGACGGCGGGTAGATGGCGGGTAGACGGCGGAGGGTTTTTGGTTGTCAGTTTAAAGGGAAATCGGCTATGGGTTATGGGTTATGCCCTAGGTTAAAATATATGCCCTTATATAAGCTTTGGGCTCAAGTATTCTAAGTTAACAAGGATTACAACTTTAATTAAAAGTATGATTCTAATAAAGACTTAATCTTCAAGGATCCTACTTTTCAGCCGTCCTCCTTGTTTCTTGGGATTTTCTCTCTTTGAGCTTTGGGCTTGACATATCTTTAGATCCGGGGCTTGGAAAAATATTTGGTTTTTACACGACAGACGAGCATAATTTTCTCTATCTATCGAGGTCCACTTTGATTTTTCTCCACTAACTTGCTGCCGTCCTCCTGTCACGGCAGTACCATGGCAGCATCGTCCTCTTTATCTGCTTGTCCAGTTCAGCTCTCCTGCTTCTCTGCCCTGCGCCTGCCTTCACCGTCTACGACGACAGCAACCTGCCAAAATCAGCCATTTTTAGTAGAATCTGTGCCTTTTATATATTTGTGGTGTTTTGCTGTAAACTGACCTAAATGCAATGAAATGATGCTTGAATGCAGCAGAAATATGGTTTAAAAAGGGTGTAAATAATAGTACTTTTCACACTCAACAAAACGATTTCCTTCTTTAAAAACTTGCATACAGTGGATCTAATTACATTTCTATATGAGGCCGCTTCCACCCATTTTGTGAAGTAATCAATAGCTACCAAGATAAAGCAATGACCATTTGACGCTTTCGGATGAATCTGCCCAATAACATCTATGCCCCACATAGAGAATGGCCATGGAGACGGTATGACGTGAAGTGACTAAGGAGGTGCGTGAACCTTGTCAGCGTATACTTGGCACTTGTGGCATTTATGGGAACAATTTATGCAATCCCCTTCCATTGTCGACCAATAATATCCTAAGCGCATAATTCTTCTTGCCATAGTGAAACCACTAGGATGGGTTCCACAAATTCCTTCATGAACTTCTTCCAAAATCAACCGCGCTTCTTTTGCATCTACACACCTTAATAGCACTTGATCTCGACTTCGTTTGTAAAGAATCTCTCCATCAAGCATGTATCCTGATGCCATTTTCCTGATCATTTTCTGAAGCCTGTGCTGGGTATTGTTGCAGCTTTAAGTATTGTAAGATGTCGTGGAACCACGGTAAGCCTTCTTCTTCTTCTTCTACATTATAACAATATGCTGGGGATTCCATCATTTGTATCTTAATGGGTATCATCTCTGAACCTTCACTTGCTTTAAATGTGGCAGCCAAGGTAGCTAACACGTCTGCCATCTGGTTATCTTCTCTTGGGAGATGCTTGAAAGTAATTGCCTCGAACTCTTTAGCTAACTCGAGGACCAAATTGTGATATTCTATCAATTTTTCATCTTTTGTTTCCCATTCGCCACGTGTTTGGTAAATGATCAAAGCTGAATCCCCACAGACTTTCAACTTTTGGATTCTCCTGTTGACAGCTTCCTTTAGGCCCATTATGCATGCTTCGTATTCTTCCATGTTATTGGTGAAGAAGAATTTTAAACGACAAGTAAAAGGATAATGATCTCCTTCTGACGAGATTAAAACTGCCCCAATACTTGTTCCTAGAGCATTTACAACACCATCAAAATGTATGACCCAGGATTCTATTGGTGATTCTTCATCTTCCGTGATACACAACAAATCTTCATCGGGGAAACTGAAATCCAATGCCTCATAATCATCTCGTGCACGACTTGCAAGAAAATCTGCTATGGTACTTCCTTTTACTGCTTTTTGATTCATATACTGGATGTCGTATTCTGAATGCAACATTTTCCATCGTGTTATTCTTCTCGATAAGGCTGGAGCCTCCATCATGAACTTCAAAGGGTCTATCCATGAGATCAACCATGTGGTGTGATACAACAAATATTGTCTAAGCCTCTTAGTGGTCCACACCAAAGCACAACACACCTTTTCGATTGACGTGTATCTTGTTTCACAATCTGTAAATTTCTTGCTCACATAATATATTGCCCTTTCCTTCTTTCTAGTTTCGTCATGCTGCCCTTGTACGCAACCCATTGAGTTTTCAAACACTGTCAGATAGAGTATTAACGACTTCCCCCAAAATAGGTGGCATTAACACCGGAGGATTAGTTAGTTGCTCCTTGATCTTTTCTAAAGTTGTTTGGCACTCTTCATTCCAGGTCTCTGGGTTATTCTTTCTAAGCAACATGAATATTGGGTCACACTTATTTGTGAGTTGGGAGATGAAATGAGCTATGTAATTCAACCTTCCCAAGAATCCTCGAACTTTCTTCTGTGTTTGAGGAGGTGGAAGCTCTTATTTGGCCTTTATCTTGTCTGGGTCAATTTCGATTCCTCTTCTGCTTACTACGAAGCCTAACAATTTCCCAGAAGTAACCCCAAATGTGCACTTAGCAGGATTAAGCTTTAACTAGAATTTTCTTAATCTTTGGAAAAGCTTACTCAAGTTCATCAGACGCTCCTCTTCAGTTCTGGACTTGGCGATCATATCATCCACATAAACTTCTATTTCTTTGTGCATCATGTCATGGAAAAGAGTAACCATAGCTCTCTGATACGTTGCCCATGCGTTCTTCAATCCAAAGCGCATTACCTTATAGAAGAAGGTTCCCTAAAGCGTTACAAATGTAGTCTTCTTCATGTCCTCTAGGCACATCTTAATTTGATTGTAACCGGAAAATCTGTCCATAAATGAGAAAATGGAATGGCCAGCTGTATTGTCGACCAAAGTGTCGATATGTGGAAGCGGAAAATTATCATTAGGGCTTGCTTCGTTGAGATCCCCGTAATTGACGCACATTCTTACTTTTCCATCTTTCTTGGGCATTGGGACGATGTTTGCCACCCATTCCGGATACTTAGCTACTTCGAGGAATCCTGCATTGTACTGCTTCTTGACCTCATCTCTGATTTTCAAGAGTGTATCAGCCTTCATTCTTCTGAGTTTTTGTTTCACGGGCTCCCATCATTCTCTTATAGGAAGCCTATGCATGGCAATATCTATGTCGAGTCCAGGCATATCTTGGTATGACCAGGCAAAGATGTCCTTGTATTCTTGTAGAAGCTCAATCAAATGTTGTCGTGTCCCAACTGAGATGGTGGTACCAATCTTGACTTCGAGCTTTTCTTCTTCGGTTCCAAGGTTCAAAACTTCTAACTCTTATTTGAGATGCAAAATTTGCTTTTCCTCCCATTCTACCATTCTAAGCAAATCCTCTGACAAGTCATATCATTCTTCATCTCTAGTACTCTCAAATTCTTCTAAACACAGCGACAACTCAAAATTAACTTCGGAATCTGATTCAAAGTTATTTGGACCATTGATATCTAAAAACCTACAAATAAAAGGAGGTAAAATACATATATACCAAGAAAGAAAGAATAAATGATATGATTTGTTATGTTTTTAGGATTTGTTTTTGCATTTTGGGTTTTTATGATTTTTTTGGTTTTGTGAAAGAAAGTTTTCCACAAGATAGAATTGAGGAAAATGCATCTTTATTGAAACTCAAATAATGGTTTTGAGAATTACTCTGAGGCGGTCTTAAAAACTTCAGGGACCATTTTCGCGATCCAGTTCTTCAATTCAGGGCAAGGGCAAATCTTAGTTAGAAATTTGTTTTCTTCCTCCTCCTTGTCTATGATTGTGTTGATGCTCAAATTCTCAAAAACATCGCATAGGTCATTCTTTCCTTTCTCCTCCTCGTCGAAGCGGGTATTAGGGTCTAAAAGCCCACCAATCTTGAAAATGGCGTTTAGGGGTGGGTACGTCATTGGCTTCCCTTCAACTTCTTCTTCTGACCGCTTCATTTCCATGATTTCCTGCTGCTCCTCGGATTTTTTTCATTTATCGGTCCTAAAGCCCAAATCGAATCGATCCCTTTTCACTAGGATCACCACGGGATAAGGCCTTCCTTGCCTTTCTTCTTTAACCTCCTCTTCTAGTTTCCCGAAGGAGATTTCCTCTGTGGTACACACATTTGCTTCGTGCTCTACATTTCCCTTCTCGAAGAACACCAATTCCTTGCTATTCATCTTGGCTTGAATTATCAGTTTAAACTCTAGGCAACATTGGATCTCATGTCCTTCAGCCCCATGATACTTACAATATGGTTTTTCGACATCCTTTTTCTTCAGGTTCTCCTCCTTCAATATCCCGGCTACTACTAACTGATCCCATACCCAAATTATGGACGCTTCAATTTCTTCAACATTCCCCTTGACTATCCTCTTTTCTTCCTCGAGCACAGCATTCACCTCCGTCTTTTGGTGGTTTGGCAATGGGTTTCCTTTTTCCTCGAAAGTTTCAAATGCCAACATGCCTGATTTTCTTATATCGTCTACCACCCTTTTGAATGCGGTGTAGTTTTCAATGGTATGCCCCCTTACTCATGCATGATATTCACATTGAGCCTTCTCGTCATACCACTGTGGGTAGGGAGGTGAGAACGAAGGAACATGTCTTGGTAACACCATTTGTGATTTAACCAGCTCGACAAACAACTTTGCATAAGTCATTGGGATAGGAGGAAAGTAAGGCCTCGAATTTCCTTGATATCTTCGTCCTCCTTTTGGGGCATTTGCAACCATCGGAGCCGAAGTGTTGGGCTTGTTGAAAGTGTTGGGCCTGTTAAACACCACACCTGTTGAATAGTTGGGGTTGTAGACATTTGTTGCATTAACTTCATTATTGTCCTTCTTTCTATATGTCTTCTTTGTTTCCCCACTGTCCAACCTTCCACTCTTCATGGCTGCAAGGATCAGTTCGCCATTCATTAGCATGTCTGCAAAATTCTTCGTGGCGTGGTTGGGCATACGATCATAAAGGGACCCTTTAATGTTTCCACAAACATCGGGGTGATCTCGTTTTCTAGCAATGGTGGATGTACTTGTGCCGCTACGTCCCTCCATCTTTGAGCTTATTGGCGAAAGCTCTCATGGTGCTTTTGCTCCATCTCTTGTAAAATCGGACGAGTTGGAACCATGTCTGAAACATGTTTGTATTGGTCACTAAAGGCTCTGGACAGGCCCCTCCATGATTTGATGTTTACTCGACTTAACTGCGAGTACCAACGTGCAACAGGCCCTACTAGGTTGTCTTGAAAACAGTGAATGAGCAGCTTCTCATTGTCGAGGTACATGAACATCTTTCTGCAGTACATGGTAAGATATGCTGACGGGCATATGGTCCCATTATATTTCTCAAAATCTGAGATCTTGAATTTCGGTGGCGCAACTAAGTCAGTTACCAAGCTCATATCCTTGGCATCCATTCCACCATAAGCAGCTAAATCCTTGAAAGATTTGAACATTCCTTCCATCTTCCTGTACTTCTCTTCCAGCTTCTTTTCAGTTCGAGCCTTATCAGCGATTTCATCGAGGTTAGGCACCTCGTAATTGTTGGCCTCCATATTTGGAATATGGGTGGAGGATTCAGCTACATGAATGGGTGTTTTGGCCTTGGTAGCAGCCTCCTTTCTAAAAGTCATCCCTGGGAATCGAGGAATGGCAGAAGTATTTCCCCCTTCTTCAGCCGCATCTGGGTCCTTGAATCCAAGCAATGCAGCTATCAAACTGACCGTCTTTTGGTGGACCGCTTCAACTTGTTGTTTCATGTCAGCTTCCATTTTCTCCAGCCTGTTCTGAATATTCTTTTGATTCGCCTCCAAAGTTGTCAACCGTTCCTCAGAGTTCATGGCTCGGGTTTGGGCTCGTGTACCGTATTTATGGGTTGTCTTAGCAATTTTGGATATTCTGTTGTTTTTATTATTAAATTAGTTTATGAACAAATGAATGTATGCACAAATGAATTCACAAAAAAACAACAACAAAGCAAACAAGATAATGCAAATGCATGAATGCAGTCGAAGGGCCATCAATTCCAATGAAAATTTGTCCATGAAAGGAAACTCTTTATTAGATACGAAAGTTTTATTACAACTCTTGAAATTACAAATATTTTTCTGCTCGAGCGCCTAACTCTTTGATTTCTTCAATTAGCCACATGAGTCTTGGTCCCACTTCTCCAACAGGCTTGATATACTGATGAAGGGTTGCAGCTTCGTTTGCCAATATTATCACGTGCTTGGCCACATCTTGAACTTGTGTCATCACCACCCTGTCAAATTCATCCCTTTCTTGGAACCTTCGAGCATTATCTCTGAGGCGAGTGAACCAATAGTCGTTTCCTTCTTTTAGTGATATCTTCTAGAACTAAGATCTTCGTTTTGTACTCTTGAAGGAGATGATCCATTTCTTTAACTCGTTCTTTCAAAAACCATTCCCATTCAAACAAGCCTAGAGCTCTTCATAGATACGGTCTCTTTGCATCTTGTGAGCTGTTTGAATCAAATTCTCTGCTTTGGCTTCTAGCTCAATAATGAAGGCCTGACTTTGCTTCAACTTCTTGGTGGCTTCGTCATAAACTGATTGTAGCTTTAGCAAATGAACTTTGCTATTGTGGACTTGCCTTTTCCATGCGGTTGTATTTTTCTTTGATTCTTCTCGAAGTCTTTTCCCTTTCTCATTCCCTGCTGCTTGTTTCATCTTCTTTCTTTCTTCAGCCAAGACCCGTCAAAGTTTGTCCATCTCCTTCTTACCACATTCCTTTTCTTTCACGACAGCTTGTTATACCTCTTGTCTCCATTGTTCCGGGCTTTTTCGAAGATCCGCATATCAAACTGTAGCTTGAAGTTTAAGGAAATCAACCCTCTAGATCTCATACCTCTCTTCTAGATTCTCATACATTTTTCGCACACGGTTGGCTTATCCCTTGTGTTTTTCTACATCAAGGCTCACTTCAAACTTTTCTCGTAAATTATGTTCTTTAAGTGCTTTGATTTCTAACTTAGCCCGTCTTAGCTCTTCCCTTAGAATGTCAGACTCAAAAGGAACCACCTTCAAATGCTCCACTATTGATTTGGCAGGCCCAAGAGTATGTAGCATAACCTTGTCGTCATCCTCGTATGTCTCCACACATCATAATAAGGAGTATACATGCAATGCTTGTTAGACTCTTTTTTCATAAAATAACACATCTTCCATGAATCGTTGATTGCTTGCAACTTTTGCTTGAATTCTCCTTGAAACTCGAATTCGGACGTACCAAGCTCGGAAGTGAATGGAAAAAATTGTCGTGATCCATATTGGTGTGATACTAACAGAGGTGCACAACCAATTCCTCCCCATAAGCCTAACAACATCAAATAGTTGTAATCCCCACACCTATATATGACCGTTGCATGTCCCATCCATGGCACTCTCTATTTGATGTCCTCATCACGACGATCTCTGAAAATATCTACCAACTTACTCCTCTTCATGCTTGGCCAATCATGTGCCAAAAACTCCTTAAGTGGGGAAAAGTTTTGGGAGAACACATTCGGTAGGGCCAAAGTTGGACACTCTCAGAAATGACTAAGGGCCCAAACTTGGAGTAACGAAGCACGTCCTCCAAAAAGCACGCCTTCCACTTTCCGACAAGCATTCAAAGAAATGAAGGTTTCTGCTAACACTGCAGGCGCTGAATTAACATTCCTCTTCAACTGTTCAAAGAAGTCTAAAAGGGCCACATAGATGTTTTCCAACACCTTTGGAAAAATCACTAAACCGTAGATTGTAAGGGCCAAGAGGTCTATCCTTTTTGTGATGTCCGGATGAACTGGAACAATGTTTCGAATGCGTGACCAAGGAAAATTGAAACTCCCCCCTCTCTTTCGTATCAACCCTTCGGCCCATTCATCACTCATTCCGGCAAATGAAACGAATTTTGAATGTGAATTCTTGTTCTTGGGCAGCTTAGTATACACCCAATTCTCCTTTACTTCTAGCATATTGAACAATGCCAAGTATTCCTCGAAAGTTGGCATCATGTCTTCTCCATTGAACGTGAAGCAACAATACCCAGGGTTCTAGAACTGAATTAGGGCCTTTAGAAACGGCTCATCCACCTTCACGAACAGAAGATAAGCTATGTCGCCATAGGTCTCACGGAACAACTACTTGGTCTTGTAATCAAAATGATCTCATATCTCACGTAACTCCTGCACGTCGTTTTGTTTAACACCAATGTGGGCATACTCAGAAGTTTCTGTTTCTTGACCCGCACTCAAACTGTCTCCAAACTTCTTCTGATTAACCTCATACCAATGACGCACTTTCGCATTTTCCTCTTCCTTCTTTAAGAGCTTTCCGTCCATAATTGAACAACTTTCCAGAATCAACCCCTTCTAATATGAAACAATGCACATGCAAAAATAAACAAGATAATAAACAGAGATCAACAAGCAAGAATAAACAAATAAAATAATCAAAAACATTTTAAATGCATGATAATTCTGGGCTGGCATTCCAACATTTCAGGACATGTCCCCACGGATTACCTGCGACTAAACACCCTAGGCTTTCTGCATGGCTCTATTAGGGGTAGGCTCTAAATTCTCAAACATGGTTTAGTTCTAAAAGGGTACCCGAGCCGTCCTTGCTGTCCCCTACAAAGAGTAGCAAGGCCCTCGATTCTCACCCATTATAGGCTACAAACGAATCGAGTTCAACTCAGGAGGACTCACCACCGAAGCCTTCTCGAAGAATCAATATCCTTACGAAGGCAAAAGGGTTGAGTCCCGAAGGTACTTTGCGATGGTCATACGAAGAATCAGTATTCTTACATGAGCAAAGCGTGTTCCCCCCACTTAAAACGAACGAGACAAAGCTCGGGAATAGAGCTTGAAATTAAGTCTTAAATGCGTAAAATAGAGCCATATTTATTTAAACGGACAAATAAATAGAACCTATGGTGAACTTGCAAATTCCATACTTTTTAAAAAAAAACATTTTTTTTAAAATCAATTAAAACCAATTTGTGGTCTGACCCTCTTTGTTTTTATTTAAAAAAAAAACAAAACACGTCCACAGCGGAGTCGCCAAGCTGTCGCAACCGCCTTTTTACGGGAGGCTTCGACTATTTTGGAAAACACTTTAAAAATCAACGGAGTCGCCACCAATCTTTTTCAAAAAAAAAGTGTGATTGGATCACTTTTAAAAATAGGGTTATTTTAATAAAACATTTTTTGGTTTTAATAAAACAACGTTTTGGTCTGAGAAAATTAGAAAATAGGTTCGGGGGTCGGTTAAGCGTGGAGAATGATTAGCACCCCCACGACGCCCAAAATTGGTACCTATTTGGTTTTAAAATAGTTTTCAAAACTGGAATTTGCAAGTTCAAAAAGGTTAGACTTTACTTGTCCGTCTATTTTAACGGCCTTATCGCTTGGGAGATGAACTTTAATCACCGCCAACATCTCTAGCACTAACCCGTCATTCCTGTTTGATAAGACACCGCATTGAATTATGTTTTCACTTTTCAAGCAACAAGAAAATTTAAGTGCGTTAAACATTTTATTTAATTCTAAATTCGATTATTTAAAAACCCTAAAAACATATATGTCTTTTATTCTTAAGTTAAGGTTTAAGTATGTTTAAGTGTATTTTATATTTTATGAAGAACATTTTTCAACAAAAAAAAAGTCTTTATCTAAGCTTTAGTCCCTAATCCTAAGTTTTCACATATTTCTAAACAAGCAAGCAAATTTTTATTCTTTTGAATTTAACTCCTTTTATTCTTCCTTTTAAAAGCCTTTATTTCTTTTTATTGTTTTCTAAGCTAAAACTTTTTTTACATTTTTTACTACTTTTTTTCAATTTTTTATGTTTCTTTATCTTTATCTTTTTTTATGTTTTCTCCCTAAAAGTTTTTTATTCTTTTTAAACTCATTTTCATTTTTTTTAGTTTTAAAGTTTTAAAACCACTCATTTTTCAAATGAACTTTATTTCTTCCCAAAAACCCTTTTTAAGTTTTTTACCCTTTCAAAAATTTATTTTTATCCTAGACCCCTAACTTTATTTAAAACATTTTTTATTTTCATTTTCCCTAATAACTTTTTATTTTTACCATTTCACTAAAAAACAACTTTATCTTTAAAAAAACATTTTTTGCCCACCTATTATTTAAAATCAAAACAAAACATAAAGAAAACTTTAATTTTTTTTCAAGATCAAGCCCTTTATTATTTAACCTTACATTATCACTTTTTCTAATTAAACCCCTAAATTAAAGTTTTTCAATTTAACCACATTTATTCACTTTTATTCATGCATTAAAATTCAAAACACCTTTTAAATTAAATCATACATTTCTAAAGATCAAAAATACTTTAACAACATTTTTAAAATAATGCAAAAAGTCTAAGATCAAGCTAGAAATTTTAACAAAATTTAAAACGAAAAAGATTACCGAAATCGCGAACAATTTCCAACATTGAGAAAGCAACCTAAAAAATCACAAACAACACAAACAAAAACACCAAAATTCAACCAAGAACAAACAATAAAATCAACATAAAAAAGAACGAAAAGTTAGAAAGTTACCGAGAAATCGATGAACGATGAACTCGAACTTAGAGCTTCTTGAAATGCTTCGAATCACCTCCGGAAAATTGCTCCAAACTCCAATTTTTCTTCCAAAAATTTCCAGCCAACTCAAGAGAATTTTCAGAAAATTTTCGGATTTTTCCTTGAACCCTTTTTGTGTTTTTTCTCAAATTTTTGATGTTTTGAACAAGTGGGTAAAGGGGATTTTTATACTTGATTTTGAGCTTCAAAATCAAGCTAAATCCCGAATTCAATCCCCAAATTGGAGCCTAATTCAGACACAAAGCTTGATACCCGGTAAAACCCCCAAGAAATCATCCATTTTGATTCAAATTTGGGATAAAATTTCCCATTTAATTCAAATCTAGGGCTTATTATTTCATTCCGTTTTTTTACAAATTCCGGTGACTATAGGCAACGGCGGCAAGCGGGGTCGGTGGCAAACAGACGGCGGCAACCAGACGGTTCAAACGGCACCAACTACGCCGATTGTCGCGCACGGTGGACGAAGAACGGCGACTGGCAGCTTCGCGGCAAGGGTTTGGAGAGCCCAGCCCCGCACGCGTGGTCGTCACGCGCTGGCGGGCTGCCCCCCTTTATTTATTTATTTATGATTTATTATTTCTTTTCCTTTATTTTTTACTATTTTGACCCCTTTTGTTGTTGTTTTATTTCTTTTCACACTTAATTATTATACTATTTTATTCCTTTTTTACAATTATTAAACACTACAATTAATAATTTTTTTCCTTTTTTTTACTTTTTACTTTAATAAATGGGCTTCAAACTAAAATGGGCTTTTTGAAAATGGGTTTTTTTATAAGAATGAGCTTTTCTTTAAAAAAATGGGTTTTTATTTTTAAAAAATGGTTTTTATTTAAAGATGATTTTTATAAAAGGATTTTATTTTATTCTTTTTTTTCCCTTTTGTTAAAAGTTAGGGTGAAAATTTAGTGACAACAATATAACACCCCAAAAATTAAGCCCAAATTGTAATCCCTAGATTCGAAATGTCTCTAATTTTAAAATCCCTAAATTCAAAACCTTGGAAATTAAGAATTTAAATATTAAACCCTAATTCGGAAATTTGGGAATTAATTAAATTTTTAAACGAATTTAGTGACTTTTTTTTATAAAGAATTGATATTAAGTACCTATTTTGTGAACCCTAGAAAAGCACAAGGTCGTACCTTGATTTATCCACAATTTTAGTTATATAACCCACGTTTACCCCTTTCCCTATGATTTTGTTTTTGCCGCAATCGGTTTTCCCTCTCCCTCTCTCGATTTATATTCGAAACACATCTTCTTTTTCTTCTTCTTCTTTTTTATTTAATTCGATCTGTAACACCCGGGTTTAGGGGTTAGGCAAAAATAATATTTTAATATTAGTTTGGGCTCGGTTTTATACTCCAAATAATGTTTCGGGTTTTGTTTCAAAATTATAAATTGGGTTGATCATGTTTTAAGATTTAAACCCCAATAAACCATGGTTTTCATACTATTGAGAATACCCCATCTCATTAAGGGTACAAAGGACTTTTGGCTTTTAAAATAAAACAAAACACATAAAACTTCACTTTTCACTCATCTTCCTCCCCTCTCTCTCTTTCAAAATTCACGGTATCTTCTCCCCACCATGGATGGTTACTATTCCATCATCTCCTTGCTTCATCTTTGAAGATTTTTGAAAGGTAATGACATTTTTGAGTTGTCCTCATCTTTCCCTCCTTAAAAGTACAATCTATTTTAGTTTCCATGAAGCTTTTATAAAATAGAGATTTTGAATGTTTTGATTAAAAATGGTGTCTTTATGTTGCAAAGTTAAATGTTTTGATTTAATATGTTTAGTAATGGTGTATAGAGGCCAAATGATACTACATATATGAATTTCAAATGATTTGGGGCAATTTTCGGAATTGGGTTTTGAGAGGGTTTTTGGAGGGTTTTAAAGTGGGTTTTGGGGTTGTTTTAGGTTGGTTCTTGAGGGCTGTAGGTAGTATGATATATGAGGATCATTTTGGATGAAATTGAGGCTTGTTTGGGTGCTTGAAATGGAAGAAATCAGTGGGTTATAGAGGCTACTCGAAAATTCTGTTTTGTGACTTTGTTTGGGGTGTTAAATGCTTGTTAATGATAATCCGGGTAGTTTCCGATGATGTGTTATTGATTCGAACGTTTTGGTTGTGTTTGAGATGATTATAATCGAGCTTGGGCATCGGTGAAGCATCGGAAGTGAATCCGGAGAATTGAAGGTTGTGGCTTGCTTGGTCTTGTGCTTGGAAGCTTAGGTGAGTGGTTGATTTCCTTGAACGATTTTAAATTAGTTGGTTCGAGTATGTGGACTAGGTTGGGCTTGGTAGACCCACCTAGAGTTAGGATTAGGGTGGTAGCCTAATCCTAATCTTGATCTAAGCCTATGGATGAACTCAAATGTATGAATGTATATGCCTCATATGTCTTGTGATATGAATGCTTATGTATATTGTTCTATACATGTGAATTGAGGCATGGGTTGCATGGCTTAAAGCATGCATGGTGTTGGTTCATGGTTGTGTCCATGGTGAGTACGTGCTAAGCACGGAAATGATTGAAATGTGTGTTGTGGATTGAGTAAAATATTGGCACTAGTATACTTAAATACAAATGATCGATCATTAGGATGTTAGTGTGTACACATGAGTCTAAAGTCGCGCGTGGCCTTGGTGGCGTTGAGTCACCAAGGAGGAGTACGGGTACGCCCGGAAATGGTATTTAAATATAGTCGGTGATGAGTGGAATCCCATCGACGGGGCGTGAGGATGAGTGGAATCCCCTCCGCGAGACCGGTGATGAGTGGAATCCCACCGAGGTAATGTGGTTGTTGGATATGAGTTCCCAACGAGTCTATCCGCGTATTTGAGTCATAACTTGGTGCCACTATTAATTGATATGTGTATCAATGTGTTGGAGTGTATGAGCTATTGGATGTTAAATGTGTTTACACGTATGGTAGTGTTAAGCTCATGATTATGACATATATGTGAGATAATTGCTCATGCATCTATATCTTGTGGACTCTTGATTTACGTATGTTCCTTTGGCTAGATCGTGCTCGGACCTTGCAATGTTGAGGTTTGTTTTTAGAGCTTACCCTCACTAAGCATCCTTGCTTACGCTCTCTTTGTTCAACATTGCAGATCCATAGTTCGTGGGTTGCTCGGGCAAGAGGAGGGCCTCCAAGTGTGGTTTGGATTGAATTCACCAAGTATGGGTTTAAAATTCTAGTCATGTAATGGTTGAGCAATGGGATGTGTAGTGTTTTGTGGTTGTTGTTGGTTGATAGGAGCATGTGTAGACTCCTTTATACATATTGCTTTTGTATGGTTGTGTTGCCATGATGAATGTTAAGTCATGCATATTTACTTGCTTGAAGGTTAGCTTATGCCTTAAGAGTTTTACATGTGTTTGAATGTGGTTTGAATGAATGCATGATATGGATTGTTGCCTTTGTGTTATACATGTTTAAACCTTGTTGAAGCATGCTGGTATTGTTAGTAAGCCTTAGGATGTCTTGCCTTGAAGTTATGTGGTGTCTTGGGGATGTTTTGGGGCATCCTTGTGCCTCAAAACAGCCCAGAAAAGTCTGCAGACAGGGGGCGTTTCGGAACGGGTCCCCGTGTTCCGAAACGGCCCTGCGTAAATGGCCTGCCGTTTCGAAACGGATGAGGGTCGTTCCGGAACATTTTCGCCACTGGAATTTTGAGAAATTGGCGAGATGAAGTCGTTCCGAGACGGGCCTTTGAAGTTCCGAAACGGTCAAATCTCGTTGACCACGAGATATTGACCGTCAAGGTCGTTCCGATACGGGTCACCCCTGTTTCGGAACGGTCACCTTGTGGTTGACCCAGACCCGTTGACCAGGTCAGGGCGTTTCGGAACACCCTATAGGTGTTTCGAAACGGCCTGCTGGAATGAAGTAAAATGGACTGTTTATGTTT
Organism: Hibiscus tridactylites; assembly: GCA_958450335.1. Taxonomy (NCBI): domain Eukaryota; kingdom Viridiplantae; phylum Streptophyta; class Magnoliopsida; order Malvales; family Malvaceae; genus Hibiscus; species Hibiscus tridactylites. The sequence continues at coordinate 31,299,964 of OY288285.1, forward strand.
GTTTGGTCGGTGAGTGATGCGTTGTTTGGTTCTTCCGCTGCTGTGCTTCACATAGGATTATAATTGCATCTAGATAAGATTAATGTTAAAAGAAATTTTCCGGGTCGTTAACCGAGGGGAAGCCTTAATGGGTTTCGCTTCGGTTTTCCCCGTGTGGCCCACTCGGACCGGTCATCCGACCAGACCGGGACGAGGGGGTTACACTTGTTGGTATCAGAGCCTAAGGTTACCGAGACCTTGGGCAGGTAAGTGAGGTAAGTTTAATTTTTAAGTTGAATTGCACGGTGTTTGCTTGTTTTGCAAGAATGGTTGCTTATGTGACAAGTATGCTGATTGTTTTACTTTTAAGCTTGTGTGTGTGTGGGTCCCATTGCTACTATTACATTGGAAAAAAAATGATTTTTAAGTGAGGAAACATACTTGGACACTTGGGAGCCTCACCTTGCTAACCCATTTTGTGTGTTGTTGTTGTGGTTGTAGTTAATATCTGAGAGAGCAATGTCTAGACCGAGAGGTAGACCGAGGTTGGTTCGTCAGGAACCGCGAGTTGTAGCTCCTGTTGAGCCGGTAGCTGGTGCGAGGGTTCACATAGAGGGACCGGGGGCCGCGGGAGTTGGCGCTCCTCCACCACCACCACCTCCTCCACCGGGAGTTGGGGGCGAGGATGGAGCCGGAGGAGAGGGACCTCAAGGTGGCCAAGGTGGCCAAGGTCCAGCTGGAATTGATATGACTCCGCTAGTGCAAGCAATAGCGGGAGCGTTCCAGGCCGCGGTGGTGGGAGCCCAGGCTGCAGTTCAGCCTAGGTGTGATGATGCTAGCTTACCTTTGGAGAGGCTCCGTAGCTTAGGGGCCGAAGAGTTTAGAGGATCTACTCCGGAGAGGTCGGAGCTATGGTTGGAGAAGACAGTTCGTATCTTGGCTCAGATGGGTTGTGCGGGCGCACGTAGATTGGGTTGTGTAATCTCACTGCTTCAGGGCGATTCCTACACCTGGTAGGTCACCATCACTACCGGGGTTCCAGAGGCCAAGATAGATTGGGATTTCTTTGAGTTTGCTTTCAGAAAGAGGTACTTGGGACCGAGGTACTTGGATGAGAAGAAGCGAGAGTTTATGGCTCTTACTCAGGGAGATGCTTCAGTGACCGATTATGAGATCCGCTTTGTTCGCTTGAGTCAGTATGCCCCAGAGTTGATTCCTACTGAAATGGAACGCTGCAACCGATTCCGATACGGACTGAATGAAGAGGTCAAGAGGTACACATTGGCTTCTGACTACTCAGACTTTGATGTGTTGGTCGCGAGGGCCAAGGATTTGGAGCATAGTTTGGGTTCAGCCAAACGAGCTGGTGGTTCTAGTTCTGGAAAGAGGCATAACCACTTTGATGGTAGAGATGCTAAGAGACACAAGGGTGGCGGACATCAGTTTGATCAGAGACGTGGCGGTGGCCACCATGGTAGGGGCCATCAGGGCCATAGAGGAGGAGGGCGCTTGCCCGAGTGTGCACAGTGTGGGAGACAGCACACTGGAGAGTGCTGGGGTAACTTTCATGCTTGTTGGAACTGTGGTTCGAGGGACCACTTTAGGAAGGACTGTCCACGTCAGGCAGCTCAGGCACCGAACATAGCTCAGGCTCCTGCGAGAGGTAATGATTTTCAGAGAGGCCGTGGGCGCGGTCGTGGCTACTTCCAGCCGAGGGCTGATGCACCTAGGGTAGATGCCCAGAGGAACCTTGCTCATGTGGTGGCTGTGCAGCCAGAGGCGGGAGGACCAGCGAGGGTCTATGCTCAGAGAGGGGTCGGGAACGACACCGATGTGATAGCAGGTAATTTCGAGTTACAGTCTATGTCTTTGCTTTCTTTGGTTGATTCGGGTTCTACACATTCCTACATTCTGAGTGAGCATGCACAGAAGTTAGATATTCCTGTTGAGATCTTAGATGTAGGTATGCATGTTACTAGCTCTTTTGGTGAGACAGTTGTAGTTAGACGTATGTATAGGAGGTGTCCACTGAAGATTCAGGGTCATGTGTTCTCAGTTGACATGATGGAACTTCCTTTCTACGGTTTTGATATTATTTTGGGTATGGATTGGTTGGTTGAGCATCGGGCTAGTGTGGACTTTGAGACAAAGAGAATTTCCTTAAAGCTTTCTGATGACTACGAGGTAGTGGTAGTAGGCGAGAACATTAAGTTCTTGTCTAATGTGGTGTCAGCTTTAGAGGCTCATAGGTTGATGGACTCTGGATGTGGGGCCTATTTGGCTTATGTTATGAATCCGGATATGAGTGAAGCTAGACCGAAAGATATCAGAACAGTGTGTGACTTTCCAGATGTGTTTCCCGAAGAGTTGCCGGGTTTGCCTCCTGACAGAGATGTTGAGTTCGTGATTGAGACAGTTTCAGGGTCTAACCCAGTTTCGATAGCTCTGTATCGTATGGCTCCGAAAGAGTTGAAAGAATTGAAGAGTCAGTTGCAAGAATTATTAGACCGTGGTTTCATTAGGCCTAGTAGTTCTCCGTGGGGTGCTCCAGTGTTGTTTGTGAAAAAGAAAGATGGTAGCATGCGCATGTGTATTGACTATAGACAGCTGAATCAGTTGACTGTGAAGAACAAGTATCCATTGCCTCGTATAGATGATTTGTTTGATCAGTTGAGGGGTGCTTCAGTATTCTCGAAGATAGATTTGAGATCCGGATACTATCAGTTGAAGGTGAAAGAGTGTGATGTTCCGAAGACAACATTTAGGACTAGATATGGTCACTATGAGTTTCTTGTGATGCCATTTGGGCTCACGAACGCACCAGCAGCGTTCATGGACATGATGAACAGAATTTTTAGAGACTATCTAGACCGGTTTGTGGTTGTCTTCATTGATGATATACTTGTGTACTCGAAGACAGAAGAAGAGCATGATGAGCACTTGAGATTTGTTTTGCAGAGATTGTTGAGCAATCAGTTGTATGCGAAGCTCAGTAAGTGTGAGTTCTGGATTCGAGAGGTTGTATTTCTTGGCCATGTTGTTTCGGCCGAAGGCATCCGAGTTGATCCATCGAAGATTGAGGCTATTGTTGAATGGAAACAACCTAAGTTCGTGACCGAGATTAGGAGTTTCCTAGGATTAGCCGGTTACTATAGGAGGTTCGTTGATGGCTTCTCTAGAGTAGCCGCTCCCTTGACTAAGTTGTTGCAAAAGGGAGTCAAGTTTGAATGGTCAGATGCAAGACAAAAGGCCTTTGAGAAGTTGAAGGAAGCTTTGACAAATGCTCCAGTGCTAGTACAACCTGTTTCAGGTAAGGAGTTTGTGATTTACAGTGATGCTTCCTACGTAGGCTTAGGATGTGTCTTGATGCAAGATGGGAGAGTTGTTGCTTATGCTTCTAGACAGTTGAAGATTCATGAGAAGAACTATCCTACTCATGACATAGAGGTAGCCGCAGTTGTGTTTGCATTGAAGATTTGGCGTCACTACTTGTATGGTGAGAAGTGTGTTGTTTACACCGATCACAAGAGCTTGAAGTACTTGATGACACAGAAAGAGTTGAACTTGAGACAGAGAAGATGGCTAGAGTTGTTAAAAGATTATGATTTGACTATTGAGTACCATCCGGGTAAAGCAAACGTAGTGGCCGATGCTTTGAGTAGAAAAGTGGCCGTTGAGCTGAGAGCTATGTTTGCTAGATTGAGTGTGTCCGATGATGGTGGTTTGATCACCGAGTTACAAGTGAAGCCTTCTTTGATTCAGTTGATTCGAGAGAAGCAATTACAAGATGCGAGCTTAGTTCCTCATGTACAAGACATAGCCGAAGGAAGACCGACTGAGTATAGTTTCAGTGGTGAGAGCTTGTTGTGCTTTAGAGATAGAATTGTGGTACCGGAAGATGTTGAGCTGAGACGTCAGATTTTGAGCGAAGCGCATTCGAGTCCCTTTTCTATGCATCCGGGTAGTACCAAGATGTACCGAGATTTGAAGAATGACTACTTCTGGGTAGGGTTGAAGAGAGATGTAGCCGAGTATGTGAGCCGTTGCATGGTTTGTCAGAGAGTGAAGGCAGAACATCAGGTTCCTTTAGGTTTGCTACAGCCTTTGAAGATTCCGGAATGGAAGTGGGAGAGAATCACCATGGATTTTGTATCGGGGTTGCCCTTGTCTCCTTCGAAGAAGAATTCAGTTTGGGTGATTGTTGATAGGTTCACTAAGTGTGCTCACTTCTTAGCAGTAAACACTACGGATTCCTTAGACAAGTTGGCAAACTTGTACATTCGTGAGATTGTGAGACTTCATGGAGTTCCAAAGTCTATAGTTTCAGATAGGGATCCTAGATTTACTTCGAGGTTCTGGAGTTGTTTGCACAGTGCTTTGGGTAGTCGTTTGCATTTCAGCACATCTTATCATCCACAGTCCGATGGGCAGTCAGAGCGAGTGATACAGATTCTAGAGGATATGCTTCGTTGTTGTGTGATTGATTTTCAGGGTTCTTGGGAGAAGCACTTACCGTTGGTTGAGTTTGCTTACAACAACAGTTATCAGTCTAGTATTCAGATGGCTCCTTATGAGGCTTTGTATGGTAGACGGTGTAAAACTCCGATTTGTTGGGCTGAGACAGGTCAGAGGTTGTTACCTATTCCAGACTTGCTTAAGGGAACCACAGAAAAGGTGAAGTTGATTTGTGACCGTTTGAAAGCGGCTTCGGATCGTCAGAAGTCTTATGCAGATTTGAAGAGGAAAGAGATTGAGTACTCAGTGGGTGAGAAAGTGTTTCTGAAAGTATCTCCGTGGAAGAAGGTAATGAGATTTGGCCGAAAGGGCAAGTTGAGTCCGAGGTTCATTGGTTCGTATGAGATAGTTGAGCGGATTGGGCCCGTAGCTTATCGATTGAGGTTACCTTCTGAGTTAGAAAAGATCCATGATGTCTTTTATGTATCTATGCTTAGGAGATATAGATCAGATCCTTCGCATGTGATGCCCGTTGAGGAAATAGAGTTAAATCCGGATTTGTCCTATAATGAAGAGCCCATTGAGATACTTGCTTCTGATAGCAAGGTGTTGCGTGGCAAGACCATAGAGTTGGTCAAGGTGTTGTGGAGACATAGAGGTGTGGAAGAGGCCACGTGGGAGAGGAAAGCTGATATGGTTGAGCAGTTTCCGTATTTGTTTCCACCAGGTAATTTCGGGGACGAAATTCCTTAAGTGGGGGAGAGTTGTAACACCCGGGTTTAGGGGTTAGGCAAAAATAATATTTTAATATTAGTTTGGGCTCGGTTTTATACTCCAAATAATGTTTCGGGTTTTGTTTCAAAATTATAAATTGGGTTGATCATGTTTTAAGATTTAAACCCCAAAAAACCATGGTTTTCATACTATTGAGAATACCCCATCTCATTAAGGGTACAAAGGACTTTTGGCTTTTAAAATAAAACAAAACACATAAAACTTCACTTTTCACTCATCTTCCTCCCCTCTCTCTCTTTCAAAATTCACGGTATCTTCTCCCCACCATGGATGGTTACTATTCCATCATCTCCTTGCTTCATCTTTGAAGATTTTTGAAAAGGTAATGACATTTTTGAGTTGTCCTCATCTTTCCCTCCTTAAAAGTACAATCTATTTTAGTTTACATGAAGCTTTTATAAAATAGAGATTTTGAATGTTTTGATTAAAAATGGTGTCTTTATGTTGCAAAGTTAAATGTTTTGATTTAATATGTTTAGTAATGGTGTATAGAGGCCAAATGATACTACATATATGAATTTCAAATGATTTGGGGTAATTTTCGGAATTGGGTTTTGAGAGGGTTTTTGGAGGGTTTTAAAGTGGGTTTTGGGGTTGTTTTAGGTTGGTTCTTGAGGGCTGTAGGTAGTATGATATATGAGGATCATTTTGGATGAAATTGAGGCTTGTTTGGGTGCTTGAAATGGAAGAAATCAGTGGGTTATAGAGGCTACTCGAAAATTCTATTTTGTGACTTTGTTTGGGGTGTTAAATGCTTGTTAATGATAATCCGGGTAGTTTCCGATGATGTGTTATTGATTCGAACGTTTTGGTTGTGTTTGAGATGATTATAATCGAGCTTGGGCATCGGTGAAGCATCGGAAGTGAATCCGGAGAATTGAAGGTTGTGGCTTGCTTGGTCTTGTGCTTGGAAGCTTAGGTGAGTGGTTGATTTCCTTGAACGATTTTAAATTAGTTGGTTCGAGTATGTGGACTAGGTTGGGCTTGGTAGACCCACCTAGAGTTAGGATTAGGGTGGTAGCCTAATCCTAATCTTGATCTAAGCCTATGGATGAACTCAAATGTATGAATATATATGCCTCATATGTCTTGTGATATGAATGCTTATGTATATTGTTCTATACATGTGAATTGAGGCATGAGTTGCATGGCTTAAAGCATGCATGGTGTTGGTTCATGGTTGTGTCCATGGTGAGTACGTGCTAAGCACGGAAATGATTGAAATGTGTGTTGTGGAATGAGTAAAATATTGGCACTAGTATACTTAAATACAAATGATCGATCATTAGGATGTTAGTGTGTACACATGAGTCTAAAGTCGCGCGTGGCCTTGGTGGCGTTGAGTCACCAAGGAGGAGTACGGGTACGCCCGGAAATGGTATTTAAATATAGTCGGTGATGAGTGGAATCCCATCGACGGGGCGTGAGGATGAGTGGAATCCCCTCCGCGAGACCGGTGATGAGTGGAATCCCACCGAGGTAATTTGGTTGTTGGATATGAGTTCCCAACGAGTCTATCCGCGTATTTGAGTCATAACTAGGTGCCACTATTAATTGATATGTGTATCAATGTGTTGGAGTGTATGAGCTGTTGGATGTTAAATGTGTTTACACGTATGGTAGTGTTAAGCTCATGATTATGACATATATGTGAGATAATTGCTCATGCATCTATATCTTGTGGACTCTTGATTTACGTATGTTGCTTTGGCTAGATCGTGCTCGGACCCTGCAATGTTGAGGTTTGTTTTTAGAGCTTACCCTCACTAAGCATCCTTGCTTACGCTCTCTTTGTTCAACATTGCAGATCCTTAGTTCGTGGGTTGCTCGGGCAAGAGGAGGGCCTCCAAGTGTGGTTTGGATTGAATTCACCAAGTATGGGTTTAAAATTCTAGTCATGTAATGGTTGAGCAATGGGATGTGTAGTGTTTTGTGGTTGTTGTTGGTTGATAGGAGCATGTGTAGACTCCTTTATACATATTGCTTTTGTATGGTTGTGTTGCCATGATGAATGTTAAGTCATGCATATTTACTTGCTTGAAGGTTAGCTTATGCCTTAAGAGTTTTACATGTGTTTGAATGTGGTTTGAATGAATGCATGATATGGATTGTTGCCTTTGTGTTATACATGTTTTAACCTTGTTGAAGCATGCTGGTATTGTTAGTAAGCCTTAGGATGTCTTGCCTTGAAGTTATGTGGTGTCTTGGGGATGTTTTGGGGCATCCTTGTGCCTCAAAACAGCCCAGAAAAGTCTGCAGACAGGGGGCGTTTCGGAACGGGTCCCCGTGTTCCGAAACGGCCCTGCGTAAATGGCCTGCCGTTTCGAAACGGATGAGGGTCGTTCCGGAACGTTTTTGCCACTGGAATTTTGAGAAATTGGCGAGATGAAGCCGTTCCGAAACGGGCCTTTGAAGTTCCGAAACGGTCAAATCTCGTTGACCACGAGATATTGACCGTCAAGGTCGTTCCGATACGGGTCACCCCTGTTTCGGAACGGTCACCTTGTGGTTAACCCAGGCCCGTTGACCAGGTCAGGGCGTTTCGGAACACCCTATAGGTGTTTCGAAATGGCCTGCTGGAATAAAGTAAAATGGACTGTTTATGTTTGTTTGGTCGGTGAGTGATGCGTTGTTTGGTTCTTCCGCTGCTGTGCTTCACATAGGATTATAATTGCATCTAGATAAGATTAATGTTAAAAGAAATTTTTCGGGTCGTTAACCGAGGGGAAGCCTTAACGGGTTTCGCTTCGGTTTTCCCCGTGTGGCCCACTCGGACCGGTCATCCGACCAGACCGGGACGAGGGGGTTACACGATCAAACCCCGCTGAACCTCTAGGTCTTCGGTTGATTTGATGATCAAATATTCGAATCAAATAAGTATTTTTCCGTATCATTAAATTTCGTTAGGTAAGTATATAGGAATAACTCATTAGTCATAGTGATAATAGTACTAATATAAGAATTATTTGTATAGGTTCTAATCCAACTAAACCCAGTGCTTCTGATCGTGGGAGACACGATATTTAATAGGTTGGGTTTTGCTTTGGCTAAGGTGTGTTTCTTACCGTGCTACAAATATAAATTATTTTTATGTGTGTTTTCTTATTGTGCTAAATAATAATGATTTTTACCGTGTGATATTATTTTATATCGTATGCATATTTTTACATGCGATGTGGCATGATTAATTTTTCATGTATTTTTACTAGATTTGTGATTTAACTAAACAACAGATTTATTGAATTGTGTAATATCGGATTTATCGAACTATAAAATATCGGACATATCAGACTATGTTTTGAGACTATTGCGAATGTTACTTTACATCATTGTCTGTATGGGTTGGGATTGTACGGTGGAAACAGTGGTTTTTACCACACATCGATTGGTGGATGTAGAGAGTGGTTCTGGGAACCTTACTCTTCAGACGATGTTGTAGGGGGATTCATTGAATTGTTTTTATAAGTTAAAGCTTTTGAATTGTGCATCGTCATTTGTTAATTTAAAGACTATCGAAATATATATGTTTTTGAGAATGAGATTTTTCTTGCACTTTAGAGACACACTAAGCTCTTTAGCTTACCCCTTAGTTTCTCTTTCAGATATACTTCGACTTTTAGGCGACTCGGTACTTGGAGAATCTCAGATTTTTGTCCAATTATTTTATTATTCAGCATGAACTTATTTTAGATTAACATGTTATTATTATTTTATGTTTTGGGACATTTACGTATTTTAGACTAGGGAACTTTATATTTTGGGATTATGTTTCAGCAAGTATTTATAAATTTTATTTCAGATATTTATTAAATGATCAGAATATTTTTATAATGTTTAGGTTTTGTAAACAATTGTGGTATTTTACGGTAATTATTATAATTTAATAATATTTTATTTTATAAATTATTTAAACCTAAAATCTATTACTTGATGGAAAGGTTTTCAAGCGTGACTTCCTAAATTCGTCCCATTTCTTCTAGGTTAGGTTTAGGGAGTTACATTTAGTGGTGTCATAGCTAAGTTCAACCCTCAGACTGTGAGCCTCGCATAAAATTTTAAACCAAAAATGATTTATGCATGCATATTAAATATTTTTGAGCAAAAAGAGACTTTCTGTTAAATTTATCATTTTAAAGAATTAATGATATGTTTTGAATAGAGACTCCAAGTACCAACTCTGAATCTAGGTTAATTTTTTCTTTGTAGATAGACTATTATGTCATCTCATAGCAATTCTAAAGTAACGACTGACCGTGATCATACCCGTCCTTATGAATCTAAGATCAAAAGTGTTTTCAAGTCTTCTTATGTCATTCATACTCGATCTGAAATGATCGAAGAAGTTTTCAAGTCTTCTTATGTCATTCATACTCGATCTCAAATGATCTAAGAAGTTTTTACCAAAATATTTGTATTTTTAAGGGTGGGAGAGTTGTAACACCCCAAAAATTAAGCCAAAATTGTAATTCATAGATTCGAAATGTCCCTAATTTTGAAATCCCTAAATTCAAAACCCTAGAAATTAGGAATTTAAATATGAAACCCTAATTGAGAAATTTGGGAATTAATTGAATTTTTAAACGAATTTAGTAACCTTTTTATAAAGAATTGATAGTAGGTACCTATTTTGTGAACCCTAGAAAAGTACAAGGTCTTACCTTGTAATTTATCCACAATTTTGGTTATGTAACCCACGTTTGCCCCTTTCCCTGTGATTTTGTTTTTGTCGTAGTCGGTTTTCCCTCTCTCTCGATTTATATTCGAAACACATCTCTCTTTTCTTCTTTTTTTATTTAATTCGATCATACCCCGCTGAACCTCTAGCACCGCTCAATTCAACTATGTCTTCGGTTGATTTGATGATCAACTATTCGAATCAGATGAGTATTTTTTGTATCATTAAATTTCATTAGATAAGTATATAGGAATAACTCCTTGGTCATAGTGATAATAGTATTATTATAGGAATTATTCGTATAGGTTCTAATACAGCTAAACACAATGCTTTTGATCGTGGGAGACACGATATTTAATAGGTTGAGTTTTGCTTTGGCTAAGGTGTGTTTCTTACTGTGCTACATATATAAATTATTTTCTGTGTGTTTTCTTATTGTGCTAAATAATAATGATTTTTACCGTGTGATATTATTTTATTTCATATGCATATTTTTACATGTGATGTGACATGATGATTTTTCATGTATTTTTACTAGATTTGTGATTTAACTAAACATCGGATTTATCGAACTATGAAATATCATACATATCAGACTATGTTTTGAGACTATTGCGAATGTGACTTTACATCATTTTCTGCATGGGTTGGAATTGTACGGTGAAAACAGTGGTTTTTACCACACATCAATTGGTGGATGTAGAGAGTGATTCTGGGGAACCTTACTCTTCGGATAGTGTTGTAGTTGGGTTTCATTGAATTGTTTTTATAAGTTAAAGCTTTTGAATTGTGCATCGCCTTTTGTGAATTTTAAGACTTTATCGAAATATATATGTTTTTGAAAATGAGATTTTTCTTGCACTTTAGAGACACACTAAGCTCTTTTACTTACTCCTCTTAGTTTCTCTTTCAGATATACTTCGACTTTTAGGCGACTCGGTACTTGGAGAATCTCAGATTTTATCCAGTTATTTTATTATTTAGTATTAACTTATTTTAGACTATCAAATTATTATTGTTTTATGTTTTTGGACAGTTACGTATTTTAGACTGAGGAACTTTATATTTTGGGATTATATTTCAGTATTTATTTACAGATTTTAATTCAGATATTTATTAATGATCATAATATTTCTATAACGTTTAAGTTTTGTAAACAATTGTGGTATCTTACAGTAATTATTATTATTATTATTTAATAATTATTTTAGTTTATAAATTATTTAAACCTAAAATCTATTACTCGAGGGAAAGGTTTTCAAGCGTGACTTCCTAAATTCGACCCATTTCTTCTAGGCCAGGTTTAGGAGGTTACATTTAGTGGTATCAGAGCTAACTTCAACCCTCGGACTGTGAGCCTCACATAAAATTTTAAACCTAAAATGATTTCTGCATGCATATTAAATATTTTTGGGCAAAAAGATACTTTTTGATAAATTTATTATTTTAAAGAATTAATGATATGTTTTGAATAGAGACTTCAAGTACCAACTCTGAATCTATGTTAATTTTCTCTTTGTAGATAGACTATTATGTCATCTCATAGCAGTTTAACGACCGATCGTTATCATACCCGTCCTTATGAATCTAAGATCAAAAGTATTTTCAAGTCTTCTTATGTCATTCATACTCGATCTGAAATGATCTAAAAAGTTTTTACCAAAATATTTGTATTTTTTAAGGATCTATCGCTAAGTTTGAAAATTTCGAGGACGGAATTTCTTTTAAGGGTGAGAGAGTTGTAACACCCAAAAATTAAGTCCAAATTGTATTCTTTAGATTCAAAATATCCTTAATTTTGAAATTCCTAAATTCAAAACCCTAGAAATTGGGAATTTAATATTAAACCCTAATTGAGAAATTTGGGAATTAATTGAATTTTTAAACGAATTTAGTGACATTTTTATAAAAAAATGATATTAGGTACCTATTTTGTAAACCCTAGAAAAGTACAAGGTCTTACCTTGTAATTTATCCACAAGTTTGGTTATATAACCCACATTTGCCCCTTTCCCTGTGATTTTGTTTTTGCCGCAGTCGATTTTCCCTCTCCCTCTCTCGATTTATATTCGAAACACATCTTTCTTTTCTTCGTTTTTTATTTAATTCGATCAAACACGCTGAACCTCTAGCACCACTCAATTAAACTATGTTTTCAGTTGATTTGATGATCAACTATTCGAATCAGATAAGTATTTTTCTGTATCATTAAATTTTGTTAGATAAGTATATAGGAGTAACTCCTTGGTCATAGTGATATTAGTACTAATATAGGAATTATTTGTATAGGTTCTGATACAGCTAAACTCAATGCTTCTGATCGTGTGAGACACGATATTTAATAGGTTGAGTTTTGCTTTGGCTAAGGTGTGTTTCTTACTGTGTTATATATATAAATTATTTTTCTGTGTGTTTTCTTACTGTGCTAAATAATAATGATTTTTACCGTGTGATATTATTTTATATCGTATGCATATTTTTACATGTGATGTGGCATGATGAATTTTTCATGTATTTTTACTGGATTTGTGATTTAACTAAACATCGGATTTATCGAATTGTGTAATATTGGATTTATCGAACTATGAAATATAGGACATATCAGACTATGTTTTGAGACAATTGCGAATGTGATTTTACATCATTGTCTGCATGGGTTGGGATTGTACAGTGGGAGCATTGGTTTTTATCACACATCGATTGGTGGATGTAGAGAGTGGTTTCGAGGAACCTTACTCTTCGGACGGTGTTGTAGTTGTGATTCATTGAATTGTTTTATAAGTTAAAACTTTTGAATTGTGCATCGTCATTTGTGAATTTAAAGACTTTATCGAAATATATATGCTTTTGAGAATGAGATTTTTCTTGCACTTTAGATACACACTAAGCTCTTTAGCTTACTCCCTCTTAGTTTCTCTTTTAGATATACTCTGACTTTTAGGCAACTCGGTACTTGGAGAATCTCTGATTTTATCTAATTATTTTATTATTGAGTATGAACTTATTTTAGACTAACATATTATTATTATTTTATGTTTTGGGACATTTATGTATTTTAGAGTGAGGAACTTTATATTTTGAGATTTCAACATACATTTACAGATTTTATTTCAGATATTTATTAAATGATCAGAATATTTTTATAACGTTTAGGTTTTTTAAACAATTGTGGTATTTTACTGTAATTATTATTTAATAATTATTTTATTTTATAAATTATTTAAACCTAAAATCTATTACTTGACAGAAAGGTTCTTAATCGTGACTTTCTAAATTCGGCCTATTTCTTCTGGGCCTGATTTAAGGGTTACAGTTCAAATACGAAATATCATCCAACTTTCGACGAATTTTCGAATGTAATCTAAATATCATCTATTACTTACCTTTTCAACACATGTTAGAACGCCTTAATTAGAAATTAAAAACTGAAGATCCCTTCGTTTTATTGACGACAACACAAGTAGAAAAGTATATACATGTTTAATATAAGATTTACTTCTATTTATTAAAGAATTTCAATAATTTTATTGATAAAATTAAATTCAACCAAAAAAAAATTCATTATTTAGTTTAGGTAGTTTAGAATCATCTTAATTATTTTAGAATTTATTTCTTAGTTAAAATCAGGTTTTCTTCGTGTTTAAGCAAAATTGCTCTGTGCGTTCGTAAATATATTACTCTTCAAGCATACCTGACATTAATGTAAAAGGTACACGTTTTTTTATATATGTTTTTAGGATTTTTAAACCTATAATAGTTTAGATTTTTTAAAACTCAAAAAACTCATTTCAAACCATTTCGATCTAAAATATCTACTATTTGATCAGCGTGAAATCAGGATATATTGTTTGTCTCCTGCTTCTTCGCTTCTTCACCATTAACATTTTAAAGATAATGCACTATTGTCGAAAAATCAAAGATAATTTAAAATCAGACTTTTTTCACAAAAATAAGAAAAGTTTTGGGATGTTTCATAAGTTTTAAAATAAAAATACTCAATCATAATGCCGTTAAGTATTTAACGGAAAAATGATTAAAATATGAGTAATTCAAAAGTTGGGTAATTATTTTAAACTTTTAGTGACCAAAATAAGAGTGAGAAGAAAGTTAGTGACATAATATATAATTTACCCACAAAATAGAAGAAAAAGCTTTCCACAACCAACCATGGGCTCCCGTTAAATTTCCATTTAAATAGAAAATAAATACCAAGTATTTACACAAAGAAAAGCCAATTTCTGCAAATTCTAAGTTCTCTCAATCTCTGCCATTCTAGTACGGATTGGATCCAAGCCAATCATACATTTCATTTTTGTTTTCATGGATTCTGGGCATTTTCTAGGATTCTTCCTTCTCATTGTCCTTCATTTCAGTTTGGCTTCGGCTGAGATTAGTGAATCGGTTATTAAAATGAAAACAGGATCTTCGTCGGTTCCGTTTGATCCCACTCATGTTACTCAGCTCTCATGGCACCCTAGGTAAATTTAATTTCTCCTCTTTTTTTCTTCTCAAATTCATTTATTTAAAATTGTGAAATTTATGATTTTTTTTCTTTTTGCAGGGCTTTCGTTTACAAAGGATTTTTAACGAGTGAGGAATGTGATCACCTTATTACTCTGGTAAGCGACAAGATTGTTTTTCTAATAACCATTTTGGAGAATTTATATTTATTATTTATTTTTTAAAAAAAAAGTCGTTTTAATTTCAGGCTAAGGATAAGTTAGAGAAATCAATGGTGGCAGATAATCAATCAGGTAAAAGCGTCGCAAGTGAAGTTCGAACCAGCTCCGGCATGTTTCTTAATAAAGCTCAGGTATATAAATAAATCGCCTTTTTTTTGTTTCTAGCTTAAATCTGCGACATCAATTGGAATTTGCTGGTATTAGAGAGCAATGCTATTCTTTCTTTTTTACCATGTCCGTCTTCAAATGGTGAATTTATGGCTAGAATTATAGTATCTAGATGTAAATTGAATTGGCATTTCGTTTTCTTTTTTTTATCGTATTAAATTGATATTTCACTTGAATTTGATTTGTACTTTTTTTTTGGGCTAAATTGAAAGTATGTAGTTTCATGCAATGAAATATTGGTGTAGTTTTTTAAGAATGTTAGTCTTAAGTTTTCCCTTTCCCCCCTCCATTGGATGCTATAAATCCGGTCCCAATAATTCAATTATGCTCTGCTTGTAGTGAACTTGCATTTGATATTGACAAATTCCATGATATTAACTAAAAGTTTGCAAAACAATTATGAGTTTTGAACCGCTTAATAGCAGAATTGTCGGGCATTCTTTATTGATGTTCTGTAAGGAGTTAGTTATATTATGCTTTTGCTGTCTTCTTCATAATGAGCCAATTTTTGGTTGATAGTTGATGCGTTGTATGATTCTGCCTTTTCCTTCGTGATTCACTCAAACCTAATCCTAGGGCCTTTTGTTACCAAAAGAATTTGTTTCCTCATTGAAGAACAGTTGAAAAGCTTATTACATATGAGTTAGTCATATAGGCTCTCGCTAATTTACACCATATCAAATCAATGCTTTAAAATTAATGTCGTTGGCGCATCCATGCAAGTGTTTCTTGTGGGTGCATTAAGTTTAGAGATTGTTTCTTCTATGCTTATTGTTTCGAAATGCATTTTTATGTGCCGCCTTATGAACTTAAAAGGCTCATGTTATGTCATATATTTCTCATTTGCAGGATCAAGTAGTTGCTGATATTGAAACCAGGATTGCGGCATGGACCTTCCTTCCAATAGGTATGTTTTTATTACTTGTTTGTTGTTACTCTATGACTTCTTAATCCATGTGGCCAGACTTTTTTCTCATCGGCATTGCAAACAGAAAATGGAGAGGCCATACAAATACTACACTATGAGCATGGTCAGAAGTATGAGCCACATTTTGACTTTTTTCATGACAAGGCTAACCAAGAGCTGGGTGGTCACCGAATTGCCACTGTATTGATGTATTTGTCTGATGTTGAGAGTGGTGGGGAAACTGTGTTTCCAAATGCAAAGGTAAGCATTTGCATGTGAAATCTAGTCTCTGTCGGTCTTTTATGCTTCTTTGGTTTATGCCATTTTATTTAGTTCAGCGCTCTGTTTTTTTTTTTCTGCAGGGAAGACTTTCTCAGATCAAGGATGAAAGCTGGTCAGAATGTGCCAAAAATGTATTTGCAGGTATTAGGATCACCCTTGGAGATTTAAAGTGGGTATTTTAGATCACATGAACATGATAATGAAACTTTCTCTTGATTCTAAATATAATAAAATCTCAGTTAAACAGTGAAAAGGTATCTTAATCATCATGAATCATTTAATTACGGATATGTTATATGGACCGGCAACTTTGATTGGCTAGTGATCAGTCATTCCAATGAATTCTGCAGATGTTACTACTAAACTGCCAATCTGCCTTATCATGTTCTTATTTAATTATTGCACTAGAATCCAACCATATAGTTGTCGGTATTTGACATAACTGTACTGCCAATACTTGCAGTGAAACCACGAAAAGGCGACGCATTACTGTTCTTCAGTCTGCATCCGGATGCAACCACTGATAGCGACAGTTTGCATGGAAGTTGCCCAGTGATAAAGGGTGAGAAATGGTCAGCAACAAAGTGGATCCATGTGAGGGCCTTTGATAAATCGAAAAAGCATTCTAACGAACAATCTGCAGTGGGGGATTGTGTTGATGAGAATGAGAACTGCTCTGTGTGGGCGAAGAGCGGTGAATGTGAAAAGAACCCTAGTTACATGGTGGGTACCAATGCCTCTCCCGGATATTGTAGAAAGAGCTGTAACGTATGCTCCTAGAAAGAGGCCTTTCTGGGTTCTATAAAGAATGATGCTTAGCCATGAATAGCTGTGTATACTCATAATGGAGTTGTCATATGGCAAAGTGGACTTTGTTTCCGAACAAAGCAAGTTTTCGAATAATCTGATGTCTATCAACTTTCCTAATTACCAGTTTTTGGTATTTGTTACGTAACTAGAGACTAATTCAACGACTTTTTTTTCCTCTCGTGGTTAGAACCTGCCTTGTTTATTGACCTATAGAATATAGATGTCAAATTGTCCAACAAACAAAAGATATAGGAACACTAAGATCAAGAACCAGTATCAAGTTTCATTGCAAAACAAGGGTCAAAGAACCTAAGATTTAACAAAGTTTGTTTGAATCATTTAACTATAAAACTATTTAATACAAATATGTATAAATTTGTATGCATTATTCCGAGAAGGCTACATTGATTCATGAAAAATCAGTGGGAAATCATCAAATTCTTCCGAGAAACCTTTTTGTTCAGCCATGTTTTTCAGTGACTCGTAAACTTTGTACATTGACCATCGGTTCTTCGGTCGAGGGTTGACACAGTTTAATGCTATTTTGAGGAACTGCAATATTTCGTCGTCGTGTCCTTTTCCGCGAAGAGTGTCATTGATAGCATCTTTGGTTCTGCCAGAGTTTGAGAGATGATTTATCCAATCCACCAAGTTCCCTTTGAATCCTTCTTCATCACCTGCATTAACTTCAAGGGGTTTTTGCCCCGTCACCAATTCGAGAAGCACGACTCCAAATCCGAACACTTCCCCTTTAAGTGAAGCTACCATAGTGGCTGAATACTCTGGAGCTATGTAACCAAGTTCACCTAAATCCTCTTTCATGAAACTAGTCTCATTAACATATGAGGTATTCATAAGCTCTGCCAATCCGAAGTCCATTATTCTGGCATCAAAGTCCTCATCGAGAAGAATCACGTTGGAGCTGATATTCTGCTGCAGAAACGGAGGGGTGCAACCATGGTGCAGCCAAGCAAGACCCTTGGCTGCACCCAAACCGATCCGAAACCGAGTTGGCCAATCTAAAGCCGCAACACTACCATGTAGCAAAGAATATAGAGTCCCATTAGACATATGCTTATAGACTAAGAGCTTTTCGTCCCCTGCAATACAAAATCCCAAAAGGGGTGCCAGATTGGGATGCCTAAGCTGGCCTAATCGGTTCATCTCAATACGAAACTGCTTCTCGCCGAGCCTACAACTTGTGAGCCTCTTGATTGCAAGGACTGATCCATCAGGAAGCACTGCTTTGTAAGTAGTTCCAGTCCTAGTGGAAACTATGACACTTTCAGCACCGAAACTGTTTGTGGCAGCCATTAAATCAGCCAACTTAACTTTCACAAGCGGCTTCTGAAACAATGAAACTTGAGTCAATTTGTGAGGCGTCAGCTTCTCAGCCCAACCCCTTCCAAGAAATCCATTCTTCAGCCTCACCCATCTCAAATGGTGCCACCACCAGACCCCAAACCCAAACAACATTGAACCTGCAGCACCAAGAACCCCAGCTGCAATTATAATGGCTAAATTCCTCCTGCTCAAACCCCCACAGTTTCCAAGAGGACCCCCACAAAGACCACTGTTCCCAGCAAAATCTGCCTTATCATGTCCCTCAAAAGCCCAAGGAATAGCGCCGGTAAGATCATTATCTGCTACTGAAAGCCTCTTCAGCCTATCTAAGCCAGATAATTGGTATGGAATTAGCCCTGAGAGCCTGTTACTCGACAGTATCAAATTGTTCAAATAAGCACAATTTGATAACTCAGAAGGGATGGGACCTGACAGATCATTGCTAGACAAATCCAGGGTTACTAAATAAGGTAACCAAGAACATATCTGAGGAGGGATGTTACCAGAAAGATTGTTGGCCGACAGATCCAATGTTTGCAGACTCCCACAGTACTCCAAAGATTGAGGTAACTGTCCGGAAAGTCTCATCTCCCGAAGTTCAAGACGTAGCAGCCGGTTTTCCCTTTGATTCCAACATGTAACTCCAACAAAATTGCAAATAAAACCAAGTGAATTGTTGTTGAAACTCCAACCGCTTATCTTGCCATCTGGGTCGTTTACTGAATTCTTGACTCCTTCAAGGCACCTCATATCATCCTCAGTCACAGCTGACAAAACAAGCCATGGGAGAAACATCCAAGCCAAAACAAGTCCCTTCATTTTTTATCACCAACAAAATCCCAGAGTTTTATTTGTGGTTTAGAAGAGGAAAACTGGTAAATATTGATTGATTGTTGTTGTTGGAGTGAGACAATGACTTTGAAGGAAGTAAACTTGCGCGTACCAAAGGGTGGAATAGTCTAAAGAGGAAGGTTTGTATTCCATCGAAGAAAAAAACCACATAGAAATGTGCATCAGAATGTCAATATTCTTTTCCAATAATCAAAGCTCCTCAACATTTTTGTTTTGCAAATTTCGCAGCAACCGAAGAGCATCAACGACTCGTTCAAAAAGAGCAAAGAACATCAACGAATTGTATTATTTTATTTATTTTCCGTGACTGTATTTTTCTTTTATTAGTTTTAAGTTGATTTGTCTGGATGAAAACAATTTGTTTGACTGGAAGATTGATTTATTTAAAATAATTAATTATCAACTTGTTGACCAACAAATTATAATTATGGTCGATTAAATTTGGGTTAAAACCTACCTTATCAATACATATTTTTAGAGACATACACATAATTTTATGTTATAGTACAAATTTATAAAATTTTTAAAAAATAAAAAAATTTTAATAGATCATATCTAAACTTTTTAAATCGTATACAGATATTAAATTTTCAGGTGATCAACCCTCGAGTTGCATGTTTCCATTCTTTCATTTTTTTGTACCATGGCAGTACTTGTCACCATTCAGATTTGCAGAATTCATCCATGAATTGTATGTGAAAGTCACACATGTAAATGGGGATTAAACTTATTTTTTGTAATGATCGACTAACTTGTGGGACTTTGGTGTTGCTATGATCTTTTCTTATCAATTGAATGGATCAGTTTCAAATAAAATAAATCTAACTTTTAAAGATAATTTTATTGTTGTTTTAAGGGAAAACTACTCCAGTGACCACCGAACTTTGGGCATGTACCTATTTTGACCACCGAACGAACTATCAAACTTGTCAATCAGACCATAAAACTTATTAAATCAACCTATTTTGACCACCTTCGTTAATAAATTGACGGATAGGGTGATGTGGCACTTAACAACAGTTAACAAAAATTTGTAAAATTATACATTTAGTCCATGTTATTTACTTATTAAATCAATTTGATCTTAATTTTATTTTAATTAAATAAAATTAATCAACCAATCAGATGATGACACATGTCATCACCCAATTTAATATTTTAATAAATATTCGATTTAATTTAAATAAGAAAATGAACAAATATTCGAATATTTTAAATCCAATTTCATTTTTAATCAAATATTTAATAATTTTCATATTTAAATTAAATAGAATGTTTGTGTGATTATACACATCCCAAGTGATCTAAGTTCGAGTCCCCTTTCAACCACTTTTACTTCTTTTTTCCCTAACATTTACTGTAGCATAAGATATGTATATAAAGTGTGCAATTCATATCATTAAGAGTAACTTGACTTAGTGGTAAAAGTGTGAGTATTTATTCTCTTGGTCCCAAGTTCAATCCACCTTAATAGCATTCTTCTTTCTTCTTTAATTTTCCTTTAACATATACCGCAGTATAACATATTAAATATCAAAGTGTGCAAATTGTATCATCAAGAGTTAGCTTGGTTTAGTGGTAAAGACATTGAATTTCAACATATAAGTCCTAGGTTTAAACCACACCAATATCACTCTTCATTCTTTTTTAGTTTTTTTTAATCAGGTGGTGTCACCACCTGACTGGAGGGGAAAATATATTAAATATTTAATAAAATTTGAGTAAATTAATCAAATTGGGTGATGACACATGCCATTATCTGATTGATTGATTAATTTTATTTAATTAAAATAAAATTAGGATTAAATTGATTTAATAAGTAAATAACAAGGACTAAATGTGTAATTTTATAAGTTTTCTTTAACTGCTGTTAAGTGTCACGTCACCCTATCCGTCAGTATTTTAACGGTGGTGGTCAAAATAGATTAATTTAATAAGTTTGGTGGTCTGATTGACAAGTTCGATAATTCGATGGTCAAAATAGATACGCCCCAAAGTCTAGTGGTCACCAGAGTAATTTTCCCTAAAAGTTACACAATTAAACATTAAATTCTACAATTACCGAGTCTATATTATTAAATTGTTTAGTAATTGGTAAACATCAAGCATATTTAAAACGTATTAACCGAAACTCATGTCTCCGAGAAAATCGGATCTCTCGGGTAACTCTGAAAATCAAAACCCTAATGTCGGAGGGGTTTCGCCGGCGTCGCTGGGGATTTCTGAATCGACTGGGCGTCCTTCGGGAGCCGATAGAGACATTTTCGGTGTGAAGGAAGGGGCTGGCTTCGTTGTGAGCGAGGGTGATGTGCGGAAAGTAGGGCTTGTGGCAGACACACCGGCTGGGTCGGGGTTGGCGTTGCAGGTTTCTCCGCTGTATGGTCCTGCTGGGGTTGTGGGTATGAATGGCAGTGAGGCGTCGAACACGGGCGCGGATGGAGAGCGGCGGGCGGACGTGGAAGTACCGGTCGGTGTGACTGTGGTTGGGAACCCGGTTTTTGACGTTGGTATTACTGTGAATCTGGAGGCTACTGATGTAGCCATGGCTGGTGATGAGATTCATAACAGCCCGGCGGCACTTAAATCGTATGCTA
Organism: Hibiscus tridactylites; assembly: GCA_958450335.1. NCBI lineage: Eukaryota > Viridiplantae > Streptophyta > Magnoliopsida > Malvales > Malvaceae > Hibiscus > Hibiscus tridactylites. Next base: position 31,321,507 of record OY288285.1, read on the forward strand.
GTGCACTGCAAGGCTCTACTGGTAGTAAAGGATCGTCTTTCTCGAATGGTTCTGAGGCGGAGGTGGTTGTGCGGGACGAAGATGTGACAGTTAATTTGGGTGGCCCGTACCCGACCATCAAATTTTCGGAGAGAATCCATGAACTTGTTGATCGTACCATGGAGAAGGCGTTGGTTGTTAAATTGTTTGGCCGTTCTATCAGCTACCGTGTCCTCTGGAATAGAATTCAGTCGTTGTGGCAGTTAGAGGGCCGGTTTCAACTGATTGATCTGGATAATGAATTTTTTCTGGTTAAATTAGAAAAAGAAGAGGATTATGTTCGTGTGCTTACTACAGGTCCGTGGACGATCTTTGGGAGCTATCTTACGGTGCAACCATGGACGAGGGAGTTTTCGACTACGAAGGCATACCCATCTCAGGTTGTGGTTTGGGTACGGTTGTCGGGCTTGCCATTTCGATACTATTCGAAGAGTCTTTTTCGCCGCATTGCTGAGGTTATCGGTAAAGTTATCAGAATAGATTATAATACGGTTCCAGGTGAGCGGGGTAAGTTTGCGTGGTTAGCTATTTTGGTTGATCTGTCTAAACCTCTTTTACCCTGTATCGGAATTGATAATTTTGTCCAGAAGATTGAATACGAGGGACTTCATCTGATATGTTATCATTGTGGGGTCTATGGTTATACAATGGATTTTTGCGCTAGTAAAGTAGTGGAAAAATCGAAGGAAAATACGGATCCGGTAACAAATCCTACGATTGAGGTTGAGCGTGCTGATCTTTATGGTCCGTGGATGGTTGCGGAAGGTAGGAAGCGTAGACCGCGTAAGATGGGTGAAGCTGGTACTTCGGGCAAGAATGGTGGTGGTGGTGCTACCCATTCTCGATTCGCTGTGCTTCGGGATTTGGAAAGCGTGGACACAGCGCATGAGGCAGGCGACAATGGTGTTCCTTCAAACCATGTTGCTGTGCGTGAAGATAAAGGGAAGCAGGTTGTATCCGAAGGTGCTGCTGTGCGTGATGATAAGGTCCCTATGGGTACTGCTGCTGCTCAGATTTCTGTTGTATCCGAAGGTGCGCAAGGTACCTCGTCTTCGGTTGTAGCTAAGGTGGCTGCTAGTAACCCGAAACCAACGGGAAATAGGTAACATGCTGAATGGAAGATATCGCCTACTATTCCAGGGGTGAAGCCGACGGTGGTGGGACATAACAGTGAAGTTGTGGGTTCGACTCATAATGCTATCTCTATTTTAAACGACGAACGTAAGGTCCATGCAACACAAAAACATAGTAAAGTTCGGGTGCAAGGTGTGCAAAAAAGTAGTAAAAATCTGGTTAAACCTCAGTCAAAGGGGAAGAAGAAAATTGATCGGTTACCGTCCATGCCTTTACTGTCTGATTGGGTTAAATCGGCAACGAGTTGTCTTGACTCTATTCAAGAAGAGGGCCAGCATTTTGATACTTCTCCGGGGAATATGACTGTGGTCCACAATCAAGAAGACAGTGGTGCACCGGTTAACCCCATCGCTAGTGCTGATATGGCGTCGCTTTCTCTTTGCGACAAGGGCGAGATTACGCCTGTGGCTACCAACACCATGTTGGTTGATTAGGTCCTTTCTTTCCATCTCTTCTCTTATGGTTAATATTTTATTTTGGAATATTCAAGGGGATGCTGGCTCCTCTTTTAATGATCATCTTCGCAGGATTCGCTCGTCTGCTAATCCTTCGATTGTTGCTCTGTTGGAAACTCGGACTAGTGGTCCTAGGGCGGACCGTATTGTTAACCGGCTTGGCTTCTAGTCTTCGTTTAGGGTGGAGGCGCATGGTTTTAGTGGTGGAATTTGGTTACTCTGGAATGGTGCTATGATGGTCCAAATTCTCACTATATCTAATCAGTTTATACATTGCAGTGTTGATTGCTTATCTTTGCCGCATACAATTTTTTTTACTGTGGTTTATGCTAGTCCCCATGTTCAGTACAGGAAATTCCTTTGGGATCATCTTTCATGAATTAACCCAGGGAACGATCATCCGTGGCTAATTGGAGGCGACTTTAATGCTATTTTGCAGATGGATGATCGGCGCGGCGGTCAAACGCGTCGTCATTGTATCAGCAGGGATTTCCAGAATTTTGTTTTTTCTAATGCTCTTCAGGAAGTTGTTTTCAAGGGTCCGCAGTTTACTTGGGCTAGAGGTGATTTATATGAAAGACTTGACCTGTGTTTTTCTAATGTGGCTTGTGCTGACAGTTTTTCGGATACGTTGGTCTTCCATTTGGATAGAATTGGTTCGGATCATCGACCTCTTCTTCTTAGTACGGACTCTTTTGTGGAAAATGTGGTGGAGAGGCCTTTCCGTTTTAGCCCTGCCTGGCAAAACTCATCGGATTTCATTACTCTCCTCAATTCTTCTTAGGATGATAATTTGTCTTTTCAGGATAATATTGAGAAGCTGCGGATGGTCTTTTCTCATTGGGGTCATCAACATTCCAGTGATATGACTAGAAGAAAAAAACGTATTTTAGCTCGCCTCAAGGGGATTGATAAAGCTTTGGGTCTGAGACATTCTACAACCCTGAGCGATCTTGAGAAATCTCTGAAACTTGAACTGGAGGAAATTCTTGCTATGGAGGAGAGTATGTGGAGACAGAAGGCTCGGTGTGAGTGGATTAAAGATGGTGACCGGAATACTAGCTATTATCATGCGCTTGCGAATGAGAGGCGTAAGCGCAATACTATTTTACGGCTTCAGGATAGTAATGGGTGTTGGGTTTCTGAGCCTGAGGGTTTGAAGCTGTTAGCTGTTGATTTCTTTCAGAATTTATTCACTTCGGAGGGTTATAATGGTTACGCCTTTAATTGCCGCGGTCAATTCCTTGAGATCAGTCAGCAAGATTGTGAGGCGTTGATAAGGCCCCTATCGCGAGAGGAAATCCGGGATACTCTGTTCCAAATGCATCCGTCTAAGTCCCCTGGGGTGGATGGGTTTCATGCTTCTTTCTATCAGCGTAACTGGGATTTAGTTGGTGAGGCGATATGCACCCTTATTCAGCGTTGTTTTTCTTCCGGGGTGGTGGATCCGAATCTAAATAAAACTCTTTTGGTGCTTCTTCCTAAAGTTGAGAATCCGGAAACAATTGCTCAGTTTAGACCTATCGGTCTCTGTACAGTGGTTTATAAGATTCTTAGCAAGATTGTGGTTAACCGTTTAAAAGCTTATCTGCCTCGGTGGGTTTTGGAAAATCAAACGAGCTTTGTTCCGGGCCGGTCTATCACTGATAATGTGATCGTTGCTCAAGAGATTATTCATTCCATGAGGGGGAAGAGAGGCAAGAATGGTTGGTTTGCGGTGAAGGTTGATCTGGAAAAGGCTTATGACCGCCTATAGTGGTCCTTTATTGATGATACGCTTGTCGATATTGGAATTCCTACTCCTTTACGATCGCTTATCATGAGTTGTGTTTCGTCGGTATCTACTCAAATTCTTTGGAATGGTAGTCCGACGACGAGCTTTCAGCCATCTAGAAGAATTCGGCAAGGTGATCCTCTTTCTCCATACATCTTTGTGTTATGTATGGAGCGTCTTGCTCAGTATTCTCCATACCTTTACGCGTAATGGGCCGTTGATATCCCATCTTTTCTTTGCGGACGATCTTGTCCTGTTTGCGGAAGCTTCGCTTGATCAGTTTGACGTGGTTAGTAAAGTATTGCGGGATTTATGTGAGTGTTCTGGCCATAAAATTAGTATATCCAAGACTAATATATTTTTTCTCATAATATTCATGCTTCCTTGCGGGATGATATTAATGGAGCTTTTGGTTTTAATTGTGTCTCGGACCTTGGATGGTATCTTGGTGTTCCTCTGATTCATGGAAGAATTACCAAAGGTACGTATCGTTATTTAATTCAAAAAGTGGCTGATAGATTATCTGGTTGGAAAGCGAGGATGCTCTCGTTCGCCGGGCGAATTGTTTTGGTGAAATCTGTTCTTGCGGCCATTCCTATGTATTGTATGCAGTCTATCTGGTTACCTAATTATGTGTATGTTGAGATTGAGCGGCTGATTCGGAACTTTATATGGGGTCATGCTAGTGGTAGTAGAGGTTTTCATGCTGTTAATTGGGATATGGTGTGTTCGCCTATTGCGGAAGGTGGCCTTGGGTTAAAACGGTTGAGCTATCAGAACGAGGCTTTTCTTCTGAAGCTTGGTTTTCTTATGATTTCGGAACCGAGTCGTCTTTGGGTCCAAATTCTTCGTTGTAAGTATGGCATTCCGGATGGTGTGCCGAATTCTCTTCCGATGAGACGGGGCTCGCGCCTATGGCATGATATTTAGCTCATTTGGGCGGATCTTGTTAGTAATGTTGTTTGGAACAATGGCAATGGCCAGCATGTTGATTTCTGGCGAGACGCTTGGGTTGCTTCTTTTGGTCCTCTTTGCCATTACCTTCCTAATGGCGTGGCTGATGTTGATCGGTGCATCACTGTTCGTGATATGGTTACGTCTGATGGCCAATGGAATTGGGGGAATTTTGTGGATGCTCTCCCGGCGAATGTTGTGCAAGGTATCGCTGCGATTAAACCTCCAACGTCCTCCTCTTATTCTGATACACCTGGTTGGAGCCTTAAGGATAACAGGCGATTTACGGTTCGGTCCGCTTATGGTTTATATGCTTCTACGACCATGGGAATGACGGATCCGGGCTGGTTAGTTATTGCAAAATTTCGGGGTTTGCCACGGATAAAGCTTTTCCTCTGGTAGGTTTATCATGGTCGTATTATGACTAATGCAGAGCGTGTTCGCCGCCATTTTGCAAATGATGCGGGTTGTCCTTTATGTGGGGGCGTTTTAGAAGACACTGCCCATGTTCTTCGTGATTGTAGATTTGTTAAAGGTATTTGGTTACATTTTGTGAAGTCGGATGATGTTGCCGTCTTTTTTAATTCAAACATTAACCGATGGATTCTGGATAATATTAATTTCCCTACACGGTTTGGTCAGTATCATGCAGATTGGGATCTGCTGTTTGCTGCTATTTTATGGTTAGTGTGGAAGCATCGAAACGCTATCGTTTTTGGGACGGTTGAAGGCCCGCAAGAACCACTGTTGTATCGGGCACAACAGCTGTGCCGTGAGATGGTGCAGGCGTCCATGCATTTGGAAACGAATGGAAACATGCCGCAAAATGTGCCGTCTGTAGTGCGATGGTTGAAACCTCCTGCCGGTTGGATAAAACTTAACGTGGATGCTGCTAGAAATACTTTAACCGGTTTCGCCTCTTGCGGTGGTTTGGGGAGGGATGAAAATGGCCATTGGCGTTTTGGTTTCTCCAAGAGGATTGGAATTTGTTCTACTTTTGAGGCTGAATTATGGGCGGTTTATGAAGGTTTATCGACGGCTTGGGTGATTGGTGAATCTAAAATTATTCTAGAAACGGACAATTGAGATGTTTTTAACAGCTTGGTAGCACGTGAGCCTTGGAAGATTGCTTCGAGTTTGGGTAGTCATCTTGCGGAGATCCTCTCGCGTAATTGGGAGATCAAATTTGCGTGGACACGGCGGGATGCGAATGGCTTAGCGGATAATCTTGCGAAGTTGGCGTTGAAATTACAGTTTGATTATCACAGATTTTTTTAACCTCCTGCAGCAATTCGTGAGGGGCTGCGCCGGGAAGCTAGGGAGAATTGATTGTTGTTTGAATTGTGGAGCTTGGGTGAGGTTTGGCCATTTGGCGTGGCACTGCTTTGCGACTTTGTTGCTGCTTTGTCGAATTGGTTTTATGATTGGCTTAGCTTGTTTGCTTCGGTTCTTCTTGTAATCTAGCGCTACTATACGCACTCTTTTTCCTCCGATAGGTTTAGGGAGGTTTTTAACAAGGCGTATAGTAGGTGCTTCCCCTTTAAATAAAAAAAACGTATTAACCGACTGCTTCAACCGGCAAATTATTGTGTTATTGGGACCAATTTTTTGTTTGCTTTCCATTCATCATATTCTAATAATAATGGAAGTGGAAGCCTAGGTCCCTATGCAATCATGCATTTCTCCGTAGGTCCGCTATAATTATGCAATCATCGTTGGGTTAAAATTAGAGGTTTAAATTGGTCAAATTCGCTAATTTAGATGTTTGGCGAATAATTATATCGGATTGAAATAACGGATTGGGGGTGAAATCTCTAATTTTGAAAAAGCCGCTAATATGAACTTTTAAAAATTAGAGGTTTTGACATTAGAGTTATAAAGACACCTTTACCCTTAACAATTATCAAAAATCTCAAAATAATCTAAATTATTTTTTTCTATTTTAATTTTTCACGCCACGTATTTAGGGTCTGTTTGTTTCACTGAAAACTATTTTCGGAAAATGAAATCTAGAAAATGAACTATAGGTTTTGAAAAATTGATTGCAGAAACCATTTTCCGGTGTTTGGATGATGTTGTGCAATTTATTTTACACAGTTTGGTAGAGTTTCCTGAAAATTTCATGAACAGTCCACAAACAAGCATCGATAATGCTAAAAACAAGTTCCAACTAAAACATGGTTTACGGTTTAGGTTTGTATTTAGGGTTTATGATATCATTTAGGGTTTATGGTTTAGATTAGTATTTATGGTTTAGGGTAGCATTTAAGGATTATTATTTAAGGTTTAGGGTTTAGGGTTCAATGTTTAGTGTTTAACATTTAGGATTTAGGTTAGGGTTTGAGGTTTGAGGTTTTGGGTTTATGTTATCATTTAGGGTTTGAGGTTTATGTTAGTGTTTAGGGTTTATGATTTTTTGTTTAGGTTAGCATTTATGGTTTAGGGGTTATTGTTCATTGTTTAGGGTTTATATTAGTGTTTAAAGTTTATCATTTAGGGTTTAGGATTTATGGTTTTTGTTAAGGTTTAGGGTTTAGGTTAGTGTCTAGGTTAGTATTTAGGGTTTAGGGTTTATGTTAGTATTTATGGTTTAGGGTTTATGTTAGTGTTAAATGTTTAAGGTTTAGTGTTTATGTTAGCATTTAAAGTTTAGTAGTTAGTGTTTAGGGTTTAGGGTTTATGTTAGTGTTTAGGGTTCAACATTTAGAGTTTATGATTTATGGTTTATGTTAATGTTTAAGGTTTATGGTTTAATAGTTAGGGTTTAGGGTTTAGTCTTTAGGATCTATTGTTTAGGGGTTAGTGTTTAGGGTTTAGGGTTTATGTTAGTGTTTATGGTTGATCACTTAGGGTTTCGGATTTAACATAACATTTAATGTTTAATGTTTAGGGCTTATGGTTTAAGTTATTATTTAGGGTTTAATGTTCATGTTAGTGTTTAGTGTTTATGGTTTATTGTTTATGTTAGCACTTAGTGTTTAGGGGTTAATGTTTAGTGTTTAGGGTTTATGTCATTGTTTAATGTTTAATATTTAGGGTTTATGGTTTATGTTAAGATTTAATGTTTAGTGTTTAGGTTTTAGGGTTTAGTGTTTATGTTAGTATTTAGGGTTTAGGGTTTATGTTAGTGTTTAGGGTTTAGGATATAATGTTTATGATAATATTTAGGATTTAGGGTTTATGTTAGTGTTTAGGGTTTATTGTTTAGGGTTTAGGGTTAAGGTTTATGTTAATATTTATGATTTAACATTTTGGGTTTATGGTTTATATTAATGTTCAGGGATTATGATTTAGTGTTTATTTTTAAGGTTTAGGTTTTAAGGTTTACTATTTAGGATTTATCGTTTAGTATTTATAGGTTACTCTTTAGGGTTTAGGGTTTATGTTAGTGTTTAGGGTTTAGGGTTTATTTTTTATGTTAATGTGTATGGTTTAGGATTTAGTGTTAAAGATTTAAGGTTTATGGTTTAGGGTCTAGCATTCAAGGTTTAATTTTTTATGTTAGCATTTAGGGTTTATGGTTTAGTCTTTAGGGTTTAAGGTTTAGGGTTTAGGTTAATATTTGTAGAGAGAACGGGAAGATGGAAATTAACTTACTGAAAATCAACGGGTAAGTCATTTTATACTTATACAAGGTTTGTTTTTCATTGACCGTAGTTTGTTTTCCTTTGACTTTTCCATTTTTCATGAACCAAACAGCGGAAAGTTATGAAAACATTTTCAGGAAAATCAATTATAGTAAAACAAACAGACCCTTATATTGTGACATTTGTAAACTAATACTTTTTTGTTTCTTTTTTCTTTTTATTCTCACATATTTATATTTGTATTTTAATTTAATAATTAATTAAATTATATTAAAAATAATTATAAAAATAAGAAATAATGACATAAATATCCCTGTACTTTTTAAAATTGTCAATGTGATGTCTGAAGTTTGTAAACGTTGTAGTTTCCTTATTGAATTAGTAACCCAATCATTACAATATGGAGGGATGAAAAAAAGAGGACGAAAAAAACTGGTCATGAGAAGAATATCTTTCTCAATTCCAGTCGTACTCTATAGAGAATGAGGTTTCATGAAAAGTGTTTTAGCAAGAGCTTGATTATCAGATTCCACAATGATATTAGGAAGACTAAGGGTTTTAGCTGTGAAGACTCCTCATCGGATTGCTTTTGTTTCTGCATCATTAATAGAAAGAAATTAGGTTTTTTTGGTGGCTCCTCCCCTTTGATAATGCATAAAAAATGATCATGACCAGTGATACCAGTACTTGAGTCTCTAGATGCATCAGAAAGGGAGGTGGAGACTATTTTGCAGGAAAATATTTCTTAGGCTGAACTCTTTAACTTATTATTTTAAAAAAATATCAACAACAAAATGAAATCGATTACTTTAATCTCTTGAAAAATTTCATTTACCAGTAAAGAAAAATTGCTTTGGCCTCAAACTGATAGGATTACAATATGATTTTCGAAAATAAGAATCCAATCTCCACCAAGACGTATTCTGGTTCAATTAGCAATTAAACAAAAACATATTAATAATATAAGAATCAATATGTTCTAAACATGAAAAGAATGTAGTAGCAAATCCAAATTATATAGTGAGAGAACAAAGAGAGAAAATTAAGTTAAATTTTATGAGATCTAAATGAAGTGAAAATAATTTGGTTCTCTCGATCTCCCTCTCTTTTTAGTGTTTGAGGTTTAGGGTTTATGGAGGAATTGGCAGCGACAGAGTAGGCAATGAAGAAGAAGAGGTGCAAGGTTTATTTGGACGGAAGTAAAGAAAAAAAGGGAAAACGTGTAATATAGATTTGAAGAAATGCATTTATTGCTAAGAAGCCTTGAATTTTCTAGCTAATTGTTTAAAAGTCTTTTGACTTTTTGAGCTGAATTGCCATGTGGCAGCATATGATTGCTCCACACGTCCTAATGATGGCGGTCTTTAACGACATTAGCCTCTAGGAGAATTTTGGAAGATGAAAATAGAGTACGAATGACACATTGAACATTTACAAAGTTCAGACACCACAATGATAAATTTGAGAAAGTACGATAGGCATTTATGCCATTATTCTTGTAAATAATAAATTAATATATAGATCCTTTAAATATGCCTAGTAATGTTATATTAAAATAATTATTTTTCATAATCTAAGTAATATCAATATATACAAAATATTGATAACTAGTAAACTATTCAAACAAGTATTGAATATAATCATGTCATTATATGTCATTTTGCTTGTTTAAATAATCAAACAACTATCGTTTATAAGCTAATTTTACCAAACACTTTTATACAATCAGCTGATACAATCCGCTAGTCAAATCAACTATCAGCTAATGTAATCTGCTATCGACTATCCACTAATTAACAAACAAGGCTAAAACTAACTTTTATAAGGTTAAAAAATCATTAATTCAAATATTAAAAAAACGTAGTAAAATCAAATATTGATATTATTCTTGACTTGAATAGAATAAAATAATATAAATATATTCGAAACTAAAACTGAAAACAAGAACAGTAACTAAAAGCGTTTACTTGTATCCGGACAACAATTCAAATGAAAAGATTCGTTAAGGCCTGCAACACACAATTTCTTTAAGACAAATTTGTCAGTTCCTATGGTGCTTGAGAAACGTTGGACGTGTATCTCCTATGATAGACCAACGGAACAAGCACAATAATAGCAAGTATGCAGTGATCAGGGAACCGTAACCTCGTCCTCCTCTACCACCAAAAAATTGGTTTAAAAAATCACATAGTAAAAATAATAGAAAATTTGTTGTGTGTTAAACTTACTAGGTTTACATGCTATTTTTAGGGGTATCACATAAGAGAAATATCGAAAATAATGTATCTTAGGACCCAAGTTTTTGAGTCAACAGATGAGTGTTGACCTTAGCCTTGGGCTTCTAGTTTTTGGTCCCATTAAGGGTTTGGGCTTAGTCCTTGGCCTCATGGTTAGTTGGGGAGTGTTATTTGGAAAGAGTAGGGAGGGTAAGATGGAGATTTCACTCTTTTCAAAAATGGGCGGCACTATCTTTGCTCCCATCGGAGGGAAAATGCAAGACAAGGGGGATAAAACCCCTTTGCTTATATCATCTTCATCTTCCATCCACCTCTCTTCCATTCTTCATCTCTCTTTGACTTTTTGGTAAGAGAAAGATCAAATTTTAGTTTGTATCTTGGATTCCCGAAATTCTTGAGGCAAGAATCAAAACCTCAATGGAGCGATTTACATTATGAGACCAAAAGCTTACAAAATAGTGGTAAGAGGAGGAAAAACGAGATTCTAGGGTTGTGGGCATGGAGAGCCTTTTGGGATTTTATGTTGATTTAATTTGTTCTAAATTCTTACCTAATCTTTAGAAGTGTAATGTTTTCCTTTTACACTTGTATGATTAGCTAAAGAAGTGGGGGAAGCTTCCAACACCAAAGAGAGGGGGAAGAAGTGAGAGGCTTACTTGCTTGTGGTAGTTTTGAGTCAGTTGACTAGGTTAGTACATCTCTAAACTATTTTATTTCATGCCTTTTCTAAATGATTGATTTCTTGGCTAAAACGCATTCTGGGCAATGGTTAGAGAAAGTATGATATAATGGGGTTTTGACTCGATTGTTGGAATTGATGATGTTTTGATGTTATGAGTTCGTTTTAAGTGGCCCTTAAGTGGCCAAAATCACCTTATAACTTCCAAGTGAGTTGAGGGGGGGGGGGGGTTCGTGTTGATTTGATCACACAATTGCAAATGGCCAAGAGGGGGGTGAATTGGCGATAAAAATTTTAGTGGGTGAGAATATGAAAAATTTGAATGTGACACAAAGCAATTAGAGTGGTTCAAGTTCTCCAAACGAACTCTACATCCACTACCTTAGTTCCCACTAAGGATTTTCAACCAATCCACTACTTGAATTCTTCCCCTTTTCTTGGATGAGGAGGTAACCTTACAATTTGATTAAGCTTTCTACCCAAAGCTTAATCCACTCACTCTTACAAAGAGAAGTTTTTGGTAAACTCTACAAATTCCTCTCAAAGGATAATTGTTTACCCAATTACAATTTCACACTCCCCAAACTCACAATAAAAAGATTACAATTGAGAACACAAGAGTTTGGTACAAGAATTTGACTCTAAAGGTGCAAAGTTTGGATTTGAGTGCTTTGATGATGCTTGTAAGTTCAATAGTTGTTGCTTGTTCAATTGAGACTTGTTTTTATACCCTTATATTGAATTCTAGCCGTTTGGGTAGTTGGGATTATCAATAGAGCCGTTGAGATGCAATTTCCCGCAATAAATGTAGCTCTGCTGCCTACCGTATCGGTACGGCTAGGGTGCGTATCAGTACCTATATCAAAGAGGAAAAAGTCATTGTGACTGAAAACATCGCGTATCGATACGCTTGGAAGGCGTACCGGTATAGTTTTTAAGGGGCGTATCGATACTGGATTTTCTCACTAGAATCCCAAGTTTGGTTTTAATAAAAAGTGTATTGGTACGCATACTTAGCATATCGGTATGGTATAACGGCCATTTAAATATTGGGATACCAACTAATTGACAAGTCAACGGTCGAAAATTAAATGCAAAGATTATGCAAAGATAAGCTTATCGTATTGATACGGTTGCAAAGCGTATCAGTACAGTATCATTGAAAGTGTTGCCTAGATGAATATCGTATCGATACGGGGTAATACCGTATCGGTACGCTATGTCTATTAAAATTCCAGTGGCTAAAAACCGTATCGATACGCCTGGGCGTTTTGGTGTAGTTTGGCTTGAAAACACATAGGAAAAAACTTAGAAATATTTATCATTTAAGAACGACTTGTCTTGAGATATTATTTTGTTTAAAAGACTTGTCAATAGTGAGACTTTAAGGAGTACTTAAAAATTTATTGTTTTCCAAATTAGTCCATAAGTTTAAATGTTATATCAAAATCAATTTTGGTTTCACAGTTTGAATATGAGTGTCTAAGGGTTATGTGGAAGTAAATCAAGCATAAACCAAGTTGGAAAAACTAGTTCTGGGTTCGAGTACCGATATGAGTCAAACACGTACCAATACGAAGGGGATTTCCAGCTTATACCAAGCGATTTGGTGCTCGTGTACTGTTACTGCCTTCAAGTTGTACCGATACGAGTCCCTATATACTATTATAGTCGGTCCAATACTGATACAGAGCATTTTATGCAAATTCCAGTAGCCATTTTTGGTACTGGTACGGTTGAGCCAATACTGGTACCCAGACACAGGTACTGATACCCAGTGGGGCGTACTGGTACCCACTAGAGCCACTGCCCAACTTTTGTTGTTTTTTCTTGTGGGCCCTGTTAAGAGTCCTAGTAAGGCCCGAATGGTCCCTTGATGGTTTAGATAAATTGTAATGAGCATGTACTGCAGTACTTGGCTGAAATGTGTACCTGATGCTTTCTGATTTTGGGTGTACCTTTATGAGTGCGATTATTCGATGCTAGTTGATCTCGAATACGATAATGATTTTATTCGATGCTAGGTGATCCCGAGTACTTTGTGGTTAACCCGATGCTTTGTGATCCTAGGCTTTGATAAATGTGTAACGATTTGGCTTACTTTATATCTTCGCCTAAATGTTGATTTATGCTTGCTCATATTTATGAAATGCATGAAATAATATATAGTAGAAATGTAACACTAAGCTTTGTTAGCTCAGCGTGCAGATTTCTTGTTTCAGTGTGATAGCTCTCTAAAGAGCATGTATTTTCTCTTGATTTATAGGTCTAATTGTCCCTATATTGGTGTCCATTGCATCAATTTCTCCATTTTCTTTTCTATTTATGCATTTTTCTAACTTTGTTCTAGTGGCTTGTGTTTTGTATATTTCTGCCAGTTGTCGCTGAATCACTAATGTCCCTTAGATGAAGTGTAACTCCCAGATTTTGGGCCTAGCACTACAACAAAACAAGTCTTTAGCAGCATTTTTTAGCCCTATAGTGGCGTTTTTTAGCTCTATAGTGGCGTTTTTTAGCACCACTAAAAACTGTCACGGCGCTAAGAAAAGCGCCACAAGAAGTGCCGCTAAAATCAGTGTCGTAATAGTTCGCAACGATTTTGGGCAAAAAATGCCACAACAGGTCGAGATCTATAGCGACGTTTTGTATATCAAACGCCGCTAAATGTTATAGGATATAGCGACGCTTGGAAACAAACGCCACTAATAACTTGTTCTTTAGTGATGTTTTGGTTACAAATGCTGCAATTGGCCTATTCTTTAGTGACGTTTTTGTCTACAAACGCCACAATTGACATGTTCTTTTGTGATGTTTTTGTTTACAAACGCCACAAGTGACCTATTCTTTAGTGGCGTTTTTTATTTTTTTGTAGGCTTTCAATCAATTTTTAGCAGGTTTTACCTTATTTTTTTACTTTACCAACACAAAGCATCCTGGTTTTTATTTTGGAACTGTGCATATGCTTCTTACATTCTACATTTCTATCAACACTCGTATAAAACTATAGAAAGTAAGAATTACTAAAAAATAAACAAAATCAAAGCTTAACTTCATTTCTCACTTGAGGGAAGAAAAAGAATCATTGTTATCAGAATTTTACAAAGAACTAACTAATACAACAACAATCTCTGTACATATAGGCAGATAGGCAGCTTAAAGTGCAACTAAAGCCACAAAATATGAGCTGAACCACCATAGCCCTTAACTTCATTTCAAGCCTTGCAGATAGGTAGCTTTTACTTTGCAGAATTTCTCATTAACCTCTTGAAACTTTGTAGTCTCACCCTTTAAGCGGTTTCCACACTTGCAAAAAAAATAATCACATCAGCTTTCTAGCTTTCAAACTATTTAGTAAATAAAAATAACAAATTCACCTCTTTTGAACTCTCTGAAAGTGCCTTAGCAAATGTTTGTAGACATTGGTTTAACCTTGAAATTCAAATTTACAAAAAAAAAGAATGAATATATTTTATTCATGTCAGTTGTTCATAGTAAGTACTAACACAATCTTCAAGTATCATCCTGTCAAGAGTAGCTCAAAATTTGACAATGGAAGCTTCTGTTAACATGAAAGAAAATCTAATGATATCTTTGTTGTTCTATCCTCTATTTTAATTTTTTTGCTCAATCTCCTCTTTTTAACTTAGTTTCATTTTTCACAAAAATACAGAAAACAAGTTCATATTAGTATCGAAACCCCAAGAAAGTTGTCATAGTCGAATCATAAAGCATTAAAGGTAATGTTAGTGAGAAAATAAAAGCATACCTAGAGACCAGTAAAGCATTGGAGCAGGCCACCTATGAAGGAAATAAAACTATGTTCCTTTTCTTTTCACCTCTTGATCCATTGATTCATCAAGTTTAAATGATTCGTGATGGTTAATGGTAGGAAAACAAATATATGTAAAACATATATGAGGAAAGCTATCAAAATATTCAAAACAATCAACCAAATTAATAGCAAGACCTACCAGTGATTACCACATCTTCTAGTCCATCTCCATGAAAAAAGCTCAAATATCTTCCTCCAGGGCGCTCCCTTCCCCTTCGATAAGATGGAAAAGAAGTAATTAGTGGCCAATTCAAAGTGTGCTGAGATGTTAATGGAGGAAGAAAGTGACAAAACATTTGCACTACATTTATGTAGTATGCTACTTTAAATTGTACATAGGAGGAAGGGGTAAAGAATATGACCAATATTATCGATGAATATAGTTTTATGGTCATTAGGAGAACAAAGATGAGATAAAGCTAATGCCACTCGTCTTTGGACTTCCTTCTCTGCTACACACATGAGATACAACAAATGGTTCAAAACCTACAAAAGATAAATAAACCAAATAAGACCTAAAACATAAGAAGCATTGCACATCCAGACATTTCTTTGTCCAAATATATAAATATATAAAGACAAAGGTTAGTATCAGGAATGAAAATGCTTACTCGCCCATGAATCTTCTCCTCTAATCTTTTCAATGTCTTGGCTACAGAATCTTTTGTTGCCTGAAAGTACCATAAACCAATAATATTAAACCAGCAAGGAACTAAAAACAAAGCAATGGGCTAGTGAAATTTCTGATTTCTTACGGATATCATGCAACTAAAAAACTAGTAGCATAGAAACTAAGAGGAGAGTAAAAAGAAAACATCTAAAAGGATTGACATACTTTTACTGTAACACCCTCGGCCTGGTCTAGTCGCAAGACCGAATTGGGAGAGTTACACGGGGATAACCGGAGAAAAATTCAAGAATTTTCCTCCGATTAACAACCCTAAATTAAAATTTATCTTGTCTAAATGCAATTTAACATTCCTATGGTGTTAAGGGTCACAACAGAAGAACGTCTCAATCAGACATCAATCGGATGTTCAATTGAAGACAAACAATCACAAGGACCATTTCGCAAAAACCATACAAGTCAGGGGCACAACGATCATTTAACCTTACCAAATAGTTTGTTAGTCAAGTTTCATGCACACGAGGCAAAACCATCACAAAGAATACATATGAACTCATTTAGGAAACATACAAGCAATAGGAACTAAAACGTACCATTTGGAAACCTTCAAAGATGTCCTTTAACCGTTTTAACTACATGTGTTTCGAAACAGGACTGCCTGTTTCGAAACGCGGGCTCTCATTAAAAAAGTAACATTAGGCCGTTCCGGAACGGTCCCTCATAGTTCCGAAAGCGAAGCCTCCAGTGGCAAAACGTATCAGAACGGCACCACCCCCGTTCCGATACGGGTGCCCCCAAAGCCTGACCGTTCCGAAACAACACCAGAAGTTCCGAAACGCTTGAGCAAAGATTGACCCGAAAAGCATTTCGGCATCTACAAACCTTTCCAAACTTACCCCGAAAGATCACAAACCACATGACAACATATTAAACAAACAATCTAGAGGCAAAACACCTTAAAGACAAGTTTCAAACGTGCATACACACAAATATGGATCTCAAACTCAAAGGCTCATAAGAACACTTTAGCTCAAAAATGCTAAGAGGCAAAAACACAAGGCATTTAACTAACAACCAAAGCAAGCCTCAAAATAACATGATATCAACATTTAAACCATGTAGCTAAATGGTCAAACACATGGGAGTCTACAACAACCTCCCTAAAGACAACCACAAGTATTCCTATTGCTAAATCATTATTACAACTTAAAAACCATACTTGAGCTTAAGCTACGAACACCAGAGCCTTTCCCTCGCCTTTCTTTACTTCCCGGAACGCTAACGATCTGCATTGTTGGAAAGGAGCGTGTAAGCATAAAGCTTAGCGAGTGGTGCTCAAAACCACAACAACAAGAATGCAGTTTTAGTAAAAATCATTTATAAATTAAAAACAAGGCCACAAGCATAAATTCCACCAACATAAATATCAACAACCTTACACATGCTTGTCATCTTACATCAAGCAATCCAACAACATAAACAACATGACATGACTCTCAATATTCACCAAGTTAACATTCAACTTTTCAACACAAGAGTATTATGGTAATGATGGTTACGTTACTCGGATACGCGGATTGAACTCGATGACATCTTACATCACCGAATTTATAAGAACAACAAGACTCACCATGGCATCTTACATCATCGAGGTCTACAATAAAGCTTCCAGTGACATCTTACATCACCGTACTCCTCCCTAATGTCATCTTACATCACTAGAGCCACGCACGAATTTTACAAGTGCACTCTAATCCTATGGTCGACCAATTATACCCAGTAAACCCTCATATTTACCAATACTCAACATCATATAAACCAACATAACAAAGTCACATTCATTAATCAATGCACACATTCATCTCATGTCATCAATGCATAACAAACTTGAATATAGAATTTCCGAAAAAGTAAAACGTAATTATTTAAACACTTCCTCTCGAGCATAGGTTGGATTTTCAAGCCCAACCTAAACTCTCAAAAACATTTCCACTCACCGATAGAGCCCAAACGATAGTCGAACCCCGATTCAAGCCTCCAAACTATCCGGTCTCACGTCCAAAGGACCCAAACTTGTTTCCCCTATTTCTAGTCAATTAAAAAATGATGCATTAGATCCAAAACAAACCCCCAACTTGCAGCAACACAGAAACTCATCATTCAACATCAAAACCATATCGATTCACACCTGGAACACTTGGAAACACCATCAGAACTTCTCAAAACAACTAGCAGCTAAAACCCAACAAATTCATCATCAAAACTACTTCTTTAAGCATCCAAAATACTTACCCAAAGTCTACAAACCATCAGCCCAAGATTCCACTCAAGAACAACCCAAAAACCCACATTTTCAACTCCCAAAACTCCTCATTTTCACTAGTTTCGGATTTCCTACTATTAGCCACTATTTTAGCATTTGTAGGACACCATAACATGATTAAAAATACCCTTAAACATCGCATCAAAAGACTAAAACAAAAATCCCTTCATTTCACTATTTTTCAAAAGACAAAGCATTTTTGAAATAACTATAAATAATAGGTTTTAAGGAATATTTAATAAATAACAAACTTAAGAAAAGAAAAATCAAAACAAGGGAATGCTTACCTTGAAAACTTGCTTGTGGGAAAAGTGAGAGCAATGTAATAGTAACAATGAAAGTTTTTTGAGAAAAGCAAATGTGAAAAGTGTTGGAAAGAAGAAGATGATGATGTTTTGAAATAATAATAAAAATATTTCTTTAAAAATTCTCTAAACCCCTTTTTGCCCTTATTCATTAAAACCTCTTTTTAGTTCAATAAAAATATTTTATCTCAATTAATTAAATCCGAAATGATTTAACCCTAACCCGGTTATCTTCCAGCCCCTAGACCCGGGACGTTACATGTACTATAAATTCTCCATCTTGCAACTGTTGGACTCCCCCCACCCTAATAAAGTCGGATACATTATCCTATAGGAGAGAGGAATATATTAACAATGTGTACCATGACCTCAAAATATAAGTTCGAGCACTTTTTAAAGGTTGACAACTACCACACCTCATTATCTGCAAGACCATAAAGAGCAAACGCAGCATTGTGTTGCAAAGATCCATTCTTGGAATCTAGAAGCTTCAACAAAGGAACCAAACCACCACTATGTGCAATACCAGCTTGATTGTGTGTGTCCTGCAATCAAAATTACATTTTAGTGACACTGAGTTATCTACTAGTTCCAGCTTATGAAGAAAGGAAATTTCGTAGAGTATTAAGTTTCTCAGAAGCAACTATAAATACCTCATCAAGTAAACGGGAACCTCACGAACAAGAAAAATCAAAGAGAAACACAAATAGAATGAGCAGTTTCTGTTCGATGAGGAAGAGCAAAGTTTTCTTAAGATTTCATGCAAAAAAAAATTGATATGCAAAAAAGCATGCTGACAATTTTGAGAGGCATGATACTTTAAAGAGTGGAAACCAAGAGATGCATATTGGCTACATTCCGAAAAAGCCACGATAATTACATGACTTACGACAATCGTGGAACCAAAAGAACAAGCAATTGAATTGATGCATTATAGAATAAATTTTGTGTTAGAAACTGGCATGAATTCATAAATTAAATTAACTACAAGTTTATTTCGAAACAAATATTTTAAGTAGAGATAAGCGATCACATTATTATCTCAGAAAAAAGGACAAGCATTAGCAAGATTTGAAGACAAAAGCCATTAAGCATCTTTCACATCACTAATGAATGCTTGAAATTTTACAACAAAGAAATAGCAATTATAACCTGTGCCAACCTCCCCAAAGCAAAGGCTGACATCTATTTCAGCTGCACATTATGAGAGTGAAGCATTTCAATCAAGGGTCGGACAACACCCCTTTGTACAATATGAACATGCAATATCCAAAGTAGCATGTGTCACAAAAGAGCAATGATGAAAATTTAAGGTGAAGGGAATGCACTTTATAATCACACCTTCCAATAAAAAAACATAATTAATAAAAAAATGAGAAACCTGGATAAACTGCATATCAAAAGAACAGCCCAAAAAAGTAATGAATCATACCCATTTAAAAAGTAAAACAAGTTAAAGAAACATCCAACATTCCATAACAATTGAATCCTAATCAATCAAATCCAATGGAATTACAAAACCCTAGGTTACTTTCTTCCCTGAATTTTAAAAAAATTGAAAATTTCAACAAACCTGTTTGCATAGAGCATCCAATGAGATAGGCACCTCCATCGTTAACTGCGGATCAATTCTTCTTTCGATGAATTGAAAGGATTGGAGGGCTAAAGTGGTGCGTTTAGAAAGAGGGGTCGGGGGTTAGCGATTGTTTGGAGACAGAGATATATCGTCCGCTCTACAACCTTCAAATCCCAATGCCAATTTGAGATATTACGAAATCCTTCAATCAACCTCCTTCTGTTGTATTTATGTAACTCACAGGTACAATCCTCGAGCACGTTATCACATCCCAAGAGGAAATGGAGGCTTACCTAAAATAAAGCAAAAACCACATAGAGAGGAGAGTCTGGCGACTGGCGACCGTAAAGTGTCCACAAGTTTTTTATTTAATGCACATTTCATCTCATATTATTACTGTTTTTAAGTACATTCTAGGCATAATTAAGACCACACATCGCATTTTATAGTATTTCTTTACTTTGCCATGCTCTTATAGATTATCTTTTATTTGGTGAACAAAAGGTACTATTTTAGTGTACTTTTGGTTTCAAGAACTAGAGACTGACAGAGGGAAAGAAGAGCTGAGGACGTGATGCTGAGGCAGCGAACCAAGGAGCTGTACTGATACAGTTCCAAACATAGACAACAGCTGCCGAGTAGTTGCTGCCGCCCAACCTGCCACCCAACACAACAGACTATGGAGTTGGAGAACTGGAGTGCGATCTGTAGAGCAGAAAATCCTGATTCTATCGATGGTATCCACTCAATTTTTCGACGTCTGTAGCAGCGGGTAGAGCCGCTGAAGGAGAATCTCGAGATTACTTGCGAAGCAAGACAACGTGATAAAGTCCACATTCAACTCAAAGAAGTTAGAGTTTAAAGTCACATTTAATGTAAAAAGCTACTTTGAAGCCTTCTACTTCAAGAAGGACTAGACTTAACTAATGCCTATATATACTCATTGTAATTCTAATTAACTTAGGTTTTCCTTAGGCATAGTTTAGGTTTTCTTGCCGCCATCATGTTCTAAATTCTCCTTGGGTTTGGGTTATGTTGTAATTAGTGTGAGAACGGTTGTTTAGGATTTAAGTTTGCTTTTGCAAATAAAATTACAAGGTTTACGTATTCAATATTCTTCATAGTTTTTCAATTAAGGTGAAAGATTAGTTGAATTCTATCCATTTGTTCGGTATCGAGAGAGTCAAACTCACGAAAGGAGTAAGTACGATTTCATATATAGACGATGCGATCAATCTAACCTAGACATAGGTTAAGGGTTTAAGGCGGCTAAAAGAGGACGAATCAACATTTCTGTCTTTGCACGATTCACGCTGTGACTGGTATTATCAGCAGTGGGCATCAACAGAACTCTGACTTAGACATAAGCGGAGTCACTTTCGAAGCGTTCTGCCGAACCTTGTAGTTCTGCCGAGTTTGTCGCCGAGACACAGTTCCATTCCTCTGCTGAGGCAGCGAGAGGGTCTCAGCAGTCTACCTGCCATCCACCACCGAGGCAGCAGAGTCTGGCAGTGCAAAACGACTTGTCCCATTCAACGCAGTTTCACACTAAGCAGCAGCATAACCATGCCCTCTCTATCAATTTGATCACTTCCTCTTCAAATACTTGTGTTTTTATTTTACTTTTCTTTTCAAACATCCAATTTAATTGTACATTTACTTTTCTTGTGCATAACTTACAATTCGAATCAAGCTGTCCAATCCCCGTGGAATACGATATCTTTAATACTATAACTTGACATGAGTGTGCAGTTACGCTCATAAATTGAGAACACCCAAACATTCTACAAGTTTTTGGCACCGTTGCCGAGGATTGGTAACAGCGAAATTCGTCTTTAATTTCTGCACCTTTATTTTTTTGCATTTTATTTTATTTTTCAGTTTTTTATTTTTAATCAAAAAAAGAATTTTACGGTTTCCTTTGCTAGTGTATGACCAGGGCAAATTCAAAAGGAGAAATCCTTTATTACGACGATATAGAACGAAGACCAAGAGAGCTCAAGAAGGAAATCAGAGTAGCCCTAGGGAACTCTAAAGAAGAAAAAGAAAAGGCAAAGGTAAACATGGAAAACGACAACTCTGCCAACAATGCTGTGAACGGCAGGGATGGGCAGCAAGACCCGCCGCGAGAGAACATCAAGATCCACCAAAGCAGCAGCCCCCTATTCCGCCCAGGCAGCCACAGTATGTTCGAACCAAAAGGGATTATCTGGAACATGACTTTAGACGGTTCGATCCGACAGTGACAGAACCTAAGATTGAGGCGGATCACTTCGAGATAAAGCCCGTTATGTTTAACATGATCAATACATTAGGGCAATTTGGAGGGACTACCACAGAAGATGCTCGGCAGCACTTAAGAGGATTCCTGAACATTTGCAGGGCATTCAAAATACACGGAGTCCATCAAGACGTGCTGAGGTTGAGATTATTTCCCTATTCACTAAGGGATAGGGTAAAACAGTGGTTAAACAACCAGCCAGCGGGGTCGTTCAACACATGGACAGAGTTGTGTAAGGATTTTCTGGACCGTTTCAGCTCATCTAATGTCATAGACAAACTGTGAATCGAAATAAAAGCCTTCCCACAAGAGAATCATGAGCCGATGTATGAAGCATGGAAGCGGTACCAACAGATGCTGAACAACTGCCCGCTACATGATTTTCTGGCTTGGACAAAGGTGTCAATGTTCTATAACGGGGTGAACTACCCAACATGGATGATGATTGATGCCTCAGTCAACGGGATCATCCTCGACAGTCCACCAGAAGAGGCACTGCAGATTCTGAACCAAGTCGCCAAGAACGACTACAAGCACCCAACAACCCGCTAAGGTGGCGTTAGGCGACCAACCATTGTGAACGAGGTAGAAGCCTCAGAATCTGTCAATGCCCACCTCGACAAGCTGATAGAGCTGGTCATAAGCATAATCAAACCCACTGGGAAGGTTTATGAGGTCAAGGCTGTGGAGCCGTTTTGTGATGAGTGTGGAGAAACCACGATTCCTCTGAATGCAACACATCTGCCAACTTTATGGAAGGATACGAGAGGAACAACAGATCTGCCCAGAACACATACAACCTTGGATGGAAGAACCATCCTAACTTCTCCTGGAGCAACCCAAAGACTGCTACAAACCCACAACATCAATAGGGAGGCTACCAACAAAACATGTCCAGGCAGCAGGCTTAGCAGCCGCAAAACAATAATTCATTAAAATCTACCTTACACATTTTTATATCTCGTACTAATGATTTCATTATTCATACAAATAAGTTTATTGACAAAACTAAATCTTTCATGGACAAGACTGAAATTAGGATGAATAACCATGAGGCAACCATAAAGAACTTGGAGACCCAATTTGGGCAGTTCACAGAGATCTTTAGTAGCAGAATATTGGGAGCAGCATCCAGTAGTACAGAGGCAGTAGACAAGCCCACTTATGAGCAGTGCAAAGCCATATCTACCAGAAGTGTGAAGCAGTTGGATGAACCCATGGTGAAAAAACAACCAGAAACACAACCATCATAAAAAGAACAACCCACCCCGGTAGTATCAACACCAGCCGCCTCGGCTGCTGAACCTGACAGCGGTCCTGAAGCAAATGATCCTCTGCATATAAAGTTCCCATGCAAAGAACATATATAGGACATCTGCCTACCAGAACCTTTCCCCTAGAGGCTCAAACAACAAAAACAAGAGCATTAGTTCAGGAAATTCCTGGATATTCTGAAGCAAGTGCACATAAATATTCCTCTCATAGAAGCCATTCAGAATATGCCCAACTATGCCAAATACCTCAGGGACATGGTTTGTAAAAGGAAGAGGATTGGGGAGTTCGAAACAATTGCTGTAACAGAGGAGTGCATGTCTATGTTGCACAACAAACTGCTGCACAAGCAAACAGACCCAGACAGCTTTGTTATCCCATGCAGAATAGGCAGCAAGCATGAGACAAAAGCCCTGTGTGACTTGGGAGCCAGCATCAACTTAATGGCTAAGGCAGTCTTCGATAAACTAGGAATTGGGCAAGCCAAACCTACCTCCATCATGCTGAAACTTGCTGATCACTCTTTTGTACAACCAGAAGGCAAAATTGAAGACATCCTAGTGAAAGGGGGCAACCTTATTCTTCCAGTTGAATTCCTCATCCTAGACTGTGAGGCCGATGAAAAAGCCCCTATCATCCTTAGGCGACCATTCTTGGCCACGGGCAGAACGTTAATAGATGTGGAACATTTGAAGCTGACCATGAGGGTAGACAACCAGAGCATAAAGTTAAATGTGTTACAACCATTAGGAAAAGAAAAGGAAGGATACCTAGATGCTTAGGCCGCCAAAATCAGCACAGAGACAGACCAAGGCAGTAGCTGTTGCGACAAACTAAAGGGCAGGCTGAAGGACCCACTATCACATCACTCGTAAGAACAAGAGGACCCCCTTAGGAGGAAAGGACAAGCCAAACTACCTTAGGAAGTGGTTATGTCTGGGAGATGCACCCAAATGCACTCCCAACATAACTTAATTTTTATTTTACATTTTATTTATTTTTATTTTTCTGCATTATGATTAGAGTTTAATTTTTATTTTTTAGGATTAGATTAGTTTCCAAATTTTTATTTTTCAAAAGTTATTTAATTACTTTTATTTCTATTTTTACTTCATGATTAGGAATAAAAGAGCCAGATCAAGAAGAAGGCCCAGCAAGGAGCCCGCCCACCATCCTACCGAGACAGCACAGGGCAGCCCAGCGCAGAAAACGCGTAACAGCTAGTTGCCCGCTAACGACTAGCTACCAACGGTTACAGAAATAACGGGCAGAAATCCCGTAACGTGCGCGAGACAACTAGATCGTTAGACATTTAATGCCGCTACGTCACCTCTTGACAACCTCTATTTAAACCCTTCTCACCTCATTCATTTACTTTACTTTCACCTTCTTGCTATCTTATTCTTGTATCCACTGCTCTCACATTATTTTCTTTCAAGTTTCAGTAAACTTCAACCGTCTCACACATGGCTTCAACATCGGCATCCAAACCCACCTTCCAACGCTTCTTCTCCCGCGAAGATGAAAAGAGATACTAAACCCAGTTCGCCAAACAAGCCATATGGGAGGAGCAAGGCTCTTACTATACAAAGCAAACATGAGATCTCGGCCTAGAACCCAATTTGTTCAAAACCATCCACATCAAAGGATTGGAAATATTCACACGGCATTCGGAGATAGCAACATCACCATGGTCAGGGAGTTCTATGCCCATCATCCCCGCCCTGAGATGCCGTTCATGTTCGTCCGAGGGGAACCTGTCAAGCTCAACGCTGCCGTAATCAACAGTTTCTATGGCTTGGATATGAACGACAACCCTCACGAGGAGTGGAGGCAGTCACTGACGGCTACCGATTATGAGAAACTCAAGGCCAAGCTATGCAAGCTGAACATGCCGTGGTATGCAAAGAAGCATGGCGGTTCTGTCCAACGCTACCACCTGCTGCCCAAGGCAATGCTGTGGAACATGTTCATTAATAGGCGCATACTGCACACCTCCCACACCTCCACTGTTGACAGGCTGCGTCTCGCCCTGATTCACAACATCCTATTGAACCGGCCCATCAATGTTGGGGAGATTATATGCAAGGAGATCCACACCTGCTTCCGGAAGACGAAGGGAAAGTTGTACTTTCCATCACTCATCACCGGCCTTTGTGCCAATTTCAATGTCCCGATCGACCCCAAAGATGAGATGATGACAGCAAAGGAGGGGTGGATCAGAAAAGTCCATCTGCAGATGATGAAGGCCTAGGAGACAGAGCCCATAACTCCAAGCCAGCTCTCTACTGCCCAACATGCCACTCTAGCTTCCCCGGCACTACTGAAGCTGCCCTAGGCAATAAAGTCCTCACACTGTTGCACACCCTTATCGACAGCAACAAGCGAATCGAGCAGCAACAATAGTTGACTTTCATGAAATACGTGGGGGAAGTCCAAGAAGCCTTTGTGGCTTATATCCTACAGAAGTTCCTTGATGACGGCCCCAACCTGCCTCCCTACCCTGCAGACCTTGCCGCAGCTACCCGCCATGCCACTTTCCGCCACTAGATGCCATCTCCGACGCACTATCCCTCTTACTCAGCCACCTCCACTTCCAAAACGGTGGCAGACACCCATGAGAGGCATCAGCAACATCATTCACCTGCTTGCACAGCAGCGACATTGGAAAACATTTCCTCATCAGGGGAGATTGAGCAGCAGCTGCCAGCACCAGCAACGACAGTAGTAGCAGCAGCAACAACCATCCCAATGGCGATAGACCCTCTAGAAGCACCCACAAAGGAAGGAACAAGGAAAAGAAAGCGGCACATCATAGCCACCAAGCTTGTGGACGACGAAACAGAGTCAGAAGAGGGCAAAGCACCTTCTGCTGCTATCCCTGCCGAACCTCAAGAAGAGCCTCGTCCCACACCCAAGAGAGTCCAGCCGCCGCGGACAGCAAAGATCTCGCCCGCTAAGTCCGCCGCCCGGACATATGCCGGCCCTCGCCTCATCATCCAAACCTCCTCCTCCTTCTCAGCAGCAAAGACTCAAGCCTCCCCTCAACCTTCAACCAATTTCTAGTTATCTTTTTTTCGCTTTCTCTTTTCTTTATTTTATTTTCTGTTCTTTTTATTTCTTGTATTTATTTTTTCTGTTTTTAGTTTTTCTGTTTTATTTTGTGCATTGAGGGCAATGCCCATCTCGAGTTTGGGGGGGATAGCTCTCACATCTTTTTGTCTAGACATACTTAGTAGCATATAGGTTGCATTGTACTTGCCTTAATGTTAATCGGAACAGAAAAATTTGTTATAACTTGTGCCTATGATAGTTAGCTAATTAATTATTTCGCACCAATAAATAAGTTGAACTTAATTTGGGAAAAGCACGCAAAATAACTTAGAATTTTTTAAATTGCCAAAACTGTCAATCACTTCTGTTACTTGCTGAATTTGCTAGAATATCTAATGAACATTACCTGCTTTGTTTTTAGAATTCTTTGCAAAGTTCTAACAATGGTTGTAGGTAGTCGCCGAGGCAGTAAATAGGAATAGAAAAATACAACACTACCACGGCAGTAGAGGAAAAACAAAGAAACAATGTTGTTTTACCCTAGAGGTGCTCACAACAGGCTCTAGGAAGAATCATGTGCAAGGACACTCCACTGCTATCAAAGTCCATGAAACTGAAAATTTTGAAGTGACGGAAAAATTAACATGACTGAATGAAAGTCTTCACGGGATGACTCTACTCCATGGGTTCATGGTTTTGTAGTTTGCTCCTATCTTAATTTCAGACCTAGAAGAGTAGTTGTGATAAGCTAAAGCTCTCATTGCCATGATTATTTGAATTGTGCCTAACTGTGTTGTCTCGGCAGCAACCTTATATATCATAACAACATCTATGTTTATTTAGTTATTCTTCATATTCACCCTGTACACAGTTCTGCACACACTGCACTGGCATTAGAAATTAATTCTGAGTTATTTTCTTGCTAATTTCCCTTCACTAATCTAATATAGATGCCACAGCCTTGAGGTGCGAAAATCAAGTTGAAAACATGTTTTTCTTTCTGGTTAATATAAGGGCAAGTATGTTTAGGTTGCATTGTTTGAGGATAACCAATAGTTCGAGTTTGGGGGTGTGTAAAGTGTCCACAAGTTCTATATTTCATGCACATTCCATCTCATATTATTTCTATTTTTGAGTACATTCTAGGCATAATTAGGACCATGCAGCGCATTTTACAGTATTTCTTTACTTTGCCATGATATTATAGATTATCTTTTATTTGGTGAAGAAAAGGTACTGTTTTAGTGTACTTTTGGTTTCAGGAACTAGAGGCTGACAGAGGGAAAGAGGAGCTGATGACGTGATACTGAGGCAACAAACCAAGGAGATGTACTGATGCAGTTCCAGACATAGACAACTGCCGCCCAAGACAACAGACTATGGAGTTGGAGAACCAAAGTGCGATCTATAGAGAAGAAAATCTTGATTCTATCGATGCTATCTACTCAATTTTCCGACGTCTGTAGCAGCGGGCAGAGCCGCCGAAGAAGAATCTTGAGATTACTTGCGGAGTAAGGCAACATGATAAAGTCCACATTAAACTCAAAGAAGTCAGAGTTTAAAGCCACATTTAATATAAAAAGCTACTTTGAAGGCTTCTACTTCAAGAAGGACTAGACCTAGCTAATGCATATATATACCCATTGTAATTCTAATTCAAAATTACTTAGATTTTCCTTAGGCATAGTTTAGGTTTTCTTAGCGCCATCATGTTCTAAATTCTCCTTGGGTTTGGGTTATGTTGTAATTAGTGTGAGAACGGTTGTTTAAGATTTAAGTTTATTTTTGCAAATAAAATTACAAGGTTTACTTATTCCATGTTCTTCATAGTTTTGAATTAAGTCGAAAGATTAGTTGAATTCTATCCATTTTTTGGTATCGAGAGAGTCGAACTCACGAAAGAAGTAAATACGATTTCATCTATAGACGATGCGATCAATCTGACCTAGAAATAGGTTAAGGGTTTAAGGTGGCTAAAAGAGGACAAATCAATATTGCTATCTTTGCACGATTCACGCTGCGACTTGTATTATCTGCAGTGGGCATCAATAGAACTCTGACTTAGACATAAGTAGAGTCACTTTCGAAGTGTTTTGCCGAGCCTTGTAGTTCTTCTGAGTTTGCCGCTGAGACACAGTTCTGTTCTCCAGCAGAGGCATCGATAAGGTCTCAGCAGTCTAGCTGCCATCCACAGCCGAGGCAACAGAGTTTGGCAGCGCAAAACAACTTGTCCTATTCAACGCAGTTTCACACTAAGAAACAACATAACCCCGCCCTCTCTATCAATCTGATAACTTCCTCTTCAAATACTTGTGTTTTTATTTTACTTTTCTTTTCAAACATCCAATTTAATTGTGCATTTACTTTTTTTGTGCATGACTTACAATTCGAATCAAGCTGTCCAATCCCTTTGGGAGAAGATATCTTTTATACTATAACTTGACAAGAGTGTGCACTTGCGCTCATAAATAGAGAACACCCAAATGCTCTACAGTGACGAAGGGAAGCAAGGAAGTTGCTCGAATGCAACAATAGAGGCAGTGGTGATGCAACAACAGTAGAGGCAGAGAGGAGGGGGCACGGGGGATCGGGAAATATTTGGGAAATTAGGGTTACATGACTTAATAGAAGGGGTTATTGTATTGGACATTGTGATGTTTTTAAAAACAAACGCCCCCAATGTTAGATTATTTTGGCATTTTATTAAAAAACACCACTAAAAATGATATTTATTGCGGTGTTTTTCCGACAAACGCCACCATATATTACTCTATAGCGGCGTTTGTAATAAAAACGTCGCGCTGTTTGTTGTTTTGTGGCGTTCATGCTGTAAACGCCGTGATTTACACAAATTTTGCCGCGTTTGAACGAAAAACGCCGTGAAAAGCACCGTTGTATATCAAACTTGGTGTAGTGTAGGAGGTAGCTGGGTTGTTTAGACAGTTCGAGCGAACCGAGTTAGGTAGTCAATCTAGTTTCGAGAATTTAACCGGAATAAATGATTTTCGGGAGAAATAAAATGTGGAAAATATTATAAAATATTAAAATAACATTTTAAAGGTTTTGATGAACTCAATTTGGAAAAATAAATTGAGATAATTGACATTTTAAAAGTGGTGGCTAAATTGTAAAATTTATAAAGTCGTTATGCTAACTAAATTTTTTTTGATCGGCAAATGCATGATTTTATTAATGGGAAATCATACAAAGCAGCACAACCAACTGGCCTCATTAAAAACCCCCTAAGCCTAAATGGGGGAATAAAGTACTGTCAGTTGTGATAAAGAAAACAAAACACGACAAAGATCAACAAGCACGCTCCCATATCCATGAGGACCTGACAACACCACCCTTAGCAAGAGTATCCGCCAAGTGATTAGCTTCACGAAACACATTCGAAAAACACACCCGGGGCAAAGCCTCACATGCGTCATCTATCTAATAAAACCAACGCTACAATCTCCAAGGCCGACGCTCCAAACCCTGAACCCACGCCACAGCCACCGTCGAATCTGACTCAATTACAACCGTTTGAATCCCGTCCCACGACATCTCTCGTAATATCTGCAAAGCAAAGGCAATCGCCTGTAATTCAGCCCCATTAGAATCCGCCATCCCAATCGCTCCTGAAAAGAGCCCCACAATCCGACTATCCCAGTCCCGTAACACTCCTCCACATCCCGCCAATCCCGATTTACCCCGGGCTGCCCCATCCACATTAAACTTCCACACGCCCCTAAAAAGAGGTGTCCACACCACCCCCCGTCGCTCCAATGGTGAAACCCTCGACTCAACCAAACACTGAAGCGGACATTCCCACCATGCCGCCTCGCATAAGACAGAAGGCTCAAACCGTATCCGAGTCCAATGGAAGGATCACAATTGAGCTAGGAAAAAGATCCCCTGACTCGTATGTCGCTTGTCCTGAAACATAAGCTCGTTTCGTGCTAGCCATAGCGACCATAAAACACTCGCACATCCAATAATCCACCATTGTCGCATATCACTAAAGAAAAAGCTATGGTAACATTGATTGATGAACTCCCTGACCCGCCAAGGTCTCACCACCATTACCCCCCACCATGCGAAAAAAGAATTCCATACCCTCCAGGCAATCTCACATTGCCAAAAGATGTGATCGATATCATCCTCGCCCACTCCACAACTGCGACACTGAAGCGAGGTATCCCCCAACAGCAAACCACGGTCCGCTAACATCCGCAACGTTGGCAAACGGCCAACCAAGATGAACCAAATGAAGCACTAGATCTTCGGCAACAAGGGCAGTCTCCAAGACCAACTCACCACTAATACATCCGAAATGCCAAAAGAAGACATTAGCTTATGTAGCGCACCAATCGAAAATTTTCCTATCGCCTCATGAATCTAAACAAGGCGATCCTCCACCACGCTTCTCAACGAAAAACCCAGCACACACGCCTACATCTCACGAACCAAACCCACCTCGAAGGATCGAAGGTCACACCGAAAACATGTCCCCCACTCCTCAAACGATAAGCATAACATATCACACACCCTCACCACCTTGTCGCGCACCAACCCAAACAATCGAGGAAAAACATACTTCAACGGCTCCGAAATACACCAACAATCGTGCCAAAAAAGAATACTCTCGCCATTACCTAAAATCCAAGAGAATTGAGCCACATTCAAGAACCTTGACACACACTCATCTTGTTGAACTTCCACTATTTGTTTCCACATTGCCGACATAGACCCCTTGCTTCTATGGTGAATCCGCCACTTTAGGGTCTCCGTCCCATACTTTGCATCAATAATCACCCTCCAAAGAGAGCCCTTTGCATCGGCATAATGCCACGCCCATTTCGCCATCAAAGCCAAATTCTGATCGTGCAAGATCACCACACCCAAGCCTCCCAAACGCTTCGGACGAGACGCTACTTCCCAATTGACCCGGCTAAGCTTTGAACTCTCCTCCTTACCTCCCAAAAGGAAATTCCGCCGGATACGATCAATTTTCAGAATAATTCGCTTCGGTACGACAAACACTCCCATGTATACACATGCAAAGCAGAGAGAACGGAGTTGACCAACACTAATCTTCCTGCAAACGAAAGCGAGTCACGCTTCCATCCTGCAAGCCTCTTGTGAAAACGTTGTATCAACGGATCCCAAATTTCCATGCCCCTTGGTTGGACACCCAACGGTATACCCAAGTACCGTATCGGTAACACGCCCCTCGGACAACCCATGATACCCACCAATGTGCTCATCACCGACTCCTCAATGCCAATTCCAATAATGCATGATTTATCATAGTTAATCTGTAAACCAGAAACAACCTCGAAGCAAGTGAGAACCCTTTTCAGATTGCGAGTACTATCAACATCCCCCTGGATGAACAACACTATGTCATCCGCAAACTGAAGATGCGACAACGATACATCACCCACCACCCGCACACCATTAATCAAACCCAATTATTCTGCATTCAACAGAAAATGATGAAGAATCTCCGTTACCATTACGAATAAAAGAGGCGATAGCGGATCGCCTTATCTAAGCCCCAGCCTCATTGAAAACTCCTTAGTCGGACTACCATTAATAAGTACCAACAACCGAGCCGTCTCCATGCATTCACTAATCCAACGACACCACCTCTCCCTAAAACCCATCCGCATCAACACAAAATTCAAGCAATTCCAATCTATACAATCATAGGCCTTAGCAAAATCAAGCTTTAAAATTAAACCACCTATCCTACCTTGCGTCTTCTTCATCGAGTGGATTACTTCGTTCGCCAAAAGAATGCCATCGATAATTTGACGCCCATTGATAAATGCAGCTTGAACATCACTTATAAGTACCGGCAGCACCACTTGTAGTCGTCTTGCCAAGCACTTTGCCAAAACATTGTAAATGGAATTCAAGAGGCATATCGGACGATAGTCCCCCAACACGCGGGGTGTTCCTTCTTCGCTATTAACACAAAAAAAGTCGAGTTCGATCCCTTCGGCAACCTACCCGAAGTATAAAAATCCTCCACAAACTGCATGATATCCCTTCGAACGAAGTGCCAACCCTTCTTAAAAAATTCAAAAGGAAACCCGTCCGGCCCCGGCGCCTTTGCCCCTTCACTACCCCACAACGCTGCCTTCACCTCAGCCTTGGAAAAACTCCTCTCCAACAAGTCCCGTTGTTCAGCTGTTAATCTATTAAAATTCACTTCTGGCACTAATTCTCCATTATTCGAACGTCGAGCAAAATGCTGAGTAAACTCCCTACAAACCAGCCTCTTCAATCTCCGTGGATCCGTCACCCATTCATCTCCAATTTGCAGCCCCCTGGTAGTATTCTGTACTTGCCTTACTTTCGATGCCTTGTGAAAGAAGCTAGTATTGCGGTCTCCCTCGGCTAACCACACCGCCCTCGACTTCTGTCGCCACAATGACTCGCGCATTTGAGCCACCTTCCAAAGATTCAAATGCAATTCCCTACGTTCCACTTCATCTGCCACGAACAAATTACCAACCCCAACCTAGGCATCTAATTTCTCAATCCGGCTAGACAACGCATCATACTGCTTATCTACATCCCCAAATTGTTCCCTATTCCACCCCTTCAACACATCCTTCAATCCCTTCAATTTCATCCGTATCGAAGAGCCATTCTCCCCCATTGACAAACGCTGCCATTCATTTTCCAACAACGGTAGATAATCCAACCAAGCATTGACGAAACGGAACGACTTCGGACCACTATCCCCCACGTCACTTTCCAATAAAATTAGCGAGTGGTCCGATAATTCTTTCGAAAGATGCACAACTACTAAGGAATGAAACCGTTGCAGCCAACCATTCGATACCAAAAATCTATCTAACTGGCTGCTCTTTCCACCTGGTCCGAACCATGTAAACTGCTTCCCTTTCAACAGAACATCCAGCAGCGCAGCACACTCGATGAAGTCGCAAAAAGCATCCATGCCTCTACTTAGCTGACCACACTCGCTACGTTCCTCTTGGCACTTCACCATATTGAAGTCGCCACCAACACACCACTCAATCGACCGTGACAGCACAACCCCAACAATACCATCCCAAAAGAGAAGTTGCTCCGCTAAAACACAAGGAGCGTACACCCCTACAATCCCACACAACCAGTCCTCACGGACCCATGTCCCCTCCAACACCACTATGTTCTTTCGAACCTCAGAAAACGTAGCCTGAAAACCCATAGGATCCCATACAACCAGCACCCCTCCTGATCTACCCTCAGACAGAGCAAAAATAAAATCAAACACATCCGAATACCATAATTGACTTACTAACCTTTCCGTGATACATTCCGTCTTGGTCTCTTGGAGTAGAGCCAACACGCATTGCTGTTGTCGTAGAACCCGTCCGATCGACCTTCTTTTCGCGGCCGCACCAAGGCCCCTGACATTCCACGACAACAGCCTCATTCGTCACTATGCCTGTGCCTCGCGTGCTTCCAATAAACGCGCAATATCATGTATCACGTCCTCTTCTCTTCCCTTCATGACAGCTCCAATTAAATTCCCCAAGCGGATGGTCTCCGTCGCCTCTCTTAGAATTGCCTATTTTCGGCACAAGAAGTCCCTGTCAGACAGCGATCCGTTAGCAATATCTATCGGATCCAATTTCTCCTCTGTTTTGTTCTTCCTCGGACGACCACGACCTCTTTTTGGTGCTTTGTCCACCATCGTTGAGTCTCCTCTCTTGGTATCTACTGGGTTGAGTTCCGATAGAAGTCGAACTCTTCTAACTTCACCATTAAAATCAACTAAACTTGCCTTATTAACCCTGCTTTGATGACCACGAGGCCCAATTACCCCCGGGCTCGGTTCAATTTCGTTGTTCCGATCACTCGTATCTTGAACCGTGCCACATCGACTATTACCACCCTGTGCAATTTCTTCAAAACTACACCTTACATCGCAGCACGTTCCCTCCCCCACATCTCTATTCACCATCCCTAGAGTTTCCTCCTCAATTTTGTTGTTCCGATCACTCGTATTTGGAACCGTGCCACATCGACTATCACCACCCTGTGCAAATTCTTCAATACTACACCTTACATCGCAGCACGTTCCCTCCCCCACATCTCTATTCACCATCGCTAGTGTTTCCTCCTCCATCCAACTCTCTGTCGCCTGCACCCGCCAATCCTCCCTACGATTGTCCTCCCAAATTCTATCCAAATAAGTCTTCTCCAACACATGATTCTCCTCCGATACATTTGACTTTAATTGATGTTTAATAATGTTGATAATTGACTTTTATCAATGAAATCCCGAAACTATGTGAATTGCTATATTTTTAGGTTAGAAAAAAGTGGAATTTTGGGCTGTTTTATGGTTAATTGACTGCTGGTACTATAAGATTGTTTGGAGGAGGATGTTATATGTAAAATGATGATGATTAGAAATTTAATTCGCTGGGTAAAGGCTGGTAGATGTTTAGATGAGTTTTGGCGATGTTTTCGGTTGTTGAAGAGGGGAGATTGTTGGTTTATTGATAGAAGAAGTGGAGGATTGATGTTGTTGTGATTTTAGATGCCTAAAACTGCATTAATTCTCTGTTATATTGTGGATAAAATAGGGGAATTGAATCCAAAATCGTTAGAAGAAGAATCAATAGCATTTGATGTTTGAGATTGTTTCGGCAAGGCAAGTGAAACATTGTTGGTGAGTGAAAATGATTTTAAAAGCTT
The DNA here is from genome assembly GCA_958450335.1 of Hibiscus tridactylites. Classification (NCBI taxonomy): domain Eukaryota; kingdom Viridiplantae; phylum Streptophyta; class Magnoliopsida; order Malvales; family Malvaceae; genus Hibiscus; species Hibiscus tridactylites. Next base: position 31,356,352 of record OY288285.1, read on the forward strand.
TTCAAAGGTTTGAGAACACTTTTTGGTGTTTAGATTGAGCTTGAAACACTAATGTAAGCTTGAGATCGCTTCGGCAAGGCAATCGAAGCATTGGATGCTTGAGATCGCTCTCCATTTTCAGTTTCATTTGTTTTATTAAATTCATGGTCATGATTTGAAGATAGAATTGTTTTACCTACTGTTATATGCATGTTTTGGAAGTGAGAAATGTTGCATATGTTTATATTTTGATAATATATATGTATAGAAAGTGGTATGCAACATGTTTGAGAAAATGCCTAAATACATGGTTTAATGTATTTGAGATACTTTGATAGAAATTGGTTTGAATGATGCATATGAAAAATAATGAGGTAACATGGTTTTAAAGTGTATATTGGCAAGTGATGAGAATTAATTGTTGTCAGATATAATTGGTCGACCAATATGATTAAAGTGCACTCTAAAATACAAAATTCGCACATGAGACAAATTTTTCGGTTACACAATAGGGGTAGATTCTATTAGGGGTGAGCGTTCGATCGAGTCGAGTAAAAAAAATTCGAGTTATTTGAGTTGACGTGTCATATTTTACAACTCAAACTTTATTTAAATTTTTTATTCGATTCAAGTTTATGAAATTCGAGTCGAGTTGATTTTTTGAGTTCCTATACAAATTTAATTGTAACTATTTATCAATGTTATAATATAGTTTGATTCAAATTTAACGACTTTCTTTAATCATATAAGATATGTATGTATATTTCATCATATGTGACATATATTTCTCCATATTTTTTATATTGGTATATATATATATATCATGAAAATTTGAGGGACTCGACTCGAACTTAAAAATCAACCCATTAATTACTAAAAATTTTGAGTTATTCGAATTTTCATTTTACAACTCAAACTTCATTAGAAATGTTTTTGAGTCAATTTTATGTAATTTCGAATAGAATTAGAACGAATCGAGTTTTTTCGCCTCGAGTCGAGTAAAAAAATTTGATTTTTTCGAGTCGAATTGAGTTTTGTTCACCCCTACATATGACTACTCGGGAGCTGAGTTGGCCCAACTGAAACATGTTGCATGACCCGATCGCTAGGGTTTTAAGGATACGGGTTAGGTCATTGTGTAAATGGGTCGGGTACAACTTAGGGTTGTGGCTCGGGTCTAGTCATCAGACCATAGGAGCTGAATGATAACTTAGGGTTTTTCCCAGCAATTCCCATTGCAGCTGCTGTTTCTGGGAAAAATGCGTTCTTGAAAAAAACAAGGAGAAACTTTCTCCTTCATCCTTCGGTTTTTAAAAAACAATGGCTGACACACTGTTAAAAATATCTTCAACTTATAGATCAAATTATCGTCCCCAAAGTAAATGGTAAAATAGTAACGAATATTATTTTTAATAATGCAAATAAAATGATAAAATATAAAGAAACACTTTCAAAATGTGTAACTGTAAAAAGTAAAAGGCTTAACATTCAAATACACGCTTAAATTATATCATTTTAAGGGTAAACTACATAAATGGTCTCTCGACTATGCTCCAATTATCTTTTGCGTCCCCCGACTATCAGAAGTTACAAACTGGTCCCTCAACTTAAAAAAGTAACAAATTGGTCCAACGCCGTTAAAAATTTAACCGCTGATAATGTGGCAATTAATATAAATTGATATAATTACATAATTAGCCCTCAAGTTCTACACTTATTTTAATTCGACCATAATTCTAAAAAATTAACCCATAAATTTTAAAATTCTATCAATTTAGGCCATCTTCTTTTCTATTTCTCATCTCCTTTAATTCTTCAATTCATTTTCACCCAAAATCCATGAACACACTATAATATTAAAATTTTTAGGGATAAAAGATTGCAAAAAATTTTGTGGGTATTTTCTTATTGTTTTGGATAGCCAAAGTAACCAATGGAGAGAAACCCTAGTCACCAAAACCTAGATTTTAAATCGATTTTGGTATAAACATTTGATTAATGGAGAGAAACCTGACCTCAATCCTAGTAGTGCGCCTGTTAAGAAAAGGGCCAAAGGGAAAGGAAAGTCGGTGATGTTAAAGTAAAACATGTTGGCGGAGCTACCACTATCGCTTCCAAATGTGGTGGTTATAGCACTCGAACCAGCTGAGGTAACTACCATGCTAAAGTTACAATCTTTTTGTTGGCTTTTTCTTGGTTTCAACTGTAAAGAAAAACCCTTGAAAGAATTACCAAGGAAACTGAAATTGGAATCTCTTAAAGAGATTGGACTATGGGAAACAATTGATTGCGGAGAAAAAACAACAATGACTGCCTCGATTTTCTTTTTTTTTCCTAGAATCTTTGTTGATTAAAGTAGAAGTTTTTAAGTGAATTGAAGAAAATCCCCACAAAATATTTTGCAATCTTTTATCCCTCAAATTTAATATCATACATGCTTTCATAGATTTTGGGTGAAAATGAATTGAAGAATTAAAAGAGAGGAGAAATAGAAAAGAAGATGGACTAAAATGATAGAGTATTGAAATTTGTGAGTTAATTTTTTAGAATTAGGGCCAAATTAAAATTAGTGTAGAACTTGAGGGCTAATTATATAATTATATCAATTTATATTAACTGTCACGTCATCAACCGTTAAATTTTTAACGACGATGAACCAATTTGTTACCTTTTTAAGTTAGAGGACTAGTTTGTAACTTCTAATAATCGGGGGACGCAAAAGATAATTGGAGTATAGTCGGGGGACTATTTATGTAGTTTACCCTTTTTCAAATAAATGTATGAACTATATTTTGAGTCAAATAGGTGTCTAACATTTCATTCTGTGACTGTTGTCACTGAATTTTCACCATTTTAATAATAATAATAATAATAATAATAATAATAATAATAATAATAATAATAATAATAATAATAATAATAATAATAATAATAATAATAATAAAGGAGCCCATTTTTTATTTTAAAGGACCAAATTAACTCATTTTTTCCAGGTTTAATCAGAACCGTTGGATCTAGGGCTGAAGACATGGACGAATTGGATCGAATGAAGGGAAAAGGGGGGGGGGGGGGAAGGGGGGAGAGCCCACTCTGCCGCGCGCCAGCGCGTGCGCTGCACGCGTGCGAGATCATCTCCCCCAAATTGCCCAGCTCGCGATTTCCAGCCGGCTGCCGTCCATGGTCGCGCCGTCCGTGGGTCACGACGGCCGACAAGGTTGGTACCATTCGACTCGCCTCAGTTGGCTGAGTCTGATGCCGCTGACAGTCTCCCTTGCCTTCATTGTTTGCTCAGCGATTGATGAAGAAAAATTTTTGAACCCTAATTAATTTGGGGGCAAAATCTCCAAAATTAGAGCTGAATCTGATGAAATTCGGATTGAATTTTAACGAATTAAAGTTGTGCTGATTAGATGGGATGGTTTTATGGGACGAAAATGAGGATTTTGTCCCCAAATTGGCTTGATTTCTAACCACCCAAAACCCTATAAGTTGAGCTTCTTTTCCCCATTGTGACACATACCAAAATTCATTCGAAAACCACCTCTGAAAAATCATCTGATATTGCTGGAAATTGTTCGAGTTTGGAGTAGCTTTGGTTCATATTTTTTGGTTGGGAGCAAGCTTTTCCGGTGGCAAATGGAATCGGTTCGAGCGGCGATAGCTCGTGGTTTATACACTTTTGGTAATTTCTCTTTTCTTTTTTTATTTTTTATTTTTATTTTCTTGGTTGAATTTTTTGTTTGTTCATATTCTTAGGTTGCAATCCGGATTAGAAGATCGAAATTGGTATTCAGTAATAATTTTCGTTCTTTATTTTGGTTTAGTTTTTGCTTTAATCCTTTAGATTCTTAAATAAAATAAAATTGTTGTTTTTGAAAATTCAATCTTAAAAATAAAATATTTGTTTCTAGAAGATGTTTGAATCCTTTTGAATTTAGAAATAAAATGAATTAATGTTTTAGGAAAAAAACTAAAATCAAGGATTTTCATAATAGATGATAAAAAATAAATAAGTCTTAATTTATTAGAAAACAAAACGAGTTTTGAAATAAAGTTTTATTTTTAAAGTAAAGGAATAAATTAAGTGCATAAAATAAAATTAAACACTAAAAAAGTTTTTTTATTATTTAAAAAAAGGAAATAAAATGAGCCTTAGAAAAATTTTTTGACTTCTAGAATAAAAGTTTTAGTAAAAGTTCTTAAGTAATTTAAAGAAGGTTTTTTAGAAAGAAAAAAAATAAATAAAGGTGTTTTTTTTGAAAAAAAAATAAGTTTTAAAAGGAAAGAAAAACAAAAGATAGAATTTTAAAAAAGGTTTTAATAAAAATTTAAAATTTTAAAGAATAAAAAGTTTGAAAACATTTAAAATTTTTTTCCCTAAAAATGCTTTAACTAAAAAAGTTTAAAAAATAAGGAAAAATAAAATTGAAAATGTAGAAAATTAGTAAGACTAAAAAACAACAATGCCAAAAAGAAGGGTTAGAGTTTTAAACCCAAAAATAAAAGGTTCTTTTAAAAGAAACAATAAAAGTAAAACACAAAAGAATAGTTCAAATATGTTGTTTGTTCATTAGAAATAGTTCAAAACTTAGGACTAGGTTCTAAAAGCTTAGATAGAGACGTGTTTGTAGAAAGATTTTCTTCACAAATATAAAACACACTTAAACAAACTCAAACTCTCAATTAAGAATAAAAGATTTAGGAATTTTTAAGATTTAGAATAATCAAACCTAGAATAAATAAAATGCTCAACACATTGAATTTTCATGTTATTTGAAAAGTGAAATTAATTTAATGCGCTGTCTTATCAAACGGGAATGACGAGTTAGCGCCAGAAATGTTGGAGGTGATTAAAGTTCATCTCCTGGGCGATAAGGCCGTTAAAATAGTTTGATATTCATTAAACGGACAAATAATATCGAACCTTCATGAACTTGCAAATTCTAGTTTTGTAAACGATTTTAAAATCAATTAGGTACCAATTTTGTGCGTTGTGGGGGTGCTAACCTTTCCCCACGCGTAACCGACCCCCAAACCTATTTTCTAGTTCTCGTAGACCAAAACCGTTGTTTTAAAACAAAACATTTTATTAAAATAACCTCGTTTTAAAGTGATCCAGTCACACTTTTCAAAAAAGATTGGTGGCGACCCTGTGTTTTTTAAAAAGGGTTTTCAAAAAAGTCGAAGCTCCTAAAAGGGGGTTGCGACAGCTTGGTGACTCTGCTGGGGAAGTGTTTTTATTTTTTAAAATAAAAACAAAAGAGGGTCAGGCCACATATTGATTTTAAATGGTTTTCAATTTTTTTAAAAACTAATGGAATTTGCAAGTTCATAATAGGTTCAATTTATTTGTCCGTTTAAATGAATATAACTCTATTTTACGCATTTAAGACTTAATTCCAAGCTCTATACCCGAGCTTTGTTCCGTTCGTTTAAGTGGGGAGGAACACGCTTTGCTCATGTAAGAATATTGATTATTCGTATGAGCCTAGCAAGTACCTTCAAGACTCATTCCCTTTGCCTTCGTAAGGATATTGATTATTCGAGCAAGCATTGGTGGTGAGTCCTCATGAGTTGAACTCGTTTCGTTTGAAGCCTATAATGGGTGAGAATCGAGGGCCTTGCTACCCCTAGTAGGGGACAACAAGGACAGCTCGGGTACCCTTTTAGAACCAAACCAAGTTTGAGAATATAGAGCCTACCCCAATTGAGCCATGCAGAAAGCCTAGGGTGTTGAGTTGCAAGAATAATCTGTGGAGACATGTCCTGAAATGTTGGAATGACTGCCCTAAATTATTATGCAATTGTTATTTTGGATCTTTTAGGTTTCATTTCTGTTTTTTATTAAAAGAGTACTAACCTTTTTGTGTGCGAGTTTTGTTTTGTTTTTGTGACATTTTTTTTGCATACATCCCATATTTGGAGGGGGTTGATTCTAAAACATGTTGCTCGATCAGAAAAAGCTTATGCATTGGATGGAAGGTACCTAAAGGAGAAAGACAACGGATATATACGCTACTGGACTGAGGTCCACTAGCAAACAATGAGAATTTGACGAGTAATCACATCAACCCCAAACGGAATACCATAAGTCGCAAGTGCTATGACTTTGACGGTCCAACCAAGTAGAATTCGAAGATGATCATTGGTCTACTCGAATTAGGGGCGACGTCAAAAGGACCCAGGAGTGAGACGAGTTCGATAATAGCATCACATCTTAAATTGAAGACGTAGCAAAGCCTGTGGCATCAAGAAGCTACATTTCTTCACCCCACGTCAGACTGACAAGGTAGGACCAAGGCTCGAAAGATTGATCAAAGGAAGGAGTGCTCAGACCGAGACGTATTCATAGGACTTTCGTCATCTAATGGAAGCTACATCTAGAACAACACCTTAATAGAATTGATGACCCTTCGCCTGCATTCATGCTTTTGCATACATACATTTGCTTCCGTGCATTTGTTTTTTTTGTTTACATTAAATAATTTTTTGATCATTGCATTCACGCATGTATATTAAAAAAATTAATTTTTTAAAATTCCATTAAAGTAGTAAAGATCCCGTGCAAACACAACTCGAGCCATGAACACTAAGGAAAGATTGACAACTCTAGAAGCAAATCAGAAGAGCATCCATTATAAGATTGAGAAAATGGAAAATGATCTGAAGAAAGAGATGCAAAAGGAAGACACCAACACTTTCCCGTGGATGGCTTTCGTACATTCAAGGATGCAAAAGGAAGTGGCTTCATCTAAAGTCAAGATCTCACCCCATTTTGTAGAATCTTCTACCCGTACTGAATTAAAAGACAATACCGATGAGGTTCACAGCCACGAGGAGCATGACTTCGATGAAGTAACTGACAAGGCAAAGGTCGAGAAGAAATGGGAAGACCGCTACAAGAAGTTGGAGGAAATGATTAAATCTTCTCAAGAAAGAAGCAGTTATGGTGGTATAGACGCAAGGGATTTGAGTTTAGTATCTGACTTGGTGGCTCCTCCAAAGTTCAAGGCCCCTGACTTTGAAAAGTATAATGGAACTACATGCCCTTTGGCACATTTGATCATATGCTGTCGGAAAATGTCACCACATTTAGAAAATGAGAAGTTGGTAATCCACTGTTTCCAAGACAGTTTATCTGAGACTGCTATTCGATGGTATGCTCAACTGAGTCGGGTCAACATACGCGCTTGGAGAGATCTGTCGAAACTTTCCTCAAACAATATGAGTACATGACAGATATGGCCCCAAGTAGGATTGTATTGCAGAATATGGAACAGAAGCCCAACGAGAGCTTCCGCCAGTATGCCCATAGATGGCGAGATGTGGCAGCCCAAGTACAACCTCCACTGTTAGAAAATGAGGTTACTCCAATGTTTGTGGAAACTCTAAATGGTCCTTTCTATGACTACATGTTAAATCACGCCATTGAAGGTTTCGCGGACATGGTTATGAATGGAGAGTTGATATTGGCAGCCATCAGAAGTGGAAGACTCAAAGAAGAAGAATATGGCGAACATGTTTAGAGTTTCATCACAAAGTCAATGGAGGCAAGATTGGCTGGTGTTCATGCTTTACTGGATTAATGCTTAATTTTTTTCAAACGGTTGGGATCATAACTAGAATCAAACTTGCTTTTGCCGACGAGCATTAGGGATCTTTTGTAAGGGCTTCTATGTCAAATTACTTGTTTAAGGATGCATTTTTTTTTCAAGTGGCAAACATTTATCATTTTTTGTTTCATCCTTTTCCCTTATTTTCATTCTTCATTCATTTCTTTTCAAGCATACACCTTCTTTGCAAAGTCTCTATTATTGATTGTATGAATGATTCTTGAGTCTAATTCCTACATAGAGGGGAAATAAAAGTGTGTTCATGTTTAATATACATATTTTGAGTGAATTTTTCTCTCAAACATTGTTGTTAGGGTCCTTGAATGAAGAGATAACTCTAAAACATCTACCAACTGAAGACTGGTTCTCTTCGACGATGTTTGTGTGTGAAATGACATTTGGCATTCCTTTATTTCCCTTCATGAAAAGAAAAGAAAATCCTTTGCTTTCCCCCTTTGAGCATGATATTATTTTTCTTGTAAATTAACCCTAACCAAGGATCACTCCCCACATTGGGAGGCAAAGAAGATGAAAAGCTGTTTGAAAAGAAACATGTCAGATCAAGTTGAACGTCCTAAATTGAAAATGAAAAGGACACAAAAAGAAGAGGAAAAGAAAAGAGAAGGGAAAAAAGAAAAAAAAGAAAGGAAAAGAAGAAAATAAAATGATAAAGAAAAAGAAAAGAGAAAAGAGAAAAGAATAAATAAAGAAAAAAGAAAGAAGAAATGCGAAAGAAAATTTGAAATAAATCCTTCAAATAAGATGTGTGCTAGAAAAGGAAACAGACTCTAGGGTGAAAACCCAAAATGGGTAGTCTAGAGTGATCCAAAGAATAAATGAAGAAGAACAAAGATTTCATCAGGAAAAGTTGATCCTTGGTTTAATCACCCTTAAACATGTATTTGAGCCTATATACCTCTCTTTGGCAACCTGAACCTAGCCTACATTACAAGCCTTAAAAGACCAATTGGATCACACATAAATATTTGAGAAAATGAGTTTGTCTTTAGAATACATTCTGCCTAATTGAGTTAACCTTTGTTTAGGGACCTCGAACTTATAATGCCTGATTGAGATTAGAAAAGTGGGAAATTTTAAATTTGGGGAGTGTGTGAGCAAAAGAGAGCCACCAAAAGTGGGACACTATCCGGTTGATGGATTCATGAATCATTCATGCTATGAATTTTGGGGCATCTAACTTTGCCCTATTACTGTGTTTGCCTTGATTTTTTCCATTCTTCCCCTCTCTTTATTCATATTTCTACCCTTTTCTTGCATCTTACAAGTAGGCTGACATAGATTCATGTAAAGCAAAAGATTTCTGGGTATTGATCCCAACCATAGGAAATCATGAAAAAATGTTTTCATCACTTCAGGAAACAATTGAACCTCAGTTTGAATGGGGGCATCGCCTTGCATGAGAAGGTGAAAAAGAAAAAAGAAGAAGCACATGCGTTGAAGAGTTTGGAGTTGTCAAGAAGGATCCACATATAAGATGCAAAAGCTCAAAAGCATGAAAAGAGATAGAATTGAACTTGAGAAGCAAACCGTACCATCAAATTGGGGGTAGTCTACGTTGGCCAATGATTTAAGGCCCTTAGTATTAATAGGCATGAAAGGAAGAGATTAAAACGCCAACATCATTTAAAGATATTCAAGGTAGAAATAAGCTTTGCTGCAAGGATTTACATGCAAGCAATTCAAGATGTCCTGTAGGGGCATTAATTTGAAAACTCTCAAGAAGCACTGAAAGTGCTTAATATTTCAAGGGGCATATGAAGACTTGAAGCTTTTTAAGACCACATAAGAAAGCTTTTAACTCAATAATGATGTATCAACTGCAATGATAGTAGATCTTGAGACATTTGCCTATGATGATCGAATGTTTTCGATGAAGCAAAGAGATGTAAAGAATGCGAGTGACAGTTGAAGAAGTCTGTCCTTCCAAAAAGTAGTACGAGATCACTAGATTAAGTGAGCAAATTGGCGAAGATTAAATGTTTTCCATGGGTCGAAGAAATACAGTGAAATAGTATAATTGCTTATTTGGATTAAGTGAGCAAACGTGTCGAAAAATTAATTCTAAGAAAAAGAATTCAAAAAGCAAAAGACATGAGACATGTATTCATGTTTTAGGCATCCTTAGGGGCATGCACATCATACTTGCATTGAATATCGCATTTTTTAGGTACATGAAGGACCTTTCAGCAAAAGAACCCGACTATTCGTTCGGGCGCAAGGAGAATGTGAGCTGCTTATCTATTCGAGCATAAGGAGAATAGAGCCCGCTTATTCATCCAAGCATAAGGAGGATGGAATTTTTTAGAAGATTCACCTATCCATTTAGGTGTAAGGAGATGGAGGTTACTTATTCATCTAAGCATACATAGGATGAAATTTTTTAGAAGATTCGCTTATCCGTTCAGGCATAAGGAGAATGAAGGTTGCTTATTCATCCAAGCATAAATATGGTGAAATTTTTCAGAAGATTTACTTATCCATTCATGCGTAAGGAGAATAGTGCCCGCTTATTCATCCAAACATAAGAAGGGTGAAAATTTTCAAAAGATTCATTTATCCATTCAGCCATAAGGAGATAGAGGTTGCTTAATCATCCAAGCATAAGGAAGATGAAAGTTTTCATAAGATTTACCTATCCGTTCAGGCGAAAAGAGAATGAAGTTCGCTTATTCATCTAAACATAAAGAGGATGAAATCTTTTGTAGCCTGTTTGCTTATTCATTCAAACATGAGAAGGATGAAATCTTTTGGAGTTTGGTTAATCATTCAAGCATAAGGAGGATGAAATCTTTTGAATCATGTTTGCTTATTCATCCAAGCATGAGGAGGATGAAATCTTTTGGAGTTTGCTTATTCATCCAATCATAAGGAGGATGAAATATTTTGAAGTCTGTTTGCTTATTCATCCAAGCATGAGGAGGATGAAATCTTTTGGAGTTTGCTTATTCATCCAAGCATAAGGAGAATGAAATCTTTTGAAGCATGTTTGCTTATTCATCCAAGCATGAGAAGGATGCAATCTTTTGAAGTTTGCTTATTCATCCAAGCATAAGGAGGATGAAATCTTTTGAAGCATGTTTACTTACTCATCCAAGCATGAGGAGGATGAAATCTTTTGGAGTTTGCTTATTCATCCAAGAATAAGGAGGATGAAATCTTTTGAAGCATGATTGCTTATTCATCCAAGCATAAGGAGAATGAATTTTTTTAGAAGAACCCAGCTCATCTATTCGAGCATTTGGAGAATAGAATCCGCTCATCTATTAGGGCATCTGGTGAATAGAACATACCTATCCGTTTGGATATCAGGAGAATGGAGCCAACCAGAAAATCAGTGAAATTTAGTGCCTTTTGGTCTTTGCTCTATCCTTGTTTCATAGAGATAAGAAAAGATGGGCAGTTGTTGTCACTAAATTTTCACCCTTTATTATTATTATTATTATTATAGTTAAAACCCCAAAAAATGCAAAAAAGGAGCTCATCTAAATTAAATAAATGCCTACTAATAATAAAGACCAGAATTTTATATGATGAAAAAACCACCTTAAAATATAATAAAGGAGCCCATTTTTGTTTTTAGAGGCCCAAATTAACCCATTTTATTTTTTTTGGTTTAATCAAGACCATTGGATCAAGAGCTAAAGACATGGACAAAATGGATGGAATGAAGGGGAAAAGGGGGGAAAGGGGGGAGAGCCCGCGCCGCCACGCGCCAGCACGTGCGCTGCATGTGCGGGAGATCATATCCCCCAAATTGCCCAGCTCGTGATTCCAGTCAGCTGCCGTCTATGGCCGCGCCGTCCCTGGGTCACGGTGGCCAGCGAGGCTCGTACCGTTCGAATCACTTTGGCTGGCTGAGTCCGATGCCGCCGACATCGTCCCTTGTCGTCATCGTTTGCTCGCCGATTGAGGAGGAAAAGTTTTTGAACCCTAATTAATTTTGGGGGAAAATCTCCCTAATTGGAGCCGAATCTGATGAAATTCAAATTTAATTTCAGCGAATAAAAGCTATGCTGATTAGATGGGTTGATTTTATGGGACGAAAATAGGGATTTTGTCCCAAAATTGGCTTGATTTCTAAGCACCCAAAACCCTATAAATTGAGCTTCTTTTCCCCATTGTAACACACACTAAAATTCATTCGAAAATCACCTATGAAAAATCATCTAAAATTTCTTGAAATTGTTCGAGTTTGGAGTAGCTTTGGTTCAAATTTTTGGGTTGGGAGCAAGCTTTTTCGGTGGCAATTGGAATCGGTTCGACCGGAGATAGCTCATGGTTTCTACACTTTCGATAATTTCTCTTTTCTTTTATTTGTTTTTTAATTTTATTTTCTTGGTTGAATTTTTTGTTTGTTCATATTCATAGGTTGCAATTCGGATTAGAAGATCGAAATTGCTATTCGATAATAATTTTCGTTCTTTATTTTGCTTTAGTTTTTGCTTTAATCCTTTAGATTCTTAAATAAAATAAAAATGTTGTTTTTGAAAATTGAATCTTAAAAATAAAATATTTGTTGCTAGAAGATGTTTGACTCCTTTTGAATTTAGAAATAAAATGAATTATTGTTTTAGGAAAAAAAACTAAAATCAAGGATTTTAATAAAAGATGATAAAAAATAAATAAGTCTTAATTTGTTAGAAAATAAAATGGGTTTTGAAATAAAGTTTTGTTTTTAAAGTAAATGAATAAATTAAGGGCATAAAATAAAACTAAACACTAAAGAAGTTTTTTTTTAAAAGAGGAAATAAAATGGGCCTTTGAAAGAAATTTTTTACTTCTAGAATAAAAGTTTTAATAAAAGTTCTTAAGTAATTTAAAGAAAGTTTTTTTAGAAAGAAATAATAAATAAAGGTGTTTTTTTGGAAAAAAAGTTTTAAAAGGAAAGAAAAACAAAAGATAGAATTTTAAAAAGAGTTTTAATAAAAAGTTTAAAATTTTAAAGAATAAAAGTTGAAAACATTTAAAAATCTTTTTTCCCTAAAAATGGTTTAACTAAACATGGTTTGAAAAATGAAGGAAAAAATAAAATTGAAAATGTAGAAAATTAGTAAGATTAAAAAACGAAAATGTTAAAAAGAAATGTTAGAGTTTTAAAGCCAAAAAATAAAATGTTCTTTGAAAAGAAACAATAAAAGTAAAACACAAAAGAATAGTTCAAGATTCTTGTTTGTTCATTAGAAATATGTCAAAACTTAGGACTAGGTTCTAAAAGCTTAGATAGAGACGTGTTTGTAGGAAGATTTTCTTCTTAGAAATAAAACACACTTAAACAAACTCAAACTTTCAGTTAGGAATAAAAGATTTAGAACTTTTTTAGGATTCAAAATAATCAAACCTAGAATAAATAAAAATGCTCAACACATTGAATTTACATGTTGTTTGAAAAGTGAAATTAATTTTATGCGGTGTCATATCAAACAGGAATGACAGGTTAGCGCCAGAAATGTTGGCAATGATTAAAGTTCATCTCCTCGGCGATAAGGTCGTTAAAAGAGTTTGATATTCATTAAACGGATAAATAAAATCGAACCTTCGTGAACTTGCAAGTTCCAGTTTTGAAAATGATATTAAAATCAATTAGGTACCAATTTTGGGTGTTGTGGGGGGTGCTAACCCTTCCCCACGCGTAACCGACCCCCAAACACGTTTTCTAGTTTACGTAGACCAAAACCGTTGTTTTGTTAAAACAAAATGTTTTATTAAAATAAACTCATTTTAAAGTGACCCAATCACCCTTTTCAAAAATGATTGGTGGTGACTCCGTGTTTTTTTAAAAAGGGTTTTCAAAAAATTCGAAGATCCTAAAAGGGGGTTACGGTAGTGACTAAGGGTGTGCGTTCGATCGAGTCGAGTAAAAAAATTTGAGATATTAGAGTTGACGCGTCATATTTTACAACTAAAACATTATTTGAATTTTTTTAATTTGATTCGAGTTTATGAAATTCGAGTCAAGTCGAGTTGAGCTTTCGAGCTTCTATACAAATTTAATTGTAATTCTTTATCAATGTTATATTATAGTTTGATTCAAATTTAACGACATTCTCTAATCATATAAGATATGCATGTATATTTCATCATATGTGACATATATTTCTTCATATTTTTTATATTGGTATATGTTAAGTGGGCAAAAGTCCTATATTTATATCCTAGTTTAGCTCAATTATTGTTGTTCTTAAGTATAGTTTAGGTTGCATTTAATAGGTAACATACACAAAATAGCATAGATAAGATAATCTGTCTTGTTTGATGAATTTAGTTGATTTTATACATATGATACCGCTCAAGTGCATTTTCTCCCTATGCGTAGGTACCCGCCCAGGAACATGCCGCTGAGGATGCAAAGAGGGTAGATGATGAGAAAGCTGGGAGCTGAAGGAGGAAGTTGTTGGAGCATCAGGAGATCTGATCGAGGAGGAAAGAACCAGAATGTAAAGCTGTGCCAACATCTGCACACAAGTCCATATCCCCGCCGAAGCAGTCAACTACTTGCCGCCGAGGCAACACTTCAAGGAAGAATGGAAAAATGCAAAGTGGTTTGCGATAGAAAGAGCTCACCAAGCCCAACTTTTAGAGACCATTTGCCATTGCATTGGAGCCCAGCAGACAAAGAAAAGCCGGGTCAAAGTCAAGTTGAATAAAAGTCAAACGAGAATCTAGGAGTATTTAATGATCTTTTAATGAGTTGTAATCATACTCTAACTAATATTTTCTACCATAAACTGACTTAGACCTAGGATCCTTCCCTATATATATGTAATCAACTTGAAAGAGAAAACACAATTGAGATTTGAGAGAAACTCCTTCTTGTCGCAAGTGGAGACTCAAGTGGGACAATTTGCTCAAGTTTTGACCACTAGACCTATGAGAGGATTGCCCAACGATACTGAAGTCGCAAGAAAACCCACTTACAAGCAGTGTAAGGCCATCCAATCAGTCACTCAGATGGAAGCAAGCAAGCCCGCCGCGGCAAACCCAAAACCATCCACCCTGACAGACTTTCGTAGTACCATCGTGAAACGTGAAGATCAAGCACAACATCTGAAACATCAGAAGTAGGATCACTAGTTCAAAAAATTTCTGGATATTCTCAGGCAAGTGAACATCAATATACCTCTGGTGGATGTCATACAACAAATGCTTAACTATGCAAAGTTTCTGAAAGATATGGTTTCCAAACAGAAAAGAATTAGGGAGTTTGAAACTATAGCTTTGATGGAAGAATGCATGGCCATGCTACACAACAAAACACCGCCCAAACTAAGAGATCCATGCAGCTTCCTCATACCTTGCACTATTGGAAGCCAATATGAAAGGAAAGCCTTATGAGACCTTGGGGCAAGCATCAATGTGATGCAAAAGTGGTGTTTGAAAAACTGTGAATTGGAAGAGCTAGACCCACCATCGTCATACTCCAGCTAGCTCATCACTCTTACGTGCAACCAGAAGGAAAGATCGAGGACATCTTAGTAAGAGTAGACAATCTTATCTTTCCAGCATATTTCGTAATTCGAGACTGTGAAGGAGACGACAAAGCACCCGTCATTCTGGGAAGACCATTCCTAGCCACAAGCAAAACTCTAATTGATGTGGAGAATGGTGAGCTTACTATGAAGTTGGACGACCGAGAAATTAAATTGAATGTCTTGCAACACTTGAAGAAAGTTGAAGACAAATAAGAATACCAAGATATCCATGATTCAACAGACACTGAACCCAGCATTAAGCTAGAGCACTCAAGCCTCAACTACCTGGGCGGGTAACCTGGCAGCACCAGGTATCGAGAGAAACCCAAGGACATGCCCTGTCAGAGGGTGAAGCAGATACTACAGCAGCCCAGGAAGTGGTTGTGTTAGGAAATGCATCTAGATGCATTCCCAACATAACTTAAATATTCTCTCTTTTATTTTATTTTATTTTATTTTTATATTTTAGGATTTAGATTTTTAATTTCATGCAATTTAGGAATTAAATTAAATTTTTGTATTTGTTTATTCTCTAATAAATTTTTATTTCAATTTTTTTAGGAGAGACAATAACCCAAGAGAAGGGAAAAGAAGAAAGCCCAAATTCATAAACCATTTCAAGCTCTCCTGCCAAGACTGCCCCGGCAGACATACGTTGCTTCATGCTAGAACTAGTTATTCGCAGAAGCCCGTTCTGTTCCAACGGCTCTCTGCCCGGGCAACGTCTGCCTTGGTAGGCAAAATGGTAGCACTCTTCTTCTATTTAAACCCCTTTATTTTTTTTGCTATCCACTCTTCTTTACTCTCTCTTGCTTCTTGTCTGTAGGGCGTGTAGGTGTTCTCTTTTTGTGAGAGCGCAAGTGCACACTCCTGCCAAGTTATAGTATAAAAGATGTCGAATCCCACGAGGATTGGACAGCTTGTTTCGTTCGTAGTCCCTGCACAAGGTAAAGTAAAAGCATAAGTGAATTGATTGTTGGTTTGAAGAGTAACGTAAAGTAAAGCACAAATAATAAAGGAGGTGATTAGGTTGATAGAGCAGGAAGGGTTATGCTGCCACTTAGTGTGAAACAACATTGTATAGGTTGAGTTATTTTGTGCTACCACGATATGCTACCTCGACGAGTATGGCGGGCGACATGCTATGACCCTGTCACGCAGCCGCAGCGAGTCACTACCACTACAACTTTTGCTGTCTCAGCAGGTGAAATGGAAAGAAGTCCTGGCGGCAAGTCTGGCAGATATTCCAAGTTCAACATGATAGTCGACAGCGATCCCTCCTATTTCCGGGTAAGGATGCTCGAGAGCTAACATGACGTAGGTAATACCTAGCAATCTCAGCGTTAACCTAACACATGCTAGTCAACTCGGTTGGTAATCCCTCTTAGCCGCTGAAACTTGTGGACTTGTGTAGAACCAAGTTAGTCATGCCTCAGCACGTTGTGACCGTACTTAACCCTTTCGTGAGCCTTGCACTTTCGTGCCCGACAAATGGGTTCTCTCAAATGACTGGTATAGAATAATTGAAAGAATGAAGATCAATGGATTAAGCAAACTTGGAATATATTATAAAAAAATAACTCAAAACCTAAAACAATCGTTTCACAACTAGTTTACAACATAACCCTAACCCAAGTGGAGTTTAGAACATGGCGGCGGCAAAGAACACTAGAAAAGTCTATATAAAACCTAAGATGATTTGAGCTAGGAGTACAATGGGTATGTTGAGTGTGTAAAAGTTCTATTATTTACACCTTTTTTAACCCATATTTCTGCTGCATTCAAGCATTATTCATTGCATTTAGGTTAGTTTATAGCAAAACATCACAAATATATTAAAAGGCACAGTTTCTACTCAGAATGGCTATTTTTGCAGGTTGCTGCCGTAGCAGACAGAAAGGGCAGGCGCTGGGCAGTGAAGCAGGAGAGCTGGAACTGGACAAGCAGTCAAGGAGGACGATACTGCCATGGTTGCCGCCGTGACAGCAGAGGACGACGACAGTTTTGAGGAGAAGAAGCAAAGTGGACCTCGACAGATACAGAAAATTTAGCCCGTCTGTCGTGTGAAAACCCTATATTTTTCCAAGCCCCAGATCAAAAGGAATGTCAAGCCCAAAGTTCAAGGAGAGAAAATCCCAAGCAAGAAAGATGACGGCTGAAAGTAGATTCCTTGGAGATTTAGTCTTTATTAGAATCATACTTTCAATTAAAGTTGTATTCTATCTATTTTAGATAACTTGAGCCCAAAGCTTATATAAGGGCATATATTTTGACCTAGGAGACATAACCGATTACCCTAGCTTCCTTCCCAAAAACTCTAGCCGTTTTCCTTCCCACAACATGTTCTAAATTCCCCCTAGGGCCACGGGTTGATTTGTAAAGTAGTTGCAAGGGTTGTTTTGTTTTAGGAATTTTCAGTTCAATAAAATAAACTTCAAGTTCTCTTATTTTGGTTATTAATATCTTGCAAGAGCATCGGGAGAGCATTGTGAGGTTATCTATTTACTTAGCATCGGGAGAGTTAAGTATACGGAAGAAATAAGAGCAAGTTCTCTAGTTTATAGTTGAACTATCTCGGACCTAGGGATAGGACGAGGTTAAATGGCTAAAGGAGAATTCATCAACATCGGTGTTTATCCTTCGATTCACGTCGGGAGGTATCATCAAAGACGTGATCATCGACAGACTTGGACCTAGGGATAGGCCAAGGCATATCTGGGATTCTTGCCAAACTTGAAGTACTGAGTTGATTGTTCGCTGCCGCGACAAGCAACGGACTGCTGCCGCGACAGGTGCTGTCGCGACAGGTGCTGCGGCGACAGGGACGACGACAGAACTGGAGTTCCGAGACTTAGCAATACCTGCATTACTGAGCAATTCAATACCAGCCCATTCTCTCTATCTTGATATCTTTACTCTTTTATTTACGTTTACTTTATTATTTTCGTGACAACTTTCTCAAATATTTTCTTTACTTTCGTGCAGTGAACTAAGGTGAAGCTATTAGCCCAATCCCTGTGGAGACGATATCTGATACTTCGTATCACTTTACTACTTGCGTCGTGTATACTTGCACTACCATTGCGATAGAATATTTTACACGCAACAGGGTATTTATAGACTATTGACTAGGTTAAGTCCTCCTTAAAGTAGAAGTCCTTGAAAGTAGCTTTCCATCTATAATATGACTTTAAATTTTGACTTCTTTGCGTAGAATATGGACTTTATCTCTTTTGCCTTAGCCCGCAAGTAACCTTTGAGATTTTTGCTTCGGCAGCCATGGCTGCTGCTACAGACATCAGAAAATCAAATGGATACCGGCGATATACTAAGAATTTTTAGCTCTACAGATCGCACTTCGATTCTTCCAACTTCCATAGTAAGCTGCCGTGGGCAGCAAGGTCGGTAGCAACTCTACTCGACAACGGCTCGGCAACAACTATTTTCTGCTGGAACTACATTAGTACAACTCCTAGGTTTGTTCCTCAGCATTGAATCCTGAGCTCCATGCTTCCCTCTTTCAGCCTTTAGTACCTAAATACACTAAAACAATATCTATTGTTTATTAAATAAATGATAACTTATAAAAATAAGGCAAGACAAAGGAATACTGTAAAATGCCATGCATGCACCTACTTATGCCTAAAATGTGCTTAAAACAGTAATAATAGGAGTTTGAATGTGCATGTGTTGAGTGGATCGATGGATTGATCAAAGCCAAGAGGGGGGTGAATTGTGCTTTTAAAAATTTGTTGGAGTAAAATGATAGCTAAAAATGACGAACAAGGGATTTTAGAGTGGTTCAAGTTCCAAATGAACTCTAAATCCACTAACTTAGCTACCATTAAGGATTTCCAACAATTCACTAATTTTTTCTTCCCCTTTTCAAGGCATAGAAGGTAACCTTTACACAACCGGTCAAATTTTCTACCCAAAATTTGACCAAACCCTCACAAGAGTACAAAGAAGAATTTAGGCAAGAAAGATATCTCTCAAATACAAGATTGCCGCTTTAAGTACAAACACTCAACCCAAATTTGATGATAAGATATGATTTGAACACTACACAATTTGAGGTTTACAAGAAATTGGAAAATAAGCACAACGATCTTGGATTTTTGCTTGGATGTTTATCTTTGATGCAATGGTTGTTGCTGGTCTTCAGTTAGCTTCAATTTATACATTCTCTATCAATTCTAGCCGTTTGGGTGGTTAGGGTATTGATTATAGCCGTTGGGACCCTCTCTTTCCACCATAAATGCACTTCTGCAGCTATCCGTATCGGTACACGAAGACCCGTATCGATACATGTCTCAAAACAGAAAGAGCCGTTGCACAATAATAAAGAGGGCGTATCGATACACGTGTAAGTGTATCAGTACGGGACAAGGACCGTTTCAATACGGGTAAGACCGTATCGATACCTTTTTCTCAACTTAGCTCACTGGAAGTTTTCATTTCGATACAGGGAACACCATATCGATACGGGACAACTACCACTTTAAATGTTAGTTACCTAAGCAGCTTACACCAACGGTCAAAAGATTTAAATGCTTTCAAATTTAAAAATTCATTAAATTTGTATCGATACAAATGGAACCGTATCGGTACGCCATTCAAACTCCTTCAGTTTTTACAGAGGGGCGTATTGATACAGATTCAATCTGTTTCGATACGCTGTTTCGATACGGTGAGGGGCGTATCGAAACGCGTCTTTCCAGTAGCCAACTTAGTAAAAATGGTATCGATATGGCTGGAAGCGTATCGATACGCCTGGACGTTTTTCAATACTTTGGCCTTGGAACACTTAGAAAATATTTGGAGTTTGAGTTTTTCAAATCAGATTAAAGTGTTGGTGATTTATAAATTATTTGAGGGACTTAGAAATCTATTTTAAGTTTTCAATTTAATCCTTAACATACTTAGTTATATCAAAATCAAACATAAGTTTTACAATCTCTCCCTTTTTGATATAACAAAACCAAAACTTGAATTTTTTTTGATATTTTGAAAAACTCTGCAAAATAACTCCCCCTTAATATTAGCTAGGTAAACTTTAAGTTGAAAATCAAAATATTTTAAGTGTGAGCTTGTTCCCTCTCCCCCTTTTTGTTAGATCAGAAATAATTGAGACATAATATAAAGTGCATAAATAGGCAAAAGGTATAATAACCAAGCAACATAATATTGATAAACATTAAGTTTAAATGAAATATAACATCAACTTAAAATCCAAATAACAGAAAATCAAAGAATATGTTTTAGAAAAAATCAAACTTAATCCTAAAAATATAAACAAAAGTGCATAAAAGACATAAATGATATGCAAAGATGAACTATTATGCATCTCCATCGCCATCTTCATCATCTTCATCATCCTCCTCATTTGCATCATTATTCCTCCTAGTTTGACGCCACTCGTCATGGAAAGCGGTAAGGGTTATGTTCATCGAGTTGTGACCACCTTCAAGGGAAGTGAGACGCGTCTCCACATTCTTCATTCGATCTTCAAGGCTTGTAAACCTTGTGTTAATAGCGGTAAAACCAGAATTCATCACTTGATCTATGAAGGCAATTCCTGTGCGCAAACCCGTGAATTGGTCGTTTAGAAAAGTCATGAGGGAATCCATAGAAGGTGGAGGAGGAGCTTGAGGAACTTGAGCGGCTTGAGGGTTAGCAATTTCTTTCGGAACGAGATCAACAGGGAGTTCGTATAGACGAAGCCAACTACCATTGAAGTAATGAAACTTACCTCTTTCAAGAGATCGTTCATTGATAGGATCGGTGAGGGGAGTTGGGTAGTCATGTGAGCAATCTATCTCTTTATGTGTGAAGAAATAACTCAAAGCCGTACCATAAGTGAAGGAAGTGGTGAGTGTAGTGTGGCGATGTTGCACGAGATAGACAATCTCCGCAAACATAATTCGAGCAAGATTTGGACGTTTTCTTTCACGGAAGCATCAAATCCAAAAATCATCAACTTGGCGGATAGTGGAATATTTCCCTCCCGAGGGCCTAAACCACCAAGAAACCATCAATTGTAGGATCCAATCTTGAGCATTAAGGGTGGTGACGGAACCACTTAGGACATGGCCAAGAGTATTCTTATCATCAAAACCTTCATCCTCCAACTTAAACACATCACAAATGGATTGGACATCGATAGTGATCTTTTTACCCATTAGATGAGAATTAATGGCCGTAACAACACCATCTCGATTGGCACAACACTTGGCATTAGCATAGAAGATCAACACTAAAGTGAGATAGAAGAAACCGGGAATTTGGAGAAAATTCATAAACTTTCATTCAAGGAGCAAAGGTAAGCAATCAAGCATAAAATGCTCTGAGTTAAGAAAACGAATGGAAATTACCCTCTCCGGACGGATTTTGTAGTTTTAAAATTAACGAAAATAGTTGAGATCTCCGGTGGACTTAAAGGATTGTTGATAGATAAGAGTGAGGTTCGGGCGAGTACCACCTCCAACATTGGAACCTTCTCCGGCTTCACTAGTACGTGCTCTCTTTGTAGGTGCCATTAACTAGAGAGAAGATTAAAAATAGTGTATGCATTAATCTTCTTCATTCAACTCATTAAAAACCAATAATCAAAGTTTTTGTTAAAAAAATTGTAAACAAATCATTTTTTTGAAAAGAAATATGTTTTTGAGAAGATAAAACAAGACAAAAGAAAAATTAAAACAAAAATCAAAAGAAAAAGGATTTTTACCTTGATATTGATAGAGGGGAATGAGAGGAGAACTTAACACCAAATTGATGAAAAGCTTGAAGATCTTTGCTTGATTTTGAAAACCCTCAAGAGATTTTGAGTTGTGGTGTGAAAATATGAGGGATTGAGAGGCTATTTATAGAGTGGAAAACGGCTAGGGTTTTTAGGGTTTTGAAAATTCAATTTTGGTAAAGTAGAACTCTTTAAATGCCATTAAGAAGCTGTCTGCGCAATCGCATATCGATACGCCTAAGGGTGTATCGATACGGGGGTAAAAACGTAATTCCATTTGAAACGCCCGTTGAAGGTCCGTATCGAAACGGATGCAACCCGTATCGAAACTTTTGTTGCTCATTTCAAAACAGGTTTAACCGTATCGATACCCGTTTTAGGCAAAATGTAGTATGAGAAGCTAATACAATACTCGTATCGGTACACTTAAGGCCGTATCGATACCCTATGCCCAGAAATACATTTTAGGCTTTAAGAATAACCAAAGGCTCGATTTTAACACCTCCTAAATGAATGAAAATGAAGAATGAGCAGTTCTAAGCATATTCTAACAGAAGCATACTCCCCTAGCTATAAACATGGATATTTTCAAGAGTAAAAACACATAAACATGCAATTTCACAAGATCAAACAATTTAACTTCAAAAAGGGTCCTACAGGGTCAAGGAAGGCTAGTTAGACCTAACTCTCTCCTAAGGGACCAAAAACGCTCTTTATCTAAGGGCTTTGTAAAGATGTCTGCTAGTTGGTTTAAGGTGTCAATGTACTCTATAACATCTTCCTTAAGGACATGATCTCTAATGAAATGATTCCTTATTTCTATATGTTTGGTTCTATAGTGTTGGTTGGGATTTTTAGTTAAGCATATGGAACTAGTGTTATCACACTTAAGGGGTATGGTTTCAACTTTAATACCATAATCTAAGAGTTGTTGCTTCATCCAAAGGACGTGAGCACAACAACTCCCTAAGGATATGTACTTGGCTTCGGTGGTAGAAAGAGCTACACTATTTTGTTTCTTAGAGAACCAAGATATGAGCATACTACCTAAGAATTGACATGTTCCCGAAGTACTCTTCCTATCGATTTTACACCCCTATAATCCGCATCCGAATAAGCATGAAGGTTGAAGGTTGAGTCTCTAGGGTACCAAAGACCTAAACAAGGGGTATCTCTAAGGTACCTAAAGATTCTCTTAACGACTATAAGATGAGACTCTCTAGGACTAGCTCGAAACCTAGCGCACAAGCAAACACTAAACAAAATATCCAGTCTACTTGCGGTAAGGTAAAGTAAAGATCCAATCATAGAGCGATAAAGCTTAGAGTCAACACACTTACCTCCTTCATCTTTGTCAAGCTTTGTAGATGAGCTCATTGGTGTGGCTTGAGGCTTTTCATTCTCCATGCCAAACTTCTTGAGCATATCCTTGATGTACTTTGGTTGATTGATGAAGGTGACATCCTTCCTTTGCTTGATTTGGAGTCCCAAAAAGAATGAGAGCTCCCCATCATGCTCATCTCGAATTCACCTTGCATTAATTTAGCAAACTCTTTGCAATGACACTCATTAGTAGATCCAAAAATAATATCATCAACATATATTTGTACTACTAAGATGTCATTTTTATACCTTTTTATGAAAAGTGTAGTGTCCACCTTACCTTTTTCAATCAAAAAGTTTAAAAGTCTTTCATACCAAGCTCTAGGAGCTTGTTTTAAACCATAAAGAGCTTTAGTTAGTTTGAAAACATGATTTGGAAATTTTGAGTCTTCAAAACCCGATGGTTGTTCCACATACACTTCGTCATTTATAAAACCATTTAAAAACGCGCTTTTTAACATCCATTTGAAAAAGCTTGAAATCATGATAGCATGCATATGTAAGCAACATCCTAATGGCCTCCATTCTAGCTACAGGTGCATAGGTTTCATCAAAATCTATTCCCTCTTCTTGAGTGTAACCTTGTGCAACTAATCTAGCTTTATTTCTCACAATGTTATCACTCTCATCTAGTTTATTCCGAAAGACCCATTTAGTTCCTATAGTAGATTGATTACTAGGTCTATCAACTAATGTCCAAACATTACTTCTCTCAAAGTGATTTAATTTCTCTTACATGGCCAAAATCCAAAAATCATCTTTTAATGCTTTTTTTTATATTTTTAGGCTCTATGCATGAGATAAATGCAACATGGTTCATGAGTTTAAGAGAAGATCTAGTAGTTACCCCTTTGGATGGATCACCCAAGATTTCACCACCTTTGACATAGTTGAACTCCCTTGGGTAGCTCACTTCCTTTTCCTCAAGAGCCAAGTCCTTCAAGGCTTCAAGAGGTGGATCTTGTGTATCCTCTTCTTTTGTTGGAATCTCATCCTCCTTTGAAGTTTGTCCTCCATCAAAGGCATCAAGGGTTCCTACATCATCATCATCACAAGAATCCTTCCTCGTAAGGAAGTTATCATCGAATACAACATGAATAGACTCTTCTACTACTAAAGTTCTCTTATTAAATACACGATAGACTTTAGAGTTTAAGGAATAACCTAAGAAAATAGTTTCATCACTTTTAGCATCAAATTTACCTAAGTTATCTTTTCCATTATTTAAAACAAAACACTTCAACCAAATGGATAAAAATAGCTAATGTTAGGCTTTTTAGATTTTAAAATCTCATATGGTGTTTTCTTTAAAAGTGGCCTAATCATTACTCGGTTTACAATGTAGCAAGCGGTGTTTGTGGCTTCCACCAAAAAATATTTTGGTAAATTGTTTTCACAAAGCATGGTTCTAGCCATTTCTTGTTTTTCCTCTCAACTACCCCATTTTGTTGAGGAGTTCGAGGAGCCGAAAAATTGTGGCTAATACCATTTTCATTTAAAAACTCTTCAAAACCTAGATTTTGAAATTCGGTTCCATGATCACTTCTAATATGAGAAATTCTAAGTTCAAGATCATTTTGAGTTAATTTTAAAAATGTGATGAATTTTTCTAAAGCCTCATCTTCAGTACTTAAAAATAGAACCCAAGTAAATCTAGAATAGTCATCAACAAGTACAAATGCATAAGATTTACCGCCCAAGCTCATAGTCCTAATAGGCCCAAATAATACCATGTGAATAAGTTGTAAACATGTACTTGTAGAAACATCATTAATGGATTTAAAGGATGACATATGTTGTTTACCCTTAGAGCATGCATCACAAATTGTGTCATTTGAGAACTTAATTTTGGGTAAACCTCTAACTAGATCTAGGGAAACTAATTTTTCTAAAACACTAATGCTTGCATGTCCTACTTTCCTATGCCATAGTCATTCATCATTTTCATTTTGAGCTACTAAACATGCATGTGATGTATGTATGTCATCTAAATGCACCATGTAAATATTACCTATACGATGACCAATGAGCATAAGATTATTTGATTTAATGTCAACAATTTTGCACCCATTTTTATCAAATAAGACATTAAACCCTTTATCACATAATTGGCTTATGCTCAACAATTTATGTTTTAGACCATCGATATATAAAACATTTTCAATAAGAATAGTAGAGTGATTACCTATGGAGCCAATACCTTCAATGTGGCCTTTGGAGTTGTCGCCAAATGTTACTACTCCTCCACTTTTTGGCTTTAAGTCCATGGATCTACTCTTGTCTTCGGTCATATGCCTCGAGCATCCATTATCAAGGTACCATGAATTTTGACTTTGTGCTTTGGCCTTGTAGCAATGCCCCCTACAAACAAAGATATTAAACTTTTGTTTTTGGTACCCAAATCATTTTTGGTCCACGAGTGTTAGCTCTCAAAAGCTTGGTTCCCTTAGGTATCTAAGGTGACATAGCAACAACATTATTAGACTTGACGAGTTCCTTAGGAACTCATACACTCCTAATCTTTTTAGTTCTATTATGTCTAGGGAAGCCACTTTGTTTGTAGTTATATGTCTTTCTCCTAGGTTGGTTTGTTTTATATGATTCACCTTTTTCAAGCTTCACATTACCAACATTTTTGAAAGACTCATTGAGCTTGTTAAGCTCATCTAACACCTTTTGGTGTTCACTATTGCATTGAGAAAGAAGATTATTTAGGTCTACATTTTCATCTTGGAAGAATTTAAGTTCATCTTTTAAACCTAAAATCTTTTTCTCAAATTTTAAGTTAGCTTGAGAAAGTGAGTCATTTTTATCATTTAATTTCGAAATAATCTTTTTATTTCTAATGACCGACTCTTTGTACTTCTCAACTAACTCATCATAAACCTATTGCAACTCATCATACGCATCATGCAATTCATCAAATGTAAAGTCAAAAGATGATGAGTTAGAGGTTACCATGGATGAATCCTCCTCAAGTGCCATGAGGCAAAGGTTGGCCACTTCGTGTTCGTCATCCTCGGATGACTCCCCGTCACTCCAAGTAGCAAGCTTGGCTTTGAGCTTCTTCTTCTTCTCAAAGCCCTTATTTTTGAGTTGAGGGCACTCCGAACGAATATGACCGGGTTTTTTTGCACTCGTAGCAAATGATTTGATCCCTCTCTTCTTCTTTGTTTTTGCCCTTGAAGTCCATTTTTCTTTGAATCTTCCTTCATCGGTTGGACCTCATGAATCGTGAGAACCTTTTGGCTATCATAGCCAATTCTTCTAGGTCATCCTCCTCACTAGAAGTGCTCTCTTCATGTAATGAAGCTTTGAGAGCCACTCCTATCTTCTTCTTCTTTTCCAATTCTAGCTTCTCCACTCTTTTCTCTTCCTTTTTCTTTTCATCTTCCCATCCTTGCTTCATTATCGCATGAGTAAGGAGAGAACCCACTTGCTCATCAAGTTTGAGTGTCTTCAAGTTTTTGGCTTCAATGATGGTGGTTCTCTTCCCATCCCAAGATTCAGGAAGTGAGTAGAGTAGCTTCCGGGCTAGTTTGTCTTCCGGGATCATCTCTCAAAAACCCTTAAGCCTGCTGACGGTTGTTGAGAAGCGATCGAACATCTTAGACATGGTTTTGTCGGGCTCCATTTTGAAATTCTCATAGCTAAGATTGAGAATTACCAATCTTGGTCTCCTTCACATCACTAGTTCCTTCATAGGTGGTCTCTAGTGTATCCCACACTTCCTTGACACTTTCAATGGAGGAGACTTTGGAGTATATGTCGAGATCGAAAGAGCAAAATAGCATGTGAAGAGCTTTATAATTGATTTGGATCTTCTTTCTCTCTTCTTCAGTCATCTCAATCTTCTTCTTTAGAACCAATCTTCCTTCATCGTCTCTCTTCAATGAAATATAGGGACCATCTTCAATGACATCCCAAACTAGATAATCGTTGGATTTGATGAAGAAGCGCATCCGGTTCTTTCAAAATGGATAGTTATCACCGTTGAAGAATGGCAGTTTTGTGGTTGATTGAGACTCGTACATGCTTGACCCGGAGGTAGATGCCATGACTTGATTTTTTGATGATCACACTTTTCCTAGAAACTCCTCTTGTGGTTGTTAATCCTTCAAAGAGGTAGGCTCTGATACCAATTGTTGAGTGGATCAATGGATTGATCAAAGCCAAGAGGAGGGTGAATTGGGCTTTTAAAAATTTGTTTGAGTAAAATGATAGCTAAAAATGAAGAACAAGAGATTTTAGAGTGGTTCAAGTTCCAAATGAACTCTACATCCACTACCTTAGCTACCACTAAGGATTTCCAACAATTCACTAATTTGTTCTTCCCCTTTTCAAGGCTTAGAAGGTAACCTTTACACAACCGGTCAAATTTTCTACCCAAAATTGCCCCTTTAAGTACAAACACTCAACCCAAATTTGATGATAAGATAGGATTTGAACACTACACAATTTGGGGTTTACAAGAAATTGGAAAATAAGCATAATGAGCTTGGATTTTTGCTTGGATTTTTATCTTTGATACAATGGTTGTTGCTGGTCTTCAATTAGCTTTAATTTATACCTTCTCTATCAATTCTAGCCGTTTGAGTGGTTAGGGTATTGTTTATAGCCGTTGGGAACCTCTCTTTCAACCATAAATACACTTCTGCAGCTATCTGTATCGGTACACGAAGACCCGTATCGATACCTGTCTCAAAATAGAAAAAGCCGTTGCACAATAATAAAGAGGGCGTATCGATACGCGTGTAAGCGTATCGGTACGGGACAAGGACCGTTTCGATACGGGTAAGACTGTATCGATACCTTTTTCTCAACTTAGCTCACTAGAAGTTTCCGTTTCAATATGTGGAACACTATATCGATACGGGACAACTACCACTTTAAATGTTAGTTACCTAACCAGCTGACACCAACGGTCGAAAGATTTAAATGCTTTTGAATTTAAAAATTCATTAAATCAGTATCGATACGGATGGAACTGTATCAGTACACCATTCAAACTCCTCCAGTTTTTACATAGGGGCGTATCGATATAGATTCAATCAGTTTCGATACGCGTTTTCAATACGGTGAGGGGCGTATCAAAACACATCTTTCTACTAGCCAACTTAGTAAAAATGGTATCGAAACGGCTGGAACCGTATAGATACGTTTGAGTTTTTTAAATCAGATTAAAGTGTTGGTGATTTAGAAATCATTTAAGGGACTTAGAAATCTATTTCAACTTTTCAATTTAATCCTTAACATACTTAGTTATATCAAAATCAAACATAGGTTTTACAACATGAAATATAGGACTTGTGGACACTTTACATACCCCCAAACTCGAACTATTGCTTGTCTTCAAGCAATGCAACCTAAAATACTTGCTCTTATAATAGTCACAAAGAAAAACTTGTTTTTAACCTGATTTTCCACCTCAAGGTCGTGTCACCTATTTTAAATTAGTGAAGCGAAATAAGCAAGTAAATAACTCAGAATTAAATTTCTTATGCTTGTGTGGTGTGTGCATGTCTGTAAACAGGCTGAATATGCAGAATAGATAATTAAACAAAGTTTATGTTATGATTTAAAGGTTGCTGCGGAGGCAACACAGTTTAAGCACACTATTTTTTTAATCATGGCAGTGAGGGCTTCAGCTTATCACTACTACTCTTCTAGGTTTAACGTTGAGACATGAGCAAATTACAAAACCTTGAACCCTTAGAGTAGAGTCATCCCGTGAATGCTTTCATTCACTCATACTAATTTGTCCGTCCTTTTAAGGCTTTAAGATTCATGGACTTTGATAGCAGCAGAGTATCCTAGCACATGATTCTTCCTAGAGCCTATTGCGGGCTCCTTTAGGGTAAACAACATTGTTCCTTGTTTTTGATTATGCTGCCGTGGAAGTACTGTATTTTTCTGTTTTTTTGCCTTCCTCAGCGGCTACCTGTAATCATTGTTAGAATTTTGCAAAGAATTCTAAAAACAAACAGGCAATGTTCATCAAATATTCTAACACATTCATCAAGTAACAAAGATGTTTAACATTTTTAGGCATAAAGAAAAAAAAATTCTAAGTCATATTTCATACTTTTTTCGCAAGATTAAGTTCATTTTTATTTAGGTGCGAAAATAAATTAATCGGCTATCCTATCATAGGCACAAGTCATAACAAACTTTTCTTTTCTGATTATTACTAAGGCAAGTACAATGCAACCTAAAAATGCAACTAAAAATGCCTAAACAAATGATGCGAGAGCTATCCCCCCCAAACTCGAGATGGGCATTGCCCTCAATGCACAAAATAGAAAAAATGAACTAAAGTAAGAAAAAAGGAGAACGCGTGAGGTTGCTACTATTGGCAGGTGGCGGCAGCGGGCTTGGCGTTGCTGCCTTGTGCTTTGCGATTCTTGAGTTTGGTCCTGCATAATTTATTGTGAGATAGGAATAAAGAAAAATTAAAACAAATAAAACCTAATCCTAAAAACTACTCCTACTAAAACAGTAATTAATGGACAAGAGAAGGTTATGTCACAGTGGGGTGGGCATCCCTCAATGTGAATACTTCATGTTCTTTCATGGCAGAGTCATCTGTATAGTGCTTTAGTCGCTGGCCATTAACCTTGAACTCTGTTCCTCCATTTATGGATTTTATTGTCACGACACCATGTGGAAAGGCTTCGACTACTTCGTAGGGTCCTAACCATCTGGATTTTAGCTTTCTAGAAAACAGTCTGAAGCGGGAATTGAATAGCAGCACTTTCTACCCAGGCAGGAACTGCCGCTGCTGAATCTTGCTGATGTGCCATTTTTTGATTTTTTTCCTTGTACAACTTGGCGTTCTCGTATGCCTCCCACTGAAATTCTTCCATTTTTGTCAAATTTAGCAGTCTCTTTTCCCCAGCCTGTTTCCAGTCCATGTTAACTGCCTTGACTGCCCAATACGCCTTGTGTTCTATTTTGACAGGGAGGTGGCAAGCCTTTCCGTATACTAGACGATATGGGGACATTCCTAGCGGTGTTTTGTATGCTGTTTGATATGCCCAAAGAGCATCATCTAGTTTCAATGACCAATATTTTCTGTTGGGGTTTACGACTTTCTCTAAGATGGTCTTGACTTCCCGATTCGAAATTTCTGCACGCCCATTTGTTTGTGGATGATAGGCCGCAACAATCTTGTGCTTGACCCCCACTTTTTGGAGTACCTTTGCAATTAATCTATTATCAAAATAGGTGCCTTCATCACTAATGATTGCTCTTGGTACTCCGAACCTCGTGAAGATGTTATTTCGTAAGAACCTATGAACGATCTTTGCATCATTGTGAGGGGTGGCAATGGCTTCTACCCATTTAGAAACATAATCAACTGCTAGGAGGATGTACATGTTTCCGCGCGAAGATGGGAATGGTCCCCTAAAATCTATCCCCCAAACATCGAATAACTCAACATCTAGGATTGTTTGAAGGGGCATCTCATTTCCTTCTCGATATATTTCATGTTCTTTGGCAGCTGTCACACTGTTTGTAGAATGTCTGAGCGTCCTTATGCAGTGTTGGCCAAAAGAACCCTGATTGCAGTACTTTTGCTGCTGTTCGCTGACCTCCTAAATGGCCTCCATATGGTGTTGAGTGGCATTTTGAGAGTGTGGCCTGCTGTTCCTCCTCCAGTACACACTGTCTGATAACCTGGTCTGCACAATTTTTAAACAAGAAAGGCTCGTTCCAAAAATAATGCTTAGCATCATATTGGAATCGTTTCTTTCCTTGGTAGTTTAGTTCATAAGGAAATACACAAGATACTAAATAATTTACAATATCCGCATACCATGGTGTGTCTATTGATGTTGATGTCGCGAAATCTACGTGGGCGGCAGGAAATAGCCCTTCAGCTTCTAGGGCGACTACTAGGGCAGAGGCTAGTAGCAGCTGTTCGTCAGGGAATTCATCCTGAATTTCACCGTGGGAGGTGTTCTCTTGTCTATTTTCAAGCTGAGAGAGATGATCCGCCACTTGATTTTCTGTGCCCTTTCTGTCTCGGATTTCTAAGTCAAATTCTTGCAGTAGTAGGATCCACCAGAATAGGTGGGGTTTTCCGTCTTTCTTTGTGAACAGGTACTTTAAGGCAAAATGGTCTGTGTGCAC
This sequence comes from Hibiscus tridactylites, assembly GCA_958450335.1. Classification (NCBI taxonomy): domain Eukaryota; kingdom Viridiplantae; phylum Streptophyta; class Magnoliopsida; order Malvales; family Malvaceae; genus Hibiscus; species Hibiscus tridactylites. The sequence continues at coordinate 31,387,695 of OY288285.1, forward strand.
TATCACTTTTGTGCCAATCAGGTAGGGCCAGAACTTATCGAAAGCAAATACTACTGCCAACAATTCCTTTTTTGTAGTGGTGTAGTTGGTCTGGGCATTATTTAGTGTTTTGCTAGCGTAGTATATGACATGAAGGATCTTATCTCTACGCTGCCCTAGGGTAGCGCCAATGAAAATGTCACTAGCATCACACATGAGTTCGAAGGGTTGACTCCAGTCAGGGGGGACTACCACATGTGCTGTGACTAGTTTTTCCTTTAATGTTTTGAACGCCTCCTGGCATGCTTCGTCGAAGATGAATGGCTTGTCCTGTTCTAGCAAGGTACACACTGGTTTAGAAATTTTAGAAAAGTTTTCAATGAATCTACGATAGAAACATGCATGTGCCAGAAAACTTCGTATGCCCTTGTCAGCGATTGGCGGTGGAAAATTGGCTATGACTTCAATATTTGCTTTGTATACTTCTATTCCCCGTGCGGAAATTTTATGCCCCAAGACTATGCCTTCATCGACCATAAAGTGGCAGATTTCCAGTTGAGCACTCGATCTGTTTCCTTACATCTGGTCAGAACTTTCTCAAGGTTGCCGAGGCAACTGTCGAAGCTGCTGCTGAAGACATAAAAGTCGTCCATGAAGATTTACGTGAAACCTTCTATCATATTGGAGAAAATGGCCATCATGCATCGCAGGAATGTGGATGGGGCGTTGCACAAACCAAATGGCATTCTTCGAAAAGAATAGATGCCATATGGGAAGTGAATGTTGTTTTGGCCTGGTCCTCCGGTGCAATGGTGATTTGGTTGTACCTTGAATATCCATCAAAAAAGGCAATAGAAGGGTTTGCCAGCAAGGCGGTCAAGCATTTGACCAATAAAAGGTAATGGAAAATGATCTTTTTTGTTGCTTTATTTAACTTGCGGTAATCCATGCATATTCGCCAACCAATTAATGTTCGTGTTGGGATTAATTCATTATTATCATTGCTTACCACAATTATTCCACCTTTCTTTGGTACACATTGTACCGAGCTTACCCATTCGTTGTATGAGATTGGATATATGATTCCAGCATCTAGCCACTTGATGATTTCTTTTTTAACCACTTCTTTCACGGCTTCATTTAATCTCCTTTGGGCATCCACAATTGGTTTTTAGTCCTGCTCTCATTTTCAGCCAAACACAATTTTCTCTCATCATTTTCCAGAATTCTTTCTCCCAAAAACTCTCTCAACATTTCCTAAATCATTTTTAAGGGATCTTTCCTAATTCTTCAAAATTTTTGCAAGGAAAACTTGTCATCTATTGAAGGAAGAAAGGATTGGAGGTAAATCCCGTTCTCAACCTCTAATCTAAGTTCTCTATTGAAATTCCCAAGATATTTGGCTTCAAAATACTATTTTTGGTTGAGTTTTCATTATAGCTTTGATTGGAGATCAAAATCTTGTGAAATCATGGTTGAAATCTTAATTTTCAGACATGTTGAGTTAGGCTCTATTTTGTGTTGATCTTAATTGAGTTTTAAGTTGATTTACATGTTAAAAATGAGGTGTTGATAATATAGATCCCGAAATCCTTGAGATCCTTGAGTTTCTTGGTAGTTTTAAGTGAGATTTTGGGGTGAAATGGTGGAATCTTGCTTGCTGGAGGTATAATGATGAGTTAGGTTGTTTATTAGATATGTTTTGATGTTGTTAATGCTTTGGAAGTGATGTAGGTTCGCTGAGCTTGGTTTAGGAACCAATCGATTAAGTTTTCGGTTGTTTTGGATGGGTATTTTGGTATAGTTTGGGTGAGCAACCAGTTGTGAATTGTTGCTGGTGTTAGAATGCATTTTAATGCATTTAGATCTCTGTTTTTGATGATGTGAAAATAGGGGATCTTGATTCGGAAGTAAACGAGGTGGTTTTGGAGGCTCCGGAGGGGTAATTTTCGTGTCGGCGAGCAAGGCTTCGCGTATCGGTGATTGGAAAAGAGTTTTCCAGCTTTGAAACATTTTTAATGTGGTTATGGGAGCTTACTGTAAGTTTGAAACACTTAGCTAAGCTCAAGAGTAAGTAAATTGAAAGCCTCTCTCGGATTGTGCTATGTTTTGGCTTAAAATGCACTTGATTTAAATGTGTTTTGGTTGCTATTTTTAAGCATGTTTAAGCATGGTTTAATGCTGGATTTTAATGCCATTATGTTAAGGATGCACTAAGTAAGTGATCCTTGGGTTGCATGTGTTGAATGCATATAATATTAAGCATGTTATGCTTGTAGAAATGGTGTTGATGTCATACTTGTAAAATAGTGTATTAATGAGGTTAAATGGTTATATTGGCAAGTGATATATATGGTTTTTGGTTACTTTAATCGGATATAGTTAGCTGGCTATAGGATTGGGTGCACCGTGAATAAAGTCGCCTTGGATGTCGAGCGGTTGTGATCGTGCCGTAATCTCCATCGAAGTACCCTAGCGATTGAGGAATTAGAGTCACCACGATGGAGGTTGGCTCTCGTGGGTAGACTTAGTTAAGCGTCACTACGGTGGAGGAATGCTCCCGTGTGTGAGCTTGGTTAAGGCGATTACAATAGTTGAGGTAACTCCCATGTGTAAGCCTTGATTGTGTCCTAACTCTCGCTAGTGGGTTATACAACTACCGATGAGTGATGTTGAGGGGTTGTGATTGTGCCTGTAACACCCCAATTTTGGGCTTGGAAGTTTAGGGTCTGAACCGGACCGATTTAAATTACGGTTCGAATATAAAAGGTGGTTTTAGTCAAAGCCTAGTTCGGGACGCATTAAAAATATGGAAAAATATCTAAAAATCCTCTTTTATTATATATAATAGAGTGGTGAAATCAATTTTACAAAATGGGGTTTGGAAATATGACATTTCAAGATAGTGACTAAAATGTAATTTTGAAAAGTTGGTGACTGTTTTAAAAGGATTGAAACTTTGAATCTTTAAGGAGCTAATTTACCGAAGGGAGGGTTTCTCCAGATTTTTCATAAATTTTAAAGACTCATTTAATGTTATTTAATAAAAAGAAAAGAGGGAAAAGAGATATTTTGGTTTCATAACTAACTTTTGCCAAAATTTTCCCATTTCATTTTCTCTCAATTTTCCCTCAGCCAAACACATTTCCACAGCCACTTTTCCTTTGATTTTCACACCTAAATTTGAGATTTCAATCTCTAAATGATTTCTAATCATTTCTACACCAAATCATCATCATTTGCTTATTGAATTTTCAAGAATTTTGGCTCTAAACAAGGAGAAATCCACATTTAGAGGTATGAACATCCTTCTCCTCTAAATACTCAGTTCTTTACTGAAATTCCCAAGTTCTCAATCCTTAAATTGAGTTTTATTAAAGGTTTTAATGTTGTGATCTTGATTTTGGCTTAAAATGCAAGATTTGGATTTAATTTTGAAGAAATTCGTATTAAATGATTGGGCTCTGTTTTGAGATGTCTTTTGATGTATTTTGGATGTCTAAATGATGTGTGGTTGAGGTTTAATCAATGCAATCCCGAATAGGTTTATTTTCCTAAGTTTTTACTTGAGTTAATGGTGGTTTTTGGAGTGATTTTGATGTTCTTCTATAGCTGGAGGTATAAGGACGTGATTAGGTCCTTTTTGGATGTTAATTGATGTCTAAGAATGTTTGGCATTGATGGATCTTGGCTGGGTAATGTTGTAGAGGTGTTTGGATGTGATTTCGGTTGTGTTTGGTAGCCGAAATGTGAGTTTTGATGAGAGCAGCGAGTTTAGGTGTTTTGGCTGAAGATTTTAATGCATGATGATGCATTAATCCTCTACTTTGATGTGTTTAAAACAGGGGAGACATCTTCGGATCCTTGTGGTGTTGATCCGGAGGCTTGATTGGCGTTTCGGAAGCTTGCGAAACGGAATCGGTGAGTGAAGTTTGGTTTTCAGCTTTGAAACCAATGTTTGAAGGTTGTGGGAGCTTAGTTTAAGTCTAAACAACTTAGCTAAGCTCAAGAGTAAGTTTTCGGAGAAATTCTCTTTTTGAAGAACCATGAGATGGTTGAATGCAATGTAATTATTTTGCATGTTTAAATTCTGTTTTGAAAGCATATTTTAGCATGTTTAATGCTTGTTTTATAAGCCATGTGTTGAAGGATGCTCAAGGTAAGAGATCCTTGATTTGAACATTGATAAATGTGGTTTGATGCATTGTGATGCATGATTATTTAATGGCTTTGTTAAATGCTTTAAAACAGTGGATAGATGATGGTAAATGATGTTTATTGGCAAGTGATGTGTTGGTTTAAAAGTACTTGAATCGGATATAGTTAGCCGGTTATAGGATTGCGTGCACCGTGAATAAAGTCACCTTGGATGTTGAGGGGTTGTAATGGTACCGTAAACTCCATCCAAGAACACTAACGAGATGTCTAAGATCATAATGGTGGTTAAAATGCCATGTGAGGATCTTGTGTTGTGTGTCCCGTGTTCTCGTTAGTGATGTTATACAACTACCAATGAGTGATGTGGAGGGGTTGTAATTGTACCGTAGACTCCATCACGGGTGTTGATGGGTTGTGATTGTACCGGTAAACTCCACCTTGAGTGTTTGGTAGTGTGTATGGAGCGTATGGGACAACGCTTGTAATCCGCGTATCCGATTGTGTTTTGAGTTGAAAAATGGTTATGAATTATCACTTGAAAGCCAATATGACATGTTGATGAATTGAAGCATGAGATGCTTGGTTGCAAGCATAAATGCATGATAAATGATGTTTTGAAATTAAAGGCCTTGAAAAGGTGTTTTTACAAAGTGCATTATTGTGTTGTTTTATTAGAGCATTTCTCACTAAGCATACGTGCTTACGCTCTCTCTTTCTTGAACCAATAATGCAGAGCATTGAAGTGCTTAAAGGGCACCAAGGAGGTCAAGGATCCAAGTGAAAGTCTAAGCTCATGTATGGTGACTATTTTCACAACACTATTAGCTTTTGGTATTTGGCAATGGGAACCTAGGTTGTGATTTTTGGGAGATGTTTTGGACTCTCTAAGTTTGGCTTGATGCCTATGATGTTTTGGATTTGTAATTGGCCACTTTGGTGTTTGCTTTGATGACTTGATGTTTGGTTGGTGTTGAGTATTAGGTTGCATGCCTATAGTTTGAGGTTTTCCCTAATCGATGCTATGGATGTGTTTTGATGATGCTATTATGTTCCTTTAGCGCATGATGACTTGTTGGCATGATTTGGGCGTCATAGGGATGCGTTTGATGGGTCGAATGTTTGTTAAACCAGATAATTTCTGCATTTCTGGGCAGGACGTATCGGAACGGGTGCTAATGTTTCGAAACAGGGGTCTGAAATGGCCTTGGCGTTTCGAAACGGGCATGGCCGTTCCGAAACGTTTTTGCTACTGCCAAGCCCTGTTTCGGAACAGGTTGCGAAACGGTCCCGCATTTCGGAACGGTCATCCTCCGTTTCGGAACACTCGACCGTTGGGCACTGAATTACATGGTTTTATGTTTTGAAATCTTCACGTTTTAGTCCTGATCTTTGTATATGCAATTACTTGAGTTTGGAATGTCCGTTTAAGATGAAATTTGGCAGAGAAGCATGAAACATGATTAATTTCATAATGGTAACTCAAAAATTGGTAAAGTCCTCGTAATTTCCAAAATTTGCATTTTGGTCCCTAAACTCGTATGTTGTGCAATTGAGTCCCTTATTGTCTTCCGATTGCCGTGATTTTTGAATATGCTTATCTCAAGAGTACACCTAGGGTCAATATGCATTTAGACAAGGTTAAAAAGAAAAAAAAGGTCGTTAATCAAGGTTGACTTTCGGGTTGACTTTGGTTTTCCCCGCGTAATCTTCGTAGTTCGGGTCAATCGTCTAGGCCGGGCTAAGGGGGTTACATTTGGTGGTATCAGAGCTGAGTTCTCGAGTATTTGGGAATGGTTAAGTGGGTGATATGAGTATGATTGCTTGTATACTTGTTGAGTGAATGTATGATGTATGAATTGTAAGTATGTTGCAATTGTGGTGTATGCTGTGGTGAAGCATGTTAGAGGGACCCATTGCCATATCAAAGCTAATGAAATGATTTGTTTTTAATTGGAAATAAGCTTGAGTACTTGGATTGCTTACCATGCTGAGCCTGACTCTGTTTATTGCATGGTGATTGCATTGTATAGTGAATGAGACCTTGTAGAGAGACGAGGATTAATACGCGAGCTATGGCTCAAAATGAGAACGAAGAAAATGCTGAAAATGTAGTGGATTTACCTCCTCCACACGGTGATGGTGGTGCTGGGGGTGAGGGAGCCGGTGTTGGTGCTTGTGCTGGGGTCGCTGGACCTGAAGCTGGGCAGGGGCAAGCTGCTCCTGACATGACAGTGCTGATTCAGGCTATTGCTAGAGCCTTTCAGGCGGCGGTAGCTGGAGCTCATGGAGCTGGGCATCAGGGAGATTCTAATGCTAGACTACCTCTGGAACGCTTGCGAAGTCTTGGAGGGACTGAGTTCAGGGGTTTGTCTGCGGAAAGTTCTGAGTCTTGGTTGGAAAGTACCAAGAGAATTTTGGGACAAATGAACTGCAATGAAGTGCAGAAGCTGGGCTGTGTAATATCGTTGTTTCATGATGATGCGTATACCTGGTGGACAACCACTATCTCCGGAATGGAGGATGCTGATGTGACTTGGACGTTCTTTTTGAACGCGTTCAAGAGGAGGTATCTGGGTGTGCGGTACCTAGATGAAAAGAAAAGGGAATTCATGTCTCTTACTCAAGGGAGCATGTCAGTGGCTGAGTACGAGGTTCAGTTTGTCCAACTCAGTCAGTACGCACCTGAGCTTATCCCTGATGAGCGGGAGAGGTGTGAACGTTTTCGTTATGGTTTGGTGACGGAAGTGAAGACCTAATTTTGGCTGCTGAGTACACTGATTTTGATGTGTTGGTTGGTAGAGCGAAAGATATTGAGTTGAATTTGGGTTTATCTTCTAGAGGAGTTGGTCCTAGTGCGGGCAAGCGAGCTGCTGAGTATAGTTCCGGTGGCGGACGGAACAAGAGGGGACGTGATCGGAAGTATCAGTCTTCAGCTAGGCGTGGTGGTGGAGGGCAAGGTGCGCCTGTTCAGGGAGACAAGGCGAGAGCTGATCAGAACACATGTTGGGCATGTGGATCACATGGTCATCTGAGGCGTGATTGTCCACGAGCAGCGAGGGAGGTACATGCTCCTATTGTGGTAACCGATACTTCATGCTGGAACTGTGGTTCGGCGGATCACATGAAGAGGGAGTGTCCTCTGTTGGGCGGTGGTGGTCAGGGACGTGCTCCTAGAGTTGTTGCACCACAGAGAGGTCGTGGGCGCGGCCGTGGTAACTTCCAGCGCAGGGAGGATGGTGGAAGGAATGTGGCTCATGTGGTAGTTGTTCAGCCTGAGGGTGGTGGCCAGGCCAGAGTGTATGCTTAGAGGGAGGGGAGGAATGACACGGATGTGATCGCAGGTACTTTCACTTTGCAATCCTTGTCATTACTTTCCTTGATTGATTCTGGATCTACACACTCATACATATTGCGTGAACATGCTCAATTGCTTGGGTTGCCTGTTGAGTCTTTGGATGTTGGTATGCGTGTAACTAGTTCTTTTGGTGAGACTGTTGTGACGCGAAAGCTTTGTAGAAGGTGTCCTTTGGTTGTGCAAGACCATATTTTTTCATGTTGATCTTATGGAATTCCCTTTCTATGGACATGATGAATAGAGTGTTCCATGAATACTTGGATAAATTTGTTGTGGTGTTCATTGATGATATTCTCGTGTACTCTCGTACTGATGAGGAGCATGAGGGGCATTTGAGAATTGTGTTGCAGGCTTTGTTGGAGAATCAACTTTATGCCAAGCTGAGCAAGTGTGAGTTCTGGCTTAGAGAGGTTGTGTTTCTTGGTCATGTGGTCTTTGCTGAAGGAATACGTGTTGATCCTCAGAAGATTGAGGCAGTGATGAATTGGAAGCCTCCTAAATCTTTTCATGAAGTCCGTAGTTTCCTTGGTTTGGCGGGGTACTATCGGAGGTTCGTGGATGGGTTTTCAAAGATTGCTGCACATTTGACGAATTTGTTGCAGAAGGATGTTAAGTATGAGTGGACGGAAGCGAGACAACAGGCTTTTGAGAAGCTTAAGGCATCTTTGACGCAAGATCCTATCTTGGTTCAACATGAATCGGGGAAAGAGTTTGTGGTGTATAGTGATGCGTCCTATGTTGGTTTGGGATGTGTGTTGATGCGTCCTATGTTGGTTTGGGATGTTTTCCAGTTTGAGCATTTCGTGTGATGGTGGTCTTGTGGCTGAGTTGCAAGTGAAACCATCCTTGATTCAGTTGATTAAGGAAAAGCAGTTGTTGGATGATTCCTTGGTGCCACATGTTCAGGATATTGCGGAGGATAGGCCATCAGATTTCTGCTTTAATGATGATGGAGTTTTATGCTTTGGGAATCGGATAGTAGTGCCCAATGATGCTGATTTGAGGCGTGCTATTCTGACTGAAGCTCATAGTAGTCCTTTTGCTATGCACCCTGGTAGTACTAAGATGTACCGTGATCTTCGTGATGAGTGCTATTGGGTGGGTTTAAAGAAAGATGTTGTTGAGTTTGTAAGCAAGTGCATGGTATGTCAGCGAGTTAAAGCTGAGCATCAATTTCCTTCAGGTGTTTGCAACCGTTGAGGATTCCTGAGTGGAAGTGGGAAAGGATTACCATGGACTTCGTGTTTGGTTTGCCTTTGTCGCCATCGAAGAAGAATTCGGTGTGGGTGATTGTAGATCGCCTAAAAAAGTGTGCGCATTTCTTGCCTATGCATACTACGTACAGTTTGGATAAGCTTGCGGAGCTGTACATTGCTGAGATTGTGCGGCTGCATGGTGTGCCAAAGTCGATTGTGTCAGAACGAGATCCGAGGTTTACATCGTCTTTCTGGCAGTGTTTGCATCAGGCTTTGGGTACACGGTTGAATTTCAGTACTTCTTATCATCCGCAGTCGGATGGACAGTCTGAGCGTGTTATCCAGGTGTTGGAGGATATGTTGAGGTGCTGCGTGATTGAGTTTCAGGGTTCTTGGGAGAAACATTTGCCTTTGGTGGAGTTTGCCTATAATAATAGTTATCAGGCAAGTATTCAAATGGCAACTTATGAAGCTTTGTACGGGAGGAAGTGTAGGACTCCTCTTTGTTGGGCTGAAACAAGTCAGAAGTTAGTTTCGATGCCAGCTTTGTTGAAAGGAACCACCGAGAAGGTGAAGCTCATTTGTGAGCGATTGAAGGCAGCTTCTGATCGGCAAAAGTCTTACGCGGATTTGAAGTGTAAGGAGATTGAGTATGCGGTGGGTGACCGTGTGTTTTTGAAAGTTTCACCTTGGAAAAAGGTGATGAGTTTTGGCCGAAAGGGTAAGTTGAGCCCTAGGTACATTGGACCATACGAGGTGATTGAGTGTGTGGGTCTTGTTGCGTACAAGTTGAGGTTACCGTAAGAGTTAGAAAAGATTCATGATGTGTTTCATGTTTTTATGCTTCGGATGTATAGATTAGATCCTTCTCATGTGATGCCTGTGGAGGAAGTGGAGTTGAATCCAGATTTGACCTATGATGAGGAACCTGTGGAGATTCTGGATTCAGACAGTAAAGTTCTTCGAGGCAAGACCATTGAGTTGGTAAAGGTGTTGTGGAAGCATCATGGTGCTGAGGAAGCCACGTGGGAACGGAAGGATGACATGTTGAAGCAGTTTCCATACCTTTTTCCTCCAGGTAAATTTCGAGGACAAAATTTCTTAAGGGGGGGGGGGGAGAGTTGTAACACCCCAATTTTGGGCTTGGAAGTTTAGGGTCTGAACCGGACCGGTTTAAATTACGGTTCGAATATAAAAGGTGGTTTTAGAGAAAGCCTAGTTCGGGATGCATTAAAAATATGGAAAAATATCTAAAAATCCTGTTTTATTATATATAATAGAGTGGTGAAATCAATTTTACAAAATGGGGTTTGGAAATATGACATTTCAAGTTAGTGACTAAAATGAAATTTTTGAAAAGTTGGTGACTGTTTTAAAAGGATTGAAACTTTGAATCTTTAAGGAGTTAATTTACCCAAGGGAGGGTTTCTCCAGATTTTTCTTAAATTTTAAATACTCATTTAATGTTATTTGATAAAAAGAAAAGAGGGAAAAGAGATATTTTGGTTTCATAACTAACTTTTGCCAAAATTTTCCCATTTCATTTTCTCTCAATTTTCCCTCAGCCAAACACATTTCCACAGCCACTTTTCCTTTGATTTTCACACCTAAATTTGAGATTTCAATCTCTAAATGATTTCTAATCATTTCTACACAAAATCCTCATCATTTGCTTATTGAATTTTCAAGAATTTTGGCTCTAAACAAGGAGAAATCCACATTTAGAGGTATGAACGTCCTTCTCCTCTAAATACTCAGTTCTTTACTGAAATTCCCAAGTTCTCAATCCTTAAATTGAGTTTTATTAAAGGTTTTAATGTTGTGATCTTGATTTTGGCTTAAAATGCAAGATTTGGATTTAATTTTGAAGAAATTCTTATTAAATGATTGGGCTCTGTTTTGAGATGTCTTTTGATGTATTTTAGATGTCTAAATGATGTGTGGTTGAGGTTTAATCAATGCAATCCGAATAGGTTGATTTTCCTAATTTTTACTTGACTTAATGGTGGTTTTTGGGGTGATTTTGATGTTCTGCTATAGCTGGAGGTATAAGGACGTGATTAGGTCCTTTTTGGATGTTAATTGATGTCTAAGAATGTTTGGAATTGATAGATCTTGGCTGGGTAATGTTGTAGAGGTGTTTGGATGTGATTTCGGTTGTGTTTGGTAGCCGAAATGTGAGTTTTGATGAGAGCAGCGAGTTTAGGTGTTTTGGCTGAAGATTTTAATGCATGATGATGCATTAATCCTCTGCTTTTATGTGTTTAAAACAGGGGAGACATCTTCGGATCCTTGTGGTGTTGATCTGGAGGCTTGATTGGCGTTTCGGCAAGCTTGCGAAACGAAATCTGTGAGTGAAGTTTGGTTTTCAGCTTTGAAACCAATGTTTGAATGTTTTGGGGACTTAGTTTAAGTCTAAACAACTTAGCTAAGCTCAAGAGTAAGTTTTCGGAGAAACTCTCTTTTTGAAGAACCATGAGATGGTTGAATGCAATGTAATTATTTTGCATGTTTAAATTCTGTTTTGAAAGGATATTTTAGCATGTTTATTACTGGTTTTGTAAGCCATGTGTTGAAGGATGCTCAAGGTAAGAGATCCTTGATTTGAATATTGATAAATGTGGTTTGATGCATTGTGATGCATGATTATTTAATGGCTTTGTTAAATGCTTTAAAACAGTGGATTGATGATGGTAAATGATGTTTATTGGCAAGTGATGTGTTGGTTTAAAAGTACTTGAATCGGATATAGTTAGCCGGCTATAGGATTGGGTGCACCGTGAATAAAGTCGCCTTGGATGTTGAGGGGTTGTAATGGTACTGTAAACTCCATCCAAGAACATTAACGAGATGTCTAAGATCATAATGGTGGTTAAAATGCCATGTGAGGATCTTGTGTTGTGTGTCCCGTGTTCTCGTTAGTGATGTTATACAACTACCAATGAGTGATGTGGAGGGGTTGTAATTGTACCGTAGACTCCATCACGGGTGTTGAGGGGTTGTGATTGTACCGGTAAACTCCATCATGAGTGTTTGGTAGTGTGTATGGAGCGTATGGGACAACGCTTGTAATCCGCGTATCCGATTGTGTTTTGAGTTGAAAAATGGTTATGAATTATCATTTGAAAGCCAATATGACATGTTGATGAATTGAAGCATGAGATGCTTGGTTGCAAGCGTAAATGCATGATAAATGATGTTTTGAAATTAAAGGCCTTGAAAAGGTGTTTTTACAAAGTGCATTATTGTTTTGTTTTATTAGAGCATTTCTCATTAAGCATACGTGCTTACGCTCTCTCTTTCTTGAACCAATAATGCAGAGCATTGAAGTGCTTAAAGGGTAGCAAGGAGGTCAAGGATCCAAGTGAAAGTCTAAGCTCATGTATGGTGACTATTTTCACAACACTATTAGCTTTTGGTATTTGGCAATGGGAACCTAGGTTGTGATTTTTGGGAGATGTTTTGGACTCTCTAAGTTTGGCTTGATGCCTATGATGTTTTGGATTTGTAATTGGCCACTTTGGTGTTTTCTTTGATGACTTGATGTTTGGTTGGTGTTGAGTATTAAGTTGCATGCCTATAGTTTGAGGTTTTCTCTAATCGATGCTATGGATGTGTTTTGATGATGCTATTATGTTCCTTTAGCGCATGATGACTTGTTGGCATGATTTGGGCGTCATAGGGATGCGTTTGATGGGTCGAATGTTTGTTAAACCAGATAATTTCTGTATTTCTGGGCAGGCCGTATCAGAACGGGTGCTACTGTTTCGAAACAGGGGTCTGAAATGGCCTTGGCGTTTCGGAACGGGCATGGCCGTTCCGAAACGTTTTTGCTACTGCCAAGCCTTGTTTCGGAACAGGTTCCGAAACGGTCCACGTTTCGGAACGGTCATCCTCCGTTTCAGAACGGTCATCCTCCGTTTCGGAACACTCGACCGTTGGGCACTGAATTACATGGTTTTATGTTTTGAAATCTTCACGTTTTAGTCCTGATCTTTGTATATGCAATTGCTTGAGTTTGGAATGTCCGTTTAAGATGAAATTTGGCAGAGAAGCATGAAACATGATTGCCGTGATTTTTGAATATGCTTATCTCAAGAGTACACCTAGGGTCAATATGCATTTAGACAAGGTTAAAAAGAAAAAAAAGGTTGTTAATCAAGGTTGACTTTCGGGTTGACTTTGGTTTTCCCCGTGTAATCTTCGTAGTTCGGGTCAATCGTCTAGGCCGGGCTAAGGGGGTTACATTTGGTGGTATCAGAGCTTAGTTCTCGAGTATTTGGGAACGGTTAAGTGGGTGATATGAGTATGATTGCTTGTATACTTGTTGAGTGAATGTATGATGTATGAATTGTAAGTATGTTGCAATTGTGGTGTATGTTGTGGTGAAGCATGTTAGAGGGACCCATTGCCATATCAAAGCTAATGAAATGATTTGTTTTTAATTGGAAATGAGCTTGAGTACTTGGATTGCTTACCTTGCTGAGCCTGACTATGTTTATTGCATGGTGATTGCATTGTATAGTGAATGGGACCTCGTAGAGAGACGAGGATTAATACGCGAGCTATGGCTCAAAATGAGAACGAAGAAAATGCTGAAAATGTAGTGGATTTACCTCCTCCACTCGGTGGTGGTGGTGCTGGGGGTGAGGGAGCCGGTGTTGGTGCTGGTGATGGGGTCGCTGGACCTGAAGCTGGGCAGGGGCAAGCTGCTCCTGACATGACAGTGCTCATTCAGGCTATTGTTGGAGCCTTTCAGGCAGCGGTAGCTGGAGCTCATGGAGCTGGGCATCAGAGAGATGCTAATGCTAGACTACCTCTGGAACGCTTGCGCAGTCTGGGAGGGACTGAGTTCAGGGGTTTGTCTGCTGAAAGTTCTGAGTCTTGGTAGGAAAGTACCAAGAGAATTTTGGGACAAATGAAGTGCAGAAGCTGGGCTGTGTAATAACGTTGTTGCATGACGATGCGTATACTTGGTGGACGACCTCTATCTCCGGAATGGAGGATGCTGATGTGACTTGGACGTTCTTTCTGAACGCGTTCAAGAGGAGGTATCTGGGTGTGCGGTACCTAAAAGGGGAATTCATGTCTCTTACTCAAGGGAGCATGTCAGTGGCTGAGTACGAGGTTCAGTTTGTCCGACTCAGTCAGTACGCACCTAAGCTTATCCCTGATGAGCGGGAGAGGTGTGAACGTTTTCGTTATGGTTTGGTGACGGAAGTGAAGACCTATATGTTGGCTGCTGAGTACACTGATTTTGATGTGCTGGTTGGTAGAGCGAAAGATATTAAGTTGAATTTGGGTTTATCTTCTAGAGGAGTTGGTCCTAGTGCGGGCAAGCGAGCTGCTGAGTATAGTTCCAGTGGCGGACGGAACAAGAGGGGACGTGATCGGAAGTATCAGTCTTCAGCTAGGCGTGGTGGTGGAGGGCAAGGTGCGCCTGTTTAGGGAGACAGGGCGAGAGCTGATCAGAACACATGTTGGGCATGTGGATCGCGTGGTCATCTCAGGCGTGATTATCCACGAGTAGCGAGGGATGTACAGGCTCCTATTGTGGTGAGCGATACTTCATGCTGGAACTGTGGTTCGGCGGATCACATGAAGAGGGAGTGTCCTCTGTTGGCCGGTGGTGGTCAGGGACGTACTCCTAGAGTTGTTGCACCACAGAGAGGCCGTGGGCGTGGCCGTGGTAACTTCCAGCGCAGGGAGGATGGTGGAAGGAATGTGGCTCATGTGGTAGTTGTTCAGCCTGAGGGTGGTGGCCAGGCCAGAGTGTATGCTTAGAGGGAGGGGAGGAATGACACGGATGTGATCGCAGGTACTTTCACTTTGCAATCCTTGTCTTTACTTTCCTTGATTGATTCTGGATCTACACACTCATACATATTGCGTGAACATGCTCAATTGCTTGGGTTGCCTGTTGAGTCTTTGGATGTTGGTATGCGTGTAACTAGTTCTTTTGGTGAGATTGTTGTGACATAAAAGCTTTATAGAAGGTGTCCTTTGGTTGTGCAAGACCATGGTTTTCATGTTGATCTTATGGAATTGCCTTTCTATGGTTTTGATGTAATCCTTGGTATGGATTGGCTTGTTGAGCATCGAGCTGTAGTGGATTTTGAGAATAAGCGAGTTTCATTGAAGCTTGCGGATGATTATGAGGTAGTGGTGGTTGGTGAGAATGTGAAGTTTCTTGCCAATGTGGTGTCTACATTGGAAGTGAGCCGGATGCTGAGGCAAGGTTGTGAAGCCTACCTCGCCTTTGTGATGAATCCTAGCTCTAAGGAGTTACGAGTGCAAGATATCAGGACTGTGTGAGAGTTTCCCAGTGTGTTTTCGGAGGAGTTGCTTGGATTGCCTCCTAATCGCGAAGTGGAGTTTGGGATTGAGCTGTATGAAAACACAACTCCAGTGTCCATTACTCCTTATCGAATGGCACCTAAAGAGTTGAAAGAGTTGAAGACGCAACTTCAGGAGTTGCTTGATCGTGGTTTCATTCGGCCAAGTGTGTCACCTTGGGGTGCACCGGTCTTGTTTGTGAAGAAAAAGGATGGCACTAAGAGAATGTGCATTGATTACCGTCAGCTTAACAAGCTGACTATCAAGAATCGGTATCCATTGCCGAGAATTGATGATCTTTTTGATCAATTTAGGGGAGCGGCTGTGTTCTCTAAAATTGACTTAAGGTCAGGGTATTATCAGTTGAAGGTGAAGGATGTTGATGTGCCTAAGACAGCCTTCAGAACGAGGTATGGGCATTATGAGTTTCTTGTGATGCCGTTTGGTTTGACGAATGCTCCTGCAGCTTTTATGGACATGATGAATAGAGTGTTCCATGAATACTTGGATAAATTTGTTGTGGTGTTCATTGATGATATTCTCGTGTACTCTCGTACTAAGGAGGAGCATGAGGGGCATTTGAGAATTGTGTTGCAGGCTTTGTTGGAGAATTAGCTTTATGCCAAGCTGAGCAAGTGTGAGTTCTGGCTTAGAGAGGTTGTGTTTCTTGGTCATGTGGTATCTGCTGAAGGAATACGTGTTGATCCTCAGAAGATTGAGGCAGTGATGAATTGGAAGCCTCCTAAATCTGTTCATGAAGTCCGTAGTTTTCTTGGTTTGGCGGGGTACTATCGGAGGTTCGTGGATGGGTTTTCAAAGATTGCTGCACCTTTGACGAATTTGTTGCAGAAGGATGTTAAGTATGAGTGGACGGAAGCGAGACAACAAGTTTTTGAGAAGCTTAAGGCATCTTTGACGCAAGCTCCTATCTTGGTTCAACATGAATCGGGGAAAGAGTTTGTGGTGTATAGTGATGCGTCCTATGTTAGTTTGGGATGTGTGTTGATGCAAGAGGGTAAGGTGGTGGCTTATGCATCACGACAGTTAAAGGTGCATGAGCGCAATTATCCAAAGCATGACATTGAGTTAGCTGCGGTAGTTTTTGCTTTGAAAATTTGGAGACATTACCTGTATTGTGAGAAGTGTACTGCGTACACGGACCACAAGAGTTTGAAGTATTTGATGTCTCAGAAAAAGTTGAATCTTAGGCAACGACGTTGGGTGGAGTTGCTTAAGGATTACGATTTGACGATCGAGTACCATCCGGGTAAAGCTAATGTTGTAGCGCATGCGTTGAGTAGGAAGGTAGCTGTTGAGTTGAGGGCTATGTTTGCCAGTTTGAGCATTTCGTGTGATTGTGGTTTTGTGGCTGAGATGCTAGTGAAACCATCCTTGATTCAGTTGATTAAGGAAAAGCAGTTGTTGGATGATTCCTTGGTGCCACATTTTCAGGATATTGTGGAGGATAGGCCATCAGATTTCTGCTTTAATGATGATGGAGTTTTATGCTTTGGGAATCGGATAGTAGTGCCCAATGATGCTGATTTGAGGCGTGCTATTCTGACTGAAGCTCATAGTAGTCCTTTTGCTATGCACCCTGGTAGTACTAAGATGTACCGTGATCTTCGTGATGAGTACTATTGTGTGGGTTTAAAGAAAGATGTTGCTGGGTTTGTAAGCAAGTGCATGGTATGTCAGCGAGTTAAAGCTGAGCATCAGTTTCCTTCAGGGTTGTTGCAACCGTTGAGGATTCCTGAGTGGAAGTGGGAAATGATTACCATGGACTTCGTGTCTAGTTTGCCTTTGTCGCCATCGAAGAAGAATTCGGTGTGGGTGATTGTAGAACGCCTGACGAAGTGTGCGCATTTCTTGCCTGTGCATACTACGTACACTTTGGATAAGCTTGCGGAGCTGTACATTGCTGAGATTGTGCGGCTGCATGGTGTGCCAAAGTCGATTGTGTCGGATAGAGATCCGAGGTTTACATCGCGTTTCTGGCAGTGTTTGCATCAGGCTTTGGGTACACGGTTGAATTTCAGTACTTCTTATCATCCGCTGTCGAATGGACAGTCTGAGCGTGTTATCCAGGTGTTGGAGGATATGTTGAGGTGCTGCGTGATTGACTTTCAGGGTTCTTGGGAGAAACATTTGCCTTTGGTGGAGTTTGCCTGTAATAATAGTTATCAGGCAAGTATTCAAATGGCACCTTATGAAGCTTTGTATGGGAGGAAGTGTAGGACTCCTCTTTGTTGGGCTGAAACAAGTCAGAAGTTAGTTTCGATGCCAGCTTTGTTGAAAGGAACCACCAAGAAGGTGAAGCTCATTTGTGAGCGATTGAAGGCAGCTTCTGATCGGCAAAAGTCTTACGCGGATTTGAAGTGTAAGGAGATTGAGTATGCGGTGGGTGACCGTGTGTTTTTGAAAGTTTCGCCTTGGAAAAAGGTGATGAGGTTTGGTCGAAAGGGTAAGTTGAGCCCTAGGTACATTGGACCATAGGAGGTGATTGAGCGTGTGGGTCCTGTTGCATACAAGTTGAGGTTACCGTAAGAGTTAGAAAAGATTCATGATGTGTTTCATGTTTTTATGCTTCGGAAGTATAGATCAGATCCTTCTCATGTGATGCCTGTGGAGGAAGTGGAGTTGAATCCGGATTTGACCTATGATGAGGAACCTGTGGAGATTCTGGATTCAGACAGTAAAGTTCTTCGAGGCAAGACCATTGAGTTGGTAAAGGTGTTGTGGAAGCATCGTGGTGCTGAGGAAGCCACGTGGGAACGGAAGGATGACATGTTGAAGCAGTTTCCATACCTTTTTCCTCCAGGTAAATTTCGAGGACGAAATTTCTTAGGGGGGGGGGGAGAGTTGTAACACCCCAATTTTGGGCTTGGAAGTTTAGGGTCTGAACCGGACCGATTTAAATTACGGTTCGAATATAAAAGGTGGTTTTAGGGAAAGCCTAGTTCGGGATGCAATAAAAATATGGAAAAATATGTAAAAATCCTCTTTTATTATATATAATGGAGTGGTGAAATCAATTTTACAAAATGGGGTTTGGAAATATGACATTTCAAGTTAGTGACTAAAATGTAATTTTTGAAAAGTTGGTGACTGTTTTAAAAGGATTGAAACTTTGAATCTTTAAGGAGCTAATTTACCCAAGGGAGGGTTTCTCCAAATTTTTCTTAAATTTTAAATACTCATTTAATGTTATTTAATAAAAAGAAAAGAGGGAAAAGAGATATTTTGGTTTCATAACTAACTTTTGCCAAAATTTTCCCATTTCATTTTCTCTCAATTTTCCCTCAGCCAAACACATTTCCACAGCCACTTTTCCTTTGATTTTCACACCTAAATTTGAGGTTTCAATCTCAAAATGATTTCTAATCATTTCTACACCAAATCCTCATCATTTGCTTATTGAATTTTCAAGAATTTTGGCTCTAAACAAGGAGAAATCCACATTTAGAGGTATGAACGTCCTTCTCCTCTAAATACTTAGTTCTTTACTGAACAGGCGCACCTTGGCCTCCACCACCTCGCCTAGCTGAAGACTGATACTTTCGTTCACGTCCTCTCTTGTTTCGTCCGCCACCGGAACTATACTCAGCAGCTCGCTTGCCCACACTAGGACCATCACCTCTAGAAGATAGACTCAAATTCAACTCAATGTCCTTTGCTCTACCAACCAGCACATCAAAGTCAGTGTACTCAGCAGCCAGCATGTAGGTCTTCACCCCCGTCACAAAACCATAACGGAACCGTTCACACCTTTCCCGCTCATCAGGAACAAGCTCAGGTGCGTACTGACTAAGCCGAACGAACTGAACCTCGTACTCAGCTACAGACATGCTCCCTTTAGTAAGAGACATGAATTCCCTTTTCTTCTCATCCAGGTATCGCACACCCATATACCTCCTCTTGAACGCGTTCAGAAAGAACGTCCAAGTTACATCAGCTTCCTCCATTCCGGAGATAGAGGTCGTCCACCAAGTATACGCATCATCGTGCAACAATGATACCACGCAGCCCAGCTTCTGCACATCATTACAATTTATTTGACCCAAGATTCTCTTGGTACTTTCCAGCCAAGACTCAGAACCTTCAGCAGACAAACCCCGGAACTCAGTCCCTCCCAGACTGCGCAAACGTTCCAAAGGTAGTCTTACATTAGCATCTCCCTGATGCCCAGCTCCTTGAGCTCCAGCTAC
Source organism: Hibiscus tridactylites (assembly GCA_958450335.1). Classification (NCBI taxonomy): domain Eukaryota; kingdom Viridiplantae; phylum Streptophyta; class Magnoliopsida; order Malvales; family Malvaceae; genus Hibiscus; species Hibiscus tridactylites. The sequence goes on from OY288285.1 coordinate 31,406,927, forward strand.
TGCCGCCCGAAAAGCTCCAGCAATGGCTTGTATCAGCATTGTCATGTCAGGAACAGCTTGCCCCTGACCAGCTTCAGGTCCAGTGACCCCAGCACCAGCCGCAACACCAGCTCCTTCACCCCCAGCACCACCACCACCAGCCGGAGGAGGTAAATCCACCACATTTTCAGCGTTCTCCTCATTCTCATTTTGAGCTTTAGCTCGCGTATTAATCCTCGTCTCTCTACGAGGTGCCATACTAAACAATGCAATCACAATGCAATAAACAAAGTCAGGCTCAGCAAGGTAAGCAATCCAAGTACTCAAGCTCATTTCCAATTAAAAACAAATCATTTCATTAGCTTTGATTTGGCAATGGGTCCCTCTAACATGCTTCACCACAGCATACATCACAATTGTAACATACATACAATTCATACATCATGCTTTCACTCAACAAGCATACAAAACAATCATACACTTAATACCCACACAACCATTCCCAATTACCCGAGAACTCAGCTATGATACCAACAAATGTAACCCCCTTAGCCCGGCCTAGACGGTTGACCCGAACTACGAAGATTACAAGGAGAAAACCAAAGTCAACCCGAAAGTCAACCTTGATTAACGACCCTTTTTTTTCTTTTTAACTTGTCTAGATGCATATTAACCCTAATCATACACTCGAGGAAATCATACTCAAAAACCACAGCAATCGGACAACGATCAGGGACTCAATTGCACAATATGTGAAATTAGGGACCAAATTGTAAATTCTAGAAATTTAGAGGACTCTATCAGTTTTATGGTTACCAATATGAAATTAATCATATTTCAGGCTTCTCTGTCAAATTTCATCTCAAACGGACATCACAAACTCAACCAATTGCATATACAAACGTTGGGACCAAAACGCAAGGATTTCAAAACATAAAACCATCAATTTCAGTGCCCAACGGTCGGGTGTTCCGAAACGGGGATGATCCGTTCCGAAACGCGGGACCGTTCCGAAATAGGTTTCGGAACAGGGCTTGGAAGTGGCAAAACCGTTCCGGAACGGCTCTACCCGTTTCGAAACGCCAAGGCCATTTTAGGCCCTCTGTTCTGAAACGGTAGCACCCGTTCCGATACAGGCTGCCCAGAAACGCAGAATTTTGCTGGTTTAATACACAATTGACCCCTCAAACACATTCAAAAGACAACCAAATCATACCAGCAAGTCATTCAACACTCAATGAACATATTAGTATCAACCAATCTCAAACATAGCATCAAATGAGGAAAAACCAAATTCTATAGGCATGCATACTATAATGAAAATCATGCAACCTTCAATTCATCAAAACCACATAACAAAAGGCCATTTACAAGTCTCAACATCAACAAAAGCACAAAACCAACTTAGGGAGTCCAAAACATCTCCCAAAAACACAATTTGAGTTCCCATTGCCAAATGCCAAAAGCTAAACAAGTTATGAAAATTGTCACCATACATGAGCTTAAGCTTCCACTTATATTCTTGACCACCTTGCTGCCCCTCTAAGCACTTCAATGCTCTGCATTATTGGTTTAAGAAAGAGAGAGCGCAAGCACATAGCTTAGTGAGGAATGCTCAATTAAAACATCACAATAATGCATTTGTAAAAACACCTTTTTAAGGCCTTTAGTTTCAAAACAACATTTATCAAACAATTATACTTACAAACCAAGCATTTCATGCTTCAATCCATCATCATGTCATATTGGCTTACAAGTGATAATTCATAACATTTTTCAACTCAAAACACAATCGACAATCGGATACGCGGATTACAAGCGTTGTCCCATACGCTTCATACACACTACCAATATCAAGGTGGAGCATGGTACAATCACAACCCCTCCACATCACTCATTTGTAGTTGTATAACATCACTAACGAGATCACGGGACATACAACACAAGATCCACACATGGACTTTTAACCACCATTGTGACCTTAACAAATCACAAGGTCCACACATGGACTTTTAACCACCATTGTGACCTTAACAATACACAAGGTCCACACATGGACTTTTAACCACCATTGTGACCTTAACACAAGATCCACCCATGGACTTTTAACCACCATGGTGATCTTAACCATCTCGTTAGTGTACTATGATGGAGTTTACGGTACAATCACAACCTCTCAACATCCAAGGCGACTTTATTCACGGTGCACCCAATCCTATAGCCGACTAACTATATCCGATTCAAGTACTTTTAAAACCAACACATCACTTGCCAATGTACATCATTTAACATCATTAATTCACTATTTTAAAACATTTAACAAGCCATTAAATCAACATGCATCACTATGCATTAAAATCACATTTATCAATGTTCAAAACAAGGATCCCTTACCTTGAGCATCCTTCAACACATGGCTTATAAAACCAGCAATAAACATGCTAAAATATGCTTTCAAAAACAGAATTTAAACATGCAAACAAATCACTTTGCATTCAACCAACTCATGGCTCATCAACAAGAGAGTTTTTCCGGAAACTTACTCTTGAGCTTAGCTAAGTTGTTTAGACTTTAACTAAGCTCCCAAACCTTCAAAACATTGGTTTCAAAGCTGAAAACCAAACTTCACTCACCGATTCCATTTCGCAAGCTTGCTGAAACACCAATCAAGCTTCCGGATCAACACCACAAGGATCCTAAGATGTCTCCCATGTTTTAAACACATCAAAGCAGAGGATTAATGCATCATCATGCATTAATATCTTCAACCAAAACACCTAAACTCACTGCTCTCATCAACATCTACATTTCGGGTACCAAACACAACCGAAATCACATCCAAACACCTCCACAACACTACCCAGCCAAGATCCATCAACTCCAAACATTCTTATACATCAATTAACATCCAAAACGGATCTAATCATGTCCTTATACCTCCAGCCATAGCAGAACATCAAGATCACCCCAAAAATCATCACTAACTCAAGCAAAACTTAGGAAAAATCAACCTATTAGGGAATGCATTGATTAAACCTCAATTTCACACCAATTATACATCCAATTTACATCAAAAAGACATCTCAAAACAGTGCCCACTCATTTCATACGAATTTAATCAAAATTAAATCAAATCTTGCATTTTAAAGCCAAGATCAAGAACACAACCATAAAAACTTTAATAAAACTTAAATCAAGGATTGAGAACTTGGCAATTTCAGTAAAGAACTGAGTATTTAGAGGAGAAGGACGTTCATACCTCTAAATGTGAGTTTCTCCTTGTTTGGAACCAAGATTCTTAAAAATTCAATAAGCAAATGCTAAGGTTTTGATGTAGAAATGATTAGAGACCAATTAAAGATTGAAATCTCATTTTTAGATGTCAAAATCAGAGGGAAAAAGGCTGGAGAAAAGTGTTTGGGCTGAGAGAAAAGTTGAGAGAAAAGAAATGGAAAATTTTGAGAAAAGTTAGTTATGACAACAAAATATCTAATTCCCTCCTTTTTCCTTTCATTAAAAACCATTAATTAAATGTTTAATATTAAGAAAAATCTGGAGAAACTCTTCTTGGGTAAATTAGCTCCTTAAAGATTCAAAGTTTCAATCCTTTTAAAACAGTCACCAACTTTTCAAAAATTACATTTAAGTCACTAACTTTAAATGTCACATTTCGATGCCTCATTTTGTAAAATTGATTTCACCACTCTCTTACATATAATAAAAGAGAATTTTAAGATATTTTTCCATATTTTTAATGCATCCCGAACTAGGCTTTCCTAAAATCACCTTTTTATATTCGAACCGCAATCCGACCGGTCCGGTCCAACCCAAAACTTCTAAGCCCAAAATTGGGGTGTTACAACTCTCCCCCCCTTAAGAAATTTCGTCCTCAAAATTTACCTGAAGGAAAGAGGTACGGAAACTGCTTCAACATGTCATCCTTCCGCTCCCACGTGGCTTCTTCAACACCACGATGTTTCCACAACACCTTTACCAACTCAATGGTCTTGCCCCGAAGAACTTTACTATCCGAATCCAGAATCCTCACCGGTTCCTCATCATAAGTCAAATCCGGATTCAATTCCACTTCCTCCACAGGCATCACATGTGAAGGATCCGATCTATGCTTCTGAAGCATAGAAACATGAAACACATCATGAATCTTTTCGAACTCTTGCGGTAACCTCAACTTGTACGCAACAGGACCCACACGCTCAATCACCTCGTATGGTCCAATGTACCTAGGGCTCAACTTACCCTTTCGGCCAAACCTCATCACCTTTTTCCAAGGCGAAACTTACAAAAACACACGGTCACCCACCGCATACTCAATCTCCTTACGCTTCAAATCCGCGTAAGACTTTTGCCGATCAGAAGCTGCCTTCAAACGCTCACAAATGAGCCTCACCTTCTCTGTAGTTCCCTTCAACAAAGATGGCATCGAAACCAACTTTTGACCTGTTTCATCCCAACACAGAGGAGACCTACACTTCCTCCCGTACAAAGCTTCATAAGGTGCCATTTGAATACTTGCCTGATAACTATTATTATAGGCAAACTCCACCAAAGGCAAATGTTTCTCCCAAGAGCCCTGGAACTCAATCACGCAGCACCTCAACATATCCTCCAACACCTGGATAACACGCTCGGACTGTCCATCCGACTGCGGATGATAAGACGTACTGAAATTCAACAGTGTACCCAAAGCCTGATGCAAACACTTCCAGAAACGCGATGTAAACCTCGGATCCCTATCCGACACAATCGACTTTGGAACACCATGCAGCCGCACAATCTCAGCAATGTACAGCTACGCAAGCTTATCCAAAGTGTACGTAGTATGCACAGGCAAGAAATGCGCACACTTCGTCAGGCGATCCACAGTCACCCACACCGAATTCTTCTTCGATGGCGACAAGGGCAAACCAGATACAAAGTCCATGGTAATCCTTACCCACTTCCACTCAGGAATTCTCAACGGTTGCAACAACCCTGAAGGAAACTGATGCTCAGCCTTAACTCGCTGACACATCATGCATTTGCTTACAAACTCAGCAACATCTTTATTTAAACCCACCTAATAGTACTCATCACGAAGATCACGATACATCTTAGTACTACCAGGGTGCATAGCAAAAGGACTACTATGACCTTCAGTCAGAATAGCACGCCTCAACTCAGCATCATTGGGCACTACTATCCGACTCCCAAAGCATAACACTCCTTCATCATTAAAACAGAAATCTGAAGGCCTATCCTCCACAATATCCTGAACATGCGACACCAAAGAATCATCCAACAACTGCTTTTCCTTAATCAACTGAACCAAGGATGGTTTCACTTGCAACTCAGCCACAAGACCACCATCACGCGAAATACTCAAACTGGCAAACATAGCCCTCAACTCAACAGCTACCTTCCTACTCAAGGCATCCGCTACAACATTAGCTTTACCCGGATGGTACTCGATCGTCAAATCATAATCCTTTAGAAACTCCACCCAACGTTGTTGCCTAAGACTCAACTCTTCCTGGGACATCAGATACTTCAAACTCTTGCGGTCCGTGTACACAGTACACTTCTCACCATACAGGTAATGTCTCCAGATTTTCAAAGCAAAAACTACCGCAGCCAACTCAATGTCATGCGTAGGATAATTGCGTTCATGCACCTTCAACTGCCGTGACGCATAAGCCACCACCTTACCCTCTTGCATCAACACACATCCCAAACCAACGTAGGACGCATCACTATACACCACAAACTCTTTCCCTGATTCAGGTTGAACCAAGATAGGAGCTTGCGTCAAAGCTGTCTTAAGCTTCTCAAAAGCCTACTGTCTCGCTTCCGTCCACTCATACTTAACATCCTTCTGCAACAACTTCGTCAAAGGTGCAGCAATGTTTGAAAACCCATCCACGAATCTCCGATAATATCCCGCCAAACCAAGGAAACTACGGACTTCATGAACAGACTTAGGAGGCTTCCAATTCATCACCGCCTCAATCTTCTGAGGATCAACACGAATCCCCTCAGCAGAAACCACATGACCAAGAAACACCACTTCTCTAAGCCAGAACTCGCACTTGCTCAGCTTGGCATAAAGCTGATTCTCCAACAAAGCTTGCAGCACAATTCTCAAATGCCTTTCATGCTCTTCCTCAGTACAAGAGTACACAAGGATATCATCAATGAACACCACAACAAATTTATCCAAGTATTCATGAAATACTCGATTCATCATGTCCATGAAAGCTGCAGGAGCATTCGTCAAACCAAACGGCATCACAAGGAACTCATAATGCCCATACCTCGTTCTGAAAGCTGTCTTTGGCACATCCACATCCTTCACCTTCAACTGATAATACCCTGAGCTTAAGTCAATCTTAGAGAACACAGACGCTCCCCGAAATTGATCAAAAAGATCATCAATTCTCGGCAATGGATACCGATTCTTGATAGTCAACTTGTTAAGCTGACGGTAATCAATGCACATTCTCATAGTGCCATCTTTCTTCTTCACAAACAAGACCGGTGCACCCCAAGGTGACACACTCGGTCGAATGAAACCACGATCAAGCAACTCCTGCAGTTGCGTCTTCAGCTCCTTCAACTCTTTAGGTGCCATTCTATAAGGAGTAATGGACACTGGAGTTGTGTTTTCATACAACTCAATCCCAAACTCCACTTCACGATTAGGAGGCAATCCCGGCAACTCCTCCGGAAACACACCAGGAAACTCTCGCACAGTCCTGATATCTTGCACACGCAACTCTTTAGAGCTAGGATTCATCACAAAAGCTAGGTAAGCTTCGCAACCCTGCCTCAGCATCCGGCTCGCTTCCAATGTAGACACCACAATTGCAAGAAACTTCACATTCTCACCAACCACTACCACCTCATAGTCATCCGCAAGCTTCAACGAAACTCGCTTATTCTCACAATCTACTACAGCTCGATGCTCAACAAGCCAATCCATACCAAGGATTACATCAAAACCATAAAAAGGCAACTCCATAAGATCAACATGGAAAACATGATCTTGCATAAACAAAGGACATCTTCTATAAAGCTTTCGAGTCACAACAGTCTCGCCAAAAGAACTAGTGACACGCATACCAACATCCAAAGACTCAACAGGCAATCAAAGGAATTCAGCATGCTCACGCAATATGTATGAGTGTGTAGATCCAGAATCAATCAAGGAAAGTAATGACAAGGATTGCAAAGTGAAAGTACCTGCGATCACATCTGTGTCATTTCTCCCCTCCCTCTGAGCATACACTCTGGCCTGACCACCACCCTCAGGCTGAACAGCTACCACATGAGCCACATTCCTTCCACCATTCTCTGTACGCTGGAAGTTACCACGGCCGCGCCCACGACCTCTCAGTAGTGCAACAACTCCAGGTGCACGTCCTTGGCCCCCACCGGCCAACAGAGGACACTCCCTCCTAATGTGATCCGCTGATCCACAGTTCCAGCACGAATTACCAGCCACCACAACAGGAGCCTGCACCTCCCTCACTGCTCGAGGACAATCACGCCTCAGGTGTCCACGCGACCCAAATGTCCAACATGTGTTCGGTTCAGCTCTCGCCTTGTCTCCCTGAACAGGTGCACCTTGGCCTCCACCACCTTGCCTAGCTGAAGACTGATACTTTCGTTCACGTCCTCTCTTGTTCCGTCCGCCACCGGAACTATACTCAGCAGCTCGCTTGCCCACACTAGGACCAGCACCTCTAGAAGATAGACTCAAATTCAACTCAATGTCCTTTGCTCTACCAACCAGCACATCAAAGTCAGTGTACTCAGCAGCCAGCATGTAGGTCTTCACCTCCGTCACCAAACCATAACGGAACCGTTCACACCTCTCCCGCTCATCAGGAACAAGCTCAGGTGCGTACTGACTAAGCCGAACGAACTGAACCTCGTACTCAGCTACAGACATGCTCCCTTTAGTAAGAGACATGAATTCCCTTTTCTTCTCATCCAGGTATCGCACACCCAGATACCTCCTCTTGAACGCGTTCAGAAAGAACGTCCAAGTTACATCAGCTTCCTCCATTCCGGAGATAGAGGTCGTCCACCAAGTATACGCATCATCGTGCAACAATGATACCACGCAGCCCAGCTTCAGCACATCATTACAATTCATTTGACCCAAGATTCTCTTGGTACTTTCCAGCCAAGACTCAGAACCTTCAGCAGACAAACCCCTATACTCAGTCCCTCCTAGACTGCGCAAACGTTCCAAAGGTAGTCTTACATTAGCATCTCCCTGATGCCTAGCTCCTTGAGCTCCAGCTAATGCCGCCCGAAAAGCTCCAGGAATGGCTTGTATCAGCATTGTCATGTCAGGAACATCTTGCCCCTGACCAGCTTCAGGTCCAGCGACCCTCGCACCAGCCGCAACACCAGCTCTTTCACCCCCAGCACCACCACCACAAGGCGGAGGAGGTAAATCCACCACATTTTCAACGTTCTCCTCATTCTCATTTAGAGCCATAGCTCGCGTATTAATCCTCGTCTCTCTACGAGGTGCCATACTAAACAATGCAATCACAATACAATAAACAAAGTCAGGCTCAGCAAGTTAAGCAATCCAAGTACTCAAGCTCATTTCCAATTAAAAACAAATCATTTCATTAGCTTTGATTTGGCAATGGGTCCCTCTAACATGCTTCACCACAGCATACATCACAATTGTAACATACATACAATTCATACATCATGCTTTCACTCAACAAGCATACAAAACAATCATACACTTAATACCCACACAACCATTCCCAATTACCCGAGAACTCAGCTCTGATACCAACAAATGTAACCCCCTTAGCCCGGCCTAGACGGTTGACCCGAACTACGAAGATTACACGGGAAAACCAAAGTCAACCCGAAAGTCAACCTTGATTAACGACCCTTTTTTCTTTTTAACTTGTCTAGATGCATATTAACCCTAATCATACACTCGAGGAAATCATACTCAAAAACCACAGCAATCGGACAACGATCAAGGACTCAATTGCACAACATGTGAAATTAGCGACCAAATTGTAAATTCTAGAAATTTAGAGGACTCTATCAGTTTTAAGGTTACCAATACGAAATTAATCATATTTCAGGCTTCTCTGCCAAATTTCATCTCAAACGGACATCACAAACTCAACCAATTGCATATACAAATGTTGGGACCAAAACGCAAGGATTTCAAAACAAAAAACCGTCAATTTCAGTGCCCAACGGTCGGGTGTTCTGAAACGGGGATGATCCGTTCTGAAACGCGGGACCGTTCCGAAACAGGTTTCAGAACAGGGCTTGGCAGTGGCGAAATCGTTCCGGAACGGCTCTACCCGTTTCGAAACGCCAAGGCCATTTCAGGCCCTCTGTTCCGAAACGGTAGCACCCGTTCCGATACAGGCTGCCCAGAAACGCAGAATTTTTCTAGTTTAATACACAATTGACCCCTCAAACGCATTCAAAAGACAACCAAATCATACCAGCAAGTCATTCAACACTCAATGAACATATTAGTATCAACCAATCTCAAACATAACATCAAATGAGGAAAAACCCAATTCTATAGGCATGCATCCTATAATGAAAATCATGCAACCTTCAATTCATCAAAACCATATATCAAAAGGCCATTTACAAGTCTCAACATCAACAAAAGCACAAAACCAACTTAGGGAGTCCAAAACATCTCCCAAAAACACAATTTGAGTTCCCATTGCCAAATGCCAAAAGCTAAACAAGTTATGAAAATTGTCACCATACATGAGCTTAAGCTTCCACTTAGATTCTTGACCACCTTGCTGCCCCTCTAAGCACTTCAATGCTCTGCATTATTGGTTTAAGAAAGAGAGAACGTAAGCACATAGCTTAGTGAGGAATGCTCAATTAAAAATCACAATAGTGCATTTGTAAAAACACCTTTTTAAGGCTTACAAGTGATAATTCATAACATTTTTCAACTCAAAACACAATCGACAATCGGATACGCGGATTACAAACGTTGTCCCATACGCTTCATACACACTACCAATATCAAGGTGGAGCATGGTACAATCACAACCCCTCCACATCACTCATTGGTAGTTGTATAATATCACTAACGAGATCACGGGACATACAACACAAGATCCACACATGGACTTTTAACCACCATTGTGACCTTAACAAATCACAAGGTCCACACATGGACTTTTAACCACCATTGTGACCTTAACAATACACAAGGTCCACACATGGACTTTTAACCACCATTGTAACCTTAACACAAGATCCACCCATGGACTTTTAACCACCATGGTGATCTTAACCATCTCGTTAGTGTACTATGATGGAGTTTACGGTACAATCACAACCTCTCAACAGCCAAGGCGACTTTATTCACGGTGCACCCAATCCTATAGCCGGCTAACTATATCCGATTCAAGTACTTTTAAAACCAACACATCACTTGCCAATATACATCATTTAACATCATTAATTCACTGTTTTAAAGCATTTAACAAGCCATTAAATCAACATGCATCACTATGCATTAAAATCACATTTATCAATGTTCAAAACAAGGATCCCTTACCTTGAGCATCCTTCAACACATGGCTTCTAGAACCAGCAATAAACATGCTAAAATATGCTTTCAAAAATAGAATTTAAACATGCAAACAAATCACTTTGCATTCAACCAACTCATGGCTCATCAACAAGAGAGTTTTTCCGAAAACTTACTCTTGAGCTTAGCTAAGTTGTTTAGACTTTAACTAAGCTCCCAAACCTTCAAAACATTGGTTTCAAAGCTGAAAACCAAACTTCACTCACCGATTCCGTTTCGCAAGCTTGCCGAAACACCAATCAAGCTTCCGGATCAACACCACAAGGATCCTAAGATGTCTCCCATGTTTTAAACACATCAAAGCAGAGGATTAATGCATCATCATGCATTAATATCTTCAACCAAAACACCTAAACTCACTGCTCTCATCAACATCTACATTTCGGGTACCAAACACAACCGAAATCACATCCAAACACCTCCACAACACTACCCAGCCAAGATCCATCAACTCCAAACATTCTTATACATCAATTAACATCCAAAACGGATCTAATCACGTCCTTATACCTCCAGCCATAGCAGAACATCAAGATCACCCCAAAAATCATCACTAACTCAAGGAAAACTTAGGAAAAATCAACCTATTCGGGAATGCATTGATTAAACCTCTATTTCACACCAATTATACATCCAATTTACATCAAAAAGACATCTCAAAACAGTGTCCACTCATTTCATACGAATTTCAACAAAATTAAATCAAATCTTGCATTTTAAAGCCAAGATCAAGAACACAACCATAAAACCTTTAATAAAACTTAAATCAAGGATTGAGAACTTGGGAATTTCAGTAAAGAACTGAGTATTTAGAGGAGAAGGACGTTTATACCTCTAAATGTGAGTTTCTCCTTGTTTGGAACCAAGATTCTTGAAAATTCAATAAGCAAATGCTAAGGTTTTGATGTAGAAATGATTAGAGACCAATTGAAGATTGAAATCTCATTTTTAGATTTCAAAACCAGAGGGAAAAATGCTGGAGAAAAGTGTTTGGGCTGAGAGAAAAGTTGAGAGAAAAGAAATGGAAAATTTTGAGAAAAGTTAGTTATGACAACAAAATATCTAATTCCCTCCTTTTTCTTTTCCTTAACAACCATTAATTAAATGTTTAATATTAAGAAAAATCTGGAGAAACTCTTCTTGGGTAAATTAGCTCCTTAAAGATTCAAAGTTTCAATCCTTTTAAAACAGTCACCAACTTTTCAAAAATTACATTTTAGTCACTAACTTGAAATGTCACATTTCGAAGCCTCATTTTGTAAAATTGATTTCACCACTCTCTTACATATAATAAAAGAGAATTTTAAGATATTTTTCCATATTTTTAATGCATCCCAAACTAGGCTTTCCTAAAATCACCTTTTTATATTCGAACCGCAATCCGACCGGTCCGGTCCAACCCAAAACTTCTAAGCCCAAAATTGGGGTGTTACAAGTTTTCAGAGAAACTCTCTTTTTGAAGAACCATGAGATGGTTGAATGCAATGTAATTATTTTGCATGTTTAAATTCTGTTTTGAAAGCATATTTTAGCATGTTTAATGCTGGTTTTGTAAGCCATGTGTTGAAGGATGCTCAAGGTAAGAGATCCTTGATTTGAACATTGATAAATGTGGTTTGATGCATTGTAATGCATGATTATTTAATGGCTTTGTTAAATGCTTTAAAACAGTGGATTGATGATGGTAAATGATGTTTATTGGCAAGTGATGTGTTGGTTTAAAAGTACTTGAATCAGATATAGTTAGCCGGCTATAGGATTGGGTGCACCGTGTATAAAGTCGCCTTGGTTGTTGAGGGGTTGTAATGGTACCGTAAACTCCATCCAAGAACACTAACGAGATGTCTAAGATCATAATGGTGGTTAAAATGCCATGTGAGGATCTTGTGTTGTGTGTCCCGTGTTCTCGTTAGTGATGTTATACAACTACCAATGAGTGATGTGGAGGGGTTGTAATTGTACCGTAGACTCCATCACGGGTGTTGAGGGGTTGTGATTGTGCCGGTAAACTCCACCTTGAGTGTTTGGTAGTGTGTAGGGAGCGTATGGGACAACGCTTGTAATCCACGTATCCGATTGTGTTTTGAGTTGAAAAATGGTTATGAATTATCACTTGAAAGCCAATATGACATGTTGATGAATTGAAGCACGAGATGCTTGGTTGCAAGCATAAATGCATGATAAATTATGTTTTGAAATTAAAGGCCTTGAAAAGGTGTTTTTACAAAATGCATTATTGTGTTGTTTTATTAGAGCATTTCTCACTAAGCATACGTGCTTACGCTCTCTCTTTCTTGAACCAATAATGCTGAGCATTGAAGTGCTTAAAGGGAAGCAAGGAGGTCAAGGATCCAAGTGAAAGTCTAAGCTCATGTATGGTGACTATTTTCACAACACTATTAGCTTTTGGTATTTGGCAATGGGAACCTAGGTTGTGATTTTTGGGAGATGTTTTGGACTCTCTAAGTTTGGCTTGATGCCTATGATGTTTTGGATTTGTAATTGGCCACTTTGGTGTTTGCTTTGATGACTTGATGTTTGGTTGGTGTTGAATATTAGGTTGCATGCTTATAGTTTGAGGTTTTCCCTAATCGATGCTATGGATGTGTTTTGATGATGCTATTATGTTCCTTTAGCGCATGATGACTTGTTGGCATGATTTAGGCGTCATAGGGATGTGTTTGATGGGTCAAATGTTTGTTAAACCGGATAATTTCTGCATTTCTGGGCAGGCCGTATCGGAACGGGTGCTACTATTCCGAAACAGGGGTCTGAAATGGCCTTGGCGTTTCGTAACGGGCAGGGCCGTTCCGAAACGTTTTTGCTACTGCCAAGACCTGTTTCAGAACAAGTTTCGAAACGGTCCCGTGTTTTGGAACGGTCATCTTCCGTTTCGGAACACTCGACCGTTGGGCACTGAATTACATGGTTTTATGTTTTGAAATCTTCACATTTTAGTCCTGATATTTGTATATGCAATTGCTTGAGTTTGGAATGTCCGTTTAAGATGAAATTTGGCAGAGAAGCATGAAACATGATTAATTTAATAATGGTAACTCAAAAATTGGTAAAGTCCTCGTAATTTCCAGAATTTGCATTTTGGTCCCTAAACTCGTATGTTGTGCAATTGAGTCCCTTATTGTCTTCCGATTGCCGTGATTTTTGAATATGCTTATCTCAAGAGTACACCAAGGGTTAATATGCATTTAGACAAGGTTAAAAAGAAAAAAAGGGTCGTTAATCAAGGTTGACTTTCGGGTTGACTTTGGTTTTCCCCATGTAATCTTCGTAGTTCGGGTCAATCGTCTAGGCCGGGCTAAGGGGGTTACAGTGCCATTAACTCCCCCATGGGTGTAGAGGGGTTGTGATTGTGCCATTAACTCCACCACATGTGTTGAGGGGTTGTGACTGTGCCATTTATCTCCATCACGGGTGTTGAGGGGTTTTGATTGTGCCATTTATCTCCACCTTTTGTAGTCCGGTTGTGTGTATGAAGCGTGTGGGACAATGCTTGTAATCCACGTATCCGATTATGTATAATGTGATGTGATGTGTTTTGTTATGATTTATGTTTAAGATCACTTGTGAGCCAATATGATATTGTTGACATAATGATTTAATGAAGAACATTTGTTTTGAGGAAGCATGTGATGCTTGAGAATTATGCTGGAATGCATATGATGCTTGGTTTAAGCACGAGTAAAGGTTCTTATTGTTGTAATTAATGATGCTATGAGCATGTGGTTTTGAAAGGGATTTAGTGATCTAAAGTGCATGTTTTAAATGAAGGTTTATGTTTATCAAGGATGTTGTTTTGGTTTTAAAATGCATTGATGAATGTTTGGATTATAGCGGATCTCACTAAGCTTATTGCTTATGCTCATTTGTTTCATAAATGCAGAGAATTGAGCAATCAAGGCAGCCCAAGAACAAGGGGATTCCAAGAGTTTTTGGTTAAACAATGTATGTGGTTTTACTCAAGTGTAATAAGAGGCAATGGGTGGGATTTATGCTTTTCAATGGTTGAGGATGTTTCCCTTTACTTTGAGCATGTTAGGTTGCTTATACTTGAGTTGTAAATGGCCTTTGACTTTTGGATTTTGGTTTGAATGTTGTTTTAGCTTATTGTGGTTTGGTGAACTAGGGAGCATGCCTTTAGCACCCACGATTGCAAGATTGATGATATGTTCTAGTTTATGCTTCATAGATATTGTCCTTGATGCATATGTGAGATGTATGTATGTTGTGGCATGTCTCAGAAACGTTTTGGATACAAAAAGACATCCTAAACCAGCAAAATCTGCTGTTGTAGGGCAAGACGTATCGGAACGCCCTTGCATGTTCCAGAACAGGAGCCTGAAATGGCTAAGAGGTTTCAGAACGAGTGGGGACGTATCGAAACAGTTTTGCTACTGGAGGTGGGTGTCTCGATACGGGTCTCGGAACGTACCCGTGTATCGAAACGGTCAACCCTATTTCGAAACGACTGTTTCGGTATAGGGCCATCCTTATTGAAATGCCTGGCCGTTGGGTTGAATTTTGAATTGTTTCAAGTTTCTGTATCTTACATTTTGGTCCCTAAATTTTGGATGCTTAATACAATGAGTTTGGATGGTCCGTTTGAGTTGAATTTTGGCATGTAAGCTTGTTACATGGCTAACTGATGGTTGGTAACTTTAAAATCCTGAAAGTCCTTGTATTTTATGAAAATTGGGGTACCCATTGCCTTATTAAACTGGTTAAATGTTTTTGTAAACTTGGATCCTTGCTTGAGGCTGGCCAAAATCATGGTTTGATTTGTTGTTTTTGTTATAATGCCTTGTTAAAATAGCACAATGAGTCCGATGAGAGAGTTAGGATCAGATGCGGTCGTACCTGCAAGTGAGTAGGGTAGTCGAGGAAGTGATGTTCCATCTATCGGGAATGTGCTTGTTTGGCCGTTCTTATCTGGAGTTGAGACGATAGGGCAGCGTGAAAGGGCTGGCCCGGTGGTGAAAGTTTTATCATCAGTGGTTCAGGAGATGTCTGGAGCATCTCAGGTCGCGGGAAATGAAAAGCCTATGCACGTACCGTCTGTCGGACATGCTGGTTTGGCAAAACAGTGTCTATATGATTTGGGAGCTGTTGAGTATCATGGGTCGACGTTGGATGTAACGCCCCGGTTTTGGGCTCAGAAGTTTTGGGCGTTGACCGGTTCGGTCAAAGTGCTGATCGAATATATAAGAGTGAATTTAGGAAAGCCTAGTTCGGGTTGCATTAAAAATATGGAAAAATGTTCTAAAATCATCTTTTATTATATAAAAGTGAACTGTGAAATCAATTTTGGAAAATGAGGTTCGGAAGGTTGACATTTTGGCTAGTGACCAAAATGTAATTTTTGAAAGTTGCGGGACAGTTTTATAAAGGATTGAAACTTTGAATCTTTAAGGAGCTATTATTCCAAAAAGGATTTCTCCAGATTTTTCTAAGATATTTTAAGGCTTTATTCTGATTTTAAAGATTATGAAATGTGGAGGGAAATCATTTTCACCATTTCTTAACTAACTTTCTATTTTCTCTCAATTATCCTTTTCCCTCATTTTCTCTCCACCCAAACACAATTCTCCAGATTTTCTTCTCTGATTTGTGCATCTAAATCACTCATTTCAACTCTCTTGTGATTCCTAATCATCTCTACAACAAAACCTCTCAATTTGCAAGTTGTTTCATTAAGCATTTTGGCTCTAAAAAGGAGAAATTCAAGTTTGGAGGTAAGAACGTCATTCTCCTCTAAACTATCAGTTCTTTACTGAAATTCCTAAGTTCTCAATCCTTGATTTGTGTTTTGTTAATGGCTTTTCAATTGAAATCTTGATTTTGGCTTAAAATGCAAGATTTGGTGATTTTGGTGAAATTTTCGTGTGATCTGTTTGGGCAGTGTTTTGAAGTGTCAAAATGATGTTAAATGAATGCTAAATTGATTAGAAGTTGAGGTTTAATCAATGCAATCCCGGATAGGTTGAATTTCCTAAGTTTGGCTTGAGTTTTTGGTTGTGTTTGGAGTGTTTTTGGTGATCTGTTATACCTGGAGGTATAAGGATGTGTTTGTGATCATTTTGGATGTTAATTGATGTTTAAAAATGGTTAGAAGTGATGGATCTTGGCTGGGTTAAGTTTTGGAAGTGTTTGGAGGTGATTTCGGTTGTGTTTGGTAGCCAAATTGTTGGATTTGGGATGAGCAGCGAGTTGAGTCTTGTTGCTGGTGTTCTTAATGCATAATGATGCATTAATCCTCTATTGTTGTGTGCTTGAAACAGGGGAGTTGATCCGTGAGCTTTGGAGGTGTTGCGGAAGGTTTTCGGATGCTTGGAAGGCTTGTTGGCTAGCCTTGTTTTGTGTATCGGTGAGTGAAGTTGAGTTTTCAGCTTTTAAACCAAGGTTTGAAGGTTTTGGGAGCTTAGTTTAAGTCTAAACAACTTTGCTAAGCTCAAGAGTAAGTGATTGGATTTTCGCTCTTGAATTGTGTTGTGTTTGGTTTTAAAAGCTATTGTGGTTGATGATTGAGATGCATATGTTTTGCATGGTTTAAATCTGTTTTAAAAGCATATATTAAGCATGGTTTATTGCTGGTTTTGAAAGCCATTTGTGAAGGATGCTCAAGGTAAGAGATCCTTGGTTTTGTATATGGTAATTGTGATTTTGATGCATAGTGGTGCATGTTGATCTATGGCTTTGTATGATGCTTTAAAACAGTGAATTGATGATGGTAAATGTTACTTTTTGCATATTGGTTATGCATGTGAATCATTGGATTAATGAGGTGATGGTTTTGCATATTGGTTATGCATGTGAATCATTGGATTAATGAGGTAATGGTTCTGCATATTGATTATGCATGTGAATCATTGGACTATTGTGGTGATGGTTTTTGCATTGTGATTATGCATATGAATCAGTGGAATAACATGGTAAGATGGTTATGTTGGCAAGTGATGAAAGTGGTTCTTGGTTCGTTGATCGGATATAGTTAGCCGGCTATAGGATTGGGTGCACCGTGAATTAAGTCGCCTTGGAGGTGGAGTGGTCAAGAGTGGACCGGAAAGCTCCCTTCAAGTATCCTAACGAGATGGTTAAGGTCATAATGGAGGTGTTGCCCATTCGAGGACCTTGGTTGAGCAAAGGTTATATGGTGTTTAAAAGTCCATATGTGAGAACCTTGTGCTTGTTAAGATCACAATGGCGGTGTAAGACCATGTGTGGATCTTGTGTGGGGTGTCCCGGATCTCGTTAGTGATTTATACAACTACCAATCGGTTATGCAAAGGTTGTATGGTGTTTAAAAGTCCATACAAGGAAACCTTGTGCATGTTGAGGTTGTATGGTGTTTAAAAGTCCATGCATGGGAACCTCGGGAAAAGCTAAGGTTGTATGGTGTTTAAAAGTCCATACATGGGAACTTTAGGCTTGTAAGGTCAAATGGTGTTTAAAAGTCCATTTGGGAGGCCTTGGATTGGTAGGGTGTATGGAGCGTAGGGACAACGCTCGGAATCCGCGTATCCGATCGGGTTGTTGAGTTGAAAAGTGGATGTGGTTGATCACTTGGAAGCCAATGTAATGTTCTTGATCATAAAGAAGCATGAGATGCTTGAAAAGATGCATGGTTGCATGAAAAGTGTATGATGCTAGTGAATGCATGTTTACTTGTTAAGTTGAACAAGTGTTGATTATCATTTGGTAAATGATGCATGTGTGCATGAAATCTCCTTAATGCATTGGAGTCTTGTTAAGACTTGTTTAGAAAGGCATGTGATAATGATGTTGTGGTTCATGGATTGTCTTTGGATAATACATGTATTGGATTGATTGAGTAAATGATTTTAAAGGGCTTCTTGCTTAAATGGTTTTTAAGTATAAGAAGGGTATGTTGTGAAGTGTGAATGTTTTCCAAGGTTTTGATTTAACTTTGCATATGGTGTTTATGCATGGAATGGTTAAATGGATGATTATGTCATTTATGCTTTGAAAAGGTTTTCTTAGCTTGCTAAGCTAAGGTTTGGTTTCATGTATGTGCAATGCATGGTTTAAGCATGATGTTGAAAAGGAGTTTTCAAACATGGTTTTGGTTTGTCAAATCGGGTTGTTTTTAAAGTGTTTTGTAACCCGCTGCATTGATGGTGTTTTGGTTTTGAGCATTCCTCACTAAGAATTATGTGCTTACGCTCCTTTTTGTCCATCAATGCAGATTCTTGAAGTTTGGACAGCAAGGAGCAAGGGATTCAAGGTGGACTCCAATTGAGATGTATGTCTCGGTGAATAGCTATAGTTAATAAGGGCAATGGGGGTAGAATCTCTCGGATTGATGTTTTTGTATTCGTATATGTTCGGACAAGTATGTTTTAATGTTGTCGATGTTGCTGAATCATGATTTGGCTATAATGAGATTGTTTTGGAAAGATTGTGCTTAATTGGTTGCTTGTGTAGGAAGCATGCCTATAGAATTGGGGCTTTTTGCATATGATGTTGTTCTGATGATTTGTTGATGCTTGCAAGTCTTATATATGTTGAATTGCATGCTGGTAAAGTTTGGTGTCAATTGGAGCATGTTTGAATGATGAATTGCATGTTTTGGAATTGCTTTTTGCTGCAATCTGTGCAGGCGTTTCGGAACAGTGTGCACCGTTTCGGAACGGGTGCCTTGAATGAACCCAGGCGTCCGAAACGGTATGCACCGTTTCGAAACGGTTTGGTCTCTTCCAGACCCCCGTTGCGGAACGCGTTGCGGAACGGCCCCGAGTTTCGAAACGGGCTCTGCCTGTTTCGGAACGTGTGACCGTTGGAGGCTGACATGGGCGGTTAAATGTTTCAAAATGTTTGCATTTTGGTCCTAAAACTTGTTTGTGCAATTGTATGAGTTTGGGATGTCCGTTTGAGCTGAAATTTGGCGGAGAAGCATGAAACCTGATTAATTTTAAGTTGGTAACTTAAAATTTGGTTAAGTCATTAAAGTTTTCAGAATTTACAATTTGGTCCCTAAAGTTGTAAAATGTTCAATTGGGTCCCTGTTTGATCTCTGATGTTTGTGATCTTTGAGTATGCTGTTTGTATGATCACATCTAAGGTTAATGTGCATTTAGACAAGATTAAAAAGAAATAAAAAGGGTCGTTAATCAAGGTTGACTTTCAGGTTGACTTTGGTTTTCCCCGTGTGACTTTCTTAATTCGGGTCAACCGTCTGGGCCGGGTTAAGGGGGTTACATTTGGTGGTATCAGAGCTGAGTTGCGAATTCTTGGGGAAAACGGTAAGTTGTTGTGATGTGTGCTTGTTGTTTACCTTGATGTGTGGTTGGAAATTGGTTGAAACATGTGTTTCTGAGTATGCTGCTGATGTTTCTGAGCATGTTGCTGATGTATGCAAGCATGTCTTTGGTTATGAATCTTGGTTGAGTTTATGTGGAAATGTGCTGATGCTGTGAGCTGATGTTATGCATGATGAATGTGTTATGAGCATGTTATGTTGATAATATGCTGTTACAAGTGGATGTTGTTTGATGTAAGCATGATTAAAGTATGTTGTTTGATATGTTTGATGTTGTGATATCCATGTTGTGTTGACGGTTATGTCATGAAAAGGGGAGGATTCGGGATACCCATTGCCTTATTAATATAGCTATTGTGTTATTTGGAGTTGGAGTTTGAATCCTTGCTTAATGCTGGTCTAACTGGTTTGTTTGCTTGTTGTGATTGTTTGTTGTTGTTAGTAGTATGGCAAAGTCGATGGAAGAATGGCAGTTGGGTAAGATGGTTGCTGCCTTGGGGCAGGTTGTTAAGGCTTGGAATTCACCTTTCTGTAGAGGTGTTTTGTCTCAGTCTTCTGTGCCTGGAGTTGAGGTGGTAAGGCAAGGGAAAGAAGTTGGTTCTGTGATGAAGAGTTCATCATTTGTTGAGCAGGAGGTGTTCGGGACATCTCAGGCTGAGGTAAAGGTAAAGTCAGTGGATGTGCTGGCTGTGGGATGTGTGGGTTTGCCGAAGCAGCGTTTGCTTGATTTGGGCGCTGTGGATTATCATGGTTCTTCACCGGAGATGTTTGAGGCCTGGTTGGCCAGTGTGATTTTGATCTTGGATCAGGAAGGCTGTGATTATGCTTGTAAGCTGGGAAGTGTTGTTTCTTTGATGTTGGAGGATGCGTGTGTCTGGTGGACATCTGTGGCGGTGGCGTCACATATTCCTGATATTGATTGGGATTTCTTTGTATCTGCTTTTTGTGAAAGGTATCTTGGAAGGGAATTTCCAAGGGTTAAGCAATGTGAAGATAGTGTTGTTGTGGAGCAGGTGTTGCTTGAGCAAGGAGTGGAGGTTCAACCACCGGTTTGTGACCGTTGCGAAAGGCGCCATGTTGGACGTTGTAGGGGCGCGGGTGCTTGCTGGAATTGTGGTTCCAAAGTGCATGTTAAGCGTGATTGTCCTCTTGGAGTGAAGTCAGCTTTGGTGTTAGCCAAAGGGTCTTTGAAAGGTCGTGGGCACGGCCGAGGCAAGGTTCAGAGGTGGCAAAAAGAGCAGAAGGTTGTGAAGAGTTTGGGAAAAGAGAATTGCTGGAAATGTGGGTCTGCTGGACACATGAGACGTGATTGTTTGGGGTTGGCTCGGAACAGTCAAGGTTCCTTATCGCAAGGAGTTGATGGTGACCCTGGTGTGTTAGCTGGTGCTGCAATTGTGCCGCAGGAGGTTGAAGGTTCCGCAAGGAAGAAGGCTCGTCTGATGAAGCTTTAGGGAGGTGTTGTGTTTTCAGGTAACCTTGTTACGTAATCTTTGCTCTAGTTACCTTAGTTTGGTTTCTGTTGGTTTTCCTTGCGTGGTAAGTTAGTCTTGTTGCTAGCATGTTGGGGTAATAGTTGTGGTTTGGAAACATCTTTGGTGTGAAGAAGGCTTAGTGAGTATCTGGTGGTTAATGGTTGTTGGTATGGTGGAGTTAGATAAGCTAGAAGTTAGGTAGGAGGTTGTTCTTAGACGGATTTGAGGTTGTTATTGGAGGGTGTGAACTGGCATTCATGCACAGTTAAAATCATTGTTATATGCTATATTATATATGTTGGTCCATGCATACATGTGGCATGACATTAGAGGTTTTGCATACATGTACATCAGGCATTGATAGGGCATGTAGGTGATCATGCATACGATGTTCACACTCGCTAATAACTAATCGAATCTGTTAGTGTGGTGGTTGGTTGGGATGATGGGTTTTTAGAGGTTGTTTTGGTGCTGAGTGAGGGTTAGAAGTAATATCAAGCTAGATGCTAGTAGTGGTGAGAGTGGGGTATAGCATGTTAGTGGAAGGATAGTGTTTGTTGCTTAAGGAGTTTAGTGGTTTGGTGGTGAAGGGTACCGGTTGAGGTTAGTATCGGTTAAGTGGTTTGTGTAGCTAAAAGGAAGTGGTAGTTCCTTGGTGCTAGTGATGTTGCAGTTTTGCGGTTGTGTTTTCAGGTGCTGAAGTAGCCTAGTATTTAAGTTGTTGTGGAAGGGTTGTGTTGGTAAGTGCTGGTTCTTAGCAACCTTTGAGGAGTTCAGAAGTTGTTATGTGTGTTTTGGATAAGCAATGTTCTGGTAATGCAAGTGTTAAGGTTGAAGTTTGAAGTGAAAGGGTTATGAAAGATCGAAGGCTTTTGTTGGTCGTGTGGGTTCTTGTGAGAAGTGGTTGGCTAGTTGTGGTTAAGAAAGTTCCGTTTGAAGTCAGCTGGTGGTGTGTGGAATGGCTGGCGTAGTCAAGTTGGGGTTGTAATGTAATTTTTGGAATCTAGGTGAGTAATCCTGGTGAGCTGTTATGGTAATGTTAGCGGCGGACGTAAAGGATTGTCAGCTTTTGTTGAAGAGTTTGAGTAACCAGTTGACGTTTAAGGATTTCTGTTTGTTGGGAAAATCCTTGGAGGAGGTTTGGGGGTTTGCAAGAGCTTTTGAAGCAGAAAAGTTTGCATAGTGGCTGAATTGGATTGGTTGTTGTCTCTGTGTAAACAGGTCTTGGAAGTTGTGTGTTACAGTGATGTGTGCTGTAGGAGCTGAAGTTCTTCAGGTTGATGTTGGGGCTGTGTACGGTCCGGTTATGTGAAAGGTTAAGTTGTGGCTATCTTTGAGTGTTCTGGGTTTTGTGAACAGCATGTGGTGGTGTTGTGTTCGGTGGAGTTTTGTGTGGGAAGTGTTCAGTGTTGGTTGAGGCTTTTGTGTTGCCTTGTGTGTTGCTTGGAGAAGGTTGTGGTTCTCTTTTCGCCGGTTGAAATTTCGAGGACGAAATTTCCTAAGGGGGGGAGAGTTGTAACGCCCCGGTTTTGGGCTCAGAAGTTTTGGGCGTTGACCGGTTCGGTCAAAGTGCTGATCGAATATATAAGAGTGAATTTAGGAAAGCCTAGTTCGGGTTGCATTAAAAATATGGAAAAATGTTCTAAAATCATCTTTTATTATATAAAAGTGAACTGTGAAATCAATTTTGGAAAATGAGGTTCGGAAGGTTGACATTCTGGCTAGTGACCAAAATGTAATTTTTGAAAGTTGCGGGACAGTTTTATAAAGGATTGAAACTTTGAATCTTTAAGGAGCTATTATTCCAAAAAGGATTTCTCCAGATTTTTCTAAGATATTTTAAGGCTTTATTCTGATTTTAAAGATTATGAAATGTGGAGGGAAATCATTTTCACCATTTCTTAACTAACTTTCTATTTTCTCTCAATTATCCTTTTCCCTCATTTTCTCTCCACCCAAACACAATTCTCCAGATTTTATTCTCTGATTTTGGCATCTAAATCACTCATTTCAACTCTCTTGTGATTCCTAATCATCTCTACAACAAAACCTCTCAATTTGCAAGTTGTTTCATTAAGCATTTTGGCTCTAAAAAGGAGAAATTCAAGTTTGGAGGTAAGAACGTCCTTCTCCTCTAAACTATCAGTTCTTTACTGAAATTCCTAAGTTCTCAATCCTTGATTTGTGTTTTGTTAATGGCTTTTCAATTGAAATCTTGATTTTGGCTTAAAATGCAAGATTTGGTGATTTTGGTGAAATTTTCGTGTGATCTGTTTGGGCAGTGTTTTGAAGTGTCAAAATGATGTTAAATGAATGCTAAATTGATTAGAAGTTGAGGTTTAATCAATGCAATCCCGGATAGGTTGAATTTCCTAAGTTTGGCTTGAGTTTTTGGTTGTTTTTGGAGTATTTTTGGTGATCTGTTATACCTGGAGGTATAAAGATGTGTTTGTGATCATTTTGGATGTTAATTGATGTTTAAAAATGGTTAGAAGTGATGGATCTTGGCTGGGTTAAGTTTTGGAAGTGTTTGGAGGTGATTTCGGTTGTGTTTGGTAGCCAAATTGTTGGATTTGGGATGAGCAGCGAGTTGAGTCTTGTTGCTGGTGTTCTTAATGCATAATGATGCATTAATCCTCTGTTGTTGTGTGCTTGAAACAGGGGAGTTTGATCCGTGAGCTTTGGAGGTGTTGCGGAAGGTTTTCGGATGCTTGGAAGGCTTGTTGGCTAGCCTTGTTTTGTGTATCGGTGAGTGAAGTTGGGTTTTCAGCTTTTAAACCAAGGTTTGAAGGTTTTGGGAGCTTAGTTTAAGTCTAAACAACTTTGCTAAGCTCAAGAGTAAGTGATTGGATTTTCTCTCTTGAATTGTGTTGTGTTTGGTTTTAAAAGCTATTGTGGTTGATGATTGAGATGCATATGTTTTGCATGGTTTAAATCTGTTTTAAAAGCATATATTAAGCATGGTTTATTGCTGGTTTTGAAAGCCATTTGTGAAGGATGCTCAAGGTAAGAGATCCTTGGTTTTGTATATGGTAATTGTGATTTTGATGCATAGTGGTGCATGTTGATCTATGGCTTTGTATGATGCTTTAAAACAGTGAATTGATAATGGTAAATGTTACTTTTTGCATATTGGTTATGCATGTGAATCATTGGATTAATGAGGTAATGGTTTTGCATATTGGTTATGCATGTGAATCATTGGATTAATGAGGTAATGGTTCTGCATATTGATTATGCATGTGAATCATTGGACTATTGTGGTGATGGTTTTTGCATTGTGATTATGCATATGAATCAGTGGAATAACATGGTAAGATGGTTATGTTGGCAAGTGATGAAAGTGGTTCTTGGTTCGTTGATCGGATATAGTTAGCCGGCTATAGGATTGGGTGCACCGTGAATTAAGTCGCCTTGGAGGTGGAGTGGTCAAGAGTGGACCGGAAAGCTCCCTTCAAGTATCCTAACGAGATGGTTAAGGTCATAATGGAGGTGTTGCCCATTCGAGGACCTTGGTTGAGCAAAGGTTATATGGTGTTTAAAAGTCCATATGTGAGAACCTTGTGCTTGTTAAGATCACAATGGCGGTGTAAGACCATGTGTGGATCTTGTGTGGGGTGTCCCGGATCTCGTTAGTGATTTATACAACTACCAATCGGTTATGCAAAGGTTGTATGGTGTTTAAAAGTCCATACAAGGAAACCTTGTGCATGTTGAGGTTGTATGGTGTTTAAAAGTCCATGCATGGGAACCTCGGGAAAAGCTAAGGTTGTATGGTGTTTAAAAGTCCATACATGGGAACTTTAGGCTTGTAAGGTCAAATGGTGTTTAAAAGTCCATTTGGGAGGCCTTGGATTGGTAGGGTGTATGGAGCGTAGGGAAAACGCTCGGAATCCGCGTATCCGATCGGGTTGTTGAGTTGAAAAGTGGATGTGGTTGATCACTTGGAAGCCAATGTAATGTTCTTGATCATAAAGAAGCATGAGATGCTTGAAAAGATGCATGGTTGCATGAAAAGTGTATGATGCTAGTGAATGCATGTTTACTTGTTAAGTTGAACAAGTGTTGATTATCATTTGGTAAATGATGCATGTGTGCATGAAATCTCCTTAATGCATTGGAGTCTTGTTAAGACTTGTTTAGAAAGGCATGTGATAATGATGTTGTGGTTCATGGATTGTCTTTGGATAATGCATGTATTGGATTGATTGAGTAAATGATTTTAAAGGGCTTCTTGCTTAAATGGTTTTTAAGTATAAGAAGGGTATGTTGTGAAGTGTGAATGTTTTCCAAGGTTTTGATTTAACTTTGCATATGGTGTTTATGCATGGAATGGTTAAATGGATGATTATGTCATTTATGCTTTGAAAAGGTTTTCTTAGCTTGCTAAGCTAAGGTTTGGTTTCATGTATGTGCAATGCATGGTTTAAGCATGATGTTGAAAAGGAGTTTTCAAACATGGTTTTGGTTTGTCAAATCGGGTTGTTTTTAAAGTGTTTTGTAACCCGCTGCATTGATGGTGTTTTGGTTTTGAGCATTCCTCACTAAGAATTATGTGCTTACGCTCCTTTTTGTCCATCAATGCAGATTCTTGAAGTTTGGACAGCAAGGAGCAAGGGATTCAAGGTGGACTCCAATTGAGATGTATGTCTCGGTGAATAGCTATAGTTAATAAGGGCAATGGGGGTAGAATCTCTCGGATTGATGTTTTTGTATTCGTATATGTTCGGACAAGTATGTTTTAATGTTGTCGATGTTGCTGAATCATGATTTGGCTATAATGAGATTGTTTTGGAAAGATTGTGCTTAATTGGTTGCTTGTGTAGGAAGCATGCCTATAGAATTGGGGCTTTTTGCATATGATGTTGTTCTGATGATTTGTTGATGCTTGCAAGTCTTATATATGTTGAATTGCATGCTGGTAAAGTTTGGTGTCAATTGGAGCATGTTTGAATGATGAATTGCATGTTTTGGAATTGCTTTTTGCTGCAATCTGTGCAGGCGTTTCGGAACAGTGTGCACCGTTTCAGAACGGGTGCCTTGAATGAACCCAGGCGTCCGAAACGGTATGCACCGTTTCGAAACGGTTTGGTCTCTGCCAGACCCCCATTGCGGAACGCGTTGCGGAACGGCCCCGAGTTTCGAAACGGGCTCTGCCTGTTTCGGAACGGGTGACCGTTGGAGGCTGACATGGGCGGTTAAATGTTTCAAAATGTTTGCATTTTGGTCCTAAAACTTGTTTGTGCAATTGTATGAGTTTGGGATGTCCGTTTGAGCTGAAATTTGGCGGAGAAGCATGAAACCTGATTAATTTTAAGTTGGTAACTTAAAATTTGGTTAAGTCATTAAAGTTTTCAGAATTTACAATTTGGTCCCTAAAGTTGTAAAATGTTCAATTGGGTCCCTGTTTGATCTCTGATGTTTGTGATCTTTGAGTATGCTGTTTGTATGATCACATCTAAGGTTAATGTGCATTTAGACAAGATTAAAAAGAAATAAAAAGGGTCGTTAATCAAGGTTGACTTTCGGGTTGACTTTGGTTTTCCCCGTGTGACTTTCTTAATTCGGGTCAACCGTCTGGGCCGGGTTAAGGGGGTTACATTTGGTGGTATCAGAGCTGAGTTGCGAATTCTTGGGGAAAACGGTAAGTTGTTGTGATGTGTGCTTGTTGTTTACCTTGATGTGTGGTTGGAAGTTGGTTGAAACATGTGTTTCTGAGTATGCTGTTGATGTTTCTGAGCATGTTGCTGATGTATGCAAGCATGTCTTTGGTTATGAATCTTGGTTGAGTTTATGTGGAAATGTGCTGATGCTGTGAGCTGATGTTATGCATGATGAATGTGTTATGAGCATGTTATGTTGATAATATGCTGTTACAAGTGGATGCTGTTTGATGTAAGCATGATTAAAGTATGTTGTTTGATATGTTTGATGTTGTGATATCCATGTTGTGTTGACGGTTATGTCATGAAAAGGGGAGGATTCGGGATACCCATTGCCTTATTAATATAGCTATTGTGTTATTTGGAGTTGGAGTTTGAATCCTTGCTTAATGCTGGTCTAACTGGTTTGTTTGCTTGTTGTGATTGTTTGTTGTTGTTAGTAGTATGGCAAAGTCGATGGAAGAATGGCAGTTGGGTAAGATGGTTGCTGCCTTGGGGCAGGTTGTTAAGGCTTGGAATTCACCTTTCTGTAGAGGTGTTTTGTCTCAGTCTTCTGTGCCTGGAGTTGAGGTGGTAAGGCAAGGTAAAGAAGTTGGTTCTGTGATGAAGAGTTCATCATTTGTTGAGCAGGAGGTGTTCGGGACATCTCAGGCTGAGGTAAAGGTAAAGTCAGTGGATGTGATGGCTGTGGGATGTGTGGGTTTGCCGAAGCAGCGTTTGCTTGATTTGGGCGCTGTGGATTATCATGGTTCTTCACCGGAGATGTTTGAGGCCTGGTTGGCCAGTGTGATTCTGATCTTGGATCAGGAAGGCTGTGATTATGCTTGTAAGCTGGGAAGTGTTGTTTCTTTGATGTTGGAGGATGCGTGTGTCTGGTGGACATCTGTGGCGGTGGCGTCACATATTCCTGATATTGATTGGGATTTCTTTGTATCTGCTTTTTGTGAAAGGTATCTTGGAAGGGAATTTCCAAGGGTTAAGCAATGTGAAGATAGTGTTGTTGTGGAGCAGGTGTTGCTTGAGCAAGGAGTGGAGGTTCAACCACCGGTTTGTGACCGTTGCGAAAGGCGCCATGCTGGACGTTGTAGGGGCGCGGGTGCTTGCTGGAATTGTGGTTCCAAAGTGCATGTTAAGCGTGATTGTCCTCTTGGAGTGAAGTCAGCTTTGGTGTTAGCCAAAGGGTCTTTGAAAGGTCGTGGGCACGGCCGAGGCAAGGTTCAGAGGTGGCAAAAAGAGCAGAAGGTTGTGAAGAGTTTGGGAAAAGAGAATTGCTGGAAATGTGGGTCTGCTGGACACATGAGACGTGATTGTTTGGGGTTGGCTCGGAACAGTCAAGGTTCCTTATCGCAAGGAGTTGATGGTGACCCTGGTGTGTTAGCTGGTGCTGCAATTGTGCCGCAGGAGGTTGAAGGTTCCGCAAGGAAGAAGGCTCGTCTGATGAAGCTTTAGGGAGGTGTTGTGTTTTCAGGTAACCTTGTTACGTAATCTTTGCTCTAGTTACCTTAGTTTGGTTTCTGTTGGTTTTCCTTGCGTGGTAAGTTAGTCTTGTTGCTAGCATGTTGGGGTAATAGTTGTGGTTTGGAAACATCTTTGGTGTGAAGAAGGCTTAGTGAGTATCTGGTGGTTAATGGTTGTTGGTATGGTGGAGTTAGATAAGCTAGAAGTTAGGTAGGAGGTTGTTCTTAGACGGATTTGAGGTTGTTATTGGAGGGTGTGAACTGGCATTCATGCACAGTTAAAATCATTGTTATATGCTATATTATATATGTTGGTCCATGCATACATGTGGCATGACATTAGAGGTTTTGCATACATGTACATCAGGCATTGATAGGGCATGTAGGTGATCATGCATACGATGTTCACACTCGCTAATAACTAATCGAATCTGTTAGTGTGGTGGTTGGTTGGGATGATGGGTTTTTAGAGGTTGTTTTGGTGCTGAGTGAGGGTTAGAAGTAATATCAAGCTAGATGCTAGTAGTGGTGAGAGTGGGGTATAGCATGTTAGTGGAAGGATAGTGTTTGTTGCTTAAGGAGTTTAGTGGTTTGGTGGTGAAGGGTACCGGTTGAGGTTAGTATCGGTTAAGTGGTTTGTGTAGCTAAAAGGAAGTGGTAGTTCCTTGGTGCTAGTGATGTTGCAGTTTTGCGGTTGTGTTTTCAGGTGCTGAAGTAGCCTAGTATTTAAGTTGTTGTGGAAGGGTTGTGTTGGTAAGTGCTGGTTCTTAGCAACCTTTGAGGAGTTCAGAAGTTGTTATGTGTGTTTTGGATAAGCAATGTTCTGGTAATGCAAGTGTTAAGGTTGAAGTTTGAAGTGAAAGGGTTATGAAAGATCGAAGGCTTTTGTTGGTCGTGTGGGTTCTTGTAAGAAGTGGTTGGCTAGTTGTGGTTAAGAAAGTTCCGTTTGAAGTCAGCTGGTGGTGTGTGGAATGGCTGGCGTAGTCAAGTTGGGGTTGTAATGTAATTTTTGGAATCTAGGTGAGTAATCCTGGTGAGCTGTTATGGTAATGTTAGCGGCGGACGTAAAGGATTGTCAGCTTTTGTTGAAGAGTTTGAGTAACCAGTTGACGTTTAAGGATTTCTGTTTGTTGGGAAAATCCTTGGAGGAGGTTTGGGGGTTTGCAAGAGCTTTTGAAGCAGAAAAGTTTGCATAGTGGCTGAATTGGATTGGTTGTTGTCTCTGTGTAAGCAGGTCTTGGGAGTTGTGTGTTACAGTGATGTGTGCTGTAGGAGCTGAAGTTCTTCAGGTTGATGTTGGGGCTGTGTACGGTCCGGTTATGTGAAAGGTTAAGTTGTGCTATCTTTGAGTGTTCTGGGTTTTGTGAACAGCATGTGGTGGTGTTGTGTTCGGTGGAGTTTTGTGTGGGAAGTGTTCAGTGTTGGTTGAGGCTTTTGTGTTGCCTTGTGTGTTGCTTGGAGAAGGTTGTGGTTCTCTTTTAGCCGGTTGAAATTTCGAGGACGAAATTTCCTAAGGGGGGGAGAGTTGTAACGCCCCGGTTTTGGGCTCAGAAGTTTTGGGCGTTGACCGGTTCGGTCAAAGTGCTGATCGAATATATAAGAGTGAATTTAGGAAAGCCTAGTTCGGGTTGCATTAAAAATATGGAAAAATGTTCTAAAATCATCTTTTATTATATAAAAGTGAACTGTGAAATCAATTTTGGAAAATGAGGTTCGGAAGGTTGACATTCTGGCTAGTGACCAAAATGTAATTTTTGAAAGTTGCGGGACAGTTTTATAAAGGATTGAAACTTTGAATCTTTAAGGAGCTATTATTCCAAAAAGGATTTCTCCAGATTTTTCTAAGATACTTTAAGGCTTTATTCTGATTTTAAAGATTATGAAATGTGGAGGGAAATCATTTTCACCATTTCTTAACTAACTTTCTATTTTCTCTCAATTATCCTTTTCCCTCATTTTCTCTCCACCCAAACACAATTCTCCAGATTTTCTTCTCTGATTTTGGCATCTAAATCACTCATTTCAACTCTCTTGTGATTCCTAATCATCTCTACAACAAAACCTCTCAATTTGCAAGTTGTTTCATTAAGCATTTTGGCTCTAAAAAGGAGAAATTCAAGTTTGGAGGTAAGAACGTCCTTCTCCTCTAAACTATCAGTTCTTTACTGAAATTCCTAAGTTATCAATCCTTGATTTGTGTTTTGTTAATGGCTTTTCAATTGAAATCTTGATTTTGGCTTAAAATGCAAGATTTGGTGATTTTGGTGAAATTTTCGTGTGATCTGTTTGGGCAGTGTTTTGAAGTGTCAAAATGATGTTAAATGAATGCTAAATTGATTAGAAGTTGAGGTTTAATCAATGCAATCCCGGATAGGTTGAATTTCCTAAGTTTGGCTTGAGTTTTTGGTTGTTTTTGGAGTATTTTTGGTGATCTGTTATACCTGGAGGTATAAGGATGTGTTTGTGATCATTTTGGATGTTAATTGATGTTTAAAAATGGTTAGAAGTGATGGATCTTGGCTGGGTTAAGTTTTGGAAGTGTTTGGAGGTGATTTCGGTTGTGTTTGGTAGCCAAATTGTTGGATTTGGGATGAGCAGCGAGTTGAGTCTTGTTGCTGGTGTTCTTAATGCATAATGATGCATTAATCCTCTGTTGTTGTGTGCTTGAAACAGGGGAGTTTGATCCGTGAGCTTTGGAGGTGTTGCGGAAGGTTTTCAGATGCTTGGAAGGCTTGTTGGCTAGCCTTGTTTTGTGTATCGGTGAGTGAAGTTGGGTTTTCAGCTTTTAAACCAAGGTTTGAAGGTTTTGGGAGCTTAGTTTAAGTCTAAACAACTTTGCTAAGCTCAAGAGTAAGTGATTGGATTTTCGCTCTTGAATTGTGTTGTGTTTGGTTTTAAAAGCTATTGTGGTTGATGATTGAGATGCATATGTTTTGCATGGTTTAAATCTGTTTTAAAAGCATATATTAAGCATGGTTTATTGCTGGTTTTGAAAGCCATTTGTGAAGGATGCTCAAGGTAAGAGATCCTTGGTTTTGTATATGGTAATTGTGATTTTGATGCATAGTGGTGCATGTTGATCTATGGCTTTGTATGATGCTTTAAAACAGTGAATTGATAATGGTAAATGTTACTTTTTGCATATTGGTTATGCATGTGAATCATTGGATTAATGAGGTAATGGTTTTGCATATTGGTTATGCATGTGAATCATTGGATTAATGAGGTAATGGTTCTGCATATTGATTATGCATGTGAATCATTGGACTATTGTGGTGATGGTTTTTGCATTGTGATTATGCATATGAATCAGTGGAATAACATGGTAAGATGGTTATGTTGGCAAGTGATGAAAGTGGTTCTTGGTTCGTTGATCGGATATAGTTAGCCGGCTATAGGATTGGGTGCACCGTGAATTAAGTCGCCTTGGAGGTGGAGTGGTCAAGAGTGGACCGGAAAGCTCCCTTCAAGTATCCTAACGAGATGGTTAAGGTCATAATGGAGGTGTTGCCCATTCGAGGACCTTGGTTGAGCAAAGGTTATATGGTGTTTAAAAGTCCATATGTGAGAACCTTGTGCTTGTTAAGATCACAATGGCGGTGTAAGACCATGTGTGGATCTTGTGTGGGGTGTCCCGGATCTCGTTAGTGATTTATACAACTACCAATCGGTTATGCAAAGGTTGTATGGTGTTTAAAAGTCCATACAAGGAAACCTTGTGCATGTTGAGGTTGTATGGTGTTTAAAAGTCCATGCATGGGAACCTCGGGAAAAGCTAAGGTTGTATGGTGTTTAAAAGTCCATACATGGGAACTTTAGGCTTGTAAGGTCAAATGGTGTTTAAACGTCCATTTGGGAGGCCTTGGATTGGTAGGGTGTATGGAGCGTAGGGAAAACGCTCGGAATCCGCGTATCCGATCGGGTTGTTGAGTTGAAAAGTGGATGTGGTTGATCAATTGGAAGCCAATGTAATGTTCTTGATCATAAAGAAGCATGAGATGCTTGAAAAGATGCATGGTTGCATGAAAAGTGTATGATGCTAGTGAATGCATGTTTACTTGTTAAGTTGAACAAGTGTTGATTATCATTTGGTAAATGATGCATGTGTGCATGAAATATCCTTAATGCATTGGAGTCTTGTTAAGACTTGTTTAGAAAGGCATGTGATAATGATGTTGTGGTTCATGGATTGTCTTTGGATAATGCATGTATTGGATTGATTGAGTAAATGATTTTAAAGGGCTTCTTGCTTAAATGGTTTTTAAGTATAAGAAGGGTATGTTGTGAAGTGTGAATGTTTTCCAAGGTTTTGATTTAACTTTGCATATGGTGTTTATGCATGGAATGGTTAAATGGATGATTATGTCATTTATGCTTTGAAAAGGTTTTCTTAGCTTGCTAAGCTAAGGTTTGGTTTCATGTATGTGCAATGCATGGTTTAAGCATGATGTTGAAAAGGAGTTTTCAAACATGGTTTTGGTTTGTCAAATCGGGTTGTTTTTAAAGTGTTTTGTAACCCGCTGCATTGATGGTGTTTTGGTTTTGAGCATTCCTCACTAAGCATTATGTGCTTACGCTCCTTTTTGTCCATCAATGCAGATTCTTGAAGTTTGGACAGCAAGGAGCAAGGGATTCAAGGTGGACTCCAATTGAGATGTATGTCTCGGTGAATAGCTATAGTTAATAAGGGCAATGGGGGTAGAATCTCTCGGATTGATGTTTTTGTATTCGTATATGTTCGGACAAGTATGTTTTAATGTTGTCGATGTTGCTGAATCATGATTTGGCTATAATGAGATTGTTTTGGAATGATTGTGCTTAATTGGTTGCTTGTGTAGGAAGCATGCCTATAGAATTGGGGCTTTTTGCATATGATGTTGTTCTGATGATTTGTTGATGCTTGCAAGTCTTATATATGTTGAATTGCATGCTGGTAAAGTTTGGTGTCAATTGGAGCATGTTTGAATGATGAATTGCATGTTTTGGAATTGCTTTTTGCTGCAATCTGTGCAGGCGTTTCGGAACAGTGTGCACCGTTTCGGAACGGGTGCCTTGAATGAACCCAGGCGTCCGAAACGGTATGCACCGTTTCGAAACGGTTTGGTCTCTGCCAGACCCCCGTTGCGGAACGCGTTGCGGAACGACCCCGAGTTTCGAAACGGGCTCTGCCTGTTTCGGAACGGGTGACCGTTGGGGGCTGACATGGGCGGTTAAATGTTTCAAAATGTTTGCATTTTGGTCCTAAAACTTGTTTGTGCAATTGTATGAGTTTGGGATGTCCGTTTGAGCTGAAATTTGGCGGAGAAGCATGAAACCTGATTAATTTTAAGTTGGTAACTTAAAATTTGGTTAAGTCCTTAAAGTTTTCAGAATTTACAATTTGGTCCCTAAAGTTGTAAAATGTTCAATTGGGTCCCTGTTTGATCTCTGATGTTTGTGATCTTTGAGTATGCTGTTTGTATGATCACATCTAAGGTTAATGTGCATTTAGACAAGATTAAAAAGAAAAAAAAGGGTCGTTAATCAAGGTTGACTTTCGGGTTGACTTTGGTTTTCCCCGTGTGACTTTCTTAATTCGGGTCAACCGTCTGGGCCGGGTTAAGGGGGTTACATTGGAGGCGTTCGAGGTTTGGTTAGCTAGTACAATCTCAATCTTGGGTCATGAAGGGTGTGACCACGCTCGTAAGTTGGGAAGCGTTGTCACGTTAATGTTGGATGATGCTAGTATGTGGTGGACATCTGTGTCTGTGGCATCGAATATCCAGGATGTGGACTAGGAATTCTTTCCAGCCGCCTTTATGAAGAGATATATTGGAGATAAGCTTTCGGGTAGCCAAGAGCATGAGAGTATGGTTTCAGTTCATGTTGACGAGCAGAACTTGGGTCTGGCATCTCATGGTGGTGATTCTAGCTCTGGTAAGAGAGTTGCTAAATTTGGTTTTGGAAGTAAACGAACCAAGAAAGGCCGAGATAGGAGGTATCAGCCTGCTGCTAGGCGAGGTAACCTTGGACATTGTGCATTGGTTAAAGGGAAAAGAACGAGGGTGGAGCAGCACACGTGCTGGACGTGTGGTTCTCGGGAGCACTTGAGGAGGGACTATCCTCGTGCGGCTGGAGAGGTACATGCTCATGTTGAAGTGACAAGGAATTCTTGCTGGAACTGTGGTTCAACATATCACTTAAGGCGTTAGTGTCCTCTGTTGGCAAGTAGAGGCCAAGGACGTGCGCCTGCTGTGGCTGCACCTCAGAAAGGCTGTGAGCATGGGCGAGACAGGGTTCTGAGGTGGCAAGAAAGGCAAAGAGATGCATAGTGTTTGATGGTTGAATCTTGTTGGAGTTGTGGGTCTGTTGGACATTTGAGGCGAGATTGTCCAGTGTTAGTTCGGGGTGGTCAAGGTGGGGTGTCTTTTGAAGTTCCCCGTGGTTGCGAGTGCAGTTATGGTTCTTTCCAACAAGGAGACCATGGTGGCTCTACAGAAGAGGGTGTGGGTGTTCGTTGTTTGGAACACAATGATGTGATTGGAGGTATCTTTTCTGTGCAATCCGTGTTATTGTTATCTTTGCTTAGTTTTGCTTTGCATCCACTGGGGTGGTGTTAGGGTTCAATAGTTAGGGAGTTATGAATAGTGTCGTTGTTGTTTTTAGAACAACATTGGTGAAGGGAATAGTAGTTCAAATAGTGTTGTAATGAGTGGTGAGGATGGTGGAGTAGGAAAAATTTGGAAATAAGACGTTGAGTTGTTCCAAGTATGGTTCGAATACGTTATTAGTAGGTGTGAACAGACATACATGCACACATAAAATCACGGGTATATATATACATATATTACATATGTTGATACATGCATAAACATGGCATGACATTAGATGTATGCATACATGTGCATAGGCATTTGTAAGGGCATGTAAGCAATCATGTTTATGAATGTTCACACTTACTAATAGTTGATTTGGATCTGGTAGTGGTGTGTTATGATTAGAGTAGTTTATGGGTTTAAGGTTTGTTTTGGCACAAGGTTAGAAATGAAAACGTTTACCATTAGGAGTGAGTATAGTCTAGTTTGGGCTTGCGGAAAGAAAAGTTTTTCTAGGTATTTTGAGGCCTTGGCGGATTGATGGTAGAGAGGGGACTGTTTTGGTTAAAATGCGGCCGAGGATGTATAGTGTGAAGTTAAATGCATTTTGTGTGTAGTCGTGGAGTGTTGTAGTTGCTCTGGGTTGAACGATAATTGTAGGTTTCGGTTGGGGTTTTTAAAGTGCGCTGCATTTTTGCTGGAATAGTCATAGTAGGATGATTGTTTTAGATGGATAAAGTTTTGATGGAGAGTTTGAAGGAGTTGGAAGGAAGTTCTGACAATAGTTTCAATCGAGGTTTAGCTGGGTTGAGTAGAGAGTTCTTAACTCTTGCATAAGTTGTAGGATGTGTCTTCAGTCGAATGCAAGTGCTTGGGGAATGAGCTTTACGCGTGGTTACGTAAGCTCAAAAGCCATGATGTTTTGGCTAGTTTCTCCTGTGAGGGTAGTCTGTTGGTTGAGTGTAAATAAACCTTTTTGTGATGGTTGCTATGAGTGAAGTAATAGTTGGAGATGGTGTTAGTGTCTCGTGATGAGGTATCAGGTTGGAAAGGCCAATATTGTGGCAAATTATTTGAGTATGAAGGTGGTTGTGGAGTGGAGGGCGATGTTTACTCGCTTTAGCATATCGCAAGATGGTGGTCTTGTGGCCGAATTGTGGATGGAACCGTCCCTGAACCAGTTGATCAGGGATAAACAATTGCTTGATGATTCCCTTGTATCATGTGTTCAAGAGGTCATGGATGGAAAGCCTTGTGGTTTGGTGTCAATGATG
This sequence comes from Hibiscus tridactylites, assembly GCA_958450335.1. Classification (NCBI taxonomy): domain Eukaryota; kingdom Viridiplantae; phylum Streptophyta; class Magnoliopsida; order Malvales; family Malvaceae; genus Hibiscus; species Hibiscus tridactylites. The sequence goes on from OY288285.1 coordinate 31,443,269, forward strand.
TTGGTGTTTTGAGCTTTGGGAATTGAATAGTGGTGCCAAATGATATTGAGTTGAGGTGCTCTACTATGGATGAACTCTTAGAGGTTCTTCAGTAGTGTGCCCTTGTTGTATAAAGGTGTATCGTAATTTGAGAGTTGCCGGTTAAGGTAGAAAGGGATGTTAACGAATTTGTAGGCAAATGTTTGGGTTGTTGGTGGGTGGTAGTTGAGTTTTGCTTACCTTTTTGGTGTGGTAATCGTTGGGGCTTCCAGGAAGGGAGTTGAGGGGGATGGACTGCCGTAGATTCGTGGTTGGATTATTGTTGAATTTTCAAGAGGACTATTGTGAGTGGTTGTTGATCATTTTGCAAAGAGTGCACATTCCTTGGCAATGCATATTGCGTATGAGTTGGATAGGTTGGTTGAGTTGTTTGTTGCTAAGATTGTGTGCTTGCATGGAGTGTTGGAGTCTGTTGTTTTGGATAAAGATTCAAGGTTCGTATCGAGGTTTTTGGAATGGTTGAGTTGAGCTTGGGGTACACAGTTGAGTTTTGGTACTTCTTATCATCCTTTGACGGATGGGTAACCGGAGCATGTTGTTCAGGTGCTTGAGGTTATATTGAGATGTTATGTTTAGATTTCCAGGGTTCATCGGAAAGGTTTTCGCCCTTGGTTGAGATTGCTTGTAACATTAGTTATCAAGCAAGTTTCGAGTGGCTCCTTACGAGGCTTGTATGGAAGAAGATGTAGAACCCCTCTTTGTTGGGCAGAAGCTGGGCAAAAGTTGAATTCAATGCCAGCTATGCTTAAGGAAACCACCGAGAAGGTGAAGCTCATTTGTGAGCGTTTAAAGGCAGCATCGGATAGGCAAAAGTCTTACGCAGACTTGAAGCGTAAGGAAATTGAGTTCGCGGTTGGCGAACGTGTGTTCTTGAAAGTATCGCCTTGGAGGAAGGTGATGATATTTGGGCGTGATAAGCTCTCAAATGTGACACTTTTTAATTTCTATTTTTCTAGTTTTTAGGATTTCTTGCTACATAATCCATTTAATTTTGCTATATTTTGTGCAAGGGACCTAATTTTGGAAAACAACAACAAAAGAGGGCATTTCTGCAGTCTTTTTATTATTCTGGTCATGACTCGCATCGTGAGCACGACACTGGGCACAACGCGTCTGATGTGGCAGATGCGTGGCGACTTCTAGAAGATTCTGGAACATTCTGAAAGACCTTATCAGCTTATCCGTTTAGATTTTCTACATTTAAATTTCAAAACATTTGAATTGTTTTATCTTTACTTTATTATTTTGAATTTTCTTATCTTTTATCTTTTGAAATCCAAGCCTATAAATTCCACTCCTTGGTAAAGGCTTAGGCCTCAATTAATCTTCATCGTTTAGTTTGAAACTCTTGTTATTTCTAGTCTTTAATCAAAGTTCTCTTTTCTTTACTTTTATCTTTTATGTTCTTTAATTATTTTTATAAAATCAAGTTAAGTATGGCTAAATCTCTTGAGCCAAGAACTAGCCAAATCAATTCAAATCGTGAGAATTGAACATTGCCTAAATTCCTTCGGGAATACATTTTTATCTTTTTGTTTATATAGTTTGGCAATCGACCTTACTAAAGTTTTTAATCATTTTTCAAATCAAAAAGAGCTCGTTGGTCTGGAATTGTTTAAAAACATAGTTGGGAGGAAGGATCGGCATGTGGCAATTTCGACTTCCTGTGAACAATCTTAGCGGCGGTTTGCTAAGAAAAGATACAATCAGAGTCAGGCTTTTCCTGTTTTCAAAACTAAATATTTTGACGGTGATAGACGTGGTTAATTTGTTTAAGAACCAACCTTCGAAGATAAACTTGGAAGGATTTGTTACTCGAGAGAGAAGCAAGTTGCGACTGGTTGGGCCTCGCAGACTATAACCGACATGATCTTTGGAGTAAAAATCCATTTCAATGATCGAAGGAATTGACAAGGCTAGCTCGAGGCTATTTTGCATATTTGGGCTTTCTTATTATTTTCTTTACTTCTGCATTTAATTCTACTATTTCATTTTCACTCAATATCAGATCACCCCATTTTTACTTTTCTTGTTTTCACAGATATTCCTGGAAGCATTAATCAAAGCAACCTTCAGTCAAGAATTCCGACTAATCTCCATGTGGATCGACACTCTTTCCCTATAACTACTTAATTTCTTTATTTTATTATTTGTTGAAAGAGGTTAATTAATTTATTTATTTTGACGGGTAATACAAGGCTTGTCAAAATTAGCGTCGTTGCCGGGGAGATTTACTTTCCGCAATTTTGACTGATTTCGTTTTTTTATGACCAGGAAAACTTGGGTACTTTAGCTCCATAGAACCCGGAAATCGAAGCAAGCGCTCGTAGAACTCGCGGTGAAACGCTTCAGCAAAAGAAACAACAACGAGAACAAAGCACACAACAATCCGATCAGGAATCCACTTCTGAAACTGCACTAGTCGAAGACCCTATACAAGAACAAGAACCGATGGCAGACCAAACGATTCGACAACTAAATGCCGCCCCTACTGTGCAACAACCACTCTGCATCGCCTTCCCGGAAATTGTGTAGATGATGTCAGCATCTAGCAATTTTTGTATTTCTCGTCTTACCACATCCATCATCAGTGGGTTTAATTGTCGTTGTCCCTCTCGGATAGGTTTCACGCCTTCTTCCACTTTTATTTTATGCATACACGTGGAAGGGCTTAAGCCTTTGATATCGGCTAATGTACATCCAATCGCCTCTTTATGGATGCTCAACATGGTTATCAACTCCTTTTCCTACTGCGACGACAATTCGCTTGATATGATGACGAGTAAAGTTTCCTTGTCGCCCAAATATGCATATTTCAAGTGCGGTGGGAGTTGTTTTAACTCCAGTTGTTGTGCCTGTAAAATTAAGGGAAGAGATTTACATTGTGATGGAGTTAATTGTAATTCAGAATTTAAAGAAAGAGTAGAGATTGTTTCGCCTATGTCTTCATCGACGAGATCCTCCAATTCCCTACAAAAGTCATAAAATAAATCAGTTTCGATAAAATCATTAGCCAAAGGATCTATAATATCAACAAAATTAAGGCTTGCGACAAAATCAGGATATTTCATAGCCTTATACACATCAAATTTCACCACCTCTCCGTCGAATTCCATTGTCAAAATGCCGTTACGGACATCGATTTTCGTATATGCAGTTGATAAAAAGGGACGTCCAAGCAGAATTTTCGATCCTTTGTTACTATGATCATTTTCCATATCAATAATGTAAAAATCAGCGGGGAAAATGACGTTGTTTACCTTAACCAGGATGTTTTCCAATACACCTTCGGGGTAAATAATCGATCTATCAGCGAGTTGTACTGTTACCTTAGTTTCCTCCAATGGATCCATTGAGATCTTTCTATAAACACTTAGAGGCATGACATTGATGGAGGTTCCCAAATCGCACATTGCTCATTTGATCCCAACATTCCCAATTTTACAGGGAATCGCAAACATACCTTGGTCCTTGTATTTTGGCGGCAACGGCTTTTGAAAAATGACTGAAATATTCTCGCTAAGGTTGACTCTCTCGTTTCCCGACATGACCCCTACCGCCACCGCTAAGGATACTTACAATTTCTGCAAAACATGTTACAGGTGCCAGCAGGTTGGGAATTTAAGCCGTCGAAGCGAAATGCCATTAAATCCAATACATATATATATATATGAAGTTTTTGATGTGTGGGGTCTTGATTATATGGGACCTTTTATTTCATCTTATGGAAATTTCTATATCATTTTGGCAGTTGATTACGTTTCGAAATGGGTAGAGGCGAAAGCCACCCGAGAAAATGATGCAAAAACCACGACTAATTTTTTGCGTGACTTTATTTTTTCCAGGTTTGGAACTCTGAGGGCGATCATGTGTGACAGAGGAACACACTTTGTTAATCGGATTGCCGAGGCTTTGATGAAGAAATATGGCATGACGTAACGTATATCGACAACTTATCATCCGCAAACAAACGGATAAGCGGAGGTTTCAAATAGGGAAATCAAATCAATCCTAGAGAAAACCGTTAAACCTAATCGAAAGGATTGGAGTTTGAAATTAGTCGATGCGTTATGGGCATACATAACAGCTTACAAAGGACCTATCGACATGTCACCTTACCGACTTGTTTTCGGTAAACCTTGCCATCTTCTAGTTGAACTTGAGCATAGAGCATTTTGGGCAGTAAAAGAGTGTAATATGGAGATGAATGCCGTTTGCGAAACACGAAAACTTCACATTCAAGAGCTCGAAGAAATTCGCCGAAACGCTTACGATAGCGCGCAACGTTATAAAGAGCAAACTAAAGTGTTTCATGACAAGCACGTTTCATTTAAATCTTTTTCAATTGGACAAAAAGTTCTCCTATTTAATTCGAAGTTGAAACTTTTTGCAGGAAAACTTAAGTCTAAGTGGAGCGGACCATTTACCGTAGTCAAAACTTTCCCTCGTGGAGCCGTAGAAATTGAAGATGGCTCGGGTGCCCAATTTAAAGTAAATGGACAGTGACTAAAACCTTTCTTCAAGAGCACACCAATCGAACAAATTGAAGAAATCATCATGGAAGAACCAAAAATCTGAACAATGAATTTGTCGAGCTTAACGACATTAAACAAAGCGCTAAATGGGAGGCAACCCATTGGTTTATTTTTCGTTAATTTTTACTTCCTTTTTAATAATTTAATTTATGCGTCATTTTTTTTCTATTTGCCTTAATAATTTTCTTTTTCCTCTGCAAGATTCTTTTTCGCACACAGCAAGGCAAGCATAAATCAAACCTCAGCTGAGGTGCACCGTTTCATTAAATCGGTGCATTTTAGCACACTCAATGAGCGGTGCACTTTAGCCCAAGCCCTTTCCCCTTAGCACACCCGTCTTGTTTTCCCTTTTTCGCCCTTTTCCTTTCCTTTTTCCCCGCAAGCCACCAAACCCTAGCAAAACACACCCAGCCGCAATACTCACCCAACCAACACACTCAGCTGCAATCCACCATGCTCCGCATGCGACAACAAGCTCGCCGGCTTCCCCAAGAGCTGTTGTTGGTCATCGGCGGACGACGCCGATTTTGCACCGCCACAGTTTATGGCGATCAGTAGTGATTCTGAACCAACCACCAAAACTCCTCCTCGTCGTGGTGGTCGTCAACGGCAAGCCGCCAGCCCCCCGAACGAGAATCTCATCCCTACGACAACCACCGCTCCTCTGCCTCTTTCCCCGACCGTCAGCCGCCGTTCGCGTCTCTCCAGCAGCGCCGCTGAACCAAGCACCAGTCGTCGTCCACCTCCCCCGATCACCATCACCGTCATTCCAATCAATGCCCACGGTGGACTCATCAACACATTCTCGACAACATCAATCTCATACCCAGCAGAGGCACTCCACCGTTCCCTCATTTTCCATGCACTATGCCGAATCGGAACAACACCCCAAGGTAAATTCTACTCCGATTTCAATTCGCCCCTTATTGATGTACCACCCTTCCTTTGGTTTTACAGAAGATTTTTCAGCCGAGAACCCTTTGGGACAGCAACCAAATTCTTCACAGTCACATTCCGAGCATTATTCATTCAATTTACAAGAATCGGATTCCCATCATTTTGCATCACCACCAGGCAGTCCGACGTCAGCATCAGCAAATCCCGAACGCAACTGACGAGGACGACACTATGCCGTGCCTACAGAGGAAGAACTTTGCGGTTATCTCCACTTTAAAAACGACCAGTTTGTTTGTTTCCATGATATCTGACGTCGCCCATTTCGGGTTTGTAAGTTCATTCCTGCTACTACACTGTCAAACCTTCATATATTTGACTATGTTCTTAATTATTTCAATGCTATTGGTTGGCGTTCATTTTCTGAAATTAAAACTGGAACCTTCTATGAATTGGTTTTTGAATTTTACTCGACATTTTCATTCACTGAGGCCCGTTGCATTACTGTTAACTCTTATGCTGTTATCTGCTTTCGATTATGCGGAACTCAGTTTAGTTTGTCTGTCTCTGATTTTAATCTTGCCATGGGATTCGTGACGGATGTCACGGATCCAGAGTATTTAACATCTCTGCTTAAGTTTCCTGCAGCCTTCGACGCTGATGAGGCCTTTTCTACTCTCATTGTGCTCGATGATGTGCCATTCGACCCTAAAACGGCTAAAGCTATCTACCTCCATGACCCAACATTGCGATACATCCACCGTTTTTTGGCTTACAATTTCTCAGGATGAAATGACTCTTCCGGAGTATTGAGTAAGACTGAATTATTTTTTCTTTGGTGTATGTTCACTGCTCGTAAGGTAAATCTCAGTTTTTGGTTAGCTCGACAATTTGAAATTGTCATCCGATCAAATCGTCCTTTAATCCTAGGACCATACATCACTCATTTAGCATATCGAATTGCAGATTTTGATATTTACAATTTTACTTATTCCTTTTCTATGGATGCTCTAGATGAAAGATGCTTGGATTCAATGGGTTTACTTGACGGAACTCCTGATGCCCCCTATCTCAATCCACCCGGGACAATGACATCACGTTCACAACGAGTTTACAATCGCCGGAACACGAGACGAGCCCCAACTTCCTCACTACAACGGAACCAGAAAACGCAAGAAGCACCTAATCTTGCCGAAAGACTCCACACCCTCGAAGACAACATTGCAGAAATTCTTTCCTACCTTCGTCTGAACCGCGGTCGTGGCCGCATACATCATTGACCACTGGGAGTACTCTTAACCCCGCTCTGCCTTGTACTTTTATGTTTTTCATTTGAATTGGGGCAATTCACTTAAGTGAGGGGAGGGTAGCAAAACCACTTGTCTTGCTTGTTTGCTATATGTTTAACTTTGGTTTGACTTTGAGATGACATTTTTCTTGCCATTGCTTGCTGACCAGCATGTTATAATTGTTATAGTGCATAAGAATATTTGAATGTTGACATTTTTTATAATCAAATGACATGATTATAATGATAGTTTGACATCTCTTTTCAATTTTCCTTGATTGTGATAATTGGATTTCTCACCTAGCTTAATCAACTTAACCTAATTTTGTGAGAATTTGAGCCTTGAGCATGCATCTTATTCTTTATGCTCGTTTTTTTCCTTGCTTGAGAGTGCCATCTTGAATTTAGGAATCTAGAACTTGTGGCTTGTATACGATTTGAGACTACACTAGAATGAGGTGCTTTAAGATGATTTAGGCATTAGGATTTAGCCATTTTCTCTCTTTCATTTAAACTTACCTTTTTCTCATCGCGTAGTGAACCCTCTTGAAGCCTTATATCCCATTTTTCTTGGCTTAATCCTCAAACCTTGACCAAATCTTTTGATTGATCAAATGCTAGAACCTATATTACTAGACAAATAAGGGGCTGCAATTCGAATAAGGGCAAAATTTTTCAAAAAAAAAAGAATGAAAGGAAGCAATTGCTTCGAAAGAAAAAGAAAAAGAAAAAAAGAAGAAAAACAGTTTCGAAAAAACTGAAAAGAAAAAATGTTTGCTTGCCCATTTATTAAGCTCCTCTTTTGTCTTCAATGATTATTGTTTGAAATATCATGCATAGATCATCTTCTTTTGTTTATTTTCTTTCCATCTTTCTACCCTTTCTCTAAACCCACATTACACCTTGAACAAAAGACCTAATGATTTTTGCACCTCGATTCTAATAAAGTAGTGGAGAATTGAACTTGTTACAAGCCTATGGAAACCTTTGTTCATGCATGACTTAGAGCGTTTTTTCTTCACATCTACCTTTAAACACTTTGAGTGCTCTTGAGTGTACCTTGGTGAGGATTAAGACTAGGTTAGGATTTGATTACTACTTGATAGGCAATTGAAGAATTGAAAGGTTGTTCTTTGCTTATATCCACTTGGTTTGATTTGTGTCTCTTTCGTGATATTTCTTTTGCACTAGAACTCTTATAATTATGCTTGAAACTTGTGATGGCTTGAGAAATGCATTCTTGGGTTAATATCTTTTTCGGACATACTTGAGGACAAGTATGAGACAAGTGAGGGGGAATTTGATAAGCTCTCAAATGTGACACTTTTTAATTGCTATTTTCTAGTTTTTAGGATTTCTTGCTACCTAATCCATTTCATTTTGCTATATTTTGTGCAAGGGATCTAATTCTGGAAAAGAACAGCAAAAGAGGGCATTTCTGCAGGCTTTTTATTATTCTGGTCATGACTACTATCGTGGGCACGACACTGGGCACGACGCGTCTGACGTGGCAGATGTGTGGCTACTTCTAGAAGATTCTGGAACATTCTGAAAGACCTTATCAGCTTATCTGTTTAGATTTTCTGCATTTAAATTTCTAAACATTTGAATTTTTTTATCTTGACTTTATTATTTTGAATTTCTTATCTTTTATCTTTGTAAATACAAGCCTATAAATACTACTCCTTGGTAAAGGCTTAGGAATCAATTAATCTTCATCGTTTAGTTTGAAACTCTTGTTATTTCTAGTCTTTAATCAAAGTTCTATTTTCTTTACTTTTATCTTTTATGTTCTTTAATTATTTTTATAAAATCAAGTTAAGTATGATAACTAATATCATGCTGAGCTAAATCTCTTGAGCCAAGAACTAGCCAAATCAATTCAAATCGTGAGAATTGAACATTGCCTAAATTCCTTCGGGAATACATTTTTATCTTTCTGTTTAGATAGTTTGACAATCGACCTTAATAATGTTTTTAATCATTTTTCAAATAAAAAAGAGCTCGTTGGTCTGGAATTGTTTAAAAACATAGTTGGGAGGAAGGATCGGCCTGTGGCAATTTCGACTTCCTGTGAACACTCTTAGCGGCTGTACGCTAAGGAAAGATAAAATCAGAAGCGATTATTTTTAAGACAATTTCTGAGTCGGGCTTTTCCTGTTTTCAAAACTAAATATTTTGACGGCGATAGACATGGTTAATTTGTTTAAGAACTAACCTTCAAAGATAGACTTGGGAGGATTGGTTACTCGAGAGAGAAGCAAGTTGCGACGGGTTGGGCCTTGCACTCTGTAACTGACATGATCCCCGGAGTAAAAATCCATTTCAATGATCGAAGGAATTAACAAGGCTAGCTCGAGGCTATTTTGCATATTTAGACTTTCTTATTATTTTCTTTACTTCTGCATTTAATTCTACTATTTCATTTTCACTCAATATCAGATCACCCTTTTTTTTTACTTTTCTTGTTTTCACAGATATTCCTGGAAGCATTAATCAAAGCAACCTTCAGTCAAGAATTCTGACTAATCTCCCTGTGGATCAACCCTCTTTCTCTATAACTACTTAATTTCTTTATTTATTATTTGTTGAAAGAGGTTAATTAATTTATTTATTTTGACGGGTAAAACGACGCTAGACAAAATTGGCGCCGTTGTCGAGGAGGTTTACTTTTGGCACTTTTGATTGATTTCGTTTTTTTATGACCAGGAAAAACCCGGGTTCTTTATCTCCATACAACCCGAAAATTGAAGCAAGGGCTCGTAGAACTCACGGTGAAACGCTTCGGTGAAAGAAACAACAACGAGAACAAAGCACACAACAATCCGATCAGGAATCCATTTCTGAAACTACACCAGTCGAGGAACTTTCACTAGAACCGGAACCGATGGCAGATCAAACGATTCGAGAACTAAACGCAGTCCCAACTATGCAACAACCACTCTGCATCGCTTTTCCTCAAGGAGATACACCCTTCCAGCTCAAAACGGGATTAATCCACCTACTCCCTACTTTTAATGGCCTCCCTACTGAAAGCCCACACAAGCACCTTGCCGAATTCCATATGGTGTGGAGCAGCATGAAACCGCAAGGGGTCTCGGAGGACCAAATAAAACTAAGGGCTTTTCCTTTTTCCTTAGTCGTTCCGACTAAGGAGTGGTTATTCTATTTATCTCCAAATTTGATTAATACGTGGTCTGATCTCTCTCGTGTTTTTCTTGACATATATTTCTCTGCTGCGAAAGCAACAGAACTTAGGCGAAACATTCTGGGAATTCAACATATGCACGATGAGTCCCTATACGAATATTAGGAGAGATTCAAAAAGCTGTGTGCAAGTTGTCTGCAACATGGCTTATCCGAGCAAACACTCCTTCAATACTTATACGAAGGAATGTTACCAATGGACAAAAAGATGGTTGACGCAGCAATTGGAGGCGCGCTCGTTAACCTAACTCCTGAAAATGCTCGAACCTTATATCTACGATGGCGGCTAATTCACAGCAATTTGGTTCTGCGAGTGAACCCAGCCGACGGGTTCACACAGTAAGCACAATTTCATTAGAGAATAAGATAGACAATTTGACTAATATTGGGAATTCTCTTGTTTCAGGGGAGATAAGAGCTGCTAAGGTATGCGGAATATGCACTGTGCCAGATCACGCAACCGACTTATGCCCATTGTTGCGGGATACATCTGGTGCCCAAGTTAACGCCCTACACAACTTTCCTGGACCTCCCCAAAGACCCTATAACCCTCAGAGTATCGCTTTGGAGGAAGGTGATGAGATTTGGGTGTAAGGGTAATCTTAGCCCAAGGTTCATTGGACCTTATGAGATCGTGGAGCGTTTTGGTCCGGTGGCATATTGGTTGAGATTGCCTGCAGAGTTGGAGAAGATACATGATGTGTTTCATATCTCAATGTTACGAAAATACATATCGGATCCTTCGCATGTGATGCATGTTGAGGAGATAGAGTTGAATCCGGATCTGTCGTATGATGAGGAACCAGTGAAGGTTCTGGATGTGAGTAGCAAAGTTCTTCGTGGCAAGACGATAGAACTTGTGAAGGTGTTGTGTCGACACCGAGGAGTTGAGGAGGCCACATGGGAAAGCAAGGCGGACATGCTGAGGCAGTTTCTGCATCTCTTTCTAAGAATTTTGAGGATGAAATTTCCTAAGCGAGGGAGAGTTGTAATGCCCTGGTTTTGGGCCTAGATGTTTTAGATGTTGGATCGGACCGGTCGAGAATGGTTCGAATCGCGTAAGCTAATTTTTGGAAATCAAGGATCAAGATAGGATAAAAATGTTATAAAAATTTCTAAAATCCTTTAAAAATATGTTTAAGGGATTGGTCAAATCAATTTTACAAAAAGAGATTTGGAAGTGAGACATTTTGAGTAGTGACCAAATTGTAAAGTTTCAAAACTGGGAAAATGTGATTTTTAAAGTGAAAGCCAAAGTCTTAGAATCTTTAGGGGGGCTTTAAGCCAATTTGACATTTCTTCAATATGACATGTGATTTAAAAGGGTTTTTAGTTAAATGATTTTAATTGGATTTTTATATTAATTAATAAAAAGGTAGTTAATGAGATTTTCACTTATGTAACTACCAATTCTCTCTCATTTTTAGCCAAACACAATTTTCTCTCATCATTTTCAAGAATTCTTTCTCCCAAAAACTCTCTCAACATTTCCTAAATTATTTTCAAGAGATCTTTCTTAATTCTTCAAAAATTTTGCAAGGAAAACTTGTCATCTTTTGAAGGAAGCAAGGATTGGAGGTAAATCCCGTTCTCAACCTCTAATCTAAGTTCTTTATTGAAATTCCCATGATATTTTCCTTCTAATTCCTATTTTGGTTGAGTTTTCATTATAGCTTTGATTGGAGATCAAAATTTTGTGAAATCATGGTTGAAATCTTAATTTTTGGACTTGTTGAGTTAGGCTCTGTTTTGTGTTGATCTTGTTTGAGTTTTAAGTTGATTTACAAGTTAAAATGAGGCGTTGATAATATATATCCCGAAATCCTTGAGATCCTTGAGTTTCTTGGTAGTTTTAAGTGAGATTTTGGGGTGAAATGGTGGAATCTTGCTTGTTGGAGGTATAAGGATGAGTTAGGTTGTTTATTAGATATGTTTTAATGTTGTTAATGCTTTGGAAGTGATGTAGGTTGGTTGGGCTTGGTTTAGGAACCAATTGATTGAGTTTTCGGTTGTTTTGGATGAGTATTTTAGTATAGTTTGGGTGAGCAACGAGTTGTGAATTGTTTCTGGTGTTAGAATGCATTTTAATGCATTTAGATCTCTGTTTTGATGATGTGAAAATAGGGGATCTTGATCCGGAAGCAAACGAGGTGGTTTTGGAGGCTCCAGAGGGGTAATTTTCATGTTGGCGAGCAAGGCTTTGCGTATCGGTGAGTGGAAAAGAGTTTTCCAGCTTTGAAACGTTTTGAATATGGTTTTGGGGGCTTAGTGTAAGTTTGAAACACTTAGCTAAGCTCAAGAGTAAGTAAATTGAAAGCCTCTCTCGGATTGTGTTATGTTTTGGCTTAAAATGCACTTGATTTAAATGTGTTTTGGTTTCTGTTTTTAAGCATGTTTAAGCATGGTTTAATGCTGGATTTTAATGTCATTATGTTAAGATGCACTAAGTAAGTGATCCTTGGGTTGCATGTGTTGAATGCATATGATATTAAACATGTTATGCTTGTGGAAATGGCGTTGCGGTCACGCTTGTAAAACAATGTATTAATGAGGTTAAATGGTTATATTGGCAAGTGATGTATATGGTTTTTGGTTACTTTAATTGGATATAGTTAGCCGGCTATAGGATTGGGTGCACTGTGAATAAAGTCGCCTTGGATGTCGAGGGGTTGTGATAGTGCCGTAATCTCCATCCAAGTACTCTAGCGATTGAGGAATTAGAGTTACCATGATGGATGTTGGCTCTCGTGGGTAGACTTAGTTAAGCGTCACAATGGTGGAGGAATGCTCCCGTGTGTGCGCTTGGTTAAGGTGATTACAATGGTTGAGGTAACTCCCATGTGTAAGCCTTGTTTGTGTCCCGACTCTCGCTAGTAGGTTATACAACTACCGATGAGTGATGTTGAGGGGTTGTGATTGTGCCATTAACTCCACCATGGGTGTAGAGGGGTTGTGATTGTGCCATTAACTCCACCCCGAGTGTTGAGGGGTTGTGACTATGGCATTTATCTCCATCACGGGTGTTGAGGGGTTGTGATTGTGCCATTTATCTCCACCTTGTGTAGTCTGGTAGTGTGTATGAAGCGTGTGGGACAGCACTTGTAATTCGCGTATCCGATTGTGTCTAATGTGATGTGTTTTGTTATGATTTATGTTTAAGATCACTTGTGAGCCAATATGATGTTGTTGACATAATGATTTAATGAAGAACATTTGTTTTGAGGAAGCATGTGATGCTTGAGAATTATGCTAGAATGCATATGATGCTTGGTTTAAGCACGAGTAAAGGTTCTTATTGTTGTAATTAATGATGCTATGAGCATGTGGTTTTGAAAGGGATTTAGTGATCTAAAGTGCATGTTTTAAATGAAGGTTTATGTTTATCAAGGATGTTGCTTTTGTTTTAAAATGCATTGATGAATGTTTGGTTTATAGCGGATCTCACTAAGCTTATTGCGTACGCTCATTTGTTTCATCAATGCAGAGTATTGAGCAATCAAGGCAGCCCAAGAGCAAGTGGATTCCAAGAGTTTTTTTGTTAAACAATGTATGTGGTTTTACTCAAGTGTTATAAGAGGCAATGTGTGGGATTTATGCTTTTGAATGGTTGAGGATGTTTCCCTTTACTTTGAGCATGTTAGATTGCTTATACTTGAGTTTTAAATGGCCTTTGATGTTTGGATTTTGGTTTGAATGTTGTTTTAGCTTATTGTGGTTTGGTGAACTAGGGAGCATGCCTTTAGTACCCACGATTGCAAGATTGATGCTATGCTCTAGTTTATGCTTCATAGATATGGTCCTTGATGCATATGTGAGCTGTATGTATGTTGTGGCATGTCTCGGAAACGTTTCGGATACGAAAAAACATCCTAAACCAGCAAAATCTGTTTTTGTAGGGCAAGGCGTATCGGAACGCCCTTGCCTGTTTCGGAACAGGAGCCTGAAATGGCTAAGAGGTTTCGAAACGTGTAGGGACGTATCGAAACAATTTTGCTACTGGAGGTAGGTGTTTCGATATGGGTCTCGGAACGTACCCGAGTATCGAAACGGTCAACCCTGTTTCGAAACAACCATTTCGATACAGGGCCGTCCGTATCGAAACGCCTGACCGTTGGGTTGAATTTTGAATTGTTTCAAGTTTCTGTATCTTACATTTTGGTCCCTAAATGTTGGATGCTTAATTCAATGAGTTTGGATGGTCCATTTGAGTTGAATTTTGGCATGTAAGCATGTTACATGGCTAACTGAAGGTTGGTAACTTTAAAATCATGAAAGTTCTTGTATTTTATGAAAATTACAGTTTAGTTCCTAAAAGTCAAATGTATGCAATTGAGCCCTTAATTGAACTTCGATCGATGTGTCGTTTCCTCCTGAGTGTCTTGCTGAACACATAGGATAATAATAAGCATCTAGAAAAGAAAAAAAGAAAAAAAGAGGGTCGTAAATCAAGGTTGACTTTCGGGTTGACTTTGGTTTTCCCCGTGTAATCTTCGTAGTTCGGGTCGAACGCCTAGGTCGGGCTAAGGGGGGTTACAGAAAGTCTTTGCAGAGCTCCGTCCATGTATTAAAAGATCCGGTTGGCTGGTTATTCAACCACCGTTTAGCCCTATTCCTTAGTGAATAGGGAAATAGCCTCAGCCGCAGTACATCCTGGTGAACCCCGTGTATCTTGAATGTTCGACAAATGTCTAGGAATCCTCGTAAATGTTGCCAATCATCTTCTGTGGCAGTCCCTCCGAAGTGCCCTAATGTATTTATCATGTTGAATATGACAGGTTTTAGCTCAAAGTGGTCTGCCCCTATTTTCGGTTCCGTCACGATTGGTTCAAACCTTTGGAAGTCATGTTCTAGATAATCTCTAGTTGTCCGAACCTAGGGTGACCTGGGCGGATCAGGTGGGTCCTGCCTCGATTGCTCTTGTGGACCTCTGGGTGGCAAGTCGTGCTGCCCGCCCCTACCGTTCACGACATCATTTGGTGGGTCATTGTTTATCACTATTTCTTCAGTTGCTTTTCCCTTATCTCATTTTCTATTCTTTAGGACTTCTCTGAGCTCCCTCTTAATCCTTCTTGTTTCACGCTCGAGATTGTCATAAATTATGAGGTTTCATTTAGATTTGGCCCTGGTCATACACTTGCAAAGGACACGGTAAAATAATTTTTTTAATTAAGAATAAAAATAAAATTAAAAGTGCAGAAATTTACAAACGAAATTCGTTGTTACCAATCCTCGACAACGACGCCAAAAACTTGTAGGGCGTGTAGGTGTTCCCTTTTTGTGAGAGCACAAGTGCACACTCCTGCCAAGTTATAGTATAAAAGATGTCGAATCCCACGAGGATTGGACATCTTGTTTCATTCATAGTCCCTGCACAAGGTAAAGTAAAAACACAAATGAATTGATTGTTGGTTTGAAGAGTAATGTTAAGTAAAGCACAAATAATAAAGGAGGTGATCAGGTTGATAGAGCAGGCAGGGTTATGCTGCCACTTAATGTGAAACTGCATTGTATAGGTTATGTTATTTTGTGCTGCCACGATATGCGGCTTCAGCGGGTATGGCAGGCGGCAGGCTACGACCCTGTCACGCGGCCGCAACGAGTCACTACCACTACAACTTTCGCTGTCTCGGCAGGTGGAATGGAAAGAAGTCATGGCGGCAAGTCTGGCAGATATTCCAAGTTCGGCAGGATAATTGATAGTGATTCCTTCTATTTCTTGGTAAGGATGCTCGAGAGCTAACGTGACGTCGTCAATACCTAGCAATCTCAACATTAACCTAACACATGCAAGTCAACTCGGTTGGTAATCCCTCTTAGCCGCTGAAACTTGTAGACTGGTGTAGAACCAAGTTAGTCACGCCTCAACATGTTGTGACCGTACTTAACCCTTTCGTGAGCCTTGCACTTTCCTTCCCGACAAATGGATTCTCTCAACTAACTGGTGTAGAATAATTGAAAGAATGAAGATCAATGGATTAAGCAAACTTGCAATAGATTATAAAAAAATAACTCAAAACCTAAAACAATCGTTTCACAACTAGTTGACTACATAACCCTAACCCAAGTGGAGTTTAGAACATGACGACGGCAAAAAACACTAGAAAAGTCTATATAAAACCTAAGATGATTTGAGCTAGGAGTACAATGGGTATTTATAGACTATTGACTAGGTTAAGTCCTCCTTAAAGTAAAAGTCCTTGAATGCAGCTTTCCATCTTTAATATGACTTTAAACTCTGACTTCTTTGCGTGGAACATGGACTTTATCTCGTCTCCCACAGGATCACTTTGGAAGCGTTCTACCGAGCCTTGAAGTTCTGCCGAGTTTTCCGCCGAGACACACGTCCTTTCCACTATCGAGGCATCGAGAGCGTCATAGCAGCTAATCTACCACCTTCCGCTGAGGCAGCGAAGTCTTGCAGCGCAAAGCAACTTGTCCTATTCAACGCAGTTTCACACTAAGCAGCATCATAACCCGACCCATTCCATCAATCTGATCTCTTCTCTTTTATTTACTTGTGTTTTATTTTATTTTCCTCTCAACTATTTAACTTATTTGTGCATTTAATTTTCCCTTGTGCAAGAGTTACGATTTGAGTCAAGATGTCCAATCCCTGTGGGAGATGATATCATTTATACTATAACTTAACATGAGTGTGCACTTGTGCTCATATTTAAAGAACACTAAAACACTCTACAAGTTTTTGGCACAGTTGTCGGGGATTGGTAACAACGAAATTCGTTTTTATTTCTGCACTTTTATTTTCTTTGCATTTAATTTTTAGTTTTTATTATTTTTATTCTTAATCGAAAAAAAGAATTTTACAGTTTCCTTTGCTAGTGCATGACCAGGGTAAATCCAAAAGGTGAAATCATTTACTGTGACGATATCAAATGAAGAGCAAGAGAACTGAAAAAGGAAATCGGAACAACCCTAGGGAAATCTAAAGAAGAAAGAAAAGCAGAGGCAAACATGGAAAATGAAAACCCTACAAACAATGCTCAGAACGACAAGGTGGGCAGCAAAACCTGCCGCCCAGAGAACAACAACAATGTAACACCTCGATTTTTATGGTTAAAAAAAAGAAATGAAAGAAGAAAAGGAATTAGTGTCACCAGGGTTTGAACCTGTGACCTTGAGGGAATGTTGGGTTTTACCACTGAGCCAAAGAATTCTCTTGATTTAGTTTTACACCAACTTAATTATAAGTTGTGTCGAATAATTATTATATCAGATAATAAAATTCTGACTTCTCCCCTACCCTTCATTTTTTTGTCTGTTCAAGATCTGTGAGAACCTAGAAGGTTCTAAACCTCCCCTCTCTATTCACCGCCAGATATCGCCCATCGCACTGTCGTGAGTGTCACTGCCGCTACCTGAGTGATCGCCGCCTCGCATTGGTCATGACCCAGTTGACCACTCGTGCATCAGATCCGCCGTTCGTCGTTAGTTTTGGGTTGAAGTTTTTTCGGGAACTCAAACGTCACCCCACAGTTTTATGAGTTTTCTGGTCGCCTGAGCTGCTCGTTCGTGTCGTTGTCACCTTTAGTGGACTCTCGGCGTCGGTGCAAACAAAACCCTAGCCGTGGTTCATCATTTGGTCACCGTTTGAGCCTTCGACGGAGAGGCGTTGCCCTTCGATCGTTATCACGCCTTTCGATTGGTTCATGTTATGGCCCAAATGATTGAACCAGCCTGATCAGA
Source organism: Hibiscus tridactylites (assembly GCA_958450335.1). Lineage (NCBI taxonomy): Eukaryota > Viridiplantae > Streptophyta > Magnoliopsida > Malvales > Malvaceae > Hibiscus > Hibiscus tridactylites. The sequence continues at coordinate 31,460,936 of OY288285.1, forward strand.
CCACACTGGCCTGAACCCGATTTTATCCAAGCCCAAGCCCATGATAGCTCGTCCGACCCAACCTGCTTTATTCGACCCAAACCCGAGTCCAACCCGACCCGTCAACCCCAGTCAACTCGTCTGAGTCAGCCCGAGTTAACTCGTCCGAGTCAGCCCGAGTAAACTCGTCCGAGTCAGCCCGAGTAAACTCGTCCGAGTCAGCCGAGTCAACTCAGTTAACCCTTACTAGTTGACTGATGATGTCAGTGTTGACATGCTGACATCAGCGTTGACTCTGATCCAGTTGACCGTTGACTTACTGACGTCAGCATTGACCTGCTAACGTTAGCGTTGACTTTGACCCAAAAATTCAAAATTTCCAAAAACTCCTATTTTATGTTTTTCGACGTCCTGAGTCCGATTTTGAAGCACATTTCGTAAAATTCTGACTCGAAGGCCTCCGAATTTGACCTTGAATTCGAGAGTGCTTATATATTTAATGAATTGGTTAAGAGCTTTGTGAATAAGGTCTGATCTTGAGATTTGTGTAATTGAAGGTACTCATAGATCCTGGAATATGAATTATTGAGGGATGTCAAATCCGGGTTCAAGGGTGTTCGAATGTCGTACAGGGATCGATCAATGTAGCTCAGAGCCAAGGTAATACTTTACTACCTTCTGCATGCTTTCAAAACTTGTTGGTATTCGGTTAATGGTTGCACAACCATGATTGAGCATATGCTTATTTTTGCTAATGTCAATCAATTAAGAGATAAAAATAATAATGGCCAAGACAAATATTTGAATAAGAGGTTCAATAAATCAAAAGGACTTCCGATTTCAGTGCACGATTAACGAGTCGATTAATTTTTAAGTCTGATATCCTTTCGATTAAAAAGAAATGTCAAAAATTCGATTGACGGATGACAAAAATACCCCTATCTATAAAAAAACTCATGAAGCAACACTTGATCCAATAAGACATCTGATACATTTGAAAACCTCAGATTACTGAAATGTCACAGTTAGAAGACTTGAACCCTCGAGATTGTAAAGTACTTGAGTTGCTAGAATTCTGAATAAATCGACGAGGATAAATTTACGGAAAACTATTCGTATGTTTGAATTCAGCAATGAGGCAAAAAATAGATTGAATTGATTGAAATAACTAAAAGGGATTGAATATACTGATAAGGCTGAAATGGGTCACAATGACACTAAACACTAATATTTTCTTCGGGCAGTAATTGCAAATCGACCGACATATGGGATATATCCTCGAGGTCTGAAAGGAATGAATAGATAGAAGAACCGAGAAACTCTGAATAATTGAAACATTTTCGAGCATCGTAATGTCTGAAATACCCTAAAATACTAGAATGACGGAGAATACTTATAAGACATGGAATTATAAATTCCAATAAAGCCAAACAAATGTAATGGCTCTAAAAGTCGTAAAATACGACTCGTGTCAATTGGTCGATTCAGATATTGTGATGATAGTGGAAGAATACCACGTGAATGCACGTGCAAATTATTTGGAGAAAGTACATAGTTAATATTGAGAGAGATCTGTTCTTTAGAGGCACATTCAGTGTTTTGAAATGAGATCGGGACAATGCACATGTTTAAATACTTGGAAAGTACCGCTCGAATATATTCTCGATTTTGGGTAATAAGTTCAGTGGTTGTTCGGTGAAGGCGAACTGTTTATGTTATACTCTTTAGTCAGTTCTGAGAAATGAATGTTTGAGATGTACCTATCCGGTGAGATATTAAACATTGTGTTAATGGGTTTCGATTAGTTCGAAGGGACTCGGGAGCTTGATGAGCAACTAGAATTCCTAACTTCTGTACAATATCGTTTATACCTTGTTGGTTCAAATTACCACATTACCCAAAAGGTCAAAATGACCTTAATACCCTCGTAGGCTGTAACATTTAATTTTGCTCGCGATATATCTAATATCCCAATGATTCTGATGCACCGACTTCCGATGTTGATTCAATCTGTCTTATCGAACTCCCCTATTCGTAGGGACCTCGTTCTGAAATCAGTCCAAATTTATCAAATGTCATCTTTCTAATATCTATCAAGTACCTCTGAGAAATGAATTGGGTCATAAAGCGCGTACCATGTATATGTAAATACTTTCTGTTCTAAACCAATAACATATGCTTAAAATTTAAAAGTAAGACATTGTTACACGAAAGGAAAGCAATTCTCTGGTTTATGTCCTTTGATATGGAAATATATCTGATATATGACATTGAAAACGAAATAAAAATCAATAATAATAATAATAATAAATTTGACATCTGACTTATGGTATAAAAATAGATATGATATATATTTTTTGTAATATTGTCTTCTGAATATAAACTTAAATCATCTTGGGTATATTATATGGGATATGAATGAAGATCTATAGGCTCAGCCCTGGTAAGTCCTTATGGACCTAAGCTCCTACGCCCAATGGGCCTAGGGTAAGACTTTCTGTAAGCTCCTATGCCCGACGGGCCTAGAGTATGTCTTTCTGGATACTATTCTGGGTTTTTGCATATTGGCGTATGGTTGAAGGGTAGTTAAGTAAATTAATAAAACTTGTTGACCTCTTCTGAAACATGCCCTACTAAATTAAATTATCAATGTTGAACTCTTAGTAAACTTACAATTTGCGCTTAATGAACCACATCGAACTCCTTGATTCGACTTATGAAATCTGAATCTCTTTTGAACCTCCGGTTTTAGAGTCATCTCTTAAAGTTCGGGTGATCAAATAAAGAACAACTCTATTACCTTCTGGTATAATGCTCCACTAAAATATCGAATCGTAAATTGAGCTTACTGTTGCCCAGTTCATCATGACAGTGTGAAGCTTGTCGTATACTTGCTTGTGCTTTAAGCATTCCTTCGTAGTCTGCATTACTGAGCTTTCCGAAGCCCACATTGTTTTCACCATCACAAGTTAGAAGATCGACCATGTCGCAGCTATCAACGTCGGTATGTGAGTTTTCTTTGGCTTGCTTGCGGAATATGGTATCTGTGTAATTAGGGGGCATGTATGTCACATATTGATTTACATTCGAGTCCGAAACTTGTTTTAACAATTTGTATCATACTTTCTATTTTGTAGTCTGAATGTTTTTTTTGAATTATATATTAATTCAAAACTTGGTTTATGATTTTAAATGGTTTAACAATTCATTTATTTGAAACTTTAACGTGGGTCGCTTCAGTGGCCCTATTGTGATTTCCTAGGATTCGTATTAACACATAGGCGGGTCTAGGAGGTTACATTTATTGGTATCAGATCTTAGAGTTGTGTCATTCTGGGTAGATTGACCGATCATCGGTCATAGGGTTTTTGGTTTATGCAAGCCCCTAGATCATAACCGTACTCCTCCGAGTCGAAACTCTAATGTCGATTCCTTTTTTGTAATAAATGAAGCTAATTATTTTGTCCCCCATAGCCCGATCAATATTGGCAAGGAATGTCGATGACATTAAGCTATGATTCAAATTTGTTTGATTGGTTTGAATCTCGATAAAGAATCTGAGATGGTTCATGCATGCAAAATTGAAGATTTGATTCATTTTAAGAATAAATGTTTGATTATGTCATGTAGTCAATATACGATTTCACATAAGGTGGTTCGGTTATAATGATTGTGTTTGAGGATATTTTGATGGAAATTTAATAAAAGTGTTATTCAATTCAAAAGAAAGATTTCCATGAACGTGTCGAAAGTTTATATATTTTGTGGTGACTCTGTCATACACGAAGGGAAAAATTGTTTGGGAATTTTGTTGACGGCAAGTGACATCTTTTTAAAGCCTCGGTTATGTTTAATCGGCTTAAAGAAAGGCATTTTGGAGAAAAAAATGGCACGGTGTATCGTCATGTGCACCTTACTGATTGAAATATGATGTTTACACCTTGATTCTGGAAGACCCTAATGGAGGCCTTGAGTACTTGTCTAAACTACCGTTAGAGTCGTTCATCCGCAAACTGATAGTCAACCTGTAAGAGTTATGCTTATTATAGAAAATACACATTTAGGTCGAATGAATGACTTCTGTAATAGTACGGAAGGTTTTCTATTCCCGGTCGAGTCTGTTTAAAATAAAAGGTATGAGACAAGTGCTTGCTTGACTTCGCATGAGGTTCTATATAAATTTATATACCACATTCTGATAAGTTGGTCTGAGGTGTATGATGAGATGGTTTCGGGCCCAAGTCAGTCTAAGTGACTGAGGACACAACCAAATTAATTTGACCGTCTGAGAAGGTCCTGAGAAACAAGGATACTCTGATGAACAAGCTACAATACGAGTGTGGATGAAAGAATGACTTCTGCATTTCTCTGACTATGGTAAATTTCGAGGATGAAATTTATTTTACGGGGGGGGGGGGGGGGGAGAGTAGTAACACCTCAATTTTTATGTTAAAAAAAATGAAAGAAGAAAAGGAATTGGGGTCCCCAGGGTTTAAACTCGTGACCTTTTAGGGATTGTTGGGTTTTACCACTGAGCCAAAGAGTTCTATTGGTCTAGTTTTACACCAACTTAATTATAAGTTGTGTCTGATAATTAATATATCAGATAATAAAAATCTGAATTCTCCCCTACCCTTCATTTTATTCTCTATTCGAGATCCATGAGAACCTAGAAGGTTCTAAACCTCACCTCTCTCTGTTCACCGCCTAATCTCGCCCATCGCACCGTCGTGAGTTTCACCACCGCTACTTGAGTGATTGCCACCTCGCCTTGGTCACGACCCAGTTGACCACTCGCGCATCAGAGCCGCCGTTCATCGTTAGTTTTTGGTCAAAGGTTTGTCAGGAACTCAAATGTCACTCCACGATTTTCTGAGTTTTCTGGCCGCTTGAGCTGCTCGTTCGTGTCGCCGTCACCTTTAGTGGACTCTCGGTGTCGGTGCAAACAAAACCCTAGATGTGGTTCATCATTCGGTTGTCGTTTGAGCCTTCGACGGAGAGGCGTTTCCCTTCGATTGTTATCACGCGTTTCAGAACCAACGCAATTGGAGTCTCCGACGACAATTTTTTGGCGACCGTATGACGGTTTGAAATCTTGGGGTATGTGGATCGGTTCATGTTGTGGCCCAAATGATTGAACCGGACTGATCCGACCACACCGGCCTGAACATGATTTTATCCAAGCCCAAGCCCATTATAACTCGTCCGACCCGACCTGCTTTTGTCCGACCCAAACCTGAGTCCGACTCGACCCGTCAGCCTGAGTCAACTCGTCCGAGTCAGCCCGAGTTAACTCGTCCGAGTCAGCCCGAGTTAACTCGTCCGAGTCAGCCCGAGTTAACTCGTCCGAGTCAGCCGAGTCAACTCGTTCAAGCCAGCGGAGTCAACTTGTCTGAGTCAGCCCGAGTCAACTCTGTTGACCCTTACCAGTTTACTGTTGATGTCAACGTTGACATGCTGACGTCAACGTTGACTTTGACCCAAGAAGTCAAATTTTCTAAAAACTCCTAATTTATGTTTTTCGATGTCCCGAGTCCGATTTTGAAGCCCGTTTCAGAAAATTCTGACTCGAAGGCCTCCAAATTTGACCTTGAACCTAAGAGTGCTTATGTATTTAATTAATTAGTTAAGAGATTTGTGAATAAGGTCTGATCTTAAGATTTGTGTAATTGAAGGTACTCAGAGTTCCTGAAATACGAATTGTTGAGGGATGCCAAATTTGGGTTCAAGGGTGTTTGAATATCGTAAATGGATCGATCGATGTAGCTCGGAGCCAAGGTAATACATTACTACCTTCTGCATGCTTTCAAAACTTGTTGGTATTCTGTTAATGCTTGCATGGCCATGATTGAGCATATGATTATTTGTTCTAATGTCAATCAATTAAGAGAAAAAAATAATAATGGCCAAGACAAATATTCGAATAAGAGGTTTAATAAATAGAAAGGACTTTCGAGTTCAGTGCACGATTAACGAGTCGATTAATTTTTAAGTATGATTATCCTTTTGATTAAAAAGAAATGTCAAAAATTCGATTGACGGATGATGAAAATACCCCTATCTATAAAAAAAAGTCATGAAGCTACACTTGATCCAATAAGACATCTAATACACTTGAAAACCTCAGATTACTGAAATGTCGTAGTAACAAGACTTAAACCCTTGAGATTGTAAAGTAGTTGAGTTGCTACAATTCTGAAAAATTCAACGATGATAAATTTACAGAACACTATTCGTATGTTTGAATTGAGCAATGAGGTGAAAAAAAAGATTGAATTGATTGAAATGACTAAAAGGGATTGAATATATTGATAAGTCTGAAATGGGTCACAATGACACTAAAGACTAATATTTTCTTCGGGCGGTAATTGCCAATCGACCGACATATGGGATATATCATTGAAGTCCGAAAGGAATGAATAGATAGAAGAACCGAGAAATCTGAATAATTGAAACATTTTCGAGCATCGTAATGTCTGAAATACCCTCAAATACTAGAATGACGGAGAATACTTCTAAGACATGGAATTATAAATTTCAATAAAGCCAAACAAATGTAATGGCTCTAAAAGTGGTAAAATACGACTCATGTCAATCGGTCGATTCATATACTATGATGATAGTTGAAGAATACCACGTGAATGCACGTGCAATTTATTTGGAGAAAGTACATAAGTAATTTTGAGAGAGATTTGTTCTCCTGAGGCACATTCGGTGTTTTGAAATGAGATCAGGACAATGCACATGTTTGAATACTTGGAAAGTACCGCTCGAATATATGCTCGATTTTTGGTAATAAGTTCAATGGTTGTTTGGTGAAGGCGAACTGTTTCTGTTATACTCTGTAGTCAGTTTTGAGAAATGAATGGTTGAGGTGTACCTATCCGGTGAGATAATAAACATTGTGTTAATGGGTTTCGATTAGTTCAAAGGGACTCGGGAACTTGATGAGCAACTAGAATTCCTAAATTCTGTACAATACCGTTTATACCTTGTTCGATCAAATTACCACATTACCCCGAAGGTCAAATTGACCTTAATACCCTCGTGGGTTGTAACATTTAATTTTGCTCGCGATATATCTAAAATCCCAATGATTCTGATGCATCAACTTCCAATGTTGATTCGATGTATCTTATCGAACTCCCTTATTCGTAGGGACCTCGTTCTGAAATCAGTCCAAAATTTTCAAATGTCATCTTTCCGATATCTATCAAGTACCTCTGAGAATTGAATTGGGTCATAAAGCGCGTACCATGTATATGTAAATACTTTCTGTTCTAAACCAAGACAATATGCTTAAAATTTAAAAGTATGACATTATTACACGAAAGGAATGCAATTCCTTGGTTTTTGTCCTCTGATATGGAAATATATCTGTTATATGACATTTAATACGAAATAATAATGATAATAATAATAATAATAATAATAAATTTGACATCTAACTTATGGTATAAAAATAGATATGATATATATTTTCTGTAATATTGTCTTCTAAATATAAACTGAAATTATCTGGGGTATATTATCTGGGATATGAATGAAGATTTGTAGGCTCAGCGCTGGTAAGTCCTTCTGGACCTAGGCTCCTACGCCCAATGGGCCTAGGGTAAGACTTTCTGTAAGCTTTTACGCCCGACGGGCCGAAGGTAAGTCTTTCTGGATACTATTCTGGGTTTCTGCATGTTGGCGTATGGTTTGAGAGTTGTTAAGTAAATTAATAAAACTTGCTGACCTCTTCTAAAACATACCCTACGAAATTAAATTATCAATGTTGAACTCTTAGTAAACTTACAATTTGCACTTAATGAACCACTCTGAACTCCTTGATTCAACTTATGAAGTCTGAATCTCTTTTGAACCTGGGATTTTAGACTCATCTCTTAAGGTTTGGGTGATCAAATAAAGAACAACTCTGTTACCTTCTGGTATAATGCTCCACTGAAATATCGAATCGTAAATTGAGCTTACTGTTGCCCAGTTCATCATGACAGTGTTAAGCTTGCCATATACTTGCTTGTTCTTTTAGCATCCCTTGGGAGTCTGTATTACTGAGCTTTCCGAAGCTCACATTGTTTTTACCATAACAAGTTAGAAGATCGACCATGTCGCACCTATCAACGTCAGTATGAGAGTTTTCTTTGGCTTTCTTGCGGAGTATGGTATTTGTGTAATTAGGGGGCATGTATGTCACATCTTGATTTACGTTCGAGCCTGAAACTTGTTTTAACAATTTGTATGATAGTTTCTATTTTGTAGTCTGAATGTTTTCTGGAATTATATTTTAATTCAAAACTTGGTTTATGATTTTAAATAGTTTAACGTTTTATTTATTTGAAACTTTAACGTGGGTCACTCTGGTGGCTTTAATGTGACTTCCTAAGATCCGTATTAACGCATAGGCGGGTCTAGAAGGTTACAAGCAAGTTCCACCTAGGTAGCCCCCTATTCTGCCTAGACAGCCACAGTACATTCGAACCACCAAAGACTGCTTGGAACATGACTTTAGAGCGTTTGATCCTACAGTGACAGAACCTGAATCTAAGGCGGATCACTTTGAGCTAAAGTCCGTGATGCTCAACAAGATCAACACTTTGGGGCAATATGGAGGGACTGCCACAGAAGATGCTCGACAACATTTAAGAGGTTTCCTAGACATATGCAGAGCATTCAAAATACATGGAGTCCACCAAGATGTGCTAAGGCTGAGGTTATTCCCTTATTCACTGAGGGATAGGGCAAAGCAATGGTTGAACAACTAGCATGCAGGGTCATTCAACACTTGGACAGAGGTGTGCAAGGATTTTTTGGATCGTTTCAGCCCATCGAATGTCACAGATAGATTGAGAAACGAGATCATAGCTTTCCGACAAGGGGATTATGAGCCAATGTATGAAGCGTGGGAGAGGTACCAACAGATGCTAAATAACTGCCCGCTTCATGGTTTTTCGGCTTGGACATATGTGCCAATGTTTTACAGTGGGGTGAACTACCCAACTCGAATGATGATTGATGCCTCAGCCAACAGAGTCATCCTCGACATACCACCAGAGGAGGCACTGCGGATCCTGAACCAAGCCGCCAAGAACGACTATAAGTACCCAACAGCCCGCCGAGAGGGCGTTAGGCGGCGAACTACTGTGAACGAAGTGGAAGCCTCAGAATCTATCAATGCCCGCCTCGACAAACAGATAGAGCTGATCATGAACATGGTAAAACCCACTAGAAAGGTCTATGAGGCCAAGGATGTAGAGCCAGTCTGTGATGAGTGTGGGGGTAACCACGATTCCTCTTAAGACACTGCATCTACCAATTTCATGGGAGGATACGAGAGGAACAGCAGGCCCGCCACGAACACGTACAACCCTGGATGGAAGAATCATCCAAACTTCTCCTGGAGCAATCCTAAAATCGCTGCCAATCCACAACAACAACAAGAAGGCTACCACATAACAATAATTCACTAGAAGCAACTCTTCATACTTTTATGTCTAGAACTAGTGATTTTATTGTTCGTACTAATAAGTTCATTCATAAAACTGAGTCATTTATGGACATGACAAAGATGAGGATGAACAACCAGGAGGCTGCGATAAAGAACCTGAAGACCTAGTTTGGGCAGTTCACGGAGATCTTTAGCAGCCGGACAATGGGTGCAACATCCAGTAGTACAAAGACAATAGCTAAACTCACATATGTGCAGTGCAAAACCAAATCAACCAAAAGTGGGAAACAGTTGAATGATCCCAGAGTGGAAAAGCCAGCAGAAAAATAGCCAGCACAGAAAGAACTACCTGCCGCGGCAGCATCAACCCCAGCCGCCCCAATAGTTGAGCATGACAGCAGCCCTGAGGCAGATGATCTTCCACAGATAAAGTTCCCATGCATGGAGCGTATAGAGAACATCCGCCTGCCAACACCTTTCCCCCAGAGGCTTAAGCAACAGAAACGGGAGCACTAGTTCAAGAAATTCTTGGATATTCTGAAGCAGGTGCAAATAAATATCCCTCTCATAGAAGCCATTCAGAACATGCCCAACTATGCAAAATACCTAAGGTATATGGTTTCTAAGAGGAAAAGAATTGGGGAGTTCGAAACAGTTGCTGTGATAGAGGAGTACATGGTCATGTTGCACAACAAGATGCCGCCCAAGCAAACATACCCATGCAGCTTTGTTATACCATGCAGAATAGGCAGCAAGCACGAAACAAAAGCCTTGTGCGACTTAGGAGCCAACATAAACTTGATGCCTAAGGCAGTCTTCGACAAGCTAGGAATTGGGCAAGCAAGCCCACCTACATTATGCTGAAACTTGCTGACCATTCGTTTGTACAACTAGAGGGTAAGATTGAAGACATCATAGTTCGAGCGGGCAGCCTTATTTTTCCAGCAGACTTCCTCATCTTAGACTGTGAGGCCGATAAAAATACCCCTATCATCCTTGGGTGACAATTCTTGGCCACGGGCAGAACGTTAATAGATGTGGATCATAGGGAGCTGATCATAAAGGAAGACAATCAGAGCATCAAGTTAAATGTGTTACAACCCTCAGAAAGGGAAAATGAAGGATGCCCAGATGCTCAGGCCGCCAAAATCAGCATAGAGATAGGCCCAGACAACAACTGTCATGGTAGACCTAAGGGCAGGCTGAAGGACCCAACAACATACCACCTTAAAGAACAAGAGGAACCCCAGGAGGGAAAGATAAGAGACACCACCTCAGGAAGTGGTTATGTCTGGGGATGCACCCAGATGCACTCCCAAGATAACATAATTATTTTTATTTTCATTTTCATTTTCTTTATTTTTATGTTTTAGAAATAGAGTTTAATTCATTGCAATTTATTTTCTGTTAGGAATAGATTTTAAATTAGTTAAATTTATTTTTCACATTTTTATTTTTTTCATAATTTATTTAATTATCTTTATTTTTATTTCAGGCTTTTGGATTAAAAGAGCTGGATCAAGAAGAAAGGCCCAACAATGAGACCGCCCACCATCCCACCAAGACAGCCAAGGGCAGCCCATCACAGACAGCGCGTAATGGCTAGTTACTCGCTAACGGCTAGCTGCTAACGCTATATAAATAATGGGTAGAAACCCTGTAACGTGTGCGAGACAACTTGCCCGTTGGACATTTAATGCCGCCCCAGCACCTCTCGGTAACCTCTATTTAAACCTCACTCACCTCATTCATTCACTTTACTTTCACCTCCTTGCTATACTCTTCTTGAATCCATTGCTCACTTTTCACACAATATTTTCTTTTAACTTTCAATTTACTTCAAAACCGTCTCACACATGGCATCAACATCAGCACCCAAACCAACCTTCCAATGTTTCTACTCTAGGGCAGATGAGAAAAGATATAGAACGCAGCTCGCCAAACAGGAAATTTGGGAGGAGCAAGGGTTCCACTACACAAAGCAAACAAGGGACCTTTGTTTAGAGCCCACCTTATTCGAAACCTTCCACATCAAAGGATGGGAAATATTTACACAGCAGCTGAAGATGGCTAACATCACTTTGGTCAGAGAGTTTTATGCCCATCACCCCTGCCTAGAGCTGCCGTTCGCCTACGTCCGAGGGGAGCCTATCAAGCTGAACGCCACCGTGATCAACAGCTTCTACAATCTGGAGATGGAAGACAACCCCTCACGAGAAATTGAGGTAGTCACTGACGGATGCCGACTACGACAGACTCAACGCAAAGCTGTACGAGCCCAACATGCCATGGCTGGCAGGAAAGCATGGCAGCTCCATCCAACGTCGCCGACTGCTGCCCGAGCCCATGCTGTGGAATACCTTCATCAAACGACGTCTGCTGCCCACATCCCAAAACTCCACCGTCGTTCGGTCGTGCCTCGCACTCATCCACAACATCATGGTAAACCGGCCCATCAACGTTGGGGAGATTATATGCAAGAAGATCCACAACTGCTTCCGCAAGACAAAGGGCAGGCTATACTTCTCGTCTCTCATCACCGACATATGTGCCAACTTCAACATCCCATCCGACCCTAAAGATGATATGGCAGCTGCCAAAGAGGGGTGGACACAGAAAGTTCGCCTGCATATGATCCAGGCCCAAGAGACAGAGCCCATCACCCCCAGCCAGCCCTTTGCCGCCCAGCCAGCCACACCAGCTGCCCCCGGCAGCACTGAAGCTGCCTCGATAATGAAGTCATCACGCTGTTACGCACTCTCATTGACAGTAACAAACGGATCGAGCACCAACATCCGAATTTCATGAAGTATATGGGGGATGTCCAAGAGGCTTTTGCCTATCTCCTATAGAAGTTCCCAGACGACGCCCCCACCCTGCTAACCTTCCCCGCCGACCTAGCCGCCGCAGCTACCCCGGACAAGGAACACCATCAACCGAAGCTGCTCGCCACGCCACCTTCTACTGACAGATGTCGTCTCTAACGCATTATCCATCGTATTCCCCCACCTCCGCTTACAACACGGTGGCAGACTCCCCCGAGAGGCATCAGCAACATCACTCCCTCGCCTACATAGCAACAACGGTGGCCAACACCTCCTTATCTGATGAGGTCGAGCAGCAGCCGCCAACAACAGCAACAGTAGCAGCATCAGAAGCAGCATCCCCAATGGTGATAGACCCTCCGACAGCACAAGCAGAGGAAGCAACAAGGAAGAGTAAGCGACACATCATAGTTGCCGAGCTAGTGGACGAGGAGATAGAATCCGAGTTGGACGAGAGAGAAGCCCCTCTTGTCGAGCCTCGTGAAGAACCTCGCCCCACTCCCAAGAGAGTCTAGCCGCCACGGACAGCAAAGGTCTCAACTGATAAGTCTGCCACCCGGACATCTGTCGGACGTCGCCTAGTCAAACAATCCTCCTCTACTTCCAAGACCCAAGCCTCCTCTCAGCCCTCAACCAACTTTTAGAGTTTTTTTCTTTTTATTCTTCTCTTTATTTTATTTTTCTGTTTTTTTTATCTTAACTGTATTTTTTTCTATTTTCTTTTGTATTTTATTTTTTGCATTGAGTGCAATGCCAATCTCAACTTTGGGGGGTTAGCACTCATTATTTTTGTTAGGCATATTTTAGTGCATAGTTGGTTGCATTATGTACTTGCCTTAGAAAATTAATCGAAAAGAAATTTTTTGTTAAAACTTGTGCCTATGATAGGATAGCTGACTTTAATTTTTTGCACCAAGTTAAAATGAACTTAATTTTAGGGGAAAAGCATGAAGGAAACTTAGGATTTTTCTATAATTACAAAAAATTAAAACACTACTGTTACTTGCTGAATTTTTTGAATATCTGATAAACATTGCTTGATGAATTATTTGTAAAATTCTAACATGGTTGCAAGAAGCTGCCGCGACATGCAACAAATATGAAAAACAGAGGAATTGCCATGGGAGGAAAACAAAATTTTATGTTATCTATCCCTAGAGGTGCCAGAAACAGGGTCTAGGAAGAATCATGTGTTAGGACACTTCGCTGCTATCAAAGTCCATGAATATGAAAATTTGAAGTGACAGACAAATTAGCATGAGTGAATGAAAGTCTTCACGGAATGACTCTAGTCCATGGGTTTGGGGTTATGTAGTTTGCTCTTATCTTAATTTTATACCTAGAAGAGTAGTTATGATAAGCTGAAGCCCTTATTGCCAAGATTATTTAATTGTGCTTAATTATGTTGTCTTGGCAGCAACCCTATATATCATGACATCATCTTTTTTTACTTAGAATATTCATCAGATTTAGCTTGTACACAGTTCTGCACACACTTCACTTGCATTATAGTTTAATTATTAGGTAATTCGTGTTATTCCCCTCTCACTAATCTAATAACGGGTGCCACGGTCTTGAGGTGTTAAATCAAGTTTAAAACATAATTTTTTCTTTCTGATTAGTTTAAAGGGCAAGTATGTTTAGATTGCATTGCTTGACGACAAGCAACAGTTCGAGTTTGGGGGTGTGTAAAATGTCCATAAGTTCAATATTTCATGCACATTCCATCTCATATTATTGCTATTTATGAGCACATTTTAGGCATAATTAGGATCACGCATTGCATTTTACAATATTCTTTACTTTGCCATGCTTTTTTGGTAATAATCTTTTATTTGGTAAGGAAAATGTACTATTTTAGTTTAGTTTTAGTTTCAGGTAGTAGAGGGTGGTGGAAGGAGTGAGAAGCTGAGAACATGATACTGAGGTAGTAGACCAAGGAGCTGTGCTGATGTAGTTTCAGACAGAGACAGCAGCTGTCGCTTTCATACCTGCCGCCCAAGACAAAAAGATGAGAAATTGGAGAACTGGAGTACGATCTGTAGAACAGAAAATCGTGATTCTAACGATGCTATCCACTCAAATTTTCAATTACTGTAGCGACAAGCGGAGCCGCCGAAGGAGGAGTTCGAGATTACTTGCGGAGCAAGGCAACGTGAAAAAGTCCACCTTCAACTCAAAGAAGTCATAATTTAAGGTTGCATTTAATGGAAAAGCTACTTTGAAGACTTCTACTCCAAGAAGGACTTGACCTAACTAATGCCTATATATACCCATTCTACTTTCACTTCAAAACAACATAGGTTTTCTCTTATGCATAGTTTAGGTTTTCTTACCGTCATTGTGTTCTAAATTCTCTTTGTGTTTTACTTATGTTGTAATTAGTGTGAGAACGATTGTTTAGGATTTTATGTTCATTTTTGCAATAAAGCTTCAAGGTTTGCTTATTCCATGTTCTTCATAGTTTTCAATTAATGCGAAAGATTAGTTGATTACATTCCATTTGTTCGGTATCGAGAGAGTCGAACTCACGAAAGGAGTAAGTACGGTCCTCACCTTAATCAAGTGTTGATCAATCCAGCCTAGACATAGGTTGGGTTTTAAGGCGGCTAAACTAGAACGAACCAAACATTGATGTCTTTGCACGATTCACACTGCGATTGGTATTATCTGCAGTGGGCATCAATAACATTATGACTTAGACATAAGCAGGATCACTTTCGAAGTTTTCTACCGAGCCTTGAAGTTCTGCCGAGTTCGCCGCCGAGACACACGTCCATTCCACTACTGGGGCAGCGAGAGCATCACATCATCTAATATGCAACCTTCTGTCGAGGCAACGAAGTCTGGCAGCGCAGAGAAACTTGTCCTATTCAACGTAGTTTCAAACTAAGCAGCAGCATAACCTGGCCCACTCCATTAATCTGATCTCTTTCCTTTTATTTACTTGTGTATTATTTTATTTTTCCTCTCAACTATTCAACTTATTTGTGCATTTAATTTTCCCTTGTGCAGGAGTTACGATTCGAGTGAAGCTAGCCAATGCCTGTGGGAGATGATATCTTTTATACTATAACTTGACAGGAGTATGCACTTGCGCTCATGTTTAGAGAACACCTAAACGCTCTACGAGTTTTTTGGTTAGCACTCATTATTTTTGTTAGGCATATTTTAGTGCATAGTAGGTTGCATTATGTACTTGCCTTATAAAATTAATCGATTTTTTTGTTAGAACTTGTGCCTATGATAGGATTGCCGACTTTAATTTTTCGCACAAAGTTAAAATGAACTTAGTTTTGGGGGAAAACATGAATTAAACTTGCGATTTTTCTATAATTGCAAAAATTTGAAGTGACAGACAAAATAGCATGAGTGAATGAAAGTCTTCATGGGATGACTCTACTCCATGAGTTCCTGGTTTTGTAGTTTGCGCCTATCTTAATTTCAGACCTAGAAGAGTAGTTGTGATGAGCTGAAGCCCTTATTGCCATGATTAGTTAATTGTGTATAATTATGTTGTCTCGGCAGCAACATTATATATCATGACAACATCTATGTTTACTTAGAATATTCATCAGATTCAGCTTGTACATAGTTCTGCACACACTTCACTGGCATTATAGTTTAATTCTGAGGTAATTCGTGTTATTCCCCTCTCAGTAATCTAATAACAAGTGCCACGGTCTTGAGGTGTTAAATCAATTTTAAAACATAATTTTTTCTTTCTGATTAGTTTAAAGGGGAATTATGTTTAGGTTGCATTGCTTGAGGACAAACAATAGTTTGAGTTTGGGGTGTGTAAAGTGTCCATAAGTTCTATATTTCATACACATTCCATCTCATATTATTGATGTTTTTGAGCACAGTTTAGGCATAATTAGGATCATGCATTGCATTTTACAATATTCTTTACTTTGCCATGCTTTTTAGTAATTATCTTTTATTTGGTAAGGAAAATGTACTGTCTTAGTTTAGTTTTAGTTGCAGGTACTAGATGTTGATAGAAGAAGAGAGGAGCTGAGGACATGATACTGAGGTAACAAACCAAGGAGTTGTACTGATACATTTCCAAACAGAGACAACAGCTGCCGAGTAGCTGCCACCGCCATACCTGCCGCCTAAGACATCAAGATGATAAATTGGGGAACTAGAGTGCGATCTGTAGAGCAGAAAATCCTGATTCTAACGATGCCATCCACTCAATTTTCCGATGACTGTAGCAGCAGGCAGACCCGGTGAAGTAGGAGTTTGAGATTACTTACAGAGCAAGGCAACGTGAAGAAGTCCACATTCAACTCAAAGAAGTCAGAATTTAAGGTTGCATTTAATACAAAAGCTACTTTGAAGACTTCTACTCCAAGAAAAACGTGACTTAACTAATGCCTATATATACCCATTGTACTTTTACTTCAAAACAACTTAGCTTTTACCTTAGGCATAGTTTAGGTTTTCTTGCCGCCATTATGTTCTAAATTCTGTTTGGGTTTGTGTTATGTTGTAATTAGTGTGAGAATGGTTTTTTAATATTTTAAGTTCGTTTTTGCAATAAAGCTTCAAGGTTTTCTTATTCCATGTTCTTCATAGTTTTCAATTAAGGCGAAAAATTAGTTGATTACTATCCATTTGTTCGGAATCGAGAGAGTCGAACTCACGAAAGGAGTAAGTACGATCCTCACCTTAATCAAGTGTTGATCAATCCAGCCTAGACATAGGTTAGGGTTTAAGGTGGCTAAACGAGAACGAACCAAACATTGATGTCTTTGCACGATTCACACCGCGACTAGTATTATCTGTAGTGGGCATCAACATCATTCTGACTTAGACATAAGCGGGATCACTTTCAAAGCGTTCTGCCGAGCCTTGAAGTTCTGCAGAGTTCACCGCCGAGACACACGTCCATTCCACTATCGGGGTAGCGAGAGCATCACAGCAGCTAATCTGCCACCTTCCACCGAGGCAGCAAAGTCTGGCAGCGCAAAGCATCTTGTCCTATTCAATGCAGTTTCACACTATGCAGCAACATAACCCGGCCCATTCCATCAATCTAATATCTTTCCTTTTATTTACATGTGTTTTATTTTATTTTCCTATCAACTATTCAACTTATTTGTGCATTTAATTTTCCCTTGTGCAGGAGTTACGATTCGAGTCAAGCTGTCCAATCCTTGTGGGAGACGATATCTTTTATATTATAAATTGACAGGAGTGTGCACTTGCGCTCATATTTAGATAACAATAAAACGCTCTACAGCAATCTTGTGGGCGGTGGCTGAAGTTGTTAAGTTGATCAGTAAAACTGTGCCAAGACAGTACATCAATTCTCCACACTATGAAACATCCAATACCGGCCCATTCTCTCACTCTGATTTCTCAATTTACTTTACTCGCTTTAAGTTTTAGCTTCAATCAAACCAACTCCTAATATTTGTGTTTTTACTTTACTTGTGCAGAAAAGTGAACTCCGAAAAGCTATCACAATCCATGTGGAGACGATATTTTAAATACTATAACTTGGCACCGTGTACACTTGCACGCTATTTGTGCATCACTTTTGCACGCAATAATATATATATATATATATATATATATATCATGAACATTTGAGGGACTCGACTCGAACTTAAAAACCAACCCATTAATTACTAAAATTTTTGAGTTATTCGAATTTTCATTTTACAACTCAAACTTTATTTGAATTTTTTTAGTCAAGCTGATTTTATGTAATTTCGAGTCGAGTTAGAACAAGTCGAGTTTTTTTTGCCTCGAGTCGAGTCAAAAAATTTGATTTTCTCGAGTTGAATGGAGTTTTGCTCAGCCCTAGATTCTATTGTGAAGTGATAGGGTTAGTGCTATCACATACGGACAATAGGGGTAGTGCCATCCCGACCGAAATGAGATTATGGTGACAATAGATTTCACCATGAGACTTGATGAGGGTAGTGCCATCCAGGAATAAGCATATTGAACATGAATGGATAGGGGTAGTGCTATCCAAGGATGGGGGTAGTTCCATCTGGGTCACTTTTAATGTCAATATATGTGATTTTAATGTATCACAGTTTGTAAATGAATTTTGTATAATATGCTTTATGCATTAGATTCTTGATAAATGTATTAGAAGAGATTTATCAAACTTGATTGGAAGAGAAATGACATGAGATGTTTGAGCATGATGCTCGACGAATTGTTTTTATAAATGGTTTTTAAAATGCATTGTTGATTATTTTATTTTAGCGACCCCCACTAGACATTTATGCTTACGCTCTCCATTTTCAACAATGGATAGAAATAGCTTTCCAAGGCATCGAGAGAGGAAAAGACATAGTTCCAAGACGTGTGTTTGTTCAAGTATGGTTTTTGAAATTAGACTAATACGTAATAAGAGTAATGGGGTTTAATAATGATTTTGGAAGTATGCCTCTGAATTTCCGATTTGTTGCAAGTTTACGTTAGTTTATAAGACTTCTAAATGGCCTTTGATGTTCGGATTATTCTTAATTTGGGGGATATTGGGAATCACAAGCTTGTTGGGTAGAAATCATGCCTATAGGTTTTCCTTTGTTGACGCAATGCTTACGCTTTTATATTGAGGTGGTTGTTGGTTCATATAACGATGTATATTTTGGTCCCTAGTTGTTATGTATTCAATCGAATGAGTTTGAATGATCATTTTAAGCTGAAATTTGACATGTATACATGGAACCTAGTTAATTGAGGATTGGTCAATCTAATTTTAAACAAGTCCTTACAATTTTTCATTTTTTACATTTTGGTCCCTAAACATTGGCAATGCTTAATTGATATTGCAAATGAACTTGGATTGAAACGAAATTTCGCATGTATGTTTTAAATGAACTTAATAATCATATTGGTAAGGTCAATTGTGAAGTTGGGCTGTAATTTAAGAAAATTTACAAAATGGTCCCTAATCCTAGTTATCAAGCTTTCGTTAATCGAATCGAAGTTGAATTTCTTTGTATATTCTTCCTCTGTATGTATGATCACTATAGGTAATATTAAATGCATCTAGACAAGATAAAAAGAAAAAGGCCAGTTATTGAGGGAAATCTTCACGGGTTTTCTTCGATAATCCCTCTGTAACTCACTCGAGTCGGTAGATCGGTTAGACTGGGTCAAGGGGGTTACATTTATTGGTATCAGAGTCAGGTTTACGTATAATTGTTAGGTAAGATGATTGTTGTGATTTTGTTTGGGTTGGTTCATGTTAATTACCTATGCACGTTGATTATTTTATGCTATGTTGTGATGATTGGTAATATATAGATTATGCACGGTGTTTGTAAGCATGATCCCTTTGATTGCTATGTGAGATGTGGAATAGATATTGGGGTATCCATTTCATTATTACTATTAGTAAAAAGATATTTTTGTTTTAAAACTTGAGCATCTTAGAATCTTGTTTTGAGTTGGCCTAATCATTTTTATTGTTGCGTTTTAATGCCATAGATTCATATTATTTTAAGATGGGGCCGAGATGAGAGCTTAGAATTAATACTCGTAATGTTGAAGAAGAGCGTAATGAGGATGTGTCGCCCCCTCCACCTCTCCCTGGTGGTGTACCACAGGCACCACAAGGGCCAACAGTAAGAGATATGATCCCCTTGATTCAGGCTATAACTGGAGCTTTCCAGGCAACGATAACGAGCGTGCACGCAATTGTACTACAACCTGCGGCTGTTAATCCTGGATTAATATTAGAGCGTTTCCGCAGTTTGGGTGGTACTGAGTTTAGAGGTTTATCCTCGGAGGATTCTGAGGTATGGTTCGAGAGTACTCAAAGGATTCTTGGCCAGATGGAGTGCACTGATGTGCACACACTGAGTTGCACGGTGTCCTTGCTTCAGGGTGATTCATATTCTTGGTGGACGACTACTTTCACAGGGATGGAACTTGTTGATGTGACATGGGAGTTCTTCTGAACTGCTTTTCAGAAGAAATATATGGGGTACTCGTTACCATAATGAGAAGAATAGAGAGTTTATGGCTTTAGTATATGGGTACATGTCTATTTTAGACTATGAGGTTCAGTTTGTTTTGTTTAACTAGTATGCCCCAGAACTGGTTCCCAACGAACAAAAGAGATGTGATCGTTTCAGATATGGGTTGGTGAAAGAAGTGAAAACTTACATGCTGGCTTCAGATTATACAAATTTTGATGTTTTGGTTACTCGAGCTAAGGACATTGAGCTATGTTTGGATTTTTCTTCTCACTCATGGAATTCTAGTTCCAGAAATTGAATTGTTGATTATGATGCTGGTAGGGATCTCTATAAGAAGCAGCGTGACAAGAAGTATTACCTGGATTAGAGGCGTGGTGGTGGTGGTAATGCTGATTGTGGACAATAGGGCTTAAATGCTTTTGTTCGTACTCCTAAATGTAATTGTTGTGGGAGGGGACATTTTGGTAAATGTTGGGGAAATCATGGTTTATGCTAGAATTGAGGAGTCCATGGTCACACTAAGTGTGATTGTCTCCATCAAGCGCGAGATATGTAGGCTCTTGTGCGTGCTTTTGAGCCATAGAGAGGTCGTGGGCGCAGTCGAGATAATTTCTAGTGTAGGGAGGATGGTTAGAGGAATGTTGCTCACATTGTGGTTGTTCAACATGAGGGAAGAGGACCGACGAGGGTGTATGCCCACCGTGAGGGAAGGAATGATACAGATGTGATTGCAGGTACTTTCACTTTGCAATCCTTATCATTAATTTCCTTGATTGATTCTAGTTCTACACATTCATACATTTTGCGCGTGCATGCTCAATTGCTTGATATACTTGTACAGTTGTTAGATGTTGGTATACATGTGACAAGTTCTTTTAGGGAGACAATTGTTGTTAGTAGGTTGTATAGGAGATGTCCTTTAATGGTGCAAGGTCATGTTTTTGTTGTGGATATGATGGAGTTACCATTTTATGGCTTTGATGTAATCTTTGGTATGGATTGGTTAACTGAACATAGACTTGTGGTTGGTTTTCAAACTAAGCGAGTTTCGTTAAAACTTGCCGATGATTATGAAGTTGTGGTGGTGGGTGAGAATGTCAAATTCTTATATAATGTTGTTTCAGTTTTGGAGGCATAAAAGTTGTTGGAATTGGGATGTCAAGCATACTTGGCGTATGTTATGAATCCGAATATGATAGAGGTACGACCCCAAGATATACATACTGTTTGCGATTTTCCATAGGTGTTTCTGGAAGAATTGCCTGATTTTCTGCCGGATAGGAGGTAGAGTTTTGCATCGAGACATACGTGGATACGACTCTAGTGTCCTTTGCTCTGTACTGCATGGCGCCGAAAGAGTTGAAGGAGTTAAAGACGCAACTTCAGGAGTTGCTGGATTGAGGATTCATTAGACCTAGTGGTTCACCTTGTGGAGCACCTTTGTTGTTCGTAAAGAAGAAGGATGGCACTACGAGGATGTGTATTGATTATCGGTAACTGAACAAGTTGATGATTAAGAATAAGTATCCATTACCGCGGATTGTTGATTTATTGGATCAGTTCCGAGGTTTCAAAGTGTTTTCAAAGATTAATTTGAGATCATGATACCATCAATTGAAGGTAAAAGATAGAGATGTATCGAAGACAGCTTTACGCACCTGTTACGAGCATTATGAGTTCTTGGTGATGTCGTTTGGGTTGACGAATACGTCTGCAACTTTCATGGATATGATGAATCGGGTGTTATACGAATTCTTGGATCAATTTGTGGTAGTGTTTATTAATGAAATCCTAGTGTACTCTTCTACCAAGGAGGATCATGATAGACATTTGCGGATAGTGTTGCAAGCTTTGATAGAGAACTAGCTTTATGCTAACTTTAGCAAGTGTGAGTTTTGGATTAAGGAAGTGGTTTTTCTTGGTCATATTGTATCGACCGAAGGAATTCGTGTGGATCTGCAAAAGATTGAGGCGGCTGTGAATTGGAAGCAACCTAATTCAGTGATAGAGGTTCGTAGCTTCTTGGGCTTGGCAAGATATTATCGTCATTTTATGGATGGTTTCTCAAAGGTAGCAACTCCTTTGACGAATTTGATGCAAAAGGATGTTTGGTTTGAGCGGACAGAGGCTATGCAACAAGCTTTTGAGAAGCTGAAGGAAGCTAAAACTTGAGTCAGGAAAAGAGTTTGTTATTTATAGTGATGCATCTTATGTTGGGTTAGGGTGCGTGTTGATGCAGGATGGTAGAGTTGTGGCTTATGCGTCTAGGTAGTTAAAAATGCACGAGCGCAACTACCCTACTCATGACATTGAATTGGTTGCGGTGGTGTTTGCGATAAAGATTTGGAGGCATTATCTTTATGGTGAAAAATGTGTTGTATATATGGATCATAAGAGTTTAAAGTATTTGATGTCACGGAAGGAGTTGAATCGTAGGCAACGTAGATGGTTGGAGTTGCTTAAGGATTATGATATAATGATTGAGTATCATCCTGGTAAGGCTAATGTTTTGGTTGATGCTTTGAGTCAGAAGGTTGTTGTGGAGTTGAGCGCGATGTTTGCTCGGTTGAGTTTGTCGCGAGATGGTGGTTTGATAGTGGAGTTGCAAGTGAAACTGTCTTTGGTGCAATTGATTAAAGAGAAGCAATTGCCTGATGATTCGTTGGTACTGCATGTTACGAATATAGAGAATGGTAATTCAACGGACTTTTGTGTAACGCCCTGGTTTTGGGCCTAGATGTTTTAAAGGTTGAATTGGGCCGATCGTTAATGATTCGAATCTTTAGGGGTGGTTTAGGGAACACCTAGTTCATGATGCTTTAAAAATATGGAAAAATATCTAAAAATCTTCATTTATTATATAAATGGTTATGGTGAAAACAATTTTACAAAATGTGATTTGGAAATACTACATTTTGGTGTAGTGACCAAATTGCAGTTTTTGCAAAAGTTGACTAGTGACTGTTTTGTAAAGGATTGAAACTTTGAATCTTTAAGGAGCTAATTTTACCAATTTTTTTCATCAGATTTCTCTTTAATTTGGGAGTCTTAATAATGATTTAGTTAAATGAATTAAGGGAGAAATTCTATTTTGACTTTTCATAACTACCTTAGGATACTTTTTCTCTCTTTTCATTTTCTCTTAACTTCCACTCAGCCAAACACATTTCCCTCACCAAATAATCTCTGGTTTTCATCTCTTTTGCAGAGATTTTATTCTCCTAAGGATTTCCATCCTTTGCTTCATTAAATCCTTTTGTTTTTACTTTGGATTTTCAAGAAATCTTCCCCAAATTGAGGAGAAATCAGCCATTAGAGGTAAGCTTCGTCATTCTCCTCTAATGATCAGTTCTTTACTGAAATTCCCAAGTTATCAATCCTTTGTTAATGATGTAACGCCCCGGTTTTGGGCTCAGAAGTTTTGGGAGTTGACCGGTTCGGTCAAAGTGCTGATCGAATATATAAGAGTGAATTTAGGAAAGCCTAGTTCGGGTTGCATTAAAAATATGGAAAAATGTTCTAAAATCATATTTTAATATAGAAAGGTGAACTGTGAAATCAATTTTGGAAAATGAGGTTCGGAAGGTTGACATTTTGGCTAGTGACCAAAATGTAATTTTTGAAAGTTGCGGGACAGTTTTATAAAGGATTGAAACTTTGAATCTTTAAGGATCTATTATTCCAAAAAGGATTTCTCCAGATTTTTCTAAGATATTTTAAGGCTTTTTCTGATTTTTAAAGATTATGAAATGTGGAGGGAAATCATTTTCACCATTTCTTAACTAACTTTCTATTTCCTCTCAATTTTCCTTTTCTCTCATTTTCTCTCCACCCAAACACATTTCTCCAGATTTCCTTCTCTGATTTTGGCATCTAAATCACACATTTCAACTCTCTTTTGATTCCTAATCATCTCATCTACAAAACCTCTCAAATTGCAAGTTGTTTCATCAAGCATTTTGGCTCTAAAAAGGAGAAATTCAAGTTTGGAGGTAAGAACGTCCTTCTCCTCTAAACTATCAGTTCTTTACTGAAATTCCTAAGTTCTCAATCCTTGATTTGTGATTTGTTAATGGCTTTTCAATTGAAATCTTGATTTTGGCTTAAAATGCAAGATTTGGTGATTTTGGTGAAATTTTCGTGTGATCTGTTTGGGCAGTGTTTTGAAGTGTCAAAATGATGTTAAATGAATGCTAAATTGATTAGAAGTTGAGGTTTAATCAATGCAATCCCGGATAGGTTGAATTTCCTAAGTTTGGCTTGAGTTTTTGGTTGTGTTTGGAGTGTTTTTGGTGATCTGTTATACCTGGAGGTATAAGGATGTGTTTGTGATCATTTTGGAGGTTATTTGATGTTTAAAAATGGTTAGAAGTGATGGATCTTGGCTGGGTTAAGTTTTGGAAGTGTTTGGAGGTGATTTCGGTTGTGTTTGGTAGCCAAATTGTTGGATTTGGGTTGAGCAGCGAGTTGAGTCTTGTTGCTGGTGTTTTTAATGCATAATGATGCATTAATCCTCTGTTGTTGTGTGCTTGAAACAGGGGAGTTTGATCCGTGAGCTTTGAAGGTGTTGCGGAAGGTTTTCGGATGCTTGGAAGGCTTGTTGGCTAGCCTTGTTTTGTGTATCGGTGAGTGAAGTTGGGTTTTCAGCTTTTAAACCAAGGTTTGAAGGTTTTGGGAGCTTAGCTTAAGTCTAAACAATTTTGCTAAGCTCAAGAGTAAGTGATTGGGTTTTCGCTCTTGAATTGTGTTGTGAAATTGGCTTTTAAGCAATTGTGGTTGATGATTGAAATACATGTGTTTTGCTTGGTTTAAATCTGTTTTGAAAGCATATTTTAAGCATGGTTTAATGCTGGTTTTGAAAGCCATTTGTGAAGGATGCTCAAGGTAAGAGATCCTTGGTTTTGTACATGGTAATTGTGATTTTGATGCATGATGTTGCATGTTGATCTATGGCTTTGTATGATGCTTTAAAACAGTGGATTGATGATGGTAAATGTTACTTTTTGCATATTGGTTATGCATGTGAATCATTGGGTTAATGAGGTAATGGTTTTGCATATTGGTTATGCATGTGAATCATTGGACTATTGTGATGATGGTTTTTGCATTGTGATTATGCATATGAATCATTGGATTATCATGGTAAGATGGTTATATTGGCAAGTGGTGAAAGTGGTTCTTGGTTCGTTGATCGGATATAGTTAGCCGGCTATAGGATTGGGTGCACCGTGAATTAAGTCGCCTTGGAGGTGGAGTGGTCAAGAGTGGACCGGTAAGCTCCCTTCAAGTATCCTAACGAGATGGTTAAGGTTATAATGGAGGTGTTGCCCATTCGAGGACCTTGGTTGAGCAAAGGTTATATGGTGTTTAAAAGTCAATATGTGAGAACCTTGTGCTTGTTAAGATCACAATGGCGGTGAAAGACCATGTGTGGATCTTGTGTGGGGTGTCCAGGATCTCGTTAGTGATTTATACAACTACCAATCGGTTATGCAAAGGTTGTATGGTGTTTAAAAGTCCATACAAGGAGACCTTGTGCATGTTGAGGTTGTATGGTGTTTAAAAGTCCATGCATGGGAACCTCGGGAAAAGCTAAGGTTGTATGGTGTTTAAAAGTCCATACATGGGAACTTTAGGCTTGTAAGGTCAAATGGTGTTTAAAAGTCCATTTGGGAGGCCTTGGATTGGTAGGGTGTATGGAGCGTAGGGACAACGCTCGGAATCCGCGTATCCGATCGGGTTGTTGAGTTGAAAAGTGGATGTGGTTGATCACTTGGAGGCCAATGTAATGTTCTTGATCATAAAGAAGCATGAGATGCTTGAAAAGATGCATGGTTGCATGAAAATTGTTTAATGCTAGTGAATGCATGTTTACTTGTTATGTTGAACAAGTGTTGATTATCATTTGATAAATGATGCATGTGTGCATGAAATCTCCTTAATGCATTGGAGTCTAGTTAAGACTTGTTTTAAAAGGCATGTGATAATAATGATGTTGTGGCTCATGAGTTGCCTATGGTTAATGCATGTGTTGGATTGCTTGGATAATGGTTTAAAAGGGGTTTTCTTGCTTGAAGTGATGTTCAAGGTTATGAATGAGTAATTTGAAATGGAAGTGCTTTCCAAGGTTTTTAATTTAGCTTTGCATATGGTGTTTATGCATGAAATGTTTAAATGGATGTTCTTGCAAGTTGTACATTGAGATGGTTTTCTTAGTTTGCTAAGCTAAGGTTTGGTTTCATGTAAGTGCAAAGCATGGTTTAAGCATGATGTTGAAAAGGAGTTTTCAAACATGGTTTTGGTTTGATAAATCGGGTTGTTTTAAAGTGTTTTGTAACCCGCTGCATTGATGGTGTTTTGGTTTTGAGCATTCCTCACTAAGCATTATGTTCTTACGCTCCTTTTTGTCCATCAATGCAGATTCTTGAAGCTTGGACAGCAAGGAGCAAGGGATTCAAGGTGGACTCCAATTGAGATGTATGTCTCGGTGAATAGCTATAGTTAATAAGGGCAATGGGGGTAGAATCTCTCAGATTGATGTTTTTGTATTCGTGTATGTTCGGACAAGTATGTTTTACTGTTGTTGTGGTTGCTGAAACATGTTTTGGCTATATTGAGTTTGGTTTGGAAAGTTTGTGCTTAAGTGGTTGCTTGTGTAGGAAGAATGCCTTTAGATTTGGGGCTTTTCATATATGATGTTAAATTGTTGATTTGATGATGCCTACAAGTCATATATATGTTGAATTGCATGCTGGTAAAGTTTGGTGACATTTGGAGCATGTTTGAATGATTAATTGCATGTTTTGGAATGCCTTTTTGCTGCAATCTGTGCAGGCGTTTCGGAACAGTGTGCACCGTTTCGGAACGGGTGCCTTGCATGAACCCAGGCGTCCGAAACGGTATGCACCGTTTCGAAACTGTTTGGTCTCTGCCAGACCCCCGTTGCGGAACGCGTTGCGGAACGGCCCCGAGTTTCGAAACGGGCTCTGCCTGTTTCGGAACGGGTGACCGTTGGGGGCTGACATGGGCGGTTAAATGTTTCAAAATGTTTGCATTTTGGTCCTGAAACTTGTTTGTGCAATTGTATGAGTTTGGGATGTCTGTTTGAGCTGAAATTTGGATGAGAAGCATGAAACCTGATTAATTTTAAGTTGGTAACTTAAAATTTGGTTTAGTCCTTAAAGTTTTCAGAATTTACAATTTGGTCCCTAAAGTTGTAATTTGTTCAATTGGGTCCCTGTTTGATCTCTGATGATTGTGATCTTTGAGTATGCTGTTTGTATGATTACATCTAAGGTTAATATGCATCTAGACAAGATTAAAAGAAAAAAAAGGGTCGTTAATCAAGGTTGACTTTCGGGTTGACTTTGGTTTTCCCCGTGTGACTTTCTTAATTCGGGTCAACCGTCTGGGTCGGGTTAAGGTGGTTACAAATGATTTTTTAGTTGCTTTAATGTTAGAAGCATGGAATTGTTGTAAAATTCAAGTTTCTTGGTGAGATCTTGATGATTTTCGTAACTCTTTGTTAAGCTCTGTTTTGAGGTGGATTTCTAATGTGTTTTGGATGATAATTGATGTTGTGAATGAGGTTTTAACAAATGATTCCCGAATAGGTTTGGATTCCTATGTTTTAGATGTTATATTTGTGGGTTTTTTTGTGTTCTTAGTGTTTTATTGTTGCTGGAGATATAAGGACGTGTTTGTGGTTATTTTTGTTGTTGATTGAGGTTTAGAAGTGTTTAGAATTGATAGATCTTGGCTGGGCTTTGATTTGAGAAAGTTTGGAGGTAATTTCAGTTGCTTCGGATAGCCGAAATGGTGATTTTGAGTAGTGCAACGAGTTTGAATGAGTGGCTGGTGATTTCAATGCATGATGATGCATTAATCCTATGCTCTTATGATAAACAAGGGAGACATCTTCTGACGCTTTTGGTGTTGATTTGGAAGTGCCGAAAGCCTAGTTATCGTTTCGGCAAGCAAGCGGAACGTAATCGGTGAGTGCGAATGGTTTTAGAGGTCCATGAGGGACATGAAACAAGGTTTGGGGATTTAGGTTTGGTTTGAAACACCATCCTAAATCCGGAAGTAAGTATGGCTAGATTGCTCTCAATATGTGGTTGATGCCACTAAATGCTTTTAACATGCTCTTGATTTATGTTAGACAAAATCCTACTGTTTTATGCATGATTTATAACATGGAAAGATGTTATGTGTTGATCCCATGTGATAGCATGTCTATGAAAAGAGTCTTGAGATTTTGATTAGATGAAATGCATGAATTGTGGTTTTGAAATGGGATGAGAATGATTTGAGAAATGTTTCATCAGAATAGTAGGTGGGATCATGTTTTTGATATAATATATTGGCATAAATGATGAGATAATTACCAGATATAATTGGTCGACCCATAGGATGAAAGTGCACTATAAACTAAAAATTTGTACGTGCTCTTTGGAGTCAGGCAATGGGGGTAGTGCCATCCCGATCCAAAGTGAGAATCCGATGATGAGAGATTCCATCGGGTAGGTCTTGGTGAAACACCCAAGCTTTGTGGCGAAGAGAGATACCGCCATGAGAGTCCGGTGATGTGAGATTCCACCGGGGTAGGACTTGGCTTTAAGTCAAGCTAATCCGCATATCCGAGTAAAGATGTAATATGAAATGCCAATATATGAGATTGTATTTGATTCACATGTACCAAATGTTGAGATGTTTTATGCTATGAGAAATGCATATGAGATTTGTGGTTTATGAAATGCTTTATTTTTCATTAAGCATGTGTATAGCTTTTCCATGAGATTTGCATTGGTTAAATGCATGATTTAGATTGAAGGTACATGTGATTTTCAAATGGAGAATTGCTTTGAAATGGTTTTCAAGCATGGGATAGAAAGTGAATGTTGTAGAAAATGGTTTTTGAGAGAGTTTTAAAGTTGCATTGTTGTGTTGGTTTTCTTAGAGCTTGCCTCACTAAGCAAATGTGCTTACGCTCTCTTTTACCAACAATGCAAATAATTGAGACACTTTTGGGCAGCAAGGAGGCTAAGGATATCCAAGTAAGTGAAAAGCTCAAGTATGGTGACGTTTACATATACTTTAGTAATGATAATTGGAAATGGGGACCTATCGTTAGTTTTGGGAGATGTATTTTGAACTCCCAGTGGTTGTTGCAAGTTTATTACAACATATGTGGTTTGTAAATGTTTTTTATGGTTTGGTTTGTGGCTTAAGGCTTACATGTAGTTTTCATGACTAGGGAGTATGCCTATAGTTCCAATGATTGCATGATTGATGTAATGCTTTGGTTTATGCTACATAGTGATGATCTCTGATGCTTAAATATGTTGCTAGTATGTCGTGGTATGCTTTGGGACATTTCTGGACGTGTTTAAGTGTGAAAAATCAGCTAAGTATGTAGTTCAAGGGATGGGCATATCGAAACGTCCTTATCTGTTTCGAAACGGGGCCCTGAAATGGCCCTAATATTTTGGAACGGGTAAGAGCGTTTCGAAACATTTTGGCTACTAGAAAGCCATGTTTCGATACGGGTCTCGAAATGCACCCAAGTACCAAAATGGTCAACCCAATTTCGATATGGTTGTTTCGATACAGAGCTTAGCGTTTCGAAACACCCAACCGTTGGTTTGGATTTTGAACTGTTTCAAGTTCTTCTTGTTTACATTTTAGTCCATGATGTTTATGGATACAATTGGATGAGTTTGGAATGTCCGATTGAGTTGATATTTAATAGAGTGGCATGAAAAAGGATTAATAGAATATTGGTAACCTTAAAATCTGCAAGGTCTTTGTAATTTATAAAATTTACATTTTGGTCCCTAAATGTCTAATCTGTGCAATTAAACCCCTAATTGCTTTTCGATCGTTGTGCCTTTCCTTCCTATGATCTTGGGTGACCACATAGGATTAATATTGCATTTAGATCAGATAAAAAGAAAAAAAAATGGTTGCTAATCAAGGTTGACTTTCGGGTTGACTTTGGTTTTCCCCGTGTAACCTTCGTAGTTCGAGCCGAGCGTCTAGGCCGGGCTAAGGGGTTACATTTTGTTTCAATTATGATGATGTTTTATGTTTCAAGGATCAAACTGTAGTTCCAGAAGATGATGAGTTAAGGCGCACTATTCTGACTGAAGCACGTTGTAGCCCTTTTTCTATGCATCCTAGTAGTACTAAGATGTATCGTGGGTTGAAGGAAGAGTACTACTAGGTTGGTTTGAAAAAGAATGTAGCGGATTTTGTTGCTAAGTGTATGATGTGTCAACGAGTTAAAGCTGAACATCAGTTTCCTTCCGAGTTGTGTCAACCGCTGAGGGTACCGAAGTGGAAATGTGAGAGAATTACCATAGATTTTATGTTGGGATTTCTTTTGACGCCATCCAAGAAGAATTCTATTTGGGTGATTGTGGATCACTTTACGAAGTGTATACATTTCACAGTTGTACATACCACGTATATGTTGGATAAGTTAGCAGATTTGTATATTGCGGAGATTGTGAGGTTGCATGGGGTGCCTAAGTCTATATTATCGGATAAAGATTTGTATTTTACAGCGAGGTTTTAGGAGTGTTTTCATAGAGCCTTGGGTACAAGGTTGAACTTCAACGCTTCGTATCACTTTCAAATGGATGGTCAGTCTAAACGTGTTATTTAAGTGTTGGAGGATATGTTAAGATGTTACATTATTGATTTTCAAGGATCTTGGAAGAAGCACTTGCCTTTGGTAGAGTTTGCCTATAATAATAGTTATCAAGCGAGCATTCAAATGGCACCTTATGAGGCTTTGTATGGTAGGAGGTATCGTACGCCTCTTTGTTGGGCAGAGGTAGGCGAGAAGTATGTTTCTTTGACTCATGTGCTAAAGGAGACTAACGAAAAGGTAAAGCTTATTAGTGAAAGGTTGAAAGCGGCTTCGGATCGACAAAAGTCTTATGCGGATTTGAAGCGTAGAGAATTTGAGTATGCAGTTGGTGATTAATTGTTTTTGAAAGTTTCACCATGGAAAAAGGTAATGAGATTTGGTCGGAAAGGCAAGTTGAGTCCGAGGTTTATTGGACCTTATGAGGTGTTAAAGCGCGTTGGTCTGGTAGCTTAGAGATTGAGGTTGCCACCTAAGTTAGAGAAGATACAAGTTGTTTTCCATGTGTCCTTGCTTCTGAAGTATAGATCGGATCCGTTGCATGTTATGCCTATTGAGGAGATTGAATTGAATCCGATTTATTCCTATGATGAGGAAATGGTAGAGATCTTGGATTTCTATAACAAGGTATTTCGTGGTAAGACCATAGAGTTGGTCAAGGTGTTGTGGCGACACCGAAGTGTTGAGGAAGCCACGTGGGAAAGGAAGGATGACATGAAGTAGCAGTTTTCTTATCTTTTTGCACCAAGTAAATTTTGAGGACAAATTTTTAAGTGGGAGAGAGTTGTAACGCCCCAGTTTTGGGCCTAGAAGTTATCCGGGTTGTTTAGACGGTTCAGGTGAACCGGGTCAGACAATTAGTCTAGTTTTGGGAATTTAATCGGATTAAATGATTTTCAGGAGAAATAAAATGTTGAAATATTCTAAAATATTAGAATAATATATTAAAGGTTTTGATGAACTCATTTTAGCAAAAATAAATTGGGTTAATTGACATTTTAAAAGTGGTGACTAAATTGTAAAATATATAAAGTCGTTATGGTGACTAAATTGAAAA
Organism: Hibiscus tridactylites; assembly: GCA_958450335.1. NCBI lineage: Eukaryota > Viridiplantae > Streptophyta > Magnoliopsida > Malvales > Malvaceae > Hibiscus > Hibiscus tridactylites. The sequence goes on from OY288285.1 coordinate 31,492,860, forward strand.
GGAGTCAAAACTTAGAATCTTTACAGAGCTATTACACCAAAGTGTTTTATCAGCTTTTCGCTTATTTTTAGTTATTTTATAATGATTTGAAAAGGTTTTATTAATTATAATAAAAATAATTTAATGAAAAGATTTCTTAAAAAATCAAATCATTTTCTTACGTAACTTTTCTTTTTTCTCTCAACTTTATCACTTGCCAAATTAAATTTCTTTAACAAAAATAATGAGGAATCAATTTATTTGATTTCCTTTTTGATTTCCTAAAGTAATCTTTTATTTTCTACAACAAATCTCATTGGATTTCTTGAAGCTTTCAAGCCAATCAAGGGAAAAGCAACTTGTTATAGGTGACCTTCTAAATTCTCCTCTAATCAAAGGTTTTTTTATTAAAATTCCCAAGTTCTTGACTCTTTTTATTTTCTAACTTGATTTGATTAATAAATGTTATATCTTGATTTAATTGAGCTTTAATGGTGGTTTAATTGATGAAATTAATTGAGAATTGAATTAGACTGATTTTGTTGGGTTTTAGATTGATTTTAATCATAATATTAATGTTTAATAATGTTGATAATTGGGTTTTATCAATGGAATCCCGAAACTAGGTGAATTGTTATATTTTTAGGTTGGAAAAAATGGAGTTTTAGGCTATTTTAGTGGTTAATTGAATATTGGTGCTATAAGGTTGTTTGAAGGATGATTTTAGATGTAAAATGACGATGATTAGATGCTTAATTTGATGGGTAAAGGCTGGTAGATGTTTAGATGAGTTTTGATGATGTTTTCGATTGTTGAAGAGGGGAGATTGTTGGTTTATTGATAGAAGAAGTGGAGTACTGTTGTTGGGATTTTAGATACCTAAAAGTGCATTAATCCTCTGTTATATTGTGGTTAAAACAGGGGAATCGGACCCAGTAACGTTAGAAGAAGATACAATAGCATTGGATACTGGAGATCGCTTCGGCAAGCCAAGCAAAGCATTGTTGGTGAGTGGAAATGGTTTTAAAAGCTTTTCAAAGATTTGAGAAAACTTTGGGGGGGGGGGGGGGGGTTAGATTGATCTTGAAACGCTAATCGAAGCTTGAGATCACTTCGACAAGGCACGCGAAGCATTGGATGCTTGAGACCGCTCTCCATTTTCGGTTTCCATTGTTTTTATTAAATTCATGCTCATGCTTTGAAGATATAATTGTTTTACCTACTGTCATATGCATGTTTTGGAAGTGAGAAATGTTGCATGTGTTTAGAAAGTGGTATGCATCATGTTTTAGAAAATGTATAAATACATGGTTTAATGTATCTGAGATACTTTGATAGAAATTGGTTTGAATGATGCAAATGAAAAACAGTGAGGTAACAGGATTTTAAAGTGTATATTGGCAAGTGATGAGAATTAATTGTTGTCGGATATAATTGGTCGACCAATAGGATTAAAGGGCACTCTAAAATACAAAATTCATACATGAGACAAATTCTTCGCTTACACAATAGGGTAGATTCTATTGTGAAGTGATAGAGGTAGTTCAATCACATATGAGCAATAAGGGTAGTGCCATCCCGACCGAAGTGAGATTATGGTGAGATTAGATTTGACCATGAGACTCTATGGGGGGTAGTGCCATCAATGAATTCGCATATCTGAACATGAATGGATAAGGGTAGCGCTATCCAAGGATGGGGGTAGTTCTACTCGGGTCACTTTTAATGCCAATATATGTGTTTTTAATGTATCATGGTTTGTAAATGAATTATTTATAATATAATTTATGCATGAGATTCTTGATACTTGTATTAGAAGAGATTTATCAAACTTGTTTGGAAGAGAAATGGCATGAGATGTTTTAGCATGATGCTAGACGAATGGTTTTTAAAATGCATTGTTGATTATTTTATTTGAGCCACCCGAACTAGGCATTTAAGCTCACGCTCTCCCTTTTCAACAATATAGAGAAATAGCTTTCCAAGGCAGCGAAAGAGCAAGAGAAAGAGTTCCAAGAAGTGTGTTTGCTCAAGTATGGTTTCCGAAGTTAGACTAATATTTAATAAGAGCAATGGAGTTTAATAATGATTTGGAAGTATTCCTTTGAACTTCCCAGTTTGTTATAAGTTTATGTTGTTTTATAAGACATGTAAATGTCCTTTGATGTTTGGATTATGCTTGATTTGGGGGATATTGGAAATCACAAGCATGTTGGGTAGAAATCATGCCTATAGTTTTCCTTTGTTGCCGCAATGTTTACGCTTTTATATTGAGGTGGTTGTTGGATGATATGGTAATGTATGATTGTTGTGCTATTGTTGTTTGCGTTTTATGTGATGTTTGGGATTGATCCAAATGTATTTAGGAAGGTATTGTAGCATTCCGAATGTGCATATTTTGCAAATTTACATACAAGTTTGGAAACCATGCAGTAGGTTTCGAAACAATGGGACATTTTGCTCCAAGCATGTTTCGAAACAAGAAGGCTGAAATTAGCTACTGGAGTCCAAGTTTTGAAACCACTAAGAGAATGTTTCAAAACCTATCGTGGGGACTCATCTATAGAGTTGAAAAATAGATTCTAAAGTTATATTTTGGTCATTGGTTGTTATGTATGCAATTGAATGAGTTTGAATGATCATTTTAAGCTAAAATTTGACATGTATGCATGGAACCTGATTAATTAAGGATTGGTAAATATAATTTTAAATAAGTGTTTACAGTTTTGCAGTTTTATGTTTTGGTCCCTAAATATTGGCAATGCTTAATTGATGTTGCAAATGAACTTGGTTTGAGACAAAATTGCACATGTATGATTTAAATGGACTTAATTATAGATTGGTAAAGTCAATTGTGAAGTTGGATTGTAATTTAAGAAAATTTACAAAATGGTCCCTAATCCATGTTATCGAGCTTTCATTAATCGAATCAAAGTTGAATTTCGTTGTATCTTCTTGCGCTGTATGTATGATCACTTTAGGTAATATTAAATGCATCTAGACAAGATAAAATGAAAAAAAAGGTCAGTTATTGAGGGAATTTTTCACTGGTTTTGTAACACCCCCTTCCTGGTCTGGTAGAGAACCGGGTCGAAGAGTGTTACCGGAGCACGATGCCAAACAATGATATAAATTTCATTCTTAAAACATACGTTAGATCGATAGAAAGTGCACAATGTATGACCAACGCACCTATTGACCATTATTATCTAATAGATTATACAATTGTCAACCTAGGGTCGTTTTACAACTATTGCAAGATTCAGTGACTTGATTATAACATTTTCAAAATGTCCAATGAGGCTTAACAAACTTACATAACCACGTTTCGGAATGCCTTAGGCTGTTCCGAAATGGATACATGAGAGTCAATCCTGTTGACCTTTCTCTTTAGACCGTTTCGATACAGACTTGACCCGTATCGGAACAAGTTGACCATCATTGACATTGACATTGACAGTTCCGAAACCCGTATCGAAACAATGGTCTCCAGGGGCTAAATGTTCCGAATCGACATTACTTCGTTTCAGAACACCTAATTCAAGATGCAAAATGTTTCGAAATGGCATCACTTTGTTATGGAACGCTGACAATCTCGCGTTCAATTATGTGTACCCGTACTGAAACAACAATACCCGTTTCGATACGGACATACCTGTAATGACAGATTTTTGCTGGTTTTTACTCGAATTACCCTATCGAACGATATCCAAATGCAACGAAACTTTACAAGAAACATTTTAATTGTATGAACATCTACCATGCTAAATTTTATGACCATCTGAAAACCTTTACTACGTTCTTACCTATTTAAGCTAAATATGCATTTTAAGCCATTCCAAAAGACCCAAGAAGACCATTTATGGCCAATGACCATATTACAAAATAGGCAAAGCACCATCACAACAAAACGGACATATATGACTAGTTTACCTACTTTGCCACCTTCCTAGGAGTTCAAAGGTCATAATTACATTACTTGTAGCTTAGTAGTGACTTGTCTTGGCGGCCGATCCGATCTTCAAACAAACAAACTCTTTAACCTAAAAATGCATGAGATGGGACACATTAGGCACACTTTGCCTAGTGAGGTAGTCACAAATAACACAAATGATGGAAATGTTGTTGCATGTAAATTCTATCGCAATGTAGTGCAATTGTACACGACGCAAGTAGTAAAGTGATATAGAAGTATCGGATATCGTCTCCACATGGACTGGGCTAATAGCTTCACCTTGGATTAATGCACGAAAAAGAAAATAATTATTTAAGTTGTTGTCATGAGATAATAAAAAGTACTTAAATAAAAGAGTAATGGAATCAAGATAGAGAGAATGGGTCGGTATTGAATTGCTCAGTAGTGTAGGTGTTGCAAAGTCTGGGAAAATATGTTCTGTCATCGTCCCTGTCGCGGCAGCACCTGTCGCGGCAGTGGTCTGTTGTTAGTCGCGGCAGCGATTACACAACTCTATACTTCAAGCTTGGCAAGAATCCATGCGATGCCTTGGCCTATCCCTAGGTCCAAGTCTGTCGATGAACACGTCTTTGATGATACCTCCCGACGTGAATCAAAGGATGAACACCGATGTTGTTGAATTCTTCCTTAGCCACTTAACCTCGTCCTATCCCTAGGTCCGAGATAGTTCAACTATAAACTAGAGAACCCGCACTTATTCCTTTCTTATGCTTAACTCTCCTGATATTAAGTAAATAAATAACCTCACAATGCTCTCCCGATACTCTTGCAAGATGTTAACAACCAGAATAAGCGAACTTGAAGTTTATTTTATTGAACATAAAATTCCTAAACAAAAACAATCCTTGCAACTACTTTACAAATCAACCCGTGGCCCTAGGGGGAATTTAGAAAATGTTGAGAAGGGGAAAACGGCTATGGTTTTAGGAAGAAGGCTAGAGAAAGATCATGTCCTCTCCTAAGTCGAATTACATGCCTTTATATAGGCCTTGGGTTCAAGTTTTCTAATATGGCAAGAATACAAGTTTAAACTAAAGTACAACTCTATTGAAGACTAAATCTTTAGAGAATATATCTTTAATTCGTCCTTCCTTCTTGCTTGGAGTTTCTTCCTTGAACTTTGGGCTTGACCTTCATTCTGATCTAGGGCTTGGAAAAATATAAGGGTATTCCACGACAGACCGGCATAATTTTCTCTTTCTGTCGAGGCCCACTTTGCTTCTTCTCCTTAACATTGTTGTCGTCCTTGGATGCCATGGCAGCATCGTCCTCCTCGTCTGCACATCCAGTTCCAGCTTTGCTGCATCACTGCCCAGCGCCTGCTTCTCCATCTGCTACAACAGCTACCTGCAAAAGCAACCAATTTTAGTAGAAACTGTGCCATTTAATATATTTGTGATGTATAACTGAAATCTAACCTAAATGCAATGAATTGTGCTTAAATGCAGCAGAAATATGTGTTAAATAGGAGGTAAATTATAGAACTTTTACACACTCAACATACCCCCAAACTCAAGTTTTTGCTTGCCCTCAAGCATTTCAAACCTAAAAAAGAAAAACATAATTTTTTGTTTGGCTTAAAACAGTGAACTTTTCCTTACCTACCATTCATTCCCTATTGTGAGCAACACCTTGTCGGATAATTCATGATTTGTCCGAAACGTTGCTATAATCCTCGTGCAGTGTGTGCATGCTTGTGAAAAATTATATGCCAAGACTCCCTTAGTTTTACTAGAATAGTTCAGACTCTAACTTGAATTTTTATGCCAAATTTCATCTTTTTGGAGGCAATTCTTAGGCTCCTTTAGTTTTTATTTAGACTCGATTCTATTTTCTCAAGCTTAAGTTTGACTAGAGCCGGTTTCAGGCACCTCTAGCTAACTTCCTAGAGCCGGTTTTGGGCACCTCCAGGTGTATTGAGTCTTTTTTTCTTAACTTCTTTTCCTAGAGCCAGTGTTAGGCACCTCTAGGGGCAACTCAAGTGCTAAGATTCCTATTCTAGTTTACTAGTAGAGTTCTAGGCATTATAAAAGTCACAAATGGTGTTTAAGTTTTAGAACTACAATAAGGCTCTAAACTGCTCCTAAAACTATCCTAAAGGCACTGCCACGATAGAGGTTGTTCAGTTCAAAGACTTAAGCCAAAATTTTCAATTTTTTAAGCGAAAATAAACTAAGTAAAAGACACAATTATTAAACTTAATAAGACTCCATTAATGGAGGGATGCCACCCCCAAACTCAAGGGTTGCATTGCCCTCGATGCAAATGACATATGAAATAAACATCACAAAATATATAAAAAGGGCAGACAGCAAAATAAGATAAGAAACTTAAAATTTAGGTGTTGTCGTCGCTGCTGCTGCTGCTTAGTCGGATCTGTCGACGGGCTGGGACCTTCTTGGCTGGCTGGCGGATGGGGGAGGTAGAGGTATTCTTCGTTTTGGCCTCCTTTGGAGGTTGAATACGAGTATGGGAGATGTGAGGAGGTTTCTCCACTACCTGAACGTCAGAGCTGCTGCTACTGCAACTGCCGTTGCCGCTATCATCCTTGTTCTTGTCTGTCATTGTTTTCTGCCGCTTTACTGGTGTGAACTCCTTAGACAAATTCCTCTTGACATAGGGTTCGCCGTCGGATCCCTCCCAAATTGAGGAAGAGGAGAAACCTACTATGTAGGCATCGAGTTCAGGTGAAGGCATCCTTCTCTTAGTTCCTCGGGCAGAGGTGTCGGCTGCGTGGCTACTGCCTGCAGCTGTTGTGGCAGGGGTCGGAGTGGACGCTGCAGATGGCGTCTTGGGCGTGGTAGCAGGTGTAGGGGTATGGGCAGAGGTGGTGGCAGCAAATTATTGATTGAGGAAAGTAGGGAATACAACATCCGGGGAATTTAAAGAGGTATGGATGAAGTGTACCGTGGAAGAGGTGAAATCTCCGATGAAACTCATGAGGCCGAGCTGTCGTTCCTCCATTTTTTGTATGGCAGCAAGGATATGGGAGGAGGTGTCGGCCGGAGGTGCTGCTGCTGTAGGCTGCTTGGGTTCGGTGGCAGTAGGCTCAGTGTCGGTTGGTTCTGTTGGCTCTGCTGCTGTGGCAGTAGGATCGAATGACGACAGCGGGGTGGCAGCAGTGAGTTCCATCAGACTGAGTATATTTCTCTCTGTCCAGCCCTTCCCTTGGACTCGTAAATCTGTGGCAGCTTCTGATACTTGGTGGCCGCGACAGAGGGCTGTGATGAGACAAGGGAAAAAGAGTGGTCTTGACGGCCGATGTGCACATTCCAATATACTCTCCCGGATGTATTTGCCAACGTTAATTGCCCTCTCATTTAATATAGAATGAATGAGGGCTAACCTGGGTTGGTCTACGGCTGTGTTGTGTGAGGATGGCATAATTCGCTTTTTGATGAAGGCATTCCACAGTTTGGCCTCTGTGGTGAGTTGGACTCTCTTCACCATCCTTGGGTTTTTCGGATCAGTGTTCCACTTTGTACCTTCGTCCGTGAGTTCTGCCATAACAACGTCGTAGGCAGAAGGCTCTCGAGAAATTGATGGTGGCCATCTTCGTTTCTGCCCACATAAAATCCATAGAGAGTGTTGATATATTCTGGCTCGAAGGGCACCTCTCTTTCTCTAACTGTGACTGCTATCGCGTTCCTGCTGCCGATGGCAACATAAAAATCTCAAACAAGAGACACATTCATCTCCTATTGTTGTTCTGCAAATATCTGCAACTGCAGGGCTTTGATTTTCCTAGCTATGAATGGCTGTAGTCCCAGGTTCCCCTTCTTGGAAGTGTAAATAAAGCCCTTCTCATCCCACATGTCACGGATCTGGAAGGATCGTGCGGTTGATGCTGTCGGGGCAGAGCCTGAAGCAGCACTTCTGCGGGTGTTTCTAGAAGACATTGTTGCAAGGATTGTGTAAGAAAAAATGAAAGCAAGTAAAAATTCTAAAGAAAACAAGTAGGAAGAGTAGAAGTGAGTGAAAAATGAATAGTAAAATGGGGTTTATATAGGGGAGAGTTTGCTGCCCGTTGGAGCTGTAACGACAGGCGCGAATAATAGGGCCAGATGTTATGCGGTTTCTGACGTGTCTGTTACGCATTTCTGTGTCTGCTGCGCGTCTGTTACGCGTTTGCGTGTCTGCCGCAACAGCGTGTCGACGGGCTGGATTTTCCACGTCTGTCGCGGCAGCTGTAACGGCAGGCTCCAAAGTTGGGCTTTTCGGGCTGATGGAAGGATGGTGGGCTGAATTCACTTCTCTTCTTCTTCTTGTCTCCTTTATTTCCTAAAAATAATAAAAGTAAAACTTTAGTTCCTAAAAATAAAATAATTCTAATTTCGTAATATATAAATAATAAATAATAAAAATAAATAAAAATAAAACTTAGGTTAAATTAGGGATGCCAGGTGGGGCATCTCCTAAGGTAACCACTTCCTGCATTCTTGGGGCTTCAGTCCCTTGATAATGCTTCTATCGTTGTCCATTCACTTTGAATTGGTGCACGTCTTTTAAAGATCTGATCATGATGGCACCATGGGGAAAAACTTGTACCACATGGAATGGGCCAGACCATCTAGATTTCAGCTTCCCTGGGAAGAGTTTCAACCTAGAGTTGAATAACAACACAAGCTGCCCTGGGCAGAACTGTCGTGGCAGCAACTTCTTGTCATGCCACTTCTTGGTCTTGTCCTTGTAGATTCTTCTGTTGTCATAGGCCATTGTTCGAATTTCTTCAATTTCGTTCAGATCAAGTAGCCTTTTTTGCCCTTCTTTTTCCAAGTCCATATTAACTGCCTTGATGGCCTAGTATGCTCTGTGCTCAATCTCGACAGGTAAATGGTACGTTTTCCCATAAATCAGCCGCTAGGGTGACATTCCCAATGGAGTTCTAAACGATGTCTTGTAGGCCCATATTGCATCATTGAGGTGTAGAGACCAATCCTTCCTAGTTGGCTTAACCATCTTTTCAAGAACGTTCTTAACCTGTCTGTTGGATATTTCAGCCTGTCCATTGGTCTGAGGGTGGTATGCTGTTGCAATCCGATGTTTTACACCATACTTTTTCAAGGCAGCAACTATAACCCCATTGTCAAAATGCCTCCCTTCATCATTGATGATCGCCTTAAGGATGCCGAATCTGGAAAAATGTTTTTATGCAAAAACCTTTGAACCGTCTTGGCATCATTTTTCTGAGTGGCGATCGCTTCAACCCACTTGGACACATAATCCACTGCCAGAAGGATATATAAGTTCCCACACGAAGTTGGGAATGGTCTCATAAAATCTATCCACCAAACGTCGAAGATCTCTACTTCAAGAATATTTTGCAGCGGCATCTCGTGTCTCCTTGAGATGTTTCCATTCCGTTGACACTTGTCACAATTCTTGTAGAATATTTTGGCATCCTTGTACAGTGACGACCAATAAAATCCCGACTGCAAAACCTTGGTAGCAGTTTTTGTTACCTCCTAAGTGTCCTCCATACTATGAAGCATGACAGTGATGTAATATAGCTTCTTGTTCATCCTGTGGTACACATCTCCGTATGACCTGATCTGCACAACATTTGAAAAGAAGAGGTTCGTCCCAATAATAATGCTTAACATCATTTTGGAACCTCTTCCTAGCTTGATAATTAAGGTCAGGAGGAGTTATTCCGCTAACTAAAAAATTAACAAAATCAGCATACATGGGGAGTTCAGAAAACTTACCTGCCGCCATGGCTATCGCGGCAGTGCTTGTGGCAGCAAACAGCTGCTCATCAGGGAAGGTCTCCAATATGTGTGTCTCGTCTGCCGGTAGACTCTTTCCCTTCTCCAACCTTGACAAGTGATCTGCAACTTGATTCTCTGTCCCCTTTTTGTCCTTGATTTCAAGGTCGAACTCTTGCAATAGCAGAATCCAACGTATCAGTCGAGGCTTTGCATCCTTTTTGGTGAACATATACTTTAATGCAGAGTGGTCTGTGTGGACTATGACCTTCGTTCCAAGTATATAAGAACGGAACTTGTCAATAGAGAATACCACAGCTAATAGTTCCTTATATGTGGTGGTGTAGTTCACTTGGGTGTCGTTCAGTGTTTTACTGGCATAGTATATAACATGAAAAAGTTTGTTTTTTCTCTGCCCAAGTGCTGCCCCGACAACATAGTCACTAGAATCACACATGATCTCAAACGACATTTTCCAATATGGTGGTTGTACTATTGGGGCTGTTACCAGCTTTTCTTTCAGAACATTGAATGCCTGAGTACATTCAACGTTAAAGTCGAAGGGACGGTTCTGCTCCAGAAGTTGGCATAAGGGCTTGGTGATCTTTGAAAAGTTCGCGATGAACCTCCGATAAAAACCAGCATGTCCTAAGAAACTTCTGATTCCCTTGACTGTGGTGGGTGGTAGCAGCTTTTCGATCACTTCTATTTTAGCTCTGTCGACTTCTATGCCACGACAGCTAATTTTATGGCAAAGGACTATCCCTTCATCCACCATGCAGCGACACTTTTCCCAGTTCAATACCAAGTTTGCCTTTTCACATCTTTCGAGCACCTTCTATAGGTTGCCTATGCAGCTTTCAAAGTTGTCTCCAAAGACTGAAAAATCATCCATAAATATTTCTAGGAAATCCTCCACCATATCGGAGAATATTTCCATCATGCACCTTTGAAAGGTGGCTGGAGCATTACAAAGTCCAAATGACATCCTCTGAAAAGCATAAGTGCCATAAGGGCATGTGAACGTCGTCTTTTCTTGATCTTCCGGTGCGATGGCTATTTGATTATAACCTGAGTAACCATCAAGAAAACAATAGCAAGGCTTACCCACTAATCTATCAAGCATTTGATCAATAAAGAGTAAGGGGAAGTGGTCCTTCTGGGTAGCTTCGTTAAGCTTCCGGTAGTCCATACAAACCCTCCAACCGGTCACAGTCCTGGTTGGGATTAGCTCGTTTTCTTCATTGGTTACCACGCGTATTCCTCCTTTCTTGGGAACGCACTGCACCGGGCTCACCCACTTGCTATCCGAGATGGCGTAGATTATTCCAGCATCTAGCCATTTTATGATCTCTTTACGCACCACTTCTTGCATAGCATGGTTCAGACGTCTTTGTGCATCAATGGTCGGCTTATGATCATCCTATAAAAGAATTTTATGCATGCGTAAAGCCGGACTGATGCCTTGGATATCAGCTATCGTCCATCCAATAGCCTTCTTATGGTGATGCAGCATCCCTATCAGCTGTTGTTCATGTTCCTGCATTAACTTGGAAGAGATGATTACGGGCAACGTATCATTTAAATCAAGGAAAACATATTTTAGCTGCCCTGGCAGGGGCTTAAGATGTAGAACATGGGGCTCAACAGTTGATGGCTTTTGAATCATATGGTTATCCAAGTTATAGTTTAAGGGCTCGAACAACTTACCTGACGATTGCCAATCCAATTTACCTCCTCTGGATCTTTAGTATCAAATGTATCAGATTCTGAGGAGCTGCTGTCGTCGGTGCTTTCATGACAGTTTTCTAAGTGGCTGCTGAGGCAGTGACCAATTTTTCTGTCGTGGCAGCCTGACCTGATGTTGGTCAAGGGTAACTTCAGTGGTAGCCTTGCATTCTTCTTCTGCATCAGCATGTTTCATTGCTTGGAGAACATTCAGCTTGATTTCTTGATCGTTCACTCTCATGGTGAGTTCTCCCTTTTCCACATCAATCAGTGATCCTCTTGTGGCTAAGAAGGGTCGCCCCAGGATGATTGGTGCGTTTTCATCTGCTTCACAATCTAAGACGAGAAAGTCAGCAGGAAAAATAAACTTATCCACTCTTACCAGAATATCTTCAATTTTTTCTTTTGGATGAACGTAAGAGCGGTCTGCCAGCTGCAGTAATATTGTTGTGGGTCGAGCTTTTCCAATACCTAATTTATGAAAAACAGATTTGGGCATTAAATTTATACTAGCACCAAGATCACATAGTGCCTTACCCACAAATTTTTCTCCGATTACACATGGTATGATGAAGCTCCCATGATCCTTCTTCTTATGGGGTGGATGCTTGTGCAGAATACTCATGCATCCTTCTGTCATCTTAACCGTTTCAAATTCCCCAAGTCTGGATTTCTTCGACATGGCATCCTTGAGAAATTTGGCAGAACTAGGTATCTCCTTTATGGCATCTAATAGCGGAATGTTGATATGGACCTGCTTAAAAATATCATAAATCCTTTTAAGCTGTGATTCGTGTTTCAATTTCTGTAACCGCTGAGGAAAAGGAGGTGGAGGATGATAATCAGCAATACGTCCTTCCCATTGCATTCGGATCTGAGGAGGTTTTGGTTCATCATCTTTCTCCTCTGTCCCTTCTGCTGTCGTGATAGGCTCATCGGCAGCAGGCTGTTTGTTAACTGTCGGGGCAGCTTCCTCGACAGTCGACTCCAAGGATGGTTTCTTAACTGATTCAACTTCCTTCTCTGGCCCTGGTAATTTCTTTCCACTCCTAGTAGTGATGGCTTTGCACTGCTCATGTGTGGGCTGTCTAGCGTTTTTAGTATCGCTAGGAAATCCTCCATTATGCCTTGGTTTAATATGCTGGGAAACCTGACCCATCTTTGCTCCAATGATTTCAGGGTAGCTTCATGATTGGTCATCCGCATCTCTGTTTTATCCATGAATGTTTCCGTCTTCTTGACAAAATGATTCATGTTCTCAATGTAGGTTCCTGTTTGAGAGATAAATGTAGCCAAAGTCTGTTCCAGTATACTATTTGTGGCAGCTGGTGGTTGTTGCTATTGCTGCTGTGGTTGCTGCCGAGTCAGCAATCTAGGTCCTCCCTGGTTCTGAGTATTCTATGCTTGAGGATCCAGGGCATTATTAGGATTGCTCCAAGAGAACTTGGGATCCTTTCTCCAGCTGGGATTGTAGTTGTTGGAGTTATAGTTCTGCTTATTGTAGTTCCCAACATACATTCCTTCTTCTAACTGTAATGGACATTCCTCCAAACTGTGATTTCCTTCAAAAGTTTCGCATACCTCTTCAGAAGAGTAGACAAGCTGTGAATCTTCTTTCAAGAGATTTTTCATTGCCTTAGTGAGATATGCCACATGTGATTTTAACGAACTGTCGGCCTCATAATCTTTTACAGCTAGAACTCGTTTACCCCCTCTTCTTGCTGTAGGAAACTATTCCTCATTCATCACCAGATTTTTCAATACTGCCATTGCCTCATCTGGGTCTTTGTCCAGCAGTAATCCATTTGCTGCTGAATCAATTCTTATACGAGTTTGTAAATTGGCAGCATTAAAGAATTTAGTTACCTGGTTCCAAATGGGGAGTCCATCCATTGGGCAGTTCCTTAGCAGAGTGGTAAATCTGTCCCAGACTTCGTGCATTGGATCGTCGTCTTCCTATTGAAAAGTAGCAATTTCGTTACGTAATCGCTCAGATAAGTGTGAAGGATTAAAATGAGACAAAAATTCACGAGTTAAATCTGCCCAAGTTCGAATTCAACCTGGGGTTAGTTTATTCCACCATGTCTTTTCCATGTCCCTCAATGAATGAGGAAATAACCGAAGCCTCATTATCTTCGGATTAACTCCTGGTAGTCTAAACGAACCACAGATTTCCTGGAACATTTTCAGATGCTCCCTAACATCCTCTGTAGCAGCACCACTAAATTGGCCTGCGTTGTTGATCATGCTGAACATAACATGTTTCAGCTCAAAGTTGTCAACATCTACATCTGACAGGGTGGTTTCTAATTCTACATGATCATTGAGCATGTAGTCTCGGTAGGACCGGCGTGCGGCAGCGGTAGGAGGGTCGACAGGTGGATCGTTCCCTCCATCTCCGGCATGATTATTATTATCTTGGGGATTCCTTTGGTTGTTCATGGCATCTAACTGTTCTTCAAGGTATTCGTTTCTGGCTAGTACGAAGAAGAGTCGGTTCCTAAGATTGCACGAACGTTCTATTTCAGGATCTAAAGGATACTCAGGTTCCTTTCCTCGTCTCGATTTGCGCATAAACAAGAAACCTTGTGAAAAGCACATGTTGAACAAGCCAAAATAAAACAGAAAAAGAATGCAGTAAAAGGTAGGGTAAAGTTATGTTGCCAGTCCCCGACAGCGGCGCCAAAAACTTGTTGCCTATAAAAGTGTATATCGCAATGTAGTGCAAGTGTACACGACGCAAGTAGTAAAGTGATACGGAAGTATCAGATATCATCTCCACATGCACTAGGCTAATACCTTCACCTTGGATTACTACACGAAAAAGATAAGAATTATTTAAGTTGTTGTCACGAGATAATAAAAAGTACTTAAATAAAAGAGTAATGGAATCAAGATAGAGAGAATGGGCCGGTATTGAATTTCTCAGTAGTGTAGGTGTTGCAAAGTCTGGGAAAATCTATTCTGTCGTCGTCCCTGTCGCGGCAGCACCTGTCGCGGCAGCGGTCTGTTGTTAGTTGCGGCAGCGATTACACAACTCTGTACTTCAAGAATGGCAAGAATCTCTGCGATGCCTTGGCCTATCCCTAGGTCCAAGTCTGTCAATGAACACGTCTTTGATGATACCTCTCGGCGTGAATCGTAGGATGAACACCGATGTTGTTGAATTCTTCCTTAGCCACTTAACCTCGTCCTATCTCTAGGTCCGAGATAGTTCAACTATAAACTAGAGAACCCGCACTTATTCCTTTCGTATACTTAACTCTCCCGATTTTAAGTAAATAGATAACCTCACAATGCTCTCCCGATACTCTTGCAAGATTTTAACAACCAGAATAAGCGAACTTGAAGTTTATTTTATTGAACAGAAAATTCCTAAACAAAAGCAATCCTTGCAACTACTTTACAAATCAACCCGTGGCCCTAGAGGGAATTTAGAACATGTTGAGAAGGGGAAAACGGGTAGGGTTTTGAGAAGAAGGCTAGAGAAAGATCATGTCCTCTCCTAGGTCGAATTATATGCCTTTATATAGGCCTTGGGTTCAAGTTTTCTAATATGGAAAGAATACAAGTTTAAACTAAAGTACAACTCTATTAAAGATTAAATCTTTAGAGAATATATCTTTAATTCGTCCTTCCTTCTTGCTTGGAGTTTCTTCCTTGAACTTTGGGCTTGGCTTTCATTCTGATCTAGGGCTTGGAAAAATATAAGGGTATTCCACGACAGACCGGCATAATTTTCTCTTTCTGTCGAGGCCCACTTTGCTTCTTCTCCTCAACATTGCTGTCGTCCTTGGCTGCCACGACAACGACCATGGCAGCATCGTCCTCCTCGTCTGCACATCCAGTTCCAGCTCTGCTGTATCACTGCCCAATGCATGCTTCTCCATCTGCTACAACAGCTAACAGCAAAAGCAACCAATTTCAGTAGAAACTGTGCCATTTAATATATTTGTGATGTATAACTGAAATCTAACCTAAATGCAATGAATCATGCTTAAATGCAGCATAAATATGGGTTAAATAGGGGGTAAATTATAGAACTTTTACACACTCAACAAATGTCATAACTACGATGATACTTAATCTCATGCTAACGTAATCTATGCCATGTAACAATGCATAAAGTAATAAACATGTTCTCTTTTCATTCATAATCCTTGGATTGAATCAAGATCGTGGATACACAAATTTCTACGCCTCGCCAAATCAATAAATGGTCCAGTCCCTCCGCCTCGCCAATATGACCAATATCAATACACATCCCTCCGCCTCGCCAAATCCATGGTCACAATGTACATATTCATTTCTATGGCCAATGATATACCAATATTCCACAAATTCAATGTAGCCGATGATCAATATATGTGTCTTAACATCAATATCTCATGAATTGGTGTCAATATCAATGTCTGATGATTTCAATGCAATAATCTAATAACAATGCTTATATCAATGAAATTGCATAATGACCACAATCAATGTTCAATGGTAACTTACCGACACTTACCAAAGTGTCCGATTAACCATCCTATACATTCGCTTCAATAGCAATGTTAGGGAAATAATCTAAAATAACAATTAATGACCCGGGAAGGCCTTTCGCCTAAACCCGAGACTTCGACTACACTCACCTTAACAATATGAAGCTTCAAGGCTCTCGGATAGCAATTCCTTTTTCCTTAGGTTGTGATGGAGATGGTGACACCACTTTCTCCACTTCTTTAGCTAGAAAGATTAATAGGAAACTTATTATAGTTGATGTTTCGATATCAGAATCAATATCTGACTTCAAAAGAGATGACAACGATGGAATATCCATGGATAGTCAAAACCGTAACTTGGATTACACTCAAAATATCCATGAAATCCATTAACCGATTGAGGCATATAGCTTGCCCGATCCATAGCAATGTTTCGATATCGATAAAGTGAAGAATAACAAAGCTTGAATTTCCTCCAATGGAGGTGTGTGCTTAGATGAAGAAGACGCTGAAAGGGTGGTGCTTGCTTCCAATATTTTCGGGTAAGTCTTTCTTTTCATTAATCCTTTGTTTTATCATATAAACTTTGGCCTTTTAGCTTTCCTTCAATTGAAGAAAAGCTCCCAGACAACCCCACGTAAGCCATTATATTAGAGGAGGGGGTAATCACAAGATTAGTCCCTCATTTTTCATGCAATTAAAGTTTTGCCCTCCAACTTACACTTCTTCCTTTTTAGCCACAAAAAGCTTAATATTAATTAATAGAGTTCAATCACAACATTTTAAGCTAACTTAGAATTCGATAGCAACGATTAACTATTCGATGCAATATCTAGGCTTTGCCAAAGTAGGATTTCCGATCAACGGAACTTAATTCTAACTAGACCAGATTTCGGGGTGTTACAACTCTCCCCCCTTCAGAAAAATTCGTCCTCGAATTTTACTTGAACTGAATAGATACGAATAAAGTTGTCTTATAGTTTCTTCAGGCTCCCAAGTGGCTTCCTTCATAGCGTGACTCCTCTAGAGCACTTTTATTAATGGTACAGTTTTGTTGCGAAGCCTCTTGACTTCCCTAGTAAGAATCTGACCCGGTACTTCTTCGTAGGATAGATTTGGCCAGAGTTGTACAGATTCAGGTTCCACAATGTGTGAGGGGTCAGACCGATACTTCCAAAACATCGATACATGAAAGACATCATGGATTTTACTCAATTCTGAGGGTAGCAAAAGCCGATATGCCACTGGGACAATCTTTTCAATGATTTCAAAGGGTCCAATGAACCGAGGGCTCAGTTTTCCCGTTTGGCCAAATCTCAAGACTTTCTTCCACGGTGACACTTTAAGAAAGACTTTTTCACCAACTTAATACTCAATGTCTCTTCTTTTTAGATCAGCATAGGTTTTTTGTCGATTAAAGGCAGCCTTTAGACGATCATGAATAATAGTAACTCGTTCCTCAGTTTCACGAAGAAAATCAAGGCCTAACACCTTGCCCTCGCCCATCTCCGACCAGCATAACGGAGTTCTGCATCGTCTACCATACAATGCTTCATACTGGGCCATTTGGATGGATGCTTGATAACTATTGTTATAGGCAAACTCGACAAGAGGTAGAGATTTCTCTCAAATCCCACCAAACTCAATTATACATGCTCGAAGCATGTCTTCCTGCATAGGGAGGTCTCAATAACAATTCAAATTCTAAGATTCTCATTGACAGATTGTTCGATGATTTACCTGAATTACCCTTTCTGAGTGACCGGCAGTTTGAGGGTGAAAAGTTGTGCTAAGATTGACTATGGTACCCAGAGCTACTTGTAAGGTTCTCCAAAACAGAGATGCAAACCGAGGGTCTCAATCAGAGATGATAGACTTAAGGACTCCGTCGAGTCGGATTACTTCATTGATATATTATTCAGCTAACTTAGGAAGACTGTAGTCCATTCTAACTGGCATGAAATGAGCTGACTTCGTGAAACGATCTACAATAACCCATATAGCATCATGCTTCACAGAGGTTAACGGTAGACCACTAACAAAATCCATGGTTATCTTTTCCCATTTCCAATTCGGAGGATCAATAGGTTGCAAAAGTCCTGTAGTGGCACAATGTTCTACCTTAACACGTTGCCACGTGAGGCACTTAGAAATGTAATCAAAAATAGCCTGCTTCATGCCTGGCCATAAATATAGCTCACGTAGATCCTTATACATTTTCACAGACCCAGGGTGAACGGAAAAAGAACTCGAATGAGCTTCGGCAAGGATGTCGGTGCGGAGAGTTTTATCATTGGGTACACAAACTCGATCATGGAAACATAAGAGTCCTTCAAAATTAATTCTGAAGTCCAATTTATCCGATAGTTTAAAGGCGGTAGCCTGAAGCTCGGAATCTTGTTCTTGCAAGTCCTTGATTCGTGAAATGATTGTAGACTGAACTTGAAGTTCAGCTACTAGGAAATGGTGCTTCTAAAGTCGGAAGTGAGCATTAATTGCTCGAGGGACTACATAGAGTAATATAAAATGAGTTAACATACTTCACAAAACTTATAACTTCAAGTCCATAATCAATGCTTACCAGACAAAGGTTTGCGGTTGAGCGCATCAGCTACAACATTGGCCTTGCCCAAATGGTAATCGATGACTAGATCATAATCTTTAAGAAGTTCCATCCACCTCCATTGTCGAATATTCAACTCCTTTTGCGTCAACAAGTATTTGAGGCTTTTTGTGGTCGGTGAAAACATAACACTTCTCCTCGTAGAGATAATGCCTCCAGATTTTCAATGCAAAGACAACTGCAGCTAATTCTAGGTTGTGAGTTGGATAATTCATCTCATGTGGCTTAAGTTGCCTCAAAGCGCAAGCAATAACCTTACCTTCTGGCATCAATACACATCCTAACCCAATATGCGAAGCATCATTGTAAAATGTATAGTCTTTTCCAGACTCAGGCTAGGTCAAGACAGGTGCATGGGTCAGGACTTGTTTCAGCTGATCAAAGATTTCGTTGTTGGACTTCGTTCCAAACAAAAGGTGCCTCCTTCCGCAACAATTTGGTTAAAAGAGCGGCTAACATTGAAAATCCTTTCACGAACCTACGATAATATCCAGCAAGCCCAAGGAACCTTCTAACCTCACCAACATTCTTCGGTGGATACCAATCCACAATAGCTTGAATTTTCTTCGAATCCACCTGAATACCCAAAGCTGATACGACATGCCCCAGAAAAGCCACTTCAGTGAGCCAGAACTCACACTTAGAAAACTTCACGCACAATTGTTTCTCTCTCAGAGTTTGAAGTACAATACGAAGGTGGTCTCGGTGCTCCGATTCATTCTTAGAATAAATTAAGATATCGTCTATGAACACCACCACATATTTATTAAGATAGGGTCTGAATACCTGATTCATTAAATCCATAAAAGTAGTCGATGCATTAGTTAATCCAAAAGGCATCACTAAGAATTCATAGTGTCCATATCTTGTATGAAAAGCAGTCTTGGGCACATCACACTCCTTGACTATCATTTGATAGTAACCCGACCTTAGATCAATCTTGGAAAACACATAGGCATCTTTTAATTGATCGAACAGGTCGTCAATCCTAGGCAAGGGATACTTGTTCTTGATGGTGACTTTGTTTAGTTGTCTATAATTAAAGCATAACCGCATAGAACCATCATTCTTTTTGACAAAAAGAACCGGGGCTCCCCAAGGTGAAGAGCTCGGTTGAATAAAACCCTTGTTCATAAGGTCTTGAATTTGAGCTTTTAGTTCTTTCAACTCCATAGCCGCCATCCAATATAGTGCAATGGAAACTGGAGCAATCCCAGGTTGCACCTCAATACCAAATTCCACTTCACAGGTTGGGGGCAATCTTGGAAGCTCACCAGGAAAAACATCTGGGTATTCATTTACTGTGTCAATGTCATGGATCTGAGGTTCATTCTTGGATTCTATGGACATCGCACACAACATAGAGTTCCGAGCTTTCATCAACATTACCCTTTCCTTGCCAAGACCTTGAAGGTACAATTTTCGCTTACTGCAATCTACCCACGCGTGATGTTTTCTAAGCCAATCCATGCCTAGAATCGTATCAAACTCATGGATTGGTAAGACTAGGAAGTCTGTAGGGAACGAAATTCCTTGAATCAAGATTGGAAAATTCTTACATACAAGGCTTAAAGCAACACAATCACGTGACAGATTTGTTACGAAGATTTTTGTTGCTAAAGGTTCACAACACATCCTATGTATTTTAACCAATTCCAGACTTATAAAAGAATGTGTAGATCCAGGATCAATCAATACATACAATAAGTGTGCATATAACATAACGGTACCTGCTATAACATCATGCTTGTCATCTTCCTCGCAGCCTCTCACATGATAAATCTAGGCAGAGACCTTCTATTCTTGCTTGTTACCTTGCTTCCCAGATCCGCATGGCTTGCCTGAGGCTCCCGATGGTGCTTGTCTTAGCCCTTTTCCTCGAAGGGACTGGACGGGTGTAATGATGTCTCCTTGCACCGCCATTGACTTAGAGGGATTCTGAGGACAGTCCCTGATAAAATGTCCTTGTTCCCCACAAAAGAAACATGCTCCCGTCTGCTTGCGACATTGGCCTGCTGGGTGCTGTTTCTGACAAAAATTACAAACTGGATGTTGAACACTCCGGTTCGAACCTCCAGTACTCTCAACTGAGGTCGCCTTAGACCAGGACTGGGTGATAGTCTGTGGTCTCTCAATGTTCCCTGTGCGGGAAGGCTATGGAAATGAGGCTTGCTTCGAACCTTTGATACTTGCCCTTCTTGTTCCATTTGGGAGGTCGAGAATTTCTCCATGATCTCTTCTCAGATCTGTTAGACATATTTCCTCTTTGAGCTATCTATGTTGCTTCAGTTGCTTTAAATCGGTTCACCAAATCATGGAAGTTGGTGATGCCTAAGGTCGTAAACATAGGTCGCAGCTCATCGCTTAACCCAACTATAAACATTCGGCACTCGTCTTCTTCTTTCTTTATAAACTTGGCTCCGTATCGGCAATACTTACAGAAATCATGGATGTACTGCTCGATAGGCCAGCCGCCTTGTTTCAAATGAAGAAAGGTGTTCCGCCTTTCCGCGAGATAATACTCGCTGATGTACTTGTTCCAGATTCCTTAAGAAAGAATTCCCAAGTGACCGATTCTTCAGGGACAGTGAGAATAGTAGTCTCCCACCACATAAGGGCTTCATCGGTCAACAATGCAATAGCACACCCTAGCTTGTGCTCGTCGGAACACTGCAATTGTTTATTTAGGATACGTAAGGTATTATCCAGCTAGTATTAAGCAATTTCACGGTTATAATCATCATGTCCAGTGAAAGAATAGGCTCGGAGTGAAGCCAGTTTGTCCACATGAGCTCGAACATACTGAGCGACATGGAGGGTAGGCTGAACTGGCGGTGTCACTTGCGTCACAGTCATAAACTTCTTAAACATGTTTGCCATATTCTGATAACGTTCAGCCTGAGCAGTAGGTGCAGCAGGGTCAGAACCCTGTACAAGAGAGTCCTGTGGTTGCGGTGGATTTGGAGGATTTCCTCCCCTAACCTCCTCGCCATGCGTCGAGGAGCCAGTAGCATGCTCATCAATGTGAGCTTCATTTGTCTCAAACATATCTATATGAAAAATCGAATAAGAAAACAAGTCACAATATACAAAATAAACTCCTAGGTGGCAAAGTAACACATTAACAATGCAAATAAACTTCGGATTAGTCCAATAACCGACTAAACTCTAGCTCTGATACCACAAATGTAACACCCCCTTCCCGGTCTGGCAGAGAATTGGGTCGAAGAGTGTTACCGGAGCACGATGCCAAACAATGATATAAATTTCATTCTAAAAGCATACGTTAGATCGATAGAAAGTGCACAATGTATGACCAATACACCTATTAGCCATTATTATCAAATAGATTATACAATTGTCAACCTAGGGTCGTTTTAAAACTATTGCAAGATTCAGTGACTTGATTATAACATTTTCAAACTGTTCAATGAGGCTTAACAATCATACCTAACCTCGTTTCAGAACACCTTAGGCTTTTCCGGAATGGATACATGAGAGTCAATCTTGTTGACCATTCTCTTTAGACTGTTTTGATACAGGCTTGAACTGTATCAGAACGGGTTGACCATCATTGACTTTGACATTGACCGTTCCGAAACCCGTATCGAAACAATGGTCTTCAGGGGCTAAATGTTCCATAACGACATTACTTCGTTTCGGAACACCCAATTCCTGAAGCAAAATGTTCCGAAATGGCATCATTTCGTTTCAGAATGCCGACAATCTCGAGTTCAATTTTGTGTACCCGTACAAAAACGACATCACCCATTTCGATACGGAGAGGCTTGTAATGACATATTTTTGCTGTTTTTACTCGAATTACCCTATCGAACGATGTCCAAATGCAACGAAACTTTAAAAGCAACAATTTAATGGTATGAACATCTAGCATGCTAACTTTTACGACCATCTGAAAACCTTTACTATGTTCTTACCTATTTAAGCTAAACATGCATTTTTAAGCCATTCCAAAAGACCCAAGAAGACCATTTAGGGCCAATGACCATATTACAAAATATGGCAAAGCACCATCAAAACAAAACGGGCATATATGACTAGTTTAACTACTTTGCCACCTTCGTATGAGTTCAAAAGTCATAATTACATTACTTGTAGCTTAGTAGTGACTTGTCTTGGTGGCCGATCCGATCTCCCAACGAACAAACTCTTTAACTTGAAAATGCATGAGATGGGACACATTAGGCACACTTTGCCTAGTGAAGTAGTCACAAACAACATAAATGATGGAAATGTCATAACTATGATGATACTTAATCTCATGCTAACATAATCATTGCCATGTAACAATGTATAAAGTAATAAACATGTTCCTTTTTCATTTATAATCCTTGGATTGAATCAAGATCGTGGATACGTGAATTCCTACGCCTCGCCAAATCAACGAATGGTCTAGTCCCTCCGTCTCGCAAATATGACCAATAACAATACACATCCCTCCGCCTCGCCAAATCAATGTAGGTCGTAGCCTTAGGACTATAGTCCACCTGTACACTGAGCTCATGAATTATGCGGCATGCCAATTGTATCCCGAGTTCATTCCAATACAAGGTCACAATGTACATATTCATTTCGATGGCCAATTGTATACAATATTCCATAAATTCAATGTTGCCGATGATCAATATATGTGTCTTAACATAAATATCTCATAAATTGGTGTCAATATTAATGTCCGATGATTTCAATGCAATACTCCAATAACAATTCTTATATCAATGAAAATGCATAATGGCCATAATCAATGCATTCACTTCAATAGAAATGTTAGCGAAATAATCTAAAATGACAATTAATGAACCTGGAAGGCCTTTCGCCTAAACACGAGACTTGGACTACACTCACCTGAACAATCTGAAGCTTCAAGGCTCTCAGATAGCAATTCCTTTGTTCCTAGCTTATGATGGAGATGGTGATACCTCTTTCTCCACTTCATGAGCTAGAAAGATTAATAGGAAACTTATTAGAGTTGATGTTTCGATATCAAAATCAATATCCGACTTCAAAAGAGATGACAACGATGGAATATCCATGGATAGTCAAAACCCTAACTTAGATTACACTCAAAATATCCATCCAATGGAGGTGTGTGCTTAGATGAAGAAGATGATGAATGGGTGGTGATTGCTTCCAATATTTTCGGGTAAGTCTTTCTTTTCTTTAATCCTTTGTTTTATCATATAAACTTCGGCTATTTAGCTTCCCTTTAATTGAAGGAAAGGTCCCAGACAATCCCACGTAAGCCATTATAATAGAGGAGGGGCTAATTGCAAGATTAGTCCCTCATTTTTCATACAATTCGAGTTTTGCCCTCAAACTTACACTTCTTCCTTTTTAGCCACAAAAAGCTTAGTATTACTTAATAGAGTTCAATCACAACAATTTAAGCCAACTTAGGATTCAATAGCAATTATTAACTATTCGATGCAATATCTAGGCTTTGCCAAAGTAGGATTTTCGATCAACGGAACTTAATTTTGACTAGACCGGATTTCGGGGTGTTACAGGTTTTCTTCAATAATCCATGTGTAACTCACTCGAGTCAGTAGACCGGTGAGATCAAGTCAAGGGGTTACATGAAGTTTAAACCACTACAACTAGTTCGACACTGCATCTACCAGTTGTCTAGACTACTTAAGGATATGGAGGACTATGCCAGTTGTCCAATTTGTTATAACAAATTTTGTATGGCTTTGGGCACACAATTAAAATGCAGGACATGTGTCTTTACTTGGGTGTCCTATAAAAGGACTAATTTGGAGGAGAGAGAAAGTCACACTTTTCCTATTTTTTCATATCATCTTCAACCTTCGAGCTTTCTCCCTTCATCCATGGCGACTTAAGCTTGTTTCTGGAGAATCGAGGTGAAGTGAGGCAGATCTATCCGAGGAAATGAGGAGTCAAGTGCTGAATCGTGGAAATAGACTGTCATCTTTTTTAACTCTTATGTATTTTGATTTTATGGAGATTTATTTTGTATTTTGTGCTTAACTTGACGATAGATTAATTTTCTGGAGCTTTACGAACATGTTTAAACTATTTCTTTAGTTTAATATATATATATTTGTATTAGCTTTTTCTTAAGGTTTAATTGTTGGATCTACTTTATGTTTTACATGAGAGTGTTAAACTAGCCACTGACATCGACGAATGTAGTGACAAGTCTGATTAACGAGTTTTACAATGAAAGTTAATTGGATGCAGCGGAATTTGCTCCACTTGTTCGAAGGGCTATAGTCTTGACTTGGGACAAAAGCTGAAGTTGATCTACATCCTTGAGTCAATGGTTGAACGTTAAATGGAAGCTAATACTCAAGTTGACCACCTCATTGCTGATTGAACCATCATTTTCCCTCGAAATGTACTTGGTCTTTATGCAAAGCTGAACAAAGGAGATCCATGCTTTATTCTCATATTTTCTATCTTTTATTACACTATGTTATTGCTACTACAATTAATCATTTATTCACCTTTTTATCATTTTATTGCAACCATCTTTACACCTACAATTACCACTCTTTCAGTATTGTATTGTATTGTATTGTATTGTATTGTATTGTATTGTATTGTATTGTATTGTAGTTACATATGTATAAGCTTAATACACCATCCTCGTGGGATTAATATTCAAACAGGATTCCTTGTTTCTATTCGAGAATGGAGCCGTTGCCAAGGATGACGTTATTATGTCCTTATATTTCCGCTTTGAATTCTATTTTTGTTATTTAAGTTTGTAATTGTTTATAATAGCTTTATTTTTGTTCTTTTTATTACCTTTTGTAGGTGTTGTATGACCAGAAATGCTACTACACCACTCTTTGTACCAGATTCAAAAGCTGAGAGAACTCTTAGAAGAAGGATTCACGAAAATAGTGGAATGGCAAGAAATCCAAAAAACAGTAAGGGAATTCCTCATGCTCTTCAAAACCCACTACTACACCCACCAGCCCAGAATAGAACTATCCGCGAGGTTGTTGTTCCCCAGTTAGATGATTTGCAATTGGGCATCATTAGACCTCCTATTTAGGCTGGGAACTTTGAGTTTAAGCCTGTTATGTTCCAAATGCGCAATTCCAATAGGTAGTATGCAGGGTTACCATATTAATACGTTCTAGAGCATCTTCAATCTTTTCTTTTAATTTGTGCTTCGTTTAGCTAGCAAGGTGTTCCTGATGATGTCTTACGGATGCAATTGTTTCCCTGTTCTTTGCAGGGTAGGGCTCGCGCTTGGTTCCGAGGATTACATGTCGGCTCTATTACATCATGGAATGATCTTGCAACACAATTTGTTTTGCATTTTAATCCACCAACAATGAATTTGCGCCTAAGGAATGACATTACAACGTACTATCAACTAGATGATAAGACTCTTCATACTACATGAGAAAGATATAAATCTTTGTTGCGAAAATGTGCCAACCACAACATTCAACATGAAACTCATATTGAAATTATTTTATAACGTGTTGAATGCAACCACAAGACATCTTGTTGATGGGTTGTCTAATGGTCCATTACTTGATTGCACCTACAATGATGATGTGGGTGTATTGGAGAAACTTACTCAAAATGATTCACAATATCCTATCTCAAGGGCTGTATCATGCAAAGCTACACCGGGAGTCCTTGAGCTTGATTTTCTATCTTCTCTTAAGGCTCAAATTTCTACCTTGGAGAACAAAATCAAGAATATGGAGGGGACAAGTAAAGTTGCTCCTATACAGCTAGCTCAACAAACAAGCACCTATGTATTTTCCTCTGAGATATGTGGCGAGAACCATAGTTTTCAGGATTGCCCACAACTTGCAAAAAATGCGAGTTATGACAACAACATGCGAGGCAACAATAGAACTACATCCTACAACACATCTAACAGACAATCTTGGGGTAACTCTAATTCTGCACAACATTAAGGAGTATTTCGCTTTGGGAATGATTCCTTTTAAGGGAATTTTAGTGCACGCCAAGGAAACTTCTATTACCCACAACAACAGTTTACGTTGCGGACTCCATTGCAGCCACAACAGAATCGTATGCAACCACAACATATTGCTTCACAACCTCATCAATCATAGTTTGGTATTCAATTCCACGAGTGGCCTCTTCTTCCATGCCCTTTATATTCATTGTTTGGTTAAAAAAAGGCGGAAAAGGATTTCAAAATGTTTTGTTAAGGGGCAGTGGCGTGAATTGATGATGCCTTCAATTTTTGTTATGTTTCGCATAAAGTAAAAGGGGGAAATGATCCTTACTTTAGCGTGAAAGGAAACAGGGTTGCGCGTATTAAATGAGATGTTGCATTTGATTTGGGAAATAGAAATGGTTCAAACAACATGCTGTTAGGAGAATTTAATTGTGTTGGTGGTGCTATATTAATTGGTTATTTTGGTATGGTCCAATTTTTTTTGACCCTTGCATTTCTTATAGAAGATGTCAAGTGTTCGGACAAGGTTCAGTTAGGCGTCGAGGCTTTAGTCTTAAGGCCATAGCAAGTTGGTGAGTGTAAATGTGTTTTGGTATTATAAAGAGGTTTGATTTATGGCTTTGAGAGTTTAGTTAAAGCCTAGCAAGCTTCGCTAAGCTCGGAAGTAAATTTTTCCTATTTTGCCTTTAGAATATCGGTTTGATATGAGTATTGATTTACATGTTTTGATTTAAAAGCATGAATTAATTTACTTGTTGTTTTATGCATCTTTTGTTAAATGCATATGAAAAACAGTGAGGTAACATGTTTAAAATAAATTATATTGGCAAGTGATGTGGTTTAAAATATTGTCGAATATAGTTGGTCGATCATAAGATTGATAGTGCACTATAATAAGCCATCTCGGGTATTGAGAGGTATATGTGTACCAAATACTCCACCACGAGTACCTTAGCGGTCAAGGGGTTATATGGTACCAAAAACTTCCTCTAGTAGATAATATATCTAACTGATTATTGAGTTGTAACGGTACCCGGTTGTGATCGTACCTTAATTTCGGTTGAGAATGTATGAAGTGTTGAGAGGACACCGGTTGAATCCATGTTTATATATAATATTTTGTAAAGTGGGATAATCACTTGAAAGCCAATATCATTGATAATGTATCATGTTAATGGATTATGTTATATAATGTGGTTTATACATTTGGTGCTCCTTAAGCTTTATTATTGAAAAAATAAGCATGTGAGGGATTAAGTTTAGGTTTGCATAATAATAAGGCTAGAAATCCCTGCTACATGTGTAACATATGGTTTAGTATGCATGTTTTGAAAAGATAATAGAAACATGAGACTTGTGAAAATTTGATTGGTGCATATTATTGTTATGCATGATTCATTTTGGAAACAAGCGGGAAAATGCTTTGAGATGGTTAAGCATGTTTTAAATATGCAATACCCCAAATTAGGGCCTAGTAATAAGAACCTTAAATAATTAGGAATCAAATGATAAAATGTCATAACAATTAAAAGGATTAATATAAAACAAGTGACTTAATTGGGAAGAACCGAAAACTAATGACTATGATTAGGAGAAATTAAAGGATTTAATTGAACAAAATCTAAACTATCATATCATGCATGTAACAAGCTAATTAATTGATAATTAGTGGGGTAATTACCCCATTAATTGGCCATGTGGCCGACTACCTAATGTTAAGAGCATTATCTTTTTGCCAACTCACCATCTTCTCTCTTCACACTTCCTTTAGCCGAAAAGCCTTAGAGAAATAGTGAGAGAGTGAGTCTTGAGAGAATGCCATTGATAAGGGAGGATTAAAGCTTGCATGTTCATGATTTTCCATAAGGATTAAGCTAGAAAGCAAAGTAAGCTTGCTCTAAACCTTGTTGAATTGAATTTATAGTGTTATTGGTTGAATGTGATTGTTTGATGCTTGTTGATGAAATTCGTTGCTGTATATGCTTGTTATAAGATTGAATGATGATAGGATTACATGAATTTGAGTAGTACATAACTAGATGATCATGTTAGAAACTTGGATTATTGAATTTGTACACCTAGTAGTAGCTGAATGTAATTGATGATAAATTGGATTGAATTGAGTATCAAATGAAAGTAGGAATGTAATTTAAATGTTAAACACCAAAATAAAATCGTGTGAGCTGGATAATTGAGGCCTTGGATAAACTAGATTGATGAATAGATTGAATTAATGATGAAACTAGTCACCTAGCTACCTCAAATTACTAATCTGGACTGTTTTGTAATAATTAATGAAATTGGGACTGAATTGAATAAGGTTAAAGGCTGGAAATGTTATTTAAAAATAGGGCAAGGATAAAATGAATGCTGGATAACTTGAATTGCATGAATTGTAGCTAAATGGATTGCTTAGAGTGTTAGCTGACAGAATTAATGAACTATGGATTGTTCGGGAAAAACTTTTAAATTGAGGATTGAAATGGACTGTGTAGGGACTAATCTTAACTTGTAAAACAAGGTAAAAACAAGGGAAAGTAAGATAAAAACAAATAATTTGAACTTGTAAGGGTCATAGCTTAATTATCTCACTAAAGTGAACTCAATTGTAAACTAGCAGATTCTGGACTGTAAATTTGACCTGACTTTAACTTGAAATATGTATTGATGTATAAGAGATAAAAATATGAGCCATATATGATTGAAAATATAATTGAATTAGCTTTCTAATGGTGTAAATTAATTGAAATTCCAAAGTATAGATTAAAAGATATTAACAGATTAGTCAAGGGTATGCAAACTGCTAGAAACAGAAACAGTTTAGTAATGTTGTGCAAAAAATGTGTTTGGTTGAATGAGTATATTGTTGAATTGTTTCTAATAATGTTTTCATGCTTTTGCGTGAGGCTTGCTAGATCAAGGAGTAGAAGAGATTGCTAGATCAAGGATAGGAAAAAGGGGGTAACTATACAAGATTAAGCTTGCTTGGAGTCTTGTGAGTGTAGTATTTATTCTAAC
Source organism: Hibiscus tridactylites (assembly GCA_958450335.1). Lineage (NCBI taxonomy): Eukaryota > Viridiplantae > Streptophyta > Magnoliopsida > Malvales > Malvaceae > Hibiscus > Hibiscus tridactylites. Next base: position 31,522,321 of record OY288285.1, read on the forward strand.
TAATTATCTTGCTTAATTGCTACTACCATGACTATGATTGATTAGTGAATCTAGTTATACTTGGTAACTTACTAAGGGAAGTATGGATTGAATGTGTGATTTTTATAAAAATTGTATATGGTATATGATTGATAGTAATTGAATGTGTGATTCTTCATGCTTGATCTATATGGTTCGAATGAATTAAGGGTAAACAAAAATGTGATGCTTGATACTAGTTAATGATTTGACTTGAATACTTGATTGACTTTATAGTATACATGCTAGAATTTGCTTATGGTTCGAATGGCCTAAGGGTCAACCTTGATCTTGATATACATGGCTTGAAACAAGAATTCTTGAATAAAACATGTCTTGAACAATACTCGAATTACTTGATTAATAAACTTGGATTTTATATCAAGTCCTTGGTTGCTAGTTAGTCTTAGGTAGAATGGCATGCCAGAGAGTCTAGAGCTCTTGTGTTGGGGTGGAATACGGTCCTAGGCTAAGGCCTTATTTGGCGAAAATAAGAGGTATGAGATGTGGTCACTTAGCGACAGTAGGAGGATTCTAACCGGTACTAATGTACCATATTGTGGCGATAGTTGGTTGGAGACTCGAATACCTAGACGAAACTAATTACCAAGGCAATTGATTTGATAATTAAGCTTGAAATTAAAAGAATAACACTTGTCCTTGCTTGTTACTTAAAATCCAAGAAAGCTTATAATGTAATTAAACTCTTGATTGATTACTTGTTGAATTGATTAGTTATACATGTTATCATGATTGATTGGATGATTAATGATCTAGCTCAAATTGATTATTGATAAGTGCCCAAAGGTCCTAGATTTTGACCCCTTTTTCATGGAAATTATCACTCAACCTACACCCATTTGAGCTGCATTAAAACCTCTCATGCATAAATTTCATCGTTTATTCCCTTAAGCTTAATATTTTGTTTATTATATGAAAAAGGTACTATTTAATGCATGATTGGTATTCTTGCAGGATGACCACTGCTGGAGTAGAAGGATGCCGCCGCAACACAGAAAGCAGGAGGGTAGATGAGGCAGAAGTAGCAGACAACAGACCCTTATCGAGCCAAGCCACAAGATACCTTCTACTAAGGGAAGTTGAGGAAGCCTTGCTGAGCAGAACATACCGATGCCGAGGTAGAAAAAGCTAGGCCGCGGCAGCGTTTCACCAGAGGGAAAATGAGCAAAGTGGTAGCCGACTTGTAAAGCCTTTAATGCTGGATTATTCTACACACTTTGCGTGGCAGCTGGAGCTCGAGAAGAGGAGGAAAATGTGGAAGGAAGTATAAATTTGGACTCTTGGATAAAAGTGTTTATTGTAATAAATTAAATAGATTTACTTCTTTAATAAAGTCCAGTCCAAGTCCAACTTAACTACCTCTCCAAAAAGGATTCGTGCCTACACCTTCCCCTATATAAAGGCACGCCTCCATGGAAAGAAGACACAAGAGAGAGGAGAAGAGAGATTGAACTTATGATTAGTTTCATTATGTTCTAAATTTTCTTAGGGTTAGGATTAGTTTGTTTAGTAGTTCTGTGAAAACTCGTTGTACTTAGGTTTTGTTCTTAATGTAATAAAATTTAAGATTTGCTTATTCTGGCTTTAATTATTATCGCATTATACTCGGGAGAGGGTTTGTGAGATCATACATTTGTTCAATATCGAGAAAGTTGAGCTCACGAAAGAAATAAGCATTGTTTTCGCCCCACGTGTTGTCAACTAATTCGGCCTAGGAATAAGTTAGAGTTTTAGCAGCTAAGAGAAGTGTATGAACAATTGATGTTTGCCTTTGATTCACGCCGAGAGGTATCATCAGAGTTCAGTCATCAACCAGTGTTTCATGCTTAGAGATAAGGCGAAACCATCCAAGGACGCTTTGCCGAACCTTAACTGCTTCTGCCCACGAGCAAGGGATTATCGCAGCAGGGATTCAGCCATTGCGGTCACGGCAGGGATTTAGGTCACTGCCACAACAGTAGTGCGTTCCTGCATTCAAGACAGAAACGAAGTCAAGAGGATTCCACACTACGACCCATTCTAATCCAGTTCATCTTCTTATCTTGATCACTCCTTTACTTTATTTACTGGATTCTCTTAGTTTAGTTATTATTAGATTATCTCAAATCACCCAATTAATCTGTGTTTTTACTTTCTTTATTTTGCAGTGCAAGTTAGTAAAACTGAAGGTTGAGTACCAATCTCTGTGGAGACGATACTCACATACTTATCCCTATATTACTTGCGTCGTGTATACTTGCACAACTTGCGGAGCATTATTTACACACAACAAGTTTTTGGCGCCGTTGCCGGGGATTGACAAATTTTGTTTTTATTTTCTTGCACTCTTTCTTTTATTTAGTTTATTTGTTTTTATTATTTCCTTTCTTATTAATAAATTTGGTCTTGTTTCAGTGCATGACCAGAGCAGACCCATGTAGCCCAGTGCAAAACTTAGATCTAGAACTCGAAGGCTCTTACTTAAGGCTTAGATGAAAGATCATAGCCAAAATGTACCAACATGAGGATCCACCTCGCGGCGGAACCCTCAACCAAGTGTCGCCGCGAAACAATGTTAATAGGCAGCACCCTGCCGATGGACAACCACTTATTGAAGAACAACTGATCTCGGCAGGAAATGGAGCAAATCTGCAAGCTCCATTTGCACCAGTACGACACCCAACAGTCCGAGATTACCTTGAAGAGGACTTAAATGAACTAATCCTCGGAGTTGTTACCCCAGAGATCGAGGCCGCCCACTTCGAGCTGAAGCTCGTGATGTTTAATATGATCAACACGATGGGGCAATTTGGCGGCTCCGCAACTGAAGATGCCAGACAACACCTCAAGTCTTTCCTTCAGATCTATAACTCATTCAAAATCCATGGAGTACATGAGGATATTCTGAGATTAAAGTTGTTCCCTTATTTACTGAGGGATAGGGTAAAAACTTGGCTCAACAGCATACGAGCAGGATCAATTGGATCTTGGAGTGATCTTTATCTAGACTTTCTAGCTCATTTTAATCCTAAAAATTTAGCAGACAGATTGCGTAACAAGATCACTTCTTTCCGAAAGGCTGATGACGAGTCCATGCATGAGGCTTGGGAGCGGTATTGAGAGCTATTACACAAATGCCCCCTTGCACGGATTCCCGGTATGGACGTATGTGACCATGTTCTATAATGCAGTAAACATGGAAACTAGGATGATGTTGGATGCCTTGGCAAACAGAATAATCTTACACAAAGAACCAAAAGAAGCCTTGGAGATCTTAAACATGACGGCCAAGAATGATTATCAGTTCCCTATGGCCAGAAGGGGAGGAGCCCGCCGTCAAACTATAATCCAACCTGGAAAAAGCACCCAAACTTCTTCTGGAGCAACCCAAACAATGTCCTCAATCCGTAGCATCAGAATGCTCAGCCGCAAGATTCCAACAACCCATGCCGTCGTAGCAGCACATGCAAGCCCAACAGCCAATGCAGTCTAGTTCCTTTAAAAACACTCTTTATGCTTTTATGAATCAAACTAGTGCATACATGGCTAACACTAACAAGTTCATAAAAAGACAGAAACTTTTATATATATGACAGAAAAACGGCTACAGAATAATGAGGCTACGTTCAAATCCTTAGAGACGCAGGTGGGGCAGATTGCTCAGATCCTGAACACCAGGCCATTTGGAGGATTCCCAAACAACATTGAAGCCGCTAAGGGAACGTCGTACGAGCAGTGCAAGGCTGTAACCACTAGGAGTGGTATCCAACTACAAGAGCCACAGGCCAAACAACCACTAAGATAGAAACCACAGGAGCCCACTGTCCCCACACAGTATAAGGACAAAGATGCTGCGACACCAGTCAAGACAAATCCTGCCGCCGCAGATCCTGAGACAACAAAGCTAGAGACAACCCACCAACTCCACCATTCCCACAAAGGCTGAAACATCCCACGCAGGAATACCAATTTAAGAAGTTCCTGGACATCCTTAAACATGTACATATAAATATACCTATGGTGGAGGCTATTATGCATATCCCAAACTATGCCAAGTTCCTCAAGGACATAATGTCAAAATGAAAAAGAATTGGGGAATTTGAAACAGTGGCGGTAACGGAGGAATGCATGGCCGCATTACACAATAGTGTACTCCCTAAAACTCAAGGATCCTGGAAGCTTTCTCTTACCGTGCGTGATCGGGAACACTTATAAGGGAAGAGCGCTATGTGATTTAGGAGCAAGCATCAATATCATGCCCAAGTCCGTCTTTCACATATTGGGGATTGGGAGAGCACAACAAACCATAGTAATGCTACAGCTTGCCGACGAATCACACGTGCATCCGGAAGGGAAAATCGAAGATATCCTGGTAAAAGTGAATAAGTTTATTTTCCCTATTGATTTCCTCATTTTTATAAAGAAGAAAGAAGGAACCAATGACATGGATAAGTGACTGTTAGCTGCCGTGGCACCAGATTCCTAATGCGCTGCGAGAGCCACAATGGCTAGTTTTCCAACGGGCAGAGTCGCAACGAGTTGTAACGGCTAGTAACGGTCACGGCCGCAAAATGCGCTACATGGCACAATGTGCCAAGACTCTATAAAAGGTCCACTATTCTCCTTTGTTTTTCACTTCCTACTTTTTTTAGCTTTCTTGAATCTCACAGTTATTCATGCTCGAATCTACTCTTAATTCTTTTCACCATCTTCCCATCACACTCGCTGCTCTTATACAATTCAGATGGAAATCAGAGGGGCACCCTCCAACACTGCCGCGACATCTGCATATACTCGCTTCGCACCGGCATTAGTGGAAGAACGGTTCAAGACACACTACAGCTCGATGCACGTGTGGGAAGAGCAAGGGTTCCAAGCCTCCAGTGAACAAAATTACGGCATCGAGCCCATCCTATTAAACAAAATCATACATCAGAATTCTACGCTATTGTTCGAGAATTCTACGCTCAAAGACCAAGTGTGGACGCACTGTTTGTGCATGTGAAGGGTAAGGCCATACGCATTGATATCGACATAATTAACTAGTTTTATGGCATGTACATCGAAAGGGATGAGCATGCCGAGGTTTTGGAAGCCCTTGATGAAGACGATTTCATGTGCATAAGGGAAGAGCTTTGCTTCAGTGCAGCAGAAATATCTCAGGCCCGAAGCCAAATTGTGGAACAAGTTTATCTACCCCCGCCTCTTGTCGACATCTCACAACATAGCCGTTGATCGGCCCAAGTTTGCCCTTATCCATTCTATTATGCAAAATTGTCAAATTAATGTGGGTAATTTAATTGTGCAGGAATTCTACAAATGCGCAGTAAAAGAGAAGGGGTCGCTCCACTTCCCGTCACTCATCGTCGGCCTCTGCACGGAGAATGCATTCTCGTTCGATAGGACCAATAAACTCGCCAAGGAAAGACCAGGATGGGACAAGGGGACCTGCTACAGAATCATGGAGATACTAGATGTTGATCCTTTACAGGCCACACCAATGTACAACATCACCGGTGCAACAATTTCAACATCCGTCCTAGTGACACCTCAGCCCCAAGCCCCTGTCGTTGCAGACATCTAGCAAATTCTGAACAAGCTGGAGGAAATGGACCAACGCCATCAACTGTTTATGGTGTATGCCAGAGACTTCCACAACGCAACAACACAGTGGATTCAAAGAAGGTTCCATGATCTAATGGTCCAATTTCCCATCTTCCTTGCCGTCGTATTCACTGTTGTCGTAGCCCAGCCAAGAGCCCAAGAGACCCTTGTCGTTGCCACTGCCAAGCAACACTAGCCCCATCCCACTGCAGCCTCCGATACACATTCTGCCGCAACAAGGAAAGGCAAGCGCAAGGCTGGCCTAGACAAACCGGCTGGATCCATAGCCCACACCACCTTAGAGAGTGACCACTCTATCAGCCGGGTGTATGACTTGCTCAGACGCAAGGAACTAAACATGGACAACGTTGACCTCAATTCCCTTGAAGATGTGGATGCCTCGGCAGCAAAGCCCACCTCACCATCACGCGTTCATCCACCCTGAGAGTCCAAACGAATCAAGCGAGCAACTTCAAAGCCAACAAATAGGCTAGTTCTGGAGTCAGACAGTGAATAGGAGGATGATTCTGCCACCTCCTAATCCATTTAATTTCCTCTTCAAAAATTTTGTTGCTTATATGTTTTGCCCTTATATTTTTATGAATTATTTTTTTTCTATCTTATGTATGATATGTAAGCATTAAAGTCAATCCTTAGTTCGAGTTTGGGGGTGTAGGTTGAGAAGGCGAGGCAGCGCTATGCCGCGACAGTATAAATTTAATTGCCATGCACTTTTTGATCTTTCACTTGTCAAATACTTTTTAATTGCATTGCCTTAACTGAATTTTGCTTATGCCCCAGCAGTACTTTCTATCAATTGCCTTATCTTAGTTTTAATTAGATCTTCTTACTTGGCAATAGAACTCTCTCTTCTTACCATAGTTTAGAATTGTTTAGAGCCTTTATTTTTAGGATGCTTAAAGGAAGACAACTTAGGATCACACTATGAGATTAGAGCTTCAAACACCTTTGTGACTTGTATGATTTAAGGAATTCTAGTACACTCAAGTCATAGACTAGCTTAGAAAGAAAATTGGGTAAAAGTCAGAGGTGCCCACCACTGGCTCTAGCTTAAGGAAGCCCTAGAGATGCCCGAAACCGGCTCTAGGCTAATCACTTAAGGTGCCCGAAATTGGCTCTAGTTAGTTAGGTTGCTTGCAAAAAAATTATACCCAAGTTAAGTTAGTTAATGCGTAAGTGTTTACTTAGAATCCTTGTAATTATCTTGTCCACAATGCATGCACACACTCACAAATCTTATAGTTTGATTCCAGGGAATTCCTAAGGCATCCAAAGATCTAAGGGCCAAGACGTTCTTCACCATGGTTTGGAGAGAGAAGGAAAAGTAAGACCAAGGAGACAGTTTAAAAAAACTAAAGTTTGGTAATTGATGGTTTGCATTGCTTGAGGACAAGTAATAGTTCGAGTTTGGGGGTATGATAAGTGCCCAAAAGTCATAGATTTGTCCCCTTTTCATGCAATTATCACTCAACCTACACCCATTTGAGCTGCATTATAACCTCTCATGCATAAATTTCATCGTTTATCAAAATGTTGCCAAATCAAGATGCACCGTAGTGCTGGTCATATCCTTCCTACTATCGCCAAAGACTATAATGCACATCCCTTCTATTGTCGCCAATTAAAGGCCTTAGCCCGGTCTGTAGACCACCCAACACAAATGAGCTCAAGACTCTATGGAATGCCATCCTACCTATGACTCAATAACTACCAAGGTATCATTTAGTTTGGTGTTCATTTATCAAGATACATGTGATCAAACAAGGCAAGAATCAAGGCATGTTCAAGGCACATTTCAAGCTTATCACAGATGTCATTAGACATTTAAAAAGATCATGGAGCCTTTAGGCTAGTGAACCTTAGTTCATTGTCACAAGATATCATTTTTAAGCATGATTCATAAAGTTGACAATCTAGGCATTCAAGGCATTAAACATGTCGTGGCATTCAAGGCATTAAACATGTCATCGCATCATGTAATCATACAAGGTCTAATACATATCATTCATTTATCAAGCTTAGCGTATACCATTCTTCCCTTAGTTAATTACCAAATACATTTTAAGTTCATTTTCATAGCAATATCTAAACAAAATATAGTCATTATCAAGCTTGGTTAGGACCTAAGTCCTAACCCTATTGATAGCTACACTCACCAGAACTCCAAGCTTAGTCTTGAATGACAATTCCCTTGTTTCTATCCCTTGGCTACCCAACTTTAGTGCCTTTAAAAGATTCTTATACCTCTTGGTCTATCAATCCCTACACAATAACATAAAGTCACCATTAGAAACAATCCATACATCATATACAAACAAGCACATTCATATTATAACACTAATCTGTCTGTTTCTGGCAGCCCGAACACCTTGTAGTAATCTGCGCATAACTTTTAATCTACACATTTGATTTTCAATTAATTTATACCTCTGGAAAGATAATTCAATTATCATTTCAACCATATATAGCTTATATTTTTATCCTTTTTATATCAATATACTGTATTAATTAACGTCGGGTCAATTTTATAGTTTTGAAACTACCCAGATTACAAATTTAGTGCACCTTTAGAGTTAATTCACCTAGAATCCTTATTAATTCATTTTATCCCTTTAGACCCTTATTTCCCTGTTATTTAGGTATCATTTCCATTTCTTATTTTGTTCATTTGAATACCGAAATTTCATATTTATCCCAAAACAGTCCTTATACACCAATTGAGCCCCTAGTGTGACCAGCTTTGCTCCAAATCAAATTTTCCAGCATTCTATCATTAGTTTCATCAATCCAACACTTCTACCCACTAGAAAATTCAATTTCTAACAACTTTCTTCTGCATAAATGTTTCCAGATCAATTTGTAATATACTATAATTTCTAGATTTTCATGAACACTATACAAGGTTGAATCTAAGCTTTTCTTTAGCATTCGGTACCCAGTTATTTTAACCAATTCTAAGTCTGATTTCTTCAAAACTTTATTCCAACATCAAGTTAAGATCTAGCACAAGTTTAATTCATATATTTCTAGAATTCTAAACTTCAACAACAATTTATTTAAATCAAACATATTCGGGTAACTAAAGATACTTACACAGTTATCTTGTTAATCATCCATGAACCGAGAATCATATATCAAGCTTTCAATCTTTCAAGTTTCTTGCCTAAACTCTATAAATTTCTAGATTGCTTTCTCTCTCTTTTTTCTCTTTGAATCGGTGGGAATATGTGTTAAGGAAGATGAAGACATCAAGGATGCCTTGTTTAGAGCCGGCCAAGTGTCCCACTACCCTTTTGGGTGGTGGTGACACTTGGTTAAGTCATTAACCATATATAATTAGTATTTTTCATTTATTATAAATCAATTATAATTGATTTATTAATGCTCTCTTTTTTTAATCCTAAGTACAATGTTTACCCTTTTCTTTCTAATTAAAGTATAATTTCTACTAGTCTAGGATTTAGGGTATTACAACTATTAGCCAATAAACTTCTATGGAAATGATTAATTGTTAGAGGGTTCAATCTTACCCAAATGATAATAATACGAAGGAATTGAGAAATCAAGAAATACTCAAGCTTTGAGTTGATATCAATGGTGGTTCTTGCTTAGCTTCTAAAGGAAGAAGATGAGTTTTAGCTTCTCAAGAAAGTTCTCTGTAAGTTTATCTAATATCTCATTTCTTTTTATTCTTTAATTTGCAAAGCTTCCTTCATACGAAGGAATTGGAGTCACGTGGGGAAATGACAAGGCTAAGTAGGGGCTAATCATCAGGTTAGTCCCTCTATTTTTATTCTTCGTACCAATGTTCCCCCAAACTTCAATCTTCACAAAATAGTCACTAAACAAAACTTTCACGTGAGTTTTTGGGTGGTGTTGGTCCACTATTTCGAATATTAAAAGTGGTTATTACCATTGATGTTAATGATGTGGATTTTGAGGATAAGAGTTAGTGAAGTGATGTAAATGGAAATAAGCACGTCGTAAGGTGTCGTATGCTTGATAGTAATATCAATTTCTGTAAAGTATGCTTGAGGATGCTTCGACCGAGATTTTAAAGAGTATGTTGGAGTGTTTGAGATGATAAGGTTATGATGTACACGCCAGGTAAGAAAGTTGATGTTCAGGATCAAAACCTGACATGTGATGTTGATTATTAAGGAGAATTTGGTAGTGTCCCTAATGTTTTTTTTTTCCACAAGGATGGTCAAGGTATGCAATAAGCATAAGACATCGAATTGATTTTCATATTTGAAGATCAGAGTGCACAACGAAATCATAAAATCTGTATTTTGATTAAGGGAAGGTCGTGTAGTCTATTTATCTTTCCCTGTTTCATCGTTTGGTTGATTATTGCTTTATGAAATTATGAATATGAATTGAAGGTATTTGTTTAAATGTGTTGATGTTTTGGAGACTGGGGTTGATTTTTGCGGCGGAGTTTGGCCAAGAATAGACCGAATTATGTTTGGTAAGTTTTTGGCCTATGTGGTAATCCAAAGTTTAAGGATGTTTGGGTTCTGAATGCATGTGTTGTTCGTAAATTCTTTCCTGGAGTGGTTTTGAGGGATTTTTCTTGTGTTGACATATATTTTCTAAGTTGATTTCGGTATTAAGACGTACTATGGTACGACTATCGAATCATTTTTATGTCGTGTTGGCGAGCATTAGGGAAGTGTGATAATTGAGAATGTAATTGTGAAGATGGTTGGTTTGTGGATATGTTTGATTGGAAGTTTTGTTTTTCTAAAGCATCAGCGTGGCTGTTAACAATGGTGGTGTTTAAGACTGTTTGGTAGGTATGCGTTTAAAGTTATGTCGTGTTGATTATGAATGCATTAGTGACATTCGAGGTTGCAATGAGTTTGAGTATTCTTTGAATACTTGGTTTTGTGAATAGCAAGACTAGTGGTGTTCTCGTGTACAATGGTGTCGAGAAGGATCTTGACCGACAACCAATTATTGTTTGGTAGGATTTTGTAGCAAAGTGAATGTTTGTTCCTTATTTGGGTAAGTGCGAGTTTCAGCATGGTGAAAGGAATATTAGTTCTAAGAACATTATTAGTAAGTGTGAACAATTGAACATGCACACTGCATAAACACTTATATCTATATATTTAAATATGTTAGTACGTGCATATATTTGGACATGACATTAGAGGTTTTGCATACATACATACACATAGGCATCTATGAGTGCATATACGTAATCATGCATACATATGTTCACACTTACGAATGACTTTTCAGAGGCCGATGGAGTGATGGTGTAAGCAAGGTAGCTTATGTAAGTTAGCTCTAGCGAAGACGTTCTTTGGGGTTTTAAGGTTTTCAAAAGGAGTTAAAGATTGATTCTCAGGAGTTGGAGTCGTTCGAGATTTGAAGCAACCAAGTTTGGTGTTATAAGTGCGTGGTCTTTTTGGGTCCGATTGGTTTTTATCGAGGTTTGTTGAGGAATCTTCTGAGATTGTTGCACCATTAGCGAAGTGTGGCAAAGACAATTTCATTGAATTGGATGATTTTCTAGGCTCCTTTTGAGATCGTAGCTTGAGTTTTGTTCGTCAGTTAATTCCGGGTTAATGATCGAATGTGTTTTCAAGGGAATATGAAAAATTGGACATGGCTAATGTTTTGGAAGGTTATTTAATTGGTTTATCAAATAACAAGAATTATGTTTTTGATAACTAAATAAAGAGAGAAAGACAATTCGATTTTAAAAGTGGTTTTTGTGAATTAAATAGAGAGAGGACAGAGGCTAAGAATCTTTAGGGAGCAAATGCACCCTTTGTATTTTAACAAACTCAATTTTCCTTTGCTTAAAAAAACTACTACTGATGGTTAATATTTTCTATAAAACATAGGTTCTCTATCTTTTTCTCTAAACTAAAAACTATTGTTTTCTTATTTTCTATTTTTTAAAAATGTTTCTCAATGATCAATTGGTTTTCCGAACTTATTTCTAATCTATTTTTCATCCAAATGATTTTTAAACTTGAGCGAATGGGTGAATTTTTGGTTAACATTGTTTTCATGTTAGAATACAAGGGGAAGCTCATTTTGGTTGTAATACTATCAAGCAAGGTGAGCTATGGTTTCTTATTGACATTCCACACGCTTTGTGTCCTTAATCTATTATTTCTATTGACATTTGTTTATAAAATGAATTTAATTGAGTTAAATTGTTTTATAATGGTTTCAAGAGTGAATTATGGTTGTGTTGTTCAAACCTAATTATTCCTAATGGGTACTAATTATTTCTTGTTGGTTGAGAAAAATCTAAAATTTGTTTTACAAGTTTAGAACTAGAATTAGTGTAATACCTCAAAATCCGATCTAGTCGAAATTAGGTTCCAGTAATCAGAAATCACATATTGATAAAATCCAGATACTGTATCGGCTAGTTAATTATTGATATCAGACTCTATTTAAGTTAAATTATTGTCATTGGACCCTATCGAATAATGTTGAAACCTATATAGTGGCTAAATTGAGAAAATTTTAAGTTAGAGGGCAAGACCATAGTGTAATGAGAGTTGAGGGACTAACAGCCCCTCCTCAATTTCTAATATCCCAATGTGGGACAATCTGGTGAAGTTACTTCACCTAAAGGAAAGTTAAATTGAATAGGAGTATATATTTTTACATAAACAAAGGAAAATTAATAGAGAGACTTACCCGAGATATTGAAGCAAGCACCTCCTTCATCACCATCTTCTTCCCTGAAGCATACACCTCTATTGGAGATAGCTTTAAGCTTTTCGTTTCCTTCGTTTTATTGATATCAAATTATTGTTATCGATCGAGTAAGCTATATTCCTCAAACGATTATTGGATTCCATGGATGAATTGGGCTAAATCTTAAGCTAGGGTTTTGATCATCCATGGATATTTCATCATTGTTGTCTATATTGAAATCAGATATCGATTTTGATATCGTTGTATTGATTTTGATATCGTATTATCGATCCTAATAGTATATCAATTGATTTCCTAGCTCAAGACAACGAAAAGGAGCATCTATCAAATTCACCGAAGGCTAGGAACAAGGGAGTTGTCATCCGAGAGCCGTAGGAGTATCGGATTCTAAGCTGAGTGTAGTCGGAGTCGTGACAATAAACGAGGAGCCTTCCGAAATCTATTAATGTTGATTTCAATTTAATAACTAACATTCCTTTTAAAGGAAGTTGCATCAGATTGTTAGTCGAATCCATTGGTAAGCATCGATAAGTTTGTATTGAACATCGGACATGGTCATTGGTATTGTCATCGTGCATTGTTATCGGTATAACTATTGATATTGAAACATTGTGAATGAACCATCGGATAATGATATTGACATTGAAACTATGAAATATTGACATTGCGTTATAATCACTGTAGGTAACTTTAAAGACATTGGTTATTGAAATTATCATTGGTTATTGACATTGGTAAATAGAATTATCATTGATTATTGACATTGGTAAATAGAATTATAATTGATTATTAACATTGGTTATTAGAATTGTCATTAATTATTGACATTGACATTGTAAACCCCTAGATCCGCCTATGCGTTAATATGGATCCTAGGAAGTCACATTAGGGTCACCGGAGCGACCCACGTTAAAATTTCAAGTAAACAAATTCTTAAACCATTTAAAATCATAAATCAAGTTTTGAATTAAAATACAATTCCAAAAACATTCAGGCTAGAAAATAGAAACTATGATACAAATTGCTAAAACAAGTTTCAGACTCGGATGTAAATCAAGATATGACATACATGCCCCCTAATTACACAGATACCATACTCCACGAGCAAGCCGAAGAAACTCCCATACCGACATTGATAGATGCAACATGGTCGATCTTTTAACCTGTGATGGTAAAAACAATGTGAACTTCGAAAAGCTCAGTAATATAAACTACCAAGGAATGCTAAAAGCACACGTAGGTATATGGCAAGCTTAACACTGCCATGATGAACTGGGCAACGAAAAGCTCAAATTACGATTCGAGATTTTAGAGGAGCCTTATACCAGAAGGTAACAGAGTTGTTCTTTATTTGATCACCTGAACCTTAATATGTGAGTCTAAAGCAGAGATTCAAAAGAGATTCAGATTTCAGAAGTTGAATTAAGGAGTTCAGAGTGGTTCACTAAGTGCGAATTGTAAGTTTACTGAGAGTTCAACTTTGATACATTAATTTATTAGGGTATGTTTCAGAAGAGGACATAAAGTTTTATTCATTTACTTAACTACCCTCCAACCGAACCCCAAAATACAATTCCCCATGAACTGCATACAAAATGTCTTACCCTAGGCCTGAGGCGTAGGAGCCTACCTAAGGGAATGCCTTAGGTCCAGAAAGACTTAACCTAGGCCTGTGGGCGTAGGAGCTTAATAGAAAGACTTACCCAAGGCCCATTGGGCGTAGGAGCTTAGGTCCAGAAGGACTTACCAGCGCTGATCCTATAGATTTTCATTCAAATCCCAGATAATATACCCAGATGATTTTCGTTTATATTCAGAAGACAGTATTACATAAAATAGATATCATATCTACTTTTATACCAGTAGACATATGTCAAATTTATTTTATTATTATTACTTCGTATTCAATGTCATATATCAAATATATTTTTCATATTAGAGGTCAGAAACCAGGGCATTGTTTGCCTTTCGTATTATAGTGTCATAGTTTTAAATTTTAAGCATATGGACTTGGTTTAGAACAGAAGGTATTTACATGTACATGGTACGCACTTTATGGCCCAATTCATTTCTCAGAGGTGCTTGATAGATATAAGAAAGGTGACATTTGAAAATTTTAGACTGATTTCAGAACGAGGTCCCTACGAATAGGGAGTTCGATAAGACATGTCGAATCAACATCGAAAGTTGATGCATCAGAATCATTGGGATTTCAGATGTACCGAGAGTGATCCAATCATTTAAGCCTACAAGGGCATTTTTTTCATTTCAACCTTTTGGGGTAATTTGGTAATTTGAAGCAACAAGGTATAAATGGTGATGTACATAATTTAGGAATTATAGTTGGTCATTAAGTTTTCGAGCCCCTTTAACTAATTGAAACCCATTAACACATTGTTTAATATCTCACCGGATGGTACACCTCAACCATTCATTTCTCAGAACTGACTACCAAGCAAAACAACAATAGTTCGCCTTCACCAATCGTCCACTGAAGTTATTACCAGAAATCAAGAATATATTATAGCAGTATTTTACAAGTATTCAAACATGTGCATTGTACCTAAACTCATCCCAAAACATCAAATGTGCCTTAGGAGAACATATCCCTCTCATTATTAACTATGTACTTTCTCCAATTAAATTGCACGTGCATTCACACGATATTCTCCCACTATCATCATAGTATCTGAATCGACCAACTGACACGGGTCGTATTTTACCACTTTTGGAGATATTACATCTGTTTGTCTTTATTGAGATTTCTAATTCCATGTCTTAGAAGTATTCTCTGACATTCTAGTATTCGAGGGTATTTTAGACATTACCATGCTCGAAAATGTTTTTATTATTCATAGTTTCTCGGTTCTTCCATCTATTCATTCGTTTCAGACCTCGAGGATATATCTCATATGTCGGTCGATTGGAAATTGATGCCCGAAGAAAAATATCAGTCTCTACGGTCATTGTGACCCATCTCAACCTTATCAGTATATTCAATCATTTTTAGTCATTTCAATCAATTCAATCTTTTTTGCCCTATTGATCAATTCATACATACGAATATTTTTCCGTACATTTATCTTCGTCGAATTATTCATAATTTTTTGCAACTCAAGTAATTTACAAACTCGAGGGTTTAAGTCTCGTTATCGTGACATTTCAGTAGTCTGAGGTTTTCAAGTGTATCAGATGTCTTATCGGATCAAGTATAGCTTCATGAGTTTTTTTAGTAGATAAGGGTATTTTTGTCATTCGTCAATCAAATTTTTGATATTTCTTTTTAATTAAAAGGGTAATCAGACTTAAAGATTAACCGTCTCATTTTTATATTCGTCAATCGAATATTTTTCTTGGCCATTACTATTTTTATTTCATAATTGATCGACGTACGTGGAAATAATCATATGCTCAAACATGTTCGTGCAAACATTAACCGAATACCAACATGTTGCAAAAACATGTAGAAGGTAGTAATGTATTACCTTAACTCCGAGCTACATCAGTCGATCTGTGAACAACATTCGAACACCCTTAAACCTGGATTTGACATCCCTCAGCCATTCGTATTCCAAGAACTATGAGTATCTTCAATTACACAAATCCCAAGATCATACCTCATTCTCAAAGCTCTTAACCAATTAATTAAATACATAAGTACTCTCGGGTTGAAGGTCAGATTCGGAGGCCTTCGGGTCAGAATTTTGCGAAACGGGCTTCAAAATCGAACTCGGGACGTTAAAAAACCTAAAATAGGAGTTTTCGGGAAATTTGACTTTTTGGGTCAAAGTCAATGATGACGTCAGCAGTCAAAATCAACGTTGACGTCACTGGTCAACAGGGTTGACTCGGCTGAGTCAACTCGGTCACGTTGACTCGGACGAGTTGGCTCATTGAGTTGACTCAGACGATTTGGCTCAGTCAACGCGTCGGGCAGACGGGTTGAGTCAAACTCGGGTCGAGCTAGGCGTGTCGGACACGGGTTCGAACCGGGTTAGCGTCGGGTCGAGTTGGTTACACGGGTTTGGGCTAAAGGTCGTTGAGCCTTACACGGGCTGACCCACTTCCTAAAACTAATAGGCCTGTTCCGATTCATTGGGCCAGACCGGTTCAACTATGGGTTCAGGCCGATTCACTTACCCTTCAGATTGGCTTCGTCGGCCAGTTGCCGAAAACGGTCACCTGAGATACCGTTGGCAACGATTCTATTGGAAAACAGGAGCTCGTTAGCTCAAGAGTCCAACCCATACATCAACAACACAAAAAATCCTAAATTCATACTGGGATTAACCAAAACAAAGGGGAAACGGTCGAAAGCGACGTAGCTTCGATGAGGGTGTTACCGACGTCGAACACACGATCGGTTTGTCGGGTTTTGCTTTCCACGACACTTTGAACACACTCGAACTCTCGACGCGCTCCAATGGTGACAGAGGTTGCCGTAAATCAACGATGAACGAACTAGTTATAAAACCTAGGTTCATCGAACCTAATACCTCCGATTCCTGACGATCGGGATAGCGGTGGTGCGAGTGGCGACCAAGGTTGGGTTCAGGGTGCAGCGGCTTGCACGACAGGGGTGGAGGTGACGGCCATGACGCGACGGTGGGGGAGATCGAACGTTGGTCGGGGAATACGAAAGGGTTGGGAGAGAAAAAAAAGGATAAGATATTTTGGTTATTAATGATGGTAGGCGGATCTCGATGGTTATATTAAATTTTGTTCAGCCTAAACAAGTTTGGTGTGAGAATTAATCATAAGTCATCTTTAGCACAAACGTTTAAGACTTGGGTTTACAAAGCCAAGGGTCACAATTTTGAACCCATGGGTTGGCAATTTTTTTATTTTTCATCCATTTCCCCTTTTTAGCTCAAAGAAAACTTTAATAATTTTAGGGGTTTTATAGGTATTGAAACATTGGATTTGAATGGACTTTGATACCATTGGCATACTATAGAATTCATGAGCTAAGTGTACGAGTGGACTACGATCCTAAGGCCACGACCTATAATGATTTGGCGAGACGGAGGGATGTGTTTGTGTTTGTCGTATTGGTGAGGTGGAGGGATTGGACCATTCATTGATTTGGAAAGGGGTAGAAATTCACGTATCCACTATCTTGATTCAATCCAAGGATTATTAATGAATATAATATGTTAAACATTGTATATTAGGAGATTGCATTGACATTGATGAGCACGAGATTATGTAAAACTACACACATTGTTATTCATATTGTTGTGACTACCTCACTAGGCATTGTATGCCTAACGTGTCTTATCTCATGCATTTCAAGTTGAAAAATCGACCCCTTTTGAAGATCTGACAAGTCGTGGCAAGACAAGCCACTACTAGCCAAGTAATGTAAATTGTTCTTAAGAACTCCTAGAAAGGTGGCAACGTAGTTGAACTAGTCATATATGCCTATTTTATTATGCTTAATATGTGTAATGGATGAAAAGTAGTTAAGGGCCTAAATATGACTTTTGGTTTGGCTAAAACTTGGGAAAATGGTATACTTGGTTAATAAAGGTCAAAACCTAGTAAACGTATTCATATTATGTAGAAATTTGGCATGCCAATAGGTTATATCATTTAAAAGTTTTGTGTAAAGGTTCATTGCATTTGAACACCGTTTGGATGGTCAATTCGATTAAAAATAGCAAAAATCTGTCATTACATGTCAGGCCGTTTCGATACGGGGTCATGGCATATCGATATAGTTAAGCATAATTGGACCCTAAGAACAGGGCGTTTCGATATGATTTGAAGCCGTATTGGAAGATTTTACTACTGAAATTTATTATTTCGATACGAGTCTATAGTGTATCGAAACGAGTCAAAGTCATGGTCAAAGAGAGTCAACTCGTATCGATAAAGGGCTTGCCCGTACCGAAACATTTTAAAGGACAAGCCAACTTAGGTTGACCATCGTTCACATGTTTTGAAACAGCCTTAAGGTGTTTTGATACAGGATTAGTTAAGTTAGTTTAAAAGGCACAATTTGGCAGTGTTTACAATTTGATCACTGAGTTTTGGATGTTTAAATTGAATGAGTAAATGAATCCCAAATTATATGAAATTTACAGGCTTGTTAATATTGTATTTAATTTCACTATAGTACACTCGGTGGTACCGAAGGACATCTAGTTTAGCAGTTTTATAATTTGGTCCATAAAACTTGTAATGGTTATAAATTGGCCATAAATGGATAGTTATTTTCTTGTAACAAAATAATCGGTTTAAGAAGCATGTTGGGTGTTGTTTTAAAATTGTTGCATTGATTATTGTCTTGAGTATTGATAATAAAAATGAAATTGTATTGTACTGATCTTTGTATTATTTGTCGGTATCACCTCCTGATCCGGTTCTCGACCAAACCGGGAAGAGGGTGTTACATTTGTGGTATCAGAGCTAGAGTTTAGTTGATTCTAGGACTAAACCGAAGCTTGTTGCATTGTTATTGTGTTACTTTTCCACCTAGTAGTTGTATATTATGTATAATGTGACTTGTCGACTAATTCGATTTTTCATATATATATGTTTGAAACTAATGAAGCTCACATTGACGAGCTTGCCACCGGCTCCTCGACACATGGTGAGGAGATTAGAGGAGAGAATATTTCGAACCCACTGCATCCGTAGGATCCTCCTGCTCAGGGTACCAAGCTTGTAACACCTACTGCTCAGGGTGGATGTTACAAGGACATGGCTGAGCAGGTAGTGCAACCCATCGCTCCTGTTGTTCAACATACCCGAGCTTCTATCAATAAGCTTTCGCAGTATCGAGCTTACACTTTTACTAGAAAAGATGATGCCAACCCTGAAGTTGTCGAATTTTGGTTGGACAACACTTTGCGTATTTGGGATAAACAACTTTAGTGTTCGGACGAGCACAAGCTCGAGTGTGTCATCGCGTTGCTGGCTGATGAGGCACTTCACTGGTGGGAGACTACCAGATTGACGATCTCTGAAGACATTGTGACTTGGGAGTTCTTCCTTAAAGAATTCCGCAAGAAATACATCAATGAGTTTTACCTTGCCGAGAGGTGAAGCATCTTCCTCCCCCTCAAACAAGTGGGCAACCGATCGAGTAGTACATCCATGACTTCTGTAAGTACTGTAGATACGGTGCTAAGTACATTAAGAAGAAGGGAGATAAGTGTCGGATGTTCATTGCAGGGCTCAATAACGAATTATACCCTATGTAACCCCCTTAGCCCGGCCTAGACGGTTGACCCAAACTACGAAGATTACACGGGGAAACCAAAGTCAACCCGAAAGTCAACCTTGATTAACGACCTTTTTTCTTTTTAAACTTGTCTAGATGCACAATAATCCTAGGCATACTCTTGAGATAAGCATACACAAAAACCACATTAATCGGAAAACAATAAGGGACTCAATTGCACAACATACGAATTTAGGGACCAAAATGTAAAATCTGGAAATTGAAAGGACTTTGCTAATTTTTAAGATACCAGTATGAAATTAGTTAGGTTATAAGCTTCTCTATCAAATTTCACCTTAAACGGATATCGCGAACTCAAGCAATTGCACATACAAAAATCAGGACTAAAACGTAAAGCTTGCAAACCTCAAAACCATTCAAAAACAGTGCCCAACGGTCAAGTGTTTCAAAACGGGAATTGACCATTCAGAAACGGGGCTTGGCAGTAGCCAAAGTGTTTCGAAACACCTCTACCCGTTTCGAAACGCCCAGGCCAAATCATGCACCTGTTTCGAAACAAGCAAGGGTGTTTCGAAACACCCTGCCCAGAAACAACAGAAAAGCCTGTTTTTACACATCTAATCACCATCAAACATACTCTAAATCAATCCCCAACATAACAACAACAAGCCAAGCATCATAACTACCAAATTGCATTAAAATCTAGATGCAAAGCAAACCTTAGGTGCACCAACTCCTTCAACACATCCAACACTTGAACATGCCTTTAAAACAAGAAGCATAATATAACAACTTAAGAATAAGAAGATTCAAATGTTGCAAAGCGATAAAAATAAGATTCAAACCACCAACCAAATACGGTCAACATACTCAATCTCATTACACATCAAAATAAAAGACTTCCCCATCATTGCCTTCATTATCTATAGCTATTAATCGGGACATACTTCTCAAGTGGAGCTCTCCTTGAATCCCTTGCTTCTTGTTGTCCCAACTTCAATTATCTGCATTGATGGACACAAAGGAGCGTAAGCACATAATGCTTAGTCAGGGATGCTCAAAACCAAAACACCATCAATGCAGCAAATCATAAAACCTTCTTAAAAAGTAAATGCAATTCAATAAACCAAAGCATTGTTTGAAAACCCCTTTTAAAAGCAACATGCTTCAAACCATACATTGCTCAACATGAAAACCAACATTTAGCTTAGAAAAGCTAAACAACTCACCCCAAAACACATTCTTGCAAACTATCATTTAAACCCTTTTCATGCATGAACATCACATGCAAAGTTAAACACCAATTTCTTGGAAAGCACTTCTAATTCACAACATACTTTCCTCATTCTTGATGAACATCTCAAAACAAGAAACCCTTTGAAAACCATTAGCTCCTTCTAACTATCTCACGCATTAAACCAGTGCAACACATGAACCACAAAAACAACACTTGCATTACATGCCTTCTAAAACAAGCCCTCACAAGACTTCAATGCATTTATGAGATTCTATGCACATATACACCATTCACATTAGCAAAATATACTAGTGCTCAAGCTTAACAAGCATCGCATGCATTCTTGCATCATTTACATATTTCCCTTGCACCTTGCATCATTTCCAAGCAACTCTTGCTTCATTACATTCAAACACATTATATTGGCATTCAAGCGACAATTCACAAACCATCACAACACAAGACACAATCAGATACGCGGATTACAAGCGCTGTCCCACACTCTTCATACAAACTACCGAACAACTCAAGGTGGAGTTTACCGGTACAATCTCAACCCCTCAACACCCGTGATGGAGTTTAACGGTACAGTCACAACCCCTCAACGTCACTCATTGGAAGTAGTATAACTCACTAGCGAGAGTCGGGACACACCACAAGGCATACACATGGGAGCTACCTCAACCATTGTAATCACCTTAACCAAGCTCACACACGGGAGCAACCCTCCACCGTTGTGACGCTTATCAAGGTCCACCCACAAGATTCATCCTCCATCACGGTGACACTTAACGTACTCCACCCACGAGAGCCATCCTCCATCGTGGTGACGCTTAACAAGCCCACCCACGAGAGCCATCCTCCATCGTGGTGACGCTTAACAAGCCCACCCACAAGAGACATCCTCCATCGCGGTGACACTAATTTCCTCGATCGCTAGGGTACTTGGATGGAGTCTAAGGTACAATCACAACCCCTCAACATCCAAGGCGACTCAATTCACGGTGCACCCAATCCTATAGTCGGCTAACTATATCCGATTAAAGTAACCAAGAACCACTTACATCACTTGCCAATATAACCATTTTACCACATTAATCCACTGTTTTTACAAGCAAAACCAAAATGCCAAATCCACAAGCATCACATGCTTAGAATCATATGCACACAACACAAGCAAGTCAAGGATTACTTACCTCATGCATCTTTAATATAATGGCATTAATAACCGACAATAAACCATGTCCAAACATGCTTAAATCAGTAATTTAAACACAATCATCCCAAGTGCATTTAAAAACCAAAGCATAGCCCAAACCAAGAGAGAAATTTCATTTACTTACTCTTGAACTTAGCTTAGCTTAGCAAATGGTGAGGATTTGATGTAGAAATGATTAGAAATGAACCATGCATCATTTCAAGCATCTCATGCTTCATTACATCCAAGAACATTATATTGGCTTCCAAGTGATAATTCACAAACCATCACAACACAAGACACAATCGAATACGCGGATTACAAGCGTTGTCCCACACGCTCCATACACACTTCCGAACAACACAAGGTTGAGTTTACTGGTACAATCACAACACCCGTGATGGAGTTTAACGGTACAATCACAACCCCCTCAACATCACTCATCGGAAGTTGTATAACACACTAGCGAGAGCCGGGACACATCACAATGCTTACACATGGAAGCTACCACAACCATTGTAATCACCTTAACAAAGCTCACACACGAGAGCAACCCTCCACCGTTGTGACGCTTAACAAAGTCCACCCACGAGAGCCAACCTCCATCGTGGTGACATTTAACAAGGTTCACCCATGAGAGTCATCCTCCATCGTGGTGGCACTTAACAAAGCCCACCCACGAGAGCCATCCTCCATCGTGGTGACACCAATTTCCTCAATCGCTAGGATTCTTGGATGGAGTTTACGGTACAATTACAACCCCCTCGACATCCAAGGCGACTCAATTCACAGTGCACCCAATCATATAGCTGACTAACTATATCCTATTAAAGTAACCAACAACCATTTACATCACTTGCCAATACCATCAATTACCATCATCAATTCACTGTTTTAAAGCATTAAACAAAGCCATTAAACAACATGCAACACTATGCATCAAATCCACAATTCCAATGTACAAAACCAAGGATCTCTTACCTTGCGCATCCTTCAACACATGACTTCAAAACAAACATTAAACCATGCTAAAACATGCTTTCAAAACAGAATTTAAACATGCAAATCACATGTATTGCATCCAACAATCACAAGTGCTTTAAAAACCAATTCATAACACAAACCAAGAGAGAAATTCCATTTACTTACTCTTGAGCTTAGCTAAGTTGCTTAGACTTAAACTAAGCTCCCAAAACCTTCAAACATTGGTTTCAAAGCTGAAAACCCAACTTCACTCACCGATACACAAAAC
This sequence comes from Hibiscus tridactylites, assembly GCA_958450335.1. NCBI lineage: Eukaryota > Viridiplantae > Streptophyta > Magnoliopsida > Malvales > Malvaceae > Hibiscus > Hibiscus tridactylites. The sequence goes on from OY288285.1 coordinate 31,545,539, forward strand.
TAGGCTAGCCAACAAGCCTTCCAAGCATCCTAAACCTTCAACGCCACCTCTATTGCTCACAGATCATTCTCCCCTGTTTCAAGCACATAACAATAGAGGATTAATGCATTATCATGCATTAAAAACACTAGCAACACACCTAAACTTGCTGCTCTTCGAAAATCCAACATTTCGAGTACCAAACACAATCGAAATCACATCCAAACACTTCCAAAACTTAACCCAGCCAAGATCCATCACTTCTAACCATTTTTAGACATCAATTAACATCCAAAATAAACTCAAACTCGTCCTTATACCTCCAGCATTAACAAAACACCAAGATCACCCAAAAAACCACCATTTTCACAAGTAAAAACTTAGGAAAATCAACCTATTCGGGATTGCATTGATTAAACCTCAATTACACATCATTTAGACATCCAAAATACATAAAAAAGACAGCTCAAAACAGAGCCCAATCATCCAATACGAATTTCTTCAAAATTAAATCCAAATCTTGCATTTTAAGCCAAAATCAAGATCACAACATTAAAACCTTTAATAAAACTTAATTTAAGGATTGAGAACTTGGGAATTTCAGTAAAGAACTGAGTATTTAGAGGAGAAGGACGTCCATACCTCTAAATGTGGATTTCTCCTTGTTTAGAGCCAAAATCCTTGAAAATTCATTAAGCTAATGGTGAGGATTTGATGTAGAAATGATTAGGAATCATTTAGGAATTGAAATCTCAACTTTAGGTGTGAAAATCAAAGGAAAAGTTGCTGTAGAAATGTGTTTGGCTGAGGAAATTTTGAGAGAAAATGAAATGGGAAAATTTTGGTAAAAGTTTGTTATGAAACTAAAAATATCTTTTTCCCTCTTTCCTTTTTATTAAATAAACATTAAATGAGTCTTTAAAAATCAAGAAAAATCTGGAGAAATCCTCCCTTGGGTAAATTAGCTCCTTAAAGATTCAAAGTTTCAATCCTTTTTAAAACAGTCACGAACTTTTCAAAAATTACATTTTAGTCACTAACTCAAAATGTCATATTTCCAAACCTCATTTTGTAAAATTGATTTCACCACCCTCTTATATATATTAAAAGAGGATTTTTAGACATTTTTCCATATTTTTAATGCATCCCGAACTAGGCTTTCCTTAAAACCACCTTTTATATTCGAACCAAAAATCCGACCGGTCCGGTTCAAACCCAAAACTTCTAAGCCCAAAATTGGGGTGTTACACCTGCCGCCCAGGGCAGCAAGCTGAGGAATTGGAGAACTGGAGTGCGATCTGTAGAGCAGAAAATCCTGATTCCAATGATGTCATCCACTCAATTTTCTAATGCTTGTAGCAGCGGACAGAGCCGCCGAAGGAAGAGAATAAGATTACTTGCGGAGCAAGGCAACATGAAGAAGTCCACATTCAACTCAAAGAAGTCAGAATTAAAGGTTGCATTTTATACAAAAGCTACTTTGAAGACTTCTACTCCAAGGAGGACTTAACCTAGCTAATGCCTATATATACTCAATGTATTTTTACTTCAAAACAACTTAGGTTTTCCCATAGGCATAGTGTAGGTTTTATTGTCGCCATTATGTTCTAAATTCTCTTTGGGTTTGGGTTATGTTGTAAACTAGTGTGAGAATGGTTGTTTAGGATTTAAGTTTATTTTTGCAATAAAACTTCAGGGTTTTCTTATTCCATGTTCTACATAGTTTTCAATTAAGTCGAGAGATTAGTTGTTTACTATCCATTTGTTCAGTATCGATAGAGTCGAACTCACGAAAGGAGTAAGTACGATCCTCACTCTAATCAAGTGTTGATCAATCTAGCCTAGACATAGGTTAGGGCTTAAGACGGCTAAAGATGAACGAACAAAACATTGCTGTCTTTGCAAGATGAACGAACCAAACATTCTGGCTTAGACATAAGAAAAATCAACATCGAAGCATTCTGCCGAGCCTGGAAGTCCTACCGAGTTTGTCATCGAGACACACGTCCGTTCCACTACCGAGGCAACGAAAACGTCAAAGCAGACAATCTGCCATCCCCCATCGAGGCAGCAAAGTATTGTAGTGCAAAACAACTTATCTTATTCAACGCAGTTTCACACTACTCAGCAGCATAACCTGGCCCATTCCATCAATCTGATCTCTTATATTTTATTTACTTGTGTTTTATTTAATTTTCCTCTTAAACAAACCAAACTTATTTCTGCATTTAATTTTCCCTTGTGCAGGAATAATATTTCGAGTCGAGCTGTACAATCCCTGTGGGAGACTATATCTTTTATACTATAACTTGAGAGGAGTGTGCTCTTGCACTCATATTTAGAGAACACCTAAACGCTCTACAAGTTTTTGACGCAGTTACCGAGGATTGGTAACAACGAAATTCATATTTATATTTCTGCACTTTTTTTATTTGCATATAATTATTAATTTTATTATTAATCGAAAAAGAGAATTTTATAGTTTTATTTGCTAGTGCAAGACCAGAGCAAATCCAAAGGGCAAAATCATTTACTTTGACGATATCGAACGAAGAGCAAGAAAACTCAAAAAGGAAATCAGAACAGCCCTCAGGAAGTTAAGGAAAAGGGATAAACAGAGGCAATCATGAACGACATAGACGACAACCATGCCAACGATGCTCGGAATGGCAGGGATGGGCAGCAAGATCCGCCGCCCAGAGAACAACAGCAAGATCCACCCAGGCAGCAACCCTCTATTCTGCCCAGGCAACCGCAATATGTTCAAACCACCATGGACTACTTGGAACATGAATTTAGAGGGTTCGATCCTACTGTGACAGAGCCTGAGATTGAGGCGGATTACTTTAAATTAAAGCCCGTGGTGTTCAACACGATCAACACCTTGGGGCAATTCGGAGGAACTGCCACACAAGATGCTCGGCAACACTTAGGAGGATTCCTAGATATATACAGAGCTTTTAAAATACACAGAGTCCACCAAGATGTGCTAAGGCTGAGGTTATTCCCCTATTCACTGAGGGATAGGTCAAAGAAGTGGTTGAACAACCAACCAACAAGCTTATTCAATACATGGACAGAGCTGTGCAAGGACTTCTTGGATCGTTTCAGTCCATCTAATGTCACAGACAGATTGAGAAACGAGATCACAACCTTCTAACAAGGGGATGATGAGCCAATCTATGAAGCATGGAAACGGTACCAACATATTCTAAATAACTGCCCGCTTCATGGTTTTCCGGCTTGGACGTAGGTGGCCATGTTCTACAACAGGGTGAACTTTCCAACTCGAATGATGCTCGACGCGTCCGCCAATGGAATCATCCTTAATAGACCACCAGAGGAGGCACTGCAGATCATGAACCAAGCCACCAAGAATGACTATAAGTTCCCAACAGCCCGCCGAGACGGCATCAGGTGGCCAACCACTGTTAACGAAGTGGAAGCCTCAAAATCTGTCAATGTCCGCCTCGACAAACTGACAGAGCTGATTATGAACATGGCAAAACCTACTCGAAAAGTCCATAAGGCCAAGGTTGTGGAGCCATTCTGTAATGAGTGTGGGGGCAACCATGATCCCTTCGAATGTACTGCATATTCCAATTTCATGGGAGGAACCCACATATGAGCAGTGCAAAGCCATATCAACCAGAAGTGGGAAACAGTTGGATGAACCTAGAGTGGAAAAGCCAGTAGAGGAACAGCCAGCAAAAAAAGAACTACCTGTTGCAGCAACATCAACACCAGCCGCCCCGGCAGATGAGATTGACAGTAGCCCTAAGACAGATGATCCTTCACAGATAAAGTTCCTATGCAAGGAGCGTATAGAGGACATATGCCTATCAACATCTTTTCCCTAGAGGATTAAGCAATAGAAATAGGAGCACCAGTTAAAGAAATTCTTGGATATTCTGAAGCAGGTGCACATAAATATTCCTCTCATTGAATATAAGTGTGTTTTGTAACACCCCAATTTTGAGCTTAGAAGTTTAGGGTCTGAACCGGACCGGTTTGATTTTCGGTTCGAATATAAAAGGAGGTTTTAGAGAAAGCATAGTTCGGGATGCTTTAAAAATATGGAAAAATATCTAAAAATCCTCTTTTAATATATATAAGAGAGTGGTAAAATCAATTTTACAAAATAAGGTTTGGAAATATTACATTTTGGATTAGTGACTAAAATGTGATTTTTGAAAAGTTCAGTGGTGACTGTTTTGTAAGGATTGAAACTTTGAATCTTTAAGGAGCTAATTTACCCAAAAATGATTTCTCCAGATTTTTCTTTTATTTGAGTGAATTAGTTAATGTTTTAATTAATTAAAGGAGAATAGAAACTACCTTTTGGTAAAATCACAACTACCTTTTCCTAAAACTTTCTCATTCCTTTTTCTCTCAAAATTCCATTATCCAAACACTTTTCTCCAGCAACTTTTTCATTGATTTTCATTTCAATTGATGAGATTTCTATCATCAATTAGTTTCTAATCCATATTGCATCAAATCCTTTTGATTTCCTCATTGGATTTTCAAGAAAATTGGCTCAAATCAAGGAGAAATCACCATTTAGAGGTAAGGTTGTTCTTCTACTCTAAATACTCAGTTCTTTACTGAAATTCCCAAGTTATCAATCCTTAATTTAAGTTTTATAAATGGTTTTAATGATATGAATTTGATTTTGGCTCAAAACTCAAGATTTGGAAGAAATCTTGAAGAATTTCGTTGTGATTGTTTGGGCTCTATTTTGAGATGATTCTTAAATGTATTTTGGATGTCTAATGATGTGTAAATGAGGTTTTATCAATGCAATCACGAATAGGTTGTGTTTCCTAAGTTTTTGCTTATGAAAATGGTGGTTTTTGAGGTGATCTTGGTGTTCTGTTATAGCTGGAGGTAAAAGGACGAGTTTAGGTTTATTTTGGATGTTGATTGATGTTTAGAGATGGTTAGAAGTGATGGATCTTGGCTGGGTTAAGTTTTGGAAGAGTTTGGAGGTGATTTCGGTTGTGCTTGGTAGCCGAAATGTTGGCCTTAGGTAGAGCACCGAGTTTGAGTGTGTTGGCTGAAGATTTCAATGCATGATGATGCATTAATCCTCTGCTTTGATGTGTTTAAAACATGGGAGACATCTTCGGACACTTGTGGAGTTGATCCGGAGGCTTGTTCGGCGTTTCGGCAAGCTTGCGAAATGGAATTGGTGAGTGGAGCTGGGTTTCCAGCTTTGAAATGATTATTTGGAGGTTTTGGGAGCTTAGTTTAAGTCTAAACAACTTAGCTAAGCTCAAGAGTAAGTTTTCGGGAAAACTCTCTTGGATGAGCCATGATGTGGTTTGATGCATTGGTTATAATTTGCATGTTTAAATTCTGTTTTGAAAGCATGTTTTAGCATGGATAATGCTGGTTTTGAAAGCCATGTGTTGAAGGATGCTCAAGGTAAGAGATCCTTGGTTAGTCATATTGAAAATATGGGTTTGATGCATAGTTATGCATGTTGATAAATGGCTTTGTTTAATGCTTTAAAACAGTGAGTTGTTGATGTTATATGATGTATATTGGCAAGTGATGTAATGGTTTTAAAGTACTTGAATCAGATATAGTTAGCCGGCTATAGGATTGGATGCACCGTGAATAAAGTCGCATTGGATGTTGAGGGGTTGTAATTGTACCGTAAACTCCATCCAAGTACACTAACGAGTAAGGTAAGATCACAACGGTGGTTAAAAGTCCGTGTGTGGATCTTGTGTTGTGTGTCCCGTGTTCTCGTTAGTGGAATTATACAACTACCGATGAGTGATGTTGAGGGGTTGTGATTGTACCGTTAAACTCCATCACGGGTGTTGAGGGGTTGTGATTGTATCGGTAAACTCCACCTTGTGTTGTTCGGTAGTGTGTATGAAGCGTATGGGACAACGCTTGTAATCCGCATATCCTATTGTGTTTTGAGTTGTAAATGGTTGAGTTATCACTTGAAAGCCAATATGATGTGTTGATTATATTGAAGCATGAGATGCTTGTTATGTAGGCAAGGTTGCATGAAAAATGATGAGTATGTGTTTAAAGGCTTGTAGAAAGTGTTTTATAAAAAGCATTATTGTGTTGTTTCTTTAGAGCATGCCTCACTAAGCAATTGTGCTTACGCTCTCTCTCTCTTGAACCAATAATGCAGATAATTGAAGTTTTAAAGGGCAACAAGGAGGCAAGAGAGTCCAAGGGAACTAAGCTCATGTATGGTGATGTTTTCGTACACTATTAATTTTGGTAATTTGGCAATGGGAACCTAAGATGTGTTTTGGGAGATGTTTTAGACTCCCTAGTTTTGTGGCATGATACTCTTGGTGTTTTGGATTTGTAACTTTTGATGCTTGTTTTGGAGTTTAGTTGGTTGATTGGTTTTGGATATTAGGATGCATGCCTATAGACATGTGAAGTTTAATGTTTGATGCCATGGATGTGTTTAGAGGTTGCAAACATACACCTTATATGTATGATGACTTGTTGGTATGACTAGAGGGTCATTAGGAGGTGTTTGATTGAGTTTATGCATGAAAAACCAGCAAAATCTGCAGCTTCAAGGCAAACTGTATCGATACACTCGTTGGCGTTTCGAAACGGATGCCCGTAATGGCCATAGTGTTTCGAAATGACTGGTGACTGTTTCGAAACGGTTTGGCCACTGGAAGGCCATGTTTCGAAACAAGTCTCGAAACGAACCCCTGTTTCGGAACGGTCAACACCGTTTCGAAACAGGCGACCGTTGGGCACTGTTTTGAATGATATTGAGGTTTGCAAGCTTTACGTTTTAGTCCCAAAAGTTGTTATTGCAATTGTATGAGTTTGAAATGTCCGTTTATGGTGAAATTTGACAGGGAAGCATGTAATGTGACTAATTAAATATTGGTCCCTAATCAGTTAAGACCTCCTAATTTCAAGAATTTACTTTTTGGTCCCTAATAATTTTATTTTGTGCAAGTGAGTCCCTCATGTTGTTCGATCGATGTGCTTTTCACATGTATGATTCGTGCGTACTCACATAGGGTTAATGTACATACATCTATACAAGATTAAAAAGGAAAAAAAAGGTCGTTAATCAAGGTTGACTTTCGGCTTGACTTTGATTTTCCTCGTGTAATCTCTGTAGTTCGGGTCAACCGTCTAGGCCGGGCTAAGGGGGTTACATCTGGTGGTATCAGAGTTTAGTTATCGTGTAATTGGGAATGATTATGTGGGTGATGTACGTGTTTTTGCATTATATGCTTTTTGGATGAAAGAATGTTGTTTGAATTGTGATGTATGGTTGCAATTATGATGATATGTATGTTGAAGCATGTTAGTGGAACCCATTGCCATATCAAAACTAATGAAAGGAATTGTTTTTGGAAAATGAGCTTGAGTACTTGGATTACTTACCTTGTTGAGCCTAATTATGTTATTGCATTTGTGTCAGTGCATTGTTTTTCTTGTAATGGGGCCTCGTAGAGAGATGAGGATGAATACGAGAGCTATGGCTCAGAACGAGAATGAGGAACATGTTGAGAATGTTGTGGATATCCCTCCTCCCCCTGGTGGTGGACCACCCGGCAATGGTTGTGCTGGAGGTGAAAATGCTGGTGTTGGTGCTGGTGCTAGGGTCGTTGGACCTGAAGGTGTTCAGGGGCAAGCTGCTCCTGACATGACTGTTTTGATTCAGGCTATTGCTGGGGCCTTTCAGGCAGCAGTAGCTGGAGCTCACAGAGCTACGCATCAGGGTGATGCTAACGTGAGATTACCTTTGGAACGTCTTCGCAGGCTGGGAGGGACTGAGTTCAGAGGTTTATCTCCTGAAGGTTTTGAATTTTGGTTGGAAAGCATCAAGAGAATTTTGGGACAAATGAACTGCAACAATGTGCAGAAATTGGGTTGTGTGGCATCTCTGCTACATGATGATGCGTATACGTGGTGGACGACCACTGTTTCTGGAATGGAGGACAATGATGTGACTTGGACGTTCTTTCTTAACGCGTTCAAGCGAAAGTATCTGGGTATGCGATACCTGGATGAGAAGAAAAGAGAATTCATGTCTCTTACGCAAGGAAGCATGACGGTGGCGGAATATGAGGTCCAGTTTGTCCGCCTTAGCCAGTACGCACCTGAGTTAATCCTTGATGAGCGGGAGAGGTGTGAGCGTTTCCGATATGGTTTGGTGACAGACGTGAAGACCTTTATACTTGCAGCTGAGTATACGGATTTTGATGTGCTGGTGAGTAGAGCGAAAGACATTGAGCAGAACTTGGGTCTGTCTACCAGAGGTGTTAGTTCTAGCTCGGGCAAAACAGCTGCTGAGTATAGATCTGGTGGTGGACGGAACAAGAGAGGACGAGATAAGAGGTATCGTTCTTCTGCTAGGCGTGGTAATGGAGGGCATGGTGCGCCTGTTTAGGGAGATAGGATGAGAGCTGATCAGAACACGTGTTGGACGTGTGGATCACGTGGTCATTTGAGGCGAGATTGTCCTCGAGCAGCGAGAGAGGTTCAGGCTCCTGTAGCGGTGACCGGTTATTCATGCTGGAATTGTGGTTCGTCAGACCACTTGAGGAGGGAGTGTCCTTTGTTGGCCGGTGGTGGTCAGGGACGTGCTCTTGTGGTAGTTGCACCACAGAGAGGTCGTGGGCGCGGTTGTGGTAACTTCCAGCGCAGAGATGATGGTGGGAGGAATGTGGCACATGTGGTGACTGTACAACCTAAGCATGGTGGCCAGGCTCGAGTGTATGCTCAGCGAGAGGGGATAAATGATACGGATGTGATCGCAGGTACCTTTACTTTGCAATCCTTATCATTACTTTCCTTGATTGATTTTGGATCTACACACTCATACATATTGCGTGAAAATGCTCAATTGCTTGGTTTACCTATTGAGTCTTTGGATGTTGGTATGCGTGTAACTAGTTCCTTTGGTGAGACCATTGTTACACGGAAGTTGTATAGAAGATGTCCTTTGGTAGTGCAAAACCATGTTTTTCTTGTTGATCTCATGGAATTGCCATTCTATGGTTTTGATGTAATTCTTGGAATGGATTGGCTTGTTGAACATCGAGCTGTGGTGGATATTGAGAACAAGCGAGTTTCGTTGAAGCTTGTGGATGACTACGAGGTGGTGGTAGTTGGTGAGAATGTGAAGTTTCTTGCCAATGTGGTGTCTTCGTTGGAAGCAAGCTGTATGCTGAGGAAAGGTTGTGAGGCTTATCTGGCCTTTGTGATGAATCCTAGCTCTAAGGAGTTGCGAGTCCAAGATATCAGGACTGTGCGAGAGTTTCCTGGTGTGTTTCTGGAGGAGTTACCTGGTTTGCCTCCTAGTCGAGAGGTGGAGTTTGGGATTGAGTTGTATGAAAACACAACTCCAGTGTCCATTACTACTTACCGAATGGCACCTAAGGAGTTGAAGGAGTTGAAGATGCAACTTCAGGAGTTGCTTGATCGTTGTTTCATTCGGCCGAGTGTGTCACCTTGGGGTGCACCGGTCTTGTTTGTGAAGAAGAAGGATGGCACTATGAGAATGTGCATCGATTATCATCAGCTGAATAAGTTGACTATCAAGAATCAGTATCCTTTGCCGAGGATTGATGATCTTTTTTATCAGTTTCGGGGAGCGTCTGTGTTCTCTAAGATTGACTTAAGGTCAGGTTATTATCAGCTCTAGGTGAAGGATGTGGATGTACCGAAAACAACCTTTAGAACGAGGTATGGGCATTATGAGTTTCTTGTGATGCCGTTTGGCTTGACGAATGCTCCTGCAGCTTTTATGGACATGATGAATAGAGTGTTCCATGAATACTTGGACAAGTTTGTTGTGGTGTTCATTGATGATATCCTTGTGTACTCTCGTACTGAGGAGGACCATAACGGGCATTTGCGGATTGTGTTGCAGGCGCTGTTGGAGAATCAGCTTTATGCTAAGCTGAGTAAGTGAGAATTCTGGCTTAGGAAGTTTTTTTCCTTGGTTATGTGGTTTCTGCTGAGAGGATTCGTGTTGATCCTCAGAAGAATGAGGCGGTGATGAATTGGAAGCCTCCTAAGTCTGTTCATGAAGTCCGTAGTTTCCTTGGATTGGCAGGATACTATCGGAGGTTTGTGGATGGATTTTCAAAGATTGCTGCACCTTTGACGAAGTTGTTGCAGAAGGATGTCAAGTATGAGTGGACAGAGGCAAGACAACAGGCTTTTGAGAAGCTTAAGGCATCTTTGACGCAAGCTCCTATCTTGGTTCAACTTGAATCAGGGAAAGAGTTTGTAGTGTACAGCGACGCATCCTATGTTGGGTTGGGGTGTGTGTTGATGCAAAAGGGTAAGGTGGTGGCTTATGCATCACGTCAGTTGAAGGTGCATGAGCGCAATTATCCTACGTATGGTATTGAGTTAGCTGCGGTGGTCTTTGCTTTTAAAATTTGGAGATATTACATGTATGGTGAGTAGTGTACTGTGTACACGGATCACAAAAGTTTGAAGTATCTGGTGTCTCAGAAAGAGTTGAATCTTAGGCAACGATGTTGGGTGGAGTTGCTTAAAGATTACGATCTGACGATCGAGTACCATCCGGGAAAAGCTAATGTTGTAGCGGATGCTTTAAGTAGAAAAGTGGCAGTGGAGTTGAGGGCTATGTTTGCCAGCTTGAGTATTTCGCGAGATGGGGGTCTTGTGGCTGAATTGCAAGTGAAACCATCTTTGGTTCAGTTGATAAAGGATAAACAGTTGTTGGATGATTCTTTGGTGCCACATGTTCAAGATATTGCTGAGGATAGACCATCAGATTTCTGTTTTAATGATGATGGGGTTCTATGTTTTGGGAGTCGAATGGTAGTGCCGAATGATGCTGAGTTGAGGCGTACTATTCTGATTGAAGCTCATAGTAGTCCTTTTGCTATGCACCCTGGTAGTACAAAGATGTATCGTGATCTTAAGGATGAGTACTATTGGGTGGGTCTGAAGAAGGATGTTGCGGAGTATGTGGGTAAGTGCATGGTTTGTCAGTGGGTTAAGGCTGAACATCAGTTTCCTTCTGGGTTGTTGCAACCGTTGAGAATTCCTGAGTGGAAGTGGGAAAGGATTACCATGGATTTTGTGTCTGGTTTGCCTTTGTCCCCATCGAAAAAGAATTCGGTGTGGGTGATTGTGGATCGCCTTACGAAGTGTGCACATTTCTTACCTGTGCATACTACGTATACTTTGGACAAGCTAGCAGAGTTGTACATTGCTGAGATTGTGCGGCTGCATGGTGTGCCAAAGTCTATCGTGTCAGATAGAGATCTGAGGTTTACATCGCGTTTTGGGAGTGTTTGCATCAATCTTTGGGCACGCGGTTGAATTTCAGTACTTTTTATCATCCAAAGTCAGATGGACAGTCTGAGAGTGTTATCCAAGTGCTGGAAGATATGTTGAGGTGCTGTGTGATTGAGTTTCAAGGTTCTTGGGAGAAGCATTTGCCTTTGGTGGAGTTTTCTTATAACAATAGCTACCAGGAAAGTATTCAAATAGCACCTTATGAAGCCTTGTACGAGAGGAAGTGCAGAACTCCTCTTTGCTGGGCTGAAACAGGTCAGAAGTTGGTTTCGATGCCGGCTTTGTTGAAAGGAACCGCCGAGAAGGTGAAGCTCATTTGTGAGCGATTGAAGGCAGCTTCTGATCGACAGAAGTCTTACGCGGATTTGAAGCGTAAGAAGATTGAGTTTGTGGTAGGTGACCATGTGTTCTTGAAGGTTTCACCTTGGAAGAAGGTGATGAGGTTTGGCCAGAAGGATAAATTGAGCCCTAGGTACATTGGACCATACGAGGTGATTAAACGTGTGGGTCCTGTTGCGTACAAGCTAAGATTACCGCAAGAGTTGGAAAAGATTCATGATGTGTTTCATGTCTCTATGCTTCGGAGGTACAGATCGGATCCTTCGCATGTTATGCATGTGCAGGAAGTGGAGTTGAATCCAGATTTGACCTATGATGAGGAACCGGTTGAAATTATGGATTCGGACAGTAAAGTTCTTCAAGGCAAGACCATTAATTTGGTAAAGGTGTTGTGGAAGCATCGTGGTGTTGAGGAAGCCACGTGGGAAAGGAAGGATGATATGAAGAAGCAGTTTTTGTACCTTTTTCCTCCAGGTAAATTTCGAGGACGAAATTTCTTAAGGGGGGAGACTTGTAACACCCCAATTTCTTAAGGATGATACAAAGGAGGTTTTAGGGAAAGCCTAGTTCGGGATGCTTTGAAAAGGAGGTTTCTAATACATATTGCATCAAATCCTTTTGATTTCCTCATTGGATTTTCAAGAAAATTGGCTCAAATCAAGGAGAAATCACCATTTAGAGGTAAGGTTGTTCTTCTACTCTAAATACTCAGTTCTTTACTGAAATTCCCAAGTAATCAATCCTTAATTTAAGTTTTATAAATGGTTTTAATGATATGAACTTGATTTTTGCTTAAAACAGGCCTATCTGTTGTTTCTGGGCAGGGTGTTTCGAAACACCCTTGCTTGTTAGTTGAAGATGCCTGATTTGGCCTGGGTGTTTCGAAACGGGTAGAGGTGTTTCGAAACACTTTGGCTACTGCCAAGGGGTGTTTCGGAACGGCCTAGACTCGTTTCGAAACACTTGACCGTTGGGCATTGATTTGAATGGTTTTGAGGTTTGCAAGCTTTACGTTTTAGTCCTGATTTTTGTATATGCAATTGATTGAGTTTGAGATGTCCGTTTGAGATGAAATTTGGCAGAGAGGTATGAAACATGACTAATTTCATAATGGTAACTTAAAAATTGGTAAAGTCTTCTTAATTTTCAGAATTTACAAATTGGTCCCTAAATTCGTATTTTGAGCAATTGGGTTCCTTATTGTTTTCTGATTGCTGTGATTTTTGAGTATGCCTATCTCAAGAGTGTACCTGGGTTTAATGTGCATCTAGAAAAGTTTAAAAAGAAAAAAAGGTCGTTAATCAAGGTTGACTTTCGGGTTGACTTTGGTTTTCCCCGTGTAATCTTCGTAGTTCGGGTCAACCGTCTAGGCCGGGCTAAGGGGGTTACATTTGGTGGTATCAGAGCTGAGTTGCGAATGCTTGGGGAAATGGTAAATTGTTATAATATGTGTTTGATGTTTATTCTGATATGTGGTTGAAAGTCGGTTGAAATGTGTGCCTGTGAGCGAATTGTTGAAGTTTTTGTCATGCTTTTTGATTGTGAATCTTCATTGAGCTAATGTGGATTTGTGCTGATGATATGCTGGTGATGTGAGCTGATTTTATGAATGATGGAAGTGTAATGGGTGTGATATGTTGATGTTATGTTGTTGCGAGTGAATGTTGTTTGATGAGAGCATGATCGAAGTATGTTGATTGATATGTTCGATGTTGTGATATCCATGTTTTTATTGATTGTTATGTCATGTAAAAGGGGAGAATTTGGGATACCCATTGCCTTATTATCATAGCTATTGTGTTATGTTGGAATTTGAGTCTTGAATCCTTGCTTGAAGCTGGCCTGATCGTTTTGTTTGTTTTGTTATGATAGCTTGTTGTTAATAGCATGGTGAAATCAATGAGAGAATGGCAGTTGGGTGAGATGGTTGCTGCTTTAGAGCAGGTTGTCAAGGCGTGGAATTCACCTTTTAGTGGAGGTGTTTCGTCTCAGTCTTCTGTGCCTAGAGTTGAGATAGAGAGGCAGGAGGAAGAAGCTAGTTCTATGATGAAGAGTTCATCACCTATTGTTCAACAGGTGTTGGGAACATCTCAGGTTGTGGCGAAGGTGAGGCCTGTAGACGTGCTGAATATGGGACATGCGAGTTTGTCGAAACAACGTTTGTATGATTTGGGAGCTATGGAGTATCATGGTTCGACACCTGAGACGTTCGAGGCATGGTTGGCCAGTGTAATTTTGATTTTGGATCAGGAAGGTTGTGACTACGCTTGTAAGCTAGGAAGTGTTGTCTCATTGATGTTGGAGGACGCCTGTGCCTGGTGGACATCTGTGGCGGTGGCATCGCATATCCACGATATAGATTGGGACTTCTTTGTGTCTGCCTTTTATGAAAGGTACCTTGGAGAGAAATTCCCAAGGGTTAAGCAACGTGAGGATGTGGTTTCAGTTTATGAGGGTGAAAAAAATTTAAGCAAGAGAGCCGTGGGTACTGACCTCCGGAGCAGTCAGCGTAGGAGGCTACGTGATAGAAGGTTTTGCTTGAATCGAAGTCTGGGTGGTGGTGCAGACGTAGGTCAAGTGCGGTATGAACAAGGAATGGTAGCTTGGTTGCCGAAGTGTGACCATTGTGGAAGGTGTAATGTTGGAGGTTGTCGGGGCACGAGAGTTTGTTGGAACTGTGGTTCTAAGGAGCATGTGAAGCGAAAATGTCCTCAAGTGGTGAGATCAGCTTTAGTGGTAGCAAAAGGGTCTCTGAAGGGTCGTGGGCGCGGCCGAGACAAAGTTCGAAGGTGGCAGGAAGGGCGGAAAGGTGTGAGGAGCTTGGGGAATGAATCTTGTTGAAAATGTGGGTCTGTTGGGCATTTGAGACGAAATTGTTTGAAGTTGGCTCGGGGTAGTCAGGGTTCCTTACCGTAGGGAGATGGTGATGACCTTAATGTGTTAGCTGATGCTGCAGCGGTACGGCTGGAGAATGATGGTTCTGCAAGGAAGAGAGCTCGTCTGTTGACGTTCCGGGGTGGTGAGGTGTTTACAGGTAACCTTGTTAAGTAACCTTTACCCTAATTATCTTAGTTTGGTTTCGGTTTGGTTTTCCCTTGCGTAGTGGTTTGGTCTTATCGCTAGCATGTTTGGGGTAGTAGTTGGTGTTGTTTTGAAAACAACTTTAGTGTGAAGAGGGTATTAGTGGGTATTTCGTGGTTAATGGGTTTTTAGAATGGTAGGGTTAGACAAGTTGGAAGTGAGATAGGAGGTTGTTCTTAGACGGATCCTGAGGATGTTATTGGTGGGTGTAAACCGACATACATGCACAGTTAAAACCATTGTTATATTCTATATTATATATATATGTGCTCGTCTATGCATACATGTGACATGACATTAGAGGTTTTGCATACATGTACAAAGGCATTGATAGGGCGTATTGGTGATCATGCATACGTACGTTCACACCTGCTAGTAGCTAGTTGGGTCCGTGAGTGTTGTGATAGGGTTAGGTTGAATGATGGGTTTTAGAAAGTTGTTTTGGTGTTAGGAGAGTGTTAGAAGTAATGGAGGGTGTTAAACGAGCTGTCAGTAATAGTGAGTGCGATATAGCATGTTGGCAGAAGGAAAGTGTTTTGGCGCTTAAAGAGTTTAGCGGTGTGGTGGTGAGGAGATTACCAGTTGAAGTTAGAATCGGTCAGAGTAGTTTTGAATAGCTGATAGATGTGGTGGTTCTCTGTGTTAAGTGATGTTGCAGGTTAGTGGATGTGTTTCCAAAGTGCTGAGGTAACTTGGCATTGATGTTGTAATAGAAGGGTTGTTTTTGTAGGTGATGGCTCGTAGCAATCTTTGAGGAGTTGAGAAGAGGTTGTGTTACGGGTTGTAGGAAAGGTTGGCCTGGGGTGAATAGAAGTTTCGTAATCTTAATATGTATGTATAGAATGGGCGGTGTCCTGGTAAGGCTAGTGTTGTAGTCAAAGTTTAAAGTGGAAAGGCAATGTAAGTTCAAGGGCCATTGTTGGTTGGACGGGTTCTTGTGAGAAGTGGTTGGCTAGTTGTGTATAGTAAATCCCTTCTGAAGTCAGCTAGTGGTATGTGGAATGGCTGGCGGAGTCAAGGTTGGGGTTTTGTGACGTGATTTTCGGATGTTAGGTGAGTAGTTTTGGCGAGGCGTTATGGTAGTGATAGTGGCGGATGTGAGGGAATGTCAGCAATACGTTAAGAAGTTTGAGTAAGCAGTTGAGACTTAAGAATTTTTCCTTGATGTGGTAACCTTTGGAAGAGGTTGAGTAGTTTTGCAAGGGGTTTTAGAAGCAGTAAAGGTTGTGGGTCACATGGTGGCTGAACTGGATGGGTTGGTGTCACCCTGTGTACGAGTTTTGGAAGTTATGAGTTAAGGTGGTGTATGCTGTAAAAGTTTGGAGGTTCTTCATGTTGTTGTTGGGGCTATGTGCAGTCCGGAGGTGTGAAAGGTTAAGATGAGGTTAACATCTGAGTGTTCTGGAATTCGTGAACAGTATGTGGTGGTGTTGGGTTTGGTGGAGTTTTGTGTGGAGAGTGTTCAGTGGTGGTTAAGTCTCCTGTGTTGCCTTGTGGGTTGACTTGAGAAGTTTGGTTGTGCTCTTTTCGCCGGTTGAAATTTCGAGGACGAAATTTCCTAAGAAGGGGAGAGTTGTAACACTACAATTTTGGGCTTAGAAGTTTTGGGTTTGAACCGGACCGGTCGGATTTTCGGTTCGAATATAAAAGGTGGTTTTAAGGAAAACCTAGTTTGGGATGCATTAAAAATATGGAAAAATATCTAAAAATCCTATTTTAATATATATAAGAGGCTGGTGGAATCAATTTTACAAAATGAGGTTTGGAAATAAGACATTTTGAGTTAGTGACTAAAATGTAATTTTTGAAAAGTTGGTGACTGTTTTAAAAGGATTGAAACTTTGAATCTTTAAGGAGCTAATTTACCCAAGGGAGGATTTCTCCAGATTTTTCTAGATTTTTAAAGACTCATTTAATGTTTAATTAATAAAAAGAAAAGAGGGAAAAAGATATTTTTAGTTTCATAACTAACTTTTACCAAAATTTTCCCATTTCATTTTCTCTCAAAATTCCCTCAGCCAAACACATTTCCACAGCAACTTTTCCTTTGATTTTCACACCTAAAGTTGAGATTTCAATTCCTAAATGATTCCTAATCATTTCTACATCAAATTCTCACCATTTGCTTAATGAATTTTCAAGGATTTTGGCTCTAAACATGGAGAACATTTAGAGGTATGAACGTCCTTCTCCTGTAAATACTCAGTTCTTTACTGAAATTCCCAAGTTCTCAATCCTTAAATTAAGTTTTATTAAAAGTTTTAATGTTGTGAGCTTGATTTTGGCTTAAAATGCAAGATTTGGATTTAATTTTGAAGAAATTCGTATTAGATGATTGGGCTCTGTTTTGAGATGTCTTTTTTATGTATTTTGGATGTCTAAATGATGTGTGATTGAGGTTTAATCAATGCAATCCCGAATAGGTTGATTTTCCTAAGTTTTTACTTGTGAAAATGGTGGTTTTTGGGGTGATCTTGGTGTCTTGTTCATGTTTGAGGTATAAGGACGAGTTTGGGATCATTTTGGATGTTAATTGATGTTTAAAAATGGTTAGAAGTGATGGATCTTGGCTGGGTTAAGTTTTGGAAGTGTTTGGATGTGATTTCGGTTGTGTTTGGTAGCCGAAATGTTGGGTTTATGAAGAGCAGCGAGTTTAGGTGTGTTGCTGGTGTTTTTAATGCATGATGATGCATTAATCCTCTGTTGTTATGTGCTTGAAACAGGGGAGAATGATCCGTGAGCAATAGAGGTGGCGTTGAAGGTTTCCGATGCTTGGAAGGCTTGTTGGCTAGCCTAGTTTTGTGTATCGGTGAGTGAAGTTGGGGTTTTCAGCTTTAAAACCAATGTTTGAAGGTTTTTGGAGCTTAGTTTAAGTATAAACAACTTAGCTAAGCTCAAGAGTAAGTAAATGGAATTTCTCTCTTCGTTTGTGTTATGAATTGGTTTTTAATGTACTTGTGATTGTTGGATGCAATGCATGTGATTTGCATGTTTAAATTCTGTTTTGAAAGCATATTTTAGCATGGTTTAATGCTGGTTTTGAAAGTCATGTGTTGAAGGATGCTCAAGGTAAGAGATCCTTGGTTTTGTACTTTGGAATTGTGGAATTGATGCATAGTGTTGCATGTTGTTTAATGGCTTTGTTTAATGCTTTAAAACAGTGAATTGATGATGGTAATTAATGGTATTGGCAAGTGATGTAAGTGGTTTTGGTTACTTTAATCGGATATAGTTAGCCGACTATAGGATTGGGTGCACCGTGAATTGAGTCGCCTTGGATGTCGAGGGGGTTGTAATTATACCGTAAACTCCATCCAAGAATCCTAGCGATTGAGGAAATTGGTGTCACCACGATGGAGGATGGCTCTCGTGGGTGGGCTTTGTTTAGTGCCACCACGATGGAGGATGGCTCTCGTGGGTGGGCTTGGTTAAGTGCCACCACGATGGAGGGTGGCTCTCGTGGGTGGACTTTGTTAAGCGTCACAACGGTGGAGGGTTGCTCCCGTGTGTGAGCTTGGTTAAGGTGATTACAATGGTTGTGGTAGCTTCCATGTGTAAGCCTTGTGATGTGTCCCGGCTCTCGCTAGTGTGTTATACAACTTCCGATGAGTGATGTTGAGGGGTTGTGATTGTACCGTTAAACTCCATCACGGGTGTTGAGGGGGTTGTGATTGTACCGGTAAACTCCACCTTGTGTTGTTCGGTTGTGTGTATGGAGCGTGTGGGACAACGCTTGTAATCCGCGTATCCGATTGTGTCTTGTGTTGTGATGATTTGTGAATTATCACATGGAAGCCAATATAGTGTTCTTGGATGTAATGAAGCATGAGATGCTTGAAATGATGCAAGGTTGCATGGAAAGTGTGTGATGTTCCAAGAATGCATGTATTACTTGTTAAGCTTGTACAAGTGTTTATCTTATATTGAAAATGGTGCATATGTGCATGTGAATCTCTTTAGTGCATTATAGTCTTGTGAAGGCTTGTTTTTAAAGGCATGTAATGCAAATGTTGATTTTGTGGTTCATGTATTGCATTTGTTTAATGCATGAGTTAGATTGAAGGAGAAAATGGTTTTCAAAGGTTTCTTGTTTTTAGATGATTTTCAAGAATGAGAAAAGTATAATGTGAAGTGGAAGTGTTTTCCAAGGAATTTGTATTTAACTTTGCATATGATATTCATGGATGGAAAGGTTAAATTGATGGTTTTGCAAGGATGTGCTTTGAAGTGAGTTACTTAGCTTTTCTAAGCTAAGGGTTGGTTTTCATGTTTGAACAATGCATGCTTTAAAGCATGATGTTTCAAAAGAGGTTTTTCAACCAATGCTTTGATTTATCGATTTACAACTAATTTTTGAAGGGTTTTATGACTCGCTGCATTGATGGTGTTTTGGTTTTGAGCATTCATCACTAAGCATTATGTGCTTACGCTCCTTTTTGTCCATCAATGCAGATATTTGAAGTTGGGACAACAAGAAGCAAGGGATTCAAGGAGAGCTCCACTTGAGAAGTATGTCTCGGTTAATAGCTATAGATAATAAAGGCAATGGGGGGAGAGTCTTTTATAATTGATGTATAATGAGATTGTGTATGTTGGACAAGTTTGGTTTATGATTTTGAACTATGTGGTTTAATGCTTGCAACGTTTGAATCTTCTTATTCATAAGTCGTTATGCTATGCTTCTTGTTTTAAAAGCATGATTAAGTGTTGGATGTGTTGAATGAGTTGGTGCATCTAGGAGTTGTTTCGTATCTAGATTTTAATGCAATTTGGTAGTTATGATGCTTGTCATGTTGTTGCTTTGTTGAGGATTGATTTGGAGCATGTTCGATGGGGTTTAGATGTGTTAAAACAGGCCTATCTGCTGTTTCTAGGCAGGGTGTTTCGAAACACCCTTGCCTGTTTCGAAACAGGTGCCTGATTTGGCATGGGTGTTTCGAAATGGGTAGAGGTGTTTCGAAACACTTTGGCTACTGCCAAGGGGTATTTCGGAACGACCTAGACTCGTTTCGAAACACTTGACCGTTGGACATTGATTTGAATGGTATTGAGGATTGCAAGCTTTATGTTTTAGTCCTGATTTTTGTATATGCAGTTGATTGAGTTTGAGATGTCCGTTTGAGATGAAATTTGGCAGAGAGGTATGAAACATGACTAATTTCATATAGGTAACTTAAAAATTGGTAAAGTCCTCTTAATTTTCAGAATTTACAAATTGGTCCCTAAATTCGTATTTTGTGCAATTGGGTCCCTTATTGTTTTTCGATTGCTGTGATTTTTGAGTATGCCTATCTCAAGAGTATACCTAGGTTTAATGTTCATCTTGACAAGTTTAAAAAGAAAAAAAAGGGTCGTTAATCAAGGTTGACTTTCGGGTTGACTTTGGTTTTCCCCGTGTAATCTTCGTAGTTCGGGTCAACCGTCTAGGCCGGGCTAAGGGGGTTACATGTTTTAGCATGGATAATGCTGGTTTTGAAAGCCATGTGTTGAAGGATGCTCAAGGTAAGAGATCCTTGGTTAGTCATATTGAAAATATGGGTTTGATGCATAGTTATGCATGTTGATAAATGGCTTTGTTTAATGCTTTAAAATAGTGAGTTGTTGATGTTATATGATGTATATTGGCAAGTGATGTAATGGTTTTAAAGTACTTGAATCGGATATAGTTAGCCGGCTATAGGATTGGATGCACCATGAATAAAGTTGCATTGGATGTTGAGGGGTTGTAATTGTATCGTAAACTCCATCCAAGTACACTAACGAGTAAGGTAAGATCACAACGGTGGTTAAAAGTCCGTGTGTGGATCTTGTGTTGTGTGTCCCGTGTTCTCGTTAGTGGAATTATACAACTACCGATGAGTGATGTTGAAGGGTTGTGATTGTACCGTTAAACTCCATCACGGGTGTTGAGGGGTTGTGATTGTACCGGTAAACTCCACCTTGTGTTGTTCGGTAGTGTGTATGAAGCGTATGGGACAATGCTTGTAATCCGCATATCCGATTGTGTTTTGAGTTGTAAATGGTTGAGTTATCACTTGAAAGCCAATATGATGTGTTGATTATATTGAAGCATGAGATGCTTGTTATGTATGCAAGGTTGCATGAAAAATGATGAGTATGTGTTTAAAGGCTTCTAGAAAGTGTTTTATAAAAAGCATTATTGTTTTGTTGTTGCGTGTAAAATAGTCTATTGCAATGGTAGTGCAAGTATACACGACGCAAGTAGTAAAGTGATACGGAGTATCGGATATCGTCTCCATAGGGATTGGGCTAATAGCTTCACCTTTATTCACTGTACGAAGGTAAAAGAAATAATTGAAAGTTGTCACGAAAATAATAAAGAAAACGCAAATAAAAGAGTAAAGATATCAAGATAGAGAGAATGGGCTGGTATTGAATTGCTCAGTAGTGCAGGTATTGCAGAGTTTATGAAATCCAGTTCTGTCGTTGGCGCGCGTCGCGGCAGCACCTGTCACGGCGGAAGTTCGTTGATCATCGCGGCAGCAAACGCTCAACTCAGTACTTTCAAGTTTGGCAAGAATCCCAGATCTGCCTTGGCCTATCCCTAGGTCCAAGTCTGTCGATGATCGCGTCTTGATGATACCTCCCGGCGTGAATCGAAGGATGAACACCGATGTGTATGAATTCTTCTTTAGCCACTTAACCTCGCCCTATCCCTAGGCACGAAATAGTTCAACTATAAACTAGAGAACTTGCTCTTATTTCTTTCGTATACTTAACTCTCCCGATGCTAAGTAAATAGATAACCTCACAATGCTCTCCTGATGCTCTTGCAAGATATTAATAACCAAAATAAGAGAACTTGAAGTTTATTTTATTGAACTAAAAATTCCTAAAAACAAAACAACCCTTGCAACTACTTTACAAATCAACCCGTGGCCCTAGGAGGAATTTAGAACATGTCGGTGGCGGGTAAACGGCTAGGGGTTTTTGGTTGTCGGTTATGGGGTATTGGGTATGATATCGTTTTCTAGGTTAAGATATATGCCCTTATATAAGCTTTGGGATCAAGTTATCTAAGTTAACAAGGATTACAACTTTAATTAAAAGTATGATTCTAATAAAGACTTAATCTTCAAGGAATCTACTTTCCAGCCGTCCTCCTTGTTTCTTGGGGTTTTCTCTCCTTGAGCTTTGAGCTTGACATATCTTTTGATCCGGGGCTTGGAAAAATATAAGGTTTTCACACGATAGACGAGCAGAATTTTCTCTATCTATCGAGGTCCATTTTGCTTTTTCTCCACTAACTTGTTGTCGTCCTCTGCTGTCACGGCAGCACCATGGCAGCATCGTCCTCTTTTTCTACTTGTCCAGTTCATCTCTTCTGCTTCTCTGCCCCGCGCCTGCCTTCTCCGTCTACTATGGCAGCAACCTGCAAAATCAGTCATTCTTTAGTAGAATTTGTGCCTTTAATATATTTGTGATGTTTTGTTGTAAACTAACCTAAATACAATGAAATGATGCTTGAATGCAACAGAAATATGGGTTAAAAAGGGTGTAAATAATAGAACTTTTACACACTCAACACACCCCCAAACTCAAGTTTTTTCTTGCCCTCAAGCAACTAAGACCTAAAAGAGAAAAAAAAGAAATCTTTTTGTTTTGGCTTTCAAACAGTGAACTTTCCCTTACCCGTCGCTCGTTCCCTGTGGCGGCAGCAACCTGTCAGATAATTTAGGATCTGTCCGGAATCTCACTATAGTCCTCGTGCAGTGTGTGCATGCTTGTGAATAGTTATATGCCCAAACTCTCTTAGTTTCACTAGAATATTCAACTCTTGACTTGAATTTTTATGCTAAAGTTTATCTTTTTGAAGGCAAATTTTCATGCTTCATTGATTTTTTTTGTTTTGACTCGATTTTCCTAAAGTTTTACTAGATCCAGTTTTAGGCACCTCTAGTTAGCTTTCTAGAGCCAGTTTCGGGCACCTCTAGGGTTTCTGAGTCTCTTTTGCTAAACTTCTTTCCTAGAGCCAGTGTTAGGCACCTCTAGGGGCTATTCAAGTGCTAAGCTTCCTATTCTAGTTTGGCTAAAAGAAGTCTAAGCAGTATAACAGTCACAATGGTGTTTAAGTTTTCAGAACTATAGAAAGGCTCTAAACTTTTCCTTAAACTATCCTAAAGATGCTGCCACGACAGAGTTGTCACAACAGGCAAGTTCAATTCACAGTTTTAAGCCAAAATTTTCAGTCTTTTCTGATTTTTTGAAGAAAAAAATAAATAAGTAAAAGACACAACAAATAACTAAGATGTACTTGGACTCCATTAAAATGGAGGGTTGCCACCCCCAAACTCGAGGGTTGCATTGCCCTCAATGCAAATGACAAAATGAAAAAAAGAAGGCAGTACATCACAAAATATAGAGATAGCAGGCATCAATAAGAAGAAAAAAATAAACTTAAATTTTTTAAGCACTGTCTTCACTACTGCTGCTGAGGCAGATTTGGCGGCGGATTCTTGGCTTTGGGGCAGGCTGGGTTGGTTGCTGCACAACCTGAATGTCGGAGCTGCTTCCGCTGTCCCAGCTGCTGCTGCTGCTGCTGGCCTTTGGCATAAGTGTCCTGTTGGCCATTCTTTTCTGCCTCTTGACAGGTGTAAATTCTTTCTCCAAGTTCCTCCGAATAGAGTGTTCAGCGTCTCTTCCTGCCCAGACGGATGAAGAAGAGAACCCAGCGACAAAGGCAGCAATGTCATCTGAGGGTGCCGGTCGCTTTGTTCCTCTGGCGGATGTTTCGGCCTGAGGGCTGGTGGCTGCCGTCGGGGCAGGTGATGGAATGGAGGCAACAGATGGTGTATGTGGTGTGGCAGCAGGTGTAGGTGTGTGGGCAGGGGTGGGGACGGTGAAGTAGTGGGCAGGGAAGGTGGGAAAGACAACATCAGGAAAAATTAAAGTATGGTGGATAAAATTTACCGTGGATGCGGAAAAATCCTTGATGAATGTCATTAGACCCAGCTATATGTCCTCAATCCTCTGAATAGCAGCAAGGATTTGAGTGGATGGGTCTTTCGGAGCATCTGCTGCAGTGGCAGGTTCAGTGTTTGGCTGCTCTGACGATTCAGATGGGGCGGCAGCAGGGTTGAAGGAGGAGAGGGTGGTTGCTACTGTCAGCTCCATGAGGCTGATTATATTTTTGTCTGTCCATCCCCGTCCTTTCACTATGCGATCGGTGTTGGCTTCCGACACGGCATACCAGTGGCAGATGGATGTGATGAGGTAGGGCAGGCATAGGAGGGCCGTCAATCGATGGGCGCATTCCAAAATACTCTCCCGTATATAACTCCCCACATTAATGGGTCGTTTATTTAGAATGGAGTGTATTAGGGTTAACCGCTGCTGGTCAACGGTGGTGTGATGGGAGGACGGCAGAATTCTCTTCTTAATGAAGGCGTTCCACAGTTTGGCCTCCGGCAGCAGCTGCCCCCTCTTCACTGTGTGGGGATTTTTGTGGCTCGTGTTCCATTCAGTCCCTTCTTCTGTCACTTCTGCCATGACAGCGTCAAAGGCAGCATCGTCTAGAGTGTCAAGGAACTGCTGGTGAGCATCATCGTTGGGGCCGAAGTAGAGGCCATAGAAAGAGTTGATGCGCTCGGCTGTGAACTGCACTTCTATCCCTCGGACAGTCATTGCTGTTGTCGTCCTGCTGCCGATGGCAGCATAGAATTCCCTCACCAGCGTCTCATTCATCTCTACTGGTTGCTCTGCGAATGTTTCCCATAAGACGGCCCTAATCGTCCTTGCGATGAATGGTTTGAGGCCCATATTGACTGCTCTTGGGGTGTAAATAAAGCCTCTTTCTTCCCATAAATCTCTAGTAGCAAAGGATTGTGGGGTGGGTGCTGCCGGTGAAGAGGTTGAAGCAGCACTGCAGCGGGTTCTTCTGGAAGACATTTTAGTTGCAAGGGTTGTTGAAAGTTAAAGAAAGCAAATGAAAACTAAAGGGGGGAGCAAGTAAGAACAACAAAAGTGAATGAAATGAAAATGAAATGGGGTTTTATAGAAGAGGAGTTGCTGCCCGTTGAAGCTGTAACGGCAGGCGTGTATAACGGGGCGACTGTTGAGCTTTAGCGTGTTTGACACGCGTTTCTGCGTCTGTTACGCGTCTGTCACACGTTTCCGCGTCTATCGTGACAGTCTGGCGACAGCCTGTCTTTTCCGTGTCTGTCGCGGCAGCTGGAACGACAGGCTTCAATATTGGGCTTTGTTGGGCTGATGGATGGGTGGTGGGCTGAGTTCACTTCTCCTGTTCTTCTTGGCTCCTTTATTTCCTAAAAACAATAAACATAAAAAAACATTATTCTAATAAAATAAACCTTATTACCTAATATATAATAAATAATAAAAATAAATAAAAATAAAATTTAGGTTAAATTAGGGATGCCTTGTTGGGCATCTCCTAAGGTAACCACTTCATGTATTCATGGGGCTTCAGTCCCCTGATAATGCTTGAGGCGCTGTCCGTTGACTTTGAATTGGTGCCCGTCTTTTAATGATCGGATTGTGATGGCACCATGGGGAAAAACTTGTACGACTTGGAATGGGCCAGACCATCTAGATTTCAATTTCTCTGGGAAAAGTTTCAGTCTAGAATTGAACAACAATACAAGCTGCCCTGGGCAGAACTGTCGTGGCAGCAACTTCCTGTCATGCCACTTCTTAGTTTTCTCCTTGTAGATTCTTGCATTGTCGTAGGCCATTGTCCCTATTTCTTCAATCTCGTTCAGATCTAATAGCCTTTTCTGGCCTGCCTTGTCCAAGTCCATATTCACTGCCTTGATCGCCCAATATGCTCTGTGCTCTATCTCGACAGGCAGATGACAGGTTTTCCCATAAATCAATCGGTATGGACACATTCCCAATGGAGTCTTAAAAGCTGTCCTATATGCCCATAACGCATCATTGAGGAGTAAAGACCAATCTTTCATAGTTGGCTTAACCATCTTCTCAAGAATGTTCTTAACTTCCCTATTAGATATTTCAGCTTGTCCATTGGTCTGTGGGTGGTATGTTGTCGCGATCCGATGTTGACACCATATTTCTTCAAGGCGGCAGCAATAACCCTATTGTCAAAATGTCTCCCTTCATCACTGATAATCGCCTTAGGGATGCCAAACCTCGAAAAAATGTTTTTGTGTAGAAATTTTTGGACTGTCTTGGCATCATTCTTTTGAGTGGCGATAGCTTCTACCCACTTAGAGACATAATCCACTGCTAAGAGGATGTATAGATTTCCACATGAAGATGGAAAAGGTCCCATAAAATCAATCCCCCAAACGTCGAAGATTTCGACTTCTAGGATGTTCTGCAGTGGCATCTCGTTTCTTCTTGAGATGTTACCTGTCCTCTGGCACCTGTCACAGTTCTTGTAGAAGGTTTGGGCATCTTTATACAGTGACGGCCAATAAAATCCTAACTGCAGCTCCTTGGCAGCAGTTTTGTTGCCTCCTAAGTGACCTCCATATTGTGAAGCATGGCAGTGATGAAGAATGTCTTCCTGCTCTTCTTGTGGTACACACCTCATTATAACTTGATATATACACATTTTGAAAAGAAGAGGTTCGTCCCAATAATAATGCTTAACATCATTTTGGAACCTCTTCCTGGCTTGATAATTAAGATCAGAAGGAAGTATTCCGCTAACTATAAAATTAACGAAATCAGCATACCAGGGGAGTTCAGAAGACTTACCTGCCGCCATGGCTATCGCGGCAGTGATTGCGGCAGCAAAGAGCTGCTCATCTGGGAAGGTCTCTAGTATGTTTGTCTCATCTGTTGGTAGATTTTGTCCCTTCTCCAACCTTGACAAGTGATCTGCCACCTGATTTTCTGTCCCCTTTTTGTCCTTGATTTCAAGGTCGAATTCTTGCAAAAGCAGGATCCACGATATCAATCTAGGCTTTGCATACTTTTTCGCGAACAAATACTTCAGGGCAGAATGGTCTGTGTGCACTATTACCTTCGTTCCAAGTATGTAAGAACGAAACTTGTCAATGGAGAACACCACAGCTAATAACTCCTTTTCTGTGGTGGTGTAGTTTACTTGGGCGTCATTTAGTGTCTTATAGGCATAATATATGACATGAAATAACTTATCTCTGCACTGCCCAAGTGCTGCCCCGACAGCATAGTCACTAGCATCACACATAATCTCAAATGGTTGTGTCCAGTCTGGTGTCTGTACTATTGGGGCTGTTACCAGTTTTTCCTTCAAAACCTTGAATGCTTCAGTACATTCATCCTTAATGTCAAAGGGTCGGTTCAGCTCTAAAAGATGACATAGGGGCTTGGTGATTTTTGAGAAATTTGCAATGAACCTTCGATAAAAACCAGCATGTCCCAAGAAACTTCTAATACCCTTGACTGTGGTTGGTGGCAGCGGCTTTTCGATCACTTCAATCTTGGCCCTGTCGACTTCTATCCCGCGACAGCTAATCTTATGGCCAAGGACTATCCCTTCATCAACCATAAAGTGGCATTTTCCCAATTTAAAACTAGGTTTGCTTTTTCACATCTTTCAAGTACCTTTTGTAGATTGCCAAGGCAGCTCTCAAAATCGTCCCCAAAGACTGAAAAATCATCCATAAAAATTTCAAGGAAGTCCTCCACCATATCGAAGAATATGGCCATCATGCACCTTTGGAAGGTGGCGGGTGCATTGCATAATCCAAACGGCATTCTCCTAAAAGCATACGTTCTATAGGGGCATGTGAAAGTCGTCTTTTCTTGATCCTACGGTGCGATAGCAATTTGATTATAACCTGAATAACCATCAAGAAAACAATAGTAAGCTTTACCCGCTAATCTATCAAGCATTTGATCAATAAAGGGTAAAGGAAAGTGGTATTTTCGGGTAGCTTTGTTAAGCTTCCGATAGTCCATACAAACCCTCCAACCGGTCACAGTCCTGGTTGGGATTAACTCATTGTTTTCATTAGTCACCACGGTCATTCCTCCTTTCTTTGGAACGCATTGCACCGGGCTCACCCATTTGCTGTCGTAGATGGCGTAAATATTACCAGCATCTAACCATTTGATTATTTCTTTACGAACCACCTCCTCCATCGCATGGTTAAGCCGCCTTTGGGCATCTATAGTCGGCTTATGATCTTCCTCTAGAAGGATTTTGTGCATGCATAACGTCGGACTAATGTCTTGAATGTCAGCTATCATCCATCCAATTGCCTTTTTGTGCTGCCGTAGCATGCCTATTAGCTGTCGTTCATGTTCCTGTGGCAGCTTAGAAGAGATGATTACGGGCAACGTATCATTTGAACCAAGAAAAGCATATTTTAGCTGCCCTGGCAGGGGCTTCAGTTCTAAGGCAGGTGGCTCAACAGTAGATGGCTTTTGGATTAAATGGTTATCCGAAGTATAATTTAAAGGTTCGAATAACGTACCTGGACGATCGCCTATCTAGTTTACCTCCTCCTGATCTTCAGTATCAGATGTATCGGATTCAGAGGAGTTGCTAACGTCGGTGTTGTCGTCAATGCTGTCGTGACAGTCCTGTAGCTGGCTGCCGTGGCAGTGACCAAATTTTATATCGTGACAGCCTAACCTGATGCAGGGTTGATCAAAGGCAACGTCAGTGATAGCCTTGCATTCCTCGTCTGCATCAGCATGCTTCATCGCTTGGAGAACATTCAACTTGATCTCTTGACCGTTCACTCTCATGGTGAGTTCTCCTTTCTCCACATCAATCAGTGATCTTCCCGTGGCTAAGAAGGGTCGCCCAAGGATGATTGGTGTGTTTTCGTCTACCTCACAATCTAAAACAAGAAAGTCAGCAGGAAAAATAAATTTATCCACTCTTACCAAAATATCTTCGATTTTTCCTTCTGGATGAACATAAGAGCGGTCTGCCAGCTGCAGAGTTACTGTCGTGGGCCGCGCCTTTCCAATACCTAATTTCTGAAAAATAGATTTTGGCATTAAATTAACACTAGCACCAAGATCACAAAGTGCCTTACCCACAAATTTATTTCCGATTACAGAAGGTATGATGAAGCTCCCCGGATCCTTCTTTTTCTGGGGTGGCTGCCGATGAAGAATACTCATGCAACCTTCTGTCATCTTTACCGTTTCAAATTCCCCAAGTTTAGATTTCTTTGACATCACATCCTTGAGAAATTTGGCATAACCGGGCATCTCCCTAACGGCATCTAACAGCGGAATATTAATATGAACCAGCTTAAAAATATCATAAATCTTTTTGAGTTGAGATTCTTGCTTAGCTTGCTGTATCCGTTGAGGAAAAGGAGGTGGGGGACAATAATCAGCAATACGCCCTTCCCACTGCATACGAATCTGAGGAGGTTTGGGTTCATCAACTTTCTCCTCTGTCGCTTCTGCTGTCGTGACAGGCTCATCGGCAGCAGTCTGTTTGTTACCTGTCGGGGCAGCTTCCTCGACAGGTTTGTCTAAGGCTGCTTCCTTTACTGTTTCAGCTTTTTTCCGGCCCTGGTAGTTTCCTCCCACTCCTAGTAGTAATAGCCTTACATTGCTCATGTGTGGGCTGCCTAGCATTTTCGGTATTACTAGGGAATCCTCCAGTCTGCCTCGCTTAATATGTTGTGAAACCTGACCCATTTGTGTCTCCAGAGATTTCAGAGTAGCTTCATGATTCGTCATCCTCATCTCTGTTTTATCCATGAAATTCTCTGTTTTCTTGACAAACTGATTCATATTCTCAATATAAGTACTTGTCTGAGACATAAAAGTGGCCAGAGTCTGTTCCAGTATACTGCTCGTGGCAGCTGGTTGCTGATGTTGCTGCTGCGGCGGCAGTTGCTGTCGCGTCAGCAATCTAGGTCCTCCCTGATTTTGATTGTGTGCTTGAGGATTCAGGGCATTATTAGGATTACTCCAAGAAAACTTGGGATCCTTCCTCCAATTGGGATTATAATTGTTGGCATTGTAATTCAGCTTGTAATTTCCAACATATTTTCCCTCTTCTAACTGTATCGGGCATTCATCTGAACCATGGTTTCCCTCACAGATTTCACATACCTCCTCAACAGCAAATCCATGTTGTCCATCATCATTCAATAACCTTTTCATTGCTTTAGTAAGGAATGCTACCTGTGATTTCATCGTGATGTCGGCTTCATAATCCTTGACAGCGAGTACCTGTTTACCCCCTCTTCTTGCTGTCGGAAACTGCTCCTCATTCTTAGCCAGATTTTTCAATACTTGCATTGTCTCGTCCGGATCTTTATCCAATAATAGTCTGTTTGCTGCTGAATCAATTCGAATACGAGTTTGTAAGTTGGCAGCATTATAAAACTTAGTTACCTGATTCCAGACTGGGAATCCATGCATTGGACAGTTCCGTAGAAGAGTAGTAAATCTGTCCCAGGCCTCGTGCATCGGCTCATCATCTTCCTGTTGAAAAGTAGCAATTTCATTACGTAATCGCTCAGATAAATGCGAAGGATTAAAACGAGATAAAAATTCACGAGATAAATCTTCCCAAGTTCTAATTGAACCCGGCGTAAGTTTATTCCACCAAGTTTTTGCTTTGTCCCTCAATGAATGGGGAAATAACCGAAGCCTCAGTATCTCCAGATTAACTCCTGGCAGTCTAAACGAACCACAAATCTCCTGGAACGTTTTTAGATGCTCCCTAGCATCCTCTATAACAGCACCACTGAATTGACCGGCATTGTTGATCATACTAAACATGACAGGTTTCAGCTCGAAGTTGTCAAAATCAATATCCGGCAGCGTGGTTTCCAGCTCTACATGATCGTTCAACATGTAGTCATGACAGGACCGTCAGCCGGCGGCAGGGTTGCTGACAGGCAGTATAATATCGCCGACAGGCGGGTCGTCTCCAACGTGGGCCATCTTCTCTAGCTGTTCTTCAAGGTACTCGTTCCTGGCTAGAAGGTGACGAAGTTTTTTCTTGAGATTGAATGATCGTTCGATTTCCGGATCTAGTTGATATTCAGGATCTTTACCTCGATTTGATTTGCGCATAAACAAGAGAACCTTGTGAAAAGCAAGAGTTGTATGCACCAAAGAAAAATAGAAAAATAAAAATAAAAACAAAATATAAAAAAACGAAAAGTGCAATAAAAGAAAGGTAGAGTTATGTTGCCAATCCCCGGCAACGGCGCCAAAAACTTGTTGCGTGTAAAATAGTCTATCGCAATGGTAGTTCAAGTATACACGACGCAAGTAGTAAAGTGATACGAAGTATCGGATATCGTCTCCACAGGGATTGGACTAATAGCTTCACCTTAATTCACTGCACGAAGGTAAAAGAAATAATTGAGAGTTGTCACGAAAATAATAAAGAAAACGTAAATAAACGAGTAAAGATATCAAGATAGAGAGAATAGGCTGGTATTGAATTGCTCAGTAGTGCAGGTATTGCAGATTTTAGGAAATCCATTTCTGTCGTTGGCGCACGTCGCGGCAGCACCTGTCACGGCGGCAGTCCGTTGATCGTCGAGGCAGCAAACGCTCAACTCAGTACTTTCAAGTTTGGCAAGAATCCCAGATCTTCCTTGGCCTATCCCTAGGTCCAAGTCTATCGATGATCACGTCTTAATGATACCTCCCGGCGTGAATCGAAGGATGAACACCAATGTGTATGAATTCTTCTTTAGCCACTTAACCTTGCCCTATCCCTAGGCACGAGATAGTTCAACTATAAACTAGAGAACTTGCTCTTATTTCTTTCGTATACTTAACTCTCCTGATGCTAAGTAAATAGATAACCTCACAATGCTCTCCCGATGCTCTTGCAAGATATTAATAACCAAAATAAGAGAACTTGAAGTTAATTTTATTGAACTGAAAATTCCTAAAACAAAATTGTTGAGTGTATAAAAGTTATATTATTTACACCCTTTTTAACCTATATTTCTGCTGCATTCAAGCATCATTTCATTGCATTTAGGTTAGTTTACAGCAAAACATCACAAATATATTAAAGGCACAGATTCTAGTAAAGATTGGCTGATTTTGCAGGTTGCTGCCATAGTAGACGGAGAAGGCAGGCGCGGGGCAGAGAAGCAGAAGAGCTGAACTGGACAAGCAGAGAAAGAGGACGATGCTGCCATGGTGCTGCCGTGACAGCAGAGGACGACAGCAAGTTAGTGGAGAAAAAGCAAAATGGACCTCGATAGATAGAGAAAATTCTGCTCATTTGTCGTGTGAAAACCCTATATTTTTCCAAGCCCGGGATCAAAAGATATGTCAAGCCCAAAGCTCAAGGAGAGAAAATCCCAAGAAACAAGGAGGACGACTGGAAAGTAGATTCCTTGAAGATTAAGTCTTTATTATAATCATACTTTTAATTAAAGTTGTAATCCTTGTTAACTTAGATAACTTGAGCCCAAAGCTTATATAAGGGCATATATCTTAACCTAGAAAACGACATCATACCCAATACCCCATAACCGACAACCAAAAACCCCTAGCCATTTACCCGCCGCCGACATGTTCTAAAATCCTCCTAGGGCCACGGGTTGATTTGTAAAGTAGTTGCAAGGGTTGTTTTGTTTTAGGAATTTTC
Organism: Hibiscus tridactylites; assembly: GCA_958450335.1. Taxonomy (NCBI): domain Eukaryota; kingdom Viridiplantae; phylum Streptophyta; class Magnoliopsida; order Malvales; family Malvaceae; genus Hibiscus; species Hibiscus tridactylites. Next base: position 31,577,790 of record OY288285.1, read on the forward strand.
AGTTCAATAAAATAAACTTCAAGTTCTCTTATTTTGGTTATTAATATCTTGCAAGAGCATCGAGAGAGCATTGTGAGGTTATCTATTTACTTAGCATCGAGAGAGCTAACTATACGGAAGAAATAAGAGCAAGTTCTCTAGTTTATTGTTGAACTATCTCGTGCCTAGGGATAGGGCGAGGTTAAGTGGCTAAAGAAGAATTCATACACATCGGTGTTCATCCTTCGATTCACGCCGGGAGGTATCATCAAGACGTGATCATCGACAGACTTGGACCTAGGGATAGGCCAAGGCAGATCTGGGATTCTTGCCAAACTTGAAAGTACTGAGTTGAGCGTTTGCTGCCGCGACGATCAACAGACTGCCGCCGTGACAGGTGTTGCCGCGACGGGCGCCAACGACAGAACTGGATTTCCTAAACTCTACAATACCTGCACTACTAAGCAATTCAATACCAGCCCATTCTCTCTATCTTGATATCTTTACTCTTTTATTTACGTTTTCTTTATTATTTTCGTGACAACTCTCAATTATTTCTTTTACCTTCTTGCAGTGAATTAAGGTGAAGCTATTAGCCCAATCCCTATGGAGACGATATCCGATACTTCGTATCACTTTACTACTTGCGTCGTGTATACTTGCACTACCATTGCAATAGACTATTTTACACGCAACAAGTTTTTGGCGCCGTTGCCGGGAATTGGCAACATAACTCTACCTTTCTTTTATTGCACTTTTTGTTTTTTTATATTTTGTTTTTATTTTTATTTTTCTGTTTTTCTTTGGTGCATTCAACTCTTGCTTTTCACAAGGTTCTCTTGTTTATGTGCAGATCGAATCGAGGTAAAGATCCTGAATATCAACTAGATCCGGAAATCGAACGATCATTCAATCTCAAGAAAAAACTTCGTCACCTTCTAGCCAGGAACGAGTACCTTGAAGAACAGCTAGAGAAGATGGACCACGTTGGAGACGACCCGCCTGTCGGCGATATTATACTGCCTGTCAGCAACCCTGCCGCCGGCTGACGGTCCTGTCATGACTACATGTTGAACGATCATGTAGAGCTGGAAACCACGCTGCCGGATATTGATTTTGACAACTTCGAGCTGAAACCTGTCATGTTTAGTATGATCAACAATGCCGGTCAATTCAGTGGTGCTGTTATAGAGGATGCTAGGGAGCATCTAAAAACGTTCCAGGAGATTTGTGGTTCGTTTAGACTGCCAGGAGTTAATCTGGAGATACTGAGGCTTCGGTTATTTCCCCATTCATTGAGGGACAAAGCAAAAACTTGGTGGAATAAACTTACGCCGGGTTCAATTAGAACTTGGGCAGATTTATCTCGTGAAATTTTATCTCGTTTTACTCCTTCGCATTTATCTGAGCGATTACGTAATGAAATTGTTACTTTTCAACAGAAAGATGACGAGCCGATGCACGAGGCCTAGGACAGATTTACTACTCTTCTACGGAACTGTCCAATGCATGGATTCCCAGTCTGGAATGAGGTAACTAAGTTTTATAATGCTGCCAACTTACAAACTCGTATTCGAATTGATTCAACAGCAAACGAACTATTATTGGATAAAGATCCGGACGAGGCAATGCAAGTATTGAAAAATCTGGCTAAGAATGAGGAGCAGTTTCCGACAGCAAGAAGAGGGGGTAAACGGGTATTCGCTGTCAAGGATTATGAAGCCGACAGCACGATGAAATCACAGCTACCATTCCTTACTAAAGCAATGAAAAGGTTATTGAATGATGATGGACAACATGGATTTGCTGTTGAGGAGATATGTGAAATCTGTGAGGGAAATCATGGTTCGGATTAATGCCCGATACAGTTAGAAGAGGGAAAATATGTTGGAAATTACAAGCCGAATTACAATGCCAACAATTATAATCCCAATTGGAGGAAGGATCCCAAGTTTTCTTGGAGTAATCCTAATAATGCCCTGAATCCTCAATCACACAATCAGAATCAGGGAGGACCTAGATTGCTGACGCAAGAGCAACTGCCGCAGCAGCAACAGCAGCAACCAGCTGCCACGAGCAGTATACTGGAACAGACTCTGGCCACTTTTATGTCTCAGACAGGTACTTATATTGAGAATATGAATCAGTTTGTCAAGAAAACAGAGAATTTCATGGATAAAACAGAGATGAGGATGACGAATCATGAAGCTACTCTGAAATCTCTGGAGACACAAATGGGTCAGGTTTCACAACATATTAAGCCGAGGCAGACTGGAGGATTCCCTAGTAATACTGAAAATGCTAGGCAGCCCACACATGAGCAATGTAAGGCTATTACTACTAGGAGTGGGAAGAAACTACCAGGGCCGGAAAAAAAGCTAAAACAGTAAAGGAACCAGCCTTGGACAAACCTGTCGAGGAAGCTGCCCGGACAGGTAACAAACAGACTGCTGCCGATGAGCCTATCACGACAGCAGAAGCGACAGAGGAGAAAATTGATGAACCCAAACCTCCTCAGATTCGTATGCAGTGGGAAGGGCGTATTGCTGATTATCGTCCCCCACCTTATTTTCCTCAACGGATATAGCAAGCTAAGCAAGAATCTCAACTCAAAAAGATTTATGATATTTTAAGCAGGTTCATATTAATATTCCGTTAGGGAGATGCCCGGTTATGCCAAATTTCTCAAGGATGTGATGTCAAAGAAATCTAAACTTGGGGAATTTGAAACGGTAAAGATGACAGAAGGTTGCATGAGTATTCTTCATCGGCAGCCACCCCAGAAAAAGAAGGATCCGGGGAGCTTCATCATACCTTCTGTAATCGGAAATAAATTTGTGGGTAAGGCACTTTGTGATCTTGGTGCTAGTGTTAATTTAATGCCAAAATCTGTTTTTCAGAAATTAGGTATTGGAAAGGCGCGGCCCACGACAGTAACTCTGCAGCTGGCAGACCGCTCTTATGTTCATCCAGAAGGAAAAATCGAAGATATTTTGGTAAGAGTGGATAAATTTATTTTTCCTGCTGACTTTCTTGTTTTAGATTGTGAGGCAGACGAAAATGCACCAATCATCCTTGGGCGACCCTTCTTAGCCACGGTAAGATCACTGATTGATGTGGAGAAAGGAGAACTCACCATGAGAGTGAACGATCAAGAGATCAAGTTGAATGTTCTCCAAGCGATGAAGCATGCTGATGCAGACGAGGAATGCAAGGCTATCACTGACGTTGCCTTTGATCAACCCTGCATCAGGTCGGGCTGTCACGATATAAAATTTGGTCACTGCCGCGTCAGCCACCTACAGGACTGTCACGATAGCATTGACGACAGCACCGACGACAACAACTCCTCTGAATCCGATACATCTGATACTGAAGATCAGGAGGAGGTAAACTGGATAGGCGATCGTCCAGGTAAATTATTCGAACCTTTAAATTATACTTCGGATAACCATTTAATCCAAAAGCCATCTACTGTTGAGCCACCTGCCTTAGAACTGAAGCCCCTGCCAGGGCAGCTAAAATATGCTTTTCTTGGTTCAAATGATACGTTGCCCGTAATCATCTCTTCTAAGCTGCCACAGGAACAGGAACGGCAGCTAATAGGCATGCTACGGCAGCACAAAAAGGCAATTGGATGGACGATAGCTGACATTCAAGGCATTAGTCCGGCGTTATGCATGCACAAAATCCTTCTAGAGGAAGATCATAAGCCGACTATAGATGCCCAAAGGCGGCTTAACCATGCGATAAAGGAGGTGGTTCGTAAAGAAATAATCAAATGGTTAGATGCTGGTATTATTTACGCCATCTCTGGCAGCAAATGGGTGAGCCCGGTGCAATGCGTTTCAAAGAAAGGAGGAATGACCGTGGTGACTAATGAAAACAATGAGTTAATCCCAACCAGGACTGTGACCGGTTGGAGGGTTTGTATGGACTATCGGAAGCTTAACAAAGCTACCCGAAAAGACCACTTTCCTTTACCCTTTATTGATCAAATGCTTGATAGATTAGTGGGTAAACCTTACTATTGTTTTCTTGATGGTTATTCAGGTTATAATCAAATTGCTATCGCACCGGAGGATCAAGAAAAGACGACTTTCACATGTCCCTACGGAACGTATGCTTTTAGGAGAATGTCGTTTGGATTATGCAATGCACCCGCCACCTTCCAAAGGTGCATGATGGCCGTATTCTCCGATATGGTGGAGGACTTCCTTGAAATTTTTATGGATGATTTTTTAGTCTTTGGGGACGATTTTGAGAGCTGCCTCGGCAATCTACAAAAGGCACTTGAAAGATGTGAAAAAGCAAACCTAGTTTTAAATTGGGAAAAATGCCACTTTATGGTGGATGAAGGTATAGTCCTTGGCCATAAGATTAGCTGCCGTGGGATAGAAGTCGACAGGGCCAAGATTGAAGTGATCGAAAAGCTGTCGCCACCGACCACAGTCAAGGGTATTAGAAGTTTCTTGGGACATGCTGGTTTTTATCGAAGGTTCATTGCAAATTTCTCAAAAATCACCAAGCCCTTATGTCATCTTTTAGAGCAGAACCGACCCTTTGACTTTAATGATGAATGTACTGAAGCATTCAAGGTTCTGAAGGAAAAACTAGTAACAGCCCCAATAGTACAGCCACCAGACTGGACACAGCCATTTGAGATTATGTGTGATGCTAGTGACTATGCTGTCGGGGCAGCACTTGGGCAGCACAGAGATAAGTTATTTCATGTCATATATTATGCCAGCAAGACACTGAATGACGCCCAAATGAACTACACCACCACAGAAAAGGAGTTATTAGTTTTGGTGTTCTCCATTCACAAGTTTCGTTCTTACATACTTGGAACGAAGGTAATAGTGCACACAGACCATTCTGCCCTGAAGTATTTGTTCCCGAAAAAGGATGCAAAGCCTAGATTGATACGGTGGATCCTGCTATTGCAAGAATTCAATCTTGAAATCAAGGACAAGAAAGGGACAGAAAATCAGGTGGCGGATCACTTGTCAAGGTTAGAGAAAGGACAGAGTCTATCAATAGATGAGACAAACATACTGAAGACCTTCCCAGATGAGCAGCTCTTTGCTGCCGCAATCACTGCCGCGACAGCCATGGCGGCAGGTAAGTCTTCTGAACTACCCTGGTATGCTGATTTCGTTAATTTTATAGTTAGCGGAATACTTCCTTCTGATCTTAATTATCAAGCCAGGAAGAGGTTCCAAAATGATGTTAAGCATTATTATTGGGACGAACCTCTTCTTTTCAAAATGTGTGCAGATCAGGTTATAAGAAGATGCGTACCACAAGAAGAACAAGAAGACTTTCTTCATCACTGCCATGCTTCACAATATGGAGGTCACTTAGGAGGCAACAAAACTGCTGCCAAGGTGCTGCAGTCAGGATTTTATTGGCCGTTACTGTATAAAGATGCTCAAACCTTCTACAAGAACTGTGACAGGTGCCAGAGGACATGTAACATCTCAAGAAGAAACGAGATGCCACTGCAGAACATCCTAGAAGTCGAAATCTTCGACGTTTGGGGGATTGATTTTATGGGACCTTTTCCATCTTCATGTGGAAATCTATACATCCTCTTAGTAGTGGATTATGTCTCTAAGTGAGTAGAAGCTATCGCCACTCAAAAGAATGATGCCAAGACAGTCCAAAAATTTCTACACAAAAACATTTTTTCGAGGTTTGGCATCCCTAAGGCGATTATCAGTGATGAAGGGGAGACATTTTGACAATAGGGTTATTGCTGCCGCCTTGAAGAAATATGGTGTCAAGCATCGCATCGCCACAGCATACCACCCACAGACCAATGGATAAGCTGAAATATCTAATAGGGAAGTTAAGAACATTCTTGAGAAGATGGTTAAGCCAACTAGGAAAGATTGGTCTTTACTCCTCAATGATGCGTTATTGGCATATAGGACAGCTTTTAAGACTCCATTGGGCATGTCTCCATACCGATTGATTTATGGGAAAACCTGTCATCTGCCTGTCAAGATAGAGCACAGAGCATATTGGGCGATCAAGGCAGTGAATATGGACTTGGACAAGGCAGGCCAGAAAAGGCTATTAGATATGAATGAGATTGAAGAAATAAGGACAATGGCCTACGACAATGCAAGAATCTACAAGGAGAAAACTAAGAAGTGGCATGACAGGAAGTTGCTACCACGACAGTTCTGCCCATGGCAGCTTGTATTGTTGTTCAATTCTAGACTGAAACTTTTCCCAGGGAAATTGAAATCTAGATGGTCTGGACCATTCCAAGTCGTACATGTTTTTCCCCATGGTGCCATCACAATTCGATCATTAAAAGACGAGCACCAATTCAAAGTCAACGGACAGCGCCTCAAGCATTATCAGGGGACTGAAGCCCCAAGAATACAGGAAGTGGTAACCTTAGGAGATGCCCAACAAGGCATCCCTAATTTAACCTAAATTTTATTTTTATTTATTTTTATTATTTATTATATATTAGGTAATAAGGTTTATTTTATTAGAATAATTTTTTTTATGTTTATTGTTTTTAGGAAATAAAGGAGCCAAGAAGAACAGGAGAAGTGAACTCAGCCCACCACCCATCCATCAGCCCAACAAAGCCCAATATTGAAGCATGTCGTTCCAGTTGCCGCGGCAGACACGGAAAAGACAGGCTGTCGCCAGACTGTCACGACAGATGCGGAAACGTGTGACAGACGCGTAACAGACGCAGAAACGCGTGTCTGACGCGTCACACACTCTAAAGCTCAATAGTCGCCCCGTTATACACGCCTGTCGTTACAGCTTCAACGGGCAGCAACTCCTCTTCTATAAAACCACGTTTCATTTTCATTTCATTCAGTTCTGTTGTTCTTACTTGCTCTCCCCTTTAGTTTTCATTTGCTTTCTTTTACTTTCAACAACCCTTGCAACTAAAATGTCTTCCAAAAGAACCCGCCGCAGTGCTGCTTCAACCTCTTCACTGGCAGCACCCACCCCACAATCCTTTGCTACTAGAGATTTATAGGAAGAAAGAGGCTTTATTTACACCCCAAGAGTAGTCAATATAGGCCTCAAACCATTCATCGCAAGGACGATTAGGGCCCTCTTATGGGAAACATTCGCAGAGCAACCAGCAGAGATAAATGAGACGCTGGTGAGGGAATTCTATGCTGCCATCGGTAGCAGGACGACAACAGCAGTGACTGTCCGAGGGACAGAAGTACAGTTCACAGCTGAGCGCATTAACTCTTTCTATGGCCTCTACCTCGGCCCCAACGATGATGCTCACCAGCAGTTCCTTGACACTATAGATGAAGCTGCCTATGATGCTGTCATGGCCGAAGTAACGAAAGAAAGGACTGAGTGGAAAACAAGCCGCAAAAATCCCCACACAGTGAAGAGGGGGCAGCTGCTGCTAGAGGCCAAACTGTGGAACGCCTTCATTAAGAAGAGGATCCTGCCGTCCTCCCATCACACCACCGTTGACCAGCAGCGGTTAGCCCTAATACACTCCATTCTAAATAAACGACCCATTAATGTGGGGAGTTATATACGGGAGAGTATTTTGGAATGCGCCCATCGATCGACGGCCCTCCTATGCCTGCCCTACCTCATTACATCCCTCTGTTGCTACTATGTTGTGCCGGAAGCCAACACCAATCGCATATTGAAAGGACGGGGATGGACAGAAAAAAATATAATCAGCCTCATGGAGCTGACAGTAGCAACCCCCCTCTCCTCCTTCAACCGTGCTGCCGCTCCAGCTGAATCGTCAGAGCAGCCAAACACTGAACCTGCCACTGCAGCAGATGCTCCGACAGACCCATCCACTCAAATCCTTGCTGCTATTAAGAGGATGGAGGACAGACAGCTGGGTCTAATGACATTCATCAAGGATTTTGCCGCATCCATGGTAAATTTTATTCACCATACTTTAAATTTTCCTGATGTTCTCTTTCGCACCTTCCCTGCCCACTACTTCACCGTCCCCACCCCTGCCCACACACCTACACCTGCTGCCACACCACATACACCATCTGCTGCCTCCATTCCATCACTTGCCCCGACGACAGTCGGCAGCCCTCAGGCCGAAACATCCACCAGAGGAACAAAGCGACCGGCGCCCTCAGATGACATTGATGCCTTTGTCGCTGGGTTCTCTTCTTCATCCGTCTAGGCAGAAAGCGACGCCGAACACTCTATTCGGAGGAACTTGGCGAAAGAATTTACATCTGTCAAGAGGTAGAAAAGAATGGCCAACAGGAAACTTATGCCAAAGGCCAGCAGCAGCTGGGACAGCGGCAGCAGCTCCGACATTTAGGTTGTGCAGCAACCAACCCAGCATGCCCCAAAGCCCAGAATCCGCCGCCAAATCCGCCTCAGCAGCAGCAGTGAAGACAGTGCTTAAAAAATTTAAGTTTCTTTTTTCTTCTTATTGATGCCTGCTATCTCTATATTTTGTGATGTACTGCCTTCTTTTTTTCATTTTGTCATTTGCATTGAGGGCAATGCAACCCTTGAGTTTGGGGGTGGCAACCCTCCATTTTAATGGAGTCCAAGTACATCTTAGTTATTTGTTGTGTCTTTTACTTATTTATTTTTTTCTTAAAAAAAATCAGAAAAGACTGAAAATTTTGGCTTAAAACTGTGAATTGAACTTGCCTGTCGTGACAGCTATGTCGTGGCAGCATCTTTAGGATAGTTTAAGGAAAAGTTTAGAGCCTTTCTATAGTTCTGAAAACTTAAACACCATTGTGACTATAATACTGCTTAGACTTCTTTTAGCCAAACTAGAATAGGAAGCTTAGCACTTGAATAGCCCCTAGAGGTGCCTAACACTGGCTCTAGGAAAGAAGTTTAGCAAAAGAGACTCAGAAACCCTAGAGGTGCCCGAAACTGGCTCTAGGAAGCTAACTAGAGGTGCCTAAAACTGGCTCTAGTAAAACTTTAGGAAAATCGAGTCAAACAAAAAAATCAAGGAAGCATGAAAATGTGCCTTCAAAAAGATAAACTTTGGCATAAAAATTCAAGTCAAGAGTTGAATATTCTAGTGAAACTAAGAGAGTCTGGGCATATAACTGTTCACAAGCATGCACACACTGCACGAGGACTATAGTGAGATTACGGACAGATCCTAAATTATCCGACAGGTTGCTACCGCCACAGGGAACGAGCGACGGGTAAGGGAAAGTTCATTGTTTGAAAGCCAAAACAAAAAGATTTCTTTTTTTCTCTTTTAGGTCTTAGTTGCTTGAGGGCAAGCAAAAACTTGAGTTTGGGGGTGTGTTGAGTGTGTAAAAGTTCTATTATTTACACCCTTTTTAACTCATATTTCTGCTGCATTCAAGCATCATTTCATTGCATTTAGGTTAGTTTACAGCAAAACATCACAAATATATTAAAGGCACAGATTATACTAAAGAATGGCTGATTTTGCATGTTGTTGCCATAGTAGACGGAGAAGGCAGGCGCGGGGCAGAGAAGCAGAAGAGCTGAACTGGACAAGCAGACAAAGAGGACGATGCTGCCATGGTGCTGCCGTGACAGCAGAGGACGACAGCAAGTTAGTGGAGAAAAAGCAAAATGGACCTCGATAGATAGAGAAAATTCTGCTCGTCTGTCGTGTGAAAACCTTATATTTTTCCAAGCCCCGGATCAAAAGATATGTCAAGCCCAAAGCTCAAGGAGAGAAATTCCCAAGAAACAAGTAGGACGGCTGGAAAGTAGATTCTTTGAAGATTAAGTCTTTATTAGAATCATACTTTTAATTAAAGTTGTAATCCTTGTTAACTTAGATAACTTGAGCCCAAAGCTTATATAAGGGCATATATCTTAACCTAGAAAACGACATCATACCCAATACCCCATAACCGACAACCAAAAACCCCTAGCCGTTTACCCGCCGCCGACATGTTCTAAATTCCTCCTAGGGCCACGGGTTGATTTGTAAAGTAGTTCCAAGGGTTGTTTTGTTTTAGGAATTTTCAGTTCAATAAAATAAACTTCAAGTTCTCTTATTTTGGTTATTAATATCTTGCAATAGCATCGGGAGAGCATTGTGAGGTTATCTTTTTACTTAGCATCGGGAGAGTTAAGTATACGAAAGAAATAAGAGCAAGTTCTCTAGTTTATAGTTGAAGTATCTCGTGCCTAGGTATAGGGCGAGGTTAAGTGGCTAAAGAAGAATTCATACACATCGGTGTTCATCCTTCGATTCACGCCGGGAGGTATAATCAAGACGTGATCATCGACAGACTTGGACCTAGGGATAGGCCAAGGCAGATATGGGATTCTTGCCAAACTTGAAAGTACTGAGTTGAGCGTTTGCTGTCGCGACGATCAACGGACTGCCGCCGTGACAGGTGCTGCCGCGACGGGCGCCAACGACAGAACTGGATTTCTGAAACTCTGCAATACCTGCACTACTGAGCAATTCAATACCAGCCCATTCTCTCTATCTTGATATCTTTACTCTTTTATTTACGTTTTCTTTATTATTTTCGTGACAACTCTCAATTATTTCTTTTACCTTCGTGCAGTGAATTAAGGTGAAGCTATTAGCCCAATCCCTGTGGAGACGATATTTGATACTTCATATCACTTTACTACTTGCGTCGTGTATACTTGCACTACCATTGCGATAGACTATTTTACACGCAACAAAAACAACCCTTGCAACTACTTTACAAATCAACCCGTGGCCCTAGGAGGAATTTAGAACATGTCGGCGGCGGGTAAACGGCTAGGGGTTTTTGGTTGTCGGTTATGGGGTATTGGGTATGATAATGTTTTCTAGGTTAAGATATATGCCCTTATATAAGCTTTGGGCTCAAGTTATCTAAGTTAACAAGGATTACAACTTTAATTAAAAGTATGATTCTAATAGAGACTTAATCTTCAAGGAATCTACTTTCCAGCCGTCCTCCTTGTTTCTTGGGATTTTCTCTCCTTGAGCTTTGGGCTTGACATATCTTTTGATCCGGGGCTTGGAAAAATATAAGGTTTTCGCACAACAGACGAGCAAAATTTTCTCTATCTATCGAGGTCCATTTTGCTTTTTCTCCACTAACTTGCTGTCATCCTCTGCTGTCATGGCAGCACCATGAGAGCATCGTCCTCTTTGTCTGCTTGTCCAGTTCAGCTCTTCTGCTTCTCTGCCCCGCGCCTGCCTTCTTCGTCTACTATGGCAGCAACCTGCAAAATCAGCCATTCTTTAGTAGAATCTGTGCCTTTAATATATTTGAGATGTTTTGCTGTAAACTAACCTAAATGCAATGAAATGATGCTTGAATGCAGCAGAAATATGGGTTAAAAAGGGTGTAAATAAAGAACTTTTACACACTCAACAGTTGTTTCTTTAGAGCATGCCTCACTAAGCAATTGTGCTTACGCTCTCTCTCTTGAACCAATAATGCAGATAATTGAAGTTTTAAAGGGCAACAAGGAGGCAAGAGAGTCCAAGGGAACTAAGCTCATGTATGGTGATGTTTTCGTACACTATTAGTTTTGGTAATTTGGCAATGGGAACCTAAGATGTGCTTTGGGAGATGTTTTAGACTCCCTAGTTTTGTGGCATGTTACTCTTGGTGTTTTGGATTTGTAATTGGCCTTTTGATGCTTGTTTTGGAGTTTAGTTGGTTGATTGGTTTTGGATATTAGGATGCATGCCTATAGACATGTGAAGTTTAATGTTTGATGACATGGATGTGTTTAGAGGTTGCAAACATACACCTTATATGTATGATGACTTGTTGGTATGACTAGAGGGTCATTAGGAGGTGTTTGATTGAGTTTATGCATGAAAAACCAGCAAAATCTGCAGCTTCTGGGCAAACCGTATCGATACACTCGTTGGCGTTTCGAAACGGGGGCCCGTAATGGCCTTAGTGTTTCGAAACAGCTAGTGACTGTTTCGAAACGGTTTGGCCACTAGAAGGCCCTGTTTCGAAACAAGTTTCGAAACGAACCCGTGTTTTGGAACGGTCAACACTGTTTCGAAACAGGCGACCGTTGGGCACTGTTTTGAATGGTATTGAGGTTTGCAAGCTTTACGTTTTAGTCCCGAAAGTTGTTATTGCAATTGTATGAGTTTGAAATGTCCGTTTAAGGTGAAATTTTACAGGGAATCATGTAATGTGACTAATTAAATATTGGTAACTTAAAAATCAGTTAAGACCTCCTAATTTCCAGAATTTTCTTTTTGGTCCCTAATAATTGTATTTTGTGCAATTGAGTCCCTCATGTTGTTCGATCGATGTGCTTTTCACCTGTATGATTCATGCGTACTCACATAGGGTTAATATACATCTATACAAGATTAAAAAGGAAAAAAATGTCGTTAATCAAGGTTAACTTTCGGGTGGACTTTGATTTTCCCTGTGCAATCTCTTTAGTTCGGGTCAACCGTCTAGGCCGGGCTAAGGGGGTTACATATTTTCAATAGAATATTCTCAAGTTTGCTTAATTCGTATTCTTCACTTCTTCAATTAGTTCCAAAAGTCCAGTTGAAGAAATCCATTTGTCTAGTACGAGAGTGTAAGACTCACAAAAGGATTAAGCACGGTCTCATCATGTCGAGGTGTTGACTAATTTGGATTAGACATAAGTTTGAGTTTTAACGGCTAAAAGGAGTGACCAAACGTCGACTTTCTGTGTTAGGTTTACGCTGAGATTGCTAGGTATTGCCTACATCACATGGTGACAGAATACTTGCCTAGACATAGGATGAATCACTTCAGAATTACTCTATCGAACTTAGAGTAGCTGTCAGACTTGCCGTCAGGATTTATCTTCATTCCACCTGTCGAGACAGCGAAAGTTGCAAGAACAGAGATCCGTTGCGGCCGCATGACAGGGTCGTAGTTGTCATCCTCCATTACCCACCGAGGCAGAAAATCGTGGCAGCGCAAAACACACTTAGGCTTTACAATGCAGTCTACACACTACTGAGCTACAATTACCTTATCCGATCTATCGGCCTTATCTCTCCCTATCATCACTATCTTATTTCATTTGTGTTTTTATCTTTCCACATTCAGAAATTTAATTGTGCATTTACTAAATCCTTTTGCAGGAAAACACTCATAGAACCTGATCCAATCCCCGTGGGAGACGATATCTTTTTATACTGTAACTTGACAAGAGTATGCACTTGCGCTCATAAAAAGAGAACACCTTCACGCCCTACAGTATGACTCAAAGTCATCTCCGGAGACTGAAAAGTCATCCATGAAGATCTCCAAGAACTCTTCAACCTTGTCAGAGAAAATGACAAGCATGCATCTTTAAAAAGTGACTAGAGCATTGCAAAGTCCAAAGGGCATTCTCCTAAATTCATAAGTACTATAGGGGCATGTGAAAGTTGTCTTCTCTTGATCTTCTAGTGCTATAGCAATCTGGTTGTACCTTGAGTATCCATCGACGAAACAATAAAAGGCTTTTCCTACCAATCGATCTAGCATTTGGTCGATGAATGGGAGAGGGAAATGGTCCTTCTTGGTTGCCTTGTTGAGCTTACGATAGTCCATGCATATCCTCCACCCCGTGGTTGTCTGTGTTGGTAGCAATTCATTGTCCTCATTGCTTACCACGTCATGCCTCCCTTCTTGCGTACAAATTGTACCAGGCTAACCCATAAACTATTGGATATTGGTAGATAACACCAGCATCGAGCCACTTGATTATCTCCTTCATCACCACCTTCTTCATGATTGGATTAAGCCTTCTTTGTGGTTCAACCGAGTTGCTGTGACAATCATCAAGCAAAATTTTGTCCATACAAATAGTAGGGCTTATACCCTTCAAGTCAGCCATAGTCCAACCTAGAGCTTTTTTATGTTGAACTAACATATTTATCAAGCTAGATTCTTGCTTAGGTGTAAGACTAGAAGAAATAATCACAAAGTCTCATTACTACCCAAATAAGCATATTTAAGGTGTGTTGGAAAAGGCTTTAATTCTAATGTGGGTGCATGCTCAAGTGGAGGTTTTGGAGGAGTAAATTCATAGAAATCTAAAAGCTCAAAGTGCGTACTTAGTCTAGCTACGAGTAAGCTAGACCGTTGCACCTTCAATGGGAAATGCTCAAGCTCCTCGTTATCATCCTCACTGAGCTTCACATAATCCTCAAATTGTAAAAAAAATTGATGCAGCAAAATTCTGCAGCTTCTTCTTCTACCATGGCACCTATGTATCGACATTCCTCATGTTAATCCACATATCTCAGGGTGTCGAAGACAATTATGGTCACCCTCTGATTTGCCACTCTCATGGTGAACTCTCCCTTTTCAAAGTCAATCAAGATACGGTCGGTGGCTAAGAAAGGTAGCCCCAAGATTATGGGTGCATTGCCATCCGCTTCACAATCGAGAATGAGGAAGTCTACTGGGAAGACAAATCTGTCAACCTTTACCACAACATCTTCAATCCTTCCTTTCGGGAGGACATGAGATTGGTCGGCTAGCTACAAAATAACAGTTGTAGGCCTTGCATCTCCCATACTAAGTTTCATAAAAACAGACTTGGGCATTAGATTGACACTAGACCCAATATCACATAAGGCTCTCTCCACATAATTATCACCAATGGAGCATGAGATGATAAAGCTGCTCGGATCCTTCCTTTTAGGTGGAAATTTACTCCACGCAGAATAACATTATTTTGTTGTAGCAACAATCTCATTCTTTTCAACCTTCCTCTTCTTGGTAATGATATCCTTGAGGAATTTAGCATAAATGAGAATTTGATAAACAACATCCAAAAATGGGACCTTGATATGCAGCTGGTCAAGAACATCTACAAACTTCTTGAATTGAAGAACTTTATCCTTATTCTTCAATCTTTGAGGGAAGGGCGATGGGTCTGACCTCTTCCTCTACTGGTGGGGATCTTTCTTTTGCTGTAGCATTCTGTCTTCCATCAGTAGGTTCACTTGTCGATCCTCCTTCTTTTCCTGCTCGCTAGCTTATTCCTCTTGCACATTAGATTTTTTTCACGGTTTTAGGATTAGAATCCTTCTTTTTCTTCCCCTCAAACTTATCTTCTTTGTTAAGTTGGGTGCCACTCCTTAAAGTGAGTGCACTACACTGCTCCTTGCCATGACTTTTAGTGACTTCAGTATCACTAGGCAGATTTCCTTGAGGTCTAACATGCAAAGCTTGAGCGATTTGACCTACTTGGGTTTCCAAAGCTCTAAAGGATGATCTATGGCTTTGTAGTAATGCTCCTTGGCTTCTGATAGACGTAACATGGTCTTGAAGTAGAGCCTGTGTTGTTGTCATGAAGCCTTTGAAGTAGTCATTAAGTTATTGAAAGTAGTTTCCAAAGAATTGTTGGTTAATGAAGATGTTGAACCCTTGTTGTTTTGCCATGGAATATTTTGCTAGAAACCCGAGGGTTCAGTCAGATTTTGTTGCTGATTCGAGCCACTAGAATTGTTGTTTCCTTGATTTCCCCAAGAAAGGTTAGGATGCTTACGCCACCCTGGGTTGTAGGTGTTCGAGTAGGGGTTGTTGTTGCTATTGTAGTTCCCCACATAGTTGGTAGACTCGTTGTTTTCTGGGCACTCGCTCAAATGTTGGTTTCCTTCACGACGAAGACAAGTAGATGCAACCTTTACTTCCTTCACCTCGTTAGGACGTTAGAGATTCTTTAGCATATTCTTGATGGCTAATAATTGAGCTGCAACTGAATCATCTACATCAAGATCACGTGTTCCTTAAGTCTTCCTCTCCATTCCTAATCTCGAAGAAGGAAACTGGTAGTCATTGTTGGCTATCCTATCAAGGATATCAAATGCTTCTTCGGGCGACTTGTCCAGTAGAGTTCCATTTGCTAAAGCATCTAACATAATTCTCGTGGGAGAATTAACACAATTGTAGAACATCACCACTTGCGTCCAATCATGAAAACCATGATTTGAACATTTACGCAGCAGTCCCTGGAATCTATCCCAACACTCGTACATCTACTCGTCATCAGCTTGACGAAAGGAAGCAATATCATTCCTTACTTGGGTGTTCCTGTTGGGTGGATTATACCGCAACAAAAAACTTTAGCACAAGTTTGTCCATGATTCTATTGAACCGGCTGGTACTCCCCTCAACCACTCTTGTGCTTGATCACGCAATGTATAAGGGAACAACTTCAGCTTCAACACATCTTCATGCACCCCTTGTTGTCTAAATGAGTCACAAACCTCCAAGAATGCACATATGTGTTGTCTTACATCTTCATGAGGCGAGCCACCAAACTATACAATCAAGTTCAACATGTTGAACATCACAGATTTAAGCTCGAAGTGGGCTGCCTGAATCTCGAGAGCTACAATCCCAAGGTTAAGATCATCCAAGATCATATTCAAATGATCTCTAATAGCTCGTGGACAAACTGTAGCTCCACCATTTACTGCAACATCAGGATCTGCTTGATTATCAGCTGATAATCCTTGGTTCTGAGCTCTATGCATGATTCTGAGAGCTTCTTGTATACGCCTTCTTTTTCGAAAGAGATGTTCAATTTCAAGAATGATCGGTAGTTTTTTTGGAAAAGATATTCAATTGATTTGTGTGTGTGCCATGTGGGAACCTGTTGGCTGAGCCACCTTGATTAATGAGATAATACGGACTAAATGGAGACAATGAATAAGAAAACTTATATACTTCTCCATAATGAATCAATAACTTGATAATGTAGAATAAAAGATATGTTGATGATAAACGATAATAGGGTGATCCTTGGGATCACATTGCTTGTGTGATGGGTAGGCATTTGATTGGGTTGAGATGGGATCCGGATACCAAGTTAGAGAGTGTTGCAACACCATGGTCAGAGATGTCGAATGTACGTTCTCGATACTATGTGACACCAGGTTTCAATCGAAGATACTTAAGGGGGGATTTTGAGTATAGAGTGTATGTTCCCGATGCTGCGTGGCCCCGGGTCTGACTCAGGAATTACATATTTTAGAGCGTACATTCCTGATGCTGTGTGGCCCCAAGTATCGCTCAGAGTGTCCGTTCTCGATGTTGTGTGGCCATGGGTCCCACTCTATGGTTGTGGTTCTACTTTATGTGCTTTTTCCTTGTAGATCTGATAAGATCTTGGGTATGGTTGGGCGTTGTGTGCCATGTATGATAGTTTATGGTTGTATTTGAACATTGAGGGGTTGAGTGACCTTGAGCAGTGTGAAGAATTGTAGAGCATGTAAGACTTCTTGTAGATTAGTTGATGCCTTGAGATAGGCAATCTAAGAACTGTAACTTGTGTAGGATGGTTGATAACTCATAGATAGTGAAGCCTTATCTATGCTCTCTAACCTATATTCATCTTGTATGCTTATTTTATGATAATCACGAATTATGGTAGAGTGGAAATGTACCACTGAGCTTTGTAAGCTCAGCGTTCAGAATCGTTGTTTCTATTCGTAGGTTAGTAGGTTGATCATGGTCGAGGAGCACATCGAGAAGGGATTTCCCTGCACTGTATCGCTTCAGAGTACAATACTTGATGTTTAGTTTGGGCTATTGTATTCATAGGATCTTATAGTGGTTGAGTTTGTAAACTCTATTTGAAATATTATCTTGATATATGATGTTTTAAAACTTAGAGCTTCTGCTTTGTAAACTTATTTTTAATTCTTATTTAATCACATGAAATTATTGATAATTTGTTGAGTGGATCGAATGATCGAAATGAACCAAGAGGGGGTGAATTGGATTTTTAAAGGTTTAGGTGGTGGAAATTGCAAATTAAAAAGATAGACAAGGAATTTTAGAGTGATTCAAGTTCCAAATGAACTCTACATCCACTACCTTAGCTTCACTAAGGATTTGCAACAATTCCACTAATTGCTCTTCCCCTTTTATAGGCTAAGGAGGCAACCCTTACAATTTTCGGTTAAATTTTCTACCCTAAATTTAACCCAATCCTCACACAAATAGAACAAAGATTTTGATGGGTAAGAAAGTATCTCTCAATACAAATTGTAGCCCAATTACAAGCACACAACCCAATTGAAAAAGATAAGAATGAAAATTACAATTGGGGTTTCTAGACAATATTGGGATTTAGGCACAAATGCTTGGATTTGTTGTTTGGATGTTTGCTTTTGGATCAATAGTTGTTGTTGGAGCTTTTAGAGGTACCTTTTATACCTTCTCATTGATTTCTAGCAGTTGTGGTTGTTGCATTCATCAATAGAGCCGTTGGGGGTGTTATCTCACCTCCATAAATGTAGTCTGCAACGTACCGTTTTGAAACGCCCGATCCCGTTTCGAAACGTACCAAAATAGAAAGAGACGTTGGGTGCATTTAAGAGCTCGTATCGAAACGGTATTTACCCGTTTCGAAACACTTTTGCCACTATCAAGGGTCGTTTCGAAACGGCTTGAACTCGTTTCGAAACACCTTAACGGTTTCTTAAAATTAAGTTAAAAACTTGCAACGGTCGTATTTTTCAAATGAAATGAAGAACCGTTTCAAAACACTTGAAGTCGTTTCGATGCGGGTTCTATATGTTCTAAAGTTGTTTCGATACTTGTTTCGAAACATGGGTTGGCAGTGTTGAAAACGTTTCGATACCCGTTTCGGAACATGGGTTGACAGTTTCAAAACCGTTTTGAAATGCCTTAGGCCGTTTCGAAACAGGGACTCAAAAAACACTATTTCGGGTTTAAGAACACTTAGAAAAATATTTGGAAAGCTTAGTTTTTAACTTAGGCATATACTTTAAATCATATGGGGATGTTTGAGGACTTAAAAATTCGTTTTGACATTTTCAATTTAGTCCTTAGGTTCTTTAGTTATATCAAAATTAAAATATCGGTTTCACATAATTTGATGTTTTAAAAATGGCAAATCTAAGGTTTTACATTTGGAAATTTGGTAGGTCAGTTTGGTTGACCCGAATGTAGCGCTTCAGATCGGGTTCGAGATCGGGGTGTTATATCATAACATAATTTGAAGTTTAATTTTTATTTTATAACTTTTATAATTTTAATCATCAAAAAAATATTTTTCTTTAGCTTTGTGACTATAGGTACTTCACTCTTTATTATTCTGATTTCTCTTAGAGATGGAAAAAGTCTGTTAGTTTTCGACCCTACCCAACTTTATATGGGAGAGTTTAGGGAAAGGTTGAGTCAAGGTAAATCAAATTTAGGTTTAAAGTGAAATTTTTTCGACCTGACCCGATATATATACCTATACACATTATTTTTCTTAGGCAAGTTAGGTTCAGTCAAGTTTTTGTGAAAATTCTAAGATCAAAACATGATCGAAATATGTTATTATTATATCAGATCGATTTGAGTTGATATTAAAATATATTAATATTGAATCACGGTCAGATTGAAAATTTGATATTTCTAGTCGGGTGGGATCGACATTGAATATGTTAGCGATATAGTTAATTGTTGGGTAATCTAGAGAAACCCAACATACTCTGAAACGAACTCCATTGGAAGGCTAATGACGTCAAATCCAGGGAATTATGTTATATTTCAATTTGAGATATTGTAGTTTTAAAGGGGTTTTTAAGGAATCCAAACCATGAAGAAGAAGTGGAGAAAAAAGCTTTCGTTCGTTGGTCTTGGTTCATCGAAAAAAGACGGGCGACATTTGAAGGTTGTTTAAAACTAGTAGTAAGAGGAACGTTGACGATGGCGAAAACAAGTGTACGTATTGGTTTATAGGAGAGGAAGAGTTTTTTTAGGTTTTTGTTTAAAAGGAGTGGAAAAAATAAACTTTCAAAAGTTTAGGGTCCAAAATTAAAATTCACATTTTTTTATTAATTGAGGTTAACAGTCGAGTGACTAAAACAGTAACGATCGAAAACATAAGTGTCCATTTTAATTTTTTTTAAATCGAGTGACCAAAACAGAACAAGGCCTAAACAAAAGGAACCTCCGATGTAGATTACCTTTAATTGTTAGACTATGCCTAGAAAACCAATTCAAATAGAAGAAATTAAAAACATTATGTTTTTTTATTAATATCAAAATAAACAAACATTTATGCGGTGATAATTAATTTAGTTGAGCACAAAAGCATTCTGTCAAGGGGAAATAATGGTGTCCTTTCATGGAACGTGGCATCACGGGAAAATGTAAGTGGCCTTTTTTTATTTTTTTCAAATCGAGTAATCAAAACAGAACAAGACCAAAACAAAAGGAACCTCTGATGTAAATTACTCTTAATTGTTAAAATATACCTAGAAAACCAACCCGAAATAGACGATATTAAAAACATTATGTTTTTGCGATTAATATCAAAATAAAAAAAAAACAGTTATGCGGTGATAATCAATTTAGTTGAGCACAAAAGCATTCTGACATGGGGAAATAATGTTGTCCTTTCGAGAAACATGGCATCACGGAGGAAAACATAAATGACTATTTTAATCTTATTTCAAATTGAGTAGCCAAAACAGAACAAAGCCCAAACAAAAGGAACCTCCAATGTAAATTACCCTTAATTGTTAGAATATGCCTTGAAAACCAATTCGAATAGACGAAATTAAAAAGACTATGTTTTTGTGATTAACATAAAAAATAAACAAACAGTTATGTGGTGATAATCAATTTAATATAGCACAAAAGCATTCTCTCACGGGGAATAATGTTGTTCTTTCGAGAAACGTGGCATCACGGGAGAAAACACAAGTGACCTCTTCTTTTAAATCGAGTGATCAAAACAGAACAAGGCCCAACCAAAAAGAACCTCTGATGTAGATTACCCTAAATTGTTAGAACATGCCTAGAAAACCAATCCGATTAGACGAAATTAAACAAACATTTATGCGGTGATAACCAATATAGTTAAACACAAAAGCATTTTGCCACGAGAAATATTGGTGTCCTTTCGAGAAACGTGACATCACGAGAGAAAACATAAGTGAACATTTAATCTTTTTATAAATCAAGTGATCAAAACAAAACAAGGTCCAAACAAATGGAACCTTCGATGTAGGTTATCCTTAATTTTTAGTATATGCCTAGAAAACCAATCTCAATATAGGGATGGCAAAAATACCCTGCCTCGACCTGACCCTGTGCACCCCGATCCGACCCGAATGAGTTCTTCTTCATAAATTTCGGGGATCGAGTCGGGGTGGGTATTGGAAAGCTTTGAGTCGGGGCGGGTTTGGGTATGAGGTAGAAATTTCCCGCCCCGCCTCGCCCCAGTATATTTTTAATTATATTTATTTATTATTATTATATTTGTGAAAATGCCACTATATATAAATATTTTTATGGGTTTTAAGCTATTTTTAGTTTGTTTTTATCATAAATTTTTGTTAGATATTGTTCGAATTGTAATATATTTGATTCCAATATTCAATAGTTATAGTTTATTCTTTTAAATATATATTTTTTCACGTGGGTAGTTTAATTGATCTTATTTTCTTTATATATATATATATATATATATATATATATATATATATATATATATATATATATATATATATATATATATATATATATATATATATATATATATATTTAAAGGTCACATGAAACCTATATTTTGTGACTACGATGATAGATCAATTGAATCTAAAATTTATCATTGATGAAAATTATTTTTAAAAAAATTTTGGGTCGGGGTTGAACTTATGAATTACTACATCGGGACAGGACGAAGACGCTAAATTGATATTTTTACCCGGGGCAAGGCGAGGTCAGATTTAGAAGTCTATAAGTCAGGGCAGGTTCTGGACGGTCAAAAATCCGCCACAGTCAGCCCCGTTGTCATCCCTATATGAATAGACGATATTAATAATATTATATTTTTGTGATTAATATCAAAATAAACAAACAGTTATGCGGTGATAATCAATTTAGTTGAGCACAAAAACAGAATGTCACATTCTATCACAGGAGAAATAATGGTGTCCTTTCGAGAAACGTGGCATCACTATTATTTATGAGCTGATTCATTACCTTCTCTCTCTTTCTTCTAGGATTTAGCACATGCTGGGTGAGGTTCGTCTTGTAAATTCGATTGCCATTGAATTAGTATTATCACTATCAGCAATTTCAGCAAGGAATTCCATTAGGCAGATGCATGCTAATGAAGAAAGCAACCACCACTTCTATGAAAAACTCACCTTCTTAATGTGCTTTTCAAAGTGGATGTAACTGTCAAAGGCCAAAGAATGGTGGGCGAATGGCCATGGAAGAAAAAGCAAGCATTTCCCCTCCTTGGAGCAGAATCCATGGATGAAATCATGAAACTTGTTCAAGGAGTGCTTTCATAAATATCTGACCCAGTTCTTTGGTAAATTTTGGAGCTTAGAGCTTTGAGAATTCACCATTTGGTGGGTCATTTTTAAAAAAATCTCTATAAGTTTAAATCGTCTACTTATGGACATAAATTTTTTTTAAAAAAGTAATGCTTATATAGCTTCTTTTTGTTATTTTTACAAACAGTTGGTGGGTGGTGGGGGAATGGAGATAATGCTTGTCACTGATATCTTGAAAGTTCAATTTTTTCCTTTCATTTATGAAACATGAAACGAAAAGCAACACTGGGTCTTTCTCCAAATGGGAAAAGATTGTGGGGAAAAGGCAAGAGAGAGGTGTTGTTATAGATTTGAGAATGGGTGATGAAAAGCTATGGTGGAGCTTGTAGATATGGTTTTCTCAATGGCGAAGTCTAGTCTTGTCCCTTTATTTGGACTACAGCAGAGGGACCCCTACAAGCACTTTAACTGAATTACATTGAAGCAAACATCATCCACTCTTCAGCCATAGATGGAGTGCTAAAAACAGGCCCACAGCTGTCGTTTACTGCAATTTCCTCTTTCCTTATTATATTTCATTTCACACATTTTCAGTATTGAAAAAATGTTCTAAACTTTTCCATTTGTTGTCTGGTATCAGCGTGTATCATCCATCATCTAATAAGGGATGGGCTTCTCCAACGGACGTTGGACGCCAAACAAAAAAATAGTGCTGAATAGGGTATAAGATATGCGTTTAACATGTGTTATCTCACTTGATTTTACGTTCAAACGTATGCTTCGTCACAACTGATTTTCTTATCTTTTTTAAAAACGTCCGATTAGCAAAAATTTTGCGTTTAAAAATTCCTGTTGAATGAACCCTTAATTTATTAGTCTTGTAATTGATTTTAATGCAATTGAGCCTTACTATTAAAACTTGTGTACATAAAATAAATAAATTATACAACTTCAAATGGAGAGATATTCCAATAATAACAAAACCTCAATTTAAACTCTATGTTACGATATTTAAATTCAACTTGTGTGATTAATAGCGGAACTGAATTAGAACATTGAGCATGATAAACATAATGCGATTGGAAAGGCATCCATAACCATAAATGATTAAGTAGGATTATCATAATTGTGACGACCATGTTTATGTGCTTCCCCTGTTTTGATGCACTCTACAACTAATTGCTTTCTTGGGGAAGGAACCGCATTTCCTATTGGGGAAGAAGGTTGAAAGAATTTCTTCACACTTTTCGCAATCTCCACCATCACCACTCACAAACTCACCTTGGATTCGACAGATCTGACTTGTGATTAGGCTTTAGAATAATGGTATAAAAATTTATTCAAGAATAAATTTAAATCATTTTAATATATCAGAACGATTGATAACTCCAACTTTGATCAAATTTGTTTGTGATTTATTTTGCTAGAGATGCTTTGATAGATACTTAGCTTCCGAAAATAGTACTAGTGTTATTACTCCCACTAAAGCTTTGCATCTGTGCCATAACAGTTGATTCCCACATCCAAAAACTCCATGCTAAAGATGCTTTTCAATGCCTAAAGGTAAAATCTCTTTAAAGGCAATAATATATTCTCAAGAACATTAAATTCATTTTTTAAAAGAATAAACAACTGGTTTAGTTGGTGTCTTTGTCATAACTGAAGCATATGGAATATATTTATGTTATTCAAAATTATCTTTTTTATTATTATAAAGTATTGTGTATAATATCGAGTCAACTAGACTAGAATTCAAATTTATTTTATTTATATTAATTTAATTCTTTTCTCTTTTAATTGGTGTTTGAACTTATAAAAATAATTCAAACACCAATCATCAAAGTATAAAGTTTAGCTTATAAGTAAGGGTGTAAATGAACTGAGTCGAGTCTGAGTTGTGCTGAGCTCGACTTGGCTCGTTAAAAATTTGAGTCAAGTTCGAATTCAGGTCGAATATTGACCGAGTTGACTGGAATAGCTCGCGATCAATTTGTCTCATAATAATAATAATAATAATAATAATAATAATAATAATAATAATAATAATAAGGGTAAACTACATATTTAGTACCTAATCTATTAACGTGTTTATTTTTTGGTACTCAACCTATTATTTTTGGTAAAATAATATCTAACGTTACGTTTTTGTTCTGTTTTGGTACCCGGCCGTTAAAACTTAACGGAGATGATGATGTGGCTCATTTTTAATTGAGATAATAACAATTTTAGTCCTAAAAACTTGTACATTTCTATCATTTTAGTCCAAGCCCTATCAATTTAATAATCATTTTAAATATTTGTGTTAAAACTATAAATTTTCCCTTTTTTTCTTTCTTCTTCCCCGAAACCCTAGCCCATCTTTTTTCCCTTGAGCCACCGTTAACTTTGACTCAAGATTTTTTTGAGCCGGTTTGTGAACTATGTGGAGTGATAAAAAAGGAAATATTGGGGTTCCACATGCACTGCCTTAACCTAGAACATTACAAAGGGAGAGAAAAGTGCTTGCTGGTGGTTTGGAACTCCCCCATCGCTACCACCGCTAATGTCGCCTCCACCATTATATACTTGAATTGACTTAAAATGTGTAAAAGCTCATATCAAAGAAGAAGAATTGTTAAGAAGGAAGAAATAGAGGAGGAAAAGATATGAGCATAAACGGAAAAATTGGGAAAGACAAACAATATTCATTCATTCATTCAGTATTTTAACCAATTTGATCCACATACTCATCTTATCCTAACATTCACAACGAAAACGTTTAAGTCACTATTCTGACTTGGTAAAAACAACAAACATAAAATTAAAATATAATAAAAATGACATTGTTTTTAACTTTAATTGAAACGATGCGTTACAAAACTTCCCCCTCGAAATAATCTGCGTCCTCAAGGAGTAAAGAGAAATTTCCATGGAAATATCCCTTGAAGGCCATCCCTTGATCAACCTTGATCGGCCTTGTTTTCTTCAAATGATTTGACCCAGCGTTAGTCCAAGCTGTTTTCGCCTTAGCTAAACATGACATTGTTAGAACAACTATGACGTCTACAATTATGGATATATTGTTATAAATCTGCATCTTCCAGTACCTCATTTTCTCTCATCATATTTTTGTAAAATTGAGTTTTTTCATATGAGAACTTGTAGAGCGTTTGGGTGTTCTCTAAATGTGAGCGCAAGTGCCACACACTTGTCAAGTTATAGTATAAACGATATCGTCTCCCACGAGGATTGGAAAGCTAATTCGAATGTCAATTCCTGCACATAATATATTAAATGCACAAGTTTATTTTAGTTTGTAAAAGAAGAAAAAGTAAATAAACACAAGTAAATAAAGAGAAGAGTTCAGGGTGATAGAATGGGTCAGGTTATGCTGCTCTGTAATGTGAAACTGCATTGAATATGTTAAGTTGTATTGCGCTACTAGACTTTGATGCCTCGACGGAAGATGGAAGATTAGTGCTTCGACGCTTTCGCTGCCTCGGCAATGGAACGGACGATTGGCTCGGCGGCAAACTCGGCAGTCCTTCAAGGCTCGACAGAATGCTTCGATAATGATCATGCTTTTGTCTAAATTAGAATATTGTTGTTGCCCACTGCAGATAATACCCGTCGGTGTGAATCTTGCAACGAACAACAACCTTTAGTTTGTCCCCTTTTAGCCGCCTTAAACCCTAACCTATGTCTAGGCTGGATTGATCAACACCTGGTATTGATGAGATCGTGCTTACTTCTTTCGTGAGTTTGACTCTCTCGATGCTAAACAAATGGATTGCTCCCAATCGATCTTTCGAACTCGATTGAAAACAATGAAGAATATAAAATAAGCAAACATTGAATCTATTTGCAAAACAAACTTAAACATAAACAACCATTCCCACAACTACTTTACAACATAACCCAAACCCTAGATAATTTAGAACATAGTGGCAGCAAGAAAACACAAGAGAAACCTAATCTATGCCGACTATGAGTTGTCTAAAATACAAAGTATGATCGGGTATATATAGGGTATTGGCCTAGGTTAAGTCCTCTTTGGAGTACAAGTCTTCCTCATGGTAAAGTAGCTTTTGCATTTAATGCATCCTTTAATTCTGACTTCTTTGACTTGAAATTGGACTCATTGTGCTAGAAGTATACTTAAGCCGCCTTAGACAATTTCTCCTTTAGTGGCTCAGTCCGTTGTTTCCGGTATCAATAAATTGCGTGGATGGGCTCATTGGACTTAAAATTATGTTCTTCCAATCGCACTCCAATTCACCAAATCCTTCGGTTGCTGCCCTGGGTGGCAGATATGGCGGCAACAGCTACTCGACAGCATCTCTTTCTATGTTGAGCTGCTTCAGTACAACTCCTTGACTTGCTGCCTCAACATCAGCTCTTAAGTTTTCTCCTCCTTCTGACAGCTTCTATCACCTGAAACTAAAACTAAACTAAAACAATATCTTTTCTTACCAAATTAAAGATATTCAATAAAAACAAGGCAAAGCAAAGAATATTGTAAATAATGCATGCATGCACCTAAATATGCTTAAAATGCACTTAAGAACAACAATAATATGAGATGGAATGCATACAAAATATAGAACTTA
Organism: Hibiscus tridactylites; assembly: GCA_958450335.1. Taxonomy (NCBI): domain Eukaryota; kingdom Viridiplantae; phylum Streptophyta; class Magnoliopsida; order Malvales; family Malvaceae; genus Hibiscus; species Hibiscus tridactylites. Next base: position 31,604,601 of record OY288285.1, read on the forward strand.
TAAGCACTTTACACACCCCCAAACTCGAACTATTGCTTGTCCTCAAGCAATGCAATCCTAAACATACTTGCCCTTGCACTAATAAAAAAGAGATTTTTTTTAAACTTGATTTAGCACCTCAAGGCCGTGGCACCTATCATTAGTTTAGTGAAAGGAGAATAGCATGAATTACCTCAGAATTAAACTACAATGCTAGTGCAATGTGTGCAGAAACTGTGTATAGGCTAAATATGACGAATATTCTAAGTAAACAAAGATGTTGTCATGGTAATATAAGGTTGCTGTCAAGGCAACACTATTAAGCACATTTTATAATCATGACAATAAGGGCTTCAGCTCATCAGAACTACTCTTTAGGTCTGAAATTAAGATAGGAGCAAACTACAAAACCCCGAACCCATTGAGTAGAGTCACCCCGTGAAGACTTTCATTCACTCATGCTAATTTGTCCGTCACTTCAAAAAAATTTAGATTCATGGACTTTGATAGCAGCAGAGTGTCCTTGCACATGATTCTTCCTAGAGCCGGTTTCAGGCACCTCTAAGGAAAAACATCATATCTCTTTTTCTTTCATGCTGGGGTAGTGCTTTTCTTTTTCTGTTTGTTGCCTGCCGTGGCAGCTTCCTGCAACCATGTTAGAATTTTACAAATAATTCAAGCAGGCAATGTTTATTAGAAATTCAATCAAATTTAGCAAGTAATAGTAGTGTTTTTAATTTTTGGCATTTATAGACAAATTCTAACTTTACTTCATGCTTTCCCCAAAATTAAGTTCTTTTTATTACGGTGCAAAAATTTAAGATCAACTATCCTATCATAGGCACAAGTTTTAACATAATTTTTCTTTTGATTAATACTTTAAGGCAAGTACATTATGCAACCTAAATGATCTAATTATGCCTAAACAAGATGAGTGCTAATCCCCCCAAACTCGAGATGGGCATTGCCCTCAACGCACAAAAAAATAAAAAACAGAAGAATAAAAGACAAGTAAAATAATTAAAACAGAAAATAAGAAAGAAAAGAAAGAATGGTAGAAGTTGGTAGAGGGTTGAGAAGAGGTTGGAGTTCCTAAGGCAAAGGAGGAAGATGAAGACTGGATGACCAGACGGCAGCTGGTAGAGGTCCAGGCGGTAGGCTTGGCATGTGATATCTTTGTTGTGCGTGGAGGCTTGACTCTCTTGGGAGTGGGGCAAGGAGCTTCATTGTGGTCCGGTTCAGATTCTGATTTCTCTTCCTCCGGCTCGCCTGAGATTATGTGTCGCTTCTTTTTTCTCCTTGGCTCTGCCATGGGTTTTGCCAGTGGCTCTGTTGTTGCCATGGGTTCCGCTGTTGCTACCGTCTGCTGCCTAGATTCTTTGGACGGGTAGGTGTCTGCCACTGTTGCCTCTGTGATGGCTGGTGAGAGTTGTTACTGATGCCTCTCTTGAGTGTCGACCACCATGTGAGACGAGGAGGTGGCGGAGTATGAAGGGTATCGCATTGCAGAGGGCATATGGCGACAGAAGGTGGCGTGGCGGGCAGCAACTTCTAACGGTGTGGCCTCTCATGGTTCAGGTACGGTAGCCAATTCTTTTGGGAATCTGGGCAGGGAGGGGCCATCGTTGGGGAACTTCTGCAGCAAATAGGCCACTAAGGCCTCTTGGATTTCCCCCACATATTTCATGAAGGTCAGCTGCTGCTGCTCGATTCTCTTGTTGCTGGCGATCAATGTGTTGAGCAGCTAGATAACTTTAGAGTTTGGGACAGCCTTAGTACTGCCTCTTGCGGTCAAGGCACCGGTATTGTCGGTTGACGACTGAGAGGGTGTGATCGGTTCTGTCTCAAGCGTCTACATCATCTGGAGTCTGACCTTCTTTGTCCAGCCCTTCCTTGGTGGTGTCAGCATGTATTTGGGGTCGGAGGGGACGTTAAAGTTCACGCAAAGCCCGGTGATGAGGGAGGGGAAGTAGAGTCTGCCCTTGGACTATCGGTAGCAGTTGTAGATCTCCTTGCAGATTATGTCACCCACGTTGATCAGCCGGTTGTTCATGATTGAGTGGATCAGGACTAGATGGGGCCGGTCAACTGTCGTGTCGTGGGAGGTGGGCAGCAGGCGTCGTTTGATGAATGTGTTCCACAACATTGTCTCCGGCAGCAGATGGTGGCACTGGACAGATCCGCTGTGTTTTCCCGCCAGCCACGGGGTGTTTGGTTCACACAGCCTGTCCTTCATCCAGTCGTAGTCAGTTGCTGTCAGTGTCTACCTTCATTCCTCGTGGGGGTTATTGTCCATCTACAACACATAAAATTTGTTGATGGCGGCGACTTGGAGTTTTACTGCCTCCACTCCAACAAAGACGAATGGCACTTCTAGGTGGGGTTAGTGGGCGTAAAACTCTCGGACGAGGGTGACATTGGCTACCTCCGGTTGCTTTGCGAAGATTTCCCACCCTTGGCTATGGATCTTCTCAAAGAGGGCAGGCTCGAGACCTAAGTCTCATGTCTGCTGCGAGTAGTGGAACCCTTGCTCCTCCTAAACTGCCCGATTGGCAAATTCAGTTATGTGCCTTTTCTGGTCTAGCTCAAAGAAGAATCTTTGGAAATTGGGTTCGGATTGTGATGCTGCCATAATTTTGAGTCGGTCGTAATCTGAGAAAGACTGAAAATAAAAAATATTAAGAAAGCAAGTGGATGCAGAAGAGGTTTAAACAAGGAGATAGAGTGAAGAAAATGAAAGAAATAGTGAGGTATATATAGGGGTTGCCGAGATATGTCATGGCGGAATTAAATTCCAAAGGGTAGATTTTCACCACGCGTGTTACGGGATTAAATTCTCGTTATGCTGTAGCCATTGGCAGCTAGCTGTTAGCGGTATTCTAGCCGCTACACGTTTTTTCGGTGGGCTGCCTTCAGTTGTCTCGACGACATGGTGGGCGGGCTCCTTGATGGGCCTTCTTCTTGGCCCTGCTTATTTATTCCTAAACCTAAAAATAAAATAAGTAACTAAATAAAGAAAACTGAAAATAAAAATAATTAAATATGAAAATAAAAACGTGGAAAATAAATTGCAATAAATTAAAATCTATTCCTAGAGCATAAAAATAAAAAGAAAGATATTAAAAATAAATTAAGTTATGTTGGGAGTGCATTGAGGTGCATCTCCCAAACATAACCACTTTCTGAGCTGGTTGTTTTGCTTTTTGTCCGGGTGAGTCATCTTACTCCTTGGGGTTCTCGTTGCTCTTATTTTTTCCCTAGCAGCTACTGCCTTGCTCTACTTCTTGGATAACCTTGAAGGCATGTGTTTCCAGGCATACTTCTTTTACTTTGGCTGGTTTCATGGGCTGTAAAACATGTATCTTTATGTGCTGATTGTCCACCCTCATTATGAGTTCCCCATTCTCCACATCTATCAATGTTCTGCCTGTGGCTAAGAACGGTCGCCCAAGAATGATGGGGGCGTTCTCGTCTGCCCCACAGTCCAAGTTGAGGAAGTCAGCTGGGAAAATGAAGTTGCCCACTTGTACAAGGATATCTTCAACTTTTCTCTCTGGTTGCACAAAGGAATGGTTAGTAAGTTGGAGCATGATGGAGGCTGGTTTTGCTTGTCTAATTCCTAATTTGTTGAAGACAACCTTGGGCATTAGATTAATGCTTGCTCCTAGGTCGCATAGAGCTCTCATGTCATGGTTGCTACCTATCTTACATGGAATGATAAAGCTGCCTATATCTGTCCTCTTGGGTGGCACCTTGTTATGCATCATTGCCACACATTCTTCAGCGAAAGCTACTGTCTCAAATTCCCCAATTCCCCTTCTCTTGGAAACCATATCCTTCAAATACTTTGCGTAATTTAGCATGTTTTGTATGACTTCCACGAGTGGGATGTTGATGCGCACCTGTTTGAGTATATCCATAAATTTCTTAAACTGGTGCTCTTGCTTTTATTGTTTAAGCCTTTGGGAGAAGGGCGATGGCAGACGGATGTCCTTTATACGTTCTTTGCAGGGAAATATAATCTGTGAGGGTTCAGGATCATCTGTCTCAGGGCTGCCGTCATTTTCCTGGGCATCAGTTTGTTTTGTTGCCCCAGTAGGTTGTTCATATGCTGTTGCGGCTGGCAGCTCTGTCTACTTTTCCTTTTGTTGCTCAAGTTTTGGATCATCCAGTTGTTTCCCACTTCTTGTCATTATTGCTTTACACTGCTCATAAGTGGGTTTTGAAGTGACCTCTGTGTTATTGGATGATGCACCCATTGTCCTGTTGCTTATGATTTTAGTGAACTGCCCAAACTGGGTTTCCAGGTTCTTTATTGTTGCCTCCTGGTTGTTCATCCGCATCTCAGTCCTGTCCATAAAAGACTCAGTCTTGTCAATAAATTTGTTAGTACGAACAATAAAGTCACTAGTGCGAGACATAAAAGTATGTAAAGTAGATTCAAGTGAATTGTTGTTCGCATTCTGCTGCTACTGAGGCGGCTGTCGTGACAGGTTCTGCTGATATCCTCTTGGTTGCTGTGTTGGATTTGTAGCCGTGTTAGGGTTACTCCATGAGAAGTTCGGATGCTTTTTCTAGTCTGGGTTGTATATGTTAGTGTTGGGTCTGTTGTTCCTCTCATAAGTTCCCATGAAGTTGGCAGATTCACTGCATTAAGAGGAATCATGGTTGCCCCCACACTCATCATAGAAGGGCTCCACAACCTTGGCCTCATATGTTATCCCTTTGGCCATATTCATTACCAGCTGTGTAAGTTTACCCACGTGGGCATTAATAGATTCAGTGGCCTCTACTTCATTCACAATAGCTGGCCGCCTTAAGTCGATGCAACGGGCTGTAGAGAACTTGTAGTCGTTCTTTGCAATTCTGTTCAGAATCTATAGTGCCTCATTGGGTGGTCTATCCAAGATTATTCCATTGGTTGAGGCGTCGAGCATCATTCATGTCAGTTGATTTACTCCATTATAGAACATCGACACTTGAGTCCAGGATGGGAAACCGTGAAGCGGGCAATTGTTTAGCATCTGTTGGTATCTCTCCCAAGCTTCATACATTGGTTTATCATCTCCTTGGCGGAAAGCAGTGATCTCATTTCTTAATCTGTCGGTGATGTTTGAAGGGTTGAAACAATCGAGGAAGTCCTTGCAAAACTTCGTCTAAGTGTTGAATGATCCCGCCGGTTGGTTGTTCAACCACTGTTTTTCCCTATCCCTCAGTGAATGGGGAAATAATCTCAGCTTGAGCACATCTTGATGGACTCCATGTATCTTGAAAGCTCTACAAATGTCTAGGAATCCCCTCAAGTGCTGCCGAGCATCTTCCGTGGCACTTCCTCCAAATTTCCCCAATGTGTTTATCATATTGAACATCACGGGCTTTAACTCAATGTGATCATCTTCAATTTCAGACTTTGCCACAGTTGGATCAAATCCTCTGAAGTTGTGCTCCAAGTAATCTCTGGTAGTTCGCACATACTGTTGATGCCTGAGTGGAATTGAGGGCTGCTTCCTAGGTGGAAATTCTGGTTGTTGTCTGGGTGGTGGATCTTGCTGCACATCCTTTTTCTTTAGCTTCTTCGAGGGCTTCTTTTGCTTCTTTCTTTAGTTTTCTTGCTCGTCGTTCGATCTCGTCTTTCTAAACAATTTTGGCTGACGGGTTTGCTCTGGTCATGCACTAGACAAGAAAACTGTAAAATTCTTTTTTTTTTCGAATATAAAAAAGAGAAAAAAAATTAAAACTAAAATTAAATTAAAATAAAATAAAAGTGTAGAGAAATAACAACGAATTGACTGTTGCTAATCCCAGGCAACGACGCCAAAAACTTGTACAGCGTTTGGGTGTTCTCTAAATGTGAGCGCAGGTGCACACTCTTGTCAAGTTATAGTATAAAAGATATCGTCTCCCACGAGGATTGGAAAACTAATTCGAATGTCAATTCCTGCACAGAAAATATTAAATACATAAGTTAATTTTAGTTTGTAAAAGAAGAAAAAGTAAATAAACACAAGTAAATAAAGAAAAGAGTTCAGGGTGATAGAATGGGTCAGGTTATGCTGCTCTGTAGTGTGAAACTGCGTTGAATAGGTTAAGTTGTATTGCACTGACAGACTTTGTTGCCTCGGTGGAAGATGGCATATTGGTGCTTCGACGCTTTCGCTACCTCGGTAGTGGAACGAACGATTGGCTCGGCGGCAAACTCGGCAGTCCTTCAAGGCTCGACAGAACGCTTCGATAATGATCATTCTTGTAACCCCTTTAACCCGGCCCAGACGGTTGAACCGAATTAAGAAGTTTACACGGGGAAAACCAAAGTCAACCCGAAAGTCAACCTTGATTAACGACCCTTTTTTTTTCATTTTAAACTTGTCTAAATGCATATTATCCCTAGACATGATCATACAAACAGCATACTCAAAGATCATAACCATCAGAGAACATACAGGGACCCAATTGCACAAATTAAGACTTTAGGGACCAAATTGTAAATTCTGAAAATTATAAGGTCTTAGCCCAGTTAAAAGTTACCAATATGAAATTAATCATCTTTCATGCTTCTCTGCCAAATTTCATCTCAAACGGACATCTCAAACTCATACAATTGCATAATCAAGTTTCAGGACCAAAACGCAAACATTTCAAAACATATAACCATCAAATTCAGAGCCCAACGGTCAAGTGTTCCGAAACAGGGAAGACTTGTTCCGAAACGCGGGACCGTTCCGCAACGGGTTCCGAAACATGGCTTGGCAGTGGCATTTCTGTTCTGAAACGGTTCCTCCCGTTTCGGAACGCCTAGGCCATTTCAGGCCCCTGTTCCGAAACGGTAGCACCCGTTCCGATACGGCCTGCCCATATTTGCAGATTTTTGCTGAATAAATACACAATTGACCTATCTAACATGCTCCAAATGCAACCAAATTCTACCAGCAAGTCATTCAACATACAAGGAACATAATTGCATCAACCAAACATCAACATGGCATCAATCATGAAAATCCCCAATTCAATAGGCATGCTTCCTACTTAGAAAACCATAAACATCTCACAAAGGCCAAATACAAGTTCCAACATTAATGACAACATAAATCCAACTTAGGGAGTCCAAAACATCTCCCAAAACATCAACATAGGTCCCCCATTGCCAAATACCCAAAAGCTAATAGTTTTGAGAAAATATTCACCATACATGAGCTTAAAACCTTCACTTGAATGCTTGGATTCCTTGCTGCCCCAAATACACTTCAATGCTCTGCATTATTGGTTTAAGAAAAGAGAGAGCGTAAGCGAATAGCTTAGTGAGGAATGCTCATTTAAAACCACACAATAATGCATTTATAAAACACATTTATAAACCTTAGTTCAACATCATCTGTACATGCACATAAGCATTTAAAACCAGCAATTCATGCTTCAAGTTCATAACATGTCATATTGGCAACAAGTGATACATTCAACATAAGATCCACACATGGACTTTTAAACACCATTGTGATCTTACAATTTCCAAGGACCACACATGGACTTTTAAACACCATTGTGTCCTTAATAAGAATCATCCATGGACTTTTAAACACCATGACAAGGACCACACAAGGACTTTTAAACACCTTTGTGTCCTTAACAAGAATAACCCAAGGACTTTTAAACACCTTGGTGTTCTTAAATAACAAGGCTTACACAAGGAATTTTAACCACCTTTGTAACCTTAACCAAGAACCAACCATGGACTTTTAAACACCATGTTGTTCTTAAAATACACAAGATTCACACAAGGACTTTTAACCACCTTTGTGATCTTAACCATGAACCAACCATGGACTTTTAACCACCATGTTGTTCTTAAATAAGCAAGGCTCACACAAGGACTTTTAACCACCTTTGTGACCTTAACCATCACTTGCCAATATGCATAAAAAACAACAATATTCCACTGTTTTAAAGCATTTAACAAAGCCACAAACATCATGCATCTTTAAGCATCAAACCACATTAAATCAATGTTCAAAAACAAGGATCTCTTACCTTGAGCATCCTTCAACACATGGCTTATAATCTCAGCAATAAACATGCTAAATATGCTTTCAAAACAGGATCTAAAACATGCAAACAAACCACATTGCATACAACCAATCCATGGTTCATCATCAAGAGAGTTTTTCCGAAAACTTACTCTTGAGCTTAGCTAAGTTGCTTAGACTTAAACTAAGCTCCCAAACCTTCAAAACATTGGTTTCAAAGCTGAAAACCAAAATCCACTCACCGATTCCGTTTCGCCACTTGCTGAAACACCAATCAAGCTTCCGGATCACCACCACAAGGATCCAAAGATGACTCCCCTGTTTTAAACACATTAAAGCAGAGGATTAATGCATCATCATGCATTAATATCTTCAATGAAAGCACCTAAACTCGCTGCTCTCATCCACACTCCATTTTCAGCTACCAAACACAACCGAAAATGCATCCAAACAACTCCACAACACTACCCAGCCAAGATCCATCAAATCTAAACATCTTTAAACATCAATCAACATCCAAAAAGGCTCTAACCACGCCCTTATACCTCCAGCTATAACATAACATCAAGATCACTCCAAAATCAACCACAAACTCAAGCTAAACTTAGGAAAATCAACCTATTCGGGATTGCATTGATTAATGTAACGCCCCGGTTTTTGGGCTTAGGAGTTTTGGGCGTTGACCGGTTGGTCAAAGTGCTGTTCGAATCTTAAGAGGTTAAATTAGGAAAGCCTAGTTCGGGTTGCATTAAAAATATGGAAAAATGTTCTAAAATCATCTTTTAATATAATTAAGTGAACTGTGAAATCAATTTTGGAAAATGAGTTTTGGAAGTGTGACATTTTGGCTAGTGACCAAAATGTAATTTTCGCAAGTTTGGTGGCTGTTTTATAAAGGGTTGGAACTTTGAATCTTTAAGGAGCTATTAATCCAAAAGTGATTTCTCCAGATTTTTCTAAGATTTTTCTAAGTTTGGTGGAGTTTGGAATTGAGCTGTATGAGAATACAACTCCTATGTCCATTACTCCCTATAGAATGGCACCTAAGGAGCTGAAGGAGCTGAAGACGCAGTTGCAAGAGCTGCTTGATCGTGGTTTCATCCGGCCGAGTGTATCGCCTTGGGATGCTCCAGTCTTGTTTGTGAAGAAGAAAGATGGCACTATGAGGATGTGCATTGATTACCGTCAGCTGAACAAGTTGACTATCAAGAATCGGTATCCTTTACCGAGGATTGATGATCTCTTTGATCAATTTTGGGGAGCTGCTATGTTCTCTAAGATTGACTTGAGGTCAGGGTATTATCAGTTGAAGGTGAAGGATGTGGATGTGCCTAAGACAGCTTTCAGGACAAGGTATGGGCATTATGAGTTCCTTGTGATGCCGTTTGGTTTGACAAATGCTCCTGCTGCTTTCATGGACATGATGAATCGTGTGTTTCTTGAATACCTGGACAAGTTCGTTGTGGTGTTCATTGATGATATCCTCGTGTACTCGCGTACTGAGGAGGAGCACGAAGAGCATTTGAGGATTGTGCTGCAAGCTTTGTTGGAGAATCAGCTTTATGCTAAGTTGAGCAAGTGTGAGTTCTAGCTTAAGGAGGTGGTGTTTCTTGGGCATGTGGTCTCAGCTGAGGGGATTCGTGTTGATCCTCAGAAGATTGAAGCGGTGATGAACTGGAAAGTTCCTAAGTCTGTTCATGAGGTCCGTAGTTTCCTTGGTTTGGCGGGATACTACCGGAGGTTTGTGGATGGTTTTTCCAAGATTGATGCTCCTTTGACGAAGCTTTTGCAAAAGGATGTTAAGTATGAGTGGACAGAAGCGAGACAGCAGGCTTTTGAGAAGCTTAAGGCGGCTTTGACGCAAGCTCCTATCTTGATTCAGCCTGAATCAGGGAAAGAGTTTGTGGTCTATAGTGATGCATCCTATGTTGGTTTGGGGTGTGTGCTGATGCAAGAGGGTAAGGTTGTGGCTTATGCGTCGCGGCGGTTGAAGGTGCATGAGCGCAACTATCCTACGCATGATATTGAGCTGGCTGCGGTAGTGTTTGCTCTGAAGATCTGGAGACATTATCTGTATGGTGAGAAGTGTACTGTGTACACGGATCACAAGAGTTTGAGGTATCTGATGTCTCAGAAGGAGTTGAATCTTAGGCAGCGACGTTGGTTGGAGTTGCTCAAGGATTATGATCTGACGATTGAGTATCACCCTGGTAAAGCTAATGTTGTTGCGGATGCCTTGAGTAGGAAGTTAGCTGTTGAGCTGAGAGCTATGTTTGCTAGCTTGAGCATATCGCGGGATGGTGGTCTTGTTGCTGAGTTGCAAGTGAAACCATCTTTGGTTCAGTTGATCAAGGAAAAGCAGTTGTTGGATGATTCCTTGGTGTCTCATGTTTAGGATATCGCGGAGGGTAGACCTTCGGATTTCTGCTTTAATGAGGATGGTGTGTTGTGTTTTGGTAGTCGGATAGTAGTGCCTGCTGATGCTGAGTTGAGGCGTGCTATTCTGACTGAAGGTCATAGTAGTCCTTTTGCTATGCACCCTGGTAGTACTAAGATGTATCATGATCTTCGTGATGAGTACTATTGGGTAGGTTTGAAGAAGGATGTTGCAGAGTTTGTGAGCAAGTGTTTGGTGTGTCAGCGAGTTAAGGCTGAACATCAGGTTCCTTCTGGTTTGTTGCAACCGTTGAAAATCCCCGAATGGAAGTGGGAGAGGGTTACCATGGATTTTGTATCTGGTTTGCCTTTGTCTCCATCAAAGAAGAATTCTGTTTGGGTGATTGTGGATCGTTTGACGAAGTGTGCGCATTTCTTGCCTGTGCATACTACGTTCTCTTTGGATAAGCTGGCAGAGCTGTACATTGCTGAGATAGTGAGGTTGCATGGTGTGCCTAAGTCGATTGTGTCGGATAGGGATCCAAGGTTCACATCGCGTTTCTGGCAGTGTTTGCATCAAGCTCTGGGTACAAGGTTGCATTTCAGTACATCCTATCATCCTCAGTCGGATGGTCAGTCTGAGCGAGTTATCCAGATTTTGGAGGATATGTTGAGATGCTGCGTGATTGAGTTCCAAGGTTCTTGGGAGAAGCATCTGCCTTTGGTTGAGTTCGCTTATAACAATAGTTATCAGGCGAGTATACAGATGGCACCTTATGAGGCTCTTTATGGGAGGAAGTGTAGGACTCCTCTTTGTTGGGCTGAATCTGGTCAAAAGTTGGTTTCGATGCCTGCTTTGTTGAAAGGGACCACCGAGAAGGTGAAGCTCATTTGTGAGAGGTTGAAGGCTGCCTCTGATCGGCAAAAGTCTTACGCGGATTTGAAGCGTAAGGAGATAGAGTATGTGGTGGGTGACCGTGTGTTCTTGAAGGTTTCGCCTTGGAAGAAGGTGATGAGGTTTGGCCGGAAGGGTAAGTTGAGCCCTCGGTACATTGGACCATATGAGGTGGTTGAGCGTGTGGGTCCTGTTGCGTATCGGTTGAGGTTACCTCAGGAGTTGGAGAAGATTCATGATGTGTTCCATGTTTCTATGCTCCGGAAGTATAGATCTGATCCTTCGCATGTGATGCTTGTGGAGGAAGTGGTTTTGAATCCGGATTTGACCTATCATGAGGAACCGGTGAAGGTTCTGGATTCGGATTGCAAGGTTCTACGTGGCAAGACCATTGAGTTGGTGAAGGTGCTGTGGAAGCATCGAGGTGTTGAGGAAGCCACGTGGGAGCGGAAGGAAGACATGCTGAAGCAGTTTCCTTATCTCTTTCCTTCAGGTAAATTTCGAGGACGAAATTTCTGAAGGGGGGGAGAGTTGTAACGCCCCGGTTTTTGGGCTTAGGAGTTTTGGGCGTTGACCGGTTGGTCAAAGTGCTGTTCGAATCTTAAGAGGTTAAATTAGGAAAGCCTAGTTCGGGTTGCATTAAAAATATGGAAAAATGTTCTAAAATCATCTTTTAATATAATTAAGTGAACTGTGAAATCAATTTTGGAAAATGAGTTTTGGAAGTTTGACATTTTGGCTAGTGACCAAAATGTAATTTTCGCAAGTTTGGTGGCTGTTTTATAAAGGGTTGGAACTTTGAATCTTTAAGGAGCTATTAATCCAAAAGTGATTTCTCCAGATTTTCTAAGATTTTATAAGCTATTTTCTGATTTTAAAGATATCAAAAAGGAGGGAAAAGCTCATTTGGCAATTTTCTCAACTAACTTCTCATTTTCCTTCTCTCATTTTCTCTCAAACCAAACACTACATTTCCAGAGTTTTGTTTCTGATTTTCTCACCTAAATTCCTCCTTTCAACTCACATTTGATTCCAAATCAACATATCTTCAAAACCTCTTCAATTGCTTCTTGATTCATCAAGGTTTTTCATTCCAAAAAGTGGAGAAACACAAGTTTGGAGGTAAGAACGTCCTTCTCCTCTAAACTATCAGTTCTTTACTGAAATTCCTAAGTTTTCAATCCTTAATTGATGTTTAATTAAAGGCTTTTAAGTTGATTAATGGATCTTGGCTTATTATGCAAGATTTTGATGATTTTTGATGATTTTCGTTAGATCTGTGTAATCTGTGATTTAAGAGATGTTTTTGATGTTAAATGATCTCTAAAATGATGTGGAATTGAGTTTTGATTGATGCAATCCCGGATAGGTTGAGTTTCCTAAGTTTAGCTTGTGTTTTAAGGTAGTTTTTGAGGTGATCTTGGTGATCTGATGTTGCTGGAGGTATAAGGTTGTTAATAGGTTGTTTTTAGATGTTATATGATGTTAATGGAAGTGAGGTTTTGCTGGTTTATGGCTGGGCTTTGTTTAGAAGTGGTTTGGATGCATTTTCGGTTGTGTTTGGTGGCCGAAAATGGAGGTTGGATGAGAGCAGCGAGTTTAGGTGCTTTCATTGAAGCAATTAATGCATGATGATGCATTAATCCTCTGCTTTGATGTGTTGAAACAGGGGAGGCATCTTTGGATCCAAGATTGGGTGATCCGGAAGCTTGATTTTGTGCTTTGGCTTGAAGCAAAGTGGAAATTGGTGAGTGCATTTGTGGAAAATGGATTTTCAGCTTTTAAACCAAGGTTTGAAGGTTTTGGGAGCTTAGTTTAAGTCTAAACAACTTTGCTAAGCTCAAGTGTAAGTTTTCGGATTTTCTCTCTAGTGGTGGCCATGACTTTGTTGTGATGCAAAATGATGATTTGCATGTTTTTATTTATTGTTTTTGAAAGCATGTTTTAGCATGGATTTTGCTGATTATGTAAGCCATATGTTGAAGGTAACTCTAGGTAGGAGTACCTTGCTTTTATACATTGAAATAATGTGGTTTGATGCTTTGAAATGCATGATGAAAATGGCTTGGTTTGATGCTTTAAAACAGTGGATTAAATGATGAATATGATGTATATTGGCAAGTGATGTTTTGAAAAGATTAAGGTCACTAAGGTGGTTAAAAGTCCTTGAGTGAGCCTTGTTACTTAAGAACATCAAGGTGGTTAAAAGTCCTTGGATGAGTCTTGTTGCGGACACTAAGGTGGTTAAAAGTCCTTAGGTGATCCTTTCCATGGTGTTTAAAAGTCCATGGGGCCAAGGTGTTTAAAAGTCCTTGGGGCCAAGGTGTTTAAAAGTCCTTGGGGTGATTCAAGCATTGGACACAAAGGTGGTTAAAAGTCCTTGTGTGGTCCTCATTCATGGTGTTTAAAAGTCCATGGCCAAGGTGTTTAAAAGTCCTTGGGGCCAAGGTGTTTAAAAGTCCTTGGGAAGTTGATGAACTTGTTTTAAGAAATGAAATGTATCACTTGAGCCAATATGACATGTTAAGTATTTAATGAAGCATGAGATGCTTGTTTGAATGATTATGTTGAAGCATGAGATTGCTTGACTTAAGTATGCTTTTGAGCATGTGCAAAGATTGATTTCAAGCATGTTTATAAATGGTTTTAATTGCATTATTGAATGGTTTTTAAGGAGCATGCCTCACTAAGCTTTTGCTTACGCTCTCTACGTTTTCTTAATTCAATAATGCAGAGCATTAGAGTACCTTGAGGGGCAGCAAGAAAGGGCAAGCAATCAAGTTCAAGTGAAGCTCAATGTATGGAAGGTTTTGTTAAACATTTAGCTTTTGTGTGATTTGGCAATGGGGGACCAATGTGTATGTTTTGGGAGGTGTTTGAGACTCCCTAAGTATGTTGAATGTTGTTGAGATTGCTGGTTTTTGAATTGGAACCTTACATGCTTGTTTTGGAAGTTTGGAGTTTGAATAGCTAGCTTGTGTAGGAAGCATGCCTATAGAATTGGGGCTTTTTGCATATGATGTTAGATTGCTGTTTTGATGATTCCTATAAGTCTTAAATATGTTTAATTGCATGCTGGTAAAGTTTGGTGACATTTGGAGCATGTTTGATTGATCAATTGCATGTTTTGGTATGCTTGTTTGCTGCAATCTGTGCAGGCGTTTCGGAACAGTATGCACCGTTTCAGAACGGGTGCCTTACACGAACCCAGGTGTCCGAAACGGTGTGCACCGTTTCGAAACGGTTTGGTCTCTGCCAAGGCCGTGTTTCGGAACGGGGTCGATCGGTTTCGGAATGGCATGTGTTTCGGAACGGGGTCGATCAGTTTCGGAACGTCCGACCGTTAGGGGCTGACATTGGCAGTTATATGTTTTGAATTGTTTACGTTTTGGTCCTGAATCTTGTTTGTTCAATTGTATGAGCTTGGGAAGTCCTTTTGAGCTGAAATTTCACAGAGAAGCATGAAACCTGATTAATTTCAAGATGGTAACTTTAATTTGGGTTAAGTCCTTTTAATTATTAGAAATTACATTTTGGTCCCTAAAGTTGTAATTTGTTCAATTGGGTCCCTGTTTGATCTCTGATGTTTGTGATCTTTGAGTATGTTGTTTGTATGATCACAATTAAGTTTAATGTGCATCTAGACAAGATTAAAAAGAAAAAAAGGGTCGTTAATCAAGGTTGACTTTCGGGTTGACTTTGGTTTTCCCCGTGTGACTTTCTTAATTCGGGTCAACCGTCTAGGCCGGGTTAAGGGGGTTACATTTGGTGGTATCAGAGCTGAGTTTGCGAGTAATTGGGAATGAATGTATGCATGATTGAAGTATGTTTAGCTTGTATGCTTGTTGTTTGAAAGCATGTTCAGTGGCTTGTGATGTTGATGCAATTGAGATGTATGTTGTGATGTTGCATGTTGAGGGTACCCATTGCCAAACAAAAGCTAATGAAAAGATGTTGATTTTGAATGAAATTGAGCTTGAATACTTGGATTGCTTACCTTGCTGGGCCTGACTTGTTTTATTTTTGCATTGTGATTGCATGGTAAAAGTATGGCACCACGTAGAGAGTTAAGAGGTAGTGTGCGAGCTACGGCTCCCAATGAGAACGAGAATGAAGAGAATACGGGTAGTGCTGTGTTACCCCCTCCTCCTCCTGGTGGTGGTGCTGGAGGTGAGCGAGCTGAAGCTGCAGCTGGTGCTGGAGCTGCTGGACCAGAGGTTGGTCAGGGGCAAGCTATGCCTGATATGTCTATGCTGGTACAAGCTATTGCGGGTGCTTTTCGAGCAGCAGTAGCTGGAGCTCAAGGAGCTGGGCATCAGGGAGATGCTGGAGTCAGATTACCTTTGTAGCGTCTGCGCAGTCTTGGTGGGACTGAGTTCAGAGGTATGTCTGCTGAGAGTTCGGAATCTTGGCTAGAGAGTACCAAGCGTATCTTGGGTCAGATGAGCTGCACGGATGTGCAAAAGTTGGGCTGTGTTGTGTCCTTGCTGCAGGACGATGCGTATACGTGGTGGACGACCACCATAGCTGGGATGGCTGAAGCTGATGTTTCTTGGACATTCTTTCAGAATGCGTTCAAGAGGAGATATCTTGGAGTGAGATATCTGGATGAGAAAAAGCGCGAATTCATGTCTCTTACCCAAGGGAGCATGAGTGTGGCTGAGTATGAAGTGCAGTTTGTACGGCTCAGTCAGTATGCACCGGAGCTGATACCTGATGAGCGTGAGAGGTGCGAAAGGTTCCGTTATGGCTTGGTGACGGAAGTAAAGACCTACATGTTGGCTGCTGAGTATAATGATTTTGATGTGCTGGTTAGTCGATCCAAGGACATTGAGATGAACTTGGGTTTAGCTGCGAAGGGTGCTGGAGCGAGTTCTGGCAAGAGAGCTGCTGAGTATAGTTCCGGAGGTGGACGGAACAAGAGGGGACGTGATCAGAAGTATCAGTCCTCAGCCAAGAGAGGTGGTGGTGCACCTGCTAGAGGTGGTTTTGCTAGAGCTGAACCAAGTGCTTGCTGGATCTGTGGTTCGCGTGGTCACATAAAGCGTGACTGTCCTCGTGCTGTGAGGGAGGTGCAAGCTCCTGTTGCGGCAGCTGGGAATGGATGTTGGAACTGTGGTTCTGTTAACCATCTGAGGCGAGATTGTCCGAGGTTGGCTGGTGGCCAAGATCGTGCTCCTGTTGTTGCACCGCAGAGAGGTCGTGGGCGCGGCCGTGGTAATTTTCAGAGGAGAGAGGAAGGTGGTCGCGGAGTAGCTCATGTTGTGGCTATTCAGCCTGAGGGTGGAGGCCAAGCGAGGGTGTATGCTCAGCGCGACGGAAGGAATGATGCTGATGTGATTGCAGGTACCTTTACTTTGCAATCCTTGTCATTGCTTTCTTTGATTGATTCTGGATCTACGCATTCATACATTTTGCGTGAGCATGCTGAATTGCTTGGTTTGCCTGTTGAGTCTTTGGATGTTGGAGTTCGTGTCACTAGTTCTTTTGGTGAAACTGTTGTGACTCGAAGGCTTTATAGGAGGTGTCCCTTGGTTGTTCAAGAACATGTCTTTCATGTTGATCTTATGGAGTTGCCTTTCTATGGTTTTGATGTGATCCTTGGTATGGATTGGCTTGCTGAGCATCATGCTGTTGTGGATTGTGAGAATATGCGGGTTTCGCTTAAGCTTGCGGATGATTATGAAGTTGTTGTAGTTGGCGAGAATGTGAAGTTTCTTGCTAATATGGTGTCTACCTTGGAGGCGAGTAGGATGCTGAGGCAAGGTTGCGAAGCTTATCTAGCTTTTGTGATGAATCCTAGCTCTAAGGAGTTGAGGGTGCAAGATATCAAGGTTGTGAAGGAGTTTCCTGGTGTTTTTCCTGAAGAGTTGCCTGGTTTACCTCCTAATCGCGAGGTGGAGTTTGGAATTGAGCTGTATGAGAATACAACTCCTATGTCCATTACTCCCTATAGAATGGCACCTAAGGAGCTGAAGGAGCTGAAGACGCATTTGCAAGAGCTGCTTGATCGTGGTTTCATCCGGCCGAGTGTATCGCCTTGGGGTGCTCCAGTCTTGTTTGTGAAGAAGAAAGATGGCACTATGAGGATGTGCATTGATTACCGTCAGCTGAACAAGTTGACTATCAAGAATCGGTATCCTTTACCGAGGATTGATGATCTCTTTGATCAATTTCGGGGAGCTGCTGTGTTCTCTAAGATTGACTTGAGGTCAGGGTATTATCAGTTGAAGGTGAAGGATGTGGATGTGCCTAAGACAGCTTTCAGGACAAGGTATGGGCATTATGAGTTCCTTGTGATGCCGTTTGGTTTGACAAATGCTCCTGCTGCTTTCATGGACATGATGAATCGTGTGTTTCATGATTACCTGGACAAGTTCGTTGTGGTGTTCATTGATGATATCCTCGTGTACTCGCGTACTGAGGAGGCGCACGAAGAGCATTTGAGGATTGTGCTGCAAGCTTTGTTGGAGAATCAGCTTTATGCTAAGTTGAGCAAGTGTGAGTTCTGGCTTAAGGAGGTGGTGTTTCTTGGGCATGTGGTCTCAGCTGAGGGGATTCGTGTTGATCCTCAGAAGATTGAAGCGGTGATGAACTGGAAAGTTCCTAAGTCTGTTCATGAGGTCCGTAGTTTCCTTGGTTTGGCGGGATACTACCGGAGGTTTGTGGATGGTTTTTCCAAGATTGCTGCTCCTTTGACGAAGCTGTTGCAAAAGGATGTTAAGTACGAGTGGACAGAAGCGAGACAGCAGGCTTTTGAGAAGCTTAAGGCGGCTTTGACGCAAGCTCCTATCTTGATTCAGCCTGAATCAGGGAAAGAGTTTGTGGTCTATAGTGATGCATCCTATGTTGGTTTGGGGTGTGTGCTGATGCAAGAGGGTAAGGTTGTGGCTTATACGTCGCGGCGGTTGAAGGTGCATGAGCGCAACTATCCTACGCATGATATTGAGCTGGCTGCGGTAGTGTTTGCTCTGAAGATCTGGAGACATTATCTGTATGGTGAGAAGTGTACTGTGTACACGGATCACAAGAGTTTGAGGTATCTGATGTCTCAGAAGGAGTTGAATCTTAGGCAGCGACGTTGGTTGGAGTTGCTCAAGGATTATGATCTGACGATTGAGTATCACCCTGGTAAAGCTAATGTTGTTGCGGATGCCTTGAGTAGGAAGGTAGCTGTTGAGCTGAGAGCTATGTTTGCTAGCTTGAGCATATCGCGGGATGGTGGTCTTGTTGCTGAGTTGCAAGTGAAACCATCTTTGGTTCAGTTGATCAAGGAAAAGCAGTTGTTGGATGATTCCTTGGTGTCTCATGTTCAGGATATCGCGGAGGGTAGACCTTCGGATTTCTGCTTTAATGAGGATGGTGTGTTGTGTTTTGGTAGTCGGATAGTAGTGCCTGCTGATGCTGAGTTGAGGCGTGCTATTCTGACTGAAGGTCATAGTAGTCCTTTTGCTATGCACCCTGGTAGTACTAAGATGTATCGTGATCTTCGTGATGAGTACTATTGGGTAGGTTTGAAGAAGGATGTTGCAGAGTTTGTGAGCAAGTGTTTGGTGTGTCAGCGAGTTAAGGCTGAACATCAGGTTCCTTTTGGTTTGTTGCAACCGTTGAAAATCCCCGAATGGAAGTGGGAGAGGGTTACCATGGATTTTGTATCTGGTTTGCCTTTGTCTCCATCAAAGAAGAATTCTGTTTGGGTGATTATGGATCGTTTGACGAAGTGTGCGAATTTCTTGCCTGTGCATACTACGTTCTCTTTGGATAAGCTGGCAGAGCTGTACATTGCTGAGATAGTGAGGTTGCATGGTGTGCCTAAGTCAATTGTGTCGGATAGGGATCCAAGGTTCACATCGCATTTCTGGCAGTGTTTGCATCAAGCTCTGGGTACAAGGTTGCATTTCAGTACATCCTATCATCCTCAGTCGGATGGTCAGTCTGAGCGAGTTATCTAGATTTTGGAGGATATGTTGAGATGCTGCGTGATTGAGTTCCAAGGTTCTTGGGAGAAGCATATGCCTTTGGTTGAGTTCTCTTATAACAATAGTTATCAGGCGAGTATACAGATGGCACCTTATGAGGCTCTGTATGGGAGGAAGTGTAGGACTCCTCTTTGTTGGGCTGAATCTGGTCAAAAGTTGGTTTCGATGCATGCTTTGTTGAAAGGGACCACCGAGAAGGTGAAGCTCATTTGTGAGAGGTTGAAGGCTCCCTCTGATCGGCAAAAGTCTTACGCGGATTTGAAGCGTAAGGAGGTAGAGTATGCGGTGGGTGACCGTGTGTTCTTGAAGGTTTCACCTTGGAAGAAGGTGATGAGGTTTGGCCGGAAGGGTAAGTTGAGCCCTCGGTACATTGGACCATATGAGGTGGTTGAGCGTGTGGGTCCTGTTGCGTATCGGTTGAGGTTACCTCAAGAGTTGGAGAAGATTCATGATGTGTTCCATGTTTCTATGCTCCGGAAGTATAGATCTGATCCTTCGCATGTGATGCCTGTGGAGGAAGTGGTTTTGAATCCGGATTTGACCTATGATGAGGAACCGGTGAAGGTTCTGGATTCGGATTGCAAGGTTCTACGTGGCAAGACCATTGAGTTGGTGAAGGTGCTGTGGAAGCATCGAGGTGTTGAGGAAGCCACGTGGGAGCGGAAGGAAGACATGCTGAAGCAGTTTCCTTATCTCTTTCCTT
Source organism: Hibiscus tridactylites (assembly GCA_958450335.1). NCBI lineage: Eukaryota > Viridiplantae > Streptophyta > Magnoliopsida > Malvales > Malvaceae > Hibiscus > Hibiscus tridactylites. Next base: position 31,624,551 of record OY288285.1, read on the forward strand.
CAGGTAAATTTCGAGGACGAAATTTCTTAAGGGGGGGAGAGTTGTAACGCCCCGGTTTTTGGGCTTAGGAGTTTTGGGCGTTGACCGGTTGGTCAAAGTGCTGTTCGAATCTTAAGAGGTTAAATTAGGAAAGCCTAGTTCGGGTTGCATTAAAAATATGGAAAAATGTTCTAAAATCATCTTTTAATATAATTAAGTGAACTGTGAAATCAATTTTGGAAAATGAGTTTTGGAAGTGTGACATTTTGGCTAGTGACCAAAATGTAATTTTCGCAAGTTTGGTGGCTGTTTTATAAAGGGTTGGAACTTTGAATCTTTAAGGAGCTATTAATCCAAAAGTGATTTCTCCAGATTTTTCTAAGATTTTATAAGCTATTTTCTGATTTTAAAGATATCAAAAAGGAGGGAAAAGCTCATTTGGCAATTTTCTCAACTAACTTCTCATTTTCCTTCTCTCATTTTCTCTCAAACCAAACACTACATTTCCAGAGTTTTGTTTCTGATTTTCTCACCTAAATTCCTCCTTTCAACTCTCATTTGATTCCAAATCAACATATCTTCAAAACCTCTTCAATTGCTTCTTGATTCATCAAGGTTTTTCATTCCAAAAAGTGGAGAAACACAAGTTTGGAGGTAAGAACGTCCTTCTCCTCTAAACTATCAGTTCTTTACTGAAATTCCTAAGTTTTCAATCCTTAATTGATGTTTAATTAAAGGCTTTTAAGTTGATTAATGGATCTTGGCTTATTATGCAAGATTTTGATGATTTTTGATGATTTTCGTTAGATCTGTGTAATCTGTGATTTAATAGATGTTTTTGATGTTAAATGATCTCTAAAATGATGTGGAATTGAGTTTTGATTGATGCAATCCCGGATAGGTTGAGTTTCCTAAGTTTAGCTTGTGTTTTAAGGTAGTTTTTGAGGTGATCTTGGTGATCTGATGTTGCTGGAGGTATAAGGTTGTTAATAGGTTGTTTTTAGATGTTATATGATGTTAATGGAAGTGAGGTTTTGCTGGTTTATGGCTGGGCTTTGTTTAGAAGTGGTTTGGATGCATTTTCGGTTGTGTTTGGTGGCCGAAAATGGAGGTTGGATGAGAGCAGCGAGTTTAGGTGCTTTCATTGAAGCAATTAATGCATGATGATGCATTAATCCTCTGCTTTGATGTGTTGAAACAGGGGAGGCATCTTTGGATCCAAGATTGGGTGATCCGGAAGCTTGATTTTGTGCTTTGGCTTGAAGCAAAGTGGAAATTGGTGAGTGCATTTGTGGAAAATGGATTTTCAGCTTTTAAACCAAGGTTTGAAGGTTTTGGGAGCTTAGTTTAAGTCTAAACAACTTTGCTAAGCTCAAGTGTAAGTTTTCGGATTTTCTCTCTAGTGGTGGCCATGACTTTGTTGTGATGCAAAATGATGATTTGCATGTTTTTATTTACTGTTTTTGAAAGCATGTTTTAGCATGGATTTTGCTGATTATGTAAGCCATATGTTGAAGGTAACTCTAGGTAGGAGTACCTTGCTTTTATACATTGAAATAATGTGGTTTGATGCTTTGAAATGCATGATGAAAATGGCTTGGTTTGATGCTTTAAAACAGTGGATTAAATGATGAATATGATGTATATTGGCAAGTGATGTTTTGAAAAGATTAAGGTCACTAAGGTGGTTAAAAGTCCTTGAGTGAGCCTTGTTACTTAAGATCATCAAGGTGGTTAAAAGTCCTTGGATGAGTCTTGTTGCGGACACTAAGGTGGTTAAAAGTCCTTAGGTGATCCTTTCCATGGTGTTTAAAAGTCCATGGGGCCAAGGTGTTTAAAAGTCCTTGGGGCCAAGGTGTTTAAAAGTCCTTGGGGTGATTCAAGCATTGGACACAAAGGTGGTTAAAAGTCCTTGTGTGGTCCTCATTCATGGTGTTTAAAAGTCCATGGCCAAGGTATTTAAAAGTCCTTGGGGCCAAGGTGTTTAAAAGTCCTTGGGAAGTTGATGAACTTGTTTTAAGAAATGAAATGTATCACTTAAGCCAATATGACATGTTAAGTATTTAATGAAGCATGAGATGCTTGTTTTAATGATTATGTTGAAGCATGAGATTGCTTGACTTAAGTATGCTTTTGAGCATGTGCAAAGATTGATTTCAAGCATGTTTATAAATGGTTTTAATTGCATTATTGAATGGTTTTTAAGGAGCATGCCTCACTAAGCTTTTGCTTACGCTCTCTACGTTTTCTTAATTCAATAATGCAGAGCATTAGAGTACCTTGAGGGGCAGCAAGAAAGGGCAAGCAATCAAGTTCAAGTGAAGCTCAATGTATGGAAGGTTTTGTTAAACATTTAGCTTTTGTGTGATTTGGCAATGGGGGACCAATGTGTATGTTTTGGGAGGTGTTTGAGACTCCCTAAGTATGTTGAATGTTGTTGAGATTGCTGGTTTTTGAATTGGAACCTTACATGCTTGTTTTGGAAGTTTGGAGTTTGAATAGCTAGCTTGTGTAGGAAGCATGCCTATAGAATTGGGGCTTTTTGCATATGATGTTAGATTGCTGTTTTGATGATTCCTATAAGTCTTAAATATGTTTAATTGCATGCTGGTAAAGTTTGGTGACATTTGGAGCATGTTTGATTGATCAATTGCATGTTTTGGTATGCTTGTTTGTTGCAATCTGTGCAGGCGTTTCGGAACAGTATGCACCGTTTCGGAACGGGTGCCTTACACGAACCCAGGCGTCCGAAACGGTGTGCACCGTTTCGAAACGGTTTGGTCTCTGCCAAGGCCGTGTTTCGGAACGGGGTCGATCGGTTTCGGAACGTCCGACCGTTAGGGGCTGACATTGGCAGTTATATGTTTTGAATTGTTTACGTTTTGGTCCTGAATCTTGTTTGTTCAATTGTATGAGCTTGGGAAGTCCTTTTGATCTGAAATTTCACAGAGAAGCATGAAACCTGATTAATTTCAAGATGGTAACTTTAATTTGGGTTAAGTCCTTTTAATTATCAGAAATTACATTTTGGTCCCTAAAGTTGTAATTTGTTCAATTGGGTCCCTGTTTGATCTCTGATGTTTGTGATCTTTGAGTATGTTGTTTGTATGATCACAATTAAGTTTAATGTGCATCTAGACAAGATTAAAAAGAAAAAAAGGGTCGTTAATCAAGGTTGACTTTCGGGTTGACTTTGGTTTTCCCCGTGTGACTTTCTTAATTCGGGTCAACCGTCTAGGCCGGGTTAAGGGGGTTACAATTAAACCACAATTCCTCATCAATTTAACATTCATTTAACATCAAAAAGACACCTCAAATCACTGCTCAAACAGATCATACGAATTTTACCAAAAATCAACCAAATCTTGCATTTTAAAGCCAAGATCAAGAGTTCAATTGTAAAACCTTAAATAAATCACAAATCAAGGATTGAGAACTTGGGAATTTCAGTAAAGAACTGAGAGTTTAGAGGAGAAGGACGTTATTACCTCCAAACTTGAGTTTCTCCCTTTTTAGAACCAAAATTCTTGAAGATCCAAATAGCAAATAATAAGGTTTTGTTGAAGAGATGATGAGAGATCAAAAGAGAATTGAAATGTGTTATTTAGATGACAAAATCAGAGGAAAAAGCTCTGGAGAAAATGTGTTTGGTTTGAGAGAAAAGATGAGAGAAAGTGAAAATGGAATTTAGGAAAAGTTAGTTGGAAACTTAAGAAAATATCTTCCCTCCCTTTTCCTTTATTTTAAAACCATTAATTAGTCATTTAATATTTTAGAAAAATCTGGAGAAACTCCCATTGGGTAAATAGCTCCTTAAAGATTCAAAGTTTCAATCCTTTTTAAAACAGTCTCACAGTTTTCGAAAATTACATTTTGGTCACCAACCAAAGTGTCACACTTCCAAACCTTATTTTGTAAAATTGATTTCACCACACTCTTATATATAACAAAAGAGGATTTTAAGACATTTTTCCATATTTTTAATGCAACCCGAACTAGGCTTTCCTAAATTCACTCTTTTATATTCGAACTGCGAACCCGACCGGTCCGGTCCAAACCCAAAACTTCTAAGCCCAATATTGGGGCGTTACAATTCTTATATCTAAGTCAGAATATTGTTGTTGCTCATTGCATATAATACCCGTCGGCGTGAATCTTGCAACGAACAACAACCTTTAGTTCCTACTCTTTTAGCCGCCTTAAACCCTAACCTATGTCTAGGCTGGATTGATCAACATCTGGTATTGATGAGATCGTGCTTAGTTCTTTTGTGAGTTTGAATCTCTCGATGCCAAACAAATGGTTTGCTCCCAATTGATCTTTCTAACTTAATTGAAAACAATGAAGAACATGAAATAAGCAAACCTTGAATTTATTTGCAAAAACAAATTAAACCTAAACAACCATTTCACAACTAATTTACAACATAACCCAAACCCTAGAGAATTTAGAACATAGTGGTGGCAAGAAAACACAAGAGAAACCTAAGCTATGCCGACTATGAGTTTTCTAAAATACAAAGTATGATCGGGTATATATAGAGCATTGGTCTAGGTCAAGTCCTCCTTGGAGTAGAAGTCTTTCTCATGGTAAAGTAGCTTTTGCATTGAATGCATCCTTTAATTCTAACTTTTTTGACTTGAAATTGGGCTTCTTGTGCCACAAGTAAGCTTAAGCTGCCTTAGACAATTTCTCCTTTAACGGCTCAGTCCGCTGTTTTCGGCATCAATAAATTGCGTGGATAGGCTCATTGGACTCAGAAAATTACGCTCTTCCAATCGCACTCCAATTCACCAAATCCTCCAGTTGCTGCCCTAGGTGGCAGATATAGCTGCCTCAGTATCAACTCTTCAGCTTTCTCCTCCTTCTGACATCTTCTAGCACCTAAAACGAAAACTAAACTAAAACAATATCTTTTCTTACCAAATTAAAGATTTTGAATAAAAACAAGGCAAAGCAAAGAATACTGTAAATAATGCATGCATGCACCTAAATATGCCTAAAATGCACTTAAGAACAGCAATAATATGAGATGGAATGCATACAAAATATAGGACTTATGAGCACTTTACATAACTTAGTGAAGAGCTACATTCGAAACTAATGATCACATAATGTGTGAGGATCATTGATTTTATATGTGATATAGCGATCCCTACAATATTTCATTTGTGATACTCATAAACCAATTTCAGAGCATAAGAGTAGCACATCCCGACTTCATCATTGCAATCATTGAACCACTCATCATGTTTTGCAAACTTGAAGTTTGCCAGTAGCTTGGTTGAGTTCAATAGTGAAAAATGCACTTTGTGATGTAAAGTGGTTAGCTTGTGTGATGAAAGTTTACCTCTAATAGCAACATAAACAATAAATGCATCCTCTAAGGTAGCTATAAGAATTTCAACTGCCTGAACTGTCCACTCCAGAGTAAAAACATCTGAGTGAGGTATGCCCCCATGAGTTGGTTTGAACCCAACAACACTACAAAGTGACGCAAGCATCCACACATATCCTCCACTATCTACACCAAGAATGACAGGACATAACTCTGAAGATACAACTACAACAGATCCATTTGAAGAACCACGTTGCGTGATTTAAGTGTAACGCAAATGGTGCAAGTATACACATTGCAAGTAATAAAGTGATATGATAAGTATCGAGTATCGTCTCCACAGGGATTGGTTTGGGCCACTTTGCTTAAGTTACTGCGTTGAAAAAGAAATAGATTGATAGGGATGAATAATAAGTAAAATAAACTAAACAAAATAAAGAAAATACAAAGGAGTGATCGATTTAAGAGAGTCGGTCGGTTTATCGTGAGTCGTGCAATGATAGTTGAATGGAACGTCGTGGTAATTGAGTTCATGAGCAACTTGATTTCCTTGGCAACTAGCAATAGTCGGATTGGTTGGGCATCTGGGAATGGTGTGATTGTCTTGGCAACTAGGCGACTTCCTTCAAAGTTCAGCGAAGCGTTCTTCAATGGTTTCTCTTTCTCACTAACTCGAAGCAGTATTTAATTGTACACGCCTTGGTAATACATCCTTGCGTTAACCATGGGTGAACAACAACTGATCTTGCGCTCCTCTTAGCCGTTGAAATTTGCAACTTATCCCCAAGTCGAATTAGTCTTCACCATCGATTGATTGAAAAAAGAACACGCTCTTCCGTTTCTTGAATCTCTCCTGATATTAGATAAATGGATGAATTCACGAGATCCTTTCCCAATTCACTCGCAATGAAAATTAAGAACCAAGAATGAACAAGCCATGAATTAAAATTGCAAACTGAAATACCTAAACAAATCCAATTGTTCTCACAACCAAAAAAACACAATAACCCAAGGAAAATAAAATTAGTTCATGGCTGGGTTCAAAATATATACAAAGAATAATCTCCCTAGCATGAATCTAATCAAACAAAGAGAAAGAAGAATTTTAACAACCCCTTGGTTTTTTCTTAATCGAACCTCCCCCCATGTAGGTGGCTAGTCTTTTTATTTATAGGAGATGGTGTTAAGTGTGCAAAAGTCCTATATTTATGCCCTAGTCTAGCTCAATTATTGTTGTTCTTAAGCATAGTTTAGTTGCATTTATTAGGAAAACATACACAAAACTGCATATATTAGATTTTCTACCTTATTTGATGAACTTAATTGTTTTTATATAAAAGATACTGCTCAGTTTCATTTTCTCTCTGTGAGCAGGTACCCGCCCAGGCAGACGCCGCCGAGGCAGCAGAGAGGGCAGAAGAGGAGAAGCTAGACATTGATGGAGGAAGCTATTGGACTATCTGGAGAGCTGATCGAGAACTGAGAAAGAGGAGAGGCCCAGAATGAAGAGTTGTGCGAACCCCTGCACACTAACCCAGACCTCTGTCGAGGTAGACAATTGTATGCCGTCGAGGCAGCAACTCGAGGAAGGGTGGAAATATGCAAAGTGGTATGCGACTGAAAGAGCTCATCAAACCCGATTTTTGGAGACCACTTGGACGTGCATTGCAACCCAAAAGACAAAGAAAAGCCATGGTCAAAGTCAAGGTGGAAAAAGTCAAACAGGAATCTAGGAAGATTTAATGATAGATTTGTACTTTTAATGAGTTGTAATTAGGTTCTAACTAGGATTCCTGCCCTAAACCGACTTAGACCTAGGCTCTTCCCCTATAAATCTAATCCGACTTGATGGAGTAAACAACAATTGAGATTAGAGAGAAACCCTTCTTCTTGTCGAAAATACCCTTGTGCCGCCATCTCCATTATGTTCTAAACCTTCCCTAGGGCTAAGGGTTGGTTGTCTAGTAGTTGTGAGAGTTTTTCTTGTATTTGTTTAGGTTTCAGTTTTTGCAAGAAAATTCAAGGTTTGTTTACTCTTGGTTCTTCATTGTGTGCAATCTTTATCGGGAGAGAAGAGAGAATCAATCTATTTGTTCAATATTGGGAGAGTTGGACTCACAAAACAAGTAAACACGGTTTTGTCCAACCATAGGATAAAGCTACTTCAGTTAGGGATAAGTTAAAAGTTCAGCAGCTAAGAGAGGCTTCATAATCGGTTGGTGTTTATTCTTAGATTCACGCCGGGAGGTATTTTCCAAGACATGTTCGCCAATAGTACTTCAAGCTTAAGGATAAGAGGAACTCATTGAAGGGAGCCTTGCCAAACCTTGAATCATCATTTAACTGCCCAGGCAGTCACATTGGTCTCTACCTAGGTGGGATTCTATCGAGGCATACTCGTAGGCGGCTACCGAAAGTTGTTAAGTTGATCTGTAAAACTGCACCGAGACAGTGCATCCAATCTCCACACTACGAAGCATTCTAGTACTGGCCCATTCTCTCACTCTGATTTCTCAATTTAATTTAATTGCTTTAGTTTTAGTTTTAATTAAATCCAAAGAACTTTTAATACTTGTGTTCTTATTTTTATTTGTGCAGAAAGGTGAATTCTGAAGTTTGTCACAATTCATGTGGAGATGATGTATTAAATACTATAACTTGGCACCGTATACACTTGCACGCAATTTGCGCGTCACTTTTGCACGCAACAAGTTTTTGGTGTCGTTGCCGGGGATTGGCGTACAACTTTTTGTTTTATTTTTTCTGCACTTTTTATTTTTCTGTTTAACCCCTAGTTTTCTTTGGTTTATGACTAGAGCAAACCAGAAATCCCCCTTGCGAGACTACGATCCAGAGCCTGAATGTACTGCACGTAGACTTAGACAAGCAAACAAAGAAGCCATGGATGACTAGGAGAACATCCGGAAACAGAATCCACCATAACCCATAATCGACAATGTCATGGCGGGAGATGGCAGGCAACCTCCTGCCGCTCGACAGTTAGTTCGTGACTACTCGGAGGAGGTTCTCAGAAGACTAAACTCTGGAGTGATTGATCTAGAAATAGAAGCGGACCACTTCGAACTCAAACTAATCATGTTTAACATGTTGAATACACTTGGACAGTTTGGAGGATCAACCACTGAAGACGACCACCAGCACATGAAATCCTTCCTGGATATCTGCAAATCCTAAAAAATCCATGGAGTCCACCCTAACGTGATACGGCTCAGATTATTTCCATATTCACTGAGAGATAGGGCAAAACTTAGTTCAATAGTCTACCATAAGAGTCCATTGAATCGTGGAAGGAACTATGCCGAGATTTCTTAGCTCGATTTAATCCTATCAATTTAACTAATAAAATGCGGACTGACATTACTATTTTTCGACAGGAAGATGATGAACCGATGTACGTGGCATGAGAGATATTGCGAGTTGTTGAATAAATGCCCCTCCCATTGATTTCCAAAGTGGACACAAGTATCCATATTCTACAATGGTGTAAAAACACCAACGAGGATGATGCTAGATTCCTCTGGCAATGGTAGATTACTCGATAAAGATCCGGTCGAAGCAATTCAAATCTTGAACAGTATGGCAAAAAATGACTACTAGTTCCCTAATACCCGTCGTGGCTATTGCGTGTAAAATAGTCTATCGCAATGGTAGTGCAAGTGTACACGACGCAAGTAGTAAAGTGATACGAAGTATCGGATATCATTTCCACAGGGATTGGGCTAATAGCTTCACCTTAGTTTACTGCACGAAAGTAAAAGAAATAGTTTAGAAAGATGTCACGAAAATAATAAGGACAATCGCAAATAAAATAATTGAGATATCAAGAATGAGAGAATGGGCTGGTATTGAATTGCTCGGTAGTGCAGGTATTGAATTGCTTAGGAACTCCAGTTCTGTCGTCGCTCCCGTCGCCGACAGCACCTGTCGCGGCGGCTGTCCGTTGGCTGTCGCGGCAGCAGACACACCAACTCCGTACTTCAAGTTTGGCAAGAATCCCAGATCTGCCTTGGCCTATCCCTAGGTCCAAGTCTGTCGATGATCACGTCTTTGATGATACCTCCCGGCGTGAATCGAAGGATGAACACCGATGTGTATGAATTCTTCTTTAGCCACTTAACCTTGCCCTATCCCTAGGCACAAGATAGTTCAACTATAAACTAGAGAACTTGCTCTTACTTCTTTCGTATACTTATCTCTCCCGATGCCAAGTAAATAGATAACCGCACAATGCTCTCCCGATGCTCTTGCAAGATATTAAAACCAAAATAAGAGAACTTGAAGTCTATTTTATTGAACTGAAAATTCCTAAAACAAAACAACCCTTGCAACTACTTTACAAAACAACCCGTAGCCCTAGGGGGAATTTAGAACATGTCGGTGACGGGTAAACGGCAGGGGGTTTAGGTTATTGGTTATGGTGCAGAATGAGGGGGTCTCCCCTTTTTAGGTTAAAATCTATGCCCTTATATAAGCTTTGGGCTCAAGTATTCTAAGTTAACAAGGATTACAACTTTAATGAAAAGTAAGATTCTAATAAATGCTTAATCTCTAAGGATTCCTACTTTTCAGCCGCCTCCTTGCTTTATGGGAATTCTTCTCCTTGAGCTTTGGCTTGACATATCTTTTGATTCGGGGCTTGGAAAAATATTTGGCTTTCACACGACAGACGAGCAGATTTTTCTCTATCTATCGAGGTCCACTTTACTTTTCCTCTTCATAAATCTACTGTCCCCCTGCTGTCACGACAGATCCATGGCAGCTTCGTCTTCTTCGTCTGCTTGTCCAGTTCAGCTCTTCTGCTTCTCTGCCCTACGCCTGCCTTCTTTGTCAACTATGGCAGATATCTGCAAAATAAGCCATCTTTTAGTAGAATCCGTGCTTTTAATCTATTTGTGATGTTTTACTGAAAACTAACCTAAATGCAATGCAATGATGCTTGAATGCAGCAGAAATATGGGTTAAAAAGGGTGTAAATAATAGAACTTTTACACACTCAACACACCCCCAAACTCAAGTTTTTGCTTGCCCTCGAGCAATTAAACCTAAAAGAAAAATGAAATTTTTTGTGTTGGCCTTCAAACAGTGAACTGTCCCTTACCCGTAGCTCATTCTCTATGGTGGCAGCAACCTGTCGGAAAGGTTAGGATCTGTCCGGAATCTCCCTATAGCTCTCGTGCAGTGTGTGCATGCTTGTGAACAGTTATATGCTAAGACTCTCTTAGTTTTACTAGAATATTCAACTTCTTTAACTCGAATTTTTATGCCAAAGTTTATTTTCTTGAAGACACATTTTCATGCTTCTTTTTCTTTCTATTTTCAAGCTAAATTTTTCTAGAGCCAGTTTTGGGCACCTCTAGTTAGCTTCCTAGAGCCAGTTTCGGGCACCTCTAGGTTTTTGAGTTTCTTTTGCTAAACTTCTTTCCTAGAGCCAGTGTTAGGCACCTCTAGGGGCTATTCAAGTTCTAAGCTTCCTATTCTAGTTTGGCTAAGAGAAATCTAAGCTATATAACAGTCACAAAGGTGTTTAAATTTTCAGAACTATAGAAAGGTTCTAAACTTCTCCTTAAACTGTCCTAAAGATGCTGCCACGACAGAGCTGTCATGACAGGTAAGCTAACTTCACAGTTTTAAGCCAACAGTTTAAGTTTTCTGATTTTTTTAAGAACTTGAATAAATAAAAGACACAACAATTAATAAAAAAATGTACTTAAGACTCCATTAATGATGGAGGGTTGCCACCCCCAAACTCGAGGGTTGCATTGCCCTCAATGCAAAATGACAGATGAAAAAAAACAAAATATGAAGAAAAGTACATCACAAATAATAAAAGCAGGCAGCAATAAGAGGAAAATAAAAACTTAAATTTTCAGTCGCTGTCCTCGCTGCTGCTGCTGACACAGATCTAACGGCGGCGTCTGGGCTGAGGAGGAGGCTGGGCAGGCTCAGAGGCAGGTTCAGGAGCAGACTGCTCCACGAGCTGGATGTCGGAACTGCTGCCACTGTCCCAAGTGCTGCTGGTGGTGGTGCTAGCCTTGGGCAACCGTTTCTTGTCTGCCACGTGTTTTATCCACTTGACAGGTGTAAACTCCCTCTCCAAATTCCTCCTGATCAGAGGGCTGTCATCGGAGGCAGGCCTTTTTGTTCCTCTGGCAGAGGTGTCAGCCGGTGGACTGCCTGTTACCGTCGGGGCAGGTGATGTGGTGGAGGCAGTAGAGTGGGAATGAGGGGAGGCAGGTGGCGTAGGTGTGGGGACAGGGGAAGGGATATGGAAATAATGGGCAGGAAAAGAGGGAAATTGAACATCCGGAAAATTTAAAGTTTGGGTAATGAAGTTTACCGTCGAATTTGTGAAATCCCGGATGAAGGTCATCAATCCCATTTGTCTTTCCTCTACTCGTTGTAGCGCAGCAAGGATGTGGGTGGAGTGGTCTGCCGGAGCGGTGGCGGCAGCAGGTTCAGGGGCAGGCTCCTCTGATGATTCTGCTGGGAAGCCGGCTGGATTGAAAGATGAGACAGGTGTAGCCACGACCAGCTCCATGAGGCTGTTGATGTTGTTGTCTGTCCAGCCTCTGCCTTTGATTATTTTGTCGGAGGGTTCCTCGGGGACAGCAGCACAGCGGCATAAAGAGGTTATTGTGAACGGCAGGCAGAGGCGTGAGTCGGAGCGGAAGGTGCAGTCCAGGATGTTGTCCCTCATATAGCGGCCCACATTAATAGGCCTGTCGTGCATGATAGAGTGAATAAGGGCGAGCCGCTGCTAGTTGACTGTCGTGTGGTGGGAAGAAGGCATGTTACGCTTTTTGATGAAAGCGTTCCAGAGTTTGGCTTCCGGAAGGAGCTGCCCCCTTTTGACAGAGTGGGGGGTTCTTTTTGCTGGTTGTCCATGCGGTTCCTTCCTCTGTCACCTCCGCCATAACAGCACCATAGGCGGCAGCATCGAGGGTGTCGAGAAATTTCTGGTGGGCATCATCATCGGGGCCAAAGTAGAGGCCAAACATGTGGTTGATGCTGTCGGCAGTGAAGGGCACTTTCACTCCTCGAACGGTGACAGATGTTGCCGTTCTGCTGTCTATGGCAGCATAAAACTCCCGGACTAAGGTGTCGTTTAGCTCTGCCGGTTGTTCCGCGAAGTGCTCCCATAGTTGAGCTGTGATGGCCCGTGTGATGAACGGCCGGAGACCCATGTTGGGTGCCTTTCGGACATACACGAAACCACGTTCCTCCCATAACTCTTTTGTGGCGAAGGGCGTTGCTGCTGCTGAAGAAGAAGCTGAGGCAACACTACGGCAGGTCTGTCTAGACGACATGTTAGTTGCAAGGGTTGTTGAAAATGAAGAAAGCAAATAAAACTAGAGGAGAAAGCAAAGAAGAATAAGCAGAAGTGAGAAAAAATGAAAATGAAAACGGGGTTTTATAGCGGTCGAGGGTCTGCCCGTTTAATGCTGTAACGGCAGGTGTGAATAACGGGGCGATAGACGGGATTTAGCGTGTCTGACGCGTCTGACACGCATTTATGCGTCTGTTACGCGTCTGCCACACGCTTCTGCGTCTGCCGTGTCAGTCTGTTGACAGCCTGTCTTATCCGTCTGCGGCGGCAGCCGAAACGACAGGTTTCAATAGATGGGCTCTGTTGGGCTTGATGGATGGATGGTGGGCTTGGATCACTTCTCCTTTTCTTCTTGACTCCTTTATTTCCTAAAAACAGAAAATATAAAAATATTATTCGAATAAAATAACCTAATGTCCTAATAATTAATACTAATAAAAAATAAAAATAAAAATAAAACTTAAGTTAAATTAGGGATGCCTTGTGGGGCATTTCCTAAAGTAACCACTTCCTGTATTCCTAGGCTTCAGTCCCCTGATAGTGCTTGAGGCGCTGTCCATTGACTTTGAATTGGTTCTTCCTGTTTCGGAACACCTGACCGTTGGAGGCTGACATGGGCGGTTATATGTTTTGATATGTTTGCATTTTGGTCCTGAAACATGTTTATGCAATTGTATGAGTTTGAGAAGTCCGTTTGAGTTGAAATTTGGCAAAGATGCATGAAAGATGATTAATTTTAAGTTGGTAACTTAAAATTTGGTTAAGTCCTTAAAGTTTCCAGAATTTACTATTTAGTCCCTAAAGTTATAATTTGTGCAATTGAGTCCCTGAATGTTCTCTGTTTGTTATGATGTTTGAATATGAGGATCTTGAGAACATATCTAGGGTTAACGTGCATCTAGACAAGAGTAAAAAGAAAAAAAGGGTCGCTAATCAAGGTTGACTTTTGGGTTGACTTTGGTTTTCCCCGTGTGATCTTCTTAATTCGGGTCGACCGTCTAGGCCGGGTTAAGGGGGTTACATTTGGTGGTATCAGAGCTGAGTTGCGAATGTTTGGGGAAACGGTAAATTGATGTAATATGTGTATGATGTTTATGCTGGTGTGTAGTTGAAAGCCGGTTGAAATACGTGTTTTTGAGTGAACTGTTGATGTTCTTAGCATGCTTTTTGATTGTGAATCTTTATTGAGCTCATGTGGATTTGTGCTGATGTTGTGCTGGTGTTATGAGCTGGTTTTTATGAATGATGAGAGTGTAATGGGTATGTTATTGATGATGCTATGCTGTTACGAGTGGATGTTGTTTGATGAAAGCATGATCGAATATGTTGATTGATATGCTTGATGTTGTGATGTCCATGTTTTTATTGACTGTTATGTCATGTAAAAGGGGAGAATTTGGGATACCCATTGCCTTATTATTATAGCTATTGTATTATTTTGGAGTTGGAGTTTGAATCCTTGCTTAAAGCTGGTCTAATTGATTTGTTTGTTTTGTTGTGATTGTTGCTGTTAATAGCATGGTGAAATCGATGAAAGAATGGCAGTTAGGTGAGATGGTTGCTGCTTTAGGGCAGGTTGTTAAGGCGTGGAATTCACCTTTTAGTGGAGGTGTTTTGTCTCAGTTTTCTGTGCCTGGTGTTGAGGTATTGAGACAGGAGGAAGAAGCTGGTTCGTTGATAGAGAGTTCATCACCAATTGTTCAAGAGGTGTTGGGAACATCTCTGACTGTGGCGAAAGTGAGGCCTATAGATGTGCTGGATGTGGGATGTGCGGGTTTGTCGAAATAGCGGTTGCATGATTTGGGAGTTGTGGAGTATCATGGTTCGTCACCTGAGACGTTTGAGGCTTGGTTAGCCAGTGTAGTTCTGATTTTGGACCAGGAAAGTTGTGATTATGCTTGTAAGCTGGGAAGTGTTGTCACATTGATGATGGAGGACGCTTGTGCCTGGTGGACATCGGTGGCGGTGGCATCGCACACCCACGACATTGATTGGGACTTCTTTGTGTCTGCCTTTTATGAAAGGTATCTTGGAGGGAAATTCCAAGGGTTAAGCAATGTGAGGGTGTGGTTTTTATTCACTAATAATTTTAATTTTTTTAGGAGAGACAATAGCTCAAGAAAAGAGAAAAGAAGCCAGCCCAATTCCATCACCCATTCCAGCCCGCCCGCCAAGTCTGCCACGGCAGAAAGATGTTGCGTCCCGCCAAAACTAGCAATTGCAGACTAGCCGTTCCCAGACCCTCGTTCCATTCCAACGACTCTCTTCCCAACAACATCTGCCTCAGTAGATGAAACGACAACCTCTTCCCTTCTATTTAACCCCCTCATTTTTTACTATTCACTCTTATTACTCTCTCTTTTTCACAATGTTTCGATTATTCTCTTTTGCTTTCAGTTTTTTCTTTTCTTTTTTTCAAATTCTCACAAACTCTCACAACCCTCTTCGCATCAAAACCATAAAGCCCAAAATTAAGAATGGCGAGAACCTCACACCGTCGTGCTGCCCGGGCAGAGTCCTAGGAATCTCTCCAACGCTTTGCTACACCAGAAGTCAAAGCTCGACATAACGAGAAATTTAAAGAGAGATCCGTGTGGGAGGAGCAAGGTTTTTTCTATGAGATGGGGAAGATGAACTTAGGACTTGAGTAATTCATATACTCCAAGATCGCACACCAGAGATGGAAGATCTTTGCCCAGCAACCAAAGTTAGCAAATCAGACAATGGTGCGCGAATATTATGCCCATGGACCGACAGCAGAAGAACCGACGGTGAATATCTGCGGGAGGCCAGTGGTGATTGATGAAGACAAGATCAACCTCGTCTATGGCCTTCACATTCAAGAAGATCAACACATAGAGTTCCTCGCCTCCCTCGCGGCAGAAAGCTGTGAAGCAAAGAAAGAAGAATTTTGCATTCCAGGGACAATCTAGAATGTGGAAAAAAATAGAGGCACCGTCAATCGACGAAACTTGCTGCCCAAGGCAAAATTGTGGAACACCTTTGTGAAGTGACGGATGCTACTCACATCCCAATATTCTACCGTTGACAAGCTGCGCTTGGCACTCATCCACTCCATCATACACAAAGGTATATCAATGTGGGAGCAATTATTACTAACGAAATTTATGAATGTGGGCCAAAAACAAAAGGCCAACTCTACTTCCCCGCCTCATCACAGCATTGTGCGAGAACGCACACGTTGCAGCCGTCCCAACTGACACCTTGACGCCGGATAGAACCGGGTGGATGAGGGACATCATCCTTCGAAAAATGGAGATCACAACTGCCACCATAGAAAATTATGCCGAGGCATCGAAGATGGGCAACCAACAACCATATCAACAGACTGCCTCGACAACTATAATAGGCGGCCTAACAGCACAACTTAACAGAATGGAACGACGCCAGCTGACCTTCATGGCCTACATTCGGGACTTCAACAATGCCACCGACAATACTCTCCAGGAGAAATTCCTGATGGCCCGGTTCCTGGAGTTCCATGTCGAGATCTTTGCCCCGACCGCACCAAACACGTCTACCGCGCCCTCTGCCTCGACAACCCATCCAACCACCTCCACAACTCCAACCACCCCAATCTCAACAGAGACTCAAGCTTCTCCAATAGCCATAGCCACCGAAGTCCTCTCCATCTCCGATAACCATAGTGACACAAAAACCGCCCCAATCAAAGAAAAAGGGCAGACATCACGGGCAGCAGCCGATGCACCAACATCATCCGATTCATCCTACCTCTACTCCTTATCAATAGACTCGGTATGGCAAGACACGTCCTGGTCCGTCATAAAGAAACTTGAGTCGTCGTTCTCTCCAGTTACTAAAAGAACGCACTCTGCCACCGACGAAGTCTGCCCAGACATCGAAGACGTTGGCGAACGAGAAGTCATGCAAAGAGCAGAACCAAGTCCACCTTCACACAAGCAGTCGCTGAGGGCGACCAAAATAATCAAAGCAGGAGCACAAAGGAGGATGATCCTAGACGATGAAGACGATGAAACCTCCCATGAGACACCATCAATCTAAGCTTCTCTCTACTTCTTCTTTTTTATTTTTGTCTAATCTATGCAAAATTTTGTGTATGTAGGCATGCATTGAGGACAACGCTCCTCTCGAGTTTAGGGGGAATTAGTCCTCTAATTTTTTTCTTTTATTTTCTGTTTTTATTTTTCTGTTTTTATTTTTCTGTTTATTTTTTTTTGTTGCATTTAAGTTCTAATGTAACATGCCTTTATTTAAAATTTAATGAAATCTTAGTTTGAGAAAAATTCTTGAGTAGTTTTTACCTGCCGTGGTAGACTACCCGCTTGGACGGCAACCTTAGCATGACTTTGGATTTACTTAGAATCTTACTATGATATGAACTTAAAGAAACACTCTTTGTGACTAGTTTGATTTTAGGACTTATAGGAAACTTAGGTATTTCACCTAGTAATCTTGGGCTGAAACTAGCTCTAAGATAAGATAGAGGTGCCCGAAACTAGCTCTAGCCAAAAAAAAGGTGCTAAATGAAATCATTAGAGGTGCCTATCACTGACTCTAGTGGTTTAAATCCTTTATTGTTTATTATGTTATGAATTGCCGAAGAAACTAGAGGGAAACCTAAGTGAATTAAGGTACTTATTAGAGTTTACTTAGAAGCTGAAGAATCATTCTTATCACAATGACCACGCACACTCACGAGATACATAGTTTGGTTTCGGGTAAGTTCATTGTCATTCGAAAGGTTGCTATTAGGCGTAAATCTACACGGTATGTAGAGGTTGCTCAAGGTATGTTCTCGACTAAGTTTACATATGATTTTAAGTTTTGGCATGTTATTGTTAGATTGCATTGCTTGAGGACAAGCAATAAATAGAGTTTGGGGGTGTGTTAAGTGTGCAAAACTCCTATATTTAAGCCATAGTCTAGCTCAATTATTGTTGTTCTTAAGTATAGTTTAGTTGCATTTATTAGGAAAACATACACAAAACTGCATAGATTAGATATTCTAGCTTATTTGACGAACTTAATTGTTTCTATATAAAATATACTGCTAAGGTGCATTTTCTTTTTGTGCGCAGGTACCCGCCCAGACAGACTTCGCCGAGGCAGCAAAGAGGGTAAAAGAGGAGAAGTTGGACATTGAATGAGAAAGCTATTGGATCATCTGGAGAGTTGATCGAGAACTGACAAAGAGGAGAGGCCCAAAATGAAGAGTTGTGCCAACCCCTGCAAACCAACCCAGACCTCTACCGAGGCAGACAACAATATGCCACCGAGGCAGCAACTCGAGGAAGGGTGAAAATATGCAAAGTGGTATGCAACTGAAAGAGCTCATCAAGAATCCACACATATCCTCCACTATCTACAAAACGAATGACAGGACATAACTCAGAAGATACAACTACAACAGATCCATTTTAAGAACCACGTTGTGTGATTTAAGGGCAACGCAAACAGTGCAAGTATAAACGTTTCAAGTAATAAAGTGATATTATAAGTATCGAGTATCGTCTCCACATGGATTGGTTTGGGCCACTTTGCTTAAGTTACTGCGTTGAAAAAGAAATAGATTGATAGGGATGAATAATAAGTAAAATAAACTAAACAAAATAAAGAAAATAGAAATGAGTGATCGATTTAAGAGAGTAGGCTGGGTTATCATGAGTCGTGGAGTGATAGTTGAATGGACCGTCGTGGTAATTGAGTGCAAGAGCAACCTGATTGCCTTGGAAACTAGCAACAGTCGGATTGCTTGGGCAAGTAATTGCCTGGGCAACTAGGAATGGTGTGATTGCCTGGGCAACTGGGGGACTTCCTTCAAAGTTCAGCGAAGCGTTATTCAATGGTTTCTTTTTATCCCTAACTTGAAATACTAGTTAATTGTACATGCCTTGGTAATACATCCCTGTGTTAACCATGGGTGAACAACAACTTATCTTGAACTCCTCTTAGCCGTTGAAATTCACAACTTATCCCTAAGTCGAATTAGTCTTCACCATCGATTGATTGAATAAAGACCATGCTCATTTGTGTCTTGAATCTAACTCTCTCGATATTAGATAAATGAATGAATTCATGAGATCCTCTACCAATTCACTCGTAATAAAAAATAAGAATCAAGAATGAACAAACCTTGAATAAAAATTGCAAATTGAAATACCTAAACAAATCTAATTGTTCTCACAACCACAAAACACAATAACACAAGCCAAATAAAATTAGTTCATGGTTGGGTTCAAAATATATACAAAGAATAATCTCCCTAGCATGAATCTAATCGAACAAAGAGGAAGAAGAATTTGAACAACCCATTGGTTTTTCTCTCTTAATCGAACCTCTCCCCAAGTAGGCGGGAAGTCTTTTTATTTATAAGAGATGGTGTTAAGTGTGCAAAAGTCCTATATTTATGCCCTAGTCTAGCTCAATTATTGTTGTTCTTAAGCATAGTTTAGTTGCATTTATTCGGAAAACATATACAAAACTGCATAGATTAGATATTCTGCCTTATTTGATGAACTTAATTGTTTTATATAAAAGATAATGCTCATGTGCGTTTTCTCTCTATGCACAGGTACCCTCCCAGGCAGCAGAGAGGGCAGAAAAGGAGAACCTGGACATTGATGGAGGAATCTATTTGACCATCTGGAGAGTTGATCGAGAACTGACAAAGAAGAGAGGCCCAGAAAGAAGAGTTGTGCCAACCCCTGCACGCCAACCCAAACCTCTGCTGAGGCAGAAATCAGTATGCCGCCGAGGCAACAACTTGAGGAAGGGTGAAAATATGCAAAGTGGTATGCGACTGAAAGATCTCATCCAGCATCCAAACATATACTCCACTATCTACACCAAGAATGACATGACATAACTCGGAAGATACAACTACAAAAGATCCATTCGAAGAACCACGTTGTGTGATTTAAGTGCAACGCAAACGGTGCAAGTATACACGTTGCAAGTAATAAATTGATATTATAAGTATCGAGTATCGTCTCTATAGGGATTGGTTTGGGCCACTTTGCTTAAGTTACTTGTTGAAAAAGAAATAGATTGATAGGGATGAATAATAAGTAAAATAAACTAAACAATATAAAGAAAATAGAAAGGAGTGATCGATTAAAGAGAGTAGGCTGGGTTATCGTGAGTCGTGGAGTGATAGTTGAATGGACCGTCGTGGTAATTGAGTGCAAGAGATACTTGATTGCCTTGGCAACTAGCAACAGTCGGATTGCTTGGGCAAGTAATTGCATGGGCAACAGGGAATGGTGTGATTGCCTGGTCAACTAGGAATGGTGTGATTGCCTGGGCAACTGGGCGACTTCCTTCAAAGTTCAGTGAAGCGTTCTTCAATGGTTTCTCTTTATCCCTAACTCGAAACACTAGTTAATTGTACATGCCTTGGTAATACATCCATGTGTTAACCATGGTTGAACAACAACTTATCTTGCGCTCCTCTTAGCCATTGAAATTCACAACTTATCTCTAAGTCGAATTAATCTTCACCATCAACTGATTGAATAAAGACCATGCTCATTTGTTTCTTGAATCTAACTCTCTCGATATTAGATAAATGGATGAATTCACGAGATCCTCTACCAATTCACTCGCAATAAAAAATAAGAACCAAGAATGAACAAACCTTGAATTAAAATTCCAAATTGAAATACCTACACAAATCTAATTGTTCGCACAACCACAAAACACATTAACCCAAGCCAAATAAAATTAGTTCATGATTGGGTTCAAAATATATACAAAGAATAATCTTCCTAGCATGAATCTAATTGAACAAAGAGGAAGAAGAATTTGAACAACCCCTTGGTTTTTCTCTCTTAATAGAACCTCCCCCCAAGTAGGCGAAAAGTCATTTTATTTATAGGAGATGGTCTTAAGTGTGCAAAACTCCTATATTTATGCCATAGTCTAGCTCAATTATTGTTGTTCTTAAGCATAGTTTAGTTGCATTTATTCGGAAAACATACACAAAACTGCATCCACACAAAAGATGAGAGGCCCGAAATCAAGCATCCACACATATCCAACACTATCTACACCTAGAATGACAAGACATAATTCGGAAGATACAACTACAACAGATCCATTTGAAAAACCACGTTGTGTGATTTAAGTGCAACACAAACGATGCAAGTATACGCATTGCAAGTAATAAAGTGATATCATAAGTATCGAGTATGGTCTCCACATGGATTGGTTTGGGCCACTTTGCTTAAGTTACTGCGTTGAAAAAGAATTAAATTGATAGGGATGAATAATAAGTAAAATAAACTAAACAAAATAAAGAAAATAGAAAGGAGTGATCGATTTAAGAGAGTAGGCTGGGTTATCGTGAGTCGTGGAGTGATAGTTGAATGGACCATCGTGGTAATTGAGTGAAAGAGCAACTTGATTGCCTTGGGAACTAAAAATAGTCGGATTGCTTGGGTAAGTATTTGCCTGGGCCATTGGGAATGGTGTGATTGCCTGGGCAACATGGTGACTTCCTTCAAAGTTAAGCGAAGCGTTCTTCAATGATTTCTCTTTATCCCTAACTCGAAACACTAGTTAATTTTACATGCCTTCGTAATACATCCCTGCGTTAATCATGGGTGAACAACAACTTATCTTGCACTCCTCTTAGCCGTTGAAATTCGCAACTTATCGCTAAGTCGAATTAGTCTTCACCATCGATTGATTGAATAAAGAACATGCTCATTTGTTTCTTGAATCTAACTCTCTCGATATTAAATAAATGGATGAATTCACGAGATCCTTTACCAATTCACTCACAATAAAAATTAAGAACCAAGAATGAACAAACCTTGAATTAAAATTGCAAATTTAAATACCTAAACAAATCCAATTGTTCTCACAACCACTAAACACAATAGCCCAAGCCAAATAAAATTAGTTCATGGTTGGATTCAAAATATATACAAAAAATAATCTCCCTAGCATGAATCTAATCAAACAAAGAGGAAGCAGAATTTGAACAACCCCGTGGTTTTTCTCTCTTAATCGAACCTCTCCCCAAATAGGCGAGAAGTCTTTTTATTCATAGGAGATGGTGTTAAGTGTGCAAAAGTCATATAATTATGCCATAGTCTAGCTCAGTTGTTGATGTTCATAAGCATAATTTAGTTGCATTTATTCGGAAAACATACACAAAATGGCATAGACTAGATATTTTGCCTTATTTGATGAACTTAATTGTTTTTATATAAAAGATACTGCTCAGGGGTGTTTTCTCTCTGTGCGCAGGTACCCGCCCATGCAGTAGAGAGGGCAGAAGAGGAGAAGCTGGACATTGATGGAGGAAGCTATTGAACAATCTGGAGAGCTGATCAGGAACTAAAAAAGAGAAGAGGCCCAGAATGAAGAGCTGTGCCAACCCCTGCACACCAACCCAGACCTCTACCGAGGCAGATAATAGTATGCCGCCGAGGAAGAAACTCGAGGAATGGTAGAAATATGCAAAGTGGTATGTGACTAAAAGAGCTCATCAAGCCCAATTTTTGGAGAAAACTTGCACGAGCATTGGAGCACAGCAGACAAAGAAAAGCCATGGTCAAAGTCAAGGTGGAAAAAGTCAAATGGGAACCTAGGAAGATTTAATGTTAGATTTGTTCTTTTAATGAGTAGTAATTAGATTCTAACTAGGATTCCTGTCGTAAAACGACTTAGATCTAGGCTCCTCCCTATAAATGTAAACCGACTTGATGGAGTAAACAACAATTGAGATTAGAGAGAAACCCTCTTTCTTGTCGAAAAATACCATTGTGCCCCCATCTCCATTATGTTCTAAGCCTTCCATAGGGCTTAGGGTTGGTTGACAAACAATTATGAGAGTTTTGCTTGTATTTGTTCAGGTTTCAGTTTTTGAAATAAAATTCAAGGTTTGTTTACTCTTGGTTCTTCATTGTGTACAATCTTTATCGGGTGAGAAGAGAGCGTCAATCTATTTGTTCAATATTGGGAGAGTTGGACTCACAAAACGAGTAAACCCAATTTTATCCAACCATAGGATAAAGCTACTTCAGCTTGGGGATAAGTTAGAAGTTTAGCGTCTAAGAGAGGCTTCATAATCGGTTGGTGTTCATTCTTAGATTCACACCGGGAGGTATTATCCAAGACATGTTCGCCAATAGTACTTCAATCTTAGGTAGAAGAGGATGTCACTGAAAGGAGCCTTGCCAAACCTTGAATCATCGCTTAACTGCCCAGGCAGTCACATTGGTCTCTGCCAAGGCGGGCTTCTGTCGAGGCATACTCGTGGGCGGCTACCGAAAGTTGTTAGGTTGATATGCAAAACTGTACCGAGACAGTGCATCCAATCTCCACACTATGAAACATTCCAGTATCGGCCCATTCTCTCACTCTGATTTCACAATTTATTTTATTTGCTTTAGTTTTAATTAAATCCAAAAAACTTTTAATATTTGTGTTCTTTTTTTTATTTGTGCAGAAAGGTGAATTCTGAAGGTTGTCACAATGTCTGTGGAGACGATATCTTAAATACTATAACTTTGCACTGTGTATACCTGCACGCAATTTGCGCATGACATTTGCACGCAACAGATGGCTAGGTCAAAGTCTTTCTTGAGGAGGAAGTTAAGTTGGAATTAAATAGCATTAAAGAGATAAATCTATTTTCATATATTTTATTTCTCCAAAAACTTCTCCTAAAACTCTTTGAATTTAATCTCCCTTTGACCTCTTCATGGAAATCCAACTCTTCTAGGATTTATCCTTGCTTCTCATGATTATCTTGAATTAAATGGATTTATCCTTTAAGAACTCGGTAGCTTCCTATTTTTCTTCTTTTCCAGTTGCTTCGACAACTTCCAGCTTGCCCGGGCAATTATCTTGGACACAGAAAATAACCTCCAACATTACTCTTTTTCCACCAAAAT
The DNA here is from genome assembly GCA_958450335.1 of Hibiscus tridactylites. NCBI lineage: Eukaryota > Viridiplantae > Streptophyta > Magnoliopsida > Malvales > Malvaceae > Hibiscus > Hibiscus tridactylites. The sequence goes on from OY288285.1 coordinate 31,648,126, forward strand.
TAACAAAAACATGAAATCGAACACAACCATAAAGGAAAAAATGCAAAGATGCATGAATGACTAAAAATGCAACTAATATGAGTCTAAGTCTAACAATAATATGAGTAAAAAGGGTAATAAAAATAGTACTTTAGAACACTTAACACACACCCAAATTCGAACTATTACTTGTCCTCAAGCAATGCAAACTAAAAATTACCTGCCAAAACTTTAATCATCAAAGACATGCTTCAAACTTGAATTCAATCCTCAGAACCGTGGTACAAAGTATGATCACCTTTTAATTTTTTGGATAGCACAAAAATTACTCGGAATCAAACTATAATGCTCAAGACAATGTGTGTGCGTAGTTGTGTACAAGTTGATTTTCAAGATTCTATGTGAACAATAGGTTTTTAAAAATTTAATTGCCGAGGTATTTATTTTTTTTACTAGAGCCAATTTTGGGCACCTCTAGCGATTTTTTTAATGTGCATTTACTACTAGAAACGGTTTCACACAGCCTCGAAGCATACACACTCTCTCTAGGTGATGCCCGGTGTCACACAGCCTCGGGAACGTACACCTACGGTCGGCGTCTCTCCTCGAGTCTCTTCGATTGAGGCCTGGTGTCACACAACCTCGAGAGCATACATTTGATGTCTCATTTCTTGGTATGGCAACATGCTCTCTGGGTATATGGATCATAACAAACAAGGTGACTCAACCATACAAGGTTCCATTACAAACACAACATAGACACGTCTACTATACAACACACAACATCACTCGATCCACCAAGGATCTTCTATGGTTGCTATTGGAACAAGCCAACCAAGGTTTTACCAAGTTATTACACATTATGCTCGTATAAGAGTATGTTATTTGCTTTCTCACTTTTACGATTCATTTAACCACTTTAGAAGCCCATCGGGCCATAGCCCTCGAATTATCAGCCCCATGAACTCAAAATGTATTCTTCAGGCAAATTGTATAGTGGGTACCGGTATTGATCCTCACGTACCGATACAGTACCCCTTGGGTATCGGTACCAACATGTGTACTAGTACTATTTGAGCTTACTGGAATTATATCCAACCTACTCGTACCGGTACTGGTTGACTCGTACCAATACTGGCCTGATGGGCATACAAGTACATGTTGAACACGGTACCAATACCCCATTAATAGTCCATTCTTGATGAACAATGTTTTTAAACCTAGAACACTGGGTATCGGTACTGCCTCCCCACCTACAGATATCGAAGCCTAGAAAGGGCTTCCTAGGCTCATGAAATCGGTTTTCGAGCCCCCAAATTGCAACCATTAGCCTCATAACTCGATCTTACATCTTATGAGAGTGTTTAAGGTGGTTTACTACCATTTTTACAAGTTATTAACATGATATCCAGATTAAGCCATTAAAGAGGGTCTCTAACCTTTTAAGCACCAAAATCAACCACACACACCAAATTTAAGCATACAAAGCACCATCCTTAGGATGTCCATGAAATCACTTGTTAGTTGTGTGCAAACTTTAAGCAAGAATCTCGAACCAAAGCTTCAACTTAAGCTTTCTCACACTTTCTTCAATCCTCAAACTCAAAAAGGTCCCCCAACCTCTTCTGCTTACCAGATAAACATGAAATCCGAAACAAAACTTGGATTAGAGCTCATAGAGGAGTTTGCTACAAGATACAACCTTAAGATCAAGAGAAACCTTCCTAAAGCCTTAAACCTCCTAAAAACCTACCATTTTCATCCTCCACCAAACTTAAAGATTCTTACCATAAAATGTATATCCTTGAACGTAGATTACACTTCCCTTGACAAGAATTTCAAGATTCATACTCAAAAACACAAACTTTGGACCTTTAACTTTGAATCCAAGGTGAAAGAGAAAAAAAGAGACAAGGGGAGTTATGAGGGTGATGAAAGCATGTCTTTCTTTTCCCCCTCCTCACATGGGTTATGCAAGTCAAATCCAAATCATCTTTAGAAAATTATGAAATCCCTCTTATGCCCCTCTTTACTCTTCCATCTCTCAACCAAACTAAAAGCCAAGCCCAACAAGAAACATGAAACCCCACTAAAGCTCTCTTGAGCACTCAAAGGCCCAAACTCCTGGACCACAACATGAAGCCCAAGGCTCGGGTTTAACCGACCCACGTATTCTGAAATCTAGGTCATTACAACTCTCCACCCCTTAAACAAAATTTGTCCTTGAAATTAAATAGAAGGATGGGATGTAACTAACTCAAAAGCAACAATTTTTCATCTCACATGCGTTCACCTCGATTATGATGTTCCTATACAAACTACTTGAGCCAAAGCTCATAGCACAGGACTCCTCAAAACCTTTCTCATGAATCTCTAACAATTCATTCTCAACAATAAAAAAACATAAGATAGACCCAAGTGATATTATCCAAGAATCAATCCAAGGAACTCACTTCAGATGAGTTTTATCTCGGTTAATAGTTCTCCCTAACATCATCTGTGGTACAAAACCCTTGAACTAAAACCTCATCTGTGTTCGGAACGCGACAACTCTTCGAAGATATACTACCAGGAACACTTCTTCGTCTATTATTAACATCATGACCAAACGTTTCAAGAACATGCAAGACTCAATCGATCGGATTCTACCATAAGTCTATCTTGAATTAACAATCCTCCTTCACCAACTTGGCTAACCAAGATTGAACTTAGTATCCCACTTTACTTGAACTCGGCCAAACTCAAACGAAAGCTAACTCACAACCATGCAATTCCACTAATCGAGCCATTTATATTCCCATTGAAATCTCTCATCACATACAACTCCGCTAGAGATTAAAATTCACCCAATTACTCTAAGGGATGAAAGCATCACCTTCCAAACCAACCACTTAATACCAACGAATCGTTGTGATAAACTCTAACAAGCCCATAAGGGTCTCAAATAGTTCTTCCAACAAGATCTGTTGCAATACAAGAATCTCAGTTTTACACAACTATAGTCGATAACCCACACTACCGTTGCGCTACTCTGACAATCTCCACACTTCTTTTACCATACTTGTAGACAATACATCTATAAAATATGGGTAGAATTGTAACGCCCCGGTTTTGGGCTTAGAAGTTTTGGGCGTTGACCGGTTCGGTCAAGGGGCTGTTCGAATCTAAAAAGGTGAAATTAGGAAAGCCTAGTTCGGGTTGCATTAAAAATATGGAAAAATGTTCTAAAATCATCTTTTAATATCTATGAGTGACCTGTGAAATCAATTTTACAAAATGAGGTTTGGAAGGGTGACATTTTGGCTAGTGACCAAAATGTAATTTTTGAAAGTTGCGTGACTGTTTTAGAAAGGATTGAAACTTTGAATCTTTAAGGAGCTATTTACCCAAAGGGAGTTTCTCCAGATTTTTCTAAGATATTTTAATGTTTAATTCTGATTTTAAAGCTAAAGAAAAGTGGAGGGAAATCATTTTGGCTATTTTGTAACTAACTTCCCATATTTTCCAATTTTCCTTTTCTCTCATTTTCTCTCAACCCAAACACTTTCTCTCCAGAGATTTCTTTCTGATTTTGTCACTTTAATCTTCCTTTTCAATTCTCTTTTGATTCCAAATCATCACATCAACTAAACCTCACCATTTGCTAGTTGATTCATCAAGGATTTTGGTTCTAAAAGAGGAGAAACTCAAGTTTGGAGGTAAGAACGTCCTTCTCCTCTAAACTATCAGTTCTTTACGGAAATTCCTAAGTTCTCAATCCTTAATTGATGTTTTATAAATGGTTTTTAAGTTGTGTAAATGGATCTTGGCTTTAAATGCAAGATTTGGTGATTTTTGATAGATTTTCGTTTGATCTGTTAAAGCTGTGATTTGAGGTGTTAATTTGATGTTAAATTAATGTTAATTTGATAAGGAATTGAGTTTTGATCAATGCAATCCCGGATAGGTTGAATTTCCTAAGTTTAGCTTATGATTCTTGGTTGTTTTTGAGGTGATCTTGTGGATCTGATGTTGCTGGAGGTATAAGGATGTTGTTAGGTTCTTTTTAGATGTTAAATGATGTTAAAGGATGTTTAGTTTTGATGGTTTATGGCTGGGCTTTGTTGAGGAGTTGTTTGGATGCATTTTCGGTTGTGTTTGGTGGCCGAAAATGGAGTGTGGATGAGAGCAGCGAGTTTAGGTGCTTTCATTGAAGCTATTAATGCATGATGATGCATTAATCCACTGCTTTGATGTGTTTAAAACAGGGGAGTCATCTTTGGATCCAAGTGGTGGTGATCCGGAAGCTTGATTGGTGCTTCGGCAAGAGGCGAAGTGGAATCGGTGAGTGAAATTGGGTTTTCGGCTTTGAAACCAATGTCTTGGGAGCTTAGTTTAAGTCTAAACAACTTTACTAAGCTCAAGTGTAAGTTTTCGGAAAAACTCTCTAGTGGTGGCCATGGTTGATTGTTGTGCAATGTGGTTTATTGCATGTTTTAAATTCTGTTTTGAAAGCATGATTTAGCATGGTTATTGCTGATTTTGTAAGCCATATGTTGAAGGAAGCTCAAGGTAAGAGTTCCTTGTTTTTGAACATTGATTAAATGTGGTTTGATGCTTTAAAATGCATGATGAATATGGCTTGGTTAAATGCTTTAAAATAGTGGATTATTTGATGATAATGATGTGGTTAAAAGTCCTTGGATGGTTCTTGTTAAGGACACAAAGGTGGTTAAAAGTCCTTGTGTGGTCCTTGCCATGGTGTTTAAAAGTCCATGGGCCAAGGTGTTTAAAAGTCCTTGGGAAGAACACAAAGGTGGTTAAAAGTCCTTGTGTGGTTCTTGTGAATTTTAAGATCGCAATGGTGTTTAAAAGTCCATGTGTGAGTCTTATGTTGATCTTGTTTTTTTTTCAAAAGTTGAAGCTTATCACTTGTTGCCAATATGACATGTAATGATATGGAAGCATGTAATGCTTGTTTAAATTGCTTTGAGCATGAGTAAATGATGATTTGAAGTATGATTTATAAAGTGTTTTATAAATGCATTATTGAATGGTTTTAATGAGCTTTCCTCACTAAGCTTTTGCTTACGCTCTCTTTCGTTTTTCTTAAACCAATAATGCAGATCGTTAAGGTACTTTGAGGGCAGTAAGAAAGGCAAGCAAACAAGTGGAAGTTAAGCTCAAGTATGGGAAGGTTTTCTTAAACACTTTAGCTTTTGGGCATTTGGCAATGGGGGACCTATGTGTATGTTTTGGGAGATGTTTTGGACTCCCTAAATATGTTTAATGTTGTTGGAAATGCTGGATTGTATTTGGATTTCATGTGTTTGGTTTTGAAGGTTCTATGCTTGAATGGTTACCTTGTGTAGGAAGCATGCCTTTAGAATTGGGGCTTTTCGTATTTGATGATTAATTGTTGATTGGCTGATGCAAATATGTCCCTTGTATGTTGAATTTGTTGCTAGTAAAGTTTGGTAGCAATCGGAGCATGATTGGTTGTTCAATTGCATGTTTAAGGAAGCCTTTTGCTGCATTCTGTGCAGGGTGTTTCGGAACAGAGGCTACTGTTTCGGAACGGGTGCCTTGAATCAGCCCAGGCATCCGAAACGGGAGACACCGTTCCGAAACGGAAAGGCCACTGCCAGCCCTCGTTTCGGTACGCGTTGCGGAACGGCCCCGCGTTTCGAAATGGGCTCTCCCTATTTCGGAACAGCCGACCGTTGGGGGCTGACATTGGCAGTTAAATGTTTTGGAAAGTTTGCATTTTGGTCCTGAATCTTGTTTGTGCAATTGTATCAGTTTGGGATGTCCGTGTGAGCTGAAATTTGACAGAGAAGCATGAAACCTGATTAATTTCAAGATGGTAACATTAATTTGGGTTAAGGCCTTATAATTTACAGAATTTACAATTTGGTCCCTAAAGTTGTAAATTGTTCAATTGGGTCCCTGTTTGATCTCTGATGTTTATGATCTTTGAGTATGTTGTTTGTATGATCATAACTAGGGTTAATGTGCATCTATACAAGTTTAAAAAGAAAAAAAAGGGTCGTTAATCAAGGTTGACTTTCGGGTTGACTTTGGTTTTCCCCGTGTGACTTTCTTAATTCGGGTCAACCGTCTAGGCCGGGTTAAGGGGGTTACATTTGGTGGTATCAGAGCTGAGTTCTCGAGTAATTGGGAATGAATGTGTGCATGATTGAAGTATGTAATGCCTTGTATGCTTGATTGATTGAAAGCATGTTTAGTGGCTTGTATTTTTGATGCAATTGAGTTGTATGATGTTGTGTAGCATGTTGTGGGTACCCATTGCCAAATCAAAGCTAAGTAATGATGTTGATTTTGAATGAAATTGAGCTTGAGTACTTGGATTGCTTACCTTGCTGGACCTGACTTTGTTTATTTGCATTGTGATTGCATGGTTAAAGTATGGCACCACGTAGAGAGTTGAGAAGTAATGTGCGAGCTACGGCTCCAAATGAGAATGAGAATGAGGAAAATGCGGGTAGTGCGGTGTTACCTCCTCCTCCACCTGGTGGTGGTGCTGAGGGAGAAAGAGCTGAAGCTGCAGCTGGTGCTGGAGCTGCTGGACCTGAGGTTGGTCAGGGGCAAGCTATGCCTGACATGACGATGTTGGTACAAGCTATTGCTGGTGCTTTTCGTGCGGAAGTAGCTGGAGCTCAAGGAGCTGGGCATCAAGGAGATGCTGGTGTTAGACTACCTTTGGAGCGCTTACGCAGTCTTGGTGGGACTGAGTTCAGGGGTATGTCTGTTGAAGGTTCTGAGTCTTGGATGGAGAGTACCAAGAGGATCTTGGGTCAGATGAGTTGCACTGATGTGCAAAAGCTGGGTTGTGTTGTATCCTTGCTACAGGATGATGCATATACGTGGTGGACGACCACTATTGCTGGGATGGCTGATGCTGATGTAACTTGGACATTCTTTCAGAATGTGTTCAAGAGGAGGTATCTTGGTGTGAGGTACCTGGATGAAAAGAAGCGTGAGTTCATGTCTCTTACCCAGGGGAGCATGACTGTGGCTGAGTATGAGGTGCAGTTTGTTAGACTCAGTCAGTATGCACCTGAGCTGGTCCCTGATGAGCGGGCGAGGTGCGAAAGATTCCGTTATGGTTTAGTGACGGATGTGAAGATGTATGTGCTGGCCACTGAGTATGATGATTTTGATGTGCTGGTGGGTCGAGCCAAAGATATTGAGATGAACTTGGGTTTATCTGCTAGAGGTGCTGGAGCAAGTGCTGGTAAGCGGGCAGCTGAGTATAGTTCCGGTGGTGGACGGAACAAGAGGGGACGTGATCAGAGGTATCAGTCCTCAGCTAAGAGAGGTGGTGGTGCACCTGCGCGAGGGGGCAATGCTAGAGCTGATCCGAGTGCTTGTTGGATTTGTGGTTCACGTGGTCACATGAAGCGTGACTGTCCTCGTGCTGTGAGGGAGGTGCAAGCCCCTGTTGCGGCAGCTGGAAATGGATGCTGGAATTGTGGATCCGCGGATCACTTGAGGCGAGAGTGTCCTATGTTGGCTGGTGGCCAAGTGCGTGCTCCTGTTGTTGCTGCACCGCAGAGAGGTCGTGGGCGCGGCCGTGGTAATTTCCAACGGAGAGAGGAAGGTGGACGAGGAGTGGCCCATGTTGTGGCTATTCAGCCTGAAGGTGGAGGTCAAGCTAGGGTGTATGCTCAGCGGGAGGGGAGGAATGACGCGGATGTGATTGCAGCTACCTTTACTTTGCAATCCTTGTCATTACTTTCCTTGATAGATTCTGGATCTACGCATTCATACATTTTGCGTGAGCATGCTGAATTGCTTGGTTTGCCTGTTGAGTCTTTGGATGTTGGTGTTCATGTCACTAGTTCTTTTGGTGAGACTGTTGTGACTCGAAAGTTGTATAGAAGGTGTCCGTTGGTTGTTCAAGAACATGTTTTTCATGTTGATCTTATGGAGCTGCCTTTCTATGGTTTTGATGTGATCCTTGGTATGGATTGGCTTGCTGAGCATCTTGCTGTTGTGGATTGTGAAAATAAGCGAGTTTCGCTGAAGCTTGCGGATGATTACGATGTTGTTGTGGTTGGTGAGAGTGTGAAGTTTCTTGCCAATGTGGTGTCTACCTTGGAGGCAAGCAGGATGCTGAGGCAAGGTTGTGAAGCTTACCTAGCTTTTGTGATGAATCCTAGCTCTAAGGAGTTGCGGGTGCAAGATATCAGAGTTGTGAAGGAGTTTCCTGGAGTGTTTCCTGAGGAGTTGCCTGGTTTACCTCCTAATCGCGAGGTGGAGTTTGGAATTGAGCTGTATGAGAATACAACTCCTGTGTCCATTACTCCCTATAGAATGGCACCTAAGGAGCTGAAAGAGCTGAAGACGCAGTTGCAAGAGCTGCTTGATCGTGGTTTCATTCGGCCAAGTGTGTTGCCTTGGGGTGCACCGGTCTTGTTTGTGAAGAAGAAGGATGGCACTATGAGAATGTGCATTGATTACCGTCAGCTGAACAAGTTGACCATCAAGAATCGGTATCCTTTGCCGAGAATTGATGATCTCTTTGATCAATTTCGGGGAGCAGCTGTGTTCTCTAAGATTGACTTGAGGTTAGGGTATTACAAGTTGAAGGTGAAGGATGTAGATGTGTCTAAGACAGCTTTCAGGACAAGGTATGGGCATTATGAGTTCCTTGTGATGCCGTTTGGTTTGACAAATGCTCATGCTGCTTTCATGGACATGATGAATCGTGTGTTTCATGAATACCTGGACAAGTTCGTTGTGGTGTTCATTGATGATATCCTCGTGTACTCGCGTACTGAGGAGGAGCATGAAGAGCATTTGAGGATTGTTTTGCAAGCTTTGTTGGAGAATCAGCTTTATGCTAAGCTGAGCAAGTGTGAGTTTTGGCTTAAGGAGGTGGTGTTTCTTGGGCATGTAGTTTCTGCTGAGGGGATTCGTGTTGATCCTCAGAAGATTGAAGCGGTGATGAATTGGAAGGTCCCTAAGTCTGTTCATGAGGTTCGTAGTTTTCTTGGGTTGGCGGGATACTACCGGAGGTTTGTGGATGGGTTTTCTAAGATTGCTGCACCTCTGACGAAGTTGTTGCAAAAGGATGTTAAGTATGAGTGGACGGAGGTGAGACAGCAGGCTTTTGAGAAGCTTAAGGCGGCTTTGACGCAAGCTCCTATCTTGGTTCAGCCTGAATCAGGGAAAGAGTTTGTGGTCTACAGTGATGCATCCTATATTGGTTTGGGATGTGTGCTGATGCAAGAGGGTAAGGTTGTGGCTTATGCATCATGGCAGTTGAAGGTGCATGAGCGCAATTATCCTACGCATGATATTGAGTTGGCTGCAGTGGTTTTTGCTCTGAAGATCTGGAGACATTATCTGTATGGTGAGAAGTGTACTGTGTACACGGATCACAAGAGTTTGAGGTATCTAATGTCTCAGAAGGAGTTGAATCTTAGGCAGCGGCGTTGGTTGGAGTTGCTTAATGATTATGATCTGACGATTGAGTACCATCCTGGAAAGGCTAATGTTGTTGCGGATGCCTTGAGTAGGAAGGTAGCTGTTGAGCTGAGGGCTATGTTTGCCAGTTTGAGTATATCGTGTGATGGTGGTCTTGTAGCTGAGTTGCAAGTGAAACCATCTATGGTTCAGTTGGTCAAGGAAAAGCAGTTGCTGGATGATTCCTTGGTGTCTCATGTTCAGGATATCGCGGAGGGTAAGCCTTCGGATTTCTGCTTTAATGATGATGGTGTGTTGTGTTTTGGGAGTCGAATAGTAGTGCCCAATGATGCTGAGTTGAGGTGTGCTATTCTGACTGAAGGTCATAGTAGTCCTTTTGCTATGCACCCTGGTAGTACTAAGATGTATCGTGATCTTCGTGATGAGTACTATTGGGTGGGTTTGAAGAAGGATGTTGCAGAGTTTATGAGCAAGTGTATGGTGTGTCAGCGAGTTAAGGCTGAACATCAGGTTCCTTCAGGTTTGTTGCAACCGTTGAGAATCCCTGAGTGGAAGTGGGAAAGGGTTACCATGGATTTTGTATCTGGTTTACCTTTGTCACCATCGAAGAAGAATTCGGTTTGGGTGATTGTGGATCGCCTGACGAAGTGTGCACATTTCTTGCCTGTGCATACTACGTTTTCTTTGGATAAGCTTGCGGAGCTGTACATTGCTGAGATTGTGCGGCTGCATGGTGTGCCTAAGTCGATTGTGTCGGATAGGGATCCGAGGTTCACATCGCGTTTTTGGCAGTGTTTGCATCAGGCTTTGGGTACAAGGTTGAATTTCAGTACATCCTATCATCCTCAGTCGGATGGTCAATCAGAGCGTGTTATCCAGATTTTGGAGGATATGTTGAGGTGCTGCGTGATTGAGTTCCAAGGTTCTTGGGAGAAGCATTTGCCTTTGGTGGAGTTTGCTTATAACAACAGTTATCAGGCAAGTATTCAAATGGCACCTTATGAGGCTTTGTACGGGAGGAAGTGTAGGACTCCTCTTTGTTGGGCTGAAACGGGTCAAAAGTTGGTTTCGATGCCGGCTTTGTTGAAGGGAACCACCGAGAAGGTGAAGCTCATCTATGAGCGGTTGAAGGCAGCCTCTGATCGGCAGAAGTCTTACGCGGATTTGAAGCGTAAGGAGATAGAGTATGCGGTGGGAGATCGTGTGTTTTTGAAGGTTTCGCCTTGGAAGAAGGTGATGAGGTTTGGCCGGAAGGGTAAGTTGAGCCCTAGGTACATTGGACCATATGAGGTGGTTGAGCGTGTGGGTCCTGTTGCGTATCGGTTGAGGTTACCTCAAGAGTTGGAGAAGATTCATGATGTGTTCCATGTTTCTATGCTCCGGAAGTATAGATATGATCCTTCGCATGTGATGCCTGTGGAGGAAGTGGAATTGAATCCGGATTTGACCTATGATGAGGAACCGGTGAAGGTTCTGGATTCGGATAGTAAGGTTCTTCGTGGCAAGACCATCGAGTTGGTGAAGGTGTTGTGGAAGCATCGAGGTGTTGAGGAAGCCACGTGGGAGCGGAAGGAAGACATGCTGAAGCAGTTTCCTTATCTCTTTCCTTCAGGTAAATTTCGGGGACGAAATTTCTTAAGGGGGGGGGGAGTTGTAACGCCCCGGTTTTGGGCTTAGAAGTTTTGGGCGTTGACCGGTTCGGTCAAGGTGCTGTTCGAATCTAAAATGGTGAAATTAGGAAAGCCTAGTTCGGGTTGCATTAAAAATATGGAAAAATGTTCTAAAATCATCTTTTAATATATGTGAGTGAAATGTGAAATCAATTTTACAAAATGAGGTTTGGAAGGGTGACATTTGGCTAGTGACCAAAATGTAATTTTTGAAAGTTGCGTGACTGTTTTAGAAAGGATTGAAACTTTGAATCTTTAAGGAGCTATTTACCCAAAGGGAGTTTCTCCAGATTTTTCTAAGATATTTTAATGTTTAATTCTGATTTTAAAGCTAAAGAAAAGTGGAGGGAAATCATTTTGGCTATTTTGTAACTAACTTCCCATATTTTCCAATTTTCCTTTTCTCTCATTTTCTCTCAACCCAAACACTTTCTCTCCAGAGATTTCTTTCTGATTTTGTCACTTTAATCTTCCTTTTCAATTCTCTTTTGATTCCAAATCATCACATAAACTAAACCTCACCATTTGCTAGTTGATTCATCAAGGATTTTGGTTCTAAAAGAGGAGAAACTCAAGTTTGGAGGTAAGAACGTCCTTCTCCTCTAAACTATCAGTTCTTTACTGAAATTCCTAAGTTCTCAATCCTTAATTGATGTTTTATAAATGGTTTTTAAGTTGTGTAAATGGATCTTGGCTTTAAATGCAAGATTTGGTGATTTTTGATAGATTTTCGTTTGATCTGTTAAAGCTGTGATTTGTGGTGTTAATTTGATGTTAAATTAATGTTAATTTGATAAGGAATTGAGTTTTGATCAATGCAATCCCGGATAGGTTGAATTTCCTAAGTTTAGCTTGTGATTCTTGGTTGTTTTTGAGGTGATCTTGTGGATTTGATGTTGCTGGAGGTATAAGGATGTTGTTAGGTTCTTTTTAGATGTTAAATGATGTTAAAGGATGTTTAGTTTTGATGGTTTATGGCTGGGCTTTGTTGAGGAGTTGTTTGGATGCATTTTCGGTTGTGTTTGGTGGCCGAAAATGGAGTGTGGATGAGAGTAGCGAGTTTAGGTGCATTCATTGAAACTATTAATGCATGATGATGCATTAATCCTCTGCTTTGACGTGTTTAAAACAGGGGAGTCATCTTTGGATCCAAGTGGTGGTGATCCGGAAGCTTGATTGGTGCTTCGGCAAGAGGCGAAGTGGAATCGGTGAGTGAAATTGGGTTTTCGGCTTTGAAACCAATGTCTTGGGAGCTTAGTTTAAGTCTAAACAACTTTACTAAGCTCAAGTGTAAGTTTTCGGAAAAACTCTCTAGTGGTGGCCATGGTTGATTGTTGTGCAATGTGGTTTATTGCATGTTTTAAATTCTGTTTTGAAAGCATGATTTAGCATGGTTATTGCTGATTTTGTAAGCCATATGTTGAAGGAAGCTCAAGGTAAGAGTTCCTTGTTTTTGAACATTGATTAGATGTGGTTTGATGCTTTAAAATGCATGATGAATATGGCTTGGTTAAATGCTTTAAAATAGTGGATTATTTGATGATAATGATGTATATTGGCAAGTGATGTTTTGAAAAAGGTTAAGGTCACTAAGGTGGTTAAAAGTCCTTGAGTGAGCCTTGTTACTTAAGAACATCAAGGTGGTTAAAAGTCCTTGGATGGTTCTTGTTAAGGACACAAAGGTGGTTAAAAGTCCTTGTGTGGTCCTTGCCATGGTGTTTAAAAGTCCATGGGCCAAGGTGTTTAAAAGTCCTTGGGGCCAAGGTGTTTAAAAGTCCTTGGGAAGAACACAAAGGTGGTTAAAAGTCCTTGTGTGGTTCTTGTGAATTTTAAGATCACAATGGTGTTTAAAGTCCATGTGTGAGTCTTATGTTGATCTTGTTTTTTTTAAAAAGTTGAAGCTTATCACTTGTTGCCAATATGACATGTAATGATATGGAAGCATGTAATGCTTGTTTAAATTGCTTTGAGCATGAGTAAATGATGATTTGAAGTATGATTTATAAAGTGTTTTATCAATGCATTATTGAATGGTTTTAATGAGCTTTCCTCACTAAGCTTTTGCTTACGCTCTCTTTCGTTTTTCTTAAACCAATAATGCAGATCGTTAAGGTACTTTGAGGGCAGCAAGGAAGGCAAGCAAACAAGTGGAAGTTAAGCTCAAGTATGGGAAGGTTTTCTTAAACACTTTAGCTTTTGGGCATTTGGCAATGGGGGACCTATGTGTATGTTTTGGGAGATGTTTTGGACTCCCTAAGTATGTTTAATGTTGTTGGAAATGCTGGATTGTATTTGGATTTCATGTGCTTGGTTTTGAAGGTTCTATGCTTGAATGGTTACCTTGTGTAGGAAGCATGCCTTTAGAATTGGGGCTTTTCGTATTTGATGATTAATTGTTGATTGGTCGATGCAAATATGTCTCTTGTATGTTGAATTTGTTGCTGGTAAAGTTTGGTAGCAATCGGAGCATGATTGGTTGTTCAATTGCATGTTTAAGAAAGCCTTTTGCTGCATTCTGTGCAGGGTGTTTCGGAACAGAGGCTACCGTTTCGGAACGGGTGCCTTGAATCAGCCCAGGCGTCCGAAACGGGAGACACCGTTCCGAAACGGAAAGGCCACTGCCAGCCTTCGTTTCGGTACGCGTTGCGGAACGGCCCCGCGTTTCGAAACGGGCTCTCCCTGTTTCGGAACAGCCGACCGTTGGGGGTTGACATTGGCAGTTAAATGTTTTGGAAAGTTTGCATTTTGGTCCTGAATCTTGTTTGTGCAATTGTATGAGTTTGGGATGTCCGTGTGAGCTGAAATTTGACAGAGAAGCAAGAAACCTGATTAATTTCAAGATGGTAACATTAATTTGGGTTAAGGCCTTATAATTTACAATATTTACAATTTGGTCCCTAAAGTTGTAAATTGTTCAATTGGGTCCCTGTTTGATCTCTGATGTTTATGATCTTTGAGTATGTTGTTTGTATGATCATAACTAGGGTTAATGTGCATCTAGACAAGTTTAAAAAGAAAAAAAAAGGTCGTTAATCAAGGTTGACTTTCGGGTTGACTTTGGTTTTCCCCGTGTGACTTTCTTAATTCGGGTCAACCGTCTAGGTCGGGTTAAGGGGGTTACAAGAATAACTATTCCATTCATCAATTGTATGATTATCTCGAGGCACTCACGAGTCCAAACTATTTTAGGACTTGTCATTAGAGCCCAAACATCACATCAAATGTAAACTTTATCATGACTTCTCTATAACCTTCATCTAACGATACTCAGTTCCTTCACCCCTACTACTCGACTCACAACATTCAAAGCTAGCACTCTTCGCCATACCACTACGGAAACAACACAGGTGCACCCCAAAGTGAACAACTTGGCAACGTCACTCGTGTTCACTCACTTGTGCAAATGAGTTCTCACTCTAAAAGTTTGGTTGGTGCCATACTACAGGGTGATAGAGATGAACATCGAACTCGACATTACCTCTATCCTGGGTTCTAACCTATGATCAAGAGGTATGCCCGCTCACTCCTTGAAGAATGTTCCAACCACCTCTTAATCCACTACAAGCTCTAAAGCTTTAGACCCCCAACCCATGTATCCATTGTGGGGGTTAGGAATGCCTCACTACTTACAAAACTACTCTTAAGTTAACATCCCTGAAACATAGCGATCACGCTAGGGAGGAAATGGTACCTCGCGTCCATTACCAACAAATGGGTTCACCCAGAACCGCGAAGCTTTGAGACTTCATTCAAAACCAGGGCACGCGTCGTGGTCAAACGACTGATCCAACCACAAGTTAACATCTACCTACTAGGGAGAGAGTAAATCTAACAAGTCCACGAGGGTTGTTACTCTCAGTCCTCATCGATTAACCACGGTAAGAACCTTACCCATAAGCACTTACAATTCTGACGAACTAATAAACTCGACATCCACTTCTAGATCTTACCAAAAAACTTATTCGGCGAGAATAAACACCATTGTATGAACAAGAAATTAGATATACATCAATACAATAAATGAAACCAAAATAAAACATAGATAATTGTGTTTAGTGGATCAATGAAACAATATAAGCCAAGAGGGGGTGAATTGAATTTTTAGAACTTTAGTGGTGGAATGGTAAAATAAAAATGATAGACAAGAGGATTTAGAGTGGTTCAAGTTCCAATCGAACTCTACATCCACTACCTTAGCTTCACTAAGGATTTTCCAACAATCCACTAATTGTTCTTTCCCTTTTCTAGGCTAAGAAGGTAACCGTTACAATACCGGTCAAATTTTCTACCCAAAATTTGACCCAATCCTCACTTGAAAAATACAAAGAAGATGAAGGCTAAAAGTGGTATCTCTCAATACAAAATATAGCCCTTTTACAAGCACTCAACCCAATTGAATAGATAAGAATGGGAATTACAAATTTCACAATTGGGGTTTGCAAGAAATATTGGGACTTTTGCAAAAATGCTTGGCTTTGATGTTTGGATAAGACTTTAGAGATCAATAATTGTTGTTGGAGCTTTTAGAGGTCCCTTTTATATCTTCCCATTGAGTTCTAGCCGTTAGGGTTGTTGCATTCATCAATAGCGCCCTTGGGATGTTATCTTCCCTCCATAAATGCAGTCTGCAACCACCCGTTCCGAAACGCCCGATCCTGTTTCGAAACAGACCAAAATAGAAAGAGTCGTTGGGGTGTAATAAATAGACCGTACCGAAACGGGCACGATCATTTCGATACGCTAAGATCTCGTTTCGAAACTCGTTTCGAAACACTTTGCCACTGTCAAAGCATGTATCGAAACGACTTAGAAGCGTTTCGATACGCCTTAACGACAATCTTAAAATCAGTTAAAAACTTCAACGATCGTATTTTTTAAAACAAAGTTTGAATTCCGTTTCGAAACGTTTGAGGTCGCTTCGATACTACCGTATCGAAACGGGTCAAACTATTCCAATGTTCTTCATCTGTTTCGAAACCCGTTCTGAAACAGAGGTTAACAGTTTCAAAACTGTTCTGGAACACTCAAAGGTCGTTCCAAAACGGTGACTAGAAAATCACTGTTTTGGCTTTATAAACACTAAGAAAACATATGACAAGTTGAGGTTTTGACTTAAACATTTTTCTTTAAATATATAGAGAGGTTTTGAGGACTTAAAAATTCATTTTCTCTTTTTCAATTTAGTCCTTAAATTCTTTAGTTATATCAAAATCAATTTATGGGTTTCACAATCTCCCCCTTTTTGATATAACAAAACCAAGTTAGAATTTTTAAGAGTTTTGAAATCATGAAGACATTCTAACTCCCCCTCAATTTAAGATGGATTTTTAAGTTTTTGTAAAGATTTAAAATTCAAGTTTTAAAAACTCAAAACCGAATTTTTGTTGCTCTTTTTACTTCTCCCACTTTTTGTTAGATCAAAAGTAATAATAAACAAGGCCCATCAAGAGAAGAAACAAGGTTGAGAGCAATAAACAACATAATATAGATTCATATAATTCAAATATCCAAACATAAAACTTAAAGCAATAAAGTTTAAAGCTCAATCCCAAACAAAACAATCAAAGCATAGGTTCATAAAATATAAACAAAATAGAGGTGCAAACTTAGTCCTAATATGATAATCCAATATGCGATGCAATAAAGACCCTATGCCTCATCATCGTCACCATCAATATCTGAAGAATCATCATCGTTCTTACCTTGAGAGCGACGAAAAGTCATCCATTGACCATAGAAGGTAGAGAATGACAAGTTCATTGATTGATGTTGATTCTTAAGAGAGGTGAGACGATTCTCCATAGAATGCAAACGATTATTGATAGAATCGAGACCTGACTCCATTGTGTTGAACCGTTCGGTGAGGAGAGCCATAAGAGCTTCATTGTTAGGACCCGAAGCATGAGGTTGTGGTTCAACTTGAGGTGGAGGGGCATGCCTATCAACTCGTTCCCATTAGCCAAGAGTGTAATGGAACCTAGACTTGTGGAGATAAGATTCACAAATCTTGTTCTTACGGGGTTCCGGAGAATCATATGAGCAATCAAAGTTGAGCATGCCAAAGATATAGCTCAAAACAGTCCCATAAGTGAAGGATTTAAGAGCATCGGTTTCACGAAGCTTCACATTATTGACCATCTCAACAAACATAATCTTTACAAGATTTGGCCGTTCTCCTCGGCGAAAGCACTCAAGCTAGAAATAATCAACTTGACGAATATGAGAGAATTTACCTCCGGAGGGGCAGATAAACCATGAAATCATCAAGTGAAGGAAACAGTCACGAGCATCCAAAGAAAGCACGGAACCGGTGTGAGCACCAAAGTGGGTTTCAACCTCCATGCCTTCGTTCTTGAGCCAAAGACAATTCTCTAAAAAGTAGATGTTGATAACATACTTCTTCCCCAAGAGATATGACTCAATGCCGATGACTTCGGAGTGATCTTCATTATCAAGGAGCTGGGCATTTGAGTAGAAGATGAGAACCATGTGCTTTTAGACAATATCTGGTATGTTCAAGAAAGCCATGAAGTTCCATTCTAGTAAACGCTCTAGATAGCAGAAAGTGAAACGCTCGGAATCAAGGAATGGGACATCAACAACACGCTCGCGACGAACGACAATATCCTTGACATAAGAGAAACGATCCTTCATCTCTGGAGTCTGAAGACTTTGGAGAAAAAGTTGGGTGAGATTAGGACGGATATTGGCTTGACCAACAACTTCACTCGCTTGACCCGTCTTACGTTTCTTGTTAGCGTTTTCCATTGAAAAATCCTAAAAACATAAAGCAAGCAATTTTTAAAATTGATATGTATGCATGAATTTCCTCAATTCAATCCAATGAAAAATCCCATTTACGTTTAAAAAGATTTTAAAAAAATTAAGAGAAAAACAACTTTTGAAAAACTGAAAAAATATACGAGTAAAAATTATATTCGAACCAAAAGTTTTAAGATTTTGAATTTTTTTTACAAGTTTTGAAAAACCCAAGAGGCAAAACATATAATCTATACAAAATTAAGATTTTCTAACCTAAAAATTGAATAAAATCAAAGAAAAAAGAAAAAAAAGAATAAAATATACATTAGATGGGGATTTTGGATGAATGAATGGAAAATCTTGCACAAGATTGATAAGGCTTGCTTAGACTTGAGTTTGTGTGTAAAAGTCCTCAAAATTTGATGAAAAACAATAAAGTTTAGAGGGTTTTTATAGGGAAAATTAGTTTAGGGTTTTTAGTGTTTTTGAAAAGTTTTAATTAAAAGTGATTTTGTCATTAAAGAACCCTTTTAAAGCTGTCCTCATACCCGTTTCGGAATGGGCACGATCGTTCTGAAACGTGGGTACCAAAATGTTGACTGTCGTTTCGAGTCTAGTTGACCATTTTGATACGGTTTTGACCGTATCGAATCCCACGTGTTGACTCGTATCGAAACTCGTTTCGATACACTTCTTGACAGAGGCAAAATCGTTTCGAAACCCTTTTAAGGCGTTTCGAAACACCCTACTCATAGATCACTCTTTTAAGGCACCCGTATCAAAACAGTTGGACCCGTTTCGATACACCTAGGCCTGGAAGTGCAGATGAGGCTCTAGTATTGCAGAAAAATGAATTTCATGAAGTCCTATATGCATAAATGACATGAATAAGCAGGAAAGACATGTATAAACAAAAACATACTCCCCCTAACTATTATCATGGATGAAATTAGGAGTAAAAACATATAAGCATGGCGGTTTTCAAGAAATCAAGCAATTTAAGCACAAAAAGGTCTTAAAAGGTCAAGAAAGGCTAGTTAGACCTAACTCGCTCCTAAGGGACCAAAAATGCTCCTTATCCAAAGGCTTTGTAAAAATGTCCGCTAGTTGGTTTAAGGTGTCAACGAACTCTATAGCAACATCTTCCTTAAGGACATGATCTCTAATGAAATGATGCCTTATTTCTATATGTTTGGTTATAGAGTGTTGGATGGGATTTTTAGTTAAGCATATGGCACTAGTGTTATCACACCTAAGGGGTATGATTTCAACTTGAATACCATAATCTAAGAGTTGTTGCTTCATCCAAAGGACTTGAGCACAACAACTCCCAAAGGATATGTTCTCGGCTTCGGTGGTAGATAGAGCTACACTATTTTGTTTCTTAGAGAACCAAGATATGAGCATACTACCTAAGAATCGACATGTTCCCGAAGTACTATCGATTTTACACCCCCCATAATCCGCATCCGAATAAGCATGAAGGTTGAAGGTTGAGTCTCTAGGGTACAAAAGACCTAAACAAGGGGTATCTCTAAGGTACCTAAAGATTCTCTTAACAACTATAAGGTGAGACTCTCTAGGACTAGCTTGAAACCTAGCACACAAGCAAACACTAAACAAAATATTCGGTCTACTTGTGGTAAGGTAAAGCAAAGATCCAATCATAGAGCGATAAAGCTTAGAGTCAACACACTTACCTCCTTCATCTTTGTCAAGCTTTATAGATGAGCTCATTGGTGTGGCTTGAGGCTTTGCATTCTCCAAGCCAAACTTCTTGAGCATATCCTTGATGTACTTTGCTTGATTGATGAAGGTGTCATCCTTCCTTTGCTTGATTTGGAGTCCTAAAAAGAATGAGAGCTCCCCCATCATGCTCATCTCGAATTCACTTTGCATTAACTTAGCAAACTCTTTGTAATGACACTCATTAGTAGATCCAAAAATAATATCATTAACATATATTTGTACTACTAAGATGTCATTTTTATACCTTTTTATGAAAAGTGTAGTGTCCACCTTACCTTTTTCAAAACCTTTTTCAATCAAAAAGTTTGAAAGTCTTTCATACCAAGCTCCAGGAGCTTGTTTTAAACCATAATGTGTTTTAGTTAGTTTGAAAACATGATTTGGAAATTTTGAATCTTCAAAACCTGATGGTTGTTCCACATACACTTCCTCATTTATAAAACCATTTAAAAATGTGCTTTTAACATCCATTTGAAAAAGCTTGAAATCATGATAACATGCATATGCAAGCAACATCCTAATGTCCTCCATTCTAGCTACGAGTGCACAGGTTTCATCAAAATCTATTCTCTCTTCTTGAGTGTAACCTTGAGCAACTAATCTAGCTTTATTTCTCACAATGTTACCACTCTCATCTAATTTGTTCCTAAATACCTATTTAGTTCCTATAGTAGATTGATTACTAGGCCTTTCAACTAATGTCCAAACATTACTTCTCTCAAATTGATTTAACTCTTCTTGCATAACCATAATCCAAAAGTCATCTTTTAATGCTTCTTTAATGTTCTTAGGCTCTATGCATGAGATAAAAGCAACATGATTCATGAGTTTAAGAGAAGATCTAGTAGTTACCCCATTGGATGGATCACCCAAGATTTCACCACCTTTGACATAGTTGTACTCCCTTGGGTAGCTCACTTCCTTTTCCTCAAGAGCCTAGTCCTTCAAGGCTTCAAGAGGTGGATCTTGTGTATCCTTTTCTTTTGTTGGAATCTCATCCTCCTTTGAAGTTTGTCCTCCATCAAAGACATCAAGGATTCCTACATCACCATCATCACAAGAATCCTTCCTCAGAAGGAGGTTATCATCGAATACAACATGAATATACTCTTCTACTACTAAAGTTCTCTTATTAAATACACGATAGGCTTTAGAGTTTAAGGAATAACCTAAGAAGATAATTTCATCACTTTTAGCATCAAATTTACCTAAGTTATATTTTCCATTGTTTCAAACAAAACACTTGCAACCAAATGGATGAAAATACCTAATGTTAGGCTTTTTAGATTTTAAAATCTCATATGGTGTTTTCTTTAAAAGTGGCCTAAGCATTACTCGGTTTATAATGTAGCAAGCGGTGTTTGTGGCTTTCGCCCAAAAATATTTAGGTAAATTGTTTTCACAAAGCATGGTTCTAGCCATTTCTTGTAAAGTCCTATTTTTCCTCTCAACTACGCCATTTTGTTGAGTTCGAGGAGCCAAAAAATTATGGCTAATACCATTTTCATTTAAAAACTCTTCAAAACCTAGATTTTGAAATTCGAGTCCATGATCACTTCTAATATGAGAAATTTTAAGTTCAAGATCATTTTGAGTCAATTTTGAAAACGTGATGAATTTTTATAAAGCCTCATCTTTAGTACTTAAAATAGAACCCAAGTAAATCTAGAATAGTCATTAACAAGTACAAATGCATATGATTTACCACCCAATCTCATAGTTCTAATAGGCTCAAATAAATCCATATGAATAAGTTGTAAACACCTACTTGTAGAAATATCATTAATGGATTTAAAGGATGATCTATGTTGTTTACCCTTAGAGCATGCATCACAAATTTTGTCATTTGAGAACTTAATTTTGGGCAAGCCTCTAACTAGATTTAGGGAAACTAATTTTTCTAAAACACTAATGCTAGCATGTCCTAGTTTCCTATGCAATAGCCATGCATCATTTTCATTTTGTGCAACAAAACGTAATTGACTAATGCTCAATAAGTTATGTTTTAGACCATCGACATATAAAAAATTTTCAATGAGAATAGTAGAGTGATTACCTATGGATCGCATCCATTACCTTTAATGTGGCCTTTGGAGTTGTCACCAAATGTCACTAATCCTCCACTTTTTGGCTTTAAGTCCATGAATCGACTCTTGTCTTTGGTCATGTGCCTCGAGCATCCACTATCAAGGTACCATGAATTTTGACTTTGTGCTTTGGCCTTGTAGCAATGCTCCCCCTACAAACAAAAATATTAAGCTTTGGTTTTTCGTAACCAAATCATTTTGGGTCCACGTGTGTTAGCTCCCAAAAGCTTGGTTCCCTTAGGAATCCAAGGTGATATAGCAACAACATTATTAGACTTGATGAGTTCCTTAGGAACCCATACACTTCTAATTTTCTTAGTTCTATTATGCCTATGGAAGCTATTTTGTTTGTAGTTGAATATCCTTCTTTTAGGTTGGTTAGTTCTATAGGATTCACCTATCTCATTTTTCACATTACCAACATTTTTGAAAGACTCCTTGAGCTTGTTAAGCTCATCTAACACCTTTTGGGGTTCACTATTGAATTGAGAAATAAGATTGTTTAAGTTTACATTTTCATCTTGAAAGAATTTAAGTTCATCTTGTAAACCTAAGATCTTTTTCTCAAATTTTAAGTTAGCTTGAGAAAGTGAGTCATTTTTAGTATTTAATTCCGAAATAATCTTTTTATTTCTAATGACCGACTCCTTATACTTCTCAACTAACTCATCATATACCTCTTGTAACTCATCATAAGCATCATGCAATTCATCAAATGTAAAATCAAAAAATGATGAGTTAGAGGTTACCATGGAGGAATCCTCCTCAAGTGCCATGAGGCAAAGGTTGGCCACTTCGTGTTCCTCATCGTCGGATGACTCCTCATCACTCCAAGTAGCAAGCTTGGCTTTGAGCTTCTTCTTCTTCTCAAAGCCCTTCTTCTTGAGTAGAGGGCACTCCGAACGAATGTGACCCGGTTTTTTGCACTCAAAGCAAATGATTTGATCCCTCTCTTTTTCTTTGTTTTTGGTTTTGAAGTCCATTTTTCTTAAAATCTCCCTTCCTCGGTTGGACCTCATAAACCGTGAGAACCTTTTGGCTATCATAGCCAATTCTTCTAGGTCTTCCTCCTCACTAGAACTGCTCTCCTCATGTAGTGAAGCTTTGAGAGCCACTCCTATCTTCTTCTTCTTATCTACCTCTAGCTTCTCCACTCTACTCTCTTCCTTCTTCCTTTTCATCTTCCTTTCCTTGCTTCATTATCTCGTGAGTTAGGAGAGAACCCAAGACTCGGGAAGTGAGTAGAATAGCTTCCGGGCTAGTTTGTCTTCCGGGATTATCTCTCCAAAACCCTTAAGCCCGTTGACGATTGTTGAGAAATGATCAAACATCTTTGGCACGGTTTCGTCGGGCTCCATTTTGAAGTTCTCATAGCTAAGATTGAGAATTCCAATCTTTGTCTCCTTCATATCACTTGTTCCTTCATAAGTAGTCTCTAGTGTATCTCACACTTCCTTGGCACTTTCAATGGAGGAATCTTTGGAGTAGATGCCGGGACCAAAAGAGCAAAACAACATGTGAAGAGCTTTATCATTGATTTGAATCTTCTTTCTCTCTTCTTCACTCATGTCATGTTTCTTCTTTAACACCAATCTTCCTTCGTCGTCTCTCTTCATCGGAATATAGGGACCATCTTCAATGACATCTCACACTAGATAATCATTGGATTTAATGAAGAGGTGCATCCGGTTCTTCCAAAAGGGGTAGTTGTCACCGTTGAAGAAATATGATTTGGTGGTTGATTGAGATTCATACATGCTTGACCCGGAGGTAGATGCCATGGCTTGATTTTTGGATGATCACACTCTTCCTAAGAACTCTTGTGGTTGTTAATCCTTCAAAGAGGTAGGCTATGATACCAATTGTTGAGTGGATCACTGAAACAATATAAGCCACGAGGGGGTGAATTGGATTTTTAGAACTTTGGTGGTGGAATGGTAAAATAAAAATGATAGAGAAGATGATTTAGAGTGGTTCAAGTTCCAATCTAACTCTACATCCACTACCTTAGCTTCACTAAGGATTTTCCAACAATCCACTAATTGTTCTTCCCCTTTTCTAGGCTAAGGAGGTAACCGCTACAATACCGGTCAAATTTTCTACCCAAAATTTGACCCAATCTTCACTTGAAAAATACAAAGAATATGAAGCCTAAAACAAGTATCTCTCAATAAAAAATATAGCCCTTTTACAAGCACTCAACCCAATTGAATAGATAAGAATGGGAATTACAAATTTCACAATTGTGGTTTACAAGAAATATTGGGATTTTTGCAAAAATGCTTGGCTTTGATGTTTGGATAAGACTTTAGAGATCAATAATTGTTGTTGGAGCTTTTAGAGGTCCCTTTTATACCTTCTCATTGAATTCTAGCCCTTGGGGTTGTTGCATTCATCAATAGAGTCGTTGGGATTTTATCTTCCCTCAATAAATGCAGTCTGCAACCACTCGTTCTGAAACGCTCGATCCTGTTTCGAAACAGACCAAAATAGAAAGAGTCGTTGGGGTGTAATAAATAGACCGTACCGAAACGGGCACGATCGTTTCGATACGCTAAGAGCTCGTTTCGAAAATCGTTTCGAAACACTTTGCCACTGTCAAAGCCTGTATCGAAACGGCTTAGGAGCATTTCGATACGCCTTAACGACAATCTTAAAATCAGTTAAAAACTTTAACGATCATATTTTTTAAAACAAAGTTTGAATTCCATTTCGAAACATTTGAGGTCGTTTCGATACTGCCGTACCGAAACGGGTCAAACCGTTCCGATGTTATTCATCTGTTTCGAAACCCATTCCAAAAAAAAAGGTTAACAGTTTCAAAAATGTTCCGGAATGCTCAAAGGCCGTTCCGAAACGGTGACTCGAAAATCATTGTTTTGGCCTGATAAACACTTAGAAAACATATGACAAGTTGAGGTTTTGACTTAAACATTTTTCTTTAAATATATAGAGAGGTTTTGAGGACTTAAAAATTCGTTTTCTCTTTTTCAATTTAATCTTTAAATTCTTTAGTTATATCAAAATCAATTTATCGGTTTCACAAATTGACATATCATCAACGGTAAAGCTATCAATCTGGCCTGAACTATAGGTTGTCTAGCAACGACTCGAGTGTCAACTCTGACGGTGGATCTCATAGTATCTCCACCTTGATATCCAAACGACGTCCTAGCACCGCCTCTAGCAAAACTCTAACTAAGTTGAGAAGGAGCCAACCTCTAAAACTGAACTGGAGTAGCATCATCCATGATCGGCAATTTCTCGCCATGTGACTCGGTGCTCGACACTTGTAGCAAACCTTTCTTAACAAAAAGCATATTCCAAGATGATGTCGGCCATAATGCTCACAACCCAGTGAAAACGACGTTCTGGTTGAACCATCAATACTCCCCTTTAGAGCAGACTGACTCTCTGTAGCTGATTTGAAGCAACTCTCTTTGCACCTCTTGAAGCATAAAACTTCTTAGATGAAGCTTGCGAAGGACCTATGATGTCCCGAATTCCCAAAGTTTGATTCCTTGAGTCTCCAATCTGACTCAGTGTTGAACTCTAAAGTCGTTCGAGTATCTTTGCACTATAAGCCAACTCCGAGAATGTCCTAGGTGGACCCGCTAACACATGTGTCCGAAGGTCAATCTTTAACCCACGTCTGAACCTCTTACAACTCAACTCCTCATTGGTAACCAACTGTGAGGCTCATTGGCTCAACCGTAGAAAATCTGGCTTATACTCAAATATTGATCGGTTTCTATGAACTAAGGGCATGAACGGATTTCTCATCTCATCCATATGAACTTTACTAATGTAATTCTTCTTGAAATCTTCCAAGAGGATATACTAGGTTGGAAGTGCATGTTGCAGTCCCAACTCATCAGTCTCCCACCATTCATGGACATTGCCTTTTTGGAAAGCGACAATACAATTGAGGTCATCCTTTGGACTACAACTCATTTGTCTCAGAATCCTCTGAGTGACTTTCAACCACTAGTCAGCTTTGATCGGGTCGTCCTCGCATGAATGTTCAATATCCTTTGGTCCTTAAGGATGAAGTCTTTCCCGTTTGAGAGATAAAACTCTCCTCACGACTTTCCTGGCCGTGTTCGGCGTCATTCGCCATATCAAATTTGAAATCACATTAAGAAGGTGGTAGTTCATTGTTCTCATTACTAAAGGTTTGGTTCCCTCGGAACCCCAAAGCTTCAAGCACTACGCTTGACATCAGAAGCCAGCTTTGTGTCCGAACAATCAACCAATGTACATAATCATATTAATTTCTTAAAAAGACAACTCCACCAAGTCTGTCAAAATCACACATCCTCAAACCTCACTCGAGTATCCCTGATAAACCTCGTCCATAGTTACATTAAATTCATGGGGTTTGCCACCTGAACCCCAACTCTAAGACTTTACTAGAATACTTTGTTCTCGGTGGTTTCACTATGGACGTATGAATAGGTGGGTCCCTAGATCCACCAATCTCGAGTATTACTTTTCACATATTTAACAATATCCATCCAGTCACCGTCGTAATCAATTCACAACAAGCTACATTACTCGAAATATCAAAGCATTCAGCTTACTAAGAGTGTACTTGGAATCTCATAGACATCCAATAACTCGCAACATTAAATGGAATCACCATCACATGGTATTGTATCATCAGGGATCCCTCACTACAGATGAAAGGACTCTTGGTTGACGCTCAACCACTAGTTGAATGAAAGTAGATCTCCTTAATCGTACCATAAAGGTCGTCCATCGAACGCGTGGAGTCTTACCAGTGGAAATTCTCACGATGAAACCAAAGGCTTCAATGTAGGTTATGCCATACAATTAAGCGTATTACTTGAGTGATGGGAGACAGGCACACCCTAAATTCTTACATTCTTTCGTGATCCATTCCTTAACGTCTGGGACAATCTCGGTCCTAGATTCATCATTTTAAGGAGTTCAGCCTTCATCCTTGCCCTCATGAACGCGATTGTAACTATCCCAACGTCGCAATCGACGACACACAAGAATACGAGGCATACCATCCAGATTCCAACCTTGAAAAAGTACAAACTTAGCCTCGAGGGTTATTCACTAGAGACTTATCCACGACTCCTAACCACTAAATGTAACACCCCCGACCCGGATGTCACGTTTGGGCCTCAAGCCCAACTCGCAACCATAAACTTTTTACCTAGTTTAGCCCAATCCACAATCCAATTTCCATAAAAAACCATTCAGTCCAATAACATAAACATAGGTCATAATTTTGAAAACGTTTAAAAAAAGCTCCATTTACAATTAAATTATAAAGGATTTTGACTCACATTTCAAAATCCAAAATACGAGTTACAATATAAAACCATAGGGTCCTAAGAATACATAGCTCAATAATTCTAAGTATTGTACTCTTATGAGGCGATGTTGGAATCCTTTTCTAATGGTTATCCTCCAAAGCAATGTGCCAACATACTAACTCGTGAATGAAAACAATGATTCTGAACGCTAAGCTAACAAGCTCAGTGGATACACTTCCACTCAACCATGCTCCATGGAAATCATAAATATGAGCATATAGCTAAAGATGATATCATGGAAAAACAATAACATAGGGTGCTACCTCTAGCCGCCTAAACACATAGCAAACAACAAAGGACACAATGCACATATGCATCATACGAAACAAACCTGGAGTGACGCAAGGTGTCACGCAGCCTCAGGAACTTATACCTATACTTGACACTTCTCCTTGAGTTTCTTCGTATTAGGCCCGATGTCACACATCCTCGAGAGCATACATTCGGTGTCTCATCTCTTGGTGTTGCAACAAGCTCTCTAGGTATCCAAATCCCAACAACCAAGATGACTCAACCATACAAGTGTCCGTTACAACACACAACATTGACATGTCTACCATACATCACACAACATCACTCGATCTACCAAGGATCTCATGTGGTTCCTATTACAACAAGCCACCCAAGGTTTTACCAAGTTATTACACATTATGCTCATATAAGAGTATGTTATCTCAATTTCTCAGTTTGACAATTCATTTTACCACATTAGAAGCCCACCGGGCCATAGCCCTCGAATTATCATCCCCTCAAACTTAAAACATATTTTTCGGGTAAATTGCCTAGTGGGTACCGGTACTGACTCTCGCATACCGGTACAGTACCCCTTGGGTATTTGTACTCACATGCATACCGATACAATTTGAGCTTACTAAAATTTCATCCAGCATACGCGTACAAGTACGGGTTAGCTCGTACTGATATTGGCTTGAAGGGCATACCGATACAAGTTGAACACGGTATCAGGACCTTACTAATAGTTCATTCTCGATGAACAGTATTCTTAAACCTATAACACTAG
The DNA here is from genome assembly GCA_958450335.1 of Hibiscus tridactylites. Taxonomy (NCBI): domain Eukaryota; kingdom Viridiplantae; phylum Streptophyta; class Magnoliopsida; order Malvales; family Malvaceae; genus Hibiscus; species Hibiscus tridactylites. The sequence continues at coordinate 31,676,180 of OY288285.1, forward strand.
GGTATCGATACTCCCTCATCGCGTACCGATATCGAAGCCTAAAAATGGCTTCCTAGGCTCTGGAAATTGCTTCCCAAGCCCCCAAATCGTAACCATTAGGCTCATAACTCGATCCTACATCTTATTGGAGTGTTTAAGGTGGTTTACTACCATTTTTACATGTTATTAACATGAAATCGATATTATGACATTAAAAAAGGGTCTCTAACCTTTTATGCACCCAAATCAACCACAAACACCAAATTTAACCACACAAAGCATCATCTTTAGGATGTGTATGAAACCAAGGAGTTTGTAGTGTAACAACCATAAGCAGGAATCCCGAACCCCAACTTCAACTCAAGCTTTCTCACATTTTCTTCAATTCTCAAGCTCTCAAAGATCCTCCAACTTCTTCCACTTGCCACACAAACAAGAAATCTGAAACAAAAATTATATTAGAGATCATGGAGGAATTTTCTACAAGATAAAAACTTAAGATCAAGAGAAATCTTCCTAAAGCCTTAAACCTCCCCAAACCCACCATTTTCATCCTCCATCAAACTTAAAGATTCTTACCTCAAAATGTAGATCCTTGAACGTAGATTATACTTCCCTTGACAAGAATTTCGAGATTCATACTCAAAAAACACAAACTTTGACCTTTAACTTTGAATCCAAGGTGAAAGAGAAAAAAAGAGACAAGGAGAGTTATGAGGGTGATGAAAGCATGTCTTTCTTTTTCCCCTCCTCACATGGGTTTTGCAAGACAAAGCCGAATCATCTTTAGAAAATTATGAAATCCCCCTTAATCCCCTATTTACATCTCTCAACCAAACTACAACCTAAACCCAACAAGAAACATGGAGCCCAACTAAAGCTCTCTTGAACCCTCAAAGGCCCAAACTCTTGGCCCACAACGTGAAGCCCACAGATCTGGTTGATGCGGCCAACAGATTCTGAAATCCAGGTCGTTACAAAATCATATTTTAAGATAAAAATCAATTGTGATTAAAAAGTATATGTTCTTTAATATGTAAAAATCCGATATAAACTAACTTTAATTTAAGAATATTTAATCAATCATAGATATATGTAAATAAACAAAACAACCCATAATTTTCAAGCTAAGTTGAATATATAGTTGATGTAATCACCAATATCACATAGAAATCTTTTTTCGAGAACCACCAACAAGAACCATAATGATTGAGCGAGATCGTGCTAATAACGTATTGTAAATAAAGTAAAAAACGAACAAGAAAATAAATGAGAGAAAAGAGAGACTTGTATTTATTAACAATATGAAGTTGTGTAAAATGCCTTCTTCATGCTCTCTATTTATATGCACAAGAAATAAGTATCATATAGAATTCAATGTACATCAAATTCATATATAATAGATTGAGATAGAGTTCTAATCATAATGGACAATCACATAGATAAATATTCATTATAGTATAATTATTTTCGAGTAGCTCGTGAGTTTTTCGAGTCTTGTATCGAGTTATTTTTCTTGGCATGTTAAGAACATGATTTGTCTGAGTCAGACTCAAGTAGCACATGATATGTCTCGTCTCATTTACAACCCTAATGATGCGTTGATCTCTATTTTTAGTAGGAAAATGAAACTAATCAAGTTTAATCATTTGAATAAATTTAATTAATTTGTTGTAAATAAAGTAAAAAAGAATGAGAATTATAACGAGTGAAAAAAAGAGAGAAACTTGTATTGTCTTCTAAATTTGAAGTGAATTCAATGTCTTCTCCAAATATTTTATTTATAGGCATAAGAAGTACATATCCTATGGAACTCTAATTTAATGAAGATTAAATTCCTAAAGATAAAGTAAATCAAACTTTTAGATAGAATTATTACCATGATGAACGTCCATATATATAAACATCCATAACACTCCACCTTTGATGCCCATGAAGATAATGTGTCTTGTTAAAACTTTACTAAGAGGAAAACCTTGTGGGAAAAAATCTTATAGAAGGAAAAGGAATACACATATCTTTAACACACACAACATGTTGCTTCATTAAAAACATTTCCAAAAAAACCCAATGGGAGAAAATCATGGATAAGAGAGAAAGAGTACAACATGTATTTACTCCCCCTTGTGAATACATCAAATAATATCTTTAAAATGATATAATGTAATGTTGTAAATTAACTTCTCAAACGAATCAATAGGGAGCACATTAGTAAATAGATTTGCAAAATTTTCATTTGAACGAATCTACTGGACATCAATGTCTCCATTCTTTTTTGAACCACGAGTGAAGAAGAATTTTGGTCAGATATTTTTTGTTCTATCACCATTTGTGTATCCTTTCTTAAGTTGGGAAATGTAGGTTGTAATATTTTCATATAGAGCTATTGGAGCTACTCTTTCAGAGTATAAACCACAATCTTATCGAATATGATGGATTACGAACTTTATCCACACACATTTACGACTAGTCGCATAGATAGCCAAAATCTCAGCATGATTAGAAGAAATGGCAGTAATTGTTTGTTTCATAAAATGTAAAGAAATTACAGTACAACCATATATAAATACTAAGCCAGTTTGTGCGGGTATAATGAGGATCAAATAAGTACATTGCATCTAAAAAACCTACCAATTCTGTTTTAGGTAGATTAGAGAAAAATAATCTAACGTATTTCGTACCTTGAAGTATAAACCACAATCTTATCGAATACGATGGATTATAAACCTTATACACACAAATTTATGACTAGCCTCACGAATAGCCAAAATCTCAGCATGATTAGAAGAAATGGTAGTAATTGTTTGTTTCACAGAGCGTCAAGAAATCTTTAGAACCATCATAAGTAAATACATAACCGGTTTTTAAAAAACGCTTGCATTGTTGTGTTGGTGTTTTTAGAGCATGTCTCACTAAGCTATCATGCTTACGCTCTCTTTTACCAACAATATAGATAATTGAGACACTTTGGGCAGCAAAGAGGCTTAAGAAGATCCAAGGAATAGTAAAGCTCAAGTATGGTGATGTTTTACATTTACTTTAGTAATGATATTTGGCAAAGGGATTTCATGGTTTGCTTTGGGAGATGTATTTTGGACTCCCTATTATTGATGCAAGTTTTATATAGTTTGTAAAATGCCTCTAAATTGGTTTTGAAGATTTATTTTGCCTATTGGAATGCTTTTGGTCTTTTGGTGTTTTTGTCTCTTATGGAGCATGCTTTAGAATTCAAATGTTGATGTTGATGATGTTTGATGTTTTCCTTGACTTGTACCTCTGAGTGTTGATACATATTTGAGTGGAAGCATGTTTAACTATATGTTGGATTGGTTTGGAATGGTCGTTGAGGTTCAAAAGTTGCATATTTGGCATTTGCAGACTGCAGCGTATCGGTACACTTCATAGCGTATCGATACGACTTGCTTGATTTGCGAAGGCGTACCAGTACACGGGGTCGTATCGATACCCTCTTTAGTCACTAGACGAGGGCGTATTGATACGGTACCCCAGCGTATCGATACGGTCTGGTGATGCAAGCCTAGGAAGTTTAACCATCGAGGGCATATCGATATGCAGGTCGTTAAGTTGGTTAAACCTCAGCTGAAGATGTTTTGAAACGTTGCGTTTAAGTCCCTGAACTTCATGTATGCAATTAGATGAGTTTGGATGGCCTAATTGTGATGAAAATTTACAGAGAAGCATGAAACATGACTAATTGAATAATGGTAACTTTGAAATCAGAGAAGTTCTTGTAATTTGCAGAAATTACATTTTGGTCCCTAAATGTCTAATTTGTGCAATTAGACCCCAAAATGAGATACGATCGCTATGCCATTTCTTCATATGCTCTTTGGTGATCAAATAAGACTTAAGTTGCATTTAGAAAAGTTAAAAAGAAAAAAAATGGTCGTCAATCGGAGTCGGCTTTAATGAGTTGGCTTCGGTTTCCTCGTGTAATCACCTCAGTTCGGGTCAATCGTCTAGACTGGCCTAAGGGGGTTACATTTGTTGGTATCATAACCAGGTTTGCAATTGGGGCGTTGGTAAGTGGTTGATCAGTTTAAATACGAATAGTTGTGATCTTTGTGAAAGCATGTTGAGTACTTGTGCAATGTTTGAGTTTTAATGAGATGAAATGCATGCAAGTTGATTGTTTGTGATGAAATGCATGCAAGTTGATTGTTTGAGAGGTTGTAGTCCCTCAGCTGGATGTTTTGCATCTGAGAGTTGTTCGACCACCTATTCAAGCTGGAAATTTGGAGTTGAAGCCGGTCATAAATTCAAATGCTCAACTCGAATGGGCAGTATGTAGGGTTGCCACATGAAGACGCTAGAGAGTGTCTTCAAACATTTCTATTAATTTGTTCTTATTTTAGTCAAAAATTTGTTCTTAGTGATGCCTTACGTATGCAACTATTTCCATATTCTTTTCAGGAATAGCTCATATATGGTTTTATGGTCTTCTAGTTGGATCTATCACGTCATGGAATGATCTCGCAACACAATTTGTATTACACTTTAATCCACCAACTATGAACTCGCGCGTTAGAAATGATATCAATGCTTATTATCAGTTGGATGATGAAACTCTCCATACTACATGGGAAAGATACAAGTCATTGTTGCAATGATTTCCCAACCATGGCCTTCAACAAGACACTCAAATCGAGATCTTCTACAATGGGTTGAATGCGTCCACAAGACATCTTGTTGATGGGTCATCTGATGAACCTTTACTTGATTAAAGTTACATTGTTGTTGTTGGAGTGTTGGAGAAATTTGCACAAAATGACTTAATATCCTATTTCGAGGGATACTTCATGCAAAGCTGCACTAGGAGTTTTCGGCCTAGATGGTATTCCTACTCTAAAAGTTCAAATTTTTTCATTAGAGAACAAAATCAAGAATATGGAGGGCACAAGTGAAGTTGATCCTATTCAGCTAGCTAAACAAACTACTACTCCTATGTTCTCTTGTGAGATTTGTGGTGAAAACCATAGTTATGAAGATTTCCCACAACATACAAAAAATGCTAGTTATGTCAGCAACATGCGGGGCAATACTATGTTAACTCTTACAATACAACGAACATGCAATCTTAGGGAAATTCCAAATCTACATAAAACTCAGGAGAATTCCGCTCTAGGAGTAATTTTTTTCAAGGAAACTCTAGTGTGCGACATGGGAATTTCAGTTATCCACAAACAACATAATACACTACAAGCTCTATTGCAGTCACTACTGACTCGACGGAACACTCACCTACTCCTATTCACGAGCGAGGGGAATCTTTGAAAACTAACTAGATGTTGAAAGATGGAATGAATGTTGGTGTGGAGGAATATACACCTTAAGATATTACTCCGCTACCACAAGTGTTGCAATCTAAGTTGTCGGTGCAATTTTAGATGTCGGTGCAATCAGTAGATACTATATCTCCACCTTATCATAAGAGATTCAAGAATATTGAGCATGATAATCAATTTCAATTCTTTCAAGATACTTTGTAACAGATCACGATACAAATTACTTTGATGGATGCTCTTACACAAATTCCAAATTATGCAAAGTTCATGAAGGAAATTCTATCTAAGAAGAAAAATCTTAGTTCTATAGAGACCATTGCGCTCACAGAGGAGTGTAGTGCCCTCATCTCTAATCATTTACCAAGGAAAATGAAAGACCCTAGCAGTTTCATCATTCCTTGTTCTATTGGAAATCATTACTTCTACAAGGCACTTTGTGATCTCTGGGCCAATATTAGTCTGATGCCATTATCAACATTCTAGAAGTTAGGCATTGGACAAATGAAACCTACTACGATCACATTGCAACTAGCAGACATATCTTTGACTCATCTGAATGGACAAATTAAATATATTTTTGTTTGTATGGATAAGTTCGTATTTCCAATAGATTTTATTATTCTTGATTGTGAGGCAGGCAATGATGTCCCTATTTTTCTTGGTGGACCATTCTTAGCAACCAGTAGAACTTAATTGATCTATTTTATATGCATTTATTCTTTGTCTTTTGCATGATTTCAAGCTCATATAGTTTTCATTTAAGTTAGATTGGACATATTTGCATATAAATAGGGAGTTACATCACCTATGCTTTAAATGTCATATATATTGGTGTTTTTCATGAGAAAGGTGGTGTTTTGTGGTGCAAGTGCAGGACGCTAGAGGATTGCTTGAGCAGGAGAGGAGCGTATCTCATGGATGGAGTTGACAAGGCATGAAGAGTTGGAGAAGAATTTGCTTCTGCCCACATGGACTTTCTCCTAGATATGCTACATTTAATGAAGCGAGAAACAATTGGCTTTCTTCAAGGTATGAAGCCACACGCACTTTAGGGTACTGAAACCCTAGTTTCATCGCCTATATAAGGAAGACTTAGACACTACTTCAAGGGGGATCTTGACTATAGAAGACAATCCTAGTCCAAGCTTGCGGTGAAACACCAGGGAGAAGCTAGAAGATTTTCCTCAACGAACGGCGCCATCGAGAGAGCCTGATGGAGGGGAGATCTGCAACACAGTTAGACGGCATGGAGGGAGGTTTGTCGAGGACGCTTGGCTCTTTTCTTTTGCTTGCTTGATAAACTTCAATACTATACTTTTAATTATGGATGTTTTAGGCTTATACTTAAGGTAAATACTTTAGATGAGATTACTGCATCCTAGGATTTTATGTTTTGATTGATTTATTTCAATGCTTTAGTTGTTTCCTCTTTATCTATTTTGTTCATCGTTCTTCATGTGTAGTTATTGTAATACCTATTGAGAGAGGCCTATTAACTATTGATATGTGGCTTAATATCGAGAGAGTTAGGTTATACAAACGTGAATAGTGGCGCTAAGTTGTTAACTTAGTCTTAATCTGGCTTAGACATAAGTTTAGGGTTTCAAAGACTAAAAGGGAGTTCTTAAACAAATAATAGGTTTGTTAGGGTTCACACAAACATGTGTCACCTTAACCACAATGTTATTAAATTCTAGGCATCGAGAGAGTTAAAAGTTCATTAGAAAATCCTGTCGAGTAGATAAAGAGCTTAATGTTTTACTCAGATATGTACTGCCAGTCGTTATAGCATTGACATAGATAATCAAGCATATATCCTTAGAAATAATCCCAACCTCCATAATTATCATTTAGTTGTTGCACTTGTTTATATTAATCATAGCTATCTTTAGTTTAGTATTTTAGTTCTAATTAAACCAACAATCACCAATACTTGAAAATACATTCTTAAGTTCGATAACTTCGTAGTTATTGATCTTAATCCTCGTGGGTTCGTCACTCTACTCTTCACTTTATTACTTTATACGATAAGTATATTTTCTCCAAAGTTCATCATTATTCGACAAGCATCAAGTTTTTGGCATCGTTGATGAGGAATGACAATTGATAATTGTAAAGTGTCAATAAGTTCTATATTTCATGCACATCCCATCTCATATTATTACTGTTTTTGAGTACATTTTAGGCATAATTAGGACCATGCATTACATTTTACAGTATTCTTTACTTTGCCATGCTCTTAATTGATTATCTTTTATTTGGTAAGGAAGATGTATTGTTTTAGCTTAGTTTTAGTTTTAGGTACTAGAGGCTGATAGAGGGAAAGAGGAGCTGAGGACATGATGTTGAGGCAGCAGACTAAAGAGCTGTACTGATGCAGTTTAAGACAGAGAAAGTAGTTGTCGAGTAGCTGCCGCCGCTCTACCTGCCGCCCAAGATAACAAGATGAGAAAATTGGAGAATTGGACTACGATCTGTAGAACAGAAAATCCTGATTCTATCGATGTTGTCCACTCAATTTTTCGATGACTGTAGGAGCGGGAAGATCCACCGAATGAGGTGCTGGAGATTACTTTCGGAGTAGGGCAACGTGATAAAGTCCACATTCAACTCAAAGAAGTCAGAATTTAAAGTTGCATTTAATGCGAAAGCTACTTTAAATAGTTCTACTCCAATAAGGATTAGACCTAGCTAATGCCTATATATACTCAATGTAATTTTACTTCAAAAAACTTAGGTTTTCCTTAGGCATAGTTTAGGTTTTGTTGCCGCCATTATGTTCTAAAATTCTCCTTTGGTTTAGGTTATGTTGTAATTAGCGTGAGAACGGTTGTTTAGGATTTTAAGTTTGTTTTTGCAATATAGCTTCAAGGTTTGCTTATTCCATGTTCTTCATAGTTTTCAATTAAGGCGAAAGATTAGTTGACTACTATCCATTTGTTCGGTATCGAGAGAGTCAAACTCACGAAATGAGTAAGTACGATCTCATCTATAGACGGTGTTGATCAATCCAGCTTAGACATAGGTTAGGGTTTAAGGCGGCTGAAAGAGGACGAATCAAACATTGTTGTCTTTTCACGATTCACGCCACAACTGGTATTATCTGCAGTGGGCATCAACAACATTCTGACTTAGACATAAGCGAGATCACTTTCGAAGCGTTTTTCTGAGCCTTGTAGTTCTGCCGAGTTTGCCGCCGAGAAACAAGTCCATTCCCCTGCCGAGGCAGCGAGAGCGTCTCAGCAGCCTAACTGCCTTCCCCCACCGAGGCAGCAAAGTCTGGCAGCGCAAAGCAACTTGACCTATTCGACGCAGTTTCACACTAAACAGCAGCATAACCCGGCCCATTCTATCAATATGTTCTCTTCCCTTTTATTTACTTGTGTTTTTATTTTATTTTCCTCTCAAACAACCAACTTACTTGTGCATTTACTTTTTCTTGTGCAGGAACAACAAATCGTGTCAAGCTGTGCAATCCCTGTGGGAGACAATATCTTTTATATTATAACTTGACAGGAGTTTGCACTTGCGCTCATATTTAGAGAACACTAAAACACTCTACAATAATTACGTTGTAATTATGCTTAGGACTTTATTTTTATTGCATTTAATTTTTGTTTTTACTTTTGTTTTTCTCAGGTACGTGCCAGTGCATGGCCAGAAGATTCAACTCAGAGCCTACTCTTCCATATAATCTGAAGATTGAAAGAACTTTTTGAATACTACTACGAGTGAAAAAGAATATGGACCCACCTAGGACAACCCTGAGAACGCGCTTAACCAAGGCATACACCCAGTTGATGGACAAAGAGGAGTTGGAGCAGGAAATAATGTCCAGGAGGATCCACCACCACCTGCCAGGCCCAGAAGACATATTTGAGACATCATTGAGCCCGTTATCAACAATCTCAACCCACCGATTTTTGTGCCTGATCTTGGGACAACCCACTTTGAGCTAAATTTCGTTATGTTCAACATGCTCAACAACATTGGACAATTTGGAGGAACAACAAGAGAGGATGCTCAAGAACACATTAAAGCCTTCTTGGAAGTTTGCAATTGTTTTAGGCAACCAGATATTCCTATTGATGCCTTGAGATTCAAGCAATTCCTCTTCTCTTTGAAAGATCGAGCAAGAGCATGGTTGAAGACTTGTTCCGCAATATCTATTACATCCCGAGATTACTTGTGCATCAAGTTTCTACACTGATATGATCCACCAAACTTGCACAAGCAAAAGCGAAACGATATCATCTCTTTCCAACAACACGATGATGAATCCATGTATGAAGCATGGGATAGATACAAAGATATGCTTTGCAAGTGCTCGATGCTTGGATCAAAGATTGGCTACAAGTCATGATGTTTTACAATGGTGTCAATGTACCCACGAGAATGATGAGTAACTCGTCAGCTAATGGTACCTTGCTCGATAGAGAACCAGACGAGACCTTCAAGTTACTTGACAAGATAGCCAACATCGACTACTAGCTCCCAAGAAAGAGATAATTCTTATGATAATTCTTTTGATAATTCTTATAAATTTTTTATGGAAACTAACCTAGTTATTATGTAGGATCAAGCATCCCACCTAAAGAATCATAGTGACATACTCACAACATAGGCTATCATGTTGCAAAACCAGCAATCGATCATGTAAAACAACATCGCCTTCATACAATCTTTAGAGACACAAGTTGGGTAGATTGACCAAATGCTAAAAACGAGACCACCTGGTGGTTTACCTAGTGATATTGTAGTCACTAAGGCCTTTAATCTGGAGCAAAATAAAGCCATCACTCTATGTAGTGGCACGTAATTGATGACAGAAGCCAAATTTGGGGGAAGCTCTCTAGTGGAGTCTACTTCAAGCAAGCCATATGTTGATGCTCCTTCACCTAAGGCCCCAACTCATGTATCTGATACAGTGAGTGGCCTTGCTACTGAAGGAAATGAAGATAAAGCTGAGGATGCACCTGCATCCAGTAAGCCACTCGACGAGGCCAGAAAAACACCTCTATTCCCACAACAATTGAAAGATAAAAAACAAGATGTACAGTACCAGAAATTTCTAGAGATGCTCAAATAGTTGCACATCAATGTCCCACATCTGGAGGCCATTGATCAAATGCCTATTTACGTTAAGTTTCTGAAGAAGGTCTTGACAAAGAATATGAAGGTGAGTGAAGTTGAAACTGTTACTACTACGGGTGAGTTCGTGGCTATGTTGAGTAATTTTCCACCCAAGATGAAGGACTCTTGCAGCTTCACCATTCCATGCTCGATAAGCCACAACTACTATGGTCGTGCCTTATGCGATCTCGATGCAAGTGTGAACTTGATGCCAACATTTGTGTTTAAAAGATTAAGGATAGGTAGAGCAAGGCATACATTGTTGATCCTTCAATTGGACGATCGATCTTAAATCCTACCCGTAGGAAGAATTGAAGACGTGCTACTTAAGGTAGATAAGTTTTTCTTCTCGAGAGACTTTATCATCATTGATTGTGAAGCTGATGAGAATGCTCTCATCATTCTAGGGAGACCATTCTTACCCACCGGGGTATCTTCATCGATTGTTAGAAAGGTGAATTCACCATGAAGATGAACAACCAAAATATCACATTAAGCGTCTTCAGCACATAAAAGTATGTGGATGACCATGAAAAATGCCAGCTCGTGGATACTGAAGAAGCCCTAATTAAAGAAAGTTTGCCTGAGATATGCTGCAGCAACATACTCACTACTAAAGAGCAAGATGACTTTGACGAGGACATACATGTAGCTGACGAAGAAGAAGAAAACTCCATAAATTGGTATTTGGCTAAATCCAGGAATATAAGCTCACAATTATGCAAATACAAGGTGTTGATTGTTGATGAATTTAGCAAATCGATCAAACCACGACTCACTCCCACCATGGAAACCATGTTTATGCTTGAAACAAGGAGATCAAAAATATTTTAGAGAAAACTGTAAATCTATCAAGGAAAGATTGGCCCTTGATACTAGATGAGTCCTTGTGGGCTTATAGGACTGCTTATAAAACTCATTGGGCACTTCACAATTTAGACTCGTTTTTGGAAAAGCATGCCATCTACCGATGGATATGGAGCATCGTTCATATTGGGTAATCAAAACGCTTGATATGGCATGGGGAGTTGCTGGAGAAAAGAGATTACTAGACCTAAATGAGTTGGAGGGGTTCAGAACACAAGCCTATGAGAATTCTAGACTCTACAAGGAGAGGACAAAGTGCTGGCATAACAGAAGGATAATGTCAAGACAATTTGAGGTAGGCCAATGTGTTTTGTTATTTAACTCACAGCTTAAATTGTTTCCAAGCAAGATCAAGTCAAGATGGTCAGGCCCTTTTGAAGTTGTGAAATCGTATGTCCATAGAGCTGTGGACATTAGAGATTTGAAGTCGGGGGAAATTTTAAGGTAAATGGCCAACGGTTAAAACATTATTTGGAAGGTGATCAGAAGAAGGCCAAAAAGCTTATTCTCTTGGCAGAGGTTTCGTAACATCATCATCAAGTTTTGAATTTTTGTAGATATTATGTTAGATGTTTTTCCTTTTCAGCATTTTCTTTATTTGATTTTTCTTCTTTTAGTTTTTAATTGTTCTTGACTGCGTTGAAAGGTTTTCATTTGATTATATGCAGATTCATTGTGCCAGGCAGAATGCCATGACAGAAGATTGGTATGCGGTAGATGAAATTTTGGGAGAAAAAGATTTACCCTAGCTTGATAAAATTTGGCCCATGAGAAAGTGAAAATTTTTACTTTGAAATTAACCCTAGCCGCCCAATTTAAACTCAACTTAATCACCTTAAATCGTTATCTCTTTAAAACCTATCCTATCACTTAAACCCTTATCCCATCACCATACCACATCAACCATTTTTCTCTATTTTGACTTCTTAAATCGGCTGCAATAATTACTCCATTTAAAACACTCAACCTTTTCCTTCTTTAAACACCTAAACCTTTTCACTTCATCTTATTTATCTTTAGTCGTTTCAAAGATCAAGCATTTTCACTTCTCACTTTGTATCTTTATCAAGCAAGAAACTCAAGATCAACTTTTTCTTCCAATTCTTTTTACAAAATCCCTCAATCTCCTACCTTGTTTCAATGGCTTCCTTGTAACACCTAAAAAACCGGTCTAGTAAAAATTAGCTTCCAGCGACCGGAAATCCTACACCAAAAAGCTTAAATATTGCATTGATATTAAGTATGTGATCTATTCTATTGATATTAGACCTTGGTTAAGTCTAATACATGAGTAAGGACCTTATTGAATAGCCTAACTATTGAACCTGAATTAAATGTATGAATACGGTAGGTATTGTATCCATACAATCCAACTGTTTCCTAACTAACCTACATGTTTTAGCCTAGTCGCATCGATACAGCCATAAATTGTATCGATACGGTCCTCCATTAAAAAAATTAGTGACTAAATTTAAAGAAAGAGAATTTGGTGATGACTCGCCTACTTGGTCGCCACCCCCACGTGAGAATGATCATAAAGGATGACTAAAAGTCATCAAATGCCTTGAAATTGATAAAGGTATGAAAGAATAGAAAAGCAATAGTTAAAAAAAACCCTTGATGCTAGGAAAACTTCCTATTGGTTGCAAGTGAGGTGGGGAATGATTGGGGACCAAAATTGTTTCAATTTTAATAAGAGAAAACTTTCTTTATTGTTTACCTTCACCAAAACAAAATCCCATCTTTTGTCATCTATATCTTCTACCTAAGCACATACCACCATTATTGTATTCTCCAACAAGCAAGTACACACCTCTCTATTTGGACCACTTAAGCTTAATCTTTCTTTGTCTTAAAGGCTTAATTCCATAATTAGTGATTGGGTAAGTAAAATCCCTAAGCCTATTGTTGATTCCATTAACTATTGAATGACTAATTTCAAGTCCTAATCCTTAAGTTAAAATCTTGTTCTTCAATGTTCAATCTAGTTAATAACCAATGGCTATCCAAAGCTTAGAAATGAATATTGGTGTTGTTATATTCATTATAACACTTTCCTATTGACTTGCGTAGCTCAAGAATTGAAGGAAGCTAACCCATCATCTCCGAAACAAGCAAGGACTAAAGGAATCGTTATCTGAGAACCTTAGGAGCTTCAGAATATCGAGGTGAGTGTAGTCGGAGTCTCGAGAGTGGCTAGCTGCCATCTCGAATCATTGATTATTGATTTATTAACCATTGTATTGAAGGATTTTGCATAAAATATTATCGAAAGCTATATTGGTAAGTCTTGGTAAGTATTGAATTGAATCATCGTCCATACCATCGTTATTATTGTTATTATTTTCATTGAAATCATTGAACCATTGTTACGTAGAGTCATTGAGTATTGGTCATTGAATATTGTATAATGCTAATGAAATATTGATATATGCATATTGCTATTGAATTACCGTATTGAAACATTGCTATTGAAACATCATTATTGAACTATTGATTATTGAACCTTGGATTTGGGATTATTGGAAACAACTGCATGTCATAGAATTCATGAGCTCATTGGTTCGAGTTAGGCTACGGCCTTTATTGCGGTGTGGCGGAGGAATGTTATTGTGTATTGGTCAATTGGTGCGGTGGAGGGAATATGACTAGACCATTATTGTTATTGGTGCGGAGGTGGAATTCGTGTATCCAGATACGATGGAATCTATCCAAATAAAACTATTAATTGTTGCTATTGATCATTGTTATTGAATATTGATTTTGAGTGTTGAAGCCATGATCATGCTAATTATGCTAAGGATATCATTGATGAAATCGAAGCATGTTATACCATGTACATTGTGTTCATTAATTGTTCATGGCTACCTCACTTGGACTATGTAAGTCTAATGCATTCATATTCCACATTTCAGGTTAGGATTAATATCCTATACACTGGCGGTGGAAACTGAAAGTTTCTACAAGCGCCTTAGTTTTAGGGTATAGGGTGTTAGTTTAGGGTATATGGCTTAGGGGTTTAAGTGTAGGGGTTTAGAATTTAGGGATAGTTGTTTCAATTTAAAGTTTAGGGTTATAATTTAGGGTTTATAGGTTAGGGTTTAGTTTTTAGTGTAATATAGTGAGGATTTAGGTTTTAACCTATAAACCCTAAATTATAACCCTAAACTTTAAATTGAAACAACTATCCCTAAATTCTAAACCCCTACACCTAAACCCCTAAACCCTATACCCTAAACTAACACCCTATACCCTAAAACTAAGGCGCTTGTGGAAACTTTCAGTTTCCACCGCCTGTGTATAGGATATTTATCCTTCAGGTTAAAGAGTTTATCGTTTCAATATCGAAGCTAGTTGGAAGTTCCGCAAGTCACCACAAGCTTAAAGTAATGTGTTTTTCCCTATGAACTCCTATAATGGTGGAAAAGTAGTTGAACTAGTTGATTTTGGTGTTTTGGCTATGTGTTAATTGGTAATGTTTTGTATAAGCTTAAAGGCCCTAATTGGTATGTTAGTGTTTCGGTTAAAATGGTTTAAAGTGCATATTTGGCCTAATTTGTGAAAACATAGTAAATGGATTTGAACATTGAAGAAATTTGACATGCTAGTAGTCCATATTATTTTAAGCTTGCTGGTAGAGTTTCAATGAATTTGGACATCGTTTGATAGGTCAATTCGAATAAAAACCAGCTAAAATCTGTCATTACAAGGCAAGGCGTATCGATACTGGTGATGGCGTATCGATACGGTCTTGAATTTTTAGACAAGTCAACATTGGTCAAAATTGGTGTATCGATACGTATTTTTGGCTACTAGAATTTAGGTGCAAAAATGGTATCGATACGGTGGTAGTTAACTTGGTTAAAAGACTTGGATTATAGTTTTACATTGTTTATAAATTGGTCACTGGATATTGTGGGGTCTATTTGGATAGGTAAATGAACTCCAATTTGCTTGAAAATTTACAAGACTACTAATATTGTGTTCAATTTCGTTGTGGCATAGTTAATTGCATCAAAGGACCTATAAATTATATAATTTACAGTTTAGTCCCTAAAAGTTGTAGAAGTTAAGAATTGGTCCTAATTGATTAATTATTGTTTCATATTGGATAAATTGGACTAATACTTATGTTTGGTAATGATTGAAGAGCATAATATAATTTGAATCCCGATTATTGATTGAAAATTTATCGTATCGACCACTGCATTTTTCACCGGTAGCACACTCCGACCCGGTTCTCGACCAGGCTGGGAAGGGGGTGTTACATTTGTAGTATCAAAACTAGAGTTTATTTGGTTCTGGACTAAATCAAAGCTTATTGTATTAATTGTTGTGTTACTTTGCCACTTAGGAATTATTTCATTGTATATTGTGACTTGTTGGCTAATCCGATCTTTTTATTTATAGATATCTAATTCTAATCAAGCTCGAATGGATGAGAATATTGCTGACTCCTCAACTCATGGTGAGGAAGTTAGAAGGATGGATTCTCCAAATCCACAAAACCCTCAAGTACGGAACCTTGAGCCTGAAGTGCAATCAGCTCAAACCGAATGCTTTAGGAACATGGCTGACATGTTCATAATATTCATGACTTCAATGAAGGTTGAGCAAACTTTTCAATCTCCCACTGTTACTATTCAAAGTACTCGAGCTTCTATTGATAAGTTGCCTCAACATCGGGCTTACTCTTTCACCAGGAAAAAGATGATAACCCTGAAACTACAGAGTATTGGTTAGGCAATATTTTACGGATTCTGACTAAGCAATTGTAGTGCTCTGATGAACACAAGCTTGAGTGTTCCCTCTCCATGTTAGTTGCTGAAGCATTGTATTGGTGGGAAGCAACAATTCTTAGGGGGAGAATTGTAACACTCCAAAAACTGGTCTAGTCAGAATTAAGTTTCAGAGATTGGAAATCCTACACCGAAAAGCTTAAATATTGCATCAATATTGAGTATGTGATCTATTCTATTGATATTAGACCTTGGTTAAGTCTAATACATGAGTAAGGACCTTATTGAATAGCCTAACTATTTAACCTGGGTTAAGTGTATCGATACAGTAGATACTGTATCGGTACGGTCCAATTGTTTCCTAAATAACTTACCTATTTTATCCTAGCTGTATCGATACGGCCATGAAGTGTATCGATACGGCCCCCTGTTAAAATTTGTTTAATGACTAAATTTAAAGACATGGGATTTGGTGATGACTCACCTACTTGGTTGCCACCCCCACGTGAGAATGATCAGAAATGATGACAAAAAGTCATCAAATGCCATGAAATTGATAAAAAATATGAAAGAATAGAAAATCAATAGTTTAAACAAACCTTTGATGCTAGGAAATTTTCCTATTGGTTGAAAGTGAGGTGGAGAATGATTGGGGACTAAAATTGTTTTGAAAGAATA
Organism: Hibiscus tridactylites; assembly: GCA_958450335.1. Classification (NCBI taxonomy): domain Eukaryota; kingdom Viridiplantae; phylum Streptophyta; class Magnoliopsida; order Malvales; family Malvaceae; genus Hibiscus; species Hibiscus tridactylites. The sequence goes on from OY288285.1 coordinate 31,692,882, forward strand.
AGAGAAAGCTTTCTTCATTGTTTACCTTCACCGAAACAAAATCCCATCTTTTTTCATCTCCATCTTCTACCTAAGCACACACCACCATTATTGTCTTCTCCACCAAGCAAGCACACACCTCTCTATTTGGACTTCTTAAGCTTTAGTTTTCTTTGTCTTAAAGGCTTCATTCCATAGCTATTGATTGGATAAGTAAAAGCCCTAAGCCTATTACCGATTCCATGATTTATTGAATGGCTAATTTCAAGTCCTAATCCTTAAGTCAAACCCTTGTTCTTCAAAGTTCAATCTAGTGAATAACCAATGGCTATCCTAAGCTTAAAAATGAATTTTGGTGTTGTTATATTGATTATTAGGGGTGTGCAAAACCGGGTTCGGTTAACCATTAGCTAATTATTTCGGTTAACCGATAAGTTCGGGTCACTAAATTCTCGACCCTAAACCGTATCCATTCAACCGGTTAACCGTTTAGTCGGTTAACCGAAAAATTCGGTTCGGTTCAGTTCGGGTAACGGTTTTTTATTTTGTTTATTAAAAATATAAATTTTAATAATATGTTAGAAAAAAAGTACATACTTTTTAAAATCGACACATGATATTATTATCTTTTCTAATACTAGCAAGTTAAACACTTAAACTTGATAAAATAAAATTATGGTTTTACTTTTGGGGAATGAGAAAATAAAATTTAATTTAATTTTTTTAATATAAAATAATAAAATAACATATAATATAATAATATATATTATATAATCGGTCGGTTCGGTTACCCGGTTTATCCCAAAACCGTAAACCGTAACCGAACCGGTTTCTTTTAAAAAAATAAAAACCCGAACCGAAACCGAATTTTTCGGTTCGGTTAACCAATTTTTCGGTTCGGTTTTTTCGGGTTTCGGAATCGGTTTCAGTTTTTCGGTTTTTTTGCACACCCCTATTGATTATAACACTTTCCTATTGACTTGCCTAGCTCAAGAATTGGACGAAGCTAACCCATTGTCTCTGAAACAAGCTAAGACTAAAGTAATCGTTATCCGAGAACCTTACGAGCTTCGGAATATCGAGGTGAGTGTAGTCGAAGTCTCGAGAGAGGCTAGCTACCATCTCGAATCATTGATTATTGATTTACTAACCATTGTATTGAAGGATTTTGCTTAAAACATTATCGAAAGCTATATTGGTAATTCTTGGCAAGTATTGCATCGAATCACCGTTCGTAGCATCGTTATAATTGTTATTATTGTCAATGAAATCATTGTATCATTGTTACATAGAGTCATTGAGTATTGGACATTGAATATTGTATAATGCTATTGAAATATTGATATATGCCTATTGTTATTGCATTGTCCTATTGAAACATTGCTATTGAAACACCATTACTGAACTATTGATTATTGAACCTTGGATTCGAGAGTATTGGATACAATTGTCATGGAATAGAATTCATGAGCTCATTGGTACGGGTTAGGCTACGGCTTTTATTGTTGTGCGGCGGAGGGATGTTATGTGTATTGGTCAATTGGTGTGACGGAGGGAATATGACTTGACCATTATTGTTGTTGGTGTGGAGGTGGAATTCGTGTATCCAAATACCATGGAATCGATCGAAGGAAAACTATTGATTGTTTCTATTGATCATTGTTATTGAATATTGCTATTGAGTCTTGATGTCATGATCATGTTAATTATGCTAAGGATTCCATTGATGAAATTAAAGCATGTTATTCCATGTATATTATGTTCATTCATGGTTCATGGCTACCTCACCTAGACTATGTAAATTTAATACATTCATCTTCCACATTTCAGGTTAAAAAGTTTTTATCATTTCAAGATCGGAGCTAGTTGGAAATTCGGCAAGTCACCACAAGCTTAAAGTAATGTGTTTTGTCCCTATAAACTCCTAGAATGGTGGGAAAGCAGTTGAACTAGTTGATTTTGGTGTTATGGCTAAGTGTGAATTGCTTATGTTTTGTGTAAGGATTAAAGGCCCTAATTGGTATGTTAGTGTTTCGGTTAAAATGGTTTAAAGTGCATATTTGGCCTAATTTGTGAAAACATAGTGAATGGAGTCGAACACTCATGAAATTTGGCATGCTAGTAGTCCATATTGTTTTAAGCTTGCTGGTAAAGTTTCAATACATTTGGACATCATTTGATAGGTCAATTCAAATAAAAACCAGCTAAAATTTGTCACTACAAGGCAGGGAGTATCGATACGGGTGATGGCGTATCGATACAATCTTGCATTTTTAGACAAGTCAACGTTGGTCAAAAGGGGCGTATCGATACGACCTAAGCATATCAATACAATTTTTTGCTACTAAAATTTGAGTGTAAAAATGGTATCGATACGGTCTTAGAGGGTCTCGATACGTGGTCAACGGGGTCAACTTGTATCAATACAGTCCTGAGTGTATCAATACGATGGTAGTTAATTTGGTTAAAAGACATGGATTATAGTTTTATATTGTTTATAAATTGGTCACTAAATATTGTGGGGTCTAATTAGATGAGTAAATGAACTCCGATTTGCTTGAAAATTGACAAGACTTCTAATATTGTGTTGAATTTCATTGTGGTATATTCAGTTTCATCAAATGACATCTAAATTACAGAATTTACAGTTTAGTTCCTAAAACTTATAAAAGTTAAGAATTGGTTATAATTGATTAATTATTGTTTCATATTGGATAAATTGGACTAAGGCTTATGTTTGGTAATGTTTGAAGAGCATAATATAGTTTAAATCTCGATTATTGATTGAAAATTTATCGCACCGACCACCGCTGTGCTCACCGGTAACACACTCTGACCCAGTTGTCGACCATGCCAGGAAGGCGGTGTTACATTCCTCATCCACGTCGTTCAAGATATTCTTCAATAAGAGGATCCGTAAAAAGCATGAGGAAAATGTTGCCTCAAGATCTTTCTGCCATGAGAAGCATTTTGACTTCAAAGGCGAGCCAATCGTAGGTATTCCTCCATATTTCATGGTGGTAGTAATCACGCACAGGTGGGAACTTTTCTGCCAAGAAAAAGGGTGAGGTCTAGGCCAATATTATTCGGGAATTTTATGCTCACTTGACCACCAAAGATAACCCTTTCTTGATGAATCGAGGCACATGCATGTGTTTTGATGAGGGTTATATCAATGTCATGTTCAAGTTGGGGGATGCAGAGGACAAACATATGGAGTATATCGAGTCAATGAACACTTCCAGGAGGAAGAAATTGCTAGCAGATTTGTGTGAGCTAGGCACGAGATGGATTGTGTCCTCCAATTGTCACCAAACTGTTAAAAGACTGGCACTGAAATCTTAACCGAGGGGGTGAAACCACTTTCAAGCAAATCTCATGCCAACCACCCATAACAAAACGGTGTCGGAGGAATGGGTGGCATTACTACACTCAATCATAGTTGGCTGAAAAATCAATGTCGACTGGATCATCATCGAGGAGACATATAAATGTGTCGGTGATCCTAATGGCGGTTTATTCTTTCCCTTATTAATTTCTAACATTTTCATGAGACATGGTGTGACCAAGATCGACTCAGACAAAGGTCAAGAAATTAATGGCACCACAATCATGTTGGCTCTATGGAGGCAACTCACTGCCACCGAGTCCAAGGATAAAGGAAAAGAAAAGGCAACCACGCCAACGCCAAAGCCCAAAGTGCCAAAGGTAAAATTCGACGCTCCTATGTCAGCTAGTGAAGTGGCATTGCTTTCACAGATCAACCATAACCAGGAGATTATTCTCCTCAAATTAGAGAAAGTCGAGGAGTGGAATGTCAAGATCTAGTAGTATACTCATACCAGGGATGTTGCCATCAGGAAAACCCTTAAGAAAATGTCCCTGAAATTCATGATAGCTTTCTACGATTTCCCTACAAAAATCTTTGCCAATGATGATGCCATGCAAGCTAGTCCTCGATCAGTTCATACCCCATCTGATGCTACTGTCCCGTCGTCCCCTGTGCAAGTTGAATCTGCTAGTACCGACACTCCAACCGAGTCAAAAGAAACCAAAGCAAAGCTTGTCGCAATGCCTGTTGCACATGTCTCTTCTGATGCCACCGATGCACCTGCTACCTCGGAGCCTGTTAGAATTATATAGGAAGTCCTCCATGATGTTGGGGCCTCAATTGTCACATCAAATCCCAGCGCGACAAGAGTAAAGCGCAAAGCCCCTGATCATGGGAGCTTTATCAAAAGGAAGACCCATGTCACACGTGAAGAACCTTCCGAATGGGAGTCCTCCTCTTTCTAAACTCCTTTGCATTTCATTTCATTGCATTTTCATGTTCATGCATTTTTATTTTTCTGTTTTTATTGTATATATGTGTTATTTTCATGCATCAAGGACAATGCACATCTTGAGTTTGGGGCGTGTGTTGCCTCACATTTATGCCATGTCATGCATTCATGTTTACATATTTGTTGCCATGCCATGTATGCCATATAGAATAGGTTTTAGCCATGCATATCGAACCACTAAAAAAGAAAAAAAGAAAATTTTGTCTCGGCCAAATTTTGAAGAATGCTAAAACTTTGTTAGGCAAGTTTAATTAGTTTTATAATAAGTTGTCCGATGAAAGAAAATTTAATCTTTAGTTTGTCTATGCCAACAGAATAGTAATGTCATGTTTGCTTGACAATTGATCTCTAGTTTAGGGAATTGAACTTTCACTCAACACGTAGTATGCATCTAGTTCCCAAGCAAACTTGGAATTTTTGAAACTAAGCTCAGGAAAAAAAGGAGAAAAATTTTAATGCCAGGGTAAAAAGAAATAATTAAGGCAACAATGCTTGTCAAGGCAATGAAAAAAATCAAACTCTCCTCTGCCTAGAGATAATAAATTACTTGGGGCTTCGTGGTTTGCTCTCTCTTAGTTCTCAAGTCCAAAATTTTAGGGTATGAGTTGAGAAGAAAGCCTAGTAATGTCTGGATTAACGTGGGGGTTCGCGATATGCTCCCTCTTATTTCTCACGCCAAACAATATTACGAAGAAAGCTTAAGATATTGCCAGCTAAAACCCTTGGCAGGAATAAGAAAAAAATCTGAGTTTAGATAGTAAATTTGACTAAGGGAGTAAAAGGATACTTGATGCATATTGCCAACACATCATGCACTTCTCATACCCTTAGACTAGAGTTATAGTGCTGCATTTGAATTTACTATCTGCTTGGCATTACTACACTGCGATGACTGGAGACAGAGCTAGAGCTTAATTCTGCTTGCCAGCATTTGTTGGCATTCCGACCAAAACTTTGTTGAGGTACTATTTTCACATTTTTTGTTTTTTAGCTTACTTTCATTACTTGAGGACAAGCAATGAGCTATGACTGAGGGAGTGTTGACACTTCAAAAGTACTAAATTTTATGCCTATTTAGCATTGCCTTTGTTTGCTTTTAAGTACATTTAGTTGCATTTAGCATTAAAATTCATGCATTTGCATAAGGAGTTAGGAATTGTGTTTATTGCAGTGTGAAGGGTTACTTTGTTGGCATTATTACATGTCTGGCAGATTAGGATAGGGCTTGGCATAGCAAAGCAATGTAGAAAGGAAGGAATGCCTAAGAGAATGTTGAGTTGTTGTTGGTAGTGATGGACCAAAAATTGTTGAAGCACCAGTTGGCAGAGAAGAAGAGTTTGATGCCCGATCAAGTAGATGTTGGACCTTGTACATGTCAGCCCTAGGATTCAAATATAGGATAAGATGATCACATCGCTTACCCCTTATGCATTCAAAATTCAAATTCAAGGCTAATAAGGTGTTAAAGACGATTGTGAACATTGATGAACACTCTCTTTTGGTTCAAGAGATTGATGATGTGAAACTAGATTTGTTGGTTAGGGATTTATGTGTAGAATATGCACACTGGTCGGGGACCAATATGGGAAATTTTACCATGTATAGGAAATTTTTAACCTTACCTGCAAAGATTTGGTTCCATTTTTTCAATCCCAGGTTGTTGCCATCAACTCATATCACCATGGTGTCATTGGATCTAATGTGTCTAATACATTCGATTGTTAAGGGAAGGAAGATAAACACGGGTGAGATTATCCACAAGAAGATGTCTGACTGTGCCGAGAGGAAGAAGGGGTTTTTGGTATTTCCATCACCGATCATGCAATTGTGCAGTATGAAGTGGATAAAACCCTTGACAAATGAAGAAATGATGGCCAACAAAGGGCCACTTAATGAGGTCTCCATCAAAAGAATGGTGAGAACCACTGAGGTTTCAACATCTAAGTTGGGCGTTTCAACGAGACAAGATAAGGGGAAGGTCGCGATGAAGTCTTCTATTGAGGACATCCCTCGGAACAATGAAGTATGGCTGAAAGTTTTAGAGATTAAGGATAAAATCGATGTTGTCACACGCACATTGGGGAAAGTGCAACCACAGTACAAACTCTTGACCTGGCACAAAACTTGTTCTATCCATATGTCAAGACGTGGCATAAATGTGTCCTCTCTGCAATGAGTAAAGTTGTTCTAGTCTCTCTACCAGAATTTGCACCAATCATCCACAGCTATGAGTTTTCTTCTGATGCGAACAAAAAAGAGGCCCAAGCAAAATTAATGAATTATCCCAAGAATACGAGTGAGGCCGAGGACACACCGAAAGAGGAAGCATCGGGCAGGATCAGCAAAGACTGCCTCTTTGATTTGAATGTCACAATTGAAGCTGATGAAACCTCTACCTTTCTAGACAAAGAAGAAGTTCTTGTGGAAGATTTTGATGAAGATGAAGAAGAGAGTACCCAAGTTGAGAAGTTTGATGCTGAAGAAAAGTTTGTTGCATCCAAGTTTGTAGATGAACCATTCGAAGGACCTAAGCTAGAGAGGGATGCAGTGAGACTAGGAGAAGTGGTCATTGCAACGGAAGAACGAGAGGGAAATCCTCTTGCAATAGTGGTTTACAAAGCACCATCCCAGTTCATCCCTACTGCAATGATGGTTGATGATATCGAGAAAGAAGAAGATAAGCCTAAAAGTTAAGAGGATGCAACAATTCAAAAAAAGAGAAGAATCGAAAGCACTCAAAATCCAAGGACAAACATAAGAAGAAGTGCAAGGAGGAAAATAGGGGAAAGAAGAAGAAGCATTGTTCTATCTCCTCCACTCAAGAGCCATGAATGATTGAGTTAGTGTTTAGATTTTGTAGACATGCATACCATGTAATGTAATTCCATTTTGTTAACTATATTGTTATTACATTTGCATCGTCATTGTAATTGCATTTAGTTTTATTGTCATTGCATTCATCATTGTAACTGCATTCTATTTTTGCATTAGGGACAATGCAATCTTTAAGTTTAGGGGTATACACTTGGGATTTGAAATGCACCCCATTTCAATAAAATAAATTAAGTAAAGGCAATGTTCTTTTTGTGTTAAAAAACTTTTGCTTACATTCGAAATTTAAATCTTGAATCATTCTAATTGATGATGAGTTGGTTGGATATGTATATATATATGCTAGATGATTGCATTATAACTCGGCATGAATAAATTTGCTTTTTTGAGTAAAGGATATCTAGCATCATCTCTTTGATTTTGGATGAATTTTGCCTTGTCCAGCTTTGTTATGTACTAATAGTAATTATTATGTTTAAATAAATGGCATTCCAATGTGAGTGCAATAAGAGTAGCTTCAAGGGGGAATATTCCTCTAAAAGTGTTAGAAAAATGAATCTGGCCAAAGGTTGTCGCTGCATGAATGTGTGTTGAAGCAATGAAGTACTTCCTAGGGGTTCATTACACAACATCCTACTTCTCGGGATCTAGGGTGAATTCATTGTTTGATATCCCTCGCTACATAAAAAAGAGAAAAGAAAAAGAAAAATATATATAATGATATTTATATTTTGTTATGAGTTGTATTAAATGAATGTTGATAGGTGGAAAGAATCTGAGATGATAGGCATGATATTATGTATTGTTGAAACTCTTGTTCATATATTTATGCTTGAGTTGTCCGCAATCATATTGACACAGTTGACTCATTGTTGGATGGAATGATTCAAGTAGCTAGAATGTTTTAAAATTTTGTTATACCTTGTTGCATCCATTTTTTCTTGAGAAAAAGCAAAAACTCAAGTTTGGGGGTGTGATAACTCTTTAAAGAATATGTTCCCCCTTCATTTATGGATTAATTTTCCCCCCACATCAGTATTTTATACATTAATATCTGCATTTTATGTTTATTAATTGCATTTTGTCTAACTCTGGTCATAGTTGCTCTTGTTATACAATTTTCTACATTTTTGTTGTTTTATCGTTGTATTATTAATGTCTTTGCAGAGGATGTCTCATCACTGCAGACAAGTTCAAAACTGCAGCAGCCAGCTGTTCAGACTGCCAACAATAAGGACGAATTTGCCAGCTAGATTTTTTGTTACAAAAAATTTCGTATGGTAGACTATCATCTTCTACCTTCCGAAACTCTCATCCCATGGCGCCTTAAACGCTCTTTGTGGAGAACCAAGGCGAAGCAAGGCAGAAACATCTGAGGAAACAATGACTCAAGTGTCAAAACAATGAGGAATATGTTTATCTTCTTTAAATCTTTCTGGAGATAGATGTTTATCGAAGCTTTATTATATTTCTTGTGTTAATTGACGATGGTTCACCTTTTTAGCTGTGTTATGAACTTGTTTAAACTTGGATTTCAAGTTCACCATAACCTTTTCAGCTTTCTTATTATTTCAATTGTTGGATTTGAGCTTTGTTTGCATGAGAGTGTTTAACATCAACACTGACATAGAGAGATGCAGTGACAGTTCAGATTAACAAGCCATTACAACGAGAGTTGGATGAGGATACAACGAGAGTTGATCCACTTGTTCGAGGATGTGTAGTTTTGACGAACAGCGAGAGTTGTGGTTGATTTACATATTTGAGTCATCAATTGAGAGTTGAATGGAAGCCAGTAAACCAGTTTATTATTTAATTTCTCAAATGAATCATCGTATGTTGTTGCCTTGTTGCACATGGTAATCTTCCAAGTTGAGCCGAGGGGATCCAGATCTTTACTTGATATTTCTTTTACCTTCGCTAAAATGTTTCTTTTACTTTCACAATCGATCTTATATTCAATCTTTTTATTTTTCTGTTACAAACACAATTACACTCACCATCTTCATATTTTCATAATTGCTTGTAGCCACATAAAAATACAACTAAATACCTATCCTCGTGGGATCGATATCTAACATAATCTACTTGTTAACTATACTTGCATCAGTGATATATGCTTGTACAGTTTGTGTCACGTTTATTGAGCGATCAATGATCTCTTTAATTTGATTGAATAATTTTCCTGAGAACTTGAATTAACTACTTTTAACAATTTAAATCCTTTCGAAAGTCTCATGTAACTCTCTTTCAAGAGACCTATTCAAATAGGTTGTATCAACATCTGTTAGGGAAAAAGTAAGTCATTCTTTTATTGTCAGGCTAATTGGAAATCTAAAAGTCGTTGCATCCACAACTAGAGAGTATGTCTCCTAATAATCAATTCCGTGTCTTTTTAAGAATCCATATGCATATAAATGAGCTTTATATCTCACAAATTCCCCTTTTCATTTCTCTTTCTCGCAAAACCCATTTATATCTCACATGTTTTACACCTTTTTGTGTACGAACTACATGTCCAAATACTTCTCTTTTTGAAAGATATTTTAGTTCCTTCTCAATTACCCTTTCGATTTTGGTCAATCATCTCTTTGTTTACATTGTCCAGTTGACATTTGTTCATGATCCACATTATCATCTAAAATCTCTAGTTCTATATTGCATGCAAATGTATTATTGATGTCGATTCTATTTCATTTCCAGTTACTACCATACATGATATAATTTATTAAGATCTCTTCATTTTTAGGTATTTGAGTCGTGTCTAATGTTTCTTTTGAAGATCTTTTAATCTCTTACAGAGATCTTTCATAATTTGTTGATTCCTCGACCAATCCACCATAAGATATATCTCATTTTCTTTTTGCAATGATTCTTATATTTAGAACCTACTGGTCTACCACGTTTCAAGCGTTCATTTGACTTGTTAGCAACTAAAGCTTGTCCTTCTAGGACATCGATTTTAATCGGAGCATTTATAGCCGGAATACGTGAGTTAGTCAATCTTTTATGGTGAGTAAAAGCATCTAACAATTGTTTTGCTAAGTTTTGCAAATGAATTATCCTTTTAACTTCTAGTTAAAATTGTTGGGTACGTGAATTAAAATAATAATTATTTTGCTAATGTTGAGAAAATTGACTCATTAAAATGACAGTCAAGAAAACAAGTTATAAATAAATTCTCCGTCAAAGTCTCAAGATATGTAATTATCAAAGGGTATTCGAATCCGACATATATTTCAACCTCCTTTGAAGATTCATATTTGTATGTAGTGGTGGAGAAATCAAAACGTACACTATGCACCCAAAATTCTAAGATAGAAAATATTTGGTTCTTGATCAAAAATCATTTGTAATGGGAGAATTTATGATAACTTATTGGCTTGATGCAAATTAGTGATGGTTCATGTAAAATGACATGTCCCCAAATAGAAATTGGAAGTTTTGACTTCATCAGTAACAATCTTGCGATTAAATGAAGTTGTTTAATAAATGACTCCACAATACTGTTTTGTGTTTGAATATGAGCTACAAGATGATCAACATTTATTCCAATTGGCATGCAAAATTCATCAAAGTCCTGAGAAGTTAATTCATCAGCACTACCAAGATGAATTGTCTTTGCGGAGGAATCTAAAAATTGTACTCGTAATTTTATCAACTGAGAAAATAACCTCGCAAACGTCAAGTTGCGGGTTGATAACAAGTATATATGTAACCATCAGTCGATGCATTGATTAAATCCATAAAATATCTAAATGGTCTACAAGAAGGGCGCACGAGCCCACATATATCATCTTGTATCCATTCAATAAAATTGTAGATTCATAATCTATCTTAACTAGTGATGATTGAATAATTAGTCGGCCATGAGAGCAAGCATCACACTAGAAAAACATTACTTTAAAGAATCTGCTAGTTCTTCGATGAATGACCAAATGAATTGTCAATAATGTTACATCATAATTGATCTAAGAAGGCCTGACCGGTCATGCCATATAATAAAGCTAACAGTAAACTTTTGGTTTACAATAGCATATATTTCTATTGTAATAATTATTGTGTAGTACAATACAGATGAGAGTGCATGTAATTTTTTTAAGATTTTTTATTGTCTTTCGTTATACTTGTAATTTGGAGATATTCAACATCCTCTTCACTAATAGTCTCAATATGATATCTATTTCTATGAATATCTTTAAAATACAATAACTTTTTTGTGACTTTGGAGAGTATAACACATTATGAATTTCAAATTTAGTTCCATTTGACTAGAATATATTGACTCTTCTAGAGCCTTTTATGATATTAGTACTTTCATATATAATACTTACATGATTTTCTTTCATTGTTAAATGAGAAAAATATTTCTTATGCTTAAGTATAGTATAAGGAGTTACACTTTAAGCTAAGCATAAATAAATGAGAAAACTATCATTTATTGCAGATTATATTTAAGAAGTAATTATATTCTTCAAAGAGAAATAAATAAATGTTAAAAAAGTATTCAAGAACTTAATAACCATGATGTTAATAAAGTAAACATGAAAATAATACCATAATAAAATAACCATGATGTTAATAAAATAAACATGAAAATAGATGTTACGAAAATATTCAAGAACTTAATAACCATAATGTTAATAAAGTAAATATGGAAGCCCCCAATATTAATCATTGAACTAAACTTTTTTCTAACCCATTTTTTCCTTCTTGAGGCCAGCTGTGCCTCCTTACCCCCATTCCTTTTTTTTCTTAGTTCACTCCCCCAGCCCATAGTCCTTTCCTTTATCCAACTTTTCTTTTTTGGCTTTGAGGCCTTTCTTTCTCTAATCCTTCTATTTTTTTCGGATTCTTGCCTTTAGTTTTTTCGTTGAGTTTATGACCTCGGGATATTTGGTCCAAGATCGGGTTCACATTGGTGGCATGGAGGTTAAATCTCTCATGTTGGTCTGGGTTTTGAAGGTGTCTCGGTGGTATTTCCTTCGGATTTGTCTCTCCTCGAGTGGCTTCATGATGGTGGCATTTTGCTCCGAAGATGTCCTCGTTATGAAGGATCAATGCTATGTTCCTTCAGCTTTTGTGACCTTTTTATGCCGTTTCAATCAGCCTGACCCCTTGGACTACCATTTAGAGCTCCCGACTGCCAAGGTTTTTTTGTGTGGTGGACCCTTCGTTGGTCCTGAATTTCAACATCGCCCTTCCTCCATCTATTTTCATGGTCGTTCTCTTGTTAAGTTGTTTCAGCTAGGGTTCTATTTCCTTTTTATTTTTGTTGTTTTCTTGGGCCTTTGTGCCTTTATTGTGTTATTGGATCTGTGTTTCCAGATTTCATTTTTGTACATGAAATCAAACTTGCATTTTCAGATAAAACAAAAATAAGTAAATATGAAATTTATTCTTTTAAAATAATAATTAAAGATCAAATATTTTCAAATAAAATAATCATATCTTACTAACAAATATTCCCTAATAAAGTAAACATGAAAATAATTAAAAATCAGGTATTTCTCTCAGGGGATATGGGGAAATCATCAACATGTATATCCGTAATGCCATAATTATGTTTGTCAAAGTCAATAATGCCATAATCATCTTTTTCATTAACATAAACAAAATTTTGTTCTACTTTCTATGCTTTACAATTTATTGATTGTTGATAATGGTCTACAAGATGCTTTGGCGTACGACAAGTACAAGCTAAATGATTTGAGCTGCCACATCGATGACACAGAGAATCACTTTCTTAAACTGATCTTTATCACTCTTGTCATCCTTATAATATCACTTTTGGTGGATATAAGTGTTCTTAATGATATATCCATCTTGTTCACGTCGTCAAATGTGATAAATATCACTATTGCATCCATAACCACGACCACGATTGTTAGCTTAGCATGACCTTTTTTTGGTATAAATGTTGCATTCACTTCAAAGAATGCGAGTGGAGCCAGTAGGAAGAAACTGATATTTTTCTCACGATATTGTGTCTGTAGTACAACATTATTTGCGTGAAAAATGGAGTATGTTTTTTTAACATATTTGTTAACTAAATAATAAGGGTAAATTGCATAGATCATCACTCAACATTCTTCTCACTCCTATTTTGGTCACTCAACTTTCAATTTTTCCTATTTAATAACTAAACTTTATACATCGAACATTTTCGGTCACTCATGAATATTTTATTATTATTTTCAAAAAAAATTAATATTATTTAATATTAAAATAATTTAAAATAAATAATAAAAAAATTAAACTTATTTAAATAATCACCGTCGCTGTCATCATCTGTCGGCCACCGTTGACCACTGGTGGCCGTTTGACCCCAAATTACACCGGGTGACTCGTTTTGACAAGCTGAGCCCGGATCCGGTAGTTGTTTTACCGGAAAATGTCTTGAAACTTGTGAATCTTGATATAAACTTTTCGGTTTCCTCACTTTCGATCTCTTTTTTGTGGATTTCAAAGCACTTTCTGGCAAAATGAAGGCCAAATTCGGACTCAGGGGAGTGAGACAAAGTAACCGATGAAATATGGAACCGAACGACCACCATCTACGGCAGCCATCGAATGGTGGTCGGCGTACAATATGATTTTTCTTTTTTATTTTAAATTATTTTTATATTAAATAATATTAAAAATTCAAAAATAATAAAAAAATATTCGTGAGTAACCAAAAACGTTCAATGTATAAAGTTCAGTTATTAAATAGGAAAAATTGAAAGTTGAGTGACAAAAATAGGAGTGAGAAAATTGTTGAGTGATAATCTGTACAATTTACTCGAATAATAAATTATCATGTTTACATTCACTTCAAGGAATGAAACATATTTTATATTTCTTACCGTCCTCAAAAAAACATATCTATCAAGGAGTATTAAACATTGTATACAGCGACATTAATATAAGAGGTATTAATATATACATATATATTATTTATAACATGTTCTAAATAAAGCAAAGAAGAATAAGAATATAATAACAAGAGAAATAAAGAGAGAAACTTGTATTGTATTTTTAATTTGAAATGTATACAATGCCTAGGGATGATAACCATAGTACATTTTAAGCTCGAAGCTCGTCGAGCTCGAAATTTTGGGCCCGAGATCAAGTTTGAATTGGACAGTTTGAGCTCCAGTTCGGCTTGTTACTTTCCTCAAATTGCTTTTATATATATATATTGAAGTTTTGAAAAATAACATGCGAAAACTTGTTTGGGAAAAGATAATATTTATTTTTGAAGTCTGCAAGTGACCATAATACATTTTCTAAACTATACAAGTCCACAAGGAGAAGGGGATTGAAATTATTTAACCATGATAACAAGTTAACAACACTAAAACATATATATATATATATAATTATTTTTAGCCTATTCACGAGCTTTTCGAGCTGAGCTTGGGTCGGCTGGCTCGGCTTGTTAAGGTCTCAAGCTGAGCACGAGCTCGAGTCGAGTTTTGACTGAGCTGAGCCTGAGTAGCTTGCGAGTCGGTCAGGCTCATTATCGCCCCTAACAATGTCTTCTTTAAATTCTCTACTTATAGACATAAGAAGTACATATCATATGGAGCTCTAACTTAATAAAGATTAAATTCCAAATGATAAATAAATTAAACACTTAGATAAAGTTATTATCATGATAAACATCCACATAGATAAACATTCATAACATAATTTGATTTTTTTCTTGAATCAAAGTTAAAACTTTACAAGTGAAGTTAGATAGAATTTAAGTTGGATATAATCATATAAATCTAATATAGATCTCAAGTTTTTTTTACTGTTTAGGCTCTATTGGACTTAATTACACTTTTTTTTATGAGAGCTACGTTCATTTGACTGTACGTAAAATCTTAAAAGAAATTTAAATAAAAAAAAACACATCAAACACTTGTTATGCAAAAACTGTAGGTGAAAGGATTGCTTGATGAATTTCACCAACAATCAGCCGATTGAGCGGAATGAGATGTTAGGTTTATTAGATAAGGTCAGAAGTTCGAATCCTGATTTATGAATGAAGATAACTAAGTTGGGAGGGTCGCCCCATAATAGGCATATGCAAAATTCAATCCAGATTAATTGACAATGAGTCGAATATCGATGATTAAACCCAAATTTTTTGATGAATTCCAAGTCAATTTCCAAATGGAAGTCTAATAGTAGAAGAGCAACGTTTTCTCTTTTGTTTGCTTGCTTCCGACTGTTACTAATGAATCCTGAATATTCTTCCCCATTGAAAATGTGCATCTATTTTCTCCTATTCTGACGTGCAGCAGTTTGGTTAAATGTCATATAACAGAGAAAAGGGTTTTAATATGATCTCCACAAAATATGCCTCATGGTCTGCCAATTCCACCAAAAACAAAAAACAGATTATTTTCACAAATTGGAATTGCAGATAAATTATGAGATATAAGACCAAATGTAAGCAGTTTGGAATGGAAGAAAGTGATGGAAAATTATTCTTTAAACAGTGTAATATTGCACTACAACAGCACAAGTCACCATCCATCTTTCTTTCATCAATTAGTTTCTCCTCAAACAGCAAAAGGTTTCATCCAGACACAGTTTTATCTGTTCCCCAGATATTCCGGATGGATATCGAGTTGTCGATTTAGAATAGAGAAAAAAAAACAGGAAAAATGATAATCCGATAGTTAATTTTATTAAATAGAGATATTATATTTGCATGCCGGTATTTGAACTCATACAAGATAGGAGAAATATGATCATTTTTAGCCACTAAACCAATTATGAATCTCAATAATTTGATGATTTAATTACTATCCCAATAATTACATCTTAATCTTCTAAACATGTTTCACGTTAAGTGATTAATTACGTAGGTTATTGTTAAAAAAACATTTTAAGTTATGTTTTTAATGAATTTAATATTGTTTTAGAATTTTATGTTTAGCATATGTACTAATTTTAAAATTGAACTGAAACTTATAATTATGTTAAATATAGTGAAGCAGAAACATCGTCAGTTTCTTTCACTTTAGATTGATTTAATTGAGAGTTTTAACCAATAGCTCTAAAGATCGTTGACGATATTTAGTAAAATGAATGAAAAAGATAGGAAAGGATTTAATTAATGATTTTTTAACATTATACGGTGATTATATTATAGCAAATATTCATCACTCTTAATCTTTTTGAAAAGATACACATATCGTATAGATATATATTGTTTGATCTCGGGTCTCCTAAAGATAACAACGCTTCTTTTTCCAATGACACGGCTCAATGAGTTCTTTGATTAATGATTTTATAAAATACACCGCTTTATAAAATATTTATATAAGTTATAAGGGATAAAAATGTTATTTCACATGTTCTTAAAGAATTCATTTCCTTCACCTAACTTTTCTCTAAACTGGGGTAATTATAAACTATGAATTTCAAGGGAAAGTATGAATACTTAACTAGAAAGATCTATTTAGTATATTTTTGGTAATAGACCCATTTACTCATTTTTTCTAACCATTTAAATTGTACTTTTCCTTTTTGTTGTTTTCAGTGGTTTACTCTTCACTCACAATGATAAACCCCACAAAGAACAACTATATATACATGACATTTCCCATGTTTGTTTCCCAACACTTAGCCAAAAACATCACTCTATCACCTGTTTCTCCTCTCACTTGTCTTCATGGCTTTTTTGTAGGCAAGTAAAGCAAACAAAAGCAGCAGCAACAAACAAAACTGAAGCCTAAGTGGTTGGAGAATCTTTGGGTGTTGTATTTTCGTAAGAAAAAATGGGTGATGAGAAGCAGGAAAGTGGTGCAGTGGTGAATAAGGTGAATGGGTCGTTAAGGTCCATCTTCATGCATGCGGATGGTGTAGATATGTGGTTGATGAGTCTTGGCTTCATCGGAGCCCTTGGTGATGGTTTCAGTACACCTCTTGTTTATCTTGTCACCAGCAAGTTGATGAACAATCTGGGTGATTCTTCAGCTTTCACTGCAGACATCTTCATTCATAACATCAACAAGGTCTTTCTTTTCTTTTCTTTTCTTGGCTTGGTTTCTATGTTTTGCTTTTTTTTCTTAAAAAATAAAAAAAAACAGGCACATGCATATAAACACATGCAAACTAGCAGAGACTAACATGCTTCGGCTTTATGGGTGACAGAATTCAATGGCTTTATTGTACTTGGCTTGTGGGTCATGGTTTACTTGTTTTCTAGGTAAGTTTTCATTCATAGAATTCTGGGACTGAAAGTAACTTTCAGAAAATGTTTCCTTCATTTTTTTTTTTTGCTTCATAGAAAATAACTTTATCTACAAAAAAATATATATACTTATATGTCAAAAGAAAATAGGCTCATCTTTTTGGAAATTGACTTTCCCTTTTGATCAAAAGTGTAAAAATGACTTATTACAAGAAATACAAATTTGACAGAGACAAATAATTTGAATTGAGCTAGATGTTATTATATCAATAATAATTTTTTAAGTTTAATTTATAAAATCATTCGAAAATATCAAAATAATGATATCAAATAGTACACTTTTCAATATTATTAAACATGCATATTTATATTTTAATAATAGATAGTGTAATAGTCTTATTAAAATAATAAATTACTAATATAATTAACGCTATTTATTATTATAAAAATATTGTTTTATTAATATAATTTAATATTACTTATTAATTTAAGTAGTAAGTAATATTTTGAATATTTTATTGGAATATGCTTTATTTTAATAATTTAATAATAAACATATGGTATATAATATTTAAATTATTCCTAATAATTGTTTTATAATATAACATATGAATATTTTTAATACTATAATATATTAATACAAATAATATTAAATAATTATTAAAATATTTATATGGTTAATTTAATACTTTAAATAGTGTTACTTTGAGTATTTAATAATACAGTATTCTAGAATATTTATTAACTTGCTACTATTCGAAATATTTTAAAATTTATTTCAATATTTTTCATTAAAAATAATATTTTAAAAGGAATGGTTATTTGAAGCTCTTCTGTAATTTTTTTAGAAGGATTTTGCTGGTCAAGAACAGGTGAGAGACAAGCAACAAGAATGAGAGCAAGGTATTTGAAAGCTATCCTAAGACAAGATGTGGGATACTTTGATTTGCATGTCACAAGCACAGCTGAAGTTATCACAAGTGTTTCAAATGATAGTCTAATAATCCAAGATGTTCTCACTGAAAAGGTTGTTTTTTTTTTTTTTTTGCAAAATTGATGTTGAATAAAAAGAAGTAATTTAATTTCTAATGGGAGATGGTGTTATGCAGGTTCCAAATTTTTTGATGAATGTTTCAATATTTGTGGGGTGTTACATGGTAGCGTTTATAATGCTGTGGAGACTGGCAATAGTGGGATTTCCTTTTGTTGTTGTTTTGGTGATTCCTGGTTTAATGTATGGAAGAGGGTTGATAGGAATAGCTAGAAAGATAAGGGAGGAATACAGTAAGGCGGATACAATAGCAGAACAAGCAATATCTTCCATAAGAACAGTTTATTCCTTTGTTGGTGAAAGCAAAGCCATTGCAGACTTCTCTGCAGCTTTACAAGTGTCTGTGAAGTTGGGATTAAGACAAGGTTTGGCTAAAGGTCTTGCAATTGGAAGCAATGGGGTTGTTTTCGCCACTTGGTCTTTCATGTCTTATTATGGCAGTGGGATGGTGATGTACCATGGTGCTCCGGGAGGGACTGTTTTCATTGTTGCTGCTGCGGTTGCCATGGGAGGCCTGTAATTTCCTTCAACTTTTCTATATTCACTACTGTGTCTGTGTGTTTATAAAACAAACAAACTCAAGTATGTAACGTTTATTGGTTTTTGTTGATGATCAGATCATTGGGTGCTAGTCTGGCAAACCTCAAGCATTTCTCTGAAGCATGTACAGCCGGGGAACGGATTATGGAAGTGATGAAACGAGTCCCCAAGATTGATTCAGAAAATTTGGAAGGAGAGATATTGGAAAGTGTTTCAGGAGAAGTGGAATTTAGGCATGTTGAGTTTGCATATCCATCAAGGCCTGACACCATGATTTTCAAAGATTTTTGCCTCCACATTCCAGCTGGAAAGACTGTGGCTTTAGTGGGCGGTAGTGGCTCGGGGAAATCCACAGTCATAGCACTACTACAAAGGTTTTATGACCCACTTGGGGGAGAGATACTGCTTGATGGGATTGCCATAGATAAGCTGCAGCTCAAGTGGCTAAGGTCACAAATGGGTTTGGTGAGTCAAGAGCCAGCACTTTTTGCTACAACCATTAAGGAGAACATACTTTTTGGCAAGGAAGATGCAAGCATGGAGGAGGTTATTCAAGCTACTAAAGCCTCCAATGCCCACAATTTCATCTCTCAATTGCCCCAGGGTTATGAAACTCAGGTTTGTGGATGAACCTTTTAAACCGTAATTTGTGGTGTAATCAAACTTTTAAACCGTTGTTTTGAACAGGTTGGTGAAAGAGGGGTTCAAATGTCTGGTGGACAAAAGCAAAGAATTGCTATTGCAAGAGCAATAATTAAAGCACCACGAATCCTTCTTCTAGATGAAGCAACAAGTGCACTCGACTCGGAATCTGAACGAGTGGTGCAACAAGCAATAGACCAAGTTGCCGTTGGCCGCAGCACCATCATGATCGCCCACCGCCTTTCCACCATTCGTAATGCTGACCTTATAGCAGTTGTCCAAAATGGGCAGGTTATCGAAAGAGGATCACATGATGAGCTGATACAAAATGAGACCGGTCACTATACTTCATTAGTCCGCCTTCAGAAAATAGATAAAGAAGCCAACTCCAATTTATCTACTTACGCCTCATCTTCGATATCGAATTTGGACATTTACAGCAGAAGTAGTCGTAGTCGGTCTAGTTCCGCCAATTCATTTACTTCATTGGCTAGAGAATCTTCAGTGGAAGATGAGAAGTTAGCAGTGCCATCTTTTAGAAGACTGTTGGCACTGAACTTACCAGAATGGAAACAAGCAATGATGGGGTGTTTGAGTGCAATCTTATTTGGTGCAGTTCAACCTGTTTATGCATTCTCACTAGGATCTATGGTATCAGTGTATTTTTTAACCGATCACGACCAGATTAAGGAGAAGACAAGGATCTACTCCTTATGCTTTCTGGGGTTGTCGGTGTTTTCATTGCTCACTAATGTTGGCCAACATTATAATTTCGCCTACATGGGAGAGCACTTGATAAAGAGGATTCGAGAGAGGATGTTCTCAAAGGTACTGACATTCGAAGTAGGCTGGTTCGATCGGGATGGGAATTCAAGTGGTGCTATCTGCTCTAGGCTTGCCAAGGATGCCAACGTGGTTAGCATTTTGAATAAATTTTCAAGTCTTGGAATATTCTATTGCTTTTAATTCTTATCTTTGTTTTGGCAGCTAAGATCCTTGGTAGGTGATAGGATGGCATTGGTTGTGCAAACAATGTCGGCAGTAACCATAGCTTGCACCATGGGGTTGGTCATAGCTTGGAGGCTTGCACTTGTTATGATTGCGGTTCAACCCCTCATAATCGTTTGTTTCTACACCAGACGTGTGTTGCTTAAAAGCATGTCTCACAAGGCTATTAAAGCCCAAGGTGAAAGCAGCAAGCTGGCTGCAGAGGCAGTTTCCAACCTCCGAACCATCACCGCCTTCTCATCCCAAGATCGAATCCTGAAAATGCTCGAACAGGCTCAAGAAGGCCCTCGAAGAGAGAGCATCCGCCAATCGTGGTTTGCCGGTATTGGACTCGGCACGTCTCAAAGCCTAACAACCTGCACTTGGGCCTTAGACTTTTGGTTTGGTGGTAAACTCATCTCTCAAGGCTACATCACTGCAAAAGCTTTGTTCGAGACCTTCATGATCTTGGTAAGCACCGGCCGTGTGATAGCCGAGGCCGGAAGCATGACTTCCGACCTCGCCAAGGGCTCGGATGCAGTTGGATCGGTCTTTGCTGTATTGGACCGATACACAACTATTGAGCCCGAAGATCCTGATGGATACAATCCTGAAATGATATCAGGCCATGTGGAACTCTGTGACATAGACTTTGCATACCCAGCCCGGCCAAACATTATGATCTTCAGAGCCTTCTCACTCGAAATAGAAGCAGGAAAATCAAGTGCACTGGTTGGACAAAGCGGATCAGGTAAATCAACAATCATCGGATTAATCGAGAGATTTTACGATCCAATCGAGGGTGCAGTGAAAATTGATGGTAGAGATATAAGGTCATACCAGCTGAGGTCACTAAGGAAACACATAGCACTGGTTAGCCAAGAGCCCTCATTATTTGCAGGCAGCATAAGAGAAAACATTGCATATGGAGCATCTGATAAGATGGATGAATCACAGATCATGGAGGCAGCCATAGCAGCCAATGCTCATGAGTTCATTTCAGGGTTAAAAGATGGTTATAATACATGGTGTGGAGATAGGGGAATGCAGCTCTCTGGAGGCCAAAAGCAACGCATTGCAATAGCAAGAGCCATACTCAAAAATCCTACAGTTTTGCTGTTAGATGAGGCCACCAGTGCACTTGATAGCCAATCAGAGAAAGCAGTGCAAGATGCACTTCAAAGGGTCATGGTTGGGAGGACCACTGTGGTTGTGGCTCATAGGCTAAGCACCATTAAAAACTGTGACCAAATTGCTGTGCTGGACAAAGGCAAGGTGGTGGAGAAAGGGACCCATCAATCCTTGTTGGCTAAGGGTCCCACTGGAGCTTACTTCTCACTGGTTAGCCTTCAAAGGAGACCCCCACAACACAACTGAAACTGTTCCAAGGTTAGATTAGGCTCTTTTTTTTATAGTTTCCATCCAAATTTTGATGGTGAAAGGCCTAACTTAACTTACAATATATATATAAACTTTTGTTTTCTTCCTTTTTATTGTCAATGCCTTCGGTAGAGACGCTGAAAGGGAGATGGCAATTCCTGTAATATGAGCTTTTGATTTTTCAAATCTGACAATAAATTCTTACGTTTATGTGTGAAAATGTACTAATGCAATATTATAAAGGCTTAAATAAAAACTCAACCCTTAAACTATATTTTTTCTTTTGTTTTTAGACTTTAAACTAATTTTTAGTCAAAACAAGTATCTAAAATATTATTTCTGGTCACATTAAGTCCCTAAACTATTTTTTGGTCAAAATAAGTATCTAAACTATGGCATTTTTCTTTTAGTCTCTAAACTATCTATTTGTCAAAAAAATCTCTGTGATGTGTCAACATCTTATTGGCCGAAATAATTTTTGTGACTTAGATAACTAACGGACTTAAAGTGACCAGAAATAATAGTTTAGGTACTAATTTTGTCCAAAAAAATAGTTTAAGTGCTAAAGCAAACATAGGGTATAGTTTAGGGGTTGATTTTTCATGTGATTCTATTATAAATAGGAGTGAGCAAAACTCGACTTCAAAAAGTCATTTTTTATTTCAAGTTATTTGAGTCATGTTATTCGAGTTATTCAACTCGAATTAACAAGTCAGTATTCGAGTTCGTGTCGAGTTTGGATTTTGTTAACTCGAAAAACTGAAATCGATTCTTATTGTTCTATGAGTTAGTCTTTGATTTTCTTATTTCTTCAATTTCTCCATTTTAAGCCCATTTTTATCAAATTTGAACCACATGCTTCTAAACCACCGTTATGCAACTTCAATTCCTCATTTTTTTTATTTTTTATTTATTCGATTTAAGTCCATTTTGACCAAATTTGAACCACATGTCATAGTTTGTATTTTATTCAATTTGGTCTTTAACTGCATTTTTTGGTAAATTCTTTTTCTGTATTAATTCATTGACTCCTTCATACTCCCATCAATATTTATCCTCAAAAGCTCCTTTAAAAATAACCTTATAAATATATTTTATATTTTTGAAGGATATTTGATTTATTAAATAATATTACACTTAGAAAAAGAATATGAAGAAATATATGTGTATATCTTATGTGATTAGAGAAAGTCGTTTAAATTAGAACCAACATGTATCATAATATTATAAATAATTATAATTAAAATTAAAGAGAAACTCGAAAAACTAGACATGATTCGTGTGGTAGTGCATGCAGAAAAGAGAGGAAATAAAGGAGTTGCCTTTATTATATAAAAGCCAAAGCACAATTATTCACTTGTGAGATCTCGGGACCACAAATATAGTATGGCCTTCACAGGTGCCCCATTACAACTAATAGAAGAGCCATGTTGTGCATATATGAGCCGAGACCACGATGGTGGTTGAGGCCACAATCTGTACGGTGCATAATGACAAATCCCAAGGATGAGGTACTAGACAATATCTGAAGGCATAGTCTGCTCGTTGCATCAAGGCAAAAGGACTTGTCGAGTCAGACCACAAGTGAGAGCGAACAAGTGTTGCAATCCTATTGGCGTGCCATTCTCTCTGCTCTACCTATATATATAGGCCACCATTTTACAAGAAAAAAATGTCTATTTTGGGGAGTTTTCTTAAAGAAATTTTCTCGAAAAAATGGCTCTTTCCATGGAAGCCTAAAGAGCCTAGAGATCCTAGTGTTGAAGGAAGCAACATGCGACTGAAAACCCCTTAGATCAATGAGTTACAATAGTGGCCATTGCAAGCCTTGCTAGTTCGAGTCATGTATTGTAATAGGGTTGCGTTTTTGTCGTAGATTTTGCTTAATCAAAGAACTATGATGTTTTTTGAACTTTCATTTCTTTTATCTTTGTTTTTTTAAAGAAAAGATGGGCCTCATTAAAAATCTTTATAAAGCCAAAACCAAACCAAGGCTTGGTAGTGACCACCTAAGGAGAAAAGAGTACCTGATATTCATTAACTTTGAAGGGATAAAATATCATCACGTATAAAGGAGGAAATATGCTCGGGACAAACCGAGTTAAAGAAAACAGATAAAACAGATCGAAGGGCCCAAGTTGTCAACGAATATGCTACAATATTAGCAAACCGTGGTACATAGGTGATAGAAAAATCAATAAGTGCATAAAGTAAGTGCCGAGCCTGCGTTAAGTGAGGACTAAGAATTGATAAATCACCATGAGGTTTGTTCAACTTGTTAACGATCACATATGAGTCAGTCTCAATAATAACGCGAGTCCAGGCCTTGTCACGCACAAACTGTAGACTTGTAGTGACAGTATGTACCTCGACCAGGGCCAAGTCTGTGCACCCAACAGTGTGTTCAGCAAGGGCACCTAAAACCATATCGTGGTCGTCACGAGCAACAACACCAATGATAGTTGCACCATGGGTAGGGTCAAAAGCACCGTCTGTGTTGATTTTGATGTAACCAGTCATGGGAGCTTGCCACCGAGGATTGACTAGCGTCGTCGATGCACCCGGAGAGGTAAGAGAGTGCGTAGCCATAGCCACAGTGTAGTCCCGGATCAAAATCTGGGAATTGATAACCATAAGCCAAGAGGGTTGCAATCGCTCCTCATGAACCCAATCATTCTGCCGGTTTCAGAGGTTCCAAAGCATAGTGAGCAAGAGAGCAAACGAGTCAACTAAGATCAAGGATGCAGCATCATTGAGCCAAGAAATAGTGGAGGAGATACCGCTGCTAATGATGGCAACCAGCATATCGGCAAAGCGGAGTGACTCGGCTGAGGCCGGACAGTCTCGCAGAGCGTGTAGGACGATTTCCAGAGCTTGGAGATAAATGGGACATAATCTTGGGTCTAAGTTGGCAGCACATAGCCGGCTTTCGATGGGAAGGGAGTCATGTTCGATAAGCAATCCAAAAGTCCAAACTTTGGGAATGACTGGTAGTTTGGAAATGATTTTCCAGATCTGAAGAGGCTTGTTCACAGAAGGAGAGGATCGTTGTAAGTACGAATACCTAGATTTAACTGAATAATAGATCTTAACTATTGTAATCACTAATTTTATCCAGGTTAATAACCCGAGTATGTTTATTATTATTTTTATTATTATTATTACATTATATTATAAATTAAACAAAAAATCATTAATAAAATAAAATATAATCCATAGTACTCCATTTACATTAAAAATAAACCCAGTACACATGCAGGCCCATCATGGGCCCAAATTTGTTTTAACCTAAAAAAACCTAACCATAATCTCCTAATTCCCTTGATGTGTATTTATAGGGAGGAACAAGTTTGTAGTCGTTTATAATCGTTGGGGATGAATATTAGAACTGTTGGAAAATGAATTTCATGTTATGAATATTTATCTATGTGGATGTCTATCATGATTAGAACTTTATCTAAGGAGACTGATTTACTTTATCATTAGGAATATTATCTCATTTAATTAGAGTTCAATGTAATATGTACTTCTTATGCCTATAAATAGATGACTTGATGAAGGCATTGTACACAAGTCTATATTTGAGAATAATACAAATATCCCTCTTTCTCTCGGCTCTTTGTTCTTGCATTCTTGTTCTTTGTACTTATTATTGTTCTTTGTTATTTTATTCACAACACGTTATCAGCACGACTATAATCAACTGAGGTCTTCATTGTTTGAATCCAAAAGAAGTTATTGGAAAGAATTCGATTCTAGGATAAACCAAAGATAAGTTTTTTCTCTCTCTTCATTCTTTTAAATTACCGATTGTCCTTTTTCTTTATATTTTAACTTAAATTTTTTTTATTTAATTTTTTTTGAAAAGTTTGGAAGTATGTTTGATTTTATTCGAACATTTGAAAGAGATAAATTTGTGGCTTCTCACAAACCAAAAGACGAATCGACAGAGACGAAGAGGTTGCGTTTGGTGTAAATTACGTGTGTTTTCTCTTGTTCCTAAAAGGGTTAATTAGAGGTATGCTTATTCATACTTTTACTTATATGATTATATTTGATATATTTCATATTATTATTTATGTAATTTTATTTAGTAAAAGTTAGTATTTTTAACCTTGTTTTGAGTTTTATATGATATGCTTAAATGGCTTAGAAAGAGATGTGATATAAAGGGACTATGAGAAGCTATCTCGGTCATATGCTATGTCTCCATTGTTCACGAGAGAAAAATCAATATCGGTAAATTTTGGTTTTATTTTTATTCTTTATATTATTATTTTAAAGTGCGATAAATCATGGTGATTTTGAATTTACAAGATGATTATTATAAAGTCTATATTTGCTCGAAAGCAATATTTCTTCTTCGTCGAAAAACTCGACCATGGACTTCTCCCAATTTCAAGTTACGAAAATTCGTCTTGATCCAAAAAAAATTATGGGAGGCATTCCCTGAAGTGAATGCAAAGCATGATGTTTATTCCATGCGATTATCAATGATGGGGCATTCCCTGAAGTGAATGCAAAGTATGATGTTTATTCCATGCGATTACCAATGATGAGGCATTCCCTGAAGTGAATGCAAGCATGATGTTTATTCCATGCGATTATTGGAACTGTTTCATTCCCTGAAGTGAATGCAAACATGGTAAATCATTATTCAATTAGAGACATAATTTTGATATAATCCAAGTATATTGGCTGGACATCCCGTTCTGCGAGGCTACTGATCTCAGAGGAGGTTTTTAAAGGACCTTGTAGATTGGTTTAACAATGCTGCGTACGAGGATTAAAACTTTATTCTTTGTGATAAGGATATGTGAAAAAGGTTTCAAAGGCCCACTGGCTCTACTCCATTCCCTATAGTGAATGTGAGATTATATTATGGAAAGAATAAAAGCCACATTAGAAGTTGTGGTCGTGGTCGAGGCTATGAATATAGACATGAAAAATATGGTCATTTTAAGAATACTTCTACTCACCGGTAGTGAGGTTATAAGGATGACAAGAGTGATAAAGATCATTCTATTGAAGTAAAACTCTTCTTATTACCAATGCGATGTCATAAATCATTGGTCTCGTACATGTTGTACGTTGAAAAATCAAGAATCATTGAATGATAAAGGAAAGAAAATAGAAGCAAATTTTGTTTGCGGAACATGACGAAGATGATACTGATCCAACTTTATTTGGACATTGTTGGTCCAACTCTTTTAGACGTTGTTGATTTTCTTATAACTCTCGAAAGAAAGAAATCATCTTCTAATTATTCTCATAATTTTGAAGAGAATTATTTATTTATTTTTATTTATTTTACTTTACGTTTATTTATTTTACACACATTAATTATTTACGTTTTATTTTTATATTTATATTTATATATTATGATATTTATTTATTTTGTTTAACATGATTACTCATCAAATACAATCTATGGTGACGATTTACGCTCAACATAAGCATAAGATATATTTTCCCATTTAAATGCAAGAGAATAATGTGAGTACTATATCTCAAAGTATTGAAAATATTGATGCCCTAGAAGAGCAATAAATTTTTGAGAGAAAGCACATTATGAAAAGTGCAGAATTGCGAATATTGCAATAATTACCGCTAATGGTAATAATATCATCACCACTATAAGTGAAAATTTTAAGAGAGCAATATGAGTTCGCAAAATATCCCTTTGGAAATTATAGATAACATATGTTATCAATTGACATTTGAAATAAGCCAATATGAATATAAGTTCTGGTAGCCAAAAAGTCAGTTGAAAGCTCTAGAAGTGCTATATATTGCTACCAAAAGATAATTTCAATCGAAAGCTCCGAAAGAGCTAATATATTCCTATTTAAAGGAAAATTTTTGATGGTCGTACTAGACATGTACGAGTGAGATTGAATTACATGTTATGGTAAACAAGAAGTTTACAAATTCAGAGATATATACACACATATATATAGTTGGCATGATCGATTAGACCATCTTGATCAATAATGGTGTAGAAGTTATTGAGATTTACATGCACATGTATTAAAAGGAATGGATTAAATTCCACTTATTAAAGAATGTGAAGTTCTTGTGTTGCTTAAAGGAATTGATTAAATTCCACTTACTAAAAGAACCTGAAGTTCTTGTGTTGTTTGTTCTCAAAGGATATAGATGATCCCACTTACCAAAAGAATTAGAACTTAAAGTTCTTGTACTGAAGTTGAGACTACTTATTTGTGCCTCACTTGCATTACACCTCTAGGTGTTTGGACTGCTGGTCCAAATACTTCTATTTTAGAAGTTCAAAGCGTCTTTAAACATTGGTCAATTCAATATCTATACTTCTGGATAGATTTTATACAAGATCCTTGATTTCTTTCTTTACTTCTATAGAAGTATTTTATGTAAAATTGTTTGTAAAATCGTTGTCGACAACTTTCCAATTTTCTGGTTCCATTCTCGTAATGACATAACTCATCGAGATCTCTTCAAGATTTCAATCTTTATTTCAGGTACCTGAAACTCTTATAGATTTTTATTATTTGTTATGTCTTGGGTCTTTTCAGGAGCACCCGCCTCCAATATATGACAATCTCATATTACTTTCTATTTACGAGAATTTTGATCATTGGAACCATTTCAACTATCATGCTTCAGACATGATTTACATTCTCTCGCTATAACATGTAATTTAAACTTAGAGCATTTCAGCTGGTATATGAGACTTAATTACTCTCATTGGGACAGTAAATATGTCTGGCAGTTGACATGTAATAACATGAATTATCTTATGAACTTCTAGTTCATATTCGAGGATCTAGATAATGATAATTCATTTTACTATATCCAGCTGATTATTATCTCCCCTGATGTTGAGAAAAATCATTTCATAAATGATTCTCCAATTAATGTTTATGAATTTAAACATAAAAGAAGACTCGTACTCAATATATATTCTCAACCCTTTTTATTTACCCATTTTGTGCGTTGTGGTGGAGCAATTCATATCGCACATTCAAAAATCATAAAATGGGAAATGTATGGTTTCTGACCAAAAACCAATCATAACGGGGAGTTTATTATAACTCGTTGGCTTGATGCGTATAAGTGTTGCTATATGGAAACATCATATAAATAATAACTTTTTTTGTTCTCATAGTTTAGCTATTAAATAGGAGACATCCAATTGAAATTTTGCTAAACTATATTTTTCATAATCAATAGGCTTTGTAACAACTGATATAGCCTAAAATATAAACCCACTAGCTTTTCAAGACGAATAGTCTAACTGTATAATCTAAATCTTTTTAGAATCAATCTCACAAACTTCTGGTTGTAAGTCGATAAAACAATGTAGATGCATCTACTAATATCATATAAAACTTTCCACATTTGTGGATATATGGGCCCATATTTCGTTCAGACATGCAAGACATACAGTCTTAACTTCAGTACAAGAACTTTAAGTTCTAATTCTTTTGGTAAGTGGGATCATCTATATCCTTTGAGAACAAACAACACAAGAGCTTCATGTTCTTTTAGTAAGTGGAATTTAATCAATTCCTTGAAGCAACACAAGAACTTCACGTTCTTTAATAAGTGGAATTTAATCCATTCCTTTGAGAATAAGCACCACAAGAACTACAGGTTCTTTTAATACATATGCATGTAAATCTCAATAATTTCTGCACCATTATTGATCAGGATGGTCTAACCGATCATGTCAACTATATATATGTGTATATATCTCTGAATTTGTAAACTTCTTGTTTAACATAACATGTAATTCAATCTTACTCGTACATGTCTAGTACGACCATCAAAATTGTTCCTTTAAATAGGAATATATTTAGCTCTTTCGGAGCTTTCAATTGAAATTATCTTTTGGTAGCAATATATAGCTCTTCTAGAGTTTTCAACTGACTTTTTGGCTACCAAAACTTATATCTATATTGGCTTATTTCAAATGCCAATTGATAACATGTGTTATCTATAATTCCCAAATGGATAGTTTGCGAACTCATATTACTCTCTTTATGACTTTGACGAGTATAACGCACTGTGAATATGGAATAAAGTTCCATTTGACAATAACATATTTGCTCAACCAGAGCCTTTTGTGATATTAGTACTTCCGGATATAGTACTCACATTATTCCCTTGCATTTTAATCGAGAAATGCATAATTATGCACCTTTCAAAATGTACTTTGTTTCATTTACTTCAGGTAATGAAAATATGTACTTTGTATCATTCACTTCGAGGAATGAAAAATATAAAATATAGCATTGATATTTTAGTACATTGAGAAATATTACTCATATTTCCCCTTGCATTTAAATGGGAAAAATATTTCTTATGCTTGAGTACAATATGAGTACTTGCATTATCTGCTAGGCATAAATAGCCACAATTCTAGGCATAAATAGCCACAATTCATTGTATATTTTATTTCGGAAATAATCATATTTTTCAAATAATAAATTAACATAAAGCGTAAATAAATAATATGTGAAATAAATAAACATAAAGCAAATTAACATAAATAAATAATAAATAAAATGAATTAACATAAAAAAATAAAAATAAAAAAATTAATTATTCATGTTAGAGGTTATAAGGGAAATAAAATAAATGGTAAATTATTCTCTTCAAGGGTGATGAGAAAATTAACAATATCCAATCGAGTTGGATCAATAACGCCATAATTATTTTCGCCATAAATAAATTTTGTTTATATTTTATTTCATTTATCATTCATGATTATGGATAAAGTTAATAATACTTTGGCGTTTGACAAGTACGAAACCAATGGTTTATAACATCACATTGGTAAAAAGATTTCACATCCTTAGAATGTTCTTTATCACTCTTGTCATTCTTATAACTTCGCTACCAGCGGGTAGAAGTATTCTTAAAACGACTATATTTTTCATGTGTATATTCATAGCCTCGACCACGACCACAACTTTTAATGTGATTTTTTTTATTTCTTCCATAATATAGTCTCACATTCACTTCAGGGAATGGAGTAGAGCCAGTGGGCCTTTGAAACCTTTTTCACATATCCTTATCACAAAGAACAAAGATTTAATCCTCGTACGCTGCATTGTTAAACCTGTCCACAAGGTCCTTTAAAAACCTCCTTTGAGACCAGTAGCCTCGCAGAACGGGATGTCCAGCCAATTATACTTGGATTATATCGAAATTATGTCTCTAACTGAATAATGATTTAGCATGTTTGCATTCACTTCAGGGAATGAAACAGATCCAATAATCGCATGGAATAAACATCATGCTTGCATTCACTTCAGGGAATGCCCCATCATTGATAATTGCATGGAATAAACATCATGCTTGCATTCACTTTAGGGAATGCCCCATTATGGATAATCGCATGGAATAAACATCATACTTTGCATTCACTTCAAGGAATGCCTCCCATAAAACTTTTTGGATCAAGAAGAATTTTCGTAACTTGAAATTGAGAGAAGTCTATGGTCAAGTTTTTCAACGAAGAAGAAATATTGCTTTCGAGCAAATATAGACTTTATAATAATCTTCTTGTAAATTCAAAATCATCATGATTTATCGCACTTTAAAATAATAATATAAAGAATAAAAATAAAACTAAAATTTACCGATATTGATTTTTCTCTCGTGGACAATGGAGACATAGCATATGACCGAGATAGCTTCTCATAGTCCCTTTATATCACATCTCTTTCCAAGCCATTTAAACATATCATGTAAAACTCAAAACACGGTTAAAAATATTAACTTTTACCAAATAAAATGACATAAATAATAATATGAAAAATATCAAATATAATCATATAAGTAAAAGTATGAATAAGCATACCGCTAATTAACCCTTTTAGGAACAAGAGAAAACACACGTAATTTACACCAAATGCAACCTCTTCGTCTCTGTCGATTCGTCTTTTGGTTTGTGAGAAGCCACAAATTTATCTCTTTCCAATGTTCGAATAAAATCAAACATACTTCCAAAATTTTCAAAAATTAAAACAAAGTTAAAATATAAAGAGAAAGACAACCGATAACTAAAAAAATAAGGAGAAAAAAAAACTTATCTTTGGTTTATTCTATAATCGAATTCTTCCCGGTAACTTCTTTTGAATTATAACGATGAAGACCTCAGTTGATTAGAGTCTCGTGTTGTTAACGTGTTGTGAATAAAATAACGAAGAACAACGAACAAGAATAAAAGATCAAAGAGATGAGAGAGAAAGAGGGAGATTTGTATTATTCTCAAATATAGAATTGTATACAATGCCTTCAATGAATCATCTATTTATAGGCATAAGAAGTACATAATACATTAAACTCTAATTCATAGAGATAATATTCCTAATAATAAATAAATCAAACTCTTTTGATAAAGTTCTAATCATGATAGACATCCACATAGATAAATATTCATAACAAAGCTCACACTTTTTCTTTTGAAAATTAATTGTTCACTTACTTTTCTCCTTTTTAGTATATCAAAAATAATTCAAACTTTGTTAATACAAAATAACAATAGATAATAAGTAAAAGTAAGGAGCTTAAACACATGTAACACAAATAATTAAACTCACCATTAATAAAGCATTTCATTTAAATTTAGCTCAAACACTTTGACATTCAAGAAAGATATTGAATTTTAATATATATAATAGAATTTAAGCAATCATGAAAATCAATAAATCTAAGACTTCTAAACTTTATGCAACAACTAGAAATTAGACATTTAAATGCACATGAATAAAGTTCTACACAATGTCATGTATTAATTTTTTTACCAAGCATATATGCATGAACATTTAAAATCATTAAAATAAGTAGAGGTTACCCATTTAGTTGAGCCTTCTTTGTATCACTTGTCATACAAGTGATGACAAGTGATAGAGTGACTTTCTTCGAAATTTACAAATGTTGACTATGTAGCTATTATTCTCGGAACGGTGAAATTCGAGCTTGATGATCTTTACCCCCGGTTGTGAGACCTGCGAAGGAGACGAGGCTCTGATACCAATTTTAGGCTCAAATCGATAAACCGAAAACCATCAAGAAGGTGTTGAATTTGTAAACGCGATATTGTGGTAGAAGCAACCGAAAGATAAAGCTTTGCTCAACGATTTATAGTGGTTCGACCTTCTCAACCAATGTCTACATCCACTATCTTAGCTATCTACACTAAGAATTTTCCACAAATTCACTAATTTGTCTTTCTTTTGAGGACAAAGAGTAACCTAACACAATTCACCAAGATTTATACCAAAAAATCTTGTGAATTATTTCCCTCAAAGTTTATACTTAAAACTTTAAGTTGTTGTAACGCCCTGAGTTTAGGGCCGGGAGATAATCGGATTAGTTAAACCGTTTCGGGTTAGGTTAATTTTGAAACTATTTTAAAAATGGATAACCTTGATTTTTATCAAAGGGGTAAAATGGGAATTTTGCTCACAAAAAGAAATAAGAAAAAGGGGATTTTGAAAAGCCATCATCTTCTCAAGTTCTCTTTTCACGTTCAAAAACCTCCCAAAAACCCTTTTCACTATTCCATTGGTTTCAACACCTCAATCCAAGTGATTTCTTCAAGGTAAATATTCCTTAACTTGGTTTTACCTTCCTTGAGTCCTAAATGCTAAGATTTTTACAAAACTCATGGTTTAAACATGTTTTGATTTTTAAAGTTTGGCTTGAATTGGAAGAGAGTTTAAGAGTTTTTCGTTTGGGATGGTTATGGCTGGGATTGGGTGAGTTTTAACTTTGTTTTATTGCTAAAATAACATGAAAATGGTGGGTTGTTATAGGAAACCCGAAATGGGTATTGGGGGTGATTTTGGGAGTTGAAAATCTTGAGTTTTTTGGATGGGTCTTGGGTCTAAATGACAGCTGAAGGTTTGATAGCTTTGGGTTGATGTTTTGGAATGTTAAAAGGTAGATTTTTTATGGTAAATTCGTCGGGTATGGCTGCAAGTAGTTTGAGACTGAAATTGTTATGTTTCGGGTGAAATTTGGGCTTGAATCGATGTGTATTGTAGCAAGATTGTTGAGTTCCTGGTTCTTGCTATGTTTGTGAGTGTATTAGTGTTCTAATGCTCAGTTTTGGGTTGCTTAAAACAGAGGAATCAGATTCGGGCTTCGGGGACAGAAATTCGAGTAGTTCGAAGGCTTGATTCGGCATCTTGGGCATCGTTGTGTGTTGGCTGGTGAGTGGATCAATTTTAAAAGCCTTAACGTGGTTAAAGGAATGTTTTGGGAGTTTGGATTGAGCTTGAAAAGCCAATCCAAGCTCGAGAGTAAGTTTTAAAGCTTTTGTGCAAATAAATTGTGTTTTACGATTCTTGATGCAAGTTGAACATGTTATGTTGTTATGTGCTAGTTTGCATTGTTATGCATGTTGAAGCTTGTGACTTGTGCTTATATTTGCATTGTGAGTACATGCCTTGCATAGAAGTTTGGATATGGTAAGTGGTTCAAGCATCAGTAATGCTTGTAGTTGTGAATGAGTATATTGACACGTGTTGAGTTGTTACCGGATATAATTGATCGATCAATAGGATTAGAGCGCACTCGAGGTGAAAGTCGCGCGTGGCCTAAGTGATGTTAGATTCCACTAAGGAGGAGTACGGTGATGTGAGATTCCACCGGAAGTTATGTTTATACTAGACGAGTGAGTACGGTGATGTGAGATTCCACTATAAGTATCTAGTGGGTTTGAGAAACTATCTGCATATCCGAGTAAAAATGATGAATGTTAATATACCCACGATGCTTTAATTCTCATGTTAAGCATGTTGTTGATTTCTTCTTTATGCTTATGCATTGTTGGTTACTTTGCTTGCGTTATGAGAATGAGCATGCGGTAAGCCTATGGCTTGTGGTTGCATTCGGTAAATACATCTGAAGGTAAATGCATGTGGTTATGTGTTCTAGCATGTGGAAATGATTTGGAAAGGTTCTGGTTTTCAAGCAAACTATGTTTTAAAAATGCATTGTTGTAGTTACCATTTTGAGCACCGCTCACTAAGCTTAAACGCTTACGCTCTTTTTTCCAACAATGCAGAGCCTTAGACCTTTGGAGCAGATCGGGGAACAAGGGAGGATCCAAGGGAGTTTGGTTTGCTCAAGTATGAGTTTAGACTTCAAAAATTAGTATTAAGCAATGGGATAGGACCTTTATGTTTGAAGTGTTGTTGGCATGTCCTTTTGCTTAGACAAATTTGCTTAGATGTTTTAGGCTTGTATTGCCTTATGCCATGATGATTTAAGCTTTTGTTTAGCTTTTAGCTATGTTGGTGAATGTTATATGTGCATGTTTCCTTTAAAATCTTATAATGTTGGATGTTTCCTCGTTACGTGTTTATTTTGCTTTATATGTGGATCCATGGATGCCTTGTATTGTTTGTGTGGTTGTATGTTGCTCAAATGGTTGTTGAATGCCTCTAGTGTTGGGTTCCTTGTATTTTTGTAGCTAAAACTTGTTTTGCAATGCATGGCATATCGATACGCTCAAGGGTGTATCGATACAATCCATTTTTTGTCCCTTGTTTTGGACAAGGCGTACAGGTATACAAGGGCGTATCAATACCCAAAATGCTCTATAGAAATCTGAGAAATTGACAAGATTTTGGCGTATCGGTACGAGTCTTCAGCGTATCGGTACGGTCTTCGTAGCTGACCAAGGGAGGTTGACCGTTGAGGGTGTATCGATACTCACCTTGTGGGTATCGATACGGTTTCCCTAGGTTTGACTTGGGGTGTTGACCAAGTACAGGCGTATCGATACGGTCCTTTAGCGTACCGATACAGCCTGTTGATAAATCTAAAAAGGGCTATCTTAATTGTCTGTTTTACTTGTTTTGTATCCATGTGTGTTTTCCGCTGCGTGTCCTCTCACATAGTATATAATTAATGCATCTAGACAAGATAACTTTAAAGGAAAATTTCTAGGGTTGCTAATAGGAGTAGAGCCTTAATGGGATTCGCTTCGGTTTTCCCTGTGTAACCTGTTCGATGCAGTCTGGCGGCTAGGCCGAGTTGAAGGGGTTACATTTGTTAGTATCAGAGCCTAGGTTTCGCCTAGGTTCGTTGAGTTTCCGCAAGCCGAAAGGTAAGTGAGGTGAGTTTTATGGTGTAAGCTTGTTGATTGTGATTGCGTGGTGATTGTAAGCATGCTTGTGGCTATCTTTGTGTTGATTGAGAAATAGTTAAAGGCACCCATTGCTAGTATACTATTATTGTAAGTAATTTTAAGTTTAAGGACTTGAGCACCTTGGAACTTGTTCCTTGCTGACCCCAAATCATTTCACTTGTTGTGTTTGTTGTTTAGCTTTGCATATGTTAGCATGGTGAGACCGAGGGGAAGGCCAAGAATGGATAATCCGAGGGTTGAGCGGATTGAGAATGCTGAGGATTTGCGAGGAGAGAACTTGCCTCCTCCTCTTCCGGGGGGTGGAGCAAATGTTGAGGGCTTTGGACCCCATGCTGGTAAGAGAAAGGCAGGAATTGATGTGAATCCGTTGATTCAGGCTATAGCCGGGGATATTCAGACAGCTTTAGCGGGTCTTCCGGTTGCAGCACCGCCTCAGGGTGCAGGTTCTGGTTTACCGTTAGAGCGACTCCGTAGCTTGGGCGGGGTTGAGTTGTGTGGGTTGTCACCCGAGGGTTCAGAGGCATGGGTTGAGAGCACAGTCCGTATTTTGATTCAGATTGAGTGCTCTGAAGCACATAAGTTGGGTTGCATTGTCTCTTTGCTTCAGGGAGATGCCTACACTTAGTGGACTACTATCACTACAGGTATGCCAAAGGCCGAGGTTACTTGGGAGTTCTTCAGGGATGCTTTCCGTAAGAAGTACCTAGGTCCTCGGTACTTATATGAGAAGAAGAGAAAGTTCATGGCTCTAGTTCATGGTAGCTTGACCGTATCCGACTATGAGGTGCAGTTTGTACATCAGAGTCAGTATGCTTTTGAGTTAGTTTCCACTAAGAGAGAACGATGTGACCGTTTCCGATACAGGTTGGTTCAGGAGGTGAAGACCTACATGTTGGCTTCTGACTATACGAATTTTGATGTGTTGGTCGCTAGGGCCAAGGACATGGAACAGTCTTTAGGACTTGCGGATCGCAAGGGTGGATCTAGTTCAGGAAAGAGGACTGCCTAATGGGACAGAGATCGTGCCAAGAGGCACAAGGATAGGAAACCTCATCATGATCATAGACGCAGAGGTGGTAATCTGGGGCGAGGCCATCACGGCCAAGGGACTGAGAATCATACTCCCGAGTGCAACAAGTGTGGTAGACGTCATTTCGGTAAGTGTTGGGGTACTTATGGCTCTTGATGGAACTACGAATCGAGGGCCCACTTGAAGCGCGATTGTCCACGTCTGTCTAGGGATGGACAAGCTCCTGCACGAGCTGTAGAGCATCAGAGAGACCGTGGGCGCGGTTGAGGTAACTTTCAGCTTAGGAATGACAGTCAGAGGAATGTAGCTCATGCTGTAGCAGTTCATCCCGAGGGAGGTGGGCCAACTAGAGTGTATGCACACCGCGAGGACAGGAATGACACGTATGTGATTGCAGGTAATTTCTTGTTACATTCTTTAACTTTGCTTTCCTTGATTGATTCCTGTTCTACGCATTCGTACACATTGAGTGAGCATGCAAGATTGCTAGATATTCCGATTGAGATATTAGATGTGGGTATGAATGTCACTAGTTCCTTTGGTGAGATTGTTGTGGTTAGAAAGATGTATAGAAGATGCCCTTTGATGGTTTAGGGTCATGTTTTCCCCATGGATATGATGGAATTACCGTTTTATGGTTTCGATGTAATATTAGGCATGAACTGGCTTGTAGAGCATAAGGCTAGGGTAGATTTTGAGACAAAGCGAGTGTCCTTGAGACTTTCAGAGGATCACGAGGTAGTAATAGTGGGCGAGAACATTAAGTTCTTGTCCAATGTAGTTTCAGCCTTAGAGGCTCAGAAGTTATTGGATGTGGGTTGTCAGGCATACCTAGTATATGTCATTAATCCGAATATAGATGAGGCGCGACCGCAAGACATTAGAACAATTTGTGACTTTCCGAGTGTATTCCCAGAGGAATTGCCAGGTTTGCCTCCATATAGAGATGTAGAGTTTGTTATTGAGACTTATTCAGATTCAGCTCCAGTATCCATTGCACCGTACCGAATGGATCCTAAAGAAATGAAAGAGATGAAGACACGGCTTCAAGAATTGATAGACCGAGGGTTCATTCGTCCGAGCACTTCACCTTGGGGTGCACTGATGTTGTTTGTGAAGAAGAAATACGGTAGTTTGAGAATGTGTATCGATTACCGACAGTTGAATAAGTTGACAGTGAAGAACAAATATCCGTTGCCGAGGATTGATGACCTGTTTGATCAGTTGAGAGGTGCTTCAGTGTTCTCGAAGATAGATTTGAGATCCGGTTATTATCAGTTGAAAGTGAGAGATCAAGATGTACCGAAGACAGCTTTCCGCACTCGTTATGGGCACTACGAATTCTTAGTGATTCCATTTGGTTTGACTAATGCACCAGCAGCTTTTATGGACATGATGAACAAAGTGTTTCACGAGTACTTGGATCAGTTTGTGGTAGTTTTCATTGGTGATATTTTAGTGTACTCTCGTACCGAGAAAGATCATGATCAGCATTTGCGTTTGGTGTTGCAGAAATTGTTAGACAATCAGTTGTATGCCAAGTTGAGCAAATGTTAATTTTGGATTAGGGAAGTATTCTTCTTAGGCCATATTGTATCGGCTGAGGGAATCTGAGTAGATCCTAATAAGGTTGAGGCAGTTGTGAATTGGAAACCACCGAAGACAGTGACCGAAGTTCGTAGTTTCTTAGGTTTGGTCGGTTACTATAGACGTTTTGTTGAGGGTTTCTCAAAGGTTACAGCTCCTTTGATTAAATTACTACATAAGGATGTTCGATTTGAGTGGACTGATGCAAGACAACAAGCATTTGAGAAATTGAAAGAAGCCTTAACCAAAGCTCATGTTTTGATCCAGCCCGTGTCCGGGAAAGAGTTTGTAGTCTTCAGTGATGCGTCGTATGTTGGCTTAGGTTGTGTGCTTATGCAAGAGGGCAGAGTAGTGGCCTATGCATTTAGACAGTTGAAGACTCATGAGCGTAATTGCCCTACGCATGACATAGAATTGGCTGCAGTGGTTTTCGCTTTGAAAGTTTGGAGACATTACTTGTATGGTGAGAAATGCACAGTGTATACAGATCACAAGAGTCTGAAGTATATAATGACACAAAGAGAGTTGAATCTTAGACATCGTAGGTAGCTAGAGTTACTTAAGGACTATGATCTCACGATTGAATACCATCCGGGTAAAGCCAATGTAGTGGCCGTTGCTTTGAGTAGAAAGGTAGTAGTGGAATTGCGAGCTATGTTTGCTAGATTGAGTTTGTTCAAAGATTGAGGTTTATTGGCCGAGTTGCAAGTTAAACCTTTGTTGCTTCAGTTGATTAGAGAGAAACAGCTGCAATATAGATCATTAGCATCTCATGTACAAGACATAGCGGAGGGTAAACTGACAGATTTTTGTTTTAGTAGTGATGGAGTCTTGTGTTTCAAGAGTAGAGTAGTTGTTCCAGAAGATGTAGATTTGAGATGCACCATCCTAACTGAAACTCACAGTAGTTAGTTTGCTATGCATCCGAGAAGTACGAAAATGTATCGCGATTTGAAAAATAAGTATTTCTGGGTTGATTTGAAGAAAGATGTTGTCGAGTTTGTGAGTAAGTGCATGGTCTGTCAGCGAGTTAAAGCTGAGCACCAGTTTTATTCAGGTTTGTTACAACCGTTGAGAATTCCCAAGTGGAAGTGGGAGATAATTGCCATGGATTTCGTATCGGGTTTGTCGTTGACGCCTTCTAAGAAGAATTTGGTTTGGGTAATTGTTGATCGTCTTACGAAATGTGAGCACTTTTTGGCCATTCACACTACTTATACTTTAGATAAGTTGGCCGACTTGTATATCATTGAAATAGTGAGATTGCATGGTGTACCGAAATTTATAGTGTTAGACAGATATCCGAGGTTCACGGCTAGATTTTGGGAGAGTTTGCATAGTGCTTTGGGTACTCGACTGAATTTCAGCACTTCATATCATCCTCAGACCGATGGTAAGTCAGAGAGAGTCATACAAGTGTTGGAAGACATATTGAGATGTTGCATTATTGAATTTCAGGGTACGTGGGAGAAACACCTACCGTTAGTAGAGTTTGCATATAATAACAGTTATCAACCGAGCATTCAAATGGCACCTTACGAAGCTCTGTATGGTAGAAAATGTAGAACACCTTTTTGTTGGGCCGAAGCGGGACAAAAATTGATACCTTTGCCTGGTATGCTTAAGGGTACTACCGAGAAAGTACAGTTGATTTGTGACCATTTGAAGGCAGCTTCGGATAGACAGAAATCTTATGTAGATTTGAAAAGAAGAGAAATAGAGTATGTCGTGGGCGACAAAGTGTTCTTGAAAGTCTCACCTTGGAAGAAGGTGATGAGGTTTTGTAGGAAATGTAAGTTGAGCCCGAGATTCATTGGTCCGTATGAGAGAGTTGAGAGAGTTGGTCTCATTACCTATAGATTGAGACTGCCGGCCGAACTAGAGAAGATTCACGACGTGTTTCATGTCTCAATGCTTCGGAGGTATAGATCAGATCCGTCACATGTTATGTCAGTTGAGGAGATAGAATTGAATCCGGATTTGACCTACGATAAAGAACCAGTTGAGAATTTGGCTTCAGACAACAAAGTGTTGCGAGGAAGGACCATTGAGTTAGTTAAGGTTAAATGGCGACACCGAGGAGTGGAAAAAGCTACTTGGGAGAGGAAGGATGACATGAGAAAGCAGTTTTTGCATCTCTTTCCGTCAGGTAAATTTCGGGGACGAAATTCCTTAAGTGGGGGAGAGTTGTAACGCCCCGAGTTTAGGGTCGGGAGATAATCGGATTAATTAAACTGTTTCGGGTTAGGTTAATTTTGAAACTATTTTTAAATGGATAAGCTTGATTTTTATCAAAGGGGTAAAATGAGAATTTTGCTCACAAAAAGAAATAAGAAAAAAAGGATTTTTGAAAACCCATCATCTTCTCAAATTCTCTTTTCACGTTCAAAAACCTCCCAAAAACCCTTTTCACTATTCCATTGGTTTCAACACCTCAATCCAAGTGATTTCTTCAAGGTAAATGATTCCTTAACTTGGTTTTACCTTCCTTGAGTCCTAAATGCTAAGATTTTTGCAAAACTCATGGTTTAAACATGTTTTGATTTTTAAAGTTTGGTTTGAAATGGAAGAGAGTTTATGGGTTTTTCGTTTGGGATGGTTATG
Organism: Hibiscus tridactylites; assembly: GCA_958450335.1. NCBI lineage: Eukaryota > Viridiplantae > Streptophyta > Magnoliopsida > Malvales > Malvaceae > Hibiscus > Hibiscus tridactylites. Next base: position 31,734,192 of record OY288285.1, read on the forward strand.
GCTGGGTTTGGATGAGTTTTAACTTTGTTTTATTGCTAAAATAACATGAAAATGGTGGGTTGTTATAGGAAACCCGAAATGGGTATTGTGGGTGATTTTGGGAGTTGAAAATATTAAGTTTTTGGATGGGTCTTGGGTCTAAATGACAGCTGAAGGTTTGATAGCTTTGTGTTGATGTTTTGGAATGTTAAAAGGTATATTTTTTATGGTAAATTCGTTGGGTATGGCTGCAAGTAGTTTGGAGCTGAAATTGTTATGTTTCGGGTGAAATTTGGGCTTGAATCGATGTGTATTGTTGCAAGATTGTTGAGTTCTGGGTTCTTGATGTGTTTGTGAGTGTATTAGTGTTCTAATGCTCAGTTTTGGGTTGCTTAAAACATAGGAATCAGATTCGGGCTTCATGGACAGAAATCTGGGTAGTTCGGAGGCTTGATTCCGCATCTTGGGCATCATCGTGTGTTGGCTGGTGAGTGGATTAATTTTAAAAGCCTTAACGTGGTTAAGGGAATCTTTTGGGAGTTTGGATTGAGCTTGAAAAGCCAATCCAAGCTCGAGAGTAAGTTTTAAAGGTTTTGTGAAAATAAATTGTGTTTTACGATTCTTGATGCAAGTTGAACATGTTATGTTGTTATGTGCTAGTTTGCATTGTTATGCATGTTGAGGCTTGTGACTTGTGCTTATCTTTGCATTGTGAGTACATGCCTTGCATGTAAGTTTTGATAAGGTAAGTGGTTCAAGCATCGGTAATGCTTGTAGTTGTGAATGAGTATATTGACACGTGTTGAGTTGTTACCGGATATAATTGATTGATCAATAGGATTAGAGTGCACTCGAGGTGAAAGTCGCGTGTGGCCTTAGTTATGTTAGATTCCACTAATGAGGAGTATGGTGATGTGAGATTCTACCGGAAGTTATGTTTTTACTAGACGGGTGAGTACGCTGTTGTGAGATTCCCTTAGAAGTGTCTAGTGGGTTTAAGAAACTATCCGCATATCCGAGTAAAAACGATGAATGTCAATATACCCATGATGCTTTAATTCTCATGTTAAGCATGTTGTTGATTTCTTCTTTATGCTTATGCATTGTTGGTTACTTTGCTTGCGTTATGAGAATGAGCATGCGGTAAGCCTATGGCTTGTGGTTGCATTCGGTAAATGCACGTGAAGGTAAATGCATGTGGTTATGTGTTCTAGCACGTGGAAATGATTTGGAAAGGTTCTGGTTTTCAAGCAAACTATGTTTTAAAACTGCATTGTTGTAGTTACCGTTTTGAGCACCGCTCACTAAGCTTAAACGCTTACGCTCTCTTTTCCAATAATGCTGGCCCTTAGACCTTCGGAGCAGCTCGGGGAACAAGGGAGGATCCAAGGGAGTTTGGTTTGCTCAAGTATGAGTTTAGACTTCAATAATTAGTATTAAGCAATGGGATAGGACCTTTGTGTTTGAAGTGTTGTTGGCATGTCCTTTTGCTTAGACAAGTTTGCTTAGATGTTTTGGGCTTGTATTGCCTTATGCCATGATGATTTAAGCTTTTGTTTAACTTTTATTTATGTTGGTGAATGTTATATGTGCATGTTTCCTTTAAAATCTTATCATGTTGGATGTTGCCTCGTTACGTGTTTATTTTGCTTTATATGTGGATCCATGGATGCCTTGTATTGTTTGTGTGGTTGTATGTTGCTCAAATGGTTGTTGAATGCCTCTAGTGTTGGGTTCCTTGTATTTTTGCAGCTAAAACTTGTTTTGTAGTGTAGGGCGTACAGATACGCTCAAGGGTGTATCGATACGGTCCCTTGTTTTGGACAAGGCGTACCGGTACGCGGGGGCGTATCTATACCCAAAATGCTCTTTGGAAATCTGAGAAATTGACGATATTTTGGTGTATCGGTATAGGTCTTGAGCGTATCGGTACGGTATTCGTAGTTGACCAAGGGAGGTTGACCGTTAAGGGCGTATCGATACTCACCTTGTGGGTATCGATTCGGTTTCCATAGGTTTGACTTGGGGTGTTGACCAAGTACAGGCGTATCGATACGGTCCTTTAGCATACCGATACGGCCTGTTGAAAATCTTAAAAAGGGCTATCTTAATTGTTTGTTTTGCTTGTTTTGTATCCATGTGTGTTTTCCGCTGCGTATCCTCTCACATAGGATATAATTAATGCATCTAGACAAGATAACTTTAAAGAAAATTTTCTAGGGTTTCTAATCGGAGTGGAGCCTTAACGGGATTCGCTTCAGTTTTCCCCGTGTAACTTGTTCGATGCGGTCTGACGGCTAGGCCGGGTCGAGGGGGTTACAATTGCACTCTCTCTAGGAGAAATTAAAATTTAGTAAACAAGGAAAAAGCTCATAAGGAAAATGTGTTTGCACAATTAGGCTGTTAAAAGATGAACACTAAAAATTTATAATGAAGCTCTCTACAAAATATACTAGAGAAAATGAAAGGATAAAGTCTTGGAGCTCTTTTCTCTTGATATTTAGGTTGGGATGTTCACCTTTTACTTCTTGAAGTGTCATTGATATGTATTTATATGGAGATATGAGTTTGTAGTCGTTTATAACTGTTGGAGATAAATTGGAGCCGTTGTAAAATGAATTTTTCGTGACTTTTTAGGCCACTGCTTTTACAGGCTCAAAATTGTGTTTTTGGCACAAAGGTTTCGATATCATGGACAATACTCGTGTATGAACAGTACCAAATAGTATTTTCATGCTTTTAAAGTTTTAAAATCATTTTAAACACTTTAGATATATTTTAATCAACTCAAAAATATTTTATAAATATAAAACAATTAATAACACATATTTTTGAAGTTTTAAAACTTTGAAACATATTTTTCAAGTTTGTTGGACTTTAAATTATTTTTGTAATATTTCAATAAGTCTAAAAAATATTTTTCACTTCTAATTGTTATATCAAAATATTTAGTTCAACAGGGAGAATCGGGGTTTATTTTTTTGTTTAGGGAGAAATAAGATTTAATCAGAGTTTGTGTTTAGGTTTTCGGTGTTGATTAGCGGTGGCCGATACAACAGAACCACGCCGATTTTTGGGTTAGACGGTGATTTTGGGGCTGGTGTCCATGTGTTCACGATGAACACGAAGAACACCAGTTCTTGTTTTCCTTTTGGTATTTTGATTCGAAGGAGATGAAAGATCTGGATTTTTGGTTGTTTTTAGAAGGAAAGAGATAGAGAATTCTTGAGAATAGAAAAAAAATTCTAAAATATAGATAGAGGGGTTCACTTTTTTGCTGCAAATGAGCTTTTATAGCCTACTCAAAATGTAGTATTTTGGGTTTAATGAAACGGGACGGGTCCGCTGAGATCCGTGTGTTTCCAATTACGTCGGAAATTGCTTTTTCCTTTTTTCCCTTTAGATTGTTTGGTTTTCGATTTGGCCTTTTTCAGGGATATATTGTCTTTTTTATTTCAATTTTAGTACTATTTTTATTTATTTCAATTTAGTCCCTTTTGCTTTTTTATTATTTCAATTTCAGTACTGTTATTTCATTTTATTTCAATTTTCCCTTGCCATTGATGTTGTTTTTTTTAGTATTTATTGTTATATTTTATATATTTATTTTATATATTCAATCACGATTCATCTACGACCTTACGATGACTTGCCCCGGGGTATGATTCGCATTATGTATGACACAAGTAATTTAAATAATAATAATTAATAACTCTAACTTGTTTATTTATGCTGTTTTAATTGTTTTTTATCACGTTCTCTACGACCTTACGATGACCTGCCCCGAGGTATGATCCGTATTATTTATGGCACAAGAAATTAATTAAATAAGTTAATTTAATTTCACATTTATTTTATGCATTTTATTCTTATGCCATGTTTATTGTTATTTTATTATATAATGTCGCATATAGGTATATAAATTGAAAATACGATGCTCATTTATTCGAGGGTAAACTTGGCTAGTACTAGTCGTAATGGTGGAGGTTTTCATTTATTCCCCAAATAATAGAACCCTTAAAATGAACTTGCGTGTACAACCAAAATTTAATTTAATTGTCACTTCAACACACAAATTCTGATAATAACAAAAATGATAATCGACTAGGTACCAAGTTTGGGCTTGATGGGGGTGCGAACCCTTCCCCACACGTACTCGACTCCTAAACCAAAAGTAGAATCCTCTAGTTAATTTTTGGGTGCCCGGTCTACCTAATTCAAATGACCACTGATAACTCCATTTTTCAAGTTTAAAATTTGATTTTTTTTTCAAATTACAAAGCATTTTAAAATTAGTCGTTACAATTATTTTCTTAATATAGTAACCCTTAGTTTGATGCTCTTTGTTGTTGGTTATGTTCATATTTAATACTCTTATATATGCATATGTATGTGTTGCAGTTGCATTTGACGTTCTAATAGCAGTGAGTGTAAAATATTTTAGCATAATAAGTAATGAAAGTTATCGTCTGGATTAAGTTAAGTGACACAATGGTGCTTAGCCAAAAATGGTCGTCCTAAATAGTTGGTGTACCGATGGGCTAGGTCAAGTGACACATTGGGGCACTAGCCTGAGTACATTTCATATGAAGTCTCAAAAGAGTATCTATCACCAGCTATATCATACCAAAACAAAGAGATAAACAACCCAGCAAGAGCTATGTTAAGTCTAGAAATATGTTTGATCACATCTTGTTGATTGCAACCAAAAATACCAGAATTCCCTCTTCAGTTTCCATTGGAATTTGTCTCTATATTTTTCACCTGAATTTATCTCTATAGTTTCCATTGGAAAGAATCATTTTCATTTTTCAAATTCAAAACAACTTTTTTATTTTTTTCAAATTAACTATTTAAATTTCAAAACTAGTTCATCATAAATCTCTTTAAACTCATCAAAAGCTTCGCGTAAATCATCAAAAGTGTAATCAATTGAAGTAGATGAGTCAAAGGTTACCTTAGAATCATCTTCAAATGCTATGAGACATAAATTGACTACCTCTTGCTCTTCTTCATCAAATGAGTCTTCATCACTACAAGTAGCCATATGAGACTTGTACTTCTTCTTCTTCTTCCCAAATCTCTTTTTCTTTCGTTTAGGACAAACAAATTTGATGTGTCCCGACTTGTAACCCCCTTAGCCCGGCCTAGACGGTTTAAAGCATTAAACAAAGCCATTAAATGATCATGCATCACAATGCATCAAACCACATTTATCAATGTTTAAATCAAGGGCCTCTTACCTTGAGCATCCTTCAACACATGGCTTACAAAACCAGCATTAAACATGCTAAAATATGCTTTCAAAACAGAATTTAAACATGCAAAATAAACACATTGCATTCAACCATCTCATGGTTCATCAAAAGAGAGTTTCTCCGAAAAACTTACTCTTGAGCTTAGCTAAGTTGTTTAGACTTAAACTAAGCTCCCATAACCTTCCAACATTGGTTTCAAAGCTGAAAACCAAACTTCACTCACCGATTCCGTTTCGCAAGCTTGCCGAAACGCCGATCAAGCCTCCGGATCAACACCACAAGGATCCGAAGATGTCTCCCCTGTTTTAAACACATCAAAGCAGAGGATTAATGCATCATTATGCATTAAAATCTTCAGCCAAAACACCTAAACTCGCTGCTCTCATCAAAACTCACATTTCGGCTACCAAACACAACCGAAATCACATCCAAACACCTCTACAACATTACCCAGCCAAGATCCATCAATTCCAAACATTCTTAGACATCAATTAACATCCAAAAAGGACCTAATCACGTCCTTATACCTCCAGCTATAGCAGAACATCAAAATCACCCCAAAAACCACCATTTTCTCAAGTAAAAACTTAGGAAAATCAACCTATTCGGGATTGCATTGATTAAACCTCAATTACACATCATTTAGACATCCAAAATACATCAAAAAGACATCTCAAAACATAGCCCAATCATTTAATACGAATTTCTTCAAAATTAAATCCAAATCTTGCATTTTAAGCCAAAATCAAGATCACAACATCAAAACCTTTAATAAAACTCAATTTAAGGATTGAAAACTTGGGAATTTCAGTAAAGAACTGAGTATTTAGAGGAGAAGGACGTTCATACCTCTAAATGTGGATTTCTTCTTGTTTAGAGCCAAAATTCTTGAAAATTCAATAAGCAAATGATGAGGATTTGGTGTAGAAATGATTAGAAATCATTTAGAGATTGAAATCTCAACTTTAGGTGTGAAAATCAAAGGAAAAGTGGCTGTGGAAATGTGTTTGGCTGAGGGGAAATTGAGAGAAAATGAAATGGGAAAATTTTGGCAAAAGTTAGTTATGAAACCAAAATATCTCTTTTCCTTCTTTTCTTTTTATTAAATAACATTAAATGAGTCTTTAAAATCTAAGAAAAATCTGGAGAAACCCTCCCTTGGGTAAATTAGCTCCTTAAAGATTCAAAGTTTCAATCCTTTTAAAACAGTCACCAACTTTTCAAAAATTACATTTTAGTCACTAACTTGAAATGTCATATTTCCAAACCCCATTTTGTAAAATTGATTTCACCACTCTCTTATATATAATAAAAGAGGATTTTTAGATATTTTCCCATATTTTTAATGCATCCCAAACTAGGTTTTCCCTAAAATCACCTTATATATTCGAATCGTAATTTATATCGGTCCGGTTCAGACCCTAAACTTCCAAGCCCAAAATTGGGGTGTTACAACTCTCCCCCCTTAAGAAATTTCGTCCTTGAAATTTACCTGAAGGAAAAAGGTACGGAAACTGCTTCAACATGTCATCCTTCCGTTCCCACGTGGCTTCCTCAGCACCACGATGCTTCCACAACACCTTTACCAACTCAATGGTCTTGCCTCGAAGAACTTTACTATCCGAATCCAGAATCTTCACTGGTTCCTTATCATAGGTCAAATCCGGATTCAACTCCACTTCCTCCACAGGCATCACATAAGAAGGATCCGATCTATACTTCCAAAGCATAGAAACATGAAACACATCATGAATCTTTTCTAGCTCTTGCGGTAACCTCAACTTGTACGCAACAGGACCCACACGCTCAATCACCTCATATGGTCCAATGTACCTAGGGCTCAACTTACCCTTTCGGCCAAACCTCATCACCTTTTTCCAAGGCGAAACTTTCAAAAACACACGGTCACCCACCGCATACTCAATCTCCTTACGCTTCAAATCCGCATAAGACTTTTGCCGATCAGAAGCTGCCTTCAATCGCTCACAAATGAGCTTCACCTTCTCATTGGTTCCTTTCAACAAAGCTGGCATCGAAACCAACTTCTAACCTGTTTCAGCCCAACAAAGAGGAGTCCTACACTTCCTCCCGTACAAAGCTTCATAAGGTGCCATTTGAATACTTGCCTGATAACTATTATTATAGGCAAACTCCACCAAAGGCAAATGTTTCTCCCAAGAACCCTGAAACTCAAACACACAGCACCTCAACATATCCTCCAACACCTGGATAACACGCTCAGACGGTCCATCCGACTGCGGATGATAAGATGTACTGAAATTCAACCGTGTACCCAAAGCCTGATGCAAACACTGCCAGAAACGCGATGTAAACCTCGGATCTCTATCCGACACAATCGACTTTGGCACACCATGCAGCCGCACAATCTCAGCAATGTACAGCTCCGCAAGCTTATCCAAAGTGTATGTAGTATGCACAGGCAAGAAATGCATACACTTCGTCAGGCGATCCACAATCACCCACACCGAATTCTTCTTTTATGGCGACAAAGGCAAACCAGACACGAAGTCCATGGTAATCCTCTCCCACTTCCACTCAGGAATCCTCAACGGTTGCAACAACCCTGAAGGAAACTGATGCTCAGCCTTAACTCGCTGACATACCATGCACTTGCTTACAAACTCAGCAACATCTTTCTTTAAACCCATCCAATAGTACTCATCACGAAGATCACGGTACATCTTAGTACTACCAGGGTGCATAGCAAAAGGACTACTATGAGCTTCAGTCAGAATAGCACGCCTCAAATCAGCATCATTGGGCACTACTATCCGACTCCCAAAGCATAAAACTCCATCATCATTAAAGCAGAAATCCGATGGCCTATCCTCCGCAATATCCTGAACATGTGGCACAAAGGAATCATCCAACAACTGCTTTTCCTTAATCAACTGAATCAAGGATGGTTTCACTTGCAACTCAGCCACAAGACCACCATCACGCGAAATGCTCAAACTGGCAAACATAGCCTTCAACTCAACAGCTACCTTCCTACTCAAGGCATCCGCTACAACATTAGCTTTACCCGGATGGTACTCGATCGTCAAATCATAATCCTTAAGCAGCTCCACCCAACGTCGTTGCCTAAGATTCAACTCTTTCTAAGACATCAGATACTTCAAACTCTTGTGGTCCGTGTACAAGTACACTTCTCACCATACAAGTAATGTCTCCAAATTTTCAAAGCAAAAACCACCGCAGCTAACTCAATTTCATGCGTAGGATAATTGCGCTCATGCACCTTCAACTGACGCGATGCATAAGCCACCACCTTACCCTCTTGCATCAACACACATCCCAAACCAACGTAGGACGCATCACTATACACCACAAACTCTTTCCCTGATTCAGGTTGAACCAAGACAGGAGCTTGCGTCAAAGCTGTCTTAAGCTTCTCAAAAGCATGTTGTCTCGCTTCCGTCCACTCATACTTAACATCCTTCTGCAACAACTTCGTCAAAGGTGCAACAATCTTTGAAAACCCATCCACCAACCTCCGATAGTATCCTGCCAAACCAAGGAAACTACGGACTTCATGAACAGACTTAGGAGGCTTCCAATTCATTACTGCCTCAATCTTTTGAGGATCAACACGAATCCCCTCAGCAGAAACCACATGACCAAGAAACACAACTTCTCTAAGCCAGAACTCACACTTACTCAGCTTGGCATAAAGTTGATTCTCCAACAAAGCCTGTAACACAATTCTCAAATGCCCTTCATGCTCCTCCTCAATACGAGAGTACACGAGAATATCATCAATGAACACCACAACAAATTTATCCAAGTACTCAAGCTCATTTCCAATTAAAACAAATCATTTCATTAGCTTTGATATGGCAATGGGTCCCTCTAACATGCTTCACCAAAGCATACACCACAATTGCAACATACTTACTATTCATACATCATACATTCATTCAACAAGTATACAAAGCAATCATACACATATCACCCACATAACAATTCCCAAATACTCGATAACCCAGCTCTGATACCACCAAATGTAACCCCCTTAACCCGGCCTAGACAGTTGACCCAAACTACGAAGATTACACGGGGAAAACCAAAGTCAACCCAAAAGTCAACCTTGATTAACGACCTTTTTTTCTTTTTAACCTTGTCTAAATGCATATTAACCCTAGGTGTACTCTTGAGATAAGCATACTCAAAAATCACAACAATCGGAAAACAATAAGGGACTCGATTGCACAACATACGAATTTAGGGACCAATTTGTAAATTCTGAAAATTAAGAGGATTTTACCAATTTTTAGGTTACCATTGTGAAATTAGTCATGTTTCATGCTTCTCTGTCAAATTTCATCTCAAACGGACATCTCAAACTCAATCAATTGCATATACAAAAATTAGGACTAAAACGTAAAGCTTGCAAACCTCAAAACCATTCAAATCAGTGCCCAACGGTCAAGTGTTTCGAAACGGGTCTAGGCCGTTCAGAAACACCCCTTGGAAGTAGCCAAAGTGTTTCGAAACACCTCTGCCCGTTTCGAAACACCCAGGCCAAAATGTGCACCTGTTTCGAAACAAGCAAGGGTGTTTCGAAACACCCTGCCCAGAAACAGCAGAAAAGTCTATTTTTCAAACTTTCGACCCACCAAACATGTTCGTATGACCTCTATAACATGCCAAAAAGTCCTCAAACATTAAAGGAACATATTTGCATCATCAAAGCTCAACCACGGCTTCGAATAAGAAAAACCACAAGTCTAAAGGCATGCATCCTATAATGAAAAGCAAGCAATCATCAAATCTCCAAAACAAAATACCAAATGGCCATTTACATGTTCCAAAACACCATAGGCATTAAACCAAACTTAGGGAGTCCAAAACATCTCCCAAAAACACAATCTAGGTTCCCATTGCCAAATACCAAAAGCTAATAGTGTTGTGAAAATAGTCACCATACATGAGCTTAGACTTTCACTTGGATCCTTGACCTCCTTGTTGCCCTTAAAGCACTTCAATGCTCTGCATTATTGGTTCAAGAAAGAGAGAGCGTAAGCACGTATGCTTAGTGAGAAATGCTCCAATAAAACAACACAATAATGCACTTTGTAAAAACACCTTTCCAAGGCCTTTAATTTCAAAACATCATTTATCATGCATTTATGCATACAAACCAAGCATCTCATGCTTCAATTCATCAACATGTCATATTGGCTTTCAAGTGATAATCCATAACCATTTTTCAACTCAAAACACAATCGGATACGCGGATTACAAGCGTTGTCCCATACGCTTCATACACACTACCAAACACTCAAGGTGGAGTTTACCGGTACAATCACAACCCCTCAACACCCGTGATGGAGTCTACATTACAATTACAACCCCTCCACATCACTCATTGGTAGTTGTATAACATCACTAACGAGAACACGAGACACACAACACAAGATCCTCACATGGCATTTTAACCACCATCATGATCTTAGACATCTCGTTAGTGTTCTTGGATGGAGTTTACGGTACCATTACAACCCCTCAACATCCAAGGCGACTTAATTCACGGTGCACCGAATCCTATAGCCGGCTAACTATATCCGATTCAAGTACTTTTAAACTAACACATCACTTGCCAATATACATTATTTACCATCATCAATCCACTGTTTTAAAGCATTAAACAAAGCCATTAAATGATCATGCATCACAATGCATCAAACCACATTTATCAATGTTTAAATCAAGGGCCTCTTACCTTGAGCATCCTTCAACACATGGCTTACAAAACCAGCATTAAACATGCTAAAATATGCTTTCAAAACAGAATTTAAACATGCAAAATAAACACATTGCATTCAACCATCTCATGGTTCATCAAAAGAGAGTTTCTCCGAAAAACTTACTCTTGAGCTTAGCTAAGTTGTTTAGACTTAAACTAAGCTCCCATAACCTTCCAACATTGGTTTCAAAGCTAAAAACCAAACTTCACTCACCGATTCCGTTTCGCAAGCTTGCCGAAACGCCGATCAAGCCTTCGGATCAACACCACAAGGATCCGAAGATGTCTCCCATGTTTTAAACACATCAAAGCAGAGGATTAATGCATCATTATGCATTAAAATCTTCAGCCAAAACACCTAAACTCGCTGCTCTCATCAAAACTCACATTTCGGCTACCAAACACAACCGAAATCACATCCAAACACCTCTACAACATTACCCAGCCAAAATCCATCAATTCCAAACATTCTTAGACATCAATTAACATCCAAAAAGGACCTAATCACGTCCTTATACCTCCAGCTATAGCAGAACATCAAAATCACCCCAAAAACCACCATTTTCTCAAGTAAAAACTTAGGAAAATCAACCTATTCGGGATTGCATTGATTAAACCTCAATTACACATCATTTAGACATCCAAAATACATCAAAAAGACATCTCAAAATAGAGCCCAATCATTTAATACTAATTTCTTCAAAATTAAATCCAAATCTTGCATTTTAAGCCAAAATCAAGATCACAACATCAAAACCTTTAATAAAACTCAATTTAAGGATTTAGAACTTGGGAGTTTCAGTAAAGAACTGAGTATTTAGAGGAGAAGGACGTTCATACCTCTAAATGTGGATTTCTCCTTGTTTAGAGCCAAAATTCTTGAAAATTCAATAAGCAAATGATGAGGATTTGGTGTAGAAATGATTAGAAATAATTTAGAGATTGAAATCTCAAATTTAGGTGTGAAAATCAAAGGAAAAGTGGCTGTGGAAATGTGTTTGGCTGAGGGAAAATTGAGAGAAAATGAAATGGGAAAATTTTGGCAAAAGTTAGTTATGAAACCAAAATATTTCTTTTCCCTCTTTTCTTTTTATTAAATAACATTAAATGAGTCTTTAAAATCTAAGTAAAATCTGGAGAAACCCTCCCTTGGGTAAATTAGCTCCTTAAAGATTCAAAGTTTCAATCCTTTTAAAACAGTCACCAACTTTTCAAAAATTACATTTTAGTCACTAACTTGAAATGTCATATTTCCAAACCCCATTTTGTAAAATTGATTTCACCACTCTCTTATATATAATAAAAAAGGATTTTTAGATATTTTTTCCATATTTTTAATGCACCCCAAACTAGGCTTTCCCTAAAATCACCTTATATATTTGAATCGTAATTTATACCGGTCCGGTTCAGACCCTAAACTTCCAAGCCCAAAATTGGGGTGTTACACGACTTTTTGCTCTCATAACAAATGATTTGATCCATCTCTTTAGGTTCATTCCTGAAGCCTTCTTTTCTTTGAAATCTTGTTCCTCTATTAGATTTCATGAACCTTGTAAATCTCTTGGCAAGCTAGGTCATCTCTTCATCTACTTCATCACTAGAGTCACTCTCTTCCATGGTAGTTTGAAGAGCAACTCTAAAATTCTTCCTTTCCACTTTCTTTTTTTCTCCCTTTTTCTTCTCGACATCTTTCTTTCTTAGTCTCATCAACTCATGAGTAAACAAAGACACAATGAGCTCATCAAGCTTAAGAGTCTTGATATTCTTTGCTTCTATAGTGGTGTGATCTTCTTTGATTCACATGAGTAGGGAAGAGAATAGATACACTTTCTCACAAGCTTGTCCTTCATAATGATTTCTCTATAACCTTTGAGCTCATTTACAATGACGGAGAACCGATTGGACATCGTCTTGATATCTTCATCCGGATTCATCTTAAACCTTTCATAAGTTAGATTGAGAAGACCAATCTTGGTCTCTTTTACCTCATTTGTTCTTTCATGAGTAACTTTAAGTTTGTCCCAAATTTCTTTTGCATTGGAACAAGAAGAGACCTTGTCATACTCATCGGGATCAAGTTCACAGAAGAGAATGTGCATGTCCTTAGCATTTAGTTGCACGTTCTTATTTTCTCCATTTCATTATCTTGCTCTTTAGGACATAGATATTTCTTTCTTTCTTTTTGATGTAAAGATGGTCCCTCAATAATTACATCCCATAAAGAGTAGTCATTGGGTTGAAGAAACAACCACATTCTATTATTCTAATATGCATAATTTGCTCTATTGAAGAAGAGAGGCTTGAAGATAGATTGAGATTCCTCCATGAAATAATTCCCGAAAGTAGATGCAATGACACCTTAAAATTGATTAAAATACTTGTAGGATATTCTCAAGAGATGGTTAGATCTTCCAATGAGCCTCGCTATGATACTAATTGTTGAGTAGATCAATCAATTAAAAATTGCTAAGTGGGGTGAATTGGAAATAAAAAATTGGTGGAGCAAAAGGTAATAAATAAAAATCTTAAAAAGAGAATTTAATGTGGTTCAACTTTCTAAATGAAATATATCCACTACCTTAGCTACCGCACTAAGGATTTCACAAATTCACTAAATTTGTTTTTCCTTTGAGGACAATAAGAAACTTTGCAACACTCATCAAGATTTATGCCCCAAAATCGTGTGAACTTTTAGTTACAAATAAGCAAACTTTAGAAACCTCCTTAGGTAGATTTTTACACTCAATGAAAGTTCTCTCACACCCAAAACACTTGAATCAAAAGAATAGCAAATAAACTCTTCAGGTATTCTTACAAGAGTGATACAATAAAGCTAAAAAATTTGAATAATGGATTGAATGTTTTGAATTTGAGTAACTTTGGAGGCTTGCTTTTATATCCTCTCATTGATGTCTAATCGTTAGAGTAGTTGGAGACTTGATTATAGTCGTTGGAAGGGGTTTTCCTACATTAAATGCACTTGGCAACTGTCACTATCGATACTCAAGTAGACATATCGGTACTTGTTCAAAATAAAAAGAGTTGTTGTGAAATACATAGCATACCGATACTCATACATCGAGTATCGGTACATGACATAACGTACCGGTATTAATGGTCATACATGTATTAAGTTTACTCTACATTGGTACTGGGATCAATACCAGTACTAGTTGAGCATTATATTTTTCAAGTTAAAAAAAGCGTACCAGTATGCATAGGAGCCGTACCGGTACTCTATGCCCAAAATAGCATTTTTGAGTACATTAAGCTTGAAAAATGTTTTTGAAATCATTTCAAACCACTTAGAAATATTTTAGTTTTTAAAACAAGTCACTTTTGATCGAATGCTTTAGTCAACTTAATTTTTGTGAGTTATTTCAATTTACTTAAAAAGTTTATTTAGAAACAATTTAAATGTTAAAACCTTTGTTGTATCAAAATCAACATATTTTAGTTCAACGGTTATATTGTTTCTTAGAATCATGTTGTCTTTCGACAATGCTACTGAGTTAATATGTTTCATGCAAACTAGCCTTCACAAATATAGCATTTTTGTCATTAGTGGTGTTGAGACATATTTGAGAATTATACAAGTTATTACTTCAGTCTAGCAGACTAAATTATGCTTGTCGTGACTATTGATAAAAAGTGTCATCTTTCACTATTTTGAATTTTTCTCTTTTCATATGATTTTTTTTTTCTTTTTTTCTATTGGTAAAAAATGCGGGGGAGATAGGAAAAAGAAGTCGAGGAAGAGTATCCATCTTGTGTTAGCCTTCGATGTCTTCTCTCTCCATATCAAGATGTTTTCTGTAAATTCTATTTATGGAATAAAATTCTCTCTCTACTTACTATTGAGAGGATTCTTAGATATTTAATCATGCTACTCTTTTATCTTAGTTTTAAAAGGTGTAAAAAGTCGCAATACGTAAAAGATCCTTGGAGCCTAGGTGCGAGCGTGCACCTTTCGTAGATGAGAAAAAAGGAAATCAAATAGTAATTGATGCAAAACAAAGCAGTGAAGAGAAGAGAAGATGGGGGTATGAAATAATATCGTTTTAACCTTAAGTTTTAATTTAAAAATGACGTGGTTTTACTTATATTTTTAGCCATATGGTGAATTTTGTGTGAAACTTAAAATTTTAATATTAGGGTTTGTAGGGCAATTGAAGAGTCATCTTCTTTATTATTTTGACTTTTTAGTTGGATTCTTGGAATCCTTCAAATTTTTATATTTTTTTTTTGTTTGTGTTGGAAAAAGAAAAAAAGAGAGAGAAAGAGAAAGATAAAAGATAAAAATGAGAAAAAAAAAAGAGAAAGAGAAAGAGAAAAGAACAACATACTTAATAGGGAGTTTTATTGGCCTTCAGAAAATTTTGGTGGATCCTCTATAGAAGTGATGCTCCTTGCGCTTCTCAAGAAGTGCACACATGGGTAGGTTTCTCATGTCATGTTGCACATCTTCCGTTGGAGACAATTTTTTGTGTGTCTTGCTACACTTTAGGTGTGCCTAGGCACACTTTTTATCCTTCCCCTTTTTTTATTTTATCACTTGCAATGGTTAATTATCATGAATTTGATACAAACTACAGTCGAACGAGAATCACTTGCAATATATATATATTCATTTACACAGTGTAAGAGTTTTTAAGTTTTACACGTTTTTTGGATCGTTGGATGGGTGAAACGGATGACTGAGATTAACAGTAGATATGTGAAGATTGTCACATAAAAAATGAAGGAGTTAATCTCAGCCATCGATTTTCCCCATCCAACGATCCAAAAAACGTGTAAAACTATGAATTTTGCACTATATGTAAGTGGATCCTAAATCATTATATATAAGGTTTAGGGTGCATTTTGTGTATATCATAATACTAAACTGAATCAAATAACAACCTATGTTTATGTGTGCTTAATTTTAGTCTTAAAGTCTATGTTGCTTCAATCTTTTATTTATTTATTTTGAAGTGTCCATGTTTGGCACTCATAGGTGGTAGGAGGATAAGACTTCTAAAAATATTCTAAATACATAGAAAATTTTGAAGAGAAATTTGGAGAATAATTCAAATAAAAGTTAATATCTAGAATGTAGGGCATGTTAAAGAATATTTGAGGATATAGACCATTTTCTACAGCACACGTTTTTAAATATTTTTTTCTCAAAGGACGCCATCTGCAGGTGGCGATGTCCTTCTGTTCAATATTAAAAAAATAAAGAATGCTACCTGCAGGTGACGAAGTCCCCGTATACTGTAGAAAATAACATATATTCTCAAATATTTATTTTAAATATTAACTTTCATTTGATCTAAAAATGCGACAGAACCAAAATTTGAGCATTCCTGTGCTAAAAATAAACCTTTTATCTGACATTACTCGATTTCAATTACACTTTTTTAAGTGTTTCTACACTTTAAAAGAGCTTTTGCCCTAAAATTTTTAAAAGAACAACCAACTTTTCACTTGTAAAAGTGTTGTGTAAAAGCACTTAACACTGAATCCAGAAACACTATAATCCCAGCTTTTGGGTTCAAAAATCGTGTTTGGAGTAAAAAAAGAAATTACTCTTAATTTATACCAATCTCATAATTTTCTTGTTATCTTTCTACTTTTAATGCCTTATATAAACTTTTACTTTTTTAATAAATATTTTTGTATATTTTTTATTTATAATTATAATCATTAAATATTATTTCATTTTTCATTTTTTGCTACAAATAAATTATATTAAGGCCTAATATACCATAAGCCTTTGAACTTTTGAAAAATAAATCTATTAAGTCCCTGAATTTTTTTACACCCAATTAAGTCCTTATACTCTAGCATTTCATCAATTTACTCCTTTGCTCAACATTGACTGCTAAATGTAATAATTTTTATCAGTTGATGCAACGTGTTGTGTTTTTACTTGGTATTTTCAAAAAATATTTTATTTCAAAATCTTTAAAAGTTCTAAAAATTATAAAAAATGAATAAAATTATTAAAAATTGTTTTTAAATAATTTCTAAATGTCACATGACTGAAATGTGTGTTGTGTGGCACTAATATCTCAAGCAAAAAATTATTAAAAATTAATGGTCAAAAGACTTAATTAATTTAATTTATTGGTTTAGAGACTTAATTGTGTGAAAAATAAAGTCCAGTAGCTTAAATATCTTTTTCCCAAAAATTCAAGGGCTTTAAGCACCCTCAAATAGTCAAGCTTACTTAAAAACATTTAAATTAATATTTTATAAATCAAAATATTTTTACTAGTTATAAAAATATATGAAACATGTCAATTTTTTATAATAAAAAATTAACGGTTTTGCTGACGTGGCATTTTTTAATATTTTTTTAATCATTTCTCTCTCCTCTTATATATTATTTTTATTTAATTTTATTCACCCAATCATGTTGTGACACGTGTCACTACACTATTAGGTGAAAAAACCCCCCAAAAATCTTTAAAATTGGATTTGGTGCTACTGGGATTCGAACCCAGGACCACCTACGGACTAAGCATACGCTTGAACCAACTATGCTAGACTAGATACTTGATTCAAATCTACTAACACTTATATTCAAGCTGTACAAATTAACCCAAAAAACCTAAAAACATAATTGGCGCCACTGGGAATCGAACCCAAGACCACCAAGGCATAAGGCATGCGCATGAACCAACTATGCTAGGCTGGTTACCTTATTTAAATCTACTAACATTTATATTTAAGCTGTACTAATTAACCTAAAAAAACCTAAAAACACAATTGGTGCCACCAAGATTTGAACCGAGGTAACTAGCATGGAAGGCCAACGTGTAAACCAATTACACTAAGCCAACTATTTGGTTTAAATTTTCTAACATTTATATTTAACCTATTCAAATTAGAAACAACACATTCGAACGCAATACCTTATTGAATTTTTTTATATATTTAACCACCAAGTTAAACTAGTAAATTGTGCTATTTTTAAATTAAATATATTTAACTAAATTATGTTTAAAATTAAAAAATCAAACTAATTTTTTTACTTTGATTGATAATAACAAAACTAATTAAATATTTATTTATTATTATAAAATTATTATAAATTAATATTTTTTATTATAAAATTAATATTTATTAATAATATAAGAGGAGAGAAATAATCAAAAAAATATTAAACTAATAATATTTATTAATATTATATTTAATATAATAAATAAATATTAATTTATAATAATTTTATAATAATAAATAAATATTTAATTAGTTTTGTTATTATCGATCAAAGTAAAAAAAATTAGTTTGATTTTTTAATTTTAAACATAATTTAGTTAAATATATTTAATTTAAAAATAGCATAATTTATTAGTTTAACTTGGTGGTTAAATATTTTTAAAAAAATTCAATAAGGTATTGCATTCGAATGTGTTGTTTCTAATTTGTATAGGTTAAATATAAATGTTAGAAAATTTAAACCAAATAGTTGGCTTAGTGTAATTGGTTTACAAGTTGGCCTTCTATGCTAGTTACCTCGGTTCGAATCTTGGTGGCACCAATTGTGTTTTTAGGTTTTTTTGAGTTAATTTGTACAGCTTAAATATAAATGTTAGTAGATTTGAATTAGGTAACTAGTCTAGCATAGTTGGTTCACGTGCATGCCTTATGTGCTGGTGGTCTTGGGTTCGATTCCCAGTGGCGCCAATTAAGTTTTTAGGTTTTTTTGGGTTAATTTGTACAGCTTAAATATAAGTGTTAGTAGATTTGAATCAAGTATCTAGCCTAGCATAGTTGGTTCAAGCGCATGCTTAGTGCACAGGTGGTCTTGGGTTTAAATCCAGTAACACCAAATCCATTTTTGGGGGGGTTTTTTCACCTAATAGTGTAGTGACACGTGTCACAACATGATTGGGTGAATAAAATTAAATAAAAATAATATATAACAGAAGAGAGAAATGATTAAAAAAATATTTAAAAAATGCCACGTCAGCAAAACCGTTAATTATTTAACGTCGGGGACCAAAACAGGAGAACTATGTAACAGAAGGGACGAGTTTGCCGAAAAATATAGTTTTGTGACCAAAACAGAAGAACCGTGATAGTTAGGGGACCACCGGTGTAATTTTTCCTTTTAAAAATAATCTCATAGTTAAATGTGTTTCTTAAAAATCCCATATCTGTCTTGTAGAAGTTGGAAGGCATACGCGCTTAAATTTTGAATTGGCCTTCTCTTTTGTGTACATAACAATGAACCAACCTTTACTTTTCTTTTCGTTTCTAGACTCTTCTGGCGGCTGAATGCAGAAGATTCCAGAGGTTGGTCATAGAAACTTTGTATATTCACAGGGTCAGAGGCGTATCTACATTGGTACCTGGTGGGTCACATTAAAATTAGGGATGAACTGAGAAAACTAAAGGGGAAATAATATCTCTAAAAATTTGAAATTCATATATAATTTAAGAATTTTATATAAATTTTTTAGGTATTTTTTATTAAAAATTTATTTTCACATCCTAAAATTTTATAGGTTCGTCCACTAACATAAAATAATGCTTCCGTCTTGATTAAAAATGAAAAACAAATCCTATTTACCCTTTTGGGGTAATTTCCATATTGGTCCTTCCTTTTTTGTTTGTAGTTCATTTTAATATAATCTCACACAATATAATTCCCATATAGGTTATTTTGACCCTTTCAAGTTTTATTTTCTTTCAGTTTAATCCCTCAGTGTGATTATTTTCATTTTTATATTTATTTATCATTTTATCGCATTGTATATTTATTGTTATTAGATTTTTGTTTTATTATTATTTTAAACACCACTATTATTTTTCTTTAGTTAATATACTTTTTATTATTATAATTGTAATTACCATATAATATATGGGTTATATTTTGATACACAAGGTGTAAAAAAAATAGACAATCCTTCTATAAAATTTAAAACCTAAATCTCAAACTCTAGCACCCTAAAACCTAAACCTTCAACCCTAAACTCTAATTCTAACCATAAACCTTAAATTATATACCCTACATGCTAAACTCCTAAACCCTAACCTAAAACCCTAAACTCTAAACCTTAAAACTAAGAGCTTTGTGTAAACCTTGTGTATCAAAGTATTTTTCATAATATATTTACCCTCTATTTTTATTACCATTTTTTTCTATTACTATTATTTTATTATTTTTTCACTAATTAATTTTATTTGTAGTTATTATTATGTCTTAGTAATTTTTAGTTTAAATTATTTATAAGTTTTTAAATATAATTTTTATTAACTGAATTAATTTACTCTGATTTACGTGTAATTATATTTATTATTGGTCGGTGAACCACCAAATTTAAATTCTTGGATACACCCCTACACCGAGTTATTTACCCAATAATAAATATATAATATTATAATATATACGTAACTGAATAATAATAAATAGGGTTAACTTATAGAGTATCTTACTAAAATTCTTATTTCTTTTGATGAGAGAACGTGGTATTGAATTAAAAATGATTTTTTGTTCCTTTTCTAAGGCATTCACCTTAAATGATTTTTAATGGTTTATTTATCGGTAAAAATATTATAATATTGGTAATAATGTGAGAGTTTCACTTTTATTGTATTTGAATGCTTTGTTAAAGAGAGACTAATCAATTCGCTTCAACTATATAAGGCGTGGGGGCGATCTTATTACTTTTACAATGGCGAAGTTGGCATTAGATATTCCTTTTTGAGTACTACAGATTTTTAGAGACTTCTACTAGAATTTTCGAAAAATTGCATTAGGATAGTAGGACAAAGTAAAACATTTCTTTGAGTTAATTATTTTTTTCTTGTTATAATAAAAAATTAAAATATTAATTATATGACATTTATAGTTTTAAAAATTGTTTATTGAGTAAAAATATATTAATTGTATTGTATTTATAACCTTGAAAATTATTTATTGGTAAAAAATATATTAATTGTATTGTATTTATAACCTTAAAAATTATTTATTAGTGAAAGATGTATTAATTATGTTTCATTTATACTTTTAAAAATTATTTATTAAAATAAATATTATATTTATTATTTGCCATGTGCTACCCCGCAATTAGGTTTACCCGACAAAAAGGGTGAACAATAAGTTAAAGAGTAAACTACACAAATTACCATTAAACTTTTAACATGTATCGAAAATAACATTGAACTATAAAATGATATTATTATACCATTTAACTTTGTTTTTGGCCTCAATTCAAGCACTCTATTGTTAACCTGTAACGACCCGTTAAGTGTAAAACAACGTCGGTTAGGATAGTTACTTTGATGCCTAAGATAGACCAAAGCGACGTCGTTTTGTTAGAGGAAAATAAGAAGACCTTGCCTTTAGGGAGGCTTAAACCAAGAACCCTTTGAATGAAAGGTTAGAATCAAATCACCAGGCCAATTTAAACACTTGATATAATTCTAACGTAAATAATATATAAATATAAGGGTTTTATTTTGATGCACAAGCTGTGTAAATTTTTTTTACACAATCCTTTTATAAAAATTAAAATCTAAATCAAAAACCCTAGCAACCTAAACCCTAAACCCTAAGCCCTAAACTCTAAACTCTAAATTCTAACCATAAACCTTAAATTATATACCCTACATACTAAACCCCTAAACCCTAACATAAAACCCTAAACCCTAAACCCTAAAATTAAAGGGCTTGTGTAAACTTTAGTTTACACAGCTTGTGCATCAAAGTATTTTCCTAAATATAATGCAGTTGAACTTAATTTCATTTATCTCATGATATAATTTGATAATATTTCAAATATAAATTTATAAATATATTAACTTTATAAATAACTATACTTTAATTTATATTACAAAAATAAAATATTATTTATAATATATATAACCAAACCTCAAGTACCTTATCCCAAACTCAAATTCTAAAACGTAAACCATATATAACTAAACCTCAAACTCCAATTGTCAAACTTGAGACCATATATATAACTAAATCCTAAACCTTAAATCCTAAAATTAAAATATTTTTATAATTTATATTACAAACCCTAATATATATTATAAATAATATTTTAGTTTTAGGGTTTAAGGTTTGACATTTTGGATTTGTGGTTTATGATTTAGTTATATATAGTTAGGGGTTTGAACTTTGAAGTTTATGGTTGAGAGTTTATGTAACCCCTCGCCCCGGTCTGGACGGCTGACCGATTCGAGTAGGCTATACGGGGAAAACCGACATGAAACCTGCGAAGGTTCCACCTCGGTTAGCGACCCTAAATTTTTTTGTTTATTTTACGTCTTGTCTAGAGGCATTTAATTACCTAAGTGATCACGATAGCGGAAAACAAGGCCCACAAAAAGCCCTACCACAAACCAGGCCTAAGCCCAAACCTTGAGACCCATTAGAGATGTCCAAAAATCCATTTCCAGCTGCCCGTTTCGAAACAGTCGTCAGCCGTTTTGAAACACGGGCTCAGTTAAAAAGGCCAGACACCCGTACCGAGACGCATCTACCCCGTTTCGGAACAGGGCCCTAATTCTGCCTAGGCGTTTCGATACTTGTTTCGAAACATGCACCTCCAGTAGCCAAATTGTTTCGAAACTTGTTTCGAAACAGGGGTTCACAGTGGCCAAATCGTATCGAAACGAGTTCCGATACGGGGTCCCTGGAGCCATACCCGTTCCAAAACAGCTTAGCCCGTTTTGAAACACTGGCTATCTGTAATTTCCCAAAACCATCTTTAAACATCTCCAACCAATCCCAAAAGCCATAAACAACTCTATGAAGCATACATCACTTACAAGCATATTCTAGAGTCATGAATCCTATGGCAAAACACGCTCAAATCATACAAGGCACAAGATGAGGCATTCATACATAACAATCACACAAAGGGCAATATTTCATAAAAAAGGGCATACTTAAGAGTTCAAAAGGCCATAAGGCACAAGTTATCACATACAAGGTTTGCACATACCAACAAAGCAACCTAAACATCCAAAAAGGCATGCCATCACCCAAGCATTCAACAAGTCATAACAAGTATTACAATCCAAGTCAAAACATGAACATCAATCACATTTATGAGTCATACATCGCTCATACAAAACATAAAGTAGCCTCATTGCTAACTACCACTTTAACACAAAATCATACTTGAGCAACTACACTTGGAAAGCCCCTCCGCCTTGCTTCTTGCTAACACCACGCTAATGATTTGCATTGTTGAAAATGAGAGCGTAAGCTAGAAGCTTAGTGAGGATGCTCTAAAATCGAAAACAACAACAATGCAGGGTCCAAGCATGCAAATCCTCAACCTCGCATACAACGTATATAACTATCAACAAGTCAACCAAGCTAGTCTTTCAAGAGTCATAATATGGCATCTCACATCATACTAAGCTCAACATTTTAAACCAACATCACAACATCATAAATATAAGAACAAGTTCATTGGCCACCATTAGTTTACCCAGATGTGCGGATTTAATCTCAACAACAACATTACCTCGGTGGGATTGCACTCATCACCGGACCTTGCATGGGCGGGATTCCACTCATCATCACATGCCCTACGGATGGGATTCCACTCATCATCACGTAAAATATAAATAAATTTCATGTGGAATATTACATCATCGTACTCCTCCTTGATGACTCAACGCCATCAAGGCCACACGCGTTTTGACTCAATTGTGTGCACACTAATCCTAATGATCGATCATTTACACCGGTAAGTTAATTAGTGCCAACTTCATTAATCACATCACACATCCACCAATTATATCACATATTCATCGCATACACATAGCAAGGTATATACATACAAATCAACCCATATTTTACAAGATCAAATAGGCAATGGCATAGTAAGCATCAATAGAAATCAAGGAGTTAAACTACATACTTAACTCCCACCTAGGAATGGCCTACCAAGCTCATCCCAACACATCCACTACACACACTTGAACCAACTTTAAAACAAATTTAAAGTTTTACTCACCACCCTTCCTTAGCAAACCAAGCAAGCAAGCCTCCTAACTTCTCGGATTCGGTCTCGATGCTTCTCCGATGTCTCCTCTTGTTTCTAGCCAATCAAAACACATCCATTACTCACAAATCAATGCTAAATTTCAATTACAAACCCCACTTACAACACAAGCCAAACTTCACCCAAATTCAAACCCATTTTCACACCAAACTTTCAAATTTTCGTGCTTCCTTATTACCCAGCAGAAAACCATGATTTCAAACACTCAAATGACATCTAAATGGTCCCAAAACACTTTCCTAACATCCCTAAACCATCAGCCCCTCAACCCAAGCCTAAAACTCACCAATAACTCAATTTTAGACACATCAAAAATGGCCCCAAAGACCCACTTCGGGTTTTCACTCAAAATCCATCATTTCAAGATATTATGTGTATTATGATGAGATTAAACTGAAACCCAAACAAACCAAAATCAAATGTAAAACCCATTAAAAATTCAAACTTTCTTTAAACTTGAAATTTCAAAAGGATGATAGTTTTCAATTTCAAGACTAGGTAAATGTAGAGGATGATGAGGAGAGTGTAAATATGTAATTACCTTTGAAAGTACCTTTGAATCAATGGAGAAATTTGATGGAATAGTAAATTTGGGGTTTGAGAGGGTTTAGTTTGGGTTTCACGTTGAAGGGAGAAAAAAAGGGAAAGTTGATACCATTTTTTGTTCTTTTAACTTCAAAAAGGTTGTCTACCTTTTATTTGTTTTGGGCTAAATTGCCAAAATGGTCACTCATTTTTATTTAAATCCCAATTAATCAAGACTAAGGTCAAATTAATTAAAAATTGATTTTACCGACTCGAACCCACTCACACGACTAACTCCTAACCCCAAAACACGAGTGTTACAGCTCTCTCCCACTTAAGGAATTTCGTCCCTGAAAGTACCTGACTGAAAGAGATACGGAAAATGCCTTTCCATATCCTTCTTCCTCTCCCAAGTGGCCTCGTCCACACCTCGACGTTGCCACCGCACTTTTACTAACTCAATTGATCTACCCCGCAACACCTTACTATCAGAAGCTAGGATCTCAACTGGTTCTTCCTCATAAGTCAAATCCGGATTCAATTCAACCTCCTCTACAGGCATAACATGTGATGGATCGGACCTATACTTACGGAGCATCGAAACATGGAATACATCGTGTATCTTTTCTAGCTCGGATGGTAAACACAATTGATAAGCAACTGGACCAACCCTCTTCACAATCTCATACGGTCCTATGTATCTCGGACTCAACTTCCCCTTACGGCCAAATCTCATTACTTTCTTCCACGGAGACACTTTCAAGAATACCTTCTCACTCACTGAGAACTCAACTTCCTTCCTCTTCAAGTCGGCATAGGACTTCTGCCTATCCGAAGCAGCCTTCAATCGATCGTAAATTAATTTCACCTTTTCAGTTGTCCCCTTGAGCAAATCCGGCATAGGTAACAACTTTTGTCCCACTTCGGCCCAACAAACTGGAGTTCTACACTTCCGGCCATACAAGGCCTCATATGGTGCCATCTGAATGCTCGGGTGAAAACTATTATTGTAAGCAAACTCAACTAGAGGCAAATGCTTCTCCCACGTACCCTGAAAATCAATGATGCAACAACGCAACATATCCTCTAAAATCTGTATAACTCTCTCTGACTTACCATTTGACTGAGGATGATAAGACGTGCTGAAATTCAAACAGGTACCCAAGGTTGTATGCAGACACTCCAAAAATCGAGCTGTAAACCTCGGATCTCTATCGGACACAATAGACTTCGGCACACCATGTAGTCTAACAATCTCACCAATGTACAGATCGGCCAATCTATCTAAAGTGTAAGTGGTATTGACTGCTAATAAGTGAGCACACTTCATAAAACGATCTACTATAACCCAAACTGAGTTCTTCCTCGTAGGAGTCAAAGGCAAACTTGAAACAAAATCCATGGTAATATTCTCCCATTTCCATTCTGGAATTCTCACCGGTTGCAACAAACTTGAGGGAACCTGATGTTTCGCCTTCACTCTCTAACACACCATACACTTACTCGCGAAGTCGACCACATCTCTCTTCAAACAACCCCAAAAGTACTCGTTCCTCAAATCGCGGTACATCTTCGTACTTCCAGGATGCATAGCAAACGGACTACTGTGGGCTTCAGTCAAGATCGTACGTCTCAAGTCACTGCCCTCTAGCACAACTATCCTATTTTTGAAACACAAAACCCCATCGGTACTGAAACTGTAGTCTGGAGATCTACCTTCGGCTATATCTTGCACGTGAGGTGCCAAAGATCTATCTAAGAGCTGCTTCTCTCTAATCAACTGGCCTAGAGTAGGTCTAACCTGAAGCTCGGCTACCAAGCCACCATCTCCGGACAAGCTCAATCTAGAAAACATGGCTCTCAAGTCTACGACTATCTTTCTACTCAATGCATCGGCCACTACATTGGCCTTACCCAGATGGTACTCAATGGTAAGATCATAGTCTTTCAGCAACTCTAACCACCTACGCTGTTTGAGATTCAAATCTCACTGAGTCATGATGTACTTCAAACTCTTGTGATCTGTGTACACTGTGCACTTCTCGCCGTACAAATAATGCCTCCAAATCTTCAGAGCAAACACAACTGCAACTAACTCTATGTGATGGGTCCAATAGTTACGCTCGTGGGTCTTCAACTGTCTTGAGGCATAAGCCACCACTCTCTTGTCTTGCATGAGAACACAACCTAGGCCTACATAGGAAGCATCACTGTAAACTACATAGTCTTTCCCAGACTCTAGCTGAATCAAGATCGGTGCTTGGGTCAAAGCTTCTTTCAATTTCTCAAAGGCTCTCTGTCTTGCATCTGTCCACTCAAACTGAACACTCTTCTGAAGTAACTGTGTCAAGGGTGCGGCTAACTTCGAGAAACCTTCTACGAATCTTCTATAGTATCCAGCTAAGCCTAGAAAGCTACGTACCTCTGTTACAGACTTCGGTTGCTTCCATTCAACAATGACCTCCATTTTCTTCGGATCAACTCTAATCCCATCGGTTGATACTACATGCCCTAGGAAGACTACCTCTCGGATCCAGAATTCACACTTGCTTAACTTCGCATACAACTGATGATCTAGCAATGTTTTCAAAACTAATCTCAAGTGTCGGTCATGGTCTTCCTCAGTTCGCGAATATACCAAGATGTCGTCTATAAAAACAACTACAAGCTGATCTAGGTACTGATGAAAAATCCTATTCATCATATCCATGAAGGCAGCCGGTGCGTTAGTCAACCCAAAAGGCATGACTAAAAACTCATAGTGACCATACCTAGTTCTAAAGGCCGTCTTCGGTACATCAACCTCTCTTACCTTTAGCTGGTAGTAACCCGATCTCAAGTCAATCTTCGAAAAGACTGATGCCCCTCTCAACTGGTCAAACAAATTATCAATTCTAGGCAAATGATACTTATTATTCACTGTTAGCTGATTCAACTGTCTGTAATCTATACACATTTTCATGCTTCCATCTTTCTTCTTTACAAACAAAACTGGTGCACCCCAAGGTGAAGAACTAGGTCGGATAAAGCCTCTATCTGTCAACTCTTGCAACTGAGTCTTCAACTCTATCAGTTCTTTTGGTGCCATGCGATACAGAGCAATCGAAACAAGAGCTGAATCAGAATAAGTCTTAATAGTGAACTCTACCTCTCTATCCGGTGGTAACCCTGGCAACTCTTCCGGAAACACACTAGGAAAGTCACACACTGTCCGAATGTCTTGAGGTCTAACCTCATTCATGTTAGGGTTCATCACATAGGCCAAGTATGCTTCGCATCCCAACTCAACTAACCTCTTAGCTTCTAGAACTGAGACTACATTGGACAAGAACTTCACGTTCTCACCCACCACTACGATCTCATAATCATCTGTGAGTCTTAAAGAAATCCTCTTAGTTTCAAAATCTATCCTAGCTCTATGCTTAGTGAGCCAGTCCATACCCAGAATCACATCAAATCCATAAAAAGGTAGTTCCATCATATCCACTGGAAACACATGTCCCTGAACCATCAACGGACACCTTCTGTACATCTTTCTAACTACCACCGTGTCCCCAAAGAAACTAGTAACACTAACTCCTACCTCTAACATTTCATAAGGCAAATTCAACGACTGTGCATGCTCACTCAGAATATAAGAATACGTAGACCCGGAGTCAATCAAAGAAAGTAAAACCAAAGACTATATCGAGAAGTTACATGCGATCACATCTGTGTCATGCTGATCCCCACGCTGAGCGTAAACTCTGGCCTGACCTCCGCCCTCTGGCTGGACTTCAACTACATGTGCTATGTTCCTCTGGCCATCATTTCTCGGCTGTAAGTTACCTCTACCGCGCCCGCGGCCTCTCTGAAAGTCATTGGCTCTAGCAGGAGCCTGAGCTGGTGCCTGCCCCACCTGATATGGACAGTCACGTCTAATATGATCCCTAGCTCCACAACTCCAATACGAGTGGAAATTCCCCCAACACTCAGCGGTGTGGTTCCTCCCGCAAGTAGCACATGTGGGCAACTTGCCACCAGCCCTCTGGCCCTGTTGGCCCCTACCGTGGTTACCGCCACCACACCTATGATCATAGTGATGCCTGTTGTCTCGATGCCTCTTGGCATCACCTCTATCAAAGTCACTGGACCTCTTACCCGAACTAGAACCACCAGACCGTTTGGTCAAGCCCAAACTGTGCTCCAAGTCCTTGGCCCTCGCGACCAAGACATCAAAATCAATGTAGTCTGAAGCTAGAGTATACCTCTTGATTTCTTCATTCATCCCATAACGGAAACGGTTACAACGTTCCACCTCAGTAGGAACAAGTTCAGATGCATACTGACTCAGCCTAAAAAATCGAATCTCATAGTCGGTCACAGACATACTTCCCTGAAGTAAAGCCATAAACTCCTTCTTCCTCTCATCGAGATATCGCGGACCCAGATACTTCTTACGGAATGCTGACTCAAAGAACTCCCAAGTGATCTTGGCCTCATCCATACCCGTAGTGATGGTGAGCCACCAAGTGTAGGCATCACCCTGAAGCAAGGACTCAACACACCCTAACTTGCGCTCTCCGGTACATCCCATCTTTGCGAGGATACGGACGGTCTTCTCAAACCACAACTCGGATCTCTCCGGTGTAGGCATCACCCTAAACCACGGAGCCTTCTAACGGCAACCTAGTGCCCTCTCCCTAATGATGTGCCGCTGCCTAGCCTCCAGCTACTGCAGCCTGAAAAGCCCCGGCTATCGCCTGAACTAAAGGAGCTAAGTCTATTCCGGCCAGACCTTGGCCACCTTGGCCTCCCTGAGGTCCCTCTCCTTCGGCCCCGGCCTCGCCTCCTACTCCTGGCGAAGAAGGTGGTGGTGGTGGAGCTCCAACTCCAACCACAGGCTCTCCCACTTGAGCCTCAACTCTAACTACTAGCTCAACTTCTGGAGCCGCTACCCGTGGTTCTGGTCGAACCATCCTAGGCCTCCCACGTGGTCTCATGATACAGCTAGCAAGATAATAACTACAACAACAAACAGATAAGGATTACGTTAGCAAAAGCAAGGGTCCAACAGTGCTCAAGTACATCCTTTACACAAAAACCTTTTTAAAATAAGCAATAGTAGCAATGGGCACTCGACTCAACACCAACGCAATAATTCATGCTTCAAATCATCATACGAATAATCAAACAACGAGATTTCATGGCAAAGCATACACCAAGCAGTACAAGTACTTAGCACACCTAGCTTACCTCACTTACCTGCCTGAGGTCTCGGTAACCTCAGGCTCTAATACCAACAAATGTAACCCCCTCGCCCCGGTCTAGACGGCTGATCGGTTCGAGTAGGCTACACGGGGAAAACCGACATGAAACCCGCGAAGGTTCCACCTCGGTTAGCGACCCTAATTTTTTTTGTTTATTTTACGTCTTGTCTAGAGGCATTTAATTACCTAAGTGATCACGATAGCGGAAAACAAGGCCCACAAAAAGCCCTACCACAAACCAGGCCTAAGCCCAAACCTTGAGACCCATTATAGATGTCCAAAAACCCATTTCCAGCTACCTGTTTCGAAACAGTCGTCACCCGTTTCGAAACACGGGCTTAGTTAAAAAGGCCAGGCACCCGTACCGAGACGCATCCACGCCGTTTCGGAACAAGGCCCTAATTCTGCCTAGGCGTTTCGATACTTGTTTCGAAACAGACACCTCCAATAGCCAAAGTGTTTCGAAACTTGTTTCGAAACAGGGGTTCACAGTGGCCAAACCGTATCAAAACGAGTTCCGATACGGGGTCCTTGGAGCCATACCCGTTCCAAAAACAACTTAGCCCGTTTCGAAACATTGGCTGTCTGCAATTTCCCAAAACCATCTTTAAACATCTCCAACCAATCCCAAAAGCCATAAACAACTCTATGAAGCATACATCACTTACAAGCATATTCTAGAGTCATGGATCCTATGGCAAAACACGCCCAAATCACACAAGGCACAAGATGAGGCATTCATACATGACATTCACACAAAGGGCAATATTTCATAAAAAGGGCATACTTAAGAGTTCAAAAGGCCATAAGGCACAAGTTATCATATACAAGGTTTGCACATACCAGCAAAGCAACCTAAACATCCAAAAAGGCATGCCATCACCCAAGCATTCAACAAGTCATAACAAGTATTACAATCCAAGTCAAAACATGAACATCAATCACATTTATGAGTCATACATCGCTCATACAAAACATAAAGTAGCCCCATTGCTAACTACCACTTTAACACAAAATCATACTTGAGCAACTACACTTGGAAAGCCCATCCTCCTTGCTCCTTGCTAACACCACGCTAATGATCTGCATTGTTGAAAATGAGAGCGTAAGCTAGAAGCTTAGTGATGATGCTCTAAAATCGAAAACAACAACAATGCAGGGTCCAAGCATGCAAATCCTCAACCTCGCATACAACATACATAGCTATCAACAAGTCAACCTAGCTAGTCTTTCAAGAGTCATAATATGTCATATCACATCATACTAAGCTCAACATTTTAAACCAACATCACAACATCATAAATATAAGAACAAGTTCATTATACACCATTAGTTTACCCGGATGTGCGGATTTAATCTCAAAAACAACATTACCTCGGTGGGATTACACTCATCATCGGACCTTGCATGGGCGAGATTCCACTCATCACCACATGCCATACGGATGAGATTCCACTCATCATCACGTAGAATATAAATAAATTTCCGGTGGAATATTACATCACCGTAGTCCTCCTTGATGACTCAACGCCATCAAGGCCACGCGCGTTTTGACTCAATTGTGTGCACACTAATCCTAATGATCGATCATTTACACATGGTAAGTTAATTAGTGCCAACTTCATTAATCACATCACACATCCACCAATTATATCACATATTCATCACATACACATAGCAAGGTATACACATACAAATCAACCCACATTTCACAAGATCAAATAGGCAATGACATAGTAAGCATCAATAAAAAACAAGGAGTTAAACTACCAACTTAACTCCCACCTAGGAATGGCCTACCAAGCTCATCCCAACACATCCACTACACACACTTGAACCAACTTTAAAAGAAATTTAAATTTTTACTCACCACCCTTCCTTAGCAAACCAAGCAAGCAAGCAAGCCTCCTAACTTTCCAGTTTCGGTCCCGATGCTTCTCCGATGTCTCCTCTTGTTTCTAGCCAATCAAAACACATCCATTACTCACAAATCAATGCTAAATTTCAGATACAAACCCCACTTACAACACAAGCCAAACTTCACCCAAATTCAAACCCATTTTCTCACCAAACTTTCAAATTTTCGTGCTTCCTTATTACCCATCAGAAAACCATGATTTCAAACACCCAAATGACATTTAAATGGTCCCAAAACACTTTCCTAACATCCCTAAACCATCATCCCTTCAACCCAAGCCTACAACTCACCAAAAACTCAATTTTAGACACCTCAAAAATGGGCCCAAAGACCCACTTCGGGTTTTCACTCAAAATCCACCATTTCAAGATATTATGTGTATTATGATGAGATTAAACTAAAACCCAACTTAACAAACCAAAATCAAATGTAAAACCCATTAAAAATTCAAACTTTCTTTAAACTTGAAATTTCAAAAGGATGATAGTTTTCAATTTCAAGACTAGATAAATGTAGAGGATGATGAGGAGAGTGTAAATATGTAATTACCTTTGAAAGTACCTTTGAATCAATGGAGAAATTTGATGAAATAGTAAATTTGGGGTTTGGGAGGGTTTAGTTTGGGTTTCACGTTGAAGGGAGAAAAAGGGGAAAAGTTGATACTTTTATTTTGTTCTTTTAACTTCAAAAAGGTTATTTACCTTTTATTTGTTTTGGGCTAAATTGCCAAAATGGTCACTCATTTTTATTTAAATCCCAATTAATCAAGACTAAGGTCAAATTAATTAAAAATTGATTTTACCGACTCGAACCCACTCACACAACTAACTTCTAACCCCAAAATACGGGTGTTACAGTTTAGGTTTGTGGCTTGTGGTATGGGATTTTGAATTTGTGGTTTATAGCTTGGGGTTTTGAATTATGGTTTAAGATTTAGTTATATATATTGTAAATAATATTTTAGTTTTTTAATGTAATTTATAAATAATTTTTATTTATAAAGTTAATATATTTATAAAATTACATTATAAATATTATTTTTAAAAAAATATTATAAATATTATATAATTATATAATGAGATAAATGGTATTAAGTTAACAGTAGTTTTATTTATATATTATTTCCGTTGGATTTATATTAAGTCTTTAAGTTAGCTTGATATTTAGTTCTAACCTTTTATTCAAGAGATTTTTAGTTTGAGCCTTCTTAAATGTAATGTTTTCTTAATTTTTCTGTAACAAAACAACTCATTTTACATTTAATAAACCACTATAATATAAAGATGAAGTGTTTGGATTGGAGCAAAAAAAAAAAACCAAAATCAAATGATATAATAGTATCATAAAACAAAGTTTAATCGTACAATAATATCGTTTTATAATTCAGTAATATTTTTCGATACACATTAAAATTCAATGGTATTTCATGTGGTTTAACTTAAGATAAATGTTGAGTTCACAGGCATGAATTACCAACCGGCCAGCACTGGAACCCATGATTAGAAATTGAATTTGGTTCATGGTACGTGGTCTGTTTTCAGCAACCCCCAAGTAAAATAATTAATTCGAAGTTCAAACCGCATGGTCCCATGTTTTTCCAATGGGGAAGGAACCCACATGAAGGCGCTAACAAGCAGGTTCCTGGAAACCAACTATTGTAATAATATAATATGCTTGTAAATTACTGATACATTCAGAAAAATAAATAAATAAATCAAACCATTGAAACTTCCCCCTAACATTCATATCCGCGTCGCAGTCGCAGACGTATTTGGACTTGTGCTTAAATCTAAATCGACTCTTCCAATCTTCCTTCATCTTTTCATATATAATCACATTTCAGCTTCATTTGGAGCCATTGTTCTCCAATACTTCTTTCATAAGAAACATTATCAAAATCCCATTTTTTTTTCTGGATTTCATCAATCAAAATCATCATGTTCCTATCAAGATCTGTTTTTGGGGTTGTTCTCTTATCTTCACTGCTTCTTTTCCCTGTAAATTCATCCAGGTTGTTCAAAGCTGGGGCTGAATCAGATTTGTTCATTGAGGCTCCAGTGTATCAAAATGGACCTCAATGTTCTGTTCTGCCTAAACAAACTTTGATATGTGACCCCTC
Organism: Hibiscus tridactylites; assembly: GCA_958450335.1. Classification (NCBI taxonomy): domain Eukaryota; kingdom Viridiplantae; phylum Streptophyta; class Magnoliopsida; order Malvales; family Malvaceae; genus Hibiscus; species Hibiscus tridactylites. Next base: position 31,768,038 of record OY288285.1, read on the forward strand.
CCTTGTTCATATTGCAATGACAATTGATCCTGAATACCTCAGAGGCACCATTGCAGCAATCCATTCAGTTCTCAAACATAGTTCATGCCCTCAAAACGTGTTCTTTCATTTCCTTGCCTCGGATCTGAGCTCTGTCTACGCAAACCGCTATACTCGGACCGTGAAGTCTGCATTCCCATCATTGAGTTTCAAGGTTTATGATTTCCAGGAAAAACTTGTCAAGAGTCTCATATCATCTTCAATCCGCCAAGCACTCGACAGCCCTTTGAATTATGCAAGGAGTTACTTAGCCGACATACTTGAAACCTGCGTTGAAAGAGTGATCTATTTAGATTCAGACACCATTGTTGTGGACGACATACAAAAGCTATGGAACATAAAGTTGAGAGGTTCAAGAATAATCGGAGCACCTGAGTACTGTAATGCAGACTTGGCCAAGTATTTCACAAGTGATTTCTGGTCTAACCCGGAATTTGCCAAGGTTTTTGAAGGCAAGAAAGCCTGTTATTTCAACACAGGTGTGATGGTAATGGATTTGGGGAAATGGAGACAAGGTGAGTACACAAGGGAGATTGAGAAATGGATGAGGATTCAGAAAGATAAAAGGATCTATGAACTGGGTTCTCTTCCGCCATTTTTGTTGGTTTTTGGTGGAGATGTCGAAGCCATCGATCATAGGTGGAACCAGCATGGTCTTGGTGGGGATAATTTGGTGAACAGTTGCAGGCCATTGCACCCTGGTCCAGTAAGTTTGCTTCATTGGAGTGGGAAAGGGAAGCCATGGGTGAGACTGGATGCAAACAGACCTTGCTCGGTTGATTTGTTGTGGGCACCTTATGATTTGTACAAATTCCAGCGCATTGGATACATTTGGATTTGATTCTCTTTGATTATTTTGTGTAAATAGTAATACACACAGGACAAGAGATGCTGCTGAAAAATATTGTTTCGGCTCATTGTAAGCAAATCATTTTGGCTATTCTTGAGTAATTCATGAATTTTGGTAACTTTTGCCTAGTTGAATTATAAAAATAAAAATAAAATCACTCAGTTGCCCTATAATACAAGTGTGTATGTTCATTTTTTTCTTTCTATTTAGAGGCTCTTAAAAGGATTATATTCCTATACCCATACCTGAAAAATGAAAGAGTTGAAACAATATAAGTTTATAAATAGTTTCATGGAGAAGAATGTACATTACTGGGTAAACCAAAAGCTATAATGTTAACAAAAAAGGCCAAAAAGACAAGGAAACAGCTAATATACATTTTCATAATCCTTACCCTATAATAATCCCACAACACAACTTAGATGCAATCTGTTCTCCAAGCCTCTCAAATGATGACCTAAAAGCATACACCTGCCAGAAGAAAACAAGTTCTTAAATGTTACAATTCGTACGGCAAATATTGGTGCAGAAACACAAATAATGTTACATTTGGATACAATACAACGAGGAGTGCTTATCAATCTCTATGTTACAATTGACAAGGCAAATATAGGTGTACAAAACACAAAAGTAAATGAGAAACAAAAAGATTTTCTCATTCATCCTTTATATCAATAACTAAGACGTGCATACATGTGGATATTGGCATGTTTGTGCGTTTAGCACCCTCTTGAGTGCAAGAAAGGCCAAATGCACCCACTGTTAGCAAATTTTAACTTGTAAAACACGTACCAGAAAAGCAGCTTGGCCAGGTAATCCCGGGAAGTGCCAACAGTGCCAGAATTTTCATCGGAAGTATCTTGATGGTTTTCTTTGTTCACTATCCCTAAATCCCTCATATGCTTGTTTTTAAAGAGCCTTTGCAATATGTTTTGAACAAGCTGGTGGATTATTTCCTCCACTTGTACTGATGATGGTCGGGATAATTCCATGACCTGGCAACAAAAATTATATGTACTGAGAAGGTTTCCGGGTTTCATGTCGGATCAAACTAAGATAATTCAATTTCAGAACAAGATAATCTAATAAAAAACACGTTTTCAGTCATTACCATGTTGCCATCCAAGGATCTTAAATACTCTAACAAATCATTCCTGTTTTCCCTTTCACATTCTATTTGCATATTTTCTTTCTTTTGTGCATTCAGTTCCTGTAACAAAATAGAACAATTAGACATTAGCTTATATAGAGGTAATATACAAAAAAAATGTATATTACCAACTACGAAAAATAGCAAAATAATGAATTAATGTGCTTTTGGCCAAACATACATGTATATAAAAGCATGTACCAAACTATTGACAATGTGTTAAGTACTACAATCCACCAAATGAGGAAGGATGGATTCTTGTCGATCACTGTTAGCTTATGTAAAATTTCAGAAAACCACCATGACAATGATTGGCATAAATATTCTTCTTAGCACATAACAAGGAGAAAAAGGGCAGTGTACAATTGATTGTGGAAACATGATTGTCATAGAACTCGGAATATCAGACACAATACAAACACAGACAATTATCGATGTAAATAGCACGGCACCATTAGTTTCCATGATCCACCAAATGGAGGAAGGGCAGATTCTTGTTGATCATCATTAACTGTTAGCTTATGTCAGACTTTGGAAAACCAGCATCACAATGATCACTATAAACATTTTTATTTGCATATAACAAGGAAAGATATAGGCGTTATAAAATTGATTGTGAAAACATGATTGTTGCCAGACTTGGAAATATCAAACACAATACAAATACATGATAAGAAAAACAACTAAAATGCAACATAACAGTGAAACAACAGGGGATATACAATTTTTTAGGTCTAGTGGTGGCTTCAGCTTCAGCCTACAGTAAGGATGAAGGAATCCAATCACTACAAACTCAATGAACAAACCAGAATTTAAATACTCAATATTATTTTTAGAAGCAAGAATATCTACAAATAATTTTTCTTAAGGAAATAATTACCAACAAATAGTTCATATAATCGTATCAAACATCATTTCATTCATATAAAATCTAAATTCCTTACCTCCCCCGCTTCAGATAACTCCGCCTGCAATCTGTCAATATACTTCAAGGCCTCTGGTGATAGATCTCCGAAAATCCTTGGTCTTAACTTTTCGAATTCCTGAAATCCATCACTTTGGCTCGCGCCCTCCTCCCTTTTCTCCTCCAACAACTCTCCCTGCCGCCGGCTAACAGCTTCCTCTGTCTCCTTCGCCGCCTCCTCTACCACCGGTGTTGCTCTTTCCAGATTCCTCGTCAATGAAACTCTATACTCCGCGTTCCACATCGTATAACTAAATAAAAGATAGTTTTTTTTTTCAGAGAGATGCAACAAATTATAAAGAATTTTACTCTTTTGAGATCGAAAATAAAATATGTTTACCCTGTGATGATAGAAGAGAAGAGGAGGCGATGAAGAGGAGGTCTGGGGATGGAAACCGAAACGGAGAATTGATCCGATGGAAGAATACCTAGCATAGTGGAGATAGTCCGCTTCATCGATTCCTTGGCGGAATCAGAAACCCCCTTGGAAACAACGGAATTGTCGAGAGGCTCGATGTTCTTCAACATATTAGAAATGACTAGCAATTCACGATCTAAATGCGATTTCTGCGTTGATACGAAGTAGTCGTCGTAGACTCCGCCACTGTTTAAGCAGCTGACAGTTACGGCGGACATAGGGCGGTTGCGACGGTTAGGGAGGGAACGAGTGAGAGACGAAGGTAGGAGAGATTTCGGTGGCAAGGCGGAGATGCGAGAGAAGATGACGGCTCGAGCGGAGGAAGTGGTGGATGCCATCAGAAAGAGTTGAGAGCTTCAACAGCTCTCCTCTTTTATCACTTTTAATTTTCCCCGTTTTCTTACCCGGAGTTTCCGGCTGCTAACTGCTAAGCTTATTTTTTCTATTCTTAAAAGGAAAAAAGAAACATTTTTTTTTTGTTTGGCTGACGGGAAATCGGGAGGTTGAGGAAATGAACCACCCTTTTATTTCGAGTGAATAACACATGAATATTCATTCTTTTAAGTATATTATATAATAATTTGTAAGATTATTGTAATTTGTATATTATAATGCGTAAAACCTAATTTGATTTTCATATAATAAATTTACTTAAATATTTAGTTGTAAATATAAATAAATTTTTAAATATTTCAAAGTCTCACAAATTGACAAACCATTTGAACCAAAACTAATTTTAAGTTAAAACATTTAAACCAAACAAATTTTATTTAAGTGTTTTTCAAGCTAAGACTAAACAGTTACGCTAATGCGTATGGATACACTCTAGTCATATCGATACGATTTTACGTTACTGGAATTTCAATCGACTAAAGCGTACCGATAGGGTTATACCCATATCGATACGGTATTCAATCGGGGCTTACTTTTATGCTTTAGCGTACCGATACATTTGTTCCCGTATTGATACAATTTGGTTTGATTCGATAAATCTTTGCATTTAATAATATAGTCGTTGCTTGTCAGTTATGAAATCAGCAAATTTCAAACGGTCGTTGGACCGTATCGATACGCCCTTATAGCGTATCGATACACTTTTTGCTTAAGATTTTCTCAGAATTCCAGTGAGCAAAATTAGTATCGATACGGCCTTTGAGTATCGATACACACCTTGTTTTACACTATAATTGTACCGATACGCCTATACGCATATCGATACACCCCTCTTAAATGTACACAATGGCTCTTTTTGTATTAAGACAGGTATCAATACGGACCTTTGTGTACTGATACGATATGTTGCAGAAGTGCATTTATTGCGGGGAAAATTGAGCCCAACAGCTCAATTGATTATCTCAACAACCAGAACGGCTATAAATCAATGCAAAGGTATAAAAACAAGCCTCCAAAGCTACAACAACAACTGTTGAACGTATTTGCAACAATCTAAGCATACATCCAAAAACTTTTGAGCTTAAAGAGTTAAATTTTTGTAACCCCCATTGTGTAATTTTTATTGTATCATTTCTTTCAAGTTTGGGGAATGATTAATTGTATTGAGCAATATATCAACCTTGTGAGAGATATTTTTTATATTGCCATTTCTTTTTTGTAACCCCCTCGTCCCGGTCTGGCCGGATGACCGGTCCGAGTGAGCCACACGGGGAAAATCGAAGCGAAACCCAAAGGATTTCCCCTCGGTTAGCAACCCTATTTTTTTCTTTTTATTTTAATCTTGTCTAGAGGAAGGTTAAACCCTAAGTGATTCACAACAGCAGAAACATACAAGGAAAACACATTCGAACCCCGGCCATGCATAAACAGTCCATTTTTTAAGCTTACAGGCAGACAGTATCGATACCCTTGTCAGGGGTATCGATACCCCCTTTCCAGGTCAACCCAAGAAGTCAACCACGAGAAGACCATATCGATACCCTTACCAGGGGTATCGATACCCCCTTTCTCGGTCAACCTTCCTTGGTCAACAGAGTAGACCCGTATCGATACTCGGGAACACCGTATCGATACGCTCTACTCTCACTCAAAACTCCAAATTCCAGTAACTTTGGAGGGTATCGATACCCTTAGGGTATCGATACCCCAGGCAAAATCTAAGGCCTTTGGGCAAGACAATATCGATACCCTAGCTAGGGGTATCGATACCCCCTGTACTGCAATTCCTCAATTTCAACTTAAACGACCCCAACACGACTCTAAATGCATTTCTCGACTCACCTAAGCATATACCAACATGTAAGCACACATAATTTAGCCAAGGGAATCAACCATACATGAATTAAGGCATCCATACATAACATTATAATGAGAGAGCAATTTAGGCCATAATATGCATACTCAAAGGCTCAAATGGTCATAAGGCCACAAGTCAATCAAAAGAGGTTTGCACTCAGCATAAGGCAACCTAAAACATCCTAAAGCATGCCGTCATACACACCAACATTCATCAAAGTATAACATGCTTACAATCCATAATCAATCCAAAACAACATCATTTGAAAGAGTCATACAAGGCTCATACAAACACACCCTATTGCCACATTGCTTAACTACTACAAAATTTACCATACTTGAGCAACAACTTGGAAAGCCCTTCTTGCCTTGCCTCGAGCTAACACCACACTAATGATCTGCATTGTCGAACATAGAGAGCGTAAGCTATAAGATTAGTGAGGGTGCTCTAAAACGAAAAACATCAACAATGCAGGGTTCAAGCACGTTAATCTTAGTCTTACATACATCAAGCATAGACATAAAATCAAGTAGACCTAGCTAGTCTTTCAAGTGGCATATATGGTCTCTCAATCCTATCAAGTTTAAGCATCAACATCCACATCATGCAACAACACCATATACCACAATCACATATCACCATCATATATCACAATACATGAACAAGTTTAATTGGCCACTTTAATTACCCCGATTGTGCGGATATAAATCTCAACAACACTTTACCTCGGTGGGATTTCACTCATCACCGGACCTTGCATGTGCGGGATTCCACTCATCGCCACATGCCCTACGGATGGGATTCCACTCATCATCCTGTAGAAATAAATAAAACCCTCCGGTGGAATGTTACATCACCGTACTCCTCCTTGATGACTTAACGCCATCAAGGCCACATACGTTTTGACTCAATTTGTGTGCACACTATCCTAATGATCGATCATTTACAACCGGTAATTATTTAGTGCCAATTATCATCATCAATCACATATCATCAACCACACTCATGCTCATCACATATATCCACATCATGATATATATATATATACATGCACCATATAATCACAAGTACAAGAGCATAGTCATTAGGCACATTGGCATTTAAGGAAAACAAGACTAAATTAACTACTTGGGTTATAAGGAAGTGGCCTACCAAGCACACTTTACACACACACACTACTCATGCTCGAACCAAATTTTAAAACAAGTTAAGACCACTCACCGTCCTTCCTTAGCAATTCGATCCAATCCTCCTACGAACCCGGATTCGGTCCCAAAGCCTCTTCAACGTTTCCTCTTGCTTCTAGCCAACCAAAAACACAACCGATAACCAAAATCAATGCTAATATTCAACCAACAACTTACTTTACAAGCACAACTCAAAAACCCACAAATTCTCAAACCACTTAATGTCCAAAAATCCAATTTTCGTGCTCCCCTAAAGCCTTGCTGAAATCTCAATTTCCAAACACCCAAATGACCTCCAAAACATCCCAAATCACCCTCCTAACATAGGTAGACCACCAGCCCTTCAATTTCAACATAAAACCCACCAAAAACCCAAGTTTTAATACCTCAAAAATTGCCCTAAGAACCCACTACGAATTTTCATCCAAAATCAACCAAATTAATATATATTGTGTATTTCATTATGCTTAAACAATACCCCAACACAATTTATCAAAACAAATTGAAAAACCCCCTTAAAAACCCAAACCTTGATATAAACCCTAATTTCCAAAACCTCATATTTTTGAAATCTAAGACTATGGATAGATAGAGGATAAAGAGAAGGTTAAGAAAACATATTTACCTTTCAAAAACACCTTAAAACGAGGTTGGAATCGGATGGAATAGTAACTTGTGTTTTGGGAGAGTTTGAAAATGGGGATGGGGGCTATTCACGTTGGAAAGGGAGGGTGAGAAAGAAGATGACAACTTTTTCCTTAAAGTGGTCTTGTTTTTTAAAAATCTTTGGGTAAATTACAACATAGGTCCTCCCGTTTTTACTAAAGCTCAATTGGGTCATTATTTAGGTTGAATTGATTAAATTAAGTTTTATTTGACTCTAACTTTAAACCCGGTTAACTCCTAGGCCCAAGACACGGGTGTTACAACTCTCTCCCGCTTAAGGAATTTCGTCCCCGAAATTACCTGACTGAAAGAGATACGGAAACTGCTTTTCCATATCCTCCTTCCTCTCCCAAGTGGCCTCGTCCACACCTCTACGTTGCCACCGCACCTTTACTAACTCAATCGATCTACCCCTCAACACCTTACTGTCAGAAGCTAAAACCTCAACGGGCTCTTCTTCATAAGTCAAATCCGGATTCAATTCGATTTCTTCTACGGGCATAACATGTGACGGATCGGACCTATACTTGCGAAGCATCGATACATGAAACACATCATGTATCTTTTCAAGCCCGGATGGCAAATGCAACTGATAAGCAACGAGACCAACCCTCTTCACAATCTCATATGGCCCTATGTACCTCGGAGTCAACTTCCTTTTTCGGCCAAATCTCATCACTTTCTTCCACGGAGACACCTTCAAGAATACCTTCTCACCCACTGAGAACTCAACTTCCTTCCTCTTCAAATCGGCATAGGACTTCTGCCTATCCGAAGCAGCCTTCAACCGCTCACAAATCAATTTTACCTTGTCGGTTGTCCCCTTGAGCAAATCTGGCATAGGTAACAATTTCTGTCCTACCTCGGCCCAACACACTGGAGTTCTACACTTCCGGTCATACAAGGCCTCATACGGAGCCATCTGAATACTCGACTGAAAACTGTTATTGTACGCAAACTCTACTAGAGGCAAATGCTTCTCCCAAGTACCCTGAAAGTCTATGATACAACAACGCAGCATATTCTCTAAGATCTGAATAACCCTCTCTGACTGACCATCTGACTGAGGATGATAAGAAGTGCTGAAGTTCAAACGGGTACCCAAAGCTGTATGCAGACACTCCCAAAATCTAGAAGTAAACCGCGAATCTCTATCTGATACAATGGACTTCGGCACACCATACAGCCTAACTATCTCACCGATGTACAAATCGGCTAATCTATCTAAAGTGTAAGTAGTGTTGACTGCCAAGAAGTGAACACACTTCGTAAATCGATCCACTATCACCCAAACTGAGTTCTTCTTCGTAGGAGTCAAAGGCAAACCCGAAACAAAATCCATGGTGATGTTCTCCCACTTCCATTCCGGAATTCTCAACGGCTGTAACAAACCTGAGGGAACCTGATGTTCCGCCTTCACTCTCTGACACACTAAGCACTTACTCACAAAGTCGGCTACATCTCTCTTCAAGCCAATCCAAAAGTACTCATTCTTCAAATCGCGGTACATCTTCGTACTTCCAGGATGCATAGCAAACGGACTACTGTGGGCTTCAGTCAAGATCGTACGTCTCAAATCACTGTCTTCAGGCACAACTATTCTGTCTTTGAAACATAAAACCCCATCAGTGCTGAAACTGTAGTCTGAAGATATACCATCGGCTATATCTTGCACGTGAGGTGCCAAAGATCTATCTAGAAGCTGTTTCTCTCGAATCAACTGACCTAGAGTAGGTCTAACCTGAAGCTCGGCTACTAAGCCGCCATCTCCGGACAAACTCAATCTAGCAAACATAGCTCTCAAGTCCACGACCACCTTCCTACTCAATGCATCGGCCACTACATTGGCCTTACCCGGATGGTACTCAATAGTAAGATCGTAGTCTTTTAGCAGCTCTAACCATCTACGCTGTCTGAGATTCAAATCTCGCTGAGTCATAATGTACTTCAAACTCTTGTGGTCGGTGTATACTGTACATTTCTCACCATACAAATAATGCCTCCAAATCTTCAAAGCAAACACAACTGCAGCTAACTCTATGTCATGGGTCGGATAGTTGCGCTCATGGGTCTTCAACTGTCTTGAGGCATAAGCCACCACTCTCTTGTCTTGCATCAGAACACATCCTAACCCTACATAAGAAGCATCACTGTAGACTACATAGTCCTTCCCGGACTCAGGCTGAATCAAAATCGGAGCTTGGGTCAAAGCTTCTTTCAATTTCTCAAAGGCTCTCTGTCTTGCATCTGTCCACTCAAACTGAACACTCTTCTGAAGTAACTGTGTCAATGGAGCGGCTAATTTAGAGAAACCCTCTACAAACCTCCTATAGTATCCGGCTAAGCCTAGGAAGCTACGTACCTCTGTCACAGACTTCGGTTGCTTCCACTCAACAATGGCTTCAATCTTCTTTGGATCAACTCTAATCCCATCGGCTGACACCACATGTCCTAAGAAGACTACCTCTCGGATCCAGAATTCACACTTGCTGAGCTTCGCATACAACTGATGATCTAGCAAAGTCTTCAAAACAAGTCTCAAGTGTCGGTCATGATCTTCTTTAGTTCGAGAGTATACCAATATGTCATCAATAAATACAACCACAAACTGATCTAGATACTGATGAAAAATCCTATTCATCATGTCCATGAAAGCTGCCGGTGCATTAGTCAACCCAAATGGCATGACTAAAAACTCATAGTGACCGTATCTAGTCCTAAAGGATGTCTTCCGTACATCGGCCTCTCTTACCTTTAGCTGGTAATAACCTGATCTCAAATCAATCTTCGAAAAGACAGATGCTCCTCTCAACTGATCAAACAAGTCATCGATTCTAGGCAACGGATATTTGTTCTTCACTGTCAACTGATTTAACTGTCTGTAATCTATGCACATTCTCATACTTCCATCTTTCTTCTTCACAAACAACACTGGTGCACCCCAAGGTGAAGAACTAGGTCGAATAAAACCTCTATCTGTCAATTCTTGCAACTGAGTCTTCAACTCTTTCAATTCTTTCGGTGCCATACGATACGGAGCAATCGAAACAGGAGCTGAATCAGAATAAGTCTCAATGCTGAACTCTACCTCTCTGTCCGGTGGTAACCCTGGCAACTCTTCCGGAAACACACTAGGAAAATCACATACTGTCCGGATGTCCTGAGGTCTAACCTCACTCATGTTAGGGTTCATCACATACGCTAAGTATGCTTCACACCCCAACTCAACTAACCTCTTAGCCTCTAACACTGAAACCACATTGGACAAGAACTTCGCGTTCTCACCCACCACTACGATCTCATAATCATCTGTGAGCTTCAAAGAAATCCGCTTAGTTTCAAAATCTATCCTAGCTCTATGCTCCGTGAGCCAATCCATACCCAGAATCACATCAAAACCATAGAAGGGAAGTTCCATCATATCCACTGGAAACACATGCCCCTGAACCATCAACGGACACCTTCGGTACATCTTCCTAACTACTACCGTGTCCCCAAAGGAACTAGTAACACTAACTCCTACCTCTAACATTTCACAAGGCAAATTCAAAGACCGTGCATGCTCACTCAATATGTAGGAATGTGTAGACCCATAGTCAATCAAAGAAAGCAAACCCAAAGACTGTATCGAGAAGTTACCTGCGATCACATCGGTGTCATGCTGATCTCCCCGCTGAGCATAAACTCTGGCCTGACCTCCGCCCTCTGGCTGAACTGCAACTACATGTGCTATGTTCCTCTGACCATCATTCCTCGGCTGGAAGTTTCCTCTACCGCGCCCGCGGCCTCTCTGAAAGTCATTGGCTCGAGCAGGAGCCTGAGCTGGTGCCTGTCCCACCTGATGTGAACAGTCACGCCTGATGTGGTCTCTAGCACCACAACTCCAACAAGAATGGTAATTTCCCCAACACTCACCGGTGCGGTTCCTCCCGCAAGTAGCACATGTGGGCAACTTCCCACCAGCTCTCTGACCCTGATGGCCCCTACCGTGGGTACCGCCACCACGCCTATGATCATACTGATGTCTGTTGTCCCGATGCCTCTTGGCATCACCTCTATCAAAGTTGCTGGACCTCTTACCCGAACTAGATCCACCTGACCGCCTGGTCAAACTCAAACAGTGCTTTAAGTCCTTGGCCCTCGCGACCAAGACATCAAAATCAGTGTAATCTGAAGCTAGAGTATAGGTCTTGATCTCCTCATTCAGCCCATATCAGAAGCGGTTACAACGCTCCACCTCAGTAGGTACAAGCTCGGGTGCATACTGACTCAATCTAACAAATCGGATCTCGTAATCGGTCACAGACATACTTCCCTGAAGCAATGCCATAAACTCCCTCTTCCTCTCATCGAGGTATCGCGGACCCAAATACTTCTTCCGGAAAGCTGTCTCAAAGAACTCCCAAGTGATCTCGGTCTCATCCATCTCCGAAGTAACGGTGACCCACCAAGTGTAGGCATCTCCCTGAAGCAAAGACTCAACGCATCCCAACTTGCGCTCACCAGTACATCCCATCTGAGCAAGAATACGGACGGTCTTCTCAAACCACAACTCTGACCTCTCCGGAGTAGCACCTCTAAACTCTTCGGCCCCAAGGCCCCGAAGTCTCTCTAATGGCAATCCGGTGCCCTCACCCTGATGATGAGCTGCCTGGCCTCCAGCTACTGCAGCCTGGAATGCTTCGGCTATTGCCTGAACCAACGGAGCTAAGTCTATCCCGGCCGGTCCTTGGCCACCTTGGCCACCTTGACCTCCTCGTGGTCCCTCTCCTTCGGCCCCAGCCTCACCTCCCACTCCCGGTGGAGGAGGTGGTGGAGGAGCTCCAACTCCAACCACTGGCTCTCCCACTTGAGCCTCAACTCTCACAACTGGCTCAACTCTCGGAGCCTCTGCCCGTGGTTCCGGTCGAACCATCCTAGGCCTCCCACGTGGTCTCATGCTTTAGCTAGCAAGGTTTAAACTACAACAACAAACAAATAGGATTACGTTAGCCAAAGCAAGGGTCTAATAGTGCTCAATTATTCCTCTTTCCAAAAATCTTTTTAAATTAAGTAATAGCAGCAATGGGCACTCACTCTACACCAGACACAACAGTTCATGCATTCAAAACATCATACGATCAAGCAAGCATCAAGGGTTCATGGCAAAACATGCATCGAACAACATAAGCATTTAATACCTTAAGCTTACCTCACTTACCTGCCCGAGGTCTCGGTAACCTCAGGCTCTGATACCAACAAATGTAACCCCCTCGTCCCGGTCTGGCCGGATGACCGGTCCGAGTGAGCCACATGGGGAAAACCGAAGCGAAACCCAAAGGATTCCCTCTCGGTTAGCAACACTATTTTTTTTTCTTTTTATTTTAATCTTGTCTAGAGGATGGTTAAAACCTAAGTGATTCACAACAGCGGAAACATACAAGGAAAACACATTCGAACCCCGACCATGCATAAACAATCCATTTTTTAAGCTTACAGGCACACAGTATCGATACCCCCTTTCCAGGTCAACCCAAGAAGTCAACCACGAGAAGAACGTATCGATACCCTTACCAGGGGTATCGATACCCCCTTTCTCGGTCAACCTTGGTCAACAGAGTAGACCCGTATCGATACTCAGGAACACCGTATCGATACGCTCTACTCTCACTCAAAACTCCAAATTCCAGTAACTTTGGAGGGTATCGATACCCTTAGGGTATCGATACCCCAGGCAAAATCTGAGGCCTTTGGGCAAGACAGTATCGATACCCTAGCTAGGGGTATCGATACCCTCTGTACTGCAATTCCTCAATTTCAACTTAAACGACCCCAACACGACTCTAAATGCATTTCTCGACTCACCTAAGCATATACCAACATGTAAGCACACATAATTTAGCCAAGGGAATCAACCATACATGAATTAAGGCATCCATACATAACATTATAATGAGAGAGCAATTTAGGCCATAATATGCATACTCAAAGGCTCAAATGGTCATAAGGCCACAAGAAAATCAAAAGAGTTTGCACTCAGCATAAGGCAACCTAAAACATCCTAAAGCATGCCGTCATACACACCAACATTCATCAAAGTATAACATGCTTACAATCCATAATCAATCCAAAACAACATCATTTGAAAGAGTCATACAAGGCTCATACAAACACACCATATTGCCACATTGCTTAACTACTACAAAATTTACCATACTTGAGCAACAACTTGGAAAGCCCTTCTTGCCTTGCCTCGAGCTAACACCACACTAATGATCAGCATTGTCGAACATAGAGAGCGTAAGCTATAAGCTTAGTGAGGGTGCTCTAAAACGAAAAACATCAACAATGCAGGGTTCAAGCACGTTAATCCTAGTCTTACATACATCAAGCATAGGCATAAAATCAAGTAGACCTAGCTAGTTTTTCAAGTGGCATATATGGTCTCTCAATCCTATCAAGTTTAAGCATCAACATCAACATCCACATCATGCAACAACACCATATACCACAATCACATATCACCATCATATATCACAATACATGAACAAGTTTAATTGGCCACTTTAATTACCCCGATTGTGCGTATATAAACCTCAACAACACTTTACCTCGGTGGGATTTCACTCATCCCCGGACCTTGCATGTGCGGGATTCCACTCATCGCCACATGCCCTACGAATGGGATTCCACTCATCATCCCGTAGAAATAAATAAAAGCTTCCGGTGGAATGTTACATCACCGTACTCCTCCTTGATGACTTAACGCCATCAAGGCCATGTACGTTTTGACTCAATTTGTGTGCACACTATCCTAATGATCGATCATTTACAACCGGTAATTATTTAGTGCCAATTATCATCATCAATCACATATCATCAACCACACTCATGCTCATCACATATATCCACATCATGATATATATATACATGCACCATATAATCACAAGTACAAGAGCATAGTCATTAGACACATTGGCATTTAAGGAAAACAAGACTAAATTAACTACTTGGGTTATAAGGAAGTGGCCTACCAAGCATACTTTACACACACACACTACTCATGCTCGAACCAAATTTTAAAACAAGTTAAGACCACTCACCGTCCTTCCTTAGCAATTCAATCCAATCCTCCTACGAACCCGGATTCGGTCCCAAAGCCTCTTCAACGTTTCCTCTTGCTTCTAGCCAACCAAAAACACAACCGATAACCAAAATCAATGTTAATATTCAACCAACAACTTACTTTACAAGCATAACTCAAAAACCCACAAATTCTCAAACCACTTAATGTCCAAAAATCCAATTTTCGTGCTCCCCTAAAGCCTTGCTGAAATCTCAATTTCCAAACACCCAAATGACCTCCAAAACATCCCAAATCACCCTCCTAACATAGGTAGACCATCAGCCCTTCAATTTCAACATAAAACCCACCAAAAACCCAAGTTTTAATACCTCAAAAATTGCCCTAAGAACCCACTACGAATTTTCATCCAAAATCAACCAAATTAATATATATTGTGTATTTCATTATGCTTAAACAAAACCCCAACACAATTTATCAAAACAAATTGAAAAACCCCCTTAAAAACCCAAACCTTGATATAAACCCTAATTTCCAAAACCCCATATTTTTGAATCTAAGACTATGGATAGATATAGGATAAAGAGAAGGTTAAGAAAACATATTTACCTTTCAAAAACTCCTTAAAACGAGGTTGGAATCGGATGGAATAGTAACTTGTGTTTTGGGAGAGTTTGAAAATGGGGATGGGGGCTATTCCCGTTGGAAAGGGAGGGTGAGAAAGAAGATGACAACTTTTTCCCTAAAGTGGTCTTGCTTTTTAAAAATCTTTGGGTAAATTACAACATAGGTCCTCCCCTTTTTACTAACGCTCAATTGGGTCATTATTTAGGTTGAATTGATTAAATTAAGTTTTATTTGACTCGAACTTTAAACCCGGTTAACTCCTAGGCCCAAGACACTAGTGTTACATTTTTTATATTGAGAGAGTCTTGGTTAATCTTTGAGTAGAAAGATTAATCAGTTTGTAAGGTTTCCTCCTAATCCGAGAAAAGGGGAAGAATTTCTATTGAAATTGGTTGAAAATCTTTAGTGGGAACTAAGGTAGTGGATGTAGATCTTGTTTTAAGCTTGAACCACTATAAATTGTCTTGTCTTTAATTTTTACATTTTCAATTTGCTCCATTCAATTTTAAAAAGCCAATTCACCCCCTCTCGACTAATTTCGATTCGATTGATCCACTCAACAATTGGTATCAAATCTTAACTCTTTGAGGGACTCACATACACAAGAGATGATCATAGAAGAAGATCAATTGACTATTTTCGCAACCCTTTCGAACTTCGACATTTTAGAAAACTTTAAAAACACGGAGTCGCCACCAATTTTTTTAAAAAAGTGTGAGTTGATCACTTTAAAGCAATGTTATTTTTATAAAACGCAACGATTTAGGTCTGTGAAAACCATAAAATAGGTTCGGGAGTCGGTTACGCATGGGGAAAGGTTAACACTCTCACAACGCCAAAAAATTGGTACCTAATTGATTTTAAAAACATTTTCAACATTAGAAACTGCAAGTTCACAAAAGCTTCAATTTATTTGTCCGTTTAATGAATATAAATCTATTTTAACGGCCTTATTATCCGGGAAATGATTAAATTTCATTTGATAAGACACTGTATTAATTAAATTTCATTTTTCAAACAAATAGAGAAAAGATTAAGGCCCTGTTTGACAATTAGCGGATAGCTGATATCGGATTACATTAGCTGATAGCTGATTGCATTAACTGATTTGACTAGCGGATTGTATTAGCTGTTTGTATAAAAGTGTTTGGTAAAATTAACTGATAGCTGATAGCTGTTTGATTATTTAAACAAGCAAAATGACATATAAGGACATGATTATATTTAATACTTGTTTGAATAATTTATCAGTTATAAATATTTTGTATCTAATAAATATTAATTAGATTTGTAAAAATTATTTTTAATATAAATTTTCTAAACATATTTGAAAGATTTATATATTAATTTATTATTTATATAATTATTAAAAAAATTATATGCACATATAAATATGTGGTAATAAAAATAGAATTAACTTACAAATATCATCATATAAATTAGTAGTAACAACAAATAAGTCGAATATTTAATATGTTATTATTTATATTAAAAAATGTTATTATTTAATTTAAGTTATTTGGAGATTTTTGGTAATTGTTAAGGGTAAAAGAGTCATTACAATTATAATATCAAACCTCTAATATCAAAAAGCTCATATTAGGAGCTTTTTCAAAATTAGCTTTTTCACCCCAATCCGCTCTTTCAATCCGCTATTTACCAAACATCAATATTAACGGATTTGACTAGTCAAACCTCTAATTATACCTCAAACCTCTAATTTTTTCCCAAACCGCTATTTACCAAATAAGGCCTAAGTGAATTGTCATTCTTTAAAGTTTAGTGTTTAAATCCTAAGAAATATCTAAATTCATGTTATTTGCTGAAGTTACGATATTTAAAGTGTGTTTTATTTTAAAAGATGAAAAAAGTTTTAAAGCAAACAAGTCACTAATTTAACTTCAAAGATCCTAAACCCTAAAGTTAAACCTATACTAAAAACTAACAAGATAAGAAAATTCAAGACTTAAATTTAGATTAATATTATTTTGAGAATTTTTTAAATGAAACCTTCTTTTGCTTTATATGTTTTTATTTTTATCTTTTTATTCTTTTATTTGAAATGTTTTTTTATTTGGTTTTTAAACTTTAATATTTTTTTGTGTATTTTGAAAAGTTTTTTATTTTTATGTTTTAAAACCCTTTTATTGAAATGATTGATTTTCTTTAAATTTTTATTTGTTTTCTATATTTTTGAAAATTTCTTATTCATCGAAAACTTTATTTTTTATTTTCTTACTTCCCTTTCTTCATTTTAAACTTAAAACCTTTTTTGTTTTGAGAAATTTTTATTTTATTTTATTTGTATTTCTTTTTTAGAGCATTTTGAATTTTAAAGCTTTTATTACTTAAGAAATTTTTATGTTTTTATAAGTTTTTCTTATTTTTTTTGAAAAAAAATGTATTTAAGAAAATTTGGGAATTTTTATGTGATATTAAACTCTTTTTATTTTTTTAATAAAATGCTTTTTTTAGCTTTAACTTAAAATTTTTTTTTAAATTCTTTTAAAATCCCTTTTGTTCGGAAATTTTTTAAAGTTTCAAAAAAACTTTTTTTATTCTTGGAAATTAATTTTACGTTTATTATTTGGTCTTTTTTCTACATTTTCTGAGAGAACTTATATAGTCTATTTTTAATTTTTGATTTTTCTTTTGATTATCAGATTTTTGAATAAAGCATCAGTCTACGTTTGATAATTTTGAATCAATTGAAGGGGTAAGCCTATTTATTTCTGGTTCTAAGAGCAGTAGTTCTAGCGGTCGACTCGCTTCTTTCAAATTGTTTCTCATTATTAAGAAAGGGTAACGAAGATAAAATACGAGCTTGTTTTATAGCAATAGTAATTAATCGTTGTTGTTTTAAGGTCAATCTATTTACTCGCCTAGATAATATTTTTCATTGTTCACTAATAAATTGACTAATTAAACTCATGTTTCTATAATCAATTCGATCCCCCGATTGGATCGGGGGCAAACGCCTACGAAAAGATCGCTTGGATTTAAGAAAGAGTTGCTTGGATTTATCCATGATTTCTTTATTCCTTATTTCTAAAAAGAATCATATCTCTATTTCTAAAATCCTATTTTGATTGTATCAAATTCAAATTAAATTATAGTAAAATTTTAGAATTGAATTAAAATTTTCTTTAAAACTTTATTTTCAAACTCAACTTTATATTTTTTTCAAGAATGGATTAAAACCTACTTGTATTTTATTTTTTAAAACAACACAATCTTTTAAATTTTTAGGGATGAGATGGATTAAACATGAACAACCAAATTTAATTATATTAAGTATTCTACTATTTTTTAGAATCGAAAATTAAAACACAAACAATGAAAAGAAAATTTACTGAACACTAATTTTGATCTCCAAAACTAAGTTGTAACCTAAAAACATGAACAAAGAAAAATTTAACCAAGAAAATGAATTTAAAAACAAAGAAAAGAAAAGAAAAGTTACCGGAAGTGTAGAAATCGCGAACTATCTCCACTCGAACCGATTCCAACCGCCACCAAAAAATCGAACTGAAGCTATCCAAAACTCAAAATAATTTCAACAATTTTCCAGCAATTTTCAGAGAACTCAATGGGAATTTTTGAATGATTTTTCACTGTTTTTCTTCTTGAATTGGTGAAGAACACAATAGGGGAAGGGAGTGTTTATACTAGAGCTAGGGCTTGCAACTCAAGGCAAATTTGGGATTCAATTCTAAAATTAAAGCCATAATCCGACAAAGGGCTTGATCTTCGGTAGAAACCCCCAAAAATCATCCGATTTGGTTCGAATTTGAAGATGAATTTTATCCTAGATTCGAGCCTAGGGTTTTGACAATTCCCCTCTTTTTTGCAGATATCGGCGGCGGCGAGAGGCGGGGTTGGCGGTAACAAAACTGGCCGGATGAGACGAGTCGGCCGACACCCTTCAAGGTGGTCGTCGTGGCCCAAGGATGGTGGAAAGTCGACCGGTCGTGGCCCAGCCACTATTTCGAACAAGATTTGGGGCACCAGCCCCGCACGTGGCGGCGCGGGCTGCTACCCATCCCCCCTTTTTTTGATTTTTCTTGATCCAATCTTGGTCCTTTGATCCCATTTATCCTAGATCTGACGGTCTACATTAAACCTAAAAAAAAAGACAACAAATGAGTTAGTTTGAGCCTCTTTTAAAAAATAAAATAGGTTCCTTTATTATGCTTTGGGGTGGGTTTTATTGTATCCTATATTTAAAATAAGTGGGCTTATTATTAGTGTACACTTTATTCAAATGAATTCTTTTTATTATTTTTTTGCATTATATTTTTTTGTCTTCAACTATAATAATAATAATAATAATAATAATAATAATAATAATAAGTAAAAAACAAGGTGAAAATTTAGTGACAACAGCTGCCCCTCTTTCTTCATCTTTGTGAAATAGGGATAGAGAAAAGACCAAAAGACACCGATTTTCACTGATTTGTTGATTGGTTCCATTCTCCTAATGCTCGAACGGATAGGCAAGTCCTGGAAAAAAATTCTATCCTCCTCATGCTCGAATAGATAAGCAGGTTGAAAAAAAGGTTCCATCCTCTTCATGCTTGGATGAATAAGCGGGCTCTATTCTTCTTATGCTCAAATAGATAAGCAGATTCAAAAAAGGGTTTCATCCTCCTTATGCTTGGATGAATAAGCGAGTTCTATTCTCCTTATGATCGAATAGAAAAGAAGATTCCATTCTTCAAACGACCGAACATATAGGCGGTTCTATTCTCCAAATGCTCGAATAGATGAGCAGGGTTCCATTCTTCTTACGCCCGAACAGATAGGCATGTTCTATTCTCTAAATGCCCAAATAGATGAGCAAGGTTCCAAAAAGGGTTTCATCCTGCTTATGCTTGGATGAATAAGCGAGTTTTATTCTCCTTATGCTCGAATAGATAAACAGATTCCAAAAAGGGTTTCATCCTCCTTATGGTTGGATGAATAAGTAGGTTCTATTCTCCTTATGCTCGAATAGATAAGCAGATTCCATTCTCCAAACGCCCTAACGAATAGACATATTCTATTCTCCAAACACCAGAATAGATGAGCAAGGTTCCATTCTCCTTATGCCCGAACGGATAGGCGGGTTCTATTATTCAAATGCCAAAACAGATGAGCAAGGTTCCATTCTCCTTACGCCCCAACAGATAGGCAGGTTCTATTCTTCATGTGCCCGAATAGATGATCAGGTTCTATTCTCCTTATGCATGAATAGATAGGCGAGTTCTTTTGCTGAAGGGTTTTTGTATACCTGCAAAAACCTGATATATGATGCAAATATGATATGCATACCCTTAAGGATGTCTAAAACTTAAATGCATGTCTCATTTATTTTGCTTTTTAAATTCTTTTCCTCAGAATTAATTTTTCTTTTGGTTTTTTGAATCCACACGTTTGCTCGCCCAGTCTAGATAAACAATTGTGCTTTTTCATTGTATTTCTTCGACTCCTGGAAAACATCTAATCTTTGTAAATTTGCTCACTTAATCTAGTGATCTTATATTCCTGGTTGGAAGGATAGACTTCTTCAACTGTCATTGCTTCGCCATTCTCATTCTTTATATCTCTTTGATTTATCGAAAACATCTAATCTTCGCAGGTAAATGTCTCAAGATCTACTATCATTGTAGTTGATACATCAAGATTGAGTGAAAGGTCTCCTTGAATGATCTTGAAATCTTCAAGTTTTCATATCCCCTTATAAATCCTTAAGCACCTTCAGCGCTTCTTGTGAGTTCTCAAATTCTTGCCCCTTTAGGGCACCTTGAAGTGCTTGCATATAAATCCTTGAAGCAAAGCTTATTTCTACCTTGAATGTCTTCAAATGGGTTTGATATCTTCTTCTCTTTCTCTTGCATTTATTAACGTTTGAAGGAATCATTGGCCAACATAAAATTGCCCCAATATGAGGGCATGGCTTGCCCTCTGGGCGTAACCCTATCCCTTTTCGTTTTTAGGGATCTTGTCTGTCAACATGGTCAACCTTACATTCTTAGGAAAACTACACCGGTGGTCCCCAAACTATTACCGTCTTCCTATTTTGGTCCCAAAACTATTTTTTCTGGCAAAACCGTCCCTTCTGTTACATAGTTCTCCTGTTTTGGTCCCCCGTCGTTAAAAACTAACGGAATTGCTGACGTGGAATTTTTTTCTTATTTTTTAAATATTTTTTTCTTATTTTCTATCTCCTATATATATTGTTTAATTTTTTTATTCAGACTAATGTGGTGGTGACACGTGTCACCACTATAACGAAGAAAATAAATTCAATGTAAGGGGGGAGCTAGAATTCGAACCCATGTCCCCTAGCTCTAAAGTCATTGAGCTAACCACTGGGCTAAACTCCAAGTGCTAATATGTTTTAGCACAAATTATCTTTAAAGCAATCAAATGAACCCCCAAAGAAATATAGACCTGCTACCATCAATACCGGTATAATGGCAGCGAAAACGTACGCTACTGGAACCTTTCCTATATCTTGTAATAAGAGATATGATAAGAAAAAGTTCACCTTTCCCAAGAGTTGCCAAGAAAATCAGAGAAAAGACAGGTAAACATATTACCAAGTTCCAAGTTTATATATAGATAGAATTATATACATCACAACTCTTAATTATAAGATAAACAAGTTCCCCCTTTTCCAATACAATAAAACTCATAGCCAAAGGAAAAAAGGGTTGCGTATGCTGGGATTCGAATCCTAAAACTACTTAATGCAAGCTTTTAAAGGTGTCCACATAAACTAAATGAGCTAAACTAACCCATTTCAAGGCATATTGATATTACTGTGACTTATCATTCATTTATAAGGCAATGCTCTACTGTGACTTTGTATGCAAGGCGGCCACACTTGAGACCATGGAGTCCACTCCACAAACATTGCGACCTCTGCAGATCCTGTAATACCCTTCCTCTCCCCAGTTTTCTCCCCATGAATTCTTTATGATCCAATACAGCTTGTTCTTGAAGCGGATCGGAGCATAACCGGCAGCTCCATACCCTACTAGAAGAACTCCGTGATCCAAACTTCTGAAACAAATGTATGGGCAAGAAACTCCTCCCATATATGTCTGCATGAAAGCTGCATTGATACCAACTGCAAGAAACCAAAGCATGTTTAGAGTCCATGTACACAATGTCAATGATGATGAAGATTATAGCCAATACTCGAAAAGGCATGAAATTTACTTGCAAGTGGATCGTGCTTCACCAAATTGGCAGCGATTTGATCTTCGTCAACAGAAATGACACTAAAGTTAGAAACAGAGGCGGCGATTTTGGTCTTGTCGAATTTGCAGGTACCACGGTCATTCCCAGTGTAAGGATAATCCTCCTCCATCTCAAGTCCACCAGCCTTAAGAGTGTACTCAAAGGCAGAGGTCATAAGCCCACCATTACACCCAGCGTTACAACCCCCATTTGGATCACACTACAAAACAACCAATTCTTATATTTAGTTTGAAGTACCCAAAGCACCAGAATAGCAGCTAAAAACCATGTAAAAAATTTCTGAAAGTTTTGAAATTACACAACAAGAAATGATCTTTTAGCAACAAATGAAGCTTTCTCAGGTTAATTAATATCTTTAACAAACATTTTCCACTCTTCTAAAGCAATAATCTCAGGATTTGTTAAACAATCAAAAAGCTGTAAAGAGAAGAAAGATCGAACCTCGTGATCACAATCAACAAGCTGCTGCACACTCAAGCTTACAAGCTCTCTTGTCGTCAAATAATGCGATCCCTCTAAAGCACCTACCGCGCTAAACGACCAGCACGATCCACACGAGCCCTAAATTTTACCAAAAGTTTTAAATATCATCGTAGCGAAGGGAGATTTTAACGAATCTGGGTAAAAAGGACGATCCGTCTGATCTGACAATTTATATTTATTATTACCTGATCTCTAATGCCGGTGGCGGCGTCGTGGTCGCGCTAGTCAAAGTCCTCCGGTAGGTTGTTGTTGATTGTGTAAAAGTTCTATTATTTACACCCTTTTTAACCCATATTTCTGCTGCATTCAAGCATCATTTCATTGCATTTAGGTTAGTTTACAGCAAAACATCACAAATATATTAAAGGCACAGATTCTACTAAAAGATGGCTGATTTTGCAGGTTGCTGCCATAGTAGACGAAGAAGGCGGGCGTAGGGCAGAGAAGCAGAAAAGCTGAACTGAACAAGCAGACAAAGAGGATGATGCTGCCATGGTGCTGCCGTGACAGCAGAGGACGACACAAGTTAGTGGAGAAAAAGCAAAGTGGACATCGATAGATAGAGAAAATTTTGCTCGTCTGTCGTGTGAAAACCATATATTTTTCCAAGCCCCGGATCAAAAGATATGTCAAGCCCAAAGCTCAAGGAGAGAAAATCCCAAGAAACAAGGAGGACGACTAGAAAGTAGGATCCTTGAAGATTAAGTCTTTATTAGAATCATACTTTTAATTAAAGTTGTAATCCTTGTTAACTTAGAATACTTGAGCCCAAAGCTTATATAAGGGCATGTATCTTAACCTAGAAAACCATAGCCGATTACCCCATAACCGACAACCAAAAACCCCTAGCCGTTTACTCGCCGTCGACATGTTCTAAATTCCCCCTAGGGCCACGGGTTGATTTGTAAAGTAGTTGCAAGGGTTGTTTTGTTTTAGGAATTTTTAGTTCAATAAAATAAACTTCAAGTTCTCTTATTTTGGTTATTAATATCTTGCAAGAGCATCGGGAGAGCATTGTGAGGTTATCTATTTACTTAGCATCGGGAGAGTTAAGTATACAAAAGAAATAAGAGAAAGTTCTCTAGTTTATAGTTGAACTATCTCGTGCCTAGGGATAGGGCGAGGTTAAGTGGCTAAAGAAGAATTCATACACATCGGTGTTCATCCTTTGATTCACGCCGGGAGGTATCATCAAAGACGTGATCATCGACAGACTTGGACCTAGGGATAGGCCAAGGCAGATCTGGGATTCTTGCCAAACTTGAAGTACTGAGTTGGTGTGTTTGCTGCCGCGACGATCAACAGACTGCTGCCGCGACAGGTGCTGCCACGACGGGCGCAATGATAGAACTGGATTTCCTAAACTCTGCAATACCTGCACTACTGAGCAATTCAATACCAGCCCATTCTCTCTATCTTGATATTTCTACTCTTTTATTTACGTTCACTTTATTATTCTCGTGACAATTCTCTAAAATATTTTCTTTACTTTCGTGCAGTGAATTTAGGTGAAGCTATTAGCCCAATCCCTGTGGAGACGATATCCGATACTTCGTATCACTTTACTACTTGCGTTGTGTACACTTGCACTACCATTGCGATAGACTATTTTACACGCAACAAGTTTTTGGCGCCGTTGCCGGGGATTGACAACATAACTCTACCTTTCTTTTATTGCACTTTTCATTTTTGTTTTTGTTTTAGTTTTTATTTTTCTTTTTCTGTTTTTCGTTGGTGCATTCAACTCTTGCTTTTCACAAGGTTTTCTTGTTTATGCGCAGATCTAATCGAGGTAAAGATCCTGAATATCCATTAGATCCGGAAGTTGAACGTTCCTTCAATCTCAAGAAACAATTTCGTCACCTTTTAGCCAGGAACGAATTCCTTGAAGAACAGCTAGAGAAGATGGCCCACGTTGGAGATGACCCGCCTGCTGGCGATGTTATACCGCCTGTCGATAACCCTGCCGCCGCCGGAAGACGGTCATGTCGTGACTACATGTTGAACGATCATGTAGAGCTGGAGACCACGCTGCCGGATATTGATGTTGACAACTTCGAGCTTAAACCTGTCATGTTTAGTATGATCAATAATGCTGGGCAGTTTAGTGGTGCTGTTACAGAGGATGCTAGGGAGCATCTCAAAATGTTCCAGGAGATCTCTGGTTCGTTTAGACTACCAGGAGTTAATTCGGAGATACTGAGGCTTCGATTATTTCCCCATTCATTGAGGGACAGAGCTAAAACTTGGTGGAATAAACTTACGCCGGGTTCAATTAGAACTTGTGCAGATTTATCTCGTGAATTTTTATCTCGTTTTAATCCTTCGCATTTATCTGAGCGATTACGTAATGAAATTGCTACTTTTCAACAGGAAGATGACGAGCCGATGCACGAGGCCTGGGACAGATTTACTACTCTTCTACGGAACTGCCCAATGCATGGATTCCCCGTCTGGAATCAGGTAACTAAGTTTTATAATGCTGCCAACTTACAAACTCGTATTTGAATTGATTCAGCAGCAAATGGACTATTATTGGATAAAGATCCGGACGAGGCATTGCAAGTTTTGAAAAATCTGGCCAAGAATGAGGAGCAGTTTCCGACAGCAAGAAGAGGGGGTAAACGGGTACTTGCTGTCAAGGATTATGAAGCCGACAGCACAATGAAATCACAAGTAGCATTCCTTACTAAAGCAATGAAAAGGTTATTGAATGATGATGGGCAACATGGATTTGCTGTTGAGGAGGTATGTGACATATGTGAGGGAAATCATGGTCGGGATGAGTACCCAATACAATTAGAAGAGGGAAAATATGTTGGAAACTACAAGCCGAATTACAATTCCAACAATTATAATCCCAATTGGAGGAAGGATCCCAAATTTTCTTGGAGTAACCCTAATAATGCCTTGAATCCTCAAGCACACAATCAGAATCAGGGAGGACCTAGATTGCTGACGCGACAGCAACTGCTGCCGCTGCAGCAACAGCAGCAACCAGCTGCCACGAGCAGTATACTGGAACAGACTCTGGCCACCTTTATGTCTCAGACAGGTACTTATATTGAGAATATGAATCAGTTTATCAAGAAAACAGAGAATTTCATGGATAAAACAGAGATGAGAATGACGAATCACGAAGCTACTTTGAAATCTCTAGAGACACAAATGGGTCAGGTTTCCCAACATATTAAGCCGAGGCAGACTGGAGGATTTCCTAGTAATACTGAAAATGCTAGGCAGCCCACACATGAGCAGTGTAAAGCTATTACTACTAGGAGTGGGAAGAAATTACCAGGGCCGGAAAAGGAAGATGAAACAGTAAGAAAACCTGTCTTGGATAAACCTGCCGAGGAAGCTGCTCCGACAGGTGATAAACAAACTGATTCTGATGAGCCTGTCACGACAGCAGAAGCGACAGAGGAGAAAATTGATGAACCTAAACCTCCTCAGATTCGTATGCAGTGGGAAGGACGTATTGTTGATTATCGTCCCCACCTCCTTTTCCTCAACGGATACAGCAAGCTAAGCAAGAATCTCAACTTAAAAAGATTTATGATATTTTTAAGCAGGTTCATATTAATATTCCGCTGTTAGATGCCGTTAGGGAGATGCCCGGTTATGCTAAATTTCTCAAGGATGTTATGTCAAAAAAATCTAAACTTGGGGAGTTTGAAACGGTAAAGATGACAGAAGGTTGCATGAGTATTCTTCACTGGCAGCCACCCTAGAAAAAGAAGGATCCGGGGAGCTTCATCATACCTTGTGTAATCGGAAATAAATTTGTGGGTAAGGCACTTTGTGATCTTGGTGCTAGTGTTAATTTAATGCCAAAATCTGTTTTTCAAAAATTAGGTATTGGAAAGGCGCGGCCCACGACAGTAACTCTGCAGCTGGCAGACCGCTCTTACGTTCATCCAAAAGGAAAAATTGAAGATATTCTGGTAAGAGTGGATAAATTTATTTTTCCTGCTGACTTTCTTGTTTTAGATTGTGAGGCAGACGAAAACGCACCAGTCATCCTTGGGTGACCCTTCTTAGACACGGGAAGATCACTGAATGATGTGGAGAAAGGAGAACTCACCATGCGAGTGAACGATCAAGAAATTAAGTTGAATGTTCTCAAAGCGATGAAACATGCTGATGTAGACGAGGAATGCAAGGCTATCACTGACGTTACCCTTGATCAACCCTGCATCAGGTCAGGCTGTCACGATATTAAATTTGGTCACTATGGCGGCAGCCACCTACAGGACTGTCGCGACAGCACTGACGACAGCACCGAAGATAGCAACTCCTCTAAATCTGATACATCTGATACTAAAAGTCAGGAGTAGGTAAACTGGTTAGGCAATCGTCCAGGTAAGTTATTCGAACCTTTAAATTATACTTCGGATAACCATTTAATCCAAAAGCCATCTACTGTTGAACCACCTGCCTTAGAACTGAAGCCCCTGCCAGGGCAGCTAAAATATGCTTTTCTTGGTTCAAATGATACGTTGCCCGTAATCATCTCTTCTAAGCTGCCGTAGGAACAGGAACGGCAGCTAATAGGCATGCTACGACAGCACAAAAAGGCGATTGGATGGACGATTGCTGACATTCAAGGCATTAGTCCGGCGTTATGTATGCACAAAATCCTTCTAGTAGGCAATTTACAAAAGGTACTTGAAAGATGTGAAAAAGCAAATCTAGTCTTGAATTGGGAAAAATGCCACTTTATGGTGGATGAAGGGATAGTCCTTGGCCATAAGATTAGCTGCCGTGGGATAGAAGTCGACATGGCTAAGATAGAAGTGATCGAAAAGCTGCCGCCGCCAACTACAGTCAAGGGTATTAGAAGTTTTTTAGGGCATGCTGGTTTTTATCGGAGATTCATTGCAAATTTCTCAAAAATCGCCAAGCCCCTATGCCATCTTTTGGAGCAGAACCGACCTTTTGACTTTAATGATGAATGTACTGAAGCATTCAAGGTTCTGAAGAAAAAACTAGTAACAGCCCCCATAGTACAGCCACCAGACTGGACACAGCCATTTGAGATTATGTGTGATGCTAGTGACTATGCTGTCGGGGCAGCACTTGGGCAACGCAGAGATAAGCTGTTTCATGTCATATATTATGCCAGCAAGACATTGAATGACGCCCAAGTGAACTACACCACCACAGAAAAGGAACTATTAGCTGTGGTGTTCTCCATTGACAAGTTTCGTTCTTACATACTTGGGACGAAAGTAATAGTGCACACAGACCATTCTGCCCTGAAATATTTGTTCGCGAAAAAGGATGCAAAGCCTCGATTGATACGGTGGATCCTGCTATTGCAAGAATTTGATCTTGAAATCAAAGACAAAAAAGGGACAGAAAATCAGGTGGCAGACCACTTGTCAAGGTTGGAGAAGGGACAGAGTCTGCCAATAGATGAGACTAACATACTGGAGACCTTCCCAGATGAGCAGCTCTTTGCTGCCGCAACAGCCATGGCGGCAGGTAAGTCTTCTGAACTCCCCTGGTATGCAGATTTCGTTAATTTTATAGTTAGCGGAATACTTCCTTCTGATCTTAATTATCAAGCCAGGAAGAGGTTTCAAAATGATGTTAAGCATTATTATTGGGACGAACCTCTTCTTTTCAAACTATGTGCAGATCAAGTTATAAGGAGGTGTGTACCACAAGAAGAGCAAGAAGACATTCTCCATCACTGCCATGCTTCACAATATGGAGGTCACTTAGGAGGCAACAAAACTGCTGCCAAGGTGCTGCGGTCAGGGTTCTACTGGCCGACACTGTATAAAGATGCACAAGACTTCTACAAGAACTGTGACAGGTGCCAGCGGACATGTAACATCTTGAGGAGAAACGAGATGCCACTGCAGAACATTCTAGAAGTCGAAATCTTCGACGTTTGGGGGATTGATTTTATGGGACCTTTTCCATCTTCATGTGGAAATCTATACATCCTCCTAGCAGTGGATTATGTCTCTAAGTGGGTTGAAGCTATCGCCACTCAAAGGAATGATGCCAAGACAGTCCAAAAGTTTCTACACAAAAACATATTTTCTAGGTTTGGCATCCCTAAGGCGATTATCAGTGATGAAGGGAGACATTTTGACAATAGGGTTATTGCTGCCGCCTTGAAGAAATATGGTGTCAAGCATCGGATCGCGACAGCATACCACCCACAGACCAATGGACAAGTTGAAATATCTAATAGGGAAGTTAAGAACATTCTTGAGAAGATGGTTAAGCCAACTATGAAAGATTGGTCTTTACTCCTTAATGATGCATTATGGGCATATAGAACAGCTTTTAAGACTCCATTAGGCATGTCTCCATACCGATTGATTTATGGAAAACCTGTCATCTGCCTGTCGAGATAGAGCATAAAGCATATTGGGCAATCAAGGCAGTGAATATGGACTTGGACAAGGCAGGCCAGAAAAGGCTGTTAGATCTGAACGAAATTGAAGAAATACGGACAATGGCCTACGACAATGCAAGAATTTACAAGGAGAAGACTAAGAAGTGGCATGACAGGAAGTTGCTGCCACGACAGTTCTGCCCAGGGCAGCTTGTATTGTTGTTCAATTCTAGACTAAAACTCTTCCCAGGGAAGCTAAAATCTAGATGGTCTGGCCCGTTCCAAGTTGTACAAGTTTTTCCCCATGGTGCCATCACAATCCGATCATTAAAAGACGGGCACCAATTCAAAGTCAACAGACAGCGCCTCAAGCATTATCAGGGGACTGAAGCCCCAGGAATACAGGAAGTGGTTACCTTAGGAGATGCCCCACAAGGCATCCCTAATTTAACCTAAATTTTATTTTTATTTATTTTATTATTTATTATTTATTAGGAAATAAGGTTTATTTTATTCGAATAATTTTTTTATGTTTACTGTTTTTAGGAAATAAAGGAGGCAAGAAGAATAGAGAAGTGACCCAAGCCCACCATCCAGCCATCAGCCCCACAAAGCCCAATATTGAAGCCTGTCGTTCCAGCTGCCGCCGCAGACACGGATAAGACAGGCTGTCATCAGACTGTCACGATAGACGCAGAAACGTGTGACAGACGCGTAACAGACGCATAAATGCGTGTCAGATGCGTCAGACACGCTAAAGCTCAACAGTCGCCCCGTTATTCACGCCAGCCGTTACATCTTCAACGGGCAGCAACTCTTCCTCTATAAAACCCCGTTTCATTTTCATTTTACTCACTTCTGTTTATTCTTACTTGCTCTCCCCTTTCGTTTTTCTTTGTTTTCTTTACTTTCACAAAACCCTTGCAACTAACATGTCTTCCAGAAGAACCCGCCGCAGTGCTACTTCAACCTCTTCACCGGCAGCACCCACCCCGCAATCCTTCGCCACTAAGGATCTCTGGGAAGAACGAGGCTTTATCTACACTCGAAAGGCAGAGAATATGGGGCTCAAGCCGTTCATCGCAAGGGCGATAAAGGCTCTGCTGTTGGAGCAATTTGCAGAGCAACCAGCAGAAATGAATGAAACGCTGGTGAGGGAATTCTATGCTGCCATCGGCAGCAGGACGACAACAACAGTGACTGTCCGAGGGAAAGAAGTGCCATTCACAACAGAGCGCATCAACAATTTTTATGGCCTCTACTTCGGCCCCAACGATGATGCTCACCAGCAGTTCCTGGACACCCTAGACAACGCTGCCTTCGATGCTGTCATGGCCGAAGTGACAGAAGAAGGAACTGAATGGAACACGAGCAAGAAAAATCCCCATACCGTAAGAAGAGGGCAGCTGCTGCCAGAAGCAAAATTGTGGAACGCCTTCATTAAGAAGAGGATTCTGCCATCCTCCCATCACACTACAGTGGACCAGCAGAGGCTAGCCCTAATCCATTCAATCATGAACAAACGGCCCATAAATGTGGGACGCTACATGAGGGAGAGTATCTTGGACTGCACCCACAGATCAACAGCCCTCCTCTGCCTGCCCTTCCTGATTACATCTCTCTGCCACTGCTCTGCCGTACCAGAAGCCACCACCGATCGACTAGTGAAGGGACGGGGCTGGACAGACAAGAATATAATCAGCCTCATGGAGCTGACAGTAGCAACCCCCTCTCTTCCGTCAACCCTAATGCCGCCCCAGCAGAATCCTCAGAGGAGCCCAACACTGAACCTGCCGCAGCGGCTGCTCCGACAGACCAATCTACTCAACTCCTTGCTGCCATTCAGAGGATGGAGGACAAACAGCTGGGTCTGATGACATTCATCAAGGATTTTGCCAACTCCACGGTAAATTTCATTAACCATACTTTAAATTATCCTGATGTTGTCTTTCCCACCTTCTCTGCCCACTATTTCACCATCCCCACCCCTGCCCACACACCTACACCTGCTGCCACACCTCATACACAATCTGCTGCCTCCACCCCATCACCTACCCCGACGGAAGCCGACAGCCCTCAGGCCGACACATCCGCCCGAGGGACGAAGCGACCGCCCTCGGATGACATTGCTGCCTTCGTAGCTGGTTTTTCTTCTTTCTCTGTCTGGGCTAAAAGCGAGGCAGAACCCTCTATTCGGAGGAATTTGGAGAAGGAATTCACACCTGTCAAGAGGCAAAAAAGGATGGCCAACAGAAAGCTTATGCCAAAGGCCAGCACCACCACCAGTAGCAGCAGCATCACTTGGGACAGCGGCAACAGCTCTGACATCTAGGTCGTAGAGCAACCAGCCCAGCCTGCCCCACAGCCCAGAATCCGCCGCCAAATCCGCCTCAGCAGCAGCAGTGAAGACAATGTTTAAAATTTAAGTCTTTTATTTTCTTCTTATTGCTGCTGCCTTATCTATATTTTGTGATGTACTGCCTTCATTTTTATTTTTGTCATTTGCATTGAGGGAAATGCAACCCTCGAGTTTGGGGGTGGCAACCCTCCATTTTAATGGAGTCTAAGTACATCTCTTTAATTAATTGTTGTATCTTTTATTTATTTCTCTTAAAAAAAATCAGAAAAGACTGAAAATTTTGGCTTAAAACTATGATTTGAACTTACCTGTCGTGACAGCTCTGTCGTGGCAGCATCTTTAGGACAGTTTAAGGAGAAGTTTAGAGCCTTTCTATAGTTCTGAAAAACTTAAACACCAATGTGACTGTTATACTGCTTAGATTTCTTTTAGCCAAACTAGAATAGGAAGCTTAGTACTTGAATAGCCCCTAGAGGTGCCTAACACTGGCTCTAGGAAAGAAGTTTAGCAAAAGAGACTAAAAAACCTAGAGGTGCCCGAAACCGGCTCTAGGAAGCTAACTAGAGGTGCCTAAAACTGGCTCTTGTAAAACTTTAGAAATCGAGTCAAAATAAAAAAAAAATCAAAGAAGCATGAAAATGTTCCTTCAAAAATAAACTTTGGCATAAAAATTCGAGTTAAGAAGTTGAATATTCTAGTGAAACTAAGAGAGTCTTAGCATATAACTGTTCACAAGCATGCACACACTGCACGAGGACTATAGTGAGATTCCGGACAGATCCTAATCTATCCGACAGGTTGCTGCCGTCATAGAGAATGAGCGACGGGTAAGGGAAAGCTCACTGTTTGAAAGCCAAAACAAAAATAATTTTTTCTTTTAGGTCTTAGTTGCTTGAGGGCAAGCAAAAACTTGAGTTTGGGGGTGTGTTGATGTGTAAAAGTTCTATTATTTACACCATTTTTAACCTATATTTTTGCTGCATTCAAGCATCATTTCATTGCATTTAGGTTAGTTTACAGCAAATCATCACAAATATATTAAAGGCACAAATTCTACTAAAAGATGGCTGATTTTGCAGGTTGCTGCCATAGTAGACGAAGAAGGCGGGCGCAGGGCAGAGAAGTAGAAAAGCTGAACTGAACAAGCAGACAAAGAGGATGATGCTGCCATGGTGCTGCCGTGACAGCAGAGGACGACATCAAGTTAGTGGAGAAAAAGCAAAGTGGACATCGATAGATAGAGAAAATTTTGCTCGTCTGTCGTGTGAAAACCATATATTTTTCCAAGCCCCGGATCAAAAGATATGTCAAGCCCAAAGCTCAAGGAGAGAAAATCCCAAGAAACAAGGAGGACAGCTAGAAAGTAGGATCCTTGAAGATTAAGTCTTTATTAGAATCATACTTTTAATTAAAGTTGTAATCCTTGTTAACTTAGAATACTTGAGCCCAAAGCTTATATAAGGGCATGCATCTTAACCTAGAAAACCATAGCCGATTACCCAATAACCGACAACCAAAAACCCCTAGCCGTTTACCCGCCGTCGACATGTTCTAAATTCCCCCTAGGGCCACGAGTTGATTTGTAAAGTAGTTGCAAGGGTTGTTTTGTTTTAGGAATTTTCAGTTCAATAAAATAAACTTCAAGTTCTCTTATTTTGGTTATTAATATCTTGCAAGAGCATCGGGAGAGCATTGTGAGGTTATCTATTTACTTAGCATCGGGATAGTTAAGTATACAAAAGAAATAAGAGCAAGTTCTCTAGTTTATAGTTGAACTATCTCGTGCCTAGGGATAGGGCGAGGTTAAGTGGCTAAAGAAGAATTCATACACATCAGTGTTCATCCTTCGATTCACGCCGGGAGGTATCATCAAAGACGTGATCATCGACAGACTTGGACCTAGGGATAGGCCAAGGCAGATCTGGGATTCTTGCCAAACTTGAAGTACTGAGTTGGTTTGTTTGCTACCGCGACGATCAACGGACTGCTGCCGCAACAGGTTCTGCCGCGACGGGCGCGACGACAGAACTGGATTTCCTAAACTCTGCAATACCTGCACTACTGAGCAATTCAATACCAGTCCATTCTCTCTATCTTGATATTTCTACTCTTTTATTTACATTCACTTTATTATTCTCGTGACAATTCTCTCAAATATTTTCTTTACTTTCGTGCAGTGAATTTAGGTGAAGCTATTAGCCCAATCCCTGTGGAGACGATATTCGATACTTCGTATCACTTTACTACTTGCGTCGTGTACACTTGCACTACCATTGCGATAGACTATTTTACACGCAACAGTTGTCAGTCGGAAGGATAGGAGCCTTTTGAGCATCGGCTGGGAGCTTGAGCGGTTTCAAGCCAAGGAACTGCTGGCGGAACTCCGATGGAGTTAAATCGGAGAACTTGGTGACACCGTGGACGACGCTGGGGTCCAGGAGCCTGTTACGCTTGGCCTGGAGCAGGTTAGCCTTGAAGACACCCATTCGGTAATCGTGATCCTCTTGGGTGGCGTAGGTTTTCCCATACTTGGACTTGAACAACGTGAAGTGGTGCTCGACGTTCAGGATGTGGTCATCGGACTCTTCCTCGACGCCTCTATCGGGAACAACTTGACGGATGAGAGGATCTTCGTCGCTGTTAACGTCGGAGACGACAACGGAAGCGATATCAGAAACGACATAGGTGGCGACGACGGAAGCGACGAGGGCGGAGAGAAGAAGGAAGAGAAGAGAGAAGCGGTCCATTTGTTCGAAAAGGGATAAAGTAAAGAGCTTTGAGAAGCGAATGCGTACATTTTCGCTGCCATTATATCGACATTGATGGTAGCAGGTCTATATTTCTTTGGAGGTTCATTTGATTGCTTTAAAGATAATTTGTGCTAAAACATATCAGCACTTGGAGTTTAGCCCAGTGGTAATCTTAATGACTTTAGAGCTAGGGGACATGGGTTTGAATCCCAGCTCCCCCTTCACATTAAATTTATTTTCTTTGTTATGGTGGTGACACGTGTCACCACCACATTAGTCTAAATAAAAAAATTAAATAATATATATAGGAGAGAGAAAATAATAAAAAATATTTAAAAAATAAGAAAAAAATTCCACGTCAACAATTCTGTTAGTTTTTAATGACGGGGGACCAAAACAGGAGAACTATGTAAGAGAAGGAACGATTTTGCCAGAAAAAATAGTTTTGGGACCAAAATAGAAAGATGATAATAGTTGGGGGACCACCGGTGTAGTTTTCCCTACATTCTTCTACACATGTGCTTTTTTACCTCCTCACGCCAAGCGATGTTCCCGTTCAAG
Source organism: Hibiscus tridactylites (assembly GCA_958450335.1). Taxonomy (NCBI): domain Eukaryota; kingdom Viridiplantae; phylum Streptophyta; class Magnoliopsida; order Malvales; family Malvaceae; genus Hibiscus; species Hibiscus tridactylites. The sequence goes on from OY288285.1 coordinate 31,803,015, forward strand.
CTGAGGTTTAATTGTTTCCTGAAGTGATGTAAAACACTCGTTCCTAGTTCCCTACGACTGTGATCGATACCAAGAAATCTTTTGTTCTTTATGAAACTATGTCAGCCTACTTGTAAGATGCAAGAAAAGATTAGAAATAAGAATTAAAAAGAAGGAAAAAGTCATGGCAAACACAGGAATAGGGCAAAGTCAGATGCTCCAAATTCATAGTATGAATCATTCAAGAATCCATCAACCGAATATTGTCCCACTTTTAGGTGGCTCTCTTTTGCTCACACACTCCCCTAATATCAATTTTCCCACTTTTCTAATCTCAATCAGACATTAAAAGTTTCAAGGTCCCTGAAGAAAGGTTAACTTAATTAGGCGGAATGTATTATGAAGACAAACTCATTTTCTCAAATATTCATGTGTGATCCAAATGGCCTTTTAAGGCTTGTAACGTAGGCTAGGCTCGGGTTGCCAAAAAAGATATATAGGCTCAAATGCATGTTTCAAGGGTAATTAAACCAAGGATCAACTTTTCTTGATGAAATCTTCATTATTTTTCCTTGGATCGCTCTAGACTGCCCATTTTGGGTTTTCACCCTGGAGTTCATTTCCTTTTATGGTATATGTCTCATTTGAAGGATTTGTTTCAAATTTTCTTTCGTACTTAAGCTTTTATTTCTTCTTTTCTTCATTTCGTTTTTCTTTCTTCTTTCTTTTTTTCCCCATTTTTCCTTCTTTCATCTTTTCCATTTTCTCTTTCCTTCTTTTCTTTTTCTCTTTTTTCTTTTCTTTCTTTTTCCATCCTCTTTCCCCTTTTCCCTTTATTCTTTTTGTGTCCCTTTCATTTTGAATTTAGGACATTTACTTGATCTATCGTGTTTCTTCTTTTTACTTGCAAATTTTCATCCTCTTTGCCCCTAGTTTGGGGAGTGATCCTTGGTTAAGGTTAAGTCACAAGAAAAATATCAGGCTCAAAGGGGGACAACAATGGATTTTTATTTTCTTATTCGTGAAGGGAAATGAAGGAATGTTGTAGAGTGTCCATAAGTTCTATGTTTTTTTACAAATTCCTGCCCTTATTATTGTTGTTCTTAAGCTCATTTAGGCATATTTAGGTGCATTGCATGCATAATAACAATATTTTCTCTTTTACCATGCTTTTATTGAATATTCTATATTTGGTTAAGAAAAGATACTGTTTTAGTTAAGTTTTAATTTCCAGGTGCTGTAGTTGTGTAGAGGAGGAGAGGACAAGAAAGTAGGGAGCAAAAGGAGCTGTACTGAAGCAGTTCCAAAGTGCCGCCAAGAACACTGCCAAAGTAGCCAGCCGCCCAGGCGGCAATACACCGACTCAGCTAAGATGGGCTTCGATTTATAGAGGATGATTTTCTGAATCCAAGAAGCCCAACCTTGCAATTTTCTAAAGCCTGGAACGGTGTGCAGAGCAGATTAAAGATTGATAAGTAGGAGTACTTGTCTTTACTTGCTGGAGAAGGCAACGTTCAAAAGGAGTCCACATTCAAGTCAAAGAAGTCATAATTTAATGTAAAGCAGCTTTAAAGACTTCAACTCCAAGGAGGACTCAAACTTAAGGCCATGAGCCCTATATATTTGAGGGTATAGGGGAGAGATCACGTTTTTAGATAACCCTAGCTGCCTCCTAGTCTATCATGTTCTAATTCTCCCATAGGGTTTAGGTTTTTGTATGTAAAGTAGTTGTGAGAAACGGTTGTAATAGTTTAAGTTGTTTTTGCAATAAAATGTTCTTAGTTTGCTTAATTCATGTGCTTCACTTCCTTCAATTAGTCCCAAAAGTCCAGTTAAAGAATCCATTTGTCGGGCACGACGATGTCAAACTCACGAAAGAATTAAGCACGGTCTCATCATGAAGAGGTGTTGACTAATTCAGCTTAGACATAAGTTAGAATTTCAACGGCTAAAAAGAGCAACCAAACGTTGATTGTCTGTGTTAGGTTTACGCTAAGATTGCTAGGTATTGCCTACATCACACAACAACAACATCCTAGCCTAGACATAGGTAGGATCACTTCAGAATTGTTTCGCCGAACTTGGAGTATCTGCCAGACTTGCCGTCAGGACTTCTCTCCATCTCACCTGCCGAGACAGCGAAAGTTGCAATAACAGAGTGCCGCCGTGGCAGCGAAAGTTTCTGCCGCCTCAATCCGCCATTACCCACCAAGGCAGCAGATCATGGCAGCGCAAAACACACTTAAAATTTACAACACAGTCTACACACTACTGAGCTACAACTACCTGGCCCAATCTATCAACCTAATCTCTCTCTCTCTCTCTCCAATTACTCATGTTTTTACTTTTATGCTTTTTAATATTCGAAAATTTAACTGTGCAATTTACTATTTTCTTGTGCAGGAACAACAACTCGAATCAAGCTGTCTAATCCCTGTGAGAGACAATATCTTATATACTATAACTTGACAGGAGTGTGCACTTGCGCTCATAAATAGAGAACACTCAAAACGCTCTACAAATGCCAAATGTCATTTTTCACACCAATATCATCAAAGAGAAGCAGTCTTTAGTTGTTAGATGTTTTAGAGTTATCACTTTATTCCAAGACCCTAACAACAATGTCTAAGAGGAAAATCCTCTCAAAATCTGTATATGGAATCTCCCCATTAAACCTGAACACACTCTATTGCCCCTCTATCTCAGGATTAGATTCAAGAATCATGCATACAATCAATTATAGAGACTCTACAAAGAAAATGGATGAAGAATAAAAAATAAGAAATGTTTGATGACCGATGAAGATCGAAAGAGGCTTCAAGTGAATGACAAGGCTCTTCACATCATCTTTTGTGCACTAGGACCCGACATGTACGCAAAGATGTCATCGTGCACAAGTGCGAAGGAAGTGTGGGACAAGCTAGAGACCACCTACGATGACACCAATGATGTAAAGGAGACCAAGATTGGGATCCTTAATTTGAGTTATGAGAACTTAAAGATGGAGTCGAATGAGAGTGTCTCCAAAATGTTTGATTGGTTCTCCGTTATAGTAAATGGTCTCAAGGGTTTTAGTGAGATCAATCCCAAAGACAAACTAGTCCAAAAGCTTCTTTAACCACTTCCCGAATCATGAAACGGGAAGAGAACCACAATCATCGAGGCCAAGAATTTAAAAACTTTGAAGCTCGATGAGTTGGTGGGATCACTTCTTACTCATGAGATCATGAAGCAAGGAAGGGAAGAAGAAAAGAAGAGAGAAGAGAAAAGAGTGGAGAAGCAAGGAATTGCTCTCAATGCTTCTCAAGAGGAAAGCAACTCAAGTGAAGACGAGTTTGAGGATTTGGCTATGATAGCCAAGAGATTCTCTCAGTTTATGAAGTCCAACCGGGGAAGAAATTTCCAAAGAAGAAGAGACTTCAATAACAAGAACAAAGAAGACGAGAAGGATCAACTCATTTGTTTTAGGTGCAAGAAGCCGAAGCACATAAGATAGGATTGCCCTCAACTCATGAAGAAAGGCTTCAAGAAGAAGAAGAAACACAAACCTCACGTTGCTACTTGAAGCGATGAAGAATCATCATCTAATGAAGAGGAGCTTGAAGTGGCTAAGCTTTGCCTCATGACCATTGATGATGGTCCTAAGGTAAACCCTAACTCATCTACTTTCGATTTCATGTTTGATGAACTTCAAGATGCATATGATGAGTTGCAAGAGGTTTATGATGAGTTGGTGGAAAAATATAAGGAATCAGTTTTGAAAAACAAGAAAATAATTTCCGATTTGAAAAACCAAAACGATTCTTTTTCTACAACCAACTCGGAACTTGAAAAGAAGATTTTGGTTTTACAAGATGACTTAAAATATTTTCAAGATGAAAATATTGATTTAAATAATATTATTTCCAAAGTTCATGATGAAAATATTTTGGTTTTGAAGGCTTCTCTTAATGTAGTTGAGAAACAAGATTTTGAAAAAGCAAGTTCTTCAAAACCCAACTATGTAAAGAGGAACTTCGATGGCTACAAACAAAGAAGCTCTCAAAGGCATCCTAAAGGTAAAATAGTTAGAAGTGTATGTGTTCCTAAGGAACTAGTAGCCTCTAATAATATTCATGCTATTGCTTCTTGGATTCCTAAGGGAACCAAGTATTTGGGAGCTAACTTACATGGACCCAAAATGATTTGGGTACCTAAAATCAAGAACTAATCTTTGTTTGTAGGAGGGCATTGCTACAAGGCCAAAGCTTCAAGTCAAAAAACTTGGTACCGAAACCATTATCTTATAACAGAATAGTCCGTATCGAAATAGATGTTTCCAGTGGCAAAACGTATCAAAACACTTTGGGGGTTTTTCGAAATGTCTGGGCAATTTTGTGTATTTTGGCATTGAAACACTTAGAAAATTTATGGGGTTTAAGTTTTAACTTTAAAATATTTTAAGTATAAATTTCACTTGTCAAATGTAAGTATTTTGACTACTTAAAAATTTATTTACTTTGTAATTTAGTCTTTAGATTATTTGTTATATCAAAATCAAATAATGGTTTTACAATCTCCCCATTTTTGATATAAAAAAACCAAAGTAAATTTTTAAGTAAACCCACCTAATTTGAAGCTAGGTTTTGAAAAAGATTTTGAAAAATTTAGCTTAACCCTTCTCCCCTTTTTGTTAGATCAAAATCAATGAAGGAATATAATCATGAGATAAAGCAATATAGCACAAGGCAAAGCAAAATTAAAGCAACATAATTTCATTAAGCATAATAAACCAAAGAAAAATAATTCCATAATTTCCAAACATAATATCCAAACTTAATACTTAAAACATAATATCCAAACATAAATCAAAGCATAGGTCTTAAAGCAAAAACTTAGATAGGTGCATAAAAAGGGAAATCCTAAACTAGATGATATGCAATGGAATGCAAAGATCTAAGGCTCATTGTCATCTTCATCTTTATCATTGGTGGTGCTCTTTCGAAATTGTCTCCACTCGCCATAGAAGCCGGTAAAGGACATGTCCATAGAGGCTTGTTGAGTTTCAACCGAAGTGAGTTGATTCTCAACACTTTGGATACGTCCCTCCATGGAAGTGAGGCCAGTGTCAAGAGTGGGAAAACCGGAGTCCATGTGGGTTGGCAAGCCATTGAATTGCTCTGTAAGGAAAGTCATAAGGGATTCGTTGTTTGGTGGAGCAACTTGAGGATGAGGTTCGAGAGATGCAACTTGAGGAGGATGCTCGACACGAATCCACTCTCCATCAATGAAATGAAATTTGCAATGGAGAAGTGTGCGCTCATCGATGGGATCCTAGAGAGGTTCCGAAAAGTCAAGAGAGCAATCGATCCCTAACTTTGAGAACAAGTAACATAAGGCGGTGCCATAAGTGAAGGAGGTGACAAGATCCGAGTTGCAGTTTTGAACAAGATGCACCATCTTGGAGAACATGATTTTTCAAAGTTTTGGTCGACGTCCCTCATGAAAGCATCGAATCCAAAAATCGTCAACTTGCCGAATGTGGGAGAATTTTCCTCTAGAAGGACGAAACCACCACGAGACCATGGGATGAAGGATGCGATCATGAGCATCAAGTACTGTGACGGAGCCACCAAGAGTATGTCCCAACGAGTTCTCATCTGAAATACCCTCATCATGAAACCTGAAAACATTGACCAATGTTTCCGGATAAACCCTAAACTTCTTCCCCATTAGATAGGACTCAATGGAAACCACTTGATCGATATTAGAGATACAACGAGCATTGGCATAGAAGATGAGAACCATGTTACGGTACAAAGTACTGGGTAAGCTAAAAAAGGGTAAGAAATTCTAATGCCTCAATAAATCAAGATAGCGAAATTGAAATTGTTCGGAATCCAAAAAGGGTATAAAGACAATACGCTCATGGCGGATAGCATGATCTTGAAAGAGCTTGAAGTTGGTATGGGTGTCTTTGTTTCAAAGACTTTTTTGGTAGAGTAGATTGAGGTTGGGACGAGTGGAATCGTCATCAATGTTAGAGCTTCCACCAGACTCATTGGTTCGTACTCTTTTCTTAGAACCTATGTTTGAAATCTGGAATTAAATCAAGACACAAAAATATATGTATGCTTAAATCAACCAAATACAATCTAATATGCAATCCAATAATCAAGGTGTTGATAAAAAACTATACAATATAGTTTAAAAATATATATACATATAAAACAAATTTTTGATAAAAAGAATTTCAAAAAATAGTAAAGAAAAATATACGATATAGTTTTTATATTCAAACCAAATTTTTTTGAGTTTTAAAGAATTTTTGCAAAAACTTCAAAACCCATACTATAAGTATATATTCTATACAAAAATTGAGTAAAAACAATAAAGAAAATCAAACGAAAATTGGAAAAAGAAAAGAAAAAGGGTTTATACATTGATATAGGATAATGGATGAATGAGCGATGATTAATGCACCAAATTGCTTGCAAAGCCTTATCCTTGATGTGTAGATTGAAAGCCCTAAAAAAGTTTTAGGTTTTGATGTAAAAAATTAAGAGATTTAAGGAGTTTATATTTGGTTAGGGTTTGAGAGAAAAAGTGAGTTGGTGTTTTAATTAAAGTGGTATACTCATTTAAGGAAAATCAATCTACGCAGACGCCTATTGATACACCACTTGGCGTATCAGAACATGGGTATCAAAATGCTTTCGAGCCGTTTCAGTACGAGACTCGTTTCGATACAGATTGACCCTGTTTCGAAAGAACACCGCGAACCCATATCGAAACGCGAAGAGCTCGTTTCTATATGATTCATCACTATAATTGACTTAGATCGTGCCCGTATCAAAACAAATGTACCTGTTTCGATACACCCTTGCCAGAAAATGCATTTTGGGCAGTTTCAAGTCCAAAAGGCCAAATTAGATCGAGCCTAAATGCATGTATATGGTATATGAGCACGTTATATGAACTAAAACTGATGCATACTCCCCCTAGAAACAAGCATAGATGCATTAAGAAGAAAAATCACATAAGCATGATCATCATTCAAAATTTAAGCAATTTTTTGGCCATTTGGGACCTAAAAGGGTCAAGGAAGGCTAGTTAAACCTAGCTCTCTCCTAAGGGTTCAAAACATTCTTTATCTAAAGGTTTGGTAAATATGTCCGCTAATTGGTTCAAGGTATCAACATATTCTAGAACTACATCATTTTTCATGACATGATCTCTAATGAAATGATGCCTAATTTCTATATGTTTGGTTCTAGAGTGTTGGATGGGATTCTTAGTGAGACAAATGGCACTAGTGTTGTCACACTTAAGGGGTATGTATCTACTTGAACACCATAATCTAAGAGTTGTTGCTTCATCCAAAGAACTTGAGCACAATAACTCCCTAAGGATATGTACTTCGCTACGGTGGTAGATAAGGCTACACTATTTTATTTCTTAAAGAACCAAGATACGAGCATACTACCTAAGAATTGACATGTTTCGGAGGTACTTTTCCTATATATCTTATATCCCCCATAATCTGCATCAGAGAAGGCATGCAGATCAAAGGAAGAGTCTCTAGGATACCAAAGACCTAAACAAGGTGTATCTCTAAGGTATCTAAAGATTCTCTTAATGGCTACAAGGTGAGATTCTCTAGGACTAGCTTGAAACCTAGCACACAAGCAAACACTAAACATGATATCGGGTCTACTTATGATAAGGTAAAGCAAAGATTCAATCATGGAACGATAAAGCTTAGAATCAACACACTTACCTCCTTCATCCTTATCAAGCTTAATTGACGAGCTCATAGGAGTGGCTTGAGGCTTCGCATTCTCTAAGCCAAACTTCTTGAGAATATCCTTGATGTATTTGGCTTGATTGATGAAGGTGCCATCTTTCCTTTGCTTGATTTAGAGCCCCAAGAAAAATGAGATCTCTCCCATCATGCTCATCTCAAATCCATCTTGCATTAGCTTAGAAAACTCCTGGAAATAAATTCATTAGGAGAACCAAAAATAATATCATCAACATATATTTGAACTACTAAAATGTCATTGCCATATCTTTTAATGAAAAGTGTAGTATCCACATTGCCTTTTTCAAAACCTTTTTGAATCAAAAAGTTTGAAAGCCTTTCATACCAAGCTCTAGGAGCTTGTTTTAAACCACAAAGAACTTTAGTTAGTTTGAAAACATGATTTGGAAATTGTGGATCTTCAAAACCTGGTGGTTGTTCACATACACTTTTTCATTTATAAAACCATTTAGAAAAGCATTTTTTACATCCATTTGAAAGAGTTTGAAATCATGATAGCATGCAAATGCAAGAAGCATCCTAATAGCTTCCATTCTAGCTACAGTTGCATATGTTTCATCAAAATCAATTCCCTTTTCTTGAGTGTATCCTTGAGCAACAAGCCTAGCCTTGTTCCTCACTATGTTACCACTCTCATCTAGTTTGTTTCTAAATACCCATTTTGTACCTATAGTAGATTGATTACTAGACCTATCAACTAATGTCCATACTTCACTTCTCTCAAATTGATTAAGTTCCTCTTGCATAGCCAATATCCAAAAATTATCTTTTAATGTTTCTTTGATATTTTTAGGCTCTATGCATGAGATAAATGCAACATGATTCATAAGTTTGAGACATGATCTAATAGTTACCCCTTGGATGGATCACCCAAGATTTCACCACCTTTGACATAGTTGAACTCCCTTGGGTATGTCACATCCTTTTCCTCAAGAGTCAAGTCCTTCAAGGCTTCAAGAGGTGAATCTTGTGCTTCCTCTTCTTTAGTTGGAATGTCATCTACCTTTGATGATTGTCCTCCATCAATGGCTTCAATGATCCCTACATCATCATCATCACAAGATTCCTTCCTCGGAAGGAGGTTATCATCTAAAACAACATGTATAAACTCTTCAACAACCAAAGTTCTTATATTAAATACTTGGTAGGCTTTAGAGTTTAGGGAATAACCCAAAAATATTGCTTCATCACTTTTAGCATCAAATTTACCTAAGTTGTCTTTTCCATTGTTTAAAACAAAACATTTACAATCAAAAGGGTGGAAATAGCTAATGTTAGGCTTTTTGGATTTCAAAATCTCATAAGGTGTTTTCTTTAAAATAGGCATAATTATTACTCTATTAATAATATAACAAGTCGCATTAGTGGCTTCCGCCCAAAATACTTAGGTAAATTGTTTTCACAAAGCATTGTCCTAGCCATATCTTCTAAAGTTCTAGTTTTCCTCTCAACTACCTCATTTTGTTGAGGAGTGCGAGGAGCCGAAAAATTATGGCTAATACCATTTTTCATTATAAAAATATTTAAAACCCATATTTTGAAATTATGTTCCATGATCACTTCTAATATGTGAGATTTTGAGATCAAGATCATTTTGGGTAATTTTTATAAATGTGATAAAATTTTCTAAAGCTCCATCTTTAGTACTTAAGAATAGAACCCAAGTGTATCTAGAAAAGTCATCTACCAATACAAATGCATATGACTTACAACCCAAGCTTATAGTTCTAATAGGCCCAAATAAATCTATGTGGATTAATTGTAGCACCCTACTTGTCGAAACATCATTAATGTGTTTAAATGAGGTTCTCTTTTGTTTACCCTTAGCACAAGCATCACATATTTTATCTAATGAAAATTTTAGTTCGGGTAAACCTCTAACTAGATTTTGGGAAACTAATTTTTCTAAAACACTCATGCTAGCATGCCCTAGTTTCTTATGCCACAACCATGCATCATTCTCATCATGTGCAACTAAATATGCATGAGATGAATGTATGTCATCTAAATGCACCATATAAATATTTCCGATGTGATAACCAATGAGCATTATTTTATTTGTTTTAATGTTCACAATTTTACACCTAGTTTTATCAAAATGAACATTAAACCCTTTATCACAAAGTTGACTAATGCTCAATAGATTATGTTTTAGACCATAGACATATAAAACATTTTCAAAGAATGTATATGAAAGATTACCAATGGAGCTTATGCCTTCAATGTGGCCTTTGAAGTTGTCACCAAATGTCACACATCCTCCACTTTTTGGTTTAAGCTCCAAGAATCTACTCTTGTCTTTGGTCATGTGTCTCGAGCAACCACTATCAAGGTACCACGTGTTCTTACTTGAATCTTTCACCTTGAAGCATTGCTCCTCCAACAAGCAAAGAGATTAAGCTTTAATTTTTGGTACCCAGAATGATTTGGGTCCATAAGAGTTAGCTCCTAAAATCTTGGTCTCCTTAGGAATCCAAGAAGCAATTGCCTTTACTTTATTAGACAAAATGAGTTCCTCAGGAACCCATACACTTCTAATTCCTTTAACTTTAGATTGATTTTGAAAATCTCTTTGTTTGGGGTAAAGTGGTTTAATCTTAACATATTGGATTTTTGAAAAATTTCCCTTTTCAAGAGAATGTTTCCCAATAGTAAGAGAATTTTTGAGATTATCCACCTCCTTTGTGTGAAAATCTTGGAAATCGGAAAGAAGTTTTTCTTGGTCTATATTTTTCTTTTTAAGTTCATTAGTGAGATTTACCAAGTATAAAACCTTCTTTTCCAATTCAGAATTGGTTTTGAAAGAGACTCGTTTTGAGATTTTAAATCGAAAATAGTTTTCTTGTTTTTCAAAATAGACTCTTTATATTTCTATACAAATTCATTGTAAACTTCTTGCAACTCATCATATGCATCATATAGTTCATCATAAGTAAAAGATGATGAGTTTGAGTTTACCATAGATTCCTCCTCAAGAGTCATGAGGCAAAGGTTGGCCACTTCATGCTCCTCATCCTCGAATGATGACTCCTCATCACTCTAAGTTGCTACTTGAGCCTTGAGCTTCTTCTTCTTCTCAAAGCTCTTCTTCTTTAGTTGAGGGCAATCAATGCGAATGTGACCCGACTTCTTGCACTCATAGAAAATGAGTTGATCTTTTTCTTCTTCTTTGTTCTTGTTCTTGAAGTCTTTTCTTCTTGAAAACTTTCTACCACGATTAGGCTTCATGAACCTTGAGAATCTTTTGGCTATCATAGCCAATTCTTCAAATTCATCTTCTAACTCCTTGCTTTTTCTTCTCTCCCTTGCTTCATGATCTCATGTGTGAAGAGCGAACCAACTAGTTCATCAAGCTTTAGGGTCTTCAAATTCTTTGCTTCGATGATGGCTGTTCTCTTTCCATCCCATGATTCAGGAAGAGAGTAGAGTAGATTCTGGACTAACTTATCTTTGGGGATGATCTTTCTGAAGCCCTTCAAACCATTGACGATGACGGAGAAGTGATCAAACATCTTCGTTACGGTCTCATCGGCCTCCATCTTAAAGTTCTCATAACTAAGATTGAGGATCCCGATCTTCGTCTCCTTCACATCATTTGTTCTTTCATATGTGGTTTCAAGAGTGTCCCACACTTTTCTGGCACTTGTAAACAAGGATACTTTAGAGTAGATGTTCGGTTCGAGAGCACAAAATAGCATGTGCAAGGCTTTGTCATTCACTCGCAATTTCTTCCTATCATCTTCACTCATCTCCACCTTCTTCTTTGGAACAAGACTTCCTTCTTCATCTCTCTTCACGGGAATGGTTGGTCCATCTTCTACTACATCCCATACAAGGTAATCACTTGATTTGATGAAGAGACACATTCGGTTCATTCAATAGGGATAGTTATCCCCATTGAAGAAGGGTGGTTTGGTGGTAGATTGAGACTCGTACATGCTTGGCCCGAAGGTAGATTCCATGGCTTGACTTGGAAGTTGATCAACACTCTTCTAGGATCTTCTCTTGTGGTTGTGAAGCCTTCAAAGAGGTAGGTTCTGATACAAATTGTTGAGTGGATCAAATTATCCGATATAGCCAAGAGGGGGTGAATTAGCACTTTTAACAAAGAAGGGAGTAAAAGGAACAATTAAAAATGAAGAACAAGACACTTATAGTGGTTGAAGCTTCTAAACAAGCTCTACATCCACTACCGTAGCTCCCACTAAGAATTTTCAACAAACTCTTCACTAATTGTTCTTCCCATTTTCTAGGCTAAGGAGGCAACCTTTACAAATTCAATATTTCTACCCAAAGACTGAATTACAAGACTCTCAATTACAAAGAATAAGAGGCAATTTGAAATGTATCTCTTACAAGACTAATATATTGCCTAATTACAAACCAACACTCCCTAAACTTGAAAAAAATGAACAATTGAGAATTTTACAAGTTGGGTACACAATTTGACTCTATTAGGCTCCAGGGTTTGGAATAAAATGCTTTGATGTTGCTTGAAGGTTCAATAGTTGTTGCTGGTGCTTTTTAGGCTTGCTTTTATACATTCTCATTGATTTCTAGCCGTTTGGGTGGTTGAGATCATTAATAGAGCCGTTGGGGCTCTCTCTTCCCTCCATAAATGTTGTTCTGCAACTACCTGTATCGAAATATGAGCCCCTATATCAAAACAGACACCAAAAAAAGAAAGAGTTGTGTGTAAAAAGGGCTCGTATTGAAACGACTATAGGCCGTATCGAAACAATTTAAAACTATAAAATGTAAAAAGAGGGTCGTATTGAAACGACTAAGAGCTGTTTCGAAACATTTTGAAACTGTAAATTGGTGTTTCGAAACAGCATAGGGGTGTATCGAAACACTTAACCAAATTTTCAAAAGTTCTTTTCTGACAAGTAATGACTAGTTCATTTAATGCTCGATTTTGAAAATACTTAACCCCTGTATCGAAACGGGTATGAGCCATCTCGAAACAACACTTAAAATTCAAAATCCCAGATGAAGGCTATATTGAAACGAGCAAGCTTGTTTCGAAACCCTTGTCTCGAAACAGAATAGCCCGTATCGAAACATATGTTTCCAGTGGCAAAACGTATCGAAACATTTTGGGGGTGTTTCGAAACGCCTGGGCAATTTTGTGTATTTTGTCTTTGAAACACTTAGAAAATTTTATGGGGTTTAAGTTTTGACTTCAAAACATTTTAAGTATAAATTTTACTTGTCAAATGTATGTATTTTGATTACTTAAAAATTATTTACTTTGCAATTTAGTCCTTAGATTATTTGTTATATCAAAATCAAATAATGGTTTTACACTATCCCTATTGGAAAAATAGAATGAGGCTCTTCATCAAGTCTAATGACTATGTCCTTTGGGATGTAGTGGAAGATAGGCCAACAATTCTGATGAAGAGAGATGAAGAAGGAAGGCTAGTCCCGAAAACAAGAGCGAAAATGACCGATGAAGATCGAAGAAGACTTCAAGTGAATGACAAGGATCTTCACTTCATCTTTTGTGCACTTGGACCCGATATGTATGCAAAGATGTCGTCTTGCACAAGTGCAAAGGAAGTGTGAGACAAGCTAGAGACCACCTACGAGAGCACCAACGATGTAAAGGAGACCAAGATTGGGATCTTTAATTTGAGTTATGAGAAATTCAATATGGAGCCGGATGAGAGAGTCTCTAAGATGTTTGATCAGTTCTCCGTCATTGTAAATGGTCTCAAGGGCTTCAGTGAGATCATTCCCGAAGACAAGCTAGTCCGAAAGCTTCTTTACTCTCTTCCCAAATCATAGGGTGGGAAGAGAACCGCAATCATCGATGCCAAGAATTTGAAGACTTTGAAGCTCAATGAGTTGGTGGGATCTCTCCTTACTCATGAGATCATGAAGCAAGGAAGGGAGGAAGAAAAGAGAAAAGAAGAGAAAAGAGTGTAGAAGCAATAGGTAGAGAAGAAGAAGAAAGGAATTGCTCTCAAGGCATCTCAAGAGGAAATCAATTCTAGTGAGGATGAGTTTGAGGAATTGGCTATGATAGCCAAAAGATTCTCTTGGTTCTTGAAGTCCAACCGGGGTAGAAAGTTCCAAAGAAGAAAAGACATCAAGAACAAGAACAAAGAAGAAGAAAAGGATCAACTCATTTGTTATGAGTGCAAGAAGTCGGGGCACATAAGATCAGAATTTCCTCAACTCAAAAAGTAGGGGTTCGATAAGAAGAAAAAGCACAAAGCCCACGTTGCTACTTGGAGCGATGAAGAATCATCATTTGATGAAGAGGAGCACGAAGTGGCTAATCTTTGCCTCATGGCTATTGATGATGATCTTAAAGTAAACCCTAACTCATCTACTTTCCATTTTACATATGATGAACTTTAAGATGCATATGATGAACTTCAAGATGCATATGATGAGTTGCAAGAGGTTTATGATGAGTTGGTAGAGAAATATAAGGAATCGGTTTTGAGAAATAAGAAAATAATTTCTGATTTGAAAAACTAAATCGATTCCCTTTCTACGACCAACTCGGAAATTGAAAAGAAGATTGTGGATTTACAAGATGATTTAAAGTATTTTCAAAATGAAAATGTGGATTTGAACAATCTTCTTTCAAAAGTTCATGATGACCACCACAAAGTGGTGAATAAGCTTAAGGCTTCTCTAAACGTAGTTGGGAAACAAGATTTTGAAAAAGCAAGCTCTTCAAAATCCAACTATGTGAAGAGAAACTTTAATTGCTACAAATAAAGAGGCTCTCAAAGGCATCCTAAAGGTAAAAGGATTAGAAATGTATGAGTTCCTAAGGAACTAGTAGTTTCTAATAATTTTAATGCTATTGCTTCTTGGATTCCTAAGGGAACCAAGTATTTGAGAGCTAACTCACATGGACCCAAAATGATTTGGGTACCAAAAATCAAGAACTAATCTTTGTTTGTAGGGGGCATTGCTACAAGGCCAAAGCTTCAAGTCAAAACACTTGGATCCTTGATAGTAGATGCTCAAGACACATGACCGACGACAAGAGTAGATTCATGGAGCTGAAGCCAAAAAGTGGTGGAGTGGTGACATCTGGTGATAACTCTAAAGGACAAAATGAGGATATAAGTTCCATTGGTAATCTCTCTTCTATTCTTATTGAAGATGTTTTATGTCAACGGTCTAAAGCATAACTTCTTGAGCATTAGTCAATTAAGTGATAAAGGTTTTAATGTTCTTTTTGACATAAATGTTTGCAAAATTGTGAACATTAAAACAAATAAGATAATACTCATTGGTCATCGCATAGGTAACATATACATGATGCATCTAGATGACATTCATACATCACATGCATGCTTGGTTGCTCAAAATGAAAATGATGCATGGTTATGACATAGAAAACTAGGACCTGCTAGCATAAGTGTTTTAGAGAAATTGGTTTCCCAAAATCTAGTTAGAGGTTTACCTAAGCTAAAATTTTGTTTAGATAAAATTTGTGATGCTTGTGCTAAGGGTAAACAAAAACGAACTTCATTTAAATCCACTAATGATGTTTCAACTAGTAAAGTTTTACAATTGATCCGTAAGGATCTTTTTGGGCCTATTAAGACAACTAGCTTGGGTGGAAAATCATATGCTTATGTTTTAGTTGCTGATTTCTCTAGATACTCTTGAGTTCTCTTTTTAAGTACAAAAGATGAGGCTTTAGAAAAATTCATCACATTTTCAAAAGTTACTCAAAATGACCTCTGTCAAAACATAACTCATATTAGAAGTGACCATGGAACGAAATTTCAAAATCTAGGTGTTGAGGATTTTTGTAACTCTAATGGTATTGGCAACAATTTTTCCACACCTCACACTCCTCAACAAAATGGGGTAGTTGAGAGGAAAAACCGCACTTTAGAAGAAATGGCTAGAACCATGCTTTGTGAAAACAATCTACCTGAGTATTTTTGGGCGGAAGCACAAACACCACTTGTTATATTATAAACCGTGTAATGATTAGGCCAATTTTAAAGAAAACTCCTTATGAGATTTTAAATTCAAAGAATCCCAACATTAACTATTTTAATCCATTTGGATGCAAGTGTTTTGTTTTAAACAATGGAAACGATCATTTAGGTAAATTTGATGCAAAAAGTGATGAAGCTATTTTATTAGGATATTCTTTAAACTCTAAAGCCTATCAAGTGTTTAACAAAAGAACCTTAGTTTTAGAAGAGTTTATTCATGTGGTTTTTTATGATAACCTCATTCCGAGGAAGGATTCTTGTGATGATGATGATGTAGGGATCATTGATGCCAATGATGGTGGACAATCATCAAAGGTGGATGAGGTTCCAACCAAAGAAGAAGAAGCACAAGATTCTCTCATAGAATCCTTGAAAGATATGAATCTTGGTGAAAAGGAAGTGAGCTACCCAAGGGAACTCAACTATGTCAAAGATGGTGAAATCTTAGGTGATCCATCCAAGGGGTAACCAATAGATCCTCTCTTAAATTGCTTAACAATGTTGCATTTATTTCATTGATTGAGCCTAAAAATATAAAAGAAACATTAAAATATGTTTTTGGATATTGGTCATGCATGAAGAACTTAATCAATTTGAGAGGAGTAAAGTTTGGACATTAGTTGATAGGCCTAGTAATAAGTCTACTATAGGAACTAAATGGGTCTTTAGAAACAAACTAGATGATGATGGTAACATATTAAGGAACAAGGCTAGACTTGTTTCTCAAGGTTATACTCAAGAAGAGGGAATCGATTTTGAAGAAACATATGCACCCGTAGCTAGAATGGAAGCAATTAGGATGCTTCTTGCATTTGCATGTTATCATGAATTCAAGCTTTTTCAAATGGATGTTAAAAGTGCATTTTTAAATGGTTTTATAAATGAAGAAGTGCATGTTGAACAAACACCCGATTTTGAAGATCCAATTTACTCAAACCATGTTTTTAAACTAACTAAAGCTTTATATGGTTTGAAACAAGCTCCTAGAGCTTGATATGAAAGGCTTCCAAACTTTTCGGTTGAAAAAGGTTTTGAAAAAGGGATGGTGGACACTATACTTTTCATTAAAAGAAATGACAATGACATCTTAGTAGTACAAAATTATGTTGATGATATTATATTTTGTTCTACAAATAATTTTTATTACCAAGAATTTTCTAAGTTAATGCAAGGTGAGTTTGAGATGAGTATGATGGGGGAGCTTTCATCATTCTTGGGGCTCCAAATCAAGCAAAGGAAGGATGTCATCTTCATCAATCAAGCTAAGTACATCAAGGATATGCTCAAGAAGTTTTGCTTGGAGAATGTGAAGCCTAAAGCCACTCCAATGAGTTCATCAATTAAGCTTGACAAAGATGAAGGAGGTAAGTGTGTTGATTCTAAGCAATTATGATGCTTCTTGCATTTGCATGTTATCATGAATTCAAGCCTTTTCAAATAGATGTTAAAAGTGCATTTTTAAATGGTTTTATAAATGAAGAAGTGTATGTTGAACAACCACCCGGTTTTGAAGATCCAATTTACCCAAATCATGTTTTCAAACTAACTAAAGCTCTTTGTCGTTTAAAACAAGCTCCTAGAGCTTGGTATGAAAGGATTTCAAACTTTTTTATTCAAAAGGTTTAGAAAAAGGCAATGTGGATACTACACTTTTCATTAAAAGATATGACAATGACATTTTAGTAGTTTGAATATATACTGATGATATTATTTTTGGTTCTACTAATGAATTTTATTGACAAGAGTTTTCTAAGCTAATGCAAGGTGAATTTGAGATGAGCATGATGGGAGAGCTCTCATTTTTCTTGGGGCTACAAATCAAGCGAAGGAAAGATCACACCTTCATTAATCAAGCTAAATACATCAAGAATATGCTCAAGAAGTTTGGCTTGGAGAATGTGAAGCCTCAAGCCACTCCTATGAGTTCATCAATTAAGCTTGACAAGGATGAAGTAAGTAAGTGTGTTGATTCTAAGCTTTATCGTTCTATGATTGGCTCTTTGCTTTGCCTCACCGCAAGTAGACTTGGTATCATGTTTAGTGTTTTCTTGTGTGCTAGGTTTCAAGCTAGCCCTAGAGAATCACATCTTGTAGCCATTAAGAGAATTTTTAGGTACCTTAGAGACACACCTTGTTTAGGTTTTTGGTATCCTAGAGACTCTTCCTTTAACCTTCATGCTTATTTCGATGCGGATTATGGGGGTTGTAAGATAGATAGAAAAAGTACCTCTGGCACTTCCAAATTCCTAAGTAGTATGCTCATATCTTGGTTCTCTAAGAAACAAAATAGTGTAACCTTATCTACCACCGAAGTAGAATATATATCGGCCGAAAGTTGTTGTGCTCAAGTCCTTTGGATGAAGCAACATCTTCTAAACTATGGAATTGATGTAGGTGCCATACCCCTTAAGTGTGAAAACACTAGTGTCATATGTCTCATTAAGAATCTCATCCAACATTCTAGAACCAAGCACATAGAGATAAGCCATCATTTCATTAAGGACCATGTCCTCAAGAATGATATTATTCTAGAATATGTTGATACCTCGAACCAACTAGTGGATATCTTTACAAAGTCATTAGACAAAGAGCGTTTTTGGACTCTTAGGAGATAGTTATGTCTAACTAGCCTATATTGTCATTTTAGAGCCCTTAAGTGTCAAAAATTTGCTTGAATTTGAATGATGATCTTGTTTATGCAATTTTGCCTCTTGATGCATCTATGCTTATTGCTAGGGGGAGTATGTATCTATTTTAGTCCATAAATGTTGCTTATTCATCATACACATGCATTTAAGATCGTTTAAAATCCATTTCTTGAACTCAAGTCAGCTAAAAAATGCATTTCTAGTAAAAGGGTATCGATACGGGTCACAACATATCGATACAGGTTGCTGAATGGGCATCGATTGTAACACCCCAAAATCCGATCTAGTCAGAATTAGGTTCCGGTAATCAGAAATCTCACATTGATAAAGTCTAAATATTGTATCAGCTTTTTAGTTATTTGATATTGGACTCTAATTGATTTAAATTATTGTTGTTGGACCTTATTGAATAATATCGAAACTTAATCTGTGACTAAATTGAGGAAATTGGAAAGTTTGAGGGCAAAACTATAGGAAATTAAGAGTTGAGGGACTAACCTTACGATTAGCCCCTCCTCAATTAAATCTCCCATATGTGGGATGATCTGGTGAAGCTACTTCACCTTAAGGAAATCTCATGAGATTGAATAATAAAAGAAAGGAATAGATAAGAGATAGAAAACAAAAGACTTACCCGAGGCTTAAGAAAGCAAGCACCTCCCTTGTCTTCATCATCTTCCTCTAAGCACACACCTCTATTGGAGAGAAACCTAAGCTTGGTTCTTCTTAGATTTGTTGATATCGAATCATTACCATCGATCGAGTAAGCTATATTCCTCAATCAATCATTGGATTCCATGGATGTATCAAGCTTAATCTTAAGTTAGGGTTTTGCCTATCTATGGTTATATTGATAACTAATGATTATCTTTAGCTTATAAAAAAATTAAATATCGTTATTGAAAATACGATATCGTAATCTTGTTTCTAACATACTCCTATTGATTTTCTAGCTCAAGAAGTGGAGAGAGAGGTTTCGCCATCTCCATCGAAAGCTAGAAACAAGGGCGTTGTCATCCGAGAGCCGTAAGAGCATCGAATATCAAGGTGAGTATAGTTGGAGTCTTAGGATTAGGCAAGGAGCCTTCTCGAATTCATTGGTATTGATTTCGATTAAAATAACTAACATCGTTTGTAAGGATATTGTGGCGGATTATTAATCGGAAGCATTGGGTAAGTATTGGTAAGTAAAGTATTGTGCATTGAAACTAATGTAGTTATTGTTATTGAAATATAGAAAATAAATTCATTGATCATAGTCATTGATGGTATGAATATTGAGCATATATTGTTGTTGTTATAGTCATTGAACATTTCTATTGGACATTGTTATTGAAATTAAAACATTGTAAGCATTGGGCATCATATTGATCATTGGACATTGATTTGATGTTAATATCAAACCTTTGATTTGGTTGGACATTAGATACAATTGGCATGTCATAGAATTTATGAGCTTAGTGTACGGGTGGACTACAGTCCTAAGGCTACGACCTATATTGAATTGGCAAGGCGGAGGGATGTGTATTGTACTTGGTCATTGGCGAGGCGGAGGGACTAGACAATTTATTGATTTGGCGAGACATAGGAATTCACGTATCCACTATCTTTATTCAATCCAAGGGTTAATAATGAATATGAGATGTTAAACATTGTATGTTGGAGCATGACATTGATATTGATAAGCATGAGTATATGTACATGTATCACTCATTGATATTTACATTGTATATGACTACCTCACTAGGCAATGTATGCCTAATGTGTCTCATCTCATGCATCTCAGGTTAAGGAATCGACCATTGCGAAAGATCGGATAAGTCGTAGCAAGACAAGTCACTACAAGCAAAAAGTAATGTATTTTGACCTTATGAACTCATAGGAAGGTGGAAAAATAGTTGAATTAGTCTTTTGTGCCCATTTTGGTATGTCTGTAATGTGTATAAGTTGTAATGTGGTTAAAGGCCCTAAAGTGATCTTTGGTGTGGTTAAAAGATGGTAAAACTTGCATATATGGCTCACATAGGTGAAAACCTAGTAAACATATTCGAATGATCATAAAATTTGGCATGCTAGTAGTTTATAGCATTGAAATATTGTGTGTAAAGTTTCGTTGCATTTGAACACTGTTTGGTAGGTCAATTCGATTAAAAACTAGCAAAAATCTGTCATTACAGGTCTGGTTGTATCGATACGGGGTAATGGCGTATCGATACAGCTAAGCATATGTTGAGTGGATCGAAAGATCGATAATTACCAAGAGGGGGGTGAATTGGAAATTTAAAGGATTGTGGTGAAATTGGCAAATTAAAAATTGATGAACAAGGGATTTAGAGTGGTTCAAGTTCCAAATGAACTCTACATCCACTACCTTAGTCTCACTAAGGATTTGCAACAATTTCACTAAATTGATCTTCCCCTTTTCTAGGACAAGGAGGCAACCCTTTACAATTTCGGTTGATTTTTCTACCCAAAAATCAACCCAACCCTCACACAAGTGAACAAAGAAATTTGTAGGCTAATAAGGTATCTCTCAATACAAATGATAGCCCCAATACAAGCACTCAACCCAATTTTACAAAGTATGAATGAAGAATACAAATTGGGATTTCTAGACAAATATAAAATTTGGCACAATTGCTTGGATTTGATGAATAAGTGTTTGCTTGAAGTTCAATAGTTGTTGCTGTAGCTTTTTGATGTGTCTTTTATACCTCTTCATTGATTTCTAGCCGTTTGGGTGGTTGGAGACTTAATTAGAGCCGTTGGAACCCTCTCTTACCACCATAAATGCACTTCTGCAGCTACCAGTATCGGTACGCGGGAAGGAGTATCGGTACCTGTCTCAGAAAAGAAAGAGCTGTTGTGTGCATTTAATACAGGGGTATCGATACGTGCGTAAGCGTATCGGTATTGGGTATCGAAACGCCAAGGGCCGTATCGATACTATTTTCTGAACTGAACTCACTGTCCACAACCGTATCGGTACGAGGGTTTGGCGTATCGGTACGGGTCAACGAACTTTTAAAGTTTGGTTACCAACCAACTGACACCAACGGTCATATTTTTTTAAACCGACTTATATTAAAAAAATTATGAAGCCCGTATCGATACGGGGGTTAGCCGTATCGGTACCGTATTCAAACTCTTTGAATTTTACACAGGGCCGTATCGATACGAGGGTTTAGGGTATCGATACAGATGTTGACAGTGACCAAGTTTGGTAAAATGGTATCGATACGCTGGGTGCTGTATCGATACTCCTAGACGTTTTTGAATGGTTTTGCCTTGGAACACTTAGAAAATATTTTGAGTTTGAGTTTTATAAATCAGTTTCAAAGTGTTGGTGTTTTAAAGACTTATTAAGGGACTTAAAAACTAATTTTAAGTTTTACAGAATAATCCTTAAGGATTTAATTATATCAAAATCAAACATAGGTTTTACAATCTCTCCCTTTTTGATATAACAAAACTAAAACTTAAAATTTTTGAAAAACCTTTATAAAGAACTCCCCCTTAATATAAGCTTGGTAACCTTTGAATTTAAATCAAAATATTTTAAAGTGTGAGCTAGTTTCTTCTCCCCCTTTTTGTTAGATCAAAAAATCTTTGAGACAATTAAGTGCATAAAGAAATCAAGGGTATAATAAGCAACATAAATATTATTCATTAAAGCAACATACTTAAAATCCAAACAAAGGCAAAATAGAAATCAAAGCATAGGTTTTAATCCTAAACAAACTTAATCCTAAAAACATAAAGCATAGGTGCAAAAAAATATAAAATCCTAAATGATATGCATGACAAACAAGAGAAAACGTCTAAGCATCGTCTTCGTCGTCTTCATCCTCGTCATCATCATCTCCCAAAGGCTCATTTGTGCGCATACTATTACGCCACTCATCATGGAAAGCGGCAATGGAGATATTCAAGGAATTGTGCCCACTTTCAAGAGATGTGAGGCGATTCTCAAAACCCGTCATCCTAGTGTCAAAAGTAGTTTCCATGGATGTGAGACGAGTATTCATGTCCGTACATAACCCGGTGAATTGCTCATTGAGATAGGTCATGAGAGCATCCATATTGGGTTGTTGGACTTGAGGAGCTTGAGGAGCCTGAGCCGCTTCATGCATTGGGGCGACTTCCGGTGGTAACTCGGCAAGACGTATCCATTCACCATTAATATAAGAGAATTTTGCCCGAGCAAGGGAGTGCTCATCAATAGGATCAGTGAGAGGAGTTGCAATGTCAAATGAGCAATCAATTTCCTTTTTAGCAAAGAAATAGCTCAAAGCCGTACCGTATGTGAAGGAGGTGACATGAGGAGTGTGACGATGTTGAACGAGGTAGACTATCTCCGCAAACATGAGACGAGCTAGATTTGGTCGCTTGGCTTCACGGAAACACCGAATCCAAAAATCATCCACTTGACGGATGGTGGAATATTTTCCTCCGGAAGGGCGAAACCACCACGATACCATCAAATGTAGAATCCGGTCGTGAGCATTGAGGGCGGTGACGGATCCACTAAGAACATGCCCCCCACGGTGCTCATCATCGAGGCCTTCATCATCCAACTTAAAAACCTCACAAATTGACTCGACATCAAGGGTTATTTTCTTTCCCATAAGATAGGAGTTAATTGCAACAACTTCCCCATTACGACTAACACATCTTGCATTAGCATAGAAAATCAAAACCAAGAGACGATAGTAAAAACCGGAAATAGAGAGAAAGTGCATGAAATTCCAACGATGAAGCAAAGGGAGGTATTCAAACTTGAAACGCTCCGAATTGAGAAAGGGGATGGATATTACCCTTTCGGCACGGATCTTGTAATTCTCATATTGACGAAAGTGATTGAGACCCGAATTGCCTTCAAAGGATTGCTCATAGATAGTCGAGTAGTTAGGACGAGCAATCGCTCCAAGGTTGGAGGCTTCACCGGCTTGATTAGCCCTTTGTCGCTTCCTCGATGGCTCTTTTGGTGCCATGATCTAAAAAAAATTAAGCAAGGGAGATTTCTTCAATTTGAGTAAAAATCAAGGTAAAAAAAATTTTCAAGAGAATTTTTGAAAAGAGATATTTTAGAAGAAAACCAAAAAAAAATTTGGACAAAAGCAAAGTTTTAAAAATTAAAACAGAGAAAATTAAAAAGGAAGAAAGTGATTACCTTGATAGAAACTTGAAGAGTTGAAGAAAAACTTGCACAAAGATGAGAAAGAGAGCACAAAGCCTTGCTTGATTTGAAAACTCTTTTAGGTTTGAGTTGAGATGTGAAAAATATGAAGGAGGAAGTGCCTTTTTATAGGCAAAAACGGCTAGGGTTAATTAGGTTTTGAAAAGTTTGAATTTGGGTAAAAGTTGAACTCATTAAAAGCTAATTAAAGCCATCAGCGCAGTCGAGTATCGATACGCCTTGTAGGGTATCGATACGGGGATAAAGATATCATTTCGCAAATATAACCGTTTGAACAGTCGTATCGAAACGGAGGGGTCCGTATCGAAACGACCCGTATCGATACGGGATGAATCGTATCGATACGCGTGAAGCGAAGAAAATTCTAGGAAACGAAATGAAGAACAGGTATCGATACGTGTACCATAGTATCGATACTGTATGCCCAGAATTACCTATTTGGTTCAAAGAACAACCAAAAGCTCGAACCTAACAACTCCTATGAGTATGCAAATGGTGTATGAGCAGTTCTAAGCATATTTCAATAGAAACATACTCCCCCTAACTATAGGCATGGAAGAAATTGGGAGTTTAAGCATACAAACATGGCATTTCACAAAATCAAGCATATTTAAACACAAAAGAGGTCCTAAAAGGTCAAGATAGGCTAGCTAGACCTAACTCTCTCCTAAGGGACCAAAAACGCTCTTTGTCTAAGGGTTTTGTAAATATGTCCGCTAATTGATTCAAGGTGTCTACATACTCTATAACCACATCTTCCTTAAGGACATGATCTCTAATGAAATGATGCCTTATTTCTATGTGTTTGGTTCTAGAGTGTTGGATGGGATTTTTAGTTAAGCAAATTGCACTAGTGTTATCACATTTTAGGGGTATGGTTTCAACTTTAATTCCATAATCTAAGAGTTGTTGCTTCATCCAAAGGACTTGAGCACAACAACTCCCTAAGGATATGTACTCGGCTTCGGTGGTAGATAAGGCTACACTATTTTGTTTCTTAGAGAACCAAGATATGAGCATACTACCTAAGAATTGGCAAGTTCCCGAAGTACTTTTCCTATCAATTTTGCAACCCCCATAATCCGCATCCGAGTAAGCATGAAGGTTGAAGGTAGAGTCTCTAGGATACCAAAGGCCTAAACAAGGAGTGTCTCTAAGGTATCTAAAGATCCTCTTAACGGCTATAATGTGAGACTCTCTAGGACTAGCTTGAAACCTAGCACACAAGCAAACACTAAACAAGATATCCGGTCTACTTGCGGTAAGGTAAAGCAAAGATCCAATCATAGAACGATAAAGCTTAGAGTCAACACACTTACCTCCTTCATCTTTGTCAAGCTTTGTAGATGAGCTCATAGGAGTGGCTTGAGGCTTTGCATTCTCCAAGCCAAACTTCTTGAGCATATCCTTTATGTATTTTGCTTGGTTGATGAAGGTGTCATCCTTCTTTTGCTTGATTTGGAGTCCCAAAAAGAATGAGAGCTCCCCCATCATGCTCATCTCAAATTCACCTTGCATTAACTTAGCAAACTCTTGACAATGACATTCATTAGTAGAACCAAATATAATATCATCAACATAAATTTGAACTACTAAGATGTCATTTTTATACATTTTTATAAAGAGTGTAGTGTCCACCTTACCTTTTTCAAATCCTTTTTCAATCAAAAAATTTGAAAGCCTTTCATACCAAGCTCTAGGAGCTTGTTTTAAACCATAAAGAGCTTTGGTAAGTTTGAAAACATGATTTGGAAATTTTGAATCTTCAAAACCCGGTGGTTGTTCCACATACACTTCTTCATTTATAAAACCATTTAAAAATGTGCTTTTAACATCCATTTGAAAAAGCTTGAAATTATGATAACATGCATATGCAAGCAACATCCTAATGGCTTCCATTCTAGCTACGGGAGCATAGGTTTCATCAAAATCTATTCCCTCTTCTTGAGTGTAACCTTGTGCTACAAGTCTAGCTTTATTTCTCACAATGTTACCACTCTCATCTAGTTTGTTCCTAAAGACCCATTTAGTTCCTATTGTAGATTGATTACTAGGCCTATCAACTAATGTCCATACATTACTTCTCTCAAATTGATTTAACTCTTCTTGCATAGCCATGATCCAAAAGTCATCTTTCAATGCTTCTTTTATATTTTTAGGCTCTATGCATGAGATAAATGCAACATGGTTCATTAATCTAAGAGAAGAACGAGTGGTTACCCCCTTGGATGGATCACCCAAGATTTCACCATCTTTGACATAGTTCAACTCCCTTGGGTAGCTCACTTCCTTTTCCTCAATAGCCAAGTCCTTTAAGGCATCAAGAGGTGGTTCTTGTGTGTCTTCTTCTTTTGTTGGAATCTCATCCTCCTTTGAAGTTTGACCTCCATCAAAGGCATTTATGATCCCTACATCATCATCATCACAAGAATCCTTCCTAGGAAGGAGGTTATCATCGAATACAACATGAATAGATTCTTCTACTACTAAAGTTCTTTTGTTAAATATTCGATAGGCTTTAGAGGTTAAATAGTAACCTATAAAAATGGCTTCATCACTTTTTGCATCAAATTTACCTAAGTTGTCTTTTCCATTATTTAAAACAAAACACTTACACCCAAAAGGGTGGAAATAGCTAATGTTAGGCTTTTTAGATTTTAAATCTCATAAGGTGTTTTCTTTAAAATTGGCCTAATCATTACTCGATTTACAATATAACAAGCGGTGTTTGTGGCTTCCGCCCAAAAATATTTAGGTAAATTATTTTCACAAAGCATAGTTCTAGCCATTTCTTGTAAAGTTCTATTTTTCCTCTTAACTACCCCATTTTGTTGAGGAGTTCGAGGAGCCGAAAAATTATGGCTAATACCATTTTCATTCAAAAATTCTTCAAACCCTAAATTTTGAAACTCGGTTCCATGATCACTTCTAATATGTGAAATTCTAAGTTCAAGATCATTTTGGGTTAATTTTGAAAATGTGATGAATTTTTCCAAAGCCTCATCTTTAGTACTTAAAAAGAGAACCCAAGTAAATCTAGAAAAATCATCAACTAGCACAAAAGCATAAGATTTACCACCCAAGCTCATAGTTCTAATTGGCCCAAATAAATCCATGTGAATTAATTGTAAGCATCTACTAGTAGAAACATCATTAATGGATTTAAAGGAAGACCTATGTTGTTTACCCTTTGAGCATGCATCACAAATTTTATCATTTGAAAATTTTATTTTGGGCAAACCTCTAACTAGATTTAGAGAGACTAGTTTTTCCAAAACACTAATGCTAGCATGTCCTAACTTCCTATGCCACAACCATGCATCATTGTAACGCCCTGGTTTTGGGCTTAGGAGTTTTGGGCGTTGACCGGTTGGTCAAAGTGTTGTTCGAATCTTAAGAGGTTAAATTAGGAAAGCCTAGTCGGGTTGCATTAAAAATATGGAAAAATGTTCTAAAATCATCTTTTAATATAATTAAGTGAACTGTGAAATCAATTTTGGAAAATGAGTTTTGGAAGTGTGACATTTTGGCTAGTAACCAAAATGTAATTTTCGCAAGTTTGGTGGCTGTTTTTATAAAGGGTTGGAACTTTGAATCTTTAAGGAGCTATTAATCCAAAAGTGGTTTCTCCAGATTTTTCTAAGATTTTATAAGCTATTTTCTGATTTTAAAGATAACAAAAGGAGGGAAAAACTCATTTGGCTAATTTTCATAACTAACTTCTCATTTTCCTTCTCTCATTTTCTCTCAAACCAAACACTACATTTCCAGAGATTTGTTTCTGATTTTCTCACCTAAATTCCTCCTTTCAACTCTCATTTGATTCCAAATCAACATATCTTCAAAACCTCTTCAATTGCTACAAGTTTCAACAAGCATTTTGATTGCAAAAAGTGGAGAAATACAAGTTTGGAGGTAAGAACGTCCTTCTCCTCTAAACTATCAGTTCTTTACTGAAATTCCTAAGTTTTCAATCCTAAATTGATGTTTAATTAAAGGCTTTTAAGTTGATTTATGGATCTTGGCTTATTATGCAAGATTTTGATGATTTTTGATGATTTTCGTTAGATCTGAGTAATCTGTGATCTAAGAGGTGTTTTTGATGTTAAATGATCTCTAAAATGATGTGGAATTGAGTTTTGATTGATGCAATCCCGGATAGGTTGAGTTTCCTAAGTTTAGCTTGTGTTATAGGTAGTTTTTGAGGTGATCTTGGTGATCTGTTGTTGCTGGAGGTATAAGGTTGTTAATAGGTTGTTTTTAGATGTTATATGATGTTAATGGAAGTGAGGTTGTGCTGGTTTATGGCTGGGCTTTGTTTAGAAGTGGTTTGGATGCATTTTCGGTTGTGTTTGGTGGCCGAAAATGGAGGTTGGATGAGAGCAGCGAGTTTAGGTGCTTTCATTGAAGCAATTAGTGCATGATGATGCATTAATCCTCTGCTTTGATGTGTTGAAACAAGGGAGGCATCTTTGGATCCAAGATTGGTTGATCCGGAAGCTTGATTTGGTGCTTTGGCTTGAAGCAAAGTGGAAATTGGTGAGTGGATTTGTGGAAATTGGATTTTCAGCTTTAAAACCAAGGTTTAAAGGTTTTGGTAGCTTAGTTTAAGTCTAAACAACTTTGCTAAGCTCAAGTGTAAGTTTTCGGATTTTCTCTCTAGTGGTGGCCATGACTTTGTTGTGTTGCAAAATGATGATTTGCATGTTTTTAATTACTGTTTTGAAAGCATGTTTTAGCATGGATTTTGCTGATGATATAAGCCATATGTTGAAGGTAACTCTAGGTAGGAGTACCTTGCTTTTGTACATTGTTTAAATGTGGATTGATGCTTTAAAATGCATGATGAAAATGGCTTGGTTTAATGCTTTAAAACAGTGGATTAAATGATGAATATGATGTATATTGGCAAGTGATGTTTTGAAATGTTTAAGGTCACTAAGGTGGTTAAAAGTCCTTGAGTGAGCCTTGTTACTTAAGATCATCAAGGTGGTTAAAAGTCCTTGGATGAGTCTTGTTGCGGACACTAAGGTGGTTAAAAGTCCTTAGGTGATCCATTCCATGGTGTTTAAAAGTCCATGGGGCCAAGGTGTTTAAAAGTCCTTGGGGCCAAGGTGTTTAAAAGTCCTTGGGGTGATTCAAGCATTGGACACAAAGGTGGTTAAAAGTCCTTGTGTGGTCCTTATTCATGGTGTTTAAAAGTCCATGGCCAAGGTGTTTAAAAGTCCTTGGGGCCAAGGTGTTTAAAAGTCCTTGGGAAAGTTGTTGAACTTGTTTTGGTAAATGAAATGTATCACTTGAGCCAATATGACATGTTAAGTATATTATGAAGCATGAGATGCTTGTTTTAATGTTTGTGTTGAAGCATGGGATTGCTTATTTTAAGTATGCTTTTGAGCATGTGCAAAGATTGATTTTAAGCATGATTTATAAATGGTTTTAATTGCATTATTGAATTGTTTTAATGAGCATGCCTCACTAAGCTTTTGCTTACGCTCTCTATGTTTTCTTAATTCAATAATGCAGAGCATTAGAGTACATTGAGGGGCAGCAAGAAAGGGCAAGCAATCAAGTTCAAGTGAAGCTCAAAGTATGGAAGGTTTTGTTAAACATTTAGCTTTTGTGTGATTTGGCAATGGGGGACCAATGTGTATGTTTTGGGAGGTGTTTGAGACTCCCTAAGTATGTTGAATGTTGTTGAGATTGCTGGTTTTTGAATTGGAACCTATATGCTTGTTTTTGGAAGTTTGGTGTTTGAATAGCTAGCTTGTGTAGGAAGCATGCCTATAGAATTGGGCCTTTTTGCATATGATGTTAGGTTGATGTTGTGATGATTCCTATAAGTCTTAATTATGTTTAATTGCATGCTGGTAAAGTTTGGTGACATTTGGAGCATGTTTGAATGATCAATTGCATGATTTGGTATGCTTGTTTGCTGCAATCTGTGCAGGCGTTTCGGAACAGTATGCACCGTTTCGGAACGGGTGCCTTACATGAACCCAGGCGTCCGAAACGGTGTGCACCGTTTCGAAACGGTTTGGTCTCTGCCAAGGCCGTGTTTCGAAATGGTGTCGATCGGTTTCGGAACGGCCCGTGTTTCGGAACGGGGTTGATTGGTTTCGGAACGTCCGACCGTTAGGGGCTGACATTGGCAGTTTTATGTTTTGAATTGTTTGCGTTTTGGTCCTGAATCTTGTATGTTCAATTGTGTGAGCTTGGGAAGTCCTTTTGAGCTGAAATTTCACAGAGAAGCATGAAACCTGATTAATTTCAAGATTGTAACTTAAATTTGGGTTAAGTCCTTTTAATTATCAGAAATTACAATTTGGTCCCTAAAGTTGTAATTTGTTCAATTGGGTCCCTGTTTGATCTCTGATGTTTGTGATCTTTGAGTATGATGTTTGTGTGATCACAATTAGGGTTAATGTGCATCTAGACAAGATTAAAAAGAAAAAAAAAGGGTCGTTAATCAAGGTTGACTTTCGGGTTGACTTTGGTTTTCCCCGTGTGACTTTCTTAATTCGGGTCAACCGTCTAGGCCGGGTTAAGGGGGTTACATTTGGTGGTATCAGAGCCGAGTTTGAGAGTAATTGGGAATGAATGTATGCATGATTGAAGTATGTTTGTCTTGTATGCTTGTTGTTTGAAAGCATGATCAGTGGCTTGTGATGTTGATGCAATTGAGATGTATGCTATGATGTTGCATGTCGAGGGTACCCATTGCCAAACAAAAGCTAATGAAATGATGTTGATTTTGAATGAAATTTAGCTTGAATACTTGGATTGCTTACCTTGCTGGGTCTGACTTGTTTTATTTTTGCATTGTGATTGCATGGTAAAAGTATGGCACCACGTAGAGAGTTAAGAGGTAGTGTGCGAGCTACGGCTCCTAACGAGAATGAGAATGAAGAGAATACGGGTAGTGCAGTGTTACCCCCTCCTCCGCCGGGTGGTGGTGCTGGAGGTGAGCGAGCTGAAGCTGCAGCTGGTGCTGGAGCTGCGAGACCAGAGGTTAGTCAGGGGCAAGCTATGCCTGATATGTCTATGCTGGTACAAGCTATTGCGGGTGCTTTTCGAGCAGCAGTAGCTGGAGCTCAAGGAGCTGGGCATCAGGGAGATGCTGGAGTCAGATTACCTTTGGAGCGTCTGCGCAGTCTTGGTGGGACTGAGTTCAGAGGTATGTATGCTGAGAGTTCGGAAGCTTGGCTAGAGAGTACCAAGCGTATCTTGGGTCAGATGAGCTGCACGGATGTGCAAAAGTTGGGCTGTGTTGTGTCCTTGCTGCAGGATGATGCGTATACGTGGTGGACGACCACCATAGCTGGGATGGCTGAAGCTGATGTTACTTGGACATTCTTTCAGAATGCGTTCAAGAGGAGATATCTTGGAGTGAGATATCTGGATGAGAAAAAGCGTGAATTCATGTCTCTTACCCAAGGGAGCATGAGTGTGGCTGAGTATGAAGTGCAGTTTGTACGCCTCAGTCAGTATGCACCGGAGCTGATACCTGATGAGCGAGAGAGGTGCGAAAGGTTCCGTTATGGCTTGGTGACGGAAGTAAAGACCTACATGTTGGCTGCTGAGTACAATGATTTTGATGTGTTGGTTAGTCGATCCAAGGACATTGAGATGAACTTGGGTTTAGCTGCGAAAGGTGCTGGAGCAAGTTCTGGCAAGAGAGCTGCTGAGTATGGTTCCGGAGGTGGACGGAACAAGAGGGGACATGATCAGAAGTATCAGTCCTCAGCCAAGAGAGGTGGTTGTGCACCTGCTAGAGGAGGTTTTGCTAGAGCTGAACCAAGTGCTTGTTGGATCTGTGGTTCGCGTGGTCACATGAAGCGTGACTGTCCTCGTGCTGTGAGGGAGGTGCAAGCTCCTGTTGCGGCTGCTGGTAATGGATGTTGGAACTGTGGTTCTGTTGACCATTTGAGGCGAGATTGTCCGAGGTTGGCTGGTGGCCAAGATCGTGCTCCTATTGTAGCTGCACAGCAGAGAGGTCGTGGGCGCGGCCGTGGTAATTTCTAGAGGAGAGAGGAAAGTGGTCGCGGAGTAGCTCATGTTGTGGCTATTCAGCCTGAGGGTGGAGGCCAAGCGAGGGTGTATGCTCAGCGCGAGGGAAGGAATGATGCTGATGTGATTGCAGGTACCTTTACTTTGCAATCCTTGTCATTGCTTTCTTTGATTGATTCTGAATCTACGCATTCATACATTTTGCGTGAGCATGCTGAATTGCTTGGTTTGCCTGTTGAGTCTTTGGATGTTGGAGTTCGTGTCACTAGTTCTTTTGGTGAAACTGTTGTGACTCGAAAGCTTTATAGAAGGTGTCCCTTGGTTGTTCAAGAACATGTCTTTCATGTTGATCTTATGGAGTTGCCTTTCTATGGTTTTGATGTGATCCTTGGTATGGATTGGCTTGCTGAGCATCGTGCTGTTGTGGATTGTGAGAATAAGCGGGTTTCGCTTAAGCTTGCGGATGAGTATGAAGTTGTTGTTGTTGGCGAGAATGTGAAGTTTCTTGCTAATGTTGTGTCTACCTTGGAGGCGAGTAGGATGCTGAGGCAAGGTTGTGAAGCTTACCTAGCTTTTGTGATGAATCCTAGCTCTAAGGAGTTGAGGGTGCAAGATATCAAGGTTGTGAAGGAGTTTCCTGGTGTTTTTCCTGAAGATTTGCCTGGTTTACCTCCTAATCGCGAGGTGGAGTTTGGAATTGAGCTGTATGAGAATACAACTCCTGTGTCCATTACTCCCTATAGAATGGCACCTAAGGAGCTGAAGGAGCTGAAGACGCAGTTGCAAGAGCTGCTTGATCGTGGTTTCATCCGGCCGAGTGTGTCGCCTTGGGGGTGCTCCTGTCTTGTTTGTGAAGAAGAAAGATGGCACTATGAGGATGTGCATTGATTACCGTCAGCTGAACAAGTTGACTATCAAGAATCGGTATCCTTTGCCGAGGATTGATGATCTCTTTGATCAATTTTGGGGAGATGCTGTGTTCTCTAAGATTGACTTGAGGTCAGGGTATTATCAGTTGAAGGTGAAGGATGTGGATGTGCCTAAGACAGCTTTCAGGACAAGGTATGGGCATTATGAGTTCCTTGTGATGCCGTTTGGTTTGACAAATGCTCCTGCTGCTTTCATGGACATGATGAATCGTGTTTTTCATGAATACCTGGACAAGTTCGTTGTGGTGTTCATTGATGATATCCTCGTGTACTCGCGTACTGAGGAGGAGCACGAAGAGCATTTGAGGATTGTGCTGCAAGCTTTGTTGGAGAATCAGCTTTATGCTAAGTTGAGCAAGTGTGAGTTTTGGCTCAGGGAGGTGGTGTTTCTTGGATATGTGGTCTCAGCTGAGGGGATTCGTGTTGATCCTCAGAAGATTGAGGCGGTGATGAACTGGAAGGTTCCTAAGTCTGTTCATGAAGTCCGTAGTTTCCTTGGTTTGGCGGGATACTACCGGAGGTTTGTGGATGGTTTTTCCAAGATAGCTGCTCCTTTGACGAAGCTGTTGCAAAAGGATGTTAAGTATGAGTGGACAGAAGCGAGACATCAGGCTTTCGAGAAGCTGAAGGCGGCTTTGACTCAAGCTCCTATCTTGATTCAGCCTGAATCAGGGAAAGAGTTTGTGGTCTATAGTGATGCATCCTATGTTGGTTTGGGGTGTGTGCTGATGCAAGAGGGTAAGGTTGTGGCTTATGCGTCGCGGCAGTTGAAGGTGCATGAGCGCAACTATCCTACGCATGATATTGAGCTGGCTGCAGTGGTTTTTGCTCTGAAGATCTGGAGACATTATCTGTATGGTGAGAAGTGTACTGTGTACACGGATCACAAGAGTTTGAGGTATCTGATGTCTCAGAAGGAGTTGAATCTCAGGCAGCGACGTTGGTTGGAGTTGCTCAAGGATTATGATCTGACGATTGAGTATCATCCTGGTAAAGCTAATGTTGTTGCGGATGCTTTGAGTAGGAAGGTAGCTGTTGAGCTGAGGGCGATGTTTGCTAGCTTGAGCATATCGCGAGATGGTGGTCTTGTTGCTGAGTTGCAAGTGAAACCATCTTTGGTTCAGTTGATCAAGGAAAAGCAGTTGCTGGATGATTCCTTGGTGTCTCATGTTCAGGATATCGCGGAGGGTAGACCTTCGGATTTCTGCTTTAATGAGGATGGTGTGTTGTGTTTTGGTAGTCGGATAGTAGTGCCTGCTGATGTTGAGTTGAGGCGTGCTATTCTGACTGAAGGTCATAGTAGTCCTTTTGCTATGCACCCTGGTAGTACTAAGACGTATCGTGATCTTCGTGATGAGTACTATTGGGTAGGTTTGAAGAAGGATGTTGCAGAGTTTGTGAGCAAGTGTTTGGTGTGTCAGCGAGTTAAAGCTGAACATCAGGTTCCTTCTGGTTTGTTGCAACCGTTGAAAATCCCTGAATGGAAGTGGGAGAGGGTTACCATGGATTTTGTATCTGGTTTGCCTTTGTCTCCATCAAAGAAGAATTCTGTTTGGGTGATTGTGGATCGCTTGACGAAGTGTGCGCATTTCTTGCCTGTGCATACTACGTTTCCTTTGGATAAGCTGGCAGAGTTGTACATTGCTGAGATAGTGAGGTTGCATGGTGTGCCTAAGTCGATTGTGTCGGATAGGGATCCGAGGTTCACATCGCGTTTATGGCAGTGTTTGCATCAAGCTCTGGGTACAAGGTTGCATTTCAGTACATCCTATCATCCTCAGTCGGATGGTCAATCTGAGCGGGTTATTCAGATTTTGGAGGATATGTTGAGATGCTGCGTGATTGAGTTCCAAGGTTCTTGGGAGAAGCATCTGCCTTTGGTTGAGTTCGCTTATAACAATAGTTATCAGGCGAGTATACAGATGGCACCTTATGAGGCTCTGTATGGGAGGAAGTGTAGGACTCCTCTTTGTTGGGCTGAAACTGGTCAAAAGTTGGTTTCGATGCCTGCTTTGTTGAAAGGGACCACCGAGAAGGTGAAGCTCATTTGTGAAAGGTTGAAGGCTGCCTCTGATCGGCAAAAGTCTTACGCGGATTTGAAGCGTAAGGAGATAGAGTATGCGGTGGGTGACCGTGTGTTCTTGAAGGTTTCGCCTTGGAAGAAGGTGATGAGGTTTGGCCGGAAGGGTAAGTTGAGCCCTCGGTACATTGGACCATATGAGGTGGTTGAGCGAGTGGGTCCTGTTGCGTATCGGTTGAGGTTACCTCAGGAGTTGGAGAAGATTCATGATGTGTTTCATGTTTCTATGCTCCGGAAGTATAGATCTGATCCTTCGCATGTGATGCCTGTAGAGGATGTGGTTTTGAATCCGGATTTGACCTATGATGAGGAACCGGTGAAGGTTCTGGATTCGGATTGCAAGGTTCTTCGTGGCAAGACCATTGAGTTGGTGAAGGTGCTGTGGAAGCATCGAGGTGTTGAGGAAGCCACGTGGGAGCGGAAGGAAGACATGCTGAAGCAGTTTCCTTATCTCTTTCCTTCAGGTAAATTTCGAGGATGAAATTTCTTAAGGGGGGGAGAGTTGTAACGCCCCGATTTTGGGCTTAGGAGTTTTGGGCGTTGACCGGTTGGTCAAAGTACTGTTCGAATCTTAAGAGGTTAAATTAGGAAAGCCTAGTCGGGTTGCATTAAAAATATGGAAAAATGTTCTAAAATCATCTTTTAATATAATTAAGTGAACTGTGAAATCAATTTTGGAAAATGAGTTTTGGAAGTGTGACATTTTGGCTAGTGACCAAAATGTAATTTTCGCAAGTTTGGTGGCTGTTTTTATAAAGGGTTGGAACTTTGAATCTTTAAGGATCTATTAATCCAAAAGTGGTTTCTCCAGATTTTTCTAAGATTTTATAAGCTATTTTCTGATTTTAAAGATAACAAAAGGAGGGAAAAACTCATTTGGCTAATTTTCATAACTAACTTCTCATTTTCCTTCTCTCATTTTCTCTCAAACCAAACACTACATTTCCAGAGATTTGTTTCTGATTTTCTCACCTAAATTCCTCCTTTCAACTCTCATTTGATTCCAAATCAACATATCTTCAAAACCTCTTCAATTGCTACAAGTTTCAACAAGCATTTTGATTGCAAAAAGTGGAGAAATACAAGTTTGGAGGTAAGAACGTCCTTCTCCTCTAAACTATCAGTTCTTTACTGAAATTCCTAAGTTTTCAATCCTAAATTGATGTTTAATTAAAGGCTTTTAAGTTGATTTATGGATCTTGGCTTATTATGCAAGATTTTGATGATTTTTGATGATTTTCGTTAGATCTGAGTAATCTGTGATCTAAGAGGTGTTTTTGATGTTAAATGATCTCTAAAATGATGTGGAATTGAGTTTTGATTGATGCAATCCCGGATAGGTTGAGTTTCCTAAGTTTAGCTTGTGTTATAGGTAGTTTTTGAGGTGATCTTGGTGATCTGTTGTTGCTGGAGGTATAAGGTTGTTAATAGGTTGTTTTTAGATGTTATATGATGTTAATGGAAGTGAGGTTGTGCTGGTTTATGGCTGGGCTTTGTTTAGAAGTGGTTTGGATGCATTTTCGGTTGTGTTTGGTGGCCGAAAATGGAGGTTGGATGAGAGCAGCGAGTTTAGGTGCTTTCATTGAAGCAATTAGTGCATGATGATGCATTAATCCTCTGCTTTGATGTGTTGAAACAAGGGAGGCATCTTTGGATCCAAGATTGGTTGATCCGGAAGCTTGATTTGGTGCTTTGGCTTGAAGCAAAGTGGAAATTGGTGAGTGGATTTGTGGAAATTGGATTTTCAGCTTTAAAACCAAGGTTTAAAGGTTTTGGTAGCTTAGTTTAAGTCTAAACAACTTTGCTAAGCTCAAGTGTAAGTTTTCGGATTTTCTCTCTAGTGGTGGCCATGACTTTGTTGTGTTGCAAAATGATGATTTGCATGTTTTTAATTACTGTTTTGAAAGCATGTTTTAGCATGGATTTTGCTGATGATATAAGCCATATGTTGAAGGTAACTCTAGGTAGGAGTACCTTGCTTTTGTACATTGTTTAAATGTGGATTGATGCTTTAAAATGCATGATGAAAATGGCTTGGTTTAATGCTTTAAAATAGTGGATTAAATGATGAATATGATGTATATTGGCAAGTGATGTTTTGAAAAGTTTAAGGTCACTAAGGTGGTTAAAAGTCCTTGAGTGAGCCTTGTTACTTAAGATCATCAAGGTGGTTAAAAGTCCTTGGATGAGTCTTGTTGCGGACACTAAGGTGGTTAAAAGTCCTTAGGTGATCCATTCCATGGTGTTTAAAAGTCCATGGGGCCAAGGTGTTTAAAAGTCCTTGGGGCCAAGGTGTTTAAAAGTCCTTGGGGTGATTCAAGCATTGGACACAAAGGTGGTTAAAAGTCCTTGTGTGGTCCTTATTCATGGTGTTTAAAAGTCCATGGCCAAGGTGTTTAAAAGTCCTTGGGGCCAAGGTGTTTAAAAGTCCTTGGGAAAGTTGTTGAACTTGTTTTGATAAATGAAATGTATCACTTGAGCCAATATGACATGTTAAGTATATTATGAAGCATGAGATGCTTGTTTTAATGTTTGTGTTGAAGCATGGGATTGCTTGTTTTAAGTATGCTTTTGAGCATGTGCAAAGATTGATTTTAAGCATGATTTATAAATGGTTTTAATTGCATTATTGAATTGTTTTAATGAGCATGCCTCACTAAGCTTTTGCTTACGCTCTCTACGTTTTCTTAATTCAATAATGCAGAGCATTAGAGTACATTGAGGGGCAGCAAGAAAGGGCAAGCAATCAAGTTCAAGTGAAGCTCAAAGTATGGAAGGTTTTGTTAAACATTTAGCTTTTGTGTGATTTGGCAATGGGGGACCAATGTGTATGTTTTGGGAGGTGTTTGAGACTCCCTAAGTATGTTGAATGTTGTTGAGATTGCTGGTTTTTGAATTGGAACCTATATGCTTGTTTTTGGAAGTTTGGTGTTTGAATAGCTAGCTTGTGTAGGAAGCATGCCTATAGAATTGGGGCTTTTTGCATATGATGTTAGGTTGATGTTGTGATGATTCCTATAAGTCTTAATTATGTTTAATTGCATGCTGGTAAAGTTTGGTGACATTTGGAGCATGTTTGAATGATCAATTGCATGATTTGGTATGCTTGTTTGCTGCAATCTGTGCAGGCGTTTCGGAACAGTATGCACCGTTTCGGAACGGGTGCCTTACATGAACCCAGGCGTCCGAAACGGTGTGCACCGTTTCGAAACGATTTGGTCTCTTCCAAGGCCGTGTTTCGGAACGGTGTCGATCGATTTCGGAACGGCCCGTGTTTCGGAACGGGGTTGATTGGTTTCGGAACGTCCGACCGTTAGGGGCTGACATTGGCAGTTTTATGTTTTGAATTGTTTGCGTTTTGGTCCTGAATCTTGTATGTTCAATTGTGTGAGCTTGGGAAGTCCTTTTGAGCTGAAATTTCACAGAGAAGCATGAAACCTGATTAATTTCAAGATGGTAACTTAAATTTGGGTTAAGTCCTTTTAATTATCAGAAATTACAATTTGGTCCCTAAAGTTGTAATTTGTTCAATTGGGTCCCTGTTTGATCTCTGATGTTTGTGATCTTTGAGTATGATGTTTGTGTGATCACAATTAGGGTTAATGTGCATCTAGACAAGATTAAAAAGAAAAAAAGGGTCGTTAATCAAGGTTGACTTTCGGGTTGACTTTCGTTTTCCCCGTGTGACTTTCTTAATTCGGGTCAACCGTCTAGGCCGGGTTAAGGGGGTTACAATCATTTTCATTTTGAGCAACTAAGCATGCATGAGATGTATGAATGTCATCTAAATGCACCATGTATATGTTTCCTATGCGATGACCTATGAGCATAATACTATTAGATTTAATGTCTACAATTTTGCATCCATTTTTATCAAATAAAACATTAAATCCTTTATCACACAATTGACTTATGCTCAATAAATTGTGTTTAAGACCATCGACATATAAGACATTTTCAATAAGAATGGTAGAGTGATTACCTATGGAGCCAATACCTTTAATGTGGCCTTTGGAGTTGTCACCAAATGTTACTACTCCTCCACTTTTTGGCTTTAAATCCATGAATCGACTCTTGTCTCCGGTCATGTGTCTCGAGCATCCACTATCAAGGTACCATGAGTTTTGACTTTGTGCTTTGGCCTTGAAGCAATGCTCCCCCTACAAACAAAGATATTAAACCTTGGTTTTTGGTAACCAAATCATTTTGGGTCCATGAGTGTTAGCTCCCAAAACCTTGGTTCCCTTAGGAATCCAAGATGACATAGCAATAATATTATTAGATTTTACAAGTTCCTTAGGAACCCATACACTTCTAATTCTTTTAGCTCTACTATGTCTAGGGTAGCTACCTTGTTTGTAGTAATTAGTCTTTTTCTTAGGTTGGTGTGTTTTAGAGGATTCTCCTACTTCATGCTTGACACTACCAACATTTTTCAAAGACTTTTTGAGCTCATTTAGCTCACCCAACACCTTTTGGTGTTCACTATTACATTGAGATAAAAGATTATTAAGATCAACATTTTCATCTTGAAAAAATTTAAGTTCATCTTTTAATCCTAAAATCTTTTTCTCAAATTTAGAATTAGCTTGAGTGAGTGAGTCATTTTTCTCATTTAGCTCTAAAATGATTTTCTTGTTTTTAATGACCGACTCTTTAAACTTGTCAACTAATTTATCATATACCTCTTGTAACTCATCATATGCATCATTTAACTCTTCATATGAAAAATCTAAAGTAGATGAGTTAGAGGTTACCAAGGAGGAATCTTCCTCAAGTGCCATGAGACAAAGATTAGCCACTTCTTGTTCGTCATCCTCCGATGACTCCTCATCACTCCAAGTAGCAAGCTTGGCTTTGAGTTTCTTCTTCTTCTCAAAGCCCTTCTTCTTGAGTTGAGGGCACTCCGAACGGATGTGGCCGGGTTGTTTGCACTCATAGCAAATGATGGGATCCTTTCCTTCTTCTTTGTTCTTCCCTTTGAAGTCCATCTTTCTTTGGATTTTTCTTCCCCGGTTGGACCTCATGAATCGTGAGAACCGTTTGGCTATCATAGCCAATTCTTCAAGTTCATCCTCATCACTAGATGAGCTCTCATCAAGTTGTGAAGCTTTAGCCTTGAGAGCTACTCCCATCTTCTTCTTCTTCTCAACCTCAAGCTTCTCTACCCTTTTCTCTTCTTTCTTCTTCTCATCTTCCCTTCCTTGCTTCATGATCTCATGAGTAAGGAGAGAACCCACAAGCTCATCAAGCTTTAATATCTTCAAATTCTTTGCTTCAATGATAGCGGTTCTCTTCCCATCCCAAGATTCGGGAAGTGAATAGAGTAGCTTTCGGACAAGCTTGTCTTCCGGTATGATCTCTCCATAGCCCTTTAGACCATTTACAATCGTGGAGAATCGATCAAACATCTTTGACACTGTCTCATCAGGCTCCATCTTGAAGTTTTCATAACTAAGATTGAGAAGTCCAATATTAGTTTCTTTGACATCATTGGTGCCTTCATAAGTGGTCTCAAGAGTGTCCCACACTTCTTTGGCACTTTCAATGGATGAGACCTTTGAGTAGATGTCCGGATCGAAAGCACAAAACAACATGTGGAGAGCTTTATCATTGACTTGAATCTTTTTCCTCTCCTCTTCACTCATTTCGGCTTTCTTCTTCAACACCATCTTGCCTTCACCATCTTGCTTCAATGGAATGTATGGCCCATCCTCAATGACATCCCACACAAGATAGTCACTAGACTTGATGAATAGCCTCATTTTATTCTTCCAAAAAGAATAGTTGTCACCATTGAAGAAAGGAGGCTTTGTGGTCGATTGTGACTCGTACATGCCGGAACCGGAGGTTGAAGCCATCTCTTGATATATTGATGATCACACTCTTCCAAGGATCTCCTCTTGTGGTTGTTAATCCTCAAAGAGTTAAGCTCTGATACCAATTGTTGAGTGGATCGAAAGATCGATAATTACCAAGAGGGGGTGAATTGGAAATTTAAAGGATTGTGGTGAAATTGGCAAATTAAAAATTGATGAACAAGGGATTTAGAGTGGTTCAAGTTCCAAATGAACTCTACATCCACTACCTTAGTCTCACTAAGGATTTGCAACAATTTCACTAAATTGATCTTCCCCTTTTCTAGGACAAGGAGGCAACCCTTTACAATTTCGGTTGATTTTTCTACCCAAAAATCAACCCAACCCTCACACAAGTGAACAAAGAAATTTGTAGGCTAATAAGGTATCTCTCAATACAAATGATAGCCCCAATACAAGCACTCAACCCAATTTTACAAAGTATGAATGAAGAATACAAATTGGGATTTCTAGACAAATATAAAATTTGGCACAATTGCTTGGATTTGATGAATAAGTGTTTGCTTGAAGTTCAATAGTTGTTGCTGTAGCTTTTTGATGTGTCTTTTATACCTCTTCATTGATTTCTAGCCGTTTGGGTGGTTGGAGACTTAATTAGAGCCGTTGGAACCCTCTCTTACCACCATAAATGCACTTCTGCAGCTACCAGTATCGGTACGCGGGAAGGAGTATCGGTACCTGTCTCAGAAAAGAAAGAGTCGTTGTGTGCATTTAATACAGGGGTATCGATACGCGCGTAAGCGTATCGGTACTGTGTATCGAAACGCCAAGGGCCGTATCGATACTATTTTCTGAACTGAACTCACTGTCCACAACCGTATCGGTACGAGGGTTTGGCGTATCGGTACGGGTCAACGAACTTTTAAAGTTTGGTTACCAACCAACTGACACCAACGGTCATATTTTTTTAAACCGACTTATATTAAAAAAATTATGAAGCCCGTATCGATACAGGGGTTAGCCGTATCGGTACCGTATTCAAACTCTTTGAATTTTACACAGGGCCGTATCGATACGAGGGTTTAGGGTATCGATACAGATGTTGACAGTGACCAAGTTTGGTAAAATGGTATCGATACGCTGGGTGCTGTATCGATACTCCTGGACGTTTTTGAATGGTTTTGCCTTGGAACACTTAGAAAATATTTTGAGTTTGTGTTTTATAAATCAGTTTCAAAGTGTTGGTGTTTTAAAGACTTATTAAGGGACTTAAAAACTAATTTTAAGTTTTACAGAATAATCCTTAAGGATTTAATTATATCAAAATCAAACATAGGTTTTACAGCATATTTGAACCTAAGGAATAGGACGTATCGGTACAGTTTAGAGCTGTATCGAAATGTTTTGCCACTAGAATTCCTTGTTTCGATACTAGCTTAATCTGTATCGGAACGGGTCAATAGTCAAAGTCAACGAAAATCAACCCGTACCGAAAACATGGCCTACTTGTATCGATATGGGGTATGGGCAAAGTCAACCCAGGTTGATCATCGTACACCTGTATTGAAACGGCAAGAAGGTGTTTCGATACAGTGCTAGTTAAGTTGGTTAAAAGGCATAGATTGAAGGTTTACATTGATCACAGATTAGTCACTGAAGTTAGGATGACTCAATTGGATGAGTAAAACAACTCT
The DNA here is from genome assembly GCA_958450335.1 of Hibiscus tridactylites. Classification (NCBI taxonomy): domain Eukaryota; kingdom Viridiplantae; phylum Streptophyta; class Magnoliopsida; order Malvales; family Malvaceae; genus Hibiscus; species Hibiscus tridactylites. The sequence goes on from OY288285.1 coordinate 31,845,166, forward strand.
GAACAGTATGAAAATTTACAGACTTGCTATAATGTATTGAATTTCATTATGGTCTAATCAAATGCATCGAAGGACCTCTAATTTATCAAATTTTACAGTTTAGTCCCAAAAGCTTGTAATAGTTTAAGAATTGGTCCTAAATGATTAATTATTGCTTCATAATGGATAAATTGGACTAAGACGTATATTCGGTAACGTTTTATAGTATAACATTGTTCATGTATTGTTTATGAATTGAAATTTTATCGCACCGATCACTCTGCTGTTTATCGGTAGCACTTTTCGAACCCGGTTCTCGACCAGCCCGGGAAGGGGTGTTACATCAATAAAATTTTAATTGTATCTATGCGGTCACACGTATCGATACGGTATGAAAACCGTATCGGTATGGTGGATCGATATGCCACATCAGCGTATCGATACAATAAGCCGCTGGAGTTTAAATAGATCATTAAATGGGTGTTTCACTTTAATTAAAACACAAACCATTTTTCTCTCAAAACCCTAGCCGATTTTCATCTATAAATCCTCCTCAAACCCTTGATTTTTCACACCAAACTCAAAATTCTTTGAGGGTTTTTCATCAACACCATCAAGGCTAAGCTTTGCTATCAATTTGGTGCATTCATCATCCTTCATTCATCCAAATCCATTACTCAAGGTATAAAACCCTATTTCTTTCTTTTTAATTTTCGTTTAAATTAATTCATTGTTTTCAACTAATTTTTGTATACTTAGCATTTTTATTGTATGTGTTTTGAAGTTTTTGCGAAAATTCTTTAAAATCTGAAGAAAAAAATTGAATATATAAATATATCGTATATTTTAGTATATTATTTTTCAAAACTATTTTTTACGAAAATTCATATTTATACTTGTATATAATTTTAACATATAAAATATAGTGTTTTTCTCAATACCTTGAATTATTGGAATGATTATTGGATCCAATGTGATGATAATTGCATACATTGTTTTCGAATGGTTTTGATGTTTTTTAGGTTATTATGATGGTATTACTACATCAAACCTTGATTTTATAATTCAAAATAGTTTTCAATCCCCTTCGGCTATGGCCCATTATAAACAATACCAAGCTTTTTTAATCCGGGATGAAAGAGTTATTTCATTCCTTTTTCTAAACTCCAAACGTTTTAAGTTCAAATATTTTGGGTTGTTACAACAATGGAAATTTATGACTTTTCTAAGTGTTCCCCCAATTTTGTACCGAAATCTCGTTTTGATTTTCTTTGCTAATGCTCGTTGCACCCTTGATCAAGCAAGGGAAAGTGTAATTGCCATTGAATCCTATCTTATGGGCAAAAATTTCTGTATTGACCAAAGTGTTTTATGCAATGTTTTTGGGTTTGAAAATTTTGGAATTGATGATGAACACTCATTGGGGCATTCTCAACTTGGCTCCGTAATCGTTCTTGATTCCCATGACCGTATCCTCCATCTCATCATCTCTTGGTGGATCCGTCCTTCTAGTGGGAAATTCTCTACCATTCGCCAAGTTGATGCTTTTTGGCTCTGTTGTTTCCGAGAGGGTAAGCGCCCAAACCTTTGCCAAATTATGTTTGCCTAATTGGTGTATCTTGTTCAACACCATCCCACCGATCAAGTCAAGTCCTTTTTCTATGGCACGACATTAAGCTTCTTGTTCCATTCCTTGGAGATCGATTGTTCGCATGATGCCACCGAGCCTTTAGGCAAGCTGATCGATGAACACTTCCTTACTCGTGCTCACTTTGAGTACATTAATCATGAGTGGGTTTGTGTTAATCGCCCTCCTCCTCAAGATGATCAACCTCCTCCAGTCGCTCCCCAAGGTCCTCAAGTCCAACAAGCTCAATCTTCCATGGATGGACTCATGGCGTATCTTAATGAGCAATTCACATCCTTAGGGAATAATATGGATGCGGGATTTGCGGCCATTGATACTCGTTTTACATCGTTGGAGGATCGAGTCAAGGCCCATGAACAACAACAAACTTCCATAGATGTCTCTTTCACCGCCTTCTATGGTGCTTAGCTCAATCATACTCAAAAATCTCAAGCCAACTATGATGATGAAGATGAAGATGAAGACGATGGGGACAAGTAGTTTTTGAGCATATCATTACATATCATATTAGGATCTCCTTTTTATTATGCACCTTTATGTTAGGAACCCTATGCTTTGATTTTGTTCTTAGGATTAAGTTTGGATTTAATTTTGAAGTTACTTTGAGCTATTATTGCTTTGGATTTTAATTTGCACTTTAATGATATTATGTTGCTTATTATGCTTTGATTATACCTTGTGCTTTATTGTTATATCTTGTCTATATCCTTGAATTGTTGCATTGATTTTGATCTAACAAAAAGTGGAGAAGTGTAAAAACATAAATTTTTACAAACTTTTGAAAACCAATCTTAAAATAAGGGGGAGATTGTAAAACCTAATTTGATTTTGATATAACAAAGTATCTAAGGACCTATTTGTAAAAGTAAATAAGCTTTTAAGTATTTCAAAGTCTGACAAATTGACAAGCAAATTTGAACCAAAATGTTTCTAAGTCAAATAAATTGTTCAAGTAAAATTTTTCTAAGTGTTATAGCCCAAAACCTACTTGTACGCTAAGGCCTATCGATACGTTATAGCCGTATCGATATGATTTTTAGGTTCTGGAATTTTAATCGACAAAAGCGTACATATACATATATACTCGTATCAATATGTTATTTTATTTGGGCTTAACTTTAAAGCATAGTGTACCGATACAGTTGTACCCGTATCGATACAATTTGACCTGATTCGATAAAATTTTGCATTTAAAGTTTTTGACTGTTGCTTGTCAGTTACGATTTCAGCAAAATTTCAAACGGTCGTTGGACCGTATCGATACACCCATATAGCGTATCGATACACTTTTTGCTAAAATTTTCTCAGGATTCTAGTGAGCAAAATCCGACCGATACAGTCTTAGAGTATCAATACATCCCTCTTTCTACATTATACATGTACCGATACGCCCTCTTAAATGTGCATAATGGCTCTTTTTTATTTTGAGACAGGTATCGATACCTTTGTTCGAGTACCGATACATTAAGTTGTAGAAGTGCATTTATTACAGGAAAAATGAAGCCCAACGGCTCTATTGATGATCTCAACCACCAGAACAACTAGAAATCAATGCAATGGTATATAAACAAGCCTAAAAAACTACAACAACAACTATTGAACCTATTTGCAACAATCCAAGCATATATACAAACCCTTGAGCTATTAGAGTCAAATTCTTGTAACCCCACTTGTGTAATCTTTCATTATATTATTTGGTTTCAAGTTTGGGGAGTGTTTAAGTGTAATTGGGCAATCTATCAACCTTGTGAGAGGCATTTTTCTGATTGTCAATCTTCTTTGTATTTAAGAGAGTTTTTGGTTAATCATTGGGTAGAAGGATTAACCGATTGTAAGGTTTCCTCCTACCGAGAAAAGGGGGCGAATTTCTAGTGAAAATTGGTTGAAAATCCTTAGTGGGAGCTAAGTTAGTGGATGTAGAGCTTGTTCTAAGCACGATTATTCCTAAAAAGACATGTGTGGAAATTGAAAGATTTATATGGCATTTTATTTAGGGAGTTACGTCAGAAAAATGTAGGCTTCATATTGTTAAACGAGATGATGTTCGAGACAATATTGTGTGGTCCATCGGATCCGGGACCAAATTAGATTTTTGGAGAGATTCTTGGATTTATGACTTAGGCCCTTTAATTCACTTTGTGCCTTCAGTGTCCACCTAGTCTCTAGCATTGGTTTCAGTAGAAAACATGTCCACCCGAAAGGTGATTGGAATTTGCCTTTACTCGAAAACATCTTGCCCCTGAGGTAATGCTCCGGATAGCTACCACTAAGGCCCAAAGTTCTCCGTTGACTCCAGACCATGTTGGGTGGCGGTGTAATCCTGACCTACGATTTAGTGTTAAATCTGCCTATACTGTGTGCAGTGGGATTTCCATTGATAACTCTAATAAAACATGGAATGTTATTGTAGAGCATTTTAGTGTTCTCTAAATATGAGCACAAGTGCAAACTCATGTCAAGTAAAATTATAAAAGATATTGTCTCCCACAAGGATTGGACATCTTGACTCGAATCGTAATTCCTGCACAAAGGAAAATTAAATGCACAAGTAATTGAAATTGTTTGAGAAGAAAATAAAATAAAACACAAGTAAATAAAAGAGAAGTGATCAGATTGATAGAATGGCCGGGTTATGTTGTTGTTTAGTGTGAAACTACGTTGAATAGGACAAGTTGCTTTGCGCTGCCAGACTTCGCTGCCTCGACGGTGGATGGCAGTTAGGCTACAGAGACGCTCTCGCTGCCTTGGCAGGGGAACAGACTTGTATATCAGTGGAAAACTCGATAGAACTACAAGGCTCGGAAGAACGCTTCAAAAGTGATCCCGCTTATGTCTAAGTCAAAATATTGTTGATGCCCACTACAGATAATACCAGTCGCGGCGTGAATCCTGCAAAGAAAGCAATGTTTGGTTCGTTCTCTTTTAGCCGTCATAAACCATAACCTATGTCTAGGCTGGATTGGTCAGCACTTGATTAAGGTGAAGACCGTACTTACTCCCTTCGTGAGTTCGACTCTCTCAATACCGAACAAATGGATAGTAATCAACTAATTTTTCGCCTTAATTGAAACTATGAAGAACATGGAATAAGCAAACCTTGAAGCTTTATTGCAAAAACAAACTTAAAATCCTAAACAACAATTCTCACGCTAATTACAACATAACCCAAACCCAAAGAGAATTTAGAACATAATGGCGACAAGAAAACCTAAACTATGCCTAAGGGAAAACCTAAGTTGTTTTAAGTAAAAGTACAATGGGTATATATAGGCATTAGCTAGGTTTAGTCCTTCTTGGAGTAGAAGTCTTCAAAGTAGCTTTTGCATTAAATGCACCCATAAATTCCAACTTCTTGGAGTTGAATGTGGACTTCATCATGTTGCTTTGCTCCGCAAGAAATCTCGAACTCCTCCTCCGACGGCTCTTCCTGCTGCTACAGCCATCGGAAAATTAAGTGGACAACATCGTTAGAATTAGGATTTTATGTTCTACGGATCGCACTCCAGTTCTCCAATTCTTCAACTTGCTGTCTTGGGCAACAGGTAGGGCAAAGGATACTGTAAAATTCTTTTTTTTTTCAATTAAAAATAAATATAATAAGAACTAAAAATTAAATGCAAATAAAAGTGCAGAAATTTAAAACGAATTTCGATGTTACCAATCCCCGGCAACGGTGCCAAAAACTTGTAGAGCGTTTTAGTGTTCTCTAATTATGAGCGCAAGTGCACACTCATGTCAAGTAATAGTATAAAAGATATCGTCTCCCACAGAGATTGGACAACTTGACTCGAATCGTAATTCCTGCACAAAGGAAAATTAAATGCACAAGTAAGTTGAATTGTTTGAGAAGAAAATAAAAAAACACAAGTAAAAAAAAGGGAAGAGATCAGATTGATAGAATGGGTCGGGCTATGCTGTTGTTTAGTGTGAAATTGCATTGAATATGACAAGTTGCTTTGCACTGCCAGACTTTGCTGCCTCGGCATGGGATGTCAGTTAGGCTGCTGAGACGCTCTTGCTGCATCGGCAGGGGAATGGACTTGTGTCTGGCGGCAAACTCGACAGAATGCTTCGAAAGTGATTCCGCTTATATCTAAGTCAGAATTTTTTTTATTCCCACTACATATAATACCAGTCACCGCGTGAATCGTGCAAAGCCATCAATGTTTGGTTCATTCTCTTTTAGCCACCTTAAACCCTAACCTATGTCTAGGCTTGATTGGTCAACAATTGATTAAGGTGAAGACCATACTTACTCCTTTCGTGAGTTCGACTCTCTCGATACCGAACAAATGGATAGTAATCAACTAATCTTTCGCCTTAATTTAAAACTATGAAGAACATGGAATAAGCAAACCTTGAAGCTTTATTGGAAAAACAAACTTAAAATCCTAAACAACCGTTCTCACGCTAATTACAACATAACCCAAACCCAAAGATAATTTAGAACATAATGGCGGCAAGAAAACTTAAACTATGCCTAAGGGAAAACCTAAGTTGTTTTTAATTAAAAGTACAATGGGTATATATAGGCATTAGCTAGGTCTAGTCTTTCTTGGAGTAGAAGTCTTAAAAGTAGCGTTTACATTAAATGCAGCCTTAAATTCTGACTTCTTTGAGTTGAATGTGGACTTCATCACGTTGCCTTGCCCCGCAAGAAATCTCGATCTCCTCCTTTGGCGGCTCTACCTGCTGCTATAGTCATCAGAAAATTGAGTGGACATCATCGTTAGAATCAGGATTTTCTGTTCTACAGATCGCACTCTAGTTCTCCAATTCTTCAGCTTGTTGTCTTAGGCGGCAGGTAGGGCGGCGTCAGCTACTCGGCAGCTGTTGTCTCTGTCTAAAACTGCATCAGTACATCTCATTGGTCTGCTGCCTCAGCATCATGTCATCAACTGCTCTCTCTTTCTACCAGCCTCTAGTACCTGAAACTAAAACTAAACTAAAACAATACCTTTTTCTTACCAAATGAAGGATAATCTATAAAAAAAACATAGTAGAGTAAAGAATACTGTAAAATGCAATGCATGATCCTAATTATGCCTAAAATGTACTCAAAACAACAATAGTATGAGATGGAATGTGTATGAAATATAGAACTTATGGAAATTTACACACATAAGTTCCAAGGGATTCCGCATATCAAAGTGTTTTTATGGTTGGTCTGTTGTCATAAAATTATGACGAACGATAAGTGTGTTCGTCGTCATTTTGTCGTTGATGGAAGTTGTTCGGTTTTGTGGAGATGTTCTTGAGGACATTAACCATGTTCTACGCTTATGTTCGCCTGGTTTCCAAGTCTGGTTTGAATTAGTATTGCCGGAGAAGTTACATGAGTTTTTGAGCATGGATATACCTGAGTGGATTATGGTGAATCAAACTGGAGCTTCTAGTTTCGCTAAAAACATATCCAACTGGGACTTAGTATTTGGTGCTACTCTTTGAAATATTTGGTTGGCTTGTAATGTTAAAGTCTTTGACTCACCAAATGAAGGAGGGTCGGTGCTTAAACGTAGTCATCGACTGGTGGAGCTGATGGTGTGCGCCCGTGGGGTGAACATGCCGATGGTGAGTACTGAACCTATTATGACTCATGGTCCGTCCATATGTATCCCACCGCCCAATCCTTGGATTAAGATCAACACGAATGTTGCTTGACGTGAAGGATATGGGTATGCACAATGTGGTGTTGTTGCTCAGGATAGCCTTGGACAGTGGAAATTTGGTTTCTCCAAGTTTATTGGCATATGTTCCATGGTAGATGCTGAACTTTGAGGGTGCTTATGTTGGTCTTCTTTTTTGCATGGAATGTCGGCTATCGACATGTTATTCTTGAATTGGATAGTTTGGAGACTTTGCGGGTTCTTCGAGATGATTTTGTTGGAGCAAATTCGTTGAGTGGGCATCTATCGAAATTGAGGAAGCGGAATTAGGATGTCCGAGTTCAACATGTGCTTCGCAGCGAAAACAAAGTAGCGGACGCACTAGCCAAATTGGCTAGTTTTGATCACCTGGAACCACTATTTTTTTTCCACGCCACCTGAGTTGGTGACTAGCTTGCTTTTGGATGACAAATTGGGTTGTTGAGGTGTAGGTTGTTAGTTTGTTTGTTGGTTTTCTATTAGCCTTGTGCTTTGTTTTCTAGATTGTTTTTAGTTTATTTTGCCTATTATCACATGTACTATTTCCCTCCATTTAGGCTTAAAAAGATTTTTAATGAGATATGTGATAATAGTTCTTGTGTATGATTTTCTCGTTAATAAAATCATACCTCTTCATCGAAAAAAGTAAGACAATTAATATGAACTAAAAAGTATTTTAAATGGTAATAAATATTATTATTTTACCATAATGGTAATATATATTATTGTAATAATATTTTCCTTAATTTCGTATTTTATATAATTTTTAACTTAAAGGACTACAGATCAGTACTTAAGATAAATTAAGTGTTTAATGATCAAATATCATATTGATAAAGATCAATGTACAAATTCTTCACTACATCATTTAATATCGTTTGTTACATAAATTTTGATGTAATAATAAATTTAATTCTCAATGTTTATATTTTCCAATCAAATTAACTCATTTTTTATAAAAAAAATATTTTGTTTCAAACAATGGAACATGATTTAGTATTTATTATGTTGTAATTTTATATTAGCTTTAAAATTAACTTAATAAGAAACTAAAATCATTTTGATATTGACTGTATGTGATATATTATAAATAGAATATATTAACTTGTTAAGAATTTCAAGAATCACCCCAAATGAGGTGGGGTTAATTAGTAATTAAATAAAGAGTAAATTACACGAAATCTCATTAAACTTTGTTCTTTGTGTCGAACATACCATCGAACTATAAAATGATATACGAAATATCACTAAACTTTGTTTTTGTTCAATCCAAGCACTCGACCGTTAAATTGTAATAGACCGTTAAATCTAAAATGGCGTCGTTTTGGTATAGTTGTTTTTATGCCTAAGATGGGCCAAAACAAAGTCGTTTTATTAGGAAAAAAATTAAGAAAACTTTGCATTTAAAGATGATTGAACCAAAGACATCTAAGATAAAAGGCTTACAACAAACCATCAAGCCAACTTAAATGTTTAGTATAATCCTAACGAAAGTAGTATGTAAATAATACTGCAGTTAAACTTAATTTTATTTTTTGAAAAAAAAATTTAAAATTTAAATTTTTTTTAAAAAATCCTGAAATTTAAGGAATTGTTCAAATCAATCCATAAATCCCTAAATCATAAATCCCCAAATCCTCACCACTTTTGTCGTCGGCCGCCGTCTCCAACCCCGCCCGTTTGATCGTTGGAACCAGCCTACCATTTCCCCAACTCGCTATCAACGAAAATCGGCGAACGGTGTGCCAATCGAACGATTATTTCACGCTCGACGTTCAGTGTTTGGCTGGCACACAGTTCGCCGATTTAAGGCGACAGCGAGTGGGGGAAATGGTCGGCTGGGTTCAGCGACCGAAAAGGTGGGGCCGATAACGACGACTGGCGGCGAAAGCGGTAAGGATTTAGGGATTTGGGGACTATTTTAAAAAGTTTTAGAATTTTAAGATTTTTTACAAACTATTTTAAAACTATATCATGATATAAATGAAATTAAGTTCAAATGTAGTATCATTTACATACTGTTTTTGTTAGGATTATATCAAGTATTTAATTTGGCTTGGTGGTTTGGTGTAAATCTTTCATCTTAGAGGTACTTGCTTCAATCCTCCCTAAATGATATGTTTTCTTAATTTTTTTCTAACAAAACGACGTCGTTTTGGCCTATCTTAGGCTTAAAACAAACTATGCTAAAACAACGTCGTTTTGAATTTTACGATCCATTACAATTTAATGATTGAGTGCTTGGATTGAAGAAAAAACAAAGTTCAGTGGTATTTCGTGTATCATATTATAGTTCAGTGACATGTTCGATACAAAGGACAAAGTTCAGTGGTATTTCGTGTATCATTTTATAGTCCATTGATTACTAAAAAAATTTAAATTATTTGAATTTCCATTTTACAACTCAATTTTTTTTTAATTTTTTTTAGTCAAATCATACTTATAAAATTACGAGTTGAATTTTTTCGTGTCAAATAGAATAAAAAAATTAATTTTTCCGAGTCGAGTTGAGTTTTAGTCCTACCTAAACGAGGCACCATCAACATCAAGAATCACCTCACACTTTCCCATCTTAAAAAAGACAAAGAAATAAATTGATGGATGAAGAAAGAAGGTGGGTAAAGGGCCCAATGTTGTTTGAGAAATCAACGAATCCATCATAAGATGCAGGACAATTAACAAGTGGGGGTGTTTCATGACTCATGTGGCTCCCGTGCCATGCCAATTGCCAAGCCTTATATTACAACCACAACCCTGTGATTTTAGTAAACCACTGCTACTTTGCCACAATAATATCTGCAAATTCTATCAATTGGATATATGATTGTAAATGAATATTCCTTCATTCAACCTCTGCTGGCCTGGGATTGGTCGACCAGGATTCTTTGTTTCGGATCATGACAAATTTAGAAACAATGACCGCCAATTGTCTTCAACTTCACAGAATCTCGCTGCTGTTTTCAATACAGAGAGGAGTAACCTAAATCTGAATATGTGAATATACGTGAAAAGACTTCATTTAACAATAGAAATCTTCTTTCTTTTTCTCTCTATTTATGTCATACACTAAAATATTATATTTATGATTTAAGGTTAATATTTAGGGTTAAGGTTTACTAGTATTTAGTATTAAAATTTAGAGAATTGAGTGTTGATGTATATTTTAGAATTTAAATTTTAGAATTATGAGTTAAAATTTAACTTTTTAGTGTTAGTGTTGGACATAAAAAGAAATAAAAAAAACAGAATTTTTGTTCTAATTTAGTCCATATAATGAATTCAACACCCACGTCCAAATTCGGTTCACACAAAAAAATCAATGCGAGAATTAAAGTAACAAAACCAATATCTCAATTTATTTTAAGGTAAATTACACAGGGCACCACTAAGCTATTGGTTCGATTCTATTTTGACAATTGAACTATGAAGTTTGTCAATTAGGTCATTGAACTTTGAAATAGTTTCAATCAAGCCATTGTTCGTTAATTTTTAACGGAAATGCTAATGTGGAAATTACATAAATTTGTACAATTACACATTTAATCTTCTATGTTTAGACATTTAACCAATTTAGTCTTAATTTGAAAAAAAAAAAAATTATTCCAATCAGATAGTGACACATATTTTACATGTTAAAAATCCATTGCTTAACCATTGAGCTAGGCTTAATTTCTGGTTAAAGATAGCAAGTGTTTTCTATAACTTATTTAGGCAATAATGTCATGAGCTTTCCAAACTCTCAGGTTTGATTATGCAATTGTGTAAATTGTCACTAACGTTATATTTTTATTATTTTGGTCACTAATGTTGATTTTTTCTATTTTGGTCACCAATCTATTGACTCTTTCTTATTTTGGTCAATAAATTATTCCATCTTTCCTGTTTTTCCGTGAGTTTTTTAACAGTGGGTGACCAAAATAGGAAAAAGGCACAACAATAATGACTTTTTTGCCAAAAAAATAGTTTCGTGACCAAAACAGGAAAGCATATATAGTTTAACGACCAATGATGATGTTTATCCAAAAACTAAATGATACAATTGGTTGTAGGGGTGTAAATGAACATAGTTTTCAACAAACCTGTAACCCCCTCGTCCCGGTCTGGTCGGATGACCGGTCCGAGTGGGCCACACGGGAAAACCGAAGCGAAACCCGTTAAGGTTCCCCCTCGGTTAACAACCCTAAAAATTTCTTTTTATTTATCTTGTCTAAATGCATTACCGGTACCTATGTGAAACACGTCAGCAGAAACAATAACAATACAAAGATCAGCCATTCAAGACAACATTCATAAAACATCCCATTTTTTGTAATTAAGCAGGCCGTATCGATACACCTGTTGAGGGTATCGATACGCCTTAACCAAAGTCAACACTCAGGGTCAACGCAGGAAGATCGTATTGATACAGTCCTTGAGCGTATCGATACGCCCTTCCCAGTCAACATCTCGTGGTCAACGAGATAAACCCGTACCGATACACTAACCCACTGTACCGATACGGTAACATCTCCCCAAAATCTCAGAATTCCAGTAGCAAAAAAGGTATCGAAACACCTTCCCGCGTATCGAAACACGTGGCCTGAAACAAGAAGGTCGGTATCGATACCCCTGCTGCGAACATACATATTTTAGCTGATTTAAGGCACAAGGATGCCCCCAAAATCCCTCTAAAACCTCAAACATCACACTAGCATCAATCCTAAGGCAAGCCAACCATATAAGCATGCTTTAACCTCATTAAAATGAAATTAAACACCAAGGCACACATCAAAAGTCATGCATTCATGCCATTCATTAAAGGAGTTAAACATTCACATAGCCAACACTTAGGCAAATTCAAGGTAGTAAATTACTAACAAGGTTTCAAGCTAGGCATACATCTCAAGCCAAAAAGCAAGCACATGCGAGGAGTCTAACATGCTCCTAAGCAACATCAACCACAACGTAATTCAAAAACATCATAACACTATTACATGTCCCATTGCTTGACCATTACAACTTAGTTTCAAAGTTCATACTTGGTAGCTAAACAAGCACCACAAGCACACTTGGAGGCCCCTTTCCTTGCTCCTAGCAACCCACAAACTAAGGATCTGCATTGTGGAACAAAGAGGGAGCGTAAGCAATAAAGCTTAGTGAGGGTAAGCTCTTTAAAAACAAACCTCGACAATGCAGAGTCCGAGCACGATCTTAGCCAAGGCAAAAATACATAATTACCAAGAATCCTCAAGAGCACAAGTTAAGATGCATGAATAATATTCAAATAAATGTCATGCTCATAAGCTCTATTCCACAACACATGTAATCACATATGAACATCCAAATAAGGATCATAATTCACAACATATTGATGCAAATATCAATCAATATTGGCACCTCGCTATGACCCGAATACGCGGATAAACACGTTGGAATTCACATCCAACAACCACATTACCTCACGGTGGGATTACACTCATCACCGGTCTCGCAGAGGGGATTCCACTCATCCTCACGCCTCGTCGATGGGATTCCACTCATCATCGACTAATATAAATACAATTTCCGGGCGTACCCGTACTCCTCCTTGGTGGCTCAACGCCACCAAGGCCACGCGCGACTTTTGACTCATGTGTACAAACTAACATCATAATGATCGATCATTTGTACTCAAGCATACTAGTGCCAACATTTAACTCATTCCACATTACTCATTTCAATCATTTCCGTGCTTAGCACGTACTCACCATGGACCCAATCATGAACCATTACCATGCATGCCTTAAGCATCACAAATCATGCCTCATCTCACATGTATAACACAATATACAATAGCAACCATATCACAAGTCATACGAGGCATAAACATCATACATATAAGTTCACCCAAAGGCTCTAGATCAAGTTTAGGATTAGGCTACCACCCTAATCCTAACTCTAGGTGGGTCTACCAAGCCCAACCTAGTCCACATACTCGAACCAACAATTTCAAAACCACGTAAAATGTTTAACCACTCACCGAAGCTTCCAAGCTCCAAGCCAAGTAAGCAACCACTCTTACAATCCCGGATTTCTTCCTGAAGCTTCTCCAACACAAATTCCCGCTTCTAAACAACCTCAAAAACAATTCAAACAATCCCAAAACAGCCCAACATCAAAAGACCAACCCGGAACACAATTCAAATTCAATTTACAATGTAGCAAGCCATGAACAAATCCCTTTATTTGCAATCTCGGGCAGCCCCAAAACCATGTCCAAAAACCATGTTTCCAACATCCATTGCACCCACAAATGATCCCAATTCAAAACCCTAACCATAATACTATCAAAAGCCTATCAAATTCCACTTAAAACAACCCCCAAAACTCACCCAAAACTCTCTAAAAACCCCATTTTTACCCAATTTCAGGAATTGCTCAAAATCATTCAAAATTTACATATGTGGTACCATTTAACTTCTCTACATCCTAACTAACCATATTGAATCAAAACATTAAGCTTAACAACATAAAGTTTCCATTTTTAACCAAAATCTTTCAAAACTCCATTTTCCAAAACTTCCATGAAAATGAAAATAAATGGTACTTTTAAAGAGAGGGAGTTGAGGAGAAGTCAAAAACGTTGTTACCTTTCGAATATGAGTTGAAATGGAGGAGCTTTTTGGATGGAATAGTAGAGAGGTAGAGAGAGAGCTCTTCCAACGTTAGAAAATTTTGAAGAAGACAATGAATAGTAAAATGGGATGTTTTGTTTTATTTTAACTTAAAGGCCTAAAGACCAATTTGCCCTTAATGAAATGGGATATTCACAAGAGTATATGATCCATGGCCATTTGGGGTTTAATCCCAAAGCATAGTTATCATCGAATTAATTAATTTGAAAACAAAACTCGAACCATTAATTAAATCATAAAACTGAACCCAAATAATATTAAAATATTATTTCTCATAACCCCTAAACCCGGGTGTTACAACTCTCCCCCACTTAAGGAATTTCGTCCCTGAAATTACCTAATGGAAACAAATACGGAAACTGCTCAACCATATCCGCTTTCCTCTCCCACGTGGCCTCTTCCACACCTCTATGTCTCCACAACAGCTTGACCAACTCTATGGTCTTGCCACGCAACACCTTGCTATCAGAAGCAAGTATCTCAACAGGCTCTTCATTATACGACAAATCCGGATTTAACTCTATCTCCTCAACGGGCATAATATGAGAAGGGTCCGATCTATATCTCCTAAGCATCGACACATGAAAGACATCATTGATCTTTTCTAACTCATAAGGTAACCTCAAACGGTAAGCTACAGGCCCAATCCGCTCAACTATCTCATACGGACCAATAAACCTCGGACTCAACTTGCCCTTCCGGCCAAATCTCATTACCTTCTTCCACGGAGATACTTTCAAAAACACTTTCTCACCCAAGAAGTACTCAATCTCTTTCCTCTTCAAATCCGTATAAGACTTCTGACGATTGGAAGCTGCTTTCAAACAGTCATAAATCAACTTCACTTTGTCGGTAGTCCCCTTAAGCAAATCCGGCATAGGTAACAATCTCTGACCTATTTCAGCCCAACATATCGGAGTCCTATATCGTCTACCATACAAAGCCTCATAAGGTGCCATCTGAATACTAGTCTGATAACTGTTGTTGTAAGCAAACTCAACTAACAGTAAGTGCTTCTCCCAAGAACCCTGGAAGTCAATCACACAACAACGAAGCATATCCTCAAGAATCTGTATCACTCGCTCTGACTGCCCATCGGACTGCGGATGATAAGACGTGCTGAAATGCAAACGGCTACCTAGAGCACTATGCAAGCAACCCCAGAATCTCGTAGTAAATCTAGGATCTCTATCTGAAACAATAGACTTCGGAACTCCATGAAGTCTCACAATCTCACGGATGTACAAGTTTGCCAACTTGTCTAAGGAATCTATAGTGTTCACTGCTAAGAAGTGAGCACACTTCGTGAACCTATCAACAATCACCCAAACAGAGTTCTTCTTCGAATGAGACAAAGGTAACCTCGACACAAAATCCATGGTAATCCTCTTCCATTTCCATTCCAGAATTTTCAAAGGTTGTAACAAACCTGAATGAACCTGATGTTCTGCCTTCACTCTCTGACAAACCATACAACGGCTCACATACTCGGCTACATCTTTCTTCAAACCAACCCAAAAGTAATCATTCTTCAAGTCACGATACATCTTGGTACTACCCGGATGCATAGAAAAGGGACTCGAATGTGCTTCACTCAGAATCTGACGTCTCAACTCAACGTCTTCCGGCACAACAATTCTATCTCTAAAGCACAACAAGCTCTCACCACTGAAACTATACTCAGTCGGTCTTCCTTCGGCGATGTCCTGAACATGAGGAACTAAAGTCACATCTTGCAACTGATTCTCCCTAATCAACTGAATCAAAGAAGGCTTCACTTGCAACTCGGTGATCAACCCACCATCATCGGACACACTCAATCTAGCAATCATATCTCTCAACTCAACGGCCACTTTTCTACTCAAATCATCGGCTACCACATTTGCTTTACCCGGATAGTACTCAATGGTCAAATAATAATCTTTTAGCAACTCTAGCCATCTTCTTTGTCTCAAGTTCAACTCTTTCTGTGTCATCAAGTACTTCAAGCTTTTGTGATCGGTGTAAACTATACACTTCTCACCATACCAATAATGACGCCAAATCTTCAATGCAAACACAACTGCGGCTAGCTCTATATCATGAGTGGGATAGTTCTTCTCATGAATCTTCAACTGTCTAGAAGCATAAGCAACAACCCTCCTCTCTTGCATCAAAACACATCCTAAGCCTACGTAGGAAGCATCACTGTAAATCACAAACTCCTTACCTGAAACAGGTTGCACTAACACTGGGGCATTTGTCAAAGCTTCTTTCAATTTCTCAAAGGCCTTCTGTCTTGCATCTGACCATTCAAACTTAACTCCTTTTTGCAACAATTTAGTCAAAGGAGAAGCTACTCTAGAGAAACCATCAACAAATCTCCTATAGTAACCGGCTAATCCTAGGAAACTCCTAATCTCCGTCACGGACTTAGGTTGTTTCCACTCAACAATAGCCTCAATCTTCGATGGGTCAACGCAGATACCTTCGGCCGAAACAACATGGCCAAGAAATACAACCTCTCGAATCCTGAACTCACATTTACTAAGCTTCGCATACAACTGGTTGCTCAACAATCTCTATAAAACAAATCTCAAGTGCTCATCATGCTCTTCTTCTGTCTTCGAGTACACTAGTATGTCATCAATGAAAACAACTACAAAACGGTCTAGATAGTCTCCAAAGATTCTGTTCATCATGTCCATGAATGCTGCAGGTGCATTCGTGAGCCCAAATGGCATCACAAGAAACTCATAGTGACCATATCTAGTCCTAAAAGCTGTCTTCGGGACATCACACTCTTTCACCTTCAACTGGTAGTACCCGGATCTCAAATCTATCTTCGAGAACACTGAAGCACCTCTCAACTGATCAAACAAATCATCTATGCGAAGCAACGGATACTTGTTCTTCACAGTCAACTGATTCAACTGTCTATAGTCAATACACATGCGCATACTACCATCTTTCTTTTTCACAAACAACACGTGAGCACCCTAAGGAGAACTACTAGGCCTAATGAAACCACGGTCTAATAATTCTTGCAACTGACTTTTCAATTCTTTCAACTCTTTCGGAGCCATACGATACGGAGCTATCGAAAATGGATTAGACCCTGAAACAATCTCAATCACAAACTCAACATCTCTGTTAGGAGGTAAACCCGACAACTCTTCAAGAAACACATCCGGAAAGTCACAAACTGTTCTGATATCTTTCGGTCTAGCTTCACTCATATCCGGATTCATAACATAAGCTAAATAAGCCCCACATACGGAGTCCATCAACCTATGAGCCTCTAAAGCTGACACCACATTAGACAAGAACTTAATGTTCTCGCCTACTACTACTACCTCGTAGTCATCAGAAAGCTTCAAGGAAATTCTTTTTGTCTCAAAATCCACACTAGCTCGGTTCTCAACTAACCAATCCATACCCAAAATAATATCAAAGCCATAGAAAGGAAGTTCCATCATATCAACAGAGAACACATGACCCTGAATCTTCAGAGGACACCTCCTATACATACGTCTGACCACAACCGTCTCACCAAAGGAACTAGTAACATGCATACCTACATCTAAGATCTCAACAGGGATATCTAACTTCTGTGCATTCTCACTCAAAATGTTGGAATGTGTAGAACCCGAATCAACCAAAGAAAGCAAAGACATAGACTGTAACTCAAAATTACCTGCTATCACATCAGTGTCGTTCCCGGCCTCTCTCTGAGCATAAACTCTCGCTGGTCCTCCCGCCTCTGGCTGCACTGCCACAACATGAGCAAGGTTCCTCTGAGCATCTACTCTAGGTGCATCAGCACTAGGCTAGAAGTAGCCATGACCGCGCCCACGGCTTCTCTGAAAATCATTCGCTCTCGCAGGAGCCTGAGCAATGTTCGGTGCCTGTGCCGCCTGATGCGGACAATCCCTCCTAAAGTGGTCCCTCGAACCACAGTTCCAACAAGCATGGAAGTTACCCCAACACTCACAAGTGTGATGTCTCCCACAACGGGTGCACTCGGGCAAACGCCCTCCTCCTCTATGGCCCTGATGGCCCCTACCATGGTGGTCACCGCGACGCCTATGGTCAAACTGATGTCCGCCTCCTCTATGCCTCTTGGCATCCCTACCATCAAAATGGTTATGCCTCTTACCAGAACTAGAACCACCAGATCGTTTGGCCGAACCCAAACTGTGCTCTAAGTCCTTGGCCCTCGCGACCAATACATCAAAGTCTGAGTAGTCAGAAGCTAACGTGTATCTCTTGACCTCTTCATTCAATCCATAGCGGAATCGGTTACAGCGTTCCACTTTAGTAGGAACCAACTCTGGTGCGTACTGACTCAAGCGAACAAAACGGGTCTCATAGTCGGTCACAGAAGCCTCTCCCTGAGTAAGGGCCATAAACTCTCGCTTCTTCTCATCCAATACCTCGGTCCCAAGTACCTCTTCCTGAAAGCGGACTCAAAGAAATCCCAATCAATCTCTGTCTCTGGAACCCCTGTAGTAATGGTGACCCACCAGGTGTAGGCATCACCCTGAAGCAAGGAAATCCAACAACCCAATCTACGTGCGCCCGCACAACCCATCTGAGCCAAGATACGAACTTTCTTCTCCAACCACAACTCCGATCTCTCTGGAGTAGATCCCCTGAACTCTTCAGCCCCCAAGCTACAGAGCCTCTCCAAAGGTAGACTAGCATCGTCACACCTAGGCTGAGCTGCAGCCTGAGCTCCCGCAACTGCGGCCTGAAATGCTCCCGCTATAGCTTGCACTAGCGGAGTCATATCAATTCCAGCTGGACCTTGGCCACCTTGGCCACCTTGAGGTCCCTCTCCTTCAGCTCCATCCTCGCCTCTAGCTCCAGGCGGAGGAGGGGGTGGTGGTGGAGATGGTGGAGTAGCGCCAACTCCCGCAGCCACCGGACCTTTTATGTGAGCCTCCACACCAATCACCGGCTCAACAGAAGCCGCAACACGTGGTTCCTGACGAACTACTCTCGGCCTAGTCATCGCTCTCAAACGATAACTACAACCACAACAAACAAAATATACAAGATCGGGTTAGCAAGGCAAGGCTTCCAAGTGCTCAAGTACGTTTCCCTCACTTAAAATTCTTTCCGATGTAATAGTAGCAATGGGACTCTCAAACAACATGCTTTGAAATAAAACAATCAACATACTTCTCACACAAGCAATCATACTTACAAAGCAAGCAAACATCGTGCATATCAGTTCAAAACTTAAACTTACCTCACTTACCTGCCCAAGGTCTCGGAAACCTTAGGCTCTGATACCAACAAGTGTAACCCCCTCGTCTCGGTCTGGTCGGATGATCGGTCCGAGTGGGCCACATGGGGAAAACCGAAGTGAAACCCGTTAAGGTTCCTCCTCGGTTAACAACCCTAAAAATTTCTTTTTATTTATCTTGTCTAAATGCATTACCGGTACCTATGTGAAACACGTCAGCGGAAACTATAACAATACACAGATCAGCCATTCAAGACAACATTCATAAAACAGCCCATTTTCTGTAATTAAGTAGGCCGTATCGATACACCCGTTGAGGGTATCGATACGCCTTAACCAAAGTCAACACTCAGGGTCAACGCAGGAAGACCGTATCGATACAGCCCTTGAGCGTATCGATACGCCCTTCCCAGTCAACATCTCGTGGTCAACGAGATAAACCCGTACCGATACACTAACCCACGGTACCGATACGGTAACATCTCCCCAAAATCTCAGAATTCCAGTAGCAAAAAAGGTATCGAAACACCTTCCCGCGTATCGAAACGCGTGGCCTGAAACAAGAAGGCCGTATCGATACGGGTCTAGCCGTATCGATACCCCTGCTGCGAACAGACAGGTTTTAGCTGATTTAAGGCACAAGGATGCCCCCAAAATCCCTCTAAAACCTCAAACATCACACTAGCATCAATCCTAAGGCAAGCCAACCATATAAGCATGCTTTAACCTCATTAAAACGAAATTAAACACCAAGGCACACATCACAAGTCATGCATTCATGCCATTCGTTAAAGGAGTTAAACATTCACATAGCCAAAACTTAGGCAAATTCAAGGTAGTAAATTACTAACAAGGTTTCAAGCTAGGCATACATCTCAAGCCAAAAAGCAAGCACATGCGAGGAGTCTAACATGCTCCTAAGCAACATCAACCACAACGTAATTCAAAAACATCATAACACTATTACATGTCCCATTGTTTGACCATTACAACTTAGTTTAAAAGTTCATACTTGGTAGCTAAACAAGCACCACAAGCACACTTGGAGGCCCCTTTCCTTGCTCCTAGCAACCCACGAACTAAGGATCTGCATTGTGGAACAAAGAGGGAGCGTAAGAAATAAAGCTTAGTGAGGGTAAGCTCTTTAAAAAAAACCTCGACAATGCATGGTCCGAGCACGATCTTAGCCAAAGCAAAAATACATAATTACCAAGAATCCTCAAGAGCAAAAGTTAAGATGCATGAACAATATTCAAATAAATGTCATGCTCATAAGCTCTATTCCACAACACATGTAATCACATATGAACATCCAAATAAGGATCATAATTCACAACACATTGATGCACATATCAATCAATATTGGCACCTAGCTATGACCTAAATACGCGGATAAACACGTTGGAATTCACATCCAACAACCACATTAACTCACGGTGGGATTACACTCATCACCGGTCTCGCGGAGGGGATTCCACTCATCCTCACGCCCCGTCGATGGGATTCCACTCATCATCGACTAATATAAATACAATTTCTGGGTGTACCCGTACTCCTCTTTGGTGACTCAACGCCACCAAGGCCACGCGTGACTTTTGACTCATGTGTACACACTAACATCCTAATGATCGATTATTTGTACTCAAGCATACTAGTGCCAACATTTAACTCATTCCACATTACTCATTTCAATCATTTTCGTGCTTAGCACGTACTCACCATGGACCCAATCATGAACCATTACCATGCATGCCTTAAGCATCACAAATCATGCCTCATCTCACATGTATAACACAATATACAATAGCAACCATATCACAAGTCATATGAGGCATAAACATCATACATATAAGTTCACCCAAAGGCTCTAGATCAAGTTTAGGATTAGGCTACCACCCTAATCCTAACTCTAGGTGGGTCTACCAAGCCCAACCTAGTCCACATACTCGAACCAACCATTTAAAAACCACGTAAAATGTTTAACCACTCACCTAAGCTTCCAAGCTCCAAGCCAAGCAAGCAACCACTCTTACAATCCCAGAATTCTTCCCGAAGCTTCTCCAACACAAATTCCCGCTTCTAAACAACCTCAAACACAATTCAAACAATCCCAAATCAGCCCAACATCAAAATACCAACCCGGAACACAATTCAAATTCAATTTACAATGTAGCAAGCCATGAACAAATCCCATTATTTGCAATCTCGGGCAGCCCCAAAACCATGTCCAAAAACCATGTTTCCAACATCCATTGCACCCACAAATGATCCCAATTTAACCCCTAACCATAGTACTATCAAAAGCCTATCAAATTCCACTTAAAACAACCCCCAAAACTCACCCAAAACCCTCCAAAAACCCCATTTTTACCCAATTTCGGGAATTGCTCAAAATCATTCAAAATTTACATATGTGGTACCATTTAACTTCTCTACATCCTAACTAACCATATTGAATCAAAACATTAAGCTTAACAACATAAAGTTTCCATTTTTAACCAAAATCTTTCAAAATTCCATTTTCCAAAACTTCCATGAAAATGAAAATAAATGGTACTTTTAAAGAGAGGGAGTTGAGGGGAAGTCAAAAACGTTGTTACCTTTCGAATATGAGTTGAAATGGAGGAGCTTTTTGGATAGAATAGTAGAGAGGTAGAGAGAGCTCTTCCAACGTTAGAAAATTTTGAAGAAGACAATGAATAGTAAAATGGGGTGTTTTGTTTTATTTTAACTTAAAGGCCTAAAGACCAATTTGCTCTTAATGAAATGGAATATTCACAAGAGTATATGATCCATTGCCATTTGGGGTTTAATCCCAAAGCATAGTCATCATCAAATTAATTAATTTGAAAACAAAACCCGAACCATTAATTAAATCATAAAACCGAACCCAAATAATATTAAAATATTATTTCTCCTAACCCCTAAACCCGGGTGTTACAAAACCTTTCGTATAACGTTCGTTTATTAAGCTAAATAAACGAGTATGAACATAAATTTTATGTTCGTTTAATAAACGAATGAACACGAACAAAGGTATGTTCGGTTCGTTTATACTCACGAATAAGCTCGTTTATAGGCTCGTTTATAGGATAAAATTCTTGTGAATGTATCTAAATACTACATTTTATAGTTGCTAAGGATGTTACATAAGTTTACATTGAAATGTAAGTTTTATTTTGTTGCTTTTGTTTTATTTATTATTACTAATTTAGTTAACACTTCTGAACATATAAACAAACATGTTCGCGGACTTATAAACGAACACGTTCGCAGACACTTAAAGGAACACGTTCACATTCGCGAACACTTAAATAAACACATTCGTGAAAACTGAAATGAACACGTTCGTGAACACTAAACAAACGAACCCGAACACCTTAAAAAAATAAACAAACAAACAAGAACCGAACATGAACACCTTTAAAAATAAACAAACGAACATTAATATTGTTTTGTTCGTTCAAGCTTGGTTCATTTACACCTCTAATTAGTTGAATTGATCTGTTAATTCTTAAAAAATATGAAAATTCGTTATTTAATCAAATGGTTTCACTGGTTTAAAAAAAACACAGATAGAGAATTCAATCACTATACTAGGAAATCCAAGTTGTTAAGTGTGTTTAAACTATTCAATTATACACATCAGTAATAAACTATTTTAAATTATAGGATAAAGTACCAAAATGGTCACTGAACTTTGTTAGAAAAAATAAAATGGTAACAAATTTTTTAAATATTACAAAATGATAGTTAAACTTTATTTTTTGTAACAAAATGATAACTCGGCCGTTAAATACTTAACGTGACTGTTATGAAATTTTGTATAATAGCGCATTTAGTCCTCAATATTTACACATTCAATCAATTTATTCCTAATTCGAAAAAATTCAATAAATTTAGCCCTCATTATCTACATATTCTTTCAATTTGGTCCTATTTATAATTAAAAATAATATTAAATATTTAAATTTGCCCTAAAATTCTGACAAATATCATGAAATAAACATGCAGTCTAATTTAACTATGGGGTGAGGCAAGCCGATAAGCTCAACGGTGGGCTGATAGATGGCAATGGCACATTGTCTTCAGTCTATAATTTAACTATGGGAATGGTTCTGCATCTCAAGAAAGCAGTAGGAAATTATGATTTAGTAGTCATAAGAAAGGTCTAGCCTTAAATTATGCTATCAATAATTCAAGGCTGTAGAGTTTAGTACTGTTTTCATTTCCTAGCGATTTTTTTGGATTATGTTATTGTTTGGGTTTCAGATTTCTGTTATCTAATTGCCACCTATTCAAATAATTTAGGGCAAGTTTAAATATTTAATATTATTTCTAATTATAAATAGAACTAAATTGAAAGAATGTGTAAATAATTAGGGCTAAACTTATTAAATTCTTTTGAATTAGGACTAAATTGATTGGATGTGTAAATATGGAGGATTACATGTGCTATTATACAAAGTTTCATAACAGTCACGTTAAATATTTAACGGCTGAATTATTATTTTGTTGCAAAACATAAAGTTTAATTGCTATTTTATAACATTTAAAAGTTTGGTTACCATTTTATTTTTTTTAACAAAGTTAAATGATCATTTTTATTGTTATATTAAGACTAAGCTTGAATGGATAAGAAATTCAAAATATTATAATTTACAGATAAGTGGCCATGTTTGGTAAATAACGGTTTGGGCAAAAATTAGAGGTTTGAAGTATAATTAGAGGTTAGACTAGTCAAATCCGCTAATATTGATGTTTGATAAATAGCGGATTGAAAGAGCGAATTGGGGTGAAAAAGTTAATTTTGAAAAAGCTCCTAATATGAGCTTTTTGAGATTAGAGGTTTGATATTAGAGTTGTAATGACTCTTTTACCCTTAACAATTACCAAAAATATCCAAATAACCTAAATTAAATAATAATATTTGATAATATAAATAATAACATATTAAATATTGGACTTATTTGTTGTTACTACTAATTTATATGGTGACATTTGTAAGTTAATTCTATTTTTTATTATCACATATTTATATGTGCATATAAAAAATTTAATAATTATATAAATAATAAATTAATATATAAATCTTTCAAATATGTTTAAGAAATTTATATTAAAAAATAATTTTTACAAATCTAATTAATATTTATTAAATACAAAATATTAATAACTGATAAATTATTCAAACAAGTATTAAATATAATCATGTCCTTATATGTCATTTTGCTTGTTTAAATAATCAAACAGCTATCAGCTATCAGTTAATTTTACCAAACACTTTTATACAATCAGCTAATACAATCCGCTAGTCAAATCAGCTAAGGCAATCAGCTATCCGCTATCAGCTAATGTAATCCGCTATGAGCTATCAACTATCCGCTAATTGCCAAACAGGGTCTTATTATGAATTGTTTGAGGCATAATGAGAAAAAAAGTCCTCAATATTTGTTAGTTTTTCCAATTGCGCCCTTAAACGTTTTGACATTTTTAAACCTTGAAGTTTCAATTTGTTCCAAATGAGTCATTTTTGTATGGTAAATTTACGGTCAACTATCCCTCAACATTTTTATTGACATGACATGACAAATTTAAGAGTGAAATTGAAAAAAGTAGATGTTGAGGGTTTTTTTTTATTATACTTTTTTACTCTCAATTTATAGTTTTACCACTCATTTAAATAAATAAAAATAAAAATTACAACTTAATGATCAAACACAAGATTAATATATACATATACAAATCCTTTATCATTGTACTTGTGATCATTTGTTGAATAATTTTTTAGAAGTATACTTTCTATATAAAATGTTTTCACTCATATCGTGAGTGCAATAAAATTTAGAATTTATTAGTTTTAAACTCGAGCGAAACATATTTCGTGTGAATCAATTTTAAGTTTATAACATAAGTAATATTTAAAAATTAAAAATAGTATCATATTGGAATATATTTCATAATTTTCTTATTTATAATCTTCTAATTATTTTAGTTTAAATTTATTTTAATTAGATTTTTTTTCCATATTTTGTAACCATTTAAATAATATTATTTTGTACAAGTGTATGATGCTATAAAAATAAGCGCACACATTCAAAGTATAAAATTTTAAATTAAAAATAAAAGAGATAATGATGCATTTGCCCCTATACTATACAAAATTTGCCAATGTAGGGTATGTACTTTGAATATGTTCAATCAGCCCATGTACTTTATTTCCATCATACAAAATGCCCCTTGCCCCTAATGTCGTTAGGGGTGAGAGGTATTTTGTATGACAGTGTAATCAGTAATTTTATCTAGACCTTAAACCTCTTTAGTTTTTGTCAATCTGGTGCATATATCGAGCTATTATATAATTTAGGACTAAAAAAAGAGAAAAAATGCATACATATTATTATTATTACTATTATTTGTTATCTCATTCTTTTTTTTATTAACTACTATTATTCTTATTACTATTAT
Source organism: Hibiscus tridactylites (assembly GCA_958450335.1). Classification (NCBI taxonomy): domain Eukaryota; kingdom Viridiplantae; phylum Streptophyta; class Magnoliopsida; order Malvales; family Malvaceae; genus Hibiscus; species Hibiscus tridactylites. The sequence goes on from OY288285.1 coordinate 31,870,792, forward strand.
TATCATACAATTATTGTCAACTAGAATTATTTATTATCTCTTATTATTATTATTATTATTATTATTATTATTATTGTCATCCGTATGTATATACGCGTATGACGTATTAGATATAGGTGTGTTGTTTGCATGTATTTAAGTAATGTGTGCATAATGTGTGGATGTGTGCATGTATATTATTTTATTATCATATTTATTTGATATCGTTATTATTAGCTACTACTACTATCATTGTGATTATATTATTATTATTATTATTATTATTATTATTATTATTATTATTAGAAAGTTAAAAAAGTAATAAGTCAAATATTAAATAAAAAACTCAAGTCTATCATTAAACCAAAGTCCATATACAAAACCTAAAAATATCTAATATTACATAGGGTAAACTAACCCAATGACCACCATACTATGGTAAATGTATTAAAATGACCACATTAAAAAAATTGACTCAATTAAACCACCAAACTATTTAAATGGTATCAATATGACCACCAGCCGTTAAAGGTTAACGGAAGGATGACGTGACAGTTAAAAAAATAAGGGTATAATTACACATTTGGTCCTTATTACTTATACACTCTATCAATTTAGTTTCGGGCTTTTTTCTTCTCTAAATCTTGTGCTTTATTTTTGTTTGTTTTGATCTTTCAGAGAAAGAGAAATGGATCCGGATTCAGTTAAATCAACGTTGTCTCATTTATCCTTCGGGAATGTTATGGCAGCAGCTGCTCGTGACTATCAAAAGGTTGTCTTTTTACCCCCTTTTTTTGCTTCTTTTTTATATGCCGAGTTTATTGAATAGTATGTTATGCTCTGAAAATTTGTTAAAACGGAAGTAGATAATTGTTATTTTGTCTGCTATAGCCTATATTACTCGTCACACTACAAAAAATATACATATACCGACGGTGGTTTATACCGACGGACGAAAACTGTCGGTATAGAGTATATATACCGACGGACAATAATTCCGTCGCTAAAAACCACAGGTTGTACCGACGGATACCTTATCCGTTGGTATAGACAACATATATTCCAACGGTTTAAAATAGCCGTCGGTATAGACAATATATATTCCAACGGTTTGTCGTGTCCGTCGGTATAAATATAGGTTTTACCGACGGTTTTAATGTCCGTCGGTATAGGGTGTATTTTAAATTAAAAAAACACCATCTTATCGGGAAAAATTAAAATCCCTAATTCCCCATAGCTGCATCTGCCGTGCTTCTCCCTTGAGCTCGTGACGGCCGTCGGTACCACATCCATAGGTTTGTTCTTCGATTTCTCTCTTGTTCTTCAAAACTGAAATCCCTAATCCCTAATTCCCCACTTCAAAACATTATCTGATTTGTTTTCTTTTTCCTCTGATTTGCGGTGTTTTTGCGTAGTGTTCCTAGAGCTCTGATTTTACTTGTCGGTCAGCCGTGTTCTGTTCAAGCCGGTGATATAGTACACGACGGTGATATAGTACAGCCGTGTTCTGATTTCACTTCGTTCTGGTAAATCATTCGAAATTAAAGTCTTTGTTTTGCATCCATATCCTCTATGGTCGTTTAATTTCTAGACATGTTTTTCACTATATCATCTACTATTGGGTTTTTAGGTGTCCAAACTTCAAACTAGATAAATGTGATTCTCTCATTTTTCTTCTTCAATGTGATTCTCTCATTTTCTTCTTCAATGCATTGCAATCCCTACGTTGATATTCAAATGTCCAAAATTTAGCACTGTAGAATATTCAGGGTCTTGGAATTTACAGTTCTTGATGTTGCATTCATATTAATATAGGAATGCAAAGTAAGAGGAAATCAATGGTTTGTTTAAGGAAAGGAAAGGATACATGCTTGTCAGGATAGCTAAAATAAGTGAAAGGAATAAAAAAGGATTATAACAAATAATATTTTATTTAGTTCCAGAACTCATGTTTTTAGGCTTGTGTGTGCTATAGCTGGCAAACAAATTCACCCTTGTGCTTTATCTCTACTTTAGATGGGAAGTCTATCCGAACTACTACCTACAGATCTGTACAAGTAAGAATAACTACTAATTCTAACTATACACGTCTACAATCTACAAGTGTTATTGTGACTAATGAAACCTTAGATCTAAATGATCAGTGTACAACCAAACTCTTAAGAGTAGCAATAAAACTTAAATGACAGAGACCGAATAGAAACAAAATGTTCTTTTTGATAGGTGTGCCACTTCCAACGTTGTTAGTTTGTTATTTAAAAGAAGTCTGTAGGATAACATTCTTGACTCAATACCCCATCTCTGTCTATCGCAGAAACATTACATGCATGTTCCAAAATTCTAGATGTGATGATGTAGGAACCGCACAGGTGGTCTCTTCTTAACATGTGAGAAACAACCTAGTAGCCAAAGAGGGCCCTAGACATTTCTCTTTGCTAAGACTCGGTAATAGGGGCCATAATAGTGATTTTATTATTTTTAGATGTGATGATGTAGGAACCGCACAGATCTTATGTTTCGAATTATGTTTATGTTCATATTTAGATTAGTGATTTTATTATTTTTGTTGCTGAATGTTATGTTTATAGCCAGATTATTATTCCTTCAGAAGTATGTATGAGAATGTTGCTTACCTTTTCCATGCATCCTAATTTTATTATTTTGTGTTCATATCTAGAAGGATGTATATTTCAATAGTTTGCTTGGTCATCTTCATCTACTTCTTGATTCCAAACTCACTTTAAAAAATATATAGAAAAGGATGGACTTTTACACTGGTTTTATTTCTACAGTATAGCTTATGAATTGCATATCTGCAGTTATCATTCAGAATCGGGTTGGCAGACTTTGCTAGAGATTATTGTTGAGCATTATGGACTCCAAGTTGCTCAATCTGCTATAACGATTTTTGTCTGCCTGATTCCAGTTGTTATTGATGCGTGTGTGAAGCTGTGGGTACGTTTTACTTCCAGAAATCTTTGCATTTATTTTTACTAGTAGATCATGGAATTATACATATTTTTATGTTCAAACATGGAATATATTCACATTGAAATGATTGGATATGGATTTTATACGACAAGGTATTAACATACTAGGAAAATTTGACATTTTGCTAACCCCTAGAAATCAGGAAACTATTATCTAATAATCTACAGCTAATCTCCTACAATTTAGAAATAAAAATCTGACTCTAAAGTTAAAGCTATTCACAGAATCTTGGGATTTTAATCAATCCTGATTTTTTCAATACTTTTGATCAAGTGGGGAGCTAATATTTCCATCCTTAGAATTCTCACAGTCCTTTGAAATGTTGAGCCTGTCAACCCTTTAGTGAAGACATATGTTAATTGGCTCTTTATAGAAATGTAGGGAGTCCAAATCAATCCACTGAATGGGATTCTGAGCTGATATTCCCTTTGTTGAACTCTTGTTTAATGGAACTAAACTTGCAGAGTTATTTTTGAAAATATTGAATGCTGGTGAGAAGCTTGAGAAGATTTATTTATAGGTGCTGATATAATGACTCCTTGAAGAGAATCCTAAATTTCGTAGGGTTTTGTTAAATATAAAGTAATTGGCTTAGGAGGTTAAGGGAAGAAAAGAAAAAAAAAGAAAAAAAACAAATTTAAACTAAATAACAAAGGAATCGAATGCTTCATGTATATCTTTCTGTAGAATCTATCCTCTTCTTTTATTTTGTATTTAATTAGTTTGTATATTCATACAATACACGGGTTAAATATTGCATTATCACCTACAACCGTAGTATAAGATGCTTGATACTATTGAAATAAGAATGAACTTATGCGTAGCACTATACAAGATAAATATTATAGCTCAGTAGGCTTGCTTTGAACATTACCTATTGGACATTAGAACTACACGTGATGGACATTAGATAGTTTGAAATCACTGCAAAAATAAATAAAATTTAATATGTCATTAGTCCATTGGTAATACAGGTATTGTTGATGGATAAGACGTGGATCAATCTTAGATCAAGGGCAAGTGAAGAATACATTAGAGGGGTTACTAGTTTTTTGAACTTTGCCTTTGAGAGAACTGAAGATGGAAAAATTTGGTGTCCATGTGTGAATTGTGTAAACACTTACAGAGTATCTAGAAGAGATGCATTTGATCACTTAATATGTGATGGCTTTCTCAAGGGTTACGTTCGTTGGATTTTTCATGGGGAGCAATGTGACGGATCTACACCACCAATTCCAACTAATGTAGAAGAAAGAGAGTTTGAACACGACGTTCATAACCTCTTGCATGATATGATGGCAGATCGAGTTGTGAATAATGCTGAACATAACTATCATTCGGGAGATGTAAGTACAAGGCTTGGGGATCATAATCATAGGCTTCAAGGAGACAAATTTTTTGATTTACTTAAAGATGCAGAGGTGCCACTTTATCCAAATTGCAAAATTTTTTCAAAGTTGTCCTTTATCATTTATTTGTTCCACATTAAATGTTTTAATGGGTGGACAAATAAGTCTTTCAATTCCTTACTAGAGGTGTTGAAACTTGCATTGCCGGATGATAATACTTTGCCAGGGTCTTATCATGAAATGAAAAAGATAATTCGTGAATTGGGTTTAGGATATGAAAAGATTCATGCTTGCCCAAATGATTGTATGTTGTTTTGGAAGGAAAACGAAAATAGAGAGACTTGTTTGAAATGTGGAGCCTCCCGATGGAAAGAAACTCCAAATGGTGTCGAAGATGAGGATGTTGACACTTCTTCAGGAAAAAAGAAACAAGCTGCAAAGATTTTGCGTTGGTTTCCTCTCATTCCAAGGTTGCAAAGATTATTTATGTCTTCAAATATTGCTCCTTTGATGACTTGGCATGAAGATAGTCGTAAGAACGATGGACGTATGAGGCATCCGGCGGATTCATTGGCTTGGAAATCATTTAATTCTTAGTATCCTGAATTTTCTTCTGATCCTCGTAACATCCGCTTAGGATTGGCTTCTGATGGTTTTAATCCATTTAGAACTCTGAGTGTGACGCACAGTACTTGGCCTGTTATCGTGGTACCTTATAATCTGCCACCGTGGATATGTATGAAGCAGTCTAATTTTATACTCTTTTTGCTCATTTCTGGTCCAAAAGGTCCAGGAAATAATATATATGTATACATGCAACCTTTAGTTGCAGAATTACATGAGCTATGGGAAGTTGGTGTTGAAACTTTTGATGCTGCAACGAATCAAACATTTCAACTTCGTGCAGCATTGATGTGGACTATAAATGACTTCCCAGCATATGCCAACTTATCTGGATGGAGTACTAGAGGAGAGTTTGCTTGTCCTTGTTGTGGGTATAATACTGCTTCGAAGTGGTTGAAGCATAGTCGAAAGTATTGCTATATGTGTCATCGTAGGTGGTTAGATCCTGATCACAGGTTTCGAACCGACAAACATTCCTTTGATGGTACTGAAGAACATAGAAGTGCTCCTTCACCACCCATTGGTAGCGATGTATTGAGGCAATTAGAAGCTTTAAATGAAATCGGAGATGGGCCTTGGAAGAAAAAATCCATTTTCTTTTCTTTACCATATTGGGAGCATCAACTATTGCGCCACAATCTTGATGTGATGCATATAGAGAAGAACATTTGTGATAATATTCTTGGTACATTGATTGGACAAGAGGGGAAGAATAAAGACACCTATAAATCACGATTAGACCTTGTCGAAATGGGTATAAGGAGTGTTCTTCATCCACAAACTCGGATTGGCCGTAGCACTTTGTACTTGCCTCAAGCTTCTTATCAAATGACATTGAGTGAAAAAAATACTTTCCTAAAAGTTCTCAAGGAAATGAAAACTCCTGATGAATATTCTTCCAATGTCTCACGTTGTGTGCACCTTAAACAACGGAAACTACTTGGGCTCAAAAGTTATGACTGTCATCTCCTAATGCAAGAGTTTCTTCCTATAGCCATTCGAGGAACTTTGCCTGACAAGGTTTGCATAATTCTTATTGAAGTGAGCAATTTTTTTAAAGATCTCTGCTCTAAGGTCCTTGAAGAAAGTGAACTTGATAGACTTGGGTTAAGAGCTGCATCAATTTTATGTGAGCTTGAAAAGATTTTTCCTCCGTCATTCTTCACAATCATGATGCACTTATTAATTCATCTAGCAAATGAAGCTAAAATTGCTGGTCCAGTCATTTATCGGTGGATGTATCCAGTTGAAAGGTACAATTTAAGAATATATTGGTGCTAGTGAAAATATAAATATAATTCGTAGATGTTTACTAATGTTTTAATATTTTTTCTTTTAATAAAATAGGTATCTTTCGGTGCTAAAGTCTTTTGTACGCAATAGAGCTCATCCGGAAGGATCTATTGCAGAAGGTTACTTATCACATGAGTGTTTGACCTTTTGCTCTCGATATTTAGAGGGAGTTGAGACTGTATTCAATCGACTTGGTCGTAATAATGATGGTGAAAATCAAGATCTTGGTTCTGAAGTCACAATCTTTTCTACTATTGGAAGGCCATTAGGAAGGAAAAAACAACTTGCTTTTCATGTGAAGAAGCGTAAAAAGGTTTCAAGACTTGTGCTTGACGAACAAGGCTTAGCGCAAGCACATCGATATGTGCTGTTCAATTCAGATGAAGTTTCTCCATTTATAAAGTGAGTTTCCTTAAATTCAATATAGATTTAACTCTACACGGATTATAATCATTATGTTTTTTTAGGAAACAAGAACAAGAGATTAAGAGACGTAATCGAAGGAAACGTTTTTCACCATTTGAGATGCAGAAGTTGCAAAGTGAAACTTTTCATACATGGTTTCGTGATCATGTAAGTTTAGAAAATTTAAGATGTGAAACTTATATGATATTATATAAACAGTTAATATTGACACTTCAAATGTTACATAGGTTGCACTCTTGGATCGACAAGTACCTTCAAGTGTCATCGATGTAGTTAAGTGGCTTGCTCGAGGTCCAACTGAAGTTGTTAAGAGATACAGTGGCTACATGATAAATGGTTTTAGGTTTCATACAACAAGAAGAGAAAAAAACTTGAAAACTCAAAATAGTGGAGTTGTTGTTACGAGTAAGACATGGAGTTATGCAACTGCAAGAGACAAGCAACCAGTTGAAGGAGAAGTTAACTATTATGGGATTTTGAAAGATATTGTTGAATTGAATTATTCAGGCCGATTTAGAGTTGTATTGTTCAAATGTGATTGGGTTGATATCAACAGAGGTTGCAAGAAGGATAAATTTGGTTTTACACTTGTGAATTTCTCGCATTTGGCACATAGAGGGAACAATTTGGTTGATGAACCATTTGTGTTAGCATCACAAGTTAAGAAAGTTTACTTCGTTAAGGATGAAATACAACCCGGTTGGAAAATCGTCAAACATGCTAAACTTAGAGATGTATTCGATATGGGTGGTGCGTCATCCTTTGACAAAGATGAGGCACTAGAACAATTGGTTCTGGATGATTCTATCGACACTAGTACCTCAAGTTGGATTAGGAATGATGTTGGTGCTACTGGATTGGATGTTACTACAGATATGGAAAATGAAAATATAGAGGAAGATCCAGTTAATGAAGAAAATGGAGAAGACATATTTTAGAGTTATATGTCATTTTTTGTACTTGTTTTGTTGTAATTATGTACTAATAGATTAGATGTCATCTTTTGTACGAATTCTAAATTTAAAACATGCATCTTTTGTACTTACTATTGAGTTTGCTTTACTGTGATGTTATTGTCTTTATTAATATGAGTTTGCTTATATTTATGAATGAATATAGGTGTTATTTAGTTAATATAAATATGTGTTATTACATGTGTGTTATTTAATTGTGTTATTTTGTTGTTGTCACTCCAATTTATCTTTATGAATATGGGTTTACTCATATTTTACAATTGAATTGTGCAGGACATTTGAACAATATGACAAAACGAAGACGTCTTAACATTGTTTCAACAATCAGAAACTCTGAATCTCATTCTGAAGGTGAAGAACAACAAGCAACACCTGCGCAACATCCGGAACAATCTCAAGAGCAACAATCTCAACAATCTAAAGATGTTCGAGGAGTAGGTGAAGAACCATCACAACTCTCATCACGTATGATATACTCACCTTAAATCAAAAGTTCAAATACAATTATTTGTTTGAATAACATTTATAAATATACATTTTTTATAGAGAACACTAATCGTAAGAAAGTTCGAGGAACCACACTTATGCCAGATATTTGGGAGCTACCAGAAGGACAACGCGTTAATGTTAAATTTAACAATTTATATCAACCTGTGGGTGAAGAATCAACTTGTTTAAGTCGATTCATTGGAACAATGGTGCGAAAGGCTGAATTTGCGCCAATTAGTCATTTGAACTGGCATGAGATGCCGAACAGTAAGAAGGAAGAAATGTGGTCCACGATCGAGGTATGTATACTAATTGTATACTTGTTTTATAGGGCTGCTCCTTATACATATTTAGTGATACATGACTTTTGGTAGAACTGAAATAGTGTCAAGTATGATATGTTATTCCAAATATAATTTGTTTATTATGGGTTATGAATGCTTAATGTAGGTTTTTGGAGTAAGTTTTGGTTTTTGGTGAAAAAAGGTTATTCTTGGATGGATATACAATGTTTAAGTTTACGAAATGGAGAGTTTTTAATCTCTTATAAAGCATGATTGATTCGTCTGACATACTGCGGCATTTTAATGTCATTACTGCAGACTTCTTTCTAATAGTTTATAATTGATAACTACTTTACTGTTGATAATCCTTATTGCTTTATAGGTTAGATGAAACAGTGACACTCATTTTTTATTTTGTTAATGTAGTTAAAATTTCAATTCCAACTATTTGATTCGGAAGAAGTCATTGATGAAGCCACATTGAAACGTGTTAAGAAATGGGTTCTCTCAGATATGAATACCAAATGGAGGCAGTGGAAAAATGAGTTGAAATCTCAAATATTTGATGAGAACCAAACCGTGGAACAAATGGTCAGAAATTGCAAGGATTCACGAGTGAATAAGGAACAATTGAAGACACTTGTTGAATATTGGTTGTCCTCAAAGTCGATGGTAAAATGCTACAGTTGTATAATTTCTATGACTTTAATATTTTCATTTTTACTAACAATTTATTACTTATAATTCGAATAGGAACAAAGTGCCACGAATAGATTAAATAGGTCAAAGCTAGATGAACCACATTGCACAGGGACAAGATCTTTCCCTAGGATTGTTGAAGACATGGTACGGATAATTTTCTTTATTATTAGTTTGTATTCTAATAATATCAATTGTTTCTAATATCTCATGTTGTTTTCTTAACGTCAGACTGCAGAATCTAGTGGAATCCCACCATCACGCGCTGATGTTTATGTTCGAACCCGTACACGCAAAGATGGAAGTATCGTGAATTCTGCAGCCGCAGTTGTTGTGGTAATTTATTGTTATTAAGTTTTGTATACGTGTTTTGAAAAATATAATATAGTTATGATATTGTATGTTTAACTTATTTATATTTTTAGGAACGTATACAAGAGAAGATAAATGAAGGCACTTCTTCTGGGAATTTATCACAAGCTACATCGTGGTCAAATGATGTGTTTGCTCAAGTTAAGGGACCAGAAAGAAAAGGGCGTGTTCGTTGTGTAGGTGCAGTTTAGACTCGTCCTTCTCAAGAATCTGGACCTTCACAACCAGTCCAAAATACTGAAGAAGTGGAAGGGTTGAAAGCTAAGCTTGCGGCATTTGAAAAACTTCTTGAAACTTGCCTTCTACCCATCTATCGACAACAACGTCCAGATTTACATGTGCCTGATATGAATGCTTTACTTCAGATAGTTGATACACAGGTATACAAAATACTTAATTTTCTTATTACTCCTTTCGTTTTTTCTTACTTAAAGTCGTTATTTTTATTTCTTTTAATAGGCAGCTCCTGATGCTGGTAGTGCTACAGCGGCAGTTAACAGTCGATCCATGCCTTCAGAAAATCAGCATAATATAGATGATCCGAGCACACAGTAGAGGAGACTCTTTGAAGTATTTTTAGCTTTTATTATAAACGGTATTGAGACAAACAAATATTTTGTTCCACTTTTCTTCTACTTTTAATACACTCGTAGATGTTTTATTCGATATTAAAATACAAACTTTTTAATATTTAAAATACTAGTATTGGTAATTTTAATAATTATTTAAACATTCAATTAGATACTTTTCATTGAAAAATCCATACAATTATTGTTATAATGTTACTAGTATATTTAATATTTAAAATAAAAAATACAATAGAAATAATTAATATTAAATTCAATAAAAAATACAACAAATCCTATACCGACGGATAGAACCGTCGGTACAAGTAGAACATATAGGGACGGACAAACCGTCAGTACAAGTAGAACCTATAGCGACGGACAAATCGTCGGTACAAGTAGAACCTATAGCGACGGACAAACCGTCGGTGCAAGTAGAACCTATAGCGACGGACATACCGTCGGTACAAGTAGAACATATAGGGACGGACAAACCGTCGGTATATATTGTTTAGATTTAGCGACGGATTATTTCCGTCGGAATATATGTACTAAAATGTTGGGGTAGTTCATATGTATACCTACGGTTTGGACCGTCGGTATAGGGTTCAAGATCTATACCGACGGTTATAACCGTCGGTATAGATCTATACCGACAAGCATATTAGCGACGGTTACTTTTCCGTCGGAATAAGTCTTCTGTCCGTCGGTAAAGGGTTTTGGGACATATACCGACGGTTTTTTGTGTTGTACCGACGGTTTGGTGTCCGTCGGTATATGTTCCTTTTTTTGTAGTGTCACCAAAGGTGATAAATAGTTGCTCATCAATGTTGGATATACTAATTGGATTTTTAGATGCTTGTCTTTGGGCATATTTTAATTTTACTGTTAAGCTACTGAAGTTACTGTAATTTGTTGAAGAACTTGAAGACAATAACTTGTGCTTGAACTTGTAGATAATAATCATACCATTTTAAGATTTTGTTTTGGTCTAATAGAATGAGTTTTCATTGATGGATTGGGAACTGTAAATTGATGGTGATTTTTAAATGGCTAAGCCAGGTTGACTTGATTTGTTGTAAAAATTTGATGTCTGGTTATCTAAGTTAGCTGGTAAGAAAATAAGTATGCCAAGTGGTATGTGTTTAAGGTGTGTGAACTTGTGAATTTGATGATCTTTAGGGTAAAAATTTGATGTCTGGTTATCAGCTTCAGCCAACGAGGAGGTTGACCTGGATGAGTTGATGGATGTAAGTCTTATGAAGCTTCTCGTATTTAATGATGGAGTATCTTTCATCTATTCTACATTACACTATTTTTCTGTAGGCTCATGAACTTCGTGTATACAGGATTTTGAGCTGGAGAAATTGCATGCATATAGGATTGCTGCTCTCAAGGTTAGAAATTTAATGACAATTCTTAATTCAAAATGATGCAAAATGGTCAGTAGATCTGGGCATATTTGCTCTGAAATCGGTAATGGCACTAAAATTTTTTGAATAGAAAGAAGCTGAGAAGCGAGAATCAATGAAGAGGCAAGGGCATGGAGAGTACATGGAGATTACTGAAGGAGATTTCTTGGGTGAAGTAATAAGGACCAAATGTGTAATTATACCTTTATTTTTTTAACTGCCACATCACCCTTCTGTTAACCTTTAACGGCGGGTGGTCACATTGATACCATTTAAATAGTTTGGTGGTTTAATTGAGTCGATTTTTTTAATGTGGTCATTTTAATACATTTACCATAGTATGGTGGTCATTGGGTTAGTTTACCCTATTACATAATAGCCCGTTTGGGCCACGATTAACCGAAACCCTAATTTCATACATTGTTTTTGCGCAGCCACCTCCTGACTGTTAGATCTGGCCCTAGATCTAACGGCCCAGATTGCAAAGGGTGAAGAAAACACTAGCGAGCCCTTTTCATCTCGCGCCGCATTGCCCTGAGCCGTCCGATCTGGGAGGATCTCAACGGTCCAGATTCAGTCAGGGACAGAAACCTTAACCCTTCTAACTTTGGTCTCGCGCCGCATCCCTTGCAGCCGCCCGATCGAGATCGCACCCAACGACCAAGATCCACCCAGACACTTCACGCTCTCCACGCGCGACTGTTCAAACCCTTCCAAGCACGACTATTCGAACCCTTCCACGCATGACTGTTCGAACCCTTCCACGCACGTTCCATCTAACGCCCTAACATTTCTGCTCGTACGCGCCCATGCGCCTGCCCCTTCAGTTCTTCACGCCATCTGCCACGACAGACCGTTGTCTCCCCCCGTTCGGATTCACCAGCAAAGCACAAACAAAACATAGAGAGGTTAGAGGCCCAAAAATAGTAAAAAAGATAATACATCGGAGGGAAAAGTAACATCACAATGGCAGAAATCAGAGCCGACATATTCAGGAGGCAACATGAATCCGACCAAAACTGTAAAGAACGACCAATAGGATTGTTAGAATTCATTTCCCTTCTTGCATGTAACATCGGATATAAAATCCGAACCCCAAAACTTATAACCCCAATTCAGGATTTCAGAGAAAGCAATACAAAAAATGAGAAAACTTCAGAGGTATCCATTTTTCTTTCCTTCTCATTGCACGCATAAAAAACAAACAAAAAGGAAAGAGGAAAGGATTTTTACCTTCGTCGTTCAAGGTTTAGGGTCGCGTTGCCTTGTCTTCTCGTCGCCGACAAGCCGGCCAGCCTTCACTTGGCTTTGCGTGGTGAGGCATCGAATGGGGTAAAACTAAAAAGGGATTTGTTTTTGGGTTATCGGCGCCGGTTAAGGACCGCCAGCGTAAGAAAAGAAAGTCTTATTTTTTATTTCGAAAAGGTTCTCTATTTCTCTAGCGTTTCGGTCGATTTGGCCAAAAGAGAGAAAAGAAACTCATTTCATGGGTTTTATAACATCCTAACATTTTAAAATAGGGTTAAATCCCCCTTATGCCATTCCGTGCTTCCAAAATCACCCCCACGGGGCTTCTGTCTCTCGAAATCCCGTCCTTGATCCCTGGTATTTTAAATTTCTTTTTAAATTCATCCCTAGCCGCTTCATTCCTTTTTTTCAGGCAAATCTCTTATTCGATCCTCATTTTTTTAATTGTTGTTCAGTTTAGTCCCCTTGAACAATGGTAAATTTATTAAATCACCCCCCAACAATTCATGCATTTTGTGATTTCAATCTTTATCACTCACGTTTTGTATTTTTGATTTTATATATTTCGAATGTGATTATTCCTTTTTTTATACACATATAGATTGTATATACGTACATATTTTGTGATTTTATATAGGCAATATGTCGTACATGACATGGTGATTTAAATGTATGCTTATGTGTTCGTGAGTTAGGTGTTACGCTAAATAATTGCAAGTTTAGCTTAATTTGTCTCTTTTATTATTTAGGATATATATATACACGCATATTGCTTAGATTTTTAGGTAATAATATATTTTATTACATACGCATGTTACAAAGTTTTTTACCTAATCATATTTATATATATACATATATAATTTTGTTTTACATGCTTTACATATGTAATATTGTTATGTACTAATGCTATTTGTAATTATTAATGCTTATATGTGTGTATATGTAGCTACTTTATTCACGATCGCTTTTTTATGTTCATATTCGATTCAGCTTGTTCATTGCCTTTTTATTTTCGACATACCTTTCCTTGTATGTTATGTTAAGATGCATTCGAAAGATAAGCGACATGCGATGTCCTTTTATTCGGGAACGAACGAGGCCAGTACCAGTTGTAGTGGCGGTGGTTCGGACGTTCCTTCTCGAATATTAGGACCTTTAAAATCTACTCATTTGTATAACCAAATTTTGACGTAATTTGTCACTTTAATTCGCAAAGTTTAATATTAATTAAGCGGTAAGGATTTTGGTACTAATTTTGGGCATGACGGGGGTGCTCACCCTTCCCCGCATGTAACCGACTCCCGAACCCTTTCAAATCTCTGGTTTTGTTTTCCGGTGTCCGGTCTACCTCTTAAAATGGCCGATGGTGACTCCAATTTTAATCCATTTTCTTAAAAACTCGTTTTCAAACTAAAACACGGTTCTTCTAGGTGACACATGAGTAAAAAGGGTAGTGACACCTCGAGATTTTCAAAAAACGTCGCTACAGACGGAAGGAAAGTACAAGGGGGCTGATTGAACATTTTCAAAGTACAGACCCCACATTGGAAAATTTTGTATAGTATAGGGATATTTGTGCCATTATCCCCAAAGAAATAATTAGGAAGTTCATGGGCTTCATAGAAATAAATCCATTTTTCATTTTTATCCAAATAAAGTTAAATATTTTCTTTTTATCCATCTCTTTCCAGCGAGATTTGCGACTCTTCTCAACCTCCACTGTTGCCATGGCCGCCAATAATAATAATAATTTTCTATTCTCTTTCCTTCTTCTCCACCAAGAAACTTAGAGTCATCATCTATTACCGTCGTTTCAAAGTCCTAACGACCTTAGACTTCTAACACAAAATTTAGCAACGATAACATTTGTAAAAATTCTATAGAGATGGAACCTTGGTACCCACATAATTTGTTCAAGATGCAACCAAGAGGAAATGCAAAACATAAATAAGCTTTTGAAGGTTTTTTCAATCTGAATTCGCACTAAGAAAAATAAGTAAGATTCGCAAGAACCAAACACTAGACTAAGAAGATGTTGCGGACACCATGGAAGCACCACCTACTATGGCACATGAGACCAGCTCGACACAGGCTGCAGGGAACATCCAAGAATTGCGCAGAGGGTCCATAGAGAGAAAACCCACACATGCATTAACATATTTTGTCGTTATTTAATTTACTATTTTTTTACGTTGGTTAAATAGCTCGTTTGTGAGCTGAGAAAGCCATGAAAAAAAACCCTAAACATTGTCTCTTCTATTTTAATCTTTCTCTTCTTCTCAATCCCTCTATTTTTCTGTACGACAATCCTAACAATTTGGTGCTTTCATTGAGCCTTTTATCATGGTGAAAAACACTGAATCCATTTGTACCCTCAAGGACACGACCTCTCGCCATGAATAGACCCTCACCATCCTAGAAAATCACGTGGAAA
Source organism: Hibiscus tridactylites (assembly GCA_958450335.1). Lineage (NCBI taxonomy): Eukaryota > Viridiplantae > Streptophyta > Magnoliopsida > Malvales > Malvaceae > Hibiscus > Hibiscus tridactylites. Next base: position 31,885,932 of record OY288285.1, read on the forward strand.
ACCAAGAAAAATGGAACGCCGCCACTCAAAGCACCCGCCAAGAGATGGCCCGCCAACTGCAAAACATTTCCAGTCAACTGGGATTATCTACGGTGACATCTACCGACGGCGACCTCCCAATCGATAATGGAGTACATCGAAGCAAGGCGAAGTTACGCGTCGACTCTTAGGACAATTTCCCCTTTACCCCAAAACCAGTTCAAGTTGAATTTTCCATCTTCACCGGTGAGGATCCGGAAGAATGGATCGCTTCAGCCCATGACTTCTTCGGGTTTTATGGTACAGATGACCATCATCGAGTCGCGATGGCGTCTTTCCGTATGGTTGGCACGACAAAAAAGTGGTTCAGGTGGATGCAACGACAAAGAAAGCTCGCGGGTTGGAATCATTTGGTGGAGGCGATTCAGAAATGCTTCACCGTAATGGAAATCGAATCCCTTGCTCGACAATTGGAAAAACTGATGCAATCAACGAGAGTGGCAGATTATCAGTCTCGCTTCGAGGAACTGGCGCTCCGCACCTTCAACTTGTCTGACAGCTTCTTGTTGAACTGTTTCACCTCAGGACTCCGACCAAACATAAAAAATGAAGTCTTAGGTCTCCGATCGACATCAATGGTGGAGGTCCAAGCACTAGCTCAATTCCATGAAGCTCGCCTGCAAGACTATCGCCCATCGGTCCGCTCCTCGACTCCGAAGCTGCCCCTTGTTCCCAACCCCTACGTCAACTTTCCATGATCCCAAGCTTCAACCAGGTCACCCTTCACCACTGGATCAGAATATCAGTACTCCAACCTCCACCCCACCCGTTCGACGAATTTCCTCTGCAGAGGCATAAACACGTCGCCAAAAAGGACTTTCTTTCTATTGTGATGAGCGCTACATTCCAGGGCATAAATGTAAAGCGCCAAAATTGTTCTTGCTCGACGAAAAAATCTGATGCCAATGAGTAGCCTCTCTAACAAGGCAACCCACAGTATGTGGTTGACAACTTTGTTATGCAACCCCCATCTGTTAGTGAGCACTCGACAGTTTCTTTTAACGCCCTCGCTAGATGCCATACTCCAAACACATTGTGAGTTCAGAGATGATCCATGGGCTGTTGGTTCGTATATTGATCGATGAAAGCAACACTCACAACTTCATACAATCGAGGGTGGCTAAACATCTTGGGTTACCACTTTCAACAACTCCTAAGTTTAAGGTTCTCGTGGGTAATGGTCAATGGCTATACAATGAAGGGTGCGTTGATGATGTCAGAGTAATGGTTCAGGGAACCGAGTTAGTTACAGATTTTTACATTTTGCCACTGGATGGTACTGAGGTAGTTTTGGGCTTGGCAAGGATGGCCACTATTGGACCCATTACTATGGATTTTTTGAAGCTGCCATGTAACACCCTTCACCCGGTTTAGTTGTAAACCGGCTAAGAAATGTTACTTGAGCATAGAAAAACACGAACCAATAAAATTTTTTGCCTAACTCACCTCTAATAGGTAAGTTAGACTTCTAAACAAGCTAATACATCCAACAATGATTCATTAACAAGGTTCATACTTCAATCAAGCTTAAAGTTTTGATCAATAGGCAACTTAAACAACATGAATTAGACATGAAAGGCAAACAAGAGCATCCTCCCTAGTAACATGGCATTCGAATTAAACTAGAAGTAATACGGTCATCCTATCATCATTCGATATGTTACATGTTTCTAACTAAGATTTCAAACATTTTATTCCATGATCTATACATACAATACATTAACAAAGGTCAACTAAGATTACACAACCTAGGCACGGATCATTCGATTAGGCTAGAAATACATATGTTCAACTTGACTCACTACATCTATTCGAATGGTATACCTAAGAATGTCAAGAGATTAAGCGCACTATCAAGGCCCTATTACATGAATCAATGACACACCTAGTTCAATCTATTACATGGCATCAACATCACAAAAATCATGCTTTCAAATCCTTTCATATCAACAACATAAGAGAGCATGAAAAACACAAGATTATCAAAGCATTTCAAGGTATGTTTCTAACACGTAATCAACTAATGAATAACCCTAGACAACATCCAAGACATGTATCCAACATTCAATACTTTCCAAGCCTTCAAGACATATAAACATCACCATAGCAACCAACCATATTCATCACATATATTCATAAGATACCTAGATCAACTAGGCTATCGAACAAGCCACGTTAACGAGTTATACAAGCCATATCATATCGAATATATACAAAGTCATTCATAGGCTCAAAACTCTTGAACATGTATCTAATAACAAAGCTAATGCCAACATTTAGGAGTTCACAAAAGGGTGAGTTCATACTTAGAGCTATAGCTTGTCTTGCCTTGCCTCCAATCTGGAAAACGTGCAATCTATGAAACTGAAGTGGGAAGAATGAAAACGAGAATGATAAGTACGGTTAAGTACTTAGTGAGGTAGCAACCTAAGCTAGGCAAGTTTAATTCATTTAAAAAAAGTGTTTTAATCCAAGTTTAATTCATATAAACCTGTTTGTCTAAGTGGGAAGAAAACACTTGTGCTTTCGTGGGGATATTGTTCCTCCGTATGGGCCTAGTAAGTACCTTCGGGGCTCGAATACTCTATATCTTCGTGGGAATATCGTTTCTCCGTAAAAATATAGCTAAAGGGTCCCCTCAAATTGAACCAAGTTGAGTGGAGCCTATAATGGATGATGATTGGGGGCCTTGCTACCCTTAGTAGGGGACAACAAGGACAATTCGAGTACCTCCTAGAACCAAAATTTCATGTAGCGAACATAGAATACCCACCCCTTTAGAGCCATGTGGATAACCTAGGTGTGATAGACGGGAGAAATAGGTTTGCTTGCTTCGTGCTTGATATATTTCTCTTATCATATTAACCGTGTTCATCCGGCACTAACATATTTCTTTTGTGCTCTATTGTATTTATTTATTTATATATTTATTTTCTTGCGTGCATTCCATGAATTTTAAAGGTGTTGAGTCAAGGTGGTTTTACCCAGTTTAAGGGCTATCATTATAGACGGGAGGTTGCTAAAAAAGGGATGTCAATTCGCAAGTCCGTCATTGAATCAGAAGTGTTAAGGGACAGTTTACCGAGCGAACACATAGTGTCAGGTCATGCTTATAGAGGATATAATGCCCACCATTAAAGAATACACAACCTTTGTCTGTCATAATGGGGTCGAGCAAGATCGGATCTACTCCAAACATCCTAAGTCACAAAATTTAAGAGTTGAACCGCCTATCAGATCAACATCTTTTGTTCGCAAGCGGAGGCGTATCCGTATGACTTTTTCTATGACTATCTTGTAACAAGGAACCTTCTTTTATTTTCAAATGAAAGTTGACCTAAGGAAAATCACCTATAGGACCAACACCTTTTATTCACATACATATGTGCACATCTTTTATTGCATCATCTGTTTCATACATCATTTCATAATTATTCACATCGATAATTATACATTCATTGTTAATTGGGCATTAAATTTCTGTTTAAATCCATAATACATTCATTACATCGTGCCCGTTTCTAATCGGGGAAAATACTCATCTCAGAGAAAGAGGGGAGAATGGACAAAGGAACGGTTTCCAACAAGTATAGCTTCAGAAGTATGAATGACCTAGTAGCAAAGGTGGACATACTTGAACAGCTCCACGATAGGGCAAATCAATGAATCTAGGGCTATGATACTTGTGATGACTGAAGGAAGCGGCATGAAGGAGACCCCCTGCCTGAGAAAAGTGAGAATATGGACCATGACATTGTGATGGAAGAAGCTTTGTCTGAAAAAGACCAGGCCATCATCGGCCAATATGAAGTGGATTGCACTATTTCAGAATGCCCAGTTGATTTGACGTTGTGATGGGAGAATCGGCTCAAAACCAACAAGATCAGAAGAAAACCCTAAAGAGCGCTACGACTTCGCAACCCTGAACTATGGCCAAGAGCCCTCGAAGTTCGAAGAAGATGAAAGGGATTGAGAAAGGGAATGACCAGTTCACCCCTAGCCCTTTCACTTACCAAGAGCTGTACTCTAAGCTGCTACATGCTCAACTGGTGGCACCTTGCTTTGTTAAAGCCCCGTCACCTCCATATCCAAGTTGGTTCCGTGAGGAAGAGCATTGTGATTACCACGCTGAAATTTGGGGGCATTCATTCAAGAAATGCACAAGTTTTAAACGCAAAATCTAGGTTCTCCTAAACCTTGGGGTGTTAAGAGTTTGAGACAAAATCTATGGGTCTGATAATCAAGTTTCTAACTGTGGCTAGTACGGTGAAGCTAGGAGGAGATCAGGTTGTTGTGGTGAAAGAGGTGGATAAGGCGAAGTCGCAGACATCGGTGAAATCTACGAATGTCAGTGGTTGTCACGATCGTGCTACAGAAGGTTTGAACCTACTTACGGGCTCGGAAGAAGTTCCGAAAGAGCCCACAAAAGCGATAAACCCCGATAATATTGAAGAAAGTGAGCCCTATCTAAGGAAAGGGGAAAAAGAAAGCTAAAATGCACGATGCAAGAGAGATTGACAAGAAGACGAAGGTGCGTTTCTCGACGACCGATTCAGAGATGTTACCTCTACTGATTCAGAACAAACTCTTGAGGCCACCATCCCTGAAACGGTACACCTATTTTAATGCCAATGTGTTTGGTTCCGAGGTTCCATGTGAATATCATTATGTAAATTTCAGCAACACAACGGAAGAGTGCGTGTTTCTAAAGGACAAGATCCATGAACTTGTTAAGAATAGAGTGCCCTCCTTCGAGAATGGAAGACCTAAGTTTAAGAAGGAAGGTCGAGTTTGAAAAGCCAGGATGAAAGTTCGGTGTCATGGTGGTGGGGAATTTCTGTTGCGTCTTACCTTTTGTTGTTAGATCTTTTCCTCTTTGATGTGCATGTTTAACTTTGTACTGTTGGCCCATGATAGCTAGCGTCTCTTGTAAGGGCTTTTGTGGTATCTGTTTGTTCTATTTTCAAAGAAGGAGACTTTTGCAAGCATTTTATATTCTTTGGTTTCTTTTAGACATTTCATTTGTTTTTTATGGTTGCAACCCTATTGTTTTTCTATTAAAACATACATGTATATATTTTTGCAAAAACAACCTTCATTCAAAACATTCAAAAATTGAATGTTGTGGGAATGATACAAATGGAAACACTATCTGTTCTACTTAGGCCAAGGGAGGAATGACAACGAGTGTTCAAGAAAAATGGGTCACTCCCATTGAGTGAATTTTCCTCTCGGGCATTGTTGTCTAAGGTCCTCGAATGAAGTGATAACCCTAAAACTTCTACCACCTGGAGACCAATTTTGATATCCATGTATGGAAGGACATTTGGCATTCCTTCAATTCCCTTCACATAGAAAGAAAAGAAAAAATATATCCATTGTTGTCCCCGTTTGATCCTGTTAAACTTTTTTTCTTTCGATTAAACCCAAACCAAGGATCCCCCTACACCGGGGGCAAATGAGGTAGAAGTTTGTGGACATGTAAATGACAATGGATCCTGATTATGCGATGAAGATGATGCATTGTGAATTAGAGTGCAATAAAGAAGGGTGGATACATGGAATACTTAATCTAGTTTCACCAAGAAAGATGTTGAGTGTGCAAAAGTTCTATATTTTACCCCTTATTTAACCCATATTTCTGCTGCATTCAAGCATAATTCATTGCATTTAGGTAAAGTTTCACATATACATCACAATTAGATAAAATAACACAGTTGCTACTGATTTTGGCTACTTTTGCAGGTATCTGTTGTGGCAGACTCAGGACAGCGAAGGAGCAGAGCTGGAACATAAGACTGTAGTCAAGAAGGAAGATGCTGCCGTGGCAGCCATGACGACATCATTGGTGAAGGGAAAAGTGAAGTGGAGCTCGACATATAGAGGAATTCAAGCCGGTCTATCATGGACAACTCCTATATTTTTCTGAGCCCAGAGGCAGAATGAAGGCCAAGCCCAAAGTCAAAGGAAGAAACGCAAAGCAAGAAAAGAGGACGAAGTAAAGGCATATACTCAGAAGATTTAATCTCCAATAGAGTTGTACTTTAGTTTAAACTTTTATTCTTGCCATATTAGAAAACTTGGACCCAAGGCCTATATAAAGGCATGTAATTCGACCTAGGGGAGGATATCTCATCTCTAGCCGTCTTCCCCAAAACCCTTGTCGTTTTCCCCTCTCATCATGTTCTAAACTTCCCCTAGGGCTAAGGGTTGATTCTATAAAGTAGTTGCAAGGATTGTACTGTTTTAGGAATTTTCCGTTCAATAAAATAAGACTTCAAGTTTTCTTATTCTGGTTTCAACATCTTGCAAGAGTATCGGGAGAGCATTGTAAGATTATCCATTTACTTAATATCGGGAGAGTTAAGTATACGAAAGGAATAAGTGCTGGTTCTCCAGTTTATGGTTGAACTATCTCGGACCTAGGGATAGGACGAAGTTAAGTGGCTAAGGAAGAATTCAACAACATTGGTGTTCACCCTTAGATTCACGCCGGGAGGTATCATCCAAGAAGTGTTCATCAACCGTACTTGGACCTTGGGATAGGACAAGTCATAGCAGGGATTCTTGCCAAGCTTGAAGTACAAAGTTGTGTGATCGTTGCCGCGACAACAACAGACTTCTACCGCGACAGGGACGATGACAGAACATGAACTTCTCTTCAGTACAACACCTGGACTACCGAGCAAATCAATACCGACCTATCTCTTAACCCTAAATCTTTATTCTTTTACATTCATTATTATTCAATATTATTTTCCAACAAATTAAACTTTTTTCTTTCTCTCTTGTGCATCAATTCGAGGATAAAGCTATTTCCAGTCCATGTGGATTCGACATCCGATACTTCGAGTATCACTTTACTACTTGCGTCGTGTACACTTGCACTACATTGCGATAGGACTTCTGACATGCAACAAGTTTTTGGCGCCGTTGTCGGGGACTGGAAACATACCTTTACCCTTACTTTTATTGCACTTTTTAATTTTTCTGTTTTTATTGGAATTGTTTACCCTGTGCTTTTCACAAGGTTTTCCGTTTGCTTATGCAAAGATCAAGACGAGGCAAAGAACCTGAGTACAAACTAGACCCTAAAATCGAACGTACGTGCAACCTCAGGAACCGAGTCCGCCTCTTGATAGCAAGAAACGATTATCTTGAGGAACAGTTAGAAGCAATGCATAACAGGGTAAATAATAACCCGGGGAATGATGAAGATCCTCCCCTAGATGAACAGAACAGACGGCCTGCCGCTACTGAGGCCGCACGACGATCCTGCCGTGACTACATGATCAACGATCATGTGGAACTGGAGACCACCTAGCCAGACGTGGAAGCTGAGAATTTCGAGCTGAAACCTGTTATGTGCAACATGATAAACTCCGCTGGCCAATTTAGTGGTGCTGCATTAGAGGATGCCCGAGAACATCTGAAAACGTTCCAAGAAATCTATGGATCGTTTAGATTACCAGGAATAAATCCGGAAATACTGAGGCTCTGGTTATTTCCTCATTCATTGAGAGACAGAGCTAAAACTTGGTGGAATAAACTAACGCCAGGTTTAATACGAACTTGGGAAGATTTCTCTCGTGAATTTTTGTCTCGTTTTAATCCTTCTCACTTATCTGAGCGATTACGTAATGAAATTGCTACTTTTCAACAGGAAGATGACGAACCAATGCACGAGTTATGGGACAGGTTCACAAATCTTCTAAGGAACTGCTTGATTCATGGATTCTCAGTGTGGAATCAAGTCATTAAATTCTACAATGCTGCCAACACACACACTCGTATGAGAATATATTCAGCAGCAAATGGACTATTGTTGGATAAAGATCCAGACGAAGCCATGGTAGTGTTGAAAAACTTAGTAAAGAATGACGAGCAATTCCCTACAGCAAGGAGAGGTAAACGAGGGATAGCTGTAAAGGATTATGAAGCCGACAATTCCTTGAAGACACATGTTGCATACCTCACAAAGGTAGTGGAAAATCTGTTAAAAAAGATTCTAAACCTATATATTCTGCAGAAGAGGTATGTGAAACTTGCAGTGGGAACCACAGTTTGGAAGACTATCCGTTACAGTTAGAGGAGGGGATGTATGTTGGAAATTACAATAATCCAAAAAATTACACTCCAACAATTACAATCCCAATTGGAGTAAAGATCCCAAGTTCTCTTGATGCAATCCAAACAATGCACTTAATCCTCAGGTGCAGAACAACCAAAACCAAGGGGCACCCAAAATCCTGTCACGGCAACAACCACAGCAGCAGTCGCAACAGCAACCGGTAGCCGCACCTAGTATACTGGAGCAGACTTTGGCCACATTCATGTCACAGATAGGAGCTTACATGGAAAACATGGATCATTTTGTCAAGAAAACCGAATCATTCATGAACAAGACAGAGATGAGGATGACTAACCATGAGGCCACCCTGAAATCACTGGAGACACAGATGGGCCAGGTTTCCCAGCATATCAAGCCAAGGCAAAACGGAGGATTCCCTAGTGATACTGAGGTCACTAGACAACCCACACATGAGCAGTGTAAAGCTATTTCAACTAGGAGTGGGAAACAACTGCAAGGGCCGGAGATGAGAACCTTACCAATTGAGGAACCGACCCTAGATACACCTGCCGTGAACACTGCCCCGGTAGAGGACGAGCAACCTGCTGTCGACACACCTGTCACGACAGCAGAAGGGACAGATGAGCAAGAAAAGAATGCTGAAGAATCTAAGCCTCCTCAGATCCGAATTCCATGTGAAGGACGTTTGGAAGATTACCGTCCTCCACCTCCTTTTCCACAGCGGTTACAAAAGCAGAAACATGAGTACCAGCTCAAAAAGATTTATGACATTTTTAAGCAGGTGCACATTAATATACCACTGTTGGAAGCCATCAAGCAGATGCCCGGTTATGCAAAATTTCTCAAGGACGCCATGTCAAAAAGGTCCAGACTTGGGGAATTCGAAACGGTAAAAATGATAGAGGGATGCATGACTATCTTGCACAAGCATCCACCCCAGAAGAAGAAAGATCCTGGGAGCTTCATCATACCATGCATAATTGGTGACAAATTCGTGGGTAAGGCACTTTGTGATCTAGGTGCTAGCATAAATTTAATGCCAAAATCTGTGTTTCAGAAATTAGGTATTGGACGAGCACGACCCACGACAGTCATGCTGCAGCTGGCAGACCGCTCTTACGTACAACCAGAAGGGAAGATCGAAGATATTCTGGTAAGAGTGGATAAGTTTATTTTTCCTGCTGACTTTCTTGTGGTAGACTGTGAAGCAGATGAGAACGCACCAATCATCCTGGGGTGACCCTTCCTAGCCACAAGCAGATCTATGATTGATGTGGGAAAAGGATATCTGACAATGAGAGTAAATGATCAAGAAATCAAACTCAATGTTCTCCAAGCAATCAAACACACTGATGCAGAAGAAGAGTGCAAGGCCATCACGGAACTAATCCTTGACCAACCCTGCATCAGGTCGAGCTTCCATGACATAAAAATTTGGTCACTGCCACAACAGTCATCTGGAAGACTGTCACGGCAGCAACGACGACAGTGACTCCTTCGATTCAGACATATCCGACACTGAAGGTCATGAGGAGGTAAATTGGAAAGGCAATCGTCCAGGTAAGTTATTCGAGCCCTTAAATTATACCTCAAATGAACACATAATCCAAAAGCCTTCAATTAAAGAACCACCTGTTTTAGATCTTAAGCCCCTGCCAGGGCAGCTTAAATATGTTTTTCTTGGTTTAAATGATACGTTGCCCGTAATCATCTCTTCCAAGTTAATGCAGAAACAGGAGCATCAATTAATTGGAATGCTACAACAACATAAGAAGGCTATTGGATGGACGATAGCTGATATCCAAGGCATCAGTCCGGTATTATGTATGCACAAAATTCTCCTGGAAGATGATCATAAGCCGACTATTGATGCTCAGAGACACTTAAACGACGCTATGCGAGAAGTGGTGAGAAAAGAAATTATCAAATGGCTTGATGCCGGAATAATTTATGCCATCTCGGATAGTAAGTGGGTGAGCCCGGTGCAGTGAGTACCTAAAAAGGGAGGAATAACCGTGGTGACCAACGAAGAGAACGAACTAATCCTGACCAGGACTGTGACCGGTTTGAGGGTTTGTATGGATTACCGGAAGCTTAACAAAGCTACCCGGAAGGACCATTTTCCCTACCTTTTATTGATAAAATGCTTGATAGATTAGCGGGAAAACCTTACAATTGTTTTCTTGATGGTTACTCAGGTTACAATCAAATAGCTATTGCACCGGAGGATCAAGAGAAAAAACCTTCACATGCCCGTACGACACTTATGCTTTTCGGAGAATGCCATATGGACTCTGCAATGCACCAGCAACCTTCCAAAGGTGCATGATGGCAATATTCTCCGACATGGTGGAGGACTTCCTGGAAATTTTCATGGACGATTTTTTCGTCTTTGGAAACAGTTTTGAAGGTTGTTTAGGCAACCTACCGAAGGTGCTTGAAAGATGCGAAGAAGCGAACTTGGTCTTAAACTGGGAAAAATGCCACTTCGTGGTGGATGAAGGGATAGTCTTAGGCCACACGGTAAGTTGCCGCAACATCAAGGTGGACAGAGCAAAAATTGAAGTAATCGAAAAGCTGCCGCCACCCACCACAGTCAAAGGGATTCGGAGTTTCTTAGGGCATGCTGGGTTTTATCGAATATTTATTGCCAATTTCTCGAAGATTACCAAGCCCTTATGCCACTTATTGGACCAGAATCCTCCCTTTGACTTTAATACTGAATGTACTGAGGCATTCAAAATTCTGAAAGAGAAACTGGTAACAGCCCTGATCGTACACCCACCAGAATGGAGTTTTCCATTCGAAATAATGTGTGATGCCAGTGACTACGCTGTCGGGGCAGCACTAGGGCAAAGGAAGGATAAACTCTTCCATGTGATTTACTACGCCAGCAAAACATTGAATGATGCCAAAGTGAACTACACCACAACAGAAAAGGAACTATTAGTAGTGGTGTTCTCAATCGACAAGTTCCGTCCGTGCATACTTGGAACGAAGGTGGTGGTCCATACAGACCATTCAACACTGAAGTATCTGTTCACGAAGAAGGATGCAAAACCATGATTGATACGTTGGATTCTACTATTACAAGAGTTCGACATTGATATTAAGGATAAAAAAGGAATAGAAAACCAAGTAGCAGACCACATGTCGAGGTTAGAGACAGGGAAGAATCAATCAGCAGACCAGACCAACATATTGGAGACCTTATCGCATGAGCAGCTGTTTGCTGCCACAAGCACTACCGCGACAGCCATGGTGGCAGGTAAGTTTTCTGAACTTCCTTGGTACGTTGATTTTGTTAATTACATTGTTAGCGGAGTACTACCTCCAGAACTTAATTACCAAGCAAGGAAGAGGTTCCAAAATGATGCAAAACATTATTATTGGGATGAACCTCTTCTTTTCAAACATTGTGCAGATCAAATTATCAGGAGATGCGTACCACAGGATGAACAGGAAGCTGTGCTTCACCACTGCCATGCTTCCCTATATGGAGGTCATTTAGATGGAAACAAAACTGCTGCCAAGGTTTTGCAATCTGGTCTCTATTGGCCCACACTGTTCAAGGATGCACAAGCCTTCTACAAAAATTGTGACAAATGCCAAAGGACTGGGAACATCTTGAGAAGCCATGAGATGCCACTGTAGAACATTTTAGAAATCGAAATCTTTGATGAATGGGAATCGATTTCATTGGACCATTCCAGCATCTTGTGGGAACCTTTACTTCCTACTGGTAGTGGATTATGTGTCCGAGCGGGTAGAAGCGATCGCCACTCAGAAAAATGACGCCAAAACTGTTCAGAGATTTCTGCATAAGAATATTTCTCCAGATTTGGCATTCCTAAGGCGATTATCAGTGACGAAGGGAGACATTTTGATAATAGGGTAATTGCTGCTGCCTTAAGAAAATACAGAGTAAAGCACCGGATTGCAACAACATACCACCCTCAAACCAATGGACAGGCTGAAATATCCAACCGAGAAGTAAATAACATACTTGAGAAGATGGTTGAACCTACTTGAAAAGATTGGTCTTTACACCTAAATGATGCACTCTGAGCCTATAGAACAACATTTAAAACACCATTGGAAATGTCACCCTACAGGCTTATATATGAGGAAACATGCCACTTACCTATCGAGATACAGCACAAAGCTTACTGGGCTATCAAGGCAGTAAATATGGACTTGACTAAGGCAGGACAAAAGAGCTTACTGGACTTGAATGAAATTGAAGAAATTCGAGCAATGGCCTACGACAATGCCAGGATATACACAGATAAAACCAAAAGGTGGCACGACAGGAAACTGTTGCCACGACAGTTCTGCCCAGGGCAACATGTGTTGTTGTTTAACTCTAGGTTAAAACTTTTCCCAAGAAACTTAAATCTAGATGGTTCGGTATTTTTCAAGTTGTCCAGGTTTTCCCCCATGGTGCCATCACAATCCAATCCTTAAAGGACGGACACCAATTCAAAGTCAACAGACAAAAACTAAAGCATTATCAGGGGACTAAAACCCTAAGGATGCATGAAGTAGTTACTTTAGGAGATGCCCCTCAAGGCATCCCTAATTTAACTTAGTTTTTATTTTATTTTATTTATTAGGAATTTATATTTAATTATTTTATTTTAGGAATTAATATTTTATTTATCAATTTTTAGGAAACAAAGGAAACATGCCAAAGAGAAGGAGTGAATCAGCCCACCATATCAACAACAGCCCAAGAAGCCCAACAGACGAGTCTGTCGTCACAGCCTGTCATCAGCTGTCGCGACAGACGCGGAAAATACAGCCTGTCACCAAGCTGTTGCGACAGACATGCCAACGCGTAACAGACGCGCAGTAGACACGGAAACGCGTGACAGACGCGCAGTAGACACGGAAACACGTTATAGACGCGTCAGAAACCGCGTAACAGCTGGCCCCGTTATTCGTGCATTCCGTTACAGCTCCAACGGGCAGAAAATCACACATCTCTATAAACCCCCATTCACTATTCATTTTTCATCTCACTCTTATTCTTTCAACTTGTTTCCTTTAGATCTCAAAATTTTCTTTATATTTTCCACAGTCCTTGCAACAATTACTAGCAGACAAACCCGTAGAAGTGCTGCCTCCAGTTCGGCCGCAACAGTAAGCACTCCAAGTTATAGTGCCATCCAAGACCGCTTCGCCTGCACCGACTCCACTGACAGATACTACCGTTTCTTCCAGAAAAGAGAAATGTGGGAAGAACGGGGGTTCCTCTACACCGAACCCACGGGAGACCTAGGGCTTGAACCCTTCATCACAAGAAAGATCCATGCCCTCAAATGGTAGCAATTTGCTGCCCAACCGGATGAGATGAACGTCACACTCGTAAGGGAATTCTATGCTACCATCGACATCAAAGACACTACGACCGTGACAGTTTGAGGTAAACAGCTTTCCTTCGAGCCTTCCTACATCAACACTCTCTACGGCCTCTATGTGAGAAAAACGAGGACGCCCACAAAAGATTTGTCAACATTCTGTCGCCGGCAGACTACGATGCGGTGATGGCAGAGCTGACCGAGGAAGGAACAAAATGGAACACCGACCCAAACACCGATGGACGGTGAAAAGAACTCAGTTGACTCCCGAAGCCAAATTGTGGAATCATTTTGTGAAGAAGCGCATCATTCCGTCGTCCCACAACAACACCGTCGACAGACTAAGGTTAGCCCTGGTCCATTCCATTTTAAATGAGAAATCTATCAATGTCGGTCGTTACATAAGGGAAGGAATTCTTGAATGTGCCCTCCGACCATCAGGACCCCTTGTCTTCCCGTACCTCATCACTACCATATGTCGGGGCCACAACGTACCAAAAACTGTCGAAGATTTTAAATTTCGAGGAAAAGGGTGGACAGAGAGGAACATTTTCAGCCTCATGGAGTTGAAAGCTGCCACCCCACTGTCCTATTTCAACCCCTCTGCCATGGCAGAGCAGCCAGCAGGCCCCAGCTCCGCCGAACCTACCGCAGCAGAACAACAGCCAATGGCAGCAACTCCTCCAACAGACACCTCTGCCCAGATTCTATTAACACTCAAAAGAATGGAGGAAAGGCAGCTCGGACTGATGAGCTACATGAGGGACTTCACGGCAGTAACGATAAATTTTATTCACAATGATTTAAATTTTACACATGTACCGTTCCCCTCCTACCCAGAACAATATTTTGCTTCCCCCACACCTACTCCTACCCTTGCTACGACACCTAAAACTCCATCTACTGCCTCTCCACCTACACCAGTTGCGAGAGCTGAAGGCGACAACCACACTGCCACTGCCAGAGGCGAGAAAAGAAAGGAGCCCTTGCCAGAACTCAATGAAGACTATTTTGAAGGGTTCTCCTCATCGTCCGTCTAGCAGGATTCTGACAGGGAGCCCTCAGTTGCCCGGAACCTCTCCAATGACTTCACGCCAATGAAAAGGAAAAAGCCCAACGAGGCTGGTGAAGGACACTCCGGCCAGGGCAGATCTGCCAGCAGCAGCAGCTCCGATGATGAGGTACAAGTTCTGGACAAGCCCCCACACATCTCACCAACCTGTGTCCAGCCACCAAGGGAAGCCAAAAAGAAGACAACCTCTGCCTCTCCCAGCACACTGCCGGCCCCTGCAATGAACGTCAGTGCCTTTAGGATATTTTTAGGAACATTTTAGAGCCTTGCTATAGTTCTAATCTTTAAACACCCTTTGTGAATCTTATATGATGTCTAGACTTCTACTTACAAACTAGAGTAGGAAAGCTTAACCACTTGAGTTGCCCCTAGAGGTGCCTAACATTGGCTCTAGGAAAAGCAAATAAGAAAATTTAGACTCAATACCCCTAGAGGTGCCTAAAACCGGCTCTAGGAAGTTAACTAGAGGTGCCCAAAAACATGCTATAGTCAAAATAAGAAAAACACCGAGTCTAATTCAAAAAGAACTAAAGGAACCTAAGAATTGCCTCCAAGGAAATGAAATTTGGCATAAAAATTCAAGTAAGTAGCTTAACCATTCTAGGAAACTAAAGGAGTGTAGGAGCATATTTGTTCACAAAACATGCACACACTACACGAGACCTATAACATGGTTCCGAATAAATCCAAAAATATCCGACAAGGTATTGCTCATAATAGGGCATGTGAGGTAGGTAATGAAAAGTTCATGGAATTAAGCCAAAACAAAAAAAATTAATTTTAGTTAGCTCATATTTGCTTGAGGGCAAGGAAGAACTTGAGTTTGGGGGTGTGTTAAGTGTGCAAAAGTTCTATATTTTACCCCTTATTTAACCCATATTTTTGCTGCATTCAAGCATAATTAATTGCATTTAGGTAAAGTTTCGCATATACATCACAATTAGATAAAATAGCACAGTTGCTACTGATTTTGGCTACTTTTGCAGGTATCTGCTATGGCAGACTCAGGACAGCGAAGGAGTAGAGCTGAAACATAAAACTAGAGTCAAGAAGGAAGATGCTGCCGTGGCCACTTCCACGGCAGCCATGACGACAACATTGGTGAAGGGAAAAGTGAAGTGGAGCTCGACAGATAGAGGAATTCAAGCCGGTCTGTCGTGGACTACTCATATATTTTTCTGAGCACTGAGGCAAAATGAAGGCCAAGCCCAAAGTCCAAGGAAGAAACCCAAAGCAAGAAAAGAGGACGAAGTAAAGGCATATACTCAGAAGATTTAATCTCCAATAGAGTTGTACTTTAGTTTAAACTTTTATTCTTGCCATATTAGAAAACTTGGACCCAAGGTCTATATAAAGGCATGTAATTCGACATAGGGGAGGATATCTCATCTCTAGCCGTCCTCCCCAAAACCCTTGTCATTTTCCCCTCTCATCATGTTCTAAAATTCCCCTAGGGCTAAGGGTTGATTCTGTAAAGTAGTTGCAAGGATTGTACTGTTTTAGGAATTTTCTGTTCAATAAAATAAGACTTCAAGTTTGCTTATTCTGGTTTCAACATCTTGCAAGAGTATCAGGAGAGCATTGTAAGATTATCCATTTACTTAATATTGGGAGAGTTAAGTATACAAAAGCAATAAGTGCAGGTTCTCCAGTTTATGGTTGAACTATCTCGGACCTAGGGATAGGACGAAGCTAAGTGGCTAAGGAAGAATTCAACAACATTGGTGTTCACCCTTCGATTCACGCCGGGAGGTATCATCCAAGAAGTGTTCATCAACAGTACTTGGACCTAGGGATAGGACAAGTCATAGCAGGGATTCTTGCCAAGCTTGACGTATAGAGTTGTGTGATCGCTGCCGCAACAACAACAGACTTCTACCGCGACAGGTGCTGCCGCGACAGGGACGACAAAACATGACTTTCTCTTTAGTACAACACCTACACTACCGAGCAAATCAATACCGACCTATCTCTTAACTCTGAATCTTTATTCTTTTACATTCATTATTCTTCAATATTATTTTCCAACAAATTAAACTCTTTTCTTTCTCTCTTGTGCAGCAATTCGAGGATAAAGCTATTTTCAGTCTCTGTGGATTCGACATCCAATACTTCGAGTATCACTTTACTACGTGCGTCGTGTACACTTGCACTACATTGCGATAGGACTTTTGAAATGCAACGAAAGACATACAAAGGAAACGACGAAAGGAAAGTTTGTTCTCAAAGAGCTACCCAAATCTAGTCGAAAGTTACCAACATAAAAGTTGAAGAAAGCAAAAGTGGAAGCACTAAAGTGAAAAGTGAAGTTTTGTAAAAGGAGAGAGAGGTAGAGTGAGAGGTAAATAAAGAAAAGGGATACATGAATTCCCTAGCCAAATTAATCTCTATCTAGAAAGGCCGTGAAAGATTGATCACCTTCGAATGGAGATATGCGTCAATATATTGCGAAGGTGCAATTTGATCCGAAACTACACTTGATGAAAGGAAATGAACTCTAGGATGAAAACCCAAAAAATGGGCAGTCTAGAGCGAACCAAAGAAATAAAAAAGGAAATAATATTTCATCTGAGCATAATTGAAACTTTCAGTTGGAAGAATTGATCCTTGGTTTCACCACCCTTAAACACTTGTTTGGGCCTATTTATCCTTTCTTCCATAGCCGCGAGCCTTAACCTACATTACAAGCCATAAAAGACCATTCGGACCATACATGAATGGATGAATTTGTCTTCAGATAACATCCCGCCTATCGAGGTTAACCTTTCTTCAAGGATTGCCACACTTCTAATGCCTGATTGAGATAATAAAAGAGGGAAAGATGGGGCACAGTGAGTTAGTGAATTAAAGAAAGCCACTTTAAAATTGGGTAGAAATTAGGTTTGGGGAGTTGTTCCTCTCGGAAGCCTAATAGCCTATAAGAGATTTCAAACGTTTATCCCCGCAACATTCGAAAAATGTCATTCGGGTTGACCCTTTTTTTAAAGACCCAAAACTTAAATTTCTTAAATATCACTTGTCGTGATTATTTAAAATGTATATTTATACGTAACAAAATTATTTTTACCCTATCATTTTCATAAGTCTCCTACATGGAAGCAAACAAGCGGACTGACTGTGACTCGAGGTAAAGCCAGTAGTGCCCGGAGAAGCATTCCCGGAGGTTCAAAACATTGTAACTAGACAACAAAATACCACCAGTTGAAATGTCAAGACCGCCTTCGGTGAAATATCATGATGTGAAGTCGACCTTTGCTAAGAAGTGTTGTTAAGGTCAAAAGAACATGAAGGAAGAAAATTTGACGTTGAGAATCGAGGAACATAAGTTAACCTCGAGAACTAGCATCTTGCCGAAAGGAATGTCCCGGGAAGGACCGCGCGGGCCACGTTGTGAGCACGCGCCGAATTAGATAGTAAGTATGATCTGAAATCAACTCGACAAAAGAGCGATGAAGACAGAAGTACGCCTAAGAAAAGAAGCAAGATAGAGAAGAAAAAAGAAGAGAAGCCGAGACAAAAACCCAAAAGGCACTTTGGGGCAACGGAACAAAATTCAGAAGAGACGCTTTTGACCACAAATTTACAGGAATGAGGGCCAAAAAAATTGTGGCATCTTTGGATGGAAAACACAATTTAAATCGATCGACATTAACCGGAGGTCAGTTAGAAGGTACATAAGACAGAATTAAGTGGGGGTAATGGAATTTTGACTAGTGTAAGTCATTATCTCCCTTCAAGAAAAAGAGAAGGAGAGAGTTTCATTAAAGGCAAATAGAGACAGAGATTTATAGAAAACTAGAAATTCAGAAGACTTAGAGACATGTGTTCACCCTAACATTGAGATTGAAGAAGGTCCGTCGGGAAGGGTCAATGAAAAGACAATGACTAAGCCCTGGTTGAATGGGGCAATGAAAGAGAAACTTCATGAGGTGATGGATTTCAGTCTATCCAGTATACTTGAACCACATCCTTTAAAGACAAGATAGAAACGAAGACTTAACCAAGACAGAAAGCCCGTGGAAGTTAAGGGTGATCAACCAGAAAGCAAGGGTTTTCCCCAGCATCTCTAAAAAATGACTTCACGCATCACATTTAGTTAGACATCCCTAAGTTAGGAGCATGCTAACTCATATCATCATAGTATTTTATCTCTTTAAAGAAAAATGCATACATATTATTATTATTATTTGTTATCTCATTATTTTTCTTATTATTAACTACTATTATACTTATTACTATTATTATCATACTATTATTGTCAACTAGAATTATTTATTATCTCTTATTATTATTGTCATCAGTATGTATATACGCGTATGACATATTAGATATAGGTGTGTGTTTTCATGTATTTAAGTAATGTGTGCATAATGTGTGAATGTGTGCATGTATATCATTTTATTATCATATTTCTATGGTATCGTTATTATTAGCTACTACTACTATCATTGTGATTATGTTTATTATTGCTATTATTATTATTATTATTAGAAGAACAGAAAGTTAAAAAAGTAATAAGTCAAATATTAAATAAAAAAACCCAAGTCTATCATTAAACCAAAGTCCATATACAAAACCCAAAAATTTCTAATATTACATAATAGCCCGTTTAGCCCACGATTAACCGAAACCGTAATTTCATCCTTTGTTTTTGCGCAGCCACCTCCTGGCCGTTAGATCTGGCCCTAGATTTAACGACCCAGATTGCAAAGGGTGAAGAAAACCCTAGTGAGCCCTTTTCATCTCGCGCCGCATTGCTCTAAGCCGTCGGATCTGGGAGGATCTCAACGGTCCAAATTAAGTCACAAATAGAAACCCCAACGCCCCTAAATTTGGTGCCACGGCGCATCCCTTGCAGTCGCCCGATCGAGATCGCACCCAACGGCCAAGATCCACCCAGACACTCCATGCTCTCCATGCGCAACTGTTCGAAACCTTCCACGCGCGTGCCATCTAACGCCCTAACATTTTTGCTCCCGTACGTTCCCATGCGCCTACCCATTCAGTTATCCACACCATTTGCCACGACAGGCCGTTGTCTCCCCCCGTTCGGGTTCACCGGCAAAGCACGGACAAAACACAGAGAAGTCATAGGCCCAAAAATAGTAAAAAAGAAGATAATAAATCGGATAGAAAAGCAACATCGGAATGGAAGAAATCAGAGCTGACATATTCAGGAGGCAACATGAATCCGACCAAAATTGTCATTTCGTGCTTCCAAAATCACCCCCACGAGGCTTTTGTCTCTCGAAATCCCATCCTTGATCCCTGGTATTTTAAATTTCTTCTTAAATTCATCCCTGGCCGCTTCATTCCTTTTTTTCGAGCATCTATCTTATTCGACCCTGGTTCTTTTTAATTGTTGTTCAGTTTAGTTCCATTGAATAGTGGTAAATTTCTTAAATTGTCCCCCAACAATTCATGCATGTCGTGATTTCAATATTTATCACTCACGTTTTGTATTTTTAATTTTTTATATATCAAATGTGATTATTCCTTTTTTATACACATGTAGATTGTATATACGTACATATTATGTGAATTTATATAGGCAATATGTCATACATGGCATGGTGATTTAAACATATGCTTATGTGTTCGTGAGTTAGGCGTTATGCTAAATAAATGCAAGTTTAGCTTAATTTGTCTCTTTTTATTGTTTAGGTATATATATAAATATATCGTTGCGTGATCTTGCAATACTATAAATGATACGCAAATGGTGCAAGTATACACGTCGAACGAGTAATAAAGTGATGAGTGAGTATCGTCTCCATAGGGATTAGAGGTATTCACGGCTGCTGTAACAATAAAGATTGAACTTTTTGCAGATGAGAATGCTATAGTAAAAGAGATGATGTAAAATAATGCCGAAGCAAAACAGTGTAGAGAAAGATGAGATAACAATATGATAGATAGGTCCCCCTTCGTATGCGAAATTCACTACAGAATGATGGATAACCTAAATCAAGCTTCATAACGATACTAAGGCTCTTCAGCTATCTTCTATGCTAGGCGGGATTTACTAAGAATGCTCCTAAACTATCTCTAGCCAGGAAACTAGGAGTCAGAAATGCTACAGTCATACCTCTCGGCGTAAACTCTTAACACTCCCCTACCCTTCACGTACTATCCTTTTTAGCCCTTGAAACCTATCACTTATCTCTAAGGTAGGTTAGAGTCTGCCTCTCAACAGCCACTCCATTGTTTATGAGGTGTCTAAGGCTAGCTCTCTAGATTACTAACCTCATCATACACTTAAAGAACAACCAACTCTCGAAGGCGCTTAAGGTAGGGCCTATCTCTCAAAGCACTTACAACCCTAAGCTCTTACAACTTTAAGGCGCTTAAGGTAGGGCCTATCTCTCAAACCCAAGTAACCTAAAACAGTTCGTGGCTGGGCAATATCATCCAACGTATCATTGCGATAACATCACCAAATATAAAGATATGACAAGAAATTACTATAGCGACAAAAAGAAAGGTGAACTCCCTCTCCGCCATGGACTGCCCGACTATCTTAGGCCCACTGCCTCTCTCGACGCCGGCGAGGCCACTCCTTGGAGCTTCAACGATGGAGGACACCAAGCTGGAGAAGATGAAGGTGGAAACTTCTCTCCTTTTCTCTCTCTTCCGCCTCTCTTTTTGCAACACCAAAATACCACACTTTGCACTAAGCTTCTCTCCCATTTATACAGTGGAGGCTTCTAGGGTTTGGTGCCCTAAATATGCCTTGATAATCCCAAGGAATATCCACCGACAAGGTCTGCCACGAGGGGACAAGGAGGACAGTCTGCAGGTGGGTACCGACTGCTGCACATGTCAGATCGTCCTTTACTGCATTTCACGTGCTTCTGCAGCTCACATGTATCTCACGTGCTGGCCAATATCCACTTCCATCATGCTATAGCAATTCCCGACACCGACTTTCTCGCTTGACTCCTTTCCTGCGCACCAACAAAACCAAAACCAACCTTCCGAGCAGTACCCCTCAATATGGACCAATAACCAGCAAAGATAAAGATGCACCCAGAAGAAGAAAATGCAACCTAAATGCAGCCTAAATGCTATGGTATGAACTCAATAATATGCAAATGCTATAGCAAAAAGGTATGAAAACAAGGATATTTATGCAATTATCACACCCCCAAACTTAAGCTATTGCTTTTCCTCAAGTAATGAATAGAATAGAACAAAAGACCTACTATGGCAAAGATTTAACCTAGAGGGTTGCTATGGCAATATTTCAGTCCTCAGAAATAACTTAGGCAAATAAATATACACAACCATACATGAGATCCTTAAGAACATTCCTTAGGACTAAGCTGTGTGTGTGTGTGTGTGTGTGTGGCTGCCTTCCTCTTATACTAAAGCTGGTGAGACAAATTTTCAAGGAATCTCCCTAGTTATACCCTAACTATGTTCTCTAGTTCTTTTCCAATTTTAGACTCTCAGAGATATAGGTTTTCTGCTATGAAGGGTGTCAGCTCATCACACATGTCGTCCTTAACTCTAGATGAGTAGGGAGCAAACTCTCACCCCAAGCTAGTAGGCAGCGTAATCCTGTGACAACTTTCATTCATTCATATGCTATGGCAAAGCTTTATTTTTTCTTCTCTTTTTTTCAAAAAAAAAAACTGAAAAAGCTATAACAAAGCGGAGTGTCCTTCTACAGATATGTCGTAGCATTTATTCGCTTGTTTTAGCACAGGGTCGTCTAGTTTTTCTTTTAAGTTCTCTAGAGTTTACATACTAGAGTTTACTAGGGTTCTTCCTGAAAAAAAGTTTTCTAACAAACTTACTTATAGAAAGAGAGCAGCTGTGTAATAATTTTTTTTAACAACTAGATCCTAAAGTCAATTCTATAGATCTCAACTACTTGTGTTTTTTCTAACTTAGTTCAGGCCTTAGAGATTTCATCCTCAGACATCATAAATACATTCATAAGCTGTCTCTAGACTAAACAGAATGCCATAGTAAAAATTTTGTTCTATCCTATAATGCATATGCTAAAGAAAAATGTTAACTATGAACACTAACACCCCCAAACTTGAGAAATGCAGTGTCCGCAATGCATAAACTAATCTACACTATATGCCATGAAAAATGAAAAATTAAAAAGAAAAAAGAGGTTAGTTACCTCCTAGGTGCAGAGGCTAGGTGGTGCTGCTGGTGTTATCCATTGATGTCTCAAAGGAGAAGTGGTGTGGGTCTGCCACATCGTCCACACTTTTTGATTAGATTGATTGAGCACTCAACGAGGGCCTAAAACGTCCAGCAGTATGTTTGATGCGAGTTTTTGGTCTGGATGCTGTAGCATCCTCAGATTGTGCTGGTGTCGGCTCAGTTGCTTGTGCTGTAGCAGTTTCCTTCTGAGGGGTTTCCTCAGGATCATTTGGTACGTGCTCTGGTTCTGGAAGTGGGTTTTCTGGTCTTAATGGTTTAGGATTGGTTGCCTTTCTGGTGCGTTTCCATTTCTTGGCCGGAGAGGCTGCTGGGTCGGTTTCTTCGATAGTAGGCTGAACATAGGGAGTTTCTTGTTCTGACTGGGCAGTTGGAGTTGCTGGTGCTTTCTTTCTTGGAGACTTTTTCTTGGCAGCAGGTGGGACGGAGCTAGGTTCACTGGGAGACATTGTGCTTGTTGTAGCGGTGGTGAGGGCTTGCAGTAACTCTATAGGAAATACTGGAAAAGAGACCTTATGGTCCGGTAGGAGTTTGCTTAGGCATGATACTATGGCACTATCGCGGTGTTGAGCATACTTGAAGTATGCCTGCTAGTGTGCCTTCATCAAGCTGAGCTCAGAGCTCAGTTCTTTTGTTGTTGCCACCAATGCTACAACTCTTGCTGCAGCAAAACTTTTAGCTCCTCCCTCAACTTCTTGCTAAGGCATGTCTTCATTAAATCCTCAGAGTTCCTGAAAGAGTTGTATCTACAAGATCATATATGAAGACGTCTTTCCTTTTACACAAGGCAGTGATCAGATTAAGAAAAACAAGGGGACTTCGAGGCCATTTCAAACAAGCATATACCTCATCCACTATTATCTTTCCTATGTCAATTTGTCTACCATGTATTATTGAGTGAATGAGAAAAAGTTGAGAGATGTGGATGGTGGTAGTGTGTAGTGTGGGCATAAGCTTATGTCTCACAAAGTGATTCCATACCTTTGCCTCAGGTTTGAGGCGTCCTCTCTCAACTGACTTATTATTGTCCAGCACCGTTCCTTGAAAACATATCTCCTCTAGCACCTCGCGCTGCGTCTGCGCGTCCATTGTCATCACAAAAGAAGTGTGACGGTTCACAATATGCTTTAGCTCGTAGAACTTGTTGATTGTTACAGCAGTAAACTTTATCTGCTCTCCTCGCACATGAACTATGGACTGGGTTTGACTTGTGATGTGAGCATAGAACTCCTTTACAAGTGATGTGCAAATCTCCTCAGGGTGAGTAGCGAAGTTTTTCCACCCATGTATGCCAATGACGTCCATTGCAGACAGGTCGAACTGATCTTCTTCCTCTTGATGGTATTTAAACCCTAGTTCTGGAAGAACATTTCTATCCTTGAGCTTTGCCCATCTCTCCTTTGCTGCCTCGTCAAGAAATTTGGGAATTTCTAGGACTGGTTGTTGTCTGGGACGGTCAGAAGTCTCAGAGGCGTTTTTGCAACGAGCCATGGAGTTTTTGCTGAAAAATGGGAAGGAGTGAATATGCGAAGGAAAGAAAAACGTGAAGGGTGCTCTGTGTGTTTGGGAGAAAATCGAAAAGATGGAGGGAAAGTTTTTGAGTGTTTGAAGAAGATGAAGAAGGTGAGGGGGCGGATAATAAAGAAAATATTGGAAAGTTGAAAAAGGTGGGGAAAACTGATGAATTAATGGGAGAGGGGAGGTGATGGGGACGTGTGTCGGCTTTAAGGGAGAGAGAAAAATTTCTAGAGTTAATGCGATGGCGGACGTCTGGAGAGAGAATACGAGTTTATGTGGCTAGGGTTTCTCCTCATTAAATAGATGAATATTCTCTTTCTTGCCTTTTGTTTTTTTCTCTCTTTTTTAATTCAACTCCCCCACTTTTCGGATAAAACCTCCTTATCTTTTTCTTTCCCCTTTTCTTTCATCCCTCCAAAAATGGATAAAAACAAACTCCTTGTCCTTCTCCCTTTTGCTACCAACCCTGTAGACGACACGCTCTCCTGCCTCTGTACCTGACATTGTACTAGGAAAGAGAAAGTCTTGTACGAGGGTCACGTGAAAAGATATGAAAATTAAAAGCAAAGATAACATAAAACTAGACTAAAAAGAAAAGCATTATTTATGAACATGCTATAGCATAAAAGATAGGGTTGGAGATGCAAACTTTCAAGGATCGTGAAGATCCAGGTATGACTTGTCTCTGAGGATAGGGGCTCCACTGTACACCTTCAGGCGTTGGCCATTGACTTTGAAGACTTCACCGTCGTCCAACTTCTTGATATCCACTACGCCATGAGGGTATACCTTGTGTATGATGAATGGCCCTGACCACCTCGATTTCAGCTTTCCAGGAAAAAGCTTTAGCCTAGAGTTGTAGAGAAGCACTTGTTGACCTTCTGAGAAATGCCTTGGCAAAATGTGTTTGTCATGCCACTTCTTGGTTTTCTCCTTGTAGATGCGAGCATTCTCATATGCTTGGGCTCTGAATTCTTCCAGCTCGTTAAGCTCTAGCAACCTCCTTTCACCAGCAAGTTGGGCATCCATGTGGAGTTTCTTAATTGCCCAATAAGCTTTGTGCTCAAGCTCCACGGGTAAGTGGCACTCCTTTTCCAAATACAAGCTTGAAGGGTGACATGCCTAAAGGTGTCTTGAAGGTTGTCCTATATGCCCAAAGTGCTTCATCTAACTTGGGGGACCAGTCTTTTCTCTTAGGATTAACCACCTTCTCCAAGATTTTCTTGATTTCTCGGTTGGAAACTTCAGCTTGTGCGTTTGTCTGCGGATGATATGTTGTAGCAATCTTGTACCTGACTCCATAGCGATGTAATGCTTTAGCAATAAGCTTGTTGTCAAAGTGAGTTCCTTCATCACTGATGATGGCTCGTGGTGCTCCGAACCTAGTGAAGATGTTCTTGTGAAGAAACTTCATGACTGTCTTGGAGTCGTTCCTTGGGGTGACAACAGCCTCCACCCATTAAACTTCATGACTGTCTTTGACACGTAGTCGACTGCTAGCAAAATATATAGATCTCCATATGATGCAGGAAACGGACCCATGAAGTCAATTCCCCACACGTCAAACATTGCAAGCTCCAGAATATTTTGTAACAGCATTTCATTCCGCCTGGAGATGTTCCCCGTCCTTTGGCATCTGTCACAAGTCTTGTAGAAATCGTGTGCGTCCTTAAAAAGTGTAGGCCAATAGAGTCCTACTTGAAGAACTTTTGCAGCAGTTCTAGCACCACCAAAATGCCCTCCACATAGTGATGAATGACAGTGGTACAGAATGCTATGGTCTTCTTCCTCTAGAACACATCTCCTTATGATCTGATTAGGACATTTCTTGGACATGTAGGGTTCATCTCAATAGTAGAATCTTGCATTATGTTTGAATTTCTTGAGTCCCTGGCTAGATAAATCAGGAGGCAAAATACCACTAACAAGATAATTAACAATATCATGATGCCACGGGATTGCTGTAGCAGCTAACAGTTTCTCATCAGGGAATTCGTCCTTAATTTCAGTTTCACTACCTTGTGTGATAGCATTTTCTAGCCTAGATAGATGGTCAGCTACCTGGTTCTCACATTCTTTCCTATCTCTAACTTCTAAGTCAAATTCCTGTAGCAAGAGTATCCACCTAATAAGTCTAGGTTTAGCATCCTTTTTAGTCACTAAGTACTTAATGGCTGAATGATCAGTATGAACTATGACCTTAGTGCCTATCAAGTATGACCTAAACTTATCAAAGGCAAATACTACAACAAGTAGTTCTTTCTCAGTAGTGGTGTAATTGATTTGTGCATCATTCAAAGTGCGACTAGCATAATAAATAACATGAAAGAGTTTACCTCAGCATTGTCCGAGTGCTGCACCGACGGTGTAGTCACTTGCATCACACATCAGCTCAAACGGCTTATTCCAATCATGTGGAATAACAACTGGTGCAGAGATAAGCTTCTCTTTCAGTTCTTGAAATGCGTTATGGCAATCGTTGTCAAACACAAATTGTTGATTTTGTTGTAGCAAATTGCATAGCAACTTTGAGATCTTCGAAAAATCCTTGATGAATCTCCGATAGAAGCCAGCATGTCCTAGGAAGCTTCTTACTCCCTTGACAACAGTGGGGGAGGTAGTTTTTCAATGACCTCGACCTTTACTTTGTCAACTTCTATCCCTTGCTTCGAAATCTTGTGGCCTAAAACCGTTCCTTCTGTTACAATGAAATATCATTTTTCCCAATTGAGCTCCAAGTTGGATTCCTCACACCTCTTTAGGACCTTGGCGAGATTGCCCAAGCATGCGTCGAAGTTATCTCCGAAGACCGAGATGTCATCCATGAAAATTTCTAAAAAAATCCTCGACCATGTCCGAAAAGATAGCCAGCGTACAACTTTGAAAAGTTGTTGGAGCATTGCAGAGACCAAAGGTCATTCTCCGAAAAGCATAAGTTCCATAAGGGCATGTGAAAGTCGTCTTCTCTTGGTCTTCGGGTGCTATAACAATCTGATTGTACCCAGAATACCCATTGAGGAAACAGTAGAATGCCTTCTTGGTCGCCTTGTTGAGCTTCCTATAGTACGTGCAAATCCTCCACCCTGTGACAGTTCTAGTAGGAAATAGCTCATTCTCCTCGTTGCTTACCACAGTCACGCCTCCCTTCTTTGGTACACATTGCACCGGGCTGACCCATGAGCTATCGGATATCGGGTAGATTACTCCAGCATCCAGCCAATTGATTATCTCTTTCATCACTACTTTCTTCATAATTGGGTTTAGTCTCCTTTGGGGCTCAACTGAATTGATGTGACAATCATCAAGCAAAATTTTGTGCATACATATAGCAGGGCTTATACCCTTCAAATCAGCCATAGTCCACCCTATTGCTTTTTTATGTTGTAACAACATATTTATCAAACTAGTTTCTTGCTTAGGTGTGAGACTAGATGAAATTATCACAGGCAAAGTTTCATTGCTCCCTAAGTAAACATATTTAAGATGTGATGGCAAAGGTTTCAGTTCTATAGAAGGTGCATGCTCAAGGGAAGGTTTAGGAGGTACAAATTCTGAAAAATCAAGAGGTTCAAAGTGCGTACCTGGTCTAGTCTCGAGTCGACTAGACTGCTCCAGTTCCCTTGAGAGATCTTCTTGGTCTGAATCATCATCTTTGCAGAGTGCTTCAAACTCTTCCATTTGCAACTCATTGCTACTACAAAACTCATCAATCATATTTTGTGCTGTAGCATCTAAATATTAGCATACTCCTGGGTTGTCTGCATACTTGAGGATGTCATGAATATTGATCGTGATCATTTGATCAGCCACTCGCATTGTGAATTCACCCTTCTCAAAATTGATCAAAGCTCGTCTGGTGGCTAAAATGGCCTTCCCAAGATAATGGGTGTGTTGCTATCAGCTTCATAGTCGAGGATTAAGAAGTCGACTGGAAATATAAATATGTCCACTTTACCACAACATCTTAAACTCTCCCTTCTGGGTGAACACGAGAATGATCTGCTACCTGTAGCACAACCTTGGTGGGTTGTGCCTCTCGAATTCCCAGTTTCAGAAAAATCGACTTAGGCATCAGGTTGACACTTGATCCCAAATCACAAAGTGCTCTTCCAACAAACTTGTCGCCAATAGAACATGGGATAGCAAAACTACATGGGTCCTTCCTCTTAGGTGGCAGCTTTCTCCATATAGAATAACATTCTTCCACTATAGCGGCAGTCTTTTGCTTCTCGACCTTCCTCTTTTTCGTGACTATTTCCTTGAGGAACTTGGCATATGTTGGCATGTGATCAATGGCCTCCAGAAATGGAACATTGATATATAGTTTGTCTAGGATATCCACAAATTTCTAGAACTGAAGGTCTTCTTTCTGCTTCTTGAATCGTTGAGGGAAAGGAGGTGGGGGTCTAACTTCATTTGTCTGAACTGGTGGAGTTACATCTTTTGCTGTAGCAAAAGCAGGCTCCTTCTCTGGTGTTTCTTTTGCTACGACATCCTCGCCCTTCTCTTCAACTGGAGGATCTTGTAAGTTATCTTCTTCCTGACGCAAGTTGGGCTGAGAGTCCTCCTTCTCTCTTCCCCCAAACTTGTCTTCTTTGCTAATTTCCTTGCCACTCCTTAATGTGAGTGCGTTGCATTATTCCTTGCTATGGTGCTTAGTGGCTTCAGTGTCACTAGGCAAACTTCCTTGTGGTCGCACATTCAAGGTTTGAGCTATCAGACCAACTTGTGTTTCTAAGGCTTGGAGAGAGGAACCATGGCTTTGTAATAAGGCTCCTTGATTTTTGATGTTTGTTGCATGATCCTATAGCAAAACTTTCGTGGTTCCCAAGAAATCTTTTGTCATAGCCATAATATCTTTGAATGTAGTCTCCAGCGAACTGTTCGATGAAGATGCTGCTCCCTTGTGACCTTGCCATGACATCATCTGGTTAGAAGATGGTGCTTCGATTAGATTTTGATGTGGCGCTGGTTGTGCAGAATTATTGTGCCCTTGATTACCCCAACTGAAATTTGGATGCTGACGCCATCCTGGGTTGTAGGTATTGGAGTATGGATTGTTGCTGCGGTTATAATTCCTCACATAGTTGGCTGACTCTTGATTGTCAGGGCATTCACTTAAATGGTGATTGCCATCTCTTCTGAGACATGAGGTTGTGGACTTCACTTCCTTGACTTTGTTTGGACGTTGGATATTCTTTATCATATTTGTGATAGCAGCTAATTGGGTGGCTACCGAGTCATCAGAACTATCTCGAGCTACTTGGGTTCTCCTCCCCGTTCCAAGCCTTGTGGTCGGAAACTGGTAATCATTGATGGCTACCCTATCAAGAATGTCAAATGCTTCCTCCGGTGATTTATCTAACAAGGTCCCATTTGCTAAAGCATCTAGCATCATCCTTGTAGGAGAATTTACCCCATTATAGAACATAACAACTTGGGTCCAATAATGAAAACCATGATTTGTGCACTTCCTCAATATACCTTGAATCGATCCCAACACTCATACATGGATTCGTCATCAGCTTGACGAAAAGAAGCTATATCATTTCTCAACTGAGTGTTTCTATTTGGTGGATTATACCGTAGCAGAAAACTTTTGCATAGATCTGTCCAAGTCTCCATTGATCCAGCTGGCACTCCACTTAGCCATGCTCTAGCACGATCACGTAAAGAATATGGAAACAGTTTAAGCTTTAGCACATCCTCGTGCACTCCTTGCTGTCTGAACGAATCTCAAACTTCCAAGAAAGCTCGAATATGTTGTCTTGCATCTTCGTGAGGCATACCTCCAAACTGACCAATAGTGTTCAACATGTTGAACATAACAGGATTAAGCTCGAACTGGGCTGCCTGAATTTCTAGAGCTACTATTCTGGGATAGAGATCATCCAAGATAGGAGTTAAATGATCCCTAATAGCTCGTGGTCGAGCTGCTTCTCACTGGCCATTTGCCATAGCATCTCCGTTACCTTGAGGTGGTGGTAT
This sequence comes from Hibiscus tridactylites, assembly GCA_958450335.1. Lineage (NCBI taxonomy): Eukaryota > Viridiplantae > Streptophyta > Magnoliopsida > Malvales > Malvaceae > Hibiscus > Hibiscus tridactylites. The sequence goes on from OY288285.1 coordinate 31,916,188, forward strand.
TTATCCGTTCATGTTTATAGTCTCTTCTCGTCGAACACGTCTCCTAAATCTCAAGAAATGCTCGATCTCAGAAATAGGTGATTGCATGGGTCCTCTAGGTCGCCTTCTGGTCATACACTAGCAAGACACCTGAAAGGAAAAACGAAAAACCTAAAATAAATTTGTACAAAAACAAAAAGAAAAAACGATAAAAACAAAAATCATGAACAACCAATTGCCAATCCCCAGCAACGGCGCCAAAAACGTGTTGCGTGATCTTGCAATAATATAAATGATACGCAAATGGTGCAAGTATACACGTCGAACGAGTAATAAAGTGATGAGTGAGTATCGTCTCCACAGGGATTGGAGGTATTCACGGTTGCTGTAACAATAAAGATTGAACTTTTTGCAGATGACAATGTTATAGTAAAAGAGATGATGTAAAATGATGCTGAAGCAAAACAGTGCAGAGAAAGATGAGATAACAATATGATAGACAGGTCCCCTTTCGTATGCGAAACTCACTACGGAATGACTGGCTGGGAATGATGGACAACCTAACTCAAGCTTCATAACGATACTAAGACTCTTTAGATATCTTCTATACTAGGCGGGATTTACTAAGAATGCTCCTAAACTATCTCTAGCCAGGAAACTGGGAGTCAGAAATGCTACAGTCATACCTCTTGGCGTAAACTCTTAACACTCTTGTACCCTTCACGTACTATCCTTTTTAGCCCTTGAAACCTATCACTTATCTCTAAGGTAGGTTAGAGTCTGCCTCTCAACAGTCACTCCATTGTTTATGAGGGTTCTAAGGCTATCTCTCTCGATTACTAACCCCAACATACACTTAAAGAACGGCCAACTCTTGAAGGCGCTTAAGGTAGGGCCTATCTCTCAAAGCACTTACAACCCTAAGCTCTTACAACTTTAAGGAAATGAGAAATGTATAAGCAAAGCATAGAATCATGATAAACACTGAAAAAGCCATAGCATGCAATGAAAAGTACTCAAATAAAATCATCCATCAAACCCAAGCCACCTAAAACAGTTCGTGGTTGGGTAATATCATCCAACGTATCATTGCGATAACATCACTAAATATAGAGATATGACAAGAAATTGCTATAGCGACAGAAAGAAAGGTGAACTCCCTCTCCGCCATGGACTGCCCGACTGTCTTAGGTCCACCACCTCTCTCGAGGCCGGTGAGGCCACTCTTTGGAGCTTCAACAATGGAGGACACCAAGCTGGAGAAGATGAAGGTGGAAATTTCTCTCTCCTTTTCTCTCTCTTCCGCCTCTCTTTTTGCAACACCAAAATACCACACTTTGCTCCAAGCTTCTCTCCTCTTTATACAGTGGAGGCTTCTAGGGTTTGGTGCCCTAAAGATGCCTTGATAATCCCAAGGAATATCCACCGACAAGGTCTGCCACGAGAGGACAAGGAGGATAGTCTACAGGTGGGTACCAGCTGCTGCACATGTCAGATCATCCTTTACTGCATTTTCACGTGCTTCTGCAGCTCACGTGTATCTCCCGTGCTGGCCAATAACCACTTCCATCATGCTATAGCAATTCTCGGCACCAGCTTTCTCTCTTGACTCCTTTCCTGCGCACCAACAAAACCAAAACCAACCTTTCGAGCAGTACCCCTCAATATGGACCAATAACCAACAAAGATAAAGATGCACCCAGAAGAAGAAAATGCAACCTAAATGCAGCCTAAATGCTATGGTATGAACTCAGGAACAGGCAAATGCTATAGCAAAAAGGTATGAAAACAAGGATATTTATGCAGTTATCATATATATACACGCATATTGCTTAGATTTTTTGGTAATAATATATTTTATTACAAACGCATGTTACAAAGTTTTTTACCTAATCATATTTATATATATACATATATAAATTTGTTTTACATGCTTTACATATGTAATATTGTTATGTACTAATGCCATTTGTAATTATTAATGCTTGTATGTGTGGCTACTTTATTCATGATCGCTTTTTTATGTTCATATTCGATTCGACATGTTCATTGCCTTCTTATTTTTGACATACCTTTGGTTGTATGTTATGTTAAGATGCATTCGGAACATAAGCGATGTGTGATGTCCTTTTTTTCGGGAACGAATTAGGCCAGTACCAGTCGTAGTGGTGGTGGTTTGGGCGTTCCTTCTAGAATATTAGGACCTTTAAAATCTACTCATTTGTATGACCAAATTTCGACGTAATTTGTCACTTTAATTCACAAAGTTTAATATTAATTAAGCTATAAGGATTTTGGTAGCAATTTTGGGCATGACGGGGGTGCTCACCCTTCCTTGCATGTAATCGACTCCTTAACCCTTTCGAATCTCTAGTTTTGTTTTCCGGTGCCCGGTCTACCTCTTAAAATGGCCAATGGCGACTCCAATTTTAATCGATTTTCTTAAAAACTCATTTTCAAACTAAAACCCGGTTCTTCTAGGTGACACCGGAGTAAAAGGGGTAGTGACACCTCGAGGTTTTCAAAAAACGTCGCTACAGACGGAAGGAGAGTACAGGGGGCTGATTGAACATTTTCAAAGTACAAACCCACATTGGCAAATTTTGTATAGTATAGGGACATTTGTGCCATTATCCCCAAAGAAATAATTAGAAAGTTCATGGGCTTCATAATAATAAATCCATTTTTCGTTTTTGTCCAAATAAAGTTAAATGTTTTCTTTTTATTCATCTCTTTCCAGCGAGATTTGCGACTCTTCTCCACCTCCACTGCTGCCATGGCCGCCAAAAATAATAATAATTTTCTATTCTCTTTCCTTCTTCTCCACCACAAAACTTAGAGTCGTCATCCATTACCGTCATTTCTAAGTCCTAACGACCTTAGACTTCTAACACAAAATTTAGCAACGATAACATCGGTAAAAAATCTATAGAGATGGAACCTTGGTACCCACATAATTTGTTCAAGATGCAACCCAGAGGAAATGCAAAACATAAATCAGCTTTGGAAGGTTTTTTCAATATGAATTCGCACTAAGATAAATAAGTAAGAGTCGCAACAACCAAACACTAGACTAAGAGTGTTGCAGACACCTTGGAAGCACCACCTACTATGGCACATGAGACTAGCTTGACACAGGCTACAAGGAACATCCAAGAATTGTACAGAGGGTCCAGAGAGAGAAAACCCACACATGCATTAACATATTTTGTCGTTATTTAATTTACTATTTTTTACGTTGGTTAAATAGCTCGTTTGTGAGCTTTGAAAGCCATGAAAAAAACCCTAAACATTATCTCTTCTATTCTAATCTTTCTCTTCCTCTCAATCCCTCTCTTTTTCTATACGACAATCCTAACAATTTGGTGCTTTCATTGAGCCTTCTATCACAGTGAACAACACTGAATCCATTCGTACCCTCCAGGACACGACCTCTCGCCATGAACAGACCCTTCCAACCCTAGAAAATCATGTGGCAAACCAAGAAAAATGGAATGTCGCCACTCAAAGCACCCTCCAAGAGATGGTCCGCCAACTGCAAAACATTTCCAGTCACCTGGGATTATATGCGGCGACATCTGCCAGCGGCGACCTCACGGTCGATAGTGCAGTACATCAAAGCAAGGTGAAGTTACGCATCGACTCTTAGGACAATTTCCCTTTTACCCCGAAACCAGTCTAAGTCGAATTTCCCATCTTCACCGGCGAGGATCCGGAGGAATGAATCACTTCAACCCATGACTTCTTCGAGTTTTATGGTACAAATGACCATCATCGAGTCACAATGGCGTCTTTCCGTATGATTGGAATCATTTGGTGGAGGCGATTCATAAACGCTTCACCGTCATGGAAATTGAATCCCTTGCTGGACAATTGGCAAAACTGATGCAATCAACGACAGTAGCAGATTATCAGTCTCGCTTTAAGGAATTGGCGCTCCGACATGTCTGATGACTTCTTGTTGGGCTGTTTCACCTCAGAACTCCGACCAGACATAAAAAATGAGGTCTTAGGTCACCGATCAACATCCATGGTGGAGGTCCAGGCTCTAGCTCGGTTCGATGAAGCTCCCCTATAAGACCGTCGCCCATCGGTCCACTCCTCGACTCCGAAGCTGCCCCCTTGCTGCCAACCCCTACGTCAACTTTCCAAGATCCCAAGCTTCAACCAGGTTTCCCTTCACCAGTGGATCAGAATATTACTACTCCAACCTCCACCCCACCCGTTCGACGTATTTCCTCTACAGAGGAACATTCACATTTCCAAAAAAGACTTTGTTTCTATTGTGATGAGCGCTACATTCTAGGGCATAAATGTAAAGCGCCCAAATTGTTCTTGCTCGACGACGAATCTGATGCCGATGAGCAGCCTCTCCAACAAAACAACCAGTAGCACGTGGTTGACAACTGCGTTATGCAACCCCCACCGGTTAGTGAGCACTCGATAGTTTCTTTTAACGCTCTCGCTAGATGCCATACTCCAAACACATTACGAGTTCAAGGGATGATCCATGGGCAGTTGGTTCGTATATTGATCTATGAAGGCAACACTCACAACTTCATACAATCGAGGGTGGCTAAAAATCTTGGGTTACCACTTACACCATCTCCTAATTTTAAGGTTCTCGTAGGTAATGGTCAGTGGCTAAAAATGAAGAGTGCGCTGATGATGTATTTTAACCCATTTTAGTGACCCTTTCACCTTAGATCCATTAATGATTTATTTTAACCCATTTTTACCCTAAATTAACCTGTTTTTCATTAATACTTTCATGTCCTCATAGGTCCCTAACTTGTCCAGCTAGGTCCCTAAACAGATAGAATTTCCAGATTAGTCCTTTTTTACTTGTTTTGCATTTAATCACTTTAAACACTTTAAATCATTATCAACCAAGATCTAAAATTTAAGTATGATTACCTTAAGGTCTCCCCTGTTTTTTTAAATCATTTCCAGAATAAAATTTAAAGCAATTCAATCCCTAAAATTTTCAATTTTGCTAAAACAATCCACCTACATTGTTTTATCTTTCTGGGTGACCAGTTTCTTTCCAATCAAATTTTCCAGTAATCTATGAACATTTTCACTAATCCAACACTTCTATCCCATAGAAAGTTCAATTTTCTACAACTTTCTCCTGCACAAAATTTTCCAGTTCGAGCCACATCATATTCGAATTTCCAATTTTTCATGGGCAATCTATCAAGTTGAATCTGTTCATTTCTTTAGCATTCAATTATCACAATTATAAATGATTCTTAACTTAATCTCAACTAAACATCAACCCAGCAACAAGTTAAGATAATAACACACTAAATTCATAATTTCCTTGAATTTTAAAACTATTTAACAATTAATTTAATAGATTCAAAATTGGGTAACACAAGAAGACTTACTTGACTAGCTTGTTAACTTGTATGATTTTCTAACGTTTTCTCAGCTTCAAACCTTCAATTCTTTCTTAATAAAACTCCTGAAATTTCTCCAGAATTTCTCTCTCTCTCTCTATTTTCTTTTTAGTTTCGGTGAAGTATGAAGAAAGGAGATGATGAATGCATGTTGAAGATGAATAAATGACAAGTGGGATTGTTTTTCACCTTGTGACCATCCACATAGCCTTAATGTTGGGGTAATTATTTCATTGAGATCCAGCTATAAATCTTGTTACATGCAAGATGCATATGTTTTAGTTTTAATCATCCTAGTCCTCCAATTTCGGCACTAAGCTTTGGTTTCTTTAAATCAATATTAATAGCTTTTGGTTTCTTCTCAATTTAGTCACTAGATCATTTTAATCCTTTTAATTATTATAATTTAAATTATAATTTTAATATTAATATTTATAATCCTTTCTTTATTAATATATAACTTTCGATCCTTACAATTTAATCTTAAGTCCATTGCTTTCACTTTTCTTTTCTACTATGCTAGGATTTGGGGTATTACAATTCATTCCCCCTTAAAATAAATTCGTCCTCGAATTTACCTAACGTAAATAGATGAGGATAATGCTTCATCATCGTTGTTTCCGGTTCCCACGTCGCTTCTTCTATTTTTTTATTTCTCCAAAGATCTTTCACGAGGGGAACGATTTTGTTCCTAAGCTTTCTAACTTCGTAATCAAGAATTCGGATGGGTTCTTCTTTGTTAGACAAGTCTGGGTTTAATTCAACTTCTTCAGGTTCAAGGATATGAGATGGATCAGACCGATATTTCCAAAGCATGGAAACATGAAAGACATTGTGAATCTTATCGAACTTACTGGGGAGTGCAAGTCGATAAGCCATTGGACCTATCCTTTCAATGACTTCAAAAGGTCCGATAAAACGAGGACTAAGCTTTCCTTTCTTCCCGAATCTGAAAATTTTCTTCCAGGGTGACACTTTGAGAAGGACTTTATCTCCAACGTTATATTGGACGTCTCTCCTTTTCAAGTCAGCATACGCCTTTTGTCTATTGAAGGCTTCTTTCAACCGATTATGAATCAACCGAACTTGTTCTTCCGTCTCCCGTAAAAATTGAGGTCCCAAGACTTTGTTTTCACCCATTTACGACCAACACAAGGGTGTTCTACATCTTCTCTCGTACAAGGCTTCATACGGGGCCATTTGGATCGACGTCTGGTAACTATTTTTGTAGGCGAACTCTACGAGTGGTAAAGATTTCTCCCAATTCTTTCCGAGATCAATTACACAAGCACGCAACATATCTTCGAGTACTTGTATCACCCTTTCCGATTGTCCATCAATTTGAGGATGAAATGTCGTGCTCAAGTTCAATTTGGTTCCGAGAACTCGTTGTAAAGATCTCCAAAACCGGGATGAAAATCTGGGATCTCTATCGGAGATTATCGAGGTTGTTATGCCATGTAGCTGAATCACTTCTCGGATGTATAGCTCGGCTAGATTATCTAAACTCAGGTTCATTCAGACAGGGAGAAAATGAGCTGATTTCATGAATCTATCAACGATCACCCACACAACATCATTCTTTCTTGGAGTACAAGGAAGACTGGTTACGAAATCCATAGTGATTCGATCTCACTTCCATTGCGGTAGTTCAATTGGTTGAAGCAATTTCGTAGGGATTTTGTGCTCGACTTTGACTTGTTGGCACATTAAACACTTGGAAATAAATTCAGTGATAGCCGACTTCAAGCATGGCCACCAGTACAAGGATTTCAAGTCTTTATACATTTTGACCGAACTCGGGTGTATCGAGAACGGACTTTGATGAGCTTTTTTTAACATCTCTCATTTCAGATTGTCGTTATCAGGAATACATACTCTATCTCGGAAATAGAGAAGACCATTTGACTTTAGGGAAAAGTTAGGGTTAAGCTCATAATCAATCTTCGAAATGATCTTTAGAAGATCAGGATCAACTTGTTGTAATTCGTTGATTCTAGGGATTAAGTTGGATTGTACTTGTAGTTCGGATAAGAATCCCCGTTTCTTAATCATACGGAAATGCGCATTGATAGCCATGGAAGCTACAAAGGTTCGAACAAGGTTATTTAGTGATGTTCGAATGATTACTTGTATTTCAAGGAAAATCTAATTCGAAGGAATTCATTAAGATTTAATTTCGAAGAGTTACCCGAGTATGATTTTCGACTAAGGGCGTCGGCAACCACGTTTGCTTTACCCGGATGGTAGTCGATAATCAAATCGTAATTTTTAAGCAATTCAAGCCATCTTCTTTGTCTCAAATTCAAGTCTTTTTGAGTCAGGATGTATTTGAGACTTTTATGATCGGTAAAGAATTTGCACCTTTCACCGTACAAGTAATGTATCCAAATTTTGAGCAGGAATACAATGGTCGTTAATTCGAGATCATGTGTAGGATAATTCAGTTCGTGAGGCTTCAATTACCGAGATGCGTATGCGATCACTTTGCCTTCTTGCATCAAGACACACTCAAGGCCCGAATGTGATGTATCACTATACACGGTGAATTCTTTTCCCGATTCTGGTTGGACGAGAACTGGGGCATGAGTCAGGGCTTGTTTGAGTTGATCGAAACTTTGTTTCTGATTTTCCAAACACTCAAATGCTACATCTTTTCTAAGAAGCTTGGTTAACAGTGCGACAATCATCGAGAACCCTTTCACAAATCTTGGGTAGTACCCGGCTAAACCGAGGAAACTTCGGACCTCGCTCACATTTCTTGAAGGTCTCCAGTCGAGAATTGTTTGAAATTTCTTGGAGTCGACTTTAATTCCATTGGCTGAAATAACATGTCCGAGGAAGGAAACTTCTTATAGCCAAAATTCGCACTTGGTGAACAATTGACGTTCTCAGAGTGTTTGGAGTACGATTCGGAGGTGTTCGGCATGTTCCTCCTTGTTCCAGGAATAGACAAGAATATCATATATAAAGACAACTACGAACTTGTCAAGATATGGTTTGAACACTCGATTCATTAGATCCATGAACGCAGTAGGGGCATTCGTTAACCCAAATGGCATGACGAGAAACTCGTAATTGCTGTAACGAGTTCGAAAGGCTGTTTTGGGTACATCTTCATCTTTCACCCTCATTTGATAATGACCCGATCGAAGGTCGATCTTGGAAAACATAGCAACATTCTTCAGTTGATCAAACAAGTCTTCAATCCTAGGCAAAGGATACTTGTTTTTTATCGTTACTTTGTTCAATTGTCGGTAATCGATGCAAAGTCGCATTGTACCGTCTTTCTTTTTCACGAACAAGACCAGAGCACCCCAGGGAGATGTGCTAGATCGGATGAATCCTTTTTCCTCTAAATCTTGAATCTGCTTCTTAAGTTCTTTAAATTCTACAAGTGTCATACGATAAGGCGTAATGGACACCAAATTTGTTCCAGGCTAAACTTCAATTCCAAATTCCGCTTCTCGAGTTGGAGGAAGGCTAGGGAGTTCCTCGAGAAAAACATCAATGAATTCAGAAACAACATGCATATTATGTAAGCCAAAATCAATTTCATCTTGTAAAGCCATAGCGACGAAGATAGATTTCGGTTTCTTGTCTATTAACATGATTGTTTATTTTCCTAAACCCCGTAAGTATAGTCTCCTATTTTGGAAATCTAACCAGGCTTCATGTTTTCCTAACCAGTCTAACCCTAGTACTAGATCAAATTCATAGTTTGGTAGCACATAAAGATCAATAGGGAAAGGTATATTTTGTATAGTAATAGGGGTGTCTTTACAAACAAAGTTTATATTCATTAAGCCTCCTATTGGGTTCAATACTACCAAGTGATTTTCAACAGTTTTAGGCTTCAAACTAGCTTTCAACAACATGGCAGAACATACAAAGGGATGAGTAGATCCGGAATCAATCAAAGCATAACCATGAACTGGATTTAACTCGATTGTACCTGCGATTACATCGGGAGCTTCTTCTTCCTCCTTTCCTCAGATATGATAAATACGAGCGGGGGTTCGGGATTCTTGATGAGTAGTGGTTGAAGGTTGTTTTCTGCCTTTACCTAGATTCCCCGAGTGTACAGGTTGAGAAGCCTTGTTTCGGACAGTTGGTGTTGAGCTAGCAACCACCGGAGATCGAGTAGGAAGCATGTTCCGATTTTGCGGACAATCCTTGATATAGTGATCGGATCCTCCGTAAAGATAACACATATTAGACTTGGTTCTACATTGTCCCGAGTGATGTTTCTAACAGTACTTGCAGGTAGGAACCTGTGAAGTTTTGCCCGTATTACCCGTACTATCAACAGACATTGTCGAGCTGAAGACTTGATTATCGAATGAGGTTTCGGTATGTAGATACTCTTTTGAGAGAGAGTATGACTTGAAAAATTTACACCCGAGTACTTAGGCTTTTTGGACTGCCATTGTGGTCGATCATCTTGCCTTGACCACTTATCCTTCCGGGATTGATTATGCTTGCATTTTTCCGAAGCTTTCATCTTCGCTTCAGTGGCGATGGCTCGGTTAACAAGACTTTGGAAATCTGAGATCTCAAGGGCCGTGAAAATAAAGCTGAGTTCATCATTGAGGCCGTCAATGAACATCTGACATTTTTCCGCTTCGGTTTTGATATATTCGAACCCGTATTTGCAGTACTTGCAAAAGTCGCTCACGTACTGCTCAATAGGTCTCCCGGCTTGTTTTAAATATAAGAACCACTTCCCACGTTCAGCAAGATATTGTTCGCTAACGTACTTCTTCTTGAATTCATGGAGGAAGAATTTCCAAGTGACCTTTTTAGGAAGTACGGTCAAAGTTGTGGTTTCCCACCAACTTAATGCTTCATCTGCAAGTAGCGCGACAGCACACTCAAGCTTATGTTCATCCGAACAACAAAGTTATTTGGTCAGAATTCTAATAGTGGCCTCAAGCCAATATTCAGCAACTTCGGGATTAGCCTCATCAGCACCGATGAAAGTGTAAGCTCGGTGTTGAGCGAGCTTGTCGATAGGAGCCCTAGATGGTGTAGGAACAAGAGCTTGAACAAGGGAATCTCGTTTTAAGGACATTATAAGATGATCAAACATTTCTTTCATGTTGTTAAAGCATTCTTGTTGCACCGGATTAGTAGCAGGGGCTACCGTTTCCGGTTTATTATTTATTGGTTCATCTTGTATCTTTTCTTTCCCCTTTCTAGTGTTAGATGGTCTCTAAGTCATCTGAACACTCTCGCCCTCGTTGGAGGACCCCTATGGACTTTCATCGTCCCTCGCTAGTCTCGTTTAAGACATGAGTCTATATCGTTAAACAAGGAAGAGTTAATTAGGCAAGTAAGCTTAATTGGACATATACAACTCTTAGATGGTCAATTTATTCCTACATGATGTGATAGCCCCGGTTTTGTCTGAGAATCGACTAAACCGAAGCTCTGATACCAATAAATGTAACACCCCTCACCTGGTTTATTTGTAAACTGGCTAAGGAATGTTACTTGAGCATAGAAAAACATGAACCAATAAAAAATTTCCTAACTTACCTCTAATAGATAAGTTAGACTTATAAACAAGCTAATACATCCAACAATGATTCATTAACAAGGTTCATACTTCAATCAAGCTTAAAGTCGTGATCAATAGGCAACTTAAACAACATGAAAGGAAAACAAGAACATCCTCCCTAGTAACATGGCATTCGAATTAAACTATAAGTAATATGGTCATCCTATCATCATTCGATATGTTACATGTTTCTAACTAAGATTTCAAACATTTTATTCCATGATCTATACATACAATACATTAACAAAGGTCAACTAAGATTACACAACCTAGGCAAGGATCATTCGATTAGGCTAGAAATACATATGTCCAACTTGACTCACTACAACTATTCGAATGGTATTGTAACACCCTACGCCCGGGTTAGGAGCGATAGGGCGTTACTTAAACATGACACATAACACATAACATGTAATCATATAATCGAACGTGTAACATCAAATAATCAGAGTTGCGCAACTTATAACGTATTTAACATTCTATAACAAACAATACACTTGGATGGGCCAATAAAATTTTTCCTAACCTATAACATAACATAACAATCCTTCTGATTAAACATGTAAATCACATAACATAATCAACCTAAACTAACTTACCAACCATATTAAACGTGTATACACTTTCAAACATTCATCTAAAATCCATTCAATTCAATTCATGTTTATATATATATATATATATATATATATTTGGCTAGAACCTTACAATCATATATACATGTATACATTCAAATATGATGCAACCAATCCTAATTAAATAGGGATCATGTTTGAACAACATTAAAGACAACCTAGGCATATAAGAATCATACTTAAACTTACCATCCTAATATACGAATCAAACATAGCTATAATATGAAATTTCCATTTCAAATTCAAACATCTAAAGGCATGTATAATCCTAAGTTCACATCACCTTACATATACTACATCTATCATATTCTATACCATTCGAATAGCCTATTATACAAGCAACACATAACATTTTCATTTGCAATCATTCAAATATCAAAACATATAAACCATACACATTATTTGTAAGACCATATCAAGACATAATCAAACTTAAATATGTACATATATTCCAATATAGTCATAACAACTTGTCTATCCATTATATATCATGAAACTATATCTTAAACATATACAAACCATTTTAACATATACATGATACCAAAATGCATGTGACATACTCTAAAAATGTAACTATGCCGCCATCTGGGAGTCTAAGTAAAGCTATATCATACTTGAGTCTTGGTTTGTGATTGCTCCCGAATCAAAATAGATAGCATTCGGATATCAGAGACATGTTATTTTGGAAGAAGGAAACAAAAGAGTGATAAGTACAATTTGTACTTAGTGAGGTAGTTCCTATAATTTACTAATACAATCTTTTAAGTGTGTTATTCATATAATTAAGGTTACCTAGCTAGGATTAACACCAAACAAGTCACACCTGGCTAGCTTATCTCATGCTCAAGTAGCTTGGATGATTACCAAGTCATATAACACAACCAAAGAACAAGAATCATATTATATCATTGATCACATTCAATGTCAAACAACATACCAATGTATAATACAACCAAAGAACAAGAATCATATTATATCATTGATCACATTTTCATATAATTCGAATAGGGTCATTACCCTTGTCAATCATATCATTTCATATAACATGTAACCATGTATCCTTTCACCATTTCATTGATCATGTAAAGTCTTATTGCAAGTTCAATTAGGTTTTTGCCTTGGATGATTAAGTGGACTAGGTAATCAAGTCAATAGGTACCAAGTACCAACATATAATCGTAGATGCTCAAAGCACCAAAGATCAGTAGATACACAATGTATCGAGGTGTCTAACTATACCATTCAACTTGTAACTTGTAACAATAGATGCTCAAAGCATCAATAGTTAACTAACCACCTTTAAATCAGTAGAGCTCAGACTCTAAGGCATGCCCTTCTACCTAAGGACCACTAGTCATCCAAGGACTTATTAAGCCTTTTAATTTCCAATATGAATAAACTAGTGTTTATCAATCACATTGCAAGCTTATACAACATGTTCATGTCAATATTGCACTTGAATCATTCAAGTTAAATAAACAACCAATTTTCAGAAAGCATATCATATCAATTTAATCACGTACTCATCAAAAATAGTAGCTAAATCTCATGTATAGGCTTATCTCATCAAGCTTAAATAACTAATACATCATAGCAAATCAAATAGATCATAACTATACTTAACTAGTACTAAACATGTAACATACATTCATTTCCTTTAATCCTTCTTCCATTACCTTTAAATTTACCAACACTTTATTAGATTCATTCCATGCTTCATATTAATTCATCAGATAATCATAAAAACATTGGTTAGGATACTAATCCTAACCCTAGGATCAACTACACTTACAATACTCCAAAGCTTAGGTTGATTCTTTGATCACTATGCCTTTGCTCCTCCTATTTGTTTGCTCAACCCTTGAATCCTCTAGGATTTCTTCACAATGTTGATCTTGAACATTTAGATAACACATAAGAAACACATTAGAACTCAATTAAATCACATTTATTCACTTATTCAAACACAAACATTTAATCACTATGAAGTTGCCCCTAAACTGGCAGTTTGAGCACCCTACACTAATCTGCCCATAACATTTTACACACAACTCCAAATTAGGAGTTCTTTACCAATATAGAAATCTTATTTACACGGCTTCAATTCTATGTATGGCTCATATTTTTCCCATTCCTACATCAATACAATTTAATACTTTAATACAAGGCATTTACAGTGGCCTAATCTGTCCATTGTTTGCAACATGTAACTTTAGTGACCATTTGACTTATTATCCATTACACATTTGATTCCGAGTTTTTAACCACTTTTAAACACATCTAATAATATTATTAAAAAGTTCCAATAGTTTCAAAAATAGGGCATTAAGGTCCCTTAATAAATAATTTTCCAAGATTAGTCTAAACTAGTCCTTTAACTATTTTATTGACTTTAAACATCAATTCCAAGTCCTTAATCATCTTAAACATGATACTAACTATATATTACCAAGTTACCCTGTTTCATAACATTTCTCCCAAATTTTGAAATCATCAAATAACCCCTAAAACAATTTCAGAATTCAAATTTAATCTAAACAGTTTCCAGTTTTGTTTCAAATGTGACTAGTTTACTATTAACTCAATTTCCAGCAAACCCAACAACATTTTTGTAACGCCCCGGTTTTGGGCTTAGGAGTTTTGGGCGTTGACCGGTTGGTCAAAGTGCTGTTCGAATCTTAAGGGGTTAAATTAGGAAAGCCTAGTTCGGGTTGCATTAAAAATATGGAAAAATGTTCTAAAATCATCTTTTAATATAATTAAGTGAACTGTGAAATCAATTTTGGAAAATGAGTTTTGGAAGTGTGACATTTTGGCTAGTGACCAAAATGTAATTTTCGCAAGTTTGGTGGCTATTTTATAAAGGGTTGGAACTTTGAATCTTTAAGGAGCTATTAATCCAAAGGTGATTTCTCCAGATTTTTCTTAGATTTTATAAGCTATTTTCTGATTTTAAAGATAACAAAAAGGAGGGAAAAACTCATTTGGCAATTTTCTCAACTAACTTCCCATTTTCTTTCTCTCATTTTCTCTCAAACCAAACACTACATTTCCAGAGATTTGTTTCTGATTTTCTCACCTAAATTCCTTCTTTCAACTCTCATTTGATTCCAAATCAACATATCTTCAAAACCTCTTCAATTGCTACAAGTTTCAACAAGCATTTTGATTGCAAAAAGTGGAGAAACACAAGTTTGGAGGTAAGAACGTCCTTCTCCTCTAAACTATCAGTTCTTTACTGAAATTCCTAAGTTTTCAATCCTAAATTGATGTTTAATTAAAGGCTTTTAAGTTGATTTATGGATCTTGGCTTATTATGCAAGATTTTGATGATTTTTGATGATTTTCGTTAGATCTGAGTAATCTGTGTTTTAAGAGATGTTTTTGATGTTAAATGATCTCTAAAATGATGTGGAATTGAGTTTTGATTGATGCAATCCCGGATAGGTTGAGTTTCCTAAGTTTAGCTTGTGTTTTAAGGTAGTTTTTGAGGTGATCTTGGTGATCTGTTGTTGCTGGAGGTATAAGGTTGTTAATAGGTTGTTTTTAGATGTTTTATGATGTTAATGGAAGTGAGGTTTTGCTGGTTTATGGCTGGGCTTTGTTTAGAAGTGGTTTGGATGCATTTTCGGTTGTGTTTGGTGGCCGAAAATGGAGGTTGGATGAGAGCAGCGAGTTTAGGTGCTTTCATTGAAGCAATTAATGCATGATGATGCATTAATCCTCTGCTTTGATGTGTTGAAACAGGGGAGGCATCTTTGGATCCAAGTTTGGTTGATCCGGAAGCTTGATTTGGTGCTTTGGGCTTGAAGCAAAGTGGAAATTGGTGAGTGGATTTGTGGAAATTGGATTTTCAGCTTTAAAACCAAGGTTTGAAGGTTTTGGGAGCTTAGTTTAAGTCTAAACAACTTTGCTAAGCTCAAGTGTAAGTTTTCGGATTTTCTCTCTAGTGGTGGCCATGACTTGATGTGTTGCAAAATGATGATTTGCATGTTTTTAATTACTGTTTTGAAAGCATGTTTTAGCATGGATTTTGCTGATGATATAAGCCATATGTTGAAGGTAACTCTAGGTAGGAGTACCTTGCTTTTGTACATTGTTTAAATGTGGATTGATGCTTTAAAATGCATGATGAAAATGGCTTGGTTAAATGCTTTAAAACAGTGGATTAATTGATGAATATGATGTATATTGGCAAGTGATGTTTTGAAAAGATTAAGGTCACTAAGGTGGTTAAAAGTCCTTGAGTGAGCCTTGTTACTTAAGATCATCAAGGTGGTTAAAAGTCCTTGGATGAGTCTTGTTGCGGACACTAAGGTGGTTAAAAGTCCTTAGGTGATCCTTCCATGGTGTTTAAAAGTCCATGGGGCCAAGGTGTTTAAAAGTCCTTGGGGCCAAGGTGTTTAAAAGTCCTTGGGGTAATTCAAGCATTGGACACAAAGGTGGTTAAAAGTCCTTGTGTGGTCCTTATTCATGGTGTTTAAAAGTCCATGGCCAAGGTGTTTAAAAGTCCTTGGGGCCAAGGTGTTTAAAAGTCCTTGGGAAAGTTGTTGAACTTGTTTTAATAAATGAAATGTATCACTTGAGCCAATATGACATGTTAAGTAATTTGAGAAGCATGAGATGCTTGTTTTAATGTTTATGTTGAAGCATGGGATTGCTTGTTTTAAGTATGCTTTTGAGCATGTGCAAGGATTGATTTTAATCATGATTTATAAATGGTTTTAATTGCATTATTGAATTGTTTTTAATGAGCATGCCTCACTAAGCTTTTGCTTACGCTCTCTACGTTTTCTTAATTCAATAATGCAGAGCATTAGAGTACCTTGAGGGGCAGCAAGAAAGGGCAAGCAATCAAGTTCAAGTGAAGCTCAAAGTATGGAAGGTTTTGTTAAACATTTAGCTTTTGTGTGATTTGGCAATGGGGGACCAATGTGTATGTTTTGGGAGGTGTTTGAGACTCCCTAAGTATGTTGAATGTTGTTGAGATTGCTGGTTTTTGAATTGGAACCTTGTATGCTTGTTTTGGAAGTTTGGAGTTTGAATAGCTAGCTTGTGTAGGAAGCATGCCTATAGAATTGGGGCTTTTTGCATATGATGTTGAATTGTTGATTTGTTGATTCCTATAAGTCTCAAATATGTTTAATTGCATGCTGGTAAAGTTTGGTGACATTTGGAGCATGTTTGATTGATCAATTGCATGATTTGGTATGCTTGTTTGCTGCAATCTGTGCAGGCGTTTCGGAACAGTATGCACCGTTTCGGAACGGGTGCCTTACACGAACCCAGGCGTCCGAAACGGTGTGCACCGTTTCGAAACGGTTTGGTCTCTGCCAAGGCCGTGTTTCGGAACGGTGTCGATCGGTTTCGGAACGGCCCGTGTTTCGGAACGGGGTTGATCCGTTTCGGAACGTTCGACCGTTAGGGGGCTGACATTGGCAGTTATATGTTTTGAATTGTTTGCGTTTTGGTCCTGAATCTTGTATGTTCAATTGTGTGAGCTTGGGAGGTCCTTTTGAGCTGAAATTTCACAGAGAAGCATGAAACCTGATTAATTTCAAGATGGTAACTTTAATTTGGGTTAAGTCCTTTTAATTATCAGAAATTACAATTTGGTCCCTAAAGTTGTAATTTGTTCAATTGGGTCCCTGTTTGATCTCTGATGTTTGTGATCTTTGAGTATGATGTTTGTGTGATCACAATTAGGGTTAATGTGCATCTAGACAAGTTTAAAAAGTAAAAAAAAGGGTCGTTAATCAAGGTTGACTTTCGGGTTGACTTTGGTTTTCCCCGTGTGACTTTCTTAATTCGGGTCGACCGTCTAGGCCGGGTTAAGGGGGTTACATTTGGTGGTATCAGAGCTGAGTTTGCGAGTAATTGGGAATGAATGTATGCATGATTGAAGTATGTTTGTCTTGTATGCTTGTTGTTTGAAAGCATGTTCAGTGGCTTGAGATGTTGATGCAATTGAGATGTATGCTATGATATTGCATGTTGAGGGTACCCATTGCCAAACAAAAGCTAATGAAATGATGTTGATTTTGAATGAAATTGAGCTTGAATACTTGGATTGCTTACCTTGCTGGGCCTGACTTGTTTTATTTTTGCATTGTGATTGCATGGTAAAAGTATGGCACCACGTAGAGAGTTACGAGGTAGTGTGCGAGCTACGGCTCCTAACGAGAATGAGAATGAAGAGAATACGGGTAGTGCAGTGTTACCCCCTCCTCCGCCTAGTGGTGGTGCTGGAGGTGAGCGAGCTGAAGCTGGAGCTGCTGGACCAGAGGTTGGTCAGGGGCAAGCTATGCCTGATATGTCTATGCTAGTACAAGCTATTGCGGGTGCTTTTCGAGCAGCAGTAGCTGGGGCTCAAGGAGCTGGGCATCAGGGAGATGCTGGAGTCAGATTACCTTTGGAGCGTCTGCGCAGTCTTGGAGGGACTGAGTTCAGAGGTATGTCTGCTGAGAGTTTGGAAGCTTGGCTAGAGAGTACCAAGCGTATCTTGGGTCAGATGAGCTGCACGGATGTGCAAAAGTTGGGCTGTGTTGTGTCCTTGCTGCAGGACGATGCATATACGTGGTGGACGACCACCATAGCTGGGATGGCTGAAGCTGATGTTACTTGGACATTCTTTCAGAATGCGTTCAAGAGGAGATATCTTGGAGTGAGATATCTGGATGAGAAGAAGCGTGAATTCATGTCTCTTACCCAAGGGAGCATGAGTGTAGCTGAGTACGAAGTGCAGTTTGTACGCCTCAGTCAGTATGCACCGGAGCTGATACCTGATGAGCGAGAGAGGTGCGAAAGGTTCTGATATGGCTTAGTGACGGAGGTTAAGACCTACATGTTGGCTGCTGAGTACAATGATTTTGATGTGTTGGTTAGTCGATCCAAGGACATTGAGATGAACTTGGGTTTAGCTGCGAAAGGTGCTGGAGCAAGTTCTGGCAAGAGAGCTGCTGAGTATAGTTCTGGAGGTGGACAGAACAAGAGGGGACGTGATCAGAAGTATCAGTCCTCAACCAAGAGAGGTGGTGGTGCACCTGCTAGAGGAGGTTTTGCTAGAGCTGAACCAAGTGCTTGTTGGATCTGCGGTTCGCGTGGTCACATGAAGCGTGATTGTCCTCGTGCTGTGAGGGAGGTGCAAGCTCCTGTTGCGGCAGCTGGGAATGGATGTTGGAACTGTGATTCTGTTGATCATCTGAGGCGAGATTGTCCGAGGTTGGCTGGTGGCCAAGATCGTGCTCCTGTTGTTGCACCGCATAGAGGTCGCGGGCGCGGCCGTTGTAATTTTCAGAGGAGAGAGGAAGGTGGTCGCGGAGTAGCTCATGTTTTGGCTATTCAGCCTGAGGGTGGAGGCCAAGCGAGGGTGTATGCTCAGCGCGAGGGAAGGAATGATGCTGATGTGATTGCAGGTACCTTTACTTTGCAGTCCTTGTCATTGCTTTCTTTGATTGATTCTGGATCTACGCATTCATACATTTTGCGTGAGCATGCTGAATTGCTTGGTTTGCCTGTTGAGTCTTTGGATGTTGGTGTTCGTGTCACTAGTTCTTTTGGTGAAACTGTTGTGACTCGAAAGCTTTATAGAAGGTGTCCCTTGGTTGTTCAAGAACATGTCTTTCATGTTGATCTTATGGAGTTGCCTTTTTATGGTTTTGATGTGATCCTTGGTATGGATTGGCTTGCTGAGCATCGTGCTGTTGTGGATTGTGAGAATAAGCGGGTTTCGCTTAAGCTTGCGGATGATTATGAAGTTGTTGTTGTTGGCGAGAATGTGAAGTTTCTTGCTAATGTGGTGTCTACCTTGGAGGCGAGTAGGATGCTGAGGCAAGGTTGCGAAGCTTATCTAGCTTTTGTGATGAATCCTAGCTCTAAGGAGTTGAGGGTGCAAGATATCAAGGTTGTGAAGGAGTTTCCTGGTGTTTTTCCTGAAGAGTTGCCTGGTTTACCTCCTAATCGCGAGGTGGAGTTTGGAATTGAGCTGTATGAGAATACAACTCCTGTGTCCATTACTCCCTATAGAATGGCACCTAAGGAGCTGAAGGAGCTGAAGACGCAGTTGCAAGAGCTGCTAGATCGTGGTTTCATCCGGCCGAGTGTGTCGCCTTGGGGTGCTCTTGTCTTGTTTGTGAAGAAGAAAGATGGCACTATGAGGATGTGCATTGATTACCGTCAGCTGAACAAGTTGACTATCAAGAATTGGTATCCTTTGCCGAGGATTGATGATCTCTTTGATCAGTTTCGGGGAGCTGCTGTGTTCTCTAAGATTGACTTGAGGTCAGGGTATTATCAGTTGAAGGTGAAGGATGTGGATGTGCCTAAGACAGCTTTCAGGACAAGGTATGGGCATTATGAGTTCCTTGTGATGCCGTTTGGTTTGACAAATGCTCCTGCTGCTTTCATGGACATGATGAATCGTGTGTTTCATGAATACCTGGACAAGTTCGTTGTGGTGTTCATTGATGATATCCTCGTGTACTCGCGTACTGAGGAGGAGCACGAAGAGCATTTGAGGATTGTGCTGCAAGCCTTGTTGGAGAATCAGCTTTATGCTAAGTTGAGCAAGTGTGAGTTTTGGCTTAAAGAGGTGGTGTTTCTTGGGCATGTGGTCTCAGCTGAGGGGATTCGTGTTGATCCTCAGAAGATTGAAGCGGTGATGAACTGGAAAGTTCCTAAGTCTGTTCATGAGGTCCGTAGTTTCCTTGGTTTGGCGGGATACTACCGAAGGTTTGTGGATGGTTTTTCCAAAATTGCTGCTCCTTTGACGAAGCTGTTGCAAAAGGATGTTAAGTATGAGTGGACGAAAGCGAGACAGCAGGCTTTTGAGAAGCTGAAGGCGGCTTTGACGCAAGCTCCTATCTTGATTCAGCCTGAATCAGGGAAAGAGTTTGTGGTCTATAGTGATGCATCCTATGTTGGTCTGGGGTGTGTGCTGATGCAAGAGGGTATGGTTGTGGCTTATGCGTCGCGGCAGTTGAAGGTGCATGAGCGCAACTATCCTACGCATGATATTGAGCTGGCTGCTGTGGTTTTTGCTCTGAAGATCTGGAGACATTATCTGTATGGTGAGAAGTGTACTGTGTACACGGATCACAAGAGTTTGAGGTATCTGATGTCTCAGAAAGAGTTGAATCTCAGGCAGCGACGTTGGTTGGAGTTGCTCAAGGATTATGATCTGACGATTGAGTATCATCCTGGTAAAGCTAATGTTGTTGCTGATGCTTTGAGTAGGAAGGTAGCTGTTGAGCTGAGGGCGATGTTTGCTAGCTTGAGCATATCGCGAGATGGTGGTCTTGTTGCTGAGTTGCAAGTGAAACCATCTTTGGTTCAGTTGATCAAGGAAAAGCAGTTGTTGGATGATTCCTTGGTGTCTCATGTTCAGGATATTGCGGAGGGTAGACCTTCGGATTTCTGCTTTAATGAGGACGGTGTGTTGTGTTTTGGTAGTCGGATAGTAGTGCCTGCTGATGTTGAGTTGAGGCGTGCTATTCTGACTGAAGGTCATAGTAGTCCTTTTGCTATGCACCCTGGTAGTACTAAGATGTATCGTGATCTTCGTGATGAGTACTATTGGGTAGGTTTGAAGAAGGATGTTGCAGAGTTTGTGAGCAAGTGTTTGGTGTGTCAGCGAGTTAAGGCTGAACGTCAGGTTCCTTCTGGTTTGTTGCAACCGTTGAAAATCCCTGAATGGAAGTGGGAGAGGGTTACCATGGATTTTGTATCTGGTTTGCCTTTGTCTCCATCAAAGAAGAATTCTTTTTGGGTGATTGTGGATCGTTTGACGAAGTGTGCGCATTTCTTGCCTGTGCATACTACGTTTTCTTTGGATAAGCTGGCAGAGCTGTACATTGCTGAGATAGTGAGGTTGCATGGTGTGCCTAAGTCGATTGTGTCGGATAGGGATCCGAGGTTCACATCGCGTTTCTGACAGTGTCTGCATCAAGCTCTGGGTACAAGGTTGCATTTCAGTACATCCTATCATCCTCAGTCGGATGGTCAGTCTGAACGGGTTATTCAGATTTTGGAGGATATGTTGAGATGCTGTGTGATTGAGTTCCAAGGTTCTTGGGAGAAGCATCTGCCTTTGGTTGAGTTCGCTTATAACAATAGTTATCAGGCGAGTATACAGATGGCACCTTATGAGGCTCTGTATGGGAGGAAGTGTAGGACTCCACTTTGTTGGGCTGAAACTGGTCAAAAGTTGGTTTCGATGCCTGCTTTGTTGAAAGGGACCACCGAGAAGGTGAAGCTTATTTGTGAGAGGTTGAAGGTTGCCTCTGATCGGCAAAAGTCTTACGCGGATTTGAAGCGTAAGGAGATAGAGTATGCGGTGGGTGACCGTGTGTTCTTGAAGGTTTCGCCTTGGAAGAAGGTGATGAGGTTTGGCCGGAAGGGTAAGTTGAGCCCTCGGTACATTGGACCATATGAGGTGGTTGAGCGTGTGGGTCCTGTTGCGTATCGGTTGAGGTTACCTCAGGAGTTGGAGAAGATTCATGATGTGTTCCATGTTTCTATGCTCCGGAAGTATAGATCTGATCCTTCGCATGTGATGCCTGTAGAGGATGTGGTTTTGAATCCGGATTTGACCTATGATGAGGAACCGGTGAAGGTTCTGGATTCGGATTGCAAGGTTCTTCGTGGCAAGACCATTGAGTTGGTGAAGGTGCTGTGGAAGCATCGAGGTGTTGAGGAAACCACGTGGGAGCGGAAGGAAGATATGCTGAAGCAGTTTCATTATCTCTTTCCTTCAGGTAAATTTCTAGGACGAAATTTCTTAAGGGGGGAGAGTTGTAACGCCCCGGTTTTGGGCTTAGGAGTTTTGGGCGTTGACCGGTTGGTCAAAGTGCTGTTCGAATCTTAAGGGGTTAAATTAGGAAAGCCTAGATCGGGTTGCATTAAAAATATGGAAAAATGTTCTAAAATCATCTTTTAATATAATTAAGTGAACTGTGAAATCAATTTTGGAAAATGAGTTTTGGAAGTGTGACATTTTGGCTAGTGACCAAAATGTAATTTTCGCAAGTTTGGTGGCTATTTTATAAAGGGTTGGAACTTTGAATCTTTAAGGAGCTATTAATCCAAAGGTGATTTCTCCAGATTTTTCTAAGATTTTATAAGCTATTTTCTGATTTTAAAGATAACAAAAAGGAGGGAAAAACTCATTTGGCAATTTTCTCAACTAACTTCCCATTTTCTTTCTCTCATTTTCTCTCAAACCAAACACTACATTTCCAGAGATTTGTTTCTGATTTTCTCACCTAAATTCCTTCTTTCAACTCTCATTTGATTCCAAATCAACATATCTTCAAAACCTCTTCAATTGCTACAAGTTTCAACAAGCATTTTGATTGCAAAAAGTGGAGAAACACAAGTTTGGAGGTAAGAACGTCCTTCTCCTCTAAACTATCAGTTCTTTACTGAAATTCCTAAGTTTTCAATCCTAAATTGATGTTTAATTAAAGGCTTTTAAGTTGATTATGGATCTTGGCTTATTATGCAAGATTTTGATGATTTTTGATGATTTTCGTTAGATCTGAGTAATCTGTGTTTTAAGAGATGTTTTTGATGTTAAATGATCTCTAAAATGATGTGGAATTGAGTTTTGATTGATGCAATCCCGGATAGGTTGAGTTTCCTAAGTTTAGCTTGTGTTTTAAGGTAGTTTTTGAGGTGATCTTGGTGATCTGTTGTTGCTGGAGGTATAAGGTTGTTAATAGGTTGTTTTTAGATGTTTTATGATGTTAATGGAAGTGAGGTTTTGCTGGTTTATGGCTGGGCTTTGTTTAGAAGTGGTTTGGATGCATTTTCGATTGTGTTTGGTGGCCGAAAATGGAGGTTGGATGAGAGCAGCGAGTTTAGGTGCTTTCATTGAAGCAATTAATGCATGATGATGCATTAATCCTCTGCTTTGATGTGTTGAAACAGGGGAGGCATCTTTGGATCCAAGTTTGGTTGATCCGGAAGCTTGATTTGGTGCTTTGGGCTTGAAGTAAAGTGGAAATTGGTGAGTGGATTTGTGGAAATTGGATTTTCAGCTTTAAAACCAAGGTTTGAAGGTTTTGGGAGCTTAGTTTAAGTCTAAACAACTTTGCTAAGCTCAAGTGTAAGTTTTCGGATTTTCTCTCTAGTGGTGGCCATGACTTGATGTGTTGCAAAATGATGATTTGCATGTTTTTAATTACTGTTTTGAAAGCATGTTTTAGCATGGATTTTGCTGATGATATAAGCCATATGTTGAAGGTAACTCTAGGTAGGAGTACCTTGCTTTTGTACATTGTTTAAATGTGGATTGATGCTTTAAAATGCATGATGAAAATGGCTTGGTTAAATGCTTTAAAACAGTGGATTAATTGATGAATATAATGTATATTGGCAAGTGATGTTTTGAAAAGATTAAGGTCACTAAGGTGGTTAAAAGTCCTTGAGTGAGCCTTGTTACTTAAGATCATCAAGGTGGTTAAAAGTCCTTGGATGAGTCTTGTTGCGGACACTAAGGTGGTTAAAAGTCCTTAGGTGATCCTTCCATGGTGTTTAAAAGTCCATGGGGCCAAGGTGTTTAAAAGTCCTTGGGGCCAAGGTGTTTAAAAGTCCTTGGGGTAATTCAAGCATTGGACACAAAGGTGGTTAAAAGTCCTTGTGTGGTCCTTATTCATGGTGTTTAAAAGTCCATGGCCAAGGTGTTTAAAAGTCCTTGGGGCCAAGGTGTTTAAAAGTCCTTGGGAAAGTTGTTGAACTTGTTTTAATAAATGAAATGTATCACTTGAGCCAATATGACATGTTAAGTAATTTGAGAAGCATGAGATGCTTGTTTTAATGTTTATGTTGAAGCATGGGATTGCTTGTTTTAAGTATGCTTTTGAGCATGTGCAAGGATTGATTTTAATCATGATTTATAAATGGTTTTAATTGCATTATTGAATTGTTTTTAATGAGCATGCCTCACTAAGCTTTTGCTTACGCTCTCTACGT
Source organism: Hibiscus tridactylites (assembly GCA_958450335.1). Lineage (NCBI taxonomy): Eukaryota > Viridiplantae > Streptophyta > Magnoliopsida > Malvales > Malvaceae > Hibiscus > Hibiscus tridactylites. The sequence continues at coordinate 31,940,742 of OY288285.1, forward strand.
TTTCTTAATTCAATAATGCAGAGCATTAGAGTACCTTGAGGGGCAGCAAGAAAGGGCAAGCAATCAAGTTCAAGTGAAGCTCAAAGTATGGAAGGTTTTGTTAAACATTTAGCTTTTGTGTGATTTGGCAATGGGGGACCAATGTGTATGTTTTGGGAGGTGTTTGAGACTCCCTAAGTATGTTGAATGTTGTTGAGATTGCTGGTTTTTGAATTGGAACCTTGTATGCTTGTTTTGGAAGTTTGGAGTTTGAATAGCTAGCTTGTGTAGGAAGCATGCCTATAGAATTGGGGCTTTTTGCATATGATGTTGAATTGTTGATTTGTTGATTCCTATAAGTCTCAAATATGTTTAATTGCATGCTGGTAAAGTTTGGTGACATTTGGAGCATGTTTGATTGATCAATTGCATGATTTGGTATGCTTGTTTGCTGCAATCTGTGCAGGCGTTTCGGAACAGTATGCACCGTTTCGGAACGGGTGCCTTACACGAACCCAGGCGTCCGAAACGGTGTGCACCGTTTCGAAACGGTTTGGTCTCTGCCAAGGCCGTGTTTCGGAACGGTGTCGATCGGTTTCGGAACGGCCCGTGTTTCGGAACGGGGTTGATCCGTTTCGGAACGTTCGACCGTTAGGGGGCTGACATTGGCAGTTATATGTTTTGAATTGTTTGCGTTTTGGTCCTGAATCTTGTATGTTCAATTGTGTGAGCTTGGGAGGTCCTTTTGAGCTGAAATTTCACAGAGAAGCATGAAACCTGATTAATTTCAAGATGGTAACTTTAATTTGGGTTAAGTCCTTTTAATTATCAGAAATTACAATTTGGTCCCTAAAGTTGTAATTTGTTCAATTGGGTCCCTGTTTGATCTCTGATGTTTGTGATCTTTGAGTATGATGTTTGTGTGATCACAATTAGGGTTAATGTGCATCTAGACAAGTTTAAAAAGTAAAAAAAAAGGGTCGTTAATCAAGGTTGACTTTCGGGTTGACTTTGGTTTTCCCCGTGTGACTTTCTTAATTCGGGTCGACCGTCTAGGCCGGGTTAAGGGGGTTACAATTTTCATGCTTCCAAGACCTCCATATTATATTATTTTTCATTCTCTACAACTTTGTTCTATGGAAATGTTTCTAATTCGAACTCTATCATGCTCAAAAATCCAAATTTTCGAAGGGCAATGTTTTAGTACGAATCTAGGAAGATTTCAAGTTCTAAGCTAAGTTCATGCAAATTTCCAGATTTTATTCAAATCTAAATTAAACCCATCAATGTATATGAATAATCAAGTATTTCAACATGGATTTCCAGGATCAAACAAACTTAAAAATCATTATAAACAAAGATAAACACACAAGAATCAATCGGGTAGCACAACTTTGAACTTACTTGAAATCTAGGTTACATGCATGAAACATAGATGATCTTTAAGCTTAATTTCTAGCACTTTCATGTGTTTCTAAAGCTTCTAATCTCCAGATTTTACTCAAGTTCTCTCTCTTCTCTCATGTATTTTCGGTGGAGTGAAAAATGAAAAGAAAACAAATGGTGGAATACACTTGTTTTGTTTCTAACATAGGTGGCCGGTCATACATGGAGAGAGGGACACTTGGATAGGTCTCTCACCATGTATTTATCCACTCAAATCCCACTATGGCTTTATTATATAATATTTTAACTCTCACTAATAACCTATTTTCTTGGTCCTTTAACTTCTCAAAGTGTTTCACAATTTAGGTTACAACTTCTTTTGTACCATATTTCAAGTTATACTACATTCGCACCATATTTTAGGTTACAACCTACTTTTGCACTACATTTCAGGTCGCACAATACTCGTACCACATTATAGGTTACAACCTGTTTTTACACAACATTTCAGGTTGCACAATACTCATACCACATTATAGGTTACAACCTATTTTTACACAACATTTTAGGTTGCACAATACTCGTACCACATTATAGGTTACAACATGTTTTTACACTACATTTCAGGTTGCACAATACTTGTACCACACTATAGGTTACAACCTATTTTTACACAACATTTCAGGTTGCACAATACTCGTACCACATTATAGATTACAACTTGTTTTTACACTACATTTCAGGTTGCACAATACTCGTACCATATTATAGGTTACAACCTATATTTATCTTCTTTATTATCTAATTTAGGGATTTTCAACTAGGGTATTTTTAGGGTGTTACAGGTATACCTAAGAATGTCAAGAGATTAAGCATGCTTTCAAATCCATGGCACACCTAGTTTAATCTATTACATGGCATCAACTTCACAAAAAGCATGCTTTCAAATCCATTCATATCAACAACATAAGAGAGCATGAAAAACACAAGATTATCAAAGCATTTCAAGGTATGTTTCTAACACGTAATCAACTAATGAATAACCCTAGACAACATCCAAGACATGTATCCATCATTCAATACTTTCCAAGCCTTCAAGATATATAAACATCACCATAGCAACCAACCATATTCATCACATATAGTCATAAGATACCTAGATCAACTAGGCAATCAAACAAGCCACGTTAACGAGTTATACAAGTCATATCATATCACATATATACAAAGTCATTCATAGGCTCAAAATGCATGAACATGTATATAATTACAAAGCTAAGGCCACCATCTAGGAGTTTAAAAAAGGGTGAGTCCATAATTAGAGCTATAGCTTCTCTTGTCTTGCCTCCAACCGATAAAAAGGTGTAATCTACGAACCTGGAGTGGGAAGAATGAAAACAAGAATGATAAGTACGGTTAAGTACTTAGTGAGGTAGCAACATAAGCTAGGCAAGTTTAATTCATTTAACAAGTGTTTTAATCAAAGTAGTCCTAGCTAGGTTCACATGAATCATACTTGTATAGCCCTTAACATTTGAATAGCTTCATTTTAATATCCAATTATATCATTTCGCTTAGTTTGATCCATCATTTAGACATGGCATCTCATAGTCATATGAACACCTAAGGCAATATAATTTTTCAATCTAATTAAACAGATGTTATCACCATGAAGACAAGTAAGTAGAAATCAATCAATCTCATAGAATGGCATATCATGTAAACAAACATATCAATGTTTATTTCATTTCAAGTGAATGCAGGTTCATATCAGCAAGATTATTCAATCAGTTTCAAATTTAATCCTTGGTTTATAGTCGAGTCTAGGTAATCGAGTCGCCAACCAAACTATCGCCAAAATAAGTATCTGGTCATATCCCTCCTACTGTCGCCAAAGACCATAACACACATCCCTCCTACTGTCGCCAAATAAAGGGCCTTAGCCCGGTCCGTAGACCACCCAACACAAATGAGCTCAAGACTCTATGGCATGCTATCCTACCAATGACTCACTAGTTACCAAGGCATTGTTTAATCATGTGATCAAGAATCAAGGATCGTATAACAAGCTAGACAAGAATCATAGAATATTCATGTGATTAATATTCATGTATCAAGATCAAGAGCCCTTAGGCTAATGAACCATAGTTCAATTTCAAGAGAGACCATTTCATGTCATGCTTCATCAATGAACAAATCAAAACAATCAAGGCAGCAAGCAAGTTCATGTTCAAACTCATTATAGCACAAGTAACACATCAATTCACTTATTTTATCACATGTTACCATTTGTAATTAATATCATCCTTCCCTTATATGTTTACCAAGTATACTTTAAAGTCAATTTCATAGCATCATTCAAGAACATTATAAACATAAATAACTTGGTTAGGACCTAAGTCCTAACTCTAATGATAGCTACACTCACAACTCCAAGCTAGTCTTGTTCTTTGATAGCAATGCTTTTGTTCTTCCTATTTTGTTGCCCATCCCTTAATTCCTTCAAAATATCTTCAAGTTCTTGATCTTGTTATTCACATAAAAACATATACAAAACATATTAGAAACCATTTCAAGCATTTAACTTTATTTAAACATGAACAAATACCAATTATTCAAATATGTTTTTCTCGCTGACAATTTTGAGTACTTGTGACTATTCTGGGCATATCTTTTTATGTACTTATCCAAAATTCAATTGTTATACCATTCTAGAAATATTATTCACACAGATTTACAACCATGTATGGCACATAATTTTCCTATTTATGAGTCAATACAGAACTAACTTTAAAGCGATGTCATTTTCCAATTTTGAATCTGCCACGTTTACATTTCAATCCAATTTAGTGACCCTTTCATCTTAGATCCCTTAATGATTTATTTTAACCCTTTTACCCTAAATTACCCTATTTTTCCTTAATACTTTCATGTCCTCATAGGTCCCTAACTTGTACACCTAGATCCCTAAACATATAGAATTTCCAAATTAGTCCTTTTTTAATTGTTTTGCATTTAATCACTTTAAACACTTTGAATCGTTATCAACCAAGCTCTAAAATTTAAGTATGATTTACCTTAAGGTCTCCCCTATTTTTTTACATCATTTCCAGAATAAAATTTAAAGCAATTCAATCCCTAAAATTTTCAATTTTGCTAAAACAGTCCACCTACACTGTTTTATCTTTCTAGGTGACCGGTTTCTTTCCAATCAAATTTTCTAGTAATCTATGAACATTTTAACTAATCCAAAACTTCTACCCCATAGAAAATTCAATTTTCTACAACTCTTTCCTACGCAAAAGTTTCCAGCTCGAACTACATCATATTCAAATTTCCAGTTTTTCATGGGCAATCTATCAAGCTGAATCAGTTCATTTCTTTAGCATTCGGTTATCACAATTTTAATCCATTCTTAACTTAATCTCAATTAAACATCAACCCTGCAACAAGTTAAGATAATCACACACTAAATTCATAATTTCCCAGAATTTTAAACCTATTTAACAATTAATTTAATAGATTCAAAATCGGGTAACACAAGAAGACTTACTTGACTAGCTTGTTAACTTGTATTATTTTCTAACGTTTTCTCAGCTTCAACCCTTCAATTCTTTCTTGTTTAAACTCCTGGAATTTCTCCAGAATTTCTCTCTGTCCCTCTCTTTATTTTCTTTTTAGTTTGGGTGAAGTATGAAGAAAGGGAATGATGAATTCACGGTGAAGATGAATAAATGACAAGTGGGATTGTTTTCCACCTTGTGACCAGCCACGTGGCCTTAATGTTGGGGCAATTATTTCATTGATATCCAGCTATAAAGCTTCTTAGATGCAAGATGCATATGTTTTAGTTTTAATCAACCTAGTCCTCCAATTTCGACACTAAGCTTTGGTTTCTTTAAATCATTACTACTAGCTTTTGGTTTCTTCTTAATTTAGTCACTAGATTATTTTAATCATTTTAATTATTATAATTTAAATTAAAATTAAACTATTAATGTTTATAATCCTTTCTTTATTAATATATAACATTTGATCCTTACAATTTAATCCTAAGTCCTTTGTTTTCACTTTTCTTTTCTATTACAATTTCTACTAGGCTAGGATTTGGGGTATTACATGCCATTTCAATTCCAGCAAGGGACCACTCATGATTGTTGGCAATGGGACACTGAGTTTGGGCCGCAGCAAATTCATCTCCAATCTCTTCGTTAATTATCTAAAACAGGAGCCATTGTTGAATTCTTTAAGCTACGAATGGAAGAATAAGGGAGCTCTATTTTTACTGAATCACGAGCTGATCTGCGAGAATTACTCCATGAATTCAGTGGGGTGTTTGAGCCTGTCCATAGCTTACCACCACATCGCACCAATGGGAGACATACCTGTCTTGGGACGAATACTGGTTCTGGGAACTTTACGGTCGTGATTCTCCTACATTGCTTTCTTATGTTGAAGGAGGCTCATTCAATCAGCACGTTGATAAGGCTCTACAACACCGCAATACAATCTTGTGCGAATTGAAATCCAATCTATCCCAGGCTCAGCTAAGAATGAAGAACCAAGTTGATAAGAAACACATGGAGGAGGAGTTAAACGTGGGAGATTGGGCCTTTGTTCGCCTTCAACCGTATCGCCAACTCTCGCTCTTCTTGCACAAGTATTAGAAGCTTAGCCCATGGTTTTTTGTTCCTTGCAAGGTTTTTCAACATATCAGTGCAATGGCTTACAAGCTTGAGTTGCCAGACACCACCCGCATTCACCCTATTTTTCACATTTCCCAACTGAAACAGTGTAAAGGACAACCCTTTCACTAGATCACACTGTTGCCTCTATTTGGGGATTCGCCAACCACCGTCGAGCAAAACCTTGAGGACAAGGTTCCTTTTTTAGGGTAGGTACTGTTGCAGACACCATAGAAGCACCACCTGCTATGGTACATGAGACCAGCTCGACACAGGCTGCAAGGAACATCCAAGAATTGCGCAGAGTGTCCAGAGAGAGAAAACCCACGCGTGCATTAACATATTTTGTCGTTATTTAATTTACTTTTTTTACGTTGGTTAAATAGCTCATTTGTGAGATGAGAAAGCCATGAAAAAAACCACAAACATTGCCTCTTCTATTCTAATCTATCTCTTCCTCTCAATCCCTCTTTTCTTCTGTACGACATTCCTAACAAAAGATCCTTGTGTCAGTGGTTTGAATCCACTTCTAAACCCAAAAAAAGAGGAAAGCCTTGCATCAATAAGAAAAATACAGGAAAATCAAATTAAATATCACATTATATTAAACCCAAAAAAGAAGAAGAAGAAGAAGAAATTGAAAGAAATATGGATTAAAAGTTTTTATATTTACCCATCTCAGTTCATTGAGTTTGAGGTTGTTCCACTCAATCAGATAGTGTGATGTAAAAAACGCTCGTGGCAAAGAACATACTCAACTGTGGATCGATCCAACAATGATGTAATTAGATTCATCGATATTTTTTTAAAATTTTAGATTTGATTTCAAGAGATTTTCAATTGTTTTATAGAAAGCTAATTCGATAGAATAATATAGGAGAAAAACACTTCAGATTGGTGGTGGTTATTATTAGGCTCGATAGTGGAGAAGTTGTATTTTTGGGTGTTTTGTGGTGGAAGCAAAAGATAGATAAAATTGACACAAGATTTAGAGTGGTCCAAGCTTCTAACAAGCTCTACATCCACTTCCTTAGCTCATCACCAAGGATTTCTTGAATTCACTAATAATTCTTCCTTTTTTCTAGGCTTAGAAGGCAACCTTTTACGGCCTAGACTCACAACCCAAGTCTAGCATCCAAAGCTCAAAAACCGAGCTTTGGGAACTCTCTCAAACAAGAGAAAAACTTAGCAAATAGAAATCTCTCTCTAAAGGCTGATATTTTCACACTAAAGCACTCACTCAAATCATAGAACACTTGAGCATACATTGATAATTTAAGCTCACAAGTGTTTGTCTATACAAGGAATGGAAATTTAAGCACTAAGACAATTTTGCATCATAATGTTGTTGACTTGAGGATCATTAGTCTTCTATAGATGCTTGGAGGTCCCTTTTATACTTCCAAATGAGCTTCAAGACATTGGAGACCATTGGGGTTGATTTGGAGCCGTGGGGCCTTTATTTCCCGCAGTAAAGACAGTTTTGGAGCTGTCTGTATCGATACGCGGGTAGTAGTATCGGTACGCCCTTCTTCAGAACTAGCCGATGTGCTTTCCTCCGCTGATTCGTATCAATACGCCTGGGAGTGTATCGATGCGACCTATAATTAAAAAGACCATTGGGAAACTAGTCGTTGGGGGTAATTAAAATTGTTTCGATGCGCTACAAAGCGTATCGGTACGACACGGCTCCGTATCGACACGGACAAGTTGTATCGGTACGAGTTTTAGCTACTGGAATTTTCATGTAGCTTGAAACCCTAAAATGTATCGATACGATGTATAATGTATCGATACGGTTACTTGAAAAACTCAGGTTTGACTACTTTAAAGACATTTTAAAACATTCCAAAGCCTTATAAAATTCATCAGACATATTTTCAACTTGTTTAGACCTATAAACTTTTTTGAAATCTTTTCAATTTAGTCCAAAATAATTGACAAGCGTCGTGAACTGTCAAATAAAATTCCTTAAACTCAATTAAAGAAATAATTTAAGTAGAACAGTGAGAGTAAGAGTCGATCCGTAGGGACTAAGGAGTTCCCAATATCTATTTGATTTTGATGATTATCAAGCAATTTGCACGTAACAAAAGAGGGTTTAAGCGAAATAATTTGAGAAGATTAAAATAAATAAACCGAAAGAAATAATTGTAATAGATTATGATAATATTTAGCCTCCAGCTTTGCTTCGCCTCGACTTGTCTCGATCACTAAAAGGGATATTGCTTCAAGTTCTTGCCAGTTACAGTCTACAAGGCCCAACCCTTGTAACTTGCTTCTCTATGGTAAACTAAATCCCAAGGCCAATCCTTGAAATCCAATTTTTTTTATTAGCTTCGTCAATCGATGCTAATGCAAATTCTCTGTTTAGTTCTAGAAAAGCCCGTGCACGGATGGATTATCTAGACGAGAATTGTATTCGATCTTGATTCCCCTTAGTGGATCGCCACTAAGTTTGTTCTTAGGGAGTTCAATCTGGTACAAGCCCAATCTCGTCCCCAATGATGGATCAAAACCACGTCAACCCAACGCGCGCTTTCGGAATGAAATAATTGTGATGCTTAAAGGAAAGGCCGATTGTCAATCCAATTTTACTGAAATTGAAGGTTTTGAAGAACTTTGTATATTCTCACGAGGTAAATCGGGTTTAGCTTAGCTTTTGGCTAAAGGGGGATTTAGCTAAGCATAGCTTGCGAAGAAACCATACTTAGTTTTTTTAACAAAGGGAAAGTAAAGAAAATTAAAAATGGAGAGAAAGGAAATTTATAAAACTCCAAAGTGAAAATGAGAACAAGAGCAAGTGATGCTTTGAGTCTCACCCCAAAGGGGGTATTTTATAGCATCTTAAAACCCTAAAATAACTCTAAAATGATAAGAGATAATTCCTAAAATATTTAAAATAAAAAAGATAATTCCTAACAGATAAGAAATAAATCCTAAAGTGTTTAATTTTAAAAACAAAAGATAATCCCCAAGTTTTAATCCAAATCTCGGTTGATAAGTTATTTATAAGGCGACTGATAAGCTATCAAGCGTTGCTGACGTGTCGCTCAGTCATCACTTTCATGCCCCAATTCATGCCCACTAATCCAGCCATGATCTAGAAAAATTGCAGAATCCAGCCACTTTAGCACAATTTCTGGAATCCAATGTCCTGCATAGAAAATAAAGGAAAACGTCCAAACTAGCTACCTAAACCGATAAATAAGGAGTAATTAACAACAAGAATATAACTATTTAAATCACTCATCAAATTTTCCCTCACTTATTAAATGCTTGTGCTCAAGCATTTCTCAATTATCATGCCAAAAACCTTAAGTTGCCAACTCCAATTTAATAAAATTTCCAAGATTTCTTAAGTAAACTAAATCAAGTAAATGCTGAAATTCAAAGATCAATCAAACAAGGCATAATTAATTAAGTGTAAATCTACCAAGGTATTTCAATTGTCTATGTAACACCCTAAAACCACCCTAGTTAAAATCATTAGAAAATAGAAAGGAAAGTGTAAATATTTTTACACTTGAACAAGGAATATATTGAATAGAGGAATTGAAGCTATCAAACTAAGTTATTAACCCACTTAAATTAAAATGAAAGTAATCAAAACATGAAAGCAACAATTATGTATAAGTTAAAAAAAGAAAAAAAGAAAATGTAAGATAGTGTAACATATATATATGTATATATACACGTTCAATGGATTTGAAATATATATAAATATATATTTATATAAGTACATTCGGTGGAAATAAATTAAACTAAACATGTATATATAAATATGTATATAATATATATGTATAGTAATTGGTAAATAAATATATTTAATATAAGCCTAAAAATTAGTGGGAATGCATGGAGGAGAAGTAATCCATGTGTCTCTTATCCTAAGTACACCAACCTGCCAAGTTAGAAGATAACAAACATGTGTATTCCACCATACTTTAACATCATCTTCTTTCTTTCATCATCTCCATCGAACCATTAGAGAACAAGAGAGAAAATTGAGCTTGGTTGCTGGAAATTAAAGATAAAATACATGCATGTTGATTCTATAGCTCAAGTAAGTGTTTGTTAGTCATTTGATGTTGTTCTTGAGATTTAGGTTTATTTTGATGATTTTGATTATGAATGGTTGCTGTAAATAGGGTTAGAATTAAGCTATAAAGTTGTTTGATAGCTGGGTTCATGTTAGAATAGCTAAATTTCTGGAAATTTAATATGAACATGAACTTAGATTGAATCTGCCTAGATTAGTGTTCATGCATTACCCAATTTTAAACTTGAATTTCGGATGGGTTAGAGTTCGAATTAGGAAAACTTTTGCAAATAAAAGTTGTAGAGCTTAACGATTACTATGAGAAAATGGCCTTTTGGTATGAAAACAACATAGGAAGTGTCTGGAAATTGAATTACAAAAAGACTGCTCAGAATTGAATGAATCTGGAAACTGCTTAGGTTAAATTGTAATTTTGAAAATGTTTAAGGGTTTAATTGATGCCAATAAATTCTGGAAAATTTGTTAGAAACAGGGGAGGTATTGTAGGAATGATAAATAAATGGTTTAGCTTGAATTATTTATCAATTGATAGTTTAAATATCATTAGAACATATAGAGGATCAAAATGGACTAGTTTGTAAGGATTGAAAATTTGAGGACTTACATGCCCTGATTTTGTGGTTGATGGAACATCATTATTATGTTAATATATGTAGGTAAATGTGGTTAAAATCTCAAGATTAATGGTGTAGTGAAACATAGATTATAAATGCACTAAAGTCACAAATTAAGCATAGGCAAGTTAGGTTTCTGAAAATTCCCTATGTTCAAGTAATAAACTGTATTGATAGGAAAATGATAAAAATATGTGCTATACATGGTTGTAAAGGTGTGTTTATAAGATTTCTAGAATGGTAAAGAACTCTTTATTTGGAGTTGTGAGTAAAATGATATGGCCAGTTTAGTAGAAGTTACTCAAACTACCAGTTTAGGGGGCAGATTCACTTGTCTAGGTGATTATGCTTAAGTAAATGAATTTATATGTTTGAATTAATTACTAATGGATATTGTATTTGATATTTTATTATTTAAGATCACATTGGTGAAGAAGTTCAAGTAGATTCAAGGAGTGATCAAGCAAAGAGAAGGGGGAAAGGAATCATCATCAAGGATAACAACTAAGCTTGGAAGTATTTGTGAGTGTAGCTAGTTTAGGGTTGAGATTAGTGTCTCAACAAATGTGTTTATTTTTCTTGGATGATTTAAAATGAAGCATGTAATGAACTTAATAATGGATTGGTAAATTTAAATGTTAAGGAAGAAGGACTAAAGGAATGAACTATGAACTAGGTCTATGATGCTATCTAGATATGCTAGTTGATGTCTATATGTGTTGCTTTGTGACATGAGTTGTTTGAGCCACTTGAATTGAATTAATGGATGATTTAGCTACTGTTTGAAGATGATTATATGATTGAAATGATGCTAAATGTTTGCTGGAAATTTGATTGAGCATGACTTGAATGTGCACAATGTAAACATGATTGAATGTGTACATGACTTTGTGATATGAGTTTGATAAACAAGTAAAATGAACTTGTTAGACATAAAAGATAAGTTAAAGTCATTGGTTGATTAGTGTCTATAGGTAGAGGGCATGCCTAGAGTCATTGAACTCCTCTGATCTTTGTTACAGGATAGTGGTTAGTCACCTATAAACCTGATAAGGTGGTTAGTCACCTTGATAATTGAATGGTGGTAAGTCACCATTGATGCCTATGCATCCTCTGTTATAAGTTGAAATGAGAAATCGATACTTTGAGTATCTAAAGTTACATGATACATGAATACTTGAATACCTATTTCATTAATCATCCAAGGCAAAACATGATTAGAACAATGATATATGTTTAAATGAACAAGTTGGGTATTAGCCCTTATGATATGGAATGAATATGTGTACTTACTTGAGAATAAAAACGAACTATGTTGTGATGCGAAACTATGAAATGTTGCTGCCAAGATGACAATGTGATTATATGTTGTTTGCTGTCCAATTTAGCTTGAATAGTACATGTGCTTGCTGCCCAAATTTGGCTTGAATTGTATATGTTGCTTGCTATCCAATTTGGTATGAAATGTATTTGTTGCTTGCTGTCCAATTTGGTATGAAATGTATATGTAGCTTGATGCCCAAATTGGTGTGTTTTAAATGAAATGGTTGTTTCCCAATAAGTCATAGTACATGTAAATGCTTGTTGTCCTATTGGGTAGTTCATGAAACTAGCTAAGTTAACTTGGTTTTGATAGACTAGCTAGGTATTCCAATACATGCTAAGCCTAGCTAAGTAACCTTAAAGATTGAATAAGACTTTAAAAGAAGGGTAATCTTCACTCATGGTCACTTTTATTTTGGGTTTGTTTTATTTTGGTCACCCAAATTCAAAAAAAGGCTATTATGATCACGTACGTTCGAAACCGTTTCTGTTTTGGTCACTGGACCGTTAACCTCCGTTAATTAAAAGTAATAATTTCTAATTTGACCTCCAAACTTTTAAAACATCATTTTTCACCATCTTCCCCATGCCGATATACAGCCTTTACCTGTAAATCCTTGACTCCTCATTTCACACGATCTCAGGCCAACAATGGACTTGCAAAACAACGAGGGGTGGCACTGCCCCTTCTTGCAAAACGAGTGTACAGAACTTGGGGCTATTAAGGCATAGTTGCACCAATACAGAAGCAGCGTTTTCCCTACCCATATGTGATCCTGACTCAATAATTTCAACTAGTAATGGCATACCACCTTCTCGGACAATAGCTACACGCCCTTCCCCGATTGTTGACAGGCTTGAGAGAAGAGCAACTGCCTTGTCAACCATCCCACTATCAGGGTCCATTAACCGGACGAGGTATTTTACTGCACCTGCTTGAACTATTCAAGCCTTGTTTTCGTGAAAGATCGACAAGTTAAACAAAGCAGTAGTAGCATCTTTTTTCCTCTCAATGTTCCTGAAACTAGAAGATTCACCAAGGCTTTGATAGCGCCAGAGCGTCCAATCTTTGCCTTGTAGTCTTCTAAGACAGAAAGACTGAACAAAGTTGCCGCAGAATTTTTTTTAGCTCCATTATTTCCTGACTTTAGAACATGAAGTAGTGGCTCTATTGCTCCTGATTTCGCAATCATAGACTTATTATCTTCATTAATTGAGAGATTTAAAAGGGTTGTAACAGTATGCTCTTGGGTTAGCTTCACTTCCGAGTATAATAGAGACAATAATGGTGCAATAGCACCACATCGACTGATAATTATATGATTGTCCATGTTGTTCTTTGCAAGAAAGTGCAATTCTTCAGCAGCAATAGTTTGGACTTCATTTGATGGGCTTTTAAGGTTGTCTACTAATTCCATCACATGAGAACTTGTAGTTAAATCGTCACATCCAGACCCATAAAATGTAATGGAGTATGCTTTGTTATAATCATAGTTTCCGTTAACCGCCTCTTCTGCTTTTGTTCTAGAGACCTGCAACTAATTTCCTGTTGTCAAGGAAGAGAATCCAGATTCTTTTTCAAAAGGAAAAGTGCAAGGCTTTCGGATGAAATTTCAGCTACCTCATTCGTTTCATGTTTCTTCAACCTTATTGACAAGTTATTCGACGCAGGAGGTGCATAATCAATACTGGAAACTTCACTCACTGCTGATTCAGTTCTACTGTGAATATACGAATGATCAGAGAACCGGTTATACTTGTCAATTTCCCTGCTTTTGCATTTATTGCATTCTCCACTAAATCTAGATGAAATCTCAATCTTCAGCTTCTCTAAATCATTCATGGCATCAAGAGATGATCTTGAAGTTGAACTACTACTGTTTGCAAGGCAATGGAAACTATCAGTATGGGTTAAATCTTGAGAGGATATATGATTTGAAGGAGAAGAGATCGAGACAAGTTTAGCATGCTTAGTGTTATTCAGAAGTTGCAAGTTGTTTTCGTCACACCAATTTGCTACCGTAGCTTTGACAGTGTGGTTTGGGATAAGATTTGTATGTTTGAGCGTTTGATGGGTCATTGGGCAAATGGTTAGTCCACTATCAAGCCACTTTTGGATGGAGGTCCTGTCATAAGTTTGACTAGAAGCCACAATAACCGGGTCCATCATAAGCTCCAACGAAAGGGGACAAAGGAAATGTGGAGGTATCAGAATGCCACTTGTCGGTTCAAAGCGCTCAATTTTAAGCATATAATCACGTATATGAGAGATGAAGTTTACAGGTAAAGGCTGTATATCTGCATGGGAAAGATGGTGAAAAATGAAATTTCAAAAGTTTGGAGGTCAAATTAAAATTTATTATTTTTAATTAACGGAGGTTAACTGTTCAGTGACCAAAACAGAAACGGTTTCGAACGTAAGTGATCATAATAGTCTTTTTTGAATTTAGGTGACCAAAATAGAACAAACCCAAAACAAAAGTGACCACGGGTGAAGATTACCCTTAAAAGAATGAAACTAGTAAAGTTTAGGGCCACCTCACTAAGTACATTATGTGTACTTATCACTCTATTGTTTCCTTCTTCCAAATAATAGGTCATCGGATATCTGAAAGCTAGCCGTTTTGTTTCGAGAGCCGTCGCAAGCCAAAACACAAGTATGATATAGTTTTGTTTAGTCTCCTAGATGGTGGCATAGTCTATGTTAAATGTGTCACATGCATGGAAGAATATGTATTTTGATAGTTGGCTTGTATAAGTTAAGACAAGTTAGGTTATGTAATAGAATTGATGGTTGATATGTATATATATGGATTTGGTGATATGAATAAGTTATGTTTAAGTTATCTAAGCTTGATATGGATTCGAATGATATGATATGTACAAGTTGATTTATATGCTTGGTTTAGGTATTTGCATTTAGACTTTGCTATGGTTGTTACTTGTTTCGAATGATGTATAAAGTAATGGTTTCATATAGTTTAATAATTTGAACATAGGATATAGATATATATATATATATATATATGCGTCTAGTAGTTCAATTAAAATGATAATGATGTTTTTGAATGCTATGAATGTTTGAATTGGGTAATTCGAATGGTTCTACATTTGTTCTAGGTTGATTGAACATGCTAATTGATATGTATATTGAAGTATTAATATGTTAGGATAGCCGATTGTATATAGGTTGTTTATATGTTAGACGAATGTTTATCTTAATGAATTGGATTGATTACTTTAATTTCCTAAGTTTGTTTGTTATGAATCATTTGTTATATGGCGTAACATCTCTCGCTCCTAACCCGGGTAAGGGATGTTACAGTTTATCAATTTCAAAGAATACAAGACTTAGCTACTCACATTGGTTCACTCATTTCGCTAAAGTGTTTCGGGTGAAAGAATTGCTCAAGCCTAAACTAATTGACTCATTATTATAGGCTTGTAACTAGATCTAATCTCCCCTACTTAATATGAAAATGATGAAAAAATCAAGAGGACTTTAAAATGGGTTATAACGGGATTAAGGTTCGGGTAGGATAAAGGCTGAAAATGAGGTTAAAAATTCAAGACAAAGAAAAAGATTATCCCCAAGAATTATTCGAAGGGAAAACAGAAAACAAGAAATCAAACGACTTCATTTTTTCATTCGAATTGTTTCTCTTTTTTTCTTTTTCTTCTTCTTTTTTTCGAAGCAAACTTTTTTTTCTGCTTTTTTCTTTTTTCATTTTTTTTTCATTTTCACTGCCCGAACAATATATTTGAATCGATCAGCATATTTGAACTACACTACACAACTTTTTTGCATTGCACTGTGTTGATTCGAATCCATTTTTTTCGAACTTCCCGCTTTGGAATAACCAACATGCCCTGAAAAGGTGACAAAAATAGTGGGGATAAAATAAAATTGGTTTGGGCTAAAATGTGGTAAATTCAAAGAAAATGTCAAGGCTTAAAATTGGCTATCTAAAGGATAAATAATCAAAGGGTAGGCCATTTTTTGGAAGAGAAAAAGGGTAAAACCTAGTCAAAGAATGTAGTCTCAAAAAGCATTTAAACCACGAGTTCTAGAATGGGAAAAAACTAACTTGGCACACTCAATAAAATAAAGAACATAAATAAAGATGAATGCTCATTAGTCTCAAAGCTCGCATGAAGGTTAAAAAACAAGAAAGATACAAAATCATATGGAAGGCGGAGAGACAAGGCGAAATTAAGGATAGCAACAAGTAACTTAAATTAAGAAAAATCAAGAGAACAAGAGAACAATCAATTGGACAAGCAATTACGAGAATTTGACATGGATTCCCACTCCCCCTCACTTTAAGCATGATGTCCCATTATGCAAATAGAAATGAAAGAGAGGGAAAGAGAAAATTCCCTGAACTAGCTACGGCCACGATCGCGCCCACGCCCCCGACGTGATATGCCCGGCCGAAGATAAGAGAGGATCTCGGCAATGTTTGTTTTGATGGAATTGAGCCTCTGATTTACGTCCTGTTGTTGGTTGTCATCTTGTGGTGGCCGAGGTATGGGCCTTCGGAGGAAAACAGGCAAGTTGTGGGGCGTAGTAGTTCCCGAAGGAAAAATGTAAGGCGCATCCGGAGTACCCGCAAGCAACCCCATTGAGTCCAAGCACCTAGCATCCAATGCATCCATCGAAAAAGTGTAAGTAAAATGTGAAGTATCAAATGTCGAAGGAAACAATTGTGAAGCAAGGTTAGCGATATAAGGTCCAAGAATAAGCGGGCGATTAGCTCGTACTACACGATCAAATGCGTAGGCAAACCAATAACCGAGATTTACCTTAACTTCAACGTGCATACACCATAAAAAGAAAAGCTCAACCTTACTTAAATTTGAAGATGTGTCGTTGCGACCAGAATAATTGTAGGCGGGGAATCTGTGGATGTAGCGAAGAGCTGGCTATGAATGTCTCGGTCCTTTATCAAGGTAGGATTATACTCTAAACTTGCTTCTCTAGTCAAGGTCTCATAATAGAGGTTATTATTGAAGTCCTGTGGAATCTCGAGTAAAGTCGTTAGATATCCGGGATCCATGACATCAGTCACAAAACTCATATAAAAATTAAACTTCGTAAGAGACATTTGAAAATATTGACATAGTAACCAAAATGAGATGACATCAGGAGAATGAATAGATACAACATGATTTCTACGGAATGCACATGTAGCGTAAAACTCAAATAGCAATTCATAGTATGTATTACATTGAATTGTAGGGTATTTACTCCAACCTATAGCATCAAACATATGCATGAAAGATTCACGCAAGTGCAAACTATCTTATGTATTAGTTGGAACGTACTTACAGACTTTAAATTCGCGATGTCGGATTTGGTTAAAACGGATCAGCTCATCGCCCTCAAAATCCAAGTACTCGTGTAAAACTTCCTCGAGTGGAACCAAAAAATGACGTCCATGACGATAACGTTGTGGTTTCTCTTCCATGTTAGGACGATTGTCGGGTATGGCACTATCACCCGAGCTTGTTGCATGTGGTGGCAAATCCGATCGACTAGCATGCGAAAAAGTGGGTTGTTCTGTCCCCGTATAGAATCCCGTAGTGAAATTTTTTGCAAAACCATAGACCGAATGACATATTAGTAACGGTTGGACATTATCCTCGTCTGATGGATGCTCGGCTTCCGACGGCATTGAGTAGGATGGAACAACGTCCGACATGGTAGCATGCTCGGAACGATTGGGCGAAGGGGAAACCTGAAGTGGGTTGGGACCTCACTAATGTTGGGGAACCGACAGTGCCCGAGAATGGTTGGACATGCCGGTCGTATACATGGCCGGCAGGGAATGAAAGGATGAGGATGGAGATGACAGGACATGCGGTGGCCGGTTGCGGCTGGAACTACCCGTGTTGGTTCGCTCTCCTGATCGTGCTTGTGGTGAGGCTAGTGCGGGAGCATAATGCGGTTTTGGGTCGGTGTCGGCTGTGGCTGGGCGTGGTGGTGGGCTGCCATGGCGTGGTGGTGACGGTGGTGCGGCATAAAACGACTTTGAGTCACTCGGGATGACCATGAAGTCGGGCAGAACCATCTGGCGGCGCCTTTCTAGGACAAGCGGCTTCGACCGGTTGGGGAGGCAGCGAGCTTGGTCTCTGGTTCGAACCATGGTGGTTGGAGGGCTGGTGGTTGTCAAAAATTGAGGGAGATGGGAAGAAGGGATGTTGTGGCTGGAGGAAGAAGAAAGGGGTGTAGGGAATTAAAAATTAAAAGAAAAGAGTATGGTGAAAAAGAAGATTCTATCATGTGAGAGAGTTGGAATTAAAAACAAAAAGGTGGATGTGATATGGTGGGGCCATGAAATTTGAAAAGAAAAGAAAAAAGAAAAAAATGTGGGATATGGATAAAACGGTACAAATGAGTCTTATTTACAGATTTTTTTAAATTATAATATAAGTATAAGGGATGGGGCCCACGGTTGGGTTTAAAATTTAAAAGGGGATTTTTGGTTGAAAATGGGGACAAGGAATATTTTTGAAAAAGATATAGGAAAAGGAATGGATAAGATGGTGAGTTTGGTTTACTGGTGGAAATCAAGGTGGTTTTCGGGTCTACTAAAATGCACCATTCTTCCAAGGGATTTGCTAACGTGCTCCATGCTTAAAAATATTGCACATGTTCGATGTAAAACCAGTTATCAAGGGGTTATTAGACTAAACATAAATATTGACATAAGAAATAAATTTAAATAAGTTAAATTTAAAAAATAAAATAAATAAAATTATTTGATTAAAGGAAAATAAATTAAAATAAAAGGTTATAAATGGTTTGCCTCCCATTAAGCGCTTATTTAACGTCATTAGCTTGACAACCTTATTTATGCGATTGGCGTTTCTAAATGAATTTCGTCAATTAAACCAACCGAGAAACTCTCAAAAAAATGTTTTAATCGTTGAACAACGGTGAAAGGTCCGAGCCACTTTGATCGTAATTTACCTGCAAAAAGTTTGAGTTTAGAATTGAATAACAAAACTCTTTGACCAATAGAAAAGGATTTAAAAGAAATGTTTAGATCATGAAAATCCTTGGTTTTTTCTTTACATATCTGAGCGCTATCGTAAGAGTTTTTTCGGATTTCCTCGAGTTCTTGGATGTGTAATTTGTGTGCTTCACCGATCGCATCCATTTCTACGTTGCATTGTTGAATCACCCAATACGCACGATGCTCTAGTTAACCTAGTAAGTGACATGGTTTTCCGAAAACAAGGCGGTATGGTGACATTTCGATTGGGCCTTTATATGTAGTTTGATATGCCCATAATGCATCAGTTAATTTGACACTTCAGTCTTTACGATCCGGTTTCACAATTTTCTCAAGTATTGACTTGATCTCACAATTTGAAACCTCCGCTTGCCCATTACTTTGAGGATGTTAAGATGTTGCAATTCTGTGAGTAACGCCAAACTTCTTCATGAGGGCATCAATTACTCGATTAATAAAGTGCTTCCCTCTATCGCTTATTATTGCTCGTGGTTTTCCAAACCTGGAAAAAACAAATTCTTTTAGAAATTTTATTATGGTTTTAGCATCATTATTTTTGGTGGCCTTAGCTTCCACCCATTTAGATACATAATCTACAACTGGAATTTTGTAAAAATTCCCAAATGAAGAAACATAAGGACCCATATAACTGATTCTTTGACATTTTCACACGATTTACAGAATAAATAAGTGTCACGAAAAAGGTTAGGCCAATAAAATCTGCATTCAAGAATCTTATGTGTGGTTCGTTTGGGTCCAAAATGTCCACCATATAAGTAAGAGTGGCAAAAGTTAAGGGTAGAATTTACCACGCTTTCAGGAACACATCTTCGAATTACCTGATCCAAGCAATGTTTCCAAAGATACGGATCATCCCATATGAAAAGTCGAGACTCTCGCTTGATGTGACTTACCTCGGAACGACTTTAGTCTGAAGGCAATTCTCTCATGGCTAAATAATTGACCATATCTGCAAACCAAGGAGTCGTTGATTGTGCCATAAATAAATGTTCTTCAAGGAACTTTTCTTGAATTGGCACATCATGTTGATCAGTAGGCGCCATAAATAAATCTTGTAAGAGTAGAATCCAGCGGATCAATCGTGGTTTCACCTCCTTTTTGTTCAGCAAGTACTTCAAAGCTGCATGACCAGAAAACACAGTGATTTTAGTCTCTAACAGATATGATGTAAATTTTTCAAGGGCAAAAATAATACCAAATAATTCTTTTTCTATTGTTGAATAATTTCTTTGTGCATGATCCAATGTTCGTGATGCGTATGCTATAACGTATGGCTCTTTCCCAAATTTTTGACCAAGAACGGCCCCCACACTTGTGTCTGATGCGTCACACATCAGCTCAAATGGGTGTTCCCAATTTGGCGGTTGAACGATGGGTGCCATCACTATTATTTCTTTCAGCACATCAAATGATTCTTTGCACTTTTCGTTGAAATCAAATGTTTGATCTTTTTGAAGCAAATTGCATAACGGTTGCGCTATTCATGACAAATCTTTGATGAATCTATGGTAAAACCCTGCGTGACCAAGAAAAGTTCGAATATCCCTCACAATTGTGGGGTAAGGAAGTGAGCGTAAAATATCAATTTATCCTTGTCTACAGCAATTCCATCAGATGAAACAATATGTCCTAATATCAATCATTTATCAACCATAAAATGACACTTTTCATAATTTAGAACAAGATTGAATTCAAGGCAACATTTTAAGACATTTGTCAAATTTAATAAGCACTCACCAAAGGAATTACCATAGACTGTGAAGTCATCCATAAATGCCTCAATTCCTTTCTCTATATAGTTAGAGAAAATGTTCACCATACATCGTTGGAACGTAGCTGGTGCGTTACAAAGCCCAAAAGGCATTCAGCGATAGGCAAATATTCCAATGGGGCATGTAAAGGTCATTTTTTCATGGTCCTCAGGCGCCACCGATATTTGGAAAAAAAATAATAAGTCGTCAAGACAACAATAGTGAGATTTAACAACTAAACGTTCTATCATTTGATCTATAAATGGTAATGGGAAATGATCTTTTCGAGTTAGGGAGTTCAACTTCCTGTAATCAATGCAGAGACGCCAACCATTCTGAATTTTTCACTATTGTTACTCTAGTCCTTTTAGATACCACGTGAATTGGACTTACCTAGTCGCTATCTGAGATTGGGTAAATTATGTCAGCGTCCATGAGTTTTTGTATTTTCTTTCTTACCACTTCCATCATTGGATAGTTTAATCGGCATTCCCTTTGTCATGATGGGCTTGCCCCTTATTTGATCTTGATCTTATGCATACAAGTCGAGAGACTAAGCCCCATAATATCGGCTATGGTCCATCTGATGGCCTCCTTATGAATGCCTAGTACCGTCACAATGTCATCATCTTCTTCTTTAAACAGCTTGATGGATATGATTACTGGCAACATATCATTTTCCCCAAAAAAATGCATATTTGAGGTGCTCTGGCAACGTCTTTAGCTCAATATCTGGTGCCTGCAAAATAGAGGGTATCAATTTAGTACTAGATTGAGTGAGGCGTAATTTAGAATTAGTGAAGGAAATTTCTTCGAACTCTTTATCTTTAAGTTCCTCGATTTCCCTATCCATATAATTTACAAAGTGAGAACCGAAAATTTCTTTTATGGTAGGATCAACAATATCAACAAAGTTTAGACTAGAAATACTATCATGATATTTCATTGCTTTATAAACATTAAATTTTACGACCTCACCGTCGAATTCCATCATAAGAATACCGGTTTCTACGTCTATCTTGGTATGTGCAGTACTAAGAAATGGGCGACCGAGGAGTATCTCCGAAGAGGAATGTGATTGATCATTTTCCATGTCTATCACATAGAAATCTGCTATAAGCTCGTTCACCTGCACTAAGACATTCTCAAGTACTCTTTCGGGGTATATTATGGACCTATCCACCAACTGTACATACACTTTTGTATCTTTTAGAGGTTCAGCAGAAAGTGATTTATATAAATATAGTGGCATAACATTAATTGAGGCGCCCAAATCACACATGTCACGTTTAATACCAACCTTACCGGTTTTACAAGGGATTGCAAACATACCTTGGTCTTTTAATTTTGGCGGTATCCGTCTTTGAAAACTGCATACATGTTTTCTCCCAGGTTTACCTTTTCAATCCCGGTGAGTCGCCTTTTATTTGTGCAAAGATCCTTCAAGAATTTTGCGTATCGAGGTACTTTTTTATTACTTTCAGAGGTGGGATGTTAATCTCCACTTTTTGAAAGACATCTAAGATCTCCTCCTCTTCAGCTTGTTTGTCGCGTTTCACCAACCTCGAGGGGAATGGGGGTGAAGTAGCGTAGGGAGATGGCGCATGGGTTAGATCGGGCATACCTTTTTCAGTAGAGAGCGATTTCTTTTTGTCTTCCTTTTGAACGCCTTCTTCTTTATCTTTAGGTTCGATGACAGTGTCGCTGCATAAAGTGATGGCATTCACATTCTCCTTCGGGTTTGGTTCTGTTTGAAAAGGTAGCTTTCCCCTTGATTTGAGCCTCCGAAACTCCTGGGCAAACTGGGTCATTTGTTTGTCTAATTCTTGTAAATGGGCCTTAGTTCGGTTCTGGAACACTTCCTAGGATATCATCAACCGCTCTACGATGAATTCTAATGATGACTTTGTCTATTGATACGGTTGCTTCTGTTGGTAAGATTGATTATGCCTTTGATTCTACCCATAGCTAAAATTCAGATGGTCTTTTACCCCTGGTTATACGTATTTGTGTTTGGGTTGTAATGCCTTTAGGTAGGACCGAAGAAATTCCCTATGGCATTGGCTTGCACAGTATAGTCCTCTTGAACCAACGGACAGTAGTCCGTTGGATGTTCTGGACTTGTACATATCCCGCAAAGCCTAGCTGCAATCATTTTATCTGTAACAAGAGATTGAACAATATCAGCTAATTTTTCAATCTTATTTTCCAGCGAAACTGTACTTATCTCGTGAACTCGTCGAGATGGTTCACTTGAAAGATAAAACTGCTGCGAGTTGGTTGCCATAGTAGATATCAAGGTTCTTGCTCTAGTTGGGGTCATGTTAACAAGTGCTCCTCCACTTGTTGCGTCAATTATCTCCATTTCCAAAGGTGTTAACCCCTCGTAGAAATATTGGATAAGTGTTTGCTCAGTCAAACCGTGTTGAGGACAGTTAGCGCACAGCTTTCTGAAATGCTCCTGGTATTCATATAAGGACTCTGAATCCTTTTTTCGGATACTTAAAATACTCCGCCTTAGCTCGCTCGCCTTAGCCGCTGGAAAGAACCTGTCAAGAAATAGGCGATCCATGTCAGTCCAAGTTGTAACCGAATTAGAAGGAAGATCAAATAGCCAATCTTTGGCAATATCATCTAGAGAAAAAGGGAAGGCACGAAGTTTCATTTGATCTTCGGAAACTCCCTACGGTTTTGTACTAGGGCAAACCATGTGGAACTTTTTTAGGTGCTTGTGAGGGTTTTCACTGGGCAAGCCGTGGAAAGTAGGTAAAAGATGTATCAACCTTGTTTTTAGCGCGAATGGTGTTTCTCCATTCGGAAACATTATGCACATTGGTTGTTGATCATCTGGTGCCCTAGTCAGTTGTTGGATAGTTTGGTTATTATCTCCCATCGGAACTTGTTCTTTGTTGGTGTACTCAAAATGTGAATCTGCTTCAGATGCTGATTCTAGATCACGTTCAAGACGTTGTTGTCGTTCTCTTTGTTTCTTTTCCCGAGTGTCTGAGCGTGTAGTCTTCGAGCGTTTGCTTTGATCTCCGTTACAAAATCTGCTTGTTCTCCTGAATTCTTTCTGTCATAAATCAAAACAAAACAAATATTAGTAACTTTGTCGAAGTCCCTGACAACGGCGCTAATTTGAAAAGTGTCGTGAACTGTCAAATAAAATTCCTTAAACTCAATTAAAGAAATAATTTAAGTAGAATAGTGAGAGTAAGGGTCGATCTGCATGGACTAAAGAGTTCCCAATATCTATTTGATTTTGATGATTATCAAGCAATCTGCGAGTAACAAAATGAGGTTTAAGCGAA
Organism: Hibiscus tridactylites; assembly: GCA_958450335.1. Lineage (NCBI taxonomy): Eukaryota > Viridiplantae > Streptophyta > Magnoliopsida > Malvales > Malvaceae > Hibiscus > Hibiscus tridactylites. The sequence continues at coordinate 31,964,897 of OY288285.1, forward strand.
ATAATTCGAGAAGATTTTTAAAACCAAAGAATTGATTTTGATATAACAAAGGATTTAAGGACTAAATTGAAAATGGAAAATAATTTTTTAAGTCCTCAAAACTTCCCAAACTTTTAAATAAACCTGTCAAGTCAAAACCAAAAGGTTTATACAAAATCTTCTAAGTGTTTTGCAAGTCAAAACAATTATTTTTGAGTCACCATTTCAAAACAGCACTTAAGCATTTCAGAACGTTTTGAAACTATTAACATGTGTTTCGGAACAATCCTTCCTGTTTTGATACGGGTATATCGAAACATGATCATATGTTTCAAAACAGATGAAGAACAACGGAACGGGCAGATCCGTTTCGTTACGGCAGTATCGAAACGACCTCAAACGTTTCGAAACGATTTTTAAACTTAGATTCAAAAATATGACCGTTGCAATTTTATAACTGATTTTCAGAAAACGGTTAAGGTGTATCGAAACGATTTAGCACATTTCGATACGGGTTTTGACAGTGGCAAAATGTTTTCAAATTGCATCAAGCACGTTTCGAAACGGGCTCTTAGAGTATCGAAACGATCGTATCTGTTTCGATACGGTCTCTTAATTACACCCCAACGGCTATTTCTATTTTGGTCTGTTTCGAAACATGTACAGGTGTTTCAAAACGTGTAGTTGCAGAAGTACATTTATGGTAGGAAGATTGCATCCCAACGGCTATATTTATGATGACAAAAACCCCAACGGCTAGAATTGAATGAGAATGTATAAAAGGGAGTCCAAAAACAATCGGCAACAACTATTGATCCTAAGAGAAACATTTCAACATCAAATCCAAGCTCTAATGCAAAATTCTCATATCTTTGTAAAACCCCAATTGTGGTTCATTGTAATTCATGTCTTTTTTATTTAATTGGGTTAAGTGCTTGTAATTGGGAAATATTTGTATTGAGAGATATCTTGTAATTGTCAAAATCTTCTTTGTAACCTTGTGAGAGGGTTTGGTCAATTTTGGGTAGAAAATTGACCATTTGTGTAAAGGTTTCCTCCTAAGCCTAGAAAAGTGGAAGATTAATTAGTGGAGTTGTTTGAGAATCCTTAGTGGGACATAAGGTAGTGGATGTAGAGTTCATTTGGAACTTGAACCACTATAAGTGCCTTGCCTAGAATTTTTATTTTACCACTTCACTATCAAACATCTTAAAAATCCAACTCACCCCCATCTTGGCTTAAATCTATTAAACGATCCACTCAAAAATTGGTATCAGAGTCTACCTCTTTTGAAGGATTAACAACCACAATAGGAGATCCTAGAATAGTGTGATCAAGTCTAAAGTAAAGCCATGACATCTACCTCAACCTCCAACCTTTACGAGTCTCAATCCACCACAAAACCACCATTGAATGGGGACAACTACCCACATTGGAAGAATATGATGCGTCTCTTCATCAAATCCATGAACTACATGGTTTGGGATGTAGTGGAAGAAGGGTCTTACATTCCGGTAAAAAGAAATGATGCAGGAAGACTTGTCCCGAAGGTGAAGTCGGAGATGACCGAGGAAGATAGACGAAGGATGCAAGTCAACAACAAAGCTTTACACATCATATTTTGTGCACTTGGTTTGGATATCTACTCTAAGGTTTCTTCAATTGAGAGCGTGAAAGAAGTTTGGGACACTCTTGAGACAACTTATGAGGGTACTAGCGACGTGAAGGAGACGAAGATCGGGTTACTAAATTTGAGTTATGAAAATTTCAAGATGGATCCCGATGAGAGCGTCTCCAAGATGTTTGATCAGTTTTCGATCATCGGCAATGGTCTTAAAGGATTCGGTGAAGTGATTCCCAAAGACAAGCTAGTAAGGAAGCTTCTATATTCTCTCCCAGAATCTTGGGATGGTAAAAGAATGGCCATCATCGAAGCTAAGAATTTGAAGACATTGAAGCTCGATGAGCTCGTTGGTTCTCTTTTTACGCATGAAATTATGAAACAAGGAAGAGAAGAAGCAAAAAAGAAATAAGAGAGAAGAATAGAGAAGCATGAGGTGGAAAAGAAGAAGAAGATAGAAGTTGCTCTCAAAGCCTCTCGACAAGAGGAGGGCTTTTCTAGTGGGGAGGAAGATTTTGAGGATTTGGCAATGATAGCCAAACGATTCTCACGGTTCATGAAGTCTAACCGCGGGAGGAAATTTCAAAGAAAGATAGACTTCAAGAACAAAAGCAAAGAAGAAGAAAGGGATCCCATCATTTTCTTTGAGTGCAAGAAGTCGGGTCACATTCGTTCCGATTGCTCTCAACTCAAGAACAAGGGCTTTGAGAAGATGAAGAATCTCAAAGCTAAGATTGCTACTTGGAGTGATGAGCAGTCATCTTAGAATGAGGAACATGAAGTGATCAACCTTTGCCTCATGGCTCTTGAGAAGGATTTTATGGTAACCTCTAACTCATCTTGCTTTGATTTTACATTTAATGAATTGCATGATGCATATGATGAGTTACAAGAGGTATATGATGAGTTAGTAGAGAAATATAAGGAGTCCGTTTTCAAAAACAAAAAGGTCATTTCGGATTTAAAAGCTCAAAATGATTTACTCTCTAAAACTAACTCGGATTTTGAGAAAAAGGTTTTAAGCTTACAAGATGATTTAAAATTCTTTGAACAAGAAAATATTGATTTAAACAACCTTCTTTCTCAATGTACTGATGAACACCAAAAATTGGTGAATGAGCTAAATGAGCTCCAAAATTCTTTCAAAAATGTTGGTTCTTCAAAGCTTGAAAAAGGTGAATCTTCAAAAACCAACTTTGTAAAAAAAAAGAACTTTAACTACAAACAAAGTGGCTCCAATAGGCATTCTATAACTAAAAGGATTAGAAGTGTATGGGTTCCTAAGGAACTTGTAAAATCTAATAATGTTAATGCCATGTCACCTTGGATTCCTAAGGCCTAAGGGAACCAAGCTTTTGGGAGCTAACACTCATGGAACCAAAATGATTTGGGTATCAAAAATCAAAGTTTAACTCTTTCTTTGTAGGGGAGCATTGCTACAAGGCCAAAGAACAAAGTCAAAATTCATGGTACCTTGATAGTGGATGCTCGAGGCACATGACTGGAAACAAGAGTCGATTCATGAAATTAAAGCCAAAAAGTGGAGGAGTAGTAACATTTGGTGACAACTCCAAAGGCCACATTGAAGGTATTGGCTCCATAGGTAATCACTCTTCTATATTTATTGAAAATGCTTTGTATGTCAATGGTCTAAAACAAAATTTATTGAGCATTAGTCAATTATACGATAAAGAGTTTAATGTCATGTTTGATGTAAATGGATGTAGAATAGTTGACATTAAATCTAACAAAACAATGCTCATTGGTCATCGCATAGGCAATATATATATGGTGAATCTAGATGACATTCATACATCTCATGCATGCTTAGTTGCACAAAATGAAAATGATGCATGGTTATGGAATAGGAAACTAGGACATGCTAGCATTGGTGTTTTAGAAAAATTAGTTTCCCTAATCTAGTTAGAGGCCTTTCTAAGCTCAAGTTCTCATTAGATAAAATTTGTGATGCATGTGCTAAAGGTAAACAACATAGAGCCTCTTTCAAGTCCATTAATGATGTTTCTACAAGTAGATGTTTGTAATTGATCCATATGGATCTCTTTGGGTCAATTAGGACTACTAGCTTGGGTAGAAAATCATATGCATTTGTGCTTGTTGATGATTACTCTAGATATACATGGGTTCTCTTTTTAAGCACCAAAGATGAGACTTTAGAAAACTTCATCACATTTTCAAAAATAACCCAAAATGATCTTGAACTTAAAATTTCACATATTAGAAGTGATCATGAAACCGAATTTCAAAATATGGGTTTTGATGTCTTTTGTAATGAAAATGGGATTAGCCATAATTTTTTGGCTCCTCGAACTCCTCAACAAAACGGTGTAGTTGAGAGGAAAAATAGAACTTTAGAAGAAATGGCTAGGACTATGCTTTGTGAAAATAATTTACCTAAGTATTTTTTGGCGGAAGCCACTAACACTGCTTGCTACGTTATAAACCGAGTAATGATTAGGCCTATTTTGAAGAAAACCCCTCATGAGATTTTAAAATCTAAAAAGCCTAACATTATCTATTTTCATCATTTTGGTTACAAGTGCTTTGTTTTAAAATAATGGTAAAGATAATTTAGGTAAATTTGATGCAAAGAGTGATGAAGCTATTTTTCTAGGTTACTCTTTAAAATCTAAAGCCTATCGTGTGTTTAACAAAAGAACTTTTGTTGTAGATAATTTAGGAAAATTTAATGTGGTTTTCGATAATAACCTCATTCCGATGAAGGATTCTTGTGGTGATGATGATGTAGGGATCATTGAAGCCAATGATGGTGAAGAATCATCAAATGTGAATGAGATTCCAACCAAAGAGGAAGAAGCACAAGAACCGCCTCTAGAAGCATTGCAAGACATGTCTCTTGAGGAAAAGGAAATGAGCTACCCAAGGGAGTACAACTATGTCAAGGGTGGTGAGATCTTGGGTGATCCATCCAAGGGGGTAACTACTCGTTCTTCTCTTAAAATGCTTAATCATGTTGCTTTTATCTCATGTATTGAGCCTAAGAATTTTAAAGAAATATTAAAAGATGACTTTTGGATTATGGCCACGCAAGATGAGTTAAACCAATTTGAGAGAAGTAAAGTGTGGACATTAGTTGATAGGCCTAGAAATAAATCTACTATAGGAACTAAATGGGTATTTAGAAACAAACTAGATGAGAGTGGTAACATAGTGAGAAACAAGGCTAGGCTTGTTGCTCAAGGTTACACTCAAGAAGAGGGAATTGATTTTGATGAGACCTATGCACCTGTAGCTAGAATGGAAGCAATTAGGATGTTACTTGCATTTGCATGTTATCATGATTTCAAGCTTTTTCAAATGGATGTCAAAAGTGTGTTTTTAAATGGTTTTATAAATGAAGAAGTGTATGTGGAACAACCACCGGGTTTTGAAGATCCTATTTTTCCAAACCATGTTTTCAAATTGTCAAAAGCTTTATATGGTTTAAAACAAGCTCTTAGAGCTTGGTATGAAAGATTATCAAGTTTTCTAGTTGGAAAAGGTTTTGAAAAAAGAAAGGTGGACATAACGCTATTTATTAAAAATAATGGCAAAGATATCTTAGTAGTTCAAATTTATGTTGATATTTTTTGGTTCTACTAATGAGTTGCTTTGTCGAGATTTTTCTTTTCTAAGTTGATGCAAGGTGAATTTGAAATTAGCATGATGGGGGAGCTCTCATTTTTCTTGGGACTACAAATCAAACAAATGAAGGATGGCATCTTCATCAATCAAGCTAAGTACATCAAAGATATGCTCAAGAAGTTTGGCTTGGAGCAAGCAAAGCCACAAGCTACACCAATGAGCTCATCCACAAAGCTTAACAAAGATGAAGGAGGTAAGTGTGTTGACTCTAAGCTTTATCGCTCTATGATTAGATATTTGCTTTACCTTACCCCCAAGTAGACCGGATATATTGTTTAGTGTTTGCTTGTGTGCTAGGTTCCAAGCTAGTCCTAGAGAGTTACACCTTATAGCCGTTAAAAGGATATTTCGGTACCTTAGAGGTACTCCTTGTTTAGGCCTTCGGTATCCTAGAGACTCAACCTTTAACCTTCATGCTTATTTGGATGCGAATTATGAGGGTTGTAAGATAGATAGGAAAAGTACTTCCGGCACTAGTCAATTCTTATGCAGTATGCTCATATCTTGGTTCTCTAAGCTTTATCGCTCTATGATTAGATATTTGCTTTACCTTACCCCCAAGTAGACCGGATATATTGTTTAGTGTTTGCTTGTGTGCTAGGTTCCAAGCTAGTCCTAGAGAGTTACACCTTATAGCCGTTAAAAGGATATTTCGGTACCTTAGAGGTACTCCTTGTTTAGGCCTTCGGTATCCTAGAGACTCAACCTTTAACCTTCATGCTTATTTGGATGCGAATTATGAGGGTTGTAAGATAGATAGGAAAAGTACTTCCGGCACTAGTCAATTCTTATGCAGTATGCTCATATCTTGGTTCTCTAAGAAACAAAATAGTGTAGCTTTATCTACCACCGAAGCGGAGTACATATCCTTAGGGAGTTGTTGTGCTCATATCCTTTAGATGAAACAACAACTCTTAGACTATGGAATTAAGGTAGACATCATACCCCTTAAGTGTGATAACACTAGTGCATATGTCTTACCAAAAATCACATCCAACACTCTAGAACCAAACACATAGAAATAAGGCATCATTTCATTAGAGATCATGTCCTTAAGGAAGATGTTGTTTTAGAGTATGTAGACACCTTAAATCAATTAGCGGACATCTTTACCAAACCTCTAGATAAAGAGCGCTTTTGGTCCCTTAGGAGAGAGTTAGGTCTAACTAGCCTATCTTGACATTTTAGGACCTTTGTGTTGAAAATTTGCTTGAATTCTTGTTAAATGTCATGCTTATGTGTTTTTGATCCTAATTTCATCCTTGCTTATAGTTAGGGGGATTATGTTTATGTTTTGATATGTTAAACTTGCTCATACATCTCATTCATGCATCTAGGGTCAATTAAAATTCAATTTGTTTGCAATTCAGAGCCTCATCTGCACTTCCAGAGCATTTGGTATCGAAACGAGTCACCATGTTTCGATATGGGCAGCCTTTAAAGAACACCTATGGACTAAGGTGTTTCGAAATGCCCCAAAGGGTTTCGAAACGTTTTGGTTCTTCCAAAACATGTATCGAAACGATCCCTATGCGTTCCGATACGGGCAATCTCTTGGGCTGCGATACAATCAAACATGTATCGAAATGGTTAGCTTGTTTCGGAACGTTCGTAGACGTTTCGGTACGCCTGTTTCGAAACGTGTCTCTGGAAAAGCCTATTTTAAAGGGATTTAATGCTAAAAGACTTTTTTTAATCCAACACCAAAACCCTCAAAACCCTAACTCAAATTCTTCTATAAAAACCCTTCAAACCTCTTTGTTTTTCATCATATCTTGAGGGCTTTTACTCGTAAACGAAAATCTAAGCAAGATTCATCAATTTGGTGCAATTCCATCCACCAATTCTTCCAAAATCTCATATTTTAGGTATTTTCTATCTTTTTCTTTTGATTTCGTTCGAATCTTATGTTAGAAAATTATAGTTTGTATAGAATACATGTTTTATATTATGGGTTTTCAAAATCTTGTAAAAACTTTTCAAAATCTCAAATTTTTTATTCGAATAGATTTTATTTTATTCGTATTTTTTCACTATTTTTCAATTTGTTTTCATCAAACTTTTTTAAATATGTATATACTTTCAAAGTGTTTTTAAAACCTTAATAGGATTCTTATTGGATTGAATTAGGATTTAAATGCATACACTTAATTTTCTTGCTTGCTTTACTTTTAGGTGTTTTTAAATGGATTCTAATAAACGAAAGACTGAAGGGGTGAAGGTTCGAACCAAGACAATATTCGTCCAAACCTTACCCTTCTCTATTCCAAGAGTCTTAGAAATCAAGATGCTAAGAATCATTTTAAAATTCTCCAAGATGTCGTTGTTAGAAGAGAGCAAGTTGTGGATATGACATTCCTCGATTCCGAACGTTTTCTCTTTCGATACCTACCTCTTTTGACACAATAGAGTTTCTTAGCCTTCTTGAGCATTCCCGACATCGTCTACAAGAATATGGTTTTGCTCTTCTACCCTAATGCTATTCTTATCAACAATGAGGATCGTTCCGAAGTCATTGCGATTGAATCTTACTGATTGAGCAGGAAGTTTCGGATTGATCCATCCACCTTAGTGAACATCCTTGGGCTTGTTGATTAGAGATTTGAGGATGAAAATCACTTTGGATCTCATACCGGATCGATTCTTACCTTGGATGCCCATGATCGTTTCTTGCACTTGATTATCTCATGGTTCATTCACCCATCCGGAGGTATATTTGCCCACATCTGCCAAGTTGATAATTTTTGGCTCGAGTGTTTCCGCCAAGCATAACAACCAAATTTGGTGAAAATCATGTTTGTCGAGATGGTCCATCAAGTAAGAAATCGTCTATCCTACTCCCTCACCTCCTTCACCTATGGGACAATCTTGAGCTATATCTTTGTTCGCATTGGTCTTGATTGCTCATACGATTTTTCGGAACCACAAAAGCAAAAGCTCGGTGAGTCTTCTCTTGTTAGATCCAGATTTCGTTACACACTTGGTGAATGGATTCGAGTTGATCAAAGAGGTCAAACACCTCAAGTTGAGCCTCAACCTCAAGCTCTGGCTCCCGTTGTGGCTCCCAACAATGATGCTCTTATGGCCTTCCTTACCGAAAGGTTCAACACGATGGATACAAACATGGCTTCGGGATTTGGTGCTATCAACACTCGTTTGCAATCCTTGGAGGATCGTGTTCTTGGAAACGAGAATTGTCTTACCACTCTTGAAAACCAACCATCATCCATGGATCGTTCCTTCTCCAACTTCTATGGTGATTGGAGGCGTTTTCGTAATGATCAAGCAAAGGATAAAGATGATTTCTTGGATGACATTGGAGATGATGATGGTGATGAGGCACCCTAGTCTTTTTGCATATCATCTTATTATGTCATATTAGGATTAAGTTTGCACCTATCTTTGTTTTTGTTTTTAAGACCTATGATTTGATTTTCTTGTCATAGGATTGAGCTTGCTATTATGTTTGGATTTGTTTATGAACTTAATGCTTTTAATGAAATTATGTTGTTTGGTTTATGCTTTATGTCTCTTTTATTCTCATTTAGCCTTGATTATATATTTTGATCTAACCAAAAGGAGGAGAAGTAATTCCTAAGAGCCTAAGTGTTTTTAAGTTGGTTCTTTAAACTTCAATTTTTTTTCAAAACTTTAAAACCTATCTTAAATTGAGGGGGAGTTAAAAGTTTTTCAAAGATTTCAAAACACTTAAAAATTTATACTTGGTTTTGTTATATCAAAAAGGGGAAGATTGTAAAACCAAAGAATTGATTTTGATATAACAAGGGATTTAAGGACTAAATTGAAAATAGAAAATAAATTTTTAAGTCCTCAAAACTTCCCAAACTTTTAAGTAAAGCTGTCAAGTCAAAACATAAAGGTTTATACAAATTTTTTTAAGTGTTTTCCAAGTCAAAACAGTGATTTTTGAGTCACCGTTTCGAAACAGCCCTTAGGCGTTTCGAAACGTTTTAGAACTGTTAACATGTGTTTCGAAACAAGTCTTCCCGTTTCTATACGGGTGTATCGAAACAGGACCCTATGTTTCGAAACGGATGAAGAAAAACGGAACGAGTAGATCTGTTTCGATACTGACCTCAAACGTTTCAAAACGATTTTTAAACTTGGATTCAAAAATATGATCGTTGCAATTTTATAATTGATTTTCAGAAAACGGTTAAGGTGTATCAAAACGATTTAGCACGTTTTGATACGGGTTTTGACAGTGGATAAATGTTTCGAAATGGCATCAAACACGTTTCGTAACGGGCTCTTAGAGTATCGAAACGTTCGTATCAGTTTCGATATGGTCCCTTAATTATACCCCAATGGCCATTTCTATTTTGGTCTGTTTCGAAAAAGGTACAGGTGTTTCGAAACGGGTAGTTGCAGAAGTGCATTTATGGTGGGAAGATTGCATCCCAACGGCTATATTTATGATGGCAACAACCCCAACGGCTAGAATTGAATAAGAAGGTATAAAAGGGAGTCCAAAAACAACCAACAACAACTATTGATCCTAAGAGAAACATTCCAACATCAAATCCAAGCTCTAGTGCAAACTTCTCGTATCTTTGTAAAACCCAATTGTGGTTCATTGTAATTCCTATCTTCTCATATCACTGAAAGGGATATTGCTTTGATTTCTTGTCGGTTACAGTCTAAAAGGCCCAACCCTTGTAACTTGCTTCACTATGGTAAACTAAAACCCAAGGTCAATCCTTGAAATCCAGTTTTTGTTTGATTAGCTTCGTCAATTGATTCTAATGCAAATTCTCCGTTTAGTGCTAGAAAATCCCATGCTCGGATGGATTATCTTGACGAGAATTGTATTCGATCTTGATTCCCCTTAGTGGACCGCCACTAAGTTTGTTCTTAGGGAGTGGAATCTGCTACAAGCCTAATCTCGTCCCCAACGGTGGATCAAAACCATGTCAACCCGACGCGCGCTTTCAGAATGAAGTAATCGTGATGCCTAAAGGAAAGGCCGATTTCCAATCCAATTTTACTGAAAATCAAGAAAGAAATTGAAGGTTTTGAAGAAATTTGTCTATTCTCACGAGGTAAATCGGATTGAGCTTAGCTTTTGGCTAAAGGGGGATTTAGCTAAGCATAGTTTGCGAAGAAACCATACCTAGCTTTTTTAACAAAGGGAAAGGAAAGAAAATTAAAAATGGAGAGAAAGGAAATTTATAAAACTCCAAAGTGAAAATGAGAACAAGAGCAAGTGATGCTTTGAGTCTCACCCTAAAGGGGGTATTTATAGCATCCTAAAACCCTAAATAACTCTAAAATGATCAGAGATAATTCCTAAAATATTTAAAATACAAAAGATAATTCCAAAGAGATTAGAAATAAATCCTAAAGTGTTTAAATTTAAAAAAAAAAGATAATCCCCAAGTGTTAATCCAAATCTCGACAGATAAGTTATCCAGAAGGCGGCTGATAAGCTATCAAGCGTTACTGACGTCATCTTCTAGAAGATGTTGACGTGTCGCCCAGTCAGCACTTTCATGCCCCAATTCATGCCCACTAATCCAGCCATGAATCCAGAAAAATTGCAGAATTCAGCCACTTTAGCACAGTTTCTGGAATCCAATGTCCTGCATAGAAAATAAGGGAAAACGCCCAAATTAGCTACCTAAACCGACAAATAAGGAGCAATTAACAACAAGAATATAATTATTTAAATCACTCATCAACAATTTTTCTATTATTATATCAAAACAAACATCTCAACAATCTCCCCTTTTAGATATAATAAAACCAACTTGAAAATTTGTTTGTGATTCTCCCCCTTAGTATTTAAAAATTTGAATAAGAGATTTTAAAAATGAAATGTAGTTAAAGCTCCCCTTATTCACTTGAGAAATCAATTTTTCAAACTATTTGTCCCCCTTTTTGTTATATCAAAAAGAATTTAAATGACTTTATGCTCAAAATAACAATGGAGGTTTAAAAATTTTGACAAAAATAAGAGTTCTAGTTTTAAAATGCCCCCCTTACTCAAAGCATCATCAAATGATTAGTCCAACAATTATGATAAACTAGTTGAATTAAATTAAATAAAACAAATTAAAAGAAACAAAATTCAACTAATTTTTACCACACTTGAACCAAAGATAGGATGTGAAGTCTTCCTTTTTCAAGTGATCTTCTTTGTGTGTATGGAGCTCCCCCTCAATGTTGTACTTTATTGACCAATCTCCATCACACCTAAGACAAGACAATCAAGTAATTTTTGGTATCAAAATTGCTTTGGACCCATAAGCGTTAATAGCACATAATTTAGTCCCCTTAAGAATCCATTTTTTAATTTCATCTTTTTTAGCTAAAGTAATTAGTCCTTTTGGGACTCAAATACTTCTAAAAGATTTACCATTTAAAAATCTAGGGGCACTAGATTGTGTTTGATAAAAATTTGATTTTCCAAAATTGGTTTTCTTTTCAAGCTCTTTGGAAATCATTTTTTTTCCTCTTGTACTTTATGAAACAAATTTTGTAAATCAACACATTTTGTTCAAACTCATTGAGTTTTGCTTCAAGTTCAATTTTGGTTTTAGAAATCAAATCATTTTGAATTTTCAAATTTGAAACCACTTTCTTATTTTTCAAAATGTGATTTTTAAACTCTAAAACTAAATCATCATAAGCATCTTGTAATTCATCAAAAGAATAAGAAGTTGAAGTAGATGAATTAGTAGTTACCCTTGAATCTTCTTGGATGGCCATAAGGCAAAGGTTGGCTTGTTCATTATCGGTGGAGTCATCATCACTCCAAGTAGCCACGTATGCCTTCTTCTTATGGCTTGAATAAGTTGCCTTATTCTTCTTCTTCGATTCATGTTAGATTATTCCATTTTGCTATTCATGAATCGAGCACATTTCTTGAAGAGATGAATTATCTCATTATCTTCACTTCCCTCCTTACTTGATTCTTCATGTTGGCATTTGGAGGAATTGAGAGAAATGACATTAGCATCAATGCCATACTCTTTGATCTTCTTCTCCTTCTCCCTCTTCAAGGGTGTAGACATCATTTCATGGGTAAGAAGGGACCCAATTAGCTCATCAAGTTTGAGCTCCTTTAGGTTCTTGGCTTCGATGATAGCCATAATCTTGCCCTCACATGATTCGGGAAGTGAATAAATCAACTTTCGAACAAGCTTGTCTTCCAAAATCTCCTCTCCAAAACCTTTAAGTTTGTTGATGATTGTGGAGAACCAATCGAACATACTCTTGATGTCTTCTTCCGGGTCCATCTTGAAGTTTTTATACTCAAGGTTGAGAAGACCGATTTTGGTCTCTTTTACTTCGTTTGTTCCCTCGTATGTCACTTCAAGATTGTCCCATACTTCCTTGGCACTTTCACAAGAAGACGTCTTTGTATATAAATCCGGGCCGAAAGCACAAAAGAGAATGTGCAACACCTTGCAATTAAGCTTCATCATCGTCTTGTCATTGGCATTCTAATCCGCCTTCCTTCTTTGAGGTGCGAACGGACCATCTTCAACAAGATCTCATAGATGATAGTCATTGGCCTTGATGAAGTACATCATCCTATTCTTCCAATAGGCATAATGCTCACCGTTGAAGAATGGTGGCTTGTCGATTGATTGCGCCATTTATCACCAGTTGACTTATTTGTTGATCGAGCATCCGAATCATCTCAATAGGTGGTTAAACCTTCTCGATTGAGCCTTTCTCTGATACCAAATGTTAGGCTCGATATCCTTCAACCGAAATGCTTGCCAAGTAGTAGAGAAGTTGTATTTTTGGGTGTTTGTGGTGGAAGCAAAAGATAGACAAAATTGAAACAAGATTTAGAGTGGTTCAAGATTCTAACAAGCTCTACATCCACTACCTTAGCTCCTCACCAAGGATTTCACCAATTCACTAAGAAATCTTCCCCTTTTTCTAGGCTTAGGAGGCAACCTTTTACAACCTAGACTCACAACTCAAGTCTAGCATCCAAAGCTCACAAACTGAGCTTTGGGAACTCTCTCAAACAAGAGAAAAACTAAGAAACAGAAATCCCTCTCTAAAAGTTTATGTTTGCGCACTAAAGCACTCACCCAAATCCTAGAACACTTGAGCATACATTGACAATTTGAGCTCATAAGTGTTTGTCTATACAAGGAATGGAAATTTAAGCATTAAGACAATTTTGCATCATAATGTTGTTGACTTGAGGATCATTAGTCTTCTATAGATACTTGGACGTCCCTTTTATACTTTCAAATGAGCTTCTAGTTGTTGGAGACCGTTGGGGTTGAATTGGAGCTGTTGAGGCCTTTATTTCCCGTAATAAATGCATTTTTGGAGTTGTTCGTATCAATACGCGGGTAGCCATATCGGTATGCCCTTCTTTAGAACTAGCTGTTGTGCTTTCCTCAGTTGATACGTATTGATACGCCTGGGAGCGTATCGGTACGGCCTGTAATAGAAATGACCATTGGAAAACTAGCTGTTGGGGGTAGTTAAAAATGTATCGGTACGCTACAAAGCGTATCGGTACAACATTACTCCGTATCGATACGAACAAGCTGTAACGGTGTGAGTTTTGGCTACTGGAATTTTCCTGTAGCTTGAAACCCTAAAGCAGATCGATACGGTGTATACCGTATCAGTACGGTTAATTGAAAAACTCAAGTTTGGCTACTTTAAAGACATTTTAAAACATTCCAAAGCCTTATAAAATCCATCAAACATATTTTCAAGTTGTTTGTACTTATAAATATTTTTAAAATCTTTTCAATTTAGTCCAAAATAATTTTTCTATTATTATATCAAAACAAACATCTCAACAATTATTGGTCGAATGATGAGAAGAATCTTTGACGGCGAAGACAATAATGGTGGAAAAGAAGAGTTGCAGGTTTTTTAAGAAAATGAATGAAAAATATCGTCTAATTTAATCTAGAAATGAAAAAGAGAAATTGTTCTCATGCCCTCTAATTTATGTTATTTTGTTTTTTTGCATGTAAAGGAAAAAGAGATAATGGCACAAATGTCCCATGTACTATACAAATTTTTCCAATGCGGGGTATGTACTTTGTAAATGTTCAATCAACCCCATGTACTTTTCTTCTGTCATACAAAATTCCTCTCAGCCCTAACGGCGTTAGGGCGCTGATTGAACATTTTCAAAATACATACTCTATATTGACAAATTTTGTATAATGCATAGGGCAAATGTGCTATTATCATTAGGATAATACAACAACAAAATCTTCAATGTTTGTTTTTTTACTGACCTTAAAAATATCATACCTCATAGCCAAAAAAAGTTTATTGTTAGTTCACTATCAATTGACCATCCAAAAAGTACTTATTTTATAAAAATCGAAACTTCAAAATTATTGTTGTCAAAATGTAACTCTAAAAACACAATTGAACAAAAATTGGCAAACATTAAAGCTTTGTTTACCATTATACCAAATTTAATTATTTTATGTTACAAGAAACAAACTATGTTATCAATTAAATGATGGCCTTTTGACAATTAGCGGATAGCGGATTACATTAGCTGATAGCTGATTGCATTAGCTGATTTGACTAGCGGATTGTATTAGCTGATTGTATAAAGTGTTTGGTAAAATTAATTGATAGCTGATAGTTGTTAGATTATTTTAACAAGTAAAATGACATATAAGGACATGATTATATTCAATACTTGTTTGAATAGTTTATTATTTATCAATATTTTGTATCTAATTTTTATTAATTAGATTTATAAAATTATTTTTAATATAACTTTTCTAAACATATCCAACTGATTTATATTTTTTTAACGGCAAAATGCATGATTTTATTAAGCATAATAATACATCAACACACACCACATCGGTCTCATTAAAAACCTCTCTAATCCTAAATAGAGGAAAAGAGTGTCGATGCGTGCGATAAAAGACCCACACCAAACAACAACATCACGATCACCCCATACACAACCACACCCACTTGGGTCTGTCGACACCACTCTTTGCCAAGGCATCCACAACACAGTTAGCTTCTCGATAGATATTTGTAAAACACGCACATGGCAATAAATCACAGGCCTCGTCAATTTGATGAAACCATCGCCAGAGATGCCAAGGCTTGCGTTCAGAACTAAGAATCCAAGAGACCGCCACTGTCGAATCGGATTCAACCACAACCGACGATACCCCACGCCAATTAATCTCACGGGGCATCCTCAATGCGTAAACAATGGCCTGAAGTTCCGCCTCATTGGACTCAACCACCCAAACCGACCCAGAGAATAGGGCCACTATCCTGATGTTCCAATCCCGGAGGACACCCCCGCAATCCGCCAACCCCGGTTTCCCTCGAGCCGCTCCATCCACATTGAATTTCCATACCCCGGCGAAGCAGGCAACCATTCGATACCCACTCGAGCAGTCTTTCTGGCCAGCGGCATTGTCCGACACCGATGTGGACTCTCCCACCAAGCGGCCTCGCTAAAACAAACATGGCTCGCACGTGCCCGGGTCCAATAGAGCGAACACAATTGCACAAGGAAAAACACCGACTGTCTCGTGGATCGACGACTCTGAAACATTAGCTCATTCCTCGCAATCTATAACGACCACACCACACTCGCGCATCCAATCATCCACCACAATCGAATGTCACCACTAAAGAAACCATGCCAACACTGTAGAAGAAAATCACCAATACGCCGTGGCCGTACAATCGGAACATCCCACCGCAATAAGAAATCCATACATTACACGCAAGATCACAAAGCCATAGAATATGATCGACATTATCCTCACCCACCCCACACCATCGGCAATCCAGCGACGAGTTCAATAGGGGGATGCCACGATCAAACAACATTCGGAGTGTCGGCAACCGATCCACGATAATAAACCATACAAAACATTGGATTTTCGGCAACAAAGGCATGC
This sequence comes from Hibiscus tridactylites, assembly GCA_958450335.1. Classification (NCBI taxonomy): domain Eukaryota; kingdom Viridiplantae; phylum Streptophyta; class Magnoliopsida; order Malvales; family Malvaceae; genus Hibiscus; species Hibiscus tridactylites. Next base: position 31,981,079 of record OY288285.1, read on the forward strand.
TCCACGCCTTGCTAACTTCCGAGGCCTCCGGCATACAAAAAGATGACATCAATTTGTGAAGCTTGCCCACGGTAAACTGTCCCAACTTTTCATGAATCCACACAAACCTATCTACTATCCGATCCTGCAAAGTGAACCCCGCCATACACGATTGTAACTCCCACAACTGCTTTACCTCGAATGAACGCAAAGTTAATTTATTATTTATATAATTATTTTAATATAATTTAATTAATAAATTTAAATACACATATAAATATGTGATAATAAAAAAGTAAATAGGATTAGCTTATAAATAAGGTGAGAAAATATTTAATTTAGGTTATTTTGATATTTTTGGTAACTAGTAAGGGTAAAAGAGTCTTTACAACTCTAATATCAAACATCTAATCTCAAAAAGCTCCTATTATGAGCTTTTTTAAAATTAGCGGTTTCACCCCAATCCGCTCTTTCAATCCGCTATTTACCAAACAACAATATTAGCGGATTTGACTGGTCAAACCTTTAATTATGCCTCAAACCTCTAATTTTTATCCAAACCTCTCTTTACCAAACATGACCGATATTTCTTTGATAAGATAATAAAATTATTATTATTATTATTATTATTATTATTATTATTATTATTATTATTATTATTATTATTATTATTATTATTATTTCTTTGAGAAGATAATAAAATTATTATTGTTGTTTAACTATTAGCATTCAATCTAATTTATTCATCAATAACAATATGATTCAAACATTTAATATTGTTTAAAGGATTTAATATATCATTTTACTATATCAACTAATTGTTGGCAATAAATAAACAAATATTAATCGTGTAGCTTTAAAGAATAATTACTTATATGAATTAATTGGAATACAAACATATAATTTATTGGAAGAAAAATTATTAGAGACATTATATGTGTAACGGACGTGATGTGAACAAACTAGGGTTTTCAGAGAAAACTGTTACATATAATTCTTAAGTAATTAAAACAAGGCTTAATGACGCCATTGCCTTCTAAACTATGTACTTTTTTCAGTTGGGTTTTAAAGTATTTTTTAAAAATTTTGTCCTCTTAACTAAAAATCGTGACCTCATATGCCTCCTCCGCTAATTTCAGTTAAAAAAAATTCTTATAAGTCAATCAGAACGTGCCATGTTATTTTATTAATAAAAAAGATTAAGTATACTAAATTTTGTTTTTTGTTATTTTAGTTCCTTCATCTTTTTGCTGTGTTTAGACTCAGTTTAGCTTGAAAAAATACGCTAATTATTTTTAGTTTTCTTGACAAATCGATCACAGTCAATTTCAGGAGCCGTTTTCAACCTCTCGGCCACAGTCATTGGAGCCGGTATCATGGTGCTCCCAGCCACCGTCAATCAATTGGGGGCTTAATCTCCGGTCTAGTGGCAATCATATTGGTCTCTATGTTAACTGTATCATCCATCGATAAGATTCTCGTATTCAGTCGAGCCTCCAAGACCGGCACGTATTTAGGGGTCGCCGCCGACACTTTTGGTGGGGCCGGCCGAAATATCCTTCAAGCTTGCGTCGTCATCAACAACACGGGCATGGTCGTGGTTTACATGATTATCATAGGTAACTTTGAACACAGAATTACGCATTACGGTTCGTGCAACAATTAATAGGCGTTTGATCAGCGGTGGATTTTGAATTGATGGCAGGTGATGTGTTATCGGTTGTTTTAGTTCCTCTGCTTTTAGTTTCAAGAATTTAATCCTTCTACTTGTCTGATTGATTATATAGTATTAATTATCTTCCAATACGTGTGATTTTTTATATAGTATTAATTAACATGGGGCAGTGGCATCGACAGCAATGATACTGGCATGGTCACTGCCAAGTGCCAAGCAACAAAAGCTCCCCAGTATTCCTGTTCTGGTCTCTGTGTTTGATTTCATTAGGCCAAGATGCATATAACCCATCTTTCTCAGCCTTTGGAGACCATGATGACGAAACACCCTCATCCAAAGGTGACAAAAGCTCAAACAAAAAGATTATGTTCTTCCAATACTTATGTCCTACATCCAAGACACCTTTGGCTGTGTAAGTTTCTGCAAGTTCTATACAACTAGAAGTGAACTCGAAAATGGAAACTGTAAGTAAGCTTTTCTCTTCTTGATCTGTTTGATACAATTTTGTTGCAATGGTTTCTGTTGATGTCTGATGTGTTGATGTGTTGCTTGTGCTTGTTTGTTTTCTTTCTTTATGTTCCTGTTCTGTTTCTCTTGTTTTCTTTCTTTTGCTCTTTTCTCATCCCCTGTATTTCTTCTTCCTCTGTTTTAATGAAAGAAAGCCGGTTATGTTTCTGTTGAAGAAAAGAAGAAATAAAAGAATTTTATTTTATGTATACTTTCCTCGGTTACGCAATTGATCGAATCATATAAATACCCTTTCAACAAAATATTGATCGTGCTCTTTTTTTGTTTGACACTTAATTGGGTTTTCTCATCATGATTTGGATATTCCATGTTTACACAAGGTAATGCATACTAGATACAACTAATTAACAATGTATGCTATTTGGATTCTTTATTTTCCCTAAAATATTCATATCCAATACTCGTGTTCGATACATATTAGTGTACGGGTATAGTCTCTAAAAATATGTAGACGTTCAATATATACCTATATCCGACATTCACCCGATTCTGGATAACCTATATAAAGAGACTAGTCTCACTTGATTTTTATACTTGTCAAAAGAATTTTGAATGTCTATTGTTGTAGTCTACAAATATGCAGGAACAAAGAAGTGCAACTTAAAGCGCTCTTCATAAGCCTAGGACACATTTATAAGCAATCTTATTCGAACTTGGGCAGTGACTAAAGTTTTCTAATTTTTCTTCACATATTAGAGGATCATACTCTCAGTAATGCTAGAATATATATAGAACAAGGTTATTGTAGGGGAAAAGAGGACCCAAAAGAATTGTGATTATGTCAAATACTATGATATAGGCAACCACTAAATGCCATTTTTAAACTTGAAAAAAAACAGTAACATACAAGAATCAGATAGAACACAAAATAGAACTCATTGAACGAAACAACACTACTAATTCGTTAATGCAAAGTCAATCATCACTTATTGACTAATGACTAATATCATTACAAAAGAATAAACTATAATGCTAAAGAAAGGACCAAATGTTTTACCTCATACATGTGAACCATGGTCATTAACACTCAATTCCACAGTAGCTGGCTTCTCTTTTACCAAATCATCTTGTTCCTTAATCCCACTGTCGAGATCATCATCGGAAACTCCCCACATTGTTATCCATTGGCTGCATTTCTGCCCCTTATGGCCTGTACCGCAGACCATCCTCCGTGATACCAACAGCAACACCATTTCTTTTGCTGATAATCGATAACATCCAGACAACCAGAACCACAAGCAAAGCAAGATGGCAATTAAATTGCAATGTCGCAATAGCCCTTGCTCTATGATACTCCTGGTGGCCTTTGCATTTAATAGTATAATTCCCCCTACTTTTTTCATGTAGACTACATCCATGAACCATCAAATTAGTGTAAAATGAAAACTCCATTTGCACAAACCATGTACCTTGTAAAATGAACCAATTTTGAGTAAACTGACCTGTTTGGTCTCAATTCTAACATTGTAGAAACCACACATATTGCTATGGGAACACATAAAAGATCAAAATATCTATTCTCAATCCCACTCGTATCCTTTCTTTGCAAGTAATAAAACAAAAATTCTTCAACGAAAGCTAAAAGCAGAACAAGTTCAAGAACAGAATCAGGCCAAAAACATGAACCTTTCTTATTGTTTAAAAGACCCAGAGCGGAGTAAAGCAAGAAGAGCAGCGCAAGAGAGAGTACTTGTAATTGGAGCATCGATCCGACCCGATCCTTTGAACGGAAAGCGTCGAAGATTGAAACCACAGAATTCAAGATGATCGAAAGGGAAAAGATTGATACGAGGATGAAAGATGAGGATGGGGAGGGGGAGGGGGAGGGAAATGGGTTTTCTTTCGTTTTTGAAATAGAGGTAGGCTTGATCTGGGTTGCAAGTGAAGAGGATGGAGAGGGATTCGGGTTTCGTGTTAGGTTTAAGGAGTGGATGAATTCCCAGAAGCCGGTCAAGATGAAACCAACGCCGGCAACACCGCAGGCGAAAAATCCCATCCTAGTGTTTGTACAAAGTTGAAACTTTTTTTTTTTGGTAAACTACTACAAGGGTCACTTACGTTTAGCGTCTGTACAGAGTTAGTCACCACTTTTGAAAAGTGCATATTAGTAGTCCTCTACGTTTTCGATGTGTAAATACTTAGTCATTCTGACATTAACTCCGTTAGTCCCCTAACGGATTGCTGATGTAGCGAAATTAAAAATAAGGATAAATTACTGCAATAACCATTAAAATTTATCTCATGTACATTTTTTCTCCTCAATTTAAAAAAGTAAACATTATAGTCACTAATAAAAATGTTTTTTTATAATTTCACCCTTAAATTTTTAAAAATTCATTTTTCAATCCTAAAACTTTACAATCAATTAACACAATAATATTATAAATGCTTAGATGAAAAATAGGTGCCCAAAGTATACCCTTTGAAACTTAGGTGCCCAAATTGCTTCTATTTAATAACTCAAACTTAAAAATTTAGTCCACTAACTACTAAAAAATTCAAGTTATGGAATTTCTATTTTATAATTCAAACTTTATTCAAAAATTAAATTTTTAGGTTTGATGTGAAAATACTCGACTCATAATTTCATAAACTCGACTCAAAAATTCAAAATAAAGTTTGAATTATAAAATAGAAATTCCAATAACTCGACTTGACTCGAAAAAATTAAATTTTTAGGTTTGATGTGAAATTACTCGACTCATAATTTCATAAACTAGACTCAAAAATTCAAAATAAAGTTTGAATTATAAAATAGAAATTCCAATAACTCGACTTGACTCGAAAAAATTAAATTTTTAGGTTTGATGTGAAATTACTCGACTCATAATTTCATAAACTCGACTCAAAAATTCAAAATAAAGTTTGAATTATAAAATAGAAATTCCAATAACTCGATTTGACTCGAAAAAATTAAATTTTTTGGTTTGATGTGAAAATACTCGACTCATAATTTCATAAACTCGACTTAAAAATTCAAAATAAAGTTTGAATTATAAAATAGAAATTCCAATAACTCGACTTGACTCGAAAAAATTAAATTTTTAAGTTTGATGTGAAAATACTCGACTCATAATTTCATAAACTGGACTCAAAAATTCAAAATAAAGTTTGAATTATAAAATATAAATTCCAATAACTCGACTTGACTCGAAAAAATTAAATTTTTAGGTTTGATGTGAAAATACTCGACTCATAATTTCATAAACTCGACTCAAAAATTCAAAATAAAGTTTGAATTATAAAATAGAAATTCCAATAACTCGACTTGACTCGAAAAATTAAATTTTTTGGTTTGATGTGAAAATACTCGACTCATAATTTTATAAACTCGACTCAAAAATTCAAAATAAAGTTTGAATTATAAAATAGAAATTCCAATAACTCGACTTGACTCGAAAAAATTAAATTTTTTGGTTTGATGTGAAAATACTCGACTCATAATTTCATAAACTCGACTCAAAAATTCAAAATAAAGTTTGAATTATAAAATAGGAATTCCAATAACTCGACTTGACTCGAAAAAATTAAATTTTTAGGTTTGATGTGAAAATACTCGACTCATAATTTCATAAACTCGACTCAAAAATTCAAAATAAAGTTTGAATTATAAAATAGAAATTCCAATAACTCGACTTGACTCGAAAAAATTAAATTTTTAGGTTTGATGTGAAAATATTCGACTCATAATTTCATAAACTTGACTCAAAAATTCAAAATAAAGTTTGAATTATAAAATAGAAATTCCAATAACTCGACTTGACTCGAAAAAATTAAATTTTTTGGTTTGATATGAAAATACTCGACTCATAATTTCATAAACTCGACTCAAAAATTCAAAATAAAGTTTGAATTATAAAATAGAAATTCCAATAACTCGACTTAACTCGAAAAAATTAAATTTTTTGGTTTGATGTGAAAATACTCGACTCATAATTTCATAAACTCGACTCAAAAATTCAAAATAAAGTTTGAATTATAAAATAGAAATTCCAATAACTCAACTTGACTCGAAAAAATTAAATTTTTAGGTTTGATGTGAAAATACTCGACTCATAGTTTCATAAACTCGACTCAAAAATTTAAAATAAAGTTTGAATTATAAAATAGAAATTCCAATAACTCGACTTGACTCGAAAAAATTAAATTTGGGCACCTAAGTTTCAAAGGGTATACTTTGGGCACCTATTTTTCATCTAAGCATTTATAATATTATTGTGTTAATTGATTGTAAAGTTTTAGGATTGAAAAATGAATTTTTAAAAATTTAAGGGTGAAATTATAAAGAAACATTTTTATTAGTGACTATAATGTTTACTTTTTTAAATTGAGGAGAAAAAATGTACATGAGATAAATTTTAATGGCTATTGCAGTAATTTATCCTTATTTTAATTTTGCCACATCAGCAATCCGTTAGGGGACTAACGGAGTTAATGTCGGAGTGACCAAGTATTTACACATCGAAAACGTAGAGGACTACTAATATGCATTTTTTAAAAGTAGTGACTAACTCTATACAGACGCTAAACGTAAGTGACCCCTGCAGTAGTTTACCTTTTTTTTGTGTATGTGTTTTCTTTAATCTCTGTTCTTGATCTTTGCCGTATGTTTAGAGGAGTTCTAAAATGCGCCCTACAGTTAGCCTAAATTTAGGTGTAATTTTTTATAGTTATAAAAAATTTATTATTTTGATAATGATTTGTGTAAAATGAATAAGAAATTGTGTAATTATATAATTATTGTATAATTATAAAAAAACTTGTCATTTGTGCTATATAACAATTGTGTAACTACGTAATTATTGTGTAAGTATACAAATTTTTATATGATAATCTAATCTTTTATTATTTGTATAAAAATATATGTAAATTACGTTGATTGTAAGGATTTGTATAACTACATAAATCCTTACTATTTTTATAAAAGATTGTGTAACCCGTGTCCAATTTTAGCCTAATGATAAAGGTACCTAATCTTAGAAGTTCCCGAATGTTTGAGGTGTTTTTTTTCCTTGGGAAAATCAAATTCTAGAGTAGAACATGGATGGCGGAGTCTTCTGTCTAGGCGCTTTTACAACGACGTGAGTAGTAGTCGCATTCGGTGGGTTGGCGAGATTGTGTCTTCGCTGGTTACCGCTGGCAATGGGTTAGGTAAAGCTAAATACGAATAGCTCACGCTCCGAACAAAATAGACATACTAAATGTGGTGGTGTGATTCGAAATCACTTAGGAACTTGGATACTTAGGTTTGGTAAGTTCATTGGATGCTGTTCAATACTAGAGACTGAGTTGTGGGGCATTTACTTGGGACTTTCCCTTGCTTGGGAGAAAGGTTTGCGTTGCATTTTAGTTGAGTCTGACAATGTTGAAGCCATTAAGCTTATCAAACGAGATGATCGTGGTGGTTACGTTCTTGCTATTACACGCTATATTCAAGAGTTGTGTCGGAGGGATTGACGAGTTTCTGATCACTCTATCTCTAGGAATGAAAATCGAGTTGTTGATTCTTTAGCGAAGCATGTTAGTTTTGTGGAATTGGAGTTGGTTTCTTTTAAATCTCCCCCAGCTTATGTTGTTGATCTTCTACGTGAAGACATGTTATCCTTAAATGCTTAAGTTGATGTCTTGAATGTAATCTTGTTATCGCATGTATTTTTTTTACTTCTATTAAATTTAGGAAAGTTTTTTAACGAGGCACCTGATAATAATACTCTTTTTATAAAAAAATCTAAATAAATGAACTCAACAGTTTACACTTTGCTATTAGTGATTGTAACTTGTAAGTTATAATAACCAAATAACATGGTGAGGCACCCAAATGTAATGTACAAGCTTGGTGGACGTATGATTTACGTGACTCTATTTCAATTGACAACGCTCAATACCGAAATCCAATTTCATAGAAGAAAAAGAAACCCGAAAGCCCGGAAGCCAATATATAATACTAATATAATTACAATTAGGGAGATTCAATAAGATTAGACACCATATACATATGAAAAAAAATAATTAAATATGTGAATCCAACAAATGGTCTCAATAGAAGGAGATCTGAGTTCAATCATTTTATCTGCAAGGTGTGTGTATTATCAAAGAGTTAAGAATATATATGAACAGATAATACCTTATAATCACTTTAAAATTATTTTAAAAAATAATTAAATATGAAAAAGTAAATATATTCCTAGTTTATATTATTATCAAATAAATTAAGTACAATCGATATCAGTACGATATTGATAATTGTGTATCAAAGTCTAAATATTTCATACATGTTTAATTATATATATAAACTAAATGGACGATGATATCTTAAGCTTATACTTTTAGTGATAGAATCAAATATGTAAGGGTCTAACCTTCTCCGATAATATTTTAAGCTTTTTTAATTTTAAATATTAATTAAATTAATTCTTGGTCTTTTAAAATTGTATAGTTAATAAATTTGTATTTTTTTTAAAGTTTAATAATTTGACCAAATGCCAATGTTTCCTAATTCCCTTAGTTCTCCGTGTATACATCTAAGTAAAGACGATGAGTTGACAAAAGATAGAATAAGAAGTGGCAAGAAGATTGTTTCATGTCTTGTTCTTGACAGCTTAGGATTAAAAGCAAAACAGTTGAAAGGCGTTATCTTTGTTCAAATAGATAACTTGAAAGCAAACACAAGAGGAAACGATAAATTCGTTGCCTTTGCCCCCCGTACATTCCTTTAAGTTAAAACACCAAGATTACAGAAACTGTGCACTCCAGTTCATCTTCATTTTCTTACAGTAATAGAGAGAGGTGAAGAAGATGAAAACCAAAGTTGTTTTCTGCTTTTGGGCCTTGTTTTTGCTGGGTTTTCAAGATTGTTGTGAGGGAAGGTTGTTAGCTTCATCCAAACCTGACAGAGATAATGCCGCAGCCTACGCTCGTTGGTTGGTGTCCCACAATTCTTGGGGGGTTCTAAAGTAATACTTTTTTTCATTATTACAAAAACAATTGCTGTTATTAATCTTGTGTTCTTTTAACTTGTTCTGTCATCATTTCTTTTGCAGTACACTATCAATCGAATTGGAAGGCGCACCATTCGGGTAAGTTTTCTTAACCTACTGTGTATGCTTTATCAATGAAATGAAGATATTCCGCTAACTAGTAACAAGCCGTGATACTCTCAACAACCACGTTAACTTGTGCTGCAGGAATGTTGTTTCGTTTAGCGACGGGATACCAGACAAAAGCACCGGCATCCCGTATTTCTATTTGACAACCCTTGACCCAACAGCAAGAAACGCGTTGAAAGACCATCGTTCGTCGCTCACAATCAGTGAGTATCCACTCCAGACTTGCGGCAAAGCAGACCCGGAGAACCCTGCTTGTGCAAAAATCACACTCACAGGAAAGGTACATTGCTATACATACCATATACATTTCTGTGCGTGTGTTAATTTGGTTCATGCTGGTTTTCTGTATTCTAACAAAACAGAAAACAATAAAAGAACGAAATCACCTTTTGGAATGATTCTTAAACCGTATTCGTTTTTGTTTTCTTGATGTTTTAGTTGGTATTACTTGATGCAAACTCGAAAGAGTCGGAATTCGCTCAAGCTGCCCTGTTCTCAAAGCATCCGGAGATGAAAGGTATTTCTTAACCCCAACCCCAAATACACTGTCATTCACTTGGTTTCCTCTATTGTAATGACTGAATTCGCGATTGTTGATCGTCGACAGGGTGGCCTAAGAGTCATGAATTTCAGATCTTCAAACTCCAGACCGAAAACATATTCATGATCAACTGGTTTGGTGGCCCTAAACCTCTCACGGTCGAGGAATACCTCAAATACAAAATGTGAGTATACAAATTTGGCATCAGGGTATGAGAAGTGAGAAAAAATGCAACTCACCACTGTTGTACGTTGTTATATTTGTTTGTGAATGTAAGCTATCTACTGAATAAATCCTACATATTGTATACTTATTGTTTATCATGCTATTGTATTTTAAAACAATATGAAGCAAGGGGTTATAAGGTAGGTAGTATACATATTTTTTAACACTTTGACGATGCAAACACATTTTCTAGATAAAAGTGATTTGAATTTGTTGACACCGTTTTCTGTCCGGGTTAAAATAAATTGGGCCTTCAAAAGCCCGTCAAACACTTTGAGTCGCCATCGGTCGTTTTGAGTTGGGGTACGACCGAAAACCTGTAATACTGGTCTACGTCAACATCGAGATCATCGTCGGATTCGGGAGTCGGTTACGAGTGGGGAAGGTTATAGCACCCCACTACACCCATGAATTGGTACCTAGGGTTTATGTTGTCTCTAAAAAAGGAATCTAAAAAAAGTTAATAGCACTACTAAAAAAATAAATATGCTGAAAAATGATGTGGTATGCTCAAAAAATGCATGAAAGAAAACAATTAATTAGTAAAACAATCAACAATTCAATTTTAATTGATTCACCAATTAAAACAAAATTCAAAATTAATTTAATAAATTCATGTCAAATTATGCACCTAATTAGACTAAATCAATTTTAATTAGAAATTAATTCACAAATTAATCAAACATTAAAACCAATTAATTACCAAATCATATTCAGGGACCAAATCAAATCAAAACGCAAAACATAAGGCTTAGAAAATTAATCAATTTCATGAAAGACCTACTCAAATTAAATTGCATCCTAAAAGCATGAATTAATGACCTAATTAAAAAGAAACTAAACCTAAAGGCTAAATTTTAATCAATCTAAACTAAACTAGGACATAATCAAGCAAAAATGGACTTAAATGCAATGCATGCATTGGTTGTTAAGGAATTTGTTGCCTTTTATAATTGAAATGAAGATTCACATCTCCTCCATTCATGGGATCATGGGAAGATTCCTTTTGTATATGTGAGGTGTTGAGAAATTTTAGGGGTTGTTAGTTGGGGGCTTGACCAAGATTTGAGGGGCATTAGTTGTTAGGGAATTTGATGGAAGAATTTTTGGGTATTTGGTTTGAACGGGTTTAAATGAGTGCGGGTTTAGATTTGGGCTCAGGTCTTGGGCTCGATTACATTCGGGCGATATTTGGTTTAGTTGGATTCGAGCTAAGTGACTTGTTGAGTTGTGTGGAGCTCGATTCGATCAACCAATGTTGCTCACCAAGTGGTGGAGAGGTGGATTTTTGGGTGGAAGGGTTTTGGAAGCTAGAATGTAAATAGACACAATGATTTATAGTGGTTCGGCCTTCTAACAAGCACCTACATCCACTACCTTAGCTCCCCACTAAGGATTTCACAATCAATCCACTAATTGATTCGTCCCCTTTTCTAAGATTAGGAGGAAACCCTTACAACCGATCAAGCTTCTACCCAAAGCCTTGATCAAAACCCTCTTTACAAAGAGAAACAAGAAAGCAAACTTAAACCCTCTAATAGGTGTTTGTTTGCACAATGAAGCACTCACCCAAAACCTAAAACACTTGAGCAAATTTGACAATTTTGGCTCACTAGTGTTTGTCTATACAAGAATTGACAATTTAAGTGCTAAGACATTTTCTTGATCATTTGATGTTTGACAATATGAGCATTAGTCTTCTCTTGATGCTTGAAGGTCCCTTTTATACTTCCAATTGAGTTTATAGCCGTTACTAGCCGTTGGGGATGAATTGGAGCCGTTGAGGACTTTATTTCCCTTCATAAATGCTGTTCTGCAGCAACCGGTATCGATACACGTGGAACGGTATCGATACGACCTTCTTGAGGAAATAGCCGTTGGGCTCTTGCCAGCATAGGCGTATCGATACGCTTGAGGGCGTATCGGTACGGGTCCATATTTGAATAGCCGTTGGGAAATAGTCGTTGGGGTAGTTGAACAGGGATCGGTACGCTTACCTGGCGTATCGAAACGATCCCGGTCCGTATCGATACACTAAACCCTCGTATCGATACGGGTTTTGAAAGTGGCCAAACTGAGGCAAAATGGTATCGGTACGGGTACAACCGTATCGATACTGGTCACGTGAAAATACAAGTTTGGTTGTTTAAAACATGAAAAATCTTTGCCAAAAACCTTTTAAAATATCTCAAACATAATTTCAAGTTGTTTGGACTTAAGGACAAGTTTTAAATTCTTTTCAAATTAGTCCAAAACATTTTTCAATTATTATATCAAAACATTAGTTCTACAATCTCCCCCTTTTTGATATAATAAAACTCACTTGAAAAATTGTTTGGGATTCTCCCCCTTTAACTTTAAAAATGTGAATAAGAGATTAAGGATATGAAATCAAATAAAGCTCCCCCTTATTCATTTGAAAATTCAATTTTTCAAACCATACCATTTCTCCCCCTTTTTGTTATATCAAAAAGAATTTAAACATTAAGTTCAAAATAACAATAGAGGTAAAAATTTTGATAAAAAAAATAAAAATTTGGTTTTAAAATGGCTCCCCCTTACTCAAAGCATCATCAAAGATGTTAGTCCATCATTTATGATCATCTAGTTGAATAAAAAGAAAATAAGACAAATTAATTCAAAACAACTAGAAATTTTACCAACACTTGAACCCAAGGTAGGATGTGAAGCCTTCCTTCTTCAAGTGTTCTTCCTTGTGTGCATGGAGTTCCCCCTCAATGTTTGACTTGTTGAACATCTCCATCACACCTACAATAGACAATCAAGTAATTTTTGGTATCCAAATTTCTTTGGATCCATAAACATTAGTAGCACAAATTTTTGTCCCCCTAGGAATCCATTTTTCAATGTCATCCTTTTTAATTGAAGTGGTTAGTCCTTTTGGGACCCAAACACTTCTAAAACATTTTCCTTTAATAAATCTAGGGGCACTAGATTGTCTAACATAAAAGTTTGATTTTCCAAAATTGTTTTTCTTTTCAAGCTCTTTGGAAATCAAATCTTTTTCTTCTTGAACTTTTTGAAGCAATTTTTGTAAATCAAAACATTTTAATTCAAACTCTTCAAGTTTTGCTTCAAGTTCAAGTTTGGTTTTAGAAAGCAAATCATTTTGAATTTTTAACTTTGAAATCAATTTATTGTTTTTCAAAATGTGGCTTTTAAAATCTAAAACCAAATCATCATAGGCATCTTGTAATTCATCAAAGGAATAAGAACATGAAGTAGATGAATTAGAAGTTACCCTTGAATCTTCTTCGATGGCCATAAGGCAAAGGTTGGCTTGTTCATCGTCGGTGGAGTCTTCATCACTCCAAGTAGCCAAATGTGCCTTCTTCTTATGGCTTGAAGTGCTTGCCCTCTCCTTTCTTTTAGGTTCTCGTTCAAGCTCTCTCAAAGCTTTCTTCATGAACGAGGCACACTTCTTGAAGAGATGAAATATCTCTTCATCTTCATCCTCCTCTTCACTTGTGTAGACATGATGGCAAGTGGAGGATTTGAGAGCCATGGCACTTGCATTGATGCCAAGACCTTTGATTTTCTTCTCTCCCATAGCTCTAATTTCTTCCCTCTTCTTCTCATCCTCCTTGTTCTTCTTCATGATTTGATGAGTAAGGAGTGACCCCATGAGTTCATCAAGCTTCAAAGTCTTCAAATTTTTGGCTTCGATGATGGCGGTCCTCTTTGAGTCCCAAGACTCGGGAAGTGAGTAGATGAGCTTTCGAACAAGCTTTTCTTCCGGGATGGCTTCTCCAAAACCTTTAAGACCATTGGTGATGGTGGAGAACCTATCAAACATCTTCTCGATGTTCTCTTCCGGATCCATTTTGAAGTTCTCATACTCCAAGGTTAGGAGCCCAATCTTGGTCTCCTTGACTTCATTTGTCCCCTCGTATGTGACTTCAAGCTTGTCCCATACCTCCTTGGCACTCTCACAAGAAGACATCTTCTCATAGATGGATGGACCAAATGCACAAAATAGAATGTGCAAGGCTTTACAATTTAGCTCCATCTTCTTGCGATCGTCGTCACTCCACTCCGCTTTACTTCTTTGAGGCACGAACGGACCATCTTCAACTACATCCCATAGCTTGTAATCTTTTGATTTGATGAAGAACTTCATCTTTGTCTTCCAATTGGCATAGTGGGTTCCGTCAAAGAACGGCGGTTTGTCGATTGATTGTGCCATTTGAGCCGGTTGATGAAAAAGTGATCGAGCTTGCCGGATCTTCTCAATAGGATGTTAATCCTCTTCGATTGAGCCAAGCTCTGATACCAATTGTTGAGTTGTGTGGAGCTCGATTCGATCAACCAATGTTGCTCACCAAGTGGTGGAGAGGTGGATTTTTGGGTGGAAGGGTTTTGGAAGCTAGAATATAAATCGACACAATGATTTATAGTGGTTCGGCCTTCTAACAAGCACCTACATCCACTACCTTAGCTCCCCACTAAGGATTTCACAATCAATCCACTAATTGATTCGTCCCCTTTTCTAGGATTAGGAGGAAACCCTTACAACTGATCAAGCTTCTACCCAAAGCCTTGATCAAAACCCTCTTTACAAAGAGAAACAAGAAAGCAAACTTAAACCCTCTAATAGGTGTTTGTTTGCACAATGAAGCACTCACCCAAAACCTAAAACACTTGAGCAAATTTGACAATTTTGGCTCACTAGTGTTTGTCTATACAAGAATTGACAATTTAAGTGCTAAGACATTTTCTTGATCATTTGATGTTTGACAATATGAGCATTAGTCTTCTCTTGATGCTTGAAGGTCCCTTTTATACTCCCAATTGAGTTTATAGCCGTTACTAGCCGTTGGGGATGAATTGGAGCCGTTGAGGACTTTATTTCCCTTCATAAATGCTGTTCTGCAATAACCGGTATCGATACACGTGGAACGGTATCGATACGACCTTCTTGAGGAAATAGCCGTTGGGCTCTTGCCAGCATAGGCGTATCGATACGCTTGAGGGCGTATCGGTACGGGTCCATATTTGAATAGCCGTTGGGAAATAGCCATTGGGGTAGTTGAACAGGGATCGGTACGCTTACCTGGCGTATCGAAACGATCCTGGTCCGTATCGATACACTAAACCCTCGTATCGATACGGGTTTTGACAGTGGCCAAACTGAGGCAAAATGGTATCGGTACGGGTACAACCGTATCGATACTGGTCACGTGAAAATACAAGTTTGGCTGTTTAAAACATGAAAAATCTTTGCCAAAAACCTTTTAAAATATCTCAAACATAATTTCAAGTTGTTTGGACTTAAGGACAAGTTTTAAATTCTTTTCAAATTAGTCCAAAACATTTTTCAATTATTATATCAAAACATTAGTTCTACATGACTGATCCGGTCAAAATTTGGTGCTTACAACCGTCCCTCTTTGTCTATTGCTCGAGCAAGAGGAATAGGAAAAAGACGACAAAGCAACAAATTTTGTTCAATGAATTTGAACTTGTGGTTATGACATCTCCTACTCTTCTTAAGGGTGTTGGAACCTAAGAACTTGTTTTTTGACGTAAGATGCATCTCGCTCATCTCAAGGACGCCGAGATTTGATAACTCATTTTCTAATTGTATATGCACATTGCTCATCTTGAAAGCGCTATAAGATGTACCCGCCTGTCTCAAGGGCATTGGAATTCAAGAACTCATTTCTTGATATAAGATGCACCATGTTCGTCTTGAGGGTGTTGTTATTTCAGAACTCATTTTCTGATGTAATATGCACCTTGCTCGTCTCAAAGGTATTGTAAGATGTACCCCGCTCGTCTCAAGGGCACTGAAATTCAAGAATTCATTTCTCAATGTAAGATGCACCCCGCTCGTCTTAGGGGCACTGTAAGGTGTACCCCGCTCGTCTCAAGGGCGTTGTATGGTATACCCCGCTCCTCTCAAGGGTACTAGGATTCAAGAATTCATTTCCTCGACGTAAAATGCACCCCGCTCATCTCAAGGGCATTGTAAGGTGTACCCCGCTCGTCTCAAGGGCATTGGGATTCAAGAACTCATTTCTTGATGTAAAATGCACCCCGCTCATCTCAAGGGCATTGGGATTCAAGAACTCATTTCTTGATGTAAAATGCACCCCGCTCATCTCAAGGTCGTTGTAAGGTGTACCCTGCTCGTCTCAGGGGCGCTATAAAGGTGTACCCCGCTCGTCTCAAGGGCATTGTGAGATGTACCCCGCTCGTCTCAAGGGCATTGGGATTCGATAATTCATTTCTCGATGTACCCCGCTCATCTCAAGGGCGCTGTAAAGGTGTACCCCGCTTGTCTCAAGGGCGTTGTAATTCAAGAACTCATTTCTCGGTGTAATTGGCAGCACTCTATCTTAGAAACTTGATGATACTCAATCTCAGAGGTCATTGGTGAAACTCCATCTTGGAAACTTGATGACACACAATCTCAGAGGTCATTGGTGGCACTCCATCCTGGAAACTTGATGACACTCAATCTCAGAGGTCATTGGTGGCACTTCATCTTGGAGGCGAAGATCTGATCATTCGTGTTTGAAGCATGATTTGATGTAGAATCGCTTACTCGTGATTAGGGCAAGGTTCGATAAATTAAGATGCACTCATTTGTTCTTGAGTCTGGATTGGATGTAGAACCACTCATTCGTGCTTGAGACAAGGTTCTGATTGTACCTGCTTGATAATCAATGTGCAAAAAATGCATACGGAAACATGTATATCAATGATGTAAATGCATGCTCTCATGGTTAATTGTGATGCAAAGATATTTGAGAAGTCTTCCTTCTCGAACCAAGCTTGCTCACCTCGACTTCTTTTTTCCTCTAATTGGGCGTAAATTCATCATTTCCAGATTATGACGATTTAGTTTTGTCCCAATAAATTTGTCTCCAAACTTTCGTCTTTTCTTTTCCTTGCCCCATTCTTGATTCTATGCTCTTCAAATCTGAGGGAACCTTGTCAAAAGAATCCTTTTCATTCTCAAGAGAGTTTATTTTAAAATATTTTTCAAATCATAAAGAGCTTTCGAAAATATTTTTGCAAAAGGAAAATGTGTCTCACACTCAAGACTCACAACTGAAACATTTCATGAAAATTTAAGTTCATTGAAGATCAAACAAATCAATTACTCTTTCAATCTTTCAAAACTATAGCTCTTTGACATGTGTCAAGACTATTAGTGATTTCAAGGTATGAGTCAGTTTGGAGTACAATGTGTTTTGGGAACGGTTGTTTTGAATGAGACATGATTCTTCAAATGTTCATTGATTTGTTCATAAATGATCGAATGATCTTGGAAGCTTCATGTGCGACTTTTGGAACTGTTCACTAACTTTAAACACTTTCTCATGATTTTAGGGTGTGTGAAACTTCATTGAGCTTCTAGGGGATCATCCCTCGCATGCTAGTCATGTATATTTGACTTCATATTCGAGCCGCCTTTTCAAGTTTCGACTCAAATTCACCATTGGTTCAAAATGCCCTTTGCGGGTTTTCATTTGGAACCCTCCTTTTATTTTTTTCCTTTTATTTTTTTCTTTTTTTTTGATTATTCATCATGCATTACAAGGTTTAGAAATCTTCTACAAACAAACGAGTTAACCCCAAGAGGAGGTATCAATTCTAAAAATAGTCTCTTCAACTCAAATATCCATGTATGATCAAAATGGACTTTATAGGCATGTAACATAGGCTATGGTTCAGAGTTATAAAGAAATAATACATAGGCTCAAACAAGTGTTTAAGGGTAAATAACCAAGGATCAATTGTTTTCGTTGGAATCTCACTTTGCTCGACTTGAATATGCTTCCACATATTTTCTTTTTCGGATCACTCTAGACTGCCCATTTTTGGGTTTTCACCCTAGAGTTTATTTCATTTATTTCTTTTTTTATCTTCAAGTATTCATGATATTTCCACGAATGTTCCCAAAACTTCGAATAATATTGTGTCGATCGCTTCATCTTGAAGATAACTGGACTCAAGATAATCATTTTTAAAGAGGGACTCCACATGTGTGCTCCTCGTTCTGTTCTATTCATTTCATATATTTTTTTCTTTTCTTTTCTTTTCTTTTCTTTTTCGTTCTCTTTTTCATGAATTCAGAACTTTATTTTGATTTGAGCACAAATTACCTCTTGTGGCTGAAACACGTTTTTTTTTGTTCTTGACCATTGGTATGTAAGGCTTCATCCTTCAGAATCGACAATTTATTCATGTAAGTAGACATTTCTTCACCTTTTCCCCCTAGTGTGGAGGGTGATCCTTGGTTAGGGTTCAAAACAAAGAAAATAAGGCTCAAACGGGGACAACAAATGATAATTTTCTCTTTTTGTGAAGAGATGATGAAGGAACACCAAATGTCATTTCATACATAGATATTTTTTCAAAAGAGTTACATTTATAATAATAGGTATTCAGAATTAACTCATTTATTCACATAATCATCTAAAAACAAATAATGAATGATAAAGTTAATTGTAGAACTAATGTTTTGATATAATAATTGAAAAATGTTTTGGACTGATTTAAAAAGTATTTAAAACATTTCCAAAGTCCAAACAACTTGAAATTATGTGTAGGGAAGTTTTTAGAAAGGTTTTAACATGTTTTTCAAAGTCAAACTTCACAAAACTGTCCAGGCGTTTCGAAACACCTTAGGGCATTTCGATACGAGAATTCCAATAGCAAAAACGTTTCGATACTCGTATCAAAACGGGCATTCCCTGGATGAGATTTTTGCCCAGCGTTTCAAAACGGGCTATGCCATTTCGATACGTCTACGTGGCATTGACCACAACGGTCATAAACCCCAACGGTTGTTTCCCAACTAACTTTTAAATGCATGTCGTTTCGATACGGGGACAGGCGTTTCGAAACGGGTGTTTCGAAACGGACTAAGGCGTTTCGTTACGGGTCCACGTCAGACTGCAACGGCTCTTTCTACTTAAAGGGTGTTTCGAAACGGGCACGGCTGTTTCGAAACGGAGAGCTGAAAAACTGCATTTATGGTGGGAATTAAAGTCCTCAACGGCTCCAATTCAATCCCAACAGCTATAAACTCATCAAGGAGTATAAAAGGGACCTTCAAGCATCAAGTAAAGGCTAATGCTCAGATTGTCAAACAACAAATGATCAAATATTGTCTTAGTACTTAAACTGTCAATTCTTGTATAGACAAACACTAGTGAGCCAAAATTGTCAAATTTGATCAAGTGTTTTAGGTTTTGGGTGAGTGCTTAAATTGTGCAAACAAACACCTATTAGAGGAATTTGTGTTTGATTTGTTTATCTCTTTGTAAAAGAGGGTTTCAATCAAGGCTTTGTGTAGAAAGCTTGATTGTGTATAAGGGTTACCTCCTAAGCCTAGAAAAGGGGACGAATCAATAGTGGATTGATTGGAAATCCTTAGTGGGGAGCTAAGGTAGTGGATGTAGACCTTGGTTAGAAGGTTGAACCACTATAATTCATTGTGTCAATTATCTTTTAGCTTCCACAACCCTTCCACCCAAAAATCCACCTCTCCACCACTTGGTGAGCCACATTGATTGAACGAATCGAGCACCTCACAACTCAACAATTGGTATCAGATCTTGACTCAATTGAGGAGGATTCACATCCTATTGAGAAGATTCGGCAAACTCGATCACTATTTCATCAACCGGCTCAAATGGCACAATCAATCGACAAACCGCCTTTCTTTGACGGAACCCACTATGCCTATTGGAAGACAAAGATGAAGTTCTTCATCAAATCAAGAGATTACAAGCTATGGGATATAGTTGAAGATGGTCCGTTCGTGCCTCAAAGAAGCAAAGCAGAGTGGAGTGCCGACGATCGCAAGAAGATGGAGCTTAATTGCAAAGCCTTGCACATCTTGTTTTGTGCTTTTGGCCCAACCATCTATGAGAAGATGTCTTTTTGTGAGAGTGCCAAGGAGGTATGGGACAAGCTTGAAGTCACATACGAGGGGACCGATAAAGTCAAGGAGACCAAGATTGGGCTCCTAACCTTAGAGTATGAGAACTTCAAAATGGATCCGGAAGAGAACATCGAGAAGATGTTTGATAGGTTCTCCACTATCACCAATGGTCTCAAAGGCTATGGAGAAGCCATCCCGGAGGAAAAGCTTGTTCGAAAGCTCATCTACTCACTTCCCGAGTCCTGGGACTCAAAGAGGACCGCCATCATCGAAGCCAAGAATTTGAAGACCTTGAAGCTTGATGAACTCATGGGGTCACTCCTTACTTATCAAATCATGACAAAGAATAAAGAAGATGAGAAGAAGAAGAGGGAAGAAATTAGAGCTATGGGAGAGAAGAAAATCAAAGAGCTTGGCATCAACGCAAGTGCCATGGCTCTCAAATCCTCCACTTGTCATCATGTCTACTCAAGTGAAGAGGAGGATGAAGATGAAGAGATAGTTCATCTCTTCAAGAAGTGTGCCCGTTCATGAAGAAAGCCTTGAGAGATCTTGAACGAGATTCTAAGAAAAAGGAGAGGGAAAGCACTTCAAGCCATAAGAAGAAGGCACATGTGGCTACTTGGAGTGATGAGGACTCCGCTGACGATGAACAAGTCAACCTTTGCCTTATGGCCATCGAAGAAGATTCAAGGGTAACTTCTAATTCATCTACTTCATGTTCTTACTCTTTTGATGAATTACAAGATGCCTATGATGATTTGGTTTTAGAGTTTTAAAATCACATTTTGAAAAACAATAAATTGATTTCAAAGTTAAAAATTCAAAATGATTTGATTTCTAAAACCAAACTTGAACTTGAAGCAAAACTCAAAAAGTTTGAATTAAAATGTTTTGATTTACAAAATTTGCTTCAAAAAGTTCAAGAAGAAAATGATTTGATTTCCAAAGAGCTTGAAAAGAAAAACAACGTTGGAAAATCAAATTTTTATGTAAGACAATCTAGTGCTCCTAGATTTGTAAAAGGAAAATGTTTTAGAAGTGTTTGGGTCCCAAAAGGACTAACCACTTCAATTAAAAAGGATGACATTGAAAAATGGATTCCTAAGGGGACTAAAATTTGTGCTACTAATGTTCATGGATCCAAAGCAATTTGGATACCAAAAATTACTTGATTGTCTTTTGCTAGGTGTGATGGAGATGTTCAACAAGTCAAACATTGAGGGGGAGCTCCATGCACACAAGGAAGAACACTTGAAGAAGGAAGGCTTCACATCCTCCCTTGGGTTCAAGTGTTGGTAAAAATCTAGTTGTTTTTGCATTTATTTGTTTTAATTTTTATTTAATTCAACAAGATGATCATATATGTTGGCATTTTTAAATAAATAAAATGATGGTTCGGGTTTTGTATGCAAATAAAACAAAGGTGTTGGACCCAATTTTTAAACCAAGCCCAATAGCCATTCATTAATGGAATTTTTGTAATAAAGTGCACTTCATTTTAAAAATCCCCCTTTTTAATTAAAACACCCATTTTGTCATCTTTTCCACTATTTATCTTCTCCCTTTGAACGACCAAGAAGAGCTCCCTCCCCCTTTCACTATTCCATCTCCTTTCTCCCCCATTTTGGCTCGGTTTTGAAAGATAATTATGTTTTTTTACTTGCTCTCAACTTCCTCTCTTCAAAAGTACAAGTAGTTTTCATTTTCATCCATGTTTTGGAATTTGAGTTTTTAGAGGATTTGAATAAAAATGGTAGCTTTATTGTGTTTAACTTAAAGTTTTGATTTAATAGTGATAGATATGAAGTTTATGAACCAAATGGTTCAACATACATGATTTTTAAAGGGTTTTGTTAAGTCTCCCGAATTTGGGTTTTAATGGGGTTTTTGAAGGGTTTAAAGGTTGATTTTGGGTGTGTTTTATGTTGGGAAATGAGGGCTGATGGTTGTATGATAGTTAGGGGTTGTTTTGGAAGCTTTTAGGTGTGTTAAAAGAGTTGGAATCAATGGTTTTCGGGTGTGTAAGGGGCTGCTCGGGAATGGATTTTGGGGTTGTTCTTGGCTCGAAAAATATGTGTTTTGTGCTTGGGTTGTATTCTGGGTTTGCTATATTGTTTTGTGGACTGATTTGTGGTTAATTTACTTGTGTTGGGGCGATTAGAAGCAAGGATTTGCATTGGTAAAGCTTTGGGATCGAATTCGGAAGTGAGGAGACTTTAGTCGGCTTTACTTGGCCTTCTTAAGGAAGTAAGGTGAGTGGTTAAAGTATTTTAAATGGCTTTGAGCAATTGGTTCAAGCATGTGAATGTGGAAATGTTTTCAAGTATCGTTTTGGTTCAAAGTTGGTTTTGAAAGAGTTTAGTTTGGGCTTGAAAAGTCAATTTTAAATTCAAGAGTAAGTTGATGTGAATTGCCTCTTTAATTTCCCCTTTTTACATTTGTTTTCATTACTTGTGGTGATGTTTTGTTAAGCATGAAATTTAAATAATTTGGGAAGAAGTATGATTGCTTAATATTATATCGTTGGTCATGTATGATGGTAATAATGTTGATGTTGATATGCCTTGTAATATGTGTGTAAGTTGGTGCGGGTTGTGCACGAAAATGGTGAGTAAGACCATTGTGGTTGGTAAGTTTGTAAGTAGTAAGTTGGTGCCTAGTTGTGGATTTTTGTTACAATTTGTTTTGGGTTGTGCATGATATAGTGAGTACATGTCGTATGATGGTGATTGTATATTGTGTTGCATGGTTGGTGTCTAACCTCACGTGATGGTTGTCGTTGTTCCGGTGATGTGTAGTCCCGCCGGTAGCGAGTGGTATAAGACTCCGGTGATGTGTAGTCCCGCCGGTAGTGATTAGTAGAAAAGTACTTTGATGTGTAGTCCCATGGGAAAGCTACTAGTCGAAACGGTGATGTGTAGTCCCGCCGTGTTTGTTTTGGTTATGGTTGTGCATGCCACGTATTGTTCATGTTGTATCTCACTATATCATTCCTTTTTATGGTTTTGCTTTAATTTAGGATCATGCCTTTAAGCATACCATGAGGTGTGATGCCATGATAAATGCCTATATCGTTGACTTGTGGTTGAACTTGTTTGTGTTGGTCTTTACTTTTAAAGAAAACTTTGAACCCTGCATTGTCGTAGTTATGTTTTAGAGCTCCGCTCACTAAGCTTTATGCTTACGCTCTCCTTTTTCCGACAATGCAGATCCTTAGCTTGGAGTTAGCAAGGAGCAAGAAAAGGGCGTCTAAGCGTGTGGTAGTTTTCTCAAGTATGGTTTATTAAATAATGTAGTAGTTTAGCAATGGGAAATGCTACGTGTTTTAGGAGCTTGTATCTAGACTTCTTTGTGTTGGCTTTTTGTTAATGCCATATGTTGATGCCTATGTGTTTGTTTGGAAGCCATGTCTTTTGGATGCTTATGTTTGTAGTGAAGGCATGTAAATCTTGTTATGCATGTATCTCATGGATGATTGTTCTTTTAACATGGTTAGCCTTGGATGTGTGTTCTTTGAATGTGTGCTAAGTGATGGGTCATGTTTGAGTAGGGTGAAATGCCTCTAGAGTATGAGTATGCATGTTGTATGCTTGTCTTGGTATATGACGTTTTGTTGTTTGTTTAAATTGATCTATATGTTTAGCCTTGGTTGTCAAATGATCTACGAATGTGGGTAGGTTGCTAGATGAGTCGTAAATCTCATCTAGAGTCGGGTCTTAAGTTGTTTTGCTGCAAATTGGAGACTTGCAGTGCAGGGCGTATCGATACGCTTAAGGGCCGTATCGATACGGCCTTGCCCGTAGGACACAATTTTTGCTGGGCGTATCGATACACATGGGTGTATCGATACGGTTTTTGCTCTCTAGAATTTTGATATTTTGGTGAGTTTTTGGTGTATCGATACGGTGTTGTGGCGTATCGATACGGGTTCATCTCGTTGACCACGAGATGTTGACTGGGAAGGGCGTATCGATACGCTTATGGGCTGTATCGATACGGTCTTCCTATGTTGACTGTTGTCGGTTGACTTTGGTCAAGGCGTATCAATACCCTCTGTAGGTGTATTGATACGACCTGCTTAACAAGGGAAATTAGACTGTTTAAATTGCATGTTTTGTCGGTTTTGTATCCGTGTTTGTTCGATGCATGTCCCATCACATAGGATTTAATAATGGCATCTAGAAAAGATAAAGAAAAAAATAGGGTTGCTAACCGAAGGGGAGCCTTAACGGGATTCACTTCGGTTTTCCCTGTGTAGCCTACTCGGACCGGTCAACCGTCCAGACCGGGACGAGGGGGTTACATTTATTGGTATCAGAGCATGAGGTTTCCGAGACCTCGGGTAGTTAAGTGAGGTAAGTTTGAAGTGCTATGTTGTTGTTATGTCTCGGTGAATGTTTTGCCTTGTATGCTTGATGTTTGCTTGTTAGTATGGTGTTTGAAAGCATGTGTTAGCATGATGCTTGTGTTAAAGCGTAGTGTCGAGTTCCCATTGCTACTATTACTTATTTGAAAAGATTTTTGTAAAGGAATATACTTGAGCACCTTGGACCCTTGCTCTTGCTAACCCTAAATATTCTTGTTTGTGTGTTTTGTTTATTATTGTATTGTTGTCTTTGGTAAGTTTGAGGCCGAGGCGTGGGCCTAGAGCTGGTAATCGTGAATCTGAGGTTTTAGAGGATGCGAACGATGAGAGAGTTCGTCGCTTTAGTTCAGGGCAGTATGAGCGTACCAGAGTTTGGAGTGCAATTTGTTTGTTTGGATCAACAGGCACATGAGTTGGTTTCTGTTGAGGGAGAACAATGTGACCGATCTTGACATGAGATGGTAAGAGAAGTGATGAACTAAGAGTTGGCTTTGGAATGATGTCGATGTTGTAGCAAGTAATTCCTCGATACAGTCATTGGGCTTGTTTTTCTGATAATTCTGGATCTACGTGTCCGTGTATTTGGAGTGAGCATGCGAAGTTGTTGAATCTACCTTGTGAGGTACTAGAGGTAGGTGTTGGTGTTGCTAGCTTCTTCGGGGATACAGTCGTGGTCAGAAAGATGTACAAGGGGTGTCCGTTGATGGTTCAGTGGCACGTGTTTTCAGTTGATGTGATGGAATTACTTTTTACGGTTTTGATGTGAAACTATGCATGGATTAGCTTGCAGAACATAGAGTTAGGGTAGACTTTGAGACAATGGGAGTTTTCTTAAAGCTTACGGCTGACTATGAGATTGTAATGGTAGGTGGGAATGTGGATTTTGTATCGAATGTTGATCCAGCTTTAGAGGTCAAGGGTTGATTGAGTTTGGATAACAGGCTTGCCTAGCAAAATGTGATGGATTTGATTTTTGAATGAGGATCAGACCACAGAATGTTAGAATAGGTTGTGTTTATCCTAGAGGTGTTTGGAAGAATTACCCGGTTTCTCTCTTGATAGGGAAGAAGAGTTTGATTTTGAGACCGTCTCCGAGTTTGCTCATGTTTTGTTTGCTCTGTACCTTATGATTCTCGACCGAATTGAGAGTGTTGAAGAATCAACTACGAGTTTGTTAGACCTTAGATTCATTTGGCTTAGTGCATCATCTTAGAGTGTGACAGTGTAACTTGTGAAGAAGAGATATGACAATACGAGAATGTGTTTAGATTTTAGGAAGTTGAAACAGTTGACAGTGAACAATTAGTGTCCTTTTTTCGAGCATCAGTGGTTTGTTGATCAGTTGAGGAGTGCTTCAGTCTTTTCAAGATTAATTTGAGATCCGATTACTATCAGTTGAAAGTGAGAGATGTTGATGTACCAAAGACAGCTTTCGGGGCAGATGTCATCACTTTGGGTTTTGAGTTATGCCGTTTTGATTGACTAGTGTGTTAGTTACTTTTATAGAGATGTTGAGCATAATGTTTTCCTAAGTCCTTGATCAGTTTGTAGTAGCTCTCTTAGATGATACGTGGGTATATTCACGTACCGAAGAAGACCATGACAAGCCTTGAAGTTAGGGTTGTAGATCCTTTTAGAGAATCAGTTGTATGCCAAGTTGAGCAAGCATGAACTCCAAGTTAATGAAGATGTCCTCCTAGGACATGTAGATTAGCCGAGCGTATTAGAGTAAATCCCAAGTAGTCAGAAGAAGATGTGAGTTGGAAGGAATTGAAGACTGTGATATGTATCTATAGTTCCTAGGTCTAGCATTGTTACTATAGAAGGTTTGTAAATGATCCTTTGAAGATAGCTGCTCCTTGATAGATTGTTACATAAGAATGTTCAGTTTGTGTGGTTAGATGCGAGACAATGAGCCCTTGAGAAACTTAAAGAAACTTTGATGAACGCTTCGACCTTGATCCAGTCATGTCAAAGAAAGAGTTTGTGAACCATAGTGATGCGTTACATGTAGAGTTAGGTTGTGTGCTTATGCAAGACAGAAGATTGTAGCTTATTCATCGAGATAGTTGAAAAACCGAGAGAAGAGTTATCCGATATGAGACATAGAGTTAATTACAGTTGTACTTGCTTCGAAGACTTAGAATCAAAGCCGTATAGTAAGAAATGCACAGTGTATATGTACGTGTCATCAGAACTTGAAATATTTGAAGACTTAGGAAGGGTTGAAACTTGAACATCATAAAATGTTAGAACTGCTTGAAGACTGTAATATCAAGATTGAGTACCATCCGAAGATAGTCAACGTAGTAACCGATGTTCCGAGCTATGTTGTTGTTAGATTAGTAGTAGAGTTGCGAGATGTAATTACCGGATTCAGTTTACCAAATGATAGTAATCTTGTGGCCGAGTTACATGTTAAACCTACATTGAGTCAGAATGCTTGAAGAGAAACAGTTGCAATACAGGTTCTTGGCACCTCACGTGCAAGACATAGTGGAAGGAAGACCGTCAGAATACAGTTTCAGAGATGATAGAGTTTGTATTTTTAGAGACAAAATAGTTGTACCTATAGACATAGTGTTTTGAGACGTATTGTGTTGGCCGAAGCATACGGCAGTTCATTTGTATTGCATCAGAGTAGTATGAAGACATATTGTGGGTTGAAGATGAGTACTTCTGGATTGAGTTGATGGATGACGTGGTGCGGTATGAAGGTAAGTGTGTAATTTGCTAGCGTATCAAGACCGAGCTTCAGTTTTCTTCTAGTTTGTTACATCCGTGGGAGATCCGTATTGAAAGTGGGTAATAGATTCGAGAGGTCTTGTGTCTGATTCGCCTTCGATTTTCCTCAGTGAGAACTTAGTTGAGTAATCAATGTTAGTTGCACTGTATGTGGTCCTTTATACATGTTCACGTTACTTGTACCTTGTGTAAGATGCCGGAGTTGTGCCTTAGTAAGAGTGTGAGTTGTACATTGCCTTGTATGCGATAGTGGTCAGTAGAGATTCGAGATTTCAACTAAATTTTTGAAGACGTCTGCATAGTGTTTGTGTAACACCCAAAAATTACGCCCAAACTATAAACCTTATATTTGAAAAAAATCCCTAATTTAGAAACCTAATTTTGAAATTTCTACCCTAACAATTTAGAATTTTAATTATATACCCTAATTTTCTATAAGGGACTAAATAAGAATTTTTATGAAACTTAAAAATTAATTTGAAATTTCTTAAAAAGTCAAGGATTGACTCTGTAAATAATCATTTTTTTATGAAATTGAATTCTCAAATGGTTTTCTACCATCAGTCACTTCCTCTGTTTTTTAAGTATAATTATTAATTATAACCGTATAATATATATATATATATATATATATATATATTCAATCTTTTAATTTCAAATTGAATTTTAATTCTCCTTTTTACTCACAGTTGAATTGACTCTCATTTTTCGACTTAAATTCTTGTTTTATTATTATTATTATTATTATTATTATTATTATTATTATTAATCTAATTTGTTTAGATTACCAACTCTCAACTTTCTCTATATATAGTCATAGTTATTACGTACAGAAATAAACCTAAGCCTTAAGTTTTAAAGTGTTGTCGCTCTTAGTTATGCTCATGTTTTATGAATTCTTCTCGAATTGACGTTGTCATCACCTTACATCGAAGTCGCAACCTCCCATTGTTCATCGTTAGAGCTATTGCCGCTTAAGGTGTGTTTTTTCTTCCGGTGCTATAATTAAATTATATACTATTTTTCTATGTGTTGGTGTTTTACCTCTTTGTGATTATTTATATGTATTATGGTTTGTATTGTTGACATCATATGCATACGATTTCAGAATGTGTTTTAATTATGATTTATGGAATATTTAATTTATGAAACATCGGATTTTAGGAACTATGATTTATGAATTTATGGACTATGGTTTATGAAGTATGTTTAAGGAAAATCGGATTTATGGAACTTTGTTTATGAAACTTGATTTTTAATCATCATGTATGTATGAGCATAGGTTGGGATTTGTATGAACGAAGTTCAGTGGTTGCACCCTTCAGGCTGAATTCCACTTCGGATCAGTGGTTTCACCCTTCGGGCTGAATTCCACTTCGGATTGGCGAACGTAGGGAGGAGGTTATGGGAACCTTCCTCATTTATGGCGGACGTAGTTGGGTGCATTGCATTACGCTTGTGATATTGTATCATGTTTTCAAAGAATTTTAAGAAAATAATTCTATGTTTTACGATTATGGTTTTCTTGCACTTTAGAGACACACTAAGCTCCTTAGCTTACTCCCCCATAGTTTGCTCTTACAGATATCTTTAGGCTTTAGGCGACGTGGTACTTGGAGGATCTCAATTTTATCCGATTATTTTATTATTTAGTGCGAAACTATTTTAGTTTAATCCGATTTGAATTTATTATTTTGGGACATGGATGTAATTTTAGACTATTTATGTTTTCAGAATATGTTTTTTTACCATGATTTTATTTTAAAGATTTTATATAAACATTCTAATATTTATTATAATATTTATATTTTTATTACTATAAGATATTTATTAATTTACAGTTATTTTATTTTAAGTTATAGTATAATTTCCAAAATTGGTTTTCTTGAGGGCAAAGTTATCAAACGTAACTTCCTAAATTCGGTCTATTCTTCTAGGCCAGGTTTAGGGGGTTACATTTAGTGGTATCAGAGCTAAGTTCAACCCTCGGACTGTGAGACTCACTTAAAATTTTTAAATCGAAAAGAATTTTTGCATGCATATTAAATGTTTTGGGGCAAAATGAGAATTTTTTATAAATTTATTATTTTAAAGAATTAAAGATATGTTTTGAATAAAAACTCCAAGTACCAACTCTAATTCTAGGATTGTCCCTTTTGTAGTTAAATTACTATGTCACCTCGTAGGATTTCTAGATTAGCGATTGATTGTGATCATACTCGTTCCTATAAATTTGAAATTAAAGCCTATTTGAAAACTCTGTGTTGTCATTCGTAACCTGATCTAAAATGCATTTTTAAAATTGTTATCAAAACCTTTTTTTTCTTTTTGAAGTATGTCGTTAGTCTGAAAATTTTGAGGACAAAATTTCTTTTAAGGGTGGGAGAGTTGTAACACCCAAAAATTACGCCCAAATTATAAACCCTAGATTTGAAAAAAAAATCCCTAATTTAGAAACCTAATTTTGAAATTTCTACCCTAACAATTTAGAATTTTAATTTTATACCCTAATTTTCTATGAGGGACTAAATAAGAATTTTTATGAAACTTAAAAATTAATTTGAAATTTCTTAAAAAGTCAAGGATTGACTCTGTAAATAATCCTTTTTTTATGAAATTGATTTCTCAAATGGTTTTCTACCGTCAGTCACTTCCTCTGTTTTTAAGTATAAATATTAATTATAACCGTATAATATATATATATATATATATATTCAATCTTTTAATTTCAAATTGAATTCTAATTCTCCTTTTTACTCACAGTTTAATTGACTCTCCTTTTTCGACTTAAATTCTTGTTTTATTATTATTATTATTATTATTATTATTAATCTAATTTGTTTAGATTACCAACTCTCAACTTTCTCTATATATAGTCATAGTTATTACGTACAAAAATAAACCTAAGCCTTAAGTTTTAAAGTGTTGTCGCTCTTAATTATGCTCATGTTTTATGAATTTTTCTCGAATTGACGTTGTCATCACCTTACATCGAAGTCGCAACCTCCCTTTGTTCATCGTTAGAGCTATTGTCGCTTAAGGTGTGTTTTTTCTTCCGGTGCTATAATTAAATTATATACTATTTTTCTATGTGTTGGTGTTTTACATCTTTGTGATTATTTATATGTATTATGGTTTGTATTGTTGACATCATATGCATACGATTTCAGAATGTGTTTTAATTGTGATTTATGGAATATTTAATTTATGAAACATCGGATTTTCGGAACTATGATTTATAAATTTATGGACTATGGTTTATGAAGTATGTTTATGGAAAATTGGATTTATGGAACTTTGTTTATGAAACTTGATTTTTAATCATCATGTATGTATGAGCATATGTTGGGATTTGTATGGAGGAAGTTCAGTGGTTTCACCCTTTAGGCTGAATTGCTCTTCGGATCAGTGGTTTCACCCTTCGGGTTGAATTCCCGTTCGGATTGGCGGACGTAGGGAGGAGGTTATGGGAACCTTCCTCATTTATGGCGGACGTAGTTGGGTGCATTGCATTACGCTTGTAATATTGTATCATGTTTTCAAAGAATTTTAAGAAAATAATACTATGTTTTACGATTATATTTTTCTTGCACTTTAGAGACACACTAAGCTCTTTAGCTTACTCCCCCATAGTTTGCTCTTACAGATATCTTTGGGCTTTAGGCGACGTGGTACTTGAAGGATCTCAATTTTATCCGATTATTTTATTAATTAGTGCGAAACTATTTTAGTTTAATCCGATTTGAATTTATTATTTTGGGACATGGATGTAATTTTAGACTATTTATGTTTTCAGAATATATTTTTTTACCATGATTTTATTTTAAAGATTTTATATAAACATTCTAATATTTATTATAATATTTTTATTTTTATTACTATAAGATATTTATTAATTTACAGTTATTTTATTTTAAGTTAAAGTATAATTTCCAAAATTGGTTTTCTTGAGGGCAAAGTTATCAAACGTAACTTCCTAAATTCGGTCTATTCTTCTAGGCCAGGTTTAGGGGGTTACAGTTTGGTTGTATGTTGGGGTCTGATGATCAGTCTGAGAAAGTTATGGGTTAGGTAATCAAACAGTGATGTATGAGATTGTGAATTGGGCTAGTCTTGTTGTTTATCTGTTGCGGTCACCACCAGAGTTAGAAAGAGATACGTGATGTGTTCTGTCTATCTATGATTCAGGAGTGAGAGTCAGTTTTGTCTCGTGTTATGTTGTTGAAGAGATTGAGTTGAGTTTGAAATTGGCGTGCAAAGAAGGATCGGTCGAGATCTTAGTGTCAAATAGCTAATGTTGTGTGGTAAGTCTACCGAGTTGGTGGGTATATTGTGGTGAGAAGAAAAGGGAAGGGTGGAGGAGCAGTTTCAGTGACTCTTCATGCCCGATAAATTTTTGGGACGAAATTTCCTTAAGTGGGGGAGAGTTGTAACACCCGGGTTTAGGGGACGGGTAAAAATAATATTTTAATATTATTCGGGTTCAGTTTTATAATTTAAATAAATAAAATAATGGTTCGGGTTTTGTGTGCAAATAAAACAAAGGTGTTGGACCCAATTTTTAAACTAAGCCCAATAGCCATTCATTAATGGCATTTTTGTAAGAAAGTGCACTTCATTTTAAAAAGCCCTCTTTTTAATTAAAACACCAATTTTGTCATCTTTTCCACTATTCATCTTCTCCCTTTGAACGACCAAGAAGAGATCCCTCCCCCTTTCACTATTCCATCTCCTTTCTCCCCCATTTTGGCTTGGTTTTGAAAGGTAATTACGTTTTTGACTTGCTCTCAACTTCCTCTCTTCAAAAGTACAAGTAGTTTTCATTTTCATCCATGTTTTGGAATTTGAGTTTTTAGAGGATTTGAATAAAAATTGTAGCTTTATTGTGTTTAACTTAAAGTTTTGATTTAATAGTGATATATATGAAGTTTATGAACCAAATGGTTTAACATATATGATTTTTAAAGGGTTTTGTTAAGTTTCCCGAATTTGGGTTTTAATGCGGTTTTTGAAGGGTTTAAAGGTTGATTTTGAGTGTGTTTTATGTTGGGAAATGAGGGCTGATGTTTGTATGATAGTTAGGGGTTGTTTTGGAAGCTTTTAGGTGTGTTAAAAGAGTTGAAATCAATGGTTTTCGGCTGTGTAAGGGGGCTGCTCGGGAATGGCTTTTTGGGGTTGTTCTTGGCTCGAAAAATATGTGTTTTGTGCTTGGGTTGTATTCCGGGTTTGCTATATTGTTTTGTGGACTGATTTGAGGTTAATTTACTTGTGTTGGGGCGATTAGAAGCAAGGATTTGCATTGGTAAAGCTTTGGGATCGAATCCGGAAGTGAGGAGTCTTTAGTCGGCTTTGCTTGGCTTGCTTAAGGAAGTAAGGTGAGTGGTTAAAGTATTTTAAATGGCTTTGAGCAATTGGTTCAAGCATGTGAATGTGGAAATGTTTTCAAGTATCGTTTTGGTTCAAAGTTGGTTTTGAAAGAGTTTAGTTTGGGCTTGAAAAGTCAATTTTAAATTCAAGAGTAAGTTGATGTGAATTGCCTCTTTAATTTCCCCCCTTTTCCATTTGTTTTCATTACTTGTGGTGATGTTTTGTTAAGCATGAAATGTAAATAATTTGGGAAGAAGTATGATTGCTTAATATTATATCGTTGATCATGTATGATGGTAATAATGTTGATGTTGATATGCCTTGTAAGATGTGTGTAAGTTGGTGCAGGTTGTGCACGAAAATGGTGAGTAAGACCATTGTGGTTGGTAAGTTTGTAAGTAGTAAGTTGGTGCCTAGTTGTGGATTTTTGTTACAATTTGTTTTGGGTTGTGCATGATATAGTGAATACATGTCGCATGATGGTGATGGTATATTATGTTGCATGGTTGGTGTCTAACCTCACGTGATGGTTGTCGTTGCTCCGGTGATGTGTAGTCCCGCCGGTAGCGAGTGGTATAAGACTCCGGTGATGTGTAGTCCCGCCAGTAGTGACTAGTAGAAGAGTACTTTGATGTGTAGTCCCATGGGAAAACTACTAGTCAAAACGGTGATGTGTAGTCCCGCCGTGTTTGTTTTGTTTATGCTTGTGCATGCCACGTATTGTTCATGTTGTATCTCACTATATCATTCCTTTTTATGGTTTTGCTTTAATTTAGGATCATGCCTTTATGCATACCATGAGGTGTGATGCCATGATAAATGCCTATATCGTTGACTTGTGGTTGAACTTGTTTGTGTTGGTCTTTACTTTTAAAGAAAGCTTTGAACCCTGCATTGTCGTAGTTAT
The DNA here is from genome assembly GCA_958450335.1 of Hibiscus tridactylites. Lineage (NCBI taxonomy): Eukaryota > Viridiplantae > Streptophyta > Magnoliopsida > Malvales > Malvaceae > Hibiscus > Hibiscus tridactylites. The sequence goes on from OY288285.1 coordinate 32,014,446, forward strand.
GTTTTAGAGCTCCGCTCACTAAGCTTTATGCTTACGCTCTCCTTTTTCCGACAATGCAGATCTTTAGCTTGGAGTTAGCAAGGAGCAAGAAAAGGGCGTCCAAGCGTGTGGTAGTTTGCTCAAGTATGGTTTATTAAATAATGTAGTAGTTTAGCAATGGGAAATGCTACGTGTTTTAGGAGCTTGTATCTAGACTCCTTTGTGTTGGCTTTTTGTTGTTAATGCCTTATGTTGATGCCTATTTGTTTGTTTGGAAGCCATGTCTTTTGGATGCTTATGTTTGTAGTGAAGGCATGTAAATCTTGTTATGCATGTATCTCATGGATGATTGTTCTTTTAACATGGTTAGCCTTTGATGTGTGTTCTTTGAATGTGTGCTAAGTGATGGGTCATGTTTTAGTAGGGTGAAATGCCTCTAGAGTATGAGTATGCATGTTGTATGCTTGTCTTGGTATATGACGTTTTGTTGTTTGTTTAAATTGATCTATATGTTTAGCCTTGGTTGTCAAATGATCTACGAATGTGGGTAGGTTGCTAGACGAGTCGTAAATCTCATCTAGAGTCGGGTCTTAAGTTGTTTTGCTGCAAATTGGAGACTTGCAGTGCAGGGCGTATCGATACGCTTAAGAGCCGTATCGATACGGCCTTGCCTGTAGGACACAATTTCGGTTGGGCGTATCGATACACATGGGTGTATCGATACGGTTTTTGCTCTCTGGAATTATGATATTTTGGTGAGTTTTTGGTGTATCGATACGGTGTTGTGGCGTATCGATACAAGTTCATCTCGTTGACCACGAGATGTTGACTGGAAGGGCGTATCGATACGCTTATGGGCTATATCGATACGGTCTTCCTATGTTGACTGTTGTCGGTTGACTTTGGTCAAGGCGTATCGATACCCTCTGTAGGTGTATCGATACGACATGCTTAACAAGGGAAATTAGACTGTTTAAATTGCATGTTTTGTGGGTTTTGTATCTGTGTTTGTTCGCTGCGTGTCCCATCACATAGGATTTAATAAAGGCATCTAGAAAAGATAAAGAAAAAAATAGGGTTGCTAACCGAAGGGGAGCCTTAACGGGTTTCACTTCGGTTTTCCCCGTGTAGCCTACTCGGACCGGTCAGCCGTCCAGACCGGGACGAGGGGGTTACAAAAAAGGGGGAGAAATGGTTTGAAAAATTGAATTTTCAAATGAATAAGGGGGAGCTTTATTTGATTTCATATCTTCAATCTCTTATTCACATTTGTAAAGTTAAAGGGGGAGAATCCCAAACAATTTTTCAAGTGAGTTTTATTATATCAAAAAAGGGGAGATTGTAGAACTAATGTTTTGATATAATAAATGAAAAATGTTTTGGACTGATTTAAAAAGTATTTAAAACATTTCCAAAGTCCAAACAACTTGAAATTATGTTTAGGGAAGTTTTTAAAAGGGTTTTAACATGTTTTTCAAAGCCAAACTTCACAAAACTGTCCATGCGTTTTGAAACACCTTAGGGCATTTCGATACAGGAATTCCAGTAGCAAAAACGTTTCGATACTCATATCGAAACGGGCATTCCCTGGATGAGATTTTTGCCCAACGTTTCGAAACGGGCTATGCCGTTTCGATACGCCTATGTGGCATTGACCACAACGATCATAAACCCCAACAACTATTTCCCAACTAACTTTTAAATGCATGTCGTTTCGATACGGGGACAGGCGTTTCGAAATGGGTGTTTCGAAACAGACTAAGGCGTTTCGATACGGGTCCACATCATACTGCAACGACTCTTTCTACTCAAAGGGTGTTTCGAAACGGACACGACTATTTCGAAACGGAGACCTACAAAACTGCATTTATGGTGGTAATTAAAGTCCTCAACGGCTCCAATTCAATCCCAACGGCTATAAACTCATCAAGGAGTATAAAAGGGACCTCCAAGCATCAAGTAAAGGCTAATGCTCACATTGTCAAACAACAAATGATCAAATATTGTCTTAGTACTTAAATTTTCAATTCTTGTATAGACAAACACTAGTGAGCCAAAATTGTCAAATTTGCTAAAGTGTTTTAGGTTTTGAGTGAGTGCTTAAATTGTGCAAACAAACACCTATTAGAGGGATTTCTGTTTGCTTTGTTTATCTCTTTGTAAAAGAGGTTTTCAATCAAGGCTTTGGGCAGAAAGCTTGATTGTGTATAAGGGTTACCTCCCAAGCCTAGAAAAGGGGACGAATCAATAGTAGATTGATTGGAAATCCTTAGTGGGGAGCTAAGGTAGTGGATGTAGACCTTGGTTAGAAGGTTGAACCACTATATTTCAAATTGTCAATTATCTTTTTAGCTTCCACAACCCTTCCACCCAAAAATCCACCTCTCCACCACTTGGTGAGCCAAATTGGTTGAACGAATCGAGCACCTCACAACTCAACATTAATCTTTTTTCTTTTTTCTTTTTTCTTCATACATGCCCCAACTATTTGAGCTCATTGACAGAATCAACACAGGATGCCCCAGCTTGTCTTCTTGTTGGAAGATTCGTACTCCTGTGAACATTTTAATTTTCATGCTTTTGAGGTATATATCGAGAAAAAAACACTAACTTTAGGTCAAACTTTCAAAAACTAAGGAGTGACTTGGTTGTCGTCATCTTTAAAAGGATAATCTCGCGAGCGAAAAAAAATGACTTTCGATAAAACTTTCAAAAAACAAAGGTGTTACTCGAAGATCTTTTTCCTCGGAAGGTTACCTTGCATCATGTTTAGATTTTCAAGTACTAGTCATGAAGATTTTAAGATGAAAAGAATAAGAGATCCTGTTTTTGGTTTCAAGTGAAAGGTTAATCTTGTCATATGTCAAAGGTCCATAATCTCAATTCTCCAGAGAGCATTTGATTTGTTTGATTTTCATAGAACTTCAAAATTTCACAAATTTATTTCATTGCTCATAGCTATAGTTTGAAAGCTCATTTTTGAAAATACCACCATTTATTCATTGCTCAAAAGTTATTTACAAATTATTTCTCAAAATTTGAAATTTCAAAAAAAATAAAAAAAATAAAAAATTGAGAAAATTATGACAAGGGTCCTCTCCGTGTGTGCACCAAATTTTTTTCTCTTGAATCTTCTTATTCTTCACCACACATCGCTTCTCTATTATCTACCCATATAAATTATGAATGCATGAAAATGCAATGCTAATGATTAAATGCATAAGATGTGTTGCTTTAGAATTAACCATTCATAGAATAATCTTCAGAACTTCGATTACGAAAACTTTCTATTTTAAACGACTAATCATATATCAGCATCCCTTTATTACACATTCTAAACATGATGTGTGTGAGAAAAAAACATGGTTAGTACATCATAAACAAATGAATATGTACAAATACAAAGTTACTGCATGGTAAAAAGTGTGTGCGTGTACATATGTAGGTGACCACTAACAATTTGGGTTCGTCATGGATCTAATTGGGTGGGCTCTTATGGATCACTACATAAGGTTCAAGGTTCTAAGAAGGGTGCCCAAATTGTCCTTACTAACCTACGAAGGTCAACAAAGACCTCGATCCTCACCCATTATAGGCTGTTATGGATCGAAATTAGTTTAGGGGGCTTACTTCTTTTAAGCTTGTACGGAGGATTGACCTCTCAAAGACAAAAAATATGTAAACCTTGGAAGCAACAAGCATTCTTGTACGGAGGATTAACCTCTCAAAGGGTAGCGATTGCAACCACTTAAGCGAAACGAAGCTCGGGTTGAGAGCTTATGATATGCTCGTGCGCAAAGGAACATTGAACACGAGGTGACCATTATTGAACAATCTTCGTAAAAATACAAAAATCTTCAATTTTAGCGATCACCAATATTTCAAATTCCTTTTTCCTTTTTTTGAGACAACATTTACCCTTTTGTGGTTTGACTCTCTAATGTCCCCAGTGGAGTCGCAAAGCTGTTGACACCGTTTTCTGTCCGGGTCAAAATAAATTGAGCCTTCAAAAGCCCGTCAAACACTTGGAGTCGCCATCGGTCGTTTTGGGTTGCGGTACGACCGAAAACCTGTAATACTGGTCTACATCAACATCGAGATCATCGTCCGGTTCGGGAGTCGGTTACGAGTGGGGAAGGTTAAAGCACCCCCACTACGCCCATGAATCGGTACCTAGGGTTTATGTAGTCTCTAAAAAAAGGTTAATAGCACTACTAAATAAATAAATATGCTGAAAAATGATGTGGTATGCTCAAAAAATACGTGAAATAAAACAATTAATTAGTAAAACAATCAACAATTCAATTTTAATCGATTCACCAATAAAACAAAATTCAAACTTAATTTAATAAATTCATGTCAAATTATGCACCTAATTAGACTAAATCAATTTTAAATAGAAATCCATTCACAAATTAATCAAACATCAAAACCAATTAATTACCAAATCATATTCAGGGACCAAATCAAATCAAAACACAAAACACAAGGATTAGAAAATTAATCAATTTTACGAAAGACCTAATCAAATTAAATCTCATTCTAAAAGCATGAATTAATGACCTAATTAAAAAGAAACTAAACATAAAGGCTAAATTTTAATCAATCTAAACTAAACTAGGACCTAATCATGCAAAAATGGACTTAAATGCAATGCATGCAAAGCACATGAACCAAAAGGGAAATAACCCTAAAACTAAAAAAAGGACGCGGACCATGTATAGGGTTTAACACAAGGGTAATGGGTGAAAGTATTAAAACACACTTTATTTCTTCTTCTTTTTTCTAACATATTTCATTTCATAATTCCAAACAAAAATTATAAAAAAAAATGTTCTCATGTCCCTTACACTCTCTGCATTTACCGATGATAGCCACCACCGTCGACCACCACTCCAACTGTCGTCATTGGTGGCCGTTTTACTCCATATCTCAATGAGAGACTCGCCTCAACCTCCTGAGCACGAATTTATGGTCCATTTCTCCTAGATCTGTCTCGCACCCCACGAAAATGGCCTCAAACTCCTCATCTTCTACTTCGACTATCTCCTATTTTGACCGTCATATGATCTTGGGGTCAAAGTATGTTGCTCCTTGTCGTCCAAACTTCAATTTTACCATTGGGATTCGTCACCCGATGACTAGAACCACCACTGTCAAAAATCTGAAGGTAATGTCCCTCGTTTCTCTTTTCTTTTCCCGATTTGATTTTTTTGCTTCATGTTCTCACTTTAATTTCAATTTCTTCTCGTTTGCTGCAAGGTTTTGGTCTTAGAGTGATGACGTATGACTAATGAATGACGGTAATGGTAGTTTAGAGACTTTGATGGTAGTCAAGATATTGGACGGTGGGAGGTTGCTTTATGTGTGAGTGCTCGAGTGAAGGGAAAAGTCCGTGTCGATGGAGGCAGCAAGGCTTGAGAGTTATTGCACGATGCTGGTTTGAATGACGATGAGGTGGGGATGCGAGGGGCTATTGTAGGCTCGATCGTCTGGATAGAGTGATGACTGAGTGGCCATTATCCCTCTCCCCTTCCCCTGCTCATTTGTTGCCTTTTATAATTGAAATGAAGATCCACATCTCCTCCATTCATGGGATCATGGGAAGATTCCTTTTGTATACGTGAGGTGTTGAGAAATTTTAGGGGCTGTTAGTTGGGGGCTTGGTCAAGATTTGAGGGGCATTGGTTGTTAGGGGATTTGATGGAAGATTTTTTGGGTATTTGGTTTGAACGGGTACAAATGAGTGCAAGTTTAGATTTGGGCTCGGGTCTTGGGCTCGATTACATTCGGGCGACATCAGGTTTAGTTGGATTTGAGCTAAGTGACTAATCCGGTCAAAATTTGGTGCTTACAGAACTCGGATCTCCTAGGATTAATTTCATATGCTTTTCTACTGGTACTACTTATTAGGTTCTTTTATCTGATATATTTACCTGCTGGAAGAATTGAGATAAAAAAGGGAAGGGCGGAATCCAAAAGAGCTTTTGAGGGTCATCCGCTACAGTACGAGGTCAATAAGAATCAGAATCATGTTTGAACATTTACCTCTTCAAAATATTTCTTTACTAAAGAATACTTCAAAGTCAAATACTCAAGGTGCTCGTGTTAGTGGACGATCGAAGACTAAACCAGATCCCATTCATGTCTCTTGTCGTGAGCTACTTCAAATTGCTTGAGGCTTCACCGCATTATTTGAAATCTTCAGAGCCTTGCCATTCAAGTTGTTACATCATCAAAAAAATTTGAGAAGGTTATAATGGAGTTCATGACTATGATATTGAAGACTGTTTCACTTTCAAGCGACAAATTCAAAACTTTTTGAACCAAGGAATTTTTGAAGCCGACATCGAAGGTCAGTTCATTAATATTTGTAATTCAAGATGTAGTCACCTAATCGGAGCTAGTGTGATTGGGTTGTCGGGAAATCGAATGTTGAAAAGGCATCAAGTAAAGAAAGAGAATAAAAGCAAGGTGAAACTAATTGAGAACCAACTGTAGTTAAGGAAGAAGCTTTGAATAGACATGCCCATTGAAAACACCAACACACATCTTTACAACAGAGTTCATCTAAACGCCAACTAGAAGAAGTTGTCCATTTCCACTTAAGTATAGACGCGAAGATAAAAAAATATGGCTTAAGGGTTCAATAAGCCTCTAAACTTTTACAAAAAAAAAATTAATTAATCGCCTAAACTTTTTTGCACTCAATTAAGCCTTAAACTCAAGAAAAAAATTAATTTGGCCAATTGACTAACGTTGACCGTTAACTTTAACGGATTTTTAGAAATTTTTTTGTTGATACAGGTCGCATCATGATAATGTCACTTGTCGTTTCTAGGAATTTTTAAATTTTAATTTTTAAAACATATATAGAAAACAGAAAAAAAAATCTTAAAAATAAAAAAATTCTGGAAAATTCTAAAAATTATTTTAATTTCGAAATTTATTTAAAAATAATAAATAATAATTTTTCAAAAGCTTAAAATATTTTAAAAAATTAAAAAATTAAAAAATATTATTATACAATTATAAAAAAATAATTTGAAAAAAAAAGGTTATTTTGATTTTCAAATAACTTTAATTGTTTAATACTTTTTTCAAAAACATAATATTTTTTAAAATATAGTTTTAAATATATTTAAAATCAATATAAGTTTTATTGTTTTATATTTTCTAAATATTTTTTATACTTGTATAATATTTTTTTAATATTTTATTTTTAAAAAAATATTTTAATCTTTTGAAAATTATTATTTTAAATAAATTTCAAAATTTTAAAAATTAGTTTTCATATTTTAAACATATTTTTTTTGAATTTTCCAGAATTTTTTTAAAATATAGAATTTTTCTTTTGTTTTTTAGATTTTTTAAATAAAATTAAAAATTCCTAGAGATGACAAGTGTCATTATCCTATTGCGACACGTGTCAAATTTTTTTATAAAAAAACTCGTTAAAATTAACGGTCAACGTTGGTGAAAGGGTCAAATTAGTTTTTTCTTTAGTTTGAGGGCTTAATTGAGTGCAAAAAAAAATTTAAAGGCTTAATTAATTTTTTACAAAAATTTTGAGGTCTTATTGAACCATTAAGCCAAAAAAATATATTAGTTTTTTATAAGTTTCAAATTTTTTTAAAAATATTTAGTTTAATTGGTTTGGCTTTCAGTTTGATTTGGGTTTTTTCGATTTCTTTTTACAATGATTTGGTTGTTTTCTTTTTTATTTTTTTAATAAAAAATTAGAGTAGAAAAATATAGGAAATTTGACTGATTTGGATAAGTTCAACTTGGGGTCAAATTTTTACCCCCCAAATTTTAAACGGATTAAACGCCATGACTAGATGTGAAATCATGTAATCGTTCAGGTTTCAGGTCAGGCCATGTCAGGTTAGGTCAAATCAGATACGAGTTATATTAGGTCAATTTAATGGTTTGACTCAGATCAGGTCGGGTCTAGATTGACTCAATTTCGGGTCATTGTCAGGTTGATTTCAAATCAGATTGATTTTGGGTTCAGGTCGAGTAAGTTTCAATTCAGGCCAAAACGGTTCAGGTTCGAATCAGTTAATTAACGGGTTAATTCATGTTCGGATGGACTTCAGGTCGGGCCACGTTCAGGTCCAGTCACATTGTTGACAAATAAAATTCAGGTCGGGTAATATTAAGTTCGGTTGAGCTTCAAGTCGGGTATTAGTATTGAGTTATTGTTACGTGTACAAATAGTCATAGACTTCGGGGCCGAGTCTGTTAATTGTGTGTCACTTTTGGATAAAAATATTTTTTAGGGATTAATAATTTAATATGAATCAAATATCCTTGATTTCTTTAGGGATGTGAGATAAAAAATAATTGTGACTAAATAATAAATTTAATAAACTAAAACTTAAATTAGGACTAAAATGAAAACTTTTAAATGGATAAAGCTTTAAAGGGTAATTAATCTAAAACCTAAAATCTAAAATATGGGCGGCAGTGGCGGCAAAAAAAAATAATTATTTAATTTAAAATTAAATGGGTAAATTACAATTTTAGAATTAAAAATTGAAATTACCGATCTGGAGGGAAAAGACCCGCCTAATGTTTTAGGTTAAGGGAAATTAAAGTTTTAGTCCATATGATTTTAAAATGTTTTTTTATTTAAGTCTCAATTTTTTACATTTAGGTTTTAATTTAATTCAACCGAGTTACAATGTAAGTTATAATTAAAATTAGAGCTTTAGTTTTAGAATTCTTATAGGGGCTTATAATTTATATGATTTGGCCTAAATTACAAAAATTAGAAATAAATAGGATTCGATTAAATATGTATGGTATATAATTTATAGATAATATTATAATCTATAGTATAAACCTGAAACCTTAAACCAATACGATAGACCCTAAGCTAAACCCTAAACCATACAAATTAATCTATTAAACCAATAACTTTAAACTACACCATAAATGGTAAACCCTAAACCATTAGTACAATAATACTAAACACTAAACCATAAACTCTAAGCCATAAAGATTCATCTCATAAACCAATAACCTAAACTACAAAGTAAACCCTAAACTATTAGTACTAAATCCTAATTCTTAGACCATAAACCTTAAGTCATAGAACCAATAACCCTAAACTACAACATAAACCCTAAAGGCCTAAACAATTAACACTTACATTAAGCCTAAACCCTAAACCCTAAACCTTAATGTTGAGTGGATCGATAGATTGATCAAGACCAAGAGGGGGTGAATTGGGATTTTAAAACTTTGTTGGAGTGAATGGACAACTAAAAATTAAGAACAAAGGATTTTAGAGTGGTTCAAGTTCCAAATTAATTCTACATCCACTACCTTAGCTACCACTAAGGATTTGCAACAATTCACTAATTTGTTCTTCCCCTTTTCAAGGCTTAGGAGGTAACCTTTACACAACCGGTCAAATTTTCTACCCAAAATTTGACCAAACCCTCACAAATAAACAAAGAAGAAATTGGACAAGAAATATATCTCTCAAATACAATTTTGTCCCTTGAAGTACAACACTCAACCCAAATTTGAAGATAGAATAAGAATTGAATACAACTCAATTTGGGGTTTACACGAAATTGGAAAATAGGCACACTTGAGGTTGGATTTTCTCTTGAATGTTTGTCTTTAATGCAATAGTTGTTGCTGGTCTTCAAAGAGCTTCAATTTATACCTTCTCTATCAATTCTAGTCGTTTGGGTGGTTAGGGTATTGATTGTAGCCGTTGGGACCCACTCTTTCCACCATAAATGCACTTCTGCAGCTATCCGTATCGGTACACGGGGAGTCGTATCAATACCTATCTCAAAACAGAAAGAGTTGTTGTACATAATAAAGAGGGCATATCGAAACGCACGTAAGCGTATCGGTACGGGACAGAGACCGTATCAAAACAGATAAGACCGTATCGATACCTTTTTCTTAACTTAGCTCACTGGAAGTCTTCCTTTCGATACGAGGGTACACCGTATCGATACGGGACAACTGCCACTTTAAATGTTAGTTACCTAACGACTGACACCAACTATCGAAAACATTTAAAACACTTCAAATTAAAAATTTTATTTAAAACTGTATCGATACGGGTCAAGCCGTATCGGTACACCATTCAAACTCCTTTAGTTTTTCAGAGGGGCGTATCGATACAGATTGAATCTGTTTCGATACGCTGGTTCGATACGGTTAAGAGCGTATCGAAACAAGTCTTTCCAGTAGCCAACCTTGTAAAAAAGGTATTGATACGGCTGGAGGTGTATCGATACACCTGGACGATTTTCAATACTTTGGCCTTGGAACACTTAGAAAATATATGGAGTTTGAGTTTTTCAAATCAGTTTAAAGTGTTGGTGATTTATAAATTATTAAAGGGACTTAGAAATCAATTTAAAGTTTTCAATTTAATCCTTAACAACTTAATTATATCAAAATCAAACATAGGTTTTACAATCTCCCCCTTTTTGATATAACAAAACCAAAACATGAAATTTTTGACACTTTGAAAAACTTTGCAAAATAAACCCCCCTTAAATATTAGCTAGGTAACTTTTAAGTTGAAAATCAAAATTTTTAAGTGTGTGAGCTTCCCTCTCCCCCTTTTTGTTAGATCAAAAATAATTGAGACATAATGTAAAGTGCATAAATTAGGCAAATGGTATAAATAGGCAAGCAACATAAATATTATTAAGTTCAAATAAAGGATAACATCAACTTAAAAATCCAAACAATAGAAAATCAAAGCATAGGTTTGAAATAATTTAAACTTAATCCTAAAAACATAAAGCAAAGGTGCATAAAATAAATATCCTAGATGATATGAATGGTATGCAAAGATAGGCTACTATGTATCACCATCGCCTTCTTCATCATCTTCCTCAATTAGATCATCATTCCTCAAGGTTTGACGCCACTCGTCTGGAAAGCGATGAGAGAGATATTCATTGAGTTATGACCGCCTTCAAAAGAAGTGAGTCGAGTCTCCGTATTCGTCATCCGTTCTTCAAGGCTTGTGAAACGAGTATCAATCGTGGTAAACCCCGAAGCCATTTCCGTGCGCAAACCCGTGAATTGCTCATTGAGAAAAGTCATTAGAGCATCCATGGAAGGTGGAGGAGGAGGAGCTTGAGGAACTTGTTCAACTTGAGCATTAGCAAATTGTTCTGCGGCCTCACTAGGGAGCTCAGATAGACGTAGCCAATTACCATTGAAATAATGGAACTTACCCCTTGCAAGAGAGAGTTCATCGATAGGATCGGGGAGGGGAGTTTGAAAGTCATGCGAGCAATCAATCTCTTTTTGTTGGAAGAAGTAGCTTAGGGTCGTGCCATAGGTGAAAGAAGTGACAAGTGTGGTGTGGCGATGTTGCACGAGATAGACAATCTCCGCAAACATGATACAAGCAAGGTTCAGACGTTTTCTCTCACGGAAGCATCGAATCCAAAAATCATCCACTTGACGGATAGTGGAATACTTCCCTCCCGAGGGCCTAAACCACCAAGAGACCATCAAATGGAGGATCCGATCCTGAGCATTTAGGGCGGTGACGAAACCACTTAGAACATGGCCAAGGGCATTCTCATCATCATATCCTTCATCCTCCAACTTGAACACTTCACAAATAGATTGAACATCTAGAGTGATCTTTTTACCCATAAGATGAGAATTAACGGCCGTAACAACACCATCTCGAATGGCAAACATTTGGCATTAGCATAAAAGATTAAAACCAGAATACGAAAGTAAAACCCGAGAATAATAAGAAAATCCATAAACTTCCACTCTTGGAGCAAAGGTAGATATTCAAATTTGAATCGCTCCGAGTTAAGAAAAGGGATAGAGATTACCCTCTCCGGACGGATCTTATAGTTTTGAAATTGACCAAAATAGGTGAGAGCTCCGGGGGTTTGAAAAGATAGTTGATAGATATGAGTGAGATTCAGACGAGCACCACCTTCGGTATTGGATCCTTCACCGGCTTCATTAGTGCGCGATCTCTTCCTAGAAGGTGCCATGAACTAGGTAAAACAATGTATGCATTAAGATTTCTTCATGCAACTCATTAAAAACCAATAATCAAGGTTAAAAAAATTTTAAAAGCAATTTTTTTAAAAGTAGTTTTTGGTTTGAGAAGACAAAACAAAGAAAACAAGATAAGAGAAACCTTGAAAACGAAAATAAAAGAGAAGAAACTAAAAAATTAAAAGAAAAAGAAAGAGTTTTACCTTGATATTGATTAGAGAGGAATGGAAGAAGAGCTTGGCACCCTATTGATGAAAAAGCCTTAGAGCTTTGCTTGATTTTGAAAACCCTCTTGAGATTTTAAGTTGTGGTGTAAAATATGAGGGAGGAAGAGGCTATTTATAGAGTGAAAACGGCTAGGTTTTTTAGGGTTATGAGAAACTTTAATTTTGATAAAAGTTGAACTCTTAAATGCCAATTGGTAGCTGTCTGCGCAATCGCGTATCGATACGCCTGAGGGTGTATCGATACGGGGGTAAAAACGTAATTCCATTAAAAATGCCCGTTGAAGGATCGTATCGAAACAGATGCAATCCGTATCGAAACGATTGTTTCTCGTATCGAAACGGGTTTAACCGTATCGATACCCATTAAAGGCAAAATGAAGTCTGGGAAGCTAATACAGTACTCGTATCGATACGCTTAAGGCTGTATCGATACCCTATGCCCAGAAATACATTTTAGGCTTGAAGAACAACCAAAAGCTCGATTCTAACATCTCCTAAAGGAATGCAAATATGAATGAGCAGTTCCAAGCATATTTTACCAGAATCATACTCCCCCTAGCTATAAGCATGGATATTTTCAAGAGTTACAACACATTGACATGCAATTTCACAAGATCAAGCAATTTAAGCACAAAAAGGATCCTAAAAGGTCAAGATAGGATAGTTAAACCTAATTCTTTCATAAGGGACCAAAAACGCTCTGTAACCCCCTTAACCCGGCCTAGACGGTTGACCCAAATTAAGAAAGTCACACGGGGAAAACCAAAGTCAACCCGAAAGTCAACCTTGATTAACGACCCTTTTTTTTCTTTTTAATCTTGTCTAGATGCACATTAGTCCTATTTGTGATCACACAAACATCATACACAAAGATCACAATCATCAGAGATCAAACAGGGACCCAATTGAACAAATTACAACTTTAGGGACCAAATTGTAATTTCTGAAAACTTAAAGGACTTAACCAGATTTTAAGTTACCAACTTAAAATTAATCAGGTTTCATGCTTCTCTGCCAAATTTCAGCTCAAACGGACATCCCAAACTCATACAATTGCACTAACAAGATTTAGGACTAAAACGCAAACAATTCAAAACATTTAACCGCCCATGTCAGCCCCCAACGGTCACCCGTTCCGAAACTGGCAGAGCCCGTTTCGAAACACGGGGCCGTTCCGCAACGCGTACCGCAACAGGGGACTGGCAGTGGCCAAACCGTTTCGAAATGGTGCCTACCGTTTCAGACGCCTGGGTTCATTCAAGGCACCCGTTCCGAAACGGTGCACACTGTTCCGAAACGCCCTGCACAGATTGCAGCAAAATGCATTCCAAAACATGCAATTGATCATTCAAACATGCTCCAATTGCCACCAAACTTTACCAGCATGCAATTCAACATATATAAGACTTGTAAGCATCATCAAATCAACAAATTAACTTCATATGCAAAAAGCCCCAAATCTATAGGCATGCTTCCTACACAAGCAACCATTTAAGCACAAACTTTCCAAAACAATCTCATTTAAGCCAAATCATGAATCAGCAACATCAACAACATAAAAACATCCTTGTCCAAACATAAACGAACACAAACACATTAAACCGAGAGATTCTACCCCCATTGCCTTTATTAACTATAGCTATTCACCGAGACATACATCTCAATTGGAGTCCACCTTGAATCCCTTGTTCCTTGCTGTCCAACCTTCAAGAATCTGCATTGATGGACAAAAAGGAGCGTAAGCACATAATGCTTAGTGAGGAATGCTCAAAACCAAAACACCATCAATGCAACGGGTCATAAAACACTTTTAAAACAAACCCGATTTGTTTACCAAAGCCATGTTTGAAACCCTTTTCAACAACAAGCTCAAAACCATGCATTGCACATACATGAAAACCAACCCTTAGCTTAGCAAGCTAAGAAAACCTTTTCAAAGCACAACTTACAAAATCATCCATTTAACCATTCCATGCATAAACACCATATGCAAAGTTAAATCAAAACCTTAGAAAACACTCCCATTTCACAACATACCTTTCTTAAACTTGAAAGCCATTTCAAGCAAGAAACCTTTAAAAACCATTACTCAAACAAACCAACACATGCATTAAAACAAAGGCAACTTATATGAACCACAACATCATCATCACATGCCTTTAAAACAAGTCTTAACAAGACTCCAATGCATTTAAAAGTTTTCATACTCACATGCATCATTTACCAAATGATAATCAACACTTGTTATACCTAACAAGTAAACATGCATTCACTAGCATTATACACTTTTCATGCAACCACGCATCTTTTCAAGCATCTCATGCTTCTCATGCAATTATGTATCATTTCAAGCATTTCATGCTTCTTTATAATCAAGAACATCATATTGGCTTTCGAGTGATCAACCACATTCACTTTTCAACTCAACATCCAATCGAATACGCGGATCACAAGCGTTGTCCCCCACGCTTCATACACACTACCAATCCAAGGTCTCCAATGGACTTTTAAACACCATTTGACCTCACCATCCTAAGGTTCCCATGTATGGACTTTTAAACACCATACAACCTTAGCTTTCCCGAGGTTCCCATGTATGGACTTTCAAACACCATACAACCTCCACTTTTCCCAAGGTTCCCATGTATGGACTTTTAAACACCATACAACCTTGACTTTTCCCAAGGTTCCCATGTATGGACTTTTAAACACCATACAACCTTGACATGCACAAGGTTCCCATGTATGGACTTTCAAACACCATACAACCTTTGCATTCACCGATTGGTAGTTGTATCACATCACTAACGAGATCCGGGACACCCTACACAAGATCCACACATGGACTTAACACCGCCATTGTGATCTCAACAAGCACAAGGTTCCCATATATGGACTTTTAAACACCATATAACCTTTGCTCAACCAAGGTCCTCGAATGGGCAACACCTCCATTATGACCTTAACCATCTCGTTAGGATACTTGAAGGGAGTTTACCGGTCCACTCTTGACCACTCCACCTCCAAGGTGACTTAATTCACGGTGCACCCAATCCTATAGCCGGCTAACTATATCCGATCAACGAACCAAGAACCACTTTCATCACTTGCCAATATAACCATCTTACCATGTTAATCCACTGATTCACATGCATAATCATAATGCAAAACCATCATTTACCTTAACCAAGAACCAACCATGGACTTACCAACACCATGTTGTTCTTAAATAAACAAGGCTTACACAAGGACTTTCAACCACCTTTGTAACCTTTAGCATCACTTACCAAAGCACATCATTAACAACAATAATCCACTGTTTTAAAGCATTAGACAAAGCCATTGAACAACATGCAACACCATGCATCAAAACCACAATTTCCATGTACAAAACCAAGGATCTCTTACCTTGAGCATCCTTCACATATGGCTTCCAAAACCAGCATTAAACCATGCTTAAAATAAGCTTTCAAAACAGATTTAAACCATGCAAAACACATGCATTTCAATCATCAACCACAATTGCTATTAAAACCAAATCACAACACAATTCAAGAGCGAAAATCCATTCACTTACTCTTGAGCTTAGCAAAGTTGTTTAGACTTAAACTAAGCTCCCAAAACCTTCAAACCTTGGTTTAAAAGCTGAAAACCCAACTTCACTCACCGATACACAAAACAAGGCTAACCAACAAGCCTTCCAAGCATCCGAAAACCTTCCGCAACACCTTCAAAGCTCACGGATCAAACTCCCCTGTTTCAAGCACACAACAACAGAGAATTAATGCATCATTATGCATTAAAAACACCAGCAACAAGACTCAACTCGCTGCTCATCCCAAAATCAACATTTCGGCTACCAAACACAACCGAAATCACCTCCAAACACTTCCAAAACTTAACCCAACCAAGATCCATCACTTCTAACCAATTTTAAACATCAATTAACATCCAAAATGATCACAAACACGTCCTTATACCTCCAGGTATAACAGATCACCAAAAACACTCCAAAAACAACCAAAAACTCAAGCCAAACTTAGGAAATTCAACCTATCCGGGATTGCATTAATTAAACCTCAACTTCTAATCAATTTAGCATTCAATTAACATCATTTTGACACTTCAAAACACTGCCCAAACAGATCACACGAAAATTCCACCAAAATCACCAAATCTTGCATTTTAAGCCAAAATCAAGATTTCAATTGAAAAGCCATTAACAAAACACAAATCAAGGATTGAGAACTTAGGAATTTCAGTAAAGAACTGATAGTTTAGAGGAGAAGGACGTTCTTACCTCCAAACTTGAATTTCTCCTTTTTAGAGCCAAAAAGCTTGATGAAACAACTTGCAAATTGAGAGGTTTTGTTGATGAGATGATTAGGAATCAAAAGAGAGTTGAAATGAGTGATTTAGATGACAAAATCAGAGAAGAAAAATCTGGAGAAATGTGTTTGGGTTGAGAGAAAATGAGAGAAAAGGGAAATTGAGAGAAAGTAGAAAAGTTAGTTATAAAATGATAAAATGATTTCCCTCCACATTTCATAAACTTTAAAATCAGAATAAAGCCTTAAAATATCTTAGAAAAACCTGGAGAAACTCTTTTTGGAATAATAGCTCCTTAAAGATTCAAAGTTTCAATCCTTTATAAAACTGTCACGCAACTTTCAAAAATTACATTTTGGTCACTAGCCAAAATGTCAACCTTCCGAACCTCATTTTCCAAAATTGATTTCACAGTTCACTTAAATATATTAAAATATGATTTTAGAACATTTTTCCATATTTTTAATGCAACCTGAACTAGGCTTTCCTAAATTCACTCTTATATATTCGATCAGCACTTTGACCGAACCGGTCAACGCCCAAAACTTCTGAGCCCAAAACCGGGGCGTTACACGCTCTTTATCTAAAGGCTTTGTAAAGATGTCCGCTAATTGGTTTAAGGTGTCAACATACTCTATAACAACATCTTCTTTAAGAACATGATCTCTAATGAAATGATGCCTTATTTCTATATGTTTGGTTCTAGAGTGTTGGATGGGATTTTTTGTTAAACATATGAAACTAGTGTTATCACACTTAAGGGGTATGTTTTCAACTTTAATACCATAATCTAAGAGTTTTTGCTTCATCCAAAAGACTTGAGCACAGCAACTCCCTAAGGATATGTACTCGACTTCAGTGGTAGATAAGGCTACACTATTTTGTTTCTTAGAGAACCAAGATATGAGCATACTACCTAAGAATTGAAAAGTTCCCGAAGTACTCTTCCTATCGATTTTACACCCCTCATAATCCGCATCTGAATAAGCATGAAGGTTGAAGGTAGAGTCTCTAGGGTACCAAAGACCTAAACAAGGGGTATCTCTAATGTACCTAAAGATTCTCTTAACGACTATAAGGTGAGACTCTCTAGGACTAGCTTGAAACCTAGCACACAAGAAAACACTAAACAAGATATCCGGTCTACTTGCAGTAAGGTAAAACAAAGATCCAATCATAGAACGGTAAAGCTTGGAGTCAACACACTTACCTCCTTCATCCTTGTCAAGCTTTTTAGATGAGCTTATAGGTGTGGCTTGAGGCTTTGCATTCTCCAAGCCAAACTTCTTGAGCATATCCTTGATGTACTTTTCTTGATTGATGAAGGTGTCATCCTTCCTTTGCTTGATTTGGAGTCCCAAAAAGAATGAGAGCTCCCCCATCATGCTCATCTCGAATTCACCTTGCATTAACTTAGCAAACTCTTTGCAATGGCATTCATTAGTAGATCCAAAAATAATATCATCAACATAAATTTGTACTACTAAGATGTCATTTGTATACCTTTTTATGAAAAGTGTAGTGTCCACCTTACCTTTTTCAAAACCTTTTTCAATTAAAAAGTTTGAAAGTATTTCATGCCAAGCTCTAGGAGCTTGTTTTAAACCATAAAGAGCTTTAGTAAGTTTGAAAACATGATTTGGAAATTTTGAGTCTTCAAAACCCGGTGGTTGTTCCACATACACTTCCTCATTTATAAAACCATTTAAAAATGCGCTTTTAACATCCATTTGAAAAAGCTTGAAATCATGATAACATGCATATGCAAGCAACATCCTAATGGCTTCCATTCTAGCTACGAGAGCATAGGTTTCATCAAAATCAATTCCCTCTTCTTGAGTGTAACCTTGTGCTACTAATCTAGCTTTATTTCTTACAATGTTACCACTCTCATCTAGTTTGTTCCTAAACACCCATTTAGTTCCTATAGTAGATTAATTACTATGCCTATCAACTAATGTCCAAACATTACTTCTCTCAAATTGATTTAACTCTTCTTGCATAGCCATAATCCAAAAATCATCTTTTAATGCTTCTTTTATATTCTTAGGCTCTATGCATGAGATAAATGCAACATGGTTCATAAGTTTAAGAGAAGATTTAGTGGTTACCCCCTTGGATGGATCACCCAAGATTTCACCATCTTCGACATAGTTGAACTCCCTTGGGTAGCTCACTTCCTTTTCCTCAAGAGCCAAGTCCTTCAAGGCTTCAAGAGGTGGATCTTGTGTGTCCTCTTCTTTTGTTGGAGTCTCATCCTCCTTTGAAGTTTGTCCTCCATCAAAGGCATTTATGATTCCTACATCATCATCATCACAAGAATCCTTCCTTGGAAGGAGGTTATCATTGAATACAACATGTATAGATTCTTCTACTACTAAAGTTCTCTTGTTAAATACATGATAAGCTTTAGAGGTTAAAGAATATCCTATGAAAATAGCTTCATCACTTTTTGCATCAAATTTACCTAAGTTATCTTTTCCATTATTTAAAACAAAACACTTGCAACCAAATGGATGAAAATAGCTAATGTTAGGATTTTTAGATTTTAAAATCTCATATGGTGTTTTCTTTAAAAGTGGTCTAATCATTACTCGGTTTACAATGTAGCAAGAGGTGTTTGTGGCTTCCGCCCAAAAATATTTAGGTAAATTGTTTTCACAAAGTATGGTTCTAGCCATTTCTTGTAAAGTTCTATTTTTCCTCTCAACTACCCCATTTTGTTGAGGAGTTGGAGGAGCTGAAAAATTGTGGCTAATACCATTTTCATTTAAAAATTCTTCAAACCCTAGATTTTGAAATTCGGTTCCATGATCACTTCTAATATGGGACATCCTAAGTTCAAGATCATTTTGGGTTAATTCTAAAAATGTGATGAATTTTTCTAAAGCCTTATCTTTAGTACTTAAAAATTGAACCCAAGTAAATCTAGAAAAATCATCAACAAGAACAAATGCATAAGATTTACCACCCAAACTCATAGTCCTAATTGGCCCAAATAAATCCATGTGGATAAGTTGTAAACACCTACTTGTAGAAACATCATTAATGGATTTAAAGTATGACTTATGTTGTTTACCCTTAGAGCATGCATCACAAATTTTATCGTTTGAGAACTTAATATTGGGTAAACCTCTAACTAGATCAAGGGAAACTAATTTTTCTAAAACACTAATGCTAGCATGTCCTAGTTTCCTATGCCATAGCCATGCATCATTTTCATTTTGAGCTACTAAACATGCATGGGATGTATGTATGTCATCTAAATGCACCATGTAAATGTTACCTATGCAATGACATATGAGCATAATATTATTAGATTTAATGTCAACAATTTTGCACCCATTTTTATCAAATAAAACATTAAATCCTCTTTCACATAATTGGCTTATGCTCAACAAATTATGTTTAAGACCATCGACATACAAGACATTTTCAATAAGAATGGTAGAGTGATTACCTATGGAGCCAATACCTTTAATGTGGCCTTTGGAGTTGTCACCAAATGTCACCACTCCTCCACTTTTTGGCTTTAAGTCAATGAATCTACTCTTGTCTCCGGTCATATGCCTCGAGCATCCACTATCAAGGTACCAAGAATTTTGACTTTGTGCTTTGGCCTTGTAGCAACGCTCCCCCTACAAACAAAGATATTAAACTTTTGTTTTTGGTACCCAAGTAATTTTGGGTCCACGAGTGTTATCTCCCAATAGCTTGGTTCCCTTAGGAATCCAAGGTGACATAGCAACAATGTTCTTAGATTTTACAAGTTCCTTAGGAACCCATACACTTCTAATCTTTTTAGTTCCACTATGTCTAGGAAAGCTACTTTGTTTGTAGTTATTAGTCTTTCTCCTAGGTTGGTTTGTTTTAGATGATTCACCTTTTTCATGCTTCACACTATCAACATATTTAAAAGACTCTTTGAGCTTGTTAAGCTCACCTAACACCTTTTGGTGTTCACTATTGCATTGAGAAAGAAGATTAGTTAGGTCTACATTTTCATCTTGGAAAAATTTAAGTTCATCTTTCAAACGTAAAATCTTTTTCTCAAATTCTAAGTTAGCTTGAGAGAGTGAGTCATTCTTACCATTTAATTCCGAAATAATTTTCTAATTCCTAATGACCGACTCTTTGTATTTCTCACTAACTCATCATAAACCTCTTGCAACTCATCATATGCATCATTTAATTCATCAAATGTAAATTCAAAGGATGATGAGTTAGAGGTTACCATGGAGGTATCTTCCTCAAGTGCCATGAGGCAAAGGTTGGCCACTTCTTGTTCTTCATCCTCGGATGACTCCTCATCACTCCAAGTAGCAAGCTTGGCTTTGAGCTTCTTCTTCTTCTCAAAGCACTTCTTCTTGAGTTGAGGGCACTCCGAACGAATGTGACCGGGCTTTTTGCACTCGAAGCAAATGATTTGATCCCTCTCTTCTTCTTTGCTTTTACCTTTGAAGTCCATCTTTCTTTGAATTTTCCTTCCACGGTTGGACCTCATGAATAGAGAGAACTTTTTGGCTATCATAGCCATTTCTTCAAGGTCATCCTCCTCACTAGAAGAGCTCTTCTCAAGTAATGAAGCTTTGAGAGCCACTCCCATTTTCTTCTTCTTTTCCACCTCTAGCTTCTCCACTCTTTTCTCTTCCTTCTTCTTTTCTTCTTCCCTTCCTTGCTTCATAATCTCATGAGTAAGGAGAGAACTCACTAGCTCATCAAGTTTTAGCGTCTTCAAGTTTTTGGCCTCGATGATGGCGGTTCTCTTCCCATCCCAAGATTCGGGAAGTAAGTAGAGTAGCTTCCTAACAAGCTTGTCTTCCGGAATAGTCTCTCCAAAGCTTTTAAGCCCGTTGACGATGGTTGAGAAGCGATCAAACATTTTTGACACCGTTTCATCGGGCTCCATCTTGAAATTCTCATAACTAAGATTGAGAATTCTAATCTTGGTTTCCTTCACATCAATGGTTCCTTCATAGGTGGTCTCTAGAGTATCCCACACTTCCTTGGCACTCTCAATGGAGGAGACTTTGGAGTAGATGTCGGGACCGAAAGAACAAAAGAGCATGTGAAGAGCTTTGTCATTTATTTGGATCTTCTTCCTATCTTCTTCACTCATCTCCATCTTTTTCTTTAGAACCATCCTTCCTTCATTATCTTGCTTCAATGGAATGTAGGGACCATCTTCAATGACATCCCAAACCAAGTAATCGTTGGACTTGATGAAGAGGCGAATCCGATTCTTCCAAAACGGATAGTTGTCACAATCGAAGAAAGGCGATTTTGTAGTGGATTGAGACTCGTACATGCTAGATCCGGAGGTAGATGCCATATCTTGATTTTTGGATGATCACACTCTTCCTAGGAACTCCTCTTGTGGTTGTTAATCCTTCAAAGAGGTAGGCTCTGATACTAATTGTTGAGTGGATCGTAGATTGATCAAGACCAAGAGGGGGTGAATTGGGATTTTAAAACTTTGTTAGGGTGAATGAACAACTAAAAATGAAGAACAAAGGATTTTAGAGTGGTTCAAGTTCCAAATGAACTCTACATCCACTACCTTAGCTACCACTAAGGATTTGCAACAATTCACTAATTTGTTCTTCCCCTTTTCAAGGCTTAGGAGGTAACCTTTACACAACCGGTCAAAATTTTCTACCCAAAATTTGATCAAACCCTCACAAATAAAAAAAGAAGAAATTGGACAAGAAATATATCTCTCAAATACAATTTGTCCCTTGAAGTACAACACTGTAACCCCCTCGCCCCGGTTTGTTCGGCTGACCTGTTCGAGTAGGCTACACGGGGAAAATCGATGTGAAACCCGTTAAGGTCCCACATCGGTTAGCGACCCTAGAAAATTTCTTTTATTTATATCTTGTCTACATGCATATTTAAGTCATATGTGAAACACGACAGCGGAAACACAAGCAACATATCAACGACCATCCAAAACGGCACTTTAAAACATCCTATTTTCCCTTTTTAAACAGGCCGTATCGATACACCTGTCAAGGGTATCGATGCACCTTGACCGAGTCAACTGTCCTCAATCAACGTAGGGAGACCGTATCGATACAACCCTTGAGCGTATCGATACGCCCTTCTCGATCAACATCTCGTGGTCAAAGAGATAAACCCATACCGATATGCTTAACGCCCGTATCGATACGCCAAAGCCTCACCAAAATCTCAGATTTCCAGTGAGCATTGAGCGTATCAGTACACCCCCGCGTATCGATACACCCAACCAAAAATGAGCCCGGAAGGCAAGACCGTATCGATACAGCCCTTGGGCGTATCGATACGTCCTGCACTGCGAGTCTCCAAATTTCAGCCAAACAACTTAAGACTCGACTCTAGATGCGATTTACGACTCCCCCTAGCCACAAACAACATACATACAACCTTTAACTACCAGGATGTCATCATACATGGCATTCAAAACGTACAAGGATCATGCAACGAAAGGATTCATACATTAATCAAAAGAAGACATACTTAACACATAAAGGTTCATGCCTTAGAAACAAACATACAAGCATTCCTAACATGCAACACAAACAAGGTTTGCAATTCAAACAAGGCATCCAAGAGCCAAACCAATTCAACATACAACAAAGCATTCAAATCAACAAAACCTAACCCATTGCTTGAATATTACAATCTACAATTTAAAGATCATACTTGAGCTAACCAAAAGCGACACTTGGATACCTTTCCTTGCCCTTGCTACCCACAAGCTACTGATCTGCATTGTCGAACAAAAAGGAGCGTAAGCATGAAAACTTAGTGAGGGTAAGCTCAGAAAACAAACCTTCGACAATGCAGGGTCCAAGCACGAGCAAGAATCAAAATAGAATGCATGATCTTACCTCCGATCCACATGAGCCAAAAATATACATGATGCATGAACATATATTCAACACTATGCCATGATCAACAACTCATATGCCCAACACACGAAGATACATATAACAATGTATTAACAACAACATATATCAATCCATATTGGAATCACATTTCATATCATATTGGCACCTAACTATGACTCGAATACGCGGATAACAAGTTGGAACGCATTTCCAACACAACCATTACCTTCGGTGGGATTACACTCATCATCGGTTCTCACAGAGGGGATTCCACTCATCCTCACGCCCCATCGATGGGATTCCACTCATCACCGACTAATATATAAAGATTTCTAGGCGAACCCGTACTCCTCCTTGGTGCCTTAACGCCACCAAGGCCACGCACGAATTTGACTCAACCGTGTGCACACTAATCCTAATGATCGATCATTGTACCCAAGCATACTAGTGCCAATATTAAACACAATCCATAATCTTTCGCAACGTAATATCACAACAACTTCCGTGCTTAGCACGTACTCACCATGATCCTTGAAATCATGCAACCACCTCATAATATCATTTCACAATGTCACCACTACATGTATATCATCAAAACAATTACCCCCATCATATTTGACACATATGTATATCCACATCATACCCATCATCAACATGCATATGACAACGCATCAAACCATGCCTCAACATACATGTATAACAATATATACATAACCACCATGATCTCAATTAAACATGAGACACAACATCAAATAGAGTACAACCAAAGTCTCTCACTAAAGCTTAAGATTAGTCTACCACTCTAATCCCAACTCTAGGTGGGTCTACCAATCCCAACCTAGTCCACATGCTCGAACCAATTGCTCAAAACCATTTAAAACATTTTAACCACTCACCTTCACCTCCAAGCTCCACTACAAAGCAACCAAGGTCTTCAAGTTTCTGGATTCACTCCCGAAGCTTTACCATTGTCTTCTCTTGTTTCTAATCATCTCAACACAAACAAAACAACCTCAAATCAGCTCATACAACAATGTAGCAAACCGGAACACCATTTAAGCAATAAACACAAGATTCTAAGCCAAGAACAACCCCCAAAACATCAAACTCGGGCAGCCCTTAAACCCAATCCAAAACTCATGATTTCAACCTTTTTAGCACACTCAAATGCTTCCAAAACAGCCCCAACTATTACCCTAACATCAACCCTCAAATTCCAACATAGAACACACCCAAAACTCAACTCAAAACCCTCCTTGTTGAGTGTGTAAAAGTTCTATTATTTACACCCTTTTTAACCCATATTTCTGTTGCATTCAAGCATCATTGCATTGCATTTAGGTTAGTTTTCAATAAAACATCACAATTATATAAAAGGCACGGATTCTACTAAAAGATGGCGTATTTTGCAGGTAACTGTCGTGGTTGACGATGAAGGCAGGCGCAGGGCAGATAAGCAGGAAAGCTGAACTGGACAAGCAGCTGAAGAAGACGAACCTGTCATGGACCTGTCGTGACAGCATGGTGACAGCAGACTTATGAAGAGGAAAAGTCAAGTGGACCTCGATAGATAGAGAAAAATCTGCTCGTCTGTCGTGTGAAAGCCAAATATTTTTTCAAGCCCCGGATCAAAAGATATGTCAAGCCAAAGCTCAAGGAGAGGAAATTCCTAAAAGCTAGGATGCGGCTGGAAAGTAGGAGACTTTAGAGATTTAGTCTTTATTAGAATCTTACTTTTAATTAAAGTTGTAATCCTTGTTACCTTAGATAACTTGAGCCCAAAGCTTATATAAGGGCATAGATTTAACCTAGGAGGCAACAACCGATTACCCCATAACCAAACCTAAACCCCTGCCGTCCACCCGTCACCGACATGTTCTAAATTCCCCCTAGGGCTACGGGTTGTTTTGTAAAGTAGTTGCAAGGGTTGCTTTGTTTTAGGATTTTTCAAGTTCAATAAAATAAACTTCAAGTTCTCTTATTTTGGTTTTAACATCTTGCAAGAGCATCGAGAGAGCATTGTGAGGTTATCCATTTACTTAGCATCGGGAGAGTTAAGTATACGAAAGAAATAAGAGCGCGTTCTCTAGTTTATAGTTGAACCATCTCGTGCCTAGGGATAGGGCGAGGTTAAGTGGCTAAGGAAGAATTCATACACATCGGTGTTCATCCTTCGATTCACGCCGGGAGGTATCATCAAAGACGTGTTCATCGACAGACTTGTGCCTAGGGATAGGGCAAGGCAGATCTGGGATTCTTGCCAAACTTGAAGTACAGAGTTGGTGTGTCTGCTGCCGCGACTGCCAACGGACAGACGTCGCGACAGGTGCTGTCGGCGACGGGGGCGACGACAGAACTGGAGATCCTAAGCAATTCAATACCTGCACTACCGAGCAATTCAATACCAGCCCATTCTCTCTATCTTGATAACTCAATCCTTTTATTTACGTCTTTACTTTATTATTTTCGTGACAACTCTCAAATATTTCTTTTACTTTCGTGCAGTAATTCAAGGTGAAGTCATTAGCCCAATCCCTGTGGAGACGATATCCGATACTTAGTATCACTTTACTACTTGCGTCGTGTACACTTGCACTACAATTGCGATAGACTCTTTTACACGCAACAAGTTTTTGGCGCCGTTGCCGGGGATTGGCAACATAACTACATCTTTCTTTTATTGCACTTTTTGCTTTTATTTTTATTTTCGTTTTTATTTTTAGTTTTTCTTTAATTTTTCTTTTGTGTTTTCAACTCTTGCTTTTCACGAGGTTGTCTTGTTTATGCGCAGATCCAAAAGAGGTGAAGATCCTGAGTATAAATTAGATCCGGAGATCGAACGATCCTTCAATCTCAAGAAACAACTTCGCCGACTTTTAGACAGAAACGAATATCTCGAAGAACAACTAGAGAAGATGGGCCATAACCAACCTGCTGGTGGTTTCATACCACCCCTTGGCGATAATAACCTACCTGTCGTCGACCCGCCTGGGGCAGATAGACGACGGTCATGTCGTGACTACATGCTGAACGATCATGTAGAGCTGGAGACCACACTGCCGGATATTGATGTTGACAACTTTGAGCTTAAACCTGTCATGTTTAGTATGATCAACAATGTCGGATAGTTCAGTGGTTCTGCGACAGAAGATGCAAGGGAGCATCTCAAAACATTCCAGGAGATCTGTGGTTCGTTTAGACTGCCAGGAGTTAGTCCGGAGATACTGAGGCTTCGGTTATTCCCCCATTCATTGAGGGACAGAGCTAAAACTTGGTGGAATAAACTTACGACGGGTTCTATTATGACTTGGGCAAATCTAACTCGTGAATTTTTATCTCGTTTTAATCCTTCACATTTATCTGAGCGATTACGTAACGAAATTGCTACTTTTCAACAGGAAGATGACAAGCCGATGCACGAGGCCTGGGACAGATTTACTACTCTTCTACGGAACTGCCCAATGCATGGATTCCCCGTCTGGAATCAGGTAACTAAGTTTTATAATGCTGCTAACTTACAAACTCGCATTCGCATTGATTCTGTAGCAAATGGACTATTATTGGATAAAGATCCGGACGAGGCATTGCAAGTTCTAAAAATTCTAGCCAAGAATAAGGAGCAGTTTCCGACAGCTAGAAGAGGGGGTAAACGGGTACTTGCTGTCAAGGATTATGAGGCCGACATCACTATGAAATCACAGGTAGCATTCCTCACTAAAGCCATGAAACACTTCTTGAATGAAGAGGACTTACGAGGGTTTGCTGTCGAGGAAGTTTGTGCCACTTGTGAGGGAAATCATAGTAGGGATGAGTGCCCTATAAATATAGAAGAGGGGAAATATGTTGGAAATTACAAACCAAACTACAATTCCAACAACTACAACCCTAATTGGAGGAAAGATCCCAAATTTTCCTAGAGTAACCCTAACAATGCCCTAAATCCGCAAGCATATAATCAGAATCAGGGGGTCCTAGATTGTTGACGCGACAGCAACTGCCGCCGCAGAACCTGCCGCCGCAGCAGCAACAGCAGCCACCACCTGCCACGAGTAGTGTATTGAAGCAGACTCTGGCCACCTTTATGTCTCAGACTGGTACGTACATGGAGAATATTAATCAGTTTGTCAAGAAGACGGAAACCTTTATGGATGAAACCAAGATGAGAATGACAAATCATGAGGCTACCTTGAAATCTCTAGAGACACAAATGGGTCAGGTGTCGCAGCATATTAAGCCAAGGCAGAATGGAGGTTTCCCTAGCAATACTGAAAATGCTAGACCGCCCCCACATGAGCAATGTAAGGCGATTACTACTAGGAGTGGGAAAAAGCTATCAGGGTCGGAAAAAGAAGCTGAAACAGAAAAGGACCCTGCCTTGGATAAACCTGCCGAGGAAGCTGCCCCGACAGGTGACAAACAGACTGCTGCCGATGAGCCTGTCACGACAACAGAAGCGACAGAGGAGAAAAAGGAAGATTATCGTCCTCAGATTCGCATGCAGTGGGAAGGACGCATTGATGATTATCGTCCCCCACCACCCTTCCCTCAACGGATACAGCAAGCTAAGCATGAATCTCAACTTAAAAAGATTTATGATATTTTTAAACAGGTTCATATTAATATTCCGTTGTTAGATGCTGTTAGGGAGATGCCCGGTTATGCTAAATTTCTCAAGGATGTTATGTCGAAAAAATCTAAACTTGGGGAATTTGAAACGGTAAGGATGCAAGAAGGTTGCATGAGTATTCTTCATCGACAGCCACCCCAGAAAAAGAAGGATCCGGGGAGCTTCCTCATACCTTGCGTAATCGGCGACAAATTTGTGGGTAAGGCACTTTGTGATCTTGGAGCTAGTGTTAATCTAATGCCCAAATCTGTTTTTCAGAAATTAGGTATTGGCAAGGCGCGGCCCACGACAGTTACCCTACAGCTAGCCGACCGCTCTTACGTTCACCCCGAGGGAAAAATTGAAGATATTTTGGTAAGAGTGGATAAGCTTATTTTTCCTGCTGACTTTCTTATTTTAGATTGTGAAGCAGATTAGAACGCACCAGTCATCCTCGGGCGACCCTTCTTAGCCACGGGAAGATCATTGATTGATGTGGAGAAAGGAGAACTCACCATGCGCGTGAACGATCAAGAGATTAAGTTGAATGTTCTCCAAGCGATGAAACATGCCGATGTGGAAGAGGAATGCAAGGCCATCATTGAGGTGACCTTTGATCAACCCTGCATCAGGTCGGGCTGCCGAGATATAAAATTTGGTCACTGCTGCGACAACCACCTACAAGCCTGTCATGACGGTGACGACGACAGCGATGACGACATCATCGACGACAACAACTTCTCTGGATCCGATACATCTGATACTGAAGGTCATGAGGAGGTAAACTGGTTAGACCATCATCCAGGTAAGTTATTCGAACCCTTGAATTATACTTCGGATAACCATTTAATCCAAAAGCCCTCTACTGTTGAACCACCTGTCTTAGAACTTAAGCCCCTGCCAGGGCAGCTTAAATATGCTTATCTTGGTTGTGATGACACACTGCCCGTAATCATCTCTGCTAAGCTGCCGCAGGAACAGGAACGACAACTGGTCGACATGTTAAGACAACACAAAAAGGCGATAGGATGGACGATAGCAGACATTCAGGGCATTAGTCCGGCAATCTGTATGCACAAAATCCTACTAGAGGAAGATCATAAGCCGACTATTGATGCCCAAAGGCGGTTAAACCTAGCAATGAAGGAGGTAGTGCGTACAGAAATAATTAAATGGTTAGATGTTGGTATTATTTACGCCATCTCCGACAGCAAATGGGTAAGCCCGGTGCAATGTGTTCCCAAGAAAGGAGGCATGACCGTGATAACCAACGAAAACAACGAGTTAATCCCAACCAGGACTGTGACCGGTTGGAGGGTTTGTATGGACTATCGGAAGCTTAACAAATCTACCCGAAAAGACCACTTTCCTTTACCCTTTATTGATCAAATGCTTGATAGATTAGCGGGTAAACCTTACTATTGTTTTCTTGATGGTTATTCAGGGTATAATCAAATTGCTATTGCACCGGAGGACCAAGAGAAAACGACTTTCACATGCCCCTACGGAACATACGCATTTAGGAGGATGCCGTTCGGCCTCTGTAACGCACCTGCCACCTTCCAAAGATGCATGATGGCTATATTCTCCGACATGGTAGAGGACTTCCTTGAGATCTTCATGGATGATTTTTCCGTCTTTGGAGACGATTTTGAGAGCTGCCTCGGCAACCTTCAAAAGGTACTTGAAAGATGAGAAAAAGCTAATCTTGTTCTTAATTGGGAAAAATGTCATTTTATGGTCGATGAATGGATAGTTCTAGGCCACAAGATTAGCTGCCGTGGGATAGAAGTCGACAGGGCAAAAATAGAAGTCATAGAGAAGTTGCCGCCACCAACCACATTCAAGGGCATTAGGAGTTTTTTAGGGCATGCTGGTTTTTATAGGAGATTCATTGCAAATTTCTCAAAAATCACCAAGCCGCTATGCCATCTCTTAGAGCAGAACCGACCCTTTGACTTTAATAAGGAATGTACTGAAGCATTCAAGGTCCTGAAGGAAAAGTTAGTGACCGCCCCCATAGTACAGTCACCAGACTGGACACAGCCATTTGAGATTATGTGTGATGCTAGTGACTATGCTGTCGGGGCAGCACTTGGGCAGCACAGAGACAGGCTGTTTCACGTCATATACTATGCCAGCAAAACATTGAATGACGCCCAAGTGAACTACACCACCACAGAAAAGGAGCTGTTAGCTGTGGTGTTCTCCATCGACAAGTTTCGTTCTTACATACTTGGAACGAAGGTTATAATACACACCAACCACTCTGCCCTCAAGTATTTATTTGCAAAGAAGGATGCAAAACCTAGGTTGATACGATGGATATTGCTACTACAAGAGTTCGACCTTGAGATCAAAGACAAAAAGGGGACAGAGAATCAGTTGGCAGATCACTTGTCGAGGTTGGAAACGGGACAGAGTCTACCTTTAGATGAGACACACATACTGGAGACCTTCCCAGATGAGCAGCTCTTTGCTGCCGCAATAGCTGTCGCGACAGCCATGGCGGCAGGTAAGTCTTCTAACCTTCCCTGGTATGTTGATTTCGTTAATTTTATTGTTAGCGGAATATTACCTTCTGATCTTACTTATCAAGCCAGGAAGAGGTTTCAAAATGATGTTAAACATTATTATTGGGACGAACCTCTTCTTTTCAAAATGTGCGCAGATCAGGTTATAAGGAGGTGCGTACCACAAGAAGAACAAGAAGACATTCTCCATCACTGTCATGCTTCACAATATGGAGGGCACTTAGGAGGCAATAAGACTGCTGCCAAGGTGCTGCAGTCAGGGTTCTACTGGCCGACACTTTATAAAGATGCACAGGAATTTTACAAAAACTGTGACAGGTGCCAGCGGACAGGTAACATCTCGAGGAGAAACGAGATGCCACTGCAGAATATTTTAGAAGTCGAAATCTTCGACGTTTGGGGGATTGATTTTATGGGACCATTCCCGTCTTCATGTGGGAATTTGTACATCCTCCTAGCGGTGGACTATGTCTCCAAGTGGGTAGAAGCAATCGCAACTCAAAAGAATGATGCCAAAACAGTCCAAAAGTTTTTGCACAAAAACATCTTTTCTAGATTTGGCATCCCTAGAGCGATTATCAGTGATGAAGGGAGACATTTTGATAATAGGGTAATTGCTGCCGCCTTAAAGAAATATGGTGTCAAGCACAGGATCGCGACAGCATACCATCCACAGACCAATGGACAGGCTGAGATTTTCAATAGGGAAGTGAAGAACATTCTTGAGAAGATGGTTAAACCAACTAGGAAAGACTGGTCTTTACTTCTAAATGATGCATTATGGGCATACAGGATAGCTTTCAAGACTCCATTGGGCATGTCTCCATACCGACTAATTTATGGGAAAACCTGTCACCTGCCTGTCGAGATTGAGCACAAGGCATATTGGGCAATCAAGGCAGTGAATATGGACTTGGACAAGGCCGGCCAGAAAAGGTTATTAGATCTGAACGAGATTGAAGAATTAAGGACAATGGCCTACGACAACGCAAGAATCTACAAGGAAAAGACTAAGAAGTGGCATGACAAGAAACTGCTGCCACGACAGTTCTGCCCAAGGCAGCTTGTGTTGTTATTTAATTCTAGACTTAAACTCTTCCCAGGAAAGCTAAAGTCTAGATGGTCTGGCCCGTTTCAAGTGGTTCAAGTTTTTCCCCATGGTGCCATCACAATTCAATCATTAAAGGACGGGCACCAATTCAAAGTCAATGGACAACGCCTCAAGCACTATCAAGGGACTGAAGCCCCAGGAATTCAGGAAGTGGTTACTTTAGGAGATGCCCCACAAGGCACCCCTAATTTAACCTAAGTTTTATTTTTATTTTTTTTATCTTTATTATTATTTATTAGGAATTAGGTTTATTTTATTTAAATAATGTTTTGTTTTTATAATTTCAGTTTTTAGGAAATAAAGAAGTCAAGTGAGAAAGAAGAAGTGGCCCAAGACCACCGCCCATCCACCAGCCCAATAAAGCCCATTCATGATAACCTGTCGTTTCAGCTGCCGGCGCAGACGGATTTGACAGGCTGTCAACAGGCTGACTCTGCAGACGCAGAAACGTGCGGCAGACGCACAGCAGACGCATAAATGCGTGTCAGACGCGTCAGACACGCTACATCCAATCTGCCGCCCCGTTATTCCCGCCTGCCGTTGCGGCATTAAATGGGCAGATACCCAACAGCTATATAACCCCGTTCTCCCTTTCATTTTCATCACTTCTGAATTTTTCTCTCTTGTTTTCTCTTCTAGTTTTATTTGTTTTCTTTCTTTCACAGCCCTTGCAACCAAAATGTCGTCGAGACAAACCCGTCGTACCGCTGCTGCCGCTTCCTCTTCAGCAGCAGCATCCCCCTTCGCCAACAAGGAACTATGGGAGGAGCGTGGCTTCATTTACAACAGAGATGCTCCCCATATGGGACTCCGGCCGTTCATTGTGAAGGCCATAACAGCACAGCTATGGGAGGACTTTGCCGAGAAGCCGACAGAGTTAAATGATACTTTGGTTCGAGAATTTTACGAGGCCATCGACAGCAAAACGGCGACATCTGTCACCGTCAGAGGAGTGGCAGTACCCTTCACCGCCAACAGCATCAACCACACGTTCGGTCTCTTCTTTGGCCCCAATGATGATGCTCACCAACAATTTTGGGACACCCTCGACGCTGCTGCCCATGATGCTGTTATGATGGAGCTGACAGAGGCTGGGACGACATGGACCACCAGCAAGAAGAACCCCCACTCCGTCAATAGGGCGCAGCTACTCCCTGAAGCAAAACTATGGAACGCTTTCATCAAAAAGCGTATCCTGCCCTCGTCCCACCATACGACAGTCAACCGACAGCGCTTGGCCCTCATTCACTCGATTATGCATGACAGGCCCATCAATGTGGGCAGGTACATGCGGGACAGCATCCTCGATTGTGCCTTCCGCTCGGACTCACGACTCTGCCTGCCGTTCACCATCACCGCCCTCTGCCGATGTGCTGCCGTACCAGAGGAACCCTCCGAC
Source organism: Hibiscus tridactylites (assembly GCA_958450335.1). Lineage (NCBI taxonomy): Eukaryota > Viridiplantae > Streptophyta > Magnoliopsida > Malvales > Malvaceae > Hibiscus > Hibiscus tridactylites. The sequence continues at coordinate 32,047,533 of OY288285.1, forward strand.
AAAATCAAAACGGGCAGCGGCTGGACTGACAACAATATCTCCAGCCTCATGGAGGTTATAGTCGTATCACCCATCAACGCCTTCGACCCAAATGCCCCTCCTGCTGATTCCGATGATGAACCTGCCACCGAACCTGCCCCAGAAGCTGCCGCCGACACCGCTCCGACAGATCAGTCTGCCCACATCCTTGCTGCCATCCTAAGGGTAGAGGAGCGCCAAATGGGTTTGATGACTTTTATCCGTGACTTCTCAAATGCAACGGTAAATTTCATCACTAATACTTTACATTATTCGGATGTCATCTTCCCCACCTTCCCCGCCCATTATTTCCATATCCCCTCCCCTACTCCCACACCACCTGTCTCCCCCCATACACATTCTGCCACTTCCACACCATCCCCTGCCCCGACGGCAGCCGGCAGCCCACCGACCGACACCTCCCCTCGAGGAACCAAGAGGCCTGCCACTGCTGACAGCCCTCTTATCCGGAGGAATTTGGAGAGTGACTTTACGCGGGTTAAGCGAATTAAGCACGTGGCACACAAGAAAAGGCTGCCCAGAGCCACTACCACCAGCAGCTCTTGGGACAGCGGTAGCAGTTCCGATGTCTGGCTATTGGAGCCTCCTGCCCCTCAACCTGCCGATGAACCTGCCCCTACACCAGCTGATGAACCTGCTGATCAACCTGCTCCGGAACCTGCCCAGCCCCCTCCACAACGCAGACGCCGCCATCAGATCCGCGTCAGCAGCAGCAGCGAGGACAGCGAGTGAAAATTTAAGTTTTTATTCTTCCTTTACTGCTGCCTGCATTATCTTTTGTGATGTACTTTTATTTATCTAGTTTTTCTTTATTTTTCATGTCATTTTGCATTGAGGGCAATGCAACCCTCGAGTTTGGGGGTGGCAACCCTCCATTCTAATGGAGTCTTAGTACATCTTTAATTAATTGTTGTGTCTTTTATTTATTTAAGTTCTCTTAAAAAAAATCAGAAAATATAAAACTGTTGGCTTAAAACTGTGAAGTTAACTTACCTGTCATGACGGCTCTGTCGTGGCAGCATCTTTAGGACAGGTTAAGGAAAAGTTTAGAGCCTTTCTATAGTTCTGAAAACTTAAACACTTTTGTGACTGTTATATTGCTTAGATTTCTTTTAGCCAAACTAGAATAGGATGCTTAGAACTTGAATAGCCCCTAGAGGTGCCTAACACTGGCTCTAGGAAAGAAGTTTAGCAAAAGAAATTTGAAAACCTAGAGGTGCCCGAAACCGGCTCTAGGAAGCTAACTAGAGGTGCCCGAAACTGGCTCTAGAAAAATTTAGCTTGAAAATAGAAGAAAAAGAAGCATGAAAATGTGCTTTCAAAAAAAATAAACTTTGGCATAAAAATTTGAGTTAGGAAGTTGAATATTCTAGTGAAACTAAGAGAGTCTTAGCATATAACTGTTCACAAGCATGCACACACTGCACGAGAGCTATAGGGAGATTCCGGACAGATCCTAACTTTTCCGACAGGTTGCTGCCGCCATAGAGAATGAGCGACGGGTAAGGGACAGTTCACTGTTTGAAGGCCAACACAAAAAATTTTCATTTTTCTTTCTTCATTGCTTGAGGGCAAGCAAAAACTTGAGTTTGGGGGTGTGTTGAGTGTGTAAAAGTTCTATTATTTACACCCTTTTTAACCCATATTTCTGTTGCATTCAAGCACCATTGCATTGCATTTAGGTTAGTTTTCAATAAAACATCACAATTATATAAAAGGCACGGATTCTACTAAAAGATGGCGTATTTTGCAGGTAAAGCATCGGGAGAGCATTGTGAGGTTATCCAGTTACTTAGCATCGGGAGAGTTAAGTATACGAAAGAAATAAGAGCGCGTTCTCTAGTTTATAGTTGAACCATCTCGTGCCTAGGGATAGGGCGAGGTTAAGTGGCTAAGGAAGAATTCATACACATCGGTGTTCATCCTTCGATTCACGCCGGGAGGTATCATCAAAGACGTGTTCATCGACAGACTTGTGCCTAGGGATAGGGCAAGGCAGATCTGGGATTCTTGCCAAACTTGAAGTACGGAGTTGGTGTGTCTGCTGCCGCGACTGCCAACGGACAGACGTCGCGACAGGTGCTGTCGGCGACGGGGGCGACGACAGAACTGGAGATCCTAAGCAATTCAATACCTGCACTACCGAGCAATTCAATACCAGCCCATTCTCTCTATCTTGATAACTCAATCCTTTTATTTACGTCTTTACTTTATTATTTTCGTGACAACTCTCAAATATTTCTTTTACTTTCGTGCAGTAATTCAAGGTGAAGTCATTAGCCCAATCCCTGTGGAGACGATATCCGATACTTAGTATCACTTTACTACTTGCGTCGTGTACACTTGCACTACAATTGCAATAGACTCTTTTACACGCAACACTCCTAAAACCCCACCAAAACCCAAATTCGGGAATTCTTATAAAACACTTTAAAAATTACATATGTTGGATCTTATGGTTCCTAAACAACTTATCTATCAACATTAAACCAAAAGATTTGTTAAAATCTCATAAAGTTGCAACATTTAGCAAAAACCTTGAAAAACACAAAATGTGAAATACATGGCTTCAATGGAAACTAATGGTACCATAATGTAAAGAAAGACAAGACCAACTAAAAAATGCCATTACCTTTTGAAAAGCTCCCAAGATGAAGGTGAAAGGGGATGAAATGGTGAGATGGAGAGAAAAGCTCTCCCTTGTCGTTGGAAAGAAAATATGGAGAAGGAAGAAGATGAGCACATGTCTAATTTAACAAAAGAGGTTTTAATTTTGAAAGTTTCATTTATTTACGGTTTTGCCATTAATGAGATTGCAATTTCATTTGTTTGTAGATTTCATAGAAAATGAGAAACAAATCAATTTTGGTCCAATACAAAATGTTTGTTTTGGAAATATGAAGTCCAAAATAATATTTTATTATTTTAAATTTTAAAACCGAAACCAGACCATTATTTTAATATTATTCCTCTCGGCCCTCAAACCCGGGTGTTACAACTCTCCCCCCACTTAAGGAAATTTCGTCCCCGAAATTTATCGAACAGGATGAGCCACGGAAACATGCTCCTCCACACTTTCTTTCTCACCACAACATACTCACCAACTCGGTAAACTTACCACACAATCGTTAGCTATCTGACGCTGAGATCTCAACGGGCCCTTCATTGCATGTCAATTTTAAACTCAACTCAATCTCCTCAACAACATAGCACGGGACAAATCTAAATCACACTTCCGAATCACAGATACACAGAACACATTACGAACCCCTTTCTAACTCTGGTGGCAACCGCAACAGATAAACAACAGAACTAGCCCCAATTCACAATATCATACTGTACCGTTTGAATACTTGATCGATAACCCCCTTTTTTGACTCACCATCTGACTTCAACAGGAAAATATTATGCTGACGTCTTCAAAAATCTAGCAGAAATCTCGAATCTCTATTACCCACTTCCATTAAGAATCTCCCACGGATGTAACAAACTAGAAGAAAACTGTTGCTCGGCCTTGGCACGCTGGAAAACTATACGCTTATTCTCATACTGAACCACATCATCCATCAACTCAATCCAGAAGTACTCATCTTCAACCCACAATACGTCTTCATACTACTCAAATACAATACAAATGAAATGTCGTGTGCTTCGGCCAAAACAATACGTCTCAAAACACTTTGTCAATCGGCACAACTATTCTGTCTCTGAAAATACAAACTATATCATCTCTGAAACTGTATTCTAAAGGTCTTCCTTCCACTATGTCTTGCACGTGAGGTGCCAGGAACCTGTCTTGCAACTGTTTTTCTTTAAGTATCCTGACTCGAAGTAGGTTTAACCTGAAACTCGGCCACAGAACTGCTATCATTTGGTAAACTGAATCTGGCAAACACAGCTTGCAACTCAACTACTAATCTAACAACAAACATAACTCGAAACATCGGTTACTACATTGACTCTCTTCGGACGATACTAAATCTTGAGATTACGGTCTTCAAGCAGTTCTAACAACTTATGATGTTCAAGTTTCAACCCTTCCTAAGTCGTCAAATATTTCAAGCTCTGATGGTGTATTTCTTACTATACAAGCTTTGTCTCTAAGTCTTCGAAGCAAAACAACAGTAGCTAACTCTATGTCTCGTGTCGGATAACTCTTTTCATGGATCTTCTACTGTCTCGATAAATAGGCTGCAATCTTCTGTCTTGCATAAGCACACAACCTAACCCTACATATAAGGCATCATTATGGTTCACAAATTCTCTCTCTAACATCGTCTAGATCAAGGTCGAGGTTCTCATCAAAGTTTCTTTTGGTTACTCAAGGGCTCGTTGTCTTGTATCTGACCACAAAACTGAACATTTTTCTGTAGCAATTTGTCAAAGTAGTAGTTATCTTCGAAAGACTATTTACAAACTTCCGATAGTAACAATGCTAGACCTAGGAACTATAGATAATTGTCACAGTCTTCGGTTTCTTCCAACTCACATCTTCTTCTACCTACTTAGGATTTACTCCAATACACTCGGTTGATCTACATGTCCTAGGAGAACATCTTCCTTAACTCGAAGTTCACGTTTGCTCGACTTGGCATACAATTAATTCTCTAATAGGGTCTACAACACTAACTCTAAAGCTTGTCATGGTCTTCTTTGGTACATGAATATACCCATATCATCTATGAGAACTACTACAAACTGATCAAGGAACTCAGGAAATATTCTGCTCAACATCTCTATAAAGGTAGCTAACACACTAGTCAAACGAAACGACATAACTTGGAACTCAAAGTGACCATATCTTGCCCCCAAAAGCTGTCTTTGGTACATCAACTTCTCTCACTTTCAAATGGTATTAATTGGATCTCAAATTAATCTTCGAAAAGACTGGAGCACACCCCAACTGATCAACAAACCACTGACATTTGGAAATGGATACTACTTATTCACTGTCACTTGTTTCAACTACCTGAAATCTAAACACATTCTCGTATTGTCTTCTCTCTTCTTCACAAATTGCACTGTCATACTCTAAGATGAAGTACTAGGCCTAATGAATCTAAGGTCTAACAAATCCCGCAGTTGATTCTTCAACACTCTCAATTCTTTAGGGAACCATAAGATACAGGGCAATCAAAACAGGAGCAAACTCGAAGGCGGTCTCAATAACAAGCTCTTCTTCTCTGTCAGGAGACAACCCGGCAGTTCTTCCAAACACTTTTAGGGAAAAACACAAACTATTCTAACATTCTGCGGTCTAATCTTCATTCAAAAATCAAATCCATTACATTTGCTAAACAAGCCTGTCAACTAAACTCAATCAATCTTTGACCTCTAAAGCTGGATCAACATTGAATAAGAAGTTCACATCCTCACCTACCACTACAATCTCACAAAAATCTGCAACTTCAAGGAAACTCTCTCTTTGTTTCAACGTATACCCTAGCTCTGTGTTCTACAAGCTAAACCATGCCAAAAGTTACATCGAAACCGTAAAAAGATAATAACTTCACATCTACTGGAAATACGTAACCCTGGACTATCAACGGACATCTCTCGTACCTCTTTCTGACCACCACTATCTCACTAAAAGGTCTAGTCACATGCGTCCCTACGTATAAGATCTCAACAGAGATATCTAGCTTCCTTACATGCTCACACAAATGGACGAATTCACAGAAATTGCAACTTCACATGTACACAGCTTATAGTTTTCGGTTCTCTTGTCTTCAGGCCGGTCTTTCAAACATAACCTAACTCTTCAAAACCGTTCTTAGAGCATCTCGAAAATTCAAAATGCAGTTCTGATCACACACAAACAATCATGCTGGAACTTTTTCTATAACATCGGTCCTGACAATTCAAAACATTCTACTACCTAACAATCTGGAGTTAAAGCTCAAGACTTCCTTCTCGGCTCAACTATATCGGAAGCGAGTTCATCTCTCCTTCTTGCTAGAAGACAACTCAGACGCACACTGGCCCAATCACACAAATCAATTCCCACTCACGGATACTGACCGGCTGTCTTGTATTAAAACCATAGGTCGAACCCCAAAGATCACCAACTAACATTTCTGAGTTCAGATTACCTACACGAGACCCTTACCTTGATCTCTCCAGAAGAACTAATGTACTCGTACCTACCTCTAACACTTCACCGGGCATATTCAAATTTTGCATGCTCGCTAACAACATACGGAAGTACAGATCTAGAATCAACCGGAGGGAACAAACTCAAAACTGTACCAATGGCTTATCTACTATAACATTGATACTACTCTGAATCCCACTCATAGGTCTTCACTTCTTTTTACCAACTAATACCAGAATCAATCACCTCGTTCCCTAACAACCGGAGCCAGCCCACCTACACGCGGACTCAAACAAACAAATTGTACCTCAACTCCAGTACAACCATACTTCTCTGACAATAGTGATGAACTCCCTCAACATCATCCACATTTCCAAAAACCACAACTTCTACTTACTAATTCACGGCCCACACCTTGGCCTCAAACTTACCAAAAAGCAATAAATTAACAACAACAACAAATTAACATACAAACTGGGTTAGCAAGGGAAAGGGTCCAAGTGGCTCAAGTATGATTCCCCCACTTAAAAATCTATTTTTCCGATGTAATAGAAGCAATGGGACTCTACTCAACATGCCTCAAGCAACATACACGTACGATCAAACAACATACATCAAGCATACTTGATAAACAAGCAAACATGCTTACATGGCAAGAAAACATCTTGCATTTACAACACAAGAATTAAACTTACCTCACTTACCTGCCCAAGGTCTCGGAAACCTTAGGCTTTGATACCAACAAATGTAACCCCCTCGCCCCAGTTTGGTCGGCTGACCGGTTCGAGTAAGCTACACGGGGAAAACCGATGTGAAACCCGTTAAGGTCCCACCTCGGTTAGCGACCCTAGAAAATTTCTTTTATTTATATCTTGTCTACATGCATATTTAAGTCCTATGTGAAACACGACAGCGGAAACACAAGCAACATATCAACGACCATCCAAAACGGCACTTTAAAACAACCCATTTTCCCTTTTTAAGTAGGCCGTATCGATACACCTGTCAAGGGTATCGATACACCTTGACCGAGTCAACTGCCCTCAGTCAACGCAGGGAGACCGTATCGATACAGCCCTTGAACGTATCGATACGCCCTTTTCGGTCAACATCTTGTGGTCAACGAGATAAACTCGTACCGATACGCTTAAAGCCCGTATCGATACGCCAAAGCCTCACAAAAATCTCAGATTTCCAGTGAGCATTGAGCGTATCGGTACAACTATGCGTATCGATACACCCAGCCAAAACTGAGTCCGGAAGGCAAGACCGTATCGATACGACCCTTGGGCGTATCGATACGCCCTGCACCGCGAGTCTCCAAATTTTAGCCAAACAACTTAAGACTCGACTCTAGATGCGATTTACGACTCCCCCTAGCCACAAACAACATACATACAACCTTTAACTACTAGGATGTCAACATACATGGCATTCAAAACGTACAAGGATCATCCAACGAAAGGATTCATACATTAATCAAAAGAAGACATACTTAACACATAAAGGTTCATGCCTTAGAAACAAACATACAAGCATTCCTAACATGCAACACAAACAAGGTTTGCAATTCAAACAAGGCCACGCGCGAATTTGACTCAACCGTCTGCACACTAATCCTAATGATCAATCATTATACCCAAGCATACTAGTGCCAATATTAAACACAATCCATGATCTTTCACAATGTAATATCACAACAACTTTCGTGCTTAACATGTACTCACCATGATACTTGAAATCATGCAACCACCTCATAATATCATTTCACAATGTCACCACTACATGTATATCATCAAAACAATTACCCCATCATATTTCACACATATGTATATCCACATCATACCCATCATCAACATGCATATGACAACGCATCAAACCATGCCTTAACATACATGTATAACAATATATACATAACCACCATGATCTCAATTAAACATGAGACACAACATCAAATAGAATACAACCAAAGTCTCTCACTAAAGCTTAGGATTAGGCTACCACTCTAATCCCAACAGTAAGTGGGTCTACCAATCCCAACCTAGTCCACATGCTCGAACCAATTGCTCAAAACCATTTAAAACATTTTAACCACTCGCCTTCACCTCCAAGCTCCACTACCAAGCAACCAAGGTCTTCAAGTTTTCGGATTCACTCATGAAGCTTTACCATTGTCTTCTCTTGTTTTTAATCATCTCAAAACAAACAAAACAACCTCGAATCAGCTCATACAACAATGTAGCAACCCGGAACACCATTCAAGCAATAAACACAAGATTCCAAGCCAAGAACAACCCCCAAAAAATCAAACTCGGGCAGCCCTTAAACCCAATCCAAAACTCATGATTTCAACATTTTTAGCACACTCAAATGCTTCCAAAACAGCCCCCAACTATTACCCTAACATCAACCCTCAAATTCGAACATAGAACACACCCAAAACTCAACTCAAAACCCTCCTAAAACCCCACCAAAACCCAAATTCGGGAATTCTTATAAAACACTTTAAAAATCACATATGTTGGACCTTATGGTTCCTAAACAACTTATCCATCAATATTAAACCAAAAGTTTTGTTAAAATCTCATAAAGTTACAACCTCTATCAAAAACCTTGAAAAACCCAAAATGTGAAATACATGGCTTCAATGGAAACTAATGGTACCATAATGTAAAGAAAGACAAGACCAACTCAAAAATGACATTACCTTTTGAAAAGCTCCCAAGATGAAGGTGAAAGGGGATGAAATGGTGAGATGGAGAGAAAAGCTCTCCCTTGTCGTTGGAAAGAAAATATGGAGAAGGAAGAAGATGAGCACATGTCTAATTTAACAAAAGGGGTTTAATTTTGAAAGTTTCATTTATTTACGGTTTTTCCATTAATGAGATGGCAATTTTACTTGTTTGTAGATTTCATAGAAAATGAGAAACAATTCAATTTTGGTCCAATACAAACTGTTTGTTTTGGAAATATGAAGTCCAAAAATAATATTTTCTTATTTTAAATTTTAAAATCGAAACCGGACAATTATTTTAATATTATTCCTCCCGGCCCCTAAATCTGGGTGTTACAAACACTCATCCTAAATTTGAAGATAGAATAAGAATTGAATACAACTCAATTTGGGGTTTACAAGAAATTGGAAAATAGACACACTTAAGGTTGGATTTTTGCTTGATTGTTTGTCTTTAATGCAATATTTTTTGTTTGTCTTCAAAGAGCTTCAATTTGTACATTCTCTATCAATTCTAGCAGTTTGGTTGGTTAGGTTCTTGATTGTAGCTGTTGGGACCCTCTCTTTTCACCATAAATGCACTTCTGCAGCTATCTGTATCAGTACACAGGGAGTCGTATCGATACTTGTCTCAAAACAGAAAGAGCTGTTGTACATAATAAAGAGGGCATATCGAAACGCACATAAGCATATCGGTATGGGACAAAGACCGTATCAAAATGGATAAGACCGTATCGATACCTTTTTCTCAACTTAGCTCACTGGAAATCTCCGTTTCGATACGGGGGTACACCGTATCGATACGGGACAACTGCCACTTTAAATGTTAGTTACCTAATGACTGACACCAACGGTTGAAAACATTTAAAACACTTCGAATTAAAAAAATTCAGTTAAAACCGTATCAATACGGGTCAAGCCGTATTGGTACACCATTAAAACTCCTTCAGTTTTGCAGAGGGGCGTACCGATACAGATTGAATCTGTTTTGAAGCATTGGTTCGATACGGTTAAGAGCGTATCGAAACGCGTCTTTCCAGTAGCCAACTTTGTAAAAAAGGTATCGATATGGCTGGAAGCGTATCGATACACCTGGACGATTTTTAATACTTTGGCCTTGGAACACTTAGAAAATATTTGGAGTTTGAGTTTTTCAAATCAGTTTAAAGTGTTGGTGATTTATAAATTATTAAAAGGACTTAGAAATCAATTTCAAGTTTTCAATTTAATCCTTAACAACTTAATTATATCAAAATAAAACATAGGTTTTACACTTAACTTAAACAATAGAAGTATAGAACGTGTATCAAGTATGATGCATGCATGTATGTATAATGTATATCATATGTGATATATACATACATATATGTATGGATTACGGTGAACTATGTATGTATATCATATTAGCATACATACATACATAAAATATATCATACATATATACGTACCCATCATATATTAATAAATTAAATATATCAATATCATAGATACATTGTAAATTTATCCATTAATTATAAATACATTATACAATAATTAATTATACATACATTGTACATTATAAACTAATTAAAATTAATGATTTAAAACAAGCAAGGTACTAAATTGAAATGATTATAAAATTTAAAGTTTAAATTAATATTGAAACGGGATTAAATTGAAACTATTTAAAATTAGGAGCCAAGGCTACAATCCAAAAAATAATTAAGTATATATTCAATTTTAATTCAAAAGATTGTTTTTATTTTCTCGTTTTCTGAATTCTCTCTCTCTCTAAAAATTCTCTCAAAATATTCTCCCTACTCTCTCTCTTAAAAACCAGTATCCGCTAAGGTAATTCTCTCTCACCGTACTTATTCGTCCTTTGTATGGAGCAATTGTCTCATGTCATCAGTCGCCAGGTTCATGGTGGTTCTTGGAGAAGTATTTGTCTTTCTAAGCATGGCCCAGATATATCTTATCTCTTTTTTGCCGATGATCTAGTTCTTTTTGCGGAGGCATTTTTAGAACAACTTGAGGTGATTAAAGATATTATGCTCAAGTTTTGTGCGTGTTCTGGGCATAAAGTCAGCGTGTCTAAAACTCAGATATTCTTTTCCAAAATTTGTGCGATGGATATTCAGAGTATGACAGCGGACAAATTTGGTTTTCAAATGGTTGATGATTTGGGCACTTACTTGGGAGTTCCTTTGCTTCATAAAAGAGTATCCAAGGAGACGTATCAGCTTCTAATTGAGAAGATTGAGCAGCGATTGTCGGGTTGGGCGTCGCACACTCTTTTGTTAGCCGGGCAAAGCACCCATGCCAAGGCGGTTCTGCAAGCAATTCCCATGTATGTGATGCAGATGGCTTGGATTCCTAAAGGGGTTTGTGATCAGATGGATAAAATTATTCGACGATTCATTTGGGGGAATACCAGTGGTGGTAGGGGTATTTCGCTTGTCCGTTGGGATATTCTTACGTCTTCTATGGATAAAGGCGGCTAGGGTCTTCGGTCGTTGACTTGCCACAACAAAGTTTTGCTCATGAAAATAGGATTTTAACTTGTAACAGATGAAAATAAGCTATGGGTACAAGCTCTCAAGCATAAGTATAAGTGGGATGGAGTTTGTCCTAGAAGTATTGTTCGACCCGCGTGTTCGAGACTTTGGAAGGGTATGAGCCGTATTTGGGATGTGGTTTGCGATAGTATGTGTTGGCAAGTTCGGGATGGTTGGCACATAGATTTTTGGTGGGATCATTGGCTTGATATTGATCAACCTCTTGCATCGTTTTGCTTGGTTAGTGCTCAATCGGCCTCTTTTCCCGTGGCTGCCATGGTGCACTGCTCGGGTACATAGGATTGGGACAAACTTGCTAAGTTGCTTCCGCCTAGCAAGGTTATGGCCATTGCTGCCGTGCACCCACCTCGTGCATCATTTGGCCGTGATAAGCCAGGATGGAGGTGGGACGACTCGAGATTATTCTCAACGGCCATTGTGTATGCTGCTTTAAATGGTGAGATGGGTAGTCATGCTAATTCACTTTGGAAGGTGATTTGGAAGCTTAATGTCTCCAACGTGTTCGCACCTTTATTTGGCTAGTCGCTCATGACCGTATTCTTACTAATGTTGAACGTTGCTGACGGCATATGGCCTCCTCTAGCAGTTGTTCTTCTTGCAGGAGTGACTTGGAGGATACGAATCATATTCTTCGTTCTTTCCCTATGGCGCGTCGGTATGGTCTTACTTTGTTTTCCCTTCCCAATTTCATGGATCCATGCAGCTACCCTTACATGAATGGCTCTCATCCAATATAATGGGCACGAACGTTAGAGTATCGCTGCAACCCCACTGGTTGATGTTGTTTGCGATCGTATGCTGGGGTTTGTGGAAGGATCGATGCGCTCGTACTTTCGACAATGACCAACTAAGTATCAGGGATGTTGTGCGTTTTGATGTGCGTATGAGGGATGAATGTGCAGCTGCTTCTTTGGCGAATCAGATGCCTCCACAGCTGTGTGCTGGTGTTCTGGAAACCACGGACGTTAGCTGGACCAGACCAGGGTTGGGGCGTGTGAAGATAACTCCGACGATGCTGTTAGGGGTGCGAATGGCATGGCTGCCATCATGGGTGTTATCTGCGATGCTACGGGTTAGTGGTTATTTGGTTTCTCAAAGAATATTGGCTTTTTTTGGTGATTGTGACCGAGTTATGGGCAGCGCATGATGCTCTGAGATATGCTTGGGATCTTGGATATTGCCATGTTGATTTAGAGGTTGATAATGTTATTGTAGTTAAGATTATTGGCAACACCTCTTTGTGCCTTCATGATAATGCTTTGGTGGTGAGCATAAAGAATTATGTGAGTCGAGATTGGGATATCACTGTGAATCATATCTCTCGGAAGGCGAATATGGTTGCAGATAAGTTGGCAAGCTTGGCTCGGGGGCATCAGGTTGGAGAATGGACTTTCACGATATCTCCGCCTACAATTGAGGTACTTGTTACTCGGGATCGTATGTGAGTACCTTTTATTTTTCATGTAGCGCTTTTGCACATGCCACTTCTTCTTTTAAGATGTATATACCACCATGTGTACTCTTTTCCCCCATTTAAGTTTAGGGGGTTTAACGAGACACGTGGGGTATTCTTTTTTTTCAATAAAAAACAGCAAATTTCCATATTTTAAAGCCCTTTTCGATCAAAACCCAAAAATATAACCCTTGTTCTTTGTCTGTTCATATCAAAATCTCCGTTTTGATCCAAAAAAAACACAATTATTTAATTCTTTTTGTGTTTTTTTTTATCAGAAAACAAAACCCTAAACTTGTTCTTCATTAATTTCTTTCCTCGATCCAAATAAACACCAAAATCTCTCCAACTTCTTGTTTTTTATCAAACCTAGAAAACTACCCATTGTTCTTCTGTGTATCCCAAAAAATTCTTCTTCGATTTAAAATGTCCCTCTATTATTCATTGTTCATCGAATTAAAACCCTAAATCTTTATTTTTCTGACTCTTCACCCAAAAATCTAAACTTCCAAAATTTAAAACCCCTAAAATTGTCTCTATCTTTCACCTTCTTCTCTTTCTCAACTCCAACCAAAACCTAAAGAATGATCTAATCTAGTCAATTGGAGGCGTTGCCAACAAGGGGAAAATGTCGAAGAAGAATAGTTTAGCTCGTAGAAAAAGGAAACACGAATTCGAACTCCAAAGTATCAGATTCTCCCATCTTTCTCTGATTTATTTTAATTCATTAATTTATTATTATAATCTGTTGATTTTATCAATTAGAGGAGAAGGCAGGACAAGAAAAAAAGGCCAAAAAGCTTCAAGAAAAGAAGAATAAGATTAAGGTAAGTCTTTTCTTCTTTCACTGGTTACTTTTTTTTATTTAATTTATTGCATGGGCATTTCTGAAATTTAATTAGTTTGATGGTAGTGAGAAGATGTAAAGTGTCCAAAAGTCCTATATTTCATGCACTTTCCAACTCTTATTATTACTATTTTAAGCTCATTTTAGGTATAAGTAGGCTCATGCATATAATTTTACAGTATTCCATTGTTCTACTTTGCTTTTATAACTTATCATTCATTTGGTGAACAAGAGATATTGTTTTAGTGTATTCTTTCTTGTAGGTAATAACAGATGAATGAGGGAACCGAGGAACGGAGGAAACAACGCTGAGAAGCAGACCCAGGAGCTTATTAAAGCAGTTCGAACAAAAGTAAGTTGCTGCCGAGCACCTTTCGAGCAAAGCTGCCGCCGACCTTGTTACCTGCGGCAGCTAACAATGGAAGTTAGGAGAACCGAAGCGCGATCTGTAGAGCTAAAACTCTTGAGTCTATCGCCGGTGGTCATGTGATTTTCTGCATCTGTAGAAGCGGCTAGGGCTGTCGAAGCAAAATTCCCAAGCTTACTTGCGGGCTAAGGCAAACGAGGAAGAGTCCATATTTTAAGCAAAGAAGTCACATTTTAAAGCTACATTAAAGAAGGAAAGCTACTTTAGAGGACTTCTACTTCAAGTTGGACTTAACCTAGTTTTGAGTATATAAATACCCATTGTACTTCTAGTTTAAATCATCCTAGGTTTTCTATAGACTTTACTTGTGTTCTTCACCGATGCCATGTTCTAAATTCTCTTTGGGTTAGGGTTATGTTGTAACTAGAGTGAAACAGTTGTTTTAGGTTTTTGAGTTATTTCTTCAATAAAATATTCCAAGTTAACTTAATCCATTGTTCTTCATTCTTTCAATCTTTCTACACTAGTCATTTGAGAGAATCTATTTGTCGGGCACGAAAGTGCAAGGCTCACGAAAGAGTTAAGTACGTCCACAACGAGAGGCGTGACTAACTTGGTTCCACAGTAGTCCACAAGTTTTAGCGGCTAAAAGGGATCACTAACCGAGTTGACTGACTTGGTTCCACACTAGTTCTCAAGTTATCAATCTCGAGCGTTCTAACCTAGAAATAGCAGAGATCATTGTCGACTATCCTGCCGAACTTGGAGTATCTGCCGAGACAATACACACCCCTACAGTTGCAGTGACCTACTACGGCCGCGTGACAGGGTCATAGTTTGCCGCCATTCGTACCCGTCGAGGCAGCATATCGTGGCAACAAAGGATAACTTATACCTATTAAAACGCAGTTTTCACACTAAGTGACAGCATAACCATGCTTGCTCTATCAACCTGATTCACCTTTTCTTTTACTTGTGTTTTTATTTATTCTTCGATCTCAACCAATCATTCACTTGTGTTTTTATTTTACCATTGTGCATGAACTAAGAAACGAGACAAGTTGTCCAATCCTCGTGGGATTCGACATCTTATATACTATAACTTGACAGGAGTGTGCACTTGCGCTCTTACAAAAAGGGAACACCTACACTTCCTACAAGTTTTTGGCGCCGTTGTTGGGGATTGGTAACAGAAAATTTCGTTTTTCAATTTATGACATTTCATTTACTTTTTATTTTTATTTAATCAGAAAAAAAATTACCGTGTCCTTTGCAAGTGTATGACCAGGGCTAATCCTAAAGGAAACTTCATTATTTACGACGATCTTGAGCGTGAAACTAGACGAATCAAGAGGGAGCTCAGGGTAGCCTTGAAAAACAAAGGCAAAGAAAAAGAAGAGACCATGGTAAACGAAGACCCTCCAACTGATGTCGTGAATGGTAGGGGCGAGCAGCAAGATTTGCCGCCAAGAGGACCACAAGAACAGTAGAGGCAGGATCCCCTTGATCCACCCAAAGTGTGGACAACTAGGAATTACCTTGAACATGACTTTCAAAGGTTTTAGCTAATAGTAACAGAACCAGAGATAGGGGCAGACCATTTTGAGCTAAAGCATGTCATGTTTAACATGCTAAACACACTAGGGCACTTCGTAGGGACTGCCACAGAAGATGCTCGGCAGCACTTACGAGGATTCCTGGATATTTGTTGAGCATTAAAGATTCATGGGGTACACAAGGACGTATTACAGCTAATGCTATTTCCCTATTCACTGAGGGATAGGGCGAAACAGTGGTTGAATAACCAGCCAGCCAGATCTTTCACTTCATGGGCAGAGATCGGCAAGGACTTTCTAGACCGATTCAGCCCATCCAACGTCACCAATAGGCTGCGAAATGAGATCACATCCTTTAGAAAATGGGATGACGAGCGGATGTACGAGGCATGGGAGCGGTACCGACAAATGCTGAACAACTGTCTGCTTCATGGTCTACTGGCTTGGACTCAAGTATCTATATTCTACAATGGGGTTAACTACCCAACTCGGATGTTGATAGATGCCTCGGTTAACGGGATCATCCTAGACAGACCTCTAGAGGAAGCACTACGACTGCTCAACATAGCAGCTAAAAATGATTATAAATATTCGACAGCCCGCCGAGGCGACACAAAGCGGCCAGCTACTGTAAATTAGGTAGAAGCCTCCGAATTTTTTAATGCTCGCCTCAACACTTTAATGGAGTTGGTGATGAAGATGGTGCAATCCCCAGGGAAGGTCCATGAAGTAAAAGTTGTTTAGCTCTTCTGTGGAGAATGTGGGGCCAACCACGATTCATATGAATGCACAACATCTGCAAACTACATGGGAGGATATGAGAGGAATAGTAGGCCTGCCCAGAACACATATAATCCTAACTGTAGAAACCATCCCAACTTCTCTTGGAGCAACCCAAAGACAGCAGCAAATCCATAACAGTTACAGGTAGGCTACCAACAGAATCAGTCTCGGCAGTAGACTCAGCAACCATAGCACAATAATTCACTAGAAGTAACTCTGAATACTTTTATGAAACAAACTGGTGAATTTATTGTTTATACAAATAAATTTATTGCAAAAATTGAGTCTTTTATGGACAGGACGGAGATGAAGATGAACAACCAGGAGGCTGCTATTAAGAACCTGGAGACCCAATTTGGGAAGTTCACCGAAATCTACCACAACCGGAACATGGGAGCATCATCCAGCAGCCCGCCAGAAGTAGCCAAACCCACTTTTGAACATTACAAGGCCATAACTACAAGAAGTTGGAAGCAGCTGGACGAACCTAGGATGGTAGAACAGCTAGGAACTCGACAAGAATAGACAAGTAAACTTGTCCCAGCAGCAGAACATGAAAGCAGCCTTGACAAGGATGATCCTCCCCGGACTAAGCCCCCAAGCAAGGAGCAAATAGAGGACATCCCCTCAAGCAACAGCACCATGAGCACCAATTCAGAAAATTCTTAGATATTCTGAAACAAGTGCATATTAACATACCTCTGATAGAAGCTATACAAAGCATGCCCAACTACGCCAAGTATCTAAGAGATATAGTTTCTAAGAAGAGACGAATAGGGGAATTATAGACAGTGGCTGTCACCGAAGAATGAATGGCTATGCTACATAACAAGCTGCCACCCAAGCAGACAGATCCAGGCAGCTTTGTTATACCATGTCGGCTGGGCAACAAGCACGAGACCAGGGCCCTGTGTGACTTTGGAGCCAGTATAAAGCTGATGCCTAAGGTTGTCGTCGACAAACTAGGTATTGGACCTGCCAAACCAACCTCTATAATGCTTAAACTTGTCGACCACTCATTCGTGCAACTGGAGGGAAAGATTGAAGACATACTGGTCAAGGTGGGCAGCCTAATTCTCCTCAACGATTTCCTCATCTTGGATTGTGAGGCCGATGAGAAAGCCCCCATAATTCTCGGGCGCTTCTTGGCCACGGGCAGAACGCTGATAGATGTGGAGCTCGGGGAGCTTACAATGAGGGTAGAGGACTAAAGCATAAGGATGAATGTACTACAACCAAAGCATAAGAATGAAAGAGTCACCAAGATATGTGTGGAAACAGGCCAGGGCAGTAGCATCTGCGACATGCCTAAGGGCAGATTGAAGGACCCCATTACACATCATATGAAAGAACAAGAGGACCCCCCATGAAGGGAGAAAAAGCTAAACCACCTCAAGAAGTGGTTATGTCTGGGAGATGCACACAAATGCACTCCCAACATATTTCTTTAATTATTTTTATTTCGATTTTTATTTTAGGATCAAGAATAAAAGAGCATGATTACAAAGGAAGACAAGCAAGAAGCTCGCCCACCATCCTACCAAGTCAGCAGCCAGCGCGGCAAAGCATAACGGCTAGTTGGCCGCCAACGACTCCGAAAATAACGGGCAGAAAAATCTGCAACGTGCGCGAGGAAATCAGACCGTTGATCATTTAATGTCACCCCGACACATCTCGGCAGCTCTTATATAAACCACTCACTCACTTCATTTTACTTCACTTCCATCTTTTTGCTAGCTTCTATCTTATTCTTTTGCTCTCTCCTAATATTTCCTTTCTATTTTTGATTAGAATACAACCGATCACCTGACCTCAACATCAACCCAAAAACCCACCTACAATAGGTTTTGCTTCAAAGCGAACGAGGAGAGATATAGAGCACAATTCTCCAAGCAGGCCGTCTGGGAGGAACAAGGCTTCCATTACACGAAGCAAACAGGAGACCGTGGTCTAGAGCCCGTGGTCTAGAGCCCGTTTTGTTCCGAACCATCCACTACAAGGGATGGGAGATGTTCGCTCAGTAGCCCTATATAGCGAACATCACCATAGTCAGGGAATTCTACTCCCATCAGCCCTGCCCAGACAAGCCATTCGTCTTCGTCCACCGGGAGGCGGTCAAAATCGACCATGCTATCATCAACAACTATTACGGCCTTGATATGAATGACAATCCGCACGAGAAATGGAGGCATTCACTAACGACTGCCCACTATGAGGAGATCAAGGCCAGAATCTGCAAGCCCAACACACCGTGGCTAGGGGGCAAACATATGGGATCTGTCCAGTGCCGCCACCTACTTCTTGAGGCTATGTTATGGAACACATTTGTGAAAAGGCGTTTGCTGCCCACATCCCACAACTCAACAATTGACCGGCCGTGCCTCGCCTTAATTCACAGCATCTTGATGAACCGGCCGATCAACGTAGGGGAAATCATCTGCACGGAAATATACAACTACTTCAAGAAGAAGAAAGGCAGGTTATACTTTCCATCTCTCATCACAGGTCTCTGCGCATACTTTGGAGTCCCGGAAAAGCCCACAGATGAATTGACGACTATCAAGGAGGGCTAGACCAAAAAGGTCCGCATGCAGATGATGCAGGATCCGGAACCAGCAATGCCCAGTCAGCCTTCTGCCACCCAATTCGAAACGCCAGCCGCCCCCGACAGTACTGATGTTGCCCCAGCCACAGAGGTCATCACGCTGCTTCACAGACTCTTAGAACATACAAAATGGATAGAGCAACAACATGTAGCCTTCATGAATTATGTGGGGGAGGCCCAAGAACCTTTGGTGGCTTATTTCCTGCAGAAATTCCCCGCTGATGTGCCCACCATGCCACCATTCCCTACGAAGCTTGCAGCAGCAACACGAACACAAAGGACTCCACCAGCCGCCACTTCCTGCCAGACAGACCGCCAAGTGCCCTCTCCGACGCACTCTCTGGTTTACTCAGCTACCACTCCATCACACATAGTGGCAGACTCCCCTGGGAGGCACCAGCAGAATATTTCCCCGCCTGTACAACCAACACAGTGGCAGACTCCTCCTCGTCAAAGGAAATTGAGCAGCCGCTGCTGGAATCAAAATTAGCAATAGTAGAGGAAACAACATCTATCCCAATGGCATTCATCCTTCCGGCAACACCCAAAGAGGAAGGGACAAGGAAGAGGAAGCAGCACATAATAGCAGAAGAACCTGTGGACCTCGAGACCGAGTCAGAAGGAAGCGACACATCTCCCGTCGTTCCCCCTATCGAGAATCTAGAAGAGCCACAACATACGCCAAAGAGAATCCAATCGCCGCGAAAAGCAAGGATCTCACTTGCTAGAACCGTCGCCAAGGCATCTGCCAACCTCCGCTTCGTCGTCCAAACATCCTCCTCCTTCTCAGCTAACTAGAATCCAGCCTCCTCTCAACCCTCAGCTAACTTTTAACTTATTTTCTTTTCTTTTATTTTTTTTATTTTCTGTTTTATTTTTATCTTTAACTTGTATATTTTCTTAACTTTTCTGTTTTGTGCATTGAGTGCAATGCCTATCTCGAGTTTGGAGGGGATAGCTCTCGCATCATTTGTAGGCATTATTAGTTGCATATAAGTTGCATTGTACTTACCTTGGTAATAATCGGAAATGAAAAGTTTATTATGACTTGTGGCTATGATAGGATAGTCGGTTATTTTATTTTCGCACCTAATTAAAAATTAAACATAATCTTGGGGAAAAGCATGAAATATGACTTAGATTTTTTTTCTTTTTGCCTGAAAATGTTAAAAGAATCTGTTACTTGTTGAATGTGTTAGAATATTATATGAACATTGCCTGCTTGTTTTCTTTACAAAATTCTAATGATAATTACAGGTAGCCACTGAGGCAGGCAAAAGACATAGAAAAATGCAGAACTGCCAAGGCAGCAAAATCAAAAACAAAGAAAAAAAGTTGTGTTACCCTAGAGGTGCCCGCAATAGGCTCTAGAAAGAATCATGTGCAAGCAAACTCCGCTGCTATCAAATTCCATGAATCTGAAAGCCTAAAAGTGACGGACAAATTAGCATGAGTGAATGAAAGCCTTCACGGGATGACTCTACTCCAAGGGCTCGGGGTTCTGTAGTTTGCTTCTATCTAAACGTCAGACCTGAAAGAGTAGTTGTGATAAGCTAAAGCCATCACTGCCTTGATTAAAAATTATAATGTGCTGAAAATGTGCTGCCTCGGCAGCAACCTTTGTAACCCCCTTAGCCCGGCCTAGACGGTTGACCCGAACTACGAAGATTACACGGGGAAAACCAAAGTCAACCCGAAAGTCAACCTTGATTAACGACCTTTTTTCTTTTTAGTCTTGTCTAGATACACATTAACCCTATGTGAGTACGCATGAAACATACAGGTGAAAGGCACATCGATCGAACAACATGAGGGACTCAATTGCACAAAATACAAATATTAGGGACCAAAATGTAAATTCTGGAAATTAGGAGGTCCTAACCGATTTTAAGGTTACTAATATTTAATTAGTCATATTACATGCTTCCCTGTCAAATTTCACCTTAATCGGACATCTCAAACTCATACAATTGCAATTACAATTTTCGGAACTAAAACGTAAAGCTTGAAAACTTTAACACCATTCAAATCAGTGCCCAATGGCCACCTGTTTCGAAACGGTGTTGACCGTTCCGAAACACGGGTTCGTTTCGAGACTTGTTCCAAAACAGGGCCTTCCAGTGGCCAAACCGTTTCAAAACAGTCACCAGCCGTTTCGAAACATTAAGGCCATTACAGGCCCCCGTTTCGAAACGCCAATGAGTATATTGATACGATTTGCCCAGAAGCTGCAGATTTTGCTGGTTTTTCAAGCATAAACCCAATCAAACACTTCTTAATGACCCTCTAATCACACTAACAAATCATCAATTACATATGGCATAAGATTGTCACCCCTAAACACATTTATAGCATCAAACATGAAATTTCACATGTCTATAGGCATGCATCCTATTATCCAAACCAAGCAATCAACCAATCTCCAAAACAAGCATTAAAAGGCCATTTAAAAATCCAAAACATCAAAAACACCATGCCACAACTTAGGGAGTTCAACACATCTCCCAAACCACATCTTAGGTTCCCATTGCCAAATTACCAAAACTAATAGTATGAAAACATCACCATACATGAGCTTAGTTTTTCCTTGGACTCTTAGCTTCCTTGTTGCCCTCAAACCCTTCAATTATCTGCATTATTGGTTCAAGAGAGAGAGTGTAAGCACCATTGCTTAGTGAGGCATGCTCTAAAGAAAACAACACAATAATGCATTTTAGAAAACACTTTCAACAAAGCTTTCTAAACACATGCTCAACTCTTTTCATGCAACCTTGCATACATAACAAGCATCCCATGCTTCATTATAACCATCACATCATATTGGCTTTCAAGTGATAATTCATAACCATTTACAACTCAAAACACAATCAGATACGCGGATTACAAGCATTGTCCCCAAACGCTTCATACACACTACTGAACAACATAAGGTGGAGTTTATCGGTACAATCGCAACCCCTCAACACCCGTGATGGAGTTTAACGGTACAATCACAACCCCTCAACATCACTCATCGGTAGTTGAATAATTCCACTAACGAGAACACGGGACACATAACAAAAGATCCACACACGGACTTTTAACCACCGATGTGATCTTACCTTACTCGTTAGTGTACTTGGATGGAGTTTACGGTACAATTTCAACCCCTCAACATCCAAGGCGACTTTATTCACGGTGCACCCAATCCTATAGCCGGCTAACTATATCCGATTCAAGTACTTTAAAACCATTACATCACTTGTCAATATACATCATTTACCATCAACAATTCATTGTTTTAAAGCATTAATCAAAGACATTTAACATCATGCATCAAAACCATATTAACAATATGCCAAACCAAGGATCTCTTACCTTGAGCATACTTCAACACATGGCTTTCAAAACCAGCATTAACCATGCTAAAACATGCTTTCAAAACAGAATTTAAACATGCAAATATAATCAATGCATCGAACCACTTCATGGCTCATCCAAGGAAGTTTTCCCGAAAACTTACTCTTGAGCTTAATTAAGTTGCTTAGACTTAAACTAAGCTCCCAAAACCTTCAAATATTTGTGTCAAAGCTGGAAACCCAACTCCACTCACCAATTTCGTTTCGCAAGCTTGCCAAAATGTCGATCAAGCCTCCGGATCAACTCCAAATGTGTCCGAAGATGTCTCCCTTGTTTTTAACACATAAAAGCAGAGGATTAATGCATCATCATGCATTGAAATCTTCAGCCAACACACTTAAACTCGCTGCTCTACCTAAAGCCAACATTTCGGCTACCAAACACAACCGAAAACACCTCCAAACTCTTCCAAAACTTAACCCAGTCATGATCCATCACTTCTAAACATCAATCAACATCCAAAATAAACCTAAGCTCGTCCTTATACCTCCAGCTATAACAGAACACCAAGATCACCCCAAAAACCACCATTTTCACAAGCAAAAACTTAGGAAACACAACCTATTCGGGATTGCATTGATAAAACCTCATTTACACATCATTAGACATCCAAAATACATTTAAGAATCATCTCAAAACAGAGCCCAAACAATCACAACGAAATTCTTCAAGATTTCCTCCAAATCTTGAGGTTCAAGCCAAAATCAAGTTTCTAACATTAAAACCATTTATAAAACTTAAATTAAGGATTGATAACTTGTGAATTTCAGTAAAGAACTGAGTATTTAGAGGAGAAGAACAATCTTACCTCTAAATGGATATTTATCCTTGATTTGAGCCAATTTCCTTGAAAATTCAATGAGGAAATCAAAAGGATTTGATGCAAGATTGATTAGGAACTAATTGATGATAGAAATCTCATCAATTGAAGTGAATATCAATGCAAAAGTTGCTGGAGAAGAGTGTTTGGATGATGGAATTTTGAGAGAAAAAGAAATGAGAAAATTTTAGGAAAAGGTAGTTATGATTTTTCCAAAAGGTAGTTTCTCTTCTCTTTTAATTAATTAAAACATTAATTAATTTACTCAAATTAAGGAAAAATCTGGAGAAATCATTTTTGGGTAATTAGCTCCTTAAAGATTCAAAGTTACAATCCTTACAAAACAGTCACCACTAAACTTTTCAAAAATTGCATTTTAGTCACTACACTGAAATGTAGTATTTCCAAACCTTATTTTGTAAAATTGATTCCACTATTCTCTTATATATATTAAAAGAGGATTTTTAGATATTTTCCATATTTTTAAAGCATCCCGAACTATGCTTTCCCTAAAACCTCCTTTTATATTCGAACCAAAAATCAGACCGGTCCGGTTCAAACCCTAAACTTCAAAGCCCAAAATTGGGGTGTTACAACCTTTAAAGTACAGCAGTATCTTTGTTTAATCTTTTATTCTGCGTATTCTTCTTGTTTACAGATTTGCAAACATCATACAGGCATTAGGAATTTAATTCTGAGTTGTTTTCTTACTTATTTCCCTTCATTAAGTTATATATATATATATATAGGTGTCACGACCTTGAGGCAGAAAATAAGGTTAAAACATGCTTTTCTTTCTGACTATTATTAGAGCAAGTACTTTAGGGTGCATTGCTTGAGGAGAAGCAATAGTTCAAGTTTGGGGTGTGTAAAGTGTCCAAAAGTCCTATATTTCATGCACTTTCCAACTCTTGTTATTACTGTTTTTAAGCTCATTTTAGGCATAAGTAGGCTCATGCACAGCATTTTACAATATTTCATTGTTCTACATTGCTTTTATAACTTATCATTCATTTTGTGAACAAGAGATATTGTTTTAGTGTATTCTTGCTTGTAGGTACTAACAGCTGAACGAGGGAACCGAGGAACGGAGGAAACAACGCTGAGAAGCAGACCCAAGAGCTGTACTGAAGTAGTTCCAACAAAAGTAAGTTGCTGCCAAGCACCTGCCGAGCAAAGCTGCTGCCAACCTTGCTGCCCGCGGCAGCTGACTATAGAAGTTAGGAGAACCAGAGCGCGACTTGTAGAGCTAAAACTCTTGAGTCTATCGCTGGTGGTCATGTGATTTTTTGACGTTTGTAGCAGCGGATAGGGCTGCCGAAGCAAAATTCCCAAGCTTACTTGCGGGCTAAGGAAAACGAGGAAGAGTCCATATTCCAAGCAAAGAAGTCAGCATTGAAAGCTACATTAAAGAAGGAAAGCTACTTTAGAGGACTTATACTTCAAGGAGGACTTAACCTAGTTTTGTGTCTATAAATACCAATTGTACTTCTAGTTTAAATCATCATAGGTTTTCTATAGACTTTACTTGTGTTCTTCGTCGCCGCCATGTTCTAAATTCTCTTTGGGTTGGGGTTATGTTGTAACTAGAGTGAAACGAATGTTTTAGGTTTTTGAGTTATTTCTTCAATAAAATATTCCAAGTTTACTTAATCCATTATTCTTCATTCTTTCAATCTTTCTACATCAGTCGTTTGAGAGAATCTATTTGTCGAGCACAAAAGTGCAAGGCTCGCGAAAGGGTTAAGTACGGTCACAACGGGAGGCATGACTAACTTGGTTCCACACTAGTCCACAAGTTTCAGCGGCTTAAGGGGATCACTAACCGAGTTGAATGACTTGGTTCCACACTAGTCCTGAAGTTATCAATCTCGAGCATCCTAACCTAGAAATAGGAGGGGTCACTATTGACTATCCTACTGAACTTGGAGTATCTGCCAGACTTGCTGCCAGGACATCTTTCCATTCCACCTACCGAGACAGTACACACCCCTGCATTGGCAGTGACCTGCTACGGCCGCGTGACAAGGTCGTAGTTTTCCACCCACCGTACCCGCCGAGGCAGCATATCGTGGCAGCAAAGGATAACTCATACCTATTACAACGCAATTTTCACACTAAGTGACAGCATAACCCTGCCTGCTCTATCAACCTGATTCACCTTTTCTTTTACTTGTGTTTTTATTTATTATTCGATCTCAACCAATCATTCGCTTGTGTTTTTATTTTACCATTGTGCAGGAACTAAGGAACGAGACAAGTTGTCCAATCCTCGTGGGATTCAACATCTTATATACTATAACTTGATAGGAGTGTGCATTTGCGCTCTTACAAAAAGGGAACACCTACACGCCCTACAGAAGAAAAAGAAGAAAGGTGGAAGTGGGTTTTAAGTAGGGAAGAGAAAATTGAAGATCAAGTTAATATAAGTGGCTAAAGCCAAAGCAGATCAAGCTTTGGAGCTTGATAAATGAGGTTTATTCATGCACCCAAAAAAATTGTTGTAATTTTCCCCTTCTCTGCTAAATTTTGCTTATTGAGGTTAAAGTATTTGCTAACTTGAAAATTCATGGATGTTATATTAGCTTGAGTATATGTTTATTAGTTTGGACTACATGTTTAAAGAAATTATATATATATATATATATGTTTTCCTAGAATTATATTTTTCAAGGTGTGATTTTTTTTTTGGAATTTGTAATGTATAAGTCTACAATGCTTAATATTGTATGGATACATGATGTGAATTCAAGAAGTTCGTTGAGAGTTTTCTTTAATTCAACCGAGCCAATATCGTAACTCCTTGAATAGTTGTTTCCACTGGTTGCGTGCGTATTTGAGAGGATTTTCTTCAGTTCAACCGAGCCAGGAACTGTTGTATAAGGAACTAAAATCTTGTTGAATGCGACTGTGGAGGTGAGAGAATGGTTTCAATGTTTTGCAAATTGTAAATTCCGGTACTTGTTAGTGCCTTTCCACTTGAAGATGCAAACTGGCCACAGTTTTTTAAATGAAAATGTTTCTATTTTATGGAATTCTTTTTGCATGGTGAACCTAAATGTGTTATTTTAGAGGTTTAAAGCATGTATGTTTCGTGTTAATATTATGCTAAGTCAAACGAAAAATCGGTATGGTGATGTTTTATGCTTTATATATGTACATCAATGGCTTTGTTCTTATATTTTGCTCTGCTTAAGTCTATAGCTTCTAAATTAGAGAGGTGTGTAATGAGAAGAGGTAAGGTTAAACGACCCAATTTGTCGAAATTTTTGTATTTGATTGTTATAACTGCAATAATGTGTTAAGAGGTTGAATTAGGCCGAGTTCAACAATGCTTATCCAACAGGCCTTAGAGCGCTAAATGGATAAGCAATGTCGAACATGCACTCTGTGTGCTGAATATATGTTTCCTTGCCTGATTTAGCACCCAAACAGGAGTTTCGCCACAGTTGGTTTTCCCAGCTTCTCTGAAAATGGTTGTTTGATAATAGATTTGCGTTGAAAAATATCAAATGAACGAGCCCTTAATTTCTTCTGAATGTTTATACTATTGTTTAGCTTATTTTGGAGCTTCTTGAATTGTTAATGTTTTTCATTTTCCTTGCTTTGAACATTCAGACAAATCTAATGTGGTAATTCCAGTTTCCTAGTTTACCGTCTTTGTTTAAAATTCGGAGTTATTTCTCTTAACAATGTCATCTCTAAAGTTCGAATTTAAGTTCGCATGTATGCTTTTGAATGATGACAGTTACTTGTTGCAGATGTCGTGGATGGTTGATTCAATTGATTCGCTTATCATTTCACTAAAATGGGCATCTTGATTGAAACCCAAATCTCCGAGTTTAGCACACAAATATATCTGTAATGTAATTGTAATTATTTTTGCTTTAAAATGTAATATGAAAATATATATTTTAAAAGAATATAAAAATTGATGAAATGGTTTGATTTGAACGAGTGATCAAATTCGGTTTGGTTTCAGTTCAAGATTAAAAAATTAAAAACCAAATGTTTTTAAGGATTAAAAAATTTATTAACTTAATAGCTATAAATTTATAATTAAAACTTTAATATAATGCTCATAATCTGTCTAGGAAATAAGTTTATTAATTTAGTGATCATAATTAATATTTTCAATAACAAATAAATTAATGATCCTATACAAATTTATTAATTTAATGATCATGTACATTAAATTGTGAAGATATATTTTCTCACATTTTAATATAGTGAATTCATATTCTTACAAGTTACAATTTTATCAATTGTAAATTTGTAAATACCAAGTTAGGTAAATAGCATATCAGTTCAATAACAAGTCTGATCATTAACATGTTGAGTCAATTACAGATCATGTCTATAACAAGTCGGGTAATATCAGTTATTTACCAGGTTAATCTCGGGTTCAGGTTCATATCAGGTCGGATGCAGGTCAGGTTCGGTTATCACATTTTCAGGTTGAATTCGAGTTCAAGTCGTTCTCAGGTCAAGTGTAAGTCGGGTTCAGATCTAAAATTTCCAGGTCCAACTCGGGTTCAAGTCAACACCAATTCGAACTCGAATCGATTTCGAATCACCAGTCCTACAGGTCACAATCAATTTTGACTCAAGTCAATTTCAGTCAGTTTTACAAATCGGGACAACTTTTTACATCCCTAGCTTTGACCTAAAGTTGGGTCGAGCCAGATTAAGGTGATGATTTTTGGGTTGAAGTTAGGCGGTTAAAATCTAACTTTATCCGATCTAGAAATGATTCTATAAGGATACTCTAAATAAATAAATAAATAAATAAATAATCAAAATAATTAAATGATTTTGTTAAATTACAAATTAATATTTTGTTTTATAATTTTATGTTTTTTTAAGAGGATGTGAAGTTTAAAATTTGATGTTGGGAACAACTAAATAACACGAAAAATATGGAGGATCAATGTCTCTTTCAAGAATACTATGAGGATTGTTTCACGAATTATCATGGAGGTTTCAGTTAAGACGTCGTCATATATATATATATATATATATATATATATATATATATATATATATATATATATATATATATATATATATATATATTGTATTGATAATCTAATTTTGTACCTTTAAAATTTTTTAATTTTGTACCCTTATATTTTTAATATAGTTTTTTGATAGTTCTCACCCCTTATATGAAATCTTGCATCTGTCATGAAGATTATTATAATCAGTATAAAATATTAGATAAAAAAACTTAACCTTTTAAAATCTAACTAAAATCAAATTAAATTCACAAATAATTTAAAATTTTACACAATTCCAAAATCTCGTACACTATTATTTGCATGAAACAAGGGATCATCCCTTTTTAATAATCCTTACAATAATATCATTCGTGAATAAACTGACCCCTAATATAATTAAACCAATACCACATAACAGTTAACTATGTATCTTCCTATTGTATTCAAGATTTTTTCTATACAAACTCACACACCACATTAGTAATAAACTCACTCGTCATTTTTTTGCTTGCCACATAAAACTTTTGGTTGTTCTTTTAGTTTTATAGGGCTTTATCCTGATTAATCCGAATCGACTCGCGTCACACATCTAATTATTGTGGTGAGTCTCCGCGGAGATTTCTTGCATACACATAGCCTCAAACTAGAGACCTACTTAAACGATATCAAATTATTTACCACTTGAATCAACCCCGTTGATATAAACTCACTAGCCATTAAGGCGAACAATAAATTTTAATAGAACAAAATTACTATTACACAATATTCAAGATTTTATATTTATATAGAATATGTTGGTATATTTATGTCGTGAATTTAAATTATTTTATCATATCATGTAACGAGGGGCTTTCACATTCTGTTGAGAAAGCTAAATAAGATGGGTGTGGATGAATGGATGAATATTGAATGTGATGTGGGTTTGATATTGAGTATTAAGCATGCTTTTGTCACGTTTTTCATCAATTATGTGCATACAAAAACGGTTCCTAATAATTCGACGAACTAATTGTCCAACCAATTCGGTGAAAGGATTTTGTTACGACAAACGTTGGAAAGAACATGTTAGAAATTCATGTCTCCAAGTACACCATTTCTTTTAACTGTTTCACTGTGTGATTACCACCCATTGGTTTTGGACGGTTAAGACATCCTTTTCATAAAATAAAGTTGTAAAAAGTGTTTTAATTGTTAAGACTGGTTCACATTCGTAGATTTTATTCGACCATCTTTATGGTGAGAGGAGAAATTAAGTAATATGATATAAATTTAGTCATTATTCTATGTACAAGTATTTGTAGAAATTTTGTTTGTACAAGTGCTTTAGTTTTAGGGTTTAGGGTTTGAAATGTAGTAGTTTTGAATTTAGGGGATGGTGATAGAATTTTGAGTTTAAGGTTAAATTTTAGGATTTATAGGTTAAAAACTTAACCCCTAACAATATTACCCTAGAACATAAACCCTAAATTCTACCTCTAAACCTTAAATTCTAACCATGAATCCTAAATTATAAGCTCATATACTAAAACTCCTAAACTCTTCTCTTGCTTGTGACATTGTTCTTACTCGTTCTTGTTGAACAATTATTGCATACATCCTATTCATATTGAGTAATGGGTATGTACTCAAGACATTAGCACGTACAATACCACAATGTTCTTCATCCAAGCCTATCAGAAATTGATGAATTTTTTTTCTTTTCTTTTCAAGCTCAGCGGTGAGATTACATCTACATCCACCACAGCTACACACTTGTATTTTGTCATAATTATTTAGTTCTTTCCATATAGTTTTAAGTTGTTTATAGTAATTGATTATGGCTCGTCCATCCAACATACAATTTATCAAATCTGACCTAGATTGTTGCACTATCGGTCCATTCCCAATGGAAAAGTGTTGCTTTATGTCATCCCACAAGTCTCATGCATTCTCCTCAAAGAAAAATAGTTGAACGTAAAGAGTGTTCAATGGTGTTAATCCCCTATTTTTATTTTTATTTTTTGATCGGCAAGAATGAATTTATTATAAAAATTGCCAATCCACATGACAACAAGCCTCGCTGAAAACTTCTCTACGCCTAAATAGAGGAAAAGAGTACTCGTGGTCATGCCTACAACAATACACTCCAACACAAAATGCCCAAAGAAAAACCCTCAAAATCAAAACACCACCTCAAGCCAAGACGCGCGGTGAACACCACCCTTCGCCGGTGCATCCGCAATAGAATTGACCTCACGAAACACATTATTAAAAACCAAATGAGGGATTTTCGCAGCAGCCACATCAATCTGATTAAAACATTTCCAATACCTCCATGGTCGATGCTCTCGCCTAAGGATCCAAGCCACAGCGACTCTCGAATCATATTCAATCACCAAAGCCACGTCTCGCCACCTTGATTCAGCAAAAAAAATCAGAG
The DNA here is from genome assembly GCA_958450335.1 of Hibiscus tridactylites. Lineage (NCBI taxonomy): Eukaryota > Viridiplantae > Streptophyta > Magnoliopsida > Malvales > Malvaceae > Hibiscus > Hibiscus tridactylites. The sequence continues at coordinate 32,078,207 of OY288285.1, forward strand.
CAGTCCGAATTGCGAACAATAGAGCCTCATTGGACTCAATTATTCCTAGCGGCCCCGAGAATAACCCTAAAACTTTACCTAAATCACCACGTAAAACACCTCCACACTCCGTCAGGCCTGGTTTTCCTATTGTCGAGCCATCCACATTAAACTTTAGAACACCCTGTGGAGGCGGTTCATAACCTATATTCGATCGTACTACACTAGAAAGAGTCACCGAAAAAACACTTCAAGGATAATTCTACCATTGACTTTCACTAATATCCAGCCCCCACTTAGAAGCTTTTACCCAATATAGAGATCGAAGCTTCACTAAAGACAACAGCTCATCAACTCGCAAAGGTTTTCTTATTAAAAATCAACTCATTTCGACTAAGCCACGTAGACCACAGTACAACAGCACATGCCACCAGCCAAACCTGTCGAACATGACCCGCAAACTGTCCATGAAAGCATATAGACATAAAATCAAAAAGCGAAAGCGACCGAACCATAGAAACATTCCACCATTGGAAAAATTTCGACGAAAGAGTGTATATAGGCGGGCACATAAACATAATATGGTTAAGCTCATTTACGCCAACAACACACGCAGCGCACCTAAGAGCATCTTCATTTATTCGAAGACCACGATCCCGCAAAAACACCAAAGTTGTTAGTCGATTACGAAAAGTAAACCAAAGAAAACATTTGATCTTCGGGGGAACATCTAATTTCCAAACCAAGGTATGTTCAAAACAGTCCTCCTCGAGGTTGAAGGTGGACATATGAGACATCAAAGACTTTACCGAAAACACACCTAATGTCGAAGGCTTCCAAATCAGTTTATCCACCCCTGAAACTGAAATCGGTGTTGCACACACAAGAGCCCACATCTCTTCCAAAAGCCTTCATTAAAAACTATGTAAGGGACGACGAAACAAAACAACCCAATCACTAACCACCATATTTGCCATTTGTAGAACAATAGCCACTAGAATCAATTTATTAGATGCTGCCTGGAAAAGCCGTGGATAAACATCCTTCAGAGGTATATCTAAGAACCATCGGTCATGCCACACAAAAAAAAAAACAATTGGTCGTCCCCCACACTCCAAACGAACTGGTCTTCACTCAAAAAAATGTTGAATACTGCTCTCATTATTTACCTCCAATATTTGTCTCCAAATGCGCAACATATTATGTTTTTCGGATGAAGTCGTCCACCACTTTAAGACATGTTCACCATACTTCGCCTTAATGATAGCACACCATAAAGAATTAGACAGTTGTGAGTATCACCAAAACCATTTTGCTAAAAGACACAAGTTTCACATTCACAAGTCCACAACACCAAGGCCTCACAAGTGTCGAGGACGACAAACTGTAGACCACTTCACTCTACTCATTTTCCTCTTCGCATCAGACCCACCCCACAAAAAATGTCGTTTAATCTTGTCTAATTTCTCAATCACACTCTTAGGCACTTGAAACACACTCGTATAATATAGGGAAAGGGCCGAGAGAACTGGATTAACAAAGACAAGACTCGCCGCAAAAGACAAATATTTACCTTTCCAACCCGCTAATTTCGTGCGAAAACGTTGAATTAAAGGAAGTCAAACATTAAGAAGATGCGGGTTAACACCCACCGGCAGACCAAGGTAAATAAAAGGGATCTCTCCCATATTGCAATCCAGCACATTTTCCATTTCTACAACAATTTCACTCCCCACTCTAACGACATAAAGACACGATTTGGAAAGGTTGATCTTGACACCAGAACCATACTGAAAACAAATAAGCAAATTCTTCAAATTATTTGTACAGCTCACATTATTTTGGAAGAATAATACCGTGTCATCTGCGAATTGCAAGTGAGAAATTCACACATTTGCAGCCACCTATACTCCCCGAATAAGGTCTTGCTCCTCGACTTCTACAAGGAGGAGGTGTAAACCTTCGACCACCATCACAAAGAGAAGAGGAGATAACAGATCTCCTTGCCGCAACCCCCGTTGCATAGCAAATTCTTTTGTACCACTTTTATTGACTAAAATCGAAAGAAGAGACGTTTGTAGGCATTCCAAAATCCACCCACGCCACTTGGAACCAAAGTTCATTTTTTCCATAATTTAATCCAAGAAATCCCAACGTATACAATCATACGCTTTCGCAAAATCTAGCTTAAGAAGCAAACCACCCCCTCCAAATTTACTATGCCCCATAGAGTGTATCACTTCATTCGTTAACAAGATCCCATCCATGATTTGGTGCCCCTTAATGAATGTCGATTGCGTATCACTAATAACTCCATCGACCACCATCTGCATTCTTGCCACAAGCACCTTCGAAAGTTTGTACACTGAGTTAAGTAGGCATATAGGACGATAATCTCATATTTCCATCGGCTCTTCCTTCTTAAGAATTAGAGTTACAAAAGTTGAATTCAAACCCCTCGGCAAATACCCCGAAGCAAATAAATTTTCTAGCAATGACAAAACATCTTCCTTTACAAACGCCCATCCTTTCTTGAAGAACGCAAAGCTAAAACCATCCGGCCTCGGAGCCCTAACACCATCACAATTCCATACAGCACTCTTAACCTCTTCTTCTTTGAAATCAACTTCCAACCAAACCCTTTGTGAATCCGAAATGGAGCGAAACTGTGATGTGATATTAATAGAGTCGGCCCATGCTGGTTGAGAGAAATGTTTGCGGAACTCTCGAAAGCGAAGATGCTTCAACTCATTTGGATTCGAAACACATCTCCCTTTGAACAGCATACCTGAAATCTTATTACGCATCTCCCTGAACTTAGCCGTACGATGGAAAAATCGTGTATTGCGATCGTATTCTTTTAGCCAGAGAGCTCTCAATTTTTGTCGCCAAATCGATTCTTTCATATGTGAAAGCCTTCAAAATTCCGAAGTTAATTTTCGAGTTTCCTCCTCATGAACATCTCACCTGACGCCCTTCTTGCATCTAGCTCATCTAACCTTGATGTTACCGAATCAAGTTGCTGCTCAACATTTTTGAAATTTTCCTTGTTCCACCTCTTTAGGAATGTCTCATCTCTTTTAGTTTATGCGTGATTGGATGTCTACCACCCTCATCGGACGAATATCTTCCCCATTCCACTTCCATATCTTTTAAAATGTTTATGTTGCTCCATCTAACAATTTAGGAAACGAAAGGGTCTTGGACCCCAATCTTCATCATCTCTAACAAACAATAATGGTGTGTAATTAGAGATACCCCTCAGCAAGTTTATCTATTTCACTTGACTAAACCGATCTAACCACTCGCCTGTCACCACAAATCTGTCAATACGGCTGCATTTATTCCCTGATTCATACCAAGTAAAATTGTTTTCCTTGCATTGGAATATCTGCCAACGAGGCTTCATTCAAGAAAGACATAAAATTCTCCATCCCTATCACACTTCCACTACAACCTTGGCATTCCGCAATCGTACAAAGTCACCACAAACACACCACAACCCTTTAAAACTATGAAGTACCAATTGCACTTGACCCCATAAAGCCACTTACCCCCCAACTGAACATGAAGCATACATACCGACAATACCACGGCGCCACGAATCAAACACCCATAAACCTATTAGCGTTATAAAATTGTCGCCAACTTGTTTTGACTCCACCCTAAACTTTGATAACTCCCAAATCATAGAACACCCCCCGAACGTCCATTCGAGGGGGCAAATACAAAATCAAAATTATTGGCAAACCAAATCGTACTCACCAGAGATGAGGCAATATCCTCCAATTTAGTCTCTTGCAAGCAGACCATCTCCCCTTGATATTGTCGTAAACTATCTTGTACAACTTTTTTGTTCGACCTCGACCCCAAACCACGAATATTCCACGACAATATCTTCATACTATGGCGCTAGATTAGTGCCCCTTGTGCTCATCTATGAGTCTTGCAATATCTTTCACTACTTCTTCTTCGTTGCCAATCGTAACAGCTCCAATCAGATTTCCAAAGTCAATTTTTCTCGTTTACCACTATACGTGATTGATGTTCCTGAGGTTACTCACTATTCATAAGCTCGTTGACATATCTCACTTTACGGTCTGTTTCTCCAATTCAAATGGTAAAAGCCCTAGATTTTTTTTGTCTTTGTAGTATGCCCATCCAACGGTTTCTAGGCTGTCAAGATCGTTCGTGTTTCGTCCTGCATAACATCTATTTTGGTAACATCGCCATCACTACATTGAATTAAGCCCATTTGTTTATTTGGAATTGCTTCCTCCACCAAGTCTTGACTATCACAGACACGGATGTCTATTCTTTTTTATGTTTCTAGCTGCGAAATATGGGCACCAGAGACTATCTCGTCTATCGAATTTGGTACAAAAGTTTCCTAGGACTTATTGATGTCCATGTCCACCGGCAAACTAGCAATCGGGGATTCAAATTGCCTCAATTACTTTTTATTTTTAAAATTTTAATTAATCTATTTTCTACTTAAAAATTGAAGTACATTTATTAATACCATTACCTCTTATTAATTGACTCCATTGCAACATCATTTTTCATTAAATGATTGCCAACTTAATATTTATCTTAGTCTAATTTTAATAAAAGAAAATTTAAGAGTATTATAATCTGATTTGAATTTTTAAATTTTAAAAATAAAAATATATTATATAAATAAATATAAAAAATTAAATTTAAATGTAAAAGAATGTAAAGACTTTAATCATAACCAAAATTTAATGTTAACTTTAATTATGTTGAAACTAAAATTAAATTTTGAACTTTTAACACTGAGATGTGTATGATATTGCGTATACTTTCTTTATTTCTTTGATTTTAATATTAGAAATTTTATAATTACTTATAGAAATAAGGTAAAATGACAAAAGATGTCTTCAATATTTGTATGTTCTGTCATTTGGCCTCTTATTTTTTTTGTCAAAATATGCATCCAACGTTTGCTTATTTTGTCATTTGGCCATCTATTTTTTTCTTTTGGTCTAAATATGCCCCCAACGTTTCATACATAGTCTAAATATACCCTTGTTGGATGTAAACTGTCAATCAACTAACGGTCAACGGCTTATAAAAAAATTTTGACGTGGCATCAACAGATCTTAATACGTGGCAAGTTCAGTCAGCATCAGCTGTTGAACGTCAGTTGACTGACCATTTCCATCAAATATGGGCATATTTCGACCAAATTAAAACATTGTGGGCATATTTGGACTACGAATAAAACGTTGAGGGCATATTTGGACCAAAAGAAAGAATAGGGGGTCAAATGACAAAATAAATAAACGTTAAAAGCATATTTAAACAAAAAATAAGAGGCCAAATGACAAAACATACAAATATTAAAGGCATCTTTTGTCATTTTACCTAGAAATAAATGTTGAAACTTTAATAGATATTTTATTGTTAGGGGCTTTTGGGTTTAAATGGTCTTTTTATCCCTTTCTCCCATCTGACAAGAGGGAGAAGAGCACAAAAAACCTTGAATTTTCTAAGTTTATTTTTTCTTCTCTTTCAACCAAACAGCAATGATGATGAAGTCTTTTTTCTGTGTATCCTCTCTATCACCATCATTGTTCCCACTACACCTCCTCGCCTGCCTTTATGATCATTACCTTCTACACATTCTTCAAAGCCTCTCATCATTTCATCAAACTAAAAAGAAGATTATATCAGAAGAAGCTAAAGGAAGCAAAGGTGATGTTGTTTTCAAGTTGGGGTCGAGAAGTAGAACAGCAAAAGGAGGACTTTTCTTGGTTTCGAGTGATGGGTCTTTTCTCTTCTAGATTTTCCAAGTCTTTTTTTGGGGGGGAATCAAGCATCTTGGTCCGAAAGATTTGCTTCCATCGAAGCAAATTTAGTACTAGCTTATCTTTAAAGTTTTCTGTGATTTTTCTTCTTTTCTTGCTGTGTTCATGAAGACAACTTGGAACTTAAAAAAAAAAAAAGAAAAAAACTTGTGTGTTTTGTGTGTTCTGTAACCGATCTCTATTTTCTACATATGAACTTCTCTTTAACATACTTTCTGCAATTCATCCAAGCTTATCTTTTCTCGATCTGAAATTTCATCAGCATTATATATGTGTGTATTTGTTGAAGTGATTTTTTATGCCTTTATCAATAGATCTATCATGTTTATCATATGTGGAACTGTAGTTTTTGCTTGTTTTAGGGTTTTGCAGTCCAAGCCTATTTCCTTCCAACTTTTTCTTTAAAAACCTACAGGTATACCATTTTGGTCTTTGATTCATGGGCTTGGCATAGATAATATAACATGACTGAACAATCATTAATTTGTACATATATATGCTATCAGATCAGTGTCTATACTAGAACACACATAGGAATAGGATGGATAATAAGAAGTGTTAAATCCAGAAAAAATAAAGCTTTTTCTGACCAATGCATGTAAATTCATTTAAGAGCCTTTATTAAATATAAAAATTTTATTTAAAAAATCACAAGCATTTAATGTATTATAAAATTCTAAAAGTTTTTATTAAAAACAATTATTTAATATATTAGAGTTTAGGATTTAGAGTTTATGGTTAAGGTTTTATGATTTAGAGTTTATTATTTATGTTTAAGGTTTTAGAGTTTATTGTTTATGATTTTAGGATTTAGTATTTAGATTTTAGGGTTTATGTTTTATGGTTTATGTTTTAAGGTTAGGGCTAAAAGTTATGATTTTAAGGCTTAGGTTTTGATTTTAGGGTTTAGAATTTAATATATTAAATGAGTGTTTTTTTATTAAATTTTTTTAGAGTTTTATACTACATTAAATGATTGTATTTTTTTTCAAATAGAATTTTGTAATTAATAAAAACTTTTAAAAGACCTTTAATCTATGCATATATGTATAGGTTAGACAAACCACATGATAGTAACTTTATATTTTATCTTTGTGTTAGGTAATCCTTGTATGATAGAATCTGATCATCCAAGTAGAAATCTAGGGCTTCTGTGTTTAGCTTCAGTCTTATTGGAAGGATTATGATCCGGTGGGTAATCCTGAGAGAGCAGTGCAGGGGCCATGCATGTATGTTCCAGTTGTTCTCCCTTATATTCTTTTCTGAAATTCCTTCCATTATTAAAGGTGAAAGTGGAAGTACATTCCACTTCATTCATGGCTTTAACAGCTTCATTTATCTATATATAGAATACGAGTATAGTTAATATTTTAAAGTTTTTTCTTATATGAATATGTATTCAACATTTTCCGAATACCAATACTATTTTTTTTATGAAAAATGAAGCATTTGATTCAGGAACTAAACTAAATACATGAGAATGGTTTTGAACCCAAAATCGTTGGTTTAGTTTGAAATTTAGGTTGTTCAAATTAAGTCTTAGGCTTCTCTAATTTTTTTTGTTTAAATACTAAACTTTTCTTTGAATAATTAAATGCTAAACTTAACTGTTCCTCTAACAGCGGCGTTGATATCTGAGTTTATATTTATTAAGTAATTGGTTTTGTTTAAATACCTGAGTTTATTAAAAAAAAGGCTTAATGCATAAAATAGCCCCTAAAGTTTACCACTTTTCTCAACTTGGTACTTAACGTTTCATTTGGGACGTTAAGCCCCCTAACGTTTTCACCGTTATCCATTTTACCCCAAACCGTTACTTTTGCCGTTACAAAAGAGTTTTCAACCGTTAAAAAAAATTCAACCAATTAGATTGTGCCACATCAGCTCCTCTTTGATAGAGTAACCTGACTGATTTTATTAAAAGGGTATATGTCATGTCAAGTCTCCCATGTTTATTTATTTATTCAATTTAGTCATTGAAAAGTCTATTTTTACCTAAAATTGACCCCTATTTGTTTCTAATTTTTTGATCTAGTCCAATATTTGTTATTAATAATATTATTATTTTATTTAAATGTTATTATTTAATAAAAATAAAAAAATATTTTAATATTATATTAGTAACTTTTGATAAATTAATCCTTACTAATTTAATATTATATTATTTTTTTAATTCCAAAATAAATTAGATTTCTAATTTAGACCCATCAAAATAAATTAAATGTTAATCTTAAATAGTTTCCAATTACGTCCCAAAATAATAAAAAATTGAACCTTATTTGTTTTTAGTATTACTTATTCGAATTATATTCTTTTTAGTCCAATATTTATTATTATTTATAATATTATTTTATTTAAATGTTAATATTTAATAAACTAAAATAAATATTTTATTATTAAATTTGTAATTTTTTAGATAAATTAAATTACTTGAAATTGACCCTAAATAATTACTTATTCAAATTGTATTATTTTTTGAGCAAAATTTGAACTATAATTTTCTATTAGTTTGTTTACTTTCAATTTCAACGAATCTCCCTTCAAATCCCCAACAAAAGAATCAATTTATGTGAATTGCATGCGTCGTAGTTCATGATATATATATGGTGTCTCCTGCAATTTATTTGATGTTGTAGTTGCTTTTTAGTAATTTTAAAAGAAAATAATACTAATCTTAAAAAATTAATTTAATTTATCTTTATTAAAAATATTTTAATTTTAAATTAGTAAAATGTAATTTATATAAAAAATCGTTTAATGTTAAATTAGATAAATTAATAGACTAATTTAATATTAAATTAATATCAAATTATTAATTTAGGACATAATGGGACTAAATTATAAAATTAATTTATTTTGGGACGTAATTGAAAACTATTTAAGATTAACATTAAATTTATTTTGATGGGACTAAATTATAAATTTAATTTATTTTGGAATTGTAAAAAATAATATAATATTAAATTAGTAAGGATTAATTTATCAAAAATTACTAGTTTAATATTAAAATATTTAATTTATTTTTTTATTAAATAGTAACATTTAAATAAAACAATATTATTATTAATAAAAAATATTGGGCTAAATTAAAAAAATAGAAACAAATAGGGGTCAATTTTAGGTAAAAATAAAATTTTCAGTGACTAAATTGAATAAAAAAATAAACATAGGAGACTTGACATGGCATTTACCCTTTTAATAAAATCAGGCGGGTTACTCTATCAAAGAGGAGCTGATGTGGCGCAATCTCATTGGTTGAAATTTTTTTTAACGGTTGAAAACTTTTTTATAACGGCAAAAGTAACGGTTTGGGGCAAAATAGGTAACAGTAAAAACGTTAGGGGGCTTAACGTCCCAAATGAAATGTTAAGTACCAAATTAGGAAAAGTGGTAAACTTTAGGGGCTATTTTATGCATTAAGCCAAAAAAAAAAAACAATTCCTTACCTGAGTTAATTCAAAAAGAAAAAAATCCTTACCTGAGTTAATTAATCTGGTAAAATATTCGCCTGCATTGGGGTGGTCACTTGAAAAAAAAAATTGAATTTTTGACATGAAAAGAAATGATTTTTAATAATTAGTGGATTATTTTTAAGTTCGAGGGAATTCTTCAATTTACTTATACATTGTATATGATAATAAAAAGCTGTTAAAATTGAAACTAATTAATGCAATAATATTATAGATTTTTACAATTAAATTTAAATATAAATTGGAATAACTTGATTTGAATCGAACATTTTAAACTTTATTTAAAATATTTTAAATAAAATTTGAGTTATATTTAATAGAATTTCTCAAATCAATATTTATAAATTTTATAAAATCATTAGTGAGACATATAAAAAACGAAACTAGACGATTCGATCAAACTGAATTGATATTTTAACAAAACAAATAGTTGTGAATGACTTCACAATAAATTACAGGTCAAATCAACTAATCCGATTTATTTTTCATATTTATATGAGCTCGTCTATGTGTCTGCTTGAATATAATATTTTGTGGACATTCTTAATAATATTAAGTGTTATTCCTATTTTAGTATTTCTAATTTCTTTTGTCAAGCATAAACAATTAAGAAGCACACGAATGAATTCTATTAATATCATTCATCTAAATGCATCACCTAATCAAATTGCACGTTTACTTCGTAGTTATTTATCAATTAAATCAATGATGCTTTGACATAAAGATTCATTAATGACCTAATGGTTTAAATCATGATATGAAAATATAATTTCTTTCAATTTAATAAAAAATGATGCATTGACATTTAATTTTTTTTTGTTAATACAAAAGCATAAACTCAAACTAATTTTCGAGCTGAACTAGATCACACAAGCCATTTGGGGAGATTCAAAAGTTTTTTCGCCAACATGTTGTTCACTCAAATTGTATAAAATATAAAATTATTTTTTTTGATGAGGTATCATTCTGTCAAGTTATTTCAATTTGTTTATCGTCAGTTGAATGACAGTTTATCTATGAATGGACCGTTTTGACCAAAAATAAAATGTTGAGGGTTAAAACGCTTAAAAAAACTAAAATAACTATTCACTCAAACATTAGGGATATTTTTTCACATTATACCTTAAACTTATCCTATGCGCAAAAATAAATTAATTATTTTTTACATCAATTTTTTTTTATTATCAAATGGAATGTTTAAGTTCATTTGTTTAAAATAATAATACTTTTTAAATTATTACAAATATAATTGAAAGACTGGCTACAATTATAAATGTCTCCTATATCTTGTTAAATTTGTCAAAGCGATGCTTAAAATTTGTAAACATTCAATATGCCTCTTATACTTTACTTACATCTTCTAGAATGCCCTCAAAACTAACGATGTTAAGCGATAACATGATAAGGGCACGTGACATTTTTACATGTCGTTGGATGATTTTTTTTCTAATAAAAACGTTAAAAATCAAGGGACTTTGGAACAATTTAACCTTTTATTTTTTCATGACAAAATAAAAAATGACAAAAATGAGGGTTTGAAACAATTTTATTTTTTACAAGGAAAGTATTAAAACATTACCAATAAATTTTATCTACGTGGATTGTTTTTATATATAATAAAACATCCTCCTTCTACTAATAAGGTTAGTCCAAGTGGTAAGCAGCTTGGTATCACTTAAGCAAGGTTTCGAGTTTTAGTTATTATGTATGCAGAAAATTTCCGCGGAGAGACTCACCCATCAAATCAGGTGTGCAAATCGAGTCGATTCGAATTAGTCAAGGCAAAGCCCACCCTACAAACCGAAAGCGCAACAAAAAATCCCTTCATTCTTGCTCAAGTGTTGTCTATGGAACTTAAAACAACATTGCTTCTCAAGCTCCCGAACAACACAACAATGCTTCTCTGTAGTATTTACAACTGCAACATCAATGCATCAAATTTAGAATAAACTCCATTGTATTTTTCAACCCCTTATCCAGCAATTTAAAATGAATAAAAAGTGTAGTAACCAATTTAGTCCTAGCCCAATAACCCATTTACAACCAGCCCCAAAAAAATCATAGCCCATAACCTAAATTAACCTACTACACAAAAACCATAGATATCCTAACCATCATCTGTTGCCGCCATCTTCTATAACCGCCACCGCCGCACAATGTTGAGCCACGCCGCCGCGACCTCATCAGCTCCAAGCCCCTGGCGACACTACCATCAACCCCTAATCCACTTTTAACTCAAACCAGATAAGACCCTTCAAAATATAATCCCAGATATATCTCAGCCACCACCGCCCTTCACTACCACCATCGCCTAAAGCTTGACCTTTCAAGCCTTCACACGTCCCTGTCAAGGCCTTAAATGAAAAGAGACGTTGTAGTTTTGAATTTCTGTCTTTTAATTACTTTGTGTTAGCCGTTAAGCTCGTTTAATAAAACAGTGCGTTGAGGGACTCATGTGGATAGATAAAAACGAAGTCGTTTTGGGGCTAGGGTTGTTTTAAGGAGTCTCGTTTCAGAATTGTAAGACTTACGCTAATGTGAATGAACTTCTTGCCTCCTATTTTCTCTCCTCAATCCCTCTAAATCTTCTTCCTTCTCTTATCTTCTTTTCTAAAAATTCTCATTTCTCATTTGGGTTGTTACAAAGGTATCAGAGCCAGGCGTTCCTCGGAAACATGGTGGAGACCAGACAGCAAGCAGCTCAGACAACAACATCCGCTCACGCAACTGTAACCGACACATCTTCGACCCCAGAACCGCAAGATTGGCAATCGGTGACGGCTAATCTTCAGGAAGATATCACGAAGCTCGATAATACTATCAATACGCGATTCCAGGAGATGCAGTCTGCGATGTTAGCTAATCTATAGAAAATGTTAGAGATTGCTTTGGGAAAGCAAATATACACTTATGCAATGTTAGCTCAACATACTGGTGTTTTGGGCTCTCCGATTCCGTGCGAGAAAATTGGAGTTGAAACTCCGAAAATGGAGGTAATTGATGGAACTAAGACAAATCCACAAGGACCGGTCAAGATAACATAGGCAACAGACGGCCAACAAGTGCAACAGGAAGCCCCTTTAGTAACCCATAATTTTGCTTACAAATTATTATGCCCCAGATTCGATGGTACTGATTTCAAGGGTTGGTATGTCAAGCTTGAACAATACTTTAAAGCCGAGATGGTACCTGATGTGGCGAAAATTTGAGTGGTGATGCTGCATCTAGAAGGAAAGGGACTCCAATGGCACTAATTTGTGGCTAAAACTCAAGGAGGTATTAATTAGGTGAGCTGGGATGAATATCTGGCTATGTTAAAAAATAGATTTGCTCTTGATGGGTTTGATGATCCCTTTTCTGAGTTAGTAGCCTTGAAGCAGTTATTGAAGCAAGTACATGGCTAGGCATGTAGAAGCAATGGTAATGGCAGGTCAAAGAAAGAATCAGGTGCAACAGTTTTGGAGACAAAGTGCCCCACCTTCACTGTCAGTTCCCTCTAGACCAGGTAGCAGCATTCTGAAGGGTTCCATAGGAGGAAGCATGAGTGCACCAAACTCTTCTAAGTACTCTTCTCCTGGCGTGTTAAGTCCTACAACTGTAAAAGGTGGGATTCATGGAAGTATGAGAAATGGAGGGAAAATGCTTTCAGCTGGGGAAATTGAAGATCGAAGGAAAAAAAGGTTGTGTTTTTTGTGTGCATCGAAGTATACACCTGGCCACAAGTGTGCCAGAACCCAATTGTATCAGATCATGGTGGAAGGTGCTGAAGATGAAGTGGAACCTGAGGTATTTCTATACTATGAGGAGACTATAGAATTGGGGAATTCAGATAACACCAAGGAAGATGGACCAGTTTTATCTTTGAGTGCCTTGTGGGGATCAGCTAATTGGGAGACAATGAAACTAAAAATTAGAGTGCAAGGGAGAGACTGTGTAGCTTTGGTAGATACAGGCAGCACACAAAACTTCTTGAGCATCTCTATAGCAAAAACACTGAGATTGGTGATTGACAGGAAGAACAATTTGTGGGTTGCAGTAGCTGATGGGAATGTTTTAAACACATTAGGCCAATGTCATGTAGTGGACTGGGAAATTCAGGGAAACCTTTTCACGACTGATTTTCTGATTCTACCTTTGCAAAACTGTGATGCAGTGCTAGGGATTCAATGGTTAACCACATTGGGAGATATTAATTGGAATTTTGCTGAGTTACATATGAGGTTCAAGTATAGAGGTGCAAATATATGGTTAACTGGGATGCAGCTTGGTCAGTTGCAGTTGACCAATACCCACACTTGTGAGAAATTGTTGAAAAGTGCAAAGAGCCTTTGTACAACTGCACTTTGGTTGTTAAACCCACAATTGGAATTGAAGGGAGGAATGGATCAAGTTCCTAAAGAAATTCAGGAGTTGCTGAAGAAGTTCAGTGTGATTTTTGAGGAACCAAAAGGACTACCACTTGATAAAGGACATGAGCACAAAATTGAGTTAATTGATGAAAAGGTGACAGTGAAGGTTAAGCCTTATAGACATCATGCATATCAGAAGGATGAAATAGAAAAGATAATTGGGGAAATGCTTGAATCTGGAGTGATCAGAAATAGTAATAGCTCTTTTTCCTCACCTATAGTGATGGTTAAGAAGAAGGATGGAGGGTGGTGTATGTGTGTGGATTACAGGAAGTTAAACCAGCTTACTGTGAAAGATTGTTTTCCAATGCCAGTAATCGAAGAGCTGCTTGATGAGCTAGGGACTGCCATGTTCTTCTCTAAGTTGGACCTAAGATCAGGGTACCATCAAATCAAGACGAGAGAGGCATACATTCATAAGACTGCCTTTAGGACTCATGAAGGGCATTATGAGTTCCTTGTGACGCCCTTTAGGCTCACAAATGCCCCTGCAACATTTCAAGGGCTTATGAACAAGGTATTTAAAAGCCAATTGAGGAAGTACACATTGATCTTCTTTGATGACATATTAGTTTACTCACCTGATTGGAATTCTCATATACTTCACCTCCAAGAAGTGTTACAGATTCTGCAAGCAAACCAGTTGTATGTTAAGTTATCAAAGTGTTGTTTTGGAGCTGTGGAGGTAGAGTATCTTGGATACATAATCTCTAGGGGGAAGGTGAAGATGGATCAGTCTAAGGTGAAGAGTATTTTGGAATGGCCAGTTCCTACTTCGGTCAAAGAACTCAGAGGATTTTTGGGGCTATCAGGCTACTATAGGCGTTTTGTTAAACATTATGGGAGTATAGCTAAGCCATTAACTGACCTTTTGAAGAAAGGGGATGGAAATGGGGGGATGAGGAGTTGGCAGCTTATGAAGCTTTGAAGAAAGCTGTGACAACTGCACCAGTATTAGCTTTGCCAGATTTCACCTCTATATTCATAGTAGAAACAAATGCATCAGATGTGGGAGTGGGAGTTGTTTTATCTCAGAAAGGGAAACCCCTTGCCTTCTTCAACAAGAGTTTGGGGACTAAACATCAAGGGCTTTCTGTATATGAGAAAGAAATGTTGGCAATGAAGAAATGGATAGCTTATCTGGTAGGCAGACACTTCATCATTCGAACAGATCGCCAGAGTTTGAAATTTCTGGCTGAAAACCAAGCAATCACACCATTTCAGCAGAAATGGGTTGTGAAGATGATGGGATACAACTATGAAGTCCAATACAGGAAGGGAGCCACAAATTTAGTTGTTGATTGCTTATCTAGAAGACCTGATTCGGGAAGCATAATGACTATGGGAGTGAGCAGCTTAGACACTGAATTGATGAATAGAATAGTGAGTTCTTGGCAGAAAGATGACAAATGTTTGAAAATTATCAAGGAACTAGAAAGTGGCAGTTCAAGGCATAACAAGTACAGTTGGGATGGTCAGATTATGAAGAGAAAAGGTAAATTGGTGGTGGGGAAAGATGTTGAACTAAGAGAAGAATTGATGAAGTTCTTTCATGGGAGTGCCGTTAGAGGGCATTCAGGGGCACATGCCACCATGAGAAGAATGGCCACTACATTGTACTGGAAAGGGCTTAAGAGAGAAGTTAAAATTTTTGTTAGAGAATGTGTGACTTTCCAAAGATGCAAGGGAGATTTGCATCACCCTAGGGGACTCTTGCAACCTCTTCTTATCCCTAAAACAATATGGAGTTCCATCAACATGGACTTTATTGAAAGACTACCAGTTTCAAGGAACAAAAACAACATTATTGTGGTGGTGGTGGTGGATAGACTCAGTAAGTATGGCCACTTTGTTGCAATCTCTCACCCCTTTACTGCTAGGTATATAGCTCAAACTTTCCTTGAAAACATCTTTAAATTACATGGTCTGTCAAAAGCTATAGTTTGTGACAGGGACAGAATTTGTATGAGTTTGTTTTGGAAAGAATTAATGGAGAAACTAGGGGTCACTATCAATGCCTCTACTGCTTACCACCCCAATCAGATGGTCAAACTAAAAGTGATATGAACCCGATAATGTGACCCGAGTCATATAGGTGTGCCCGATCGTGATTCTAGTAAGAAATATTCTTTGCTACGCTTTGAACTCTGAGATATCACAAAACATACATGTGAGATGAATAGCAATGTAATAAAAAATATAATGAAGAAAGGAATTGGATAGGTAATTTGGATAGTATGGTGGCTAAGGATGGAGGATGATAATCATGGAAAGATGTAAATCAAAGGAGTGATGGGAGATGCTAAAGGCGACGTAGATTTGTATGGTTGCAAGGATAGCGAATTGTGACACGCTAGCTATAACGAGCTAGGAACCAACAATATACTTTGATGGAATCGAGGTGGAGGAGTGTGGAATGTGACTCACAAGCTATAAGAGAGCTTGGAACCAACGCTATAGCAAAATGAAATGGATAGAAGACTACAAGCACAACTTGAAGCCGATTGGTATATCCATCATGCATGACTCGTTTATCGAATTGCCATGGTCTCCCAAGTAGTAAATGGCCAGCGTGCATCGGAACAACATCACAAAGAACTTTATCCTTATACTTTCCAATGGAGAAAGCAACAAGAACTTGCTTGGTAACCTTGAGTTCTCCTCCGTCATTAAGCCACTGCAGCTTGTAGGGATGTGGATGCTTTGTGGTTGCTAATCCAAGTTTTTCTACCATAAGAGTACTAGCAACATTAGTACAACTACCTCCATCAATAATGACAAAGCATATCTTTCCATTAACATGGCAGCGAGTATGAAAGATATTCTCGCGTTGCTCATTCCCTTCATTCGCTTGCACACTTAGGCTCCTTTTCACAATAAGGGCCTCTCCTTCTACTGCATACTCTATATCATCACCTTCAGCTTCTTGTATGGCAGCAACTTCATCTTCCTCCTCTTGTTCCAATTCAACCTCTCCATTATCACGAAGAAGCATGGTGTTGCGATTTGGGCATTGGCTTGCAATATGCCCTCTTCCCAAGCACTTGAAGCATTGTATATCTCGGGAACGGTTTGGAACATTTGGAGCCTTACCTTTGCTAGTTTCGGCAATGGCCTTGCTTCCTTTGGGTGGTGCACCTCTTTCATTGGGTGGTATTGGAGGACTCCGTTTGTAAGAACTTTTCCCCCATCTTGATGATGCTCCCCCATAGGTTCGTGTGGAACCCTTCCGTTTAAGTTGTTTTTCCACTTTTATGGCCATATGCACCATGTCTTCGATCTCCACATAATGTTGCAACTCAATGACGACCGCAATATTTGGGTCAAGGCCGGATAGAAATCTTGCCATGGTGGCTTCTCGATCCTCATCAATGTTAGCTCGGATCATGGCTACTTCCATCTCTTTAAAGTAGTCCTCAACACTACGGTTTACTTGGGTGAGATTTTGAAGCTTGTTGAACAACTCCCTATGATAGTGAGTTGGAACGAACCTCCTACGCATAACGACCTTCATCTCATTCCAAGTAGAAATTGGATATTCGCCATTTCGTCTCCTGCTAGATGTCAACTGGTCCAACCATATTAGTGCATAATCTGTAAATTCAATGGCTGCAAGTTTTACCTTCTTAAGCTCGGAGTAGTTGTGGCACTCAAAGATGTGCTCAACTTTTTTTCCCATGCAAGATAGGCTTCAGGATCCGTTCTTCCTTGGAAATGAGGAATGATTATTTTGATGTTGCTAAGATTATCATCAACTCTTGGCCGAGCTCTTTGGTACCTAGGTTATTGACGCCTCAAACTTTACTGGGAGGCTCGCTCGTCTATGAGTTCTTCGTCCACCTCTCCCTCATACTCTTCCTCATGATCTGAATTATGCCTTCATTGAGATCTTTCCTCCAAATGATCTAATCGTTCTTGCATCGGCCTCAACCTTTGTTGCAACAACCTGTCCATCTCTCGGATAATATCTTGAAGATTGGAGTTAGTTGCATCTACGTTAACATTATTACTTCCTCCAACAGAGTTTCTCACGGAATTTTGAGACATTATTACTAACAAAAAAAATTAAAACCTCACAAACACAAAACCTCACCTATTCCACTCCAAGAAATTGCACTCACACTCGTGTTTCACTCGGGATGGCTTTTACCCTTGATGTGCACTCTTGCCTTTTTCCACTCTTGCTCTCAATCAAGTCCTTTTAAGAACATCCTCAAGGCTTGCAAATGGCTTGTAGAATTCGGCTGAAAAAACAAAACTTGGCGAAAAGAATTTGAAAGGTGGGATATGAAAAAGTGGCAACAAAAAAAGGTAAAATTGTGAGAGTTGGTAAAGATGACAAAATAGTAGCAAAAGAAAAAATGATGTAAGATTTTTTTTAAAGAAGAATAGAGAATATGATGCCCCTCCCTCTTTAACTTTCTCTAATTTTTTTTTTCGATTTCTTTTTCTCTTTTTTTCATTTTTTTAGAAGAGAGACAACGACTATCTTACTGAATCAACCTTGCTCTGATGCCAATTGATATGAACCCGATAATGTGACCCGAGTCATATAGATGTGCCCGATCGTGATTCTAGTAAGAAATATTCTTTGCTACGCTTTGAACTCTGAGATATCACAAAACATACATGTGAGATGAATAGCAATATAATAAAAAATATAATGAAGAAAGGAATTGGATAGGTAATTTGGATAGTATGGTGGCTAAGGATGGAGGATGATAATCATGGAAAGATGTAAATCAAAGGAGTGATGGGAGATGCTAAAGGCGACGTAGATTTGTATGGTTGCAAGGATAGCGAATTGTGACACGCTAGCTATAACGAGCTAGGAACCAACAATATACTTTGATGGAATCGAGGTGGAGGAGTGTGGAATGTGACCCACAAGCTATAAGAGAGCTTGGAACCAACGCTATAGCAAAATGAAATGGATAGAAGACTACAAGCACAACTTGAAGCCGATTGGTATATCCATCATGCATGACTCGTTTATCGAATTGCCATGGTCTCCCAAGTAGTAAATGGCCAGCGTGCATCGGAACAACATCACAAAGAACTTCATCCTTATACTTTCCAATGGAGAAAGCAACAAGAACTTGCTTGGTAACCTTGAGTTCTCCTCCGTCATTAAGCCACTGCAGCTTGTAGGGATGTGGATGCTTTGTGGTTGCTAATCCAAGTTTTTCTACCATAAGAGTACTAGCAACATTAGTACAACTACCTCCATCAATAATGACAAAGCATACCTTTCCATTAACATGGCAGCGAGTATGAAAGATATTCTCGCGTTGCTCATTCCCTTCATTCGTTTGCACACTTAGGCTCCTTTTCACAATAAGGGCCTCTCCTTCTGCTGCATACTCTATATCATCACCTTCAGCTTCTTGTATGGCAGCAACTTCATCTTCCTCCTCTTGTTCCAATTCAACCTCTCCATTATCACGAAGAAGCATGGTGTTGCGATTTGGGCATTGGCTTGCAATATGCCCTCTTCCCAAGCACTTGAAGCATTGTATATCTCGGGAACGGTTAGGAACATTTGGAGCCTTACCTTTTCTAGTTTCGGCAATGGCCTTGCTTCCTTTGGGTGGTGCACCTCTTTCATTGGGTGGTATTGGAGGACTCCGTTTGTAAGAACTTTTCCCCCATCTTGATGATGCTCCCCCATAGGTTCGTGTGGAACCCTTCCGTTTAAGTTGTTTTTCCACTTTTATGGCCATATGCACCATGTCTTCGATCTCCACATAATGTTGCAACTCAATGACGACCGCAATATTTGGGTCAAGGCCGGATAGAAATCTTGCCATGGTGGCTTCTCGATCCTCATCAATGTTAGCTCGGATCATGGATACTTCCATCTCTTTAAAGTAGTCCTCAACACTACGGTTGCCTTGGGTGAGATTTTGAAGCTTGTTGAACAACTCCCTATGATAGTGAGTTTGAACGAACCTCCTACGCATAACGACCTTCATCTCATTCCAAGTAGAAATTGGATATTCGCCATTGCGTCTCCTGCTAGATGTCAACTGGTCCCACCATATTAGTGCATAATCTGTAAATTCAATGGCTGCACGTTTTACCTTCTTAAGCTCGGAGTAGTTGTGGCACTCAAAGATGTGCTCAACTTTTTTTCCCATGCAAGATAGGCTTCAGGATCCGTTCTTCCTTGGAAATGAGGAATGATTATTTTGATGTTGCTAAGATTATCATCAACTCTTGGCCGAGCTCTTTGGTACCTAGGTTCTTGACGCCTCAAACTTTACTGGGAGGCTCGCTCGTCTATGAGTTCTTCGTCCACCTCTCCCTCATACTCTTCCTCATGATCTGAATTATGCCTTCATTGAGATCTTTCCTCCAAATGATCTAATCGTTCTTGCATCGGCCTCAACCTTTGTTGCAACAACCTGTCCATCTCTCGGATAATATCTTGAAGATTGGAGTTAGTTGCATCTACGTTAACATTATTACTTCCTCCAACAGAGTTTCTCACGGAATTTTGAGACATTATTAGTAACAAAAAAAATTAAAACCTCACAAACACAAAACCTCACCTATTCCACTCCAAGAAATTGCACTCACACTCGTGTTTCACTCAGGATGGCTTTTACCCTTGATGTGCACTCTTGCCTTTTTCCACTCTTGCTCTCAATCAAGTCCTTTTAAGAACATCCTCAAGGCTTGCAAATGGCTTGTAGAATTCGGCTGAAAAAACAAAACTTGGCGAAAAGAATTTGAAAGGTGGGATATGAAAAAGTGGCAACAAAAAAAAGGTAAAATTGTGAGAGTTGGTAAAGATGACAAAATAGTAGCAAAAGAAAAAATGATGTAAGATTTTTTTTAAAGAAGAATAGAGAATATGATGCCCCTCCCTCTTTAACTTTCTCTATTTTTTTTTCGATTTCTTTTTCTCTTTTTTTCATTTTTTTAGAAGAGAGACAACGACTATCTTACTGAATCAACCTTGCTCTGATGCCAATTGATATGAACCCGATAATGTGACCCGAGTCATATAGATGTGCCCGATCGTGATTCTAGTAAGAAATATTCTTTGCTACGCTTTGAACTCTTAGATATCACAAAACATACATGTGAGATGAATAGCAATATAATAAAAAATATAATGAAGAAAGGAATTGGATAGGTAATTTGGATAGTATGGTGGCTAAGGATGGAGGATGATAATCATGGAAAGATGTAAATCAAAGGAGTGATGGGAGATGCTAAAGGTGACGTGGATTTGTATGGTTGGAAGGATAGCGAATTGTGACCCGCTAGCTATAACGAGCTAGGAACCAACAATATACTTTGATGGAATCGAGGTGGAGGAGTGTGGAACGTGACCCACAAGCTATAAGAGAGCTTGGAACCAACGCTATAGCAAAATGAAATGGATAGAAGACTACAAGCACAACTTGAAGCCGATAGAGTTCTCGCAAGAACAAGATGAAAGCAATCTTTCAAAGGTTTATATTCTCTAAAAAAAGTCCTTACAAATGAACCTAAGGTGCCTATTTATAGTGTGGCTAGGCACCATATGAAAAGTCACACAAAAGAGAGATGAATGCTCATCTAAATGATATTGACTACAAATAAATGAAATGTTTCTTTCTTATCCTTTTGATGGATGAATTTTGCTTTAAATTGAGATGAATTTAGCCTTAAATTCGTCCAAAAGGAGTGGTGACTCTTGGGCTGCTTCATTTTGCTTGCAAATGGATAAAAGAGAATGAATGTGGACATAGGATGAATGTAGACATCCCACACATCCGAATCAGCTTGTTTCTTTGAATTCCTTGATGATTTTATCACTTAATTTGATGATTAAATGATATTAAACCAGCCTTCATTGCTTGCCCATTTGTGGAATATGACCAGCCTTCAAAAATGATAAATAAAGGCCTTGAATGCATAATTTGAATGCCGATTATTGCATGTCCCTTCTCTTGAACGTGAATGGCCTTCATTGGTTCATAATTTCAACCTTGAATAGGTGAATTATGAAGCTTAAATGCTTTGTTACTCTAAGAAGATGAACAACCTTGAAAAGATGAAAAGTATTCAGCCTTGAATTGCCTTCAATTGCCTTGTTTGCATGAGTAAAGATGGTCATCAATGACTTGTTTCCAAGTTGAAGTTGAAAAGTCTCTTCTTTAATCCACACGTCACATGAACCTAGACACACACAAATGATTTATTCAAACTTAAAATAATATATGCATGAAACAATTAAAGAGTTAGTTAATTGAATGAACTAGTTAAATGAATGAACTAACTTTATTGAATTTAACTAAATGCATGAATGAAGTTTGAAATACTTAAATTCTCATGCAAATGCATGCATGAGCAAGGTAAGGCATTCCTTCTTTCTCACGTTCATGGCTTGTTGTAAACAAGCTTTCCATGGCTGATTGAAACTCCTTGGCCCGTGCACGTGTAATGGGACCACTTGGGTACTTCTCCGGGTCCTTGTTCTTGATGGTCATATCAAAAAGAGTCAACCAGTGTGTTGAAACCTACCTTAGATGCATGGCAAGGGAGAGACCAAGGGAATGGGCTAGTTGGTTAGATCTGGCTGAATGGTGGTATAATACCACTTTTCATACTGCAATCCAAGTAACTCCTTATCAGGCTGTGTATGGCCAACTTCCTCCAGTCCACTTACCATACATAGCAGGAGAATTACTGGTGGCGGTTGTAGACAAAAGTTTGCAGCAAAGGGAAGCAGCTGTCAGGATGCTCAAGTTTCACATGAAAAGGGTACAAGATCGAATGAAATCCCAAGCTGATAAGAGGAGGATTGAATATGAATTTTAGATTGGGGAAAAAGTCTTTTTGAAACTCCAGCCTTATAGGCAACATTCAGTGGCATCTAGGGGTTGCTTAAAGTTGAGTCCTAAGTGGTTTGAACCCTTTGAGATAACAGATAGAGTTCAAAAGGTAGCCTACAGATTGAAACTCCCTCAGAGTTCCAGGTTACATCCAGTATTTCATGTGTCCCAGTTGAAGAAGAGAGTTGGCCCTCCTGAGATGGTGCAACAAGAGCTGCCAGTGATTGATCCGGATGGAAGCATTAGTAAGGAACCTTTATGGATCATTGATAGGAGGATTGGAAAAAAAAGGAAACAGAGCAGCGACAGAAGTGTTGGTTGAATGGTCAAATTCATTTTCGGAGGATGCTACTTGGGAAGTATTGCATTTACTATTACAACAATTTCCTCAATTCAATCCATGAGGCCAAGGATCATTTGAAGAAGAGAGTACTGCCAAGGCCTTAAATGAAAAGAGACGTTGTAGTTTTGAATTTCTGTTTTTATTTCTGTCATTTAATTGCTTTGTGTTAGCCGTTAAGCCCGTTTAATGAAACGGTACGTTGAGGGACTCATGTGGATAGATAAAACAGAGTCGTTTTGGGGCTAGGGTTGTTTTAAAGAGTCTCGTTTCAGAATTGTAAGACTTATGCTAATGTGAATGAACTTCTTGCCTCCTATTTTCTCTCCCCAATCCCTCTGAATCTTCTTCCTTCTCTTATCTTCTTTTCTAAAAATTCTCATTTCTCATTTGGGTTGTTACAGTCCCTCACTTTCCACTTAACCCATGTCCAAGACCCCCTATAAAGAGGTTCAACCTACAAAACTGGAAAAAATTAAAGAAATTTTGAACCCAAAATTAATAAGAGAGACAAGATTTGAACCAACAAAGGGATTCGAAGAGGAAAAATAAAGGTAAAAATAATATATAAAAAAACCTTTTGGCTCTTGTAAATCTATGCAACTAGAGGGAAATTGGGTGAAACTAACCTTAGATCTATATTCTAGACCTAAAACCGAACCTAAGTAATCCCTTCCATCGACTCCTGTTGCTGTTCGCGGCAATTCATCGTTGTCGACAAACGGCAGCCCACAACGGATCTCGGGCGACGACCGTCTGGGCAGAGAGTGAGGGAGAAAGTTTGAGAGAGCATTTGGTGTATTTTTTGAGATATTAGATGCCAAATGATTTTTTGGGGAAAATTCTTGTACATATATGCTTCTCAAAATGACGTTGTTTTGGGAGTCCCTGTTCATCCCCAATACGACGTCGTTTCATGTTGTAACCCGCTCGGCGACCCGACCCGGATTGAGGATCCGCACATTTTTAATGAAATGAGGAAATTGCACTTTCAGCTATTTCGCCTTTTGTATCCTTTATATTTTGCATTTTAGTTTTCATTTTTTTACAATTTCGTCCTTTTTTAACTTTTTATTCTTATAATTTTTCCATTTAATTTATGTTTTCTTGCAATTCCGACCTTTATTTAGTTTATGTTATTGTTATTATTATTATTATTATTATTATTGTCATTTTACTATTATATATTATTATTAGTATCATTATTATTAATTAATATATATATATATATTACATATAATATACGTATATCATGCACTCATTTTAACTGAATTTTTAATTAAATCAATTTTCTTCATTAGGGATTCTCGTGGAAAACGTGCCTCGAACTTAAAGGGGTGCCACTATTGGGAAACACTGGTACACTCTATGACGCAACGAAAAATTATCTGGCGAATTCCGCTAGTGATCCATGTACAAGGGACGAATTTGGGGTGAATATGGATGAAATATTACCTTAATAAATATGGTATCTTGATATCCTTAGGGAGTTAGGATAAACCAAATCGAATCTGAGTCATCACAATAGCGTTCCGACCTCTACGCAGTCCACCCAAATGAAACGAACAATATTCTCTCTTCTCTAACTATTAGAGAAGTTTTCCGTAAAAGCATACTTTGGCTGCTAGACCTTATGCCTTTATATATCATTCAAAAACCTAATTCTAATTAAATTCGGATTCATTAAATATACAATATATTTATTCGAATATAATTAAATATGCAGAATCTGTTTCTACTTTAATTGGAATTCATTAAACATACAATATATTTTACCAAATACAATTAAATATGTAGAATCTGATTCTACTTTAATTAGGTTTCTTTAGGGATATTTATTTTAATAGTGTTTGATAATTATAATAATTATTTAGTATTAAAATATATATAAACGAGATTATCTATAATTACAATAATTTCGTTTTAATAATTACTACGTGTACAACAAGTTTGTACACTTGCTATATAGTCGATATTTGTTCGTTTCAATCATACGGTGTGACCCTTGTAGGTTCATGTAACGTTAATAGTAATATCTAGAACAATTCTAATATTACAAGCAATGAGTGACATCTAGCAATACATCATTGCTACCTAAGTTACATGAAGTCGTGGTTCGACTTTACCTTTTTTCGCGATTAACTTCTTTTTTGTATTACATCATTTTGTCCTCATATCTAGATCAAACACAAGTCATAGATTAGTCACTCTTGTACAATCCATCTAATATTTCTTGATATCTTGAGTAGACTACGATAAACGAATAACTATGATATCTCAAATCAATTTATTCGAGCATGGCCATGCATTTTCTGGTCTCACTCAATCAAGTGGCCTGCGATATTACTCCTATTATGTAGGAAGGACAAATCCTATCTTGATCAACTATATTTTGCTATATAGATTACGACATATTCAATATTATTCTTTATATTGTAGTCTATTATAACACACGTTTGACAACATCAAAATACGTCACTCTCGATATTGAAATAATGATGAACTCAAATTTGAGGATCATACACTTAGTTATCACAATGAGCAATGTTGTGACTGTCACATAATAATTCTTTGAGAACATGAGTTCCCACTAGAGTTCCATCCAATATTTTGCTTTGGAACAAATCCTTAGAGGTCTCATACCTCTCTTGACGAACTTGCCCCTCATATAATTCTTTGAAATTTTTAACCATCTCATAGGGAACCATGTCCTCATATTGCTTCTGAAGCTCAGGGGTCATGGTCGCAAGCATCAAGCATTCGACATCTACCATGTAATTTAAGTATTTCTCAGAGGCTTCCCTTTTATCTTTGGAGGCATCATCCGCTGGCCTTTTAGGGACGAGTTGTTTGATGATTTGTAATTTCCGTTCTTGCTTAAGGACAATCTTTAAATTACGAAACCAATCAAGGAAGTTCAAGCCATTCAATTTGTATTTTTCAAGGACGAATCGCAATGATAATGTGTTTGAGCTTGCCATGAAATCTACAATGATAAAATATGATTTATAAGTATCTTTTATCATTTTTATAAAGAAATTACATTCCCACTATTAAAAATCCTTTAAATTGAAAAACTTACTAAAAATACTTCTAGTGGTTAAGGATCCATATTTCATTTCATTCTAGGTCAGCTTTGGCTTTACTCCTAGAATTCAATTATTTAGGTAAGCAACACTTGTTAATTACATCTCATGTAATTCCTATATTTGGTGAACAACTAATGTTCCTAATCATCTCATGATTATCCAAATCATTAGTCTTTAGGTTTCTAATCTCATTAGAACAACCTAGTTTAACCAATATTACAACTAGTGAATATCACTTGCTTATTCTTCGCGTTTATCCAAGATATATCTAAGTATTTTGCTTTGACAAAACCTACATAGTACCGATCGAGGTTTTAACGAGGGCTAATATTGGATGAATAATTTTAATTGAATATGAAGGGTTTTCTTGTTATATTATTCTCACAATTCTATCATGATCTAATCAATTACCATCATACTAAAAACATACATTGTATAACATACATGTAAAGTAGTAAATATAAATGCAATGGTTATAGCCCTTAAAACTAAGGTGGCCTATCCCAAGCCAATGGGAGAACCAAAATACTAAAGACAGAACTTGGTTCTCCAGCATCTAATCCACCTTTGATCTGCCCATCATTTTGCTCCTTTGATCTACGCTTTCTCTGCAAATATTACAATTTTTCAGAAACTCGTTTTACATACGAGTGAGTAAGATGAGAAGAGAATTACAATAGAAGAAAGAAAGGCATGACACATAGGGCGTATTTATATAAAACCAAAATAAATGGGCTATAACCATGCACTTCAAACACCATACATATCAAACATAACATCGATGCGATTTTTTTAAAGATCATCATCTTAATTGTTGTGTAAAAACTTCACGATTTGATAACTTTTATTAACATTATCGCTTTTTTTAGGATTTCAAAATCCACAAGGTTTTCTACTTGAACAACTCTTTGTTACTTTCCCCGCACGTTATCTATAGACTAACCATTAGTCTAAATATAACTATCACCCATATATGTTAACACTTAACATCCAAAACCCTAACATATCTATAACTAACTCTTTAATCACTTGGAACAATCAATTTAATTTATTCAGATTAGGCGTAAAACGATCTAATGCGTTAAAATATCATATATTCGTCAAAAAATCGAATAAACTCTAATCTAATAACATGAATCTCATACAAAAGCATCATCCAAGTATTTAAGTCTGAATTTGTATCGTACAAGTGACTCTAATACCACTGTTGGGAAACGTCGGTACACCCCATGCCGCAGCGAAAAATTATCCGATGAATTTTGCTAGTGATCCATGTACAAGGGACGAATTCAGGGTGAATAGGGATGAAATATTACCTTAATAAATCTATTATCTTGATATCCTTAGGGAGTTAGGATAAACCAAATCGAATCTAAGTCGTCACAATAGCATTCTGACCTCTACGCAGTCCACTCGAACGAAACGAACAATATTTTCTCTTCTCTAACTATTAGAGAGGTTTTCTGAAAAAACATACTTTTGCTGCTAGATCTTATGCCTTTATATAGCATTCAAAAAACCTAATTCTAATTAAATTCGGTTTCATTAAATATACAATATATTTAACCGAATATAATTAAATATGTAGATTCTGATTCTACTTTAATTCGAATTCATTAAATATACAATATATTTAACCGAATATAATTAAATATGTATAATTTGATTCTACTTTAATTAGGTTTCTTTAGGGATATATATATTTTAATAGTGTTTGATAATTACAATAATTATATAGTATTAATATGTATCTATAAACGAGATTATCTATAATTACAATAATTTCGTTTTAATAATTATTACGTGTACAACAAGTTTGTACACATGCTATCTAGTCGATATTTGTTTGTTTCAATCATAGGGTGTGACCCTTGTAGGTTCATGTAAAGTTAGTAGTAATGTCTAAAACAATTCTAATATTACAAGCAATGAATGACATCTAGCAATACATCATTGCTACCTAAGTTACATGAAGTCGTGGTTCGACTGTACATTTTTTCGTGATTAATTTCTTTTATATATTACATCATTTTGTCATCATATCTAGATCGAATACAAGTCATAGATTAGTCACAATTGTACAGTTTATCTAATATTTCTTGATATCTTGAGTAGACTATGATAAACGAATAACTATGATATCTCATATCAATTTATTCGAGCACGACCATGCATTTTCTAGTCTCACTTAATCAAGTGGCCTATGATATTACTCATATTATGTAGGAGGAAAAAATCCAATCTTGATCAACCATATTTCGCTATATAGATTGTGACATATCCAATATCAGTCTTTATATTGTAGTCTGTTACAACACACATTTGACCACATTAAAATATGTCACTCTCGATATTGAAATAATGATGAACTCAAGTCTGAGGATCATACACTTAGTTATCACCATGAGCAATGTTGTGTCTGTCACATAATAATCCAAGAAACATGCTCATAGCGGGTTAGTCCAGTATGTCGTTCTCTAACACATACTTATGTATTGACTTTGACATCTCTATGTCAATAACAACACTTTGTCATCAAACAACTACATATTAGTCTTAATATATTATTGTTGTCCATGCCCACAATAATTCTCGACTAAGGACATTCAAGAATAACTATATTATTCTAAGGACTATATTATAATTTAGTTTATTTATAGATGCACAGGATAAGACTGGAATAATAATAATGACTTTATTGATAAACAAGATAAAATAAGTATTTCTTTTACAACCATCTCATGATTGGTCTTTGGGCATACTCCAACAACCACTTCCTTGTTGATCTTTAATATAAAATTTTCTTTTTAATCTAAAATTATAATATTTAAAATGGTTCTCCTTTAGTCGGGGGTCTTGCGAAGATTATGTCCCAAACTTAAAGGGGTGTAAGCTTCATGTTAGTCCCGTATAAATGAATATTATTTTAGATATATTTTGCAACAAATTCATGCATTTAGGGATCATATTTTCTAAATCAAATTCAAATTCATAATTTCCATCGTTAAAACATTTTGTAATCGACTAGGTACCAATTTTGGGCGTTGTGGGGGTGTTCACCCTTCCCCATACGTAACCGACTCCTGAACCTATTTTTCTGGTTTTGTAGACCAAAACTTGTTGTTTTAATACTTTCTCGAGGGAAGTTAGCCTCTCCACCTATGGATATACCCACTACATCAGAAGTTAAGCCCAAGGGAAATCAAGCTAAAAATTTTGTTTTAGAAATTGATGAGTTGGTCGAAATCGAGAAACCAAAAATGGACACTTTAAAAGAGATCGATGATCGTTGCAAGCAGCTCGAGAAAAAGATGGAAGCCATGGAGATAGTGTACACCTTTAGTGGATTTGATGCTAATGAACTTAGCCTTGTCCTAGACTTGGTGCTACCCCCTAAATTCAAGGTCCCAGAACTCGAGAAATATGAAGGGACGAGTTGTCCCCGTGCTCACCTTACCATGTTTTGCCGAATGATGACAGAATATGGTAGAGATGACAAGTTATTGATCAATTGTTTTCAAGACAGTCTAATAGGATCTGCCACCATATGGTATAATCAATTGAGTCGTCAGTAGATTAAATCATGGAAAGACTTGGCCAAGGCTTTTCTAGAGCAATATCGACATGTCAATGATATGGTGCCGGACCGTTGGACTTTACAACACATGAAGCAAAAGTTCAATGAAAGCTTTTAGGGAATACGCACAACGTTGGAGGGACCTGGAAGCTTAAGTTCAACCCCCGCTTGGTGAGAAGGAGACATTGGTCATATTTATCCAAACATTGGAAGACCCAATTCTAGATCGCCTTATAGGAAATGCAACTATCAATTTTGCCGATCTAGTGCTGTTAGGAACGCTATGATCAACATTGGTGGAAGTTCGTCCCATAAGAAGCCATCATATGGGAGCAAGGACAATGAAGTGAACTTTTTAGGAGATTATAATGTCGGTTTTTCAAAGTCGGTGACAATGATACAACCCAAAGCTACGAGTTCCCAAGGTTCCTCAAGCCAAGATTTCATGACAAAGGAGGAATATCGAGAAGATGGAGTTTACTCCGCTACCAGTTTCCTATGGAGAATTGTACAAACATTAGTACGATAGTCATATGGTGGCACCTTTTTACCAAGCTCCATTACAACCTTCTTTTCTAGGATGGTATAACACCGACGCTATATGTGACTACTATTCGGGGCAAGTAGGCCACTTGATCGCGAATTGCATAGATTTCAAAAAGCTTGTGGAAAAATTTACTAAGCTTGGGGTGATGAGTTTTGAGGACTCAGCTGGCCAGCCACAAACAAGGATCCCCTACCAAAGCATGAAAGCGCCTGAGTATGCTAATGATGTCTTTTTGAGAATGACCCGTATGAAAATAGCCCATGCGTAACGGGCCCAAATATTACAATGTTATGACCACAGTAGGTCCCCTTGTAGTTTTCATCTCTTTCAAACTGATGTTTGTTTGTGCATCTCGCTTGCCTAAGCCCAATGGCAGTGAGAACCTTTTGCAAGGGCCTAAAACTATAAGTTCCAATGAAGAATACATTTTGTTCATCTTAATTTGATCGTACCCATGTAAATCGAAAGCTATATATGACTTACACCCTGATTTAATGTGACCATGACATAAGGCATCATAATTTTCAATCAATAATGTTTGAATTTGCTACAAAGCATTTTTCTTGGAGGGGCATACTTTCGATGGAGTAACTAAAAAAATCAAAGAAGACTGGGGGCATCCTTATATACAAGGCACCAAGCACTACTACATCAAAAGCAAAGATCTAACCACCATAAAGTCAGGGGCATCCCTTTGAGATCACACGTTCATTGAGATCACACTGCATTAGCTGCATGCATCGTACACATATTTAAGTCAGCATGCATTTAGGCTAGACACATGCATTAAGCACAAAGTTAGGTGCATCCATAACACATTTATTTTTGGCTTAAACGTACAAACATGTCCAGGGAAGAGACCAAACAACCTTAACTGTGGGGGCAACGACGTGATAATCAACCTTTAGCCCCAAACAAGGCCAAATATACAGAAAAGTTCAAACATTCATATAAAAAACGATAAAAATTTTCCGAACAGATTATTATCTAATGTTTCATTTTGTTTTTAGGTCATGATTCCTCGCCATGAAGTAGTAGAATTAACTTTTTCCCAATCTCGCCTCCGTCAGTTGTGGTGGGCTAGTTTAATCCAAATTTTGCATCTCCGATGGTGATGTCGCAGATTGATATTTTCTTCCGAATATTTTCTCTTCGTCAGTGATGTAGCAGATCCTGCACTTTCAAGATCTTGTCTCTCCCTCAGTGGTGTGACATGTCAAATTTTTGAAGATTTTGTTTATTCGTCAGTGGTATTCAGATTAAATTTTCCTTTGGATCTCTACTCTTCGTCGGTGGTGTAGTGGATCCCACATTTTTCAGATCTTGCTTCTCTGCTAGTGGTATAGCAGATCAAACATTTTTCGGGTTATGCTTCCGTCCGTGGTGGTAGACCAACTCAGTTCAGATCCCGTCTCTCCGTCAGTGGTGTAGCGGGTCAAACCTTATCCAGGTCTTGTGTCTTCGTCGACGTTGCAGCTAGACCAAACTTCTTCCTCGAATCGTATCTCTTTCTTATAGTTGTAGCTAAAAAAAGAGAAAATCCAAAAAAGGAAAAATATGTTTCGAAAAAAATTTCAAAATAAAAAATCAGAATCTTCATCCTCTAATTCTGCCTCTTCGTCAGTGTTGCAGCTGGATCAAAATTTTTAGACCTTGCCTCTTTGTCAGTGTTGTAGTTCGGTCAAATCCTGATCCTGCCTCTTCGTCGGTGTTGTAGCTGGATCAAACCTTACTAACTCCTGGTCTTGCCTCTTCGTCGGTGTTGTAGCTAGACCAAATTCACTAACTCTCGATCCTGTCTCTTCGTCGGCGTCGTAGCTAGATCAACCTTACTAACTATAGACTTTGCCTTTTCGTCAGTGTTGTAGCTTGGTCAAAATTTACTAACTTTTAAATTCCCCTCTTTGTCAATGTTTTAGCTAGTAAAAAAAGAAAAAAAGAAAAAGAAATAAAAAATCAAGAGAAAAAAATAAAAAAGAACCTTCATCCTTCGATCCTGCCTCTTCGTCGGTATTGCAACTGGATCAATTTTTTTAACTTCAGACCTTGCTTCTTCGTTGGTGTTGCAGCTTGGTCAAATCTCAGTCTTGCCTCTTCGTCAGTGTTGCGGTTAGACGAAATGTGCAAAATTTCGATCTGGTCTCTTCGTCAGTGTTGCAGCTGGATCAAACATCAGAACTTTCATTATGTCAGATCTGGTCTCTTCGTCAATGTTGCAGCTGGATCAACGTCATAACTTTCATCTCTCGATCTGGTTTTTTCGTCAGTGTTGCAGCTGGATCAAGTTTTGTAGACTTTGCCCCTTCGCCAGTGTTGCAGCTAAGTCAAATTTTCTCAAGATATTGTGTCGTAGTCAGCGTCGTAGCAAGCCAAACTCATTTTACTCAACAAATCACCATAGTTTAAAGATTTTGTTCCCAACGGATCACTTCATTTTGAAGACTTTGCCTACAAGAGCGACCGAACAGATCGAGTGAAGCGAAAGAAGAAAAGCTATGCCGCGGAGAAAGAAGCTCAGCCAGACCGGACAAAATAAATTTCTTTGTCTTTGCTTCATTGCCGTTATACAACAAAAAGACCATAAACAATTTTAAAACAAAATAAAGTTCTTTCAAATTTTCAGAAATCCAAAAAGAAAATCAAATTCTTCTCCTGTCTTTCACTTCTCTTCTTCTCCGAAACTTATTCAAAAGTTCTAGAAATACAGTTCTAACAACAATTGATCAATGAAACCGTAATCCAACATCATATTGATGTTTTTCTGTAACAAAAATATAGATTCTCAATTGCCATTGATTTCGTATATAAAAAAACGTACTAACGCATGAATCAATTCATCACCAGAAGATGTGTTTTGCCACCAACATTGCCATTACAACAAAATTTAAATAGAGTAGTGCCCCACTATGACTCGAAACACACCATGTGTTATTTGTATTAACATCGACTTTTGAAGACATATAACAACTCATTCTTTACCCAAATCAGCATTGGCAAGAAAAATCGAACGTCTCGAAAATTAACTGTTTAGGAAAAAATTTCCTCGAACCATGACATCTAGCCATCTGCTCCAACGTCGCAAACACCGTTTCCATAAAGAAAAAATATATCATGGGTCTCACTTACCACATCAGTTATAGTCTCATCCACTGAAAACTACTCACTTATCATTTTTTCTCCTACCATTTTTTTTCAATCAATGAATCTTCACTAATTTTTTTCCATGTCATTTAAAAAAATGTTTTTTTGGAAGTTACTATATTATTGGATTAATAACATAAAAAATAATGATAAATAAATTATTTTTATTGGATTAGACCATGACTGGTGTGGTAAACCAGACCCATGATATAATTTCTCCTCTCTCAAATATGTTTCGTTCAATGTCGGACCTAACTCTACCCAATCATACTTCGACAGCTCGATCCAAGCAGTGAGAATGGAGAGAAAGTCATGAAAAAAAAACTCTAACAATAACTAGATTTGATGGCGCGACACATGGAGATCGGCAATTTTAGGGCAAAACCCAATTTAAAAAATTATTAGGGAAAATGGCTCCAAAAAAATATTATTTGGCAAAATGACCCCCAAACTTGCCACGTCGGTTAACCTCGCGTTATGTAGGAAGCGAGGTCTAATATCGCGTTCTGCATAACGCGAGTTCAGTCTATGTGGCCTTGTTGTTTGTGTTAACGGTTTTACAGAACCTCGCGTTCTGCAGAACGCGAGGTTCCCCGAGAATTTGAAAGAGCAGTTGAATATATCGCACAGACCTCGCGTTCTACAGGACGCGAGTTCTGTGATCTGGGCTGAAGAACTAGGGAAAACAAGTGTGGGTAGGCTTGTTCGAGCCCAATTTCGGGCGTGTAAATCGTATATTTTTAACGAACATCGAGTTTGGGGTCTTAGTACTGGAAATTCTCTATCATATGGCACCAATACTGTTAATTTCCGTCCATTATACACTGGTTTAAAATGGCTTCCAAACCCTATGCTATCATCCTTTTTTGAATGAAGTTGCCTTTGAACAAATGTTGATAGGCCTGTTTGAGCAGAATTTCATACTTATAAATTGTAAATTTGTAGCTAACATCGAGTTTGTGGTCGTAGTATTGTAAATTCTCTATCGTATGACACCAACACGATCAATTTCCATCCTTGCTACAATGGTTTAAAATGTCTTCGAAAACGCTATCATAACATATTTTTTTGAATGATTGAAAATATAAGATGACCTGCTATATAAATCGAAGTAGACTGACTTTATTGATTCGATTGTCATGGGCGAACTCGCATATACAAATTACAAATAATTAATTAAGTCGAGGGGCTGAGCGATTAGGACACTTAGGAGTTGTGTGTCCAGGATTTAGGCATACACTAATGCTTCCTTTGTCCGGTTTTTTCTCGATGTTCGACCATATCCTCGGCACAGTGTATTCTTGTAGACCGTAGACGTCCTTTGGCTCTTAGTAGTGCTGGATCTGGGCGTATGGTCGGTTCAGTGTCCACGGCATTCGGATCAACCTCATGTCCGATTGAAGGAAACTCTTTTTCGTAAACCTTAAACACTGTTTCGAGTAAGTATACCGAATCAACCAGATGCATGTATTGTATCCGTTGGTTAGTGCAAGCAGCAATGGCGTGTGCGCACTGGTATTTGAATGTTTGGAAAATTCCGCACTCGCAGGTTCTTTCCCTCAGATTTACCACGTACGCGTTGTGTTGAATGCCTTCCAACCGTCTGGAAAATTCTGCAACACGAAACTTGTGTCCTTCTCGCGAGAAGAAAGTTGCAGTCATCTGTCTTGATTGGCCCAATTGAGTATGCAATTTTGTGCGGAAATCCGGATGGACTTTGTGTCCACCTGCCATGTACTCAGTTGCTTGCCTTCCCAAGGTTGCAAAAAGGGTAGCCAAACGATAATAGGTCGCTTTGACAATGGAAGTGATAGGCAACTGCCGCACTCCCTTCAGTGATGAGTTCACTGCCTCAGCCAAGTTCGTTGTCATGTGACCATAACGTTTACCCTTATCAT
This sequence comes from Hibiscus tridactylites, assembly GCA_958450335.1. Classification (NCBI taxonomy): domain Eukaryota; kingdom Viridiplantae; phylum Streptophyta; class Magnoliopsida; order Malvales; family Malvaceae; genus Hibiscus; species Hibiscus tridactylites. The sequence continues at coordinate 32,113,319 of OY288285.1, forward strand.
ACGATCGAAGCTATTTTTCCCTCGGGATTTTTTCAAGGTATTCTGCGCCATGTTTGTTTCTCGCTCTCAGTTCCTCGAGCAGGTCGTCCACCTCTTGTTTGTAGTGCGAGTTGCCTACGGGATGACAGTTGAATAGTTATGGGCAAAAAACACATGCAAAAAAGTCGTAAATGAAAGCGAGTAACAAGTAATATAGTAAATGAAAATGACATAAAGGACGTACCCATATTGAGCACCATTTGACGTTCATCACGGTTCTTGAATTGCTGCAGGTAGTTTGCGGCTATGTGCCGCAAGAAAAAATGGTGGTGAATGTATGAAGGCTTCCAATAGTCACTCAAATGGTCTATCGCCCACAACAGCGCTGTGCCTCTGTCAGAAATAACACATACCCCTCCATCCCTTGATCGTATTACAAAATCAAGGACATATTTTCGTAGGTTCCGAAGGAAGAACTTCCAAGACTCCAAATCCTCCTTCTGGACGATTGCGAATGCAACATGAACGCATTTTCGATTGTCGTCCTGTGCAATAGCTAGAAGTAGGGTCTGTGTATATCTTCCGTACAACCATGTGCCGTCGATTTGGACCATTGGTTTGCAGTGCTTGAATGCGTTGATGCACTGGGGGAAAGTCCAAAATAACCGATGGAATTGACAAACACCTCAGACGACACGATCATTTTCGTATGCCAGAACCGTATGAAGTTTGACAACCATTCTATGGATGTGTTTCTGCAAAAGATTAAGCCACGGGCGCAACTCTTTGTAAGATTCCTCCCATCGGCCATACATTTCCTGTTTAGCCCGCTTCCTTGCATACCATGCTTTGTAATATTCAGGACGGTAGCCGGTGACAGCTTGAGCTGCAGCCTGACATGTGGGGACCGACACTGTGGGATTTGTTTTCACCAGTGTCGAAAATATGTCGACGAGGTACTTTGCATCAAGGTTCTTGTGATCCTGGCTGAGGCTAGCAACGGTGCATGTATGGGGTCCCTCAAGTTTTGTTATTTTCCAACGGTCACCCGCCCTCTTCAATTGTGATATACAGATTTTCCATTTACAGCCTTGATCCTTTTGGACGCAGTGAGCCTTGTAGTATCTGGCTTGGGTTTTATCCACTGTCGTCTCAACATTCTGACGAAGGTTGTACTGCTTAACTGCCGCCACCGCAATATCATTTGTCAAGAACGTCATACCAACTCTCAGTTCACCATCAGAACGGTTGACTCTGCCGTCTATTGTGTCGTCGTGCGAAAAATCAGGGACGTCCATTGCATCCATATCAACCGTTGTGAAGTGGGATGGTGGCTGGAACATAGAAATTGGTGTTGCGTCTACAGGAAAGTTGGTGGCAGTCGGATGTTCGTCGAAATCTGGTGGTGGAACGGTATCGTCTTTCGATGGAACTGTCAAGTCTTCTGGTTCATCATAGAATGGCCCAAGCTCGTCTCTGTCGGGCCCGGATTCTCTAATCGGTTCTTTGTCAGAAGCATCCTCCGGGAGCTGGAATAGTAGAGCTTCGTCGATCACTACCCTTGGAGGCGAGGATGGGGGTCGACGATCGGGAGACCTCTCACGAGATCGCTCACGAACCGCATTTCCAAGACCAAAATCAAGATCACCATAAGAAGAATGTCTCCCCATAGATGGTTGAACGTACTCCGTGCTAGGGACATACGTTGAGTGTCGTCCATGTGAGAAATCATGGTCGTGCATAGCGTAAGATGAGGACGCTCCCTCACCTCCAAAAGAAGAGTGTCTCCCCATAGATGGTTGATTGTAGTCGGTGCCAGGGACATACATTGAGTGTCAACCATATGATGTTTCATGGTCGTGCGCAACGTAAGTAGACGACGTTCCCTCCCCCCCAAAAAAAAAACTATAAGGATTGTATGGATTGTACGATGCATTTGTTGGTGCATCGAATTCATCGTTTGGGTGTTGGTTCAAGTCGAAACCGATACTAGCTACGCACGACTGCCTTGGCACAGCAGATGACGATGCACCAAACTCGTTGTCTTGGCACATTAGGTTAAAATCATGTCGTAGACTTGCGGTTGGGCTATCAACGTTGGCATTCGGATCGAAGTCGAAATTCACCCAGCCCCAGCTTGGTATTCCGATAACTGGATTAGACTCCAAGAACGATGCATACAGCTCGAGGGCCCCCCCAATGAATAGTCGATGTGGGTTTCCAGCATCATCTCCACATCAGCAGTTTCCGCAATTTGGCATACAGAGTACCTTAAAGGGGCTATAGATGTTGGCACCCGATACTTCACGTCAGACAAACGGTGGTTTTCGAAATGAGGGACATTTGTCTCCAGTTCCTTTACCAACTTCTTGAACGATAATCTCCTCAGAATCTTTAGCATTACTGGATCTTCGCAGTGAAAAACGACGCCGAGTTCTGGATCGTTGAATATCTGCCCATCGTAGTAAACTAGAGTACTAACGCCTCGTCTCGCCATTTGAATATTTTGTCAAATACTTGTGAATTTTTAATACTTGAAATATTTGAGGAATTGTTTTGGAAATTCAAACATATATTTATGTTTTATGGTTCTCCTTCATATAATGAGACAGTTATGGGTTATTATTGCCACTTGAAATCCCGGAGAATCCGGGTGTGTAAGGGAAATAATGGTACTGGGAGGCAGCTTTACAAAAATAGCGTTCTACAGAACGCGATAAGCAGGACCTCGCGTTCTACAGAACGCGAGTTCTTTTGAATATCGCATTCTATAGAACACGAGGTCTCTTTAATTACTTTGTCGCAGATATTCCGTCAGAAGTTATAATAATCGTACTGTATACTCATTGTCTGTTTGTGTAATTGAGAACATGTTTGAATAATAGAGACAATTGTAGTCTGGTAATGTAATTGAATACTAAAAGTTCTAGATAACGCGAGGTCCCTTTATATATATTGAGATAGAGATTCCGTCAGAATTAATAAAACTCGTACTATGTACTCGTTTTCTGTTTGAATAACTGAGACAATTGTAGTCTAGTAATGTAATTGAATACTAGCAGTTCTACATAACGCGAGGTCCCTTGAACATTAATAAAGGATGAAAAAAGACGTCATATAACATAATTGGACGATAATTTCAGAAGTTTATGGTTAATCTGAATCACCGTAGTTAGTGGACACGTCTGAACTTAGGTTTAGTTCTTCGATCAGCTGTTGTTTTCTTTGTCTACGGCTGTACATAAAAAGCTGCAGCTCGTCGGCAGCCGCATCAACATCTGGTGAAGACGGTGCGTGTTCATTGTTCGGAGCAGGTTGTCCGGGTGCAGACGTACTACCTTCGCCGGTGTTGACCTCATCAAACTTAACATTTAAATCGACGTATTTAGCTCCAACGGAATTGAGGCGGTCATACATGTTACGAACATCTGTTTCGTTCATAAGCTTCATAACGTAGTGCGTTTTGTTTGCTGGCGGTGTTGGGATTCGACATTCCAAGGAAGAAATTTGTTTGTCGGTGCGTTTAGTAACCTCGCTTGCTGTCAACTGTATTAAATCTTTCAGTGACATTTTGCTGGTGATTGTTGATTCAAAATAAGTATCGAGAAAATAAAATGTTGCCTGAAATTTTGCCATAAGGGAAGCAAAGATTGGGTGTTTAGGGAGAAATTGGAATGAGTAAATGATGGTGGAATTCCTGTGTATTTATAGTAAAGGAAAAACACCACATAAGTAAATTTAACTCGAATCAAAACTTTATTTCGCATTTCATTTAACAAAACTTTCAACAAGTATTCTTTAATAAGTAATTTGAGACAACTGGATACAATATTTACAAAAAGTCGAAAGATTGTATGCAAAAAGTCCAGGTGGAGAAATAGAATCGGCACCAGCTTCTTTCACTCTGGTCGATCTGGCCCTTGCTTCTTTGACCCTGGACTTTAGAAAGAAGTCACCAAGAGTCTCCTAGATGGTTAGGGGAAGCAGCGGATTTCACAAAATATTCCTCAAAAGGCTCTAGAAAAGTTTTATTGGAAACTCTCTAGGCACTTATTGACGAACAACGACTGACGACCACACGCTCCCGAATATTGCGATATGTCGGTAAGTATTCTTCAATCAACATATCATGCGGGGGTCTCAACCCAACTAAACACAAAATCATGATTGAACTCCAACTATCATGAACGAAGAGAAAATACAAAAAAATTACAACTTCAAAATCACAGCAAAACACGAAATCATGCAAAGCTTTCACTAGTTACGAAAATCCATAAGGATGCAAATATATAGATCAAACCCGCGTTCTGAATGAAGCGAGATCTACAGAACCACAGTGAACTCGCGTTCTGTATAACGTGTGTTCCTTGAGAACTTGCGTTCTATAGAACACGAGTTCCCTTTTCTCAGAGTTAATAATAGTCCTACTGTATACACGTGTTATGTTTGAATAATTGAAAACATGTTTGAATATTTCAGATAATTGGAGATGTCGGTAAGTCATTTAACGCTAGCTCCCAACATAAGTGACATTTTCTATGTTATCGTTGATTCGAAATGATGGTGGAATTGTTCGATATTATAGTAAATGATGGTGGAATTCGTGGGTATTTATAATAAAGGAAAACGCAACATAAGTAAATTTAACTCGAATGAAAACTTTAATTCGCATTTCATTTAACAAAACTTTCAACTTTCAACATGTATTCTTTAATAAGTAAATTGAGATAACTCGATAAAATATCTACAAAATTCGAAACAATATATGCAAAAAGTCCGGTGGGCAAATGTGATTGGAGGTCTGCTTGGAAAAGAAAGCAAAGGTCTGGTCTTTGTCATCACTTCTTTAACTCCGGACTTTTTGCAGATTGTGCGGGCAAGCTGCGAATTTAAGAAAAGAGTCCCAAGAAGTGCCTCGAAAGTTTTACTGGATACACTCAAGGCAGTACTTGGCGGTAAATAGCAGCCGCCCACAAGCTCCCGAATATTTCAATACGTCGGTGGGCAAATGTGATCGAAGGTCCCGAGTGAAAGAAGTAGAGCGCGATAATCATATTTCTTCTGAAATGGTAGAAGCTTTGATCCACATTAGCAAATGTAATCGGCACCGATCGCATCTGAAAAGTAGGGCTGCTTCGGCAGTATGGTCGATCTAAATCCGCCCTCACTTCTTTAACTCTGGACTTTTTGCAGATTGTGCGGGCAAGCTGAGTACTTTAGAAAAGAGTCCCCGGGAAGTGCCTCGAACGTTTTACTGGAAACTTTCCAGACACTTCCTAAAAGTTGTTTCGTTTCAAAACTATAGCCGAGGATCCTCTCGACGGCGGCTACAGAAGCTTCCATTGAAGGGGACGCAGCCGCCCACAACCTCCTGAATATTGCGATATGTCGGTAAATATTATTCAATGAACGTGTCATGCGGGGGTATGTACCCCGCGGAACACAAATCTTTAAGTGAACTCCAACTATCATAAAGGAACAAAAAATACAAAAAAAAAATTCAACTGCAAAAAACGCAGCATAACACGAAATCATATTCAACTGAAAAAAACTTCACTGGTTACAAAAATCCATCGTCGTGCATATATATCCAACTATCATAAAGGTTTATAGGACCTCGCGTCCTACAGAACGCGAGTTTGCCACGTTAGAAGATTCACGTCCCTCTATAAATAGCAAACTCTTGGGGAGGCAAGGATCACCCACAGAAATCATGTCTAAAATTTTTCAATCGCAGCTACTAATGGCAACATAGCGCGTATTTGGGAAGTTTTTTTCAAACTAATTTCCTAAATATTGCGCTATGTCGTTATTTGTAGTTGCGTATATACGTCATCATATCCACATAAGCAGTTTTCGATTGCAGCTACTAATGGCAACATAGCGCGTATTTGGGAAGTTTTTTTCAAACTAATTTCCTGAATATGGCGCTATGTCGTTATTTGTAGTTACTAATGACAACATATCGTGTATTATTATTATTATTATTATTGTTATTATTATTATTATATTTAAATACAATTATTATTATTATTATTATTATATATTTACTATTATTAGTATTATTATTTTCATTCTGATTTTTATTATTATTAGTATTATGATTGTTGTTGTTGTTATTATTATTATTATTATTATTATTATTATTATAATTATTATTATTATTATTATTATTATTAGGGTAAACTACTGCAGGGGTCACTTTCGTTTCTCGTTTGTACAGATTTAGTCACCACTTTTGAAAAGTGCCAATAAGTGGTCATCTACGTTTTCGATGTGTAAAGACTTGGTTACTCCGACGTTATGGTCTGTTAGTCCCCTAACGGATTGGGAACTAATTAACGAAAAAATAAAGGTAAATTATTGCAATAGCCATTAAAATTTATCTCATGTACATTTTTTCTCCTCAATTTAAAAAAGTAAACATTATAGTCACTAATAAAAATGTTTCTTTATAATTTCACCCTTAAATTTTTAAAAATTTATTTTTCAATCCTAAAACTTTACAATTCAAACTTTATTTTGAATTTTTTAGTCGAGTTTATGAAATTATGAGTCGAGTATTTTCACATCAAACCTAAAAATTTAATTTTTTCGAATCAAGTCGAGTGTTTCCCTACATATAATTTTAATTTTAATCCGTGTTTGTCCCAACTAATTGTTTTGTTTAAATCGAAATTTAATAAATGTCTGAACCAAAAACCCACATGGGATAATTAACACCCCCAAAATATCCAGACCCTTCCATTTTTTTCTCTCGACCCCTCACCTTCCCAGCTCCGCCTTTTTCTCCGATCTGCCACACCGCCCGGCTGTGGCCTTCACCGCTGCCGCCACGGTGTCCGCTAGAGGTGGCAAACGGGTCAATCGGTTTGGGTTCGGTTTGGGTCATTTCGGTTTCGGTTATTTCGGGTCTGATATTTTCGGTTCAGATTCGGTTTCGGTTCGGTTTTAGTTCGGGTCTATTGTGTTTCGGGTCATTTCGGGTCAGTTGATTTCGGTTCGGTTATTTTCGGTTCGGTTAATTTCGGTTCGGTTGATTTCGGTTCGGTTATTTTCGGTTCAATGAGAGATCAGTCGTTTTAATCAAATTTTTAGGTTTGTCAGATTTTTACACCCTATATATGACTTTATAAAGTCAATTTATTTGACATTTTAGTGATTTGTGCGGCTGTTCCTATTTTATCTTTCTTTATTTCTATTAATCGGGTCCATTCGGTTCGGGTCTATTCGGTTCGGGTCCATTCGGTTCGGGTCTATTCGGTTCGGGTCCATTCGGTTTGGGTCCATTCGTTTCAACTAAATTCGGTTCAGTTTCGGTTCGGTTTATTTCGAGTTTCGGATCAAATTTCAGATCAAATTTCAGGTCAATTTTCAGTTTCGGTTCGGATCTGGGTTCGGGTTATTCGGTTCGGGTTTCGGTTCTCGGGTCAAGTTTGCCAGGTCTAGTGTTCGCCCACTCCCCCTGATCGCAACCACGGTGACCACTCGTGGTAAGTCACCGTCGTCAGCCATGGCGAGCAGTTTGAAGCTTAGAGAGGAAACCCACCATCGCTTTGTTTTCACGTTGATCTCGGCCACCGCTCGACGGTGGTGTACACCGTCATCACCTCCTTATCCGCCATCGTCCCCCGAACAAAACCCCAGCCGCCAATCGCGATAGTTCACCGCCGGTTGCCGCGAAAGCTGTGACAAAGGTTCGTCTGTCCCCTATGTTTTTCTGCGATTTTTGCCACCGCAACTGTCCGCTCGCCGCGCCGTCACTGTTATTGAGTTCCTCGTGTCGAGGCGAACAAAGCCCATACCGTCAATCATCGGTTCGCTGTCGTTTAAGGCTTCGTCGGAGCTTCGCCTGAACTTGCCCATTGACAAACACTAATTAAATTTAAAAATTATATGTAGGGAAGTGCAACACTCGACTTGATTCGAAAAAATTAAATTTTTAGGTTTGATGTGAAAATACTCGACTCATAATTTCATAAACTCGACTCAAAAATTCAAAATAAAGTTTGAATTATAAAATAGAAATTCCAATAACTCGAATTTTTTAGTAGTTAGTGGACTAAATTTTTAAGTTTGAGTTATTAAATAGGAGCAATTTGGGCACCTAAGTTTCAAAGGGTATACTTTGGGCACCTATTTTTCATCTAAGCATTTATAATATTATTGTACTAATTGATTGTAAAGTTTAAGGATTGAAAAATGAATTTTTAAAAATTTAAGGGTGAAATTATAAAGAAACATATTTATTAGTGACTATAATGCTTACTTTTTAAATTGAGGAGAAAAATGTACATTAGATAAATTTTAATGGCTATTGCAGTAATTTACCCTTATTTTTTCGTTAATTAATTCACAATCCGTTAGGGGAATAAACGGACTATAACGTCGGAGTGACCAAGTCTTTACACATCGAAAACGTAGATGACCACTTATTGACACTTTTCAAAAGTGGTGACTAAATCTGTACAAACGAGAAACGAAAGTGACCTTTGCAGTAGTTTACCCTTATTATTATTATTATTATTATTATTATTATTATTATTATTATTTGTAATTAAATATATAATAATAATAATTTTATATTTAATATAGTTATTAAATGACTTTCCCGCCTGGGAAGTCATCTTTTAAAAAACCCCACGACCTCGCGTCCTGTAGAACGCGAGGTCTTTTGAAACTCGCGTTCTACAGGACGCGAGGTCACTTTTGACCGTTCAGTTCACGCGTCTGTTCTGTGACGCGCCTTTTCAATGAACCTCGCGTCCTGTGGAACGCGAGGTTCATTTACATCGCTTCCTAGAGGGCACGAGCTCTTCTATAAATTGGCGGCCCTGCCCCCATATCAACCACAGAACGCGAGTTCTTTAGCTTTTTTATAACAAATTATCAGCAATATTTAGCTTACATTCGATATAATGGAAAGCTTATTATGCAACGAGGCGAATCACTACAATCAATATTGGAGAACAAATCCAGAGGTATTACTTTTTCCTTTTAATTTTTTAAATTTTTTATTTTATTAATTTTTTTATTTTAATAACTATTTTTTTGAAGGGATACGAACGTAATTTACAATGTTACCTTAATCGTATCAACAACCCACCAATTGAAGTTGTTATGGCGTGGATTGAGCGCGCCCATTTTGGCCACATAGCAAGGTATATAGGGGGTGAAGCTAAACCCATCGTTGATCAGCGCGCTGATAGAACGGTCGAGGCCAGAGACGCACACGTTTCATCTTCCGATTGACGAGGCAACACTCACGTTGGAGGATGTTGCCTACCATTTGGGGTTGCCTACAGACGGCAATGTTATTACGGGTGTCGCGTTGGGCCATTGGCCAACTATATTTGCTGAACAAATGGGTGTGATGCCCCCTAAGGAAGTGTGGGACGGTGGAAAAATCGAATTATCATATTTGGAGGTTGAATTTGGAATCCCTCCCCCCAATGCGGATGAAGTTACACTTGAGGTATTTTTTTCGATTTTTTCACTATTTTATATATTTTTAATATATTTCATTTATTTAAAAATTATGATGTCTTTATTAAATATTTAAGATGCTTTTATTAAATTTATGATGAAATTAAAAATATTTATTTCAATATTAGGATGCTTTATGAAATATTTAGGATGTCTTTATTAAATATTTAGGATGCTTTTAATAAATTTAGGATGAAGTTACAAATATTTACTTGAAAATTAGGATGCCTTTATTAAATATTTAGGATGCCTTTATTAAATATTTAGGATGTCTTTATTAAATATTTAGGATGAAGTTACAAATATTTATTTGCAAATTATGATGCCTTTATTAATTTTTTTGGATGCCTTTATTAAATTTAGGATAAAGTTACAATTTTTTTTAATTAGGATGTCTTTATTAAATCTTTATTTTCACAGCGGTTTGCGCGTGCCCACATCTTGCGCATTATCGGCGGGATATTAATGCAAGACAAATCCCGCACCAAGGTGCACGTGATGTGGCTTCGTCATCTTACAAATTTCGATGAGTCTAGAAGAAAATCTTGGGGAGCAACTGTCTTGGCGTTTCTTTACAGAGAGCTCTGCAGAAACGTTGACGTATCAAGATCATCGATGGAAGGATGTTGTTTACTCCTATAGTCTTGGGTTTGGTTTCAGATGCCTATTTTAAGCCCACAGCTTAGACAATCCACCGCTATATTATTCCGCTTCTACGGAGGTACTACGTAATCTACTATATTTTTCCTATTTTAAATTATTTTATTTAACGATTTTTTTTCATTATTGATAGGTGGAGCGGAACACTGACCCACAACAGCCTGCCGAAGACCCAAAAATAATTCAGGATTGTTTCCGATAACTTGAGGCACGACCAGGTAATTTGAAAATTAACTTGAATTTTTTCATACTATTTTTTCCAATAATATTTCATATAATCGTTACAAACGTTTTCATTTTTTTAGTTCGTGTGGAGGCCCTACGCTTCAGAGGATATTCAGCATATTACTCCACCTGAGATTCTGCGTGACCAACAGCTCTGGATTTCCGTAGTGCCGCTGCTCAACTACGAAATTGTCGTGTGGCATGCTACAGATAGGGTTCTCCGACAGTTCGGGTTCGTACAAAATATTCCACCCCTGGTTCCACAAAATATGGACTGATTCCACCATCTGACGCGTCAGAGGAAGACAGAGCTTGACTGGTCCGAGTACCAGACTGCCTGGATAGCGGTTTGGGCTAATCGATTTGCCCAACGCCCACCCATTCTCCGACCCATTATTGAAGGGGCCGATTCGGTCGATTTCAATTACCTCCAGTGGTATGCGCTCAATGGGAAGTAGCATAACCTTACTCAGGCCGAGCGCGAGGAAGAGCTTCCCCAGTCTCCCCAAAACCGCCCACGCGGCACCCGTCAAGCGACCCAGAGCCAGAGGCAGAGCCAGTCGAGGCAGCGTGGTCCGAGACCACGACATGACACTGAAGGGGCCTCATCTTCTGGCGCAACATTTTATACTTATAGCGGTCCATCGAGTTTCCAGCAGATGATGCCTCCACCCCAATTCGGCTCCTCCGATGCTTATCGTCCCCATATGCCGACGACTGACCTTCAGCTTATCGATTTTCCACCATTGGCATCTCAGTATGACTTTAGCATTGTGGATCATACGCCGGTGGGTAGCTTGTTTTACTCCCCGCCTGGGCCCAACACAGATCCGCATATCGCACACGATGGTGACGATGATGGGGACCAGGGACCACCACACGATGCTCAGAGGTATCCAGATCGTGATCGTCGTCCACCCGACTGCGGAACGGGTGGACATAGGCATCATTAGTCTTTTTTTTACTGATTTGTACTTATGTTTTTAATATTTATATTTCAGACATTTGTTTTTTATAATGTCGTATTATAATTTTGTTTATCTATTATAATTAAACTTTAAAATGTTTATTTAATTTTAGTTTTGAATAAATTTTATGGGATTACTAAACCGAAATCGACATTTGTTCAAAGACAACTTCATTCAAAAAAGGATGATAGCATAGGGTTTTGGAAGCCATTTTAAACCATTGTAGAATGGACGGAAATTAACCGTGTTGGTGTCATATGATAGAGAATTTCCAGTACTACGACCCCAAACTTGATGTTCGCTAAAAATATACGATTTACACGCCCGAAATTGGGCTCGAACAGGCCTACCCACACTTGTTTTTCCTAGTTCTTCAGCCTAGAGTTGCACAGAACTCGCGTCCTGCAGAACGTGAGGTCTGTGCGATATATTCAGCCGCCCTTTCAAATTCTCGTGGACCTCGCGTTCTGCAGAACGCGAGATTCTGTAAAACCGTTAACACAAATAGAGATGGGCACGGGTCGGGTCGGGCCGGATTTTTGGCCCACCCGAACCCGACCCGAAAATTTTAACCCTAAACTCGAACCCGACCCGACCCGAAAATAAATACCTTAAACCCGACTCCGACCCGACCCGACCTATATAAAAAAATCAATTTTAGGGACTAAATTGTAAAAAAATAATTTTAAGAGACTTAATTGTAAAAAATAATAAATTTAAGGACTAAATTGTAAATAAAAAAATCAATTTTAAGGACCTAATTATAAAAAAATATATATATAAGGGGTATTATTACAAATATCCCTAAAAATTTTAGGGAAAAATTACACAATTAGTCCCGGGTCGGGTCGGGTAGGATTTTTTCACCCTAAAACCCGAACCCGACCCGATCAGGCCGGGTCAGGTCGGAACTCGTCGGGTCCGAGTTCCGTGCCCATCCCTAAACACAAACAACAAGGCCACGTAGACTGAACTCGCGTTATGCAGAACGCGATATTAGACCTCGCTTCCTACATAACGCGAGGTTCACCGACGTAGCAAGTTTGGGGGTCATTTTTCCAAATAATATTTTTTGGGAGCCATTTTTCCTAATATTTTTTAAAAGGGGTTATTGACCTAAAATTGCCCAAGGAGATCCGACGAAATATTTTCGAAACTATGGTTTTACGTTTGTAGAGTATTTTTTAAGAAAATCTAAACCGACAGAACACTAGAAAGCAATAAACACTTCAATATGATGGTGATCATTGATTGAACGGTGACAAGAATTGACATTTGAAAGTGACGTCAGTATCAGTAGTGGTGGAGATGAAGCATTTAGGGTTTTTTTTATGGAAGAATGAAGGAATTTTAGGGGCGTGTCTGCGCTGCTACAATTTAAAATACGTCTAATATACGCTGTTACTTGTTTTCCCATTTACAGGTTACCGACTAATTCAAATAAATTTTGGATAACATTGACGAATGAAATGTTTTACTCTTAAATTAATTTTTTTTAGTATTTTAGGTGCAGAGTGAAATGTATTCTTTTTAAACTTAGAAAGTGAAATATGTTCGCAATATTTTAAGTTTCTGAACCACACAAACTGCTTTTTGGTAACATTTTAGGTGATGAATGAAATGTTTTACTCAACTTAAAAAGTTAAATATCTCAGTAATAATTTAGGTTCCCTAACGCCAAACTGAATGTAGGTAAAGGTGGCGATCATGTCGTTCGGTTCGGGTTCGAGTCAATTCAGTTCAGTTTGATTTTCGATTCGGGTCGCAATCGGTTCATGTTTGGTTCAGATCAGATTTGATTTCGATTTAGATCGGGTCTATGCAATTCCAGGACGAGTCGTGTACTGGTTCGGATCAATATCGAATCGGTTTAATTTCAGGTCGAGTCAATATTGAATCAATTGATTTTTTGAATCGGTCAGTCTTGGATCGATTGGTTTTCAGTTGGGGTCAATGTCGGTTTGGTTGATGTTTCGGGTCGGGTCAATATCAGATCGGATCAGTTGTTGGTTCGGGTAAATATCAGTTAGACAAATTTTCTATTTTAGTCAATTGTCGAATCTTTAGGTCAATTTAAGTTGAGTTGGATATGTATTCAATTGAGTATATATATGGAATTATTGATATATTCACGTAAGAAAAAATATATTTTTTGTCAATCTTATTATTTAGGCTCAATTTTAACTCTTGACCGTTCAATGTTTCGAATTAAACCATCATTTAGAGATGATAATATGACACAAACTCAACCTATAAGGCTTGTTAAAGTTTAAAACTTGAATTCTGTATTATGTTCATTATCGAGTTTTAATTGATTGTTTTCTATTTTCTTTTATAAAAGTTTTACATAATTTTTAAGATAGAAAAATTTGATTTTAAAAAATTAGAATTAGACATTTGGAAATTATTTAATAAAAGGTTTTTTCTTATGCATAGGTTAAGGGTCATTTAATAACATTCATTAAATACAAAGATTGTAAAACCTATGTTTGATTTTGATATAATTAAATCCTTAAGAATTATTTTGTAAAACTTAAAATTAGTTTTTAAGTCCCTTAATAAGTTTTTAAAACACCAACACTTTGAAACTAATTTATAAAACTCAAACTCAAAATATTTTCTAAGTGTTCCAAGGCAAAACCATTCAAAAACGTCCAGGAGTATCGATACAGCACCCAGCGTATCGATACCATTTTACCAAACTTGGTTACTGTCGGAACCTGTATCGATACCCCAAACCCTCGTATCGATACAACCCTGTGTTAAAATTCAAAGAGTTTGAATACGATACCGATACGGCTAACCCTCGTATCGATACGGGCTTTGTAATTTTTTAATATAAGTCGGTTTAAAAAATATGACTGTTGGTGTCAGTTGGTTGGTAACCAAACTTTAAAAGTTCGTTGACCCGTATCGATACGCCAAACCCTCGTACTGATACGGTTGTGGACAGTGAGTTCAGTTCAGAAAATAGTATCGATACGGACCTTGCCGTTTCGATACCACGTACCGATACGCTTACGAGTGTATCGATACCCTTGTATTAAATGCACACAATGGCTCTTTCTTTTCTGAGACAGGTACCGATACTCCTTCCCGCGTACCGATACTGGTAGCTGCAGAAGTGCATTTATGGTGGTAAGAGAGGGTTCCAACGGCTCTAATTAAGTCCCCAACCACCCAAACGGCTAGAAATCAATGAAGAGGTATAAAAGACACATCAAAAAGCTACAACAAGAACTATTGATCTTCAAGCAAACACTTATTCATCAAATCCAAGCAATTGTGCTAAATTTCATATTTGTCTAGAAATCCCAATTTGTGTTCTTCATTCATACTTTATAAAATTGGGTTGAGTGCTTGTATTGGGGCTATCATTTGTATTGAGAGATACCTTATTAGCCTTCAAATTTTCTTGTTCACTTGTGTGAGGATTGGGTTGATTTTTGGGTAGAAAAATCAACCGAAATTGTAAAGGGTTGCCTCCTTGTCCTAGAAAAGGGGAAGAACGATTTAGTGGAATTGTTGCAAATCCTTAGTGAAGCTAAGGTAGTGGATGTAGAGTTCATTTGGAACTTGAACCACTCTAAATCTCTTGTCCATCAATTTTTAATTTGCCAATTTCCACCACAAACTTTTAAATTTCCAATTCACCCCCCCCTCTTGGTCAATTTCGATCTTGCGATCCACTCAACAATTGGTATCAGAGCTTAACTCTTTGAGGATTAACAACCACAAGAGGAGATCCTTGGAAGAGTGTGATCATCAAAATATCAAGAGATGGCTTCAACCTCCGGTTCCGGCATGTACGAGTCACAATCGACCACAAAGTCTCCTTTCTTCAATGGTGACAACTATTCTTTTTGGAAGAATAAAATGCGTCTATTCATCAAGTCTAGTGACTATCTTGTGTGGGATGTCATTGAGGATGGGCCATACATTCCATTGAAGCAAGACGGTGAAGGCAAGATGGTGTTGAAGAAGAAAGCTGAAATGAGTGAAGAGGAGAGGAAAAAGATTCAAGTCAATGATAAAGCTCTCCACATGCTATTTTGTGCTTTCGGTCCGGACATCTACTCAAAGGTCTCATCAATTGAAAGTGCCAAGGAAGTGTGGGACACTCTTGAGACCACTTATGAAGGCACCAATGATGTCAAAGAAACTAAGATTGGACTTCTCAATCTTAGTTATGAAAACTTCAAGATGGAGCCCGATGAGACGGTGTCAAAGATGTTTGATCGATTCTCCACGATTGTCAATGGTCTAAAGGGCTATGGAGAGATCATACCGGAAGACAAGCTTGTCCGGAAGCTACTCTATTCACTTCCCGAATCTTGGGATGGGAAGAGAACCGCTATCATCGAAGCAAAGAATTTGAAGACTTTGAAGCTTGATGAGCTTGTGGGTTCTCTACTTACTCATGAGATCATGAAGCAAGGAAGGGAAGATGAGAAAAAAAAAGAAGAGAAAAGAGTAGAGAAGCTTGAGGTTGAGAAGAAGAAGAAGATAGGTATAGCTCTCAAGGCTAAAGCTTCACAACTTGATGAGAGCTCATCTAGTGATGAGGATGAACTTGAAGAATTGGCTATGATAGCCAAACGGTTCTCACGCTTCATGAGGTCCAACCGGGGTAGGAAAATCCAAAGAAAGATGGACTTCAAAGGGAAGAACAAAGAAGAAGGAAAGGATCCCATCATTTGCTATGAGTGCAAACAACCCGGCCACATCCGTTCGGAGTGCCCTCAACTCAAGAAGAAGGGCTTTGAGAAGAAGAAAAGACTCAAAGCCAAGCTTGCTACTTAGAGTGATGAGGAGTCATCGGAGGATGACGAACAAGAAGTGGCTAATCTTTGTCTCATGGCACTTGAGGAAGATTCCTCCTTGGTAACCTCTAACTCATCTACTTTAGATTTTTCATATGAAGAGTTAAATGATGCATATGATGAGTTACAAGAGGTATATGATGGATTAGTTGAGAAGTTTAAAGAGTCGGTCATTAAAAACAAGAAAATCATTTTAGAACTAAATGAGAAAAATGACTCACTCGCTCAAGCTAATTCAAAATTTGAGAAAAAGATATTAGGATTAAAAGATTAGCTAAAATTATTTCAAGATGAAAATGTTGATCTTAATAACCTTTTATCTCAATGTAATAGTGAACACCAAAAGGTGTTGGGTGAGCTAAATGAGCTCAAAAAGTCTTTAAAAAATGTTGGTAGTGTCAAGCATGAATTAGGAGAATCCTCTAGAACACACCAACCTAAGAAAAAGACTAATTACTACAAACAAGGTAGCTACCCTAGACATAGTAGAGCTAAAAGAATTAGAAGTGTATGAGTTCCTAAGGAACTTGTAAAATCTAATAATATTATTGCTATGTCATCTTGGATTCCTAAGGGAACCAAGGTTTTGGGAGCTAACACTCATGGACCCAAAATGATTTGGGTACCAAAAACCAAAGTTTAATATCTTTGTTTGTAGGGGGAGCATTGCTACAAGGCCAAGGCACAAAGTCAAAACTCATGGTACCTTCATAGTGGATGCTCGAGACACATGACCGGAGACAAGAGTCGATTCATGGATCTAAAGCCAAAAAGTGGAGGAGTAGTAACATTTGGTGACAACTCCAAAGGCCACATTAAAGGTATTGGCTCCATAGGTAATCACTCTACCATTCTTATTGAAAATGTCTTATATGTCGATGGTCTTAAACACAATTTATTGAGCATAAGTCAATTGTGTGATAAAGGATTTAATGTTTTATTTGATAAAAATGGATGCAAAACTGTAGACATTAAATCTAATAATATTATGCTCATAGGTCATCGCATAGGAAACATATACATGGTGCATTTAGATGACATACATACATCTCATGCATGTTTAGTTGCTCAAAATGAAAATGATGCATGGTTGTGGCATAGGAAGCTAGGACATGCTAGCATAAGTGTTTTAGAAAAACTAGTCTCTCTAAATCTAGTTAGAGGTTTACCCGAAATAAAATTTTCAAATGATAAAATTAGTGATGCATGCTCAAAGGGTAAACAACATAAGTCTTCCTTTAAATTCATTAATGATGTTTCTACTAGTAGATGCTTACAATTAATTCACATGGATTTATTTGGGCCAATTAGGACTATGAGCTTGGGTGGTAAGTCTTATGCTTTTGTGCTAGTTGATGATTTTTCTAGATTTACTTGGGTTCTCTTTTTAAGTACTAAAGATGAGGCTTTGGAAAAATTCATCACATTTTCAAAATTAACCCAAAATGATCTTGAACTTAGAATTTCACATATTAGAAGTGATCATGGAACCGAGTTTCAAAATTTAGGGTTTGAAGAATTTTTGAATGAAAATGGTATTAGCCATAATTTTTCGGCTCCTCGAACTCCTCAACAAAATGGGGTAGTTGAGAGGAAAAATAGAACTTTGCAAGAAATGGCTAGAACTATGCTTTGTGAAAACAATTTACCTAAATATTTTGGGCGGAAGCCACAAACACCGCTTGTTATATTGTAAATCGAGTAATGATTAGGCCAATTTTAAAGAAAACACCTTATGAGATTTTAAAATCCAAAAAGCCTAACATTAGCTATTTCCACCCTTTTGGGTGCAAGTGTTTTGTCTTAAATAATGGAAAAGACAACTTAGGTAAATTTGATGCAAAAAGTGATGAAGCCATTTTTATAGGTTACTCTTTAACCTCTAAAGTCTATCGAGTATTTAACAAAAGAACTTTAGTAGTAGAAGAATCTATTCATGTTGTATTCGATGATAACCTCCTTCCTATGAAGGATTCTTGTGATGATGATGATGTAGGAATCATAAATGCCTTTGATGGAGGTTAAACTTCAAAGGAGGATGAGATTCCAACAAAAGAAGAGGACTCACAAGATCCACCTCTTGAAGCCTTGAAGGACTTGGCCATTGAGGAAAAGGAAGTGAGCTACCCAAGGGAGTTGAACTATGTCAAAGATGGTGAAATCTTGGGTGATCCATCCAAGGGGGTAAGCACTCGTTCTTCTCTTAGATTAATGAACCATGTTGCATTTATCTCATGCATAGAGCCTAAAAACATAAAAGAAGCATTGAAAGATGACTTTTGGATTATGGCTATGCAAGAAGAGTTAAATCAATTTGAGAGAAGTAATGTATGGACATTAGTTGATAGGCCTAGTAATCAATCTACAATAGGAACTAAATGGGTCTTTAGGAACAAACTAGATGAGAGTGGTAACATTGTGAGAAATAAAGCTAGACTTGTAGCACAAGGTTACACTCAAGAAGAGGGAATAGATTTTGATGAAACCTATGCACCCGTAGCTAGAATGGAAGCCATTAGGATGTTGCTTGCATATGCATGTTATCATAATTTCAAGCTTTTTCAAATGGATGTTAAAAGCGCATTTTTAAATGGTTTTATAAATGAAGAAGTGTATGTGAAACAACCACCGGGTTTTGAAGATTCAAATTTTCCAAATCATGTTTTCAAACTTACCAAAGCTCTTTATGGTTTAAAACAAGCTCCTAGAGCTTGGTATGAAAGGCTTTCAAATTTTTTGATTGAAAAAGGATTTGAAAAAGGTAAGGTGGACACTACACTTTTCATAAAAATGTATAAAAATGACATCTTAGTAGTTCAAATTTATGTTGATGATATTATTTTTGGTTCTACTAATGAATGTCATTGTCAAGAGTTTGCTAAGTTAATGCAAGGTGAATTTGAGATGAGTATGATGGGGGAGCTCTCATTCTTTTTGGGACTCCAAATCAAGCAAAAGAAGGATGGCACCTTCATCAACCAAGCAAAATACATAAAGGATATGCTCAAGAAGTTTGGCTTGGAGAATGTAAAGCCTCAAGCCACTCCTATGAGCTCATCTACTAAGTTTGACAAAGATGGAGGAGGTAAGTGTGTTGACTCTAAGCTTTATCGTTCTATGATTGGATCTTTGCTTTACCTTACCGCAAGTAGACCGGATATCTTGTTTAGTGTTTGCTTGTGTGCTAGGTTTCAAGCTAGTCCTAGAGAGTCTCACCTTATAGCCGTTAAGAGAATCTTTAGATACCTTAGAGACACTTCTTGTTTAGGCCTTTGGTATCCTAGAGACTCTACCTTCAACCTTCATGCTTACTCGGATGAGGATTATGGGGGTTGCAAAATTGATAGGAAAAGTACTTCGGGAACTTGCCAATTGTTAGGTAGTATGCTCATATCTTGGTTCTCTAAGAAACAAAATAGTGTAGCCTTATCTACCACCGAAGCCGAGTACATATCCTTAGGGAGTTGTTGTGCTCAAGTCCTTTGGATGAAGCAACAACTCTTAGATTATGGAATTAAAGTTGAAACCATACCCCTAAAATGTGATAACACTAGTGCTATTTGTTTAACAAAAAATCCCATCCAACACTCTAGAACCAAACATATAGAAATAAGGCATCATTTCATTATAGATCATGTCCTTAAGGAAGATGTGGTTATAGAGTATGTAGACACCTTGAATCAATTAGCGGACATATTTACAAAACCCTTAGACAAAGAGTGTTTTTGGTCCCTTAGGAGAGAGTTAGGTCTAGCTAGCCTATCTTGACCTTTTAGGACCTCTTTTGTGTTTAAATATGCTTGATTTTGTGAAATGCCATGTTTGTATGCTTAGACTCCCAATTTCTTCCATGCCTATAGTTAGGGGGAGTATGTTTCTATTGAAATATGCTTAGAACTGCTCATACATCATTTGCATACTCATAGGAGTTGTTAGGTTCGAGCTTTTGGTTGTTCTTTGAACCAAATAGGTAATTCTGGGCATACAGTATCGATACTATGGTACGCGTATCGATACCTGTTCTTCATTTTGTTTCCCAGAATTTTCTTCGCTTCACGCGTATCGATACGTTTCATCCCGTATCGATACGGGTCGTTTCGATACGGACCCCTCCGTTTCGATACGACTGTTCAAACGGTAATATTTGCGAAATGATATCTTTATCCCCGTATCGATACCCTAAAGGGCGTATCGATACTCGACTGCGCTGATGGCTTTAATTAGCTTTTAATGAGTTCAACTTTTATCCAAATTCAAACTTTTCAAAACCTAATTAACCCTAGCCGTTTTTGCCTATAAAAAGGCACTTCCTCCTTCATATTTTTCACATCTCAACTCAAACCTAAAAGAGTTTTTGAATCAAGCAAGGCTTTGTGCTCTCTTTCTCATCTTTGTGCAAGTTCTCTTCAATTCTTCAAGTTTCTATCAACGTAATCACCTTCTTCCTTTTTTTTAAATCTTTTTGTCTTGATTTTTTTTAAAACTTTGCCTTTGTTCAAACTTTTTCTTGAGTTTTTCTTCTAAAATATTTCTTTTCTCAAAATCTCTTGAAAATTTTCTTTTAATTCTTTTTTACCTTGTTTTTCACTCAAATTGAAGAAATCTCCCTTGCTTAATTTCTCTTTTAGATCATGGCACCAAAAGAGTCATCGAGGAAGCGACAAAGGGTTAATCATGCCGGTGATTCCTCCAACCTTGGAGCGGTTGCTCGTCCTAACTACTCGACAATCTATGAGCAATCCTTTGAAGGCAATTCGGGTCTCACTCACTTTCGTCAATATGAGAATTACAAGATCCGTGCCGAAAGGGTAATATCCATCCCCTTTCTCAATTCGGAGCGTTTCAAGTTTGAATACCTCCCTTTGCTTCATCGTTGGAATTTCATGCATTTTCTCTCTATTCCCGGTTTTTACTATCGTCTCTTTGTTTTGATTTTCTATGCTAATGCAAGATGTGTTAGTCGAAATGGGGAAGTTGTTGCAATTAACTCCTATCTTATGGGAAAGAAAATAACCCTTGATGTCGAGTCTATTTGTGAGGTTTTTAAGTTGGATGATGAAGGCCTCGATGATGAGCACTATGAGGGGCATGTTCTTAGTGGATCCGTCACCGCCCTTAATGCTCACGACCGGATTCTACATTTGATGGTATCGTGGTGGTTTCGTCCTTCCGGAGGAAAATATTCCACCATCCGTCAAGTGGATGATTTTTGGATTCGGTGTTTCCGTGAAGCCAAGCGACCAAATCTAGCTCGTCTCATGTTCGCGGAGATCGTCTACCTCATTCAAAATCGTCACACTCCTCATGTCACCTCCTTCACATACGGTACGGCTTTGAGCTATTTCTTTGTTAAAAAGGAAATTGATTGCTCCTATGACACTCCAACTCCTCTCACCGATCCCATTGATGAGCGATCTCTTGCTCGGGCAAAATTCTCTTATATTAATGGTGAATGGATACGTCTTGCCGAGTTACCACCGGAAGTCGCCGCAATGCATGAAGCGGCTCAGGCTCCTCAAGCTCCTCAAGTCCAACAACTCAATATGGATGCTCTCATGACCTATCTCAATGAGCAATTCACTGGGTTGCGTACGGACATGAATACTCGTCTCACATCCATGGAAACTACCTTTGATACTAGGATGACGGGTTTCGAGAATCGCCTCACATCTCTTGAAAGTGGGCATAATTCCTTGAATATTTCCATTGCCGCTTTCCATGATGAGTGGCGTAACAGTATGCGCACAAATGAGCCTTTGGGAGATGATGATGAAGAGGATGAAGACGACGAAGACGATGCTTAGACGTTTTCTCTTGTTTGTCATACATATCATTTAGGATTTTATATTATTATGCACCTATGCTTTATGGTTTTAGGATTAAGTTTGTTTTAGGATTAAAACCTATGCTTTGATTTCTATTTTTCCTTTGTTTGGATTTTAAGTATGTTGCTTTAATGAATAATATTTATGTTGCTTATTATACCCTTGATTTCTTTATGCACTTAATTGTCTCAAAGATTTTTTGATCTAACAAAAAGGGGGAGAATAAACTAGCTCACACTTTAAAATATTTTGATTTAAATTCAAAGGTTACCAAGCTTATATTAAGGGGGAGTTCTTTATAAAGGTTTTTCAAAAATTTTAAGTTTTAGTTTTGTTATATCAAAAAGGGGGAGATTGTAAAACCTATGTTTGATTTTGATATAATTAAATCCTTAAGGATTATTTTGTAAAACTTAAAATTAGTTTTTAAGTCCCTTAATAAGTTTTTAAAACACCAACACTTTGAAACTGATTTATAAAACTCAAACTCAAAATATTTTCTAAGTGTTCCAAGGCAAAACCATTCAAAAACGTCCAGGAGTATCGATACAACACCCAGCGTATCGATACCATTTTACCAAACTTGGTTACTGTCGGAACCTGTATCGATACCCCAAACCCTCGTATCGATACAGCCCTGTGTTAAAATTTAAAGAGTTTGAATACGGTACCGATACGGCTAACCCTCGTATCGATATGGGCTTTGTAATTTTTTAATATAAGTCGGTTAAAAAAATATGACTGTTGGTGTCAGTTGGTTGGTAACCAAACTTTAAAAGTTCGTTGACCCGTATCGATACGCCAAACCCTCGTACCGATACGGTTGTGGACAGTGAGTTCAGTTCAGAAAATAGTATCGATACGGACCTTGTCGTTTCGATACCACGTACCGATACGCTTACGAGTGTATCGATACCCCTGTATTAAATGCACACAACGGCTCTTTCTTTTCTGAGACAGGTACCGATACTCCTTCCCGCGTACCGATACTGGTAGCTGCAGAAGTGCATTTATGGTGGTAAGAGAGGGTTCCAATGGCTCTAATTAAGTCCCCAACCACCCAAACGGATAGAAATCAATGAAGAGGTATAAAAGACACATCAAAAAGCTACAGCAAGAACTATTGATCTTCAAGCAAACACTTATTCATCAAATCCAAGCAATTGTGCTAAATTTCATATTTGTCTAGAAATCCCAATTTGTGTTCTTCATTCATACTTTATAAAATTGGGTTGAGTGCTTGTATTGGGGCTATCATTTGTATTGAGAGATACCTTATTAGCCTTCAAATTTTCTTGTTCACTTGTGTGAGGATTGGGTTGATTTTTGGGTAGAAAAATCAACCGAAATTGTAAAGGGTTGCCTCCTTGTCCTAGAAAAGGGGAAGAACGATTTAGTGGAATTGTTGCAAATCCTTAGTGAAGCTAAGGTAGTGGATGTAGAGTTCATTTGGAACTTGAACCACTCTAAATCTCTTGTCCATCAATTTTTAATTTGCCAATTTCCACCACAAACTTTTAAATTTCCAATTCACCCCCCTCTTGGTCAATTTCGATCTTGCGATCCACTCAACAAAGATTCTATTTAAAAAAATCACAATCATTTAATCTATTATAAAACCCTAAAAGATTCTATTAAAAAATCTCATTTAATGTATTAGAGTTTAGGATTTAGGATTTTTAGGGGTTAATGTGTAGGTTTAAGGTTTAGAGTTTAAAGTTTAGGGTTTTAAGGTTTAGTGTTGGAGTTTATGGCATATGGTTTATGGATTATGATTTTTAGGGTTTAAAATTTATCATTTAGGGTTTATAGTTTAGGGTTTATAGTTTAGGATCCATAGTTAGGGTTTATGGTTTATGTTTAAGATATAAGGCTCAAGGTTTAGAGTTTATAGTTTAAGGTTAGGGTTTTACAGTTATCGTTTTAATTTTAGGGTTTACTACATTGAATGAGTATTTTTTTTCACAAGAATATTTTAGGGTTTTGTAATACATTAAATGATTGTGATTCTTTCAAATAGAATTTTGTAGGTTTAAATTGTCTTTTAGGGTTTGAGATCTAATTACATATTTAAATTTTTGATTTGGATATTTAATTAATATCATAAATTAAATAAAAAACTAAACCAAATAAATAATTAAAAGTAAACAATAAAATTATATATATATATATATATATATATATATATATATATATCAAAATTGGCGTGAAATAAAGTAATTTTATTTTACAATTCTGCCTATTAAATATTTTTAAATAAAAAATATTAAATCAGATAGGAAGATTTTCTTTTTTAAAGAAAAATAATATATTAAACCATTAAACTTTTATTAAAATTGGTTGCTAATCAGTAATATAATAAAAAAAATATACATATTTACTATTTATCATACTACTAAAATATAAATAAAAACAACTTATCTTTTCATTTCAACTCAATTATCTAGTCAAAATCAGGTTGATGCTTGGTTTGGATCGTATTTGGGCAAATTAAATTCGGGTTATTTTCAGTTCAGATTACTTTTGGTTTGGGTTAATTTTTGATTTCGGTTACTTTCGATCCACTCTAAAATGGATCGTGTCAAATTGTCCACTTATATTTTATTTCGGTTTTTGTTTCCAAAATTCAAGAGAGACCTTCACACTTTTCATTGGCAATATTCGATTGGAGTACATTGAAGCTATAAGATAAAATCTCATTTAAGTCCCCTTTAAGAAGCCATAGAACTGACGAACGATAACAAATGCGATCAAGGAGCTTTCATGCATCATTTTCCTTTCGACGGTCACAATACCCATACATACTAGCAAACCGGTTTTTTTTTATGATCCAAGATCAACAACATATTCAATATGGATATCAAAATACGATAACAACCCGTTTCTGAAATTTTAGTGGTCTATGGACGAACTTAAAAAAATAGGCCTCTAATTAAGGGTGAATTTTTGATCGAGTTAAGTTGAGTAAAAAATTTCAAGTTGTGCGAGTTTACGAGTGCTTACGACTCGAACTTAAAAATTTATCTACTAAATACTAAAATTTTAAGTTATTAGAATTTTTATTTTACAACTCAAACTTTATTTGAATTTTTTTTTCGAGTCAAGACGAGTCGAGTCGAAAAAATCAATTTTTTTTCCGAGCCGATTGAAGTTTTGCTCACCCTTTCCCCTAATAACTAGTATTGGGAAAAAATTGAAATTACACCCTTAGTAACAAGTGATATATAAAAAAATGGTCCATATTAACAAGTTTTGAAAAAAAAAATGAATTTAAGAGTATTCTTGTAATAACAAATATAGGAAAAAGTGGAACCCTAATAACAAGTATTGGAAAATTAAAATTTAAGAGTATGCATGTAATAACAAATATTAGGGAAAATAGACCATAAATAATAAGTATTGAAAAAAATTGGACTCGTAATAACAAATATCGGAAAAAAATAAAATTTAAGAGTATTGACCCTAATAACAAATATTAGAAAAGATAGGCCCCTGGTAACAAGTATTGAAAAATTGGCCTCATAATAACAAGTATTGAAAAATTTGTACCCTAATAAAAAATATTGAAATAACAATAAATAATAAAAAAATAGGCCCCTAATTACAAGTATTCGAAAAAATGAGCCTATAATAACAAGTATTAAAAAAATATACCCCTAATAACAAATATCATAAAAAATAGGGTAATCTTCACTGATGATAACTTTTGTTTTGGGTTTGTTTTATTATGGTCACCCGAATTCAAAAAAGATAATTTTGGCCACTTACGTTCGAAACCGTTTCTGTTTTGGTCACTAGACCGTTAACCATCCGTTAATTAAAAATAAAAATTTCTAATTTGACCCCCAAACTTTCAAAACTCCATTTTTTACCATCTTCCCCAAAACTTCATTTTGTCAATGAAAATGTTAGGTCAAGCCTTAATATCCTTTAACTACACAGCGACATACGAACTTGCCCTAACGAAGAGAGCATTGAAAATAATAAGTTTGCTGCTGCCAACGCGGCTGGAAACTTTGGGGCGAACATTAATAAGAAAATTACAGTCAAGCTACCAACTTCACAAATCTATGCATAAACCAGTTCATCTATATCCATGGTGGTTGTAAATAACGTATACGTTTCTCATGCTCTGAGTCATCGAATCAAATGTGGTCACAATGCTTAGCACGAATATATTTAGACATTTTGTACCATTTCCCTTGCCAATAGTAGAATGGATGTTAAATTTATGGCCCTGACAAGTGTGGTATGTACGGGAAATGCTATTTACTATCTACGGAGCATAATGATTATGAAAGGCGGAAAAAGGCCAGCATGGCCGCTAGAAATGCACCACTAACCAATTGTTAATACATGGATATCAGCCATAAGATTAGAACTTGGACCAAAAAAAAGGGTGAAAGATCAATTTGGCCTAGTTCATGAGCTGAAACAGTAGCATACCACAAAAGAATCTATGCATTCGTCCCCTTCTATCTTGTATTTTGAAACCAAATGTATTTGGAAGATTGGATGAAGGGTAGGGAAGAGCTCTCCCTGTCTCAGCTACTTCAGAAGTCAGCTTCAAAGAATTCTCACTGAAATATCACTATCACTAAGTTAGGAAACGAAAAAGGTGAAAATCAAAACTATATATTCAGAGAAACATCAATATAGAAAACCTTCGAGCGTCATCATCAACTTCATTGGGTGGTAAGGCCAATGCAGAACCCCAAAACCTTTGCATCATTGTTGTGGAAGTCTCATTATTGATTCCAGAAGCAGTACCAACCTAGTTATTGAAGAAGACGCCAAGACCAAAAAAAATCATGAATTGCAAAGGAAATAGGAAAAAAATAATCATATTCTTCTTTGAATCCTCAAAACCCTCTATAAAATATTTAAACAAGTTTGTTAAATCGTTTGGAATAAATATTCATACGCAATAGCATTTATCCCATAAGATTACTTCGAAAACACCAAAGTTTGGAGCAATACTGACTTGACTTATTGTGGCAACGGCGGCATGAGTGATGTGAGCT
The DNA here is from genome assembly GCA_958450335.1 of Hibiscus tridactylites. Lineage (NCBI taxonomy): Eukaryota > Viridiplantae > Streptophyta > Magnoliopsida > Malvales > Malvaceae > Hibiscus > Hibiscus tridactylites. The sequence goes on from OY288285.1 coordinate 32,140,309, forward strand.
ATTTACTTTTGTATTTTTCTACATCTGGAAGAGCCAGAATGAATGCTCTGAGGAATGGGGCATACTTAGTTTCATGTTATAATTATGTTTTTCTGGTCACGCTATTGATTGAATTTGTTTTTGTTTTATGTTTTCTTCAGACAATGCAGTAGTTAATAGCGGCTTTGAATTTGACCCTTTGATGTTTCAAAATGTATCTCTTGGTGTCTTGCTCCCAACCAACCTTGATGAAGAAACATCTCCGTTACCGGGATGGATGGTTGAATCAAATAAGGCAGTTCTATACATTGATTCCAACCATTATGCAGTCCCAGAAGGCAAACGTGTCGTTGAGTTGGTCTCAGGCAAGAAAGGCATCATTTTTTACCAGCTTTCATACATCCTCATTGCCTTCTCATTGTCAAGCAGTATATCATTGCTGTACTACATTTCTGAACCAGATTTAGCAATTGGTAGCATTCTAAAAATGCCAAAGGAACTATTTAGAAGTTCAAAAGTAAGCTTTATTGTCTCTGCCATTAATGCTCTAGATGTTGAAAAAAGGATGCTGAAAAAAGGTTCTATGACCATATCGATGTTTCCAAACTCGACACTGTTGGTGTCGTGGTGCCGGAGACGGAGGCGTCTGAAGAGGAGACGAGGAAGCACCATACGGCTCGAGAATAAGGCTAAATGTTTGGGGAAGATGGTAAAAAATGAAGTTTTGAAAGTTTGGGGGTCAAATTAAAAATTTTTATTTTTAATTAACGGAGGGTTAACGGTCCAGTGACCAAAACAGAAACGGTTTCGAACGTAAGTGGCCAAAATCATCTTTTTTGAATTCGGGTGACCATAATAAAACAAACCCAAAACAAAAGTGACCATCAGTGAAGATTACCCTAAAAAATAAATTTTAAGAATAGAACTCTAAAAATAATTATTAAAAAACTAAATTTTAAATAATAAATATTAAAAATATTAAACCTAAACTATAAATATTTAGAAAAAATAGGCTCTGGACAGGGTAGGGGCCCTGGGCGGGCGCCCCTACTGCCCATGGCCAGGGACGGCCCTGAGTCTAATCTTGTCAACTATAATATTTATGTTCATGTCCTACATAGTTTTAAGTCTCTCCATCCTAGCAGAATTCAATCCAGTTTAAGTTTGTTCATGTCAACTATAATATTGTAAATCTTTAGCTAACTTCGAAGGACGTTCCTTGGAATCTTATTCTCTGTCCTTTTCGGTGCTCCTATTTATGACCCAACACTAAAAATGCTATAAAATTGAATTTCAAACCATAACCCTAAATTATAAATTTTAAACCCTACATCCTACCCTAAATTATCTAGACCCTAACCATAAACCCTAAACTTAATTTTAAGCGTGGGCATAAATTACCTAGACCCTATCCATAAATCTTAAACTTAATTTTAAGCGTGAGTAGATTATTTCCATAAAAAAAGAAAGCATAAATGTGGAAGCCAAGTCAAATTCTCATATTTATCTAATTGGACTAAAAGTCACCCGTTGTAAGCTAACACCCTAATATTGTGCTAAAAGGCCCATATTTAATTAATTTAACATTGTTTTCAAACTACACCAAATTATATTATACATTTTTGGTACCCAAATCCCTACGGCGTTGTCTGCATTTGGTCTGACTTCAGATGCTTGCCATAATTTGATTTGATTTTGCATTCACAACCACACGCATGTACTTGATTTTGCATTCACAACCACACGCATGTACTTGAATTTGATTTGATTTTGCATTCACAACCACACGCATGTACTTGAATTTGATTTCTACACTTGTTCATTCTTATAGTTTTCAAGCAGGGGGACCTTGTGGGAAGATGGTGACTCTATCATGGTTTCATTGCCACATTCACCCATCTCTTCTTTCTCTTTTCCCCACATCACCGTGTAAAATCCGATCGATATTATTGTTGCTCCAATGAGACTGCAAATGTATAAAGGAAACCAGTAATCAGTGTTTTTATTTTTTTAAAAATCTAGATAAAATTATGCAAATATTGCTTTTTTTATACCTTCCAAGATAGAGTGTATCACCTAGGAACATGACACCCATGGCAACGGCGATGGCAATCGACAATGGCTTAAACATTGCCACGAAAACAGGTCCTTTCAAGCGCAGAGCCCATGTATGGACCGTATTGTTCAAGCAAGAACCAAAGAGTCCCTATGCAGATCATACAGGCTAACAATAAGATACGGAATTCAAAGAGATTTAAGACTGTTTAACCATGGCACAGAGTTTCTTACCGAGCAAACAACCGAGGCTAATGCAATATCTGGTCTTAATCTCCAAGCACTTGCATCTCTCTCTGTAGCTAAACCAACAATTGCAGCTATGAAACTTACACATAAATTATAAAAGCAAACTACAGTCATCTCGTCCGGATACTCCTTCATGATTTGTGTCTGCAGAATGGCAAAGAATGGATTACATTTCATCGTATTTCGACAAATTTTACCATTTGCATAAAATCTTATGATTTGTAATCAAACCAGCCAACTCTTTATACCTGAACAATGTACCAGAGAGGAACTAGAATATACTCGGCAGTGAGGAACAGGCCACCGATGATCCAGTTAGGATTCGAAGACTTAAGTCCAGTGAAAACCCGAGTTGGCGGTTGTTGGCGAGACATGGAAGGTGTTGAAGCAATGACTATAGCTGGACCCTTGTAAAGAGTCACCACAAATGCGCCCATAATTGATATTATGGTGCCAATGACTTTAGCTTGACTGCTTGTCCTTTTCCAAGCTAGCTTCTCCATTCTTTTTCAAGTCGCAAGGGAAATAATTAAAGAGAGAAGTGCATTTTTAATTCAGAGAATACCAAAACAACATTTCCTTTCCCCCCACTAAGATTTGAAGAGATTGTTAGCAAAATGAGAAAAGCACAAATATATAGTTTGATGGGCTTGTTGGAGTTTAGCAGCTAAATGATGAGAACTTAAGGCTAAAGTTAACCAAATTGAGCAAATAGCTAAAGGGATCAAATTGTGTTGGGCCCCAAAGTAGCTTAAGATTCTTCAAAAATGCCAAAGTGAACCTCAAGTACCATCCAAAAGCACAAAAGAAAAGCATAATCCAAGGGACAGAATTAACTGATGAAAATCTATCAAGAACTCTGAACAAAAGGGTATTTAACTGTCAGTCCAACTTTATCATAAATGAAACAGGGGTGGAACCATTTTTTTTCAGATAAAAAATCCGTTGAATTTTGTACACTAAAGGGTGCTTGAAATAACCTGAAAATGATAGCCAGGATGAAGGTAAAAGCTGGTGTGAGATTACTAATTGCAGAAGCAAGAGTTGGAGAACTGTAATTGATGCCTGTATACCCCATGATCTGAGATGAACTCCTGCAATCCAGTTTCATAAACATTAAACAAATAGAAAACACAAGATTTTTCTGTGAAAATGATTTAAAAAAACACATGGGTTCTTGTTTTAGAAACCATCTGAACTGCATGTGTCAAACAAAGTTACCCTATAAGTCCAAGGAGTCCAATCTTGCAAAGTATAGGGAAGGTGAGTGGAGGGAGCACTCTTGATCTGCAATAAAACTAAAGAGAAACATATGAGATAATGAATACAGAGACATGCATATGGCCTGTAAGATAAGAAGGAATGACCTGTAAGAGAAGAAAGGAGCAGGAAGGAGAACAAGAGCAGCTATGGCGTAAGCATAGACTACAAAAACATGGTAACTCATGCCATGCAAAGTAGCCGCTTTGAAAAGTGTGTTTAAACCCACGTTTATACACTCCATTGTCACCATAGCTGAGAATGGAAGAACATCCCTGTAACAATACCTCCATCTCCACACCATCTTTTTTTCCCCTCTCAATTTTCTCTGAAAATCAACACCCAAGATGTGAAAATTGTTGTAAGGTAGCGTTATTTGTGAGGGATGACTAGACAAATAACTTTGGTGGGAATTGCTGATGGGTTACTTTATAAATACGTGAATTCCTATGCGGTGTAATTATTGGTAATAGATGGTCCCTTGTGTTCTCTCTTTTGACAAAAAGCCAAGAAAGAATGGAGATAAGACTAAATTGTTGTTTTATATCAATAAAATTGCAGTTATACTCTTTTGGATATATATAATTTAGGTTCAAAATTTAATAGATTCATAAATCTTTAACTTATTCTTTCAAACGGTAATTAAAAAAAATAGAAAAGGCTAAGTTGTTGCTTGCTGGAAGGTGCAATTTATGATGCTATATGGTGTACTGATTTTGATTTTATAATTAAAGCTATAGAAAGTACAAGCTAGATTTTGGAGAATAGTTTGTGAACTGGGATTAGTTTGATTTAAATTACATTCAATAATAAAAATATTTTAATTTTAATGTACTTATACGGGATAAAAATCCTCTGTTATTTTTCGGTGTTTCCATTTATGCCCTAACACTAAAAATATATTACAAAATTAAATTTCAAGCTCTAACCTTAAATACTACATCCTAAACCCTACACACTATACCTTAAAAATACACTTCACCCTAAATTTCCTAAACTCTAATTATAAACCCTAATCTAAAATCCTAGACTCTGAATTCTAAACCTAATTTTAAGCGTAAAATATAAACAGGATTACCTAAAAGAGCAGAAGATTTTCATCCTACGGCACATAATTCGAATATGTGTTGAAAAATATTTTTTCACGTATACTTTTCTCTGAAAACGTTTTTGTGTCGTTCACTTCTGATGAACTCAAGAGTTATATGATATTAAAAATGGGTTTTGCAGTGTGAAAAGTATCTTTTCATCCTCAAATAATTTAAGAGGTTATTTTTTTTTATCATTTGATGTGACTAATAATAAATATTTATATATTATGTGACAACAGTGTCAAAGTATTATGATCATGTATTTATACATTATTATTGTTGCTACCACTCAAATCTATGTGATACCAAATATTTAAATATCGCAAGATAGAGTGTGTTTTGGTTCTACCAAATATAATAATATTTTGATACGTAAACAAGCGTTGATGGTCGGTTGTTATTTTTTTTTAAATTTTGGATTTAAGACTTAATAAGAGCATTTTTTCTTCTAAAGTCTTCTTCTCCCCCTCTAAGTAGAAGTAGGACTAGTACTTGTCAAAAAAAAATTTAATACGTGAATCACTCAATTTATTTTATATATTTTGTTCGGGTCTAGTTTTTGCAACCATTCATTTTAAATGATAGAGTTGCGAGGAGATGTTGAATTTAACAGAAAACCAAAATAAAATTTCAGAAAGTTAAGAGTTTGATTTTTGAAACACATATCTATAATATGTGAAAGTCTAGAGAAATTTGCAAGTGAAAAGATGGTTATGTGCTTACTTTAGTGAAAGTAACATGTGTGGTGCACATAAGGGGTTCTAGTATCTCGTTGGGCTAACAATCATCCAAATAATTATATATAATAAAAACCTATCATCCAAAGATGATCTTATTATAGGAGAGTTATTATTTATCAACTATAGTCTAAAGTTTACCCACTAATTCATGTTTTTCGGTAACATCACTTGCACATTTATTTAATGGCATTTCGTGTCATGGTTGCCAACAATTATATGATCTTTAAATTAGACTTATATATACATATATATATTTTTTGGGGAGTTGAGTAACTAGAAGGTAATAAAGAAAGGGAAAATATCTCATGCACTGACTGTGGAAACAAAAAGTTTTTACAAGTACTTTAGTTTTAGGGTTTAGAGACTTGGTTCAAGTTTACGAGTTTAAATGTATGAGTTTAAAATTTAGGGTTTATGGTTAGAATTTAGGAGTTAAGGTTAGAATTTAGAGTTTAGAGGTTAGGGTTTAGGTTTAGGATAATATGGTTAGGGATTTAGATTTTAACCTACAAACCCTAAAAATTAACCATAAATTCTAACCACAACCCCTAAATTCAAAACCCATAAACTTAAACCCCTAAACATTAGACCCTAAACGAATCCTTAAACCCTAAAAATAAGACACATATGGAAACAAATCGAATAATTACCCATAAAGAAACGGTGAGTCATGGATAGGGGCGTTCAAACTTCGGTTTTAATCGAATTAACCGATCAAGTCAAGGTTTTTTCGGTTAATCAGGCGAGTAATTTTATGTATGATTAATTAACAGTTAAGTTTTCTTTTAAACTTCGATTATCGGTTAATTCAGTTCGAATCCAATTAATTAACCAAATTAACTAAAATTATTATATATTATGTATTTATCACTTAACATTTAAAACTTACAAAACGATCATTAAAATTTTCGATATGTAATAAAATGATCATTAAATTTTACCAAATTAGCAAAAATAACAATTAAATTAAAAGAAATGAAAAACTAAATTGGTTGGTGCTTTTAATCAAGGGTAAAGTACACAGACGATCACTGAACTTTGTTAAAAAAATAAAACGGTAACCAAACTTTAAAATTTTACAAAATGGCAATTAACGTCTGTGTTTTGAAACAAAATGGTAACTAGACGTTAAACCTCGTTAAGTGTCTGTTAAATTTTTTGTATAATAACATATTTAATCCTTCATATTTACAAATTAATTTAATTTAGTCCTAATTCGATACAATTCACTAATTTAACCCTTGCTATTTACGCATTCTTTCAATTTGGTCCTTAAACCAAAATTCAAAATATGAGTTTTCCAGATATACGACGGAGGGAAGTTTTCGATGGCGATCAGATGATCGGAGGAATGGGCTTTTCTCGTTAGAATGGTGCGATCACGATGGTGATGTTGACGTTGCAAACGGGTAACTCACTACGGTGCAATCGATCGGAAACATGGGAAAAGCTTTTGATTCCGACGAAGCTTCCACTCAACTTCCACAATGGACAACAAAGAAACACATCAAGTGGGAGGTTGGGTTTTGGTCGTGAGACGACGAGAAACATGAGGGTGGTGGCTGTGTAAGCCATGGACTGGCGGTGATGGGGGCCGGAGCTCGAACATAAAATGGGGAAGGAGACAGGTTTAACGATCCTTCAAACTAATCTCCATGGCGAACGACATGGATATTGAGCGAGTGGTCATTGGGTTTCGCTTGGGGCGAGGTGGCGGATCAGATGACGTCGACAGTGACGACTACGAACTGATGGTGGCAAAGATCAGACGGTGAACGATGGTGAAGGTTGGGAAATTTTCAGAACTTTCTGACTCTCTCCCCCTCTAAGCCGGTTCAGATTCAATTCGTGTATTAAAGATGGTTGGTGTAGATCAGATTTTGCTTTAAGGACCAAATTGAAAGAATGTGTAAATAACGAGGGATAAATTTAGTGAATTATTTCGAATTAGGACTAAATTGATTGAATGTGTAAATATAAAGGATTAAATGTTATATTATTCAAATTTGTTTAATAGACACTTAACGGGGTTTAACTTCTAGTTACCATTTTGTTTCAAAACTCAAAGTTTAATTGCCATTTTTTAAAATTTAAAAATTTGGTTACCATTTTGTTTTATTTTTAACAAAGTTTAATGATCGTCTGTGTATTTTACCCTTTAATAAAAAAGGTTCAAGAAACCACCGCTATGATCACAACGCCGATTAACAGCACATAGTTCCCAAGCCCACCACCATGAACTGATCTTCTTCGATTATATGGTATTACATTTTTTAGTATCACTCTTTAACAATGTTGGACGCTATTTGTGACAAATCTTCCACTGTGATTACATTGGCGAGGGTTATGGCAAGTGTTTCCTAGACATGGAGTGGGGTAGATGTGTTTATTCTGAATAAAAAGGCGGTGGATGAGTCTCTTTTTGTCTTTGTGAGAATGGATTTTGAAATAGATGCAAGGTGAGTCATTGATTGGTTAAATGGTTTTTGGTTGAACAAATTGAAGGTACGAATAACGTTCGCTCAACATTCTGACGGCGTATGAAGGGGGATGCGATGTGATTGGTTGAAAGGAATTCCCCTAAATTAAGTAAAGTTTGCCTTGATGAGACGACGAAGGAACTCACCACCTTTGAGAGGGGCAAGGTTCAAATTGAGACCAAAGGTTTCAATTGATTCCAGTTCTGATCGATCGAGGTTAGCATGTGTTTGAGCTATTGAATATACTACACTATACACGATTGTGTACCACTATTGCGATCATGTTTATGCTCAAATTATGCTATGTTCTTTTGACTTTGAGATCTTGCCTAGACATGTATACCACGCTAAGTACGAAATGAATTTCTAATTGTGAACACCTAAACTATGTCATATGTCATCTTGCACATATTGTATCATACATGCTTATGTTTATGAATCTCATGAAATATAGTAGAATAGATGCATACCATTCATCTATTTATGCTCATCATTTTGAATTGTTGTTTCCATGTAGGTTGACATTTGACTCAAGAGTGTGATGAGAGGACAACATCATTGGAGAATTCTAGGTTGAACCCTTCAGAGTATAGTTAACAATTATCTAGGTGGGCATGTATAATATGCGATTTACTTGAGTTAAGTACGTATATTTCATTCTTCCAAATTAAGGAGCTTCGAATTTTGTATAAAATGTTTTAATTGAAAGTTTTATTTGAAAATTTAGGGTGTTACAATTGTCAAAGTGATGATTATCGTAATTATATACTTATTTAGTGTGATTTCTTAAGAATAGTGTAGACTTCGATCCTTATACCTTGTTAGATTCATAAGAGTATTGGATGTTGAAGCAAGGAATCGTAATGGATTGTTACTGACTAAAAGGAAAGTCACTCATTACCTTTGTGTCGAAACTTGCTTGGAATGTTGTTATGAGAGGAATAAACAAAAGTTTAGAAGGAAAAAACGCAAAACATAAGAGATAATTGTAGAAGTTAAAAAAATCGTACAACTTAGGCTCATGGGAAAGTTTTAATACAAACTATAGAAAATTTTTATAATTTTTATAGAAACGGGAAATCCATTTAAACATCAAAACATACAAACAATCATAATTTGTATCACAAACCAACTCAAAGAAAACAAATCCATAATAGATTTGAGAGAGCAAATTATGAAAAATCCAATCCTAACAACAATCAAACAACAGAGTAACAATAGATTTACTAAAAAGCAACAGAAAAAGTTTATTAGGCTCGAATTCCTTCAACCGAATTGTCAAGAGGGGGTGAATTGGCTTTGCGATGAAAGTGGTGGAAGCAGTTGGAAATTAAAAATTGGACATAAGAATTTATAGTGGTTCGAATTCTAAACCAAGTCTACATCTACTACCTTAGCTCCCCACTAAGGATTTTCCACAAATTCACTAATTTGTCTTTCTTTTTCAAGGATCAAGAGTAACATTTACAACACCCTCAAAGCTTATACCCCAAAGCTTTGAGACACTCTATCCTAAAGAGAAAATACAAATGTGCAAAGAAGAAAAACCTCACAAGGCTGGTGTGTTTGCAAGTTTAAGCTCTGTAACCCCTTAAACCCAACCCGGAAGAACATGGTCGGATATAAGGAGTCAATCTCAAAGCTTGTCCCTCACACAAATAACCTGATTCAAAACTTTAATTCCAAATAGATAATAATAATATCACATTTACATACTGATAAAATATTCTTGAAAATGTTGGATATTCAAAATATGCATGCATGTTAAAACGTAAAACCCCAAATAAAACATTTGGAATATGAAATTATATACAATCTGATAAAATATAAAATATAAGTAAGTCCAAGTCTCATACTGATAATAATAAATAAATAAGCTGGAAAACAAGGTCCTCCAAGTACCATAGCCTAGACCTGAGTATCTGAAAATAGAACTAAGGGGGAGTCAACAAAAACGCTCAGTGTGTCTCTACAGTGCAAACAAGACTAACATCAGTGTCATATCAACATAGTCAATCAGATATTATCAGAATACAATTTACCATCATGAATCAGTTCAAACACATAAACAAGTGCAAATGAATATGCAACACAATATGACATGCACCCAACTACATCACCATCTGAAGAGTAAGGTTCCCCAGAACCACTCTCTACCTCGTCACCATCCAAAGTGGAATCCAGCCCGTAGACAAAACCACTGATCTGAAGTAGACATCATCCCGAAGGATGAATCTACTGAACTTCCCCGTACAGAATCTCACCCATAATGAGATGACACAAAATTCCGAGTTCTTAATCCGAATGCATTAATTATCAACAAAAATGCATAATCATATAATCTGATATACAGTAGTCCGAATCTGAATGTATATACAAATATTTCATAATCGTAACAGAATGTTGAACAAGTCAAACATCAAAGATCAACATAATATTACAATCATATACCATCAGACCACATCATGTATACATTTCAGCAAATCAACACATTTACATACAGAGCACTGTAAATAGACCTCAAATAGCTAACACTCAATGTCGATGGTGACGTCTCCCACACTCAGCTCTATCTCTAGGTCGGTCAGAGTCAGCTCCTAAAACAATTAAATATACCATCAAAGATACTACTACTATGCCAAGCCACTGATAAAATAAATATCGAATTGATAATAATAATTAAACTCACGAGCGGAACCCGATGTCTGAGCAACAGGATGTCATCTAGGTGGAGGAGGAAGAAGGATCTCAGTATCTGAGTCAATGTCGTCTGCAAATACGAATAATACCAATTAATTTTTCCGATATTCAAATCTTTAAATATAAGAATAAACGAATAAATGCGGTCAAAACAACCTTTCGGGTTCGAATTTGAGGAAACGGGCAGCGGAAATGGAATCAGGACGTCAAAAAACATAAAATAAGCCTTTCCTAAAAAAGTCAACGTGTCAGCGATCAACGGTCAACGGGTTTGGTTCCGATAGAGGCCCGTTTCAATTCTGACTCGGTTCACTCACTGAACCGGTTCGTTTCACATAACACACCAAGCCGATTAGCCCACAACTATTCGGGCTCTCTCTCACTCTCATGCACTTGGGCTTACCAATTTAGGTTTAAACCCAATACACCAACACACACACACACACCAGCCCGAACCCTTATCCCCTTTTGCCTACCCAAAACCCTAAAACAACACCCATGACGGCACCGGCCGCCATCGACGCTCCGTTGACCTCCCATGGTCATTTTTTCGACCAAAACACCCAAAACAACCCACATACCACGCACGAAACAAAACGCAAACCAAATGCTCACCTACAAACCCAAACAGACGCAAAAACGATGACGTGGTAGGATATCGAACGGTTTTCAAACCGTTTCTCAACAACGGCGGACGGAAATAACAAATGGTGGCTAGGGTTTTGGTTGTACGGGTTTAGGGAATCCGATGGTGGCTTCGAATCAATGAACGACTGACGGAAAGGCCCTCGTCGGAGAACGATCGGAAAAACGTGGGTAAAATCGGGTTGTTCGAAGACAACACGGAAGGAAAAAGAAAGAAAGAAGGGAAACGGCGCAAAAGGTCTCAGAAATGAGAAGACAAGGCTTTTAAATCACGCAAAAAGGGTAAATCACAATGCGTGCCACCCAACTTTCTAGGGTTTATAAAACGACACCTAAATTCTTCAACCTTTATAATTTGGTCACTAAAATTCCGAAAATCCCCCAATTTAATCACTAAAATTTAATTAGGTCCTTAATTTAAAATTCCCAATTATTAGGGTTTTAAACTTAGGGATTTCAGTTAATTTAGGGTTTTAAATTAGGGAAAATTGGGGTGTGACAAGCTCTCACTTAAAACCTAATACTTGAGCAAATATAACAATTGAGCTCACAAGTGTGTTCTACAAAGAAATATGACAAAATTGAGCACTAAAACAATTTCTCTAACATTGAATGTTGGTAGTTGGTTTCTAAGTGTTACACGACTGCTTGAAGGTCTCTTTTAAGTCTTCTAGTAAGTTCTTGACCGTTATTAGCGTTAGGTGTTGATTAGAGTTGTTAGGGAATTAGTTTCTAGCATTAAATGCTCTTTTGATGTAATGGGTATATGTACTCGGGTATGGGTATCGGTACCTGCCTAAAACAGAAAGAGTCGTTAGACACAAAAAGTAGGGCGCATCGATACTCGACACTAGGGTATCAGTACTCACCCTTGCGTACCGGTACAAATGCTTTTGAATCGATACGAAAAGATGCTACTAGAATTTCCTTAAAACTTAGAGTATCGATACTCAGCTTAGCTGTACCGGTATGTGCCACTTGGTATTGGTACCGGGGATATGGTACCGGTACTAAAGGCCTATTTTTGACTTTTAAAAGCCTTTAATAATATTTGTTTAAGTAAAAAACATTTGAAACATATTTTTCAAGTTATTTGGACTTTGAATAATTCTATGCAATATTTGAATTAAGTCCAAAAATATTTTTTAGTTTTCTATATCTAAATCTTTATCTCAACAATCTCCCCCTTTTTTTGATATTACAATGCCACTTAAAAAATTGTTTTTGAAAATCTCACCCTTAGAAAAATAATTTTAGAAAAATATTTAAAGATTCCTTTTTTTCTTTTTGAAATTGAATTTTCAAACATATCTCTCTCTTTTTTTGTTATATCAAAAATAATTCAAAACAAAGTTTGAAATCACATATAAGTTGAAGATACCAATGGAAAAAAGACCAAAATAAGATTTAACATGAAAGAATTTAAAAATGGATCCCCCTTAATCAAGAAACAAAAGAATGTTAGTCTAAACATTCAAGAGAAATATATTGAATTTCAAATAAATAACAAGATTAAAAAACACAAGAAATTCAATAAACATGCCATTTATGAAAAATAAATCAATAAGCATACAAGGCATGGAAAAAAGGCGACAAAATTGTCCATTTTTAACTGCGAATACCGATACGGTGTCATTCGTACCGATATCGAAGGCACGAATTGGTGAAAATACAAAAAATCAACTCAAAAAGCCTTACAACTTAGTCATATGTTCATACAAAGGCTCTAAGAGATTCTAGATATACATTTTGACCATTTTTACCACAAATTAACAACATGCTTCTTAAAATACAACATTTAAATCAAATCAAGCATAGATTCACTAAAATCCAAGCAAAATATTATAAGTTTAAGGCCATAGACATAGAAATGAGCATAAACGACCAAAAACATGTAACTCACGCAATTGAGACTCCCCTAGCTATATACAATTAAGGACCACATGGAGTCATACAAACATGCTTGGATCATTATGAAAATCACGATCAAGCAATTGTATCAAAACAAAATTTACCACTTCAACCAAGGTAAGATGTTAAGCATATCCTTCTTCAAGGGTCCTTCATCCTTGTGTGTCAAGAGCTCCCAAAATTTTGACTTTGATCATCAATGCTCAAGCACACCTTCAAAAGGCAATCAAATATATTTTGGTATCAAAATTGCACTGGATCCATTGGCATTAATCTAAAAAAATTTAGTTCCCTTTGAAATCCATTTTTCAATGTCTTCCTTTTTGTTTGAAGAAATAAGTCCTTTTGGGACCCTAAATGTTTTTAATCATTTTTTCTTTAAAAAATATAGAGGAATCTAGATTGTCTTTGATAAAAATTTGTTTTAGCAGAATTTTTTGGAGTTACAAATTCTTTTTAAGATCATCAATTTCCCTTTGATGATCCTCTTGAACTTTTAAAAGCAAGTTTTGTAAATCCAATTTTTTCTCAAAAACTTGAAAACTTTGCTTCAAGTTCTAAATTGGTTTTAGAAAGCAATTCATTTTTTGTTTTTAATTTTGAAATCAACTCTTTGTTTTTCAAAAATGAAGCCTCAAACTCTAAAACCAAACCGTCATAGGATTCTTCTAACTCATCAAAAGTATAATAATTTAAATTAGATGAGTTAGAAGTTACCTCTTCATCTTGGATGGCCATAAGAAAAAGGTTGGCTGGCTACCTCATCATCATCAGTGGAGTCTTCCTCATCACTTCATGTAGCCACAAATGCCTTTTTTATCCTTTTTTCTTTGTCCTTGGGCAATAGTATTTGACATGCTTGGGCTACTTGCACTCGAAGAACATAATGCGATCCTTCTTTTTCCTTGATTCATGTCTCGATTCTTATTTCTTGCACTTCATGAATTGTTTGAGTTGCTTGAAGAGTTTGGGCATCCCTTACTTCCCACTCGATGTTTCTTCTTGAAAGCTTAAAGAGGTCTTCAATGCAACATTCTTCTTCTTTTCTTCTCTCCCATTTGACATCAACTCATGGGTGAGCAAGGAATCAGTGAGCTCGTCAAGCTTGAGCATCTTGAGGTTCTTTGCTTAGATGATTGTCGTCTTCTTGGATTCCCATGATTCGGGAAGTGAGTAAATCAACTTCCGAACTGACTTGTTCTCTAGAATCACTTCTTCATAGCCTTTGAGTCCATTGACAATGGTGGATAATCAATCGAACATAGCCTTAATTTCTTCCTTTGGGTTTATCTTGAAATTCTTGTACTCAAGGTTGAGAAGACCGATCTTGGTCTCCTTTACTTCATTGGTTCCTCCGTGAGTGACTTCAAGCTTGTCCCAAATCTCCTTGGCATTAGAACAAGATGAAACCCTTCCATATTTATCAGGACCAAGTGTACAAAAGAGAATGTGCATGGCCTTGAATTTGTTTGGAATCTCTTATTCCCCGCTTCACTCCAATATTTCATCTTAGAAGTTGAAGTGGTGTAGCCTTCCATGATGCTCATCCGTGCCCCAAGATCACTACCTTGAATGAATAGCTTCATTCTATTCTTCCAATAAGAATAGTGAGCTCCTTTGAATAATGGTGGTTTGTTGATCGGTTGCGAGTCCTCTATGTAATAAGCACCAGAAGTGGAGGTCATTGCTTCGATTGATGCTGAATTAATTTGAGTTCTTCGAGGATTGACTATAGAATGTTAATTCGATGATAGAGACCTCACTCTGATACCAATTTTTGGGCTTGAATTCCTTTAACTAAGTTGCCAAAAGGGGGTGAATTGGCTTAATGATGAAAGTGGTGGGAGTAATTGGAAATTAAAAATTGGACACAAGAATTTATAATGGTTCGAATTCTAAACCAAGTCCACATCCACTACCTTAGCTCCCTACTAAGGATTTTCCATAAATTCACTAATTTGTCTTTCTTTTTCAAGGATCAAGAGTAACCTTTACAACACCCTAAAAGCTTATACCCAAAAGCTTTAAGACACTCTCTCCCAAAGAGAAAATATAAATGAGCAAACAAGGAAAACCTCACAAGGCTGATATGTTTGCAAGTTCAATTTCTCACCAAAACCTAACACTTGAGCAAATATAATATTTGAGCTACAAAGTGTGTTCTATAAAGAAATATGACAAAATTGAGCACTAAAACAATTTCTGTAACCCCCTAGACCCAGCCTAGCCGATAGACTGTACCGAATGGGTTACACGGGGAATATTGAAGTAAATCGGGAAGGTTAACCTCAATAAACAATCCTATTTTTTCCTTTTTATCTTATCTAGATGCTAATTAGAATCCTATGTGTTAAACTTTGCAGCGGAACATTTGTAACTCGATCAATCACCAATTTCATTCAATTACGACTTTTAGGGATCAATTTGTAAATTTTCCAATTTATAGGGAGTTAAGCCATTTTTGTATTACCATCATTTAATTAGTCTCATTACATGAATTTCAATCAAATCTCAGCTCAAAAAAATCATTCATACTCACTCAATTGCATCCACAACATTCAGGGACGAAAACACAAAGAATCAAAACTTCAGAATATTCCATCAATTAACATAACAACCAGCTATTTCGGTACAGGCTAGCCTTGTATCGAAATAGGTGTATCGAAACAGTACTTCACGACTCAGAACACGGGCCCATATCAAAACACCCTTGAGGTGTTTTGAAATTGTGGTTTCCAGTAGCAAAACGTACCAGAACAAACCTACCTTGTTTCGAAACCCTAAGGCCATTTTAGGCACACTGTTTCGGTACAGGCTCGAGTGTACTGAAACACCTGTTGTCGGTTTTTCACACATAAATCCAACGTAAACCAATCCAACTTACTTCCAACATGCATACATCATACTTAAACATTAATCCACAAACATTCATAGTATATTTAGCATCATAATATGGAAAATAGCATCAATGGACAACTAAAGGCATGCAACCTAACAAATAAGCCACTCAAGAGGCAAAACTCAAACCAATACACCAAACACCAAATATAAGCCTTTTACAAGTATGAAACCAATAAGCAAACATGCTCAAAAGGGTGTTCATACACATCACCTAAACAAACTATGGAATCCCCCATTTCCCTTACTACTCTAGTCCATAGCCGAAACATACTCTCAAAGTGACGTCCCTTACGATCCCCTTGCAAGTTGCTGCCTCCAAACACTTAGTTATCTGCATTGATAGACAAAAGAGAGCGTAAGCATACAAGCTTAGTGAAGAGTGCTCAAAACCAAAAACACCATCAATGCTTAAAAACCATTTTGCACCATTTGAAAACCATCATGCCCTTTTTGAAATCCATGCAATGCATTAACAAAATCAGCATGTTATACGTCATGCAACAAGTATCAAATACACCAACAACAAATCCATTTACTAACACTCAACTTAAGTCTTTTCATGCATGGCTACCATATGCAAAGCTTAAAGAGTAAAACATGCATTTTCATGTTATGCATCCATATACATTTCATATCAATTCATCAATTAAATTGGCTCACAAGTGATCATCAATATACTCATTTCTCAAAACATATCAGGTACACAGATTCTAAAGTGTTGTCCTACATTTTATACATTCTCACCAGCATCTCAAGGTTATCACACATGAGCTACCCTCTACTGTTGTGACAACTGTGGTGGAGTTTTCGGTACCTTATAACCCCTCAACACCACTCATTGGTAGATGTATAACCCCACTAACGAGACACAGGACACAACTTAATATTCTCAATCGTTATAGGTACTTGGATGAAGTTTTCGGTACATTCACAACCCCTCAACATCCAAGGCTACTTGTTTATAGTGCACTCAATCCTATAGCCGGCTAACTATATCCGATTTCATTTATGAATCACTTTTCACAACATCACTTGTCAATATAATTCTCATTTAGCACCTACATCACTGTTTTTCAAAGCATCACCAATAAGCCACATTCCAAGCATTAAACCATGCTTCATTAAACATGTATAAGCATATACATACAAGAATCACTTACCATGTGCATCCTTCATCAATATGGCATCATAAACAGTAAATATCTTACTTAAAAACATGTTTTAATAGCAGGCAAACACATAAAATTAAGTGCATCAACAAGCTCAAAATAGCACAATCCGAGGGAGAAAATCACTTTACTTACTTCCAAACTTAGTAAAGCGTTTCAAGCTTACACTAAGTTCCCAAAACCACTTTAAAAGTGTTTCAAAGCTGGAAATCCCATTTCAACTCACCGACTCGCGAAACCTTAATCGCCGACGCGAAAATCAAGCGTTTGAAGCCCCCAGACCTCCACTGATTGCTTCCAAAGTATTCTCCCCTATTTATAGCACACAAGAATAGAGGATCAATGCATCATAATGTATTAAAACCACCAGAAACCTAAACAATCTCGTTGCTCTGCCCTAAAGCACTAAAATACACATCCAAAACAATCGAAATCACCTTTGATTGTTCACTAAACTCAACCCAGTCATCAACTAACACTTCCATCACATTTTAACCATAAATCAACATCCTAATATCATCCTTATACCTCCAGCAACTTAGATTTCACATTAACATCCCCAAAACCCAAAATCTATCAATCTAACAATTAGCGATCCAACTCAATTCGGGATTACATTCATAAAACCATTATTTCCTCATCATTTAACATCCAAATTATTATTAAAATCATTCACAAATGAATCAAAATAGTGCCCAAACGAAAATCTTGAAATCCATCTTTCAAAGCTTTAATTAGCAAATTCCATCAATTCATTTACAAAATCTTATTAAAAAACAAAAATATAGAGTCAAAGACTTGAGAATTTCAATAAAGAACCATGATTAGAGGAGAGAAAAGAAAGATCACCTCTAACACAAGCTTTCCCCTTGATTTACAATGATTTTGGTAAAATCCTTCAAGAAAACTCTAGCTAGTTGAAGTAGAAATCCATGAGCATAATTTAGGAATCAAAAGTAAATGTAATAAGAAAATTCTCGGAAGATTTTAGTGATGAAAAGAGAGTTTGGCTGCTGGGAAAGTTGAGAGAAAAGTTTGAAGAAAAGAAGTTACGTTAGAAAATGATTTGACTATTAAAATCTCATTTAATGAAACTCTTTTTATTAAAACCTTTAATTAAATCATTTTAAACCCCAAATCAGGGGAAATAGCTGATACCAACTTGGTGTCATAGCTCCTTAATGATTCTATATTTTGTCTCTCTTCGATTTAGCCATTAAAACAAAACTTTCAATTTTTACATTTTAGTCACCAAGCCAAAATGTCGACTTTCCAAAATTTATTTTTTAAAATCGTTTTCACTTTCCCTCACTACATATTTAATTAGGATTTTAGAAAATTTTCACATGATTTTATCACATATTGAACTAAGATTTCCCTGAACCGACTCAAATCTCTAATCTAGATTCAACGATCCCTAAACCGCTTTTAAAACCTCTAGGCCCAAAACCGGGGCATTACAGTTCTCCCCCACTTAGGAAATTCCATCCTCGAAATTTTACCTTAAGGACAAAGATACGAAAACTGCCACAACACTTTCACAAGTTCAATTGCCTTACCACGAAGAACTTTACTACTAGAATCAAGGATCCCCACTGGTTCCTCATCATAAGATAAATCCAGATTGAACACAATCTCTTCAACAGGCATCACATGAGACGAATTTGATCTATACCTTCGCAACATTGAAACATGAAACACATCATGGAATTTCTCCAATTCGGGAGGCAACCTCAACCGATATGCAATAGGCCAACACGCTCCACAACCTCATAAGGTCCAATAAACCTTAGACTAAGTTTACCCCTACGTCCAAACCTCATCACATTCTTCCAAGGCGATACCTTCAAGAACACGCGATCTCCAACCACGAACACAATCTCCTTACGTCTTAAATCTGTGTAAGACTTTTGACGATCCGATGCAGCCTCCAACCATGAACTCAATCTCCTTACGTCTTGCATCTACGCTTCTCGAGCCACACGAGGACAATCTCGCCTCAAATGCTCTCGCGATCCACACGTCCATCAAGTATTATGTTCAGATCTCACTCTGCTACCCTGACCTAGCGCACCTCGCCTCACTTCAAGCCAATACCTACGATCACGGTTTCTCTTATATTGTCTACCACTAGGACCAGAATCTACAGCTCTCTTACCTGAGTTAGAACTATGCACGCGAGAGGTCAAACCCAAACTCTGCTCTATATCCCTGGCTCGCGTTACCAGCACATCAAAATAAGTATAATCAGAAGCTAGCATGAAAGTCTTCACTTCCTGCACCAAGCCATGACGGAAGCGATCACATCAATATGCTTATCACTCGGTACCAATTCTAGAGCATACTTACTCAAACATACGAACTGGACCTCATACTTAGCCACTGTCATGTTACCTTGAACCAAGGACATGAATTCACGCTTTTTGTCGTCCAAGTATCTAAGTCCTATATACTTCTTCTTAAATGCAGCTTGGAAGAACTCCCAATCCACCTCATTGGGCTCCATAGCCGCAATCACAGTCGTCCACCAATTGTATGCATCACCATGAAACAAGGAAACAACGCATCCTAGCTTGTGTGCATCATTACACCTCATCTGATCCAAATTCTAGATCATACTAGCCATCCAAGCCTTGGATACTTCTGGAGACAATCCATGATACTCAACTCCTCCCAAACTTCGCAAGAGTTCCAACGGCAAACCTAATTGCCTAGCCACATGTGCTTGCACTTGCACTTGCACTCCAGCAACAACAGCTTGGAATGCTCCAGTCATCGCCTGTACCAAAGGCGTCAGATCACCCAACACCGGACCATCCTGCCCTTGTTGTACTTGCTCCTCACCCCTAGGTAGAGGCGGTGGAGGAGGTACATTCACACTAGGCAGAACCTCGTTCTCCTGATTCCTTTGCTCACCAACAGGTGCAACCGTACCCGAATGTAGCTCTCTCCTCGGTCCCATTGTGCTATTATAATTAAGGCGTGAATATAAAACATAGCAAGAAATCAGGCCAACTTCAAGCAAGGATCCAAGACTTCAGATTAAATTTAAAAACATTTCACTACAGTAATAAGGCAATAGGCATCCTAATTTCCCCCAAACATAGCATAAAGCATACAACATACATGTCACAACCATCATGCATCATAATCAATAAGATTCATCCCACAACATCATCATATATAACAACTCGTACTTACATCACAATCATCATACATAGCATCACTATCATTTGATCAACATTAACATGCTTATAACATTCACCGTGGAAAGCAAACATCACCAATCACTTAAAATCACATCACATCATCTTTCCATTAACTTACCATCATCCCATTCTTTCGAAACATGGCACTGATACCACCAAATATAACCCCCTCGACCCGGCCTAGCAGATAGACCGAACCGAAAAGGGTTACATGGGGAATATTGAAGTAAACCGGGAAGGTTAACCTCAATAAACAACCCCATTTTTTCTTTTTATCTTATCTAGATCCTAATTAGAATCTTATGCGTTAAACTTTGCAGCAGAACATTCGTAACTCGATCAATCACCAATTTCATTCAATTACGACTTTTAGGGATCAATTTGTAATTTTTTTATTTGTAGGGACTTAAATTATTTTTGTATTATCATCCTTTAATTAGTCTCATTACATGCATCTCAGTCCAATCTCAGCTCAAAACAATCATTCATACTCATTCAATTGCATCTACAACATTCAGAGATGAAAACGCAAAGAATCAGTACTTCAGTATTCCCCCATTGCCCTTACTACTCTAATCTATAACAGAAACATACTTTCAAAGTGAAGTCCTTTACGATCCCCTTGCAAGTTGCTGCCTCCAAACACTTAGTTATCTACTTTGATGGACAAAAGAGAGCGTAAGCATACAAGCTTAGTGAAGAGTGCTCAAAACCAAAAACACCATCAATGCTTAAAAATCATTTTGCACCATTTGAAAACCATCATGCCCTTTTTTAAATCCATGCACTTCATTAACCAAATTAGCATGTTATACGTCATGCAACAAGTATCAAATACTTCAACAGCAAATCCATTTGCTAACACTTAACTTAAGCCTTTCCATGCATGGCTACCATATGCAAAGCTTAAACAGTAAAACATGCATTTTCATGTTATGCATCCATATACATTTCCTATCAATTCATCAATTATATTGGCTCACAAGTGATCATCAATATACTCATTTCGCAAAACATACCGGATACACGGATTCCCAAATATTGTCCTAACACTTCATACATTCTTACTGACATCTTAAGGTTCACACACGAGAGCTACCCTCTACCGTTGTGACACCCGTGCTGGAGTATTCAGTGCCTTAAAACCCCTCAACACTAATCATCGGTAGATGTATAACCCCACTAATGAGAGACGAGCCACAACTCAATTTCCTCAATCGTTAGGGTACTTGGATGCAGTTTTTGGTACATTCACAACCCCTCAACATCCAAGGTGACTTGTTTATAATGCACTCAATCTTATAGCCGACTAACTATATCTGATTTCATTTATAAATCACTTTTCACAACACTACTTGCCAATATAATTCTCATTTAGCACCAACCTCACTATTTTTCAAAGCATCACTAATAAGCCACATTCCAAGCATTAAACCATACATCATTAAACATGTATAAACATATACATACAATGATCACTTACCATGTGCATCCTTCATCAATATGGCATAGTAAACAGTAAATCTCTTACTTAAAAACATGCTTTAACAATAGGTAAATCCATATAAAATTAAGTGCATCAACAAGCTCATAATAGCACAATCCGAGGGAGAAAATCACTTTACTTACTTCCGAACTTAATAAAGCGTTTCAAGCTTACACTAAGTTCCCAAAACAACTTTAAAAGTGTTTTCACAGATGGAAATCTTATTTCCACTCACCGACTCGCGAAACCTCAATCGCCGACGCAAAAGTCAAGAGTCTGAAGCCCCCGAACCTTCACCGATTGCTTCCAAAGTATTCTCCCCTGTTTATACCACACAACAATAGAGTTTCAATGCATCATAATGCATTAAAACCACTAGCAACCTAAACAATCTCGTTGCTCTGCCCTAAAGCACCAATATACCCATCTAAAACAACCGAAATCACCTTTGATTGTTCACTAAACTCAGCCCAGCCATTAACAAACACTTCCATCACATTTTAACCATAAATCAACATCCTAATATCATCCTTATACCTCGAGCAACTCAGATTTCACATTAACATCCCAAAAACCCTAAATCTATCAATCTAAGAATTAGAGGTCCAACTCAATACGGGATTACATTCATAAAACCATTATTTCCTAATTATTTAACATCCAAATTATGATTAAAATCATTCACAAATCAATCAAAACAATGCCCAAATGAAAATCTTGAAAATCCATCTTTCAAAGCTTTAATTAGCAAATTCCATCAATTAATTGACAAAACCTTGTTAATAAACAAAAATTGAGAGCCAAAGACTTGGGAATTTTAATAAAGAACCTTAATTAGAGGAGAGAAAAAAAATATCACCTCTAACACAAACTTTCTCCTTGATTTGCAATGATTTTGGTTAAATCCTTCAAGAAAACTCTAGCTAGTTGAAGTAGAAATCCATGAGCATCATTTAGGAATCAAAAGTAAATGTAATAGGAAAATTCTTGAAAGATTTTAGTGATGAAAAGAGAGTTTTCCTGCTGGGAAAGTTGAGAGAAAAGTTTCAAGAAAAGAAGTAACGTGAGAAAATGATTTGACTATTAAAATCTCATTTAATGAAACTCTTTTTATTAAAACCTTTAATTAAATCATTTAAAACACAAAATCAAGGGAGATAGCCGATACCAAATTGATGTAATAGCTCCCTAAGGATTCTAAGTTTTGGCTATTTTCGATTTAGCATTAAAACAAAACTTTCAATTTTTACATTCACCAAGTTAAAATGTTTACTTTCCAAAATTTATTTTTCAAAATTGGTTTCACTTTCCCTCACTACATATTTTATTATGATTTTAGAAAATCTTCACATGATTTTATCATATCTCAAACTAAGATTTCCCTAAACCGCTTTTAAAACATCTAGGCTCAAAACTAGGGCGTTAAAATTTCTCTAACATTGAATGTTGGTAGTTGGTTTCTAAGTGTTCAATGGCTGCTTGAAGGTCCTTCTAAGTCTTCTAATGAGTTCTTGACTGTTAATAGTAGTTGGGGAATTAATTTCCAACATTAAATGCTCTTTTGATGTAGTGGGTATCGGTTCTAGGGTATGCGTATCGGTACGTGCCTAAAATAGAAAGAGTCGTTAGACACAAAAATCAGGATATATCGGTACTAGACACTAGGGTATCGATACTCGCCCTCGCGTACCAGTAAAAATACCTTCGTATCAGTGCAGAAAGATGCTACTAGAATTTCCTTAAAACTTAAAGTATCGATACTCGACTTAGCCGTACCCGTACGAGCCACTTGGTATCGGTATCGGGGATAAGGTACATATACTGTAGGTTTGTTTCTTTATTTCTAAAAGCCTTTAAAAATATTTTTTTCAAGTCAAAATCTCTTCAAAAACATTTCAAACATGTTTTGAAAGTTATTTGGACTTTGAATATTTTTTTTGCAATATTTGAATTAAGTCCAAAAACATTTTTCAATTTGTTATATCTAAACCATTATTTCAACAAAGATCATCATCGTAGAAAGTCAGATAACATTGATGCCACCCAACAGGGAACCATATTCAATCTTGTACAAATGATTTTCTCTATGAGAGCTCAAAGGTCTAAAAAAGTCATCCCCAACAGTTGAACCTAGGGACCTAGTCAATAGAGCATTACTTGGATAAAAAATCGAGACCACTAGAGAACAACGATGTCAGAGATCGACAACATAACCAAAGAGCTTGAAACATGATCTTGATATCCTTTGAAAAATCAAACTCACCGTAGGATACAAAGTCGAAAAAAAAGAAAATTAGTCGAAAAGCTTTAGGCATAGAGGAACGATCTTCAGAGGAAAAGCAAGGCCCAGAACAAACCTCTGAGGACACTGACTGCCCTTACTCTCGTCAAGACAACCACCAGAAGAAACAAAGATAACCAAGAAAGATGCATAATAGAAAAAAATGGTCATGAAACCTATAGTTGAAGAAAACAAGAAAAGGGTAAAGAAAAACAATGAAAGAACACCGAAAAGACCCATCAACCCCGCGAAGGCCCCTTCATCTCCTTGTCGATGCAAAAAATAACATTTTCCACACCCATCAGATGGCCCTAGAGAAGATCGTGTTTGCCGTCGGATGGAGGAAATAGTCATCAAACGATCATAGGCAACCACAAGGGAAGAGGAGGGGAAGCGAAGTAACCTACAACTGAAGAAAAAGGTCAAGGAAAGGTAGGGCTGGCAACAGATCATATTTGGGTGGGTTGGAGCTTCACCCACCCCATCATCCGTATCCCAAATCGTCACCCAACCCACCCACCACCCGCTTGATCATTGATCCAAATTCGCCCCACCCATCAACCGCGGATGAGACGGGTGGATCAGATCATAAATGTGTTCTATTATTAGAAAATTATAGTTAAAAATACATGTAAAATCTTACTAAAAATTTAATATTTAATACATTAAAGTCAACTATTATTAAAGTTCTAAATTTCCAAATAATCTTACATACAATAGAACCTACATAAACAAATTTCTCGTTTCCCAATAATAGTTAGAAGCTTAAAAAATTCTAAGGTTCAATATATTTTTTTAAAATTAATATTATACCAATGGATGGGGCGGGTGACGGATCGGATGGTGGGTTAAAAAAATTTCACCTGAATCCATCACTCACTCCATCTGCCATCCACTTCAAACAGATCAAACCCACATTTTATCGAATTTCGTCCATTTAGATGGATTGGGTGGGTCGGGTGGGCCACCATCCATAGGTAATTGCCGGCCCTAAAGAAGGGTGGCATCCATACAACCGATGGCCGGGGTGCCACCTCCAAAAGGAAAGAAAAAAAGCTAAGAACCCTAGGAATGATTTTAGAAAAATGAGAAGAAATATTTTTTGAGAGAGATGATTGTTATTTAAAAAAAACCATCTTGAGTTGTAAACAACTACATGGATATGTTAGTAATGTATTGTTTAATGTAACATGAATTCTTGTTTTTCTAGATAATAAAAGCTTAATTATCCAAAAAAAAATCATTAAATTATAATATAATATTTGATTAAAGACAGGGGCGGATTGTTATAAGGGCTAGGGGAGCCCTGACCCCCCAAAGTTTGAGGATTTTGATATTTAATTCTTTGAAAGTTTAAAAGTTTTAATTTGGTCCCTACAAATTTTGGATAATTTTATTATGTTTCAAAATTTTAAAATATTTTTAACTAAGTTACCTTCTAAAATTTTTATAACATCCCACCAAGTCTTAGAAATTTAATAAAAATTAGTTAAACTTCATTTTTTTAAAATTTAAAATTAAATCCTTCAAAAATTTTAATTTATATCTTTAAGTTCTTAAATTTTTTTTAAATAGGCATCCTCAAACTTTGTTCTAAAGCGTTTAGCTTAGGCAAATAGAATAACATAAAATGGGGAGTCGAGTGGGGGAGGAAGGTGGCGGATCCCAAACGCAAAGGCAAGTTGAGAGTTGATGGCCCACACCAGTTTGTTTAGAAGACAAAAACTTGGGGGTCACTTCACTATTCAGAGTCAATTCCCATGTCCATTTAGGAGAATGTGGCGTCCACACTCTCCCATTTGAATAAGTCACTAAAAGCTAAAAGGGATCTATTCTTGGTTCACCCATTTCATCTTTCTATGTATCTATCTATACTTATGCTGGGATCATGTTTTAATGAATACTAAGTCAAAATCAAGTATTCTGATATTGGGTTTCAATAGTTAATAAGCTTAATTTTATTTGACAGATGAAATAAAAATGATCAAACGGTCTCAATTACACTTGGTTTAAATACACTTTTTGTGTAAAGGGAAGACTTGGGAATGGGTCAATTCTATTTTCAAAAAGGGAACGTGTCAACCACAGACAAGTCATGAAACGCAAAACAAGGAGCCGTTTCCTTGCTTTACGACATCAAGCTTGTTGTTTTCCCTAAATTCCTGCTTTTGGTCGTTGCATTTGTTCTATGAAATATAATTATTGAATTGGATGAGTTTACAATTAATGTCATATATTGATATATACTATTAATGTTATACTATTTTTTTTATTTTTTTTTAAATTTAAAAAAATTCTATTACATAAAATTTTGGGACACACCACAAGATTTAAGTTTAATTTAAAAATAATGTTAAAATTGTTTTTTTTTTTAAATTGGCATAACAAAAATTTAATCCTCAGCTTTTAAACTATGTTATAATTTAGTCACCATCTTTATCACCACTATTTTTTTTCTTTTTAATTTTTTAAACTTTTTTCTCTTATTTATTTTTTAAAATTTTGAACTTTGTTATAATTTAACCCTCAACTTTTTAACTTTGTTATAATTATTGACATTTTGGCCCTCAATCTTTTTTAGGATAAATTTGGCCCTCAACCTATATATTTTTGTCAAATTACTCATTCTTTAATTATTATGTTGATTAGAATGTTAGAAATTTAACGATGATAATATAACATATACATGTGATAATACATTTTAAATGACATGTAATCTAACTTGTTACATACTTACATGTATAATAAAATTTTATTTAAATTTAAAGGCTTAAGGGCTCGAGAACCCCCTAAACTTTCAAAAAAAATCAATTAAGCCTGTAATGTTTTTTTGCACCCAATGTCACCCTCAAACCCAAAAAATTAACTAATCTGACCCTTTGACTAATTTTTTCGGTCATTGACCGTTACGATGCCGATATGGCAGTTTACGATGCTGACGTGGTGGTTCACGGTGCTAACATGGAAGTCCACATGTGAATGATGACATGTCTGGAGGAACTTAATTGATTTTGTTAGAAAATTCGAGGGCTTAATTAATTTCGTTATAAAGTTTGAGGGCTTAATTGATTTTGTTAGAAAGTCTGAGGGCTTATTTAATTTTTTAAAGAAAATAAAATTAAGAAATTGTTTAAATTAAATTGAAATATAAAAAATATAAAGAAATATTATAATACTAAAAAATATAAAAAATTATTAAAAACATCAATAAACTTTTAGAGATATAAAGTTACATTTTAATATAAAAAGAATTTTTTTTTGACCATGGAAGTGATCTCACTATAAAAAAAGTTTGGATTTTCCTATGATATTACTGCTTGGATGCATCGAACAAGATGAAGTTTATCGTTTGATTGGATGGAAAAATTAGTAAAGTCAAGCACCATATAATCATTGTATATTGCAAGAGTATTTCTTAATTTTTCTTATTTTCTAACTTGAATTCCATAAAAGCTGGTTTAATCAAATAAAATGTATGTAACTATAGTGATATGAGTTTGCATCATATGTATTGAAATGTACTTAAGATTTTACACAACTTATTAGGTTAGAACATAATTTTAATCTTATTTTGTTATTACAATGGTCATATGTTTTTTTATGTTTTTTATTATTTTTGTTAATTTTAATATTTATTTTAGAATATTTTATTTTTTTACTTAAAGATTAAATAAGCCCTCAAACTTTATAAAAAATCATTTAAACCCTCAAAAATTTAAAAAAATCAATTAAGCCCTCTTCCACGTCATCACTTTCTTTTAACATGGACCGTCATGTCAGCACTGTCACGGTCAACAACGGACTCTGTCAGTCAAAGGGTCGAATTGGTTAATTTTTGGGGTTTGAGGGTGACATTGAGTGCGAAAAATCTTTAAGGGCTTAATTGATTTTTTTTCAAATGTTCAGGGGCTTCACAAGCCCTTAAGCTTAATTTAAACTATTAAAGATAATTAAAATTAAAACAAAAACAAAAACCTGAAAAAGAATGAAGTTAATCATAAATTGTGTTAGATTTAAAATCCTAGATAAGATCGATGAAATCAATCTACAATTTTCAAAGTAAATTCATTCTAAAATCCAACAATACATACCATACAAATAAATAAGATTTTACCCTCAAATTTGAATTCACTTTAAATCAAATCTTGTTCTTTAAAATTTGAAACACTTTGAACCAATAGATAAAATATTATAGAGAAATTTGACGTGATTATTAAAACTTGTAGAAATCACTTATTATTTAATCAAAGAACACTTTGATACTAATCAACTAAGTTTTTATTTCTTTAGTTTAGGGTTTTGAAATTTTAATATTTAACTTAATATAGATGGTTTGAGGTTTTGATTGTGGTATTTAGTATTTGAAAATGAATTTTAAAAATAATATCAAATGGAATTTTTATGAAATTTAAAAACCATGAAAACACTAAAAATGACATAAAATAAAAAAATTATAGTGTAACACCCCGGTTTTCGGCTTAGGAGTCTTTAAGGTTGACTCGAGGTTCGTAGGACCTAGACTAGAGATCCGAGTTAGTTCGGGAGTGGTTCAGAGAAAACAAGGTTCGAGCTATGATAAAATTATAGGCAAATTCCTAAAATCCTCTAAATATATATATATATATATATATATATATATATATATATATATATATATATATATATATATATATATATATATAAAGGTTTTGTGAAGTCAATTTTGGAAAATGACTTTTGGAAGGTTGCCATTTTGATTTGGTGACTAAATTGTAAAAATGTAAAATATATTTTTGAAGGGCTGCTTTGAAAGAGGGCCAAAAGTGTAACCCCTCGTCCTGGTCTGGACGACTGACCGGTCCGAGTAGGTCACACGGGGAAAATCGAAGTGAAACCCGTTAAGGCCCCACCTCGGTTAGCAACCCTAGAAAATTCCTTCAATTATTATCTTGTCTAAAAGCTTAAATATATCCTATGTGAGATACGGCAGCGGAAAGACAACGATACGATTCAAAGCATACCAAACAATCAATTCAATCAGCCCATTTACTCTTTACAACAGGCTGTATCGATACGCCTTGACTCGGTCAACAACCCATAGTCAACCTAGGGAGACCGTATCGGTACACTGGTTGACCGTACCGATACGCCCTCGTTGGTCAACTTCTCCCGGTCAACGATAAAAGACCGTACCGATACACCCTAAACCCGTACCGATACACCAAAATCTCATCAATTTCTCAGATTTCCAGAGAACTTTTGGCGTATCGATACACCCCGTGTACCGGTACGCTAGGCTTAAACTAAGCCCCAAAGTGTAAGACCGTATCAATACGGCCCTTGGGCGTACAGATACTCCCTGCACTGCAACACTCATTTTAGCTGAAAAACAACCTAAGACTCAACTCTAGATGCACTTTAAGACTCGTCTAGCAACATACCAACACTCATAAATCATTTAGCAACTAGAACATATCATGCGATTCAACACAATCGAACAAACATGGCTTCCAACACAAGATAGGAAATTAGGTCGAAACTTGCATAAAAACATACATGACTTCACCACTTCATTCAAAGGCAATAACAAACACATAGACCTTTCATGATAAGGTTTCACATGCTTTAAACATACATATAAGCATTCATGGTAACACATGGCTATAGGCCTTCAACACACAAGCAAAATCAACATTAAAAGCTAAGCATATATGAGTCTATCAACGCTCATACAAAACTCCTAGCATCATTAAAATAAACATGCTGGAACAACAACAAACCAAACTAAAGAGCATGAACACCAACTCCATACAAGTCTACATCCCCATTGTCTAGGCATTATTACAAATACTTAAAGCATACTTGAGCTACTCGAGAACTCCAAAAAGCTCCTCCCTTGCCCACTTGCCTTCCGAACTCTAACGATCTGCATATTGGAAAAAGGAGAGCGTAAGCTTGACAGCTTAGTGAGCGAAGCTCTAAAAACTCATCAACAATGCAGTTTTCAAAACACATTTCTTAAAGGACAAGTAAACCATTCATATGCACTAAATGAGGCACGACAACGCAATTACAGGGTTTGCACAAGCACAACCCAAAACACGGTGGGGCTACACATTACCGTTTCGACTAGTAGTTTTCCGATGGGACTACACATCAAAGTACTCTTCTACTAGTAACTACCGGTGGGACTACACATCACCGTAGTTACAACAACAATCACATGAGGCCTGACACCAACAACGACTACATAACAACAACGGATGTAAAAGCAATTCTCCTTGCATATGATATCATAACAATTAATCATACATCATCACTTAACCACTAAGGTAGGATTGGTAAACTTACACTTGGGTTTAGGCTAGCCCACAAGGCTCCACCGAAACCCCAAGAACACATTTCGAAA
This sequence comes from Hibiscus tridactylites, assembly GCA_958450335.1. Lineage (NCBI taxonomy): Eukaryota > Viridiplantae > Streptophyta > Magnoliopsida > Malvales > Malvaceae > Hibiscus > Hibiscus tridactylites. The sequence goes on from OY288285.1 coordinate 32,170,853, forward strand.
ACAAAACAAGTTCAAACCATTTTCACTCACCGAAGTAACCCAAACGAAAGCCGAACACCGATCTCAAGTCTCCAAATTCCCCGGATTAGTGCCCGAAGTATCTCCGACGGTTTCCCTTGATTCTAACCAATCAAAAACAATACATTGCTCAGCTAAAACATCACAAAACACTGCCACAACCCCAAACTACAATTAAAAGCTAATTTCTCACAATTTCAAACCAAAGCCAACACCAACAATCCCCATTTTCGTACTCCCCAATAGCCCAGCCGAGAACCAATGATTTCAACACTCAAAACACTTCTAAACACCTTCAAAGCCACCTCCTAGTATCACTATAACCCCAATCTAACTCTTTTTCACAAAATCACACCAAAAACACAAGTTTTGACTCTTTAAAACACCCATGAAAAACCCATTTCGGGATTCTTAATAAAAACCCACCAATTTAAGATATAATGTACGTTAGGGCTAGGTTAACTCATAACTCAACTCTACATATCAAAAGCAAAATGAAAATCCATTAAAGTTCCACCCTTTTCTTTGAAAACTATGAAAACTCAAATTTCTCTACAAAGGTGATTTCTAAAATCTAAAACTATAAATGTGTTAGGAATTGAAAGGACAAGTCAAAAATTGTCTTACCTCGTTGAAATCACTTGAATTCGATGGAGAAATGAATGTAATAGTGACAAGGGGTTTGGGAGAGGTTTTAGGTCATCAAAAATGGTGGAATGAAGAAGATGAGCATTTTTTTGAATTTAAACCCCCTTTTCATCATCTTTTACTTTCAATTTGAAAAATACCTTTTTGCCCTTATTTAAAAATCACACTTTTGCCATTAATGAATTTCAAATCTCAATTAAATTAAAACCAAAGTCTATTTTAATTAAATCGAGCCCACGACTAAAACTCGATTTACCGAGTAACGCCCGAACCCTAAACCTGGTGCAGTACAACTCTCCCCCACTTAAGGAATTTCGTCCCCGAAATTATGACTGAAAGAGATAAGGAAACTGCCTTTCCATATCCTCCTTTCTCTCCCAAGTGGCCTCGTCCACCCCTCGACGTTGCCACCTCACCTTGACCAACTCAATTGACCTACCACGCAACACCTTGCTGTCTGAGGCTAAGATCTCCAATGGTTCCTCATCATATGTCAAATCCGGATTCGATTCAATCTCTTCTACCGGCATTACGTTAGACGGATCTGACCTATACTTTCGGAGCATCGACATATGGAACACATCGTGAATCTTCTCTAGCTCGATCGAGAGCCTCAATCTATAGGCAACGAGACCAATCCTCTCAACTACCTCATAAGATCCAATGAATCTCGGACTCAACTTACCTTTCCTACCAAACCTCATCACCTTCTTCCAAGGTGAGAATTTCAAAAACACTTCCTCACCCACAACATACTCTATCTCTTTTCTCTTTAAATCGGCATACGACTTCTGTCGATCTGAAGCTGCCTTCAGGCGATCACATATCAACTTTACCTTCTCGGTAGTGCCCTTAAGCAAATAGGGCATCAATACAAGCTTTTGTCCGGCTTCGGCCTAACAAATCGAAGTCCTACATTTCCTACCATACATAGCTTCATACGGTGCCATCTGAATACTAGCCTGATAATTGTTGTTGTATACAAACTCTACTAATGGTAGATGCTTCTCCCACGACCCCTGAAAGTCGATGATACAACACCTCAACATGTCCTCCAACACCTGAATCACTCTTTCGGACTGACCATCTGACTGCGGATTATACGAAGAACTGAAGTTCAACCAAGTACCCAATGCACGATGCAAACACTCCCAAAATCTAGCTGTAAACCTCAGATCTCGGTCTGACACAATCGATTTCGGTACCCCATGTAGCCTCACTATCTCACCGATGTACAGATCGGCCAACTTATCTAAGGTGTATGTGGTATGCACATGTATGAAGTGTGCACACTTAGTAAATCTATCGACTATCACCCACACTAAATTCTTCTTCGATGGAGTCAACGGTAAACCTGACACAAAGTCCATGGTGATACGTTCCCACTTCCATTCCGGAATCTTCAACGGCGGTAACAACCCTGAAGGAAATTGATGCTCGGCCTAAACTCGCTGACAAACCATACACTTACTCACAAACTCGGCCACATCCTTCTTCAATCCAACCCAATAATACTCTTCTTTTAACCCTCGATACATCTTCGTACTACCCGAATGCATAGCAAAAGGACTGTTATGAGCTTCATTCAAGATCGTACGTCTCAACTCGGCATCTTCCGGAACTACTATCCTATCCTTGTAACATATGATCCCATTCTCACCAAAACAATAATCGGTAGGCCTATATTCAGCTATATCTTGCACTAATCCCGCAACCGCTTCTCTCGAATCAACTGAGCTAACAAAGGCTTAACCTGAAGTTCGGCTATCAACCCACCATCCTTGGACACACTCAACCTCACAAACATAGCTCGCAACTCGACTGCCACTTTTCTACTCAAAGCATCAGCCACTACATTTGCCTTACACGGATGGTACTCTATCGTAAGGTCACAGTCCTTAATAATCTCTAACCACCTACGCTGTCTAAGGTTCAACTCCTCTGAGACATCAAGTACTTCAAACTCTTGTGGTCGGTATATACGGTGCACTTCTCACCATAAAGATGGTGTCTCCAGATCTTCAACGCAAACACTACCGCGGCTAACTCTATGTTGTGGGTGGGATAGTTCTTCTCGTGAACTTTCAACTGTCTCGAAGCATAAGCTACCACCTTACCTTCTTGCATAATTACAAAATCTAACCCTACATACGATGCATCACTATAAACCACAAACTCTCTCCTCGGTTCAGGCTGAATCAATATAGGAGCTTCGGTCAAAGCTTTCTTCAACTTCTCAAACGCTTCTTGTCTTGCATCTGACCACTCATAGGGGACATTCTTCTGAAGCAACTTAGTCAAAGAAGCCGCTATCCTAGAAAACCCCTCGACAAATCTTCTATAATACCCCACCAATCCTAGGAATCTACAGATTTCTGTCACTGACTTCAGTCGTTTCCAACTCACTATGGCTTCAATCTTTTTGGGATCCACACTAATCCCCTTAGTCGAGATCACGTGACCTAGGAAGACTACCTCCCAAATCCAAAACTCACATTTGCTTAACTTGGCATACAAATGATTCTCTAGCAGGGTCTGAAGCACTAACCGGAAATGCTCATCATGCTCTTCTTCGGTCCTAGAGTACACTAAGATGTCATCTATGAACACTACCACAAATCTGTCTAAGAACTCATGAAACACACGGTTCATCATATCCATGAAAGCTGGTGGGGCGTTAGTCATCCCAAAAGGCATCACTAAGAACTCATAGTGCCCATAACCTGTACGGAAGGCTGTCTTTGGTATGTCCACATCTTTCACCTTCAACTGATAGTATCCGGACCTCAAATCAATCTTCGAAAACACGGAAGCACCTCTCAACTGGTCAAGCAAGTCATCTATCCTAGGCAAAGGGTACTTGTTCTTCATTGTCACTTTATTCAACTGCCTATAATCTATACACATCCTCATACTACCTTCCTTTTTTTCACAAACAAGACCGGAGCACCCCACAGGGAAATACTAGGCCTAATGAAACCTCTATCCGACAACTCTTGAAGCTATGTCTTCAACTCTTTCAACTCTTTCAGTGCCATTATATATGGAGCAATAAACACTGGTGCAAAATCGGAATACGTCTCAATAGCAAACTCAACTGCTCTATCTGGAGGCAAACCCGGTAACTCTTCTGGAAAAACACTTAGAAAGTCACAAACTGTTCTGATGTCTTGTGGTCTAACCTCACTCATACTCGGATTCATCACATAAGCCAAATAAGCCTGACAACCTGAATTCAACAACTTCTGAGCTTCCAAAGAAAAAACAACATTGGACAAGAACCTAAAGTTCTCGCCGACCACCACAACCTCGAAATCATCTGTAAGCTTCAAGGAGACTCTTTTGGTCTCAAAGTCAACCCTAACTCTATGTTCTACGAGCTAATCCATTCCAAAAATCACATCAAAACCGTAGAACAATAACTCCATCATATCAACCAGAAACACGTGGCCCTGAACCATCAAGGGACACCTCCTATACATTTTCCTAACAACCACTGTATCACCAAAAGAGCTAGTAACATTTACACCTACCTCTAGCCATTCACATGGTAACCCTAATGACCTTGCGTGCTCACCCAAAATGTACGAATGTGTCGACCCCGAATCTATCAAAGAAAGCAAACTCAAAGACTGTAATGAGAAATTACCTGCAACGACATCCGTGTCATTCTAAGCCTCTCACTGAGCATATACCCTAGCCGGTCCTCCTCCCTCGGGCTGAACTGCCACTACATGAGCCAAGTTCCTCTGATCCTCATTCCTCGGCTGAAAGTTACCACGATCGCGCCCACGACCTCTTTGATGCTCAAAACCCCTAGCTAGAGCCGGTCCGCCTTCTAGCCAGGTGTGGACAGTCACGCCTCAAATGGTCTTGAGAGATACAATTCCAACACACTCCGTAGATACCCATACACTCGCCTTGGTGGCGTCTCCCGCACCTAGTGCACTCTGGAGTGTGTACAACAGCTCCTTGGCCCTGACGGGCCTGACCATAGTTACCATCCCTATGCCTCGAATCGGGTTGATATCACCTATCCCTATGCCTCTTGGCATGGTCTTTATCCCAATTCGCGTGTCTCTTTCCGGAGTCAGACCCACTAGCACGTGCACTGGAGCCTAAGTTATGCTCTATATCCTTGGCCCTAGAGACCAAGACATCAAACTCAGTGTAGTCAGAGGCAAGCATGTAGGTCTTCACATCTCTAGTCAACCCATACCAGAAGCGCTCAAACCGTTCCCTCTCATTAGGAACCAACTCAGGTGTATACTGGCTCAACCTCACAAACTGAACCTCGTACTCGGACACAATCCTGTTACCCTGAACCAAGGCCATAAATTCCCTCTTCTTTTCATCCAAATATCGAACTACGAGATACTTCCTCTTGAAGGCATTTCTGAAGAACTCCCATGTGATATCCGCTTCGGCCATACCCGATGTAACAGTGGTCCACCAAGTATATGCGTCCCCCTGAAGTAAGGAGACAATGCAACCCAACTTACGGGCGTCCGAGCACTCCATATGACCCAAGATGCGTGTATCACTCTCAAACCACACCTCTGAACCCTCGGGAGTCAACCCACAGAACTCAACTGCTCCTAAGTTACGAAGCCTCTCTAAGGGTAGACCTGTCCCCGTACCCTGAGGTGGTGCTGCAGCTTGCATACTGGCCAAAGCTGTCTGAAAAGCTCCGACTATGGTCTAAATCAAATGGGTTATGTCCGCGCCCGCTGGACCCTGACCTGCCTAAGCCTCAACACCTCCATCGTTAGCACCAGCTTGAGGCCCATTACCATCACCTCCGACTTGCGCACCAGCCTGAGGCACATTACCTTCGCCACCCACTCCATTACCACTGAGAGATGGAGGAACAAGAGGCTTACCTCGGGTGCCTGGTCACCCGCTCTAGTTCGCCCCCTCGGTCTCACCATATCAAGATAGAATCTAAAACAACAAACACACAAGAAAAACATTAGGTTAGCAAAAGGGCAAGGACTTAGGTTTTCAAGCTCTTTTAACCAAAACCATTTTTTTACAACAACACCTAACAATGGGGACATTTGACTAACCCTTAACCAATCAAAAAGGCCATTAAAACATGCTTTCAAACACCGTACTAGAAAGCAAACTTCAAGCATACATGGTAAAACACTCACCGAGACATAACAACAACATAACACATCAGCTTACCTCACCTACCTACCCGAGGTCTCGGAAACCTCAGGCTATGATACCACCAAATGTAACACCCTCCTCCCGGTATGGACGACTGACCGGTTCGAGTAGGTCACACGGGGAAAACCAAAGTGAAACCCGTTAAGGCCCCACCTCGGTTAGCAACCCTAGAAAATTCCTTCAATTATCTTGTCTAAAAGCTTAAATATATCCTATGTGAGATACGGCAGCGGAAAGACAACGATACGATTCAAAGCATTCCAAACAATCAATTCAAGCAGCCTATTTTACTCTTTACAACATGCCATATCGATACGCTCAGAGACCGCACCGATACGCTTTTACTCGGTCAACAACCCATAGTCAACCTAGGGAGACCGTATCGGTACACTGGTTGACCGTACCGATACGCCCTCGTTGGTCAACTTCTCCCCGTCAACGATAAAAGACCGTACCGATACACCCTAGACCCGTACCGATACACCCTACACCCGTACCGATACGCCAAAATCTCGTCAATTTCTTAGATTTCCAGAGAGCATTTCGCGTATCGATACACCCCCGTGTACTGGTACGCTAGGATTAAACTGAGCCCCAAAGTGTAGGACCGTATCGATACGGCCCTTGGGCGTACCGATACACCTCGCACTGCAAAACTCATTTTAGCTGAAAAACAACCTAAGACTCAACTCTAGATGCACTTTACGACTCATCTAGCAACATACCAACACTCATAAATCATTAACAACCAGAACATATCATGCAATTCAACACAAGATAGGCAATTAGGTAGAAACTTGTATAAAAATATACATGACTTCAACACTTCATTCAAAGGCAATAACACACACATAGACCTTTCACGATAAGGTTTCACATGCTTTAAACATACATATAAGCATTCATGGTAATACATGGCTATAGGCCTTCAACACACAAGCATTCAAGCAAAATCAACATTAAAAACTAAGCATATATGAGTCTATCAACGCTCATACAAAACTCCTAGCATCATCAAAATAAACATGCTGGAACAACAACAAACCAAACTAAGGAACTTGAACACCAACTCCATACAAGTCTACACCCCCATTGTCTAGGCATTATTACAAATACTTAAAGCATACTTGAGCTACTCGAGAACTCCAAAAAACTCCTCCCTTGCCCACTTGCCTTCCGAACTCTAACGATCTGCATATTGGAAAAAGGAGAGCGTAAGCTTGACAACTTAGTTAGCGAAGCTCTAAAAACTCATCAACAATGCAGTTTTCAAAACACATTTCTTAAAGGACAAGTAAACCATTAATATGCACTAAATGAGGCACGACAACACAATTACAAGGTTTGCACAAGCACAACCCAAAACACGGTGGGACTACACATCACCATTTTGACAAGTAATTTTCCGATGGGACTACACATCAAAGTACTCTTCTACTAGTCACTAACGGTGGGACTACACATCACCGTAGTTACAACAACCATCACGTGAGGCTCGACACCAACAACGACTACACAACAACAACAGATGTAAAAGCAATTCTCCATGCATATGATATCACACCAAATAATCATACATCATCACTTAACCACCAAGGTAGGATTATTAAGCTTAGACTTGGGTTTAAACTAGCCCACAAGGCTCCACCCAAACCCCCAAGAACCCATTTCGAAAGCAAAACAAGTTCAAACCATTTTCACTCACCGATGCAACCCAAACGGAAGCCGAACACCGATCTCAAGTCTCCAAATTACCCGGATTAGTGCCCAAAGCCTCTCCGAGGGTTTCCCTTGATTCTAACCAATAAAAAACAATACATTGCTCAGCCAAAACATCACAAAACACTGCCACAACCCCAAACTACAGTTACAAGCTAATTTCTCACAATTTCAAACCAAAGCCAACACCAACAATCCCTATTTTCGTACTCCCCAATAGCCCAGCCGAGAACCAATGATTTCAACACTCAAAACACTTCTAAACACCTTCAAAGCCACCTCCTAGTATCACTATAACCCCAACCTAACTCTCTTTCACAAAATCACACCAAAAACACAAGTTTTGACTCTTTAAAACACCCATAAAAAACCCATTTCGGGATTCTTAATAAAAACCCACCAATTTAAGATATAATGTACCTTAGGGCTAGGTTAACTCATAACTTAACTCTACATATCAAAAGCAAAACGAAAATCTATTAAAGCTCCACCCTTTTCTTTGAAAACTATGAAAACTCAAATTTCTCTACAAAGGTGTTTTCTAAAATCTAAAACCATAAATGTGTTAGGAATTGAAAGGACAATTCAAAAATGGTCTTATCTCGTTGAAATCACTTGAATTAGATGGAGAAATAAATGAAATAGTGACAAGGGGTTTGGGAGAGGTTTTAGGTCGTAAAAAATTGGTGGAATGAAGAAGATGAGCATTTTTTTGAATTAAAACCCCCTTTTCACCAACTTTTACTTTCAATATGAAAGTTACCTTTTTGCCCTTATTTAAAAATCACACTTTTGCCATTAATGAATTTCAAATCCCATTTAAATTAAAACCAAAGTCTATTTTAATTAAATCGAGCCCACGACTAAAACCCGATTTACCCGAGTAACGCTCGACCCCTAAACCCGGGGCATTCAAAAAGTTAGAATATTTAGGGAGCTAATATATATTTAATGGGCCTTTCCTTTAATTTACCATTTTAAATATATTTTATTAAAAAGAATAAAATGAGATTTTATTAAAAGGGGATTTTATTAATTAACCTTTTTCAAAATCTAGTTTGACGTAACTTCCTTTTCTCTCATTTTTCATCAGCCAAACACTTCCTTTTCTATCAAACATTCAGAGATTTTCATCTTTCCACTTCACTTTGATTTGCAAATGATTTACTTGATGATTCTTCTATTTATCTCAAAGAATTCTTGAAGATTTTGCGACAAATCTTGTCAATTGAAGGAATAGGCAAGGGTTAGAGGTGATTTTCGTTAAAATCCTCTAATCAAGGTTCTTTAATGAAATTTCTAAGTCTTTGGCTCTCGAATTGTGTTTAATAACAAGGTTTTATAATCTATTTGATGAAAAAGGTTAGATCAAGCTTTGAAAGATGATTTCTCAAGATTTTCATAATGGTACTGTTTTAGTTAATATGAGATTGATTTTAATCATTATTTGGATGTTAAATGACGTTGGAATGAAGGTTTTATCATAGAAATCCCGAAATGGATTGGATCTCTAGTTTTTAGGTTGTTAGATTTAGGGTTTTGTGGTTTTGGTGTTGCTAGAGGTATAAGGATGCAAACAAATTGTTTTTAGATGTTAATTGATGGTTAAAATTGAATGAACGTGTTAGGTTTTGGCTGTGTAAAGTTTGTAGAGTAATTGAAGGTGTTTTTGTTTGTTTCAGATAGGTGTTTTTGTAACGCCCAGATTTTGGGCCTAGAAGTAATTGAGGTTGGTTCGAGGGTCGTAGGACCTAGACTAGAGATCTGAGTTTTCAAGTGCGGTTTAAGGAATGCAAGGTTCGAGTTAAGATAAAAATATGAGAAAATGCTTAGAAATCATTATTTATTATATAAATGATTTTGGTAAAATCAATTTTAAGAAAAGGATTTTGGAAGTGGGACATTTGAGCTAGTGACCAAAATGTGATTTTTACAAAGTTTTTTTAGTGAATGTTTTTGTTAAGGGAATGAAACTTTGAATCTTTAAAGGGCTATTTGACGTACTTGTTTTTATAAGATTTTTCTCTCAATTAGGATCATTTTAAAAGGTTTTAATTAAGGATTAAAAGGGTTTAATAAAAGGGAGTTAGTTATTTCATTAAAACTCATTTTACGTCATTTTCTCTCATTATATTTTCTCTCAAAGATTTCTCTCAGCCAAACACTCTCCATTTTCAATAAATTTGAGGTAAAACTCTTGATTCATTAAACTTTTGATTTCTAAAGGATTCTATAATCTTGATTCACAAAACCTTATTGTTTTTCCTTTGATTTTTTTCTTAAGAAGAACTCATCCAATTGAGAGAGATTTCATCCATTAGAGGTAAGGTTCATTCTTCTCCTCTAATGATCAGTTCTTTACTGAAATTATCAAGTTATCAATCCTTTACATATGTTTTTAAGTTGTTTTGATGAGTTAATCATGAGAGTTTTGTTAAATTGAAGATTATTTGTTGAGATCTTGTGATTTTCGTAATGTTACTGTTTTACTTGATTTGAGGATGATATTAATCATGATTTAGATCTTAAATGATGTTGAAATAAATATTTTATCATAATAATCCCAAATTGGTTTGGATCTCAAGTTGTTAGATGGTTAGATTTGGGGTTTTGTGAAGTTAATGTGATTCTGGTAATGCTGGAGGTATAAATGTGAGATTAGATGTTTTTTAGATGTTATTTGATGATTAAAATTGGATAGAAGTGTTAGGTTTAGGCTGGGTTGAGTTTGGAGAGTAATCGAAGGTGTTTTCGGTTGTTTCAGATAGGAGTTTTGGTGTTTTTGGGTAGAGCAGCGAGGTAGGTTTGTTTGCTGGTGGGTTTAATGCATTGAGATGCATTAATCCTTTGTTCTTGTGTGTTATAAACATGGGAGAACATATCGAAATAGATTGGTGAAGTTCCGAGAGCTCTAGAAGCTTGATTACGCTTCGGCAAATCGAGTGTGGTGTTGTCGGTGAGTGGAATTTGTTTTAAAAGCCTTTCAAAGACTTGAAAGCAAGGTATGAGGGTTTAGGTTGAGTTTGAAACACTACCCTAAATCTAGAAGTAAGTTTGAGATGTTTAGCTCTCGTTTCTCGGTTTTTACCCCATTGGTTTTATGATCATGCTCTTGTTTTGAAGATAGAATTACACCTATTGTTTTATACATGTTTTGAGAAATGATGTGATGGTTTACATGATCCCATGAGATAGATTTGATATTTCAAAGAGATAGAACTACTTGAGAAATGCTATGCATTGTTTATGCTTTTGAAATGGGATGAGAATGATTTATAATGATGCATTGAAAAACAATAGGTAATGATGTTTAAAATGAGTATATTGGCATGAGATGAGATTATTGTTACCAGATATAATTGGTTGACCAATAGGATGACAAATGCACTATAATATACAAAATTCGTACGTGCTCTTTGGTTCGGGCAATGGGGCTAGTGCCATCCCATTCCAAAGTGACAGTGTGGTGATGATAGATTCCACCACAGTAGGTCTTGATAATGAGATATTCCATCAAGCTTTGTGGGGATGAGAGATGTCGCCATGAGAGTCTAAATGATTATATTAGCAAGTGATAAAAATGGTTTTTGGTTACTTTAATAGGATATAGTTAGCCGGCTATAGGATTGGGTGCACCGTGAATAAAGTTGCCTTGGATGTTGAAGGGTTGTGATTGTACCGTATACTCCATCCAAGTACCCTAACGATTGAGGTTAAGATCACAATGGTGGATGTTAATCCCGTGTGTGAATCTTGTGGTATGTGTCTCGTGCTCTTGTTAGTGAAATTATACAACTACTGATGAGTGGTGTTGAGGGGTTGTGATTGTACATTTATACTCCACCACGGGTGTCACAACGATGGGGGGTTGCTCTCGTGTGTGAGCCTTGTGTAGTCCGGTATTGTGTATGAAGCGTGTGGGACAACACTTGTAATTCGCGTATCCAATTGTGTCATTTGTGTTGGTTTTGGTATCATTGAGAATGGATCACTTGCAAGCAAATATAATGTTGTTGATTAATGATTTAAGCATGAGATGCTTGAGGTTTATGCTAGAAAGCATGTGATGCTTGGTTTAAGCATGAGCAAAATATTAATTATTGTCATTTTAATGATGTTAAAAGCATGTGGTTTGATAAGTGCATTAATGCTTACAAGAGCATGTTTAAGGAAAGGCATGAGGTTGCAAATGATAACTAAATGGTTTTATGAAATGCATTGATGAATATTGCTTTTAGCGATCCTCACTAAGCTATATGCTTACGCTCATTTGTTTCATCAATGCAGAGATTTGAGAATGCAAGGCAGCCCGATAGAAAGTGGAATCCAAGCCTTTGATTAAGCAAAGTATGTAGTTTCACCTTGGTGTAATAAGAGGCAATGGGTGGGATTTCTACTCTTGTTAGTAGTTGGTGATGTTAAACACCTTAAGCATGTTTGGTTTGCTTATTTGGTTTGTAAATGGCCTTTGAGGTTTGATTTATGATTGAATGTCGTTTTTAGCTTTTGTATGGTTTTGAAGACTAGGAAGTATGCCTATAGTTTCAATGCTTGCAAGAATGATGCTATGTTTTAGCTTGTGCTTCATGTTAATGGTCCTTGATGTGTATACATGATGTATGTGTGATGTGGCATGCAATGGAATGATTTCGGAGGTGATTACCTAAGTTAAACCAGCATTTTGAGAAGTTGCAGGCAAGGCGTTTCGGAACGCCCTTATCTGTTTCGAAACGATGGCCTGGAATGGTCATGGCGTTTCGGAACGGGTAAGCACATTCCGGAACATTTTGCTACTGGAAAGCATTGTTTCGAAATGGGTTTCGGAACACACCCGCGTATCGAAATGGTCAACCTGGTTTCGAAACGAACATTTCGTTACAGGGTCTTGTGTTTCAAAAAACCTGACTGTTGGATTTGAATTTGAATTGTTTCAGGTTTCTGTTTTCTTATGTTTTGGTTCCTGAGTCTTAAATGCTTAATTAAATGAGTTTGGATGATCCGTTTGTGATGACACTTGACATCCTGGCATGTAATATGACTAACTTTGGATTGGCAACTTTAAAACTTGTTTAGTCCTTATAATTCTGGATATTTACAATTTAGTCCCTAAAAGACGTTTCTATGCAACTGAACCCTTAATTGAGTTCCGTTCGTTGTGTCACTCCCGCTAAATCCAATTGCTAATCATATAGGATAATAATGTGCATCTAGAAAAGTTAAAAAGAAAAAATGGTTGTTAATAAAAAAGGTCGTTAATCGAGGTTGACTTTTACGAGTTGACTTTGGTTTTCCCGTATAATCTTCTCAGTTCGGGTCAGACGTCTAGGCCGGGCTAAGGGGGTTACATTTGTTGGTATCAGAGCCAGGTTACGAAAGAATTGGGGATGTTGGTATGTGAAATTGGTATGTGTTGATGTGTGTTGATTGAAAAGTATGATTTTGGTTGAATATTGGAGCTTATGCTATGCTAGATGATGTGAATCGCATGTGAGATGAATATGATTGTATGTTGATGATGGGATGTGGATATGCGCTGGTTTTGGATGATGGAAAGCATGATGAGCATGATATGTTATTGTATGCTATGTTATGTTTGAGGGAAATCGGGGTGCCCATTGCCTTATTACACTGATTAAATGTTTTGTGAACTTGGATCCTTGCTTGAGATTTGCCTAAATGGTTTGTTTTGTTTTATTGTAATGCCTTGTTAAAAATAGCACTATGGGTCCGAGGAGAGAGCAAATGTCGAACACGATAGTGCCTGCGGCTGAGCAGGGCGACCGGGGTGAGCAAGGGGCTGATGTCCCTCCTAGTGGAAATTTACCTCCTCCGCCACCTCCTGGAGGTGGGGAGCAGGAGCAGCAAGGACATGCTGGTCCGGGTTTGGGTGATCTAACGCTGTTAGTTCAGGCGATCACCGGGGCGTTTCAAGCTGGAGTAGCCGGAGCGCATGTACAGGCCCCTGTAACCGGGCATGCGAGTTTACCTTTGGAGAGGTTTAGGAGCCTAGGAGCTGTTGAGTTCTTTTGTATGTCTCCTGAGGCGTCAGTAGCTTGGTTGGCAAGCACGATTCGTATCATGGATCAGATGGGCTGTAATGATGTGCGCAAGCTGGGGTGCGCTGTTTCTCTTCTCTAGGGGGATGCGTATAGTTGGTGGATGACTACCACCGTTGGAATGGAACCCAATGAAGTGGATTGGGAGTTTTTCAAGGGTTCCTTTAAGAGAAAGTATCTGGGGTGTAAGATACTTGGAAGAAAAGAAACGCGAGTTCATGTCGCTAGTTCAGGGAACCCTTTCTGTGGCTAAGTACGAGGTCCAGTTCGTACGTCTGAGCCAATATGCCCCTGAGCTGATACCTAGCAAAAGGCACCGTTGTGATCGCTTTCGGTACGGGCTGGTACAGGAAGTCAAGACATACATGTTGGCTGCGGATTACACCGTTTTCGAAGTGCTGGTGTGTCGAGCCAAAGACATTGAACAGAACTTGGGTTTAATATCCCGAGGAGTTGGTTTTAGCTCTGGAAAGAGAGCAGCTGAGTCTAGTTCTCGGGGTGGACAGAACAAGAGGGGACGAGAAAAGAGATATCAACCTGCTAGGCGAGGCAATGCTGGGCATGGTGCACTGGCTCAGGGAGATTGGATGAGAGCAGAACAGAACAAGTGCTGGACGTGTGGATCTCGGGGTCATCTGAGGCGAGATTGTCCTCGAGCGGCTAGGGAGGTTCAAGCTCCTATGGTTGTAATAGGGAATTCGTGCTGGAACTGTGGTTTAACTGATCACTTGAGGCGAGAGTGTCCTTTATTGGCTGGTTGAGGCCAAGGACGTGTACCTGCTGTGGCTGCACCTCAGAGAGGCCGTGGACGCAGCCGAGGGAATTTTTAGAGGAGAGATGAGGGCCAGAGAGGCGTTGCTCATGTGGTGGCGGTTCGGCCTGAGGGAGGCGATCCGACGAGGGTGTATGCTCAGCGCGAAGAGCGCAATGAATCGCAGGTACCTTTGCTCTACAGTCTTTATCATTGCTGGCTTTGATTGATTCTGGGTGTACGAATTCTTATATATTGAGTAAGCATGCACATTTGCTTGATATACCTGTTGAGTTGCTCGAAGTAGGAATGCAAGTGACTGTTTTTTTTTTGGTGAGACTGTAGTCACTAGGTAGTTGTATAGGAAATGCCCTTTGTCTGTGCAAGGTCATGTGTTTCTTGTGTATTTGATGGAGTTACCCTTCTACGATTTCGATGTGATCCTTGGTATGGATTGGTTGACTGAGCATAGAGCGGTGGTTGACTTTGATGTCAAACATGTCACTTTAAAGCTTGCCGATAATTATAAAGTGGTGGTGGTAGGCGAGAATGTGAAATTCTTGTCGAATGTGATTTCGGCTTTGGAAGCAAGCCATTTGCTGAGGATGGGCTGTGAGGCTTATCTTGCTTATGTAATGAACCCTGGAACGAAAGATGTATGTGTGCAGGACATCAGAACTACTTGTGATTTTTGGGTGTCTTTCTGGAAGAATTGCCTAGGTTGCCATCAAACAGAGAAGTTGAGTTTGGCATCGAGTTGTATGAGAATACGACTCTGGTATCCATTGCTCCTTATCGCATGGCACCTAAAGAGCTGAAGGAGTTGAAAATGCAACTACAGGAGTTGTTGGATCGAGGGTTCATTCGACCGAGTGTGTCCCCTTGGGGTGCACCAGTCTTGTTTGTAAAGAAGAAAGATGGGACAATGCAGGTGTGCATAGATTATCGGTAACTGAACAAGTTGACGATCAAGAATAAGTATCCCTTGCCTAGGATTGATGATCTCTTTGATCAGTTTTGAGGAGCATCAGTGTTTTCTAAAATAGACATGAGGTCATGGTATTACCAGCTGAAGGTGAAGGATGTAGATGTACCTAAGACGTCTTTTCGAACAAGGTACGAGCATTACGAGTTCTTAGTGATGCCGTTTGGTTTGACCAACGCACTTGCTGCTTTCATGGACATGATGAATCGCGTGTTCCATGAGTTCTTGGATCAGTTTGTGGTGGTGTTCATCGATGATATCCTTGTGTATTCGCGTACCGAGAAGGATCATGATAGACACTTGGGATTTGTTTTGCAAGCACTATTGGAGAACCAGTTGTATGCCAAGCTAAGTAAGTGTGAGTTTTGGCTTAAGGAGGTGGTCTTCCTAGGGCATGTTGTATCATCTGAGGGTATTCGTGTTGATCCGCACAAAGTAGAGGTTGTGATGAGTTGGAAGGTGCCTAAGTCAGTGACAGAGGTATGAAGTTTCCTTGGTTTAGCTGGGTATTACCGTAGGTTTGTCGAGGGTTTCTCGAAGATAGCTGCACCTTTGACCAAGTTGTTGCAGAAGAATGTTCGCTTTGAGTGGACAGATGCAAGGCAGCAAGCTTTTGAGAAGCTAAAGGAAGCTTTGACGCAAGCTCCTGTCCTGATTCAACCTGAGTCTGGTAAGGAGTTTGTAGTCTATAGTGATGCGTCCATTGTTGGTTTGGGTTGCGTGTTGATGCAGGAGAGTAAGGTGGTAGCCTATGCATCTAGACAGTTGAAGGTGCATGAACGTAACTACCCTACTCATGATCTTGAGCTTGCGACTGTTGTGTTCGCTTTGAAGATATGGAGGCATTACCTGTACGCCGAGAAGTGTGTTGAGTTCATAGATCATAAGAGCTTGAAGTATCTCATGTCTCAGAAGGAATTGAATCTTAGGCAATGTCGCTGGGTGGAGTTGCTTAAGGATTATGATCTGACGATCGAGTATCACCCGGGCAAGACTAATGTTCTGGCCGATGCTTTAATCTGGAAAGTGGCTGTGGAATTGAGGTCGATGTTTGCTCGCTTGAACATATCGCGTGATGGTGGTCTTATCGCTGAGTTGCAAGTGAAACCATCTCTGATTCAGTTGATCAAGGATAAACAGGTGCTTGATGATTCCCTTGTTCCACATGTTCAGGACATTGTGGAGGGTAAGCCTTCGGATTTAAGTTTTAATAAAGACAGTGTTTTGTGCTTTGGAAGTCGAATTGTGGTGCCAGATGATGTTGAGTTGAGGCGCACTATTCTGACTGAAGCTCATAGTAGTCCTTTTGCTATGCATCCTGGTAGTACGAAGATGTATCGTGATTTGAAGGATAAGTACTACTGGGTGGGGTTGAAAAAGGATGTGGCCGAGTTCGTTAGTAAGTGCATGGTGTGTCAGTGAGTGAAAGCTGAACATCAGTTTCCTTCTGGGTTGTTGCGGCCTTTGAGAATCCCAGAATGGAAGTGGGTAAGAATTACCATGGATTTTGTGTCTGGGTTGCCGTTGTCATCGTCAAAGAAGAATTCGGTTTGGGTGATTGTTGATCGGCTCACGAAGTGTGCACATTTCTTGCCGGTGCATACTACGTATACCATGGATAAGTTGGATGAGCTGTACATTTATGAGATTGTGCGGTTGCACGATGTGCCAAATTCCATAGTGTCGGATAGGGATCCGAGGTTTACAGCACGATTTTGGGAATGTTTGCATTAAGCCTTGGGTACACGGTTGAATGTCAGTACTTCCTATCATCCTCAGACGGATGGACAGTCGGAACGTGTGATCCAGGTGCTTGCGGATATGTTGAGGTGCTGCGTAATAGATTTCTAGGGTTCTTGGGAGAAGCACTTGTCGTTGGTTGAGTTTGCATATAACAATAGTTATCAGGCAAGTATTCAAATGGCTCCATACGAGGCTTTGTATGGGAGAAGATGTAGAACCCCTCTTTGTTGAGCTGAAGCTGGGCAACATTTGATTTCGATACCAGCTATGTTAAAACGAACCACCAAGAAGGTGAAGCTCATTTGTGAGCGTTTGAAGGTAGCATCGGATCGAAAAAAGTCTTACACGGACCTGAAGCGTAAAGAGATTGAGTTCGCGGTTGGCGAACGTATGTTCTTGAAGGTATCGCCTTGAAAGAAGGTGATGAGATTTGGGCGTAAGGGTAAGCTTAGCCCAAGGTTCATTGGACCTTACGAGGTTGTGGAACGTATTGGTCCTGTGGCATATCGGTTGAGATTGCCTTCGAAGCTGGAAAAGATACATGATGTGTTCCATATCTCGATGTTGCGGAGGTGCAGATGGGATCCTTCGCATGTGATGCCTGTTGAGGAAATAGAGTTGAATCCGGATCTTTTGTATGATGAGGAATCAGTGAGGGTTCTGGATGTGAGCAGGAAAGTTCTTCGTGGCAAGACGATAGAATTTGTGAAGGTGTTGTGGCGACACCGATGAGTTGAGGAGGCCACATGGGAAAGCAAGGCGGACATGCTGAAGTAGTTTCCGCAGCTTTTTCCTTTAGGTAAAATTTTGAGAACGAAATTTTCTAAGTGGGGGAGAGTTGTAACGCCCTGGTTTTGGTCCTGGATGTTTTAGACGTCGGATCAGACCGGTCGGGAACGGTTCGAATCGAGTTTAGTGATTTAAGGAAACCAAGGATCGGGAAAGAATAAAAATATGGTTAAAATTGCTAAAATCCTCTAAAATTTTGTTTAAGAGGTTGGTCAAATCAATTTTACAAAAAGAGTTTCGGAAGTAATACATTTTGGGTAGTGACCAAAATGTAAAGTTTCAAAAGTGTGAAAAAAGGCAATTTTTAAAAGAGGAGCCAAAATCATAGAATCTCTAGGGAGCTGTATGGCAATTTAGCCTTTCTTTAATATGACATGTGTTTTAAAAGGGTTTCTACGTGATTAAATAAAAGAGTTTTATTTTATTAAAATTAATAATATAAGAAATGTGAGATTTCATTTGACGTAACTACCTTCCTCTTCTCATTTTCAGCAAAACACCACTCTAACTCATTTTCTCCAGACTTCTTTTCTCCCAAACACTCTCTCATTATTTTCTAAACAAAATTCAAGAGTTCTTCAAGATTTTTGCTAAGGAAAACTTGTCATTCATTGAGGAAAGCAATGATTGGAGGTAAATCCCGTTCTCAACGTTCAATCTAGGTTCTTTATTGAAATTCCTAAGATCTTTGGCTTCTAATTAATATTTTTAGTTGAGTTTTCATTATAGTATTGATTTGAGATTGAAATCTTGCAAAAATATGATGAAACTCTTGATTTTCGGATTGTTTTGTTAAGCTCTGTTTTGGATTGATTTTAATTAAGTTTTGAGGTGGTTAAAATGTTGAAAAGTGGTTTTGTTGATATAGATCCTGAAATCCTTGAGATCCTTGGGTTTTTTGATAGTTCTAGTTGGGTTTTTGAGGTGAAATGTTGGAGTAATGCTTGCTGGAGGTATAAAGAAGGGTTTAGGTTGATTTTAGACGTGTTTTGATGTTTATAATTGATTGGAAGTGATGTATGTTGACTGGGCTTGGTTTAGGAAGCAATCGATTGAGTTTTCAGTTGTTTCGGATGGGTAAATTGGTGTAGTTTGGGTGAACAACGAGTTTGTGATTGGTTGCGGGTGTTGAAATGCATTTTAATGCATCAAGATCTCTGTTTTGATGATGTGAAAACAAGGGATCTTGATCCGGGAGCAAACGAGATGTTTTTGGAGGCTCCGGAAGAGTAATTTTCGTGTCGGCGAGCAAGGCTTCATGTATCGGTGGGTGGAAATGGATTTTCCAGCTTTGTAACGCTTTGAGCGTGGTCTTGGGAGCTTAGTGTAAGTTTGAAACACTTAGCTAAGCTCAAGAGTAAGTAATTCGAAAGTCTCTCTCGGAATGTGCTATGTTTTTGTTGGAAAATGCACTTGTTATAAATGTGATACTTGGATTTGAGAAAATGTATGTATTTGAGATTAAGCATGGTTTTGCTTGTAAACATGGTATTGTATTGATGCTTGTAAAACAGTGGAATATTGATGTTAACTGATTATATTGGCAAGTGATAAAAATGGTTATTGGTTACTTTAACTGGATATAATTAGCCGGCTATAGGATTGGGTGCACCGTGAATAAAGTCGCCTTGGATGTCGAGGGGTTGTGATTGTACCATATACTCAATCCAAGTACCCTAACGATTGAGTTTAAGATCACAACGGTGGATGTTAATCCCATGTGTGAATCTTGTGTTATGTGTCCTGTGCTCTCGATAGTGGAATTATACAACTATCAATGAGTGGTGTTGAGGGGTTGTGATTGTACCGTTATACTCCACCATGGGTGTCACAACGATGAAGGGTTGCTCTTGTGTGTGAGCCTTGTGTAGTCCTGTAGTGTGTATGAAGCGTGTGGGACAACGCTTGTAATCCGCGTATCCGATTGTGTCATTTGTGTTGGTTTTGGTATCATTGAGAATGGATCACTTGCAAGCCAATATAATGTTGTTGATTAATGATTTAAGCATGAGATACTTGTTGCGTGTAAATAGTATATCGCAATTGCAGTGCAAGTGTACACGTCGCAAGTAATAAAGTGATACGAAGTATCGGATATCGTCTCCACAGGGATTGGGCTAATGACTTCACCTTGATTTACTGCACGAAGTAAAAGAAATATTTTAGAGAACTGTCACGAATAATAAAGTAAACGTAAATAAAAGGATTGGGAAATCAAGATCGAAAGAATGGGCCGGTATTGAATTGCTCGGTAGTGTAGGTATTGAATTGCTTAGGATCTCCAGTTCTGTCGTCGCTCCCGTCGCCGACAGCACCTGTCGCGGCGTCTGTCCGTTAGTTGTTGCGGCAGCGAACACTAACTCAGTACTTCAAGCTTGGCAAGAATCCCAGATCTGCCTTGCCCTATCCCTAGGCACAAGTCTGTCGATGAACACGTCTTTGATGATACCTCCCGGCGTGAATCGAAGGATGAACACCGATGTGTATGAATTCTTCCTTAGCCACTTAACCTCGCCTTATCCCTAAGCACGAGATGGTTCAACTATAAACTAGAGAACACGCTTTTATCTCTTTCGTATACTTAACTCTCCCGATGCTAAGTAAATAAATAACCTCACAATGCTCTCCCGATGCTCTTGCAAGATGTTAAAACCAAGATAAAAGAACTTGAAGTTTATTTTATTGAAACTGAAAAAATCCTAAAACAAAGCAACCCTTGCAACTACTTTACAAAACAACCCGTAACCCTAGGGGGAATTTAGAACATGTCGGAGACAGGTTAACGGCAGGGTTTGGTTTCGGTTATGGGGTAGTCGGCTCTGCCCTAGGTTTAATCTATGCCCTTTATATAAGCTTTGGGCTCAAGTTATCTAAGGTAACAAGGATTACAACTTTAATTAAAAGTAAGATTCTAATAAAGATTAAATCTCTAAGGTATCCTACTTTCTAGCCGCCTCCTTGCTTTTAGGATTTTCCTCTCTTTTGAGCTTTGGCTTGACATATCTTTTGATCCGGGGCTTGGAAAATTATTTGGCTGCCACACGACAGATGAGCAGATTTTTCTCTATCTATCGATATCCACTTCATTTTTCCTCTTCAATAATCTGCTGTCACCATGCTGTCGTGGCGGGTCCATGACAGGTTCGTCATCTTCAGCTGTTTGTTCAGTTCCGCCTTCCTGCTTATCTGCCCTTCGCCTGCCTTCATCGTCAACCTTGGCAGCTACCTGCAAAATATACCATCTTTTAGTAGAATCCGTGCCTTTTATATAATTGTGATATTTAATTGAAAACTATCCTAAATGCAATGAAATGATGCTTGAATGCAGCAGAAATATGGGTTAAAAGGGTGTAAATAATAGAACTTTTACACACTCAACACACCCCCAAACTCAAGTCTTTGCTTGCCCTCAAGCAATTAAACCTAAAGAAAAATAAAAATTTTTGTGTTGGCTTTCAAACAGTGAACTGTCCCTTACCCGTCGCTTATTCTCTATGGCAGCAGCAACCTGTCGGAAAGGCTAGGATCTGTCCAGAATCTCCCTATAGCTCTCGTGCAGTGTGTGCATGCTTGTGAACAGTTATATGCTAAGACTCTCTTAGTTTCACTAGAATATTCAACTTCTTAACTTGAATTTTTATGCCAGAGTTTATTTTTTTAGAAGGCACATTTTCATGCTTCTTTTTCTTCTATTTTCAAGCTAAAATTTTTCTAGAGCCAGTTTTGGGCACCTCTAGTTAGCTTCCTAGAGCCGGTTTCGGGCACCTCTAGGTTTTTGATTTTCTTTTACTAAACTTCTTTCCTAGAGCCAGTGTTAGGCACCTCTAGGGGCTATCCAAGTTTTAAGCTTCCTATTCTAGTTTGGCTAAAAGAAATCTAAGCAATATAACAGTCACAAAAGTGTTTAAGTTTTTCAGAACTATAGAAAGGCTCTAAACTTTTCCTTAACCTGTCCTAAAGATGCTGCCACGACAGAGCCGTCATGACAGGTAAGCTAACTTCACAGTTTTAAGCCAACAGATTAATTTTCTGATTTTTTTTTTTAAAAGAATAAAATAAAAGCAATTAAAAAGACATGACAGTTAAATAAAAGATGTGCTAAGGATGCCATTAAATATGGAGGGTTGCCACCCCCAAACTCAAGGGTTGCATTGCCCTCAATGCAAAACAACATAAAAACAATTAAAGAAAAAGAAAAAAAAACGAAAAGTACATCACAATTATAAAGGGCAGGCAGCAATAAGAAGAGATAAAAGAAATAAAAACTTAAATTTATGCGCTGTCTTCGCTGCTGCTGCTGACGCGGATCTGATGGTAGCGTCTGCGTTGAGAAGGTGGCTGGGCAGGTTCTGGGGCAGGTTGATCGACAGCTTCGTCAGCCTGTGGAGGGGCAGGATCTTCCTCCGGTTGGGGGACAGGGTCGTCAGCATGTGGAAGGGCAGTTGTCTCCACTAGCCTGACATCAGAACTGCTGCTGCTGCTGCTGCTGTCCCAGCTGGTGGACATGATGGCCTTGGACAGCTTTCTCTTGTCTGCCACATGCTTGATACGCTTCACCCGTGTGAAGGTGCTGTCCAAGTTCCTCCGGACAAGGGGGCTGTCGTCAGTGGCAGCTCGCTTTGTTCCTCGAGGGGAGGTGTCTGCCGGTGGGCTGCCGGCTGCAGTTGGGGAAGATGTGGAGGAGGCAGATTCTCCATGGGGAGAGACAGGTGGTGTGGGAGTAGGGGATGGGATATTGAAATAATGGGCGGGGAAGGTTGGAAAAGAAACATCCGAAAAATTCAAAGTGTTGGTAATGAAGTTTACCGTAGCATTGGAGAAGTCTCGGATGAATGTCATTAAGCCCATTTGGCGTTCCTCGATCCGCAGGACGGCAGCAAGGATGTGGGCATTCTGATCTGCCGGAGCGGTGTTGGTGGCAGCCTCTGGGGCAGGCTCGGTGGCGGGCTCCTCATCAGACTCAGCAGGAGGGGCGTTTGGATCGAAGGCGTTGAGAGGCGATACGACTACCAGCTCCATGAGGCTGGAGATGTTGTTGTCTGTCCAGCCGCTGCCCTTCTTGATGTTGTCGGAGGCTTCCTCTGGTACGGCAGCGCAGCGGCAGAGGGCGGTTATGGTGCAAGGCAGGCAGAGCCGTGAGTCTGAGCGGAATGCGCAATCTAGAATGCTGTCCCTCATGTACCTGCCCACATTGATGGGCCTGTTGTGCATGATAGAGTGGATGAGGGCCAGTCTCTGCCTGTTGACTGTCGTATGGTGGGACGAGGGCAGGATACGCTTTTTGATAAAAGCGTTCCATAACTTTGCCTCCGGTAGGAGCTGCCCCCTGTTGACAGAATGAGGGTTCTTCTTACTTGTGCTCCACGTCGTGCCCGCTTCTGTCAACTCCCTCATAACAGCATCATGGCCGGCAGCGTCTAGGGTGTCCCAAAATTGTTGATGGGCATCATCGTTGGGGCCGAAGAAGAGGCCGAAGACATGGTTGATGCTGCTGGCGGTAAAGGGTACTGTCACTCCCCTGACGGTGACAGATGTCGCCGTCTTGCTCTCGATCGCCGCGTAGAACTCCCTGACTAGGGTGTCGTTAAGTTCTGCCGGCTGCTCGGCAAAGTCTTCCCACATTTGAGCGGTTATGGCCTGCATGATGAACGGCCGGAGTCCCAACAGAGGGGCATCTCTGTTGTAGATGAAGCTTCGTTCCTCCCAAAGTTCCTTCTTAGCGAACGGAGATGCTGCTGCGAAAGAGGTAGCGGCAGCAGTGTTCTGTCGGGTTTGTCTGGAAGACATGTTTGGTTGCAAGGGCTGAAAATGAAAGAAAAGAGATCAAAGTAGAAGAGAATAGCAAGAGAGAAAATCTGAAGTGAGGAAAAATGAAAAATAGAAGGGGTTTATATAGCTGTCGGGGGCTGCCCATTTAATGCCGCAACGGCAGGCGGGAATAACGGGGCGGCAGATTGAATGTTGCGTCTGACACGTCTGACGGACATTAATGCTGCGTCTGCCGCACGATTCTTCGTCTGCTGTGCGTCTGTTGACAGCCTGTCAACTCCGTCTGCGCCGGCAGCCGAAACGACAGGTTATAAATGGACTTTATTTTGGGCTGATGGATGGGCGATGGGCTTGGGCCACTTCTTCTTTCTCA
This sequence comes from Hibiscus tridactylites, assembly GCA_958450335.1. NCBI lineage: Eukaryota > Viridiplantae > Streptophyta > Magnoliopsida > Malvales > Malvaceae > Hibiscus > Hibiscus tridactylites. The sequence continues at coordinate 32,194,879 of OY288285.1, forward strand.
CTTGCCTTCTTTATTTCCTAACAACTGAAATTAAAAACATTATTAAAATAAATCTAATTCCTAATCAATAATATTAATGATAAAAATAAAAAATAAAAATAAAAGAGTTAGGTTAAATTAGGGATGCCTTGTGGGGCATCACCTAAAGTAACCATTTCCTGTATTCCTGGGGCTTCAGTCCCTTGATAGTGCTTGAGGCGTTGTCCATTGACTTTGAATTGGTGCCCGTCCTTTAGTGATTGAATTGTAATGGCACCATGGGGAAAAACTTGAACTACTTGGAATGGGCCAGACCATCTAGATTTGAGCTTCCCTGGAAAGAGTTTCAATCTAGAATTGAACAACAACACAAGCTGCCCTGGGCAGAACTGTCGTGGCAGCAACTTCTTGTCATGCCACTTTTTAGTTTTTTCCTTGTAAATCCTTGCATTGTCGTAGGCCATTGTCCGTATTTCATCAATCTCATTCAAATCTAACAGCCTTTTCTGGCCTGCCTTGTCCAAGTCCATGTTTACTGCCTTGATTGCCCAATATGCCTTGTGTTCTATCTCGACAGGCAGATGACAGGTTTTCCCATAGATCAAACGGAATGGAGACATGCCCAATGGAGTCTTGAAAGCTGTTCTGTATGCCCATAATGCGTCATTCAGAAGCAAAGACCAATTTTTCCTAGTTGGTTTAACCATTTTTTCAAGAATGTTCTTTACTTCCCTATTGGATATCTCAGCCTGTCCATTGGTCTGTGGGTGGTATGCTGTCGCGATCCTGTGCTTGACACCATATTTTCTCAAGGCGGCAGCAATTACCTTGTTGTCAAAATGTCTCCCTTCATCACTGATAATCGCTCTAGGGATGCCGAATCTAGAAAAGATATTTTTGTGCAAAAATCTTTGGACTATTTTGGCATCATTCTTTTGAGTTGCGATTGCTTCTACCCACTTGGAGACATAATCCACTGCGAGGAGGATGTAAAGATTTCCACAAGAAGATGGAAAAGGTCCCATAAAATCAATCCCCCAAACGTCGAAGATTTCGACTTCTAAAATATTCTGCAGTGGCATCTCGTTTCTCCTCGAGATGTTACCTGTCCGCTGGCACCTGTCACAGTTTTTATAAAATTCCTGTGCATCCCTGTACAGTGTCGGCCAGTAGAACCCTGACTGCAGCACCTTGGCAGCAGTTTTATTGCCTCCTAAGTGTCCTCCATATTGTGAAGCATGACAGTGATGGAGAATGTCTTCTTGTTCTTCTTGTGGTATGCATCTCCTTATAATCTGATCTGCGCACAGTTTGAAAAGAAGAGGTTCGTCCCAATAATAATGTTTAACATCATTTTGAAACCTCTTCCTGGCTTGGTAAGTAAGATCAGCAGGTAATATTCCGCTAACTATAAAATTAACGAAATCAGCATACCAGGGAAGGTTAGAAGACTTACCTGCCGCCATGGCTGTTGCGACAGCTAGTGCGGCAGCAAAGAGCTGCTCATCTGGGAAGGTCTCCAATATGTGTGTCTCATCTGGCGGTAGACTCTGTCCCGTTTCCAACCTCGACAAGTGATCTGCCACCTGGTTTTCTGTCCCCTTTTTATCTTTTATCTCAAGGTCGAATTCTTGTAATAGTAATATCCATCGTATCAACCTAGGTTTAGCATCTTTTTTTGCGAATAGATATTTGAGGGCAGAGTGGTCGGTGTGTATTATAACCTTCGTTCCAAGTATGTAAGAACGAAACTTGTCGATGGAAAACACCACAGCTAACAGCTCCTTTTCCGTGGTGGTATAATTCACTTGGGCATCATTTAATGTTTTGCTGGCGTAATATATGACATGGAATAGCCTGTCCTTGCGCTGCCCAAGTGCTGCCCCGACAGCATAGTCACTAGCATCACACATGATTTCAAACGGTTGCGTCCAGTCTGGTGGCTGTACTATGGGGGCTGTCACTAACTTTTCCTTCAGAACCTTGAATGCTTCAGTACATTCTTCATTAAAGTCAAAGGGTCGGTTCTGCTCTAGGAGATGACATAAGGGTTTCGTGATTTTTGAGAAATTGGCAATAAATCTCCTATAAAAACCAGCATGCCCTAAAAAACTCCTAATGCCCTTGACTGTTGTTGGCGGCGGCAGCTTCTCTATGACCTCTATTTTTGCCCTGTCGACTTCTATCCCACGGCAGCTAATCTTATGGCCTAAAACTATCCCTTCATCTACCATAAAATGACATTTTTCCCAATTGAGAACAAGATTAGCCTTTTCACATCTTTCAAGTACCTTTTGAAGGTTGCCGAGGCAGCTCTCAAAATCGTCTCCAAAGATGGAAAAATCATCCATGAAGATCTCAAGGAAGTCTTCTACCATGTCGGAGAATATTGCCATCATGCATCTTTGGAAGGTGGCAGGTGCGTTACAGAGGCCGAATGGCATCCTCCTGAATGCAAATGTTCCGTAGGGGCATGTGAAAGTCGTTTTCTCTTGGTCCTCCGGTGCAATAGCAATTTGGTTATAACCTGAATAACCATCAAGAAAACAATAATAAGATTTACCCGCTAATCTATCAAGCATTTGATCAATAAAGGGTAAAGGAAAGTGGTCTTTTCGGGTAGCTTTGTTAAGCTTCCGATAATCCATACAAACCCTCCAACCGGTCACAGTCCTGGTTGGGATTAATTCATTGTTTTCGTTGGTTATTACTGTCATGCCTCCTTTCTTGGGAACACATTGCACCGGGCTTACCCATTTGCTGTCGGAGATGGCGTAAATAATACCTGCATCTAACCATTTAATTATTTCTTTACGCACTACCTCCTTCATTGCAAGGTTTAACCGCCTTTGGGCATCAATAGTCGGCTTATGGTCTTCCTCTAAGAGGATTTTGTGCATACAGATGGCCGGACTAATGCCTTGGATGTCTGCTATCGTCCATCCTATCGCCCTTTTATGCTGCCTTAGCATGTCGACCAGCTGTCGTTCCTGTTCCTGCGGCAGCTTAGCAGAGATGATTACAGGCAGTGTGTTATCACAACCAAGATAAGCATATTTAAGCTGCCCTGGCAGGGGCTTAAGTTCTAAGACAGGTGGTTCTACAGTGGAGGGCTTTTGGATTAAATGGTTATCCGAAGTGTAATTTAAGGGTTCGAATAACTTACCTGGACGATGATCTAACCAGTTTACCTCCTCATGACCTTCAGTATCAGATGTATCGGATTTAGAGGGGTCACTGTCGTCTGTGCTGCCGTCGTTGCTGTCGTCGTCACTGTCGTGACAGGTCGGTAGATGGCTGTCGTAGCAGTGACCAAATTTAATATCTCGGCAGCCTGTCCTGATGCAGGGGTAATCAAAGGTCACCTCGATGATGGCTTTGCATTCCTCGTCCACATCGGCATGTTTCATTGCTTGGAGTACATTCAACTTAATTTCTTGATCGTTCACGCGCATGGTGAGTTCTCCTTTTTCCACATCAATCAACGATCTTCCCGTGGCTAGGAAAGGTCGCCCGAGGATGACTGGTGCGTTCTCATCTGCCTCACAATCTAAAATAAGAAAGTCAGCAGGAAAGATAAGTTTATCCACTCTTACCAAAATATCTTCAATTTTTCCCTCGGGGTGAACGTAAGAGCGGTCGGCTAGCTGTAGGGTAACTGTCGTGGGCCGCGCCTTGCCAATACCTAGTTTCTGAAAAACAGATTTGGGCATTAGATTTACACTAGCACCAAGATCACAAAGTGCCTTACCCACAAATTTATTGCCGATTACGCAAGGTATGAGGAAGCTCCCTGGATCCTTCTTTTTCTGGGGTGGTTGTCGATGAAGAATACTCATGCAACCCTCTTGCATCCTTACCGTTTCAAATTCCCCAAGTTTAGATTTTTTAGACATTACATCCTTGAGAAATTTAGCATAACCTGGCATTTCCCTAACAGCATCTAACAACGGAATATTAATATGAACCTGTTTAAAAATATCATAAATTTTTTTGAGTTGAGATTCATTCTTAGCTTGTTGTATCCGTTGGGGAAAAGGTGGTGGAGGACGATAATCAGCAATGCGTCCTTCCCACTGCATGCGAATCTGAGGACGATAATCTTCCTTTTTCTCCTCTGTCGCTTCTGCTGTCGTGACAGGCTTATCGGCAGCAGTCTGTTTGTCACCTGTCGGGGCAGCTTCCTCGGCAGGTTTATTCAAAGCAGGGTCCTTCTCTGTATTGACTTCTTTTTCCGGCCCTGGTAACTTTTTCCCACTCCTAGTAGTAATTGCCTTACATTGCTCATGTGGGGGTGGTCTAGCGTTTTCAGTATTGCTAGGGAAACCTCCATTCTGCCTCGGTTTGATATGCTGCGATACTTGACCCATTTGTGTCTCTAGAGATTTCAAGGTGGCCTCATGGTTTGTCATTCTCATCTTAGTCTCGTCCATAAAATTTTCCGTCTTTTTGACGAACTGATTAATATTTTCCATATATGTGCCAGTCTGAGACATAAAGGTAGCCAAAGTCTGCTCCAATATACTACTCGTGGCAGGTGGTGGCTGCTGTTGTTGCTGAGGCGGCAGGTTCTGCGGCAGGTTCTGTGGCTGCAGTTGCTGTCGCGTCAACAATCTAGGACCCCCTGATTCTGATTATGTGCTTGCGGATTCAGGGCATTGTTAGGATTACTCCAGGAAAATTTGGGATCCTTTCTCCAATTAGGGTTGTAATTGTTGGAATTGTAGTTTGGCTTGTAATTTCCAACATATTTCCCTTCTTCTATGTTTATAGGGCACTCATCCCTACTATGATTTCCCTCACAAGTGGCACAAATTTCCTCGACAGCAAACCCTCGTACTTCCTCTTCACTCAATAATTGTTTCATGGCTTTAGTGAGGAATGCTACCTGTGATTTCATAGTGCTGTCGGCCTCATAGTCCTTGACAGCAAGTACCCGTTTACCCCCTCTTCTAGCTGTCGGAAACTGCTCCTCATTCTTAGCTAGATTCTTCAGAACTTGTAGTGCCTCGTCCGGGTCTTTATCCAATAACAGTCCATTTGCTGCAGAATCAATGCGAATGCGAGTTTGTAAGTTAGCAGCATTATAAAACTTAGTTACCTGATTCCAGACGGGGAATCCATGCATTGGGCAGTTCCGTAGAAGAGTAGTAAATCTGTCCCAGGCCTCGTGCATCGGCTCGTCATCTTCCTGTTGAAAAGTAGCAATTTCGTTACGTAATCGCTCAGATAAATGTGAAGGATTAAAACGAGATAAGAATTCACGAGTTAGATCTGCCCAAGTCATAATAGAACCCGGTGTAAGTTTATTCCACCAAGTTTTAGCTCTATCCCTTAATGAATGAGGGAATAACCGAAGCCTCAGTATCTCCGGACTAACTCCTGGTAGCCTAAACGAACCACAGATCTCCTGGAATGTTTTGAGATGCTCCCTAGCATCTTCCGTCGCAGAACCACTAAACTGTCCGGCGTTGTTGATCATACTAAACATGACAGGTTTAAGTTCAAAGTTATCAACATCAATATCCGGCAGCGTGGTCTCCAGCTCTACATGGTCATTCAGCATGTAGTCACGACATGACCGTCGTCCATCTGCCCCAAGCGGATCGCCGACAGGCGGTACGCCTCCTCCAGCAGGTTGGTTATGGGCCATCTGCTCAAGCTGTTCTTCAAGGTATTCGTTTCTGTCCAAAAGATGGCGAATCTGTTTCTTGAGATTGAATGATCGTTCGATTTCCGGATCTAATTTATACTCAGGATCCTCGCCTCTTTTCGATCTGCGCATAAACAAGAGAACCTTGTGAAAAGCAAGAGTTTAAAACACAAAATAAAAATTAAAAAAAACTAAAAACGAAAAATAAAAATAAAAATAAAAATAAAAAATAAAAACAAAAAGTGCAATAAAATAAAGATGTAGTTATGTTGCCAATCCCCGGCAACGGCGCCAAAAACTTGTTGCGTGTAAATAGTATATCGCAATTGCAGTGCAAGTGTACACGTCACAAGTAATAAAGTGATACGAAGTATCGGATATCGTCTCCACAGGGATTGGGCTAATGACTTCACCTTGATTTACTGCACGAAGTAAAAGAAATATTTTAGAGAACTGTCACGAATAATAAAGTAAACGTAAATAAAAGGATTGGGAAATCAAGATCGAAAGAATGGGCCGGTATTGAATTGCTCGGTAGTGTAGGTATTGAATTGCTTAGGATCTCCAGTTCTGTCGTCGCTCCCGTCGCCGACAGCACCTGTCGCGGCGTCTGTCCGTTAGTTGTTGCGGCAGCGAACACTAACTCAGTACTTCAAGCTTGGCAAGAATCCCAGATCTGCCTTGCCCTATCCCTAGGCACAAGTCTGTCGATGAACACGTCTTTGATGATACCTCCCGGCGTGAATCGAAGGATGAACACCGATGTGTATGAATTCTTCCTTAGCCACTTAACCTCGCCTTATCCCTAAGCACGAGATGGTTCAACTATAAACTAGAGAACACGCTTTTATCTCTTTCGTATACTTAACTCTCCCGATGCTAAGTAAATAAATAACCTCACAATGCTCTCCCGATGCTCTTGCAAGATGTTAAAACCAAGATAAAAGAACTTGAAGTTTATTTTATTGAAACTGAAAAAATCCTAAAACAAAGCAACCCTTGCAACTACTTTACAAAACAACCCGTAACCCTAGGGGGAATTTAGAACATGTCGGAGACAGGTTAACGGCAGGGTTTGGTTTCGGTTATGGGGTAGTCGGCTCTGCCCTAGGTTTAATCTATGCCCTTTATATAAGCTTTGGGCTCAAGTTATCTAAGGTAACAAGGATTACAACTTTAATTAAAAGTAAGATTCTAATAAAGATTAAATCTCTAAGGTATCCTACTTTCTAGCCGCCTCCTTGCTTTTAGGATTTTCCTCTCTTTTGAGCTTTGGCTTGACATATCTTTTGATCCGGGGCTTGGAAAATTATTTGGCTGCCACACGACAGATGAGCAGATTTTTCTCTATCTATCGATATCCACTTCATTTTTCCTCTTCAATAATCTGCTGTCACCATGCTGTCGTGGCGGGTCCATGACAGGTTCGTCATCTTCAGCTGTTTGTTCAGTTCCGCCTTCCTGCTTATCTGCCCTTCGCCTGCCTTCATCGTCAACCTTGGCAGCTACCTGCAAAATATACCATCTTTTAGTAGAATCCGTGCCTTTTATATAATTGTGATATTTAATTGAAAACTATCCTAAATGCAATGAAATGATGCTTGAATGCAGCAGAAATATGGGTTAAAAGGGTGTAAATAATAGAACTTTTACACACTCAACAATACTTGAGGTTTATGCTAGAAAGCTTGTAATGCTTGGTTTAAGCACGAGCAAAAGATTAATTGTTGTTATTTTAATGATGTTAAAAGCATGTGGTTTGATAAGTGCATTGATGCTTAGAAGAGCATGTTTAAGGATAGACATGAGGTTGCAAATGATAACTAAATGGTTTTATGAAATGCATTGATGAATATTGCTTTTAGCAATCCTCACTAATCTATATGCTTACGCTCATTTGTTTCATCAATGCATAGATTTGAGCATGCAAGCCAGCCCGATAGCAAGTTGAATCCAAGCTTTTTATTACGCAAAGTATGTAGTTTCACCTTGGTGTAATAAGAGGCAATGGTTGGGATTTCTACTCTTGTTAGTAGTTGGTGATGTTAAACACCTTAAGCAAGTTTGGTTTGCTTATTTTGGTTTGTAAATGGCCTTTGAGGTTTGATTTGTGCTTGAATGTGGTTTTTAGCTTTTGTATGGTTTTGAAGACTAGGAAGCATGCCTATAGTTTTAATGCTTACAAGAATGATGCTATGTTTTAGCTTGTGCTTCATGTTAATGGTCCTTGATGTGTATACATGTTGTATGTGTTTCAGAATGCCTTTTAAGAATGATTTCAGAGGTGATTAGCTGAGTTAAACAATCCTTTTGAGAAGTTGCAGGGCAAGGCGTTTCGGAACACCCTTATCTGTTTCGGAATGATGGTCTGGAATGGTCATGGCGTGTCGGAACGAGTAAGCACATTTCGGAATATTTTGCTACTGGAAAGCATTATTTTGAAACAGGTTTCGGAACGCACCCGCGTATCGAAACAGTCAACCTGGTTTCAAAACGACCGTTTAGATACAAGGTCTTGTGTTTCGAAACACCTGACCGTTGGATTTGAATTTGAATTATTTCAGGTTTCTGTCTTCTTACGTTTTGGTCCCTAAGTCTTGAATGCTTAATTAAATGAGTTTGGATGATCCGTTTGTGATGAAACTTGACATGCTGGCATGTAATATGACTAACTTTGGATTGGTAACTTTAAAACTTGTTTAGTCTTTATAATTCTTGAAATTTATAATTTAGTCCCTAAAAGTCGTTTGTATGCAACTGAACCCCTAATTGAGTTCCGTTCGCTGTGCCGCTTCCTCTAAATCCAATTGCTAATCATATAGGATAATAATGTGAATCTAGAAAAGTTAAACATAAAAAGGTCGTTAATAGAAAGGGTTGTTAATCGAGGTTGAATTTTACAAGTTGACTTTGGTTTTCCCCGCGTAATCTTCTCAGTTCGGGTCAGGCGTCTAGGTCAGGCTAAGGGGGTTACAACTGGAAACCTCTTTTCTGAAACACCTCAAAAGGGTGTTTTGATATGGGCCCGAGTTTCGAGCCACTTGAACCTGTTTCGATACAGGGCAACCTGTACCGAAACAACAAGCTGTTAAGTTAGTTAATGGAATATTCTGAAGTTCTGTTTCTTTACGTTTTAGTCCGTGAATGATGTGGATGAAATTTAATGAGTATGAATGATTATTTTGATATTATATTTGATAGAGAGGCATGTAATATGATTAATTAAAGGTTGATAACTTAAAAAGTGAAGAAGTCCTTGTAATGCGGTGAAATTACAAAATGGTCCCTAAAATGTATTTGAATGGAATTGAGACCCAAATCGATGTTTGATCGAGTAATTTATTGTTCCGCTTATGTGTTAAACACTTAGGATCTTAATGAGCATCTAGACAAGATAAAATGAAAAAGGGTCATTTATTGAGGTAAACTTCTCGATTTACTTCAATATTCCTCGTGTGATCCGTTCGGTTTGGTCTTTCATCCAGACCGGGTCGAGGGGGGTTACAATTTTGGTGTTTTTGGGTAGAGCAACGAAGTGGCTTTGGCTGCTGGTTTTTACTGCATTGGGATGCATTAATCCTCGGTTCTTGTGTGGTATAAAGAGGGGAGAACATATCATAAGAGATTGGTGAAGTTCCGGGAGCTTTGGAAGCTTGATTTCGCTTCGGCAAAGAAAACAAGGCGTTGTCGGTGAGTTGAATTGGCTTTAAAGCCTTCCAAAGACTTGAAAGCAAGGTTTGGGGTTTAGATTGAGTTTGAAACTCTAAACTAAGCCCAGAAGTAAGTTTGAGATGTTTTGCTCTTGTTTCTCGGTTTTTATCCCATTGATTTTTATGATCATGCTCATGTTTTGAAGATAGAATTACACCTACTATTTCATGCATGTTTTGAGAAATAATATGATGATTTACATGATCCCATGATATAGATTTGTTATTTTAAAGAGATAGAACTTATTGAGAAAATGCTATGCATTGTTTACACTTTTGAATTGAGATGAGAAATGATTTATATGATGCATTGAAAAACAGTTGGTAGTGATGTTTAAAATGAGTATATTGACATGAGATGAGATTATTGTTACATTATATAATTGGTCGACCAATAGGATGAGAAGTGCACTATATAATACAAAATTTGTGCGTGCTCTTTGGTTCAGGCAATGGGGGTAGTGCCATCCCATTCCAAAGTTAGAGTGTGGTGATGAGAGATTCCGCCACGGTAGGTCTTGATGATGTGAGATTCCATCAAGCTTTGTGGAGATGAGAGATACCTCCATGAGAGTTCGGTGATTTGAGATTCCATCGAGGTTGGACTTGACGATGTGAGATTCCGTCAAGCTATCCGCATATTCGAGTAATGTTGCCTAAATACCTATATATGAGATTCACATGTACCTTGATTATAAATGATTTTATGCATTATGTTTTGCATATTAGAACATGATTTGAGAAATTCTAATGAGAAACAAGCATTAGAAAGCTTTGCTTTGAGACTTTGCATTTTGATTAATGCATGAGATATATGGTACATGTGGTTTAAATGTTGTGGTTTTTGTTGTGAAAAAGGTTTCAAGCATGAGATAGAAAGAGCATGATGAGATAGAGATTTCTAAATGAGAAATGGTTTTAAAATGCATTGTTGTTGTTTGTTTATTTTGAGCATCCCTCACTATGCCTTATTGCTTATGCTCTCTTTTTCCAACAATATAGAGAAATAGCATATTTGGGCAGCAAAGAAGAAAGAAGGATCCCAAGGATTGAGACTTAGCTCAAGTATGGTTTTATGTTTGCCTATTAGTAATAATAATTGGCAATAGGAGTATGCCTTAATGTTGGGAGTATGTTTTTTGAAACTCCCTGTTTTTGTGGCAAATTTGTTAAGCCTTTGATGACTTGTAAATGACCTTTACCTGTTGGTATTTGCTTTGGTTTGTGTTTTTGCTTTTGAGTGGTTGTTTTGCATAGGTAGCATGCCTATAGATTTCCTTAATGCTTATTGCCATGCTATGATGTTGAAATTGCCATATATGATTGAGGTTTGATGAATATATATGTTGTATGCATGTTAGAAAGTTGTTGGAATGGTTTAGATTGGATTAAAGTGTGAAAAACCAGAAAACAATGTCATTACAGGCCCAAGTATTTCGGTACACCTAAGCATGTACCGAAATAGTGTGCCTGAAATGGCTTAGGGGTTTCGAAAGAGGAAGGGAGCGTTTCTGTACACTTTACTACTAGAATAACATGTTCCGAAACACCCTTAAGGGTGTTTCGATACGGTCCCGAGCTTTGAGATGCTCGAATCTGTTCCAATATGGGCGTTTCGATATAGGGCAACCTGTACCGAAACACTCAAGAGTTATGTTGGTTATTGGAATCTTTTGAAGTTTTGATTCTTTACGTTTTGGTCCTTGAATTTTGTGGTTGCAATTAAATGAGCGGGGATGATTATTTTGAGCTAAGATTTCACAAAGATGCATGTAATGTGATTAATTAAAGCCTGGCAACTTAAAAAGTGAAGAAGTCCCTATAATTTGCTAAAACTACAAAATGGTCCCTAAATTGTGTTTGTATGCAATTGATTTCCTAAACATTGTCTGATCGAGTTGCAGATTATTCTGCTGTGATATTTATCACATAGGATCATAATGAGTATTTAGACAAGATACAATAAAAAATGTGGTCGTTTATTGAGGTAAACTTCCCGATTTACTTCAATATTCCCAGTGTTTTCTGTTCGGTTCAGTCTTTCGCCCAGACCAGGTCGAAGGGGTTACATTTAGTGGTATCAAAGCCAGGTTACAAAAGAATTAGGAGGTAAGGTTGATGTAATGTTGTTGTTTGGTTGATTTATTAATGAATGCTATGTGCGGTGGTTGATTATGTTATGTTGTTATCATTGTTTGATTTGTGTGAGATGCCCGATGTTTGATAACATGAATTGTGATTGTTATATATTGTTAAGGGAGAGGTTAAGTGTACCCATTTTCATATTATTACTATTTTAAGGAGAATTTTTGTTTTGAAAAGAAAACTTGTTACATAGAGATGCTTTTACGTGGTGGATGACCATCACTACGGGTATGGAACTTGTCGATGTGTCGTAGGAATTCTTCGGAACTACTTTCAAGAGGAGGTTATCTGGGTGTTTGCTATCTTGTTGAAAATAAGCGAGAATTCACGTCGTTGGTGCAAGGAAACTTGATAGTTTCAGAATATGAGGTTCATTTGTAACACCCCCTTCTCAGCCTGGCCGAGAACCGAGTCGAAAAGTGCTACCGATGAACAATACGATGATCGGTGCGATAAAATTTGCAATCAATAACAACCCATAATTAATGATTTGCTTAATAAACATTACCAAACATATATCTTAGTCCAAATTATTCATTTCGTAACGATGATTACTCAATTAGGACCAAATTCTTTCTTTTAAAAGATTTAGGGACTAAACTGTAATTTCAGTAAATTAAAGGTGCTTTATTGCAATTAACCACATCAAAATGCAATTTAACTTAATATCAGCAAGCCTGTAAATTTTCATGTTATTCAGAGTTCATTTTCCCCTCCAATTAAGTCATTCAAAATTTAGTGATCAATCTGTGAACAATTTAAAACTCCAATCTATGTCTTTTAACCAACTTAGCTAATCCTATATCGAAACATCCTAAGCCGTTTTGAAACGGGTGTACGAGAATTGAACCTAGATTGATGATGCCCATACTCCGTATCAAAACAGGTAAGCCCTGTTCCGATATAGGTTGACCTTGGCTATTGACATGTTCCGATACAGGTTAAGCCCGTATCGAAACGAGCTTTGACAGTAGAAAATCGTATCGAAAGGCTCTAAACCGTATCGATACACCATCCTTTACCCTGTTTTCCAGTAGCCTTATTAAAGAGGTTGTATCAAAACACTCTGCTTACCATGAAGCCTAATAATTTGCCAAAGGTGACCCCATATGTGCACCTGGCAGAATTAAGCTTTAACTGAAATTTTCTAAATCTTTGAAAAAGCTTACTCAAGTTTGCTAGATGCTCTTCTTCAGTTCTGGACTTAGCGATCATATCATCTGCATAAACTTCTATTTCTTTGTGCATCATGTCATGAAAAAGAGTGACCATATCTCTCTGATATGTTGCCCCTACATTCTTCAATCCAAAGGGCATTACTTTATAGCAGAAGGTTCCGCAAAGCGTTACAAAAGTGGTCTTCTCCATGTCCTCTGGGCACATCTTGATTTGATTGTATCCGGAAAATCCATCCATGAATGAGAAAAGGGAATGACTAGTTGTATTGTCGACCAAGGTGTCGATATGTGGAAGCGGAAAATTATCTTTAGGGCTTGCTTTGTTGTGATCCCTGTAATCGACGCACTTTCTTACTTTTCCATCTTTCTTAGAGACTGGGATGATGTTTGCCACCCACTCTAGATATTTAGCTACTTCGAGGAATCCTGCATTGTACTACTTCTTGACATCGTCTCTAATTTTCAGGAGTGTATCAACCTTCATTCTTCTAAGCTTTTGTTTCACGGGCTCCCATCCTTCTCTTATAGGAAGTCTATGCATGGCAATATCTATGGCGAGACCAGGCATATCTTGGTATGACTAGGCAAAGATGTCTTTGTATTCTTGTAGAAGCTCAATCAAATGTTGCCGTGTCTTAACTGAGATGGTGGTACAATATTTACTTCACGCTTCTCCTCTTCAGTTCAAGATTCAAAACCTCTAACTCTTCTTTGTGGGGTAAAATTTGTTTTTCCTCTCCCTCTACCATTCTAAGTAAATCATCTGACAAGTCATACTCTTCTTCATCACTAGTACTCTCAACTTCTTCTAAACATAGCGGTAACTGAAAATTAACCTCGAAATCTGATTTAGAGTCGTTTGGACCATTGACATTTAAAAACCTGCAAATAAAAGGAGGCAATATATATATATATATCAAGAAAGAAAGAATAAATGATATGATTTATTATGTTTTTAAGTTTTTTATTGTTTTTGTCTTTATGAGCTTTTGGTTTTATTTGTTCTGTGAAAGAAAGTTTGCCACAAGATGTAATTGGGGAAAATGCATCTTTTATTGAAATTCAAATCATGGTTTTGACAATAGACACTTTTACATAAGATCTCTAATTACCCCATGGTCTAAGGGTAAAAGAGTTGGTTTTGAGAATTACTCTGAGGCAGTCTTAAAAACTTTAGGAACCATTTCTGCGGTCTAGTTCTTCAATTCAGGGCAAGGGTTAATCTTGGTCAGAAATTTGTTTTCTTCTTCCTCTTTGTCAGTGATGGCGTTGATGCTCAAATTCTCAAAAGCTTCACATAAGTCATTCTTTCTTTTCCCCTCCTCGTCAAAACGGGCATTAGGGTCTAAAAGCCCTCCAGTCTTGAAAATGTTGCTTAGAGGTGGGTACGTCATGGGCTCCCACCCAACTTCTTCACCACTCAACCTCGACTTCCTTCTATCTTTTTGCTTTTTGAATTATGCTTTTCTTTTCCATTTGGTAAGCTTGAAGCCCAAACCAAATCGATCTTTCTTTATTGGTATTTCTACTGGTGAAGCCTTCCCTGATGGTTTCTTCCAAATCCCAATCCAACCTTGGCTCCGTTTCCAAGTGTTTTCTTTACTTGCATCTTCGTGCAACTTGGCAACTCCGGTTCTGGCAATTTACTTCCTTTAGTGATGAAGGTTGCATTGACTAATTCCAACGTTCTAAAATGACATTCAAGTGCCCCTCATCTACTTGAATATATGGCATATTGGTAATCACCGACGCAATAATTTCTTCTTCCACACCAACTGTGATTAATTGTCCATCAATAACAAACTTTAATTCCGATGTAGAGTAGAGGGCACTGCACCTGCTTTGTGAATCCATGGGCGCCCAAGCAAGCAGCTATAACTAGGGTTTATGTCCATAACCACGAAATCTACCTTAAATGTTGATGGCCCAATCTGTATGGGAACTTCAATCTTTCCTAACACATCCCTTTGGGTCCCGTCAAAGGCTCGTATTGTATTTTGATAAGCCCTAATGTGGGAGATATCAACATGCCACTTTTTCAACGTTGCCAATGGGAGAACATTCAGAGATGATTCGTTGTCAATAAGAACTCCTGGTAACATGTACACTTTGCATCTTGTAGAAATGTGAAGTGGTTTACAGATCCTCTTCCCACCTTGGGTATTTTTTCGCCACTGAATGATATGAAGTTATTAACTGCAATATTATTGACCAACATGTCCATCTTGTCTGTCGTGATCTCCTTCGATACAAATGCCTTGCTTAACACTTTCAATAATGCATCCCGATGTCCCTCGGAGATCAACAATAACGATAACATAGAAATTCGAGCTGGAAGTTTGTGTAGCTGCTCCACTACATTGTATTCGTTGTGCTTGAGTATTTTCAAAAACTCTTGAGCCTCCGATTCTTTCACTGGCTCGTGAATTACTGGTGTTTTC
Source organism: Hibiscus tridactylites (assembly GCA_958450335.1). Lineage (NCBI taxonomy): Eukaryota > Viridiplantae > Streptophyta > Magnoliopsida > Malvales > Malvaceae > Hibiscus > Hibiscus tridactylites. The sequence goes on from OY288285.1 coordinate 32,209,985, forward strand.
TCTTCGAATAAATCCTTTTCCCCCATCCTTATCAAGCTGATTAGCGGCTTTCCTCTGTGCCGCATCTCTATCCTTAATTTCTGGAGCCAAATAAAGTCTTCCACTTCTGGTGAAGCGGCTTACCTCGTTAACTGGTTCTTCTTTTCTTTCCTCTTCAACTGTCGACCTCATGGGATCCGTTATTGTGCAAGCATAGTTCCAAGGGACTTGCTTATTGTCTTTATAGGGAAATGGGGTTGGTGCTTTCACAATCAATCGTGGAGCCACACTCCTAGCTGGATCATTGACCCCTACCTTGGTCTTGATCACCAAAGGCTTCATTCTCGTGTAGATCTTTTTAGAGGGTGATTTTTCTGATGCACAGATTTCCATCCTTTGTTCTTTTTTCACATAAAACTCTAACTCTTTCTAGTCAATCTTTGTTTGTATTAACTGCTTAAACTCTAGACAATCTTCAATTTCATGCCCCTCCTGCTGGTGGTATTCACAATACAGTCCTTCTGTCATTGCTTCCTCGAATCTCCTTTCTATCACCTCGGCTTTGACTATTTGAGTCCATACCCATTTCATGGATGTCTTGACCTCGGAAACGCGTTTCTTGTTGGTGTGAGCCTTTTCATCTATGATGACATTTACCTCATTCTTCTGGTAGTTTGGCAACAGATTTCTCTTTTCTTCTGAAGTTTCGAATGATAACATGCCTGATTTCCTTAAATCATCTACCACCCTTTTGAATGTGGTGCAGTTTTCGATGGTATGCCCCCTTACTCCTGCATGATATTCGCATTGGGCCTTCTCGTCATACCACGGTGGGTAGGGAGGTGAGAATTGAGGAACATGTCTGGGTAGCACCATCTGGGACTTGACCAGCTCAGCAAACAACTTTGCATAGGTAATTGGGATGGGAGGAAAGTAAGGCCTCGAATTCCCTTGATATCTTCGCTCTCCTTTTGGGGCATTTGCAACCGTCAGAGCTGTGGTGTTGGGCTTGTTGAATACCGCGCCTGTTAAGTAGTTGGGATTGTAGACATTCGTTGCATTGACTTCATTGTTGTCCTTCTTCCTATATGTCTTCTTGGTTTCCCCATTGTCCAATATTCCGCTCTTCATGGCTGCCAGGATTAGTTCGCCATTCATTAGCATGTTTGCAAAGTTCTTCGTAGCGTGGTTGAGCATACGATCATAAAAGGGGCCCTTTAGTGTTTTTACAAACATCGGGGTGATCTCATTTTCTAGCAACGGTGGCTGCACCTGTTCCGCTACATCCCTCCACCTTTGAGCATATTGGTGGAAGCTCTCGTGTTGCTCCATCCCTTGCAAGAACAGACGAGTTGGAACCATGTGTGAAACATGTTTGTATTGCTCATCGAACACTCTGGATAGGTCTCTCTATGATTTGATGTTTACTCGACTTAACTGCGAGTACCAACGTGCAACGGACCCTACTAGGATGTCTTGAAAATAGTGAATGAACAACTTCTCATTATCAAGGTACATGGACATCTTTCTACAGTACATGGTTAGATGTGCTGACAAGCATGTGGTCCCATTATATTTCTTGAAGTTAGGGATCTTGAATTTTGGTGGCGCAACAAAATCGGTTACCAAGCTCAGATCCTTGACATCCATTCCACCATAAGCAGTTCCATATTGGAAGGATTTGAAAATTCCTTCTAACTTTTCATACTTCTTTTCAGTTCGAGCCTTATCAGCGACTTCATCAAGGTCAGGCACTTCGTAATTGTTGGCCTCCACATGAGTGGAAGATTCAGCTACATGGATGGGTGTTTTTGCCTTGGCAGCAACTTCCCTCCTAGAGGTCATTCCTGGGAATCGTGGAATAGCAGAAGTATTTCCTCCCTCTTCATCCGCATCCGGGTCCTTGAATCCAAGCAATGCAGCTATCGAACTGATCGTCTTTTGGTGAACTACCCCAACTTGTTATTTCATGCCGACTTCCATTTTCTCCAGATTATCCTGAATGTTCTTTTGATTTGCCTCCAAAGTTGCCAGTCGTTCCTCAGAATTCATAGCTCCGGTTTGGGCTCGTGTACCGTATTTATGGGTTATCTTAGCAATTTTGGATATTCTGTTGTTTTTTATTATTAAATTAGTTTATGAACGAATGGATGTATGCACAACTGAATTCACAAAAAGAAAACAACAAAGCAAACAAGATAATGCAAATGCATGAATACAGTCGAAGGGCCATCAATTCCATTGAAAATCTGTCCATGAAAGGGAACTCTTTATTAAATACGAAAGTTTGAACTTTTGAAATTACAAATATTTCTCTGCTCGAACGCCTAACTCGTTGATTTCTTCAATTAGCCACATAAGTCTTGGTCCCACTTCTCCAACGGGCTTGACATACTGTCGAAGGGCTGCAACTTCAGTTGCTAATATTGTCACATGATTGGCCACATCTTGAACTTGTGTCATCACTATCCTGTCAAATTCATCCCTTTCTTGGAACCTTCGAGCGCTATCTCTGAGGTGACTGAACTAATAGTCGTTTCCTCCTTTAGTGATATCTTCTAGAACTAAGATATTCGTTCTGTACTCTTGAAGGAGATGATCCATCTCTTTAACTCGCTCTTTTAAGAAGCCATTCTCATCCAAACGATCATGGAGCTCTTCATAGGTACGGTCCCTTTGCATCTTGTGAACCGTTTGACTCAAATTCTCTACCTTGGATTCTAGCTCAATAATGAAGGCCTGACTTTGGTTCAACTTCTTAGTAGTTTCGTCATAGACTGATTGTAATTTTAGCAAACGAACTTTGTTGTCGTGGGCTTGCCTTTTCCACGCGGTTGAATTTTCCTTTAATTCCTCTTGAGGCCTCTTCCCTTTCACATTGTCTTACTGCGTTCCTTCTCTTTCACGACAGCTTGTTCTATCTCTTGTCTCCATTGTTCTGGGCTTTTTTGAAGATCTGCATATCAAACTGTAGCTTGAAGTTTAAGGAAATCGACCCTATGGATCTCATACCTCTCTTCTAGATTCTCATACATTTTCCGCACACGGTTGGCCTCTCCCTTTTGCTTTTCTACATTAAGGCTAACTTCAAACTTGTCTCGTAAATTTTGTTCTTTAAGTGCTTCGATTTCTAACTTAGCCCGTCTTAGCTCCTCCCTTAGAATGTCACCCTCTGAAGGAACCACCTCAAATGTTCCTCTATTGATTTGGTAGGCCTAAGAGTAGGTAGCATAACATTGTCGTTCTTCCTCGTATGTCTTCACATATCATAATCGGGAGTATACATGCAATGCCTATCAGACTCTGTCTTCATAAAATAACACATCTTCCATGAATCGCTGACTTCTTGCACCTTTCGCCTAAACTCCCCTTGGAACTCAAATTTTGACGTACCAAGCTCGGAAGTGAGGGAATAATTTGTCATGATTCATATTGGCGTGATACTAACAGAGGTGCACAACCAATTCTTCCCCATAAGCCTAACAACATCAGATAATTGTAATCCCCACATCTATATATGAATGTTGCACGTCCCATCCATGGCACCCTCCATTTGATGTCCTCGTCACGACAATCTCTGAAAATATCTACCCACTTACTCCTCTTCATGCTTGGCTAATCTTGTGCCAAAAACTCCTGAAGCGGGGAAAAGTTCGGGGAAAACACATTTGTTAAGGCCAAAGTTGGACACTCCAAAAAATGACTAAGGGCCCAAACTTGAAGTAGCGGAGCACATCCTCAGAAACGCACACCTTCCACTTTTTGACAAGCATTCAAAGAAATGAAGGTTTCTGCTGACACCACAGGCACTGGATTAACATTCCTCTTCAATTGCTCAAAAAAGTCTAATAGGGCCACATCGATATTTCCCAACACTTTTGGAAAAATCACCAAACCGTAAATTGCAATGGCCAAGAGGTCTACCCTTTTTGTGATGTCTGGATGAACTGGAAAAATGTTTCGAATGCATGACCAAGGAAAATTGAAACTTCCCCATCTCTTCTCTATCAACCCTTCGGCCCATTCATCACTCATTTAGGCAAATGAAACAAGTTTTTAGTGTGAATTCTTGTTCTTGGGTGGTTTTGTATACACCCAGTTCTCCTTTACTTTAGGCATATTGAACAACACCAAGTATTCCTCGAAATTTGGCATAATGTCTTCTACATTGAACGTGAAGCAACAATACCCAGGGTTCCAGAACTGAATTAAGGCCTTCAGAAACGGCTCATCAACCTTCACAAACAGAAGATATGCTATGTCGCCATAGGACTCATGGAACAACTACTTGGTTTTATAATCAAAATGATCCCATATCTCACGTAACTCCTGCACGTCGTTTTGTTTAACACCAATGTGGGCATACTCCGAAGTTTCTGTTTCGTGACCCGCACTCAAACTGTCTCCATACTTTCTCTGATTAACCTCAGACTAGTGACACACTTTCACATTTCCTCTTCCTTCTTTAAGAGCTTTCCGTCCATAATTGAACAATTTTCCAGAATCAACCCCTTCTAATATGAAATGATGCACATGCAAAATAAACAAGATAATAAACAGAGATCAACAAGCAAGAACAAACCAATGAAATAGGTAAAATATTCAAAAACAAACAAACCATTTTAAATGCACGATATTTCTGGGCTAGCATTCCAACATTTTAGGACATGTCCCTACGGATTACCTGCGACTCAACACCGTAGGCTTTCTGCGTGGCTCTAGTAGGGGTAGGCTCTAAATTCTCAAACTTGGTTTAGTTCTAAGAAGGTACCCGAGCTGTCCTTGTTGTCCTCTACTAAGAGTAGCAAGGCCCTCGATTCTCACTCATTATAGGCTACAAACGAATTGAGTTCAACTCAGGACGACTCACCACCGAAGCCTTCTCGAAGAATCAATATTTTTAAGAAGGCAAAGGGATTGAGTCCCGAAGGTACTTTGCGATGGTCATACGAAGAATCAGTATTCTTACATGAGCAAAGCGTGTTCCCCCCACTTAAAATGAACGAGACAAAGCTCGGGAATAAAGCTTGGAATTAAGTATTAAATGCGTAAAATAGAATTATATTAATTTAAAGGGACAAATAAATAGAACCTATGGTGAACTTGCAAATTCTATATTTTAAAAAAACATTTTTTTGAAAACCATTGAAAACCAATTTGTGGCCTGACCCTCTATGTTTTTTATTTTAAAAAAACAAAAACACTTCCCCAACGGAATCGCCAAGCTGTCGCAACCGCCTTTTTACGGGAGGCTTCGACTATTTTTGAAAACACTTTTAAAATCAACGGAGTCACCACAAATCTTTTTTTGAAAATAGTGTGATTGGATCACTTTTAAAAATAGGGTTATTTTAATAAAACATTTTTTTGTTTTTAATAAAACAATGGTTTCGGTCTGCGAAAATTAAAAATCATGTTCGGGGGTCGGTTACGCGTGGGGAAGGGTTAGCACCCCTACGACGCCCAAAATTGGTTTTAAAATCATTTTCAAAACTGGAATTTGCAAGTTCAAAAAGGTTCGACTTTACTTGTCCGTTAATGAATATTAGTCTATTTTAACTACCTTATCGCCCGGGAGATGAACTTTAATCACCGCCAACATTTCTGGCGCTAACTCATCATTCCCGTTTGATAAGACACCACATTAAATTAAGTTTTCACTTTTCAAGCAACAAAGAAACTTAGTGTGTTCAGAATTTTTTATTTAATTCTAAGTTTGATTATTAAAAGACCCTAAAAATATCTAAGTCTTTTATTCGTAATTTAAGGTTTAAGTTTGCTTAAGTGTATTTTATTTTCTTTTTTTTGTGAAGAATATTTTTCAACAAAACAAGTTTCTATCTAAGTTTTAGTCCCTAATCCTAAGGTTTCACCAATTTCTAAAACAAGCAAGCAAACTTTTTATTCTTTTGATTTTTACACTTTTTATTATTCCTTTAAAAAGCCTTTATTTAATATTATTTCTTTTTATTATTTTCTAAGCTAAAACCCCTTTTACATTTTTTACTTTTTGTGCTTTTTTGTGTTTTTTACCTTTCCAATTTTTTTTTTATGTTTTTTACTATTCAAAATGAATTTTCTCTTTTAAAATTTTTCACCTTTTTAAAATTTTTCTTTTAAAACCACCCATTTTAAAAAACTTTATTTCTTCCTAAAATATCTTTTTAAATTTTCCTTTTCAAAAATTTATTTAAATCCTAGACCCTAACCCTTTTATTTTCTTGAAAAAACTTATTTCTTTTTCTTTTTTTCTTAAGAAAACATCTTTATTATTTTTTTCTTTTAAAATTAATTTTGCCCATATATTATTTAAAACTAAATTCCACAAAAATCTTTTTTATTTTCTAAAATCAAGCCCTTTATTATCTAACACCTTTTATTATTTCTTCTAATTAAATCTGTAATTTCAAGTTTTTCAAATTAACCATATTTAATCATTTTTATTTCATGCATTTAAAATCTAAACACCTTTTAAATTATTTTCTTCATTTCTAAAGACCGAAAATCACTTTAACAACATTTTTAAAGTCATGCAAAAAGTTTAAGATCAAACTAAAAATTTAAACGAAATTTAAAACAAAAAGGTTACTGAAATCGCGAACAATTTTCCAACCACGTGAAAGCAACCTAAAAATCACAAACAACACAAAACAAAAACACCAAAATTCAACCAAGAACAACAATAAAAGCAACATAAAAAACCAAGAAAAGATAGAAATTTACTGAGAAATCGACGAACGATGAACTCGAACTCAAGCTTCTCGAAGTGCTCCAAACCACCTCCGAAAAATTGCTCTAAACTCGAATTTTCTCTCCAAAAATTTCTAGCCGACTCAAGAAAAATTCTGAGAATTTTTCAGATTTTTCTTGAACCCTTTTTAGTGGTTTTTCTCTCAAATTTGGTGTGTTGAACAATAACACATTTGGGGGTTTTTATAGTTGATTTCTAGCTTCAAATTCAAGCCAAACTCAGATTTCAACCCCCGAATTGAAGCTAAAATCAGACAAGAATCTTGATACCTGGTAAAACCCCCAAGAAATCATCCATTTTGATCCAAATTCAGGATAAAATTTCCCATTTAATTTGAATCTAGGTTTTATTATTTAGTTTTAGTTTTTGCAGATTCCGGCGGCTATGGGCAACGATAGAAAGTGAGGTCGGCGGCAAAAGGACGACGAAAACCAGGTGGTATGATCGACACCAACCACGCCGGCTACCGCAACCGGTGGACGAAGAACGACAACCCCCTTCATTCGCGGCAAGGGTTTAGAGAGCCTAGCCCCGCGCACGTGGACATCACGCGCCAGCGCGTGACCCGCGGGCTGGCTCTCTACATTTTTCTTTTCTTTTTTTCTCTTTTTTATTGTTTTTGACTGTTTTTTGACCCCTTTTGTTGATGTTTTTCTCTCTTTTTTATATCACACTTCATAATTATTACCTCATTTTATTTCTTTTTTAAATTTAATTATTAAACACCATAATTAATATTTTTTCCTTTTCCTTTTCTTTCTTTTCTTTCTTTTGTTTTTTACTTTTTTACCTTAAAATGGGCTTCAACATAAATTCTCTTCATTAAAAAGTGGGCTTTTCTTGAAAATGGGTTTTTATCTAAAAAATGTGTTTTTATTTTTAAAAAGTGGGCTTTTAAAAGGATTTTTATTATTATTTTTGATATTTTATATTTTATTTATTTTTTGACTTTTTTCTTTTTTTTTATAAAAGTTAGGGTGAAAATTTAATGACAACACAATGCTTACCAGGCGAAGGTTTGCAGCGAAGCGCATCAACTACAACATTGGCCTTGCCTGGATGGTAATCAATGACCAGGTCGTAATCTTTAAGAAGTTCCATCCACCTCCGTTGCCAAAGATTCAACTCATTTTGAGTTAACAAATATTTGAGGCTTTTATGGTCGGTGAAAAGATAGCATTTCTCCCCGTAGAGATAATGCCTCCATATTTTCAATGCGAAGACAACTGCAGCCAATTCAAGGTCGTGGGTGGGATAATGCATCTCATGTGGCTTAAGTTGTCATGAAACATAAGAAATAACATTGCCTTCTTGTATCAATACACATCCTAAACCAAGATGCGATGCATCATTGTAAACTGTATAGTCTTTTCCAGACTCGGGCTGGGTCAAGACAGGTGAATGGGTTAGAACTTGTTTCAACTTATCAAAACTTCGTTGTTGAACCTCGGTCCAAAGGAAATAAGCTTCCTTCCTCAATAATTTGGTCAAAGGAGCAGCTATCATAGAAAATCCTTTCACGAATATGCAATAATAGCCAGCAAGCCCAAGGAAACTCCTGACCTCACACATATTCTTCGGTTGTTGCCAATCTACAATGGCTTGAATTTTCTTCGGGTCTACTTGAATGCCCGAAGCCGACACGATATGCCCCAAGAAGGCAACTTCAGTGAGCCAAAACTCACACTTGGAGAACTTCGCATACAACTGTTTCTCTCTTAGAGTCTGAAGTACAATACGTAGATGATCTCAATGCTCTGTTTCATTCTTGGAATAAATCAAGATGTCATATGTAAAAACCACTATGAATTTATCAATATAGGGTCTAAATACCCGATTCGTCAAGTCTATAAAAGTTTCTAGTGCATTGCTTAGCCCAAAGGGCATCACCAAGAATTCGTAGTGTCAATATCTTGTACGAAAAGTAGTCTTTGGCACATCACACTCGTTAACTCTCATTTGATAATAGCTCGACCTTAAATCGATCTTAGAAAACACAGAAGCATAGAGAACTGGAGCTCCCCAAGGTGAAGAGCTCGGTTGAATGAAACCCTTACTCAATAAATCTTGAATCTGGGCCTTTAATTCTTTCAACTCCCCAGTTGCCATTCGAAATGGTGCAATGGAAACTGGAGCAGTCCCAGGTTGCACCTCAATGCCAAATTCCACTTCACGGGTTGGGGGCAATCTCGGAAGTTCATTAGGAAAGACATTAGGAAATTCATTGTTGGGTCACATCGGCACGCCCCGTGGCGCAACGGAAAAATTAATCCGATGTAATCCAGCCAGGATCCATGTACAGGAACGAATCCAGGGTGAAAAGATGAAGAGTTACCTTTTAAAATTCTGGAAACTGGAAAACCGACGGAATGTCGGAATAACCGTCAAGTAAAACAAGAATCGTCACAGGTTCACAACGACCTCTACGGAGTCCACCTGAACAAATCGAACAAAGTTTCCGCCTCCCTAACACTTAGGTATAAATTTCGACAGGTTTGAACACCTTCCAGAGAGAAGTCGAAATCCCTCCAGGGATTCCCGAGGGAGTCTGAAATTGACCAGGAGTTCAACCGAGACTTGCAATCGAGCAAGGAAACCTTCAGGGATTTGCCAGGGGGCAAGTAGAACACCAGAAAAATATCGAACAACTTCTTAGAGAGCTTTCTGGGATATGTTGAATTCCAGTGGGGAATCCCTAGGGGTGTTGTCGAAATCTTCAAGAGGAGGAAGAGGGATGATTTGGTTGCTAGCCCTTGTCCCTTTAAATAGTATTCAGAGACTTAATTCTAGTTGAATGCCTTAAATCCAAGTTCAACCAAAATTCATAGAATCTAATTCTACTTGAAATTGGTTTATATTAAATATACATTATATTTAATAAAATTAAATGGAATATATATGATTAATTATGTAGAATCTTATTCTATATAAAACATGGATTTAAATATACATTATATTTAATCCAAATATATATATTTTTATGATATAGAATCTCATTCTATCTTTACTTGGATTTAAATATATTTAAATATATATTTTTAATTGTGTAGAATCTAATTCTACATAAACTTGGAATTAAATATACATTCTATAAATTCCAAATATATATTTAAATTTCTAGAATCTTATTCTATAATATTTAAGTCTCTAAATATTTTCTATACTCTAAATAATATTTTATAAATACAATATTTATCCAATATTATTCTCATTTAAGGGAGTTGCCGTTTTCCCCTATCCCATAGGGGATTTTCGACAACCTCCCTAAAATAGGGAGTATGGTTTCCAATTTTTGTTCGTTTCATTCGAAGGGTGTCACCCTTGTAGGTTCATGCAACGTTAGCAGCAAAATTAGAATTGTTCTAATTTTACAAACAATGAGTGGCATCTAGCAATACATCATTGCTACCTAAGTTGCATGAAGTCATGGTTTGACTTTCCTAATTCCTGAATAAACTTCCTTTATGTATTTCATCCTTTTGTGCTTTATATCTTAGATGAACACAAGTCATGGGTTAGTCACACTTGCGTTGTCCATCTAGTGTTTCTTGATGTCTTGAGTAGATTATGATAAACGAATCTATATGATATCTCATATCATAATATTCGAGCATGGCCATGCATTTTCTAATCTCACTCAATCAAGTGGCCGAAGATATTTCTCCCATTATGTAGGAGGGACAAATCCTTTCTTGATCAACCATATTTCACTACATAGGTCATCACGTATCCAATCATCAGTCTTTATAATGTAGTCAGTTACGACACACGTTTGACTATGTCAAAATACGTAAATCTTTATGTTGAAACCATGTTGATCTCAAGTCTGAGGATTATACATATGTTTATCATGAGCAATGTTGTGACTGTCACATAATTACCCAAGAAACATGCTCATAACGGGTCAATCCAGTATGTTGTTCTCTAACAAATACTTATGTGTTGATTTTAACATCTATATGTCAATGACAATGCTTGTCATCAACACATATTAGTCTTTATATATTATCATTGTCCATACCTGCAATAATATTCGACTAAGGATCCTATTTAACAATAATCGTATTATTGTATGGACATTATTATCCAATGGTTAGTTTGATGCACAGAAACATACAAATTGATAATAACGGCAATGCCATTACTTGATAAATCTAGTAAAATACTATGTCTATTCAATCATCATATGATTGGTCTTTGGGCATACTCCAACATTCATATACGATGTCGATGTCTCGTAGTTGCGGCTCATCTTTAGTTTCCAATGACAAAGCATACAACGATGGATTCCTCACGTTCATCAGTACAATACTTACTTTACCCAAACCCCTAAGATACAATTTTCTTTTACAACAATCTACGAAGGCTTGATGTTCACTAAGCCAATATAAGCCTAGGATGACGTCGAATTCATGGATTGGTAAAGCCAACAAATTGGCCGGAAAAGGACTCCCTTGGATCATTAAGGGACAATTCTTGCACACTACCCTTACGGTGAAACAATCTCCTAGGGATTGGTTACAGAAATTCTCAGTGCTATTGGTTCAGAAAACATGTTATACTTTTTAACTACAATGGTGCTTATGAAAGAATTAGTAGAACCAGGGTCAATCAATGCATATAAAGGATGTGAATATAACTCAATGGTACCTGCAATAACATCAGGTTCATCTTCTTCTTCCTTGCTCATCACATGATACATTTGGACATGAGCTTTCAAGTCTTGTTTGTTAAAGGGCTTCCCTGGACCACTCGATCGCCCAAAAGTCCCAGATGATCCCTTTTTTGATCCCTTTGTCACCCCCTAAACCCGACCCGAAAGAACTAGGTCGAATATAAGGAGTCAAGCTCAAAGCTTGCCCCTCACATAAGTAACCTAATTCAAAAACATAAATTCCAATATATATATTAATATTATCGCATAATACATATTGATAAAAATATTCTTGAAAATATTAAATAATCGAAATGTAAATGCATGATAAAACGTAATAACCCAAATAAAACGTCCAAAATCCAAAAATTAATTACAATCTGATAAAACGTATAATATAAATAGTTCCAAGTATCATACTGATAATAACAAATAAAGCTGAAAAACAAGGTCCTCCAAGTACTGTAGCCTAGACATGAGTATCTGAAATAGAAACTAAGAGGGAGTCAGCGAAAACACTTAGTGTGTCTCTACAGTGCAAACAGAACTAACAAAATCATCAAAGTCAACAGACATTATCATAATACAATTTTCCATCAAGAATCAATTCAATCACATAAACATGTATGAATGAATATGCAACACAGCATGACATGCATCCAACTACATCACCACCCGAAGAGTAAGGTTACCCAGAATCTCAAACTCTTCACCATCCGAAGTGGAATCCAGCCCGTAGGGTGAAACCACTGATCTGAAGTAAACATCAACGCGAAGGATGAAGCTACTTAACTTCCCCGTACAGAATCCCAACCATAGTGAGATGACATAAAATCCGAGTACTGAATCTGAATGCATTGTTTATCAACAGAAATGCATAATCATATAGTCTGATATACAATAATCCGAATATGATAACATGTAAAAATATTGCATAATATAACAAAATGTTGAACAAGTCAAATATCACAGATCAACAGAATATTATTATCATACATCATCACAGCACATCATGTATACATTACAGCCTATCAACACATTTACATACAGAGCACTGTAAACAGACAACCCAGAAGAGAACACACCTTAAGTAGCTAACACTTAACGTCGACGGTGACGTCTCCCACGCTCAGCTCTATCCCTAGTTCGGTCAGAGTCACCTCCTATAACAATTAAATACCATCAAAGATAATACTACTATGCGAAGACACTGATAATGTAAATAACGAATATATTATGAATTAAACTCACGAGCGGATCCCGATGTCAGAGCAACAAGAGGTCGTCCAGGTGGAGGAGGAGGAAGGATCTCAGTATCCGAGTCAATGTCGTATGCAAATACGAATAATTCCAATTAATTTTCCGATATTCAAATCTTTAAATACAAGTATAAACGAATAAAAGTTGTCAAAACAGTCTTTCGGGTTCGAATTTTGGGAAACGAGCAGCGAAATCGGAATCAGGACGTCGATAAACATGAAATAGGCCTTTTCTAAAAAAGTCAACAGTCAATAGGTTAACGGTCAACGGGTCAACGGGTCAACGAGTCAACGAATTTGGTTCCGATAGTGGTTTGGTTCGGTTCTGACTCAGTTCACTCATTAAACCAGTTCAGTTCACATATCACACTAGACCGAGTAGCCCACAACTGTTCGAGCTCTCTCTCATGCTCTTGGGCTCACCAATTTGGGTTTAAACCCAATACACCAACACACACACCCCAGCCCGAACCCCTATCCCTTTTGCATAACTCGAAACCTTAAGGGTCTTCCCCTCGACGGCACCGATCACCAGTGATGAAATCCGGTGACCACAAAAGCTCATCTTTTGGACAAAACACACACAAACCACACGAGAGAAATGAACATTTGAGGCTTAACCAACCCGCAAAAACATAACGGCGGCAGCGTGAGGGATTTCCGAAGCAACCAGAAAGCTTATAAATGAATTTCGAGCAAAGGACGACCAACGAGGGTTAATTGACGAGTGGGTTATAGTCGGAAGACAATGGGAAGATGAACAGTGGCCACAAAGAAACAAACGGCCAGTGATGACTCCTTCATCTGAGCTTGAACATAAAACGCGAGTGGGTTCTTTTAGGAGTTATCGAACAAGACTGAGAGAGAAAAGAGTTGAAAGTGGATTTCCCAAACGGCGCAAAACTGATTTTTTTCAAAAGGGAAACATATTTTTACCCTATTTTTGGGTAAATTACAAAGTGTGACATCACACTTTCTAGGTTTCACGGAGTGGCACAAAACTTTTGCAACACTTGCAATTTGGTCACTAAAATTTCAAAAATTTTCAATTTAGCCATAGAAATTCAATCAGGTTTTCAAATTAAAATTCCCAATTATTAAGGTTTTTAATTTAGGGATTTTAACTAATTTAGGGTTTCAAATTAGGGCAAAATTGGGGTGTTACACCCTTACCCCAGAAGGATTGAGCAGGAGACGCGACAGTAGTCGGTGTGACAACAGATTTGGTTGCATTCATAGGACAGTCACGAATAAAGTGACCCTGCTCGTCATAGTAATAACATGCTCCAGTCTGCTTACGACATTATCCCGCTGGATGCTTGTTTTGACAATAAATACACAATGGATGTTGTTTGCCTCGGTTTGAACCTCCATTTCTATCAACTGACGCTGCTTTAGCAAAAGACTGCATCACAGACCAAGGTCTCTCGATGTTCCTGGAACGGGAGGGCTGTGGGTAGACATTCGGTTTGAGGCCTTAATATCTCCCTTTCTTGTTCCATGTCGGAGGTCGCGAATCATCCTTGAACCTCTTCTCAAATTTTCTGGGCCCACTAGCTCATTGAGCTCTCTGAGCAGCTTCAGTGGCTTTGACTCGGTTCACCAAATCCTGAAAGTTAGTGATATCAAGGGCCGTAAACATAGGTTGTAGCTCATCGCTAAGGCCAGCTATGAACATTCTGCACTTATCTTCCTCTTTCTTTATAAACTCTGCTCCGCATCGGCAATATTTACAGAAATAATGGATATATTGCTCGATAGGTCGCCCTCCTTGCCTCATGAGAAGGAAGGTGTTCCGCCTTTCTGCGAGATAATACTCGCTAATATACTTGTTCCGGAACTCTCAGAGAAAGAATTCCCAAGTAACTGATTCTTCAGGGAATGTGAGAATAGTAGTTTCCCACCACATAAGAGCTTCATCGATCAATAATGCAATAGCACATTCCAACTTGTGTTCATTCGAACACTGCAATTGTTTATTCAAAATACGTAGCGTGTAGTCCAACCAATATTCGACAACTTCAGGATTATGATCATCCTGTCCGGTAATAGAATAGGCTCGGAGCGAGGCGAGCTTGTCCACAGGGGCACGAACATACTGGACAACATGAGGGGTAGGCTGAACAGATGGTGTTGCTTGCATTGCAGCCATGAACTATTTGAACATGCTAGCCATGTTTTGATAGCATTCAACCTGAGCGGTAGGTGCTACAGGCTCAGTACCCTAAACATGAGGGTCCTGTGGTTGCGGTGGTTTTGGAGGTTTCCCTCCTCTAATCTCCTCACCATGTGTCGAGGAGCCATTAGCGAGCTTGTCTATATGAGCTTCGTTCGTCTCAGACATATCTATATGAATGACTCGATTAGTCCACAAGTCACAATATACACAATATAAAACTCCTAGGTGGCAAAGTAACACAATAGCAATGCAATAATCTTTGGTTTAGTCCTAGAATCGACTAAACTCTACCTCTAATACCACAAGTGTAACACCCCTTTCCCGACCTGGCCAAAAATCGGGTCGAAGGGTGTTACCAAAAATTGGTGCGATAAATTCCATCTTATTCACAACACTTAATCCATATTACACCAAACAAACATTACCGATATACATTTAGTCTAATTCATCCATAAGAAGACCCCCATCTAACATTTAGGACCTATTTATAACTTTTACAAGTTTTAGGGACTAATTTGTAAATTTGACAAACTAACGGTTCTTTAGTGTAATTGACTCTACCATATTGTAATTCATTAATTAAAAGTCAGGTCTGCAAAGTTTCATACATATTGGAGATCATAAACCCATTCAATTTAACCTTACATTATTTAGTGACTAAATTATGAATCTAACAATCTGTTCAATGAGCCTTTAACTAACTTACATAACCCTGTATCGAGACACCCTTGGGCTGTTTCGAAACGGGTGCACGAGGGTCAACTCCTGCTTACTTTTCTCCTTAGACCGTATCGATACAGGGGCACCCGTATCGGTACGGGTTGACTTTCTTTGACTTTGACCTTTGACCCGTTTCGATACGCTATGAACCCGTATCGAAACAATAGTCTCCAATGACAAAATGTTCCGGAACGGATCAGTTCCGTTTCGATACATCCTTACCCTTAGGTTCAATATTGGACACCCATATCAAAACGCCATCACCGGTTTCGATACGACCAGACCTGTAATGACAGATTTTTGCTGGTTTTTAATTAGTCTGACCTGCTGAACAATGTCCAAATGCAACGAAACTTTACGCACAACATTTCAATAGTCTAAACTACTAGCATGCCAAATTTCATGACCATATGAATACATTTGCTATGTTTTTACCTTTTTGAGCTATGTATGCAATTTCCATCCATTTTAAACTTCAGCAAAAGGCCATTTTAAGCTATGTAACATATTACAACTTTGGCAATGCACCAACACAACAAAATAGGCACAAATGACTAGTTCTACTACTTTGCCACCTTCCTAGGAGTTCATAAGTCAAAAACACATTACTTGAGGCTTGTACTGACTTGTCTTACTTGCCAATCCGATTTTCCGACACACAAACCTTCTTAACCTGAAAATGCATGAGATGAGACACATTCGACATACTTTTCCTAGTGAGGTAGTCAAAAACAACATGAACATCCACAATGCCATGAATATGCTCAAACATGATCTCATGCCAACGATACCAATGCTATATAATAGTATGCAATGTGTAAACATGGTCTTTTCATTCTTAATCCTTGGATTGAATAAAGATCGCGGATACACGAATTCCTGCGCCTCGCCAAGTCAATGAATGGTGTAGTCCCTCTGCCTTGCCAATATGACCAATATCAATACACATCCCTCCGCCTCGCCAAATCAATATAGGCTGTAGCCTTAGGACCGTAGTCCACCCGTACATTGAGCTCATGAATTCTATGGCATGCCAATTGTATCCAATGTCCATTCCAATCCAAGGTTGCAATGTTCATATTCATTTTAATAATCAATAGTATATCAATGTCCAATGATTTCAATATTGCCAATAACAAATACATGTATCTCATCATCAATACCTTTTAATTCGATGTCAATATTAATGTCCAATGGTTTCTATACAATAGTTCGATGACAATGACTATATCAATGGCAATGCACAATGACAATATCAATGACTATATCCGATGTTCAATAACAACTTATCGACACTTACCAAAGTGTCCGATTAGCCATCCAATGCAATTTCTTCAACAACATTGTTAGCGATGTAATTTAAATTATCAAATAATGATCCAAGATGGCCTTTCACCTAAACCCGAGACTCCGACTACACTCACCTTGACAATCCGAAGCTTTCAAGGCTCTCGGATAGAAATCCCCTTGTTCCTAGCTTGAGATGGAGACGGTGAAACCTCTTTCTCCACTTCTTGAGATAGAAAATCAATAGAGAACTATTAGGATCGATATTTCGATATCAAAATCAATATCCGACTTCAAAATCAATATTCATGGATGGTCAAAACCCTAGATTAAGTTTAAGCTCGATATATCTATGGAATCCAACAATTGTTTGAGGATTATTGCTTACCCGAACTATATAAATGATTCGATATCTATGGAACGAAGAAAAACCTAGCTTGATATTCTCTCCAATGGAGGTGCTTGCTTAGTTAAGGAAGATGAAGATGACAAAGATGGAGAGGTGTGTGCTTCCTAAAATGTCGGGTAAGTTTTTCTCAACTCATCTTACTATGTTTATGAGGAAAAGCTTTCCTCTTGGTGAAGCATTCTAACCAAATTCACCCACATAGACAAGTTTTAATTAAGGAGGGGCTAATCACAAGATTAGTCCCTCAACTCCCATCCTACTATTGTTTTGACATCCCATTTACATTTTTCTTCAATTTAGTCATTGAAATGTTTTTGATACTATTCAATAAGGTTCAATGGCAATATTTTAGTTCAATAAGAGTTCAATATCAGTAGTTACTATCCGATACAACATTTAGACCTCACCAATGCAAATTTTCTGATCACTAGATCTATATTTCGACTAATCCGGATTTTGGGGTGTTACAATATCCGATATCATTTATAAACTATTTCACAACATCACTTGTCAATATAATTCACATTTAACACATACATCACTGTTTTCAAAGAATCATCAATAAATCACATTTCCAAGCATTAAGTCATGCTTAAAATCACAGGTATAAATTATATACTTACAAGGATCACTTACCATGTGCATCCTTTAACATCACATCATTAAAAACAGTAACCACATTCTTTTAAGCATGCTTTAACAGTAGATAAAACCATTAATTCAAAACAGTGCATAATCATCATATAATATCACAACCGAGTGAGAAAATTCCTTTCACTTACTTTCGAACTTAGTTAAGCGTTTCATGCTTAGCGTCGAGTTCCCAAATCATCTTTTAAAGCTTTCAAAACTGAAATTCACGCTCTCACTCACCGACACGCGCAACCTCGACTAGCTGACGCGAATCCAAGCAATCAAAGCTCACGAAACTTCACCAATTGCTTCCGATACGTTCTCCCTTGTTTATACAAACAAAAACAAAGGATTAATACATCACAATGCATTAAAATCTCCAGCAAAGAAACCTACCACGCTGCTCTGCCCAAAAACACCGAAACACCTATCCGAAACAACCGAAAACACCTTCGATTACACTACAAACTCAGCCCAGTAAAAACCTAACTCTTTCATCCATTTTTAATCATCAATTAACATCCAAAGTCAACATAATTGCATCCTTATACCTCCAACAACTCAGATTTCACTTTTAAAACCACAAAAACCAAAATCTACTAACCTAAACAACTAAAGATCCAACATGTTTCGAGATTAATATGATCAAACCTTTATTTTAACATTATTCAACATCCAAAGCATGATTAAAATCAATCATAACTCAGCCAAATCAGATCCAATAAAAAATCATTCAAAATCACCATTTAAGCTTGATTTAACCATTTTCATCAAATTAATCATGAAACCTTGTTAAGAAACATAATTAGAGAGCCAAATACTTGAGAATTTCAATAAAGAACCTTGATTAGAGGAGTAGAATGAAAATTACATCTAATCCTTGCCTATTACTTCAATTGGCAAGATTTTGTTGAAAACTTTCAAGAATCCTTTGAGATAAATGGAGGAATCACTAAGGAAATCTTTTGCAAATAAAAAATAATTGGAAAGATGAAAATCTCTGGAAGTTTTGAGAGACAAGAGATGTTTGGCTGATGAGAAAAGAGAGAAAATGGAAGTTACATCAAAAATGAATTTGTGCAACTAAATATCCTTTTTAATAAAACCCTTTTTATTCTTTTAAATAAACCACAATTAAAATGTGCTCAGTTAAAGGAATACCTGATTACTTTTGAATTAGCTCCCTAAACATTCTAAGCATTGGCCCACTTTCAAAACATTCCTTTAAAAATAGTTTTCAATTTTTACGTTTTAGTCACTAAACAAAAATGTCAACCTTCCAAAAATCATTTTCCAAAATTGGATTCACATTTCTTTAATATATATTTTAAGAGGATTTTAGGAAATTTTCTAATAGTTTTATCACAACCCGAACCAAGTTTTCCCTGAACCAACCCCAAACTAACCCAGATCTCTAATCTAGGCTCATCGGACCCTAAACCCTCTCTACAACTCCTAAGCCCAAAACTGGGGCGTTACAAAATGAGAGATAGAAAAAGCCATAGGGAAAGAGAAAGAACACAACAAAAGGGATATTGAAAAACTCTGGCAAGCCTTAGCTGAAGAGAGAAAGAAAGTGAAGCAAGCTGTAGAGAATGAGAAAGGCAAGCGAATCCGTGAGAAAGAGAAGGATAATATAGCTTCTTGGAAAAGGAAGGCCTATGACAACATGACCCGTTTATTTGAGTTGCAATCAGCCTATGATGAAGCCTATTAGAAATTGAAGGAAATGGACAACATCATCCAAGAATACAGAAAGAAGATCTTAGTCCTTAAAGATGTTGCTGAAGGAGGGAATGATTATTGGTTCACTCATCGAAGATACAAAGCCCAAAGGTTCCAAGAACGAGATGAGTTCTACAGAACTGTGATGACACATATCCAAGATATGGCCATGCATGTAGTGAGGTTATCAATTGAAGCCATAGCTCTCGGTCGTTACATTAGGCTCATAGGAGAAGTAGGACCAATGCTTATGTGGATGATCGAGGAAATCAAGGAGTTGGGTGCTCAGGCCGAGAAGTATTTCTGATCTCTTTTAAAATTCTTGTAATAAAGGGCCTTTTGATATTCAATAAAGACATTTGTTTCTATGAGCAAATGTTTTATGGAATTAATGGCCCTTCGAATGCATTCATACATTTGCATTGCTTTGTTGTAAAGTTTAATCTATTGTTTGTGCATACATTCACACATGATAAAAACTAACTTAACATAAAAATATGATAGAATATTCCAAAATACCTAAAAGAACTCACAAGTACAATACACGTGCCCAGACTTGAGCAATGAATATTGAGGAAAGATTGACAACTCTATAAGCAAATTAGAAGAGCACCCTAGACAAGATAGAAAGGATGGAAACTGACTTGAAACAACAAATCGAGTCAGTTCATCAGAGGATAATCAACTCGATCACGACCATGCTGGGGTTCAAGGATCCATATGCTGCTGAAGTAGGAGGGCGTACCGGCACACTACCGCAATTTCCTGCAATGACTTTTGGGAAGGAGACTACTTCTATGGCCAAAACTCCTGTCCACTTTGTTGAATCTTCCGTTCGCATCCCAAATGGAGAGGTTAACAATTATGAGGTGCCTAACCTCGATGAAATTGCTGATAAAGCTAAAGCCGAGAAGAAGTGGGAAGATAGGTTTGAGAATATTGAAGGAATGATTAAATCCTTCTAAGTAGGAAGTATTCATGGCGGGATGGATGCCAAGGACCTAAGCTTGGTAACAGACCTGGTGGTGCCGCCAAAATTCAAGATCCCAAATTTCGAGAAATATAATGGAACTACATATCCATCAACACATTTAACAACATGAGAGTCTGGTGGGTTCAGATGCACGCTGGTACATGTAATTAAGCCGAGTGAATATCAAATCGTGGAAAGATCTGTCTAGAGCCTTCAATGAACAGTATAAACATGTCTTAGACATGGTTCCAACCCGTTTGGTCTTGCAAGGGATGGAGAAAAAACAACATGAGAGTTTCCGACAATATGCACAAAGATGGAGGGACGTAGCTACACAAGTTCAACCACCGTTGCTAGAAAATGAAATTGCCCCAATGTTAGTAGAAACTCTAAAAGGTCCTCTCTATGACCGCATGCTCAATCATGCTACCAAGAGTTTTGCAGATATGCTAATGAACGAAGAATTAATCTTGGAAGCTATGAAAAGTGGAAAGCTGGATAGTGGGGAAACAAAGAAGACTTATAAAAAGAGCGGTAATGAAGTCAATGCCACCAACGTCTACAATCCCAGCTATACAACGGGCATAGTATTTAACAAGCCCAATACCTCAGCTGCGATTCCGGTAGTTACGAATTCCCGAAAGGAAAGCGAAGATATCAAAGAAACTCAAGACCCTATTTTCCTTCTATCCCAATGACGTATGTGGAGTTATTTGCTAAATTGGTCAAGTCCTAGATGGTGCTCCCAAGACATGTTCATTCATTCTTACCGCTGTACCCACCATGGTACAGTGAGAATGCCCAATACAAATATCATTCGGGAGTTAAGGGGTATACCATTGAGAACTACACTACATTCAAGAGGGTAGTAGATGATTTAAGAAAACCATGCATGTTGTCGTTCGAAACGTCTGAAAAGAAAAGGGAAATCCTCTGCCAAACCACCAGAAAGCTGGAATAAATGCAGTCATTGAGGAAGAAGACAAGATGATCAATGAACATGTTGCTAAGGTCAAAGCACCCATGAAATGGGTAAGAACCCAAATGGTGGAGGTTGGGATATTGGAAGGAAGAGTCGAGGAGTTGAAGATTGAAGGATTGTATTGTGAATACCACCAGGAAAAATGACACAAGTTTGAATGTTGCTTAGAGTTTAAGCAGCTGGTCCAAGAGAAAATCAACAACAAAGAATTAGAGTTTTTTGAGAAAGGAAATGAAGAGCAGACGATGGATGTGTGTACATCAGATGAGTCATCCTCTAAAAACAGTTACGCATGTTTGAAGCCTTTGGTTATAAAGACCAAAGAAAAGGTTAGTGAACGAGCCAGAGGTGAGACCCCATGATTAGTTATAAAGGCATCGATCCCTTTCCCTTATTA
Source organism: Hibiscus tridactylites (assembly GCA_958450335.1). Taxonomy (NCBI): domain Eukaryota; kingdom Viridiplantae; phylum Streptophyta; class Magnoliopsida; order Malvales; family Malvaceae; genus Hibiscus; species Hibiscus tridactylites. The sequence continues at coordinate 32,231,933 of OY288285.1, forward strand.
GGAAGTTAGACAAGTTCCTTGGAACTATACCTATATAGTAACAGACCCAGGAAACTTGTCGGCTGAAGACAAAGAAAAAGAAGAACCCATCAATGAGGTAAGCAGTTTCACAAGAAGTGGAAGGCTTTATTCCCCGCCAATGACAGAGGACAGATATGCAGCACAAAGAAATGATGTTGCTACTGAGCCAAAGAAGCAGGACAAAAAAACATTTCTTTCAAGAAAAACCACCAGTAATTCATGAACTAGTAAAGGAGTCAGAGGCTCAAGAGTTTCTAAAATTACTCAAACACAACGAGTACAGTGTGGTGGAGGAGTTACACAAACTTAAGGCACGAATCTCTATGTTGATATTGTAGAGCATTTTAGTTTTCTCTAAATATGAGCACAAGTGCACACTCCTGTCAAGTAATAGTATAAAGATATTGTCTCCCAAAGAGATTGGACAACTTGATTCGAATCGTAGTTCCTGCACAAAGAAAATTAAATGCATAAATAAGTTGGTTTGTTTGAGAGGAAAATAAAATAAAAACACAAGTAAATAAAAGGGAAGAGATAAGATTGATAGAATGGGCCGGGTTATGTTGCTGTTTAGTGTGAAACTGCGTTGAATATGACAAGTTGCTTTGCACTGCCAGACTCTGCTGCCTCAGCGGGGGATGGAAGTTAGGCTGCTGAGACGCTCTCGCTGCCTCGGCAAGGGGATGGACTTGTGTCTGAGCGGAAAACTCGACAGAACTACAGATGTAACCCCCTCGACCCGGCCTAGCCACCAGACCGTATCGAGTGGATCACACGAGACTAACTGAAGAATGATCCAAAGATTTCCCTCCAATTAGAAACCCTAAACGCGTTGATTATTATCTTTTCTAGATGCTCGTATTAAACCTTATGTTTAAGAACACGCAGCGGAAGAAAGAACAACAAAGCGAGCACCGATCGAACAACAGAGCAACCAAGGACCAAAATGCAAAACTAGCATAATACAAGGACCTATGATGTAATTAATGTGATCTCTTTGAAATTAAACCCATTTCATGCTTCCATGATGAAATGCAACACCAAGCAAGCCCAAAACATTCACAATTGAAAGCACAACAAACTAGGACCAAAACGCAAGAAAAATAACTTCAAAGATGCTTTTAACTAACTCTCAACGTCCCCTATTTTGGAACACTTAAGGTCATATCAGAATAGAGCTTCACAGTAAGCAAACGTTCTGAAACGGCTTGGACCCGTTCCGGCCATGCTTAGCTCGTTTCGATACGCGTTCCGGAACACCAAGACCAAAAACAAGGGATGTTATGAAAAGTTCGAGCTCGTTTCAAAACACCCTGCTCCAGTAACAGCAAACCTGCAGCTCACGCATCCCCAAAGTTGTTTTCCTTAGTTCCAATCATCACACACAACATAGAAACAACAAGGGAAGCATAAAAACACCAAGATCATTCCATCATATAAAAGCAAGAGCAAAAGAACTAACACATGATTAACACAAGATTAAGACAAGATGCTTCAAGATTCAACATTAAGATGAAACAAGGTAAAAACATGCCAACAAGGGCAACCAACATGCTCTCAACACAAGGAGTTTACAAAGCACTCCTAAAACGTAAACAAGGTTCATCCTCATTGCCACACACACTATTATCTAAACAAGGTCATACTTGAGCTAGAAGCGGACACTTGGATCACCTCCCTTGCATCGTTGCCTTCCAAAAGATCTACGAGTCTGCATTATTGGAAAAGAGAGCGTAAGCTATGAAGCTTAGTGAGCGGAGTTCAAACCAAACTACAACAATGTAGTTTTGAAAACCATAATCATTTTGGAAACCAAAACCATTTATAAAACTCATTTTCTCAAATCATTTCCTTTCAATATATCAACATAAATCAAGTTTAAGCAAATGCTATAACACATGCCCATGGCACAAACATGCATCAACCATGCATAAACCATATGTAAACCACATATGCAAACCAAGCCTACCGACTCCATCACAACTCTCATGCATCAAGCATAAATACATAACCATATGAGTTTACCAAGATCATATCAAAACCATAAGTGATTGAGTATACCTGCATCATTGACAAGTTGCTCGGATAAGCGGACACCTTGATGGCACAACCCCCATAGAGTCACATGGTGAAACACCCCTCACCATGATCTCACATCGGACGGGATGCCACTACCTGCATTGCCCGTTGGTGATAGCACAACCCCTACCACTCACATCACAATAGCACAACCCATATTGTGAAACCAAAGAATTTCTCACGCGCGAATTTATAATTATAGTGCACTTCATATCCTATTGATCAATCAATCTATCTGATATAACCCATGTTTCAATATACTCATTGCAACATCACAAACCACTGCTTTCACTGTGGATAAACACCTCCCCAAACACATCCCAAAATCCATAACCACAAGCTCAAGCATAGCATGAACTCAACAACACTTTCATAAACCACATGGCAATCTCATGGGACAATAACAACATACATTTAATGCACAAGAACAGAAGAAAACATCATTTAGAATGATATACTCAAGATTAAAACAAGATCAATAGAAAATTGGCGAAAAAGCCAAAACAACAAAAACCTTACTCTTGAGCTTGGAATGGACTAACAGCTCAACCCAAACTCTCAAAATACTTCTCCAACCTCGTTAAAGCATTAAAATCATTTCCACTCACCAGCGATTACCAAAACCAAGCCGAAACTCCCTTTCTAGCTTTCCGGTTCACCCACAAATGAATCCAACAATTCCAGATCTTCAATCCCTGCCACTAACCAACCCAAAACAGAGGATTAGAGATATTTTCAACACTCTAACTTGCTGGAAAACAGAGATTCAACAACCCATTCAAAACACCTATCGAAACAATTCCGAAACAAGCCGAAAACATTGGAAAACTCAATTTGGACAATCTCCAGCAGAACTCAGCATTAGATATCATTAAAACACATGAGTAAACATCTAAAAACATCAACCTAACATCAGATTATCACTAGCTATCAATTTACCTCAAAACTCACTCAAAAACCCACTTTTTCACACTTCAATCTCCAACACCAAACCCAATTTCGGGATTCCTATCATTCACCCATCATCTCACACAAAGACCACATCAAAAAAAGGATATAATCATCATCAAACCCAGCAATAACAGATTCCACTCAAGATCTTACCCAAAAACTCATTTTAGCTCATTTTGGCCAATTTTCATTAAGATTAGTTTAGGAAAACACAACCTTAGTAATTAAAAGAATCAAAGCATGAGATTACCAATAAAGAACCTTACATTAGAGGAGAAATTCGTTACTCACCTCCAATGCTAGCTATTTCCCCTTGTTTGGCAAAATTTCTTAAGAAAAACAATGAAATAAGCTTGGGTTTTAGAAAACCAAAGTAGGAAAATGATTTGGCAACATTAGATTGATAAGAAATCACTTTTACATTGAGAAAATCAAGTCCAAAGGTTGTTTGGCTGAAGAGAGAAGATGATGAAGCTTAAAATGAGTTTTTACGTGAAATGAGAAAATAGAGAAAACCTTTTTACTCTTAGTTATAAAACCTATTTTAAATTATTTGAATAGTCAAAATAAAAGGGGATAATAACCGTATTGGCCCAGCCAATTTAGCTCCTTAAAGATTCTGTGTTTTGACTCTTTTACAAAATGGTCACTAAAAACAGATTTTGCAAACTTTACATTTTGGTCACTAAACTAAAATGCCACGGTTCAGAAAACGTTTTTCCAAAATTATTTTTACCAAAGCCTTAAACATATTTATTAAGGATTTTAGGGATTTATTTCATATTTTTCCCACCATCCGAGGACCACTTTCCCTGAACTCACTCACAACTCCCAACACCGGTCTTTCGGACCTCGAAACCTCACTGAATCTTCTAAACCCTAAACCGGGATATTACAACAAGGCTCGACAGAGCGCTTCGAAAGTGATCCCGCTTATGTCTAAGTCAGAATGTTGTTGATTCCCACTACATATAATACTAGTCGCGGCGTGAATCGTGCAAAGACAGTATTGTTTGGTTCGTCCTCTTTTAGCCGCCTTAAACCCTAACCTATGTCTAGGATGGATTGATCAACACCATTTATAGATGAGATCGTGCTTACTCCTTTCGTGAGTTAGACTCTCTCGATACCGAACCAATGGATAGTAATCAACTAATCTTTCCCCTTAATTGAAAACTATGAAGAACATGGAATAAGCAAACCTTGAAGCTTTATTGCAAAAACAAACTTAAAATCCTAAACAATTGTTCCCACACTAATTACAACGTAACTCAAACCCAAAGAGAATTTTGAACAAAATGGCGGCAAGAAAATCTAATCTATGCCTAAGGGAAAACCTAAGTTGTTGTGCTCAAGTACAAAATATGTCGGGTATATATAAGCATTAGCTAGGCCAAGTCCTTCTTGGAGTAGAAGTCTTCAAAGTAGCTTTTGCATTAAATGCAACCTTTAATTCTCACTTCTTTGAGTTGAATGTGGACTTCTTCATGTCGGCTTGCTCTGCAAGTTATCTCGAACTACTCCTTCGATAGTTGTACCCGTTGTTACAGGCATTAGGAAATTGAGTGGATGGCATCGTTAGAATCAAGATTTTTTGCTCTACAGATCGCACTCCAGTTCTCCAATTCCTCAACTTGCTGCCCTGGGCGGCGGGTATGGCGGCGGCAGCTGCTGTCTTTGTTTGGAACTACATCAGTACAACTCCTTGGTCTACTGTCACGGCGGGTTCTGGCGGCACCCTGCTGTCGCGGCAGGTTCTGGCGGCCCCTTGCTGCCTCAGCATCATGTCCTCAACTCCTCTCTCCTTCTACCAGCTTATAGTACATGAAACTAAAACTAAACTAAAACAATACCTTTTCCTTACCAAATAAAAGACAATCAATAAAAAGATGGCAAAGTAAAGAATGTTGTAAAATGCAATGCACGATCCTAACTATGCCTAAAATATACTAAAAACAGCAATGATATGAGATGGAATGTGCACAAAATATAGAACTTATGGACACTTTACAGTTACTATTGCTGAGTTCCAAAGTTCACAATGATGACCTATTAAAGATTCTGAACAGAACATTTGTGTCAAAGGAGATCAGGACCGACAAGATGGATAGGTTGGTCAACAATATTGGTGTCAACAATTTCATATCTTTTAATGATGAGGAAATACCAGCAGAAGGAAGAGGATCATACAAACCCCTGTATACCTCTACAAGGTGCAAAGGATATATACTTCCAGGTGTGCTTATTGAAAATGGGTCAGCTTTGAACATACTCATGTTTGCCTCACCGAAGAAGCTATCCATAGACAGCTCTCACATGAGAGCTTATCAAAATACAATACGAGCTTTCGACGAGACACAAAGAGATGTGCTAGGGAAGATTAAAGTTCCCCTACAGATTGAGCCATCACCTTTGAAGTAGATTTTATGGTGATGGATATAAAGCCGAGTTATAGCTGCTTGCTTGGGCGCCCATGGATCCACACAGCAAGCGCAGTGCAATCAACCCTTCACCAAAAGCTAAAATTTGTGGTCGATGGATAGTTGGTGACTGTCGGTGTAGAGGAGGAAATCATTGCATCAATAGCTACTAGTGCGCCCTACATTGAGATTGATGAGGGTCTGCTTGAGTGTCACTTCAGGACAATAGAGCTAGTCAATATGAATTTTGTCACCAAAAGGATTAAGGTACCTGAGCCGGAAGTGTCAAGCTGCGCTAAGATACAGGTAAAGTAAACGTTAGTAAAAGGAGCTGAAGTAGGAAAGAGATTTGGGAAGAGTCACCAGGGAAGGCTGTATCCCGTGGTTATCTCGACAAAGAAGGGCTGATTTTGTTTGGGTTTCAATCCCAATAAATGGTAGAGAAAAGAAGAGATTAGAAAGTAGTAGGAAAGAAGAAAGACAAAGCTGAAAGGAGGGGAGATTGAGTGGGAACTGATAACATACTCACCATTGAGCCATAGTTTCAAATTTGGAGGTTTTCTAGTTCCTAATGCCAAGTTTGATGAGGAGGAGAAAGGAAAGAACGAATTATTCGAGGCGTTTGAGAATATGAGCATCAATTCTTTCATGAATGAGGAAGAAAGAGAGAATGAGTACTTGTCCAAGATTCGCCCCAGCGTTGAACTAAACAACTGGATCACTGAAGTAGTCCCTGAAGTTTTTAAAACAAACTCAGAGTAATTCTCAAAACCAACTCTTTTGTCTCTAGGCTCGAGGGCAATTAGATATCTTATGTAAAAGGGTCTATGTTAAAAAGAAAAAAATAGGGTCGTTTATTAGAGTAAACTCCCAGTTTACTTCAATATTCCCCGTTTGACTGTTTGGTTCGGTCTATCGCCTAGGTCGGGTCGAGGGGGTTACATTTGGTGGTATCAGGGCCAGGTCTGCGAAAGAATGGGAAGGTAAGGTTGATGTGTTATTTTTAATTTGTTGAATTAATGATGAATACTATGCACTGTGGTTGTATATGTTATGAAATGATCGTTTATGTAAAACAAGATTTTTGCATGATTGATAGCATGATTTAGGTTTGCATGTGTTGATTGGGGGAGAGAATAAGGGTACCTATTGCCATATTATTTCTAATGTAAAAGAAGATTTTTGTTTAATGTTAAACTTGAGATTCTTGGATTCTTGCATTTGGGTTTGCCTAATTGTTTTTTTTATAATATTTCATGTTTTAGATTTGCATACCTTTTGAAATGGGACCGAGGTGAAAGCTTAGAGGCAATGTATGAAACGTGGTTGAGAATGAGGTTAATGAGAATGATAAGAATTTGTCGCCTCCTCCTCCTCTTGGTGGTGAAGGAGCTGGAGCGGGAGCTGGTGTTGGAGGTGTTAGACCTCAAGCAGTGCAAGGGCAGACTGTTGCTGGTATGACATCGTTGATTCAGGCCATAGCTGATATGACACCTTAGGCAACGAATGTGCTTGGAGTTGCTTAAAGATTAAGATTTGACAATCGAGTACCATCCAGGGAAGGCGAATGTTGTAGCCGATGCCTTGAGAAGAAAGGTGGCTTTAGTGTTAAGGGTGATGTTTGCTTGGTTGAGTATATCGCGAGATGGTGATTTAGTGGCTGAGTTGCAAGTGAAACCCTCGCTGGTAGAGCTGATTAAGGAGAAGAAGTTGTTGGATAATTCATTTGTACTACATGTTCAGGACATTGCGGAAGGAAATCAAACGAACTTTTGTTTCAATGATGATGGTGTTTTGTGTTTTAAGAGTTGAATAGGTGTGTCGAAGGATGTTGAGTTGAGGCTCAGTATTTCGACTGAAGCGCATAGTACTCCTTTTGCTATGCATCCTGGTAGTACAAAGATGTATCATGGGTGAAGGATGAGTACTATTGGGTTGGTTTAAAGAAAGATGTGGCTGATTTTGTTAGTAAGTGCATGGTTTGTCAATGTGTTAAAGCCGGCATCAGTTTCCTTCCAGATTGTTACAACCGTTGAAGATTCCAAAATGGAAATGAGAGAGAATCACCATGGATTTTTTGACGGGTTAGCCTTTAACACCATACAAGAAGAATTCCATTTTGGTGATTGTTGATCGTTTTACGAAATGTGCACATTCTTGGCGGTGCATACTACGTATACATTAGATAGGTTGGCGGACTTGTACATCTCTGAGATTGTAAGGTTACATGGGGTTCCTAAATCCATCGTTTTGGATCGAGATCCGTGTTTCACAGCAAGGTTTAGGGAGTGTCAACACAAAGCGTTGGCTATGCGTTTGAATTTCAGTACTTCGTATCATCCTCAAACGGATGGTCGGTCTGATAGAGTTATCCAAGTGTTGGAAGACATGTTGAGGTGTTGCATAATTGATTTTTAAATTTCGTGGGAGAAACAATTACCTTTAGTGGAATTTGCATACAATAACAGTTATCAAGCGAGTATCCAAATAGCTCCTTATGAGGCCTTGTATGGAAGGAAGTGTAGAACGCCTCTTTGTTCGGCAGAAACGGGGCAGAAGTTTGTCTCTTTGCCTAATGAGTTGAAGGGAACAACGGAAAAAGTAAAGCTTATTAGTGAAAGGTTGAAAGCGGCTTCGGACCGATAAAAGTTTTACGCAGATTTGAAGCGTAAGAAGGTTGAGTAAGTTGTAGGAGATAAGGTGTTTCTGAAGGTCTCACCTTGGAAGAAGGTGATGAGGTTTTGTAAAAAGGTCAAGTTGAGTTCGAGGTTTATTGGACCATATGAGGTGCTAGAGCGTGTTGGACTTGTCGCTTATAGGTTGAGGTTGCCTTCTGAGTTGGAGAAGATACATGTTGTTTTTCATGTATCCATGATTCGTAGGTATAGATTGGGTCCGTCTCATGTTATGCATGTTGAAGAGATTGAGCTGAATCCAGATTTGTCCTATGTTGAAGAACCAGTTGAGATCTTAGATTCGGACAACAAGGTTCTTCATGGTAAGACCATTGAGTTGGTAAAGGTATTGTGGCGTCTTCGTGATGTTGAGGAAGCCACTTGGGAGAGGAAGGAAGACATGAAGAAGCGTTTCTTTAGTCTTTTTCCATCAGGTAAAATTTTCGAGGACGATTGTTTCGAGTAAATTTTGACAAGGAAGCATGAAATATGATAAATTAAAGGTTGGTTATCTAAAATTGGAAAGAGCCCTTGTAAATTAGCAAATTTACAATATGGTCCCTAAAGTGCAATAAAATGCAATTGAGTTCCAAATTGTTGTTTGATCGAGTTGTTGTTTGTTCTGCTGTGATGTTAAACACTTAGGATCATAATGAGCATCTAGACAAAAAGAAAAAATAGGGTCGTTTATTGGAGTAAATTCCCGATTTACTTCAATATTGCTCATGTGACATGTTCGGTTCGGTATATCGCTTAGGCCGGGTCGAGGGGGTTACACACAAAGTTAATAGAATACCACAAGTTGGTCCTCAAACTGACCAAAGAGTTCGTTGAGACCACCTTCAGGCATCTTCCTAGAGTTTACCTCAGCAAACGACTCTATTTTTTTTTCATTTTATCTTTTCTAGATGCTCTTATACACCGTATGTGATAACCTTTGCAACAGAAAAATTTGCAGCTCGATCAGACAACAAGTAGGGACACAATTGCATGTAATCACATTTTAGGGACCATTTTGTAATTTTTACAAAATATAAGGACTTCTTCACTTTTAAGTTACCAACCTTTATTTAGTCACATTACATGCATCTCTGTCAAAACATAGCTCACAATAATCATCCTTGATCATTTAATTACATCACAACATTCAGGGATAAAATAGTAAAGAATTAGAACTTCAAAAGATTCCACTAACCTACTTAACTGTAAGGTGTTTTTGTACATGTAGTCCTTATCGAAACGCTCGTATCGAAAAAAGGCGGTACGTTTTGGTACACGAGGCTGTTTCGATACTACCTCGAACTCGTTTCGGAAAAAAAACCTTCTAGTAGCCAAATATACCGAAACACCCCTCTATGTTTCGAAATTCCAAGGCCATTTCAGGCACCCTGTTTCGGTACATGCTCAAGTGTACCGAAACACCTGGGCATGTAATGTTACTTTTGCTGATTTTTTATACTTTAATCCAATCTATAACAACCCAACATGCTTCCAAGATGCAGACAACATATATAAACATCAATCCTCAAGCATTCATGGCAAATTTATCAACATAACATGAACATTTGCATCTATGGTAAACTATAGGCATGCAACCTATTGTCAAACCAAGCAAGATACGAAAATGCAAGGTAAGCATAAACCAAATACCAATGGACATTTACAAGTCTAAAACAGCAAACCAAACTTGCACAAAAGAGCGTTTACACAAATCTCTCAATAATTCAACGAATCCCCCATTGCTTTTTTTACTTTAGTCTAAACTGAAACATGCATTCTTAAGCGAAGTCTCTTGGAATCCCTTGCCTCTTGCTGCCACCTAAACCTCAATTATCTTCACCGGTGGACAAATGAGAGTGTAAGCACACAAGGCTCTGTGAGGAGAATAATAAGCAAAAACACCACCAATGCATTAAAACCATTTTCATGTCTACATTGAAATCTCATTTCAATCTTCGAAAACATCATTTGAAAACCATCAAGCCCTTTTCAAAACCATGCACTTTCCTTAATCAAAACTAGCATGTTAAACATCATGCAACATATATTATTAATCCACCAGAAAATCCATTGCTAACGCTCAACTTAAGCCTTCCCATGCATAGCTACCATATGCAAAGCTTAAAGAGTAAAGCATGCATTTACATATTATACATCATAAACCATCTCATAATACATCATCAATTATATTGGCTTACAAATGATCATCAACATGCTCATTTCTCAAAACCACATCGGAAACACGAATTCACAAGTGTTGGCCCAACACTTCATACATTCTCATCGGCATCTCAAGGTTCACACACGGGAGCTACCCTCCACCGTTTTGACACCCGTGGTGGAGTATTACGTACGTGTAGGGCGTGTAGGTGTTCCCTTTTTGTAGGAGCGCAAGTGCACACTCTTGTCAAGTTATAGTGTATAAGATGTCAAATCCCACGAGGATTAGATAGCTTGTCTCGTTTCATAGTTCCTGCACAATGGTAATGTAAAAACATAAGTGAATGATTGGTTGAGATCGAAGAGTAAATAAAAAACAAGTAAAAGAGAAGAAAAGAATCAGGTTGATAGAGCAGGCAGGGTTATGCTGCCACTTAATGTGAAAACTACATTGTAATAGGTATGAGTTATCCTTTGCTGCCACGATATGCTGCCTCGATGGGTACGGCAGGCGGCAAACTACAACCTTATCACACGGCCGCAGCATGTCACTACCACTGCAGGGGTGTGTACTGTCTCGATAGGTGGGATGGAAAGATGTCTTGGTGGCAAGTCTGGCAGATACTCTAAGTTCGACAGGATAGTGAGTAGTGATCCCTCCTATTTCTAGGTTAGGATGCTCAAGATTGATAACTTGAGGACTAGTGTGGAACCAAGTCAGTCAACTCGGTTAGTGATCCCTTTTAGCCGCCGAAACTTGTGGACTAGTATGGAACCAAGTTAGTCACGCCTCCCTTTGTGACCGTGCTTAACCCTTTCGTGAGCCTTGCACTTTCGTGCCCGACAAATAGATTCTCTCAAACGACTGGTGTAGAAAGATTGAAAGAATGAAGAACAATGGATTAAGTAAACTTGGGATATTTTATTGAAGAAATAACTCAAAAACCTAAAACAACCGTTTCTCACTAGTTACAACATAACCCTAACCCAAAGAGAATTTAAAACATGGCGGCAGTGATGAACACAAGAAGAGTCTATAGAAAACCTAGGATGATTTAAACTAGAAGTACAATGGGTATTTATAGACTCAAAACTAGGTTAAGTCCTCCTCAAAGTGAAGTCCTCTAAAGTAGCTTTCCTTCTTTAATGTAGCTCTAAATGTTGACTTCTTTGCTTGGAATATTGACTCTTCATCGTTTGCCTTTGCCTACAAGTAAGCTTGGAAATTTCGCTTCAGTAGCCCTAGCCGCTGCTACAGATGTCGAAAAATCATATGAACGCCAACGATAGATTCATGAGTTTTTTCTCTACAAATCACGCTCCAGTTCTCCCAACTCCTATAGTCAGCTGCCGAGGGCAGCAAGGTCGGCAGCAGCTTTGCTCGGCAGGTGCTCGGCAACAAGTTACTTTTGTTCGAACTACTTCAGTACAACTCCTGGTTTGCTTCTCAGCGTTGTGTCCTCCGTTCCTCGGTTCCCTCATTCAGCTGTTAGTACCTACAAGCAAGAATACACTAAAACAATATCTCTTGTTCACCAAATGAATGATAAGTTATAAAAGCAAGGTAGAAATGTAATGCTGTAAAATGCTATGCATGAGCTTAATTATGCCTAAAATATGCTTAAAATAGTAATAATAAGAGTTGTAAAGTGTATGAAATATAAGACTTTTAGACACTTTGCACACCCCCAAAATCGAACTATTGCTTGTCCTTACGCAATGCAACCTAGAGTACTTGCTCTAATAATAGTCAGAAAGAAAAACATGTTTTTAACCTGATTTTCTGCCTCAAGTCCGTGGCACCTATATATATATATATAACTTAATGAAGGGAAATAAACAAGAAAACAACTCAGAATTAAATTCCTAATGGCTGTGTGATGTTTGCAAATCTGTAAACAAGCTGAATGCACGGAATAAAGGATTAAACAAAGATAATACTATAATTTAAAGGTTTCTGCCGAGGCAGCACAGTTAAGCACATTATTATTTTTAATCATGGCAGTGAGGGCTTCAGCTTATCAAAACTACTCTTCCAGGTCTGACGTTGAGATAGGAGCAAACTACAAAACCCCGAACCCTTGGAGTAGAGTCACCCCATGAAGGCTTTCATTCACTCATGTTAATTTTTACGTCAACTTTAGGCTTTCAGATTCATGGACTTTGATAGCAGCGAAGTGTCCTCACATATGATTCTTCCTAGAGCCTGTTGCGGGCACGTCTAGGGTGATACAACATTTTTCTATGTTTTTGATTATGCTGCCTTGGCAGTTCTGCATTTTTCTATTTCTTTTGCCTGCCTCGGCGGCTACTTGCAATTATTGTTAGAATTTTGCAAAGAATTCTAAAAGAACAAACATGTAGTGCTCATCAAATATTCTAACACATTCAACAAGTAACGGAGATATTTAACATTTTCAGGTAAAAGGAAAAAAAATCCAAGTCATATTTCATGCTTTTTCCCAAGATGAAGTTTAATTTTTAATTATGTGCAAAAATAAAGTAATCGGCTATCCTATCATAGGCACAAAGTCATAACAAACTTTTTCTTTTCCGATTATTACTAAGGCAAGTACAATGCAGCCTAAATGCAACTAAGAATGTCTACAAATGATGCGAGAGCTATCCCCCCAAACTCGAGACGGGCATTGCCCTCAATGCACAAAATAGAAAAGAAAACTGGACTAGAGTAAGTAGAGGGAATAACGCCTGAAGTTGCTGCGAATGGTCGGTGCTGGTAGCGGGCTTGATATTGCTGCCCTATGTTCCGCTTTTTCTTGGTTTGGGATCTGCAAAATTGATTGTGAGAAGGGAATAAAGAAAACATAAAACAAAATAAACCTAATCCTAAAATTACTCCTACTAAAACTGTAAATAGCGGCTTAGATAAGGTTATGTCACAGTGGGGTTGCCATCCCCCAATTTGAAAATTTCATGTTCTTTGATGACAGAGTCCCTTGTGTAGTGCTTTAGTCGCTGCCCGTTGACCTTGAACTCCATCCCTTCTTTTATTGATTTTATTGTTACGACACCATGTGGGAAGGTTTCAACTACTTCGTAAGGTCCTGACCATCTAGATTTTAGTTTTCCCAGAAATAGTCTGAGACAGGAATTGAATAGCAGTACTTGATGCCCTGGAAGGAAGTGCCGCTGATGGATCTTGTTGTCATGCCATTTTTTGATTTTTTCCTTGTATAGCTTGGCATTCCATTTCCGTCAGGTTGAACAGTCTCTTTTCCCCGGCCTGTTTCCAGTGTATGTTGACTGCCTAGTATGCCTTGTATTCTATTTCGAAAGGGAGGTGGCAGGCTTTTTCGTATACGAGACGACATGGGGACATTCCTAACGGTGTTTTGTATGCTTTTTGATATGCCCAAAGAGCATCGTCTAGTTTCAATGACCAGTCTTTTCTATTAGGATTTACAGCCTTCTCCAGAATAGTTTTGACTTCCCTGTTCGAAATTTCTGCTTGCCCATTTGTTTGTGGATGGTAGGATGCAGCAATCTTGTGCTTGACCCCTACTTTCTGGAGTACCTTTGCAATTAATTTGTTGTCAAAATGGGTACCTTCAACGCTTATGATTGCTCTTGGTACTCCGAACCTTGTGAAGATGTTCTTTCGTAAGAATTGATGAACAATCTTTGCATCATTGTGAGGGGTGGCAATGGCTTCTACCCACTTAGAAACATAATCCACTTCTAGGAGGATGTATAGGTTTCCGCACGAAGATGGGAATGGTCCCATAAAGTCTATCCCCAAAACATCGAACAACTTGACTTCCAGAATTGTTTGAAGGGGCATTTCATTCTGTCTCCATATATTTCATGTTCTTTGGCAGTTTTAACACTGTTTGTAGAACGCTTGAGTGTCTTTATGCAGTGTTGGCCAAAAGAACCTTGATTGCAACACTTTTACTGTTGTTCGCTGCCCACCGAAATGGCCTCCATATGGTGCTGAGTGGCATTCTGAGAGTATGGCATGTTGTTCATCCTCTGGTATACATCGTATGATGACCTGGTCTGCACAGTTGTTGAACAAGAATGGCTCGTCCCAAAAATAATGCTTAGCATCATGATGGAAACGTTTCTTTCCTTGATAGTTTAGTCTATAAGGCAAAACACCTGATACTAAATAATTAACAATATCTGCATACCAGGGTGTGTCTATTGAAATTGTTGTCGCTGCTTCTGCGGGGGCGGCAGGTATTAACCCTTCAGCTTCTAAGGCAGCTACCATGGCAGAGACTAGCAACAGTTGTTCATCAGGGAATTCATCCTGAATTTCGTCGTTAGAGGTGTTTTCTTGTCTATTCTCATACCGAGAAAGATGATCCGCCACTTGGTTTTCTGTACCCTTTCTATCTCGGATTTCTACGTCAAATTCTTGCAATAGTAGGATCCACCGAATTAGGTGGGGCTTTGCATCCTTCTTTGCAAATAGGTACCTTAGGGCAGAATGGTCTGTATGAACTATCACCTTCGTGCCAATCAGGTAGGGTCGAAATTTATCGAAAGCAAATACTACTGCCAGTAATTCTTTTTACGTGGTGGTGTAGTTGGTCTGGGCAGTATTTAGTGTTTTGCTAGCGTAGTATATGACATGAAAGAGTTTATCTCTATGCTGCCCTAAGGCGGCGCCAACGACAGTGTCACTAGCATTGCACACGAGCTTGAAGGGTTGACTCCAGTCCGGGGGAACTACAATAAGGGTTGTGAGGAGCTTCTCCTTTAATGTCTTGAATGCCTCCTGGCATGCCTCGTTGAAGATGAATGGCTTATCCTGTTCCAGCAGAGTACATAATGGTTTAGAAATATTAGAAAAGTTTTCAATGAATCTGCGATAAAAACTTGCGTGCCCTAGAAAACTCCGTATGCCCTTGACATTGGTTGGCGGCGGAAAATTGGCTATGACTTCGATCTTTTCTTTGTCCACCTCTATTCCTTGTGCAGAGATTTTATGCCCTAAGACTATGCATTCGTCAACAATAAAGTGGCATTTTTCCCAGTTAAGCACTAGGTCTGTTTCCTCACATCTGGTCAGCACTCTCTCAATGTTTTCGAGGCAGCTGTCGAAGCTGCTGCCAAAGACAGAGAAGTCATCCATGAAGATTTCCATTAAGTTTTCTATCATGTCGGAGAAGATAGCCATCATGCATCGTTGGAATGTGGTTGGGGCATTGCACAAACCAAACGACATTCTTCGAATGGCATAGATGCCATATGGGCATGTGAAGGTTGTTTTGACATGGTCATCCGGTGTGATGGCAATTTGGTTATACCCTGAATATCCATCCAAAAAACAATAGAAGGGTTTGCCAGCAAGGCGGTCAAGCATCTGATCAATAAAAGGTAATGGAAAGTGATCCCTTTTTGTTGCTTTATTTAACTTGCGGTAATCCATGCATATTCGCCAACCTGTTACAGTTCGAGTTGGGATTAATTCATTATTATCATTGCTTACCACAATTATTCTGCCTTTCTTTGGTACACATTGTACCGGGCTTACCCATTCGCTGTCTGCAATCGGGTATATGATCCCAGCATCTAGCCATTTGATGATCTCCTTTTTGACCACTTCTCTCATGGCTTCGTTTAATCTCCGTTGGGCATCCACGGTTGGTTTTTGGTCCTGCTCCAATTGAATTTTGTGCATGCAAATGGCAGGGTTGATTCCCTTTATGTCTGCAATGGTCTAGCCTATCGCCTTCATATGTTGTCAAAGCAGTGCAGTTAGCTACCATTCCTGTTCAGTCTGCAACTTGGATGAGATTATAACTGACAGTGTATCATTAGGTCCCAGGAAAACGTATTTAAGTTGTTCAGGTAAGGTTTTTAATTCGAGGGTAGGTGATTGTTCAATGGATGGTTTGAACATCTTTCCCCCTTTTTATGTGTAATTTAGAGGTTCAAAGAACTTACATGGTCTGTTTGTTATCCAATGGGCTTCTTTATGTTCCTTTGTTTCCTGCTCCGTCCACTCATTGTATTGCTCATCTTCCGGGTAGCTTTCTAAATGGTTGACGTGGCAACTGCCATGTTTGCCTCCAGAGCAGTCTTGCTGTAAGCAGGGTCTATTTTCTTCCAGGTTGAACTCTGTGACAGTATCCAGTAGCTAGAATTCTTCCAGATCTTCAGCTTGTCTTATGGATTGATAAACGTTCAGTTTTATTTGTTGGTCGTCTATTCACATTGTGAGTTCACCTTTTTCTACATCAATCAGGGTTCTACCCGTAGCAAGGAAAGGTCGCCCCAGTATTATTGGTACTTTTTCATCTGCTTCACAATCCAATACCAAGAAGTCGGCAGGAAAAATAAATTCATCCACTTGTACTAGAATGTCCTCAATTTTTCCTTCCGGTTGCACATAGGTTCTGTCAGCCAGTTGTAGCATCACCGTTGTTGGGCGGGCATCTCCTATTCCCAGTTTCTGAAAAATAGATTTAGGCATCAAATTTATGCTTGCCCTTAGGTCACATAATACTCGTACATAGTGGTTGCTGCCAATTTTGCAAGGGATTATAAAGCTGCCATGATCTTTCTACTTGGGTGGTGCTTTATTGTGTAGCATAGCCATACATCCTTCTGTTACTGCCACCTTTTCAAATTCCCCGATCCTTGTTCTCTTGGATACCATATCCTTCAAAAACTTGGCATAGCTCGACATTTGTTCAATCAAATCTATTAGTGGAAGGTTGATTTTGACTTGTTTTAGCACATCCAGGAACTTATTATATTGCATCTCTTGTTTTTGTTTCTTTAGTCTCTGGGGAAATGGAGGGGGAGGTGTCGGGTTTGCAGTTTTTTTCATGCTAGCCATCGTATTCTGAGCAACTGTTTCAGGTTCTGTCTATTCATTCCTGGTGTCATTTTCTGATTCATGCTCTGGTGCTACCGCGACATAATATTTGGTAGGGTGGATTGGTTTGGCAGTTGATGTTTCTCTTGCAGCTGGCGTGAATGGATCCTGTAGTGTTGTCCCACTTCGAGTTGTTCCGGCCTTACACTGCTCAAGGGCTTTTCCTTTTGCTGATTCAGTGTCACTAGGTAATCCACCCATTGGCCTAGTGCTGATGATATGAGCAAATCTCCCTAACTGTGTTTCCAGATTTTTTAATGCTGCCTCTTGATTGTTCATCATGTTTTCAGTCCTGTACATGAAAGATTTAGTTTTATCAATGAATTTAGTTGTGCTAAAAATAAAATCTTTAGTGTAGGACATGAATTCATGCAAAGTAGATTCTAAAGATGAAGTATTTATGTCCTGTTGTGGTAGCAACTGTCGTGACAGGTTCTTTTGATAATCCCCTCGTTGCTGTGATGGGTTTGTAGCCGTTCTGGGGTTCCTCCACGAGTAGTTAGAAGGGGTTCTTCAATCCTGGGTTGTAGCTATTCTGTGTAGGTATGCTATTCCTCTTGTATCTTCCCATATAATAAGATGATTCGACACAATCAATGGAATCATGGTTGCCACCATTTTATCTTTTCTAGATGCTCTTATACACCATATGTGATAACTTTTTCAACGGAAAAATTTGCAGCTCGATTAGACAACAAATAGGGACACAATTGCATGCAATCACATTTTAGGGATCATTTTGTAATTTTTACAAAATACAGGGACTTCTTCACTTTCAAGTTACCAACCTTTAATTAGTCACATTACATGCATCTCTGTTAAAAATTAGCCCAAAATAATCATCCTTGCTCATTTAATTGCATCCACAACATTTAGGGATAAAATAGTAAAGAATCAGAACTTCAGAAGATTCCACTAACCTACTTAACTGTAGGTGTTTTGGTACATGCAGTCTTTATCGAAACGCCCGTTTCGAAATAAGGCTATTCAATTTGGTACACGAGGCTGTTTCGATACTACCTAAAACCCGTTTCGGAAAACAACCTTCTAGTAGTCAAATGTACCGTAACGCCCCTCTATGTTTCGAAATCCCAAGTCCATTTCAGGCACCCTATTTCAGTACAGGCTCAAGAGTACCAAAACACCTGGGAATATAATGTTACTTTTGCTGATTTTTCATACTTCAATCCAATCTATAACAATCCAACATGCTTCCAGGATGCATACAACATATATAAACATCAATCCTCAAGCATCCATGGAAAATTTATCAACATAACATGAACATTTGCATCAATGGTAAACTATATGCATACAACCTATTGTCAAACCAAGCATGATATGAAAATGCAAGGTAAGCATAAACCAAATACCAATTGCCATTTACATGTCTAAAACAGCAAACCAAACTTGCAAAAAGAGGGTTTACACAAATCTCTCAATAATTCAACGAATCCCCCATTGCCTTTTTTACTTTAGTTTAAACCGAAACATACATTCTTATGCGAAGTCTCTTGGAATCCCTTGCATCTTGCTGCCATTTAAACCTCAATTATCTACACTGGTGGACAAATGAGAGCGTAAGCACATAAGGCTTAGTGAGGATGCTCATAAGCAAAAACACCACCAATGCATTAAAACCATTTTCATGTCCACATTAAAACTATTTCAATATGCTAAAATATCATTTTAAAACCATCATGCCCTTTCAAAACCATGCACTTTCCTTAATCAAAACCAGCATGTTAAACATCATGCAACATATATCATGAATCCACCAGAAAATCCATTTCTAACACTCAACTTAAGTCTTCCCATGCATAGCTACCATATGCAAAGATTAAAGAGTAAAGCACGCATTTTCAAATTATGCATCATAAACCATTTCATAATACATCGTCAATTATAATGGATTACAAGTGATCATCAACATGCTCATTTCTCAAACCACATCGGATACACAGATTCACAAGTGTTGGCCCAACACTTTATAGATTCTCACCGGCATCTCAAGGTTCACACACGGGAGCTACCCTCCACCGTTGTGACACTCGTGGTGGAGTATTACGTGCATGTAGGGCTTGTAGGTGTTCCCTTTTTGTAGGAGCGCAAGTGCACACTCCTATCAAGTTATAGTATATAAGATGTCAAATCCCACGAGGATTGGATAGCTTGTCTGGTTTCGTAGTTCCTGTACAATGGTTAAGTAAAAACACAAGTGAATGATTGGTTGAGATCGAAGAGTAAATAAAAAACAAGTAAAAGAGAAGAAAAGAATCAGGTTGATAGAGCAGGCAGGGTTATGCTGCCACTTAGTGTGAAAACTACATTGTAATATGTATGGGTTATCCTTTGGTGCCACAATATGCTACCTCTGTGGGTACGGCGGGCGGCAAACTACGACCCTGTCACATGGCCGCAGAATGTCACTGCCAGTGCAGAGGTGTGTACTGTCTCGGCAGGTGGGATGGAAAGATGTCCTGGCGGCAAGTCTGGTAGATACTCCAAGTTCGACAGGATAATCGGCAGAGATCCCTCCTATTTCTAGGTTAGGATGCTTGAGATTGATAACTTGAGTACTAGTGTGGAACCAAGTCAGTCAACTCAGTTAGTGATCCCTTTTAGCCGCTGAAACTTGTGGACTAGTGTGGAACCAAGTTAGTCACGCCTCCCTTTGTGACCGTACTTTACCCTTTCGTGAGCCTTGCACTTTCATGCCCGACTGGTGTAGAAAGATTGAAAGAATGAAGAACAATGGATTAAGTAAACTTAGAATATTTTATTGAAGAAATAACTCAAAAACCTAAAACAACCGTTTCTCACTAGTTACAACACAACCCTAACCCAAAGAGAATTTAGAACATGGCGGTAGTGAAGAACACAAGAAGAGTCTATAGAAAACCTAGGATGATTTAAACTAGAAGTACAATGTGTATTTATAGACTCAAAACTAGGTTAAGTCCTCCTCAAAGTAGAAGTCCTCTAAAGTAGCTTTCCTTCTTTAATGAAGCTTTAAATGCTGGCTTCTTTGCTTGGAATATTGACTCTTCCTCGTTTGCCTTAGCCCGTAAGTAAGCTTGGGAATTTCGCTTCAGTAGCCCTAACCGCTGCTACAGATGTCAAAAAATCATGTGAACGTCGATGATAGATTTAGGAGTTTTTGCTCTACAAATCGCGCTCCAGTTCTCCCAACTTCCATAGTTTGTTGCCGAGGGCAGCAAGGTCGGCAGCAGCTTTGCTCGGCAGGTGCTCGACAACAACTTACTTTTGTTGGAACTGCTTTAGTAAACCTCCTGGGATTGCTTCTCGGCGTTGTGTCTTTTGTTTCTCGGTTCCCTCGTTCAGCTGTTAGTACCTACAAGCAAGAATACACTAAATGAGTATCTCTTGTTCACCAAATGAATGAAAAGTTATAAAAGCAAGGTAAACCAATGAAATGTTGTAAAATGCTATGCATGAGCTTAATTATGCCTAAAATATGCATAAAAACAATAATAATAATAATAAGAGTTGGAAAGTGCATGAAATATAAGACTTTTAGACACTTTACAGTACACATAATAAACCCCTCAATACCACTCATCGGTAGATGTATAACCCCACTAACGAGAGATGGGACATCATACACTTTCCTCAATCGTTAGTGTACTTGGATGGAATATTCGGTACGCCGTATAAACCCCTCAACATCCAAGGGGATTTGTTTATAGTGCACTTAATCATATAGTAAGCTAACTATAACCGATTTCATTTATAAACCATTTCACAACATCACTTGCCATTATAATTCACATTTAATACATACCTCACTGTTTTCAAAGCATCATCAATAAAACACATTTTCAAGCATTAAACCATGCTTAAAATCACAAGTATAACTCATATACTTCAAGGATCACTTACCATGTGCATCCTTCAACATCTCATAAACATGCTTTAATAGTAGGTAAAACCATTAATTCAAAACAGTGCATAAATCATTAGATAATAGCACAATCGAGAGAGGAAATTCCTTTCACTTACTTTAGAACTTAGTTAAGTGTTTCAAGCTTACCACTAGGTTCCTGAATCACCTTTTTAAAGCTTTCAAAACTGAAATTCATGTTCTCACTCACCGATATGCGCAAACCCGACTAGACGATGCGAATCCAAGCAATCAAAGCTCATAAACCTTCACTGATTGCTACCGATATGTTCTCCCCTATTTATACCACACACGAACTGAGGATTAATGCATCACAATGCATTAAAATCTTCCAACAAACAAAGCTACCCCGCTGGTCTACCCAAGAACACCAAAATCCCTATTCGAAACAACCGAAAACACCTTCGATTACACTCCAAACTCAGCCCAGCCAAAACATATCATTCTCATCTATTTCTAATCATTAATCAACATCCAAAATCAACCTAATTAAATCCTTAAACCTCCAGCAACTCAGATTTCACACTAACACAACAAAAACCCAAAATCTAAACAACCTAACAACTAAGGATCCATCTTGATTCGAGATTAGTATGATAAAATCTTTATTCTAACATCATTTAACATCCAAATCATTATTATTATCACCCTCAGATCAATTAAAACAATAGCATTCCGAAAATCATAGATTTCAATCAATAATCCTCAATTAAACCAAATTTCCATGATTAATCCATCAAAACAACTTAAAAATCATATGTAAAGGATTGATAAATTGGGAACTTTAGTAAAGAACTGATCATTAGAGGAGAAGAACGAACATTACCTCTAATGGATAAAATCTCTCTCAATTGGATGTGTTTTTCGTGAAAAAAAAATCAAAGGAAAAACAATAAGGTTTTTCAAATCAATGATTAATGAATCCTTTAGAAATCAAATACTCAGTAAATCAAGAGCATTACCTCAAGTTTCTTGAAAATGGTGAGTGTTTGGCTGAAGGAAAACTTTGAGAGAAGATAGAATGAGTTAAAATGACGTAAAATGAGTTTTAATGAAATAACTAACTCTCTTTTTTATTAAACCCTTTTAATCTTTATTTAAAACCTTTTAAAATACTCCTAATTGAGAGAAGAATCTGATGATAACAAGTAGGTCAAATAGCTCCTTAAAGATTCAAAGTTCAAAACCTTTTATAAAAAAGTCACTAAACAACTTTGTAAAAATCGCGTTTTGGTCACTAATTCAAAAGGTCCCACTTCCAGAGTCCTTTTCTTAAAATTGCTTTTACCAAAATCATTTATATAATTAATAATGATTTTTAAGCATTTTCTCAAATTTTTATCAAAACCCGAACATTGTTTTCCCTAAACCACTCCCGAAAACTCGAATCTCTAGTTTAGGTCCTACGAACCTCGAAATACTTCTAGGCCCAAAATAGGGGCGTTACAACTCTCTCCCACTTAGGAAATTTCGTCCTTGAAATTTTACAGAAAGGAAGAAGGTACGGAAACTGCTTCATCATGTCTTCCTTGCTTTCTCACGTGGCCTCCTCAACTCCTCGATGTCGCCACAACACCTTCACAAGATCAATCGTCTTACCATGAAGAACTTTGCTACTAGAATCAAGAACCCCAACATGTTCCTAATCATAAGACATATCCAGATTCCATTCAACCTCCTCAACATGCATAACATGAGACATATTCAACCTATACCTTCGCAACATCGAAACATGAAACACACCATGAATTTTCTTCAACTCGAGAGGCAAGCTCAACCGATATGCAACAGGACCAACACGCTCCAACACTTTATATGGTCCAATAAACCTTGGACTAAGCTTACCCTTACGTCCAAACCTCATCACCTTCTTCCAAGGCAATACTTTCAAGAACACACGATCACCAACCGCAAACTCAATCTCCTTACGCTTTAAATCCGCATAAGACTTTTGACGATCCGATGCTCTCTTCAACCTATCACAAACAAGCTTTACTTTCTTCGTCCTTCCCTTAAGCAAATTCGGTAAGGAAACCAACTTTTTCCCCGCTTCCGCCCAACAAAGAGGCGTCCTACACTCCCTACCATATAAGGCTTCATACGGAGCCATTTGTATACTCGCTTGAAAGCTATTATTATAGGCAAACTCCACCAAAGGCAATTGTTTCTCCCCAAGAACCTTCGAATCTATAACACAACACTTCAACATATCCTAAAGCACTTGGATAACTTCCTCAAACTAACCATCCATCTGAGGATGATACGAGGTACTGGAATTCAAATGCGTACCCAACGTTTGATGTGGACACTCCCAAAACCTCGTTGTAAACCTCGAATCTCTATTCAACACTATGAACTTAGGTACACCATGCAACCTCACAATCTTCGCAATGTACAACTCTGACAGCTTATCCAATGTATACGTAATATGCACAGCTATGAAATGCGCACACTTCGTATGACGGTCCACAATCACCAAAATATTTCTTCTGTGTCGTAGTCAAAGGCAAACTTGCTAGGAAATCCATCGTAATCCTCTCCCATTTTCATTCCGGTATCTTCAAAGGTTGTAACAGCCCATAAGGAAATTGATGCTCAGCTTTCACGCGCTGACAAACCATACACTTACTCACGAATTCAGCAACGTCTTTCTTCAACCCAACCCAATAGTACTCATCTTTCAAACCACGATACATCTTTGTACTACCAGGATGCATAGGAAAAGGACTGCTATAAGCCTTAGTCAAGATAATGCACCTCAACTCAATATCCTTCGACACAACTATTTGATTTTTAAAGCACAAAACACCATCATCATTGAAACAAAAATTTGTGGCATTACCATCCGCTATGTCTTGAACATGAGGCACTAAAGAATCATCAAGCAACTGCTTCTCTTTAATCAACTGAACCAAGGAAGGTTTCACTTCTAGCTCAGCTATCAACCCACTATCACGCGATATACTCAACCGAGCAAACATCACTCTCAATTCTATAGCCACCTTCTTACTCACGGCATCGACAACAACATTTTCCTTTCTAGGGTGATACTCTATCGTCAAGTCGTAATATTTAAGCAACACTAGCCACCATCATTGCCTATGATTCAACTCTTTTTGGGACATCAAGTACTTCAAACTCTTATGGTCTGTGTACACTGTAACTTTTCACCATAAAAGTAATGCCTACAGATCTTCAAGGAAAACACCACTGCAGCCAACTTGATGTCATGCGTAGAGTAATTACACTCGTGCACCTTCAACTGTCGAGATGCATAAGCTACCACCCTACCTTCTTGCATTAACACACAACCTAAACCAACATAGGATGCATCACTATAAACCACAAACTCTTTACCCGATTCAAGTTGAATCCAGATAGGAGCTCATGTTAACGCTTCTTTCAACTTCTCAAAAGCTTGTTGCCTAACCTCCGTCCAATCAAACATAACATCCTTTTGTAAAAAAAAATTGTCAAAGGAGCATAAATTCTTGAGAAACCATCCACGAACCTACGGTAGTATCCCGCCAAACCAAGGAACAAACGCACTTCATGAACCGACTTAGGCAACTTCCAATTTATCACCGCCTCAATCTTATGTGGATCAACCCGGATAACTTCGACCGACACCACATGTCCAAGAAATACAACTTCCCTAAGCCAAAACTCACACTTACTCAACTTGGCATAAAGCTGATTTTCCAATAACACTTGTAACACAATCCGCAAATGCTTATCATGACCCTCATTGGTATGTGAGTACACACGAATATCATCAATAAACACAACCACGTACTGATCCAAAAACTCATGGAACACACGATTCATCATGTCCATGAATACAGTTGGTGCATTAGTCAAGCCAAACGGCATCACCAAGAACTCATATTGCCCGTACCTTGTACAAATAGATATCTTAGGGACATCTACATTCTTTAACTTCAACTGATAATATTTGGATCTTAATAAATTTAAGAAAACACTGAAGCACCTCTAAACTGATCAAACAAATCATCAATCCTTGGCAAAGGATACTTGTTCTTAATTGTTAACTTGTTCAATTGTTGATAGTCTATACACATTCGCATCGTGCCATATTTATTCTTCACAAACAAGACTGGTGCACCCCAAGGTGAAACATTAGGCCTAATGAATTGTCGATCAAGCAACTCCTGAAGTTGCGTCTTCAACTCCATAGGTGTCATCTGATAGGGAGCAATAGGCACCGGTGTCGTATTTTTATACAATTCAATGCCAAACTCAACCTCTCTGTTCGGTAGAAAACCAGGTAGCTCTTCTGGAAACACACCCGAAAACTCACATACGGTATGTATATCTTGTACACGCACTTCCATTGATCCTGGATTCGTCACATAAGCTAAGAATGCTTCACAACCCAACTCCCTCATACGACTCGCTTCAAGAGTCGAAATTGCAATAGACAAGAATTTCACATTCTCGTCCATGATTACCACTTCGTAATCATCAGCAAGTTTCAAGGTAACTCGCTTAGCATTAAAATCGACCACAACCCTATGCTCGATCAACCCATCCACCCCAAGGATTACATCAAAACCATATGAAGTTAACTCCATCAAATCAACTACAAACACATAACCTTGAACAGATAAATGACATCTCCTATACAACCTTCTCATAACAATAGTTTCACCAAAGGAACTAGTTACTTGCATTCCCACATCTAACATCTCAACTGGGACATCAAGAAAATGTGCATGCTCACTAAAGTTATATGAATACGTAGAGCCAGAATCAATCAAAGATAACAATGATAAGGATTACAAAGAGAAAGTACCTGCAATCACATCGGTGTCATTATGTCCCTCACGATGTGCCTACACCCTCACAGGACCACCGCCCTCAGGTTGAACAACCACAACATATGGTACAACTCTCTAGCCATCCCCCCTATGCTGGAAGTTACCACGGCCTCGTTGAGGTGCAACAACAGGTGCTCTACCCTGACCACCTCCAGCCAACAATGGAAAATCACGCCTCAGATGATCAGCCGATCCACAATTCCAACAAAAGTTAGCTGCCACAACCGCAAGAGCTTGTACCTCACGAACCAAACGAAGACAGTCCTGCCTTAAGTGCTCGCGCGATCCACAAACCCAATATGCATTTTGCTTAGACCTCACCTTGTTACCTTGAACGGGCGTACCACGCCCAACATTACGTCACCTCGGCTCAGGCCGGTACCTACGATCATGATGCCTCTTAAACTATCCACCACTAGGACCAGGATCAATAGCTCTCTTACCCGAGCTAGAACCACCCACGCGAGAGGACAAGCCCAAACTCTATTTGATATTCTTAGCTCGCGTGACCAACACATCAAAATTTGTGTAGTCAGAGGCCAACATGAAAGTCTTCACTTCTTATACCAATCCATAAGGGAAACGGTCGCAACGATTCCTATCACTTCGCACCTACGCAAGGGCATACTGGCTCAAACGAACAAATTGAACCTCATACTCAGCCACAGTCATGTTGCCTTGAACAAAGGACATAAACTCACGATTCTTGTCATCCAAGTATCTAACTCCTTGATACTTCTTCTTAAAGACAACTTGGAAGAACTCCCAATCCACCTCATAGGGCTCCATAGCCGCAGTTACAGTCGTCCATCAACTGTAAGCATCACCTTGCAACAACAAAACAACACACCCCAGCTTACGTGTATCATTGCACCCCATTTGATCCAAAATCTGGATCGTACTAGCCATCCAAGCCTCGGATGCCTCAGGCGACAAACCATGGTACTCGACACCGCCCAAACTACACAAGTGTTCTAACGACAGTCCTAATTGCCCAACAGCAGGTGCTTGCACTTGCACTCCGGCAACAGCAGCCTGGAAAGCTCCAGTCATCGCCTGAACTAGAGCCATCAAATCACCCAACATAGGCCCAGCTTGCTCACGCTCTCGTTGCTCCTCACCCCTGGGTGGAGGCGGTGGATGAGGTAAATTCTCACCAGGAAGAACCTCATTCTCCTGATTTCCCTGCTCACCAACAAAAGAAATCGTACCCAAACGTAACTTTTTCCTTGGTCCCATTGTGCTATTATGATTAAAGCATGATAATAAAAACAAAACAAAGAAATCAAGCCAACTTCAAGCAAGGATCCAAGACTTCTAATTCAATTTAAAACACTTTACTGTAGTAATGAGGCAATGTGTATCCCAATTTCCCCCAAACAAAGCATAAGGCATACAACATACATATCACAAGCATCATGCATAGCAATCAATCAGATTTAGGCCATAACATCATAATGTATATAAGAATTTACACACACATCGCACTCATCGTGCATTTCATCAATATCATCTGTTCATCAACAATATGACTATAACAATCACCATGCAAAGCAAACATTATCCTTCAATTAGAATTACATCACGTCAACTTACCAATAACTTACCTTCATCCTGTTCCTTTGAAACCTGAATCTGATACCACCAAATGTAACCCCCTCGACCCAGTTTGGGTGAAAGACCGAACCAAACGGGTCACACAACGAATACTAAAGTAAACCGGGAAGTTTACCTCAGTAAACGACCCTAATTTTTTCCATTTTATCTTTTCTAGATGCTCACATACACCCTATGTGATAACCTTCGTAGAGGAACAATTTGCAACTCGATCAGACAATAAATAAGGACTTAATTTCATGCAATCATATTTTAGGGACCATTTTGTAATTTTTACAAAATACAAGGACTTCTTCACTTTTAAGTTACCAACCTTTAATTAGTCACATTAAATGCATCTCTATCAAAACTCAGCTCAAAATAATCATCCATGCTCATTTAATTGCATCCACAACATTCAGGGATAAAATAGTAAAGAATCAAAACATCAGAAGATTCCACTAACATACTTAACTGTAAGGTGTTTCGGTACAGGTTGCCCTGTAACAAAATGCCCATTTCAGAACAAGGTTGTTCATTTCGGTATACAAGGTCATTTGGATACTACCTCAAACCCATTTCGGAACACAACCTTCTACTAGCCAAACGTATCGAAATGCCCCTCCATGTTTCGAAACCCCAAGGCCATTTTAGGCACCATATTTCGGTACAGGCTCGAGCGTATCGAAACACCTAGGCAAGTAATGTTACTTTTTGCTGATTTTCATACTTTAATCTCATCTATAACGATCCAACATATATAAACATCAACCCTCAAGAAGCCATGGAAAATTTATTAACATAACATGAACATTTGCATCAAAGGTAAACTATAGGCATGCAACCTATTGTCAAACCAAGCAAGATACCAAAATTCAAGGTAAAGCATAAATCAAATACCAATGGCCATTTACAAGTCTAAAATAGCAAACCAAAATTGCACAAAAGGGAGTTTACACAAATCTCCTAACAATTCAACGGATCATCCATTGCCTTTTTACTTTAGTCTGAACCGAAACATACATTCTTAAGCGAAGTATCTTGGAATACCTTGCCTCTTGCTGCCTCCTAAACCTCAATTATCTGCATTGGTGGACAAATGAGAGCGTAAGCACACAAGGCTTAGTGAGGAGGCTCATAAGCAAAAACACCATCAATGTATTAAAACTATTTTTATGTCCACATTGAAATCTCATTTCAATCTGATAAAACATCATTTGAAAACAACCATGCCCTTTTCAAAACCATGCACTTTCCTTGATCAAAATCAGCATGTTAAACATCATGCAACATGTATTATGAATCCACCAGCAAATCCATTGCTAACACTCAACTTAAGCCTTGCCATGCATAGTGTAGAGCGTTTTAGTGTTCTCTAAATATGAGTGCAAGTGCACACTCTTGTCAAGTAATAGTATTAAAGATATCGTCTCCCACAGGGATTGCACAGCTTGACTCAAATCTTGATTCTTGCACAAGAAAAGTAAATGCACAAATAAGTTGATTTGTTTGAGAGGAAAAGTAAATAAAAACACAAGTAAATAAAAGGGAAGATATCAAATTGATAGAATGGGTGGGGTTATGATGTTGTTTAGTGCAAAACTGCATTGAATAGGACAAGTTGCTTTGATTCTGCTGCCTCAGCGTGAGATTGCATATTAGCTATTGTGATGCTCTCGCTGCCCCGATAGTGAAATGGGTATGTGTCTCGGTGGTGAACTCGGTAGAACTACATGGCTCGGCAGAACGCTTCGAAAGTGATCCCGCTTATGTCTAAGTTAGAATTTTGTTGATGCCCACTGCAAATAATACCAGTCGCGGTGTGAATCATGCAAAGACAACAATGTTTGGTCCGTCCTCTTTTAGCCGCCTTAAACTCTAACCTATGTCTAGGCTGGATTGATCAACACCTTCTATATATGAGATCGTGCTTACTCCTTTCGTGAGTTCGACTCTCTCAATACCGAACAAATGGATAGCAATCAACTAATCTTTCGCCTTAATTGAAAACTATGAAGAACATGGAATAAGAAAACCTTGAAGCTTTATTGCAAAAGCAAACTTAAAATCCTAAGCAACCGTTCTCACACTAGTTTACAACATAACACAAACCCAAAGAGAATTTAGAACATAATGGTGGCAAGAAAACCTAAAGTATGCCTAAGGGAAAACCTAAGTTGTTTTGAAGTAAAAGTACAATGGATATATATAGGCATTAGCTAGGTCTAGTCATTCTTGGAGTAGAAGTCTTCAAAGTAGCTTTTGCATTAAATGCAACCTTAAATTCTGACTTCTTTGAGTTGAATTTGGACTTTATCACATTGCCTTGCTCCGCAAGTAATCTAATTCCTCTTTCGGCGGCTCTGCCTGCTGCTACAGTTATCAGAAAATTGAGTGGACAACATCGTTAGAATCAAGATTTTCTGCTCTACATATCGCACTCCAATTCTCCAATTCCTCAGTTTGCTGTCTTGGGTGGCATGTAGGGCGGTGACAACTACTCGGCAGCTGTTGTCTCTGTCTGGAACTGCTTCAGTACATCTCCTTGGTTTGCTGCCTCAGCATCAAGTCCTCAGCTAATCTTTCCTTTTGTCAGCCTCTAGTACTTGAAACTAAAACTAAACTAAAACAATACATTTTCCGTACCAAATAAAAGATAATCAATAAAAAGCTCGGCAAAGTAAAGAATACTATAAAATGCAATGCATGATCCTAATTATACCTAAAATGTAATAAAAAACAACAATAATATGAGATGGAATGTGCAAGAAATATAGAACTTATTGACACTTTACACATAACTACCATATGCAAAGCTTAAAGAGTAAAATATGCATTTATATATTATGCATCATAAACCATTTCATAATACATCATCAATTATATTGGCTTACAAGTAATCATCAACATGCTCATTTCTTAAAACCACATCAGGTACACGGGTTCACAAGTGTTGTCCCAACACTTCATACATTCTCACTGACATCTCAAGGTTCACACACGGGAGCTACTATCCACCGTTGTGACCCCTGTGGTGGAGTATTCGGTACATCGTATAACCCCTCAACACCACTCATCGGTAGATGTATAACCCCTCTAACGGGAGACAGGACATCATACACATTCCTCAATCGTTAGGGTACTTGGATGGAGTATTCGGTACACCGTATAAACCCCTCAACATCCAATAGGACTTTTTTTTATAGTGCACTCAATCCTATAGCCGACTAACTATATCCGATTTCGTTTATAAACCATTTCACAACACCACTTTCCAATATAATTCACATTTAATAACATACCTCATTGTTTTCAAAGCATCGTCAATAAAACACATTTCTAAGCATTAAACCATGCTTAAAATCACATGTATAACTCATATACTTCAAGGATCACTTACCATGTGCATCCTTCAACATTTCATCATTAAAAACAGTAACCACATTCTCATAAACATGCTTTAACATTAGGTAAAACCATTAGTTCAAAACAGTGCATAAATCATCACATAACAACACAACCGAGAGAGGAAATTCCTTTCACTTACTTTCGAACTGAGTTAAGCGTTTCAAGCTTACCACCAAGTTCGCAAATCACCTTTTAAAGCTTTCAAAACTGAAATTCATGTTCTCACTCACCGATATGCGCAAACTCGACTCGCCGATGCGAATCCAAGCAATCAAATCTCACGAACCTTCACCGGTTGCTACCGATACGTTCTCCCCTATTTATACCATAAAAGAATAGAGGAATAATGCATCACAATGCATTAAAATCTTCCAGCAAACAAAGATACCCCTTTGCTCTGCCCAAGAATACTAAAACGCCTATCCGAAACAACTAAAAACACCTTCAATTACATTACAAACTTAGCCCAGCCAAAACCTATCACTTTCATCTATTTCTAATCATCAATCAACATCCAGAATCAACCTAATTACATCCTTCAACTTCTAGGAACTCAGATTTCACACTAACACCACAAAAACCCAAAATCTAACAACTTAACAACTAGAGATCCATCTTGATTCGAGATTAATATGATAAAATCTTTATTCTAACATCATTTAACATCCATATCCTTATTATTATCACCCTCAAATCAATTAAAACACTAGCATTCCAAAAATCATAGATTTCAATTAATAATCCTCAATTTAACCAAATTTCCATGATTAATCCATCAAAACAACTTACAAAACATATGTAAAGGATTGATAACTTGGGAATTTCAGGGAATTTCAGTAAAGAACTGTTCATTAGAGGAGAAAAATTAACCTTACCTCTAATGGATGAAATCTCTTTCAATTGGATGTGTTTTTCTTGAAAAAAATCAAAGGAAAATCAATAAGGTTTTGCAAATCATGTTGGTGAAAAAGACTGCAAAACGGGTTGGTTAGCATTGATTGGAAATAATAAAAACAAAAATGAAAATAGGGTGAACCGTGTCGTGGTATGTTGGCCACTACCTTAGAAACAAAACTGCCCCGAACAGTGTAGTCGCTTCACAGGAAGAATGTCCCCCGAGGTGAACACGGACGCTCCAAGAATCGTACACTCGCCTCCGGAGTAAACAACGGTTGTACTACTATTTCAGATGATGGAGGAAAGCAAAGAGGTTTAGAGTGTTTTTTGTGTGTTTGATGCATACAAATGTTGCACGAGGCACCTCTATTTATAGGTTGATTATCATGGACATAATGGTCATTTCACTGTCCAAATAAATCACTATATAACTGCAGAATTAATCTATTGTAATAACTGTAGTAACAGCTCTCATAAGAGCATATTAATTCTATAATAATCACCCAGTAACATCACATGAACTTGATTAGAAAAACAGTCTAGGTTCAACACTAGAACAGACTGTATATTCGAATAAATAGATTGTTTATATTCAAACAATCAGTACTGGATCAAAACGTTCAGATTCAAATTTAATCAAAAATAAATTTTGAATTCGAACAGATTGTCAAAGTCGAGCCCGAGCCGGCCGAATAGCGACAGCAGCGGCGCGCAAGGACTTCCCTTGTTCTTTCCCACTCAACAAGGGAGGGGGGAAACATGGGTATAAATACCCTTCACTAACCATTTTCCCAACCAGTGTGGGATATAGCCTTTGTAACACTATGAGCATTACCAACATTCCCCCACTAATGCGAAAGAATTCATTTGTATCTCAAACACATACTTTCTCAGAAGAGCAATAGCAGAATTAGTTGCTTAAGCACTAGTGAACGTATCTTGAACTAGTACATAGTGATGATGAGCGATCCTTTTCTTAGATAAGTGAAACTAGTCTTGAACTTTCTAAGATAGGGGTAAACTCATAACACACAACTAACTTATTCATTCACCGAAGTTCTCGATGAATAAGAAATATATATATATAAGTGTATATTTGGCCATCTTACCTCAAGATTCTAGTAAGTGTATTAGAAAAACGGCCCAACGTTTTTCATAGAAGGTGGCTAATCCTTCTCACTTACATAGGTTATTTCATCAAGTTTATCTCGACATAAACCACCCTGAAATCGGGCTATGAAATAATTAAGAACCATTGTTAATGGCTCAACCTCTTAGAGATATGATGATTTCTTCAAGTTCATTTAAAATGAACCACCCAATCTTGGGATAAGAAATCATTAAGAATAAATATTCAACCTCATTATCGGTGAATTCAAAATGTCATTCTCAATAGGACCATTCAAACTTTGAATACATTAAGAGTTTCTTGAAACTCAACCTTTACTGGCAGTAAGTTCATCTTGTCCTTCTCAATAGGACAACACATTCATACTTGTGTTTTGAACTTATTAAGAATAAGTATTCAACCATGATTCGGTAAATTCATCAAGTGTTTCTCACAAAGACCACCCAAAACATGGGCTATGAATTTATTAAGAGTAACAGTACTCAACCTGGGCATGTACATCATTCGTCATAGGGATTGGTAGTGAGAAATGTACACTATGTGTCTTCCCATGCTTTCGTTTGACCACATTGAACTTAGATAATTGAGTTGGGTATCCACCATGAATTCCTCAACCAATGGGCTTTAAACCCACCCCCCTCGACGAATCTAGCACCAACTTCCGACTTAACCCTTTGGTAAGCGGATCTGCTAGGTTTCTTTCCGACTTCACATACTCTAAAGAGAGTACTTCATTCCTTATTAAGTGTCTAATAGATTCATGTCTTGTGCGAATGTGCCTCTTTTTACCATTGTAAACTTGACTCTTCGCAACACAAATCGCAGCTTGTGAATCACACAACAAGGAAACATGAGGAGTTGGAGTTCCCCACAACGGTATATCGGCTAACAAACTCCTTAGCCACTCAGCTTCTTGCCCAGCTAAGTCAAGAGCTATAAACTTTGACTCCATGGTAGAGCGAGCAATACAAGTATGTTTTGAAGACTTCCAAGAAATTGTTGCTCCTCCCAAAGTAAAAACATACCCACTCGTAGAGCTTACTTCATCACTATCAGAGACCTAGTTGGCGTCACAATATCCTTCTAAAGTAACAGGAAAGCCAACAAACTCAAGCCTCCAGTTCATCGTACCCTTAAGGTACTTAAGTAAGCGTCTAAGAGCAACCCAGTGCTCACCACTATGGTTGTGAGTATATCTACTAAGTCTGCTTACAGCATAGACAATATCTGGCCAAGTATAGTTCATTAAGAACATCAGACTACCAATTATTTTGGCATATTCTGATTGAGAAACGCTACTTCCTTTATTATTAAAGAGATGTATGCTAGAGTCATAAGGAGTTCGAATAGGGATGACATCATAACTATCAAAATTCTTTAACACTTTCTCGATATAATGTGTATGACTTAAAGAAAATCCCTTTTCAGTTTTGGTTACTTTGACTCCTAAGATTACATCAACTTCTCCTAAGTCAGTCATCTCAAACTTAGTGGACAACAAACTCTTTATTTGGTTAATGGACTCAATGTTAGTACTGAAAATCAACATGTCGTCAACATACAGGCTTATGATGATACAATCAGTACCAAACATCCTTGAATACACGCACGCATCCGAACCATTCACAACAAAACCAAAACTAAGGATAGTTTTATGAAATTTCTCATACCACTGCTTAGGAGCTTGCTTCAGGCCATAAAGTGACTTTTTAAGTCTACAAACTTTGCCTTCCATACCAGGCGCCTCGAAGCCAAGAGGTTGCTCCATATAGATCTCCTCATCTAGATCCCCATTCAAAAATGCAGTCTTTACATCCATTTGATGTACTTGCAACTTGTGAATGGAGGCTAGTGCAAACAATGCACGGATCGTTGAGATTTTAGTGACGAGAGAATAAGTATAAAAAAGTCTTGACAAAACCTTTGAGTGAACCCTTTGACTACTAGCCTTGTCTTATACCTCTGGATAGAACCATCTGGTCTAAGTTTTTTTCGAAAGACCCATTTACTACTGATGGTTTTAAATCCTATAGGCAAGTGAACTAATTCCCAAGTATGATTAGACATTATTGATTCTAGTTCATCTTTTATAGCGCTTTTCCAGAAACTAGCATCAATAGATCATATAGCTTCTTCGTAAGATTTAGGATCCTCATCTAACAAATAAGCTTGAGCTATAGGATCAGAAATGGTGTCTAAATCATTTATCTCAAAAATAAAGGAAGTTATGAAGTCTGGTCCAAAAGAGGTTTCAACTCTTTGTCTCATACTTCTTCTAGGCTCAAAATCAATCTCTTGAGAAGACCTAGCAGGCACACTAGAAGAAGTGGATGGCAAGTTTTCTATATGTGTTTCAATACTTAATCCAGGTTTCTTGAGAGGAAAGATATCTCCAAAGAAAACAGCATCCCTAGATTCACAAATAGAAGAGTCTTATAAAGTCATGAATCTATATGCGGCACTGTTAGAAGCATAGCCTATAAACATTGCATCAACGGTCTTAGGTCCAATGGTAGACTTCTGAAAGTCTGGCACCCCACTTTGGCCAGACACCCCCACACTTTCAGGTATTGTAAATTTGGGGCATACCCTTTCCATAATTCGTATGGGGTAGAATCAATTTTCTTATGAGGTGCTCGGTTTAAAATGTGATTAGCCGATAGAATGGCTTCCCCCACATGTTGTCGGACTACCCAGAACTTATAGACAATGAGTTCATCATCTCTTTTAAAGTTTTGTTTTTCCTCTCGGCTATACCATTCTATTGAGGAAAATAAGGGGCTGAAGTTTCATGTATTATGCCATTCGTCTCACAAACTTCTTTTAGAAAATTAGATCCATATTCACCACCTTTATCAGACCTAACACATTTTATTCTCCTATCTCACTGATTTTCAACTTCTGCCTTATAAATAAGAAAGAAGTTTTCAGCTTCATCTTTAGTTCTTAGGAGATAAACTTGTGTATATCTAGAGAAGTCATCTACAAAAGTTATGTAGCAGTGTTTCCCTCCTTCACTTTTAGTGTTTCTAAAGTCTGCTAGATCGGTATGTATAAGTTCTAACAGTTCAGTCTTTCTTTTAGAAACAATTTGAAAGGTAGGTTTAGCATGCTTAGCTTCTATACAAACTACACATTTATTATAGTTTTTTATGTCTAGTTTAGGCAGAATATTCATATTCATCATTTTCTTTAAGGATTGAATATTTACGTGTCCTAATCTAGCATGCCACATATCAACAGACTCAACAATATGAGCAGAAGTGGTAGCTTTATTTTCATTAAGTTGAGTTTCTATGACAAATAAACCTTCACTTAAAAAACCTTTCCCGACATAATCACCATTATGGGAAAGTACAAGTTTATCTGCCTCAAAAACTAACTTAATGCCTGCCTTATTTAAGAGGCCACCACTGATCAGATTTTTACGCAGGGCAGGCACATATAGGACATTGTTAAGGGTCAAAGTTTTACTGGAAGTCAGCTTGAGTAAAACCTTGCCTTTCCCCATCACTTGAGAGCTGCTGCAGTTTCCCATGAACACACATTCACCATTTTTCACGTCCTCGAACTCGTTGAAGAACTCCTTCCTTGCGCAGAAATGTCGAGAAGCTCCGGTGTCCACGACCCACTCGGTGTTCTTCTTTACAAGGTTGACCTCCGAAACCACCGCGACAATGACATCATCATCCATGTCCTCCGCCACATGCATGCGTGGTCTAGTCTCGTTATGGCGGTCAAACGGTGCTGACATTGGTACGCCTTGTGACCAGCTTGCCCACACACATAACACTTCATGGTTTCGTGTCTGGCTTGGCCTTGACCGGTTTCTTGAAGTTGGTAGTCTTCTGTGGTTTGGGCTTTTTGCTATGGGGGCCTTTCTTAAAGGGTTTTTTGGACCCTAAAGCACCACTAGACTTAACTAAATTAGATTTAAAAGTTAAGTGACTAAAGTTATTATTAACCTTATCTTTCAAACCGTTGGCCTCTTTGATTTTCATGTGACCAATCAGCTCCTGAAGTGGTATGTCCTTTTCCTTGTGCTTGAGGGAGTTGCGATAATCGAACCTGGACTTTGGCAACTTCTCGATCAAGACATTTGCTTGCAAAACCTCACACATTTGCATGCCTTCCACGATGATGTCCGAGACAAGATTATCGTGGTCATGGACCTAGTCCATGATGGGCTTGTTATCAGTCATCTGGAATTTCAACCACTCGCCCACGACGTACTTTTTGATCCTCGTGTTATCGGTGCCATACTTTGTATCCAAAGAATCTCGTATCACCTTTGCACTCCTCTCCTTAAAGTACATGTCAAATAGTTTGTTGGACATGTGACTTAGGAGATGGCCACAAACCGTCTTATTGTCCTTCGAATACTTTGCAAAGGTGGCGGCAACAAGAGCATTGGTGGCAGCATCATTCTGCCCTTGGTTATTGGCAGGGACAACAATAATAGGGGCAGCCAGGGATGCTGGTTCGGTGAGCATCACATAGTCAAGGTCCAACTGCTCGATGAAAATTAGGATGCTTTGGGACCACCTTCGATAATTGTTACCATCCAACACATCAAGCTTGGAGAGGTCTGGAATGAGCTTGCTTAGTAGTGTAGATGGGGAAGCCATTTTGCAGAATCAAAGATAGTTTTGTTTCTAAATTGTTGGTGAAAAAGACTGCAAAACGGGCTGATTAGCATTGATTGGAAATAATAAAAACAGAAATGAAAATAGGGTGAACTGTGTCGTGGTATGTTGGCCATTGCCTTAGAAACAAAACTGCCCCGAACAGTGTAGTCGCTTCACAGGCAGAATGTCCCCCGAGGAGAACACAGATGCTCCAAGAATCGTACACTCGACTCCGGAGTGAACAACGACGGTACTACTATTTCAGACAATGGAGGAAAGCGGAGAGGTTTAGAGTGTTTGATGTGTGTTTGATGCATACAAATGTTGCATGAGGCACCTCTATTTATAGGCCTATCATCATGGCCATAAAGGTCATTTCATTGTCCAAATAAATCACTATATAACTGCAGAATTAATCTGTTGTAACAGTTGCAGTAACAGCTCTCATAACAGCATATTAATTTTGCAATAATCACCCAGTAACATCACATTAACTTGACTGGAAAAACAGTCTAGATTCAACACTGGAACAGACTGTATATTCGAATAAATTCGAATAAATAGACTGTTTATATTCGAACAATCAGTACTAGATCAAAACGTTCAGATTCGAATTTAATCAAAAAATAAATTCTGAATTCGAACAGATTTTCAATGCCGAGCCCGAGACGGAGCCAACCGGACAACGGCGGCGGCGACGCGCTAGGACTTCCCTTGTTATTTCCCACTCAACATGAGAGGGGGAAACATGGGTATAAATACCCTTCACTAACCATTTTCCCAACCAATGTGGGATATAGCCTTTGTAACACTATGAGCATTACCAACAAATCAATGATTAAAGAATCCTTTAGAAATCAAAAACTTAGTAAATGAAGAGCATTACCTCAAGTTTCTTGAAAATGGAGAGTGTTTGGCTAAAGGAAAACTTTGAGAGAAAATAGAATGAGAGAAAATGACGTAAAATGAGTTTTGATGAAATAACTAACTCTCCTTTTATTAAACCCTTTTAATATTTAATTAAAACCTTTTAAAACGCTCCTAATTAAGAGAAGAATCTGATAAAAACAAGTGGGTTAAATAACTCCTTAAAGATTCAAAGTTCCAATTCCTTTACAAAATAGTCACTAAAACAACTTTGTAAAAATTGCATTTTGGTCACTAATTCAAAATGTCCAACTTCCAAAGTCCTTTTCTTAAAATTGTTTTTACCAAAATCATTTATATAAGGGTAATGTTCACGAATAGTCCCTTTCGTTTGGTGTTTGTTCTAGTTTGGTCACCAGATTTCAAAACAACGTATTGTGGTCCCTTACGTTAATAATGTGTTTTATTTTAGTCACTCTTCTGTCATTCTCCGTTAAAGGAGTAACGGACGGCTGACATGGAATTTTGAAAATTAAAAAATTCCACGTGTATTATATTTATACACATGGCCATCCCCTCTCTTTCCCTCCGCTTCTCCATTCTTCTTTCCCTTTCTTTCGCCGCCTCTTCATCTCCCCCTTCTTCTTCTCCAATCTCCAATCACCACCATCAATCCCCAAAGCTACGCCGTCCGATTTGCTCTCGTTTAACCCTTTGGTCGCCGGTTAACCCTTTGGTCGCCGGTGAACTCAAATCCTGTTTCAAATTCCTCGTCCCGCTTAATGAGAACATCATTCCTGCTGTTATCTTCTTCACTTTAATTAGAACATCAACCTCATCACGAAATATAACCGCACCTTCTGGACGCAAAATTCGGTCCATCTCCAATAGAATGTCCTCCAGATTACATCTGCAAACATTGGATTGGATAATATGAAGTTCTAATGATAAGAAATGGGATGTCAAATAGATCTAACAATAGTGACTCTTTACAAGTATTTAAAAACCATAGAAATTAGAGACTATGGGAGTATCACATCAAACGAGCATATTGCAATTCGAGTGTCACAATCATAATAAAATGCAGTTAAATAGAGCAAAAAGCACGAGTACAAAACTCCTGGCTTTATTTACAGAGTATAAGCAAAGTTCACAAGTATGGTAAAACAAATCACAGCTAAAAGTGAACTCACTCAAACCAATCAATACTACGCCCAAACAAAAGGAATTCATGTATATTAGAATGCTCAAAAGTAATGGAATGCACAACTTAACTAGGGATACTTACTTGTCCTGGTACAAAATGAAAAGACCATGGGCATGAATGAGATCATATGTTCTCGGGTATGTGGAGAAGGCCTCGCACCTGAACCAGAGAACAGCAATCAAACCAAGTTCAAGTTATGTAACCATATTAAGTGGACCAGAGTGGTCTAAGGTACAAAATCTTGGTCTAGTTTCTTATATAGCTTAATGTTGCTTGATCCCTCTCAGGTTTCAAAATAGATATATGCAATGTAACTTCTTTTTCACTACCTATAAACTTCCCATGTACAAAAGAATATAGCATACCATTTTAACACTAAAAGATGAGTATAAACAAAAGATGAATAAGCCTTACCAGTCGTGGTAGATGCCAATTAATCCACGCTCATATATGACACCCAGGGTATCTTTCTCTGCTATGGTGGGCATCACATTCATAACCCACAATTTGGAAGAATGAAGGGCTGCAGCAAACCCTCCCAACCCAGCATTCATGTCCAAAATATTACGATACCGACCAGAATCTACAAGCCTATTGATTTTCTTATAAGCGCCAACATGCTTCTTCCACTTATGGTTGTCCTCTTGGTATGTCTCAACAGAAACTCCAGGAACACTTCCGCTCACAATTCTAGGAGGGACTGCATATAGCCTCTCTGGGAATGGCTTCAGTTTCCCACCAGCGACTTCTTCTGGGCTACTAACTTCTGGATAAGGAGTAACACATGCATCCATTTTCTTGTACCTATCAACCATCACAAGAAAAGTTGATTAAAATTAAATTTAAGAACAAAAAGGAATTAGCTTACTGGGATCCACAAAGCCCATACAATATGAAGGGTAAAAATATATCAACTGGTTTTAGAACCCATAAAAGGAATGCAAATAGGTTTCAGATCCAATATATGGATCACAGGCTTGAAGGGGACGAGGAATTTGAAACAGGATTTGAGTTCACCGGCGACCAAAGGGTTAACCGGCGACCAAAGGGTTAAACGAGAGCAAATCGGACGGCGTAGCTTTGGGGATTGATGGTGGTGATTGGAGATTGGAGAAGAAGAAGGGGGGAGATGAAGAGGCGGCGAAAGAAAGGGAAAGAAGAATGGAGAAGCGGAGGGAAAGAGAGGGGATGTCCATGTGTATAAATATAATACACGTGTATTATACACGTGGAATTTTTTAATTTTCAAAATTCCATGTCAGCCGTCCGTTACTCCTTTAACGGAGAATGACGGAAGAGTGACTAAAATAAAACACATTATTAACGTAAGGGACCACAATACGTTGTTTTGAAATCTAGTGACCAAACTAGAACAAACACCAAACGAAAGGGACTATTCGTGAACATTACCCTTTATATAATTAATAATGATTTTTAAGTATTATCTCATATTTTTATCATAACAAGAACCTTGTTTTCCCTGAACCACTCCCAAAAACTCGGATCTTTAGTCTAAGTCCTACGAACCTCAAAATACATCTAGGCCCAAAATCGGGGCATTATAGGATACCAGATGGCAGACACATTAGCCACTTTAGCATCTATGTTTAAAGCAAGTGAAGGCTCCGAGAGGATGCCCATCAAGTTGCAAATGCTAGACTCCCTAGCACATTGCTACGACATAGAGGAAGAGGTAGACGGCTTGTCGTGGTATCACGACATCTTGTAGCATATAAAATTTCAGCAACAACCATCACATGATACAGAGAATGAAAAGAAGATGATTAGAAAAATGGCATCAGGGTACGTTCTTGATGGAGAAATCCTTAATAAAAGAAGTCGAGATCAAGTGCTTTTAAGATATGTGGATGCAAAATAAGCTTAATTGATTTTAGAGGAGGTTCATGAGGGTGTCTGTAGAACTCACCCTAGTAGCTTCACCATGGCTAGCAGGATTATGTGATTTGGATATTATTGGTTAACTATAGAAGGGGAATGCATTGACTACTCCTGAAAATGCCACAAGTGTCAAATTTATGCTGATAAGGTACATACGCCTCCTCAATCCCTCCATGTCATGTCGTCTTCTTGGCCATTCTCCATGTGGGGCATAGATGTTATTGGGTAGATTCATCCAAAAGCTTCAAATGTGTATCGCTTTATTCTGGTAGCTATCGACTATTTCACAAAGTGGGTTGAAGCGGCCCCGTACGCAAATGTCACTAGATCTACAGTCTGCAAATTCATAATGAAGAAAATCATTTGCCGATATGGTTTACCATAGACTATAATCACTGATAATGCTTCCAACCTGAATAACAGAATGATTGCTAGGGTCTATGAACAGTTTAACATAAAACATCATAAATCGGTGGTTTATCGCCCGGAGATGAATGGAGCAGTAGAGGCTGCAAATAAAAATATCAAGAAGATAGTTGCAAAAATGACCGACACTTATAAAGATTGGCATGAAAAGTTACCATTCGCTTTATATGCTTAGCGGATCGTGATACGAATATCTATTGGGGCAACACCGTTCTCGTTGGGATATGGAGTAGAGGTTGTGTTACCGATTGAAGTTAAGATACCACCACTTCGTGTCCTGATGGAGGCCAAGTTAGATGAAAGTAAATGGGTTCAGGCAAGATATGACCAGTTGAATGTTTGAAAAAAAAGTAAAATAAAAACACAAGTAGCTAAAAAGGAAGTGATCAGATTGATAGAGAGGGCAGGGCTATGCTGCCACTTAGTGTGAAACTGCGTTGAATAGGATAAGTTGTTTTGCGCTGCGAGACTCTGCTCCCTCGGTGGTGGATGGCAGATAGACTGCTGAGACCCTCTTGCTACCTCGGTAGGAGATTGGAACTGTGTCTCGGCAGCAAACTCGGCAAAACTACAAGGCTCAACAGAACGCTTCGAAAGTGACTCTGCTTATGTCTAAGTCGGAGTTCTATTGATGCCCACTGCAGATAATACTAGTCGCGGTGTGAATCGTGCAAAGACAGCAATGTTGATTCGTCCTCTTTTAGCCGCCTTAAACCCTTAACCTATGTCTAGGCCAGATTTATCGCATTGTCTATAGATGAAATCATACTTAATCCTTTCGTGAGTTCGACTCTCTCGATACCGAACAAACTGATAGAATTCAACTAATCTTTCACCTTAATTGAAAACTATGAAGAACATGGAATAAGTAAACCTTGTAATTTTATTTGCAAAAACAAACTTGAAATCCTAAACAACCGCTCTCACAACTAATTACAACATAACCCAAATCCAAGGAGAAATTTAGAACATGTCGGCGGCAAGATAGCCTAAACTATGCCTATGTAAAACCTATGTTCTTTTGAACTAGAATTACAATGGGAATATATAGGCATTAGCTAGGTCTAGTCCTTCTTAAAGTAGAATTCTTTAAATTAGCTTTTCACATTAAATGTGACTTTAAACTTTGATTTTTTGAGTTGAATGTGGACTTTATCACGTTGCCTTGTTCCGCAAGCAATCTCAAGATTTAACTTCAGAGGCTCTACCCGCTGCTACAGACGTCGCAAAATTGAGTGGAAAACATCGATAAAATCAGGATTTTATGCTCTACAAATCGCACTCCAGTTCTCCAACTCCGTAGTCTACTGTCTTGGGCAGCAAGGTGGGCGGCGGCAGCTACTTGTCTGTTGATGTTACTGTCTGGAACTGCATCAGTACAGCTCCTTGGTTTGCTACCTCAGCATCACATCCTCAGCTCCTCTTTCCCTCTGTCAGCCTCTAGTACCTATATCCAAAAGTACACTAAAACAATACCTTTTCTTCACCAAACAAAGGATAATCTAGAAAAACATTGCAAAGTAAAGAAATACTTTAAAATGCAATGCATGGTCCTAATTATGCCTAAAATGTACTAAAAAGCAACAATAATATGAGATGGAATGTGCATGAAATATAGAACTTGTGGACACTTTACACACCCCCAAACTCGAACTATTGCTTGTCCTCAAGCAATGCAACTTAAACATACTTGCCCTTATATTAACCGGAAAGAAAAACCTATTTTCAACTTTATTTCGTACTTCAAGGTCGTGGCACCTATATTAAATTAGTGAAGGGAACTTAGTAAGAAAATAAATCAGAATTGATTTCTAATGCAGTGCAGTGTGTGTAGGACTGTGTGCAGGCTGAATATGCAGAATAACTAGATAAATAAAGA
This sequence comes from Hibiscus tridactylites, assembly GCA_958450335.1. Classification (NCBI taxonomy): domain Eukaryota; kingdom Viridiplantae; phylum Streptophyta; class Magnoliopsida; order Malvales; family Malvaceae; genus Hibiscus; species Hibiscus tridactylites. The sequence goes on from OY288285.1 coordinate 32,275,797, forward strand.
TGTTGTTATGATATATAAGGTTGCTGCCGAGACAACATAGTTAAGCACAATATTTAATCATGGCAATGAGGGCTTTAGCTTATCACAACTACTCTTCTAGGCTTGAAATTAAGATCGAAGCAAACTACAAAACCCTGAACCCATGGAGTAGAGTCATCCCGTGAAGACTTTCATTCATGCTAATTTTTCTGTCACTTCAAAACTTTCAGATTCATGGACTTTGATAGCAGCGGTGTGTCCTCGCGCATGATTTTTCCTAGAGCCTGTTGCGGACACCTCTAGGGTAAAACAACAATGTTCTTTGTTTTTACGTTGACTGTCGTGGCAGTGCTGTATTTTTTGTTTCTGTTTTCTGCCTCAGTAGCTACCTGCAACCATTGTTAGAAATTTGTAAAGAATTCTAAAAACAAACCAGGCAGTGTTCATTATATATTCTAACAAATCCATCAAGTAAAAGTAGTGTTTGACAGTTTTGGCAATTAAAAAAATTCTAAGTTATTTTTCATGCTTTTCCCATATTAAGTTCAATTTATTATTGGGGCGAAAATAAGTAATCGGCTAACTATCACAGGCACAAATTATATAACAATTTTTTCTGTTTCGATTAACATTAAGGCAAGTACAATGCAACTTATATGCTACTAAGTATGCCTAGACAACAGATGCGAGAGCTATCCCTCCCAAACTCGAGATGGGCATTGCCCTCAATGCACAAAATAAAACACAAAAAGAATAACAGAAAAATAAATACAAGAAAAAGGGAAGAAGACTTAGGTTTAGTGAGATGGTGTAGAGGAATTCGAGGAGTTCTCTATCGTCATCTACAGGTTACAACAACGGACTTAGCATTGCTGCCCCTTTTTTGTGCTTAGAGGACTTGATTTTTTTTAAAGGTTTGTACTTGTAAAATTAATTGTGACTAGAATAAATAATAAAGAAAATGAAAAAGATAAAATCTACTCCTAAAAATTCTACATCTTCTAAAGCGTTAAAGATATGAAAAGATAAAATTATGTCACATTGGGGTGGGCGTTCCCTAATGTGAATACTTCATGTTCTTTCGGGACATAATCTCATGTATAGTTCTTTAATCACTGCCCGTTAACTTTGAATTCTGCCCCCATTAACTGGTGTTACTGTCACGGCACCATGTGGTAATGCTTGGACTACCTCGAATGGTCCCGACCATCTGGATTTTAAATTTCCATAAAACAGCTTGAGGCAGGAATTGAACAACAGCACTTGATGCCCGGGCAGGAACTGTCGCTGTTGGATCTTGTTGTCATGCCATTTTTTTTTACTTTTTCATTGCACAGCTTTGCGTTCTCGTATGCCTTCCGCCCGAATTCCTCCAATTATGTCAGATTTAGTAGTCGCTTTCGCCAGCCTGTTTCCAGTCCATGTTCACTGCCTTGACTGCCCAATACGCCTTGTATTCTATTTCGACAGAGAGGTGGCTGGCCTTTCCGTATACTAGACGATATGGGGACATTCCGAGTGGTGTTTTGTATTATGTCTGGTATGCCCAAAGAGCATCGTCTAATTTCAACGACCAATCTTTCCTACTTGGGTTTACAACTTTCCAAGATGGTCTTGACTTCCCTGTTCAAAATCTCTGCCTGCCCGTTTGTTTGTGGATGATATTCTGCGGCAATCTTGTGCTTGACACCAACTTTTTGGAGTGCCTTGGCAATGAGCTTATTATCGAAATGGGTGCCCTCGTCACTAATGATTTCTCTTGGAACTTCGAACTGTGTGAATATGTTCTTTCGTAAGAATCTATGGACAGTCTTTGCATCATTGTAGGGGGTTGCAATAGCTTCTACCAACTTGGAAACATAGTCCACTGCTAGGAGGATGTACATATTACCACACGAAGATGGGAATGGTCCCATAAAATCTATTCCCCAAACATCGAATAACTCAACCTCTTAGATGGTTTGTAGGGGTATTATGTTCCTTCTCGACATGTTTCCTATTCTTTGGCAGTTGTCACACTGTTTGTAGAATGTTTGGGCGTCTTTATACAATGTCGGCCAAAAGAAACATGATAGGAGTACTTTTGCTATCGTGTGCTGCCCTCTAAAATGGCCTCTATATGGTGCTACGTGGCACTGCGATAGTATGGCTTGACGTTCATCCTATGGGACACACCGTATGATAACATGGTCTGCAAAGTTTTTAAACAAGAAAGGTTCGTCCAAAAAAGAATGCTTACAATCATGGTGGAATCGTTTCTTTCCTTGAAAGTTAAGTTCATAGGGAAAACACTAGATACTAAATAATTCACAATATCTGCGTACCAGGGTGTGTTTGTCAATGTTGCTGTCGCGGCCTCTTCGTGGGCGGCAAGTGAGATGCCTTCAGCTTCCTGAATTTCATTGTTGGAAGTCTTTTCTTGTCCATTCTCAAGCCGAGAGATGGTCCGTCGCTTGATTTTCTGTGCCCTTCATGTCTCGAATTTCCATGTCAAAATTTTAACCCCCTTAACCCGGCCCAGACGGTTGAACCGAATTAAGAAGTTTACACGGGGAAAACCAAAGTCAACCCGAAAGTCAACCTTGATTAACGACCCTTTTTTTTATATAAAACTTTTCTAGATGCACACTAACCCTAGATATGTTCACAAGTTCAACATACTCAAAGATCATAACAATCAGAGAAAACATAAAACCATTCAAGCATCAAAATACCAAAACCACCTCACAAAGGTCAATTACAAGTTCCAACATCATTAACAACATAAAACCAACTTAGGGAGTCTAAAACATCTCCCAAAACAACAACATAGGTCCCCCATTGCCAAATGCCCAAAAGCTAATAGTGTTAGAAAACATTCACCATACATGAGCTTAAAACTTCACTTGGATTCTTGGCTTCCTTGCTGCCCCAAATGCACTTCAATGCTCTGCATTATTGGTTTAAGAAAAGAGAGAGCGTCAGCAAATAGCTTAGTGAGGAATGCTCATTTAAAACTACACAATAATGCATTTATAAAACACCTTTATAAACCTTAGTTCAAAACATCATTTGTACATGCACATAAGCATTTAAAACAAGCAATTCATGCTTCAAGTTTATAACATGTCATATTGGCCACAAGTGATACAATCAACATAAGATCCACACATGGACTTTTAAACACCATTGTGATCTTACAATCCACAAGGACCACACATGGACTTTTAAACACCATTGTGTCCTTAGCACAAGAATCATCCATGGACTTTTAAACACCATGATGTTCTTACAATTCACAAGGACCACACAAGGACTTTTAAACACCTTTGTGTCCTTAACAAGAATCACCCAAGGACTTTTAAACACCTTGGTGTTCTTAAATAAACAAGGCTCACACAAGGACTTTTAACCACCTTTGTGACCTTAACCAAGAACCAACCATGGACTTTTAACCACCATGTTGTTCTTAAATACACAAGATTCACACAAGGACTTTTAACCACCTTTGTGATCTTAACCAAGAACCAACCATGGACTTTTAACCACCAAGTTGTTCTTAAAACAAGAACCACCTATGGACTTTTAACCACCATAGTGTTCTTAACCATCACTTGCCAATATACATCATTTTTCAACATTAACCCACTGTTTTAAAGAATTTATCAAGCCATAATCATCATGCATCATTATGCACCAAAACCACATCTAACATTGATCAAAAACAAGAATCTCTTACCTTGAGCATTCTTCAATACATGGCTTATAAAATCAGCAATTAAACATGCTAAATATGCTTTCAAAACAGGATTTAAAACATGCAAACCATTCACATTGCATACAACCATACAGGTAATGTCTCCAGATCTTCAAAGCAAAAACCATCGCAGCCAACTCAATATCATGCGTAGGATAATTGCGCTCATGTACCTTCAACTGCCGTGAAGCATAAGCCACCACCTTACCCTCTTGCATCAACACACATCCCAAACCAACATAGGACGCATCACTATACACCAAAAACTCTTTCCCTGATTCAGGTTGAACCAAGATCGGAGCTTGCGTCAAAGCTGCCTTAAGCTTCTCAAAAGCCTGCTGTCTCGCTTCCGTCCACTCATACTTAACATCCTTCTGCAACAACTTTGTCAAAAGTGCAGCAATCTTTGAAAAACCATCCACAAACCTCCGGTAGTATCTTGCCAAACCAAGGAAACTACGGACCTCATGAACAGACTTAGGAACCTTCCAATTCATCACTGCCTCAATCTTCTGAGGATCAACACGAATCCCCTCAGCAGAAACCACATGCCCAAGAAACACCACCTCCCTAAGCCAGAACTCACACTTGCTCAGCTTGGCATAAAGCTGATTTTCCAACAAGGCTTGCAACACAATTCTCAAATGCTCTTCATGCTCCTCCTCAGTACGTGAGTACACGAGAATATCATCAATGAACACCACAACAAATTTGTCCAGGTATTCATGAAACACACGATTCATCATGTCCATGAAAGCTGCAGGAGCATTTGTCAAACCAAACGGCATCACAAGGAACTCATAATGCCCATACCTCGTTCTGAAAGCTGTCTTAGGCACATCCACATCCTTTACCTTCAACTGGTAATACCCTGACCTCAAGTCAATCTTAGATAACACAGCTGCTCCCCGAAATTGATCAAAGAGATCATCAATTCTCGGCAAAGGATACTGATTCTTGATAGTCAACTTGTTCAGCTGACGATAATCAATGCACATTCTCATAGTGCCATCCTTCTTCTTCACAAACAAGACCGGTGCACCCCAAGGCGAAACACTCGGCCGAATGAACCCACGATCAAGCAACTCTTGCAATTGCGTCTTCAGCTCCTTCAACTCTTTAGGTGCCATTCTATAAGGAGTAATGGACACAGGAGTTGTGTTTTCATACAGCTCAATCCCAAACTCCACTTCACGATTAGGAGGTAACCCAGGCAACTCCTCAGGAAACACACCAGGAAACTCTCGCACAGTCCTGATATCTTGCACACGCAACTCCTTAGAGCTAGGATTCATCACAAAAGCTAGGTAAGCTTCACAACCTTGCCTCAGCATCCGGCTCGCCTCCAAAGTAGACACCACATTGGCAAGAAACTTCACATTCTCACCAACCACAACAACCTCATAATCATCCGCAAGCTTCAACGAAACTCGGTTATTCTCACAATCCACTACAGCTCGATGCTCAGCAAGCCAATCCATACCAAGGATTACATCAAAACCATAGAAAGGCAACTCCATAAGATCAACAGGAAAAACATGACCTTGCACAACCAAAGGACATCTCCTATAAAGCTTTCGAGTCACAACAGTCTCACCAAAAGAACTAGTGACATGCATACCAACATCCAAAGACTCAACAGGCAAACCAAGCAATTCAGCATGCTCACGCAATATGTATGAATGCGTAGATCCAGAATCAATCAAGGAAAGTAATGACAAGGATTGTAAAGTAAAAGTACCTGCGATCACATCCGTGTCATTCCTTCCCTCCCTCTAGGCATATACCCTCGCCTGGCCGCCACATTCAGGCTGAACAGCTACAACATGGGCCACATTCTGACCACCCTCCTCTCTCCGCTGAAAGTTACCACGGCCGCGCCCACGACCTCTCTGTGGTGCAACAACAACAGTAGCACGCACTTGGCCACCAGCCAACATAGGACACTCCCTCCTCATATGATCCGTAGATCCACAGTTCCAGCAAGAATTACCAGCTGCCACAACATGAGCTTGCACCTCCCTCACAGCTCGAGGACAATCCCGTTTCATATGACCACCCGAACCACATGTCCAACATGCGCTCGGATCAACTCTAGCCCTGCCTCATTGAGCAGGCGCACCACCACCTCGCTTAGCTGTGGACCGATACTTCTGATCACGTCCCCTCTTGTTCTGTCCACCACCGGAACTATAATCAGCAGCTCGCTTACCAGCACTTGACCCAGCACTTTTAGCAGATAAACCCAAGTTCATCTCAATATCCTTTGCTCGGCCCACCAGCACATCAAAATCATTATACTAAGCCGCCAGCACATACATCTTTACTTCCGTCACCAAACCATAACGAAACCTTTCACACCTCTCCTGCTCGTCCGGAACAAGCTCAGGTGCATACTGACTGTGACGGACAAACTGAACCTCGTACTCAGCTACATACATGCTCCCTTGGGTAAGAGACATGAATTCCCTCTTCTTTTCATCTAGGTACCTCACACCCAGATACCTTCTCTTTAACGCGTTCTGAAAGAACGTCCAAGTTACATCAGCATCCGCCATCCCAGCGATAGAGGTCGTCCACCAAGTGTAAGCATCATCTTGCAACAATGATACTACACAGCCCAGCTTCTGCACATCAGTGCAACTCATCTGCCCCAAGATTCTCTTGGTACTCTCTAACCAAGATTCAGAACCTTCCGCAGACAAACCCCTAAACTCAGTCCCTCCCAGACTGCACAAACGTTCCAAGGGTAGTCTGACTCCAGCATCTCCCTGATGCCCAGCTCCTTGAGCTCCAGCTACCGGTGCTCGAAAAGCACCAGCAATGGCTTGTACCAGCATCGTCATGTCAGGAACAGCTTGCCTCTGACCAGCTTCAGGTCCAGCGACCCCAGCACCAGCTGCGACATCAGCTCCTTCACCCCCAGCACCACCACCACCAGGCAGAGGAGGTAAATCCATAGCATTCTCAACGTTCTCTTCATTTTCATTTTGAGCCATAGCTCGCGTATTAACTCTCGTTTCTCTACGAGGTGCCATTCACTAACAATGTAATCACAATGCAATAAAACAAAGTCAGGCTCAGCAAGGTAAGCAATCCAAGTACTCAAGCTCATTTCCAATTAAAAACAACATCATTACATTAGCTTTGATTTGGCAATGGGTACCCACAACATGCTTCACCACATCATACACCACAATTGTAACATATTTGCAATTCACTCAACATGCTTTCACTCAACAAGCATACAAAGCATACATACTTAAATCATCCACATAATCATTCCCAATTACACGAGAACTCAGCTCTGATACCACCAAATGTAACCCCCTTAACCCGGCCCAGACGGTTGAACCGAATTTAGAAATTTACACGGGGAAAACCAAAGTCAACCCGAAAGTCAACCTTGATATGTTCACAAGTTCAACATACTCAAAGATCATAACAATTAGAGAACATTCAGGGACTCAATTGCATAAATTACAACTTTAGGGACCAAATTGTAAATTCTGAAAATTATAAGGACTTAACTCAAATTAAAGCTACCAATATGAAATTAATCATCTTTCATGCTTCTCTGTCAAATTTCAGCACAACCGGACATCCCAAACTCATTTAATTGCAATATCAAGGTTTAGAACTAAAACGCAAACATTTCAAAACATATAACCGCCAATGTTAGTGCCCAACGGTCGGGTGTTCCGAAACAGGGAGAACCTGTTCTGAAACGCGGGACCATTCCGAAACGAGTTCCGATACAGGCCTTGGCAGAAACATTTCCGTTTCGGAACGGTTCCTTCCGTTTCGAACGCCTGGGCCATTACAGGCCCCCGTTCCGAAACGGTAGCACCCGTTCCGATACGGCCTGCCTAGATTGCAGAAAAATTGCTGATTAAACACATAATTGACCCATCAAACATGCATCAAATGCAACCAAATTATACCAGCAAGTCAATACATGCTTAAGGAACATAATTGCATCAACCATTCAACAACATGGCATCAATTAGACAAATCCCCAATTCTATAGGCATGCATCCTACTTATAAAACCATTCAAGCATCAAAATACCAAAACCACCTCACAAAGGTCAATTACAAGTTCCAACATCATTAACAACATAAAACCAACTTAGGGAGTCTAAAACATCTCCCAAAACAACAACATAGGTCCCCCATTGCGAAATGCCCAAAAGCTAATAGTGTTAGAAAACATTCACCATACATGAGCTTAAAACTTCACTTGGATTCTTGGCTTCCTTGCTGCCCCAAATGCACTTCAATGCTCTGCATTATTGGTTTAAGAAAAGAGAGAGCGTAAGCAAATAGCTTAGTGAGGCATGCTCATTTAAAACTACACAATAATGCATTTATAAAACACCTTTATAAACCTTAGTTCAAAACATCATTTGTACATGCACATAAGCATTTAAAACAAGCAATTCATGCTTCAAGTTTATAACATGTCATATTGGCCACAAGTGATACAATCAACATAAGATCCACACATGGACTTTTAAACACCATTGTGATCTTACAATCCACAAGGACCACACATGGACTTTTAAACACCATTGTGTCCTTAGCACAAGAATCATCCATGGACTTTTAAACACCATGATGTTCTTACAATTCACAAGGACCACACAAGGACTTTTAAACACCTTTGTGTCCTTAACAAGAATCACCCAAGGACTTTTAAACACCTTGGTGTTCTTAAATAAACAAGGCTCACACAAGGACTTTTAACCACCTTTGTGACCTTAACCAAGAACCAACCATGGACTTTTAACCACCATGTTGTTCTTAAATACACAAGATTCACACAAGGACTTTTAACCACCTTTGTGATCTTAACCAAGAACCAACCATGGACTTTTAACCACCATGTTGTTCTTAAAACAAGAACCACCTATGGACTTTTAACCACCATAGTGTTCTTAACCATCACTTGCCAATATACATCATTTTTCAACATTAACCCACTGTTTTAAAGCATTATTCAAGCCATAATCATCATGCATCATTATGCACCAAAACCACATCTAACATTGATCAAAAACAAGAATCTCTTACCTTGAGCATTCTTCAATACATGGCTTATAAAATCAGCAATTAAACATGCTAAATATGCTTTCAAAACAGGATTTAAAACATGCAAACCAATCACATTGCATACAACCAATTCATGGTTCATCATCAAGCGAGTTTTTCCGAAAACTTACTCTTGAGCTTAGCTAAGTTGCTTAGACTTAAACTAAGCTTCCAAACCTTCAAAACATTGGTTTCAAAGCTGAAAACCAAAACCCACTCACCGATTTCGTTTCGCCACTTGCCGAAACACCAAACAAACTTCCGGATCACCACCTCAAGGATCCAAAGATGACTCCCTTGTTTTAAACACATCAAAGCAGAGGATTAATGCATCATTATGCATTAATATCTTCAATGAAAGCATCTAAACTCGCTGCTCTCATCAACACTCCCATTTCGGCTACCAAACACAACCGAAATCACCTCCAAACAACTCCACAACACTACCTAGCCATGATCCATCAATTCTAAACATTCTTAAACCTCAATTAACATCCAAAAAGGATCTAACCACGTCCTTATACCTCCAGCTATAACAGATCATCAAGATCACTCCAAAAACAACCAAGAACTTAAGCAAAACTTAGGAAATTTAACCTATCCGGGATTGCATTGATTAAACCTCAATTTCTCATCAATTAAACATTCAATTAACATAAAAAAGACACCTCAAAACACTGCCCAAACAGATCATACGAATTTTATCAAAAATCAACCAAATCTTGCATTTTAAAGCCAAGATCAAGAACACATCTACAAAACCTTTTATAAAACACAAATCAAGGATTGAGAACTTGGGAATTTCAGTAAAGAACTGAGAATTTAGAGGAGAAGGACGTTCATACCTCTAAACTTGAGTTTCTCCCTTTTGGAACCAAAATTCTTGAAAATCCAAATAGCAAATGCTAAGGTTTTGTTGAAGAGATGATTAGAGATCAAATGAGGATTGAATTCTCATATTTGGAAATCAAAATCAGAGGGAAAATGTGCTGGAGAATGTGTTTGGTTTGAGAGAAAAGATGAGAGAAAAGGAAAATGGGAATTTAGGAAAAGTTAGTTGGAAAATGCCAAAATATCTTCCCTCCCTTTTACTTTTATTTAAAAGCTATATATTAAACCTTTAATATTGAAGAAAAATCTGGAGAAACTCCCTTTTGGGTAAATAGCTCCTTAAAGATTCAAAGTTTCAATCCTTTTTAAAATAGTCACACAGTTTTCAAAAATTACATTTTGGTCACTAACCAAAATGTCACACTTCCAAACCTCAATTTGTAAAATTGATTTCACAATTCTCTTATATATAATAAAAGATGATTTTAAGACATTTTTCCATATTTTTAATGCAACTCAAACTAGGCTTTCCTAAATTCACCCTTATATATTCGAACCACAATCCGACCGACCCGGTCCGAACCCAAAACTTCTAAGCCCAAAATTGGGGCGTTACAACTCTCCCCCCCTTAAGAAATTTCGTCCTCGAAATTTACCTGAAGGAAAGAGGTACGGAAACTGCTTCAGCATGTCATCCTTCCGTTCCCACGTGGCTTCTTCAACACCACGATGCTTCCACAACACCTTTACCAACTCAATGGTCTTGCCTCGAAGAACTTTACTATCCGAATCCAGAACCTTCACCGGTTCCTCATCTTAGGTCAAATCCGGATTCAATTCCACTTCTTCCACAGGCATCACATGCGAAGGATCCGATCTATACTTCTGAAACATAGAAACATGAAACACATCATGAATCTTTTCCAACTCTTGAGTTAACCTCAACTTGTACGCAATAGGACCCACATGCTCAACCACCTCGTATGGTCCAATGTACCTAGGGCTCAACTTACCCTTCGGGCCAAACCTCATCACCTTTTTCCAAGGCGAAACCTTCAAAAACACACGGTCACCCACCGCATACTCAATCTCCTTACGCTTCAAATCCGCGTAAGACTTTTGCCGATCAGAAGCTGCCTTCAAATGCTCACAAATGAGCTTCACCTTCTCGGTGGTTCCTTTCAACAAAGATGGCATCGAAACCAACTTTTGACCCGTTTCAGCCTAGCAAAGAGGAGTCCTACACTTCCTCCTGTACAAAGCTTCATAAGGTGCCATTTGAATACTTGACTGATAACTATTATTATAGGCAAACTCCACCAAAGGCAAATGTTTCTCCCAAGAGCCCTGAAACTCAATCACGCAGCACCTCAACATATCCTCCAAAACCTGGATAACACGCTCGGACTGTCCATCCCACTAAGAATGATAAGATGTACTGAAATTCAACCGTGTACCCAAAGCTTGATGCAAACACTGCCAGAAACGTGATGTAAACCTCGGATCCCTATCCGACACAATCGACTTTGGCACACCATGCAGCCGCACAATCTCAGCAATGTACAGCTCCACAAGCTTATCCAAAGAATACGTAGTATGCACAGGTAAGAAATGTGCATACTTTGTCAGGCGATCCACAATCACCCACACCGAATTCTTCTTCGATGGCGACAAAGGTAAACCAGACACAAAATCCATGGTAATCCTTTCCCACTTCCATTCAGGGATTCTCAACGGTTGCAACAACCCTGAAGGAAACTGATGCTCAGCCTTAACTCGCTGACACACCATACACTTGCTCACAAACTCAGCAACATCCTTCTTCAAACCCACCCAATAGTACTCATCACGAAGATCACGATACATCTTAGTACTACCAGGGTGCATAGCAAAAGGACTACTATGACCTTCAGTCAGAATAGTACGCCTCAACTCAGCATCATTGGGCACTACTATCCGACTCCCAAAACACAACACTCCATCATCATTAAAACAGAAATCCGAAGGCCTACCCTCCGCGATATCCTGAACATGAGGTACCAAGGAATCATCCAACAACTACTTTTCCTTAATCACCTGAACCAAAGATGGTTTCACTTGCAACTCAGCCACAAGACCACCATCGCGCGAAATACTCAAACTGGCAAACATAGCCCTCAACTCAACAGCTACCTTCCTACTCATGGTACCCGCTACAACATTAGCTTTTCCAGGGTGATACTCAATCGTCAAATCATAATCCTTGAGCAACTCCACCCAACGCAGCTGTCTAAGATTCAACTCCTTCTAAGACATCAGATACTTCAAACTCTTGTGATCCGTGTACACAGTACACTTCTCACCATACAGGTAATGTCTCCAGATCTTCAAAGCAAAAACCATCGCAGCCAACTCAATATCATGCGTAGGATAATTGCGCTCATGTACCTTCAACTGCCGTGAAGCATAAGCCACCACCTTACCCTCTTGCATCAACACACATCCCAAACCAACATAGGACGCATCACTATACACCAAAAACTCTTTCCCTGATTCAGGTTGAACCAAGATCGGAGCTTGCGTCAAAGCTGCCTTAAGCTTCTCAAAAGCCTGCTGTCTCGCTTCCGTCCACTCATACTTAACATCCTTCTGCAACAACTTTGTCAAAAGTGCAGCAATCTTTGAAAAACCATCCACAAACCTCCGGTAGTATCCTGCCAAACCAAGGAAACTACGGACCTCATGAACAGACTTAGGAACCTTCCAATTCATCACTGCCTCAATCTTCTGAGGATCAACACGAATCCCCTCAGCAGAAACCACATGCCCAAGAAACACCACCTCCCTAAGCCAGAACTCACACTTGCTCAGCTTGGCATAAAGCTGATTTTCCAACAAGGCTTGCAACACAATTCTCAAATGCTCTTCATGCTCCTCCTCAGTACGTGAGTACACGAGAATATCATCAATGAACACCACAACAAATTTGTCCAGGTATTCATGAAACACACGATTCATCATGTCCATGAAAGCTGCAGGAGCATTTGTCAAACCAAACGGCATCACAAGGAACTCATAATGCCCATACCTCGTTCTGAAAGCTGTCTTAGGCACATCCACATCCTTTACCTTCAACTGGTAATACCCTGACCTCAAGTCAATCTTAGATAACACAGCTGCTCCCCGAAATTGATCAAAGAGATCATCAATTCTCGGCAAAGGATACTGATTCTTGATAGTCAACTTGTTCAGCTGACGATAATCAATGCACATTCTCATAGTGCCATCCTTCTTCTTCACAAACAAGACCGGTGCACCCCAAGGCGAAACACTCGGCCGAATGAACCCACGATCAAGCAACTCTTGCAATTGCGTCTTCAGCTCCTTCAACTCTTTAGGTGCCATTCTATAAGGAGTAATGGACACAGGAGTTGTGTTTTCATACAGCTCAATCCCAAACTCCACTTCACGATTAGGAGGTAACCCAGGCAACTCCTCAGGAAACACACCAGGAAACTCTCGCACAGTCCTGATATCTTGCACACGCAACTCCTTAGAGCTAGGATTCATCACAAAAGCTAGGTAAGCTTCACAACCTTGCCTCAGCATCCGGCTCGCCTCCAAAGTAGACACCACATTGGCAAGAAACTTCACATTCTCACCAACCACAACAACCTCATAATCATCCGCAAGCTTCAACGAAACTCGGTTATTCTCACAATCCACTACAGCTCGATGCTCAGCAAGCCAATCCATACCAAGGATTACATCAAAACCATAGAAAGGCAACTCCATAAGATCAACAGGAAAAACATGACCTTGCACAACCAAAGGACATCTCCTATAAAGCTTTCGAGTCACAACAGTCTCACCAAAAGAACTAGTGACATGCATACCAACATCCAAAGACTCAACAGGCAAACCAAGCAATTCAGCATGCTCACGCAATATGTAAGAGTGCGTAGATCCAGAATCAATCAAGGAAAGTAATGACAAGGATTGCAAAGTAAAAGTACCTGCGATCACATCCGTGTCATTCCTTCCCTCCCTCTAGGCATATACCCTCGCCTGGCCGCCACATTCAGGCTGAACAGCTACAACATGGGCCACATTCTGACCACCCTCCTCTCTCCGCTGAAAGTTACCACGGCCGCGCCCACGACCTCTCTGTGGTGCAACAACAACAGTAGCACGCACTTGGCCACCAGCCAACATAGGACACTCCCTCCTCATATGATCCGTAGATCCACAGTTCCAGCAAGAATTACCAGCTGCCACAACATGAGCTTGCACCTCCCTCACAGCTCGAGGACAATCCCGTTTCATATGACCACGCGAACCACATGTCCAACATGCGCTCGGATCTACTCTAGCCCTGCCTCATTGAGCAGGCGCACCACCACCTCGCTTAGCTGTGGACTGATACTTCTGATCACGTCCCCTCTTGTTCTGTCCACCACCGGAACTATAATCAGCAGCTCGCTTACCAGCACTTGACCCAGCACTTTTAGCAGATAAACCCAAGTTCATCTCAATATCCTTTGCTCGGCCCACCAGCACATCAAAATCATTATACTCAGCCGCCAGCACATACATCTTTACTTCCGTCACCAAACCATAACGGAACCTTTCATACCTCTCCTGCTCGTCCGGAACAAGCTCAGGTGCATACTGACTGTGACGGACAAACTGAACCTCGTACTCAGCTACATACATGCTCCCTTGGGTAAGAGACATGAATTCCCTCTTCTTTTCATCTAGGTACCTCACACCCAGATACCTTCTCTTTAACGCGTTCTGAAAGAACGTCCAAGTTACATCAGCATCCGCCATCCCAGCGATAGAGGTCGTCCACCAAGTGTAAGCATCATCTTGCAACAATGATACTACACAGTCCAGCTTCTGCACATCAGTGCAACTCATCTGCCCCAAGATTCTCTTGGTACTCTCTAACCAAGATTCAGAACCTTCCGCAGACAAACCCCTAAACTCAGTCCCTCCCAGACTGCGCAAACGTTCCAAGGGTAGTCTGACTCCAGCATCTCCCTGATGCCCAGCTCCTTGAGCTCCAGCTACCGGTGCTCGAAAAGCACCAGCAATGGCTTGTACCAGCATCGTCATGTCAGGAACAGCTTGCCCCTGACCAGCTTCAGGTCCAGCGACCCCAGCACCAGCTGCAATATCAGCTCCTTCACCCCCAGCACCACCACCACCAGGCGGAGGAGGTAAATCCATAGCATTCTCAACGTTCTCTTCATTTTCATTTTGAGCCATAGCTCGCGTATTAACTCTCGTTTCTCTACGAGGTGCCATTCACTAACAATGCAATCACAATGCAATAAAACAAAGTCAGGCTCAGCAAGGTAAGCAATCCAAGTACTCAAGCTCATTTCCAATTAAAAACAACATCATTACATTAGCTTTGATTTGGCAATGGGTACCCACAACATGCTTCACCACATCATACACCACAATTGTAACATATTTGCAATTCACTCAACATGCTTTCACTCAACAAGCATACAAAGCATACATACTTAAATCATCCACATAATCATTCCCAATTACACGAGAACTCAGCTCTGATACCACCAAATGTAACCCCCTTAACCCGGCCCAGACGGTTGAACCGAATTAAGAAATTTACACGGGGAAAACCAAAGTCAACCCGAAAGTCAACCTTGATTAGCGACCCTTTTTTATATAAAACTTTTCTAGATGCACACTAACCCTAGATATGTTCACAAGTTCAACATACTCAAAGATCATAACAATTAGAGAACATTCAGGGACTCAATTGCATAAATTACAACTTTAGGGACCAAATTGTAAATTCTGAAAATTATAAGGACTTAACTCAAATTAAAGCTTCCAATATGAAATTAATCATCTTTCATGCTTCTCTGTCAAATTTCAGCACAACCGGACATCCCAAACTCATTTAATTGCAATATCAAGGTTTAGAACTAAAACGCAAACATTTCAAAACATATAACCGCCAATGTTAGTGCCCAACGGTCGGGTGTTCCGAAACAGGGAGAACCTGTTCTGAAACGCGGGACCGTTCCGAAACGAGTTCCGATACAGGCCTTGGCAGAAACATTTCCGTTTCGGAACGGTTCCTTCCGTTTCGAACGCCTGGGCCATTACAGGCCCCCGTTCCGAAACGGTAGCACCCGTTCCGATACGGCCTGCCTAGATTGCAGAAAAATTGCTGATTAAACACATAATTGACCCATCAAACATGCATCAAATGCAACCAAATTATACCAACAAGTCAATACATGCTTAAGGAACATAATTGCATCAACCATTCAACAACATGGCATCAATTAGACAAATCCCCAATTCTATAGGCATGCATCCTACTTATAAAACCATTCAAGCATCAAAATACCAAAACCACCTCACAAAGGTCAATTACAAGTTCCAACATCATTAACAACATAAAACCAACTTAGGGAGTCTAAAACATCTCCCAAAACAACAACATAGGTCAACCATTGCCAAATGCCCAAAAGCTAATAGTGTTAGAAAACATTCACCATACATGAGCTTAAAACTTCACTTGGATTCTTGGCTTCCTTGCTGCCCCAAATGCACTTCAATGCTCTGCATTATTGGTTTAAGAAAAGAGAGAGCGTAAGCAAATAGCTTAGTGAGGAATGCTCATTTAAAACTACACAATAATGCATTTATAAAACACCTTTATAAACCTTAGTTCAAAACATCATTTGTACATGCACATAAGCATTTAAAACAAGCAATTCATGCTTCAAGTTTATAACATGTCATATTGGCCACAAGTGATACAATCAACATAAGATCCACACATGGACTTTTAAACACCATTGTGATCTTACAATCCACAAGGACCACACATGGACTTTTAAACACCATTGTGTCCTTAGCACAAGAATCATCCATGGACTTTTAAACACCATGATGTTCTTACAATTCACAAGGACCACACAAGGACTTTTAAACACCTTTGTGTCCTTAACAAGAATCACCCAAGGACTTTTAAACACCTTGGTGTTCTTAAATAAACAAGGCTCACACAAGGACTTTTAACCACCTTTGTGACCTTAACCAAGAACCAACCATGGACTTTTAACCACCATGTTGTTCTTAAATACACAAGATTCACACAAGGACTTTTAACCACCTTTGTGATCTTAACCAAGAACCAACCATGGACTTTTAACCACCATGTTCTTCTTAAAACAAGAACCACCTATGGACTTTTAACCACCATAGTGTTCTTAACCATCACTTGCCAATATACATCATTTTTCAACATTAACCCACTGTTTTAAAGAATTTATCAAGCCATAATCATCATGCATCATTATGCACCAAAACCACATCTAACATTGATCAAAAACAAGAATCTCTTACCTTGAGCATTCTTCAATACATGGCTTATAAAATCAGCAATTAAACATGCTAAATATGCTTTCAAAACAGGATTTAAAACATGCAAACCAATCACATTGCATACAACCAATTCATGGTTCATCATCAAGAGAGTTTTTCCGAAAACTTACTCTTGAGCTTAGCTAAGTTGCTTAGACTTAAACTAAGCTTCCAAACCTTCAAAACATTGGTTTCAAAGCTGAAAACCAAAACCCACTCACCGATTTCGTTTCGCCACTTGCCGAAACACCAAACAAACTTCCGGATCACCACCTCAAGGATCCAAAGATGACTCCCCTGTTTTAAACACATCAAAGCAGAGGATTAATGCATCATCATGCATTAATATCTTCAATGAAAGCACCTAAACTCGCTGCTCTCATCAACACTCCCATTTCGGCTACCAAACACAACCGAAATCACCTCCAAACAACTCCACAACACTACCTAGCCATGATCCATCAATTCTAAACATTCTTAAACCTCAATTAACATCCAAAAAGGATCTAACCACGTCCTTATACCTCCAGCTATAACAGATCATCAAGATCACTCCAAAAACAACCAAGAACTCAAGCAAAACTTAGGAAATTTAACCTATCCGGGATTGCATTGATTAAACCTCAATTTCTCATCAATTAAACATTCAATTAACATAAAAAAGACACCTCAAAACACTGCCCAAACAGATCATACGAATTTTATCAAAAATCAACCAAATCTTGCATTTTAAAGCCAAGATCAAGAACACATCTACAAAACCTTTTATAAAACACAAATCAAGGATTGAGAACTTGGGAATTTCAGTAAAGAACTGAGAATTTAGAGGAGAAGGACGTTCATACCTCTAAACTTGAGTTTCTCCCTTTTGGAACCAAAATTCTTGAAAATCCAAATAGCAAATGCTAAGGTTTTGTTGAAGAGATGATTAGAGATCAAATGAGGATTGAATTCTCATATTTGGAAATCAAAATCAGAGGGAAAATGTGCTGGAGAATGTGTTTGGTTTGAGAGAAAAGATGAGAGAAAAGGAAAATGGGAATTTAGGAAAAGTTAGTTGGAAAATGCCAAAATATCTTCCCTCCCTTTTACTTTTATTTAAAAGCTATATATTAAACCTTTAATATTGAAGAAAAATCTGGAGAAACTCCCTTTTGGGTAAATAGCTCCTTAAAGATTCAAAGTTTCAATCCTTTTTAAAACAGTCACACAGTTTTCAAAAATTACATTTTGGTCACTAACCAAAATGTCACACTTCCAAACCTCAATTTGTAAAATTGATTTCACCATTCTCTTATATATAATAAAAGATGATTTTAAGACATTTTTCCATATTTTTAATGCAACTCAAACTAGGCTTTCCTAAATTCACCCTTATATATTCGAACCACAATCCGACCGACCCGGTCCGAACCCAAAACTTCTAAGCCCAAAATTGGGGCGTTACAAAAATCTTGCAGCAGCATGATCCAATAGAACAGGCGAGGTTTTGCATCTTTCTTTGGAAACAAGTACCTTAAGGAAAAATGATCTGCGTGGACTATCACCTTTGTACCAATAACGTAGGGCTGAAACTTATCGAAGGCGAACATTACTACCAGTAACTCTTTCTCTATAGTGGTGTAGTTGGTTTGGGCAGGATTCAGTGTTTTGCTGGCGTGGTAGATTACATGGAAGATTTTGTCTCTATGCTATCCTAGGGTGGCACCGACGGTAGTATCACTCGCATCACACATTAGCTCAAAGGGTTGACTCTAATCAGGGGTACTACCACATGTGTTGTCACTAACTTTTCCTTTAAGGTTTTGAATGCCTCCTGGCATGCCTCATCAAAGTTGAATGGTTTGTCATGTTCCAGAAAAGTACACAGTGGTTTAGAAATTTTGGAAAACGTCTCAATGAATCTACGATAAAAACTTGTATGTCCCAAGAAACTTCAAATGCCCTTGATAGTGGTCGGCAGCAGCAAGTTGGAAATTACTTCAATCTTGGCTTTGTCTACCTTTATTCCCTGTACGGAAATTTTATGCCCTAGGACTATGCCTTCATCGACCATAAAGTGGCATTTTTCCCAATTAAGTACCAAGTATGTTTCCTCGCATCTAGTGAGTACTTTTTCAAGGTTGCCGAGGCAGCTGTCGAAGCCGCTGCCGAAGATAGAGAAGTCATCCATAAATCTTTCCATGAAGTCTTCTATCATGTCAGAGAAAATAGCCATCATCCATCGCTGGAATGTGGCAGGGTCGTTGCATAATCCGAATGGCATTCTTCGAAAAGCATAAATGCCATATGAACAAGTGAATGTTATTTTGGCCTGGTCCTCCAGTGCGATGGCGATCTGGTTATTACCTAAATATCCATCCAAAAAGCAGTAGAAAGGTTCGCCAGCAAGGCGGTCAAGCATTTGATCAATAAAAAGTAATGGAAAATGATCTTTTTTTGTTGCTTTATTTAACTTGTGGTAATCCATGCATATTCTCCAGCTAGTTATTGTTCTGGTTGGTATTAACTCGTTATTATCATTGCTTACCATAGGTATGCCACCTTTCTTTGGCACACATTGTATCGGGCTTACCCATTTGCTGTCCGATATAGGATATATGATATCGGCGTCTAACCATTTGATGGTCTCATTTTTGACAAGTTCTCTGATGGCATCTTTTAATCTCGTTTGGGCATCTACAATTGGCTTTTGGTCCTGCTCAAGCTGGATTTTGTGCATGAAAATGGCCGGGCTTATTCCCTTTATATCTGCAATGGTCCAGCCTATTGCCTTCTTATGTTGCCGCAGTAGTGCTGTCAGTTGTTGTTCCTGTCCAGACAACAACTTGGAAGAAATTATTACTGGCAGTGTATCATCAAGTCCCAAGAAAACATACTTAAGTTGTGCAGGTAAGGCTTTTAACTCAAGAGTGGGAGGTTGTTCGATAGATGGTTTGAAAATTTTGCCCCCTTTTTTGTGTAATTCAGTGAAATCGAAGTACTTACCTGGCTTGTTTGCTATCCAGTATGCTTCTTCATGTTCCTCCAATTCATGTTCTGTCCACTCACTATGTTGCTCATCTTCTGGGTAGGTTTCTAAATGGCTGCCGAAACAGCTGTCGAGGTCTCTGCCCGGGCAGTCTTGTTGTAGGCAGGGTCTATTGGCTAAAAAGTTGGACTCCAACATGGCTTCCATTAGTTGGCTTTCTTCCGGATCATCAGCCTACCTCATGGTTTGGAAGATATTCAATTTTACTTATTGATCATTTACCCTCATCGTAAGTTCACCACTTTCCATATCAATAAGGTTTCTGCCCGTAGCGAGGAATGGTCGCCCCAAGATTATTGGTGCCTTTTCATATGCTTCATAGTCTAGTACTAGGAAGTCAACAGGGAAAATAAATTTCTCCACCTTCACCAAGATGTCCTTAATTTTTCCTTCCGGTTGTACATATGTTCTGTCAGCCAGCTGAAGCATTACTGTTGTTGGTCGAGCGTCTTCTATTCCTAGTTTCTGGAAGATATATTCAGGCATTAAGTTGATGATTTCCCCTAAGTCGTATAGGGCTCGTATGGAGTGGTTGCTGCCTATTTTGCAAGGAATTATGAAGCTGCCCAGATCTTTATGTTTGGCTGGTGCCTTATTGTGCAACATGGCCATGCATCCTTCTTTTACTACCACTGTTTCAAATTCCCCAATCCTTGTTCTCTTCGATACCATATCTTTTAAAAACTTCTCATAGCTGGGCATCTATTTGATCAACTCTACCAGTGGAAGATTGATTTTGACTTGCTTTAGAACGTCCAGGAATTTTTTATACTGCATATCATGTTTTTGCTTTTTCAATCTTTGTGGAAATGGTGGGGGAGGTGTTGGGACGACAATTTTTGCTTTGAGGGGTATCCTATCCTGGGAGGAGGTAACTGGTCCAGAATCTAGCTGTTCATTCCTGATGTCATCTGTTGGTTCTTGTTCCGGTTCCTTGTTGCTTTCTTTCGGTGCTGCCGCGGCAGGTGGCCGAGCAGCTTGAACTGGATCGGCAGGTGCTGTTTCTCTTGCAGCAGACATGGATGGGTCTTGTAGTGTTATCCCAGTTCTGGTTGTTATAGCTTTGCATTGTTCATGTGATTTCCCTTTCGTGATTTTAGTGTCACTAGGTAATCCACCCATTGGCCTAGTATTGATAACCTGAGCAAACCTTCCGAACTGGGTTTCCAGATTTTTTATCGCTGCCTCTTGCTTGTTCATCCTACTTTCCGTCTTGTCCATGAAAGATTCAGTTTTGTCAATAAATTTATTCGTATTAAAAATAAAATCATTAGTACGAGATATGGAAGTATGCAGGGTAGATTCTAAGGAAGAAATGTTTGTATTTTTTTGTTGTTGAGGCAGTCGTCGTGACAGGTACTACTGGTAACCTCCTTGTTGTTGTTATGGGTTTGCAGCAGTCTTTGGGTTGCTCTAGGAGAAGTTGGGATGGTTCTTCCATCCAGAGTTGTAGGTGTTCTGGGCAGGTCTGTTGTTCCTCTCGTATCCTCCCATAAAGTTGGTAGATGCGGTGCAGTCAGAGGAATCATGGTTGCCCCCACACTCATCACAGAACGGCTCCACAACCTTTACCTCATTGACTTTCTAAGCGGGTTTCATGATGCTCATGACTATCTCTGTCAGCTTGTCAAGACGGGCATTGACAGATTCTGAGGCTTCTATCTCGGTCATAGTGGTTGGCCACCTAACGCCGCCTCGGCGGGCTATTGGATACTTGTAGTCATTCTTGGTGGCTTGGTTCAGAATCCGCAGTGCCTCCTCTAGTGGTCTGTCAAGGATGATTCCATTGGCTGAGGCATCAATCATCATCCGTGTTGGGTAGTTCACCCCGTTGTAGAACATTGATAAATGTGTCCAAGCCGGGAAATCCTGTAGCAAGCATTTGTTCAGCATCTATTGGTACTGATCCCATGCTTCATACATCGACTCGTCATCCCCTTGTCGGAAGGCTGTTATCTCGTTTCGCAGTTTGTCTGTGACATTGGACGAGCTGAAATGGTCCAGAAAATCCTTACACAGCTCTGTCCATGTGTTAAACGACCCTGCTGGCTGGTTGTTTAACCATTGTTTTGCCCTATCCCTCAGTGAATAGGGAAATAAT
Organism: Hibiscus tridactylites; assembly: GCA_958450335.1. Taxonomy (NCBI): domain Eukaryota; kingdom Viridiplantae; phylum Streptophyta; class Magnoliopsida; order Malvales; family Malvaceae; genus Hibiscus; species Hibiscus tridactylites. Next base: position 32,297,966 of record OY288285.1, read on the forward strand.
CTCAGCCTCAGTACGTCTTGAAGGACCTCGTGTATTTTGAATGCTCTATATATGTCCAGGAATCCTTGTAAGCGTTGTCGAGCATCTTCTATGGTAGTCCCTCCAAATTGTCCTAACGCGTTGATCATGTTAAACATAACAGGCTTCAGCTCGAAGTGATCTGCCTCAATTTCAGGTTTTGTCACTATCGAATCGAACCCTCTAAAGTCATGTTCTAGATAATCTTTATTGGTTCGAACATTTTGGGGCTACTTGGGCGGAAGAGGGGGTTGATGCCTTGGTGGATCTTGTTGTTCTTTTGGCGGCGAGTCTTGCTGCCCATCCCTGTCGTTCACACCATTGTTTGCAGGGCCGATGTTTACCTTTGCTTTTTCTTTTTCCTCTTTGGTTTTCCCTAGGGTTACTCTAATTTCCTTCTTGAGCTCTCTTGCTCTTCGTTTGATATCGCCGTAAAATAGGATTTCTCCTTTTGGATTCACCCTGGTCATACAATAGCAAAGGAAATTGTAAAATACTTTTTTAAGTAAAAATAAAATAAAATGTAAAGAAATAAAAGTTTAGAAATTAAAGACGAATTTTGCTGTTACCAATCCCCAGAAACGGTGCAAAAAACTTGTAAAGCGTTTGGGTGTTCTCCATTTATGAGCACAAGTGCACACTTCTGTCAAGTTATAGTATATATTATATCGTCTCCCACATGGATTGGACAGCTTGATTCGAGTTGTAAGTCCTGCACAAGAAAAATAAATGCACAAATGAGTTGAATGTTTGAAAAGAAAAGGAAAATAAAAACACAATTAATTAAAAAGGAAGTGGTCAAATTGATAGAGAGGGCAGGGTTATGCTACCGCTTAGTGTGAAACTGTTTTGAATAGGATAAGTTGTTTTGTGCTGCCAGACTCTGCTGCTTCGGCGGTGGATGGCAGGTAGACTACTAAGACCCTCTTGCTGCCTCGACAGGACAATGGAATTGTGTCTTGGCGGCAAACTCAGCAGAACTACAAGGCTCGGCAAAACGCTTCAAAAGTGACTTCACTTATGTCTAAGTCAGAGTTATGTTGATGCCCACTACAGATAATACCAGTCGCGGTGTTAATCGTGCAAAGACAGCAATGTTGATTCATCCTCTTTTAGTTGCTTTAAACCTTTAACCTATGTCTAGGCCGGATTGATCACACCGTCTATAGATGAAATCGTACTTACTCCTTTTGTGAGTTCGACTCTCTCGATAACGAACAAATGGATAGAATTCAACTAATCTTTCTGCTTAATTGAAAACTATGAAGAACATGGAATAAGTAAACCTTGTAATTTTATTTGCAAAAACAAACTTGAAATCCTAAACAATCGTTCTTACTACTAATTACAACATAACCCAAACCCAAGGATAAATTAAGAACATGTCGACGACAAGAAAGCCTAAATTATGCCTAAGGAAAACCTAAGTTCTTTTGAACTAGAATTACAATGGGTATATATAGGCATTAGCTAGGTCTAGTCCTTCTTGAAGTAGAAGTCTTCAAAGTAGCTTTTCACATTAAATGTGACTTTAAACTCAGACTTCTTTGAGTTGAATGTGGACTTTATCGTGTTGCCTTGTCCTGCAAGCAGTCTCGAGATTTAACTTCGACAGCTTGCCCACTGCTACAGACGTCAGAAAATTTAGTGGACAACATTGATAGAATCAGGATTTTCTGCTCTACAAATCGCACTTTGGTTCTCCAACTCCATAGTCTGTTGTCTTGGGCAGCAAAGTGGGCGGCGGCAACTGCTATTAGTGTCTAGAACTGCGCAGTACAACTCCTTGGTTCGCTGCCTCAGCATCACATCCTCAGCTCCTCTTTCCTTCTGTCAGCCTCTAGTACCTAAAACCAAAAGTACACTAAAACAATAGCTGTTCTTTACCAAACAAAGGATAATCTAGAAAAACATGGCAAAGTAAAGAAATAATGTAAAATGCAATGCATGGTCCTAATTATGCCTAAAATGTACTCAAAAACAACAATAATATGAGATGGAATGTGCATGAAATATAGAACTTGTGGACACTTTACAAAGTACTATGCTTGAAGAAAGAAAGAGAGAAAGAAAAAGAGAAGGGTCAAAATGAAAACCTGTAAAGGGAGTTTTAAAACAAAAGGGGGATCTGAGTTGAAAACCCGCAAAGGGCGGCTTAGATAATTTGTATTAGCATATTTCAAAATGGTTTTCGGAGCTTCAAAACTTTATGTGTAATCATCACTCACAGAATCTCCTCAGCAAAGCTGGCATCCAAGATTTCTTCCGGCGTATTGACTGAAGAAGTTTGGACTGTTGATATATGAATACTTGTTTTCCTTTCCTTCCTTGTAAATTTTATTGTGTTTGCCGCAATATTAATAAAATTCAATTTCATAGACCCCTCCCTATTTCCATAAAGTATCATGCATCAAAATGAAATCCATAGGTTTGACGTCATTAAAACATGCAAAAGATTTTTGAGCATTTACTTTGAAAAAGCTTTTAAAAGTGCAGGGACTATGAGGTGTTTCATGACTAAGATTAGAACTTGGGGCATGTAGTGCTAATATCAAAAACATTCAGACTGGAAATAAGCTTTGCTGCAGAGATTCTCAAGTAAATGATACCATGAAGGAAGAAAAAGTGAGAATTCTCAAAGCGCCTTACAAGTGTCTTGATGCCTTTAAAGAAGCCTGTCGTGAAATAGGGGTGCCTTCTTGATTACAAGTTTTTCTTCCGTGACAATGGGAACAATTTTACAGATATTGGAGATGACAAAACCTAACCTAAGGATTCTCATTCACGCTCCAGGAGCACTTAAGGAGGCTTGTCTCTGAATATGGATAGATCAACCGCCATGATAACAGATGTTAGCATGCAATGATCAAATATTTTCAATGAAGCAAAGAGGTACAAAGAATGAGATATGAGGATAAAGTCACTCCTTCCAACCAAGAGTACAAGATAACTGGATGGAGTGTGCAAAAGATTAGAAATGTTATCAATAAAGCAAAAAAAAGTTATGGCGTTGAACCCATGTTGCGGCCTTGTGGTGGTTTGGTGAACTCTAATTTCGTTAAGAGTAGGCAATGGTGAAGATTTTCTTCCAAGGAATGGTTGATGGAATTTTAACAAACAAGAAATTGGTGTAGCTAACTAGAATTGAAAGATGGGATGTTGCCAGCTTTCCTACTCGTTGTGATCCTAATAACATTGTGCAAAGTATGATTCAGTGTGAAGAAATGAAAAGGAATTCATGTTAGTTGGGCTAGAATAAACGCCTATCATTTTTACCAGAGTTGAAAAAATGTTTGAGATGACACTATCCAAGTTCCTCAGAGCTTCACAGCTCTTTCTGTGTTGGCCGCTTGACAAAAACTAATTCTAACAAAAGATTTTTAAAAAAGAAAAAAACACAAAGCTTTACATGCATTCATGCTCTAGGCATCCCTAGGGGCATATACATCATAATTGCATTGTATAGGTATTCGAAGGACTTTTCAGCAAAAGAACTTGCCTATCTATTCAGGCATAAGAAGAATGAAACATGCTTATCTATTCGAGCATAAGGAGAATAGAACTCGCCTATCCGTTCGGGCGTTTGGAGAATGTAACCTGCTTATCTATTCGAGCATAAGGAGAATAGAACCCGCCTATTCGTTCAAGCGTTTCGAGAAAGGAACATGCTTATCTATTCGAGCATAAAGAGAATAGAACTCGCCTATCTGTTTAGGCATTTGGAGAATGGAACATGCTTATCTATTCGAGCATAAGGAGAATAGAACCCGCTTATACGTTCGGGCATTTGGAGAAAGAAACCTACTTATCTATTCAGGCATTAGGAGAATAGAACACGCCTATCGTTCGAGAGTTCGGAGAATGAACCTGCTTATTCGTTCAAGAAAAAGTAGAATGATGTTCGCCAAGTTCGTCGATACAAGAAGTTTTAAAGGTTTGGTAATTGGTGAAAAATCAGTGTGTTTTTGTTCTTTGTTATATTCCTGTTTCACCGGAATGACCAAAGATGGGCAGATGTTGTCACTAAATTTTCACCTAATTCTATTATTACATTCATTTGTCATATATTTTATTATATTGTGTCATATTATTGTTTATTGTAGTTACTATTATCATTATTATGCATATTATCAGCTAATATAAGTTTAAAAAAACAAAAATAGTCCATTTGTACTTAAAATAAATAAAGGACCATTAGAAATAAATAAACAAAGAGTCCAAATAGACAAAGAGTCCTTTTTAATTAATTTAGAGTCCATGAAATGCATGTCGATTGTTTCTCAAATACAAGCCTAATTATATAGTAAGGTCCGATCGACCCGATTTAACTAAACCCTAATGCCCTATCTTTGTTTTAGAGCAGCCAATAGGGGATCGTTGGATCAAGGTCTGATCCAACGGTGCGGATGGAGCCTGGTTGGGAGAAAGATCAAGCACCACAATCATGCAGACGTTACATTAGGGATGATCTAACGGTCCATACTGCTTCGAAGTAATCATCGGGGTTTGCACACGGATGCCAGCTAGAGGAGATCAAACGGTGTGCTTTCTCGTCCATTAGATCAGAAGCGATCTAACATATTAGATCTTTAAGGAGAAGATTACGGGGACCGCCACTTTCACGTGGCAGCCACGTCCCGTCGTTCGAGCTATTAGTAGTTATTTCATCTTCTCCGATGAGTTCTCGGTTTGATTCCTCTACGAATTACTCCACGCCGATGTTTCCCTCGTTGTTTGCGATCATCGGAGACAAAGATAACAAAACAAGGGTTAAAAAAGTTGAATCAAATCCCTAATTCAAAGTCCTAGCAGCAAATTAGGGCCAAATTAGAAGCAAAGTCAACCAGCACGGAAGAAGTTAAATCCCTAAATCGAAGCCATAACAACTATCCAGTAATTCAAATAAAAGAAGACGTGTTTTCAAGGATGATCATCGGGGATCTAGGCTTGAAATTCAAGCAAAAATGTACTATATAACACTCTAAAATTTTCATGTAACACATGATACTATACTGAAATTGTACCCCAAAAAGCATTCAAAATAACAAGCAACAATTGTATTTGGCACTTCAGAGGAACAAAGCGAGCCTTTTTCTGGTAATTTCTTTCATTTTACATCCATATGCATGCATGTTAAACTGGAAATATAAAGGGTTTTTTTTACCTGGACGTCAAATAAAAGTCGTTGTGCGTGACGACTAAGGACGTGACCTTGATGACGGTTGCATGCTTTTCTTAATCGGCTTTTGTTTTTAAAAAGAAGAGGGTTTTCGTGTTCGTTTTCTCATTTAGATTGAAAGATTCAAACTAATTTTTGGGGTTGAGATTTTAAAAAGGAATCGAAAAAGGTTTTTTTACGTCGGTCGGTGTCAATTAACGGTGACCAACATAGTGGATTTCGGAGGAAAAGGGGGAGTGCTCTCTATTTTCAGAGAAAATGAAATAATTTTTTTATTATTTTGTTTTTGTTTTATATCTACCCGGTAACCTGATCCAAACCTAATTCAAGATCGCTTTCATCCATGGATCTTGCGTCGCAAGCCTCTCTATTTTCAATTCATTCAATTTTTCCCTTTTCCTTTCAAATTTTGTCCTAAAGTTATGTTTTCCTCTCAACTTGGTCACTATTTTATACATATAAATTGTGTTTTATTTATTTAATTTAATATTTTTTTAAAAAATAAAAATAAAATGATATAAGTTTTTTTCCTCTTTTGTAAATTTTGTAACCCCCGTAGCCCGGCCTAGACGGTTGACCCGAATTACGAAGATTACACGGGGAAAACCAAAGTCAACCCGAAAGTCAACCTTAATTAACGACCCTTTTTTCTTTTTAAACTTGTCTAGATGCATATTTAACCTAGGCATACTCTTGAGATAAGCGTACTCAAAAATCATAGCAATCGGAAAACAATAAGGGACCCAATTGCACAAAATACAAATTTAGGGACCAATTTGTAAATTCTGAAAATTAAGAGGACTTTACAAATTTTTAAGTTACCATTATGAAATTAGTCATGTTTCATGCCTCTCTGCCAAATTTCATCTCAAACGGACATCTCAAACTCAAGCAATTGCACATACAAGAATCAGGACTAAAACGTAAAGCTTGCAAACCTCAAAACCATTCAAGTTTTATGCCCAACGGTCAAGTGTTCCGAAACGGGTCTAGGCCGTTCAGGAACACCCCTTGGCAGTAGCCAAAGTGTTCAGAAATGGGTCTAGGCCGTTTAGGAACACCCTGGCCAATTCAAGGGCCTGTTTCGAAACAGGCAAGGGTGTTTCGAAACACCCTGCCCAGAAACAGCAGATAGGCCTTTTTAAACACCTTTAAACCCCATCAAACATGCTCCAAACCACCCCACATTAAATCAACAACATGCCAAGCATCATACCTACCAATTTGCATCAAAATCTAGATACAAAACCACCCCTAGGTGCACCAACTCATTCAACACATCCAACACTCAAACATGCTTTTTAAACAAGAAGCATAACATAACGACTTAAGAATAAGAATACTCAAACGTTGCAAGCGTTAAACCACATAGTTCAAAATCATAAACCAAACTTGTCCAACATACACAATCTCATTAAACATCAACATAAGAGATTCTCCCCCCATTGCCTTTATTATCTATAGATATTAACCGAGACATACATCTCAAGTGGAGCTCTTCTTGAATCCCTTGCTTCTCGCTGTCCCAACTTCAAATATCTGCATTGATGGACAAAAAGGAGCGTAAGCACATAATGCTTAGTGAGGAATGCTCAAAACCAAAACACCATCAATGCAGCGAGTCATAAAACCTCTTTTAAAAGCAACACAATTCGATAAACCAAAGCAATGTTTGAAAACCCTTTTTAACAATATGCTTTAAATCATGCATTGCTCAAACATGAAAACCAACCCTTAGCTTAGAAAAGCTAAGTAATTCACTTCAAAGCACAACCTTGCAAAACCATCAATTTAACCATTCCATGCATGAATATCATATTCAAAGTTAAATACAAGATCCTTGGAAAACACTTCCACTTCACATCATACTTTTCTCATACATTGAAAATCATTTCAAAGAAAGAAACCTTTAATAACCACTTACTCATTCGATCTATCTCATGCATTAAACATATGCAACATATGAACCACAAAATCAATATTTGCATTACATGCCTTTAAAAACAAGTCTTCGCAAGACTTCAATGCACTTAAGAGATTTTATGCACACATGCACCATTCTCAATAGAAAATAAACACTTGTTCAAGCTAACAAGTAATACATGCATTCTTGGTACATTACACACTTCTCATGCAACCATGCATCATTTCAAGCATCTCATGTTTCATTACACTCAAGAATATTATATTGGCTTCCAAGTGATAAACCATATCCACTTTTCAACTCAACATCCAATCGGATACGCGGATCACAAGCGTTGTCCCCAGACTTCATACACACTACCAATCTCAAGGTCCCCAAATGGAATTTTAACCACCATTTTGACCTTACCATACACAAGGTCCTCATATGGAATTTTAACCACCATATGACCTTAACATTCACAAGGTCCTCATATGGAATTTTAACCACCATATGACCTTAACATCACCCATTGGTAGTTGTATAACATCACTAACGAGATCCGGGACATACTACACAAGATCCACACATGGACTTTACACCACCATTGTGATCTTAACAAGTACAAGGTCCTCAAATGGAATTTTAACCACCATTATGACCTTTGCTTACACAAGGTCCTCAAATGGAATTTTAACCACCATGGTGTTCTTATCCATATCGTTAGTGTACTTGGATGGAGTTACCGGTTCAATCACAACCACTCCACATCCAAGGCGACTTTATTCACGGTGCACCCAATCCTATAGCCGGCTAACTATATCCGATTAAAGTAACCAAGAACCACTTACATCACTTGCCAATATAACCATCTTACCACATTAATCCATTGTTTTACAAGCATAACCAAAATGCCAAAACCACCAATTACCATCATCAATCCACTGTTTTTGAAGCATTACACAAAGCCATTAAACAACATGCAACACTATGCATCAATTCCACAATTCCTAAGTACAAAACCAAGGATCTCTTACCTTGAGCATCCTTCACACATGGCTTTCAAAACCAGCATTAAACCATGCTAAAATATACTTCAAAACAGAATTTAAAACATGCAAAACACATGCATTGCATCCAACAATCACAAGTGCTTTAAAAACCAATTCATTACACAAACCAAGAGAGAAATTCCATTTACTTACTCTTGAGCTTAGCTAAGTTGTTTAGACTTAAACTAAGCTCCCAAAACCTTCAAACCTTGGTTTTAAAGCCGAAAACCCAACTTCACTCACCGATACACAAAACAAGGCTAGCCAACAAGCCTTCCAAGCATCTGAAACCTTCAACGCCACCTCTATTGCTCACGGATCATTCTCCCCTGTTTCAAGCACATAACAACAGAGGATTAATGCATCATTATGCATAAAAACACCAGCCACACAACTCAACTCGTTGCTCTACACAAATCCAACATTTCAACTACCAAACACAACCGAAATCACCTCCAAACTCTTCCAAAACTTAACCCAGCAAAGATCCATCACATCTAACCATTTTTAAACATCAATTAACATCCAAAATGATCCCAAACACGTCCATATACCTCCAGCATTAACAAAACACCAAGATCACCCCAAAAACAACCATTTTCACAAGTAAAAACTTAGGAAAATCAACCTATTCGGGATTGCATTGATCAAACCTCAATTATACATCATTTAGACATCCAAAATACATCAAAAAGACATCTCAAAACAGAGCCCAATCAATTATTACGAATTTCTTCAAAATTAAATCCAAATCTTGCATTTTAAGCCAAAATCAAGATCTCAACATCAAAACCTTTAATAAGACTCAAATCAAGGATTGAGAACTTGGGAATTTTAGTAAAGAACTGAGAATTTAGAGGAGAAGGACGTTCATACCACAAAACTTGAGTTTCTCCCTTTTTGGAACCAAGATTCTTGAAAATTCAATAAGCTAATGCCAAGGTTTTGTTGTAGAATTGATTAGAGATCAAATGAGGATTGAAATCTCATCTTTAGTTGTCAAAATCAGAGGGAATTTTGCTGGAGAAATGTGTTTGGGTTGAGAGAAAAGGAAAATGGAAATTTGGGAAAAGTTAGTTAAAAATGACAAAATATCTTTCCCTCCCTTTTACCTTTAATTTAAAACCATTAATTAATTGATTATTATTAAGAAAAATCTGAAGAAACTCTTTTGGGTAAATAGCTCCTTAAAGATTCAAAGTTTCAATCCTTTTTAAAACAGTCACCCAGTTTCCAAAAATTACATTTTGGTCACTAACCCAAAATGTCACACTTCCAAACCTCATTTTGTAAAATTGATTTCACCATTCTCTTATATATAATAAACGAGGATTTTAAGACATTTTTCCATATTTTTATTGCAACCCGAACTAGGTTTTCCTAAAAACCACCTTTTATATTCGAACCGCACTCTGACCAGCCCGGTCCAAACCCAAAACTTCTAATCCCAAAATTGGGGTGTTACAAATTTCATGTCATTTATTCAAATAATTCAACTTTTTATTATTTGTATATCTTTTTACGTATTCATGTTTTATTTTATTAGTTCGCTTAGCTTAAGGTTAAACCTTTAGGATTAGGATCTTCAAGCTTAATTAGATTTAAAATATGTAGACTCCTTTAGGATTTAATCATTAATTCAGATTTAATTAAAACACTTTAACACATTTAATTTTCTTTGCTTGCTTGTTTAAAAGTGGAAATTAAAATAATGTGGTGTCTTACCAAACGAAAATGACGAGTTAGTGCCAGGAGTGTTGGTGGTAATTGGAGTTTATTTTCTAGGCAGTAAGGCCGTTAAAATTGATTTATATTCATCAAACGGGCGAATAAAATTGAAACTTTTGTGAACTTGTCAATTCAAATTTTGAAAATTCTTTTGAAATCAATAAGGTACTAGTTTTGGGCGTTGTGGGGGTGCTAATCCTTCCCCACGCGTAACCGATCCTCGAACCTGTTTTCTGGTTTTCGTAGACCAAAAATGTTATTTTAATAAATAAAATGTTTTATTAAACTAACCCCATTTTTAAGTGATCTAATCACACTTTTTCAAAAAGATTGGTGACGACTTCGTATTTTAAAGTTTTCAAAAAGTCAAGCTCGAAAACGGTTGCGACAACACCAAAGATTGACTCTAAGACCGTTTTGAAGTTCCTTTACAAGAACATCTTCACAAAGTTTGGAGAACCATGAGCCATCATTGGTGATGAAGGAACCCACTTTGACAATAAGCAGATTGCAAAGGCATTACAAAGATACGGTGTGAGAAACAAAATTGCTACGGCATATCACCCCCAAACAAATGTGTAACCCCCTTAACCCGGCCTAGACGGTTGAACCGAATTAAGAAGTTTACACGGGGAAAACCAAAGTCAACCTGAAAGTCAACCTTGATTAACGACCCTTTTTTTTCTTTTAAAACTTGTCTAAATGCATATTACTCCTAGACATGATCATACAATCAGCATACTCAAAGATCATAACCATAAGAGAACATTCAGGGACCCAATTGCACAAATTACAACTTTAGGGACCAAACTGTAAATTCTGAAAATTATAAGGACTTAACCCCAATTAAAGTTACCAGCTTGAAATTAATCATATTTCATGCTTTACTGTCAAATTTCAGCTCAAACGGACATCTCAAACTCGTAGAATTGCATAAACATGTTTCAGGAACAAAATGCAAACATTTCAGAACATATAACCAACTATTTCAGTGCCCAACGATCGAGTGTTTCGAAACAGGGAAGACCCGTTCCGAAACGCGGGACCGTTCCGCAACAGGTACCGAAACAGTGCTTGGCAGTGGCATATCCGTTCCGGAACAGTGCTTCTCGTTTCGGAACGCCCAGGTCATTTCAGGCCCCCGTTCCGATACGGTAGCACCTGTTCCGAAACAGGCTGCCCAGATTGCAGAAAATTTGTTGGTTATCATACAATTGACCTATCAAACATGCTCCAAACGCAACCAAACTTTACCAGCAAGACATTCAACATACAAGGAACATAATTGCATCAACCAAACATCAACATGGCATCAATTATGAAAATCCCCAATTCTATAGGCATGCATCCTACTTATCAAGCCATTCAAGCATCAAAATACCAAATTCACTTCATAAAGGCCAATTACATGTTCCAACATTATTAACAACTTTAAACCAACTTAGGGAGTCCAAAACATCTCCCAAAACAACAACATAGGTCCCCCATTGCCAAATGCCAAAAGCTAATAGTGTTTAAGAAACTTTCACCATACTTGAGCTTAGTTCACCACTTGGATGCTTGCCCTCCTTGCTGCCCTCAATGCACTTTAATGCTCTGCATTATTGGTTTAAGAAAAGAGAGAGAGCGTAAGCAAAAGCTTAGTGAGGAATGCTCATTTAAAACCACACAATAATGCATTTATAAAACACATTTATAAACCATTCTTCAAGCAACATTTATTCATGCTCATAAACATTTAAAACAAGCAATTCATGATTCAAGTTCATAACATGTCATATTGGCAACAAGTGATACATTCCACATAAGATCCACACATGGACTTTTAAACACCATTGTGATCTTATACTTTCCAAGGACCACACATAGACTTTTAAACACCATTGTGTCCTTAACCCATGGACTTTTAAACACCATGGCAAGGACCACACAAGGACTTTTAAACACCTTTGTGTCCTTAACAACAATCATCCAAGGACTTTTAAACACCTTGATGTTCTTAAATAACAAGGCTTACACAAGGAATTTTAACCACCTTTGTAACCTTAACCAAGAACCAACCATGGACTTTTAAACACCATGTTGTTCTTAAATAACAAGCCTCACACAAGGAATTTTAATCACCTTGGTGATCTTAACCAAGAACCATCCAAGGACTTTTAAACACCTTGATGTTCTTAAATAAACAAGGCTCACACAAGGACTTTTAACCACCTTTGTGACCTTAACCATCACTTGCCAATATGCATCATTAACATCAATATTCCACTGTTTTAAAGCATTTAACAAAGCCATAAACATCATGCATCTTTAAGCATCAAACCACATTAAAACAATGTTCAAAAACAAGGAACTCTTACCTTGAGCTTCCTTCAACACATGGCTTATAATCTCAGCAAATAAACATGCTAGATATGCTTTCAAAATAGAATTTAAATCATGCAAACAAACCACATTGCATACAACCAATCCATGGTCATCACCAAGAGAGTTTTTCCGAAAACTTACTCTTGAGCTTAGCTAAGTTGCTTAGACTTAAACTAAGCTCCCAAACCTTCAAAACACTGGTTTCAAAGCCGAAAACCAAAATCCACTCACCGATTCCGTTTCGCCGCTTGCCGAAACACCAATCAAGCTTCCGGATCACCACCACTAGGATCCAAAGATGACTCCCCTATTTTAAACACATCAAAGCAGAGGATTAATGCATCATCATGCATTAATATCTTCAATGAAAGCCCCTAAACTCGCTGCTCTCACCCACACTCCATTTTCGGCTACCAAACACAACCGAAAATGCATCCAAACAACTCCACAACATAAGCCAGCCAAGATCCATCAAATCTAAACATCCTTAAGCATCAATTAACATCCAAAAAGGATCTAACAACATCCTTATACCTCCAGCTATAACAGATCAACAAGATCTCTCCAAAAACAACCAAGAATTCAAGCTAAACTTAGGAAATTCAACCTATCCGGGATTGCATTAATTAAACCTCAATTCCTCATCATTTTAACATTCATTTAACATCAAAAAGACACCTCAAATCACTGCTTAAACAGATCATACGAATTTTAACCAAAAATCACCAAATCTTGCATTTAAAAGCCAAGATCAAGAACAAAACCTTAAAACCTTTTATAAAACACAAATTAAGGATTGAGAACTTAGGAATTTCAGTAAAGAACTGAGAGTTTAGAGGAGAAGGACGTTCTTACCTCCAAACTTGAGTTTCTCCCTTTTTAGGACCAAAATCTTGAAAATCCAATTAGCAAATGGTGAGGTTTTGTTGAAGAGATGATTAGAGATCAAAAGAGGATTAAAATCTCTTGTTTGGATATCAAAATCAGAAGGAAAAGTTCTGGAGAAAGATATTTGGTTTGAGAGAAAAGATGAGAGAAAATGGAAATGAAATTTTAGAAAGTTAGTTGGAAATTTAGGAAAATATCTTCCCTCTCTTTTCTTTTATTTAAAAACCATTAATAAATCATTTAATATCTTAGAAAAATCTGGAGAAACTCCCATTGGGTAAATAGCTCCTTAAAGATTCAAAGTTTCAATCCTTTTTAAAACAGTCACACAGTTTTCGAAAATTACATTTTGGTCACTAGCCAAAATGTCACCCTTCCAAACCTCATTTTGTAAAATTGATTTCACCACTCTCTTATATATCTTAAAAGAGGATTTTAAGACATTTTTCCATATTTTTAATGCAACCCGAACTAGGCTTTCCTAAATTCACCTTTATATATTCGAACCGCACTCCGACCGAACCGGTCCGAATCCCAAAACTCCTAAGCCCAAAACCGGGGCGTTACAACTCTCCCCCTTAAGAAATTTCGTCCTCGAAATTTACCTGAAAGAAAGAGATAAGGAAACTGCTTCAGCATGTCATCCTTCCGTTTCCACGTGGCTTCCTCAACACCACGATGCTTCCACAACACCTTTACCAACTCAATGGTCTTGCCACGAAGAACCTTGCTATCCGAATCCAGAATCTTCACCGGTTCCTCATCATAGGTCAAATTCGGATTCAATTCCACTTCCTCCACATGCATCACATGTGAAGGATCTGATCTATACTTTCGGAGCATAGAAACATGAAACACATCATGAATCTTTTCCAGCTCCTGAGGTAGCCTCAACTTGTACGCAACAGGACCCACACGCTCAATCACCTCGTATGGTCCAATGTACCTAGGGCTCAACTTACCCTTACGGCCAAACCTCATCACCTTTTTCCAAGGCGAAACCTTCAAAAACACACGGTCACCCACCGCATACTCAATCTCCTTACGCTTCAAATCCGCGTAAGACTTTTGCCGATCAGAAGCTGCCTTCAAACGCTCACAAATGAGCTTCACCTTCTCGGTGGTTCCTTTCAACAAATCCGGCATCGAAACCATCTTCTGACCCGTTTCAGCCCAACAAAGAGGAGTCCTACACTTCCTCCCCTACAAAGCTTCATAAGGTGCCATTTGAATACTTGCCTGATAACTATTGTTATAAGCAAACTCCACCAAAGGCAAATGCTTCTCCCAAGAGCCCTGAAACTCAATCACGCAGCACCTCAACATATCCTCCAAAATCTGGATAACACGCTCTGACTGACCATCCGACTGAGGATGATAAGATGTACTGAAATTCAACCGTGTACCCAAAGCTTGATGCAAACACTGCCAAAAACGCGATGTAAACCTCGGATCCCTATCCGACACAATCGTCTTTTGCACACCATGCAGCCGCACAATCTTAGCAATGTACAGCTCCGCAAGCTTATCCAATGAATACGTAGTATGCACAGGCAAGAAATGCGCACACTTCGTCAGGCGATCCACAATCACCCACACCAAATTCTTCTTCGATGGTGACAAAGGTAAACCAGATACAAAATCTATGGTAATCCTTTCCCACTTCCATTCAGGGATTTTCAACGGTTGCAACAAACCTGATGGGAACTGATGCTCAGCCTTAACCCGCTGACACACCATGCACTTGCTCACAAACTCCGCAACATCTTTCTTCAAACCCACCCAATAGTACTCATCACGAAGATCACGATACATCTTAGTACTACCTGGGTGCATAGCAAAAGGACTACTATGACCTTCAGTCAGAATAGCACGCCTCAACTCAGCATCACTGGGCACTACTATCCGACTCCCAAAACACAACACACCATCATCATTAAAACAGAAATCCGAAGGCCTACCCTCCGCGATATCCTGAACATGCGGTACCAAGGAATCATCCAGCAACTGCTTTTCCTTGATCAACTAAACCAAAGATGGTTTCACTTGTAACTCAACCACAAGACCACCATCACGCGAAATACTCAAACTGGCAAACATAGCCCTCAACTCAACAGCTACTTTCCTACTCAAGGCATCCGCTACAACATTAGCTTTTCCAGGGTGATACTCAATCGTCAAATCATAATCCTTGAGCAACTCCACCCAACGTCGCTGCCTAAGATTCAACTCCTTCTGAGACATCAGATACTTCAAACTCTTGTGATCCGTGTACACAGTACACTTCTCACCATACAGGTAATGTCTCCAGATCTTCAAACTCTTGTGATCCGTGTACACAGTACACTTCTCACCAACTCAATGTCATGCGTAGGATAATTACGCTCATGCACCTTCAACTGCCGCGATGCATAAGCCACCACCTAACCCTCTTGCATCAACACACATCCTAAACCAACATAGGACGCATCACTATAGACCACAAACTCTTTCCCTGATTCAGGTTGAACCAAGATAGGAGCTTGCGTCAAAGCTGCCTTAAGCTTCTCAAAAGCCTGATGTCTCGCTTCCGTCCATTCATACTTAACATCCTTCTGCAACAACTTTGTCAAAGGTGCAGCAATCTTAGAAAATCCATCCACAAACCTCCGGTAGTATCCCGCCAAACCAAGGAAACTACGAACCTCATGAACAGACTTAGGAACCTTCCAATTCATCACCGCCTCAATCTTCTGAGGATCAACACGAATCCCCTCGGCAGAAACCACGTGCCCAAGAAACACGAGGATATCATCAATGAACACCACAACAAACTTATCCAGGTATTCATGAAACACACAGTTCATCATGTCCATGAAAGCTGCAGGAGCATTTGTCAAACCAAACGACATCACAAGGAACTCATAATGCCCATACCTTGTCCTGAAAGCTGTCTTAGGCACATCCACATCCTTTACCTTCAACTGGTAATACCCTGACCTCAAGTCAATCTTAGAGAACACAACTGCTCCCCGAATTTGATCAAAGAGATCATCAATTCTCGGCAAGGGATACCGATTCTTGATAGTCAACTTGTTCAGCTGACGATAATCAATGCACATTCTCATAGTGCCATCCTTCTTCTTCACAAACAAGACCGGTGCACCCCAAGGTGACACACTCGGCCGAATGAACCCACGATCAAGCAACTCTTGCAACTGCGTCGCCAGCTCCTTCAGCTCCTTAGGTGCCATTCTATAAGGGGTAATGGACACAGGAGTTGTATTCTCATACAGCTCAATCCCAAACTCCACCTCGCGATTAGGAGGTAAACCAGGCAACTCCTCAGGAAACACACCAGGAAACTCTTTCACAATCCTGATATCTTGCACACGCAACTCCTTAGAGCTAGGATTCATCACAAAAGCTAGGTAAGCTTCACATCCTTGCCTCAGCATCCGGCTCGCCTCCAACGTAGACACCACATTGGCAAGAAACTTCACATTCTCACCAAGCACAACCACCTCATAATCATCCGCAAGCTTCAACGAAACTCGCTTATTCTCACAATCCACTACAGCTCGATGTTCAGCAAGCCAATCCATACCAAGGATTACATCAAATCCATAGAAAGGCAACTCCATAAGATCAACATGAAAAACATGATCTTGAACAACCAAAGGACATCTCCTATAAAGCTTCCGAGTCAAAACAGTCTCACCAAAAGAACTAGTGACACGCACACCAACATCCAAAGACTCAACAGGCAAACCAAGCAATTCAGCATGCTCACGCAAAATGTATGAGTGCGTAGATCCAGAATCAATCAAGGAAAGTAATGAAAAGGATTGCAGAGTAAAAGTACCTGCGATCACATCCGCGTCATTCCTTCCCTCCCACTGAGCATACACCCTAGCTTGGCCACCACCCTCAGGCTGAATAGCCACAACATGAGCCACACCCCGACCACCTTCCTCTCTCCGCTGGAAATTACCACGGCCGCGCCCACGACCTCTCTGTGGTGCAACAACAACAGGAGCACGCACTTGGCCACCAGCCAACATTGGACACTCTCTCCTCATGTGATCCGTAGATCCACAGTTCCAGCACGCATTACCAGCTGCCACAACAGGAGCTTGCACCTCCCTCACAGCACGAGGACAATCACGTTTCATATGGCCACGCGAACCACATATCCAACATGCATTCGGATCAACTCTAGCGTTGCCTCCCCGAGCCGGTGCACCACCACCTCGCTTAGCCGAGGACTGATACTTCTGATCACGTCCCCTCTTGTTCCGTCCACCACCGGAACTATATTCAGCTGCTCGCTTACCAGCACTTGACCCAGCACTTCTAGCAGACAAACCCAAGTTCATCTCAATGTCCTTTGCTCGGCCCACCAGCACATCAAAATCATCATACTCAGTAGCCAGCACATACATCTTAACTTCCGTCACTAAACCATAACAGAACCTTTCACACCTCTCCCGCTCATCCGGAACAAGCTCAGGTGCGTATTGACTGAGTCGGACAAACCGGACCTCATACTCAGCCACAGACATGCTCCCCTGGGTAAGAGACATGAACTCCCTCTTCTTTTCATCCAGGTACCTCACACCTAGATACCTTCTCTTGAACGCGTTCTGAAAGAACGTCCAAGTTACACCAGCTTCCGCCATCCCAGCGATAGTGGTTGTCCACCACGTATAAGCATCATCCTGTAGCAAGGATACTACACAGCCCAGCTTTTGCACATCAGTGCAATTCATCTGACCCAAGATTCTCTTGGTACCCTCTAACCAAGACTCCGAACCTTCAGCTGACAAACCCCTGAACTCAGTCCCTCCTAGACTGCGCAAACGTTCCAAGGGTAGTCTAACTCCAGCATCTCCCTGATGCACAGCTCCTTGAGCTCCAGCTACTGCTTCTTGAAAAGCTCCAGCAATAGCTTGTATCAACACCGTCATGTCAGGAACAGCTTGCCCCTGACCAGCCTCAGGTCCAGCGACCCCAGCACCAGCTGCAGCTCCAGCTCCTTCACCCCCAGCACCACCACCACCAGGTGGAGGAGGTAAATCCACCGCACTCTCAACATTCTCCTCATTCTCATTCTCATTTTGAGCCGTAGCTCGCACATTACTCCTCAACTCTCTACGAGGTGCCATACTCTAACAATGCAATCACAATGCAAATAAACAAAGTCAGGCCCAGCAAGGTAAGCAATCCAAGTACTCAAGCTCATTTTCACTTAAAAACAAAATCATTACATTAGCTTTGATTTGGCAATGGGTACCCACAACATGCTTCACCACAGCATACACCTCAATTGCATCACATTTACAATTCACTCAACATGCTTCCATTCAATAAGCATACAAAGCATACATACTTAAATCATGCACATAATCATTCCCAATTACTCGAGAACTCAGCTCTGATACCACCAAATGTAACCCCCTTAACCCGGCCTAGACGGTTGAACCGAATTAAGAAGTTTACACGGGGAAAACCAAAGTCAACCCGAAAGTCAACCTTGATTAACGACCCTTTATTATTCTTTTAAAACTTGTCTAAATGCATATTACTCCTAGACATGATCATACAATCAGCATACTCAAAGATCATAACCATAAGAGAACATTCAGGGACCCAATTGCACAAATTACAACTTTAGGGACCAAACTGTAAATTCTGAAAATTATAAGGACTTAACCCCAATTAAAGTTACCAGCTTGAAATTAATCATATTTCATGCTTTACTGTCAAATTTCAGCTCAAACGGACATCTCAAACTCGTAGAATTGCATAAACATGTTTCAGGACCAAAATGCAAACATTTCAGAACATATAACCAACTATTTCAGTGCCCAACGGTCGAGTGTTTCGAAACAGGGAAGACCCATTCCGAAACGCGGGACCGTTCCGCAACAGGTACCGAAACAGTGCTTGGCAGTGGCATATCCGTTCTGGAACAGTGCTTCTCGTTCGGAACGCCCAGGTCATTTCAGGCCCCCGTTCCGATACGGTAGCACCTGTTCCGAAACAGGCTGCCCAGATTGCAGAAAATTTGTTGGTTTATCATACAATTGACCTATCAAACATGCTCCAAACGCAACCAAACTTTACCAGTAAGACATTCAACATACAAGGAACATAATTGCATCAACATGGCATCAATTATGAAAATCCCCAATTCTATAGGCATGCATCCTACTTATCAAGCCATTCAAGCATCAAAATACCAAATTCACTTCATAAAGGCCAATTACATGTTCCAACATTATTAACAACTTTAAACCAACTTAGGGAGTCCAAAACATCTCCCAAAACAACAACATAGGTCCCCCATTGCCAAATGCCAAAAGCTAATAGTGTTTAAGAAACTTTCACCATCACTACACCAGACTTGTTCTATAGCGGCGCTATTCGCGGCGTTTTTGATACAAACGCCGCAAACATTTCACTTATAACGGCGTTTTTGTGAAAAACGCCACAAAACGACAACATTGGCGGCGTTTTTACCACAAACGCCACCATAGGGTGACATATAGTGGCGTTTTCTTCAGTAAACGCCGCCAATTGTTTCAAATTAGCGGCGTTTTCCACCGAAAACGCCGGTATAGGTTTCATGTTAGTGGCGTTTATCGGTAAAACGCCGCCAATGTTGGTGTTTTGTGGCGTTCGTTACTTAAAACGCCGCCATAGGTGTAGCGTTAGTGGCATTTACTGCGAAAAACGCCGCCATAGATTTCTTAAACCTCAATAAACAATTAATGAGATTAAAGGTTCAATATAAGGATTTGTATTTTCGGTCGCATAACGGATGTAATCACGTATAAACAATTAATAAGACTAAAAGTTCAATATAGAGATTTGTATTTTCGGTCACATAACGAATGTAATCACGACCGTTGTAAGTATTGCCATCGTGAATTTTTCAAAAAATAAAAGTATCATAATGTTGGAGTGGCAAAATCACTATATAATATTGGTAATACTTAAAGTGAGAACCAAATGCATAAGCCTATATAATATTGGTAATATTAGATTTAATACCGAAATTGATTAGGTTAGGGAAATAAATGAAATTGATTTGTTGAAGCTAAGTTAGGAAACCTTCAATACCGACAGAGAAGACTTGTTGAATTAGGAAAATGTTAGATTCACCACCCTTCTGATATAATTTGATACTCGGAGAGCAGACAACATAAACAATAGAAATTGATATGAAATAAATGAAATATTAGATTCAATATCGAAATTGATTAGATTAGGGAAATAAATGAAATTGATTTGTTGAATTAGGGAAATGTTAGATTCATTAGTCTGCTAGTTAGGGAAACCTTCAATACCGAAATTGATTTGTTGAATTAGGAAATTGCTTAGCATAATAAATCACAATTTAGTTTAGTTTAGCATAATATTGAATTAGGAAATTGCTTAGCATAATAAATCACAATTTAGTTTAGTTTAGCATAATATTGAATTAGGAAATTGCTTAGCATAATAAATCACAGTTTAGTTTAGTTTAGCCTATAAGCATTGGATTTATATTGTTGATTGACATGGCAAAAATATCATATTAATTTAAAATTTTGTATACATACACACACATATATATGTATGTATGTTTTGCCGACTTTCTTGAAGCGATGCCTTAATTTCCCAATAGTCTACAACTAAATGTGTAATTTTGTTAGATTGTTAATGTTAATTAGCAAACCAAGCTTTCCTAAAACAAAACCCAAATACATGCAAATTGCAACAAAGTTGATAGCGAAACCTCTAATTAAGCACATTAAACTATATGTAGTTAGATTAATAATGCCACTGCGTTAGTTTTAGGCTTCCCTTTTAAAACAAAATTGAATCAATAAGTAATAAAATAATATTATTAAAAACTTTTTTTTAATATTAAAATTTAACATTATCTTTTTGTTGCCATTTTAGTAATGCTTATCATTATCTTTTAGTAATGCTTATTTATGTATTTGACTTATCTTTGACTTAATTGATAATATAATAGTTATATCTCTTTTCATCCTTCAAGTATGACTGATAGGTAGTTTATATCTTTTTAATTTGGATATGACAGAAATTGAAAATGGATAGGAGTTGGATGAATTTGCCAAGGGTAAACGTCGACTATCGAAATGGGGTAGAATATTTTCTGAATTTAGCTTTTGCAAATGCAAGCCAAGAAAATATGATTCTTTGCCCCTGTAAGAAGTGTGTTAACATGAATTGGCACGTTCGTGAAGTTGTGCACGAACATCTAGTCATTTTTGGCTTTGTTCCGGGTTATAGAAAATGGGTATTCCATGGAGAGTTGACATCTCGTACAGCTTCTTCCACGAGTAATCCACCTTCTCATCATAATTCTCATCGTGGATCTCTTAGAGAAGATGACATGGAGGGTATGTTGCAAGATGCATTTAATATGCACGATTATCATCAGCCTGTTAGAGAAGATTGTGATATTGGTGTTACTGATTTCACCGAGATGGGAAGAAGTGGATGTGATGAAGAACCAAATGGAGAAGCGTCAAAGTTTTACAATTTGCTTAATGAAATGAATGAACCACTTTATGAGGGATCAAAATATTCAAAGCTCTCCTTTTGCATTCGCCTTTTCCATTTAAAATGCTTGGGAGGGTGGACCGGTAACTCTTTTACACAATTATTAGAGTTTTTGAGTGAAATTTTTCCTTTTGCAAAAATTCCTCAATCCGGCAAAGATATGAAGAAAATGATAAATGATTTGGGGCTTGGTTATGAGAAAATTCATAGTTGTCCGAATGATTGCATGTTGTATTGGGGTGATAGAAAAAATCAAGAATCCTGTCATGTATGCGGTA
This sequence comes from Hibiscus tridactylites, assembly GCA_958450335.1. Taxonomy (NCBI): domain Eukaryota; kingdom Viridiplantae; phylum Streptophyta; class Magnoliopsida; order Malvales; family Malvaceae; genus Hibiscus; species Hibiscus tridactylites. The sequence continues at coordinate 32,319,941 of OY288285.1, forward strand.
AATCTCGGTGGACGAATGGAGACACAGAAAATGTGAGTGAAGACGAAGTTGCAACACGAGCAAGAAAGAAGCCAATAAAGATTCTGCGATATTTTCCTCTAATACCCAGACTTCAAAGACTTTTCATGTCTTCAAAGACTGCTGAGTCTATGAGGTGGCATCACGATGGACGAACAGATGATGGATTATTAAGGCATCCTGCAGATTCTTTAGCTTGGAAGACATTTGACCAAAAATTTCCAAGTTTTGCAGGAGATCCTCGCAATGTTAGGCTCGGTCTTGCATCTGATGGGTTTAATCCCTTTAAAATCATGAGTACTTCATACAGTACTTGGCCTGTTATACTTGTTCCTTACAATTTGCCTCCATGGATTTGCATGAAACAATCATCATTTATTTTATCCATGATAATCCCAGGTGAGAAAGGTCCAGGGAATGATATTGACATCTACATGCAACCTCTTATTGAGGAGTTGAAACAATTATGGGTTGGTGTCGAAACATATGATGTGTTGAAGAAGGAGAACTTTAATTTGCGTGCAGCTTTATTGTGGACTATTAATGATTTCCCCGCTTATGCAAATTTATCTGGGTGGAGTACCAAAGGTCGTTATGCTTGTCCTTGTTGTGCTGCACAGACATGCTCGAAGTGGTTGTATAATGGAAAGAAGTTCTCTTACATGGGACACCGTCGGTGGTTAGATGAAAATCATAGATTTAGATATGAAAAGAATATGTTTGATGGTACTGAAGAATTTAGAAAAGCTCCTGAGCAAACAATCGGGTCTGATATCTTGTCGATGTTGAAACATATCAAGTTCACTTATGGAAAAACGAATCAACCACCAAACCCACGATCAAAGAAGAAGACAAAAGAAGTGTATGACCGTGAGTTTGAGCAGCTTAGTGATGATGACTCTGATGAAGAGGATGATCCAAATGAGGCGGAGTTGTGGAAAAAGAGAAGTATTTTCTTCAAGTTGCCTTACTGGAAGCATAACATTTTGAGACATAATCTTGATGTAATGCACATTGAGAAAAATGTTTGTGAGAACATTATTGGGACCATTCTCAATGTCGATGGAAAATCTAAAGACAATCTAAAGAGTCGACTTGACTTAGTTGACATGGGAATTCGACATGATCTTCATCCTCAAGAACTTCGTAATGGAAAATTTTCGTTACCGCCTTCTATTTTTACGATGTCGAAGAAAGAAAAAGAAGTATTTTGCACGGTGTTGAAAGATATAAAATTCCCAGATGGGTATGCATCAAATATATCTCGATGTGTCAGTGTTAAAGATCGAAGACTTTATTCTCTAAAGTCACATGATTATCACATATTGATGCAAGATTTAATGCCAGTTGCATTACGTGGTTGTATGTCAACTGAGGTGACATCATGTATTATTGAACTTTCTAATGTAATGAAAGCTATTTGTGGGAAAGTTTTGATGGTTGAAGAACTTGACAAATTACAAGATCGAGTCGCATTGACTTTATGCAACATGGAGAAGATATTCCCACCTTCATTTTTTACAATTATGGTGCATTTGTTGATTCATCTCCCCCACGAAGCTAAAGTTGGTGGACCCGTTTTCTATCGGTGGATGTATCCTATTGAGAGGTACAAATTGTTTAACATATATTCACACAATTTAATAATTCATTTAATTACAACTACTTATACAATGTTTTGTTTATTACGGTATAGGTTCTTGAGCAAGTTGAAGTCTTACTGTCGTAATAAGCGTTATCCAGAAGGATCAATTGCTGAAGGGTATTTAGCAGATGAATGTTTGACTTTTTGCTCTAGATATTTGGAAGATGATGAAACAAGATTCAATAGACCACATAGAAATGAAGTGTGCAGCAATAATAACTTAGCTGAGACTTATTTGTTTCAAAGTTTTGGTGAACCACTCGGCAAAGTTGAAATTGCACAGTTAGATGACAAGTCTTGGGTACAAGCACATCGATATGTTCTCTTCCATCATGACTCAACAGAGTCCTTACGGGCGTAAGTTTATATAAATTCTAATGTATTCACTTCATCTTTTATATTACCCCATTTTTTAACCACGTAGCTTACTTTGTAGTGAATTTAAAGAAGAGCTACAATCTCAAGTTCGCTCCCGAAGATTACATCAAAGAGAAATTCATAAGTTGTTTATAGAAAATTTCCATGATTGGTTAGCGAAGATGGTAAGCCACTGAATCTTTGTACTACATGTACTTAATAACTTTTCTTTCTTTGCTACATCAATATAAATGATAACTTATTCACCTTTTACGTGTAATAGGTTTGGTGTGGGAGAGAAGTTAGTGAAGAGGTTAAGTGGCTTTCTCAAGGTCCAAATAGAATTGTTAAAAGATATAATGCCTTCCTCATTAACGGGTTTAGGTTCCACACGAAATCTCGAGAAAGATTAAGGAGGACACAAAATTGTGGAGTAGTTGTAACTTCTTCAACTACAAGTTATGCTAGTGCTAGGGACAATCATCCTGTGGTGGGAGATGTAGAATATTATGGAATTCTTACGGATATTATTGAGTTGGATTATTATGGCAAACAGAAAGTTGTGTTATTTCGTTGTGACTGGGCCGATGTAAATACAGCTCGAGGCATTAGAAGAGATCAATTTGGTTTTACAATGGTGAACTTCTCTCGGTTAATTCACACAGGTCACCAATTGATGGACGAACCATATGTATTTCCTTCTCAAGTCAAACAAGTTTTCTATTGCCCTGATCCAACAAAAGAGGGTTGGTATGTTGTACTCCGTAACACTCCTAGAGACTTGATAGACATCGGTGATGGAAATAGAGATGACATTGAAATAAGATTAGAAACTCTGCCTTTTGCAGCACAAAACCTAGATAGAACAATCCCTAGTTCTAGTTCACAATTCCAATGGGTTCGAGAGGACATGGATGAAGATTTTAATGAAAATTAATTGCATAATAATGTAGTAAGTTTTATATCTTAACTTATTAATTTATAATAGTATTGTTGTCTCTAGTTACTAAAATTGTCTTTTGTTTATTGTAGATACTATGCCTAGGAGGAAATTGAGTGATCTGCGGATAATTCAAGTACCGAGAGAGGGGGAAGAAACAAATGATGATGATTTGTCTGGTGTTGGATCATCGCAAGTTCCGGAGACAGTTCCGGAGACAGTTGAAAATATAGAGATTGATGGTAATGTTCAACACTTTATTTAAATTCTAGTTGTTTGTTATTATTGACTTGATTTTAAAATTTTTATTGAATTATTTCTTATATAGGTGGAAATGGTCGAACTCGTAAGAGTAGAGGGCGCACGTCGTTGAATGATTTGTACAATCTTCCCGCTGGTGAACGCGTAAAAGTTTCAAGAAACGATGTCGGCCAACCCATTGGAGCAGAAGCAGGTGTTCTGGGCAGTTACTTAGGCATTGTTGCACGCAATTCTGCGATTTTGCCGATCAATTATGAGTCATGGCGTCAGATGCCGAATAGTAACAAAAATTAGGCTCTGGAACTTATTGAGGTAATAATGTCATTGTTAATCTATTACAATTGAAAATAATATTTATATTTGCTTTGATTGTGTCATTTGTAGGATAAATTTTCTTTAGAAGTCTCAGACGATTATGTCAAGCATGCATTAGGGAAAAAATGGAGAGACAATAAGAGTTTCTTGAAGAAGACATATTTCAAGAACGATCTCACTCTTCAAGAGAAGCTGCAAAATATCCCGCCGGGAATTCTCCGATATCAATGGGAAGATGCAGTAAGGTTTTGGACTTCAACGAAAGGAGAGGTATGATCAATGCACTTTAAAAAATTGTCATTATAATGTTGACTTTATACATAATGCAAATTTTAAATTGTAGGATCGAGAGCGCGTTGGAGTTGCTAGCAGACAAAAACAGAAGTTTACTCACACCGCCGGGTCAAAGAGTTTTGCTCGTATAGTTAATGACGAGGTATTATTATTTTTAATTATTGATTAATTTTAATGAATTACATAGGTTTAGTATTAATTTTTACTATACTTTGTAGCAAATTACAACCGGCACTAGCATTGGACGGATAAAGCTCTTCGACATTACGCACACAAAAAAGGATGGATCTCCTATAACTCCCGAAGCTGCAGAAATTATGGTATGTTAATTAGACATTAAATTTTGATTATGTTATATTTAATATTAATTGTATAACATTTTTAATTGATTGTCAGGAGAAATTGAGGGAAAAAAAGACCGAGTATGAAGCTACAGCTTCAACTAATGGTTCTGTTAATATGGAAGAGATCGAAAATCAAGTTATTGTTGACGTCTTGGGTCCTGAAAGATATGGTCGGGTTCGTTGCCAAGGATCATTCGTTACCCCGACAAAATATTTTGGGGCTAACTCGTCTCAGTACATGCCATCACAGAGCCAATCTTCTCAAGCAGAAGTTAATCGGTTAAAACAACAATTATCTCAATTTCAAGCCGAGGTACAAGAGAGAGAAGCTGAAAGAGAAAGGAAAGAAGCTGAGAGAGAAGCTGAAAGAGAAAAGAAAGAAGCTGAGAGAGAAGCTGAGATAGCAAGGAAAGAAGCTGAAAGAGAAGCTAAGATAGCAAGAAGGGAAGCCGAGAGAGAAGCAAGAGAAGCTGAGATAGCAAGAAGGGAAGCCGAGAGAGAAGCAAGAGAAGCTCAGAGAGAAGCAGCATACCAAAAGCTTCAACAAGAATTTCAAGAAATGATGGCGATGTTAAGGCAGAACCAACCAAAGAATCCGCCATCTTAGTTCATTTATGTGTGAATTCAAATGAAAGTGTTGGACTATATTTTAATTCGACGTTTGAACTATATTTCACTTTAATGTTGTAGACTTTGAATTTGTTATTGTTCTGTTCACTTAATTGTTGGAGTTTGAAAATGATGGCTATGTTTGGATTTATTACAGGTTATTTGGGTATTTCAAATTTTAAAATGTATTTTATACAGGCAGTGAGTATAGCGGCGTTTTCTAGAATAAACGCCGCTAAAAATCCATAACAGATTGTGGCGTTTGTAAGAAAAACGCCTCCATAGAACAGCCAATCCCGGCGTTTAGGAATAAAAACGCCGCTAGAGAAGCATCAATCCCGGCGTTTTAATATACAAACGCCGCTACAGAACATTCACCTTTTGCGGCGTTTTAGTATCAAAACGCTGCTATAGAATAACATTAGCGGCATTTTAATATACAAACGCCGCTATAGAACAGTGACTTTTGCGGCGTTTGTATATAAAAACGCCGCGATAGAACAAAACCTATAGCGGCGTTTATACGAAAAAAACGCCGCTACCTATTGCGACGCTGCTTCTTGCGGCGCTTTTGGCGGCGTTTTTCTTAACGCCGGGAGAGTTTTTAGCGGCGCTAAAAAACGCCGCTATAGGGTTAAAAAAACGCCGCAAAAGGCCTGTTTTGTTGTAGTGCATACTTGAGCTTAGTTCACCACTTGGATGCTTGCCCTCCTTGCTGCCCTCAATGCACTTTAATGCTCTGCATTATTGGTTTAAGAAAAGAGAGAGAGCGTAAGCAAAAGCTTAGTGAGGAATGCTCATTTAAAACCACACAATAATGCATTTATAAAACACATTTATAAACCATTCTTCAAGCAACATTTATTCATGCTCATAAACATTTAAAACAAGCAATTCATGCTTCAAGTTCATAACATGTCATATTGGCAACAAGTGATACATTCCACATAAGATCCACACATGGACTTTTAAACACCATTGTGATCTTATACTTTCCAAGGACCACACATAGACTTTTAAACACCATTGTGTCCTTAACCCATGGACTTTTAAACACCATGGCAAGGACCACACAAGGACTTTTAAACACCTTTGTGTCCTTAACAACAATCATCCAAGGACTTTTAAACACCTTGATGTTCTTAAATAACAAGGCTTACACAAGGAATTTTAACCACCTTTGTAACCTTAACCAAGAACCAACCATGGACTTTTAAACACCATGTTGTTCTTAAATAACAAGCCTCACACAAGGAATTTTAACCACCTTGGTGATCTTAACCAAGAACCATCCAAGGACTTTTAAACACCTTGATGTTCTTAAATAAACAAGGCTCACACAAGGACTTTTAACCACCTTTGTGACCTTAACCATCACTTGCCAATATGCATCATTAACATCAATATTCCACTGTTTTAAAGCATTTAACAAAGCCATAAACATCATGCATCTTTAAGCATCAAACCACATTAAAACAATGTTCAAAAACAAGGAACTCTTACCTTGAGCTTCCTTCAACACATGGCTTATAATCTCAGCAAATAAACATGCTAGATATGCTTTCAAAACAGAATTTAAATCATGCAAACAAACCACATTGCATACAACCAATCCATGGTCATCACCAAGAGAGTTTTTCCGAAAACTTACTCTTGAGCTTAGCTAAGTTGCTTAGACTTAAACTAAGCTCCCAAACCTTCAAAACACTGGTTTCAAAGCCGAAAACCAAAATCCACTCACCGATTGCGTTTCGCCACTTGCCGAAACACCAATCAAGCTTCCGGATCACCACCACTAGGATACAAAGATGACTCCCCTGTTTTAAACACATCAAAGCAGAGGATTAATGCATCATCATGCATTAATATCTTCAATGAAAGCACCTAAACTCGCTGCTCTCATCCACACTCCATTTTCGGCTACCAAACACAACCGAAAATGCATCCAAACAACTCCACAACATAAGCCAGCCAAGATCCATCAAATCTAAACATCCTTAAGCATCAATTAACATCCAAAAAGGATCTAACAACATCCTTATACCTCCAGCTATAACAGATCAACAAGATCTCTCCAAAAACAACCAAGAATTCAAGCTAAACTTAGGAAATTCAACCTATCCGGGATTGCATTAATTAAACCTCAATTCCTCATCATTTTAACATTCATTTAACATCAAAAAGACACCTCAAATCACTGCTTAAACAGATCATACGAATTTTAACCAAAAATCACCAAATCTTGCATTTAAAAGCCAAGATCAAGAACAAAACCTTAAAACCTTTTATAAAACAAAAATTAAGGATTGAGAACTTAGGAATTTCAGTAAAGAACTGAGAGTTTAGAGGAGAAGGACGTTCTTACCTCCAAACTTGAGTTTCTCCCTTTTTAGGACAAAAATCTTTAATATCCAATTAGCAAATGGTGAGGTTTTGTTGAAGAGATGATTAGAGATCAAAAGAGGATTAAAATATCATGTTTGGATATCAAAATCAGAAGGAAAAGTTCTGGAGAAAGATGTTTGGTTTGAGAGAAAAGATGAGAGAAAATGGAAATGAAATTTTAGAAAGTTAGTTGGAAATTTAGGAAAATATCTTCCCTCTCTTTTCTTTTATTTAAAAACCATTAATAAATCATTTAATATCTTAGAAAAATCTGGAGAAACTCCCATTGGGTAAATAGCTCCTTAAAGATTCAAAGTTTCAATCCTTTTTAAAACAGTCACACAGTTTTCGAAAATTACATTTTGGTCACTAGCCAAAATGTCACCCTTCCAAACCTCATTTTGTAAAATTGATTTCACCACTCTCTTATATATATTAAAAGAGGATTTTAAGACATTTTTCCATATTTTTAATGCAACCCGAACTAGGCTTTCCTAAATTCACCTTTATATATTCGAACCGCACTCCGACCGAACCGGTCCGAATCCCAAAACTCCTAAGCCCAAAACTGGGGCGTTACACAATGGATAAGCTGAGATCTCCAATCGAGAGATAAAACAGATACTTGAAAAGGTAGTGAACCACAAGAGAAAAGACTAGTCTCCAAGGCCTTATGAGGCTTTATGGGCTTATCGCACAACTTTCAAGACACCCTTGGGAATGTCCCCATTCAGCTTGTATATGGCAAGGCATGTCATCTTCCTGTCGAGCTTGAACACAAGGCTTATTGGGACATCAAGAAGCTCAACATGGATGCCCAGCTAGCTGGAGAAAGGAGGTTATTGGACCTTAAGAAGATGGAAGAGTTCAGTGCCCATACTAATGAAAACGCATGGTTGTACAAGGAGAAGACAAAGAAGTGGCATTATAAACATCTTTTGCCAAGACATTTTTCAAAAGGTCAATAAGTGCTTCTCTACAACTCCAGGCTCAAGCTCTTTCCTGGCAAGCTGAAGTCTCGATGGTCAGGTCCCTTCGTAGTGCACAAGGTCTATCCCCGCAGTGTAATGGAAATCAAGAACATAGACATTGATATCGTCTTTAAGGTCAATGGCCATCTAATGAAGGTCTACAATGGTGCTCCTATCCTGCAAGACAAGTGATCCTTTCTCCTTCATGACCCTTGAGAGTTTGCACCCCCCACTCTTTTTAATTTTACTATGGCATTTTAATGTTTTCTGTTTATAAGTAATTTAGTTTGTCTATTTATTAGTTGTACTTTCGTTCTTTATTTACATTGCTCTTTGTTTTATTTTATGCCTTTGTTTTGTTTTTATCCCATGTCAGAATTACCCTAGAGCTGCAAGTGGCAGGCTAGGGCTTGATTTAAGGAGGAAAGCTTTTTCATATTAGGGTTAGGGTTTTGTTTAATCCTATTTGAGGGAAAGTGGAATAAAGCCAAAAAAATTTCCAAGTTTGGAGGGAGGTGGCATTAAAGAAGAAAAAACAGAGGGATTTTTATTCCTTTAAAACCCTAGGTAATCATCAAATTTTTAGATTCTCTCACCTTCTTTTTACCCTGCATTAAATCCTCATCATATCACATCATTTCCCCACACCTTACAACTACCACCTCACCTTCCCTCCTCATAATTACCTTTTTCTTTTATTTCTTTCCTACCTTAAACCAAAACTTCCCATCCCTTCATCTTCTTCGATAACCAAAACCCCCATTAAAGCCAAACTTCTTCATCCTTCATATCTTTTCACCCACCTAAAATCTCCAAATCAAACCAAAAATCCCTCCCCTTTTTGCAAACATGGTCCATTAGAAGAATGTCGAACGCGCGTCCAGTAGTGCTCGAACCACACCTCCCTTTGAGATTAAGAAATATTTTGACGACATGGCCATGGATTGTTTCCAACTTCTCAAGGAAAGAAAGGTCTTTCCTGAGTGAGGTTTTAAGTTCCCTACTGATGGGCAAGCCGACTTTGACAAAGAGTTAATGGAGGTCATAGCCAAGTAAAATTGGGAGCCCTTTGTCAAACACCTAGTGACATCTATGTGCCACTGGTAAAAGAGTTTTATGCTCACGAGCGCTACCCACTCAAGAGTATATGTGAGAGGCGACCAGATCAATTTCACTGCCGCGACGATCAACAAGTTTTATGGTCTAAAGAATGTAGTGGACCAACACACTACTTTTTTTGAGGTCGTCGACGCCCAAACGATTCAAGAGGTCTTAGAAGACCTTTGCTTTGCTGACATTGAGCTAGACTCCTCAAACAAGTCTGTGGAATGAGTGCGCCTCAAGCTAGAAGCTAAGATGTTGCTTCACTGTGTTAAGACCCACTTGATGCCGACATCCCACCACACCACAGTACACATAACCAAACTGCTCATGTTGCACTCCACAAAAGAAACCTCGACTGCGAGCAAAGCCCGTGCACAGCCCCAGCCCTCAACTCAAGAGAAAGCGCATATTGATGCCATCGCAGGCCAACGTAAGAAGAGAAAGAGAAAAGGAAAGCAACCAGTGCATGCCCCACCGACTGAGGACCTTGTCGATGACTCTGTCACCATCGAGAGAGATGATAAGGACTTGATGGACCATACTCTTACACCATCTCCTTCCCCGACTCAAAATGTTGAGGCAAAGACAAAGAGTCGCTAGAAGTGCTCGAATGGTCATGTGTGGAACACCTCTACCGAGAAGAGTGATTCTTCTGATACTATTGATGATGATGACCAGACTGACCAGCCTGCCCAGGACGTCCAGAACAAAGTAGCTCCACCACCAAAAACAGATACTGATGCTCGTATAAAAGTGCCCTGCAATAGTGCAAGTGTACACGTTAAGTAATATAGTGATAAATATATCGAGTATCGTTTCCACATGGATTGAGCTAGCCTTTTGGTCCTACTTCCACGCACTGCAAAATAATTAAAGTAAAACACAAATGAGTTGGGTTGTTGAGTAATCTAAAAATACTAGAACTAAAATAAGCCAGAACGTAAGTAAAGAGAAGATCAGGGTTGAGAGAATGGGTCGGATTAGAATGCATCGTAGTGTGGAATTCTATTGACTTGTCTCTGTTCTTGAATTCTGCAACACAATACGGCCTTGGTAGTAACCTAAGTTCCTGTAACAGCCGCAAAGGTTGTTTCAAACCATACAAAGTTTTTAAAAGTTTCAAAACATGGTTTGTGTAACCCCCAACTCAGTCCGGGTGAAAGACCAAACCGAATGAGTCACACGGGGAATATTGAAGTAAACCAGGAGGTTTACCTCAATAAACAACCTTATTTTTTCATTTTATCTTGTCTAGATGCTCATTATGATCCTAAGTGTTTAACATCACAGCGGAACAAATTGCAACTCGATCAGACATCTATTTGGGACTCAATTGCATACATTAACATTTTAAGGAACATTTTGTAAATTATATAAAATACAGAAACTTTTCCACTTTTTAAGTTACCAACCTTTAATTACTCACATTACATACATCCCTGTCAAATCTTAGCTCAAAACAATCATCCATGCTCATTTAATTGCATCCAAAACATCAGGGATCAAAACGTAAAGAATCAAAACTTCAGAATATTCCAATAACTAACTTAATAGCCTGCTATTTCGGTACAGGTTTCCCTGTATCGAAACAGGCGTATCGAAACTGGTTCCAATGGCTTGAAACATAGGCTTGTTTCAAAACACCTTTTAAGGTGTTTCTGAACAAAGGTTTCCAGTAGCAAATCGTACTGGAACATGCCTCCCTGTTTCAAAACCCTTAGGCCATTTCAGGCTCACCGTTTCGGTACAGGCTCGAGTGTACCAAAACAAATGGGCCTGTAATGATATTTTTTGCTGGTTTTTAACACTTTAATCCATACAAAACCATTCCAACATGCTTTTAACATGCATACAACATATTTAAAACATCAAACCACAATCATACATGGCAGAAACAACATCACAACATGTTCATATGCATCAAAGGAATCTATAGGCATGCAACCTATGCAATATAGCCACTTAAGATTTAAAACTCAAACCAAGGCATAAACCAACAATTAAATGTCATTTACATGTCATTAAGGGCATTTCAAACTTGCCACAAAGCAGGGAGTTTCAAAACATATATCCCAAAACATAAAGGCATCCTCCAATTGCCAACTATTATTACTAATAAGCGAATGTAAAACCATACTTCAACTTAACCACACTTCTTGGAATCCTTCGTGCCTCTTTGCTGCCCAAATATGCCAATTCTATGAATTGTTGGAAAAAGATAGCGTAAGCACAATTGCTTAGTGATGGATGCTCAAAAACAAACCCACACAACAATGCATTTTAAAACCATTCCTTATTTAGAAATCTCTATCTCTTCATGCTCTTTCTATCTCATGCTTGAAATCATTTTCAAAGCAAAACCACATGTACCATATATCTTATGCATTCATCAAAATTCAAAACCTCAAGGCATAGCCTTACATGCTTAACTCACATTAAGCATTTCTCAAATCATATTCTCATAATGTAAATCACAATGCATAAATTCATTTATAAACAAGGTACATGTGAATCTCATATATTGGCATATTAGCAACATTACTCGGATATGCGGATAGCTTTACTAAAATATCAAGTCCTACCCCGGTGGAATCTCACATCACCGAACTCTCATGGAGCTTCTTTGTGTCTTGCTTTAGGTTCAAGAAAGAACTCTCGAACTCTTTCAACCTGTGGTTTGATAAGAATGAAAACAAGAGTGATAAGTACAATATTTTACTTAGTGAGGTAGTATCTAGAACTAGCAAGTTATCAAGTTATTATAATCTTTTATTCAAGTATAACCTAACTAGGCTTTAAACAAGTTAAGTCAAGTCTTAGCTTAGCATTTCAAGTACAATTCGAATGTACAAGCACATATTGATCAAGCAATTCATTCCAAGGTTTTGCATTACACATGCCAAGTAGCATCACATATTCAAGTACTAAGCAAATAAATCAAGTGAACATTCATTACATTCGAACAAGCATCATATACTCTTATAACATATCTTTCAAGCAACAAGAAAGTTCAAGATAACATGTTCATCATTTAATTCATATGAATCCATTATTTTGCAAGCTTATTAACAAGGAACAAGATTACACATTCTTTGTTTAAGTTTAGCTTATCTTGTTTCAAGCCAATTAGTATAGTTTTGCCTTGGTATTTAGTTATGTCTAGGTAATCAAGTCACTAACCAACTGTCGCCACAAGCTGGTACTTATAGTACTGGTCAATCCCTCCTATTGTTGCCAAATGACCACAACACACTTCCCTCCTACTATCGCCAAATAAGGGCTTTATCCCTAGACCGTGGTCCACCCAAAATACAGTGAGCTCTAGACTCTAAGGCATGACTTTCTACCTAAGACTAGCATGACTAGTTACCAAGGGCTTTATTAATATTTTACTTATCTAGCATTCATGTATCAAGTGTTCAAGACATGATTATTCAAGTATCAAGCTTAATCAAGTTTCAAACATTGTTTATCAAGATTAAGATTGCCCTTAGGCTTATTCAAGCTTTAGCTCCCATATACCACACATTTTCATTGTTTCAAGCAACAAGCAAAATCATTTATACTTATAAGATCATTCGAATGGTTCAATCCAAGGCATAGAGGACAAGCATTTGGTTATGTTTCATTTTCATTAGAAATCTAAGCATCAAGCATATTCTATTTCTAAGTCTTCATTTAATCCATTCTTCCATTAATATCAATTTACCAAGCATAGATTAAGTTCATTTCATAGCATCAATCAAAGATCCAGAAAATAGTCATGCATATTTGGTTAGGACCTAAGTCTTAACCCTATTTAAAACTACACTCACAATACTCCAAGCTAAGCTATTAATCCTTGATGTAAATCCTTTTTTTCCTTTCTACTAGCTTGGTCAATCTTCTCTTCTTCAACAAGATACTCCACTCCTTGTTCTAACAAGCCACGCAAGACCATAGAAGCAATATTAGCATCCAATTAATCAAGACAATTTTACACATTCAAACATATATTTTATTACAAGCATCCAATATTAGCATCTTATTTAAAACTACACTTACAATATTGTTTCTGCCAGGCAGCATGCGTATCACTCACTTAAATGCTTATATCTTTTAATTTGCACGTCAGAATTTAAAATTGTTTACACCGTTAGAAAGCTAACTTAATCCTCTTTCTAACCATACAAGCTTTTCATTTTTATACCTTATAGATTAATACAAATTTTATTACAAAGACAGTTCAAATTACATCATCAAAACTGTCCAGTTTGAATTTAAGTTCAGTTTAGTGAGGAATTAGTCCATGACCCTTAATATATTCAAGCCAGACCCTTTATACCTTAATTACCCTGTTTTCCCCCTATTTTTACATGTGTGTTTTAGTCCCTAATTCATCCAGTTCAGTCCCTTAACTAACCACAATTCCAATTCTGGTCCGTATTGCACATACATGCTAACAAGTACTCTAAAACAATCTCAAATACTCATTAATCATACAATTCAACTTAGCAAGTGTTCAAATAACTTCTCCCTTGTTTTTAATTCCATTTTCCAGCCATTAATTTTATCCAGAACAATCTCGAATTCATTATTTCTTTTAAAACAGTCCCTAGCTAGTCAATTAAGCAATTTAGGTGACTAGTTTCATTACTAGCTCAATTTTCAGCATTTAACCATTATATCTAATTGTTCAATGATCCAGTTCACTTCATTATCATGTTTTTCTAGAAAACTTCATTCAATTTAAGATTCAATTAATGGGAGTTTCAGTTTTATACTTTCCAATTACATAATCTTATCAAGTATGATTTTCATGCATGTAATTCCCACTCGATCAAGCATGTTTGTCTTCTAATTTCACTAGTAATTTAAACAATTCATCAAGCAACATTCAAGAATCATTTAATGCATGGATCTACAACAACCAATTCCATATAAATTCAAGTTCATATGCTATTAACAATCAACCATTCAAACAAGCTTCCTAGAAGGGGATACGTTTAAATTTTACTTACAATGCTTTATAGCTTTGATTTCTATGGACAATTTGTACCACATGCAAGCTCAAATCCACCTCCAATGGTGTTTTTCTCCCAAAAACTCTCTCTCTCTCATTTTGCTATGGTGTTCTGCTAGGAGGAAGAGTTTGAAGGAGATGATTCTCTACCAAATTTGATCCTAGATGAGTGGACCACCTAGCTCCATCATCTCATGACATGTGTCCTAGTCCTTGGTGTATAACTTAATTCACATGCAAGTTAGCTAAATTTTAGGTTATAACATTTTAATCATGTTAATTTGGTTATCAAAGATTCAATTCTTGCGGTTGGGTCCCTAGTTATTCTTGTATTAGCACTATTAGGTTCTAGTTATTCTTATAACTTGATACTAGGCCCTAGTTTGGGGTATTACACGTTTAATTGCATGCATAACAATCAAGGGCCAAAATAGAAGAATTTAAAACCTTTATTAACCAAAATAACCAACTTAACTTGATACTAGGACCTAGTTTGGGGTATTACACATTTAACTTGATACTAGGTTCTAGTTACACAGCTCCAGCTGGATAGGTACGCGGGGGCATATCGATACGGTCCCTAAGTGTATCAATACACGGGTTACAAACCATTTTTCCAGAATTCCAGTAGCTCAAAATCGTATTGGTGTACCTCTACCCGTATCAATACACCTGGCTAAAATACACTTACAGTATCAATACACCTCTACCCGTATCGATACATCTATGCTTGAAATGCCCAAATTTGCTGGTTTTTTCATGCTTTTAAGGTTTCAAACTAATACCACATGCCATAAACATAAACACATACATATTAGAGATCAAACCATGCCAATCCAACACCAAATTATCATAAAAAAACAACATCGTGCTTCAAAGGAAATCTAGAGGAATGCTTCCTAAAAAATAAAGCATCCAACATCCAAAAAATTAGTTTCAAGCAAAAACAATATATAAAGGTCATTTACAACTTCAAAACAACAATATAAACTTGCTCAAACAGGGAGCTTAAAAAACACACTCCCAAATCAACAATGAACCTTATTGTCTTTATTACTAAAAGTCTAGTTTGAAACCATACTTTCAAAGAACAATACCCTTGGATCCTGTAAAACCTATGTTTGATTTTGATATAATTATATCTTTAAGGATCAATTTGAAAAACTTAAAATTGTTTTTATAAGTCCCTTAATATGTTTTAAATCACCAACACTTTAAAACTGATTTGAAAAACTCAAACTCAAAATATTTTCTAAGTGTTCCAAAGCCAAACTATTGAAAAACGTTCAGGTGTATCGATACACTCCCAAGCGTATCGATACCTTTTTACCAAAGTTGGCTACTGTCGGAACACGTATCGATACGGCAAACCCTCGTATCGATACGCCCCTTTGTTAAAATCTGAAGAGTTTGAATGGCGTACCGATACGGCAAACCCTCGTATCGATACGACCTTAATAAATTTTAAATATAAGTCGGTTTAAAAAATATGACCGTTGGTGTCAGTTGGTTGGTAACCAAATTTTAAATGGTCGTTGACCCGTATCGATACGCCTAACCCCCGTACCGATACGGAAATCGACAGTGAGTTTAGTTGAGAAAAAGGTATCGATACGGCCTTTATCGTTTCGATACCCCGTACCGATACGCTTACGCGCGTATTGATACCCCTTACTTATTGCACACAACGGCTCTTTCTTTTCTGAGACAAGTATTGATACTCCTCCCCGCGTACCGATACGCATAGCTGTAGAAGTGCATTTATGGTGGTAAGAGAGGGTTCCAACGGCTCCATTTATGTTCCCAACTACCCAAACGGCTAGAAATCAATGAGGAGGTATAAAAGAGACATCCAAAAGCTATAACAATAACTATTGATCTTCAAGAAAACATCTCTTCATCAAATCCAAGCAATTGTGCAAAAATCTCATTTTGTCTAGAAACCCCAATTGTAATTTTCATTCTTATCTTGTTCAATTGGGTTGAGTGCTTGTAATTGGGCTATCATTTGTATTGAGAGATACTCTATTAGCCAACAATTTTCTTTGTTATCTTGTTGTGAGGATTGTGTTAAATTTTGGGTAGAAAATTTAACCGATATTGTAAGGGTTGCCTCTTTAGCCTAGAAAAGGGGAAGAGCAATTAGTGGAATTGTTGCAAATCCTTAGTGAAGCTAAGGTAGTGGATGTAGAGTTCATTTGGAACTTGAACCACTCTAAAATCCCTTGTCTATTTTTTTAATTTGCAATTTCCACCACAAAATCTTTAAAAATCAAATTCACCCCCCTCTTGGTTTATATCGATCTTTCGATCCACTCAACAATTGGTATCAGAGCCTACCTCTTTGAGGATTAACAACCGCAAGAGGAGTTCCTTGGAAGAGTGTGATCATCATATATCAAGAGATAGCTTCAACCTCCGGTTCGGGCATGTACGAGTCTCAATCCACTACAAAGCCTCCCTTCTTTAATGGTGATAACTATTCTTTTTGGAAGAATAGAATGCGTCTCTTCATCAAGTCAAATGACTACCTAGTGTGGGATGTCATTGAAGATGGCCCTTATATTCCATTGAAGCAAGATGGTGAAGGCAAGATGGTCTTAAAGAAAAAGATGGAGATGAGTGAAGAAGAAAGGAAAAAGATTCAAGTCAATGACAAAGCTCTCCACATGCTATTTTGTTCTTTCGGTCTGGACATCTATTCTAAGGTTTCATCCATCAAAAGTGCCAAAGAAGTGTGGGACACTCTTGAGACTACTTATGAGGGCACCAACGATGTTAAAGAAACTAAGATTGGAATTCTTAATCTTAGTTATGAAAATTTCAAGATGGAGCCCGATGAGACGGTGTCTAGGATGTTTGACCGTTTCTCCATTATTGTCAATGGGCTAAAGGGTTTTGGAGAAATCATACCGGAAGACAAGCTTGTCCGGAAGCTACTCTATTCACTTCCCGAATCTTGGGATGGGAAGAGAACCGCCATCATTGAAGCTATGAATTTAAAGACTTTAAAGCTTGATGAGCTTGTGGGTTCTCTCCTTACTCATGAGATCATGAAGCAAGGAAGGGAAGAAGAGAAGAAGAAAGAAGAGAAAAGGGTAGAGAAGCTTGAGGTTGAGAAGAAGAAGAAGATGGGAATAGCTCTCAAAGTTAAAGCTTCACAACATGAAGAGAGCTCTTCTAGTGAGGAGGATGAACTAGAAGAATTGGCTATGATAGCCAAATGATTCTCACGTTTTATGAGGTCCAATCGGGGAAGAAAAATCCAAATGAAGATGGACTTCAAAAGCAAGAACAAAGAAGAAGGAAGGGATCCTATCATTTTCTTTGAGTGCAAACAACACTGTAAACCCCTTAGCCCGGCCTAGACGGTTGACCCGAACTACGAAGATTACACGGGGAAAACCAAAGTCAACCCGAAAGTCAACCTTGATTAACGACCCTTTTTTTCTTTTTAACCTTGTCTAAATGCATATTAACCCTAGGTGTACTCTTGAGATAAGCATATTCAAAAATCACAGCAATCGGAAGACAATAAGGGACTCAATTGCACAACATACGAGTTTAGGGACCAAAATGCAAATTCTAGAAATTACGAGGACTTTACCAATTTTTGAGTTACCATTATGAAATTAATCATGTTTCATGCTTCTCTGCCAAATTTCATCTTAAACCGACATTCCAAACTCAAGCAATTGCATATACAAAGATCAGGATTAAAACGTGAAGATTTAAAAACATAAAACCATGTAATTCAGTGCCCAACGGTCAAGTGTTCCAAAACGGAGGATGACCGTTCCGAAACGCAGGACCGTTTCGCAACCTGTTCCGAAACAGGGCTTGGCAGTAGCAAAAACGTTTCGGAACGGCCCTGCCCGTTTCGAAACGCCAAGGCCATTTCAGACCCCTGTTTCAAAACAGTAGCACCCGTTCCGATACGGCCTGCCCAGAAATGCATAAATTAACTGGTTTAACAAACATTCGACCCATCAAACGCATCCCTATGACGCCCAAATCATGCCAACAAGTCATCATGCGCTAAAGGAACATAATAGCATCATCAAAACACATCCATGGCATCGATTAGGGAAAACCTCAAACTATAGGCATGCAACCTAATACTCAACACCAACCAAACATCAAGTCATCAAAGCAAACACCAAAGTGGCCAATTACATATCCAAAACATCATCGGCATCAAGCCAAACTTAGGGAGTCCAAAACATCTCCCAAAAATCACAACCTAGGTTCCCATTGCCAAATACCAAAAGCTAATAGTGTTGTGAAAATAGTCACCATACATGAGCTTAGACTTTCACTTGGATCCTTGACCTCCTTGCTGCCCTTCAAGCACTTCAATGCTCTGCATTATTGGTTCAAGAAAGAGAGCGTAAGCACGTATGCTTAGTGAGAAATGCTCTAATAAAACAACACAATAATGCACTTTGTAAAAACACCTTTTCAAGGCCTTTAATTTCAAAACATCATTTATCATGCATTTATGCATACAACCAAGCATCTCATGCTTCAATTCATCAACATGTCATATTGGCTTTCAAGTGATAATTCATAACCATTTTTCAACTCAAAACACAATCGGATACGCGAATTACAAGCGTTGTCCCATACGCTTCATACACACTACCAAACACTCAAGGTGGAGTTTACCGGTACAATCACAACCCCTCAACACCCGTGATGGAGTCTACGGTACAATTACAACCCCTCCACATCACTCATTGGTAGTTGTATAACATCACTAACGAGAACACGGGACACACAACACAAGATCCTCACATGGCATTTTAACCAGCATTATGATCTTAGACATCTAGTTAGTGTTCTTGGATCGAGTTTACGGTACCATTACAACCCCTCAAAATCCAAGGCGACTTTATTCACGGTGCACTCAATCCTATAGTCGGCTAACTATATCCGATTCAAGTACTTTTAAACCAACACATCACTTGCCAATATACATCATTTACCATCATCAATCCACTGTTTTAAAGCATTTAACAAAGCCATTAAATAATCATGCATCACAATGCATCAAACCACATTTATCAATGTTCAAGTCAAGGATCTCTTACCTTGAGCATCCTCCAACACATGACTTACAAAACCAGCATTAAACATGCTAAAATATGCTTCCAAAACAGAATTTAAACATGCAAAATAAACACATTGCATTCAACCATCTCATGGTTCTACAAAAGAGAGTTTCTCCGAAAACTTACTCTTGAGCTTAGCTAAGTTGTTTAGACTTAAAATAAGCTCCCATAACCTTCAAACATTGGTTTCAAAGCTGAAAACCAAACTTCACTCACCAATTCCGTTTCGCAAGCTTGCCGAAACGCCGATCAAGCCTCTGGATCAACACCACAAGGATCCAAAGATGTCTCCCCTGTTTTAAACACATCAAAGCGGAGGATTAATGCATCATCATGCATTAAAATCTTTAGCCAAAACACCTAAACTCGCTGCTCTCATCAAAACTCACATTTCGGCTACCAAACACAACCGAAATCACATCCAAACACCTCTACAACATTACCCAGCCAAGATCCATCCATTCCAATCATTCTTAGACATCAATTAACATCCAAAAAGGACCTAATCACGTCCTTATACCTCCAGCCATAGCAGAACATCAAAATCACCCCAAAAACCACCATTAACTCAAGTAAAAACTTAGGAAAATCAACCTATTCGGGATTGCATTGATTAAACCTCAATTACACATCATTTAGACATCCAAAATACATCAAAAAGACATCTCAAAACAGAGCCCAATCATTTAATACGAATTTCTTCAAAATTAAATCCAAATCTTGCATTTTAAGCCAAAATCAAGATCACAACATCAAAACCTTTAATAAAACTCAATTTAAGGATTGAGAACTTGGGGATTTCAGTAAAGAACTGAGTATTTAGAGGAGAAGGACGTTCATACCTCTAAATGTGGATTTCTCCTTGTTTAGAGCCAAAATTCTTGAAAATTCAATAAGCAAATGATGAGGATTTGGTGTAGAAATGATTAGAAATCATTTAGAGATTGAAATCTCAAATTTAGGTGTGAAAATCAAAGGAAAAGTGGCTGTGGAAATGTGTTTGGCTGTGGGAAAATTGAGAGAAAATGAAATGGGAAAATTTTGGCAAAAGTTAAGAAAAATCTCTTTTCCCTCTTTTCTTTTTATTAAATAACATTAAATGAGTCTTTAAAATTTAAGAAAAATCTGGAGAAACCCTCCCTTGGGTAAATTAGCTCCTTAAAGATTCAAAGTTTCAATCCTTTTAAAACAGTCACCAACTTTTCAAAAATTACATTTTAGTCACTAACTTGAAATGTCATATTTCCAAACCCCATTTTGTAAAATTGATTTCACCACTCTATTATATATAATAAAAGAGGATTTTTAGATATTTTTCCATAATTTTAATGCATCCCGAACTAGGCTTTCCCTAAAACCACCTTTTATATTCGAACCGTAATTTAAACCGATCCGGTTCAGACCCTAAACTTCCAAGCCCAAAATTGGGGTGTTAAAAACCCGGCCACATACGTTCGGAGTGCCCTCAACTCAAGAAGAAGGGCTTTGAGAAGAAGAAGAAGCTCAAAGTCAAACTTGCTACTTGGAGTGATGAGGAGTCATCGGAGGATGACGAACAAGAAGTGGCTAACCTTTGCCTCATGGAACTTGAGGAAGATTCCTCCATGGTAACCTCTAACTCATCTACTTTAGATTTTGAAGAATTAAATGATGCATATGATGAGTTACAAGAGGTCTATGATGAATTAGTTGAGAAATATAAAGAGTCGGTCATTAGGAACAAAAAGATTATTTTGGAACTAAATGAGAAAAATGACTCACTCACTCAAGCTAATTCAAAATTTGAGAAAAAGATATTAGGATTAAAAGATGAACTAAAATTCTTTTAAGATGAAAATGTTGATCTTAATAATCTTTTGTCTCAATGTAATAGTGAACACCAAAAGGTGTTGGTTGAGCTAAATGAGCTCAAAAAGTCTTTGAAAAATGTTGGTAGTGTCAAGCATGAAATGGGTGAATCCTCAAGAACACACCAACCTAAGAAAAAGACTAACTACTACAAACAAAGTAGCTATCCTAGACATAGTAGATCTAAAAGAATTAGAAGTGTATGGGTTCCTAAGGAACTTGTAAAATCTAATAATATTATTGCTATGTCATCTTGGATTCCTAAGGGAACCAAGGTTTTGGGAGCTAACACTTATGGACCCAAAATGATTTGGGTACCAAAAACAAAAGCTTAATATCTTTGTTTGTAGGGGGAGCATTGCTACAAGGCCAAAGCACAAAGTCAAAACTCATGGTACCTTGATAGTGGATGCTCAAGGCATAAGACCGGAGACAAGAGTAGATTCATGGATCTAAAGCCAAAAAGTGGAGGAGTAGTGACATTTGGTGACAACTCCAAAGGCCACATTAAAGGTATTGGCTCCATAGGTAATCACTCTACTATTCTCATTGAAAATGTCTTATATGTCGATGGTCTTAAACACAATTTATTGAGCATAAGTCAATTGTGTGATAAAGGATTTAATGTTTTATTTGATAAAAATGGATGCAAAATTGTAGACATTAAATCTAATAATATTATGCTCATAGGTCATCGCATAGGGAACATATACATGGTGCATCTAGATGACATTCATACATCACATGCATGCTTAGTTGCACAAAATGAAAATGATGCATGGTTGTGGCATAGAAAACTAGGACATGCTAGCATAAGTGTTTTAGAAAAACTAGTCTCCTTTAATCTAGTTAGAGGTTTACCCAAGATAAAATTTTCAAATGATAAAATTTGTTTGGGTAAACAACATAGATCTTCCTTTAAATCCATTAATGATGTTTTTACTAGTAGATGCTTACAACTTATCCATATGGATTTATTTGGGTCAATTAGGACTATGAGCTTGGGTGGTAACTCTTATGCTTTTGTACTTGTTGATGATTTTTCTAGATTTACTTGGGTTCTATTTTTAAGTACTAAAGATGAGGCTTTGGAAAAATTCATCACATTTTCAAAATTAACCCAAAATGATCTTGAACTTAAAATTTCACATATTAGAAGTGATCATGGAACCGAGTTTCAAAATTTTGGGTTTGAAGATTTTTTAAATGAAAATGGTATTAGCCATAAATTTTCGGCTCCTCGAACTCCTTAACAAAATGGGGTAGTTGAGAGGAAAAATAGAACTTTGCAAGAAATGACTAGAACTATGCTTTGTGAAAACAATTTACCTAAATATTTTTGGGCGGAAGCCACAAACACCGCTTGCTATATTGTAAATCGAGTAATGATTAGGCTAATTTTAAAGAAAACACCTTATGAGATTTTAAAATCTAAAAAGCCTAACATTAGCTATTTTCACCCTTTTGGTTGTAAGTGTTTTGTTTTAAATAATGGAAAAGACAACTTAGGTAAATTTGATGCAAAAAGTGATGAAGCTATTTTTATAGGTTACTCTTTAACCTCTAAAGCCTATCGAGTATTTAACAAAAGAACTTTAGTAGTAGAAGAATCTATTCATGTTGTATTCGATGATAACCTCCTTCCTAGGAAGGATTCTTGTGATGATGATGATGTAGGAATCATAAATTCCTTTGATGGAGGACAAACTTCAAAGGAAGATGAAATTCCAACAAAAGAAGAGGACACACAAGATCCACCTCTTAAAGCCTTGAAGGACTTGGCTCTTGAGGAAAAGGAAGTGAGCTACCCAAGGGAGTTGAACTATGTCAAAGATGGTGAAATCTTGGGTGATCCACCCAAGGGGGTAACCACTCGATCTTCTCTTAGATTAGTGAATCATGTTGCATTTATCTCATGCATAGAGCCTAAGAATATTAAAGAAGCATTGAAAGATGACTTTTGGATTATGGCTATGCAAGAAGAGTTAAATCAATTTGAGAGAAGTAACGTTTGGACATTAGTTGATAGGCCTAGTAATCAATCTACAATAGGAACTAAATGGGTCTTTAGGAACAAGCTAGATGAGAGTGGTAACATTGAAAGAAATAAAGCTAGACTAGTAGCACAAGGTTACACTCAAGAAGAGGGAACATATTTTGATGAAACCTATGCACCCGTAGCTAGAATGGAAGCCATTAGGATGTTGCTTGCATATGCATGTTATCATAATTTCAAGCTTTTTCAAATGGATGTTAAAAGCGCATTTTTAAATGGTTTTATAAATGAAGAAGTGTATGTGGAACAACCACCGGGTTTTGAAGACTCAAAATTTCCAAATCATGTTTTCAAACTTACCAAAGCTCTTTATGGTTTAAAACAAGCTCCTAGAGCTTGGTATGAAAGACTTTCAAACTTTTTAATTGAAAAAGGATTTGAAAAAGGTAAGGTGGACACTACACTTTTTATAAAAATGTATAAAAATGACATCTTAGTAGTTCAAATTTATGTTGATGATATTATTTTTGGTTCCACTAATGAATGTCATTGTCAAGAGTTTGCTAAGTTAATGCAAGGTGAATTTGAGATGATCATGATGGGGGAGCTCTCATTCATTTGGGGACTCCAAATCAAGCAAAAGAAGGATGGCACCTTCATCAACCAAGCAAAATACATAAAGGATATGCTCAAGAAGTTTGGGTTGGAGAATGCAAAGCCTCAAGCCACACCTATGAGCTCATCTACAAAGTTTGACAAAGATGAAGGAGGTAAGTGTGTTGACTCTAAGCTTTATCATTCTATGATTGGATCATTGCTTTACCTTACCGCAAGTAGACCAGATATCTTGTTTAGTGTTTGCTTGTGTGCTAGGTTTCAAGCTAGTCCTAGAGAGTCTCACCTTATAGCCGTTAAGAGAATCTTTAGGTACCTTAGAGATACTCCCTGTTTAGGTCTTTGGTACCCTAGAGACTCTACCTTCAACCTTCATTCTTACTCGGATGCGGATTATGGGGGTTGCAAAATCGATAGGAAAAGTACTTCGGGAACTTGTCAATTCCTAGGTAGTATGCTCATATCTTGGTTCTCTAAGAAACAAAATAGTGTAGCCTTATCTACCACCGTAGCCGAGTACATATCCTTAGGGAGTTGTTGTGCTCAAGTCCTTTGGATGAAGCAACAACTCTTAGATTATGGAATTAAAGTTGAAACCATACCCCTAAAATGTGACAACACTAGTGCAATATGCCTAACAAAAAATCCCATCCAACACTTTAGAACCAAACACATAGAAATAAGGCATCATTTCATTAGAGATCATGTCCTTAAGGAAGATGTAGTTATAGAGTATGTAGACACCTTAAATCAATTAGCGGACATATTTCCAAAACCTTTAGACAAAGAGCGTTTTTGGTCCCTTAGGAGAGAGTGAAATGTCATGTTTATGTGTTTAGACTACTAATTTCATCCATGCCTATAGTTAAGGGGAGTATGATTCTATTAAAATATGCTTAGAACTGCTCATTCATCATTTGCATACTTTTAGGAGATGTTAAGTTTGAGCCTATGGTTGTTCTTAGAACCAAATATGCATTTCTGGGCATACGGTATCGATACGTGTACTTCATTCAGTTTCCCAAAATTTACTTCGCTTCACGGGTATCGATACGATTAAACTTGTATCGATACGGGTCGTTTCGATACGACTCTCCAACGGGCATTTTTGCGGTGACGATTCTACCCTCGTATCGATACACCCTCAGGCGTATCGATACTCGATTGCGTAGAGAGCTTTAAATTTGGCTTTTAATGTGTTCAACTTTTACCAAAATTAAAACTCTTCAAAACCTAAAAACCCTAGCCGTTTTTGCCTATAAAAAGACCCTTCCTCCTTCATATTTTTCACACCTCAACTCAAATCTAAAAGAGTTTTTCATTCAAGCAAAGCTTTGAGCTCTCTCTCATCGCAATTGTGCTAGAATTTTCTTCAATCTCTCAAGTTTCAATCAAGGTAATCCTTTCTTTCTTTTTCTTTTTCAATTTTTTTTGTTTTGTTTTGTTGTTTTGTTTCATTTTTTTCAAAACCTTTGTTTCTTCAAAACTTTTCTTCAAATTTTTTTTAAAATTTTTCTTTACCTTGGTTTTTACCCAAAATTGAAGAAATCATCTTGCTTATTTCTCTTTTAGATCATGGCACCAAAGGAACCATCGAGGAAGCATTCAAGGGTTTCTCAAACCGGTGAATTGTCCACCCTTGGAGCGATTGCTTGTCCGAACTACTCAACCATCTATTAGCAATCCTTTGAAAGTAACACGGGTCTAACTCATTTTCGTCAATATGAGAACTATAAGATTCGTGCCGAAAGGGTAATATCCGTTCCTTTTCTCGACTCCGAGCGTTTTAAGTTTGAATATCTTCCTTTATTTCGTCGATGGAACTTCATGGATTTCATATCTATTCCCAGTTTTTATTATCTCCTTTTGGTTTTGATTTTCTACTCTAATGCCAAATGTATTACTCGTAATGGGGAAGTTGTTGCCATTAGCTCTTACCTCATAGGGAAGAAAATCATCCTTGATGTCAAATCAATTTGTGAAGTGTTTAAATTAGAGGATGAAGGCATTGATGATGAGCATGCTTTGGGGCATGTTCTTAGTGGATCCATCACCACCCTAAATGCTCAAGACCGGATCTTACATTTGATGGTGTCTTGGTGGTTTCGTCCCTCCGGAGGAAAATATTCCACCATCCATCAAGTGGATGATTTTTGGATCCGTTGTTTCTGTGAGCGAAAGCGCCCAAATCTTGCTCGACTCATGTTCGCGGAGATCGTCTACCTCGTGCAAAATCGTCACACAACTCTCATCACCTCCTTTACATATGGTACGACTTTGAGTTATTTCTTTATTAAAAAGGATATTGTTTGCTCTTTTGACTACCCAACTCCCCTCACCGATTCCATTGATGAGCGATCTCTTGCTCAGGCAAAGTTTCAATATTTTAATGGTGAATGGGTACGTCTTGCCGAGTTACCACCCGAGGCCGCCGCCGTTTTTGAAGAGCCTCAAGCTCCTCAAGTCCCACAACCCTCCATGGATGCTCGCATGACTTACCTCAATGAGCAATTTACCGGGTTGCGCACGGACATGAACACTCGTCTTACCTCCCTTGAAACTACTTTTGATACAAGGATGACGGGTATGGAGAATCGCCTCACATCCCTTGAAAGCGGTCATAATTCTTTGAATATTTCCATCTCCGCTTTCTATGATGAGTGGCGCAATATCATGCGGGATAATTAGCCAATGGGAGTTGATGATGAAGATGATGAAGACGACAAAGACGATGCCTAGACGTTTCTTCTTGCATCTCATGCATATCATTTAGGATTTTCTATTATATGCACCTCTGATTTATGTTCTTAGGATTAAGTTTGTTTTAGGATTAAACATATGCTTTGATTTTCTACTTTTGTTTGGATTTTAAGTATGATGCTATGATTATTAATATAAGTGTTGCTTATTTATACCTTTGCCTTCTTTATGCACTTAATTGTCTAAAGATTTTTTGATCTAACAAAAAGGGGGAGAGAAACTAGCTCACACTTCAAATATTTTGATTTTAACTCAAAGGTTACCAAGCTTATATTAAGGGGGAGTTAACTTTGTAAAGATTTTCCAAAATGTCAAAAATTTTAAGTTTTAGTTTTGTTATATAAAAAAAGGGGAGATTGTAAAACCTATGTTTGATTTTGATATAATTAGATCTTTAAGGATCAATTTGAAAAAATTAAAATTGTTTTTATAAGTCCCTTAATAAGTTTTAAATCACCAACACTTTAAAACTGATTTGAAAAACTCAAACTCAAAATATTTTCTAAGTGTTCCAAAGCCAAACTATTGAAAAACGTTCAGGTGTATCGATACACTCCCAAGCGTATCGATGCCTTTTTACCAAAGTTGGCTACAATTGGAACACGTATCGATACGGCAAACCCTCGTATTGATATGCCCCTGTGTTAAAATCTGAAGAGTTTGAATGGTGTACCGATACGGCAAACCCTCGTATTGATACGGCCTTAATAAATTTTAAATATAAGTCGGTTTAAAAAATATGATTGTTGGTGTCAGTTGGTTGGTAACCAAATTTTAAATGGTCGTTGACTCGTATCGATACGCCTAACCCCCGTACCGATACGAAAATCGACAGTGAGTTTAGTTGAGAAAAAGGTATCGATACGACCTTTACCGTTTCGATACCCCGTACCGATACGCTTACGCGCGTATCGATACCCCTTATTTATTGCACACAATGGCTCTTTCTTTTCTGAGACAGGTATCGATACTCCTCCCCGCGTACCGATACGCATAGGTGCAGAAGTGCATTTATGGTGGTAAGAGAGGGTTCCAACGGCTCCATTTATGTTCCCAACCACCCAAACGGCTAGAAATCGATGAGGAGGTATAAAAGAGACATCCAAAAGCTACAACAATAACTATTGATCTTCAAGAAAACAGCTATTCATCAAATCCAAGCAATTATGCAAAAATCTCATTTTGTCTAGAAACCCCAATTGTAATTTTCATTCTTATCTTGTTCATTTGGGTTGAGTGCTTGTAATTGGGCTATCGTTTGTATTGAGAGATACTCTATTAGCCAACAAATTTCTTTGTTATCTTGTTGTGAGGATTGGGTTAAATTTTTGGTAGAAAATTTAACCGATATTGTAAGGGTTGCCTCCTTAGCCTAGAAAAGGGGAAGAGCAATTAGTGGAATTGTTGCAAATCCTTAGTGAAGCTAAGGTAGTGGATGTAGAGTTCATTTGGAACATGAACCACTCTAAAATCTCTTGTCTATCTTTTTAATTTGCAATTTCCACCACAAAATCTTTAAAAATCCAATTCACCCCCTCTTGGTTTATATCGATCTTTCAATCCACTCAACAGATCCCCTTAAAGTATGAAAATTACAACCTACAGGGACACCAACCCCGATCATCAATTAAATACTTAATCCACTAGCAAGAGCTTATAAGACACCAACCCCTCGACCGTTAGGGTACTTGGATGGAGTTACGAGACATCGATCCCTCGACATCTAAGGCAACTTATTTATAGTGCACTCAATCCTATGGTCGGCCAACTATATCCAATAACATTTTTAAAAGACATCACTTGCAAATATAATTCATTATAACCATTACCTCATTGTTTTCATATGCATCAACACAAAACCATTTTCTCAAAGCAACAAACATGCTTTAAACACAAGTATAAAACACTTACATGGATCACTTACTGTGTGCATCAATCATCATTTCATGATTAAAAACAGTATATTTCATACTTTAAATCATGCATAAACAGTAGGTACCACGAAATCAAAACCAAGTGCATAAATCACTTCGTAAAAGCATGACCGAGAGAGAAAATTCACTTATACTTAATTCGAAACTTAGACTAGCGTTTCAAGCTCAATCTAAGTTCCCAAAACAATCTTCAAACCTTTTTAAAGTTGTAGGTTTCGTTCTTATTCACCGACACGCGAAACTTCAATTCACTGACCTGAATTCAAGCATTCGAAGCCTCCAAAGCTTCACCAATAGCTACGGAATCAACCTCTCATGTTTTAATCACACAAAAATAGAGGCACAATGCATCACAATGCATTTATTGACCCAACAATAACAATGCTCAACATTGTCTTGTTCAATGCTACCAAGCACCCATCTGGAACAATCGAAACCAATCTCAAACTCAAGCTAAACAAAGCCCAGCCATAAAATCACAAATCTAACAGCTAACCAACATAAAATAAAATCCAAAATTCATCCAATAACAACCTTATACCTCCAGCAAACATAAAACCACCACAAGTCCTCAAAAACTCATCACTAGAAACCTAGCTAATTAGAGATTCAACTAGTTTCGGGATTCTAATGTTAAAATCAACTCATTAACATTATAAAACATCCTAATCATGTTCTAATTTGATCAAGAACCCATCAAAATAGATCCAAAATGATTCTCAATAAATTCCACAAATTAAATCTCAATTAAACAAAATTTCCACAACTAAATCATCAAGACTAATCAGAAAACATATATAAAGGATCAAGAACTTGTGAATTTCAGTAAATAACCACTCATTAAAGGAGAAAAACGAACCTCACCTTCAATGATTGAAATCCCTCTCAATTGGATGATTTACATCTTGAAAAGCAAAGGAAATCAATGAGATTTTGTACAAACAAGTTAAAAATCTATTAGGAATCTTTAATTTAAGAAAACAAGACTATTACCTCAAATATTTTCTGGAAGAATAGATGTTTGGCTGAAAAGACTTTGAGAGAAAATTTTGGAGAATAGAAAATCACGTCAAATTGGTTTTTTGTGAAAATAACTACATTCCTTTAATTAATTCCTTTAAACCCTTTAATTAAAACATTTAAAACTAATTCAATTGAGAGAAAATCTGACAAAACACTTAGGTATATTAGTTCCTTAAAGATTCAAAGTTTTGACCCTTTTACAAAACAGTCACTAAAATAGTTTTTCACTTTCGCATTTTGGTCACTCGTCCCAAAATGTCAAATTTCCAAAACTCAATTTCCGAAATTGATTTCACCAATATCATTAACATATTAAATAAGTATTTTTAACCATTTTTCCACATTTTTATCTCACATAAAAATATCCAATCCCGAATCTAACTTGAATCTCTAACCCGATCCACCGGACCATCTAATTAACCCATAAACCTCTAGTCCCAGTACCGGGGAGTTACAACTTCATTAGAGATCATGTCTTAAAAATGATTTAGTTATAGAGTATATAGACACCTTGAACTAATTAGCGGATATCTTTATCAAGCCTTTAGACAAAGAGCATTTTGGACTCTTAGGAGAGAGTTAGGGCTTACCAGCCTATCTTGAACCTTAGAACCTTGTTTTTGGTCTTAAATTTGCTTGAATTCGGTTGATTTCAATTCTTGTCTGATTTTGCCCCTATATGTGTCTATTCATGTTTCTAGGGGGTATGCATCTGTTTTTGCACATTCATGATAATCTCATATCATACACATGCATATCGATTCGATTAAGTTCGAATTTTTGGGGTCCCTTGCAGCCAAATCTGTCAATTTGGTCAAGGCTATCGATACGAGGTATATTGTATTGATACGAGTATTAGGGGCAGCATTTCGGTACATGTGAACCTGTACCGGTACGGAGCAGGGATCGGTACTGCTTAAAACTATATCGATATGCGGTTTCGATATGCGCTTTAGCGTGTCGGTACGCGTGGCTGTTAGTCTTTAATAGGCTATTAAATGAGGGTTTCCAAATTTAAATCAAACTCTAATTTTATATCTCAAAACCCTAGTCGGCCCTATCTATAAAAACCCTTCAAATTCCTTTGTTTTTCTCACAAATCATCAAAACTCTTTGGGGGCTTTTGTTTTCAACATCAAACCCTTGCAAAATTCATCAAGCTTTGTGCAAATCATCCCCCCATTCATCCATTCATTCATACTCAAGGTATAAACTCTATTTTCTTTTCTTTTCTTTTTTTTGATTTCATTCATATTTACACATTGTTTTTGTTTAAAAATTATATATTTAGTATTTATATAACATTGCTTTTAAAAAATTTAAAAAAAAAAACTTTTTCAAAACTAATTTTTTTTGTTCGAATATAAAATTATACATGTATATTTTTCTTTACTGTTTTTCAATTTTATTTTCACCAAAAAATTTCCTTATACTTTTAATCTATACAATATAGTTTTTAACAATACCTTGATCATTGGATTGATTTATTGGATTGAATGTGATGTTTATGCATACATTGTTTTTTTAGTTTAAAAAAATTTCAAGATTTTATCATGGGTCATAAGAAAATAGCAAGAAGGGAATTGGCTTCTAGTTCTTCCTATCCCAATCCTATCGAAACCAATCTTGAAAGCAATGGTACTAAACCAAACTTAACCTATATTTTTCAACAATGTTTTAACGAGCCTCAATATCCTAGCGCTATGGACATTTTATGACTTTTGATGAATTTCACTTTCAAGATCTTGATTTAATGAGAGGATGGAAGTTTGTGTCCTTTTTAAGTATACCCAACATCTTTTATAAAAACCTTGTCTTGCTTTCTACACTAATGCTCGTTGTGTTTATAACCGAGAGAAAACCGAGGTCGTAGCTTTAGAATCTTATCTTATAGGTTAAAAGTTTTTACTTGATTCCACTAAAATAGTCGAACTTTTAGGTTTAGACGATATGGGTCTAGATGATGAATCTTCCTATCTTCATCTCTATAGTGTCTCTATTTCTGTACAAGATGCTCATGAACGTTTACTTCACCTCTTCATCACTTGGAGGTTTCGGCCATCTGGGGGAAAGTGTCCTACCATTCACCAAGGCGATGGTTTTTGGCTCTATTGTTTCTGTGAGTGTAAGCGTCCTAACCTAGCCAAAATTGTGTTTCTCGAGCTTGTCTTTCTTGTTCAAAATTGTTATGCCTCTCTTGTTACATCTTTCACCTATGGCACCGCCTTGAGTTACATGTTCCACAAGCTTAGGAACGATTGCTCTTATGATCATAGTTTGCCTCTCACCGACCCTATCAATGATCTTGGTTTGCCTCTCACTGACCCTATCAATGATCTTGGTAAGCATACTGGAGCCTTTTACTATTGTGGTGAGCAGGGTTACTTTATCCGTGACTGCCCTCTGAATGCAACCAAATCTAATGTTACACCGACTACTGCTGTCTCTCCTGCTCAATTTTTTCGAGGTAAAGGATCAAAGCAAGGATTATCGGGAACTTACGGACGATCGAGTGGTCTAGGGAAACCCTTTAATAAGCAAGATTCAAAATCCCCTACCCAAATGTATCATGTAAGGAGCAGAGAAGAAGAGGATGAACCTGATATCATTGCAAGTACCATCGAGCTATATTCACATTCTTTATATGCATTGATAGACCCTAGTTCTACTCATTCTTTAATAAGTACCATTGTAGTTAAGAAGTATAATATGTCTTCCGAACCAATAGCATCGAGAATTTCTGTAACCAATCCTTTAGGAGATTGTGTCACCGTAAGGATAGTGTGTAAGAATTGCCTTTTAATGATCCAAGGGATTCTTTTTCTAGCCAATTTGTTGGCTTTACCGATCCATAAATTCGATGTCATCCTAGGCTTAGATTGGCTTAGTGAGCATCAAGCCTAGGTAGATTGTTGTAAGCGGAAATTGTATCTCCGGGGTCTAGGTAAGGAAAGTGTTGTACTGGTAAACATTAAGAATCCATCATTGTACGCTTTGGTGTTGGAGTCTAAAGACGAATCACAATTGCGAGATACTGACACTGTATGTGAATTTTCTGATGTCTTCCTTGATGAACTTCCGAGATTGCCCCCAACTCGTGAAGTGGAGTTTGGCATCGAGGTGAAATCTGGGACTGCTCCAGTTTCCAGTGCACCATATTGCATGGCAGTCGTGGAATTAAAAGAATTAAAGGCTCGGATTTAAGAGTTGTTAAGAAAGGGTTTCATTCAACTGAGCTCTTCACCCTGGGGAGCTCTGATTCTCTTTGTTAAGAAGAAAGATGGTTCTATGCAATTGTGTATTGACTATCGGCAGTTGAATAAAGTAACCATCAAGAATAAATATACATTGCCTAGAATAGATGACATGTTTGATCAACTAAAAGATGTCTCTGTGTTTTCCAAGATTGATTTAAGGTCGGGCTATTATCAAATGAGAGTTAAGGAGTGTGATGTACCAAAGACTGCCTTCCGTAAAAGATATGGACACTAAGAATTCTTGGTGATGCCCTTTGGGTTAACCAATGCACCGACAGACTTTATGGATTTTATGAATTATGTATTTAGACCTTACCTTGATAAATTTGTAGTAGTGTTTATATATGACATATTGATCTATTCCAAGAATGAAGCGGAACATCGAGATCATCTTCGTATTGTGCTTCAGAATCTAAGAGAGAAGCAGTTATACGCGAAGTTCTCTAAGTGTGAGTTTTGGCTCACCGAAGTTGCTTTTCTGGGACATATCATGTCAACTTCGGGTATTCAAGTGGATCTGAAGAAAATCCAAGCTATTGTAGATTGGCATCCATCGAAGAATATTAGGGAAGTCAGAAGCTTCCTTAGGCTTGATGGCTATTATCAAAGGTTTTTGAAAGGGTTTTCTATGATAGCCACTCCTTTAACCAAGTTGTTAAGGAAAAAAACTCCTTTTGTTTGGACCAAGGTTCAACAACGAAGTTTCGATCAGTTGAAACAAGTATTGACTCATGCACCAGTCCTAACCCAACCCGAGTCTGGAATGGACTATACAATTTACAGTGACGCATCGCATCTAGGGTTAGGATGTGTATTGATGTAGGAAGGCAAGGTCATCGCTTATGCTTCGAGACAACTTAAGCCACACGAAATGAATTATCCCACCCACGACCTTGAATTGGCTGTAGTTGTCTTTGCATTGAATATCTGGAGACATTACCTCTCCGGAAAAAAATGTTATCTCTTCACCGACCATAAAAGCCTTAAGTACCTATTGACTCAAAAGGAGTTGAATCTTCGACAATAGAGGTGGATGGAACTTCTTAAATATTACGATCTTGTCATTGATTACCATCCGGGCAAGGCCAACGTTGTAGCTGATGCAGTCAACCGCAAACCTCTGTCTAGTAAGCATTGACAATAAATTTGGTGTCATATGTATTGTATGGTGCATTAACTTATTGTAATATTACTATATTGTAGCCCCTCGAGCAATTAACGCTCACTTCTGACTTTGGAAGCACCGTTTTCTTGTGGCTAAACATCAAGTTTAGTCTACCATCGTTTCGCAAATCAATGGATTGCAAGAGCAGGATCTTGAGCTTCAATCCATTGTTTCTAAGCTATTGGAAAACCCCAACTTCAGAATTAATTCTTAAGGACTCTTGTGTTTTTATGACCGAGTCTGTGTACCTAATGATGAATCTCTTCGCACTGATATTCTCTCTGAAGCTCATTCGAGTTCTTTTTCTGTTCACCCTGGGTCTGTGAAGATGTACAAGGACCTGCGTGAACTCTATTGGGGGCCAGGCATGAAGCACGCCATAGTTGATTTCATTTCCAAATGCCTTACGTGCCAACGTGTTAAGGCAGAACATTCTGCTCCTACCGAATTATTGTATCCTATCGATTCACCGAGATGGGAATGGGAAAAGATCACTATGGATTTTGTTGGTGGTTTGTCATTAACTCTCGCGAAGCATGATGCCACATGGATCATTGTAGATCCTTTCACGAAGTTAGCTCATTTTATACCGGTTAGAATGGACTACAGTCTCCTTAAATTAGCTAACTTGTATATCAAGGAAGTAATACGATTCCACGGAGTACCTAAGTCTATTATCTTCGATCGCGATCCCCGATTTGCATCTCGATTTTGGAGAACCTTACAAGGAGCTCTAGGCACCAGAGTTAATATTTGCACAGCTTTTCACCCTCAGTCTGACGGTTAGTCAGAAAGGGTAATCCAGGTAAATTATCAAAAAACTTGTCCATTGAAACCTTATAAATTTGCACTATTATTGAACCTTACTATACATATCTTGGAAGACATGCTTTGAGCATGCATTATTGACTTTGGCGAAACTTGGGAGAAATCCCTACCCCTTGTTGAATTCGCCTACAATAATAGTTACCAAGCATCAATCCAAATGGCCCCGTATGAAGCATTGTATGGTAGGCGATGTAGAAATCCATTGTGCTGGTTGGAGCTTGGTGAGGGCAAGATGTTAGACCCTGACTTGCTTCGAGAGACTGAAGAGCGGGTAACCATTATTCATGATCGTTTAAAGGTTGCCTTTGATCGACAAAAGGCTTATGCAAATCTCAAGAGAAGAGACATCGATTACGAAGTTGGTGAAAAAACATTCCTCAAGGTATCACCGTGGAAGAAAGTTTTAAGGTTTGGCAAGAAGGGAAATTGAGTCCCCTATTCATTGGACCCTTTGAAGTCATTGAAAGAGTTGGCCCCGTGGCATATCGACTATTGTTGCCCTCTGAATTGAGTAAATTCTATGATGTTTTTCATGTATCGATGCTCCGGAAATATCGTTCTGATCCTTCGCACATTGTGTGTAACACCCCAAATTTGGGCCTAGAGGTTCTGGAATCCGAATCGAACCGGTCAAGAACGGTTTGAATCTTTAAAGAAGATTTAGGGAACACCTAGTTCGGGATGCTTTAAAAATGTGGGAAAATACTTAAAAATCCTCATTTAATATATGAATGATTATGGTGAAAACAATTTTACAAAATGAAGTTTGGAAGTACTACATTTCGGTGTAGTGACCAAATCGCAATTTTTGCAAAAGTGAAATAGTGACTGTTTTGTAAAGGATTGAAACTTTGATTCTTTAAGGAGCTAATTTTACCAAAATGTTTTCATCATATTTTTCCTTAATTTGGGTGATTTTATTAATGTTTTAATAAAAGGAAATGAAGGTTAATTAAGTGAAAAACTACCTTTGACTATTCATAACTACTTTTCACAAATTTTCCCCCATTTTATTTTCTCTCAAATTCCTTTCAACCAAAAACTTTCTCTCCAGCAAATTTACTTTGATTTTCACTTCATTTGATGATATTTCAATCTCTCTTTGATTCTTAATCAATTCCTCATCAAATCCACTTGATTTCTACATTTATTTTTCAAGAAAATTTGCCCAAATCAAGGAGAAATCATCCATTAGAGGTAAGCTTCATCCTTCTCCTCTAATGATCAGTTCTTTACTGAAATTCCCAAGTTATCAATCCTTTATTAATGATTTTTAAGTGGTTTTAATGTTAGAAACAAGAAATTGTCTTAAAACTCAAGATTTTGGAAGAGATCTTGAAGATTTTCGTGGTGAGTAATTGGGCTCTATTTTGAGATGGTTTTATAATGTATTTTGGATGTTAATTGATGTTACAAATGAGGTTTTATCAATCAAATCCCGAATAGGTTTGTTTTCCTAAGTTTTACTTGTTAGAATGATGGTTTTGGGGTGGTTTTGTTGTTCTGCTGTTGCTGGATGTATGAGGGCATGTTTATGTTTCTTTTTTATGTTAATTGATGTTTAGAAATAGTTAGAAGTGATAGATCTTGGTTGGGCTTTGTTTTGGGAGAGTTTGGATGTGTTTTCGGTTGTTTTGGTATTCGAAATGAGGTTCTTTAGTAGGGCAGCGAGTTTAGGTTGTGTGGATGGTGATTTTAATGCATGGTGATGCATTAATCCTCTGTTCTTGCGTGTTAAAAACGGGGGGGTGATCCGGAAGCGATTGAGGTAGCGTTGGAGGTTTCAGACGCTTGTGAGGCTCGTCGACTAGCATAGTGTTGTGTATCGGTGAGTAAGATCGTGTTTTCTAGCTTTGGAATGATTTTGAAAAGTGGTTTGGGAACTTAAATTTAGGCTTGAAACGTCGGTTTAAGTTCGGAGTAAGTGAAGTGGATTTCTCTCTCAATTGTGCTATTATTGTTTTGAAAACTATCAAAATGGGTTTTGATGTGATTGATTTGGCAATGTAGTCAAAATTGTTGTTTGAGCATGGTATTAAGCATGTGAGTTGGTTGTCAAACTTGGTTTGAAGAAAGATGCATGAAATTGATATTCCTTGAGAGTATGTGTTGTTAATTTGCATTTTAAAGGCAATGTTCGGCATTTTGGCCTTGAAGGTGTTGCATGCATTAAAAACAACGAGTATGTTGATGTTTTTAACATGTTATATATTGGCATAGATGATGTAAAGATTACCGGATATATTGATCGATCAATAGGATGTAGAGTGCACTATAAACTAAAATTCGTATGTGCTCTTGGGATTCGTCCCAAAGAGAGAGACCAATGATAGGCATTCCATTGGAGTAGGACTTGGTGAAATATCCAAGCTTTTTGGCAAAAAGAGTTATTGCCATGAGACCGATGATGGGCATTCCATCGGAGTAGGACTTGGTGAGACATCAAAGTTTTTTGGCAACAAGTATTATTGCCATGAGACCGATGCGGGGCATACCATCGGGGTAGGACTTGATGAAATACTCAAGCTTTTGGCAGAAGTAGAAACCACCATGTGAGTACGGTGTTGGTAGAAGCCACCGGAAAATTATGTTCTAGACGGGTGAGTACGGTGATGGTAGATGCCACCGGAAGTGTCTAGTGAGTTGTCAGCATATCTGCGTACAATAGAGTATGTAAATGTCAATATATAAGAATGTGTGTCACATGTACCAATGCTTGAGATGTTTTATGCTATGGGATTTGCATATGAGATAACGAGATTATGAAATGCTTTTGGGTAACAAGCATTAGTTGCCTTGCCATGAATTTTGCATAGGTGTATGCATGAAATAGCTAGATGGTACATGTAGTTTTCAAATGGAGATTTGCTTATGCAAAGGAGGTTTTAAGTTTATAAAATGCTTTTGAGTAACAAGCATGTGTGGCTTTGCCATGAGTGTTGCATTGGTAGAATGTATGAGATAGATATTTGATACATGAGATTTCAAATGGTGTTTGCTTTAAACTGGTTTTCAAGCATGAGTAAGGAAGAGTGTGGAGTGGAAATGGTTTCCAAGGAAGTTGGTTTAAGCTTTGCATGAAGCATTTATGCATGAAAAGGGTTAAATGGAAGTTATTGTAAGAATGTTGTTTGGGGTTGAGTTGCTTAGTGCATTTGAGTTTAATGTTGGTCTTTATATTGAGCAATGCATATTCAAAGGTATTGATGTTTCAAATGAGGTTTTCAAACAATACTTTGGTTTATAGAGGTGTGATTACATTTACAGAAGGTTTTATGGTTTGCTGCATTGATGGTGTTTTGGTTTTGAGCATTCCTCACTAAGCATTATGTGCTTACGCTCCTTTTTGTCCAACAATGCAGATAAATGAATTTGGTACAGCAAGAAGCAAGGGATTCAAGAAGAGCTCCACTTGAGAAGTTTGTTTTGGTTTATAGCTATAGATAATAAAGGCAACGGGGGGAAATCTTTTACGTTGTTGTGTAATGAGATTGTTTATCTTGAGCAAGTTCGGTTTATGGTTTGATACTTGTTGATGATCGTTTTATGATATTTGGATCTTCTTCTTCATATTTTGATATAGCTATGCTCTTTGGATATAAGTAAGAACTTGTGTTGAATGAGATAAATGAGTAGGTGTGTTTAATGCTTGTAATGTATCTAGCTTTTGATGCAAAATGATGGTCTTAATGCTTAGCATGTTGCTGATATGTTGTGGAATGATTTAAAGTATGTTTGATGGTGTTTTGAAGTAAAAAACCAGAAGTTT
Organism: Hibiscus tridactylites; assembly: GCA_958450335.1. Classification (NCBI taxonomy): domain Eukaryota; kingdom Viridiplantae; phylum Streptophyta; class Magnoliopsida; order Malvales; family Malvaceae; genus Hibiscus; species Hibiscus tridactylites. The sequence goes on from OY288285.1 coordinate 32,358,495, forward strand.
CTACTGTTTCTGGGCAAGGTGTATCGAAACACCCTTAGTTGTTTCGAAACGGGTGCCTGAAATGGCCTGGGCATTTCGGAACGGCTAGAAGTGTTTCGAAACACTTTGGCTACTAGAAGTGTTTGTTCCGATACGGGTCTCGGAACATACCCGCGTACCGAAACGGTCAACACCGTTTTGATACGAGTGTTTCGGTACGAGTGTCAGTGTTCCGGAACGGTCGACCGTTGGGCTATGTTTTGAATTGGTCAAGTTTGCAAGTCTTACATTTTAGTCCTGAATGTTGTGGTTGCAATTGCTTGAGCTAAAGATGTCTTTTTAAGCTGAAATTTGGCTGAGAAGCATGTAACAGGATTAATTTCATATTGGTAATCCTAAAACCTATGAAGTCCCTCTAATTTACAAAAATTTCATTCTGGTCCCTAAAAGTGTATTTCTAGCAATTGAGTCCTTAAACGTTTTCCGATCGTTGTGCTTTTCTCTTCCAAGGTTCTTGAGCATTCACATAGGCTTAATGCTCATCTAGAGATGATAAAATAAAAAAAAGGTCGTTAATCAAGGTTGACTTTCGGGTTGACTTTGGTTTTCCCTGTGTGATCTTTGTAGTTCGGGTCTAACACCTAGACCGGTCTAAGGGGGTTACATTGTGGAATCTGAATCTGTAGAACTTCGACCAAACCTATGCTAAGAGGAGGAACCAATCCATATTCTTGCAAGAGAAGTCAAGAGACTTCGCAACAAAACTGTAGCGTTAGTTAAAGTGCTGTAGAGGATCCACACCGTAAAGGAAGCCACTTGAGAACCTTAAGAGACCATGAAACAACAATATCCACACCTCTTTGGTTCAGGTAAAATTCGAGGATGAAATTTTCTTAAAGGGGGAGTTGTGACACCCCAAAATCTGGTCTAGTCGGAATTGGGCTCCGGTGATCAAAAATTATGCATTGATAAAGCCTAAATATAGAGTTGGCTAGCTAATTATTGATATCGGATTCTAATTGAGCAAATATGTTATCATTGGACTTTATCGAATAACATTGAAACCTATAAAGTGGCTAAATTGTGGAAAATTGGGAGTTGGAGTCAAAACTATAAAGCTTTGAGAATCGAGGGACTAACCTTGCGATTAGCCCCTTTTTCATTAAAAATCTCAAACGTGGGAATATCTAGAGAGCTTTCCTTCATAGGAAGGAAACCTATACAAAATTTAAAGACCGTTGAATAATCAAATTAGGCTTACACGATTGCTAAGAAACAAGAACCTCTAAATTATCTTCATCTTCTTCCTCCCACCAACAAGCAAGCACCACCATTGTAGGAAGATTCAAGCTTTGAATTTCTTCACCTTATTTCTATCAAATCGTTGCTAACGTTCGGGTAAGCAATAATCCTCAACCAATTTTTGGATTCCATGGATGTATCAAGCTTAATCTCAAGCTAGGGTTTTAGCCATCCATAGACAATTCATCGTTGAAGTTTATATTGAACTTGGATATTGATTTTGATATCGTTGTATTGAATTTGAAGTCGTAATATCGATCCTCAAAATCTCCCTATTCATTTCCTAGCTCAAGAAGTTGATAAAGAGCATCCATATTCTCCATCCAAAGCTATGAACAGGGGGATTGTTATCCGAGAGCCCTGAAAGCTTCAGATTGTCAAGGTGAGTGTAGTCGGAGTCTCGGAGTTAGGCGAAAAGCCTTCCTGAATAAATTATTGTTGTCTTTCATTTAGCTAACATTACTATCGAGAAAGTTACATCAGATTTTTAAACAAACACCTTGGTAAGTTTTGGTAAGTTTGTCATTGAATATCGGACATAGTTATTGAAATCGTCATTGAACATTGTCATTGATATAGTTATTGTTATTGAAACATTGCAAAGAAACCATCGGATATTGATATTGACATTGAACCATGAAACATTGATCATGAGACATGTTTGTTATTGATAATATTGAAATCATTGGTCATTGGAAATCTCATTGAATATTGAATATGGGTATGAACATTGAAACCTTGTATTTGAATGGACATGGATATAATTGGCATGCCATAGAATTCATGAGCTCAGTGTACAAGTGGACTACGGTCCTAAGGCTACGGCCTTTATTGATTTGGCGAGGCGGAGGGATGTGTATTGATATTGGTCATGCTGGCGAGGCAGAGGGACTAGACCATTCATTGATTTGGCGAGGCATAGGAATTCGCGTATCCACTATCTTGATTTAATCCAAGGACTAATGAGTAAATGAATAAGTTAAACATTGTATATTGAAGCATTATATTAACATTGATGAGCATGTGATGCATAATATTGATATTGATGAGCATGAGAGTATGAATATAGAGATACTTGTTATATTATCATTCATATTGTTATGACTACCTCACTAGACAACGTATGCCTAATGTATTGCATCTCATGCATTTCAGGTTGAAAGATCGTGTGTTCGAGGATCGGATAGTCAAGGCGAGACAAGTCACTACAAGCCCTAAAGTAATGTGTTTTGATCTTAATAACTCCTAGGAAGGTGGCAAAGTAGTTGAACTAGTTGTTTATGCCCATTTTGATATGTTTGTGATATGCCTATGTTTTAATATGGTTGATGACCCTAAATGGTCTTTTTGTTTGGCTTAAAATGGTTTAAAAATGCATACTTGGCTCATAAAGGTAAAAACATAGTAAACGTATTCGTATGATCATGAAATTTGGCATGCTAGTAGTTTATACTATTGAAATGTTGATTGTAAAGTTTCATTGCATTTGGACACCGTTCTGTAGGTCAAATCGAATTAAAACAAGCAAAAAATTGTCATTACAGGTCAGGTTGTATTGATATGGGTCATGGCGTATCGATACGGGTATGCATAATTGAACCTAAAGAATAGGGCGTATCGAAACGAAATATAGCCATTTTGAAACATTTTTTCACTGGAATCAATCGTTTCGATATGGGTTCATATTGTATCGAAATGAGTCAAAAGTCAAAGTTAAAGGAAGTCATCCCGTATCGATACTAGTGTTTCTGTATCGATACTAGTGTTTCTGTATCGATACGGTCTAAAATGAAAAGTCAATATGTATCAATATTGGTGTTTCTGTTTCGATACGGTCTGAAATGAAAAGTCAACCCGTACCGATATTGGTGTGTTCGTATCGATACGGTCTAATGGGAAAAGTCAAAATGGGTTTACCATCATTCACCCATTTCGAAATACCCCTACAGTGTTTCGATACGGGGTTAGTTGAGTTAGTTAAAGGCATATTAAACATATTGCAATGTTCATAGTTTAGTCACTGAATTTTGAAAGATTAAATTGAATGAGCTAATGATGCTCCAAATTGTATGAAATTTTACATGAATGTTAATATTGTAGTGAGTTTCAATCTAGGATAATCAATTGCATTGAAGAATCCCTAATTTGTTGAATTTACATTTTGGTCCCTAAAATTTCTAATAGTTAATATTAGCCCTAATTGATTAATTATTTCTTCGTGTGCTCTAATTGGACTAAGTTACATCAGGGTATTGAGTTATTGAATGTTATTAGTTTAATTATTAATATAAAAATGATATTTTATTACACCAATCACTATAATGATCATCAGTATCACCTTCTGACTCGATTCTCAACCAGACTAGGAAGGGGGTTTTACATTACCATCTACAATGGAGAATGGATTCGTATTGCGGATCTACATGGTGATGCTCAACCCGATCCAATGGAGAATGTGCCCAATTCTCCAGTTGCACCAGTTGCTCAACCTTCCTTAAATGCTCTCATGGCCTATCTTGATGGGAAGTTTGCTACCATAGATACTCGCTTTACTGAGATGAATACAAGGTTTGATACTCTTGATGCTTGTTTCAATTCCTTGGATGCTCGAGTGACTTCCATTGCGAACCGTCAAGCTTCGATGGACATAACCCTTACTGTGTTTCACGGTGAATGGCGCGGTCACTCTCTTGGTGATAATGGCATGGAAGATGAATACAAGGATGAAGATGCTCCTTAGGCTTTTGCATCTCTTTCATATCATATTATGATTTGATTTTATGCACATTTGCTTTTATTTGAATTCCTATGACTTTATGTTATTTGCTTTTGGATTATGTTTTTAAGTTTAAGTTGGATTTCTATGTTACTTTGAATTCAATAATATCTATGTTGTTTGATTATGCTTGGAGTTTTTATTTTTTATATCTTGTCCTTATATTGCCCTATTGATTTTGATATAACAAAAAGGGGGAGAAGAATGAGATTAAATTTTTCAAATTTTCGAAAGGTTTTTCAAAAATACTATCTTTTAGCCTTAAACAAAGGGGGAGTAATTTCAAAATACTTAAAAACTTATTTTGGGTTTTGTTATATCAAAAATGGGGAGATTGTAAAACTAATATTTGATTTTAATATAACAAGGAATTTCAAGGACCAATTTGTAAAATTGGATAAATTTTTAAGTACTCAAAAAGACTCACAAATTGACAAGGATTCGAACTTAAAATATTTTCTAAGTCAAATCCTTAAACCTTAAAATATTTTCTAAGTGTTTTGGTGCTCGAAATAGCAAAATTTGCCAGAAGTATCGATACGCCCTTGGCCGTATCGATACGGTTTTTAGCTACTAGAATTTCAATATAAATGAAATGGTGGGTACTGATTCGCGTGTAGCCGTATCGGTACGCATTCAACCTTGGAACCATTGGTCTTCGAGTATCAGTCCGGCTTTATGCGAACCAATACAGGGTGTTAAGATTTTGTAAATGTTTTGCATTTAATATTCGACCGTTGCCTTGTCAATTTATTATAATCGCAATCTTTGAAAATTGGTTATAGCATATCGATACCTTCTTAGGCGTATCGATACAATTTTCCATTCACAACTTTCTCATATTTCAGTGAGAAAAATTGGTATTGATACGGTAGGGACCGTACCGGTACGCCTTTGTAAATTAAGCTTCTCGTATCGATACGTCTTCTCGCATATTGATACCACTTTGTAAAACGACTCTTTCTTCTTATAGCATGTACCAATACCCAAGCCCGTGTACCGATACCAGTGCTAGCATACTGCGTTTATTACAGGAAAAATGAAGTCCAACGGCTATATTTATGATCTCAGCTACCCAAACAGTTAGAAATCAATGAGGGGTATATAATCAAGTCTCCAAAGCTACAACAACAATTATTCATCAAGTTTAAAGCATTCAGGCACATATCCAACAATCTTTGAGTTGTTTAGAGTCAAATATTGTAACCCACTTGAGAGAGCTTATTTGTAATCTTTTGATTCATGTTTTTGGGTTTGAGTGAACTTTGTAAAAGGGAAAACATTCCACCTTTGAAAGGATTTTTCAGTTTGCTATCTTTCTTCTTGTAAAAGAGAGCTTTCTCAAAGCTTTGGGGTATAAACTTTGAGTGTGTAAAGGTTTCCTCTTGAACCTAGAAAATGGGAAGAAATTCATGGTGAATTTGGGAAAATCCTTAGTGGGAAGCTAAGGTAGTTGATGTAAACCTTGTTAGAAGGTTGAACTTACTAAAACTGAAAGTAGAGCTGAAAAAATGAGATTGACGTTTATGATGTTTGCATGATATAGTATAAGTTTATAGTGATATTGACGTTTGGAAACTCACAACTGGTTCGATGCTTATCGTGAACATTACAACATTACCAAACAATCATGACAGTTAAGTTTGAACTATTAAGTTTCAAAACCTATCGTGAAAGTAATTTGTACCACGCTATTGTATATGAAAGGAATCAAAGTTGTACCCCGACCGTGAACTCATGTCGGGAATCTCTTATGTACGTGGCTGACACGTCATCTCTTGTTAGGATTCTCTACTTTATGTAGCTGACACGTCTTCTCATGTCAGGAATCTCATATGTAACATTATTAAGAGTTTCGATACTTAACCTACAACATAGAAACATTATATGTAACCAAATCCTCTAACATTTTAGGTTTATGTCCTGCATATCGATACTCCATGTAAAGTTTTGATACTATTCGTTAAACATGTTCATATGATATTGGAAGTATCAAAACTTAGGGAAGAGATTCGATACTTAGCATGAGAAAGGACACCTTAAATGTTTTCAAATCCTGTAATATTTTAGGTTCATATTTCGTGCATATCAAAACTCGATGTAAAGCATCAAGGCTATTTTTTAAACATGTTCATGTTCTTATAAATACTAGAAGATATGTGTTGTCGAGGCATCCCGTTAAAGGGAAAGAAAAACCGATATTATGGCTTTTTTAAAAGCTTAGATAGAGCTTCAATCTGTTTACCATGTTACACAATATACTTCTGATCTAAGGTTTCCAATGGCTCCAACTCCGTTTCCAATGCAACTAACTACGTCTATGCTCATTTGTAAGAGCAATGGTGTTTTCATATATGGGAGACGGATTGGTTGTACTGGAAGCATACGATCAAAGGAATATTGCCAAACGTGTTTAAAGATATACTGAGCTCTGTTTAATTTATCAAAATCCATTATATTAGTACATTTGTTGCAGGAACAGATGTGTGAGAAATATGATGACCAACATCATTGTTATCTGTAGTGAAGGTAGGCAATTTTCTCACTTAAGTATTACAAAAACAAAAATTAGATTAACAAGTAGGATCTGAAACTTGATATGTGGTTCATTGTTTTTAAGCTTAGTTAAAATGAATGGAAGAAGAGTATGTTTCCGTTTTTCGTACTTTGTACATATATCATATGTGAAGTTCAATTCCTCAATTATTTGTTCTTTCTCATGTCGTCTTCTTGAATCACTTACATAAACGTCTTCGTCTGCGAAAGGTGAAGCACCTTATGTGATTCTTGATGAACTAGTTCATTTATCAAAATTTACATACAAATTGATGTTGGTACCCCTATATGGTTGTATCTTCTAAACATCTTGTGAAGGTCGCTTGCAGTACATATCATTAGCATGTAATGCGCTTCAGGGTCAGGCTCATCAACGAATATTTTAGCTTTCAATGAAGACAATTTTTTCCTTGTTGATTTTTTAACCTCCGTGGAAATGAACTCAAAGAAATCATCCATCTTGATATTGTCGTTGGATGAAGTGTAGAGGTAAGTTCCTAAAAAATGGTTGCATAAAATCTTGCCATAATTTTGTAATTATGAATAAGCTGAAACCCTAAAAAAGTGCAACAAAATATTGTAGCAGTGTAGAAGTATTTATAGATGATTTTAAGGGTAAATTTTCATTCAGGAACCTAAAATGTTACCAAGATATTTAACCTTTTAAGTTGAAAGGGAAACATTTCCTCAGCACCTAAAATGTTACCGAAATATTGTTTGGGGTCCGACACCTAAAATGTTACCGAAATTCAGCATGGGTTCGGGAACCTAAATTATTACCAAGATATTTAACTTTTTAAGTTTAAGGAAAATATTTCATTGGGCACCTAAAATGTTACCGAAATTCAGTTTGGGTTTGAGAACTTAAATTATTAACAAGATATTTTACTTTTTAAGTTGAAGGGGAAACATTTCATTCGACACCTAAAATGTTACCGAAATTCAGTTTGGGGTTTGGCACCTAAAATGTTGTTGATTTTAGTTTGGGTTCGAGAACCTAAATTACTAACAAGATATTTAACTTTTATGTTGAATGTGAAACATTTTATTCGGCACCTAAAGTCAAAGCTGTCCCTGGGCATGGGCGAGAGGGGAGCTCGCTCAGGGCCCATTTTTAATAATATTGGTATTATGGTTCAATTTTTTTAATATTTATTATTAGGGGTTTACTCTTAAATTTTAATTTTTTAATACTTGTTATTAGGGTCTAATTTTTCAATAATTGTTATAGCGGCCCAAATTTTCAACACTTGTTATTAAGGGATCAACTTTTTCCAATATTTATAATTAGCGGTCTACTCTTAAAATTGATTTTTTTCTAATATTTGTTATTGGGTGTTCAATTTTTCTCAGTACTTGTTATTAGGGGTCCAATTTTTTAACATTGTTTGTGGGCTCAATTTTTATCAATACTTGTCATTAGGAGCCTACTCTTAAGATTATTTTTTTCAAATATTTTTATTAGGGTCCAATTTTTTCCCAATACTTATATTAGATGTGTACTTTTTTTCAATAATTGTTATTGATGCACTAATTTTTTTATACTTGTTAGTGGAGACTCGATTTTTTCTCAATATTTATTATTAAGGGTCTACTCTTAAAACATATTTTCCTAATATTTGTTATTAGGGGTTCATTTTTCCCCAGTCCTTGTTATTAGGGGCCTAATTTTTTCCAATATTTGTTATTAGGCATACACTCTTAAAATTTATTTTTTCAAAACTTGTTATTAGAGCTAATTTTTTTCTAATACTTGGTATTAGAACCCCAATTTTTCTCTCTCGGTATTTGTTACTAAGGATATATCCATAAAATTCAATTTTCTAGATATTTGTTATTAGGAGAAGTGTTTTCTCAATACTTGTTATTATGGGCATATTTAAAAAAAACATATTTGTTATTAGAGACCTATTTTTCTAGTGCTTGATCTTAGAGACCCACTTTTAAAATTCAATTTTTACACTAATGATTATTAGAGGCCTAATTTTTAGGTTCGCCCAAGGGCCACTAAAATCTCATAGACGGCTCGGCCTAAAATGTTATCGAATATCAGTTTGTGGTTCGAGAACCCAAATTATTACGAACATATTTGAGTTTTTATGTTGAAAGGGAAACATTTCATTTGGCACCTAAAATATTACCAAAAACTAGTTTAGGGATAAAATATTTCATTTGGCCACTTAAAATATTATCCAAAACCTGTTTGAAATTGGTTGGTAACGTGCAAATGAGATAACAAGTAACGACATATATTAGCCGCATTTTAAATACCGCACCGTAGACCTACCTACCCATAAAAATTATGGTACTATACGGAAGAAAGTAATGATTTCGTGACCTATGACTCCGTTAGATGAGAAATTGCGTTGTTTCTCAGATAATATAGGGCATATTTCTAAATAGGCTAGTCAAAGTTTGACCCTCCAAATTTCCAGTCCAAGAAATATTCAAACTTTCTCCAAATGAGTTTCGTTTCTTACTTCCTTAAGAATTAAGATACCACTCTCATGCAAGCTTCCAACATGGATACACGCCTATATTATCTATTACTCCATTTTTACACCCTTTGAATATATATATCTCTTCATTCATGCACATGAAACTCAAATCAACCCTCCCTTTCGTTCCTTTTCTTGTTTTCTTGAGCTTCATGTTACTGGTTTTCACCCTAGAAGCTCGTACTTTGGCTCAAAATCATCTAAGTCACGTTGTTGTAAAACCCGGTCAAGGAGGGCAAGGACTTTGACTCGATGATGTGTCACGAACTAAAGAATTGATAGAAAGGGTTTTAGGAAATAGAGAGAATAGGGATTAAAAGAAGAAGAATTTTCATTTCATTTCAGATAGGATAATCAGAAATGGTTACAATTGTACTATATCCAGCTAAATTTAGAGGAGAAAAGACAAAATAACAACCAACACCAATTATTTAAGGACAAGTGGACATTCCAGCTCATTCAGCCGTTAGAGCTTGCGATCTGGACTCAGTAGCTCAGTGGGCCTCTCGCACTTGGGCCTAGCTCTCAGACCATTACAGTTGACCCGTCTCGAACCATCAGAGTTGACCCGTCTCGCGGCCTCCTTTTTACGACATCGTTTCCATCATCAGCACTTAAGGACTGAATTACTATTTTCCCGTCCTTAATCCCAATTCCGACCCTCTTCGATTCAAGCCCTAATTTATCCCCCAATTCTTCCATCTTCATGACAATACCCCCTCCTTCACTGGATCCTTGTCCCCAAGGATCAAAATCCAGAAACTAAGCTTTCAACACCGCATATTCTTCCCATATGGCATGTTCTTATCCGATATTCGACCATTGAATGAGGAGCTGTGTGGCCACCTTGTTGTCGCGCTTCACCATACGCTTATCCAGCACAATCGCAGGGTATACCTTCAGTTGCCCATCGTCACCTAACTCGAGAGGGTCAAGAGGTAATAGTGTTGTTTCCCACATGCTTCTTAAGGAGACTGACATGAAATACATGATGAATCTTCGAGTGTGATGGTAATTCTAATTTGTAAGTCATTGAGCTGATACGCTTCTGAATTTTGTAGGGACCAAAGAACTTGGCAGCAAGCTTCAAATTCTTGCGGATGGCTCAAGATGACTGTCTATACGGCTGGAGTTTGAGGTAAACCATATCTCCTTCATAAAATTTTCTATCTGTACGATTTTTATCAGCAAATTGCTTCATACGATTGGTTGCCTTCTGTAGTTGCTCTTGTAGGAATTTAGCCAATTGTTGTCTATTCTCCATTAACTCCTACACACTCTGAATAATTGTATCTTGGGACCAGTCTAGACTAGGAGGCTTATATCCATACATAGCTTCGAAAGGAGAGAGCCCTAGGGATGTGTGGTATGTAGTGTTGTACCACCACTCTGTTTGCCAACCATTTAGCCCATGTAGTAGGTTTAAGAAAGCACATACTGCGTAAATAGTGTTTCGGGCACTGATTAAGTCTTTCTGTCGGGCCGTCAGCCTGAGGGTGATAAGCAGAACTGAAATAGGTAGAAGTACCCAACTGGTGCATGAGCTCTTTCCAAAACTGACTTGTAAAAGTCTTGTCTCTATCAGAGATTGCAATTTTGGGTGGGCCATGTAACTTGTAGATTTGATCCAGGTAGACTCTAGCCACTTCCATAGCAGTATAAGGGTAGGAAAGTGGTAGAAAGTGCCCATACTTAGTGTATTTATCAACAATCACTAGAATACAGTTGGCTTTTTGGGAAGGGGGCAAACCTTCAATAAAATCCATAGTAATAATCTCTCAGGCTTTTTGAGGAATATGTAGTGGTTGTAACAAACCAGGTTTAGGGACATATTCATGTTTAACTCTCTAACAAACTTCACAGTGTTGAACATAAGTTTGAACCATAAATTTCATGCCTGGCCAAAAATAATAGGATTGTAGTCTTTGGTAAGTAGCTTGAATTCCTGAATGTCCTCCTTGGGGTGAGTCATGGAGTAAATGAAGCAAGTGTAGCCTTAATGAACCTGATCTACCCACATAAACTCTCTGCTTGAATCTTAAAATTCCTTTAGAGAAACTCCAATGTGGTAAACTGTCTTTGTGAATAGCCATAGTTGCAATCTTCTCATGTGCCAGGTCATCACCTTCATAACTGGTTTCAATGTCTTGAATCCATTTAGGAATAAGGACAATAGTTGTCATCTGATTGCACTCAGCCTCATCTTCCATCACTCTAGACAGGGCATCTGCAACTACATTGGATCTCCCTTTTCTGTATTGAATCACATAATCCAATCTCAGTAGCTTAGATAAGCCTTTCTTTTGAATAGCAGTAGACAATTTCTGTTCTAAAGGATGTTTCAAAGGCTCATGGTTAGTCTTGATCACAAAAGAATTACATTCAAAGTAGTGCCGCCATTTAGTAACAGCCATTAAGATAGCTAGGTACTCCTTTTCATAAATGAATAGATCTACATGTCTAGGTCCCAAAGCCTTGCTTAGATAAGCCAAGGGTCAGCCATTTTGGGATAAAAACAGCTCCTATGCCTTGTAACACCCGGGTTTGGGGGTCGGATGAAAATAATAATAAAATAATGGTTCGAGTTTCGGTTTCAGAATTAAAATAATAAAATATTTTAATGGGCTTCGTGTTTGCAAAATAATTTAAAAGCTATGTTGGGCCTATCTTCTAAGTCCAATTCCATGGATTTTAGGAGATGAGAATTTTAGCCACTCATTAATGGCATTATGGTAAATAAGTGGTCTTCCAAATTATAAACCCATTTTTATTTTAAATGAGCTTAGTCATCATCTTCACTACCCCTTCCACCATTTCCACGACAAGAAGAGAGCTTCTCTTCATCTCACTCTTCCATCTCCTTTCTTCTTCATTCTTGGAGATTTTTGAAAGGTAAACATATTTTTGACTTGGCCTTGGTCTCCTCTTCATTTTGGTATCTTAAGATTTCACTAAAACTATGTATTTTGTAATTTGGGTCTTTGAAAGTTTTGGTTAAAGGTTGGAGTTTTATGATTCTTTATCAAAGCTTTTGATTTAATATTGTTAGATATGTTGTTTATGAACCTTGAGGTACAACATATGTGAATTTTTAAGTGTTTTTGTAAGAATTCCCGAATTTGGGTTTTGGTGGGGTTTTATGAGGGTTTTGAGTTGAGTTTTGGGTGTGTTCTATGTTGGAATTTGAGGATTGATATTAGGGTAATAGTTGGGGGCTGTTTTGGAAGCATTTGAGTGTGCTAAAAAGGTTAACATCATGAGTATTGGATTGAGTTTGATGGCTGCTCGGGTTTGGAGCTTTTAGGTTGATCTTGGTTCGAAAATCATGAGTTTTATGCTTGATTTGTGTTCCGGATTTGCTACATTGATGTGTGGTCTGATTTGAAGTTGTTTTGCTTGTGTTGAAATGATTAGAGGCAATAAATTGTGTTGGTGAAGCATCGAGAGTGAATCCGGTAGCTTGAAGACCTTGGTTGCTTGGTAGTTGAGCTTGGAGGTGAAGCTGAGTGGTTAAAATGTTTTAAATGGTTTTGAGTAATTGGTTCAAGCATGTGAACCTAAGATGGGCTTGGTAAACCCACATAGAGTTGGGATTAGAGTGGTAGCCTAATCCCAAGCTTTGATTAGAGACTTTCGTTGCACTCTTTAATGGTTGTTTATGCCTCATGTTTTAATGGTTGTTTATGCACTCTTTAGTGGTAGCCTAATCCCAAGAGCCGTATCGATATGGTTTGCCCTCCAGGACTCGGTTTTGGCTTGGTGTATCGATACACGGGGGTGTATCGATACGCTCAAAGCTCACTGAAAATCTGATATTTTGGTGAGACTTTGGCGTATCGATACAGGCTCCAAGTGTATCGGTACGGGTTTATCTCGTTGACCACGAGATGTTGACCGAGAAGGGCGTATCGATACGCTCAAGGGCTGTATCGATACGGTCTTCTTGTGTTGACCATAGGGTGTTGACCTTGGTCAAGGCGTATCGATACCCTTGATTGGTGTATCAATACGGCCTGCTTAAAAAGGTAAAATGGGCTATTTTAATGTGATGTTTTGGAGGATCGTTGATATGTTGTTTGTGTTTCCGCTGTCGTGTTTCACATAGGACTTAAATATGCCTTTAGACAAGATTAAATTAAAAGAAATTTTCTAGGGTTGCTAATCGAGGTGGGACCTTAACGGGTTTCACATCGGTTTTCCCCGTGTAGCTACTCGGACCGGTCAGTCACCCAGACCGGGATGAGGGGGTTACATTTGTTGGTATCAGAGCCTAAGGCTTCCGAGATATTGGGCAGGTAAGTGAGGTAAGTTTAATCCTTATATTGTAATTGCACGGTGTTTGCTTGCCTTGTAAGAATGTTTGCTTGTTTATCAAGTATGCTTGGTGTATATTGTTTGATCGTACGTGAGTGTTGCTTGAAGCATGTTGAGTAGAGCCCCATGGATTCTATTACATGGGAAAAAGAGATTTTAAGTGAGGGAATCATACTTGAGCCACTTGGACCCTTTCCTTTGCTAACCCAATTTGTATGTAAATTTGTTGTTGTTGTTGATTAATTGCTTTTGGGTAAGTTTGAGGCCAGGGCGTGGGCCGTGAATCGGTAAGTAGAAGTTGTGGTTTTTGAAAATGTGGATGATGTTGAGGGAGTTCATCACTATAGTTAGGGAAGTATGGTTGTACCGGAGTTGAGGTACAATTGGTTTGTTTGAGTCAGTGTGTATGTGGGTTGATTCTTGCTGGTGAGGGACGATGAGACCGATTCGGGTATTAGTTGGTAAAAAGAAGTGAAGACCTGTGAGTGGGAGTCAAAGTGGTATCGATGTTATAGTAGATAATCCCTTGGTACAGTTTTGAGTTTGTCCCTTCTGATTTATTCTGAATCTGTACTTCTGTATATTGTTAGCAAGCATGCAGAGTTTGAATGTGCCCGGTGAAGTGTTAGAGGTAGGTATGAGTACCTTAGTTCTTTTGGCGAGATCAGGTAAGGGTCTCGTGTGAGTAATCTGAAATTCAGAAATGTTAGTCGGTGATCGTTGGAGTTCGGCATGTGGTTTTAATACAAGACAGTCGGTCAGTATCCGTGAGTGGGAATCAATTTGTGCAATTGGGCCAGTGTGCGTCTGAGTTGTCTTCCAGCAAGAAGGAGAGATGAATGTCACTTTCGATATAGTTGAGCCGAGAAGGAAGTCTTGAGCTTGGACTCCAGATTGTTTGGTAGTGGGATGTTTCGAGTCGTCAGGACCGATGTTATAGAACAAGTTCAAGCATGATTGTTTGTGTGTGATCAGAACTGAATTTTTAAGTTTCGAGATGCTCTAAGAACGATTTTGAAGAGTTAGGTTATGTTTGAAGGGTCAGCCTGAAAATAAGAGAGCCGAAGACTATCAGTTGTGTACATGTGAAGTTTCAATTTCAGCGGATTCACCCTTTTGTGTGAGCATGCAAAGAAATTTGATATACCTGTTGAGATCCTAGATGTAGGGACGCATGTGACTAGACCTTTTGGTGAGATAGTGGTGATCAGAAAGATGTATAGAAGATGAGTGTTGATGGTTCAGGGTTATGTGTTTCCAGTAGATGTGAAGTAATTGCCTTTTTACGGTTTCGATGTAACTTTTGGCATGGTTTAGCTTGTAGAACACAGAGCTAGAGTATACTTTGAGACAAAGAGAGAGTTGCCTTGAAGCTGCAGATTACTGTGAGACTGTAGTGGTAGGTGAAGATGTGAACTTCTTTTCAAATCTTGATCTAGCTTTAAAGGTCAAAGATTTATTGAGTTTAGTTGACAGGCTTGCCTAGTAGATGTGATGGATTCGATTTTTGAATGAAGATTAGATCGCGGAATGTTAGAATAGTTTGTAATTTTCCTAGAAGTGTTTGCAAGAATTGCCCGGTTTGTCCCCTGACAGGGAAGAAGAGTTTGCTATCGAGATCGTCTCTGAGCTTGCTCCTGTTCTGATTGCTCTGTATCTTATGGTTTTCGAAAGAATTGGGAGTGTTGAAGAATCAACTTCGAGATTTGTTAGACCTTATATTGATTAGGCCAGTACATCATCTTAGAGTATGACAGTGCGATTTGTGAAGAAGAGAGAAGACAATACGAGAATGTGTTTAGATTACAGACAGTTGAAACAATGGACAGTGAATAATTAGTATCCTTTTTCCGAGCATCAGTGGTTTGTTGATCAGTTGAGAGATGCTTCAATCTTTTCAAGATTAAATTGAGATCCAATTACTACCAGATGAAAGTAAGAGAGGTTGATGTACCGAAGACAGCTTTTGGGGCAAGATGTGGTCGCTATGAGTTCTGAGTTATGTCGCTTTTTTTGACTAGTGTGTTAGTTACTTTTATAGAGATGTTGAGCAGAATATTTCCTGAGCTCCTTGATCAGTTCGTAGTAGTCCTCATAGATGATACATGGGTATATTCACGTACCGAAGAAGATCATGACAAGCTTTAGAGCTAGTGTTGTAGATCCTATTAGAAAATCATTTGTATGCCAAGATGAGCAAACGTGAACTCCGACTCAAGAAGGATGTTCTCCTAGGACATGTAGATTAATCGAGTGTATTAGGATAGATCCTAAGTAGGCAGAAGAAGATGAGAGTTGGAAGAAACCGAAGACTGTGACTAGTATCTATAGTTCCTAGGTCTAGCATTGTTACTTTTGGAGGTTCGTAAATGGTCTTTCGAAGATAGCTACTCCACTGACAAATTGCTACAGAAGAATGTTCAGTTGTATGGTCTGATGCGAGACAACGAGCCCTTGAGAAACCGAAAGAAACTTTGAAGAGAGCTTCGACCTTGATCCAGCCAATGTCAAAGAGAGAAATTGTGAACCATAGTGATGCGTCACATGTAGGGTTAGGTTGTGTGCTTATGCAAGGCAAAATATTTGTGGCCTATTCATCGAGACAGTAGAAAGTACATGAAAAGAATTATCCGACACGAGACATAGAATTAATTACAGTTGAATTTTCTTCGAAGATTTAGAGACAAAGCTTGTGAAGTAAGAAATGTACAATATATGTATACACTTATCATCAGAGCTTGAAATATTAGACAACTTAGGAAAAAGAGGTTGAAACTTGAACAGCATAAGTTGTTAGAACTGCTTGAAGACCGTAATCTCAAGATTGAGTACCATTCGAAGAGAGTTAACGTAGTAACCGATGTTCCGAGTTATATTTGTTGTTAGATTAGTAGTTGAGTTGCGAATTGTATTTGCCGGATTCAGTTTATCAAATGATAGTGGTTTGTGGCCGAGTTTCGGGTTGAGCCTACATTGAGTCAGAATACTTAAAGAGAAATAGTTGCAAGACGGGTTCTTGGCACCTCACGTGCAGGACATGGCAGAAGGAAGACCTTCAGAATAAAGTTTCAGAGATGATAGAGTTTGTATTTTTAGAGACAAAATAGTTGTGCCGAATGACATAGTGTTTTGAGACGTATTGTTTTGGCCGAAGCACACGATAGTTCATTTGTATTGCATCTGATTAGTATGAAGACGTATTGTGGGTTGAAGATGAGTACTTCTGGATTGAGTTGATGGATGATGTTGTCCAGTATGAGAGTAAGTGTGTAATTCGCCAGCATGTCAAGACCGAGCATCAGTTTTCTTCTAGTTTGTTGCATCTGTGGAAGGTTCTTAATGAAAGTGGGTAATAGAGATTTGAGATTCCAACTAGATTTTTTAAGACGTATGCATAGTGTTTGGTTACATGTTGAAGTCAGATGATCAGTCAGAGAAAGTTTGGGTCAAGTATTCAAACAGTGTTGTATGAGATTGTGAATCGGGCTAGCTTTTTTGTTTATTTGTTGCGGTTACCACCAGAGTTAGAAAGGGGTTTGTGATGTGTTCCGTGTATCTATGATTCGGAAGTGTGAGTCAGATTTGTCTCGTGCTATGTTTGCGAAGAGATTGAGTTGATTTTAAAATTGACATGCCTTGAAGGACCCGTTGAGATCTTAGCGTCAGATAGCTAATGTTGTGTGGTAAGTCTACCGAGTTGGTGAGTATGTTGTGGTGAGAAGAAAAGGGAAGTGTGGAGGGGCAGTTTTCGTGGCTCTTCATGTCTGATAAATTTCGGGGACGAAATTTCCTTAAGTGTGGGAGAGTTGTAACACTCGGGTTTGGGGATCATATGAAAATAATAATAAAATAATGGTTCGGGTTTCGGTTTCATAATTAAAATAATAAAATATTTTAATGGGCTTCGTGTTTGCAAAATAATTTAAAAACTATGTTGGGCCAATCTTCTAAGTCCAATTCCATGGATTTTAGGAGATGAGAATTTTAGCCACTCATTAATGGCATTATGGTAAATAAGTGGTCTTCCAAATTACAAACCCATTTTTATTTTAAATGAGCTTAGTCATCATCTTCACTCCCCCTTCCACCATTTCCACGACAAGAAGAGAGCTTATCTTCATCTCACTCTTTTGTCTCCTTTCTTCCTCATTCTTGGAGCTTTTTGAAAGGTAAACATATTTTTGACTTGGCCTTGGTCTCCTCTTCATTTTGGTATCTTTAGATTTCACTAAAACTATGTATTTTGTAATTTGGGTTTTTGAAAGTTTTGGGTTAAAGGTTGGAGCTTTATGATTCTTTATCAAAGTTTTTCATTTAATATTGTTAGATATGTTGTTTATGAACCTTGAGGTCCAACATATGTGAATTTTTAAGTGTTTTATAAGAATTCCCGAATTTGGGTTTTGGTGGGGTTTTAGGAGGGTTTTGAGTTGAGTTTTGGGTGTGTTCTATGTTGGAATTTGAGGGTTGATGTTAGGGTAATAGTTGGGGGCTGTTTTGGAAGCATTTGAGTGTGTTAAAAAGGTTAAAATCATGAGTTTTGGATTGAGTTTGATGGATGCTCGGGTTTGGAGCTTTTGGGTTGTTCTTGGTTCGAAAATCATGAGTTTTATGCTTGATTTGTGTTCCGGATTTGCTACATTGATGTGTGGTCTGATTTGAAGTTGTTTTGCTTGTGTTGAAATGATTAGAGGCAAGAAATTGTGTTGGTGAAGCATCGGGAGTGAATCCGGAAGCTTGAAAACCTTGGTTGCTTGGTAGTTGAGCTTGGAGGTGAAGGTGAGTGGTTAAAATTTTTTAAATGGTTTTGAGTAATTGGTTCAAGCATGTGAACCTAAGATGGGCTTGGTAAAACCACCTAGAGTTTGGATTAGAGTGGTAGCCTAATCCCAAGCTTTGATTAGAGACTTTGGTTGCACTTTTTAATGGTTGTTTATGCCTCATGTTTAATTGTGATTGTGTTGGCTATGTATAATGTGTTATACATGTATATTGAGGCTTGGATTGATGCATTGATATATGCATGTGGATTGTGCATGATAGTGATCATGGTGAGTACGTGCTAAGCACGGAAGTTATTTTGAAATGATGTTGTGAAAGGTTATGAATTGTGTTTAATATTGGCACTGGTATGCTTGGGTACAATGATCGATCATTAGGATGTTAGTGTGCACACGAAATTCAAATTCGCGTGTGGCCTTGGTGGCGTTAAGGCACCAAGGAGGAGTACGGGTTCGCCCGAAAATCTTTATATATTAGTCGGTGATGAGTGGAATCCCATCGACGGGGCGTGAAGATGAGTGGAATCCCCTCCGTGAGAACCGGTGATGAGTGTAATCCCACCGAAGGTAATGGTTGTGTTGGAAATGCGTTCCAACTTGTTATCCGCGTATTCGAGTCATAGCTAGGTGCCAATATGATATGAAATGTGATCTCCAATATAGATTGAGATATGTTGTTAATAATATATGGATATATGTATCTTCGTGTGTTGGGCTTATGAATTGTTGATCATGGCATAGTGATGATTATATGTTCATGCATCATGTATATTTTGGCTCTTGAGGATCGGAGGTATGATCATGCATTCTATCATGGTTGATGCTCGTGCTTGGACCCTGCATTGTCGAAGGTTTGTTTTAAGAGCTTACCCTCACTAAGTTTTTATGCTTACGCTCCTTTTTGTTCGACAATGCAGATCAGTAGCTTGTGGGTGGCAAGGGCAAGGAAAGGTCTCCAAGTGTCGCTTTTGGTTAGCTCAAGTATGAACTTTAAATTGTATATTGTAATAGTCAAGTAATGGGATAGGTGTTGTTGAGTTGATCTTGGATGTATGTGATGTTGGTTTGGCTTTTAGATGTTTGGTTTAAATTGTAAACATTGCTTATGTTGCATGTCATGAATGCCTATATGTTTGTTTCTAAGGCATGAACCTTTAAGTGCTTTGTATGTCATTTTTGGTAAATGCATGAATCTCTCGGATGAATGATGCTTTTCGTGTTGGTTGCCTCGTATGCTTTGATTTTTGTTGTTAAAGGTTGTATGTATGTTGTCTGTGGCTAGGGGAGTCGTAAATCGCATCTAGAGTTGAGTCATAAGTTGTTTGGCTGAAATTTGGAGACTTGCAGTGTAGGGCGTATCGATACGCCTAAGGGCCGTATCGATATGGTTTGTCCTCCAAGACTCAGTTTTGGCTTGGTGTATCCATACACGGGGGTGTATCGATACGCTCAAAGCTCACTGGAAATCTGATATTTTGGTGAGAGTTTGGTGTATCAATACGGGCTCCAAGTGTATCGGTACGGGTTTATCTCGTTGACCACGAGATGTTGACCGAGAAGGGCGTATCGATACGCTCAAGGGTTGTATCAATACGGTCTTCTTGTGTTGACCATAGGGTGTTGACCTTGGTCAAGGCGTATCGATACCCTTGATTAGTGTATCGATACGGCCTGCTTAAAAAGGTAAAATGGGTTGTTTTAATGTGATGTTTTGGAGGGTCGTTGATATGTTGTTTGTGTTTCCGCTGTCGTGTTTCACATAGGACTTAAATATTCCATAAGACAAGATTAAATTAACAGAAATTTTCTAGGGTTGTTGTTGCGTGTAAAAGTGTCTATCGCAATGTAGTGCAAGTGTACATGGCGCAAGTAGTAAAGTGATACGTAAGTATCGGATATCGTCTCCATATGGACTAGGCTAAAAGCTTCACCTTGGATTACTGCACGAGAGGGAAAAAGAATTATTTAAGTTGTTGTCACGAGATAATAAAGAGAACTTAAATAAAAGAGTAATGGAATCAAGATAGAGAGAATTGGCTGGTATTGAATTGCTCAGTAGTGTAGGTGTTGCAAAGTCTGGGAATATTTGTTCTGTCGTCATCCCTGCCGTGGCAGCACCCGTCGCGGCAGCAGTCTGTTGTTAGTCGCGGTAGCGATCACACAACTCTATACTTCAAGCTTGGCAAGAATCCCTGATGTGCCTTGGCCTATCCCTAGGTCCAAGTCTGTCGATGAACACGTCTTTGATGATACCTTACGGCGTGAATCGAAGGATGAACACCAATGTTGTTGAATTCTTCCTTAGCCACTTAACCTCGTCATATCCCTAGGTCCGAGATAGTTCAACCATAAACTGGAGAACTCGTACTTATTCCTTTCGTATACTTAACTCTCCCGATATTAAGTAAATGTATAATCTCACAATGCTCTCCCGATACACTTGAAAGATGTTGAAAACCAGAATAAGCAAACTTGAAGTCTATTTTATTGAACATAAAAATTCCTAAAACAAATGCAATCCTTGCAAATAATTTACAAATCAACCCGTAGCCCTAGGGGAAGTTTAGAACATGATGAGGAAGGGAAAACGGCTAGGGTTTTGGGAAGAAGGGTAGAGAATAAGATGATGTCCTCTCCTAGGTCGAATTACATGCCTTTATATAGGCCTTGGGTTCAAGTTATCTAATATGGCAAGAATACAAGTTTAAATTAAAGTACAACTCTATTAAAGACTAAATCTTTAGAGCATAAGTCTTTAATTCGTCCTTCCTCCTTGCTTGGAGTTTCTTCCTTGAACTTTAGGCTTGGCCTTCATTCTGATCTAGGGCTTGGAAAAATATAAGGATGCTCCACGACATACGGGCTTAATTTTCTCTTTCTGTCGAGGCCCACTTTGCTTCTTCTCCTCAATATTGATGTCGTCCTTGGCTGCCACGGCAGCGGCCATGGCAGCATCGTCCTCCTCGTCTGTACGTCCGTTCCAGCTCGGTTGCATCACTGCCCAGCGTCTGCTTCTCCATCTGCTACAATAGCTACCTGCAAAAGCAACCAATTTCAGTAGAAACTGTGCCATTTAATATATTTGTGATGTATAACTGAAATCTAACCTAAATGCAATGAATTATGCTTGAATGCAACAGAAATATGGGTTAAATAAGGGGTAAATTATAGAACTTTTACACACTCAACACACCCCCAAACTCAAGTTTTTGCTTGCCCTAAAGCAATTCTGACCTTAAAAAGAAAAACAAATTTTTTGTTTGGCTTAAAATAGTGAACTTTTCCTTACCTACCATTCATTCCCTATTGTGAGCAACACCTTGTCGGATAATTTAGGATTCATCCGGAACCTTGCTATAATTCTCGTGCAGTGTGTGCATGCTTGTGAATAATTATATGCCAAGACTCCCTTAGTTTCACTAGAATAGTTAAGCCTCTAACTTGAAGTTTTATGCCAAATTTCATCTTTTTGGAGGCAATTCTTAGGCTCCTTTAGTTTTTATTCAGACTCGATTTTATTTTCTCATGCTTAAGTTTGACTAGAGCCGGTTTCGGGCACCTCTAGCTAACTTCCTAGAGCCGGTTTCGGGCACCTCTAGGTGTATTGAGTCTATTTTTCTTAACTTCATTTCCTAGAGCCAGTGTTAGGCACCTCTAGGGGCAACTCAAGTGCTAAGCTTCCTATTCTAGTTTACTAGTAGAGTTCTAGGCAATATAACAGTCACATATGGTGTTTAAGTTTCAGAACTTGTAACCACCTTAACCCGGCCCAGACGGTTGACCCGAATTAAGAAAGTCACACGGGGAAAACCAAAGTCAACCCTAAAGTCAACCTTGATTAACGACCCTTTTTTTCTTTTTAATCTTGTCTAGATGCACGTTAACCTTAGATGTGATCACACAACAACATACTCGAAGATCATAAACATCAGAGATCAAACAGGGACCCAATTGAACAATTTACAACTTTAGGGACCAAATTGTAAATTCTGAAAAATTTAAGGACTTAACCAGATTTTAAGTTACCAACTTAAAATTAATCAGGTTTCATGCTTCTCTGCCAAATTTCAGCTCAAACGGACATCTCAAACTCATACAATTGCACAAACAAGTTTCAGGACCAAAATGCAAACATTCCAAAACATTTAACTGCCACTGTCAGCCCCCAACGGTCACGTGTTCCGAAATAGGCAGAGCCCGTTTCGAAACGCGGGGCCGTTCCGCAACGCGTACCGAAACAGGTGGCTGGCAGAATGCTTTTCGTTTCGAAACGGTGTCTACCGTTTCGGACGCCTGGGCTGATTCAGGGCATCCGTTCCGAAACGGTAGTCCCTGTTCTGAAACGCCCTGCACATAATGCAGAAAAAGACATGCTTAAACACGCAATCGACCATCCGAACATGCTCCAAAAGCCACCAAACTTTACCAACATGCAATTCAACATATAGGAGACATACTTGCATCAACAATTCATCAATATAACAACATATATGAAAAGCCTCAATTCTATAGGCATGCTTCCTACACAAGCAACCATTTAAACACAAAATCTCCAAATCCATCTCATATAGCCAAAACATGTTCCAACAACATCAACAACATAAAACCATCCTTGTCCGAACATATACGAACACATAAACATCAACCCAAGAGAATCTACCCCATTGCCTTCATTAACTATAGCTATTCACCGAGACATACATCTCAAATGGAGTCCTCCTTGAATCCCTTGCTTCTCGTTGTCCAAACTTCAAGAATCTGCATTGATGGACAAAAAGGAGCGTAAGCACATAATGCTTAGTGAGGAATGCTCAAAACTAAAACACCATCAATGCAGCGAGTCATAAAACCTCTTTAAAAAGCAACTCGATTTGTTTACCAAGAAAAGTTTGAAAACCCCTTTTCAACAACATGCTTAAACCATGTATTGCTCAAACATGAAAACCAACCCTTAGCTTAACATGCTAAGAAAACCTTTTCAAAACATAATTTGCAAAAACATCCATTTAACCATTCTATGCATAAACACCTTATGCAAAGTTAAATTCAAAACCTTGGAAAACATTTCCATTTCACAACATACCCTTCTTATACTTGAAAATCATTCCAAGCAAGAAACCCTTTAAAACCATTACACAAACAATCCAACACATGCATTAAACCAAGGCAATATATGAACCACAACATCATCTTCACATGCCTTTTAAAACAAGTCTTATCAAGACTCCAATGCATTTAAGAGATTACATGCACACATGCATCATTACCAAATGATAATCAACACTTGTTCAACTTAACAAGTAAACATGCATTCACAAGCATTAAACACTTTTCATGCAACCATGCATCTTCTCAAGCATCTCATGCTTAATCACAATCAAGAACATTATATTGGCTCCCAAGTGATCAACCACATCCACTTTTCAACTCAACATCCAATCGGATACGTGGATCACAAGCGTTGTCCCCCACGCTTCATACACACTACCAATCCAAGGTCTCCAAATGGACTTTTAAACACCATTTGACCTCACCATCCTAAGGTTCCCATGTATGGACTTTCAAACACCATACAACCTCAACTTTTCCCAAGGTTCCCATGTATGGACTTTCAAACACCATACAACCTCAACTTTTCCCAAGGTTCCCATGTATGGACTTTCAAACACCATACAACCTCAACTTTTCCCAAGGTTCCCATGTATGGACTTTTAAACACCATACAACCTTGACATGCACAAGGTTCCCATGTATGGACTTTTAACCACCATACAACCTTTGCATTCACTGATTGGTAGTTGTATAACATCACTAACGAGATCCGGGACACCCTACACAAGATCCACACATGGACTTTACACCACCATTGTGATCTCAACAAGCACAAGGTTCCCATATATGGACTTTTAACCACCATATAACCTTTGCTTAACCAAGGTCCTCGAATGGGCATTCAACCTCCATTATGACCTTAACCATCTCGTTAGGATACTTGAAGGGAGTTTACCGGTTCACTCTTAACCACTCCACCTCCAAGGCAACTTTATTCACGGTGCACCCAATCCTATAGCCGGCTAACTATATCCGATCAAAGAACCAAGAACCATTTACATCACTTGCCAATATAACCAACTTACCACATTAGTCCAATAATTCACATGCATAAACATAATGCAAAAACCATCATTTACCATCATCAATCCACTGTTTTTAAAGCATTACACAAAGCCATTAAACATAATGCAACACCATGCATCAAAACCACATTTTCAATGTACAAAACCAAGGATCTCTTACCTTGAGCATCCTTCACATAAGGCTTTCAAAACCAGCATTAAACCATGCTTAAAATATGCTTTCAAAACATAATATAAACCATGCAAATCACATGCATTGCAACCATCAAACACAATTGCTTTTAAAGCCAATTCACAACACAACCAAGAGCGAAAAACCATTTACTTACTCTTGAGCTTAGCAAAGTTGTTTAGACTTAAACTAAGCTCCCAAAACCTCCAAACCTTGGTTTAAAAGCTGAAAACCCAACCTCACTCACCGATACACAAAACAAGGCTAGCCAACAAGCCTTCCAAGCATCCGAAACCTTCCGCAATGCCTCTAAAGCTCACGGATCAAACTCCCCTGTTTCAAGCACACAAAAACAGAGGATTAATGCATCATTATGCATTAAAAACACCAGCAACACAACACAACTCGCTGCTCATCACAAAACCAACAATTCGGCTACCAAACACAACCGAAATCACCTCCAAACACTTCCAAAACTTCACCCAGCCAAGATCCATCACTTCTAACCATTTTTAAACATCAATTAACATCCAAAATGATCACAAACACATCCTTATACCTCCAGGTATAACAGATCATCAAAAACACTCCAAAAACAACCAAAAACTCAAGCCAAACTTAGGAAATTCAACCTATCCGGGATTGCATTAATTAAACCTCAACTTCTAATCAATTTAGCATTCATTTAACATTAATTTGACACTTCAAAACACTGCCCAAACAGACCACACGAAAATTTCACCAAAATCAAGCAAATCTTGCATTTTAAGCCAAAATCAAGATTTCAATTGAAAGACCTTTAACAAATCACAAATCAAGGATTGAGAACTTAGGAATTTCAGTAAAGAACTGATAGTTTAGAGGAGAAGGACGTTCTTACCTCCAAACTTGAATTTCTCCTTTTTAGAACCAAAAAGCTTGATGAAACAACTTGCAAATGGTGAGGTTTTGTTGTAGAGATGATTAGGAATCCAAGGAGAATTGAAAAGGAAGATTTGAGTGACAAAATCAGAAGTAAATCTCTGGAGAGAAAGTGTTTGGGTTGAGAGAAAATGAGAGAAAATGAAAATTGGAAGAAAATGGAAAGTTAGTTACAAAATAGTAAAAATGATTTCCCTCCACTTTTCTTAAGCTTTAAAATCAGAATTTTGCATTAAAATATCTTAGAAAAAATCTGGAGAAACTCTTTTTGGAATAATAGCTCCTTAAAGATTCAAAGTTTCAATCCTTTATAAAACAGTCACGCAACTTTCAAAAATTACATTTTGGTCACTAGCCAAAATGTCACCCTTCCGAACCTCATTTTCCAAAATTGATTTCACAGTTCACTTTTATATATTAAAAGATGATTTTAGAACATTTTTCCATATTTTTAATGCAACCCGAACTAGGCTTTCCCAAATTCACTCTTATATATTCGATCAGCACTTTGACCGAACCGGTCAACGCCCAAAACTTCTGAGCCCAAAACCGGGGCGTTACAGAACTATAGTAAGGCTCTAAAGTGCTCCTAAAACTATCCTAAAGGCACTGCCACGACAGAAGCTGTCACGGCAGGTAAGTTCAGTTCAAAGACTTAAGCCAAAATTTTCATTTTTTAAGCAAAAATAACCTAAGTAAAAGACACAATTTTTAAACTTAATAAGACTCCATTAATGGAGGGATGCCACCCCCAAACTCGAGGGTTGCATTGCCCTCAATGCAAATGACAGTTAAAAGAAAAAAAAGTACATCACAAAATATCAAAAGGCAGACAGTAATATAAGATGAGAAACTTAAAATTTAGGCGTTGTCGTCGCCGCTGCTACTGCTGCTGAGCTGGATCTGCCGACAGGCAGGGACCTTCTTGGCTGGTGCTGGTTGGCCGCTGGGGGAGGCCGAGGTATTCTTCGTTTTGGCCTCCCTTGGAGGTTGAATACGGGTATGGGAGATGTGAGGACGTTTCTCCACTACCTGAACCTCGGAGCTGTTTTTGCTACTGCTACTACTGCCACTGTCGTTGCCGCTATCTTCCTTTCCTTTGTTCACTACTGTTTTCTGCCGCTTTACTGGTGTGAACTCCTTGGACAAATTCCTCTTGACAGAGGGTTTACCGTCGGATTCCTCCCAAATTGAGGAAGAGGAGAAACCTGCTATATAGGCGTCGAGTTCAGCTGAAGGCATCCTTCTCTTGGTTCCCCTTGCAGATGTGTCGGCTGTGCGGCTGCCGCCTGCAGCTGTCGTGGCAGGGGTCGGTGTGGACGCTGCAGATGGCGTCTTGGGTGTGGCAGCAGGTGTGGGGGTATGGGCAGGGGTGGTGGTAGCAAAGTATTGATTGGGGAAAGTAGGGAACACAACATCATGGAAATTTAAAGAAGTTTGGATGAAATGTACTGTGGCAGTGGTGAAGTCTCGGATGAAACTCATGAGGTCGAGCTATCGTTCATCCAGTTTTTGTATGGCAGCAAGGATCTGGGAGGAGGTGTCGGCCGGAGGTGCTGCTGCTGTAGGCTTCCTGGGTTTTGTGGAAGCAGGCTCAATGTCGATGGGTTCTGTCATAATAGCGTCGTAGGCGGCAGGCTCTAGGCTCTCGAGAAATTGCTGGTGGCCACCTTCGTTTCTTCCCACATAGAATCCGTAGAGAGTGTTGATATACTCGGGCTCGAAGGGCACCTCTCTCCCTCGTACGGTGACTTCTGTCGCGTTCTTGCTGCCGATGGCAGCATAAAAATCTCGGACCAGGGTTACGTTCATCTCCTCTGGCTACTCCGCAAATATCTGCCACTGCAGGACTCTGATTTTCCTAGCTATGAATTGCTGCAGTCCCAAGTTCCCCTTTTTCGAAGTATAAATAAATCCCTTCTCCTCCCACATGTCACGGATCTGGAAGGATCGTGGAGTTGATGCTGCCGGGGCAGAGCCTGATGCAGCACTTCAGCGGGTGTTTCTAGAAGACATGTTGCAAGGATTGTGTAAGAAAATGAAAGCAAGTAAAAGTCTAGAGAAAACAAGTAGAAGTTAGTGAAAATGAATAGTAAAACGGGGTTTATATAGGGGGAGAGTTTGCTGCCCGTTGGAGCTGTAACGACAGGCGCGAATAACGGGGCCAGCTGTTACGCGGTTTCTAATGCGTCTGTCACGCGTTTCCGTGTCTGCTGTGCATCTGTCACGCGTTTGCGTGTCTGCCGGGACAGCGTGTCAACAAGCTAGATTTTTTGCGTATGTCGCGGCAGCTGTAACGGCAGGCTCCAAAGTTGGGCATTTTAGACTGATGGAAAGATGGTGGGCTGAATTCACTTCTCTTATTCTTCTTGTCTCCTTTATTTCCTAAAAATAATAAAAATAAAAACGTTATTTCCTAAATATAAAATAATTCTAATTTCCTAATATATAAATAATAAATAAAAATAAAACTTAGGTTAAATTAGGGATGTCAGGTGGGGCATCTCCTAAGGTAACCACTTCCTGCATTCTTGGGGCTTCAGTTCCCTGATAATGCTTCAATCATTGTCCATTCACCTTGAATTGGTGCTCGTCTTGTAAAGATCTGATCGTGATGGCACCATGGGGAAAAACCTGCACCACCTGGAATGGGCCAAACCATCTAGATTTCAGCTTCCCTTTGAAGAGTTCCAACCTAGAGTTAAATAGCAACACAAGCTGCCCTGGGCAGAACTGTCGTGGTAGCAAATTCTTGTCATGCCACTTCTTGGTCTTGTCCTTGTTGATTCTTGCGTTGTCATAGGCCATTGTTTGAATTTCTTCAATTTCGTTCAGATCAAGTAGCCTTTTCTGCCCAGCTTTTTCCAAGTCCATATTCGCTGCCTTGATGGCCCAGTATGCTCTGTGCTCAATCTCGACAGGTAAATGACACGTTTTCCCGTAAATCAGCCGATAGGGGGACATTCCCAATTGAGTTTTGAATGTTGTTCTGTAGGCCCATAATGCATCATTGAGGTGTAGAGACCAGTCTTTCCGAGTTGGCTTAACCATTTTTTCAAGAATGTTCTTAACCTCTCTGTTGGATATTTCAGTCTGTCCATTGGTCTGAGGGTGGTATGCTGTTGCAATCCGATGTTTGACTCCATACTTTTTCAAGGCAACAGCTATAACCCTGTTGTCGAAGTGCCTCCCATCATCACTGATGATCGCCTTAGGGATGCCGAATCTAGAAAAAATGTTTTTATGTAAAAACCTCTGAACCGTCTTGGCATCGTTTTTCTGAGTAGTGATCGCTTCAACCCATTTGGACACATAGTCCACTGCCAGGAGGATATATAAGTTCCCACATGAAGTTGGGAATGGTCCCATAAAATCTATCCCCCAAACGTCGAAGATCTCGACTTCAAGAATATTTTGCAGCAGCATCTCGTGTCTCCTTGAGATGTTTCCAGTCCGTTGACACTTGTCACAGTTCTTGTAGAATGTTTGAGCATCCTTGTACAATGACGGCCAATAAAATCCCGACTGCAAAACCTTGGCAGCAGTTTTGTTACCTCTTAAGTGTCCTCCATACTGTGAAGCATGACAGTGATGTAGTATAGCTTCATGTTCATCTTGTGGTACACATCTCCTTATAACCTGATCTGCACAACATTTGAAAAGAAGAGGTTAGTCCCAATAATAATGCTTAACATCATTTTGGAACCTCTTCCTAGCTTGATAATTAAGGTCAGGAAGAGTTATTCCGCTAACTAAATAATTAACGAAATCAGCATACAAGGGGAGTTTAGAAAACTTACCTGCCGCCATGGTTGTCACGGCAGTGCTTGTGGCAGCAAACAACTGCTCGTCAGGGAAGGTCTTGAGTATGTGTGTCTCGTCTGCTGGGAGATTCTTTCCCTTCTATAACCTTGACAAGTGATCTGCAACTTGATTCTATGTCCCCTTTTTTTCCTTGATTTCAAGGTCGAACTCTTGCAATAGCAGAATCTAACGTATCAGTCGAGGCTTTGCATCCTTTTTGGTGAACAGATACTTCAATGCAGAGTGGTCTGTGTGGACGATGACCTTTGTTCCAAGTATATAAGAACGGAACTTGTCAATGGCGAATACCACAACTAATAGTTCCTTCTTTGTGGTAGTGTAGTTCACTTGGGCGTCGTTCAGTGTTTTGCTGGCATAATATATGACATGAAAAAGTTTGTCTTTCCTCTGCCCAAGTGCTGCCTCGACAACATAGTCACTAGCATCGCACATGATCTCGAATGGCAGTTTCCAATCTGGTGGTTGTACTATTGGGGTTGTTACTAGCTTTTCTTTCAGAACCTTGAATGCCTCAGTACATTCATCGTTGAAGTCAAAGGGACGGTTCTGCTCCAAAAGATGGCATAAGGGCTTGGTGATCTTCGAAAAGTTCGCGATGAACCTCCGATAAAAACCAGCATGTCCTAAGAAACTTCTGATTCCCTTGACTGTGGTGGGTGGTGGCAGCTTTTCGATTACCTCTATCTTAGCTCTGTCGACTTCCATGTTGCGGCAACTAATTTTATGACCAAGGACTATCCCTTCATCCACCATGAAGTGACATTTTTCCCAGTTCAATACCAAGTTTGCCTTTTCACATCTTTCGAGCACCTTTTGTAGGTTTCCTAGGCAGCTTTCAAAGTTGTCTCCAAAGACTGAAAAATCATCCATAAATATTTCTAGGAAATCCTCCACCATATCGGAGAATATTGCCATCATGCACCTTTGAAAGGTGGCTGGTGCATTACAAAGTCCAAATGGCATCCTCCAAAAAGCATAAGTACCGTAAGGGCATGTGAACGTCGTCTTTTCTTGATCTTCTGGTGCGATGGCTATTTGATTATAACCTGAGTAACCATCAAGAAAACAATAGTAAAGCTTACCAGCTAATCTATCAAGCATTTGATCAATAAAGGGTAAGGGGAAGTGGTCCTTCCGGGTAGCTCTGTTAAGCTTCCGGTAGTCCATACAAACCCTCCAACCGGTCACAGTCCTGGTTGGGATTAGCTCGTTTTCTTCATTGGTTACCACGGTTATTCCTCCTTTCTTGGGAACGCACTGCACCGGGCTCACCCACTTGCTATCCGAGATGGCGTAGATTATTCCAGCATCTAGCCATTTTATGATCTCTTTACGAACCACCTCTCGCATAGCATCGTTCAGCCGTCTTTGTGCATCAATGGTCGGCTTATGATCATCCTCTAAAAGGATTGTATGCATGCATAGTGCCGGACTGATGCCTTGGATATCAGCTATCGTCCATCCAATAGCCTTTTTGTGCTGCTGCAGCATCCCTATTAACTATTGTTCCTGTTCCTGCATCAACTTGGAAGAGATTATTATGGGCAAAATATCATTTAAACCAAGGAAAACATATTTTAGCTGCCCTGGCAGGGGCTTAAGATCTAAAATAGGGGGTCAACAGTTGATGGCTTTTGAATTATATGGTTCTCCGAGGTATAATTTAAGGGCTTGAACAAATTACATGGACGATTGCCAATCCAATTTACCTCCTCTGGATCTTCAGTATCAGATTCTGAGGAGCTGCTGTCATCGGTGATGTCGTGACAGTCTTCTAAATGGCTGCTGAGACAGTGGCAAATTTTGATGTCGTGGCAGCCCGACCTGATGCAGGGTTGGTCAAGGTTAACTTCAGTGATAGCCTTGCATTCTTCTTCTGCATCAGCATGTTTCATTGCTTGGAGAACATTCAGCTTGATTTCTTGATCGTTCACTCTCATAGTGGGTTCTCCTTTTTCCACATCAATCAGTGATCTTCCTGTGGCTAAGAAGGGTCGCCCCAGGATGATTGGTGCGTTTTCATCTGCTTCACAATCTAACACAAGAAAGTCAGCAGGAAAAATAAACTTATCCACCCTTACCAGAATATCTTCAATTTTTCCTTCTGGATGAATGTAAGAGCGGTCTGCCAGCTGTAGTAATACTGTTGCGGGCCGAGCTTTTCCAATACCTATTTTCTGAAAAACAGATTTGGGCATTAAATTTATACTAGCACCAAGATCACAAAGTGCCTTACCCACAAATTTGTCTCCGATTATGCATGGTATGATGAAGCTCCCAGAATCCTTCTTCTTTTGGGGTGGATGCTTGTGCAGAATACTGATGCATCCTTCTGTCATCTTAACCGTTTCAAATTCCCCAAGTCTGGATTTCTTCGACATGGCATCCTTGAGAAACTTGGCATAACCAGGCATTTCCTTTATAGCATCCAACAGCGGAATATTGATATGGACCTGCTTAAAAATATCATAAATCTTCTTAAGCTGTGATTCATGTTTCAATTTCTGTAACCGCTGAGGAAAAGGAGGTGGAGGATGATAATCAGCAATATGTCCTTCCCATTGCATTCGGATCTGAGGAGGTTTTAGTTCATCATCTTTCTCCTCTATCCCTTCTACTGTCATGACAGGCTCATCGGCAGCAGGCTGTTTGTCACCTGTCGGGGCAGCTTCCTCGACAGTCGACTCCAAGGCTGGTTCCTTAACTGATTCAGCTTCCTTCTCAGGCCCTGGTAGTTTCTTCCCACTCCTAGTAGTGATAGCTTTGCACTGCTCATGTGTGGGTTGTCTAGCGTTTTCAGTATCGCTAGGAAATCCTCCATTCTGCCTTGGTTTAATATGCTGGGAAACCTGACCCATTTGTGTCTCCAATGATTTCAGAGTAGCTTCATTATTGGTCATTTGCATCTCTGTTTTATCCATGAATGTTTTCGTCTTCTTGAAAAAGTGATTCATGTTCTTAATGTAGTTTCCTGTTTGAGACATAAATGTAGCCAAAGTCTGTTCCAGTATACTAGTTGTGGCAGCTGGTGGTTGTTGCTGCTGCTGCTGCGGTTGCTACCGAGTCAGTAATCTAGGTCCTCCTTGGTTATGTGTATTTTGTGCTTGAGGATTTAGGGCATTATTAGGATTGCTCCAAGAGAACTTGGGATCCTTTCTCCAGTTGGGATTGTAGTTGTTGGAGTTATAATTCTACTTATTGTAGTTCCCAACATACATCCCTTCTTCTAACTGTAATGGACATTCCTCCGAACTGTGATTTCCATCGCAAGTTTCGCATACCTCTTCAGTAGAGTAGACAGGTTGTGAATCTTCTTTCAAGAGCTTTTTTATTGCCTTAGTGAGATATGCCATCTGTGATTTTAACGAATTGTCGGCCTCATAATCTTTTACAGCTAGAACTCGTTTACCCCCTCTTCTTGCTGTAGGAAACTTTTCCTCATTCTTCGCCAGATTTTTCAATACTGCCATTGCCTCATCTGGATCTTTGTCCAGCAGTAATCCATTTGCTGCTGAATCAATTCTGATACGAGTTTGTAAATTGGCAGCATTATAGAATTTAGTTACCTGGTTCCAAACGGGGAATCCATGCATCGGGCAGTTCATTAGCAGAATGGTAAATCTATCCTAGGCTTCGTGCATTGGCTCGTCGTCTTCTTCTTGAAAAGTAGCAATTTCGTTACGTAATCGCTCAGATAAGTGTGAAGGATTAAAACAAGACAAAAATTCACGAGTTAAATCTGCCCAAGTTCATATTGAACCCGGCATTAGTTTATTCCACCAAGTCTTTGCACTGTCCCTCAATGAATGAGGAAATAACCGAAGCCTCAGTATCTCCGGATTAACTCATGGAAGTCTAAATGAACCACATATTTCCTGGAACGTTTTCAGATGCTCCCTAGCATCCTCTGTCGCAGCACCACTAAATTGGCCAGCGTTGTTGATCATGCTGAACATAATAGGTTTCAGCTCAAAGTTGTCAACATCTACATCTGGCAGGGTGGTTTCTAGTTCTACATGATCATTGAGCATGTAGTCTCGGCATGACCGGCGTGCGGCAGCGGCAGGAGGGTCGACAGGTGGATCGTTCCCTCCATCTCCGGCAGGATTGTTATTATCCTAGGGATTCCTTTGGTCGTTCCTTCTTTCTTCGCGTCTTTCGTTCATCATTGCTTCGAGTTGTTCCTCCAGGTATTCGTTCCTTTCAACGAGGTAACAGACTCTTTTCTTGAGATTGAACGTTCGTTCGGGTTCAAGATCTAACTGGTACTCAGGTTCCTTCCCCCGTTGAGATCTGGGCATACGCAAACAAAAGACCTTGTGAAAGGTATAGGTTGAACAATCCAAGTAAAAATAGAAAAGTAAAGAGAATGCAGTAAAAGGTAGGGTAAAGTTATGTTGTCAGTTCCCCGGCAACGGTGCCAAAAACATGTTGCGTGTAAAAGTGTCTATTGCAATGTAGTGCAAGTGTACACGACGCAAGTAGTAAAGTGATATGTAAGTATCGTATATCGTCTCCATAGGGACTAGGCTAAAAGCTTCACCTTGGATTACTGCACGAGAGGGAAAATAATTATTTAAGTTGTTGTCACGAGATAATAAAGAGAACTTAAATAAAAGAGTAATGGAATCAAGATAGAGAGAATGGGTTGGTATTGAATTGCTCAGTAGTGTAGGTGTTGCAAAGTCTGGGAATATATGTTCTGTCGTCATCCCTGTCATGGCAGCACCCGTCGCGACAGCAGTCTGTTGTTAGTCGCGGCAGCGATCACACAACTATGTACTTCAAGCTTGGCAAGAATCCCTGCTGTGCCTTGGCCTATCCCTAGGTCCAAGTCTGTCGATGAACACGTCTTTTATGATACCTCTCGGCGTGAATCGAAGGATGAACACCGATGTTGTTGAATTCTTCCTTAGCCACTTAACCTCGTCCTATCCCTAGGTCCGAGATAGTTCAACCATAAACTGGAGAACCCGTACTTATTCCTTTCGTATACTTAACTCTCCCGATATTAAGTAAATGTATAATCTCACAATGCTCTCTCGATACTCTTGCAAGATGTTGAAAACCAGAATAAGCAAACTTGAAGTCTATTTTATTGAACGGAAAAAATCCTAAAACAAATGCAATCATTGCAACTACTTTACAAATCAACCCGTAACCCTAGGGGAAGTTTAGAACATGATGAGGAAGGGAAAACGGCTAGGGTTTTGGGAAGAAGGCTAGAGAATAAGATGATGTCCTCTCCTAGGTCGAATTGCATGCCTTTATATAGGCCTTGGGTTCAAGTTTTCTAATATGGCAAGAATACAAGTTTAAATTAAAGTACAACTCTATTAAAGACTAAATCTTCAGAGCATAAGTCTTTAATTCGTCCTTCTTCCTTGCTTGGAGTTTCTTCCTTGAACTTTGGGCTTGGCCTTCATTCTGATCTAGGGCTTGAAAAATTATACGGATGCTCCACGACAGACGGGCTTAATTTTCTCTTTCTGTCGAGGCCCACTTTGCTTCTTCTCCTCAATATTGTTGTCGTCCTTGGCTGCCACGGCAGGGGCCAAGGCAGCATCGTCCTCCTCGTCTGCACGTCCGGTTCCAGCTCTGCTGCATCACTGCCCAGCGTCTACTTCTCCATCTGCTACAGCAGCTACCTGCAAAAGCAACCAATTTCAGTAGAAACTGTGTCATTTAATATATTTGTGATGTATAACTGAATTATGCAATGAATTATGCTTGAATGCAGCAGAAATATGGGTTAAATAGGGGGTAAATTATAGAACTTTTACACACTCAACAGTTGCTAACCGAGGTGGGACCTTAACGGGTTTCACATGAGTTTTCCCCGTGTAGCCTACTCGGACCGGTCAGTCGCCCAGACCGGGACGAGGGGGTTACATGCCTCTAGAGCTAGCATCAGTCTCTAAGCAGAAGCTCTTTGTGAAATCAGGAAGAGCCAGAACAGGAGCTTGGCACATAGCCTCTTTAAGTTGTTCAAAAGTAGCTTTTGCTTAAGGCATCCATAAGAAATTTCCCTTCTTCAACAGATTAGACAAAGGTTTAATGATTACTCCAAAACCTTTGATAAATTTTCTATAGTAACTTGTAACACCAAGAAAGCCTCTCAAGGACTTAATATTCTTAGGCAAGGGCCAGTCTTTCATTGCCTGAAATTTAGCCTCGTCAGTAGACACCCCTTTTGTAGAAATAACATAGCCTAAGTACTCCACTTGAGTCTGACCAAAGAAGCATTTAGACCTTTTTGCAAATAATTGATTCTGTTGTAACAACTCCAAGACTGCTGTAAGGTGTTGAATGTGATCTGTCAAGGTGGTATTGTAGATCAATATATCATTAAAAAAGACCAACACAAATTTTCTTAAGTAGGGCTCAAAAATCTTGTTCATGAGAGACTAAAATGTTGTTGGAGCATTAGTGAGGCCAAAGGGCATTACTTTAAACTCAAAATGATCTTGGTGTGTCCTGAAAGCAGTCTTTTGTATGTCTTCTTGCTTAATTCTGATCTGCCAATAACCAGATCTAAGGTCGATTTTTGAAAAAAAAAACTAGCCCCATATAATTCATCTAATAGGTCTTCAACCATAGGAATAGGGAATTTATTTTTAACTGTCTGGAGTTCAGCTTCCTGTAATCAACACACAACTGCCAAGATCCATCTTTTTTTTAACTAACAAGCATGGGGAAGCAAATGGACTTTGACTAGTCTGAATGATGGAGGCTTAGACAATTTATTTGATCTGTCTTTCAACTTCTACTTTCTGACTATGTGGAAATTTATATGGTCTCAGATTCACTGGTTGTGCCCCTGGTTTTAGAACAATGGCGTGATCATGATTCCTTTGGGTGGCATGCCCTTAGGCTCCTCAAACACTTCTCTATATTGCTCCAGAATTGGTTTTATCATATCTGGAACAGGTAACTTAGCCACTTCTGCACTCATCAGAAAATTTTCACCTATTAGCCCAGGGTCTTTTTTCAGTGATCTTTTACAACTTTTCTTCTGATGTTAACTTGATCTTATGTGAGTCTTCCCTCCCTTTCAAAACTATGGGCTTCCCTTCTTCTTGAAAACGCATGGTCATTTCTTTAAAATCTAAAATAATAGGACTATATCTCTTCATCCAATCTACACTCATCACCATATCACTTCCTTTCATGGATAACACACTAAAATCATGTTCAAAAGAGTATCCTTGCATCTTCCAACTCAAGGAATTACTCTTAGTTGTGCAATACAATTTCTCACCATTAGCCACAGTAATGGTTAGGGGGTCAGTCTGCCTTACTTCCACACCATCCTTAGCCCATTTTGGATAAATGAAACTATGAGTACTTCCACTATCTACCAAAATGTTCAATGGCCTTCCTCTGATAAAATTTTGTGTTGAGATTTTAGGGGCTCGATTCGATCAACCGTTCTTGCTCGCCAAGTGTAGAGAAGTTGGATAAATGGGTGTTTTAGTGGAAGGTGAAAATTTGGCAATTTGACACGAGGATTTATAGTGGTTCAACCTTCTAACCAAGGTCTACATTCACTACCTTAGCTCCCCACTAAGGATTTCCAAACAAATTCACTAAGAATTTCGTCCCCTTTTCTAGGCTAAGGAGGCAACCTTTACAACCCTCAAAGCTTTCTACCCAAAGCTTGAGGAAACACTCTCTTGTACAAAGAAAGACTTAGCAAACTATAAATCCCTCTAATAGGTGTTTGTTTGCAATTCTAAGCACTCGCCCAAAACCTAAACACTTGAGCAAATATAACAATGTAAGCTCACAAGTGTTGTCTAAGCAAGGAATTTACAATTTAAGCTCTAGACACATTTTGACATCATAATGTTGTAACAATTGAAGCATTAACTTATTCTTGATGCTTGGAGGTCCCTTTTATACTCTCAATTGAGTTTGTAGCCGTTACTAGCTGTTGGGATTGAATTGGAGACGTTGAAGTCTTTATTTCCCACCATAAATGCAGTTATGCAGCTTGGCGTATCGATGCCCTCTCAAACCATATCGATACGGTCTCGAAGAGAAATTAGCCGTTGTGCTCTTCAGTTGATGCGTATCGATACGCTTACCTAGCGTATCGGTACAGTCCTGTAATTTAAAAGACCGTTGGGAAAATGACCGTTGGGGTAGTTAGGCGTATCGGTACGCGATACAACCGTATCGGTACGCAACTAGTCGTTGGGTTATTTCAAAGCACACCGTATCGATACGGCTATGCGTATCGGTACGGGTTTTGGCTACTGGAAAATCTGTTAGTTTGAAACCCTAAGGCGTATCGGTACGGTTCTATACCGTATCGGTACGGGTACCTGAAGTTCTAGGTTTTGACTACTTTAAATGTACTTTAATTTGTTCCAAAGCCTTGTAAAAACCCTAAAACATGTTTTCAAGTTGTTTTTGACTAAAAACATATTTTAAATTCTTTTCAATTTAGTCCAAAACATTTTTCAAATATTATATCAAAACATTAGTTCTACAATCTCCCCCCTTTTGATATAATAAAACCAACTTGAAAATTTGTTTGGGATTCTCCCCCTTTAACTTTAAAATTGTGAATAAGAGATTAAAGATATTGAAATCAAATAAAGCTCCCCCTTATTCATTTGAAAAATCAATTTTTCAAGCCATTTCTCCCCTTTTTGTTATATCAAAAAGAATTTAAAATGACATTGAGCTCAAAATAACATAGAAGGCAAAAAAATTGACACACTTAAAATTTTGGTTTAAAAATTTGGCTCCCCTTACTCAAAGCATCATAAGAATGTTAGTTCAACATATATGATCATCTAGTTGAAATAAAAAGAAATAAAATCAAAAACAACTAGATTTTTACCAACACTTGAACCCAAGGGAGGATGTGATGCCTTCCTTCTTCAAGTGTTCTTCCTTGTGTGCATGGAGCTCCCCCTCAATGTTTGACTTGTTGAACATCTCCATCACACCTAGAAAAAGACAATCAAGTGGTTTTTGGTATCCAAATTGCTTTGGATCCATAAATGTTAGTAGCACAAAATTTAGTCCCCTTAGGAATCCATTTTTCAATTTCATCCTTTTTAGTTGAAGTGGTTAGTCCTTTTGGGGCCCAAACACTTCTAAAACATTTACCATTCAAAAATCTAGGGGCACTAGATTGTCTTACATAAAAATTTGATTTTCCAAAACTATTTTTCTTTTCAAGTTCATTGGAAATCAAATTTTTTTCTTTTTGAACTTTAAGAAGCAAATTTTGTAAATCAAAATATTTTTGTTCAAAATCTTTCAATTTTGCTTCAAGTTCAAGATTTGTTTTGGAAAGCAAATCATTTTCGATTTTTATTTTTGAAATCAACTTTTTGTTCTTGGAAAATGATGCCTTGAATTCCAAAAGTAAATCATCATAGGCATCTTGCAACTCATCAAATGTATATGAATTTGAAATAGATGAGTTAGAAGTTACCCCCCCCCCCCTCATTGAGGGCCATCAAGCATAGGTGGGCTACTTCATCATCCGTGAAGTCTTCATCACTCCATGTGGCCACATATGCTTGTTTTGAAGATGATCCCTTCTTTTTGGATTTGTGGGAGTCCTTCATCTTCTTCATCGACTCATGCTTGGATTTTTCCATTTTGCTCTTCATGAACCGGGAAAATTTGTTGAAGAGATGGGCCATCTCTTCTTCTTCACTTTCCTCCTCACTTGAATCTACATGATGGCATGTGGAGGATTTGAGAGCTACGGCACTTGCATTGATGCCTAGCTCCATGATCTTTTTCTTCCCCATCGCTCTAATCTCTTCCTTCTTCTTCTCCTCTTCTTTATTTTTCTTCATTATTTGGTGAGTGAGAAGTGACCCCTGAGTTCATCAAGCTTCAAGGTTTTGAGATTCTTGGCTTCGATGATGGCGGTCCTCTTTGAGTCCCATGTCTCGAGAAGAGAGTAGATGAGCTTTCGGACAAGCTTCTCTTCTGGGATGGCTTCTCCATAACCTTTAAGTCCATTTGTGATAGTGGAGAACCTATCAAACATCTTCTCGATGTTCTCTTCCGGATCCATCTTGAAGTTCTCATACTCTAAGGTGACGAGCCCAATCTTGGTCTCCTTGACTTCATCGGTTCCCTCGTATGTGACTTCAAGCTTGTCACATACCTCCTTGGCACTCTCACAAGAAGACATCTTCTCATATATGGTTGGGCCAAATGCACAAAAGAGCATGTGCAAGGCTTTGCAATTAAGCTCCATCTTCTTGCGATCGTCGGCACTTCATTCCGCTTTGCTTCCTTCAGGCACGAACGGACCATCTTCAACTATGTCCCATAGCTTGTAGTCTCTTGACTTCAAGAAGAATTTCATCTTTGTCTTCCAATGGGCATAGTGATTTCCGTCGAAGAAGGGCGGTTTGTCAATGGATTGCGCCATTTGAGCCGGTTGGTGAAATGTTGATCGAGCTTGCCGGATCTTCTCAATAGGATGTGAATCCCCTTCGATTGAGCCAAGCTTTGATACCAATTGTTGAGATTTTAGGGGCTCGATTCGATCAACCGTTCTTGCTAGCCAAGTGTGGAGAAGTTGGATAAATGGGTGTTTTAGTGGGAGGTGGAAATTTGGCAATTTGACACAAGGATTTATAGTGGTTCAACCTTCTAACCAAGGTCTACATCCACTACCTTAGCTCCCCACTAAGGATTTCCAAACAAATTCACTAAGAATTTTGTCCCCTTTTCTAGGCTAAGGAGGCAACCTTTACAACCCTCAAAGCTTTCTACCCAAAGCTTGAGGAAACACTATCTTGTACAAAGAAAGATTTAGCAAACTACAAATCCCTCTAATAGGTGTTTGTTTGCAATTCTAAGCACTCACCCAAAACCTAAACACTTGAGCAAATATAACAATGTAAGCTCACAAGTGTTGTCTAAGCAAGGAATTTACAATTTAAGCTCTAGACACATTTTGACATCATAATGTTGTAACAATTGAAGCATTAACTTGTTCTTGATGCTTGGAGGTCCCTTTTATACTCCCAATTGAGTTTGTATCCGTTACTAGCCGTTGGGTTTGAATTGGAGCCGTTAAAGCCTTTATTTCCCACCATAAATGTAGTTCTACAGCTTGGCGTATCGATACCCTCTCCACCCGTATCGATACAGTCTCGAAGAGGAATTAGCCGTTGTGCTCTTCAGCTGATGCTTATCGATACGCTTACCTAGCATATCGGTACGGTCCTGCAATTTAAAAAACTGTTGGGAAAATGACCGTTTGGGTAGTTAGGCGTATCGGTACGCGATACAACCGTATCGGTACGTGACTAGCCGTTGGGCTATTTCAAAGCACACCGTAACGATACGGCTATGCGTATCGGTACGGGTTTTGGCTACTGAAAAATATGGTAGTTTGAAACCCTAAGGCGTATCGGTACGATTCTATACCGTATCGGTACGGGTACCTGAAGTTCTAGGTTTTGACTACTTTAAATGTACTTTAATTTGTTCCAAAGCCTTGTAAAAACCCTAAAACATGTTTTCAAGTTGTTTTTGACTAAAAACATATTTTAAATTCTTTTCAATTTAGTCCAAAACATTTTTCAAATATTATATCAAAACATTAGTTCTACATTTTGTATCCTAAAGGTATTATAATTGGTGTTACCAGTAAGAGCATTAATAGATATCTCTAGGTCTCCCCCTCTCCTTACCCTTCTGGTTCTTCTAATTTTTTCTTCTTGTCTACTGCCTCCCCTGAAAGATCTTCCTCTTCCATGCAGTTTAATTGTTTCATCTTGCATTGGTGACTAGAAGTGAACTTTTCAACGCATTTGAAGCATAAATTATGAGCCCTTCTATAATCAACTAGTTGTTGTTTGTTGTTTTGGCTGAGGGTGACTGGTTTTTGAAGAGTGATGGTAGTTTTTTGGGTTGAATACTGATTGTTGTAGGAGTTGGTTCTTGGCACATACTTTTGTTTTTAGCTTCAATTTCAGCAGCTAACTCATAAAGCTTCGCTTGCATGCATGGTTGCAAGACTTTCACCTTCTGTTTTAACTCCTTTTTTAGGCCACTAATAAAGCTTGAAACAAAGTAGCCTTCACTGGCCTGGGGATTCTGTTGCACCATGAGGGGTTGCAACTCCTCAAATCTTTTTGATAATCTTCAACTGACCTTTTTTGCACCAATTTGTTAAATTCTTCTACAATATTAGTATGAGTCTGGTCACAAAACCTATGGTATAAGTCTGCAGTAAATTCTTGCCATGTTAACCTGTGTTTCTGTGAGATGTAGGCATCAAATCAAATCTATGCCTTTCCTACCAGGTACATAGTTGTCATTTCCACCTTATGACTTTCATGGACTGAGAATATATTAAAATATTTTTGACATTTTCTTACCCACCTTTTAAGATTTTGACCTTCAAAAAATTACAGCTCAATCTTAGGTCTAGGAGTAAAGTGACCAATATTGCCCATTGGATTCCCCAAGTTTTGTTCCTCTAGTTTCATTTCTTCAAGACTAGATGCATGTTCTCCTAGGTTCAAGTTGTTGTACCTAGACAAATCATTAGGTTTCGCACCAAAAATTTCAGGTTCATCAGGTTTGAATATGTATTTCTCTTTGCCAAATAACATTGTAACTTCAATAGGCTTCTTCCCTTCACTTTTGGTCTGATTATCAGTATTAACCAATGGATTACGATGTTTAACAGGAGTTGGGCTCGATTCTCCTACCTTATCTGCCATTGCCTTCAGGAGGTTGGCCAAGAGTGTGTAGTTTGATTTCAGCTTAGAGTTTGTCTCTTCCAATCTGGATTCAATGCCTGTCATTCGAACTTTCAGCCCAACTCGTTGCTCTTCCTATCCTTTCGATGTTGCTTCAGATGGTTCTGAACTTTCCAGCTTGTTAGTTGTGGTCACCACCATATTCTGAGTTTTCTTTGATTTTTTCAACTTGTCTGATGATCAGATAACTTGGGCTCTGATTTCCAATTTGTCACGAACTAAAGAATTTGATTAAAAAAATTTTAGGAAACAGAGAGAATAGAGATTGAAAGAAGAAGAATTTTCATTTCATTTTTGATAGGATAATCAGAAACAGTTATAATTGTACTATATCCAGCTAAATTTAGAGAAGAAAAGACAAAATAACAACCAACACCAATTATTTAAGGACAAGTGGACATTCCAGCTCATTCAACCGTTAGAGCTTGTGATCTGGACTCAGCAGCTCAGTGGGCCTCTCACACTTGGGCCTAGCTCTCGGACCATCACAGTTGACCCATCTTGCGACCTCCTTTTCACGACGTCGTTTCCATCATCAGCACTTAAGGACTGAATTACCATTTTCTCGTCTTTATTCCTAATTCCGACCCTCTTCGATTCAAGTCCTAATTTATCCCTTAATTCTTCCATCTTCATGACATGACGTTTTCGAAGTTATCGATCTTCTGGGAATCAAGGATTCTTCTGGGCCCAGTAACAGCGGACAAGGGCATTGATTTACAGTTGTCCATGGTATGTTGGGAGTTTTAAAGTTTAGGATCTCTCAGTGTAAAATAAACACCTAGACTTTGGGGGCAATTTGTAGTTTGTATCAGGGTCATATTCGTAGTGGAATATATCAAACACATGTGATGCATAAGAAAGTAATAAACAAAATCCGAAATTGAATCCAAAAACCAGTAATTTTCAAGTTGAAAATTAATACAATGATATCTGTATATCAGTATGCGTCATGATGACTGTTTATCCTTTCGGATTTAAGTTTTTTGGGTCAATTTGGGCACAGTTTATATTCTTTGAACCAAAGGGG
Organism: Hibiscus tridactylites; assembly: GCA_958450335.1. Classification (NCBI taxonomy): domain Eukaryota; kingdom Viridiplantae; phylum Streptophyta; class Magnoliopsida; order Malvales; family Malvaceae; genus Hibiscus; species Hibiscus tridactylites. The sequence continues at coordinate 32,401,553 of OY288285.1, forward strand.
AAACGGGTATGGGTTTATGATATTCTGATTCAGAGATTAATACTGGATATGGATATATAAAATTTTACTACTACTTTTTTATATGTTTAGTTAGAGGATTATGCTAGTACTCATTTTCGTATTGAATCCAAGGGTGAGAGACAAGTAATCAAATTTCCGAGTAAAAACAGGTTTTGAAGATTAAAGTTTCAAACTATGACTGTCCTCACATTATGAACTATGATCTCTTATAATCTGCAATCAAATTTCCTTCTCTAGAGAGCTATGTTATATCATATACAACAAGAGTGGAAGAAAGCAAAAGATGGAATACAAAGACTGAAGTGTAAAAATCCATACCCAATCTGCAGGTTCGGGTCGAAATGAGTGCAGATCTCGAACAAAGTAGGTAATAAAATTATTTTATACCAGGTAGACCATACCAACCTCTAGTGTAGATGCATGAGGAATGTTCAAGGCATATGTTGGTCCTCTAGAGTTCCTTCTTAAGAAATCATATCCCAAATTTATCACAATTCTCTTCATCACACTTGATCCTTTCTTTGCTCTTACATAAGAATGGCCAAGTATGAATGCCATTCCTGCCTCTCTTGCTTCCATCAGTTCCCGCAATTCCTCCTTCGCTTCGTTTTCAATCCGTGGACTTTCCGGGACAACAAACCTCACTCTCTTCCTCAGCCTTTCAGGGGACTTTGTCACCTTTTCCTCTGAAGTGCATACAATTTCAGATAAATCCTCATCACCATCTTCATGCATTCTTACACCTAAATTTGATGATGATGTTCCGATAACTGTCATTTTTTCATCATTTTCTGAGTCTATTGTCAGAATACTACATTCCGGTCTCTCTGATCTGATAAATTCTGCAATACTACAAATAAGATCTTTTTCAAACTCCAGATCATCTTTGTGAATGTCTCGATATCCATAACGCGCTATACATCGATAGAGCCGGTATTCCTTCGGACCAACTCTTCCTACTAGGAACCTTTCCTCAGGACTCACATGTGGTACTGGAACTGATTTAATGCAAAGAAACACTACAACTTGGTGGAACGCAGGGAGGTTGGTGACAAAGTGAGAAAAAATAGCTGGAATTCCAGAAACAAGCTCGGTATGAATAAGCCCCATGCCTCGGACACGAACAATACCGAGAGTCGGACCTAGAGCAAGGAGCCAGTTGATAGAGACCTTATTCTGAACATCAAACTCATATTTTTTGAGTGTGCCATAGTGCCAAACATACATTATGGCTGAAAATATCAAAGCAAGTGCAATGGGAACCCAAGCCCCTTCAAGGAACTTGATAAGAGATGCTGAGAAATACAGTGCTTCAATGGAGCCAAAGAAGAATATAAACAATATAGCTAGGAAGATACTTTTATGCCAGCATATGACAATAACCAGAGACATTAAACATGTTGTAACCAGCATAACTGTTATAACTGCCAAACCTGTTGAATGTAATAAGTAAATGGTGTAAGAATGATGATAATAATGATTACGAACTCTCAAGAGAAAATAAAATCCGTAGAGGATGATACCTGATGCATTTCCCATCCGTTTCGTGTCTTGAAAACCGACAGTCACTGCCAAGCATAACAGCATTAAAGTCCAGTTGATCTCTGGGATGTAAATCTGGCCATGGATTTTGGATGAAGTATGGATGATTTTGACCCTTGGGAAACAGCCCAAAGCAGAACATTGTTTGATGATTGAGAATGTTCCAGTAATAATGGCTTGACTTCCCACAACTGCAGCAAAAATGGCTATAACCAGAACAGGCCATCTTATTTTCTCTGGTACAGAAACATAGAATCCGATGTGGTAGTTGGTTTCGAGAATGTGATGCCTCGAAAGGTAAGCAGCTTGTCCCATATATGCAAGGATTAGAGATGGATAAACAATGAAGGTGAAAGCAATCTGCAGGAAAGTTGCAGTTAGAAAAATAACAATCAATATTAGCATTTATGAAATTAAAACATGGTAATATACTATTAGTTACCTTGATAGACAACTGTGAAAAGTGTCCAAGATCCGCAAACATGGCTTCAGAGCCTGAAACAATAAGAATCAACTTTAGAACCCGTGTACGACAACCATACTCGAGAGTCGAGACATGTTCGGATACGGGTATACCCTCATATCCTACACTCACATTCCAAGATGCAGTTTTCATACAATTTTCTACCTGTTATACAAAGGAGGATCCCACCAAGTGACATCCAACCACTCTTTTGGGTCTTCTTCAAGAACTTATACATGTAATAAGGGGAGAGAGCTTTGTAAACATGGGGATTCCAATGGAAAATATTGTAAACCCCAATGGCACTGATGCATAAAAGCCATGTTATCACCACTGGTGCGAATAAGAACCCTACTCGATGCGTCCCATAATGTTGGAGGGCAAATAAAAATATCAGAATGGCACAAGCTGCTGGGACTTCAACATCTGCAGAATCATATATGCTGCTGTTAAATTGATGGACAATCTAGGTATAACTTCATTTATCTTTTCTTATGTTATTTGAATATACAGGCATATTCTAATTTTCTAAGCTTTTTATGTGTTTTGAGGACTCTTGAAGAGAATAAAGGGGTGCTCTGATTGCCTTTTGTTGGAACATATCGTTGAATGAAATCTGAAATCAACTTGTTAGGATATTTTATTAAAACTATGAGTGTATGAGAGGAAGCTCAAACGAGTACATGTCAGCCATAAACAGACAATGCTAGGAAACGAAGGATGTAAGGAGACAGATGAAAGGCCACTAGTAAAAAGGAATCAAACATGATAGAACAATATTATCCAATTACAGTGAAATTTTAGGAAATCAAAGTGTTCATATGTCATACAAAAGTAGATGATTTTACCACCTTTTCAGTGGTGGCAGTCAATCAGAAAATTTTTGTGTCTAATCTTTTGAGGGTCATATCTTATATTGATCACAAGATTCATAAGGGATAGAAAATATGATTTATAAATCGAATTGAGTTAACTAACCTCTGTAGTTTAGTTTATCCCAACTCTTTTCTTTTAGCCTTACATATGAAAATTGACACTTTTACATAATCTTTCTGAATTATATGTTTAAAACTTATTTTCTTAACCACATGTTTCACCTTTACTTTATTTACATACAACCAAGCTAATCAACTTGACTTTCCACATTATCATGTATTTAAGCATAATTTATTAAAGTTGATGGTGAATGGAGTTTGATTAGAGCAGGCAGGACCCCACTTTAATGCAGATACTTATCACAATTTTGATAACTTCACAGATTCAAACGGAAAATCGATGTTTCATCTTCACTGCAAACAAAATATGCAAATGCTGCAGTGGAAAAATAAGAGAAGCAGGGACTTACATCGATGTTGTTCTTTGGACATGGAAAGCTCCAGACCTGAAACTGCTGAAAAAACTGCAGAAACCCAGGAAATTCGGAGTTGAGTATATAAAACCCAAGAAAAATAAAGTAGACCCAGATCCAAATATACCAGAAATTGCAGGTGTGAGAACCCCATCTCCAATGACCATGCAAGTTCCAATCAAAGCCAATACAAGCAACAGCCTCTGCAATATTTTGTGCTTTTCTAAAGTTGATTTCAAACTTGAACCCAAAGGACTCCTGTTGTTGGATGTCATTTTGTACTCTGATAATTCCTGGTCTGCAAGCTGACAATTAGGCAAAGAACAGACCCTGGCATGCCTGCAGAGCAGTGAATATAAAGCGAAAGTTCCACCTTCACCATTATCATCAGCTCTGAGCACAATAAATACATATTTCAGTAATGGCATCAATGTCAATGTCCAGAACACAAATGATAAAACCCCGTAAATCTCTTCATTCGTATCAGAGTGATGAATATCCTCGGCGAAAGCACTTTTGTATACATACAAAGGGGAAGTACTTAAATCTCCATAAACAACGCCCAAACTCTGATAAGCTAAACTTAACACCGTCTTCCATGATTCCTTCTTCTGCAACAATGAACAAAAAGCTGGGATTTAGAAGAGAGTGATAATACAAAAACAACAAACTATTGCAATTTGTCTTACCTTGATTGGACTCTTGGGGATAACACCTTCACCTTCAAGATCCATCGTAAACTGCTGTAAAATCACTCAAAACCCATTTTTCGACAAATACACCAAAAATTAGAGACTACCCAGTTTTTACAAGATCAACAAAAACACCTTGGTAAGAAAATATAGATCATAAGCAGGTGAAGAAGCAGGCAATGTAGATGAGTCGAGAACGAACATGAAACACCAAAATGATGGAAGATATATATATATATAGAGAGAGAGAGAATGGTATTGCAAACAAAGAAAGTTGATTTGTATTTATAGCTATATAAGAATATTATGAGTTATAGTTTTATTGAGAGGAAGCAAATTAAGATGGATAGGGGAAGACAAAGAAGTGGTGATGTTTGAAGATTACAAAATCGGGTTGTCGTTTCAAGCTGTATTTGAGATTGTAGATTGCATAAAGTTTGATAATGTTATAATTATTCATCCCCACTTATTTATCTTGGAGAAAAAGGGAAAAACAGTCGCAAAGTTTTTTGTTTGTTTGTTTCCAGGGAAAATGAAGTTCCCTTATAAACTGGGCAATGGGCGTGCACTCACTGAAATTGAAATTCTTCTCTTTTCTTTTATGAAACCTAACAATACATTGTCCACTCACTGAAACGTCTCCTTTTTGAAGTTTTTAAATGGTGATTTACTGGACCATCAGATTCTATGACTAAGGTTAGTTCAGAAATTCTCTCACTTCTGGTCAACTAGTTAGAACAAAACCTTGCATGATACATTTATCTTTATATTGACATGATTAAAATCGTTAAAGGATGTTGATAAATAGTTTTATAGTAATATACACGCGTACATGTCACATAAAAGTTTGAGATTCAACAGTACTTGTAAGTTGTTGGATGGAAATCATCTGCCCTCAAGTATGCCCCCATTTGTGCCCCAACTTTAAAATAGTGAGTTTAGGGTTTGGAGTTTGGGGTTTAAGGTTTGGGCTTAGGGGTAGTGTGTAAGGAATTAGGGATATGGTGTTTCTTTAAGGGCAAGATTTAATTTTTAAGTATTTTTAAGCATGGGCATAGAATGAGCCATGGTTAGGGGCAGGAGATTTTTACCCATAAGTGGCATCACATATAGAAATCCAAAGTTTGAAACGACAAAAAATTTTAAGTTGAGGTAGAAGAAATGGGCATGTAGAAATAATGACTATTTTGCATATAAACAATTATTGAGGGTTATAAGAGTAATTTCAAATAGTTTAAAACTTTTAAACATAACCGATTAAAGAATATATGGGTTGCATGTGAGTATCGATACCCAAAATATTTCTGAAATAATTTGATAAGCTCGTTTTTTAGAGTTTCAGATCTTAAAATTACAGAAATACATATTTTAAAGCCTCAAAATAGACATAAACGACTTAAAATCATGTACCTATTCAATTGGAACATATCCATTTTATGAATAGAATTTAAACATAGGTTCTAGGGGGGAAAAAGAATTTTGCAATTGCTTACTTCAAAAGCTTCCCTTCTAAGGCCAAACTACATCGTAAATTAGACAATATGAGAAAGTTTGAAATAACAAATGTCTTACATGTAGGTTTTCATATCAAAACAAGTTGTAAATCAAAATGTAGCATGTTAAGTTCTTAAAAGCAAGCATGCCGCTCATATCCTCTAACCACCAAAACATTTTCAAATGTCATAAACATCATGTATTTAAGACCAAATTTAGCCTTTTGGGTAACATGTCAAAACATAATACATGCATGACTTTACTTTCAAATCCATAAGACCACGTATAAAAAAATAGAACACCATAATCGAAGTACATGCCACTCATAGTCGTAGATATGGAAAAATATATACGTAAATTTACCTTGCCCAAGTATTATGGTCTTAAAGGCTTGACCACCTTAAGCTACGTACAGAAACACCACAGGATGAGTTCAAACTTAGTGAAACCACAATAACAGTGGCGGAGCCGAAATTTTCATATAATAAAGTCAAAATGAAGTATAATTTCTATACTAATATAATAAATATTATTGACCTTATACCTTAACAAGATAAATGGAATCAATTTTAATGTTATATATATATATATAATTGTAATACAATTTTAATATTTTTATATAGCAAATAATTTTAAGTGAGATCATTTACACACCCATAATATTACCATGTAGCTCCGCTCATGCACAATAAAAACATAAAACATCATGACATCGTAGCATAATCAAATATAACAAATCATGCTACCCAATAAACTGGTATTTGTCATGTCAATTTGTTCAGTGGCGTGACCGCCTTCCACTATCGTCTAAAATTTGGATATTTTCCTATTCCATTTTTGAGATCACCATTCATACAAATTAAAAAATAAAAGGAATTTAAGGGGGAAAACCCAGTTTTTGTTTTGTTTGTTGATTGCTTTGGAGTGCTTTTGCAACAAAAATAAATGAAAGACTTGAGGACATTGCTTTGATTAAATATATTTATTTCATTGAATACCACATAGATTTATTATTTAATTTTAATTCAGTTGCAATATAAAACTATTTCTTAATTCTACTTTAGGTATTTAAAGTTTTTTTAAAATCACAATTAAATCAATTGATTAATTATCTATTTTAATTTTAATTTATACATTTAATTTTTATCAACAGTAATATTTAAACTAACACGTGCTATTTCTTATTTGCATTACTTTTTTAATAAAAGAAAGAAAACCCGTTAATTTTTAAAGAAAAACTAAAAAAATAATTTAGTTACTACTTGTGTGGAAAAAACTTTAAATACTCAAATAACAACTCGAGTATAATTTTGAAACTAATTATCACTAAATTAGATCTTGAATTTGATTTTTGAAAATTGGTATGCTAATAAAGTCAAATAAAGCAAATAACACTTATATAACGCATTGGAAAAATAAAATAAGAGTAATGGGATCTCCCCTTCCAAGAGAATCTTGGTGCATAAGATATCAGAGATTTTTATAACTAATCTTAGTACTAATTAACATTTAACAATTAAAATCGCATAATGTGAAAATGGAAAACTTTTCTTTGCCGAGCCACGGAGAAGAGGTGGATCCAGCCCTTTGAATCCGGGTTTTATTCTGTTCCCCGAAACAGGCCACTTATATGTTCAATTATTATTTGCATGACACAACTGTCTCTGAATTATTTGTATTATTTTATTTCTTTGAATCTTGATCTCTCCCATTCCATTATTTTCTATTTTTAATAGTATATTCCTATCTAAATACAAATATATTTTTATAAAATTACATTTATCTATATCAAATGAATTGTCCTTCCTCACTTTACTTTCAAACATTTATGTTTTGCTTCTTAAACTTGAATTCTGACTACGTCCTTGTGTACCTCGATGAATTGATCTCATGGCGCAACACTAGTTTGGGTTGTGGAGAGTTGAAATGAAAATCAAGGTAATAAAAAAACTGTATTTTGTTGCTTTAGTCAACAAAAGGTTGAGATAGTAAAAAAGATTGGTGTCATTATGTATTTCAATATTTTGCTTTACAAAAAATAAGTTTTTATTTATTTAAATTTGTCATAATTTGGAAAAATTATTGCATGGTCCCGGACCACCACGTCATCCATGGTCCCATCCACTAAAAATCAGCCATGTAATTTCTATGTCATTTTTCCAAAGATGAATCTTCATCTTTTTAAGCCATATAAATAGGGAGTGGGTGATTACATAGTAATATGGAAAAAAAAAATTATATGACTAATTTTTAGTGGATAGGGGCCATGGATGACGTGGTGGTCCCGGACCATGAAATAATTTCTCCATAATTTGGTATTGTACATATCAAAACTAAGTAGTTAGTCAAGTTATTAATAAACGCATGAATTTGACAATTGACTTCTGTTATTTGGTTGCATATAATATAAGTAGCGAAATTACCAGCTCCCATTTTATTGCATATAAATTATTGAATTGTTGATTTTCAAATCAGCAATCTAATGACAATATTTGATAGTGTTATATAATTAAACCAACTTCTATTTTTTCTAAATGATTAAATTTGACACGTTGAAGTAATGATTAACCCTTTTTTTTTACTTTTTGTAAAATAAAATGAATTCGAAGTTTACATTACATGGTATATTTTATAGGTGGTATCGTAGAACCTTAAGCCTGCTGGTGTCGTCAGCTCGATCCATTAGTATGGAACCCTGGTTTATGGACAACTGTGATTCCATAGGGAAAGAGGAGCAGTGGTCCCCATGTGGTAGGGCGTGCGGAATTGATTGTACAATTACACCTTAACCTAACATATAAGCCCTACATGTTACATAGTATAAGTTCAACGTTCGGAACTATTTTTATCATAATTTAACATCTCAAAGAATAACAATTGTTTCTCTCTAAAAAAAAAACTCCTCTAATGACAACAGAAAACCTAGCTCATTTTGTTTGCCGCTCTCACCGATCACCAATCACCGGTGGCTTGGTCAAATATATGATATTTAAGTATGATCATCTACATCTAGGGATCTACATTCTGAGATAAGAAACATTGTAAATGGTGGTTGGGTGAAAAAAATGGGATTTGAAGGAATATTGAGTTTTGGGACTCCTAAGCTCATTTTATTTATAGTGTTTCATTTTTAACTTCTTTCTAATTATTTAGAGGTGTAACAATGTTGTTATTACACTTGTGATTAGTTAAGGAGGTGGGAGGAAGCATCCATCACAAAAGAAAAAAAGAAGAAGTGAAAGGCTTGCTTATTAGGGGTGAATTTTGAGGAAATTGTCTAACTCATCTCTTTTCCCACTGTTCATACATAATAATGTCTTGCTAAATTCCATTTGGTAAAAGGGGATTTGAGAAAGCATATGACAGAAGAATTTTTGGGTTGTTTTAAGAAACTTCATATAATGTTATATACATGTTTTTGTGACCTTTTGGTGACCAAAACTACCATAGTAACTTCAATGTATGTTAGAGGGTCGAGTATGTGTGATTTGGGGCAGTGTGGAAGTAAACTCGTGGCTAAAAAGCTATTTTTTAGGTTTGAGTATCAACACTGGTTGACGTATCGATATGGATGAGGTTTCAAGCATGAACTAAGCGAACTGATGCTTGCGTACTGGTACTTCATTCCAGCAGTACCGATACAGTAGAGCCAGTATCGGTACTAAGTCATTTTACGAAATTCTAGTAGCTGATTTTGGTACCGGTACGGTCGAGCCAGTACCGGTAATACCCTAGAGTCGAGTACTAATACTCAGTGGGGCGTATCGGTACTCACTGGTGCCACTGCCAAAATGTTGATGTTTACAGTGGGCCCGTTAGGGTTTTTGGTAAGCCTCATACGATCTCTTAATTGTATGGATGAGTTTTGCATAATCATGTAATGTAGTATTTGGTCGAAATGTGTACCCGATGCTAGGTGATCTCGGGTGTATTTTTATGGGTTATTACCTAATGCTAGGTTATCTCGAGTACAATTATACTCACGCTAGGTGATCCTGAATACGGTAAAAAGTACTAGATGCTAGGTAATTTTGAGTACTTTTGCGTTTAGCCCGATGCTTTATGATCCCGGGCTATATTAAATGCTTGATGGTTTGGTTTACTTTATCCCTTTTACTTAAATATTAATTTATGTTGGCTTATATTTATGACACACGTAAAATTCGTATATTAGAAAAGTACCACTGAGCTTTGTAAACTCAACGTGTGAATTTGTTATTTTCGTACGTAGGTTGACAATGTGCTTGTTTGAGGGAGCACATCATCAAGTATTTCCCAGCACCGATTTAGGAGATTTGTATACAATACTTAAATTTTAGTAGTGAGATATGTATTCGTAGAACCTTAACTCAATTGGTCTGTAACTGTTGATTTTCACTTTTTGAAATACAGTGTTTTAAGTTCGTACAGAGCTCCTTTATTTTGACTTTGAACTTATTATGAAAACTTTATATTATTGTTTGGTTTGAGTACGTTTTGTGGATAAACTTAAGGGTTTAAATTGAACAAAATTTTTAATGGGTCGAGTTAGAGGTAACTCGAATATAATATTTTGAATCTAATAAGATCAAGGTGATACACTTTGTATTCTCTGTCATGTCGTTGTTAAAGTCAGGCGACGGTCCATTTAAAAAAAACACAAATATAGATAATATTGTAAAGGTCTTTATGTCTTAACTTAGAGTAACTTTTAAATTATTGCCCACATCTACTCTTAATATAAGTTAGCAAAATGTAAATTATTAATCATTAGATTCGATTCGGTATATACTTTCAAAAATAAATCAATGCCCCGAAATATCCTCTTAGCCCTACCCTGATATCAGCCTTAAATGCAGCTCACCTCACACATTTCATTCTATAACTATTACTGAGCAGATACGACAAGCATGTGGCAAATTGCTGAAATATTCAAGTTCCAAATGTCTAATCACAGCATGATCCACAAGTTTTTTTGGATGGAAATGCAAAATAAGTCATACCTTAATATTTTTTTAATTATCTTATTATTTGAGCTAGCACATTTGGCCAGTTGACCAAATTGCTCATATTTATTATCTCATTTTTCTTAGGTCATAAGTTTTAGACCCACTAAAAACGCCTCATCACATTTTCTAGAGTCTTCCATTCTCCTCCCTTATTAAATAAGATTATGATTATAATTAAGATTTATAAAAAAAATACCTTATTACTATCTACTGCATAAAAACCAAACCATAAATCATATAGGGTCTTCTTCAGCCGGCCAATATGACTTTTAATATTCAAGAAAAATAGAACATGTCTTTTGCCTTCTTTTCGGTGTTATTATATGAAAATCTTTTTAAATAGTCATTTACGAAAATGATTCCCAACAAATATTATTTAGAAAAATGACCCTTAAATTGACGAGGTAAGATGACCTCGCGTTTTGGGAAACGTGTACCATGACTTCGCGTTGTACACGTAGCAAGGTTCGTTCGACGTGGGATGCCTATTCATATTCTTTAATTTAAAATTACTAGATAAGACCTCGCATTTTCCAAAAATGTGAGGTCCCCGAGATTTCGAAGAGGCACATTTATGTATCGCGGTAATTAGTATAGGGACCTCCCGCTGTGCACATAGCGAGGTCCTCGAAATCCAGGCTAAAATACAATGGTGTATAGGCATGTTCGAGGCATTTTATCGTGCCATTAGCCCGATAATTGTGGTAATTTTTAAGCTTAGAGACGTAGTATTGGAACTTGTCTTCCATTTGAGACCGATATTGGCACGTACAGGACATTGCACACTGTATAAAAAGCGCGTTGAAAATGGTTCGAACGCTAGTTTTTGTCCAAGAATAAGAAGTTGAAATGGCTTGGTAGACATGTTGGAGGTGTTTTCCCGGGTTATTATTAGAATAATCTTCGTAATATTAGAGGTCTAGTATTGGAACTTATCTTTCATTTGAGACTAATATTGGCATAGAACAAACATTTTAAATGGTATACAAATGGCCCTGAAATGGTTCCATAGCTTGTTTTGGGGCATCAATAAAAGGGTAAAATGCCTTGAATCATGTTTGATAGGTTTATCCGGGGAGTTAATCGTTGCATTCGCGTAATCCTTAAGCTTAGAGGCATAGTATCAAAGGCGTGTAATTGTAATTAAAAAATAAAAAGCTAAAAATTTTAGTCGTTTAGTAATTGTAATTATAAACTACGGTGAAATTATTAATTTGAAATAAATACATAAAATGAAGAAAATAAATTATTGGGTTAGGCCACGTAGACGGTCAAAATCTACTCTAAACACGCGGTCAATTGTACCCTAAACATGCACACAAATTAAATTATATTGGAATTAATTTAGACTAGAGGTGCAATAGTTTGTCGAGTTGTACGGCCACTAAGAGATATGTCGTTGATGTAGACAAATGGCGCCATATATCGTCCAAGTTGTTGGAGCCCTAAACCTTTGTCCACGATGTGGGCAGTCGAGGACTAGGTTCGTGGATTTCGCGAGTACCCGATAATTAGCATCATCAACGACACATATGTCTCCAACAATGTTACATGTGGTGGTCTTGAATCACCCATTCCTTGATATTGCGATCTGCCGTAGTGCTTGAACCAGAACACGGAAGACACATATCACCAATATGATTAACCTACCAAAATAATGTAGTCATCGTATAAATGCAACTACTTATATCAACAGATTGCAATATCAAAGAAATAAATTTGTAAAACAATTTCCCTGGAATGTGATTTGTTGCCTTAGTAGTAACAATTGTATATTCTCTTCGAATTTGATACAAAATTTCCTCAAGCAAGAGCAAATACTGGTGGATTTGGTTGCCCTTGTTTCTACCTTATATAGTTAAATATTTGCGATGTCCGAAACGAAAGGTATTTGGTCACGTTTTAAATGGACCTCACACTCTATAGAACGCGAGGTATGAAGAGATTCCTAACGTAGCAGGAGAAGTACCAGTAGACCTCGTTATATACAGAGCATGAGGTCCATTTTTCTAATTATGATTGAAATCCTAAATTCCACCGTCTATAAAAAAATTCTATGAGAGAAGCGGCAAATGGTTTGAGTGAATTGTTAGTAATTGTTATTTAAAACTGAGAATTGTAATTGTAGATGTAATATTTTGATGTTAAGTAATTGCAATTATAATTGATCTGTGATTCTAATTAGCAGGTGTAACAAGCGCGTGAATATGGCGTCGAAGCTTTTTTAGGCTCAGAATAACAATGTAAGTTTATTACTTTTCAAACAAATACATAAAATGAAGAAACTAAATTATGGTAGTTTGGCTACATTAAATGAAGAAAATAGATTATGGCAGTTAGGCCAATGATCATTGTAACACCCCTAATTTGTGACGTGAGAAAATGTCCTGATATGATTCTTAATGAACTAAACTAGGTGTTTATATTAGTGCTTTTCTTCTTGGGCCGAATTGAAAGATTTAAGAATAAAGAGAACAAATTGAAAGTGACCATAATGTTTAACATCCAAACTTTAGTATTTGCATGGTAAAGTAAATTTTGATTAAGGAAATGGACACTGGCTTTGTGGGATTTGGGGCACGTGTAACTATCTTTAGAAATTAACAAACAAAACACATTATCTTTTTCATTTTCTTACACCAAGAACTAGAGTAGAGAGAGAATGAGAGAATAGGTGCTTGCATGTCTAAAATGTAAGTTTCTTTGGCTAAATTCTTGTTTCTGATTATGGCTTTGTGATTAAGGTTTTGGAACCGATGATTGCTTGATAGAGAATGTGTGCTTGTTGAATGTTTCGGTTGTTAGTAGTTGTTCATGAATAGAATTTATATAGATTTTGTTAAATATGGCTCATATACTTTAAAATGACAAATGTTGGAGCGAGAGTGAGCGAGAGCATCTGTCCATCAAAGGAGTACTCAAGTTCTCGGTGGGCTCATATTAAGTGGGTTGGGGGTGCGTGGGCGAATCCCCTATGGTACGGTACGGGGTATCTTTGTAATTGTACCGGGTAGGGTTACTTATATAAGTAGAAATCTCTTTTTAAGTAGGATATCTTATTGAATAAGGTTTCTTGGTGACCATGTATTCAGGTCTATAAATAGATGTGTTATTTGTAACATAAGGACCATCGATTGAATAAAAGAAAACAACCACTCTTTGCTTCCCGAGGACGTAAGCACACTACTAAACCTCGTTAAATCTTTTGTGTTCTTTTTTGTTTGATTTTCTTTTTCGTTTGTCGTGTGCACAACAACCGGTATCAAGAGCCTCGTTGCGATGACTACGTATGATGCAAAATTTGAAGTGGTCAAGTTTAATGGTGAATGTAACTTCGGATTGTGGCAGACGAGGGTAAAGGATCTATTAGCGCAACAAGAGATTTTAAAGGCTTTATGATCTACAAAACCATCATCGATGGAGGACGACGATTGGGAAGAACTGCAACAACGAGCGACTTTGCATAAGAAAATATATATGAAGCAAGTTGGAAATTCAATTTATGTCCAAGTCTCTGACAAATAAATTGTATCTAAGGCAGAGGTTGTATGGGCTGAAGATGCAGGAAGGTCAGGATTTGGCGCAACACGTGAATATCTTCAATCAAATAATCATCGATTTAACTCAACTTGACGTGAAGATTGAAGATGAAGACAAAACAATGATTCTATTGTGTTCTTTGCCTTCTTCTTATGAACACATGGTGACTACTCTTACATATGAGAAAGAAACAATCAAAGTTGAAGAGATTACTGCAGCCTTGTTGGCCCACAACTAGCGAAGGCAGAATACATGTGAAAGCTCTCACGCTGATGGTTTATATGTTAAGGGTAATCACGACCGTGGAAGAAAGTTAGAGAAGGAGGGTTCTGGAAGATGGAATTCTAGATCAAAGTCTAGAGGCAAGAAGACGTTTCATTGCTACAAGTGCAAAGAGCCGAGACATATGAAGCGAGACTGTCCAAAGTGGTAAAATGAGTCAGATGATAAACATGATGCATCATCCAAAACTGTGAATATGGTACAGAATGAGAATTCAGATTGTAGTGATGGTGATATGCTTTCTATTTCAACAACTCAGTTCACGGATGCTTGGATTCTTGATTCGGGATGCTCTTATCATATAACGCCTAATAGAGAGTGGTTTTCTACCTATATGTTTGTTAATTCTGGTTCTTTCTTTTGGTGATGATAGATGTTGCAATATTGTCGGTATTGGTGAATTCAGAATTAAGATGCATGATGGTACTGTTAGAACATTATGTGATGTTAGGCATATACTGGATTTGAAAAAGAATCTAATTCTTTGGGCACTTTGCATAAGAATGGTTTAATTCCTAAAGCCGATGAGAACAGAGAAACCATTAGGATTGTTTAAGGTGCATTGACTGTGATGAAAGGAAAGATAACTGCATGAAATATCTATAAACTATTAGAGAGTACAGTTGTAGGTGGAGCTGATTCTGTGGAGTCATATGATAATATAAAATTGTGGCATATGCGTCTTGGTCATCTTAGTGAATGTGAAATGGTTGAATTGCATAAAAGAAATTTGTTGCATGGTGTCAAAAGTTTCAATCTTGATTTTTGTGAATTTTATGTTCTTGGTAAACAGACTAATGTCAGTTTCACGACTGGAAAGCACAAAACTGAAGGGATTCTTGATTATGTGCATTCTAATGTATGGGAGCCTACTAGAGAATCATCATTGGGTGGATTTGTGTATTATTTTACTTTTATTGACGATTTTTTTGAGAAAGTTTGGTTGTATTTCTTGAAACAGAAATTTGAAGTCTTTTTCAAAATGCAAGGTGTGGAAAGCTGAGGTGGAGAACCAAAGGAGTAGAAAGATCAAGTTATTAAGGTCTGATAATGGCACAGAGTACACAGATTCGCAGTTTTTGAAGTTCTGTGAGGAGCATGGGATTCAGAGACATTTTTCAGTGCGAAAAATGCCACAACAAAATGTTGTTGGTGAAAGGATGAACATGTCATTAGTTGAGCGGGCTCGGTGCTTGAGACTGAATGTACGGCTTCGTATAAACTTCTGCGCAGAGGCTATGAGTATGACATGTTATCTCATCAACAGGTCACCACAGGCATCTTTGAGTGGAAAAGTTGCAGAAGAGGTATGGACATGCAATGTAGTTGATTTTTCACACTTACGAATTTTTGGTTGTCCTGCTTATGTGTATGTACCTAGTGACGGGAGATCAAAACTTGATGCAAAATCGAAGAAGTGCATCTTTTTGGGCTACAAGAAAGGTATCAAATGATACAAGTTTTGGGATCTGGTTGCAAGGAAAACAATGATTAGTAGAGATGCAATTTTTGACGTGCAATTCATGTTGCAACAGAACCGAGATAAGGTGCTGGTGGATTTCGAACAGTATCCATGAGCAGTTGAGAAAGATGAAAGTTTGAATTCAACTTCTGGTGACTCTAATATAGTTCCATTGCAGAATTATAATTTAGCCAGAGATAGAGAGAGATACCAATGTAAAGGCTCAATGTAGATTGGGTTTTTGAAGATATGGTGTATTTTGCACTTCACATTAGTAGTGAAGATCCAGATACTTTTCAAGGGGCTATCTCTAGTCCAGAGAAAATCAAATGGATGGCTGCAATGGTTGAGGAGATGAAATCTTTGCAGAAAAATCATTCGTGGGAGCTAGCTAGGCTTCTTGAGGGAAAGAAGGCTATTGGTTGCAAATGGGTGTATAAAAGAAAACCAGCGGTATCAGAAAAAGAGGGAACAAGTTCACGGCTTGATTGGTAGCAAAGGGTTTTTCACAGAAAAAAGGAGTTGATTATGATGAAATCTTTTCTCCTGTGGTTAGACATACTTCAATCAAGGCAGTTCTTGCACTTGTAGCTAGTTCGGATTTGCATTTAGAGCAGATGGATGTTTAAACTACTTTTTTGCATGATGATCTAGAGGAGCAGATTTATATGCATCAGTCAGAAGGGTTCATTCAATCCAGATATGAACATTTGATTTGCAGGTTAAAGAAATCCTTGTACCGGTTGAAGTAGTCTCCACGACAATGGTACAAGCGATTCGACTCCTACATGATTCAGATTGGCTACAAGCGATTCGACTCCTACATGATTCAGATTGGCTACAAGTGATGTGAATATGATTGTTGTGTCTATGTTAAAAGCCTTGATGATGGTTCTTTTATTTTTCCGCTACTGTATGTTGATGATATGTTGCTGGCTGCAAAGTATATGCATGATGTTGTCAGTTTGAAAGCTTTATTGAGTCAGGAATTTGATATGAAAGACTTAGGAGCTGCAAAGAAATTTTTTGGAATGGAGATTATTAGAGATAAAGGCTCAAGGAAACTATGGTTATCTCAGCAAGGCTATGTTGAGAAAGTGTTAGACATGTTTGAGATGAGCAAAGCAAAGCCCATAAGCACTCCATTGGTGAATCACTTTAAGCTTTCTACATAATAGTGCCCGAAGACAGACAAAGAAATTGAAGAGATGGCAAAGGTCCCTTATGTTAGTGTTGTCGGCTGCCTGATGTTTGCGATGATATGTACTCGTCCTGATTTAGCTCATGTTGTTGGTCAAGTCTGTAAATAAATGTCTAAACCAGGAAGATCACATTGAGAAGAAGTCAAGTGGATTTTCAGGTATTTAAATGGTATTGTGGGACATGGAATTATTTTTGACAGTCAACGACATGATCCTTTGATTGTTGGATATGTGGATTCAGACTATGCAGGTGATTTGGATGATAGAAGGTCTACATTGGGTATGTTTTCACCCTTGGTGGAGCGCCTATATGTTGGAAGTCAAGTGTTCAGTCTATTGTGGCATTATCAACAACTGAAGCTGAGTACATGGTATTAGTTGAAGCTGCAAAAGAAGCCTTATGGCTTATCGGGCTAGTGAAGGAATTGGGTATTCCGCAAGGTAGAGTTCAGTTGCATTGTGATAGCCAAAATGTTATTCATTTGGCTAAGAATCAGGTGTATCATGCTAGAACTAAACATATTGATGTGAGGTTTCACAAGATTAGAGAGTTGATTGCATATATGGAGATATTTGTTACAAAAGGTGCATACTGCAGACAATCCAGCTGATATGTTGACCAAGCATGTTACTACAGACAAGTTCAAATATTGTTTGGACTTGTTGAATATTTGCAAATGCTAGAGAAGCATGGTAGCCCAACCCACTTTGATGTGTGAGAGACTCTAGATTTATCTCTTAAAGGGAATGATATTCGCCAAGGTGGAGATTTGTTAAGTATGGCTTATATATTGTAAAAGGATAAATGTTGGAGTGAGCGAACGTAGCGAGAGCATCTATCCATCAAATAAGTACTCGAGTTTTCGGTGGGCTCAGATTAAGTGGGTTGGGGGTGCGGGGGCGAATCCCCCACGGTACGAGGTATCTTTGTAATTGTACCGGGTAGGGTTATTTATATGAGTAGAAATCTATTTTAAGTAGAAGATCTTATTGAATAAGGTTTCTTGGTGACCATGTATTCAGGTCTATAAATAGATGTGTTATTTGTAACCTAAGGACCATAGATTGAATAAAAGAAAACAACCACTCTTTGCTCCCCGAGGACTTAAGCACACTGTTGAACCTCGTTAAATGTCTAGTGTTCTTGCTTGTTTGATTTTCTTTTTCGTTTGTCGTGTGCACAACTGGTATCAAGAGCCTGGTTGCGATGGCTATGTCCGGTGCGAAATTCGAAGTGGTCAATTTCAATGGTGAAGGTAACTTCGGATTGTGAAAGTCAAGGGTAAAGGATCTGTTAGCGCAACAAGGGATTTTAAAGGCTTTACGATCTACAAAACCAGCATCGATAGAGGACGACGATTGGGAAGAACTACATCAACGAGCGATTGGAACCATACAATTATATTTGGAAGATGAGATTATGTATCATGTTATGGATCTGACGTCTCTAGGAGAGATATGAAGCAAGTTGGAAAGTCAATTTATGTCCAAGTCTCTGAGATGGAGCGAGTTGGAAAGTCAATTTATGTCCAAGTAGAAATCTATTTTAAGTAGATCTTATTGAATAAGGTTTCTTGGTGACCATGTATTCAAGTCTATAAATAGATGTGTTATTTGTAACCTAAGGACCATCGATTGAATAAAAGAAAACAACCGCTCTTTGTTCCCCGAGGACGTAAGCACACTTCTGAACCTCGTTAAATCTTTTGTGTTCATGCTTGTTTGATTTTCTTTTTCGTTTGTCGTGTGCACAACAGATTTGATGCATGATTAAGATTTAAGGTAATAATAATGTTAAATTTTGAGATGAATTAGTGTTTATAATGCTAGCAAACATATTAACACACCTATATTAGGTTATAAGGTCTAAGGTGGAATCGAAAACTGTTTTAGTTGATAATAGATTGGAATAAAACTGTTTTTAAAGCTAAGTATGTCAAATTCTATTCTTTGGAACTATATGCAATGCTGGAAAATTCTGGGAATTTGATATTGAACTTATATGTTTCGGATTGAATATTAAATCGACACCTTTGAAGCTATCCTGCTCGAGTATGGAATGAAACGAAACTGTTTTGAATTGGTTAATGCAATCTGCTTAAACATCGAATTGATGTCCAGATATTTAGTTATAAAAGGGTAATTCTGTAGTGATTTTTTTTGAGAATTAAGAAAAGGATTAGAACGAGTTCTAATGGCCTTCTAAGAAAATTAAACCGAGTTGAACTGCGCTGTCCTGGGTAGATTCTAGAGTACTGTTTTATAGAAAATAAATTGGTTAAACAATTGCAAAAGAAATTAAATAATCGATAACTATAGGAATGGTAATTAGATTAATGGTTATAGAATGTTACAAAATTTGAGGGAAACATTACTTGATAATTAGCATGGGCAATTTCGAATTGATTAAGTAATCCAATGGAGGGGCTGCTATGTACAATATTGATATGTTCAATGTGTGAAATTGTTTAAACTATGTAATTAGATGATTTAGTAGGATAAAGTAAGGACAAGCAATAGTGGATTTAAACTTAAAATGGTTTAATTGAGCATGAATTTGATAATATAAGTAGAAGGATTAAAATGATCGTGAAATGATTCTAATGCCCCATTAAATTTCTTTATTAAATAGACAAGAAGGAAGTTGATCAAGGGGACGGAAGGTAGAAGGGTGTGGTGATTCACGATCAAGATTAGTTCGACATAATTGTGAGTGTGGCTCCACTTGTTTGAGTATGCATAAATTGTTAGATTAGTAAAAGTATAAAATATGTCATAAGGCTTAAATGCA
Source organism: Hibiscus tridactylites (assembly GCA_958450335.1). Lineage (NCBI taxonomy): Eukaryota > Viridiplantae > Streptophyta > Magnoliopsida > Malvales > Malvaceae > Hibiscus > Hibiscus tridactylites. The sequence continues at coordinate 32,421,378 of OY288285.1, forward strand.
TATGCTTGTTTTGAATTATTAATATTGGTAAGTTGGGAACGCCCAGGTACGTATGGACTTGTATTAGAAATGTTTGACTTTGAAAGTAAATTGGTTGCTTACAGTTTCGATGTTGTATCTTGTGTATGTAGTAAGTTACTGAAAAGCTTGTGATAGCCTTGACTTAGTTAGGCTATAGTTAGATTGGCATGCCAATAGTAATCTCTGAGCTCAACCTGAATTGGACTAAGGTCCCCTGAATGGTACATAGATACCCCTGAATGAATTTGAAAAGATTATATGTTTTCAATGGTATTAAATAACCATTGCATGATAGTGTCGATTGAATTTTGGTTTCTAGGTAAACAACTACTCAAGGCCGAAATATACAACTTTGGCTGCTTGAAAACGATAGGATTGTATGATTACACAACTTAAATAAGTTGCTTGACATTGTATTTCTCTTATTCTCAAAAGCATGTTATAGTTCTCGGTAAATTTAAGCTTATGATAAGCTTATTGTTGGTTGATCAATGAATAGACACTTAAGTAGTGATTGTCTAATGAAAAGAAACTGCCTTGAAAGTCTGCTGGTTATGGACCGATTGTTTAAATTATGATTGGTTATTTGGCTATCCTTATACTTTTGTTGATAAAGTTACAAGACTAGCAACCTAATTGCTCACCCTGTTACTTCTACAGGAAAAGTCGATTGAAAAAGTATGTTTGGGAAATCAAAGAAAGGTCACTTAAAGCTTGAAAGTATGTTTTGTTCTATTTTAAGTTAAACTCCTAGAAGGTGGCACTAGCTTGAACATTAGGCTAGTGATCTTTTTGGATACTTTGGGGTTTGTAAATGTTAACTTAAAATGACTTGTATATAAGGTGTTTGGCCTAATGTTTGTTGATTGTTTGATCTTACATGAGTGGACATGGTTAGTGGTTCGATTATGATAGATGAATTTAATAGCTCATATTGTGAATACTTGTTGATAGGGAAGTAAGTTTGCTTGTAGAGTATGTGATAATATGGTATGCTCACACCTTCATGCATATATAAATGCATGTCCATGCATTTTGATTTGTAGTTTGAATGTATGTATAATATTCTGAGACTGCTTATGTGAGTTAAAATAAAAATCAACTATTTCGATCATCTAGAAGTAGGAAAAAGATTATGAATCTATAATAAATGGACCGGTGTGTGTATGAATGTATCATCAAGCAGGTAAAACTGTTTACATGTTTATAGGGCGGAATTGGTTAGATTTAATAGTTGTCAATGTGTATAATCGAATTTTGGGCATGCCTGACTTGATGGATAGTGCTTAAATGATTGATATTGAATTATTTGGCCTTAAAACATTCAAACTATTCTAGGTCTATTAACTTGATCAAGTTTTCGGCTTTTGAATTGATTGCTTTTAATTCTACGTACTCAAATAATTGAATACTTGCTCTTCAAGGATCTTGTAAATGTATCCTTCCCTTGTTAGAATGCTAGCTTTCTAGACAAGTTAGTTTGTCTTCTCCTAAAATAGTTGTTTCTTCTAGGCTCGGGGCTGGGTCTTACAATTATGGTCAAAAATGGCATCTTGCACATAAACGGGTCGAGGTCATCAACATTTTCACTGATCCAATTATACCCCTAAACATACTTTGACGATCTGGATAGTCGAGGATTTTGAGGTCCCTCAAAGGTTGCAGTTGGAACCCACTCCCATCATCAGCTGCAATGGTGGAAGCTTTGACTCCGGTTACAAGCGGTGGTCTTCACCTAGCCTCCACGGTTTGGGTGGACTATATGGCCACCTTCCATATAGTCTGTTTCTTGCTTTCCCAATGTTGCAAATAAGGTAGCCAACCGATAATATGTCACCTTGACAACGGAGGTGATATGCAAATGCCGCACTCCCTTCAGTGACGAATTAACAGCCTCAGCCAAGTTCATTGTCATATGACCATATCGTTTACCACCATCATACGATCGAAGCCATTATTCCCTCGGGATTGTATCTAGCTAGTCATAGCCATATTTGTTCATGAGTAGAAGTTCTTCAAACAACTCGTCAACCTCTTGCACGTAATGCGAGTTGCCTATAAAAATATGGTGCAGTTAATGATAAATAATAAATAAGAAGATATATAAAACGGAAAGGAGTGGAGTAGGACATATCCATTCGAAGCACCATTTGATGTTCATCATCATTCTTATACTTTTTTAAGTAGTTTGCAGCAATGTGGCGTAAACAATACCAGTGATGAATATGGGGAGATTGCCAAGACCGGCCCATACGCTCGATCTCCCATAGGAGCGTCGTGCCTCTAAAAAAGAATAACACATAACCCACCTTCTTTTTTCATTCATAACATGAGATAAGACATGCCTTCGTAAGTTCTTAAGGAAGAAAACCCATGAATCGAGATCACCATTCTCAACTATTACGAAGGTGATGAGAACGGTTTTTCTGTTACCGTCTTCTGCAACCGCCAGTACCAAAATTTGTGTGTATTTGCCGTACAAACAAGTGTTTTCAATCTGAACCAGGGGCTTGCAATATTTGAATGCATTAATGCATTGCGAAAATATCCAAAATAGTCGCTGGAATTGACACACTTCTCCTATGATGCGATCATTTTGGTACGCTGGTAAAGTGTCCAGCTTCACAACCGTTCCCGGTAGGGGAGGGCAAGACCGGGTACCCAGTCAATTTGTCTAGAATTGGTCCCAGTAACCATCAATTTCTGAAAACTAGAACCAGTCCCGGTCTGTTAGACCGGGTCCAAGATTTCATGAACCAGTCCCGGTATTAGTGGGAACTAGTACCAATGTCAGGTACTCGATCAATTAGTCTATTATTAATAAAATTTGAGCAGCATGGGGAAAATTTCCAACCATCAATAATAATATTAAATAACAAAGTTAGAATATTGTAGGCTTGAGGTTGAAGTCTTAAAACGAGTCATACTCATAATATTTGAGCAGTAGGGGAAAAATTCCAACCATCAATAATAATATTAAATAACAAAGTCAGAATATTGTTGGGAATCGGTACCAATACTGGGTACTCGATCAATTAGTCTATTATTAATAAAATTTGAGCAGTAGGGGAAAAAATTCCAACCATCAATAATAATATTAAATAACAAAGTTAGAATATTGTAGGCTTGAAGGTTGAAGTCTTAAAACGAGTCATACTCATAATATTCATACATAAAGAGAAATAAATGAGCGTCTTCAGTTCTTCCCAACCTCTTCAACGCCATTCGGTACCAGACCAGTAGCGGGTATCTGGTACTGATCCCGGTCCCATTGGGTACCCACCGGGTACCGATTCTAAAAAATCAGGATCCAGTCCCTGTCTAGGTTGCAACCGGGACCTAAATTTTGGATCCCGCCCTGGTCCTACCAGAACCAATTCCAGGTAAAATCCATCGAGTTCGACCGGGTCCGGGACCAACACTAGGGTAATCGGGTTTTTTTTGCCCACCCCTAGTTCCCAATATGTGTTTCTGCATTAGGTTTAGCCACGACCGCAAGTCTCTATACGATTCCTCCCACTGGCCATACAATTTTTGTACAGCTCGCCACCTTGCGTACCATGCTTTGTGGTACTCAACTATGTAGCTGTACTGAGACTTTGCTGCAGCAATACACGTAGCAACCGTTACACGCATATTATTCTTCACTAGTGGAAGGAAGGTTTCCTAGAGCACGTGCACATCCAATTTAGGATGATCCTGACTTAGTCTACTAACTATGCACGTATGAGGCCCTTGGAGTTTTGTGATCTGCCATAGTCTGTTCAGCTTCTTCAAGCACGATAGACGAACCCTCCAATTACACCCTTGGCTCTTGTGAGCACATTTCGCAATGTAGTAATCCAGTTGAGTCTTATTCACAGTCGTCGTAATTAAGTTGTGTATGGTGTAGTTCTTGATGGCAGACACGGTGAGTTCCTTCCTCAAGAAGGTCATCCCAATACTGAGTTCACCATCAGCATGTCGGTTGTACTGCTCAAGTTCTGAGAATTACGGAACATTGAAGGCTTCGATATAAATCGTTTTGAAGTGTGATAGTGGATGGTAAACTAAAACTGGAACAGCACGACACGGAACATTGGTACGATGTGGAACGTTAGTAGGTCGGACATGTTCTTCATTACCTTGGACTACATCCTCTAATCCGTTGTATTCCTCTACTTCACCGGGCATGTTAAGGTCTTCTGGTTCATCAGGGAAGGGGCCTCGATCATAACCATCAAGTCCCAACTCCCTTATCGGTTCTTCATCACATATTTCTAAACTCTCAAATCGAAATAGGTCTGGCCCATCGAATATTACGGTAACAGATTTAGCAGTTGCTCGTCGATCGTGAGAATGCTCACGAGATCGCTCATGAAATGTATTACCAAGATCAAGATCAAGGTCGACAGAACCAACACAAGAGTTTCACCCCACAAGTTGTTGAACATACTCCTCAGTAGGGATATACGTTGAATATCGTCTAGATATGAAATCGTCGAACGGATTATATGTTGAATTCATTGCGTGAACGGTGTGTGCACTGTGTGTGGTTAATAAGTTAAAATCATTGCGCAAATTGGTTATCGGGCTCTAACATTGGCATTATGATCAAAGTCAAATTTTGCATGTCACCAATTTGGGAGTACAATATCATAATCATCATTAGAAAATATTTTATACAACTTCTGGGGTACTCCTAGTGAATACTACAAGTGGGCATCCAGCATCAACTCCACATTACCGTTGTCCACGACAATGAATATTGAGTACGTTACTGGATCGTACGATGTAGGTAATCGATACCTCAACGGCTCCAGCCTTTTTCCACGAGCATGTGGAACATTGTTCTTCACTTCCTTAATCAACTTATTGTACGTTAATTTTTTCAACAACGTTAGGGTTATAGTATTTGAGGACCGAAAGACGACGCTGAGAAATGCATCGACCATAATCTCACCATCATAGTATACCAAGACAATAATACTTCCTCGTCTCTACATATTTTGTGAATATCTACTATCATCTACAAAGAAGAACATACATTGGCGACCTTGTTCTTAATTCAAAGTATGTAAGAATCGAGAAGTCTTGCATAAACGTACAATTGAAACACTTATCTGAAAACGTTGTCACGCAGATTAAGTTGGTGTGCCTCACTCCT